>CM018577.1:11500000-14370000 GCA_009078335.1 Salix brachista | reverse complement strand
GTTCTCCAGGCTAACAGTTTATACACCGCACTGTATTTATTTTTCGATCATCATTGTTCACTACAAGTATTTTTTATGCCAGCCTTGGTCATTTCTGTGACAGCCACCCTAATAACTCATTTTCTAAACAAACTAGTAAACCTTTTCTTTTATCATTGGCAGAGACCACTATGTTATCAGATGGATGTAAAGTTTACAAAGGTTGGCTACTCCAGTCTAGTGTTATCTGTGAAGGAGGAAAATACAACTTGAGTAGCGTCAATTTATATAGATTTTTCAGTAATTATTTTACACATTTCTTAATGTGCCATACAACTTGCAAGCAAAGCAATAACGCAGTGTTACATGGAGTGCAGAGAAGTAATCCAAGCTATATAGCAAGAACAGAAAAGAAAATAAGATACAATGGGAGCTTACCGAGAATTATGACGGGGAGTGTTCGCTACTAGCTGAGGAATTTCCATATATGTAGGACGTAAATCCCCAAAATGTGATTAATAAGGAAAGAATCTTGAAACCACTCATGGGATCATGTAGCAGAATTACAGCAGCAACAGCTGTGATCGGCACCCTTATTGCATTGAGAACACCGGCCATCACGGTAGAAGCCAAATAAAGCACAGCAGTTCCTCCCAGTACCCCCAGCTGGAAAGTAATGGCACTCCAGACAAGAACCAGGATATATGAAGATCTACCTCCCTTGAATGATCTAGCCTCAGATGCCATCCCTTCAAAATCATTGTTTAAAATGACCCCGATGGTGGTAAATACAAAACCAAAGAAAGAAACCATGACCTGCTGCTCCAGCACAACATGAAAGGATCTTCTTCCCATCAACTTAATGAAAACTAGCTCCGAGAGAGCAAAGATGAGGCCATGAAGAGCGGATCCCAGAATATCCCATATAAAACCCATGATATATTGGTGATCAGTAACATAATCGTACCTGTCTGAATCCGAATCTAATGCAATTATTGCCATGGCAGCAGTAATTATGACAATAGCATTTACCATGGAAGCATTCAGTTTGTTGTGCACAAGAAAATATCCACAGAGAGCAGAAAACACTAGGGACGATGAGGCCAGAAGAGCAGCAGTTGATGCTGGGAGGTAGGCGTAGGCATATGCATACATGAGATTATCCGCAGCACTCAAGAAACCCAGCACAATATAAGAAAGAAGGAGTTTGAAGGTCAGCGGAGTGGGAGAACTATCACCAAAGAAGTAAGAAGGAAACAGAATTAAAGCAGTTAAAGGCCACGCAGCAACTGCCACCCATGAAATAATCCACTTGCTTGCACCTCCATTCGAATAATAGACCCGTGTGAGAAGGCTTGATGCAGGAAATGCCACGAGCATGGCCGCGATGCTCAAAGCCAGAAGAATCCAGTGCGAGATTGTCTTTCTTTTGTATTTTTCCATGGCAATGTGCTTCAAGTCGTGAATTTTGTCCCACAATGAATTTGAAGGTTTTGATGATCCCTCCTCCATAATTGTTTCTGATAATAATCAAGGAACATGGTAAATATAATGAATAGAAATGGCATTAAAATCAAATACATTCTTCGGAAAGGCTGTGCCCATGTACAAAATTATGTTAGAAGTCAGTGAAATGCGTGCGTGCCTTTGTGTGCTTGAGCCATCTAGGGGTGAAACACCATCTTTTTCTCCCCCTGCAGGCTAATTAGAAGTGGTTGCAGGAAGTATTCCAGTTCAGAAAAGCCAGCACAGATGAATAAATCAATCTAGAGGGATAAGCTTAAGATAATCCATCCTCAACAGCAAAATACCATATCACATAAAAAGCGTCAGCTCACAGAGACAAAATCTTAGTAATTTGAAGAGTAGCCCATCCATATTCAGAGATCTTCACTAGAAACAAATATTCATCTTCCTTAGCCAAAGATTAGCTTCAGAAGTTTTCTTCTAGCACTTTGCTTCAACCAAAATTCATTTTTTTGTCAAAAAAGATGTACATGAGAATTATTGAGAGTTCACAACATTGCAAAACACAGCCTTGAGATTCTTGATACTATCAATTTCCCTCTGTTTCATGGCGGCCAAACAGAATCTCACAGGTTTTACAGTTAAAGGGACAGCAATTCACAATCCAAGACTCCATAAAATTGTTCCCATGCCGAATTCAATTAACACGGAAATATAGAGAGCAGCCAAGAAAAGAAACAAGAAACCCAGATAGTAAATCGTAAGTGAGGTTAATTCAGTACAATTATATCTCTGTTATGAAGATAAAATATAGATAGAATGTAAGAAAGAAAACCTGGCTGGAGAAGTCGTGTCTCTATCATGAGATAAACAAGAGAGCTGGCTCAGGTAGGAGAGACTGTTTCTATGAGCAAGTAAAAAGATCATACGTGGCTAATAAACAGGCAATAATCCTATATAAAAACAAGAAATCACAACAAAAACTTGGGCCAAAAACAATATTTATAAAGTATTGTTATGGCAATCGATTTTTAAAGTGGTTTTTTAATTTAAAAAGTTATTGAAATAATTTATTTATTTCACATCAATAAATCAAAACAATCTAAAAATATCAAAAACAAATTAATTTAAAATAAAAAATTATATCTGTTTCAAAAATATTTTCAAAACATTAGAAATAAACTTTAGGACCACACTAATATAAACAATGCTTTAATATCCTTAACAAATAATCATATGCCTGTCACACCATCAAATTCTTACCTCCTCCTCCAATTCTTCCTCGTAAACGACACGACTCCCCAATCATTTTTCATCAACCACGCGGGTTCATAAGAAATAATAAAAATAAAAAGCACAAATACTAGAGATAAGTTCTTTTATGATGTGGTAAGCGAAATACTTGCAAAATAATAATTATTCTTTTGATTTTGAGATGCTCAAATACTAGAGTTAATATTTTTGTAGAGAGAGTTTAATAAATATGCAAAAAAATATTAATTATAAGAATAAAATTTTGTTCTTTTTTGGTATCAAAGCTTTATAGAAGAAAATTATATTATATGTATACGATAAAAAATGATAAATTATAAACCTTTTATCCAGACAAATTGCAATAATATTTATATTTCATGAATCTTGTTCGATAGCTTGAGAGTGAGAATTAAAAGTTATTTTACTCTAGCAGCATTAAGATGGGTTGAATACCCCCTTACATATATATATATATATATATATACATAAAAGAAATAATATTTTTTACATTAATATTAATAAAAAACATGTATTAATAAAATAAAAATATAGTAAGTTATGAGAGACTATTGTACACCTAGATATAAATTAAGTAACATTTAAAAAAAAAAATTGAGTCTGATAAAAAAAACTAAAAAAAAAAATGTTTGAATATAAAAAGATAAAAATGGTCAGGTCAGGTGCAAGCCATGTGTGAGTTCACTAGCACCAGGCTTCGCGTTTAGACTCAGACACCATGCATGGTGTCACGGGCTCAGATTTTTTGCCCAAAATCAGCCCTATACGGCAGTCCAGCCCCTGTTAGACTCAGTCTTTTCTAGTCTTTTCAACACTCTCACAAGTTATAAGCAAGTGAAACACACAATCAAGAAAGAATGCAAAATAAGCATATAACATATACTGAAAAATGCCTAACCTTTATTAATTTTTTAAACAAATGAATTACACCACATATATAAATGTGTGTGCACTGCACAAAGATTGCATGCTACACAACCAAGGCTCTCCACCCTATTTATAGACAAACATAAGTGAGTCTCCACCCTATTTATAGACAAACATAAGTGAGTTATAAGGCAGAACTATCATCCCTATTTTCTAGGACATAACGAGGCACTTTCTCCCTTATGTTCTCCATGCACCTAGTGACTTCTGTTCCAGCAACTGTCAGAAAGTTTCTCCCCAATGTTTCCATGATCTTAGTGGCTTGTAAAGTAATCTCAGTCATACCCCATGTCCAGCCACCTGTCCCCCATAATCTAGAGCCATAACTGCCACCACCAATCTGCATGTCTAACTGCCATCCGCTTATGACTTGCATGAACCAATGTGTGCTGCCGAATTTATATTGCCCTCGATAGCCAAACGATTGATTTTTGTTGAGAAAGATAAATTGATATGTTTCAATCTATGGTGCATTGAGTTTGGTCCACACTGAGACATTGTGGTGTTTTAGTCTTTTTCCTAATGAAATGATAAAGCTAAAAAGTTTTTGTTGTGGATTAATGTCTTTCCTTTTCTTCTTTTTCCTAAAATGAATGTGCAGGCATATGTTCGAAACACTTGGAGCATTATGCTGTCTTTTAATGGGGATCATCAATGGTCATGTCTTTTAATTTATTATCAATTTTACAATTAATTAGTTTATATTTGAAGATTAGGTGCATCGTATAACAACGTGTCATGATCCCCAAATATTAGAAAAATCATTAGGGTTTGACTTAACCTTTCAGCTATCAGTTTCTTAATGTAATGTTTGTTCTCTGCATAATAGTCATCGATTATTTGAATATAATTTAAAATTCTTTTCAAATCACATTCCATCTTAGCCAAGGATTTCCGATCAATATTATTTAAGAATAGATGAAACATTTCCCTTAATTTATATAGGGTGGTGAATCCTCTCTTGATCACTCAACTACATTTATATAGTTCATGTTATACTCAATGTCTGTCTCTTTGGCACCTCGGTTAAGATAACATATAACAAAATCAAAGTTTAAACATTTTTCATATAAGATACTTAGTGATCTCTAGTGTAAGAATAACTTACACAATCATCAAGTGAATTTTTTCATAGGTATAAGTGATCTCTTCATATAGACTTTCATACAAGTCAGTTTAATGTACATATGCTATGATGAATACCTACATATTAGTTCTAAGCATCCATTATACCTCATCTTACGAGAACATTTGCTTTCTTCCATAAAAAAAAATTAATATGAAACGGTCTTTACAGCTCTTATAAATATCCAGTTCTTATAAAAAAGCGACATGGCCCACCAAGTGCTCCACTTGTTGCAGCTGCTGCTCCTGCTTCCTTGAGCAACTTGCCAATTAAGAAAACCGATACATTGCAAAACCAAGCTGCTTCAACCCAGTGGTCGGTGGGCAAAGAAGGTGAATGAAATGGTGAAACCCTTGATCTTGGGGGTGAGAAGGAGGCGGCAATAGAATCAGCTCGGACGCTTCTGAGCATTGGGTTTGAAATCAAACCTTGCTGAAAAGTTGAAAAGATCCTTTCTGTATAGGTTACATTTTATATAGAGTACCAGTGGGTGGCCCTCATTTATGTGAAAATCATGTAGATTTCAATGTAGATTGTCACCCTTTCAGTCTTTCAGTTGTATATTTGGTGGTGTGCACCCTCCCCGGCTCTGAAACAGCCTAACAGTAGTGGAAAACGGAGAATTTGTTGGCATCCACTTTTCCATGTGTTGATTTAGACCCATTTTCAATAACTCCATGTCTGCAGCAGCTCGTTTTCTGCGGATAATTAAGACAGGTAGCTGGAAGCTTTAAGGGTGCCCATTTGTTGAGTGATTGATCAGATAATTTATATATGGTGGCATCGCTGGTCAACCAAACATCCCGACAGCCGACAAGGTAGTGGTAGATATGGTTTAAGAGGTAATTGTGGGGCAAAGCATTGTATTGGATTGAAATGAAGGCTGCTGCAATGGGCACCGCTTATCCTTCATGGAGTGGTTTTGTCACCGCTAACCATTTAATGTGCAAGGATCTATTTCTTATTTTTATTATTATTCACTTGTTATGCGTTGCCTGCAACTCTGGGTTTCGATATTGCATTGACCTTATTTTTATCATTATTCTATCAGGATCGAAGTTCATTTAAGCTGTGTTTGAAGATTTTGGTTCGCTCCGCCTGCTCACAGGGGTCGGGTCGTCGTCAATTATGGAGGAAATAAGCATGAGGCCAATTCAATTCCGGGTCAAATTGGCGGACTTCCAGCAAACTGCAACCTCTACTAAGCACCCTGGAGGTGAGTTACTTTATAAATGCTGACCGACTTCTTTCTTACGTTATCATCTCATATTCGAGTGCAAGGAAAGACATCTACAAATATTTATTTATTTTTGCTTAAGATCTGATCAAGGAGAGACTTGGTTTTGATGTACAAAAGCTAGAAAAAAAATTGTACAGCGAACATCTGATACTTGCAAAGAAGATGGCAACAGCCCAGTGACTTTAGAATATATATAAATAAGAGGGGAGGAGAACTTCAAAGATTTGCAAGACCCAAGCATGCATCAATTATTGTCTCATTTCTCCTCCCCAGATCGCTAGGATCATATGAATTAGATCCGGGGCATGGAAGATTTCCCAAGCCAGTGTATCCATCGGTCATTATTTAATTTCATTTAAATCCTATAACAGGCATACCCTACAGACATGTCTTGTCCTAAGGGGGCATCAAATTGTCTCCACTGATCTGTTTAGAGATTTGAGCTGTCAAGCAACTTCTGAGGCTGTCCACCCGTGAGATCATGAGCATGAAACAGAGGATGGCAAGGATGATACTGACAAATGGTAAGCTCTGCTTCCTAATTACTATGCAGGGTTCAAAAGATGATTCTGATTACTGGCTATTTCAACTGTACAAAAAATCAACGTTAATTTTTCAAGGCTCGCTCGAACAGGCACAGCCCATTCATCTGTTGATTTAATTCGTTTTTAGTAATCTACAATCTAGGAACCCGTCATATGCTGCATAAGAATCCATTGAAATTTATACAGAAAAGAAAAGAAAAACATATTCATTTCTACCCGAAGAACAGCTGAGGATCAGTTGCTAGGGTAAACTGAGGTGACTGAACCTGGTGTCCCAAGTGCCACATCCATCATTCCGAGGAGAAACTCAACTCATCAATAGCTATGGGTATTTTGGACTCCATAGTGTCATCGGTTTTTATATCTTCAGACTTGATGCCGTTTTCTTCTTTCCCTTCCTCTGCATCTATGCACTCCTGGAATCTGAAGCAACTAGTGAGATGATCATTTGTCACCCCTGCTACCTGCATGAACGAGTAGATGACCGTGGGCCCCACGCAGCGGAACCCTCTCCTTACAAGGTCCTTGCTTATTGAATCTGCTTTGGGAGTTTTCACAGGGACCTGTCGGGGATACCGGAACCTGCCAACTATAGGCTTGTAGTTCACAAAGCTCCATATATACTTGTCAAATGACCCAAACTCATCAATGACCTGGCATCAACAAAACCTGTAAAAAGTTAATTGCAAATAATAATCATAGCAAATATATGGAGTAAGCAATCATGGCTGCCTTCCTTCTTCATTAACAAAGTTAAAGTGGTTAATGACTGGAAGTCATCAAGTCACATAAATCATTTGCAAGTTACCAACCAAGCAAGCTGGCATCTTGAAGAAAAGGAATAATTAGGTTGCAAGAGCAACTCTTGAGATAAGATAAAGTTATTATCAAGGTCAAGCTGTGTGGTTGTAATAGTATAATTTTGTCCCATATGGTTCATACAAATTGCAGGGGAAATCAGGACCACCACTCAACTACTTTTCACCAAACCAAACTGATCGAGTGATCATTAAGCCCACATTATGTGCCATTTAATACTTCCACAAATAAGAGAACATCATGTGCGGTCCCCGATCGGACTGCGATGATCTGATTAAGGTAACCAGCACTAGGATATTGAAGCACAAAACGAGCTCTACCAGTTACGATTTTTAACACTCATGGTAACATGATTAAATTTGGCTTTACTAAGATGGCCACACTACTCTTTCTATCTTCCATGTATTAGCACAGTTTTACAGTGTCCTCTGTAAACACGTCTTTCTGCTATTCAGAATAAATCGATGCCTAAAAAATGAGAGTCTACCTTGGATATCTGGCGAGCATTCTCGATGGTAGCACGGAGCTTAAGCTCTGATAACAGGGAAGTTGCAGTGCTTCCAGGTGCTATGATCTTCTTCTCATTAAATTTTGAGACTGAAATTGGATCAAAATCTGCAAAAACTTCCCTGCAAATAAAAGTTGTTTATAAACTCTAATGTAGCAATACAATTAAGGCAAGGAGGAGACTGCAGCTAAAACGATGCAGTTGGTCAGAGTTCATTGATGAGCATGTTGGTAGCTGAAACATATAGGAGCTTGGATAGGCAAAGTACCTAAACATGTGTCTTTTGCTTAGAATAGCAGGCCAAGTAAGCTCAGCCAAAGCACCTGAAAGGACAAGAAGCTCAAACAGCTTCCTGCATGCGGACAAAAGTAACAAGCAAACAACAGTTAAAAAAACAGATCATCATATCAGGAATGACAGATCATTTAACAAGTTGACAGATGCAAACAATATTGCAATTACATACCTGTCATCATGAACCGGGAGCCCCCATTCTTCATCATGGAAAGCGGTATAACATGGATCTGGTTTCGATACGAAAGCCAGACAGCAATTAATCAGAAATAAGCATACATAAAGCAAGTGGACAGTGCTATTCAGCAAATTGACATGTTTAAGTAACACATGACACAGCAATTCCTAAGTGGCAATTATATGCTTTGATTATTACCTCCATCAAACATGAAATTAAATCCAATCAATATTTACAAAAGGCAAGTGCACAATGTCTTTCATTTTTTTTTTGCAACAATGACACAAGAATGCAATTTCAATTTAACAGACTTGTGCATTCCTTTCTAACACCAACATAAGTAAAAACATTGGATGAGGCATATTATACAACAGCAAGGAAAGGAGAAACAAAAACTGCATAATTTCATTATTTAATCAAAATATTTACTCTCAAGACACAAAACTGAAAGCAAAACATACAGCTAAGTATCCATGTTTGTGGACAATATTCTGAAAGTCAGAAAAAGCCACTTTATCTACTATAAAATAGTTATGATTGAAAGGCAAAAGCTTGCAAATCTAAACCAGAAAGTCCAAGTCAATAAATCAGCATGATGGAAAGAAAAACTGACTACCTATGGAGCTATAGCCTGATAGTTACATCAAATTCTTAAAATCTACTACAAAGAGCACTTGGCAAGCTTTACAAATTAGGAGTAGCATCAAATTATATTTGCAATATTAACACAACACTTGTTTAGAACAATCCAAGAATAAATCAAGCCCGGTTTTCTGCTGGTTTAACTCAGTTCTTTAACAATCATAATTGACCTCCAGTTGATAAAATGAGGTTCAACTTGGTAATTGAACCAACCTTCATGAGGTTGATTCCAAGAAGAAATCACGGTGACTGAACATTGGACCAAGTTTCAGAAACAACATTCGAGTGAAGCAGCAGAAAGCAGGGCTGCATCATCTATTCAATGAAAACCATCACATATCATATAAATTTCTCGCCTTGCAATGTACCTCCATATAAGCACTCCGAATAGCACTAACCATAGCACTTTCAAAATAAGTTTCATTTTGGTGTTGGGAACTTTAACTGTATGTAAAACAGCACTTCCAAAAACACTTACCAAACCTATTCCACATTCATAGCATTAAAGCTTAAACGAGATCTCTGGTAAATTTTTTATATGGTTCAGAAAGACAGCTGACAACAGTTAACATATACAGTTTGCTACATATTATCAGTGTCACAATTCGACTGAATCTTTCATAAAAGAAAGGGAAAAAAATGAATAAATCAAGAACATACCAGTATTTGGTGTCACCCAGGCACAACTTTTCTTGGACTGTGATCCATCAGAAGAAGGTGGAGATTCTAAACCCCTATCAGAAACAACACTTCTTGGCTTTGAAACATGCTGCTTCTTTCTAGTCCCTACACTATTTGACCGAATCAACCTCCCAGTAGATGCTCGGCTATGAAATGAATCGGTGGAGGCATCAGATGAACAAGAAGCATTTAGCGACAAATTCGAATGCAACAACTGCTCATGGCGGCGAAGCACTGAAGAAAAATTGCCAGAATGTGATTTGGGGGATAAATTACCGACAGCGGGCACCGTCGGGACTTTCTTCTCATCCCCGAATTTAACCTCCTCAGGCGGTTTCCCGGCCTTTCTTAATTGCTTTGAAGCAGGTTTCCGAGCACTCGTCAATGGCCCTGCCTTATTGTTTCCAGTAGGTCCTAACACAGGCCTGGCCTCAGAGTCAGCCACATTCATTGACCTCACTCTTGGAGCTCCTGACATTATCCAAACCAACTTCAATTTGACACTTTATTTCAAGAGATCTTCACCTTGTTTGCCTCAAATTACTAACTTTATCAAGCTTCGCTTAAATCGTCCTCAAATTACACAAAATCACCAGAAACCCACCAAGAAAATTCACTAAGACCCCATTTTGCAAATTAACTGAACTCCAACCAGCACAAAACGCTTAAATATCACAAACCCATTACAGTTATGCACCTCCAGTACCCACATTCACCAGCCAAACCCTGACGTCCCAAAAAATATTTTACCTTTTCAACAAATTCACACTTCAACCACCAGCAGGGCTCACTCCACTGAACATCAAATAGAAACACACAAATCCATTAAATTTCTCCCTCAAATCAGCCCCAAAAAACTCACTTCTAAAACAGCCCACTTCATCGAAGACAGGATTTTTATACACTACAAGAAGAAGAAGAAAAACACAGTTAACTACAAAAGACCCTCCATTGTATATTCAAAATAAGCCTCGAAACACAAAGATTCCATTCTGCATTGTTAAAAACGAGATGGAAAGAGAGAGAAAGGTACTGTTACCTCCTTAAAAAAGTAAGGTTTTTAAACTGTGTCGTTTCAGTCAATCCACCACCACATGGTAAATAAAGCGCACACATTTCTCTACACTACTTGAAATTTTCATTTTCAATTTGTTTTTTGTTTTTTCTTGAGGAAATGGAATCGGATATTGCAGAGAAAATTTGATCTACTATGGAAGAGAATTGAAGTTTCTCTACTTTTAGAGATAGAAAGCGAGAGCGACTGAGAGAGGGAGAGAGAAAGGGAGGGAGAGAAGATTGGGGTTCTTAGTTTAGTGAGGGTGATGTTGACTGGGACAGTCGGTTTAGAGCTGTGTTTTACTTGCTGTCTCCGGTTATCATCTTGTGCTTTTCTTGTGTCTCACACTAGTTTAAGAAAACAAATTAAAAAAAAAAAAAAGGTTGTCAAAGTTAACATTTGTTTGTTCATTCGATACACATTTATAAAGAATATAAAATTTAATTCATTTTATTTTATTTTTAAAATAATAGGATATACGAATATCTTTATTTTATTATTATATAATTTTAAAATATTGAATTTAATTTTGAACACTCAAAGTAACTAAAACATAATATTTCATTAAAAAAATAATTTAATTTAAAGAACTCAAGCAACCTTGTAAAAGAAATTAGAACGCTAAGAATTAAATGGGGTTTCTTCCCCACTAATTAAATTTATATTTTTCAAGATTGCAAATCAAAAATCTCTATCACAGATTATCAATACCGTATTTCAGTGAACTCTCTCTCTCTCTATATATATATATTGATAGTGTCAACTGATATGTCAATTAATAAACTTGAAGATTAAGTGATAGTTTGTCATTTTGCTTTAAATTTTTTTTTGAAAAAATACTTAAATTTATTATTTTTATTTTAAGTTCAGTTTTTTGATATTTTTAGATATACTAATATCAAAATTATTTTTTAAAAAAAAATATATATAATTCTAATATTTTTCTAAATAAAAAAACACTTTAAAAAACAATGTCATCCATATTCTCAAACAACTCTTGATTTCAAGCTAAATCACATCTTCTTCAAATACAATATGAAGTTAGATTGATCTTTTGTCCCACCTTCCCAGATCGCACGTATATCGAGTTATCGACTCTGTGAGTCGCTAGGGTTCTACCAGCTGGGCTTTGATGCAAATACTTTTTACACCCTCTCCTGTTTAATGGCCAGCAAAGCTAACAATTTTCTCGTCACGGGTTTTGCCGACCCAAACTTTTATAAAGATGTGTGAGTACGAACACGATCAGGGAGGTGGCGGCGAGGTCTTTCTTCTTCTGTCCATTGCAGCCCTCAACATTGCTTTCACTGATCCAAGAAAAGCATTACAAGGTGATCTATCTATCTTCTTCAAGGTCTTTTCACCCCAGCTTTCTGACTGCTGAAGTTTATTAGATTGCGGCATTAAAAGGGTGCCGCAATAACTTTTTTCAATATCTATCTTCTTCAAGGTCTTGTCACCGCAGCTTTCATATGATCCAAAAGGGTGCCGCAAGAACTTTTAGACTGCTGGAGTTTCAACAGTGTTAGCTATACATAGGTCAGTGCTTTGCAATCTAGAGAGGAATATATTTATTTCTATCAGATTTTCTGGGAAATCTATAGGGACTTGAGATTTTAACCCTAGCTAGTCGCTGTAGAGAGAAACTACCTGCCTGCTGCATGGCACATGCTAGATGATTACACCATCAAATATCAGTTGAAACATGGAAACGTGGATGTCACGGGACAGGCGGATGCAGCAAGGACAGCCTCGATCTTCACGGGTCATGAAGAACAGCAAGATCAATCAATCCTGTGATAAATTAGGTGATTAACACATAAAATAAAATAAAATAAAATAAAATAAAATAAAATATAATTAGCGAATTAAAATAGAAGTCAAATTCTTTAGCAAAATGGCATACATACTTTCAGCTTGCAGTATGACATTTATTAAATGTTGTTATTTATAAAAGCATAAATTTAAAATAATGATATTTAGTTGATGTTATGTTTTTTAATCGCGACAAGGTAAAACTTCAACCATCTCTTGATATTCATGAGCATGACAGCTACTCTCTCATAATTAGGAATGTTGACAATTAGTGAATGTCACGCATCAGGAGCGCAACAAGGTAAGAGTGTATCCTTTCACCAAATCTTTCTCAAATCATGTTATTCTATCAAAACTTTAAGAAAATATGCTAATTTTGATTTTCTAAAGAATCCTCAATCTCTTGTGTAACGTGTACCCTGTCATCCTCCTATAGTTGATTAACGTTAAATTCAGCGGTGAGACAAATTAGCAATCATGACAGAAAGATGTATAGCTTGATTCATAAAACATATTTGAATGAGAAATCATAAAATTATGATTTGATGCAAATCGATCAACTAATTGAGCCAAATGATAAGACTTTCATTTTATAATGGTTTTGAAGTACTACATTTACCTTGTCAAGGTTAGAAATATCAACATTTAGCGAAGTGAAGAGTCACTAGAGGGTCGTTATGATTTGGATCTGCAGACTGGAGCTTGATCATTGACATATCCATTTCGGGGTCGTTATGACAGACCCCCCCCATTATTCATATGATTGATTTATTGAAACACTAAGACATGCACCCGTCAAATAAATGGCGCAGCCTTCACAGTCATGAACAGAAAATCATATATGGCGTCGATGCAGGTCTGTCATAACGAAAGAAGAGAAGAAAATATGGCTCTTTTAGGTTTTGCCAGAAAATGGAAGAAGTCAAAAACCAGAAGTATATGCTAGCTAGAAAGTTTCATGGAGGCAACATACATGAGAAATCTGTCTATTCCCTGCTCATATGCCGAAAAAACCATATTCATGTGTGGTGGCAGGTGCAACCGGTCATTGTATATGAATCAGCGAATAGAAATGGAGTCAGACAAATTTTGAGAGCATAGCACAACTTGCTTGACCGATATCGGATTCTTGAAGACTGAAGAAACAATTTTTCCTATCCAACACAGTCTTGCAACTGGCAATAAATCCAACCAACCACCTTCCTTGTTCTCCCATAAACAATTATAAGACCCGGAAACTGCAACTGCAAGCGCATATCAAATAAAAAAAAATTAGCAACCTCATGAATTAGCAGTAGCAAGGTATATGTGTGATGATCGATATATAGCACGCATGTCCATAACAACTTAGCTATAGCAGTTCTAAGCATGGCTGTTAGAATCTTACAATTAACAATTTGAATCTTACAATTCAGCTCGATTCGCTTTCAAAACAAAGTGAAACATGGGTGAAATCTCAGATGTACATGAATCTTGTGAATCAGTCATGATTTGATTCGGTATGGTTAATTATTTTTTATGAGTCTAACCCTGATAGAAAATCAAAGTATAACTACATAATTTTAAAAGAGATGGTAAGAATAGGAAGCTAATATTCTTTAACAAAAATGTCTTTTCATACATACATTGAAACCCATATTTTTTAAAGAGGTCATGTTCGATCTTGCAATATTATAACCATTTGTAGGACATCTTTTCCAAAAACTAATTTAAATCGTATGTAGACTACAAGCAACAAATGACAAATAACATAAAAAGAAGCCTGCTAAGAATACCATACACAACTCAGGCTAGTCAGATTTTTCATCTTGGTGCTGGTAGTAGTAGCATATACCAATAGTTTTAGTATAGGGAAAACATTGTTAGATAGAACACATTAAAAACAAGGATTCAATCATGAATTACATGGAATTGTACCAAAAGAAGACAACGGAAGGCAGACATACCCCAGTAGACCCCTTCCAGGCCACACTCTAGGAGTCAATGATAAGTTGATCGGAGCACCCTGCCTCATAACTATCACTGGTACTGCATGACCCTGATTTGCCTGAGCCTCAGAAGCAAGTTTTTGCAAGAGATTCTCACCAACTTCATATTCCACAGCTCCAAATTTTACAAGCTGATCTCCAAGTTGCAGACCATCCTCTGCTGTTGGGGAAGCATCAGCAATTTCATCAACCACAGCAAAAGGTATGCTAGCCATCATGTCCACATCCATGGAACTGGAAGAATCACTAAGAACAACATTGTGGGAAGTTGCAGATGGAACAGCATTGCCAGACACTGAGTTTTGATGATTTGACACCCCATCATTTCCTTGCAAGCGAGGAAGAACTAGTCAGTCAACTTATCACAGAGAAGAAGCCAATCTTGTATAGAGATATAGCATAAGTATTTCTATCTAAAAGTATAGAAATTAAGCAGAGATAATTGGCTCGTGGGAGACACATAAACTCTACGATAGATATTAGCAGGAAACGATCAAAGATAATTGAGAGAAACTATGAGCAAATAACATTGCTCAATCAATAACATTATTACATATCTACGTACCTGAATCTTTGGTTGCAAGCCTGGATGAATGCAGAACTTGTATATTTTCATCTATCTTCTCTGTAATCTCCTTATGATCATTCCGCAGCTCTATTGATACAAACACACAAAATCTACAGCGTTTGAAGTAAAAAAAAAAAAATAGGGGAAGGGGAAGGGAGATACCAGCAAGACGGTGTCGTTCAGCTCTAACGACTGGAATATCAATATCCGACCGAGGAAAACCCTAGAATTTTTTAAATAAACAAAAATACTCGGCAAATTTTAACAGCCACAGATACATAAAACCCTAAGAAAGAAGAAGAATTCATGTACCTCAGAATCAACGAGGTTGCCGGAGAGACCAGGACCGCCAGGCTGACAGAGGCGTTCAATGATGACATTCATCTCAGTTTCCAAAGCACTTCTCTTATCCATCAGTTTCATTGTTTCTGCTTTCAAGTTCGCTCCCACCATTTTCTTTTTGAGTCGGCTTTACAATTAACAAATAAATTTGGAGAAGAACAAAGAAATTCGAAATTCGTGTTGAGTCTTTGAATCTGTTCGTTCTGGACTGGGATGGGATGCGATGGCTTCTAATGTTTGCCTGGGATTTTTCAAAAACGACTTGTCATTTGTTTCATAAACCCTATAGTCCTTGCACTGTGCCACCTTCTCGTTCACTGTCGTTGGCTTCTTAATTTCCATTGATATCCTTCGAAATTTAAATTTAGCAATTTTGCATGCCTCATGCCTATATGAAAATGTCGAGTTTTGTTTTCTTGTGATTATTAATGTATATTTTTTATTTTTTAGAATATTTAGCATTACTACATCAGAGAAACAATTTCAAGGGAATAATTAAAAAAAATCTAAAACAAGTCGGGGGGAAAAGAGTGTACTTACACTCGGTGTATGTTTGGCATTATGGTTGATATTATTTTTTAAAATATTTTTTATTCAGAAATATATCAAAATAATATTTTTTATTTTAAAAAAATTATTTTTGATATCAGCACATCAAAATGATCTAAAAATACTAAAAAATTAATTTAAAGTAAAAAATAAAAATAATTTTTTAATTTTTTTAAACTCGTTTTTGAAACGTAGTGTCAAACACCCCTTTAGTTTACTATTTATGACTACAATAAAATTATTTTTATACTTTTAAAAGGTACAATAATTAAATTATCCTCCTAGTAAACAAAAAAATTGTGTGAGGGTGTTTCTGTTATTTTGCTTTTTAAAATGCATTATAAAGATATTTTTAAAATAAAACATGCATCCGGTGATTTTGTTGTTAATTCCAAAAGTAGGAGGGTTAGTTTGATATTTTTTTCTATATTAATTAATATTTAAATTCAGAAAGATGAGAGAGTGTGTTGTCCACGCGTCAACACATGGAAGGCACTCCCATGCTTTGGGCAGTGTCTTTTGATAGTTAAAAATATCATTTTGTTGTTATAAAAAAAAATAACATAGAAGAAGACATCAAAATATAAGCAAAAGAGATAAGAGAGAAATACTTTGTTTATTATGAATTCTTCTATTTTTCAAAGTGTAAAGAATACAAGACAAGAGGTCTATTTATAAGAGAAGGAAATGAACTCAAGAGTTATAGAAATCCAAGAGACTAAACTTAAGAATCATAGACATTCAATATACATAAATATGATTTTATAACATTTTCTCTTGAATGACCATGTATTTTAAAATTCAATAGAGGACTTGATATAGATACTTTAAGATCCATATATGAATACTTTAAAATTTATCAAAACAATATCAAATTATCTCATTAAAACCTTGCAAAGGAAAACCCAGTGAGAAAAAACCTAAACGGAGAAAAAAGAGTACAATTTGCATTGACTTTCCCTTAAAAGTACATGTCTCATAACAATAAGTACATAGAACTCGTTTTGTTTTAAAAGAATCTTCAGTTCTTATTTAGTTATTCTTAGTGATGTACCCATGCTCCGCTATAGGGTGATTAAAAGTATAAGAATGACAGAAAAAATGAATTTTAAAAGTCAAAAGAGGTATGAAATTAGTATTTTTATGGTGTTAATCATTATAAATATATAAACTTATTATTTCTTACATAATAGCAGAAAGAGTAAGAACATAATGTAACTTTAGACTTAATATTTAGGATATGCAACTTAAAAATAAATACAAAAGTACTCATATATTGATCCTACATCAAGCATAATCCTCTCATTCATTAAATAAAGCATCAAGGAACTCCCTTGTGAGTATTGTAGTATCATTTTGCAATTGATAATCAACTCACTGTATAATAAATAAATTGTACATAATATTAAAACTTAAACTAAACAACAACACATATCATTTTAATAACACAACCAAAATCCCAAGTTAGCAAAACTCATTTGTTCCTACATTACCATAATTTTTCATAAATTAAATTCAAATGATAATCCTTTAAGTTTTATCATCTTAGAATCAAATAACCATATTTACATTTACAAACATGGATGAGAATGATGCCTTTGAAATGTTAAAAAAAATGAATTTTTATTGTGTTCCATTAAAAATATAAACCTTTTCCCTTAAGATTAGTTATTATTCCACAATTCATTATTAGCTTATTTTAACGTTCAAGTATATCTTAATAATTATAACTAAAATCTTAGTTCTACAGCAAACTAATAGTAAGAGCAATAAATTTCAAATTACTCAAAAAGGTAAAAAACAAAACAAAATGATACATATTTAGGGATGGTGTCACTAAGAAAAATTATGGTGACTTTGCTATAATTAGTTTCAATAGTCATAACTTGTATGCCTAATACATTGACACTATATAGTCATAAACAAATAACATTAACACAAAATCAATATCATCAAATATGTACAGTATACTTCAGTTCAATTATAAACTAACTTAAATTGCGAAACAATTTCCACACATATTTTGAAGTTTTTGCAAAGCCTTTAATGCATTCAAATTTTGAAACAATAGAAAATTAGTCACATCTTATTATTATTATTATTATTATTATTATTATTATTATTATTATTATTATTATTATTATTATTATTATTATTATATAGAATTAAATTAAATTAAATTAAAAAAGTTATAAATATAGATCAGAAATGTTGGCGATGTAGATTAGCAGAGCAAAAAAGCTAGAATATTTAAGAGGTGAGAGCAAAGAAGTTATGAAGACATAATACAAAACTCAGTCTCAATGTTTGTTTGAGAGTGTGGTTAAAGTTGTTTTTAAAAAAACAATCGTTCAAAAATACATTAAAATGATTTTTGAAAAAAAAAATATTTTTGATACTAACACATGAAAATGATCTAAAACATAAAAAAAATTAAACAAAAAAATAAATAAAAAAATTTCAATTTTTTTTCAAAAGTGTGTTTGAAACGCAATGTTAAACAGAGACTTAGTTGTAGTTGATTATGATTAAAAACCATCATACTTTATGAGACAAATAAGACAAAAATAAAAATAAAAAAGGTGTTTATGAAAAAAATCTAAAAATTAAATGAATATAAAAGAAATTACTAGAACATTAGACAAAAATGACATGTATTAAAAAACAATTTGACAGGTGGTTAAGAGAAAATATATAGAACAAAAGACCAAAAGTTAATTAATAATATAAGAATTTAATATCTCTAAGAAAATAATAAGAGGAAAAAATGGTAGACATAATGAAGCCATCCATATAGTAAAAAAAAATAAAAGAAAATATTATATGTCCATCTTGCTTTAATTTCTCTATTACTTATCTTATAATACATGCATATTATCAAAAAGTTGAAATACAATTGTTCTACTTTAAATTATTAAACTTAATTGGTCCTTAACCCAACTCAAGACCTGAATTATAGGTTAAAAGAGTTAACTTGAGTCATTCAAAATAATGTTATTTTGAATTTGTTTAAAAGTCAAAATAGATTTTGATATGGTTAAGGGTTGATTTGTTTGGTTGATCAAGTTTAACGAGGTTAACTCCCACATAATTTTTTTTAAAACCTAATCTAAGTTAGGTCTTAGGTTAATTAGATCCCAAGTCGACCCATCAGGGCTCATCAAGGTTTAATAAGAATAGTTTTACTCACTTATGTTTTTGCTTTTATTCTTAGCTTTGATAAATAGTTTTTTAGTTTATAATATTTGAATGGTTGTTTGATAAAGAAAGAAGGTATTTCATTATGCATTACATTTGCCCACTCAAAGAATTTGTAAGATAACTTTAGTTTGTGTAATTTATATTAATTCCTTAAAAAAATAATTACAATTACAAAAATACATTAAAACCAAGGTTGTAAATTCTATTTTGTGTTTGGTCAAAATATTTGATATATCATATACCATTTTTAAAAAACAAAAATAAAGTGGAACATATTTTGTCTCACTCAAGATATGGTTTCAATCTAGATTTTTTTATCCAAATTCTAGTCGAGATATTCCAGGTTTAGGTCGTCTGTTGTATTCTGGATAAAATTTTATGGCTCAAAAAATCTCTCTACCAAGTTTCATTACTATCAAGGAAATGTTTAAAGACTATTAACTTTTATGCATAATTGGAAAAAAAAATCCATTATAGTTCTTATTTATTAATAGTTAGTTATGGCTATATAGTAAAAAAAATATATAATAAAAATATACAAGGATTTATGATTTTGTTTGTTTAGATAACCTTCAAGTGCTTTTTCTAGTATTTGAGTAGTATAATGACCTAAGAATCTTTTATTAAATTGTTTTTATGGGCTAAATAGGTAATAACTACTCTAGGTAGGGAATACTACTAAAAAGTAAAGCCCCAATGCAATTTGTGAATGACTTTGCACGTGATACAAAGAGTTGAAGGCTTAAGATGAGATTAGGGAATTTAAGGACGAGTGTTCTAGTTAAAGGTTTATAAATGGAACCTAGTTTTTTTGCTATTAGGTTTTCCAACCTTACCTAGTCTTTTGATGATGTGCTCATTAAATCAAATAAATTTATAAAGTATCTAATTGATTTACAAAAATATTTTAAAAGAATGAGGAAAATTGATTTGAAAATAAATCATTTAAAGTGTATATTTGAAGTTTTAATAGGAAACTTTTTTGTTTTCTCATTCGTAATAAAAAGGAATAAAGTGCAAGACAAAAATATTGAATAGATAAAAGAGTTTGAGATTTAAATTAATATACAAACAACAACAAAGATGGTCATATTGACCATTAATTCCCATTCTTTTTTTAAAAAAAATAGATCATTAATGAGCTATTTTAATAGAGAATAAGTGATATACAATCAAATTAAAAAGAGGATAATCTAGGCTAAAGACAAGAAAAAACTATTTAAGAAAGGGTCAAACCTAATAAGTGTGTAACAAAAGTTGAGCCAAATTAAAAAGAATATAATTTGGTTATAATTTGAACTATAATTACACAAAACAGATTGAATTCAGTGAAAGGTTAGAATACAAAGTAGAGATAATTCATATTGGCCAAAGAAAACTGATATGATATATGAAGGAATAAAGAGAAGTAATTGAAGTCACATGTCCTTAAAATATAGAACAATGAAGAAGATGAGTGTTTATTATATGGTTTTCTATCATTTATCTTATTTAAAAAATATAAAAAAGAGAAGAAAGCACACAACAACAACTCAATGAAACTAATCAATAACAATTGTACTGCAATTCAATCAAGTTTATAGGAACTTGAAAACCTATTTACTAGTTGGCAATAACCTATAAACAAATAACCTGTAGGAGATAATCAATAGGTTTATAATCCAATATGTTTTAAATTTATATTACCAAAATAAAACTAGCAAACCCTAAAAATATTCGTTCATGTTATTTTATCAAGGCATTCTAGTACGTGGTTATTATCAAAACAAAGATCATCCTATGAATGTAAGTCTTATGATCTTTGAATTATTAAAATTGTTATGTATATTAAACTATTTGATTACTTTTTGAGTTTTGGATTATATTTTGGCATTTCTATAAGTGTAAGTTTACAAATCTAGAATCATAGCTAAAGACTAGAATTTTAAATTTTAAATTATAAGTTACAAAGTCTTTTTAGTTGAGGTAGACATAAAATAACTTGAAGCATTAATCTAGTAAAATAATAACTTATAGTTTAATATAATTGATTATAAAAACTAAAACATTTAATTTAAATTTATTAAGGTACTTTTATTTACAATATTAATAAGAATAATAACAATAACAATAGCAACAATTATTCTTTGGTAGCTTTTGATTATTATTACATGATAGAAGAGATGAAGACAATGGAGATAGAAAAGGCAAGAAGACATAATTGTGTTTGGTGTGATGTATAAGATAATGTGATTGTTTTTGTATCTTGTTTGGTTATAGTGGACAAAGCATAATAAAATATATTTTACCTTTAATATGTATTGCTATCAAACTTGCATGTTTTTAAAAATAATTAGATATTACTATTTTTTTTTACTTTAGTTTATATTGAGTGTTTGAATTAATAATATTATAATAACCCTAGTTATAAAACCAAAACTATCTTGACTAGTTGACTTGAGGTTTGGACTAGTTCGAGTTTAAAAAAAATAGAGGAAAGATTGATTCGACCTAACTCGATAAAAAACTCATGTTAACTCGGGATAAAACTCAACACCCCGTTGACTTTGTTGAAACTTTTGTTTTCATCAAAATAGGGTTGCTTTGATTTATTTTTGGTTAGCCAGGTTAACCCTCCTAATCAATGACTTGAACCTTGCATCGACTCAACTTTTGAGTCAAGTTTTAAAATTGTGATAGTAACAACTTTTATTCATAGATTGAGTAGGATAAACCTGTGTTGACTCTCGACCCATGACTTGGGTCTTTCCCTATTAACCCTCGAGTCAAGTTTTTAAAATTTTGATATTAATCAATTTTTTTTATATTGACCCTCTTGATACATGATCTCGGTCATGCCTCAGGTCGAACTTTGAGTAAGATTTTAAAACTATGATAATAATAAGTTTTATTCTTAGATTGACTCGGGTAAACAATCAACCCCTCTTGTGACTCAGACCTTGCCTAAAGTTGGCTTTGAATTGGATTTAAACTATTATAATAACAATTTTTATTCGTATGTTGACTTAGAGCAACCAGACCCATAACCCATGCCTCGATTAGGGACCCAGACTTTCCTCTTGATCAACCATCGAATTGAGTTTTAAAAATATAATAATAATCATTTTTATCTTTGCATATCTTAGGTAGACAATTTTAAAATTGAGAGTTTTTTACAATGATATTTTAAGAATAAAAAATATTGATTTTCAAAACATGCCTCTATATACCTCTTATTTTGAAAATACTAAACCTAATCCATAATTATTCAAAAGATAAATTTATTTTAATTTATATTTTCAATCAAATATATTTATGTTTTTATTTTTTTTATTTCAAGAAATTGCTAAAACACTATCTTAAATTACATATTATAAAATCCATTAATAAACTATAGGATGGCATGGAGTAAGTGGCATTTATCCATGCCTTTTACATTGGATGAGTATTCGATATAGTGCATGTTTGAGAGTGTGATTGAGGTTATTTTTTAAAATATTTTTCATTAACAAATACATCAAAATGATGTTTGTTTATTGTTTAAAATTATTTTTGATATTAGTACATGAAAATAATCTAAAAATACTAATTTTTTTTAATTTAAAATAAAAATAATTTTTTTTTAAAATATTTTTAAAATACAATGCCAAATTGATCCAAGAAAACCTAATTGGACCGCACCATATAAAAAAGAATTAAAAGATCCAATCCGCCGATGTTGACAAAATCCCCCTAATCGTGTATTGATGGCTTCAAAGTTATGTATTTCTTTTTTGAACTTTTAATGTTTGACTTCCCGCTTTACTTTTTGAATCATTTAATAGAATAAAATATATTTTAAAAAATATTGAATTTTCAATTTTCTCCTTCATCTTTTTAATTAACATTACTTTTCTAGTTCTAAAATATCTACTCTGAACAATAACAACTAACAAAATATGATGATAACAAACTTTTTTTTGGATATGAAAAAATTTCACCACCTGGAAAGAATATTTTGTAGATCCAGGCAAGCGAGTAAAACTCTAGTTGTTCTAGACTCTTACAATAAATATTAAACTTAATTGATCAAATTAAGGGTTTTCATGATTTTGATAACAACATCTATAATTAGAATAAAAGTATCTAAAACATATATAGAACAATCCAATTTCTCAATTATATAGCCAAAAACCTTTTTTTAGGGTTTTTAGAGCTTTATTATTATGTTTGAATCAATTAAAAATTACTCAATTGTGTTTCACAATATTTTAACAATAAACTCACACACATATCATTCAAAATTGAGATTTTCTTAAACAACTTACATCCATAATTATTCATTGTTTATGATGAGAAAGGGTTGAATAAAAAAACATCAATAAGAGGTTCTCAACTCCTCATATTTATATAAAGAGATTAAGTATAAAAAAAACAAAAATCTTGCTTTAGATTTAGTGTTTGTGTGTGAGCATGTCGTGTTTTGAGATAAGAAAATAATTATTTTGGGAGGGAATAAATGAGGTTTGTGTTGAAATTATACAAATTTAGATATATTATATATAAGAGTAAAAATATCATTTCTTTTAATTTGAGTTTTTTCATTGATTATGGAGAGAAAGTGCAATTTCCTAAATCTTGATGGGAAAGTGAAAAACAAAATAAAGTATAAAAGGTTTTTGTGTGTTGTAATTATTCAAGAAACAAAAAACTTGGAGTGAGCATGTTTATTTCTTTAACTAGGAAAACACATACTCTTGAGGCTTATGGAGTGTTCAAGATAATGGTATCAATTGTTTTTCAAAATATTTCTAGTATAGAAATACATTATTTATTTTTTTTAAAAAAAATTATTTTAACACTAACACATTAAAAAGATTCAAAAATAAAAAAAATATTTTTATTAAATTTCCTTTAAATTTTAGGGAAAAAGTCATTTGGAATGTAGTTCCAACCCGATTCATAGATCATGTTTATTTTTGCATTTCAAATATGTTTTTGAAAAGATTTGAGGTTTTTTTTTTCTTTGCCTCAAATCAATTTATTTTGTGTTTTCATATTGTTTTGATGTGCTGGTGTTAAAAAAAAACTTTAAATTTTTTAATTGTTTTTTTTTTTTTTTATTTTGATGCATCTTGAACTGAAAAGCAACTGTTACAATAATATCAAATAAGTTCTTAGAGCTTGTTTGTTTTTGTGTTTCAAAGACATTTTTGAAAAAAAATAATTCTTCTTTTCTTGAAATTATCATTTTTTTATTTTTTAATGTAGTATTGTTAAAAATAAATTTTAAAAAATAAAAAAATATTTTAATGTATTTTCCACCAAAAATCACTTTCAAAACAATTGTTAGTACATTATTAAATTAGCTTTAATAACCTTTTATTTTTGCATTTCGAAAAAACTTCTTAAAAAAATAATTATTTTATATGCTTCAAGCTATTATTTTTATTTTTTATATTATTTTAATATATTGATATTAAAACTTATTTTTAAAAAAATAATAATAATTTCACTATATTTCCGAATATTTTTTTAAAAATAAAACAATCATTACACATCCATATAATCAATAGTTGCGGATTCGTCTTTGCACATTTGCACAGGAAAAAGAAAACACTGAACAGCCCTGAATCTAATCAATAAAAGTTCGCAAAGCCTAAGCTCACTTCACAAGAATGGAATATACTATTGCTTATTGTTAGCTGTTTCACTCTTCTTTTTTATTTTTTTCCTTGGAATTATTTATGATTTATAACACCATGTAATGCTTGTTGAGATTTCAGAAAAGGATACACACAGAAAGAAGAACGAAGAGCTAGTTTAAATTTAATGAGAAAAAGAGAATAAAAAATGAGTGTATCTTTGACTGTGATGACCTTTAATCTTCATGAAGATCAGGCTGAAGATAGTCCAAATTCATGGGAAAAGCGGAAGGATTTGTGTATTAGTGTCATTACTAGCTACTTTCCTATGATTCTTTGTACTCAACAAGGTTTGTTGCTTCTCTTTTTATACGTCTGCTTCTGGTTGTGTTTTCTGTGGAAAGGGTGTTCTGGTGTCTTTCATTTCTGTTTGGGACATGGGTTTTTGTTCTTTTGAGCTCTAGTTGAGTTATGTATATGTACGGGTTGTATTGTGGCGGTTTCTGTGACTTGGGCTTCTTGTGCTTACTTCACCTTGTTGATCTGATTGTATTTCAATCGGAATTTGAATGGTTTCCTATTGGTATATCGTACTGTTCATTTCTACCTTTTATTTTGTGTATGGATTTAGGTGTGAAAACACAGTTGGATTATCTTCAGCAGTGCTTGCCAGGTAACTTTTCTCTATGGTTTAATCATGTGGCTTCTAACCTTGCGCAGTAGTAATTGAGAAGTTGTTTGTGTGAATTTCTTTTCTCAATGCTGCAATGTAATTTGATGTGTTTATAACTGCTATTGTAGTCAACATATTCGTTGAAAATACCCAAGACATTGTGGAGTTATTCAATCTTCATGTAGCAGCAAATTGCCTAGCTATGTCACTTCGGTTCTGTGACATTTATGAAGGCCATATGATTAAATTGGTCTATATTCCTGATGCATTAGCATCTGGCAGGATAGATAACACGCTGAACTGCCAAAGTAATCTTATAATTTTGATTTCTTAAATAGAATCATGGTCCTGAGGGTTTATGCAGGACCATCACCAATAAAATATGGAAGGGATAAGGTCTAACATGCTTGTGTTACTCTTTTCACATGTTTCTGCTTTTCACAGTATTGTGTTTTGGCATTCAAATGTATTCAGTGGTCAAGACTCTTGTTTTCAGCTAACCAGAAAACCATTCGCATCTTTGGGTTGATTGTTTATATCTATTAGGTTATGGTCAATTTGGGATATCAAGAAAAGGCTCTCAAGATGCTTCAGATGAGCACTGCTCTATCTTCTATGACAAGGAAAAAGTATAAAATGACTTGCTCTTCAATCTGTTTGAGATTTCCAATTTTGTTTTGTCAGAGATATTGATGGAATTTGGCTACTTTTCTTGCTCTTTTCTTGTTGAATGAAGGTAGAGCTGCTAGAAGGTGGAACTTTTTGGCTATCAGAGTCACCTTCTGTCCCAGGAAGCATGTCATGGGGTGCTGCAGTTCCATGCATTGCAACATGGGCTATATCCTTTCCAATATTAGCTCTGTCAATTTTACATTGTTTATCTTCCAAGTCCCTTTTATTTTTATTTGGACTTTTGAAAGTGTCTTGCCATGTTTCTTTGACATGATGTCACACATTCCAAATGAAAGGGATTGAGCCCCCAGGATTTTCGTTTCAAATAGTGAATACAAACATGGATGAGTTCAGTCCTCGTGCACGTAGACGAAGTGCTTTACTCACATGGCAACATATTGCATCCTTACCTCCTAGCTTACCAGTTGTGTACTGTGGAGGATTTAACACTCAGAAAGAATCGACTACAGGACGTTTTCTTCTTGGGAGATCAAGGTTATTGCTTTTTTAAATTGAAATTTGTCTGTGTTAGGTTATTGCATTTTTAAATTGAAATTTGTATGTGTTAGGTTATTGCATTTTTAAATTGAAAGTTGTCTGTGTTAGGTTATTGCATTATATCAATATGAGGAATCCATGGTCATGTTCAAGTTTGAAACTTCCTTCTTGTAGATACCAGTAATAATAATCAATTTGCTAAGCCAAAGAATTTTTTTTCCCCGGATGCTTGTGCTTACAAAACTGTTAATTGACCTTTTTTAAAAAAATGAATGATTAAGACCCTTTGATAGTTACTTTCTGAACGAACTTGATTTTTGTGCAGAGACAGGAATAGATTACCCAATGTTCATACATTTCATGTATAATATGAATTGTAGTTTCAATTAAGCCCCCCCTTCAGTTCTTTTTTCTCCCTGTCCAGTAATCTGTAGTTTAATCAGGTGATGATCACATAGTTTTTGTGCATCACTATTATCACTGATTACGGAATCTTGCTATTGCTGCTAGTCAACTCTGTTTATTTGCAATGAAACTGAAGTTAACAAGGAAATATTTGATAATGCTGGGCGGAAGTTGTTATATATTGGTCTATAATAGTAAAATTGATGAAGTGCCTAGTTTGAGAATTAAGGCTTCCATTACCAGGTTATGAAGTAAGCAATGGTCTAGGAAGCGAGAAAAAGTCTTTAACTTGTGAATCGTTGCTCAAGGATTTATGAGCATTTCACTTCCATTCTTAATGACTGTTCAGGGTTTGATTCAGTTTTCCTCTGCAGAGAGCATGGTGTGGTGGGTGATATGAGGGATACATGGCCCAATGCTCGAGTGAGGAAAAACCCTTCTCTCATACACACTTATCACGGTTTCAAAGGTATCATTTTACTACTTTTTCTTAATGATCATTCACTAATTTATTATCCTGTCCCAACTCAATTATTCGCCATTGTCAGGTGACAAGCAAGGAGCTCTTGAATTCTTCAAGCTGATCTTGAGGGCACTCTGCCTCTGCTGGGACCGCCAAACACAGGATCTGCATGTAGATTGGATTCTTTTCAGAGGTAGATCTTTGATTCCTGTCCTGTGCGAAGTGGTGAATGATAATATAGATGGGCATTATCCATCATCACACTACCCTATATTCTCTGAGTTTATGCTTCCTCGTTCTGTGAGACTGCTTGAACCACCTCCTCCTCCTCAAGAAGAAAATCCAGTTGCTGTCTGATTTGAAGTCGACCATTTCGCGTCTCTTCCTTCTTGTTCTTTCCAGTTAAACGCTAAGAGTATCGACTATCATTCATCGATTCCAGTGAGAATTAGCTGCCTATTTTAAGCACAACAATTCTTGTTTCTGGCCATATCAGGATATTCCAGTGATTTTCTTTTTATTGTATCCAAAAGCCACTGTTGTTTTTTCGTGAGGATAATTTATTCAGTCCTTTGCATGGAACTTCTACTTTCACCACATTGGCCATTCCAAGAAGGGGAAAAAAGAACTTTCAAGCTAGCACATACTGAGCTGATCAGTTACTGTCACATTGTTCTTTTCTGTAATTGCTAGGGCGAAGCTTCTAGGAATTTTGTTCATCACCCCATCAGAATCTGGATCTGGTGTCCTCTCAGATCTCGAGTTATAAGGTATTTGACGTTGAATCTCTGAAATAGTGCACTTCTGAAAAACCGAGACCAGGAAATATGGAGTTGAGAAAATGGGAGCCAGCCAATTCTATGCATGTTTATGCCAACTACTTGGGCAGCAATTGGAGGACATATTGATCGGTTATAATAAGTACTGGTTCATTTGCCCACACTCCGGTGCATATCGACATATATTTTTAAAAATATTAAAATAAATTATTAAAAACACAGATTTTTTTTATAACAATGTTATAAACCTGACCAAGATGATATATTTATTGTTATTTTGGATGTTTATTCACCACAAGTTTTCAATAAAATATATAAGAGTTAACTTCACGTGAGTTAATTTATTTAATAGGTTTAAGGAAAATTTAGATAATTTTTATTTTATTTTCAAAAATTAATATTGAATGGTAATTAAAATTGGAAAAAAATAAGGTAAAAAATAAAAGAGAATATTAAACCATGTAAACTTTTCAAACCAGGAAAATAGATTAAAGGTATTATACATGGACAAGCAGTTAACCTCAATTCCCCCACAAATCTAACATCAAATTATAAATTATCACTATTATTATTATTATTATTATTATTATTATAATAATAATAATTATCCTCAACGTATCAGTATAGTGTCACTATCAATACAATTATCACAATTACTAGTATTATTAATTAGGAATATCATAACTATTGTTGGTATTATTATTGTGATCACTATTATTATCATTATTGTTGTTGTTATTTTTTTTTTGGATTCGAGAAAACCTCACTCTCCGGAAAGCGTACTTTGTGGGCCCAGATGAGCGAGTAAAACCCTAGCTGTTCTAGTTTCTTACAAGATGTGCACGCCCTGACTCGAACTCAAGACCTGCTGTGCAGGTCTCAAACCCTCTGTCATCATGTCACACACCTTAGGAACGCTATTGTTATCATCATCGCTACTATTATTATTGCTATAATTATTATCACCACCATTATAAATATTATTATTATTATTCTAGCATCATCGTTATTATTACTTTAAAACCATTATTATTATTATTATTATTATTATTATTATTATTATTATTATTATTATTATTATTATTATTATTATCACTATCACTATCACTATTACTACTATTATTATCACTATTAATGAAATTAACACTACTACCACCACCATTATTGTATCATCACTAGAATTATTATTTTTTATTAATATTATTATTATCATCACAATTATTGAATATGATAACCACTACAATAATTTATAATAAACTATTATTATTACCACCACCATTATTACTACTATTTTTTATCACCACCACCACCACTTTCATAATCACCATCACCATTATTATCACTACCACTACCATTATTCTTACCACAATCATCATCATTATTATATATATATATATATATATATATATATATATATATATATATATATATATCATCACAATTATTACCATCATCATTATTATTATTGTTATAAATATTATTATCACAATTATCACCAATGTCACTATCATAATAAAGTAATATTATTGCCATTATCATTAACATTATTATCACTATTAGTAGTATTATTAATAATGTTGTTAATATTATTATTATTTCAGAAATAGATATGGATGTAGATATTTGATCTCAAAACACAAGTTATAGACTCAATGATGTTTAATAATATTATTTAATGGAACCAATGTTTGATTTAATAACATGCATAGGAAAGTGGTTTATTAAAATTAAAGAGAAAAAAAAATTATGGTTGAGTAGAAAGAATGCCTCCAAAGATCAAAATTATTTTGAGAGCATAATCCTAAACCAGGTAAAATTTAAATATTTTTTATTAAAAAATATCATAGAAGTTTATGAAAACAAAAAATGAATAATAAAAAAGTCAATAAAAACCTAAAATTTTAAAGATGAAATTAGAAGGGAAAAAAAGATGAAAAAAACACAATCGTGTTTGTGGGCTTGACATGGGTGGCGATGTGTATGGGATTAAGAAAAGCTAAATAAAAATTTTATAAAATCATAGAGGAAAGATATTAATTTAAATGTAATGTTAAAAAAGAAAAGAAAAATATGAGATATTGTTAGGCCTAACAACCTAGGCTCGCTCGCCTAGCCTATTTTGAGAAGGAAAAAACATGGGCCTTTATTTTATTTATTTAATAATAGAGTGACCGACATTTCATCCATCCTAAAATTCCTTCTAACAAAATAAAGGTAGGCAACATGTCACTTCTCTTTCTCTAGATACTAATCACATTGGTTGTCATAAAACCAAGGTTTATGTATTTTTATTTTTTACATATATAAAACATCCTAAAATATATTGATAAAATCCTAAATGGCTTCAAACAACCTGAAGTTCCACTAAAAAAATAAAAATCAACCCGAAACCAAAAAAAATCTCAAGCTCAAATTTACCATCTCAGACAAAGTTAAAGACAAAACATAGAGAAAAAACTTTCCTCATCGAATAGAATTCATTGACACCAAAATTAGTTTTTTTTCTTGGTTAAAATTGGTGTCAACTAAACTATATCTCTTTACCATTATCTCTCTTACATCTCAAACTAAGGATCGAGAAATAAAGAAAAATAATATTTAGAATATTTAAAAAAGAAAAAGAAATTAGGGATCAAATTTTATAATTTGACAAGTATAAGGATCAAAGTGATATTTTTGTGTTATTTTTTAAAATGTCATTCATTCCCTCCGTGTTTTCACTTTAATTCCCTTTGTTTCAATCTTACTGTTGCCCAATAAATTTAAAGCAATTAGACTTTACTTTGGCCTAAAAAAGATGCAATTAATCAAAAAGAAAGTTTGAGGATAAAATGAAAAAGAAATTACCTTAATAAATTCATAATGAAATGTGAGAATATGAACAATGATTTAGGTTATAGTGAATATCCCACACATCTTAAAGCTTTTTGTAATAATTTTTTAGCTATCTAACAAAACAAAGTAGTAACCTTTAATATTTTCTTCCATATCTAGTGCAAACTAGATCGGTGACCTATGAGCCATTAAAACATTTTTAAACATATAAAAAGATATTTAAATGACAACAATATTTCTAAATATGTAAAAAAAAATATACTTGATTTGTTAACTCGACTAAATCCAATAAGACCCAGTAGTCTAATAATTTGATTTAAACTACAAGCAACAATAATAGACGAGTTGTAAAAAATACATTTGACAATAATCAACCAAAACAATTGAGTCATCAAACTATAACCATAATAAAATTGTTAAAAATATTTGTTGACAACCCATTGTCACTCTATTATAAACATCACCCATTATAAAAAAAAATGCTTATCGAGATGGTTCAAACTTGACTGTAAAAGTTTAGAAGACAACATAAGAAGTTGCATGGTTTGCTAGAGCAACATCCTAAAAAAGCAAATCAAATAAAACATATTGAAGTGAGCATCCTCCTATTTCAATAAATAAATTCTATTTAATTCTAGAATAAAATTAATATAATAAATAAACTTAAAAAAATAATAACAAATAAAAAAACATGATGTAACCTGATTAAATTAAAAAAATGATAAAACCAAGGTCATAGAAAACATGAAAAAAAAACATCTTTCAATCTCCAATTAAATAAACCTTGAAGGGTGAAATAAAAAAAAACATTACTTGTGGTTAAGTATCTTTTTTTTTTTCATGTGCCATTTGTGAGAAGAGCAATTTAACCATAAAAGAAAAGGTGTTTAATGTTTATTTCTATGTAACCTAATTAACCAAGGTCTTCATAGCACACTAAATTGCTTGCATAACTTATAGATTAACTCATTCCTATTAAAAAAATATGATTGTGATGGCATCATAGACACATTAGAATTGATTTTTCTTTCTACATATTATTGTAAACTTGACATGGTGCTGATATGAGAGAGTCAAGGTTCCCTTAGTTTGCCTCTAATAAAGCTTGATCTTCTCTTTTTGAACGTCTCACAAAATAACAATAGGAGCTTGTTTATGAAAGAACTATATTCCCAACTTGTTATACTAGTTTTTCAAATAGAGCTAATAGACTTTTATATAATAAGCGCATCAAGATTAAATTTTTCAATCGATATAAGTCCTCGTTTAGTAATCAATTTCTCTGGTAGTGATGTACCTATAGTTAACTCTTTGCTAACCTTGCATAAGCTTATTCTCAACTCCATTTTTGTGGGTGATTATAAACTTTTGAATCTTACTTAGCTTGAACCTCTAACACCTTTACCATGTAAATCTTGACATAATATCCTTTGTTTCAAGGATTTCAATATAGTTTTTAAATGTAGTGCCATGGTCTTGCCTTATTCCTCTAATGTAGGGGTTAGAGAAAAAAGGAAAGAGATAATGAAGTGTTTTATATATATAAAAAGACTTGTATTATTAATGGTATTTTTATAATATTGTTTTTAATATCTATTCCAAGAGGAATTATAATAGCGAATCTTGATTTGCTTTTGGTCAGTTTTTATCATTTAAATTCAATTTAGAATTCATATCAATAGCTTTTAAAGGATTCCTAACTAAAAATTTGATTTAACCTTTGGAATTGAATTTAATTCCAAATTTCTAAACAATTGTTGTTTTTCATGTGATGTACATTTCGAGGAGAAATTTTAAGCAAAAATCTCACCAGGATAAATAAAAAACCCATTAGGAAATCCATCAGCAACAATTAATATGCCTATAGAAAATTTAAAAAGAAAAAATGAAGACATTATAACTTATGGAGTATCAAAACTTTTCTATTAAAAGAAAAGCTTTGTGATGATATGAGTTAATGGCCTAATTGGGCTTGTTTTATTTTTATTTATTTTTTTGTTTCAAAGACAAACAAGGCAACTTAGACAAGTATCTAATTTGAGGTTCTCTTATCCTTGTAGGGCCTACTAAACTAAGATTGAGTGAATTCACATCATCATACACATGATAATTAAAAAGTAAAAAATTAAAAGGGTGGTGAATTCATTATGCCCTAGACATGATGCACAATGATATATTACTCTATTGCCATTACAAAAAAAAAACAAAGACTTTTGAAAAATATATAGGGGATAAAATTGTCTTTGTAATGAAATAATTTTATTATTGTGAAATATATAGGGGATAAAATTGTCTTTGTAATGAAATAATTTTATTATTGTGAAATATATAGGGGATAAAATTGTCTATGTCTGAATATCTGAAATTTATACCTAATTGAAGTAGTTTATCAACTCACTTAATGTAATTTATACCTAATTAACATAATGTATACATAATTTACCCAAAATCATCTAAATTGTAAAATAACAAAATAACATAATCATCGGATCATAAAAAAACACATAAAATTAAGAGTGAGAAATTGAGTGCTAACAAAAAATTATTGAAGGAGAGATGGTGAAAGTGATGGTAATGACAACAATGAATGAAGACTTAAAGGGTCTTTAGAGCCAGCAGGGTCTTGGCCTGGTGGTCAAGAAGGGCTTCTCCCTTCCTCTCACCTCAGGTTCAAGCCTTGTCAGGCACGCCTATCATCCCCGCGGTGTCTTACATGCTCATTGGGTTTGCAGGATATTCAGTGGACCCAGGGATTTAGTTATGGTGCGCGCAAGCTGGCCCGGACACCCTGGTTATATAAAAAAAAAAAGATCTTTAGATTTTTGTAGTGGAAGGAGATGAAAAGTAGCCGTAAATTGTTGCGTTGGACTGTCCATTTGAGTGGAAGAAATATAATTGTTTTTTATTTTTTAGTTTAATTCAAAATTTTAAATAACACATAGCTCCTCAAATAGAATACAACTAAATTTATTATTTTTGAATAATAAAAATAATAAATCAAATCTAATTTAATAGGGTATTCTATATCCATCCAAAATCTAGCTCGAAATTATTAAAAAACTAACCTAATTAAATTTAATAATTTGAATGTCAATTCACGACTTGTTTAACCTAATAATTCTGTAACTGGATCAATTTCAAAAATATTTTTAAAAAAATTGTGTTATTTCTTAAGATTTGTCTAAAACAATAACATTTTTTTTAAAATTTTATATACAAATAGAAACGTTTTATTAATTTGTTTATATAATAATAATAAGTCACTGAATAATCGGCTGGGATGTTGAAGCATTGATCGTTTGATGTCAATGTCCAATCTGGTAGGAATAAGTACTATTAATTACTTCTTTATTTAAACAGAAAAGAACAAAACAAAACGAAAAACCCCAGCCCGCCAGCCCGCCAGCCCTCCCGCAGATCATTCTCCTCCTCCATTCCCATTTCTTACTGCCAAAGCAGAAACACAGAAAACAAAGAAGCTGAACTAAGATAGAAACCCTGATTAAGTTAACAATGGCAGGCATGGCGAGAGGTTCTCTCGCTCTGAAATTAGGGGCCTCTTTTACATCATCTTCGTTGCTTCTGCTCTTATTAGCCTGCCACTCTTGTTCATTCTATCTCCCTGGTGTCGCCCCTCAGGATTTCACTACTGTAATTTACCCTTACTTTTACTTACACATATGCATCTATTTCTTTTTTGGGTTAGATCTTCATGTTTTTCTTTTCTGTTTCTTGATTGACTGTTTTTGCATGGGGTGTTCTGTTCTTTCTTTCCTTATTATTTTATTTTTTGACAACTGTTGATTCTTCTTCTGCTCTTCTTTTATGGGATTAATTTTATATTTGTTTTTTATGCATGACTGGTAGATTTTTGTTTGCTCTTTAATTCCTGATAAAAAAAAAAGATTGGGATTTTTCTATCTGGAGGTGAAAAATAATGGTTTAATAAAAAAATCTGATTTTGTAATGGAAATTTGATAACTTGGAAAGTTCAGATGATTTTGAGGAGAGATCGATGGAAAATATGAACACAAATATATAAAAAGGAATTAGTAAGGGAAGGAAGGAGGTTGAGCTACACTTCAAGTGGTGCTTCTCTTCCCCCCTAAACTATATCTTACTCTTAACTTTTCATAATGATCTCGCATGAATTTACTAGCTGAGTCATGTTTAACTCTTGTGGTTGTATCTTCAGCTGCTGTTTTCTAGAGCGACGCATGTATCTTTTCGTCAATGACTTAGTTTAACCCTCTGAATTGAGTGAGATCAAAACAGTGTTGCTCCAAATATGATAATTTGAATTTGGGATCTCGAATTTATCAGGCTTGCACATGTATTTATAATGATGCTGTTGTTTGATCTAAGTGTTTGTGGTTTGTGGAGAAGAGGGTTGCGGTGGGAGGGAACTGAGTGAATGCAGCAATTTCCTTGTTACCATCAAAGCCAAGCTCTCAAATATTGATTTTTATTTCAATACTTGAATTTTTATGAATTCTTAAATATGTGCTTTATAAATGGCTTGTGGTGATGCTTCCAAGTTGAGCGTCCTAGTGCTTGTGAATTTAGTTACCATCAATGAATTATGTTGATAGGATTTTTATCCAGTCATCTTATTGTGGATACATCAAGCATCGTCTCCTTTATAGTTTCTGTCTTATGTTTTATATGTTTTTTCCATTTGATGAAGTAGAGCTCTATCTATTTTGGTTTTCATCTCATTATTCCTGTCAATTCTTAACATTGCATTTACCATCACAGGGAGCTGAGTTAAGGGTGAAAGTAAACAAACTGACTTCCACAAAAACACAACTTCCATACTCATACTATTCACTTCAATATTGTCCTCCAGAGCATATAGTTGATAGTGCAGAGAATCTTGGGGAAGTTCTTCGTGGTGATCGTATCGAAAACTCTCCTTATGTGGTGAGCTGTAGCTTGCTAAGTGGCTCTCTTTGCATATGTTCGCTTCTATGGCTACTGTGTGGTTGACATAAGCATTTTATTGCAGTTCCAAATGAGAGAGCCGCTGCAGTGCAAAATTTTATGTCGTGTGACCCTTAATACAAAAACAGCAAAAGAATTCAGGGAAAAGATAGACGATGATTACCGGGTCAACATGTGAGTGCTAATTTCTTGCACTTCTTTTTTTATATATAATTTTAATGTGAATAACACCTCTTCTGACTTTCTGTCATAAATGCTTAATGGAACAGGATTTTGGACAATCTTCCACTTGTTGTACCTATTGGAAGGTCTGATCAGGAAAATGCAGTAGTGTATCAACATGGCTTTCATGTTGGTCTTAAAGGGCAGTATGCTGGGGTAAGCTCTTGGTTTATCAAATCTGTTTTGATTATTATTATTGACTGCTGATTAGCACTTACCAAAGCAATTTATTTATTTGTAGAGCGAAGATCTAAAACATTTTATCCACAATCACTTAACATTTACTGTCAAATATCACAAAGATTCTCAGTCAGATTTAGCCAGGATTGTTGGGTTTGAAGTCAAACCATTCAGGTTATACTCTATGATTCTATGCTTTTCACTGTCTCTGAAATGACAGTCAGGCTTTTAATTCTAAGACTTGGCTATTTTAATGAATTCAGTGTTGAGCATCAGTTTGATGGTGAGTGGAGGAATGAGAATATGCCCCTAGCAACCTGTGATCCCCATGCAAGGCGTGCAGTTACTAGCTCTGAGTCTCCTCAAGTGATTGAGGATAAGAAGGATGTGATATTTACATACGATGTCGCATTTGAGGTCAAGCCCCCTATTTCTTGTAGAAAAACATCTGTTCTCACTGCTGCTATGACCCTGGCTTATAGTGTTGCTTTCTACTGTTGACTTCTGTCTTGTTTTACCTTTCAGGAAAGTGATGTGAAGTGGGCTTCTCGGTGGGATACCTATCTTTTGATGGCTGATGATCAAATTCATTGGTTCTCCATTGTCAACTCTTTGATGATTGTTCTTTTCCTCTCGGGCATGGTGGCTATGATCATGTTGCGAACACTTTATCGGGATATCTCCAAGTACAACCAACTAGAGACTCAAGAAGAAGCCCAAGAGGAGACAGGATGGAAATTGGTCCATGGGGATGTTTTCCGCCCTCCAACAAATTCAGATTTACTCTGTGTCTATGTTGGGACAGGGGTTCAGTTTTTTGGGATGATCCTTGTTACTATGATATTTGCTGCTCTTGGTTTCCTCTCTCCATCAAATCGTGGTGGTTTGATGACGGCCATGCTCTTCCTCTGGGTATTTATGGGTCTTTTTTCTGGATATGCTTCAGCTCGCCTTTATAAGATGTTCAAGGGAACAGAATGGAAGAAAATTACTCTGAAAACAGCGTTCATGTTTCCTGCAATAGTATTTTCCATTTTCTTTGTCTTAAATGCACTAATATGGGGTGAGAAGTCATCTGGGGCAGTGCCTTTTGGAACCATGTTTGCGCTGGTATTCTTATGGTTTGGCATTTCAGTTCCACTTGTCTTTACTGGTAGTTATATTGGTTTCAACAAGCCTGCAATTGAGGATTCAGTGAAAACCAATAAGATCCCAAGGCAGATTCCAGAACAGGCCTGGTACATGAACCTGGTTTTCTCTATTCTGATTGGAGGCGTTCTTCCATTTGGAGTTGTCTTTATTGAGCTCTTCTTCATCCTTGCATCAATATGGCTGCATCAGTTTTACTACATTTTTGGTTTCCTTTTCGCTGTCTTTATCATCCTCATTGTCAGCTGTGCTGAGATCACAATTGTGTTTTGCTACTTCCATCTGTGCAACGAGGACTACCATTGGTGGTGGAGATCTTACCTGACCTCGGGGTCCTCGGCGCTCTACCTCTTCCTCTATGCTGCTTTCTACTTCTTCACAAAGCTTGATATAACGAAGCCAGTGTCCGGGGTCTTATACTTTGGCTACATGCTGATTGCCTCGTATGCTTTCTTTGTGCTGACTGGGACAATTGGCTTCTGTGCCTGCTTTTGGTTTACCAGGCTCATCTACTCAACAGTGAAGATTGATTAATTGTTTGGTGCAGCCTGAAAGGATTTGGTTTGTTTGTTTCTACACGAGGATGAGCAAATTTGTGACTTGGGATCAGAAATAGGGGAAATAGGTACATCGAGAATTACCATTTTGGTTAATTTTTTAATTTTAAACTATCTTCTGTCTTCAAGAAATTTCATGTGCATAATTCTGTCTAATTTGCAATGTTCTTTCCACGGCAGTGCCTGTGTCCTGTGTACAGCCTGAAAGGATTTGGTTTGTTTGTTTCTACACGAGGATGAGCAAATTTGTGACTTGGGATCAGAAATAGGGGAAATAGGTACATCGAGAATTACCATTTTGGTAATTTAATTTCATGCTTTAGTCCTCAAGAAGCTCACGGTCAATTCTTTGAAAATACAACTTGTTTTGACTTTGTCATGACCCGCGTTATTGCTCCGGTGAGCCATTATCCCGGTGACTGACAAATTCTTGAGCCTAGGTCAAGAAACGGTGGCTGTGTTTTGGGAGTCTGGTGATCGTCGGCATCTAGTGACTCAATAGTAATCGGAGATATTACTAGAAAAACCAACAATGCTCAAGTCTGAACTACTCATTAATAACTCCCTTCATTATCTAAATAAATTAATTATAATGTTATGTATCTTATTCAAACCACAGCTCACGCTGTCAATGTTCTCCTGTCCTGCCTCTCATCTTCGTAAGATGTTATGGATTGTATCTGTAAAGCTTGCACGGAAAAGGAAAGAAGATATGAAACGTTATTGTCTCACCTGGAAAGCCATTCCTTGAATTGAGGTGTTTCAAGGGACATCTCATATATATCATATAAACCCGGCATAGTTTTCTGGCACAACTAAGATCATCGAACCAGCTAAAAAAATTAATTAATTAAATATTTCCAACCAAAAATGTTGACTACCATTTCCTCAGAACAGAATCATCCCTGTCAGGACCCCAAAAACCAACCCCAAACTACCCCTCAAATTCACACCACCGGTGCTAGTTGGAGCCACCGCAGGACCTTCAAATTCTACCGGAGAAGGTGCTGGAGAAATACCTATGAACTGCCTTCTCGTTGACATAACCACAGTAACTAGCTTCTGTCCCTGCTCGCAATGCCCATCAGCTCCACTTATGAAGTAGTATGGCCCTGGCTTCTCAAGCTTCACCTTTGTGTTACCATCCCTGTATGTAGCTACAGGACTTGATGTATTACAGGTTTCATAATCCTTTTTAATCACTTGAAGCACCGAGTCATTTTGGGGATCATAAGTCCAAACTGTGAAAAGAAAAGTGGTTAAACAAAACAAAGTTAGAGACTAGGAATTATTAAAAATTATACTAAAACTCGGACAATAAAATTGAAAATTTGAAAGAAACAGAGAACCCCATGAAGGGAAAGGGGCTTAAATTGAGTTTTCGTTTAAGATTATGTACCCAGGGTGTCTCCAACTCGGAAACGCGAAGCCTCAGCCCATTTGTTGAGAGAATCGGATTCAGAGGAGGGGATTTTCCATGAATGATTTTTTCCTCCGACCATGATGTCTCTAGCTTCTGTGAAGGTAACGAAGAGAGAAACGATCAATATCGAGGATAATAACGCAGCTTTACGTGAAGCCATTTAATAGATTGTGATTCTTTCTTCTTCTTTTCTTGGTGGAGGGGGAGAGAGAAGAGATGAATAGATGTGATGTAGCTCCAAGATAAAATTTAAGCATATCCTTGAATCAACGATGGCTTTTTTATAGATGGGAGTGAAGAGAAAACTAGCCGTTGGGTCCGTTGCCAACGGTCCGTTGCGTGGCATGTCTAGACACTGCTTTGGCAATTGTCGAAGCAGCCTTTTTGTTTTGAGCGTTTTTTTTGGTACAATTACTATTTGTTCCTCTTCCAAGAATCGATGGTTTAGATTTCAATTTGTTTTAAAAATAAATAAAACACAAAAAACTGTGGATTAGATGAGTGTAAATATGATTTTACTCATGTCAAAAAAATTGATTAAGCCTAATGGTAGAAGAAATATTTTTTACATGGATATATTGGTCATTATAAAATTGAATAGGAAAAAATAATGACTATTTTACCCTCAAAAGAGAAAAATAATCTTTAGGTGAGGGACTTTTTTGTCTTTTAAAAAAAAAAACAGTTGTGTTACAGTTATGCCTTAAAAACAGATATACATGCATAAGAGAAATTCTTCGTTATTTTCTTTTAAATAGTTAAAATGTAGAATTAACCTTGCAAAAAAAAAAAAACTATTTGTAAGGGTGTTTGATTTTTTCCACTAGTTTTATTATTATTTTTAGGTTTTGTCATAAATGAGTTAATAATTTAATATTTTTAAATACTATTATATATAAAAAAAAATTGTGTTGCGTGCACATACATCAAAGCATCATGACCTCCACACCATTTAAGCAGCGTGTGAGGGAACATGCAGTGACCAAAGTCATATATTTTTCGCAACATTAAGGGTGTGTTTGATATTACTTTTGCTTTTATGGTTGAGGTTTTAAAATCATGAAAAACACTTTAGCTGCGATTCAAAATAATTTTTGAAGTGTTTGGTTAAAACTGTGGTTGAGTTTGAGGTTAGTGAAAAGCAGTTTCAAGTGTTTTGTTACCTAGCTTTTCATATTGCTTTCAACTTATTAAATTACTTTAAAGGGCGCGCGCGCACACACACACACACATATATATATATATATATATATATATATTTATATATATATATATATATTGTATTAATAATCATAATTTCATAATTTAATGAATAATTTAAGTAAATTAGACACTTCTTTTTATTCTCCCATCAAACTACTTATAATTCCATCACGAACTAAATTCATACGTTAAGGTCTCTGCGATCCCTGACTATTTGATTGAGGAATAATATCTAGTAAAATATTATCTGAAACAAAATTAAGATTGCGAGACAAAAATTATATTGTGATATCCTTTTAATATATTTATTTATATTTTAATTAAGTTTTTAGATTTTTATATTATTTTAATATTAAAAAATATAATAAAGTAATATATTCCCCCTCTAGACCCCCCCCTCAACTTAAATCGAAAAGCAGGTATTAACCACTCATTGTAGAACACGGTTTCCGTTATATAATTATGTGGGCTCCATGTCAAATTTTTATTTTTCAAAATTAACCAAACACTCAATTCCTCAATTTTTTTGCAACCTCGGATTGCATTATAAAAGCAAACATCCTTTAAGAGTGATGCATCGTCCTCTTCTTTTCGGTGATTGAGCGCGTGCTCATGGAAAAGGTCTAATTGGGCTGCGGTGAAGGGTTTCTTCTTTCTTCTCTAGTTTCCTAGAAAAAACACGTGTGAACTTCTTAAAAATTAATATGTCCTTCGGTTTGTAATCTTATTGATTCTTGTTTTGCTTCTTTTAATTACTGTTTATTTGGTTTTGATGTTTTTTAAGTTTGAAATTTCTTAAATTTCATCCCTTTGCATTTTATTCAATTTGGTTCATCTACTTTTAATTACTTTATTTTTGCGCTTTATATTTTTCTTGATTTTTGTTTTGTAGTTTCATCCCTTTTAGCTTTATTGCATTTGTTTATTTATTGTCCTCATTCTTTATTGATGTATTCTTATCCTTTTCTTGGTTATTTATTTTTCAATTTTATCTTTTAATATTTAATTTTTATTTGTTTTTTTATCTAGTCTTAGTCCTCGTCCTTTTAATAACTATTTTTATCATTTTCTTAGTTTTTTTTAATTTAAATAAAAAATTATTTTTTTTATTTTTTATACCATAATTGGTCAATATAGTTTTTGTCATATTACCCCATTATTTTTATTTTAAAAAAATTACTATTTCAATCCATAATACATGTAGGAAAATTTTACATTTTAGATTCTTTTAATTTAATAATATTATTAAAGAAGAAATTAGGATTCCAAGTACCGATTGTTACTTTCAACCATAGTTGTTAATTTCGTTCCGTTCCGTTCAAAAAACCGAGACAAAACGGCGTCGTTTTCGTCTCGGTTTTAATTCCGGTCCGTTCCGGAAATTCCGGCCAAATTCCAGCCAGAACGTCTCGGTTCCGTTCCGGGCGTGCCATTCCGGAATTAACAACGTTGATAGTATTAGTAACACAAACGAGAAATTACATAAGAAAAGGGATGTAGCTCAGATGGTAGAGCGTTCGCATAGCATATCAAAACCCCGTATCTCCATTTTTCCTCTCTGGTAGAGGATTTTGAAAATATTTAGAGGCATTTGTTCCATTTTCCAGCTTGGATTGTTGGCAGTTATTACTAGTCGACCGCAGGACTTGGAAGCAGGGACGAAGACTCTTGCATTTGCCTTTTGGTTTGAGTCTGGTACTGTCCCACCACATATAAAAACTAGTCCCGAATATCCGTTGCCACACATGAAAAAATTATACAAACCACTCGGTTTTTAATAAAACTGGTTAATTTAATTTTGAGATTATATTTGATTGACTTTGTGTTTGTATTGTATAATTTAAAGTTAATTTATCTTGAATTTTAATTATGCTTGTTAAATTAATATTTTATTTTTTTCCATATATATATATATAATTAATTATATATGAACAGTACGACACCGAAACGGCACGCCGGAACGCTCCGAAACTGGAACGTTCCGTTCCAATCGAAAAACCGGAACGGCAACCGGATCGGTATTGACAACTATGCTTTCAACCTCAATTTTAAAAATTAAAAAAAAAATCTTAAAAAAGTGCATTGAATGTTTCCATGACGAGTTACTTGTAATAATTATATTGGTTTGGTTGTAACTAGTTATTTTTACATGTCTTTCATTGTGGATCAGGTAATTGTTTTTAGTAAAAATAAATAAATTACAAATCAAAAGGTATATGTTTGCATTTAATTAAATACTTTGAGAATTATTTGTACTAATAAATATAAAAACAAAGTATCAATGATCCTATTCCACTCACATCATTGCTGATAGAATAATTGTTTTATTCTAATACAAAAGAATTAATATATATGTATTATTAACGTGTTTTTTTACATTGAGTGAAAAATATAATTGTGAATCAAAAAATCGATGCTTACATATAGTAAAATATAGAAAAGAAACTATGCTTTAATAAAAATATGTAAGATCTCAAACTAATTTTTAACATGACAAAAAATAGAATGATATTACAAATGCCATAGTGAAATGTAATCTTTTTAGTGTTTATATTATAATATTTTTAAGAAAATATAAAGTAAAATATTTTAAATATGGTAAAGAAAGTAATGGTATAAATAGGTTAAGTGTATAGTGATAAATGTTCAAAGTGTAAAACAAAAAACTCTTTAAAAAAAAGGTGTAAAGAGAAAAGGAAAAAAACTAAAAAAAAACACAAAAAATAAAGATAAGAAAAAAGATGATGTAAATTAATAAAAATATCAAGTATAAAGAGGAACAAAATATATTGACCGAATCCCATTATGAGGTGAGTCAAACTCAACTCTATAATTAATGCACCATTTTCATTTTTGTTTAAAAGGATCCTAAGTTCATTTTTTCATTTGTATTTGATGGATCCCTAAGTTGATCCCATTTATTTTTAAAGTAGCGTGGATCCCAAGATGAACATGTTCCTTTTATTTATATAAATATTTAGTTGATCATTTCATACATAAATCCAAAGTTGATCCAATTTGTTTTCATTTACATGGGTCCCAAATTAATCCTTTCATTTTCATCCATATGAGTACCAAGTTTATCCTCTCCTTCATGTTTATACACTTGTGGCTTTATCTGGCAATATCTTTATTTTCTACAAATAAAAGAAAAAAACATGATGATGAATCCGGAAAAGAAATTACTGCAATGAAAAAAGAAATATATTACCTCGGAATACAAATAAGTTAGTAGCAGAGTGCAGTCACAAACACTAAAATAAATTCAATTATTTCCTCTGAATTATGTAAGTTCATAGCCAACAGAGGAGAGAGAGAGAAAATAACAGAACCTTGGAATGAAAGAGAAAATTGAAGGGGAAAGAGAAGATCTAGTCGCGGGGGTGGGTGTCAGATGGGTTAGCGACACCGGCTGCGACTTTGGCAACATCTAATGCAGAGGCCTCAGGCTTCTTCTTGGTGTACAGAACGAAGTAGCCAATGGCGGCGACAACAGCAAAACCACCGATGGCCATTTTCATTGGACACTGAGAAAATTTGCGACGCTGGGGAAGCACCGCTGTTGAGTGCTGTGCTGCTTGATCGGAGCCGGCCATGTTTCTCTTGATTATCTTAATCTGTCGGTATCTTCTTATCCCTTGTCTAGGCTCGTGGAAGATTTGACTTCAGCTTGGTGATATGCTATGGACGTTGCAGGTTTTAGAGAATCAAAGAGGTGGAAAGGACACGTGGGCTGTTAAGAAAAAAATAGGAGGTTAAATGGACACGTTGAGAAGTTGAAAAATTCAATGTTGACACGTGGCATGACAGTCAATTTCTGTGTGAAAATCAGCAGTAGAATAGCTCTGATCGATTTCTTTCTTTGTTTCTTGAGAGCGGTGCGTGAGGGTGCTCCTGTTTACACTAAAAGTTGATATTTTTAATTTTTTTTTATTACTTTTCAATAAAATTAATATTAGACAATAATTTTAAAAAAAAAAATTTAGTCAACTCAAGTTGAATGTTAAACCTGTAATCTAGATCATGATATTGAAATGACCCAAAAAAATTAAATTATAAAATAATAATTATAAAATCCAATCTCTAGTAAATCTAATGTGGAAGGACGTAACTAAAATTTAAGAATGATAAAAAAGACTTAAGTCAACTCGGATAAACTATCCAAACCGTGATTCAAGTTTTAAGTCATAAGATAAGGATAATCTCATAAAACATAAATTAAAATAAATTATAAAGTTTAATTCTCAATCAATCTAATTTAAATGATAAAATTGAAAGAAAAAAATCAATCAAAACAAAGGGGGAAAACTCAAGTCAATTGGTCAAACTTGTCATGAGATTAAGATAACCTCTTAAAATAAATGAAGTTCAATCCCCAATAAATATAATATTAAATGACAAAATTGAAACTATATATAAAAAACATAAATTAAAAAAAATCACCAAAGGAAGAAAAAAACACTATTAAAGTGAAAAGTATTTTGTAAAGAGAGGTACAGTAAAAAAATTTGGTCAATTTAGAGCATGTTAAATATCTTAAAACCTAGTGATCCCAAATTAAATTAAAAAAAAAATTAGTTCCATCCCTTCAACATTGTAGCCCAAGACATATTTCATTGATCATTAGGATAGTGAAATCACACTATCACCCTTCTAAAAAAAACCAACAAATCTTGCAATTGGGGTAAAAGCACCTTTTCTAGTGGATTCATTAGGCATTAAAAAAATAATTAAGGATAAATTGGTGAACACGCTTTTTTAGCATAATGGAATGACTTTGTTGCTTTTAAACGCAAAAAAATATGTATTTTCTGTCCAAGATTTTATAATATTGTTTCCAAAATAAAATTATGGTGATACCCTTAAAGCAAAGAAAATCAACTAGAACTTAGGGGCTCTGTAAATGTTTTATTTGTTTTGTCATAGTAAATTAAATGTTTTGCCTTTTAAATCAAAAAGTGAATAAACATGAGTTTAGGGGTGTTGTTGTCTCTCTTTTTTTTTTCTTTTTTTTTTCAATTTTCATGTTCTAGAGGGTCAATTTGATCGTTTTATAAAGAATTTTTTTTAAAAAAAGTAGCACGTGAACAATGTGGATGTGTTTCAGATGCGCGTATAACGTCGTCTAATGACCAAACACTGCATTCGAGGAAAACATTGGCTTCATCTCAAGGGTGCCTCTGTGACTAAATGATGTATATGATAATTGGATCTATGGTTTGGAGTTGACAATATTTTCTCTTTTTTTTCAATCTCCCCTCATTCCTCCTTGATTTTCTTGTTGGCCTTTCAAAGAAATCCTTTAATTTGTTTTTTCTAGAAATTTGGTCCTTGTTTTTATTCTATTTTTTTTATTTCAAATTATTTCTAAAATCAAAATATTTTTTTATTCAAGATTTTTTATAAAATTGATTTTTTTTTGCAATTTTATTATTGTTTACATTCTTTTCCTATCAAATTTGACCATCTTTTTTTATTGTTATTTATTTTCCTTGTAAATATTTTGAGCCTGATATTTTCTTTTCAATCTCATATCTTAATGTTAAATTAGTTGGGTGTTGAGTTTTTTTTAATTGAGTATGAGTCTAGGAGTTAAAAGGTTACACAAAAGATTAAAAGTTTTAAGAGATTAACTTGAGTTTATAAAGTTCATCTAAATTTACTTGATATTTTCTCTTTTATTAAATTTTTTTTCAATCTCATCATTTTGTATTTATCTAGTTAGAAATTTAGTTTTGTTTTTTTCTATAGGATTTTTCAATCCTATAGAAAATAAATAAAATTAAGTGATTGAATATAAGTATAAAATGTTTCCTTCATGATATTTATTTTGGTTTGTTCCATATCACTGCTTTAACAACATATGTTGTCTATTTCAATTATGTGATTTTTATTTTTTTTATTTTCTTTAAATATTGGAATCCGTTGAAAAACTAATTTCTTTTAGTTTAATCTTTCAACATATTATTTGTTTTGTTTTTATCTCTTTTTGTTGGATTTTTTGGTCATTTTAAAAATAAAAAAGGTTAGCTCGAGTTTTTTTGTAAGACTTTGATAAATTTAGCTTTTTTAAAAGAAATTACTTTTTAAAACTTAATTGAATTGATTGATTTCATCATTCAACATTAAACTGAACAAGTGTTGAGTCTTTTTGGTTGAGGTTAGATATAGAATTTAACAAAATATAGGTTTCAGAAATTAACACACCTTTAAGAGGTTCATTTGAGATAACTTGTTTTTCTTTTTTCATGCGGTTGTTTTTGTTTTATCCTCCAAAAAATTATTTTATTTTCCCCTCTTTTTTTTATGGGACTTTTATTTATTTGAAAATAACACGAGTTGCCTTTAATGTTTTTGGTATTTGTTGAATTTAGCTTCTTTAATAGAAATTTTATTTTTGAATTAAATTAAATTAATTGATTAATATAAGCATGAGATGTTTTTTGTATGTATTTTGAAAATGCATATGATCTCTTTCAATCACCTACATCTCAAAATTTCAAGAATATAATTTTTTTACAAAGGGAAGAAATTGGTCCGGCCAACAATGAAGTATGGGTCATCTAGCTAGCTAATATCCTATTTACCCATTATAATTATTATAATTATATTATAAATTATACTAAATCTTATAATTTATTTGATTGGGATAAAATTGAAAAAAGAGGATGAATGTGTAAAATAAATAGAAACCACACGGCTAGTCTCAAATTTGTTAAAAAAAGTTCTTTTTAGTCCATCTATTTATCTTAATAGTCCTTTTAGTTTTTGTAATTTTAATTTGGTTATATAAATTATTTTATTCATTTCTCAATCCTTAAATCTAACAAAAAGAGACCAACTTGTTGAAAAACAATGAAGAAAAGAGAAAGTCATCGATTCACCAAATTCTAATGATAAAAAATCATTCTTGGTGTCAACATATACATTTGATGAGAGGATTTTTATTGAGATATTTTTAAATCTTTAGCTTGTTTGAGAGATTAGGACCCTAAAAAGTTTTAGATTTTGAGTTATTGTTTTTGTATTTTGACCATTTCTGTGTATTTTAACCAATTTATGCTAATTTAATACTATATATGTGGTTGTTGATATCTCTATAATATTGTTTTTAGGTTTTATAGGCAAAGAAAGGTTGAGAGTATGATTTTTTGGTCTAAAAAACCAAAGACCCCACTTCCCAACCAATTGAGATAGCCAGAGATGCTAAAAACAAACATCGCCTGTCTGTTTTTTTTAAAAAAAACAATGATAGAGAATATGTCACCATTTGTTAAAAAATAGATAAAAGATAATATTAATTGTGTTGGTCTGACCTTATAGACCCACACGCGTTTGACCCTATGTTTGTTAGGTCAGACACTAATCTAATACCTTTTTTTGTTTGTCATCTTTTTACATTTAAATGTATTATAATTATAAGAAATTATATTATATTTCAATTATTAAATAATATTATTGGTTTATATTAGAATGTTAATATTCTTTTCAATTATTATTTACCTAACATGAAAAAAAAAATTGATGGATATTCAATTAAAATAAGATTTTATTGTAAAAAAAACAATTTATTGGTTTTTTATTTGATTTTATCACATTTATCAAAAAAAAATCAAATCTATATATTAAGACACACATTAATAAATAAAAAGTTTAGATTGAAGAAATGTTTTTTTCTTCGAATTTTAAATGGCTGATTTTTTCAGAAGAGTATAAATTATTATTTTAGTTAAAAAAATTGACATTTAATTAAATAAAAAAATAAAAATCTCCACAAAACACGAAAACAAATATTTTAATTTGCATATAATTATTGAGATATAATATCTAATACATTTATTAAATTTTTGTTTAACATTTCAAATATTTCATGATCTTAAAAAATAATAATATTGCTTGTATATTTGTTTTTACATTCCAAATTAACTTTTGAGTCATCCTATGATAAAACATGAGTGAGGTGACTAGTCATTGTATGAAAAATCAATGAGCCTTTTTATTCATTTAAGAATCTCTCTCCCTTTTCTAACTACTTCGATCCCCTCTAATCTTTCATAACTCAATAATAAAAATAAAGTTTGTGGACTAAAATGTAAGAACATAAGACTGCATGAATGAAAATAAAAAACCTAAAGAACCAAAGTGTACTTTTCCGCAAACAAGGAACAACAAAAAACGCATTCTCCTCCCACAGTGCAGTCCACACTAGCTTCGAGTGTAGGAGAGCATTATTGGTCTACGGTGAAGGAATTAAGTTGTTTTAGTTTACTTTATAATTATATTTATAATATTTCATCGTTCTATCTTAACTGCTTTCAGGGATCTTACTGATCTCTTTGCTAGCCTGTTAACCTAAAAGGGAATGCATGTAATACTTTAAGGCCTGTTTGGGAGTGTGGTTGCGGTAGCTTTTCAAAGTGCTTGTTATGCCGAAATACATCAAAATGATGTTTTTTCATTTCTTAAAAATCATTTTTGACATCAGCATATCAAAATGATTTAAAACACAAAAAAAAATTCATTTAAAATTAAAAAAAAAAGAAAATTTTTCAAATTTTGGCCAAACGGCGGTGCAGCCGCTTGGCCAAACAGGCTTTAGTAGTTTAGTATCAGTAAGTTCGATCACTGAATCAGAGATAGCTTGAGAGAGCCAGGGGCCAAAAATCAAGAAAACTGCTACTATTACCAGAAAGAATCTATGCATTATCTTTCTTTGCAATACTTTACATGCACTTTACAACTTGCTTGAAAGAGCCGAGAAGAATACCTTAAACAACCATTTCAGCCTCTTTAACACTGGAAGGGATCCCAATATCCAACCTCATGGTTGATTTGTATTGGTCTGGTACAGCGGCGCCAGCCTGAACGCAAATTTCTACAACAGCAGGGGCTTGTCCGTAGAAGCTCCTCAGCTCCCTTGTCAATGGCGGCCCCTCCACATCAGGGACATGCCACACATATCTTGGCGGTATCAAGTCATCAAGCACGGCGGACTGCCAACCATGCTGTCCGTTCCGCTGTTGGTGCTTGTGAGCTCCACAGTTCTGTGCCTTGTGTCCACTATGTCCAACATGCACCTCCGGACAATATCCACAAACTCTCACACGGTACATCTGCATCAACTTCTTGGCTCCTTTCCTCATCCTTTCCCATGCCTGTAGTGTTTCCTCGGCAAGCAAGATTTTTTCTTCTTCATTAGCTGGGGCTACTGCTTTTGAGATGGGTGTTTCAGTTAATAGTGGCTTTAGAGGAACTTCGGGGGCGGGGTCTGGCAGGTCACTTTCATCAGCATCAACAAATTCCCTTTTTCCAATCCGAATAATTGGTTTTCTTCTCCTTTTTGTTGGATACTCAGAAACGTATACACCAGCTTGGATACAGAGCTCCATTACAGCAGGAATTCGGGGAATTGAAAATCTCTCCTCATGTGTAATTCGTTTTCCAAGAGGGTCGTAAAGATGGTAGGCTTCTGTTGGCACAAGTACGTCTTCGACAGCTGCATTCGTCCACAGATGAAGGCCCTTGCGGAGGGTAGCATGTTTGCCTTTACATGACTTGAATGGATGCCCTTCAGGTCCCACGTGGAGTTCACTACACCACCTGCAAAAGGTAGACAGTAGAGACTATATTCACCAAGGTTGAATTCCCCATGATAATTATTTATCCAGCTAACTTGATTGCAGCTATGCACAGTAAGGATAAAGAGTGCTTTGTTTCACTGTTAATTTACCAACCAAAAGTATTCGTCAACAAAAACATCATATCAAAATTCACTATTACCATCTGCCTGCAAATCATATAATTCAAGATGCCTCATGGGCGTGCTAAAACTCCAATCAAAAGTTCACAAATACAACTCCCTTGTATCTCTTTACATCATTTATTTCTCTATTCCCACTGAGAACAGGTGGAGATAATCATAAGGCCAGGCCAACTTCTGCACGTGATGAACATTGGCAAGCAATAACATCTCATTCAGAAGCAGTCATCTATAGAAGGGCCGTCAGAGACAACATATGACAGAAGAACCATGCATTTTTCCCTAAAAGTTTAAGAAGGAACAGTATGACTAACCAGTTTAGCCAAAAACAACATGGCTAAAATAGTGCATGTCAGAGCAAGATAAACAATCCCTTAAAATACCCATGCTTCTGCAAATAAATTGGATTGCAAGATTGTAACCAAGATCTATGGTTTTTCAGAGAGGAAGAAAATTACCCACAAGCATGCACCGGAACCACTTTTAACAGTTTCTTGAGATTGTTAATTAATGTGATCCTTGCATTGAATACATCATAAGCAAGTGGCACGAGGGATTGAACGATCAAACCATTCTTTGGAGGTGGTGCACGTCCTTTAGGTTGACCTTTTCTCTTCTTGAGCCTCTCCCTTGCAGCTCGTCTCAACTCAACTATGGGTATTGGAAAGGGCTTCTTCTCCTTTCTTGAATAATTCCGAGGAAAATCAGCATTTTGAGGATATTCGTTTGTGATAACCAGTGCGTGTGGTTCATGCAACATCCTTGATGTAGCTCTAGACTTGAATGAATGCCTAAGTTTAAGATTACTATGCTGCAGAAGGATAAAAATATAGCTCATTTTTAACAGAAAAGAGAAATAAAACCAAGAAATGGCATTATGGTTATACGGTGAGCATAAAGATGACTGATTATAAAGTCAAAGTGTACAACATACTCAAGAAACGATATGTTTAAGGTCAAATATGATACAAAACTTTCTAGCACAATCGTAGTAGCGTTCCTGAACCTCATGTACAACTGTGCTTGACCAAAAGCACCATTTGGGGCCTTTATTGATGAAGTTATCAAATCATCAATATGGAAGTTAATATCTATCAGTCCATTGGTTTCATCCACCAAAAAACATAAATGATGGAACGAATTTCACATTGAAGCTGTCAAGGCCCACAACTAATATGGTCACATTTTTCCATCGATGGAGATTAAAAATATTTGCCCCAACATGTAAGATTTGATCTATTGTAACAGATGAAACCATTACCATTCTCAAGCAAGTGGCAATGCAAGTAAAAATGATACCTCAATCACTATTATTTTTGGTGCTGTACACCAATGCAATCAATTGTGCCGATCCTCACAACAAACAATAAAAAGAAACAAAGCCATGCCTCACAACAAGTGAATTGAGGGATCCGAGATTACTGCAAAGGAAAATTCAAGCTACACTACTCCAAGAATTGTGGAACTCGTCACAATACACTTCAATAAAAAATAAGTCAATGCCACACAAAACTGTTATAAAAATAACTCCCAAAAATCAGAGACAAAGTATAGTATGCCACAAGAGAAGTCTTCTTCGCATATATTTTAAGCTAGTTAAACAAAGGTTCCTGATGAACAAGAAAAGCCAACGAACCAGGACAAACATAATAGCCGAACGAAATTAAGATTTAACTAAACAATACAGAAAGTTAAAAGACATCATCAATTCCCATCTCACTGGTGAGAGAGAGCCCAATACAACAAACTAGCCAGTGATTGGAGATTGTAGATAAAACCCAGATGTGCAAAAATGCATGAAATGGTTATTACAGTTTCAGCATACCTGAAAAGAATGGAAGGAGCTAAGTTCGAGAAATTCTGATCTTGGGAGAAAAGAAACAGTGAAAGGTTCCACTCTGATAGAGGAAGCTCTTGATTTAGAATGAAAAAAAGCCATGGCGCATAAAGGGTAGTTAGAAGAAGACCCCCAGCCTGTCCCTGAAACCAACCAAGTTTACCAACAAAATTTATTCCAACCAAAAACGGAAATCTTGAGAATTTAAAACCAGAGAAACAGATAAGTGAACTTACATGTTGCAACTGAAGAGGAAACTAACATTTTATTGGAGCGGGAGGACAAGAAATCAAGATAAAATCCGGCGCTTCAACTATAAGTCACTGGCTACAAGGAAGAGGAACGTCTGGCTCTGGCTAGCTCTGAGCCAAAGTTCTCCCGAGCAAAAATTATCACAAGAGATACATGGAGAAGATGATTTTACAAGTGCTTTTTAATATCCAAAATGGCCCACTTCCATGTCTGAGCCACAGAGTAAAATTTAATGGGCAGTGGAAAATGCTTGAAATTATTCATATGGGACCCAGGACTTGTGTTTTAAAATACCAAAACTTAAATGCTAACTCATTGATCAATTATACATTTCCCAATTAATTAATACATAATAATTTCAAACATTTAATATTTATTTTATTTACGATTTTAATGATTATACATTTACTTGTCACTAAATATGGGACATTCAATAATAAATTATTGTATTTCACCCTCCACATTTTATTTACATATACTAGAAAGAAATGATTTTTCCATTTTTATAAAAATATTTATGAGCAGTGGGATAATTATATTTAAAAAACAAAGTTTTTTTTAATCCAAATTACAAAGTTTAACTTGCAATTGTTATCTATTTTTTTTAGAGAAAAAACATTATATCTACCTGTTTTGAAATATAGACCACAGGAGGACTATCTTCTTTGATGATGGCATGTTTTTTCATGATGTCTAATTCCTTTTATTCTAATACCTAGAAGCTTTCTGTTTTGTCGATTAGTTTTAAGGAATCATGGCATTGTTCTTGGATATGATATTTATATGTCATTGTGCTTATCATATATCTTGATGGAGAAGAGACACTCATTTGTTATCACTTTTTGAAGGACTTCATCAAATCCTCTGCTACCAAACACTATTTCAAATTGTCTTCAGTTGATCTAGTCAGTCATGTACACCCTTTTATATTCATGAAAATGCAATTATATGATGATATTCCATCAAGTATTACAATCATTTTTCAAACAGTAAATTTCTTTTTCATCTATAAAATATCTCATAACTCATCTATGTGTTTTCATCGCCTGTTATAAGTTTCTTATAATTGCTTCATGATTGTTCGCTTTTCAAAAACCAATCATAAGGGGCAAATGCGTCGACATCATCTTTGTTAAGAACCTTGCAAATTCATTAAATGATATTTTTTCCTTGAACTGTTTTTAATCAAACTGAAATTTTTAGGATTGTATCAATTAACAAAAAATTTAAACCACATAAGAGCTTTACTATAGCATTAGACACAATTATTGTGGATTACTATAGTGGAATTACTCTTTTTATCTTAGAGTGAAAAAAAAAAAGAGTAAGCTTTGAGGCTAGGGTTTTTTAAGTCTTTTCCACTAGCCTATTAGTCATTAAGAGATTGTTTGGGGTTCTTTGCATCTTTTTTTTTTTTACATAAAAAAAGATTATTTTACCCTTAGAGTAAATAAATTTTAGAATTGTTGACCAAAAAATTTCTTGACTTTTCACTAGCTTTTTAATAGTAAAATTACTTATTTACTCCCAAGATCAAAATTGAGTTGTAGGGCTTTTTTCAAGTTTTTCCATTATCCATGTACAATGAAAATACATTTTTAACTTTAGAAAAGACAAAAAAAAAAAGCCTTTGTATTTAGGGTTATATTTATACTTCAACATAGATATTTTGTGTAATTAAATAAGCCTTTGTATTTTAGGGATATTTGAGTATTTTCACATTTTCTTTTGAATTTTTAAATCATAAAAGTTATTGGTATATGTTACACACCTGTCATCGAGTTGTGGTGTTTGTGCCATTGAAGTGACCCATGTGACACCACCTGGTGACCAAATCTGGTCATTCATCTATATCCTAAATGCATAATTGTGTCCTCTTCTACATGATATGGTGCATGTAGGCTTATAATGATTGAAATATCGTCGATGGTTGTTTGTATTTTCCCTTCTTTTCTCTCCTAATAGATAAAATACATCATTATCCTTTTTGTTTTTGTTTTTCAATTTCATTCTTTATTTTTTTTAATTCCTCATTTTATTTGTATTCCTTTTATAAAAGTTTTTTCTCTAATTTAGTCCATCAATTACAATTTCTCATATGTTTTGTCTTACATATTGGTCCTTTTATATATATATATATATAGATTTTTTCTTAGCCTTTTTGTTGATTCTTTTTGGCTTTCAATTTCACCCTTTAATTAAAGTTTTTGCTGTTTTATTTTTTCTAGTTTAACCCTGTTTCTTTTGATTTTCTCTTTCTTTTGTGAAAGATATTTTTTAATTTGATTTAACCCTCTAATTCAAAATCTTTATTTGTCTTAAATTAAGATTTTCTTCACCCTTATTTTTGTTTAGATCCTTTTGTGTACTTGTTTTTCTTCTTCTTCTAGTTTCATCTTTTAATATTTAATTTACAAGGGATTAAGCTTCATGTGATCTTATCATTTTGTATTATTTTTTCTTAATATTAATTTTGTGATCATCTTCAATTTGTATTATATGATCTTATGACCTAGGTCACATGTTTTGCATGTCATTTTTAGATATAAGTTTTTTTTGAATTTTTTTTGTTTGTGTTTTACTTTTCAAGATTTTACTCTAATTTATCTATATTTTTTATGGTTTTATACAAATGAACTTTATTTTTTAAAATAAAAATATTCTTTTTTAAATAATATTATTGATGTGTTGTTGTGTAATATTTTTTGTAGCCACGAGTTAATTCAATCAGTTTCATTTGTGTTTATGTTTTTGGTCATTTGTTTTTTAGGATTGAATTTATCTTTTATTCATTTAAACAAACAATTCTAGTAAATACAATTGGTTGAAAGTCTCATTTTGTGTGATTAAATATCTTGATCTATATTCATCTCTTATTTTTCTCAATTTCTTTTTTGGTTATGGTTAATGATTTCTCTTTCTTTTATTTGCATAGATGATTATCAATTAATTTAATTGGATGCTTACATAGCTTTTTTTATTTACAATAAATATCACATCGAAGCAATCTACATGCCCAATATTGTTTTTTAAAGAATTACAACCCATGGCACAATGCAGGCTAGATAGCTAGTTCAAGTATAATTATTGAAAGAAATTATGTGATGTAAATTTAAAAGTATTTTGAAGATTAATTTTTTTGGTCAAAAACCTAAAACAAGTTAATGAATGCCAAATACAATTTTATGGGTTCTAAAGAATGATTGGTTGTAAGAAAAGAAAGGTTGCATCCCAAGGTATGTTTTGGCTTTCAAAAAGGATAACAACTGATTATCATTGAGATTTTTCTAATGATATCAATAGTATTGTAATTGGAGTTTTGATAGGTTTTTTTCTTCTCCTTATAATTTGTGCCAGCTCATTTAACAATTTCTTTGAAATATTGAGTTTGTCACTAGTGAGATCTCAAGATGTTATGTTTTCAGCAAATTATATTATTTTGTTAAAATTTGTTTAAATTGTGCTATTTTACTAAATATTTTTTAAAATTATTGATTTAATAAAAAAATTGATATTTAACAACACTACCATCACTATATTTGACGGAGATATTTTTTAGACAAAAAAAAACAGAGTAGAGGAATGAAGAGGTTCGAGGGAGACTCAAAAGGTTGTTTGAGAGTATGGTAATGATTTTTTTTATAAGTGTATTTATATTTAAAATATATTAAAATAATATTTTTAATCTTTTTTAATATTATCACATCAAGCTAATAAAAAACACAATAATAAAAAATAATTAAAAACAAATAAAAAATATAATTTTTCAAATGTTTTAAAATATAAAAATAAACATCCTCAAAAAGACAGAAAGACAAGGACAAGGAATATTCTTTACCAACCTCGAAACTGGCAATCGAAAACCTTTACTTATTTTTGCCTCTTCCCTCCAAATCCGAATCCATCAAACCCTAGAACCCCCAAAGAAAGAGGGCGAAGGTGAAGAAATCAAATCAGAGTGATTGAATTGGACAGTAATGTGTTAAACAACGACAATAACAATGGAAGTGGTCGCTTCTCTATCCCGATCTCACCCTTTCCATTGCCCCCTTCGTCTCCGTATGCATCCATCTCTCTTTATCTCTCTTGCATTTATCTATCTATATTGTTATATTATAATAATAATTTTGTTTCAATTTGGCGAATTTTTGCAGGGCATAAACGATCGTGCAATATTTCTCAACTATCTCTATCGCAGGTATTTCTCTCCACTTTCTTCTTCTTATATGCGTTTGTTTAATTAATCATTTGTTTTTATATATTATTGCTTCCTTCCCTCCAGATATTAGTGATAAGATGTTCTTGCTCCGGTTTACTTGTACTGAAACGGGTCTAGCCACCCGCTTTGGCTGTTGCTTCTCATTTGTTTATTGATTTTCTATATTTTACATATATGTTCTTGATTGCTGTGATTTTGGAGCCAATCAAATACATTAAACCTTTCAATTGTACCAAAGGGGTTGTGCCCCTCACATTTTTCCTTGGCTTTGTTTTGAACACACCGTCATTTGTTAGCCTTCAGCTTGAACTTGTATGAACTGTCGTTTGTAGTAGCTTCTTGTGTTTTTTGTGACTGCTAGATTATAGAGTGACCCAGATGATTCAATGAGTTGAAGGGGTTTAGATTGTGTTATGGCAGTGTTTAGTAGTGTCGTGTTCATGGAATGCTCTACATACGCTTTACTGCTTCCAAATTTGGGTTAAATCAACTAGAAATTTGAAGCAGTATTCTCTTATTATATTGTAGACATCCTTTTCTTATTTCCCATACTTTCTATATAATGGTATGCTCTCCTATTTTTTTTTTTTTTCAGATTATGATTTTAGATTTCTTCTTCTGAAATTTTGCAACCCGACCTGCTTATTCTCACTCTACACACTCTTGTCTTTATCTGTGCCTTTAGCCTGTCTTTCTGTATTCTGATTTAAATTTTATAGATGATGTTTATGTATTAAAAGTTCCTTTGCCCTTTCATACTGCCAAGACTTTATTTCTGGATTTTATTTAGTATGTTTTCCTGAATGCAGTTCCGTGCTTGTAAAGAACCATTTGTCGGGTGCTCTACATATAAACAAGGTGTACTGTGGAATTCATGTAAGTAGCCACCAAGCTGTCAAAACTTACTACATGTGTCTTTCCAAGTTAATGACTATTTATATCAATTAGTCTCATTTGGATCTTACATATGACTTCATCTGCTTTGGTTCTTTCACTGCTTGCTCAATATGCTTGGGATATATCGAAACACTCTACCCCAACAATTCAGTGATAACATTATAACATTTAATGTGGTTTGAAGAATAATAGGGCTGTCTCTGAATACCCTTTCCTAAAACATGGATTTAGTGGGGTTGTAGTCGTTTGTATTATCACTGCATCTTTGATATTTTTTAAAAGAATTACTGGCATGCTTTATTTTTGGATTCTTGTACTCATGAATACACCTGCTTCTGTCTTTTGATAAAACATCTTGCTGAAAAGTGGAGCAGGAGGGTGTAACCCCTCTTGCATGGCCCAGACTGCCTTGCTCACTTCAGTTGGCTGATAATTGACAATCTATTGCTGGTAGGAAGACCTTTTTCTTAAAAAAAATGTTTCTGTTCATGGTGTCTTTTTTAAATAGCCAAGAAAAAGATGCCTAGAAACTGCTACCATCATCTTTATATTAATCACTGTTATAGATTGATGTGCTCTTAAAATTTGTCAAATAGCACACAATACAATAACCATGACCAAAGATTGCAGCACATACACATCATTTTAGTTCTGAGCTCATTTAAGCAGGCAATAAGATGAATTTAGCTAGTAAGAACGACTAAGCTACTGGATACTGAAAAATATAGCCAGATCTTACCCTTTCCAGATCTAACCTAGTAAGAAATAACAAAATGAAAACTCAAAAAAAAAAAAAAAAAATTCTTGTAATTAATTGCTCCTGTGTGCTGTCAGGCTTTGAATCCTATTGTTTTGCGCTTTTTTTGACAGCTACTCTAAATGGTGCATCCTGCATTCCAAGGAAACATGTCTGTGTACCATGGTATAATTATTTACAGGAGTTCAACCAACCAGTGGTCCATAAACAAGCTAAAGCTTCCAGACCTGTAGCTGTAAGATCTGAACTTGCTGGAACTGGGATCCCAGATTCTACCTATATGTTATCAGGTTTCTCAAGAAGTCCTTGTCATTTACTGTTTTATATTTAACCTTATGCTAATCATCTTTCTTTTTATCTTCTTAAAAGTGCAGATATTACTTTTGGGTCAAGAGTTAGAGGAATAGGCTTCTATGCTGTCACTGCTATTGCTGCCATTCTCCTTATTGTGTTGATGATAGCACAACATCCTTTCGTGCTCTTGTTTGATCAATACCGAAGAAGAGCTCAATTTTCCGTTGCCAAAATTTGGGCATCACTGACTGTTGCTCCATTTTTTAAAATTGAGTATGAGAGATTGGAAAATCTGCCCCCTCCAGATGTTCCTGCTGTATATGTTTCGAACCACCAGAGTTTTCTAGACATATATACTCTTCTTACTCTAGGCAGAAGCTTCAAGTTCATCAGTAAGACTGGGATATTTCTATTTCCCATTATTGGATGGGCTATGTATATGTTGGGTGTCATCCCCTTGAAGCGCATGGACAGTAGAAGCCAAATGGTACTATTAGTATTTTTGCTGCCGTGTTCTTTCAGGGCTATGTGGCAACTTACAGTCATCTTATTTTCTTTCTTTTGTTCTTGGTGAATCAGTGTTGTCACTGTTGAACATAGATTTGAAGTTATGATGGCTGTGTATACAGGAATGTCTCAAGCGTTGCATGGATCTACTCAAGAAGGGGGCCTCTGTCTTTTTTTTCCCAGAGGGAACACGGAGTAAAGATGGAAAATTATGTGCTTTCAAGGTGAGATCATGTCATAATTTTTTTTTTCTTGTTGGCTGACTTCATTTAACTTCAATTTCAAAAGATTGAGAAACCATTAGAGCAGTTTCTGGTTGCTGAGAATCAAAGAAGAAATGAACTTGTCTCATTCACGTTCAGCACAACTGATTGGATCATAGACTTTCAAACTTTTAGTGGAGTCATGGTAAATTGAGAGTATATCTGTGCTTTTGTGTTTCTAATTTGTATGGGTTACCAATGCACTTTAACCCACATTAGAAGCTTTGTAGCTGCATTTCTGCTTCTTAATTTACTCAGGTGCTATCATCTTTGCTGTTGGAGAAACTGATACCCAGAGATGGAGTGTTGTATACTTCTCTGTTTCTGGCATACGCTGTATGGTTATCAAGAGTAATATAGGAAGGCCAATAATTCCATACTCGAACCCGGATTTAATTCCTAGATTCTCAAACTGCTTGAAGAGTTAATATAGCTTGGGCCAATAGGTTAGGTTACATCTTTCTACTACCCTCCCATCCCCCCTCCCTTCTATTTGTGCTTGTGCACCTCAAGTTCTTAATATCCTTTTTCCTTTCAATGATCGCTTTAATGGTTTTGGATGAATAAAAGAACTGATTTTTTTCTATCATTCATGGTTTTCTGTTGCTGATATCATGCAGAGAGGTGCCTTCAGTGTTGCTGCAAAAGTTGGGGTGCCAGTGGTACCTATTACCCTGATTGGAACGGGGAAAATCATGCCTACAGGATTGGAGGGTATATTAAATCCAGGGTCTGTAAAAGTTATTATTCATAAACCCATAGAAGGGAGTGATGCTGCGGTGCTGTGCAATGAAGCTAGAAATGCAATTGCAGAAGCACTACAACATCAAGGCTGAGAAATCGTCTAGTGCTTCAGACTTTCTGGTTCGCTTGAAATTCTATCATGCTTAGCATGGAGGAATGAAACCTGAAGTATCCGAGATGGCTAATCCCTTCGAAGCTTTTGCTGTTTGTACCGCGAAGGAAACTGAATTACAGCTGAATTTGAAGAGATAATTAAGAAAATAAAATATACAAGATAGTATTAGCCTCTGGCTTGCAACAAGGGGGATTTTAACAACTCATGATCAACTGATGTGATTACCCAGCTGTAGATAACAAATTTTGTAGCGAATATTACTGTGTTTGGGTTCTTAAAGCTTTATGGGTTGTTGACCGAATGTTTTTTTTCCTTGCTGAGACGTGGAATACGCCATTTCTTTTTTCTTTTCAAAGTCCGTTCTTTCTATTTTGACAAGAAAAACAGAAGACTTGGATCAACTTCCCAATATCTCCATGGATTTTTGGGAATTACTTGTCTATAAAATTCTGAAGCATTATGCATGCTTTCAATCTTACGGAATGTAGAAGAACTTGATGGCTAATGAATTGATTGTACAGGTCTAGATGTATTACAAATCGGGTTGGGTTTATGAAGAAATTTGGGTTGAATTGATTGGCAAGGCTTTGATCTTAGTTTTCTACGTAAGTTTCATGTATAAAAGGGAATGGAGAATTTTTTTTTTTTTGTCAATGCAAGAAAAAGTGGTGTTGTGACTTTTTTATTTATTATTATTATCATGAAGAAACTTTTACTACAAATTAAAAGGCTTATTAATGTATTCAATAAATTAGATTGAGGGTTATATATGCCAATAAATCATAACAAATTTGTTGCTTAAAATCAAAGATTGAGTAAGGAAGTTTAGACATAAATGTCATTTTGTAACAGTCCGGCTACTCTCTTCGAAAGAACTGAGGATGAAATGAGAAGTGGCTTCTCCAACAAGCTGCTTTGCAAATGTAAAGGGGATGGGTTAGCGTGTAGGGTGGGGATTGAGTGAGGGACACTTACGTGGACAATTGTGGATGAAAGGTGCCTGGTGTCGACAGTTGGCAGAGAGTAAAGGGAAAATAAATGGTGTCATTTCACATGGCTTAGCTGACAATCAAGTTAGAATTTTTTTAAAAATGAATTAATTAAAATACAATTCTAATACAAATCTAATTGCCACTAAGTCGGTGGAAAAATAATAATAAAAAGGACAGGAAGGATCACATCCAAGAAAGCCAGTGGGAAATTGCTTTGAAGCAAATCACTTGTTCCAAGAAGAGCCAGGCTACCTCGAATCTGTCCAAAACTTTAGCTGCTTTAGTTTTAATTTTCATTTGTCTTTCACTTTGATAAACCTAGACAAAAAATATTGTTATTTCTATTTATAAAATTTATATAAAAACTCCTGAGCGAAGATTCTCTCACCAAAAAGAACTTATTTTAATTTGAGAAGTATTCCACATTTCTTATAAAAGAAGAAGAAAATGTTGAATATTTGTTTTAATTTGAAATTGGATCATGAAAAGTTTTAATTGGTTTGAATAAATAAAATCAAATTTAATTTTTCCAAATTGAGTATTAATTCAATATCAAAACTTATTCTACTTTAGTTTTTCTTATAGTTTTTGGATTTTAGTTTCTTTCTTAATAAAAATAGGTTTTCATGTTGTATTTAAAGGTCTTGTAAAACTTTTAAAAAGGCAACAATCATATATTTAGATTTTAAAGAATAAAATTATAAATTTAGATTTCACATTTACAAACTGTTTCTCATTAAAACTCTTATGTTTTTTATGTTATTGTTTTCATATTAGCTTCTGCTTGCATTAATAGATTACTTGTTAATCTCCCCACATTGTAAGAGGAAATGGTTCTTGAAACAAACTTATTCTTTTTTACCATGACATCATCATATTATTTATGTTATTTAGTCTATTTAAAGGCTTGCATCAATATAATTGGTTTAAAGATCTTGAGCATTGACTTATTGTCTTTTATAAGCCCATTAGTAATGAGGAATTATACTCTTTGTCATCCTCCACCCTTTCTATCATAAATATTTTTTTAGCATTGCATTGATGTTTAAGTACATGAAGCACTGCCCCGATATTTTTCTTTATTCATACACAATTTTTGAATAATGTGTTGATCCTTGTGGTGATTTTATCTCTGAATGATTGAAAGATTTAGTTGGTAGGTTGTCTGGTGATCTTTCTATATTATAAAAAGAACTAGTTCTTATAACAAACTTATTCTTTATGGCCACTAAATTATTAGATTTTTCTTGTCATTTTGATTGTTAAAAGGATTACATCAATTTTATCAGTTTGATATCTTCTCTCAACCCAGTGATAACACTAAAAATATGATAAAATTCTGGAAATGAGGGATTCAATGCATTTATCAAGGATTTCATCTGCTTAAACCTTTTCACATATTCTCCTATACCCCTATTTTGTACAAGTTTGTTGAATTCTTCTACTATATAATCTTTATTGTTAAATATTTTTTAAAAGGCCTTAGAGAATTGCTCCTTATTAGCCATGTCATATCCACCAAATAAGAACCTTTTATACAAAAATATTTGTCTTATCTTTTTGGTTAATAATGAATATGTTTTCATTAACATGTAATAAGGGTGAAATTCAACTTAAATAACTTGTATTTTCCTGTTTGGCCTCTAGGATTACCTCCTAAGAAAGTTGGTAAATCAACCTTTGGTAAGGCCATATTGTATCTAGCCTTGTGAAAATCATGTTTTCTTATTATCTCTTTATGATTGTTGATTTTAACCTCAGGAATTACCCTATATAGACTACAATTAACTCTTATTTTTTTCTCTATTGTATGATTGGTCTTATATGACTTGATTATGGTAACTATTGGATTTATTTATAAGTTTATTAGATTAGTCTTTGTCCTTTGTTCCAACCATTGTTTCTTACTCTGTACCATGCGCTCTTCTTATTTTTTTTTAATTATCATCCATGGACTCCTTGCATTTGCTCATCAAGCTTTCTATAGTGTTTTTCAACAACTTTCATCTTGTTATTCTCCACTATTAGAGAAGTTTAAAGCAATGCAAGAACTGATTAATGGCATTAGATTAAATTTTATGCCAATTGTTAAGGCTTTTAGTAACAAGTGTTATATTCAAGGAAAAAAAGAAGATAAAGAGAGAGTCTACATAAACAAATTAGACTTTCTTATCACTTGACGTGCATGTTCTCATTACAAGTTATTATAAACAAGTTTTTGCTACCTCTCTTGTAACTAACTATGTAACAACAACTCAACCAGTTATTTAACTAACTGAATTCTACATATGCATTAATAGCTAACAAACTATCATTGTTGCTATTACACATAAATTCTTGTTGATATGTTTTCATGTTATTGCTAATGTCTTTAATCCATGCTAACTAACTTCTACCACCTATAATTACTACAATAACCATTTCATGCTAAATCTTGCGGGTTTGTTACAAAAACTTAATTTCATGGGCTATGAAAAGAGAGAAAAGACTCAAAGGTTAAGAAGACAAAAACTACGACATTTGTTTGGTTGTATTTTTTTTATTCTTTTAGATTAAAAACTAGTTTCCTTGCTTGCAGGGGACCTTTTGGCATTGTTATTAATTCGACCTTGCAATTAAAATGTAAAAGCTCTAGACTTGACTCATTACCTAGCTTGAGTTTTAAATCATGTGATAATTGTCATGATATGATCTAGTTGACCTGACAAGTTCAAAGACATCCAAGATGATCTATAAAAACATGGTTTGACTTTAAAACAAGATGACATTTTTTTTAAAAGAAATATTGAGACGATGACATATTAGATTGACATGCACTTCATGATTTAATCAGCCAAATCTGCAACCCAAAATCATAAACTCCACTAGGTTTAACAATTTTATTTTTTAAAACTACTTTCTATTTAATAATATGATAACAAAATAAACACTCATAAAATTGAACATCAACCAAATATCAAAATGTTTGTTTAAGATTGTAATAACTTCATAGATATAAATAGAAAATAAATTACAAATACCATTTCAAAATCAACCAAATATTAAAGGATTAAATTATTAAAAAAAAGCAAACAAATTCCATAAAAAATTGGAAGATGGAATAATAAAAAACTATTTAGCATTGTTATTGAACTCGACCCAGCAGGCCAACTTTGAAACCTTTCAACTTGACTCTATGCCTAAACTAGATTTAAAATTATCCCCATGGAAGTTGACTTTATGTGATCCAATTGACTTGGTGGGTCTAAAAGCAAACTAGATGACCAATAAAAATATGACTTGGTTTATAAACTTTCAAGATGATATTTTTTTTAATATATAGACAACATATTAGATTAACCTATACTTTATAGCTTAACTCTCGAAACCCACAACACGGTCCATGAACTCTAATGAGTTTAAGAACTTTTTAAAAACAGTTCTTTTTATTTAAAAAGCACTGTTCATGTTGCTGTTTTTGTTTTGGAAAAACAGAGAAAAGCTGGTAAAGAAAACCAGAAAATATTATAATATATATTTTCAAATTCAATATCATTTTAAAAAACTAGTTTTCGTAGATAGAGAAATATTTACATTTAAATGAATAGGAAGTTACTGTCATGTTTTTTTTTCCAACTCTAATTTTTCAGAAATTAAAGTATTACTCAGTTTCTAAATAGCTTCCAAGTTTCTTGTTATATTTTCCTTATCAGCAACTACTATACGTGATGTTTCTCTTCCTTCAAGCAATCTAGTTATAGCACTACTAATATGCAAACTCGAATCCAAAAATCAACTTTCAATGCCTTAACTTGACTCAACTTTGTGTCGAGCAATAACTTAACCAACCCGAATCTGAATGCTAATCTACAATTATTTAGTATTTAATTAGTTTGATACATGATATCAAGGCTAGATATGATTCTTGCCTTGAAAAAACAGAAGATGTGTTACAGTCAAGAATAATGAATTGTCGACCCCTCAGATCTAACCCTGACAGTTGCCTGGATCCAATGCATTGACAGGAAAAAAAACAGTGATCGCGAGTGCATGCACGTGTAGGTGTGCGTTTGAGAGATAAATTGAACACAAAAGCAATGCGAGGGAAGAAGACTATAATAATTAGCATAAGATAGAGCCTCAAGGGACTGATTCACCCCATCAAGATACTGAAAAACACGACAAATAGAGAAGTTTGGCAGCAAGTTATTGGTCTACAACAGGACAAAGAGCAAACCGAGAGCGAACGCGCTCATTTAAGGAGTGTCTTGACTATAGCTTTCACATTCAACTTCTTGAGATCTGTGTAAGATTGACCGCAGCCAACAAACATGACTGGTGAGCCGGAGATGTAAACCATCGACAATGCAGCTCCAACCTGCACCCATCAAAGAAAATTGCACACAAGATTTAGGTGGAAAATAAAACAATTAACTTGAAAGAAGAAAAAAATTGACTGTTTTTCGCAACTCTTACCTTATCATCAATGGTGTCAAACTTGGTGAGCAAAATCCCATCAATTAATCTAGGATTGGGTGAAGTAGATAGGTCGGCTAATTTCTGCCAAGAAAAAGAGCAAGGAATGTTGCTTGATAAACTGAATCTGAATGCAAGAAAAATAAATAACACAATAAAAACCAGGATATAAGAACTGTACCTGATTGAACTTTGATAGCTGATCAACAGCATCATTTCCAACCAAGGCCTCTCCAACAAACAAGACCAGATCAGGATTGTTGAGGTAAATTAGCTTTGAGAGAGCTCTCATTAATGGTTCATTGTCCTGAAGTACATGACATAGAATTAGAAAAAGAATATAAAAGCAAGCAGAATAGCATGTTAGGTAAAAACATTGCCTAGTGCATTGGGTCATTAAGATTTGTTGTTGAAACAGGGATCCTATTGAGTTCTTCTATTCCATTTAGCTCATCATGATTGTATATTTAGCATTTCGATGGTTATAAATGCTTTTACAAGAAAAAAAGTCAGCACAATTCTTCCTTCGCAGAATTGACAAAAAAGGAAATCAAACAATACCATAATATATATTATACCAGATGGTGCAACTCAATCTCAGTGATAAAAGATCATAAAAGCACCTGCATTCGACCAGCAGTATCAACAAGAACAACATCAGAACCATTGCGTGTGGCCTCCTGAATTGCTTCCTTTGCAACAACTGCTGGATCTTTCTCATAGCCCTTTTCAAATATAGGGATCTAACCAGGGAAAAAAATATCACAAGTTTCCTTACAGGTATCAATCACAGAAACTTTATCTGGATAAAGAGGCCAGATAACATCATCAATATTAATATGTGATGTCAATTCTGTACCTGAAGTCTGCGTGCATGAGTCCTCAGCTGCTCAACAGCTCCTGACCTAAATGTATCACAAGCAGCCATCATAACACTGACCTTATGTTGCAGAAGCCAGTATGCCACCTGCAGTCGTGGATGAAAAAACAGCCTACCCAATCAGGAAGCATGCCTTGATGATAATTCTTCAATAATAATTACAACCATAAGAGCTTCAGCTTCACCTTAGCCAGATTTGTGGACTTTCCAACCCCATTGACACCAACAAAAACAACAACATATGGTTTCCTCTGTTCCTTTGCAGCATGTACATCTCTTAATATGTCAATAGAACGCCTAGGAGTTAAAATACGAACAAGTGCTTCTTCCATAGCTGCCTGTAGCCGTAACACCAGATGAACTATTACTTATTCCCAAGTCAAACAGAAAAGATGGAAAATGAAGAAACTCAATGACTTGATGCACAAACCTGCACTGTTGAAGAAACCCTTGTGAAAGATGCCAGCTTTTTACCTTCAAGACTAGCTGCAACTGATTCACAAAGCTTCTCTGCTATCTCCTCAGCCTGAAATTGTCACAGGACAGTAACTAAATAAGAATGTAAGGTAAGATAGAAAAGTCTGATTGGCAGAGAACAGATTCACAAACAGAATATTTAGCAAATACGATATCACACCACATTCTTGGTCATGAGCCTATCCTTGAGAGCTTTCAATGCTGGCTCCAGGTCTGCCTTCTCCAGGTTTGCCTTACCAGCAATACTGAGCCAAGGAAAGCATAAGAAAAGCAATGTAAGGATCATGCAAGGAAGATAAGTCTAGTCCAAATTTAACTTTGGTTGATTTGAGAAGGAGAAAAGCTTCCAAAAATTCTCTTCAAAAAGGACTTCTATGCACAAACACATGCCAACAAACAGGATGACAAAGTCGAACCATGCATATCTAATGATAGCCTCCCACATTCAGTCTTAAGATTCATGCACCAAGTTTGCTGGGCATCTCGTAATGCAGGAGAGACAACATAAGCAACTGTGGAAGTTTGCAGTCATGGTGAAGGAACAATAAGCCAACTAAGCAAGCCATCACTCCAGTATACCAAGTCTCACAATACATACCAATCCCATGGGATAAACTTCAAAGAATATGTTAAATTATACCAAATACAGAAGTCATATGACACAACAAATTCCTTGCTTCATTAAAGGATAGAATAAGATTGAACTTTTCTACATCATGGATATGCCAAAGAGCACTAAGGGGCATACTGAAGCTTAATTGATAGTGATGGGTAATAACTCAATTACCCAAAAACTAACTTTACATTACAAAAACAAACGATAATGGTTATTGCCAGTGTCTTTATCCTTAGAAAGCACATTGATATGCAATTGCCTAAGATGCCACCATGTGAAACCCACTATTCACGAAGAAAGAAAATCGTGGCTTTAAAACTCAAAAGGAAAAACATAGTTTCAGCACCAATCCCAGAAACACGAGTGAAAGTCATTAGACGCGGCATGCTGTTTGTTAAAAAACTAGACCTTGAAGATATACTCTATATCCAGTACATTAATGATACTCCAGGTAATGATCTAGTAATCAAAGAAACGAATAACACTCTAAGAATTATGGTTTACCTCTGGAACATAGATGAAAACCACCCCTTCTTAGCATCAGGCTTGCTGTCCTTGCTGACTACCTCATCTTCATCATCTTCGCTGTCACTGCTGACAATCTCTTCCTTGTCCATCATGCTTTCACCTTGATCAGCTGCCATAACTTCTATATTCTCATTCACATTCTCCTCCACATGATCCGTAAAATCCAATTTTGCGTCTTTAGGTGTATCATCCCAAACTCTATTCTTCTTTGTTACCTTTTTCTTTGGGTCCACTTTGGAACCCTTGCTAACAACACTAGTATCAGAAGTTTTTTTCCCACCTTTATTTTTCAGCTTCTGAAGTTTAGTGACATCAAAAGCCTCATTATTGGAACTCGCATTTTCTTTACCATTCGCGAGACCCATCCCTCTATTACCTTGAACAACAGCAGCATTATGATTCCCATAGGAGTGTCCATTCTCCAATTTCCTCCCTTTCCCATCATCACCATTACCACCCTCATTCGCCTCACTTTTATTTTTTTTATTCCCTCCATCAAACCCACCACCCTTTTTCATCACCAACTTCCTCCCATCATTGACGCTCTTCCCCACAGGCTTCACTTTGTTCAACTCTTCTGCCCTTGCCTCCGCTTCCTTCCTAAGCTGCCTAAAAGTCTCATCAAAATCAAAGTACTCCACACGTTTGGGATCATAAATCTGGGAAAACTCATGCTTGACCATCGCCAACAGCTCATCCACATACAGCAAATGGAGAATTCGCTGATACACAGCGACAAAAACGAGACCAAGGTCGTTATGGAAAGTCCATTTAAGGGTGTACGAGGCCCCAGGTGCATCGTAATTGTAGGATGCTGCACCGGATCGTTCTTCCAACAGACAAGATCGAATCAAAGTATCAATTGGCGATCCTTTTAATGCATTTCCGAGCTCTTTACATGTCCATAAAATCAAACCTCCTCTAGTAAATATTAACAACTGCTCTAACATCCTCGATTTTTTCTGTTTAACAAACTAACCAACCTGCAACTCAAATCAACAACAGCAGCAGGAAACAAAAGATCAGTTACCGATTTCTGTCTTCAAGTTCGAGAATTGGATCAGCGAAGATCGATAGAAACAAGAAATTGAAGGAATTGAGACAGAGATGACATACCTTCGATTTTTCCGTTTCTCAATTTGAGAAAGAAAAAGAATAAAAGAAAACTGCCCGACTGGGGATTTGTGAATGTTCCGTTATTTATGTGAGATTATTATTATTTAATTTTATTTAATTGGGGGATGGTTGGACGGTGAAGTAAAATCGGGAACGCCGCCACAAGTCGCTTGCGTACCTCCTCCCCTTTTTCTTACTCTATTTGGTTCCGGCACAGTATTTACAGGGTGGTTATATATAGAGAACGATTCACCGCTTATTTCAACAATTTTTTAAATATACTTTGTGTTGTGCATAAGCACAATTGCAAGACAGTTATGCAATAATAATAATAATAATAATAATAATAATAATAATAATAATAAATAGGTCCTGTTAATGCATTTTCTAGTGACAATCTTTTTTTAATTATGAATTCAATTTTCTTGTATAGATTTGATAAAAGAGATGGAAGATTATAAACGCTCATAAATATTAGCAACTTTGAAACTTGACTCATTGTCCAAATAGATTTTAAATTAGACTGTGTAGTGATTGATTCGGTTTTCCAAGCCTTCGTGACTAGGTTTTTTTTTTTTTAAAAAAAAAATGATCATACAATAGAAGATGACGAGCTGGTTAGCCCGCGCGTTGCGCCAGGCTTTTTATATATAGCAAACTGATTATTTATGTGGTAAGCAAAGAATTTTTTAGTTGATAAATAGAGAATTGTAAATTTTAAATTATGTTATAATTTATTTTATGTATTGAATTAGTTGATTATTGTTATAAGCTTAAATACTCAGATAATAATTAAATTTCGAAATTTAAAAATTAAAAGCGATAAAATTTATGAAAGATCAGCGAATTGTAATTTGAGTATTGCAAGACTATAATTGATTAATTGTTTAGTATGTATTAATTGTTTTGATGGTTATTTTTGGTTGATGTAAAACTGTAATCAATAAAATGAATGAAAGATGATTTTTTGTTGTATTGAACTGAATGTATTGATGGTTAAATATTTTTTAACAGTTACTAAGCAGTTAACTGGTTGATAGCAATATTGTAATCGCTGAAATCTATTAAAGATAGATTATTTTTTGTTTGCATTGATCTGGTTGGTTGTTGACATTATTTTACTGGCTTGGAGAATAATTTAGTCACAGTTTGGATTTGAATTGTGTGTTGATTTAATTAACTCATAGATTGCAAAATTGCAATGTTTTGATTATCTGGTGTGTTTAATTGGATTGATAATTATATAATCAGTTGGTCGAAAAAATGTAATAGATTATATTGATTAGAGATTTTTGTTTGCTGTAGTCAATTGGGAATTTGTTGGTGGTTGGTTTTGTTGTAATTGTGTGGCCGATCATCTAATTTTTCTTTTTTCAGTTGTGTTTACTGGTTATGGAAATATTTTTTGTATCCATTTGTATGGTGAATTATTTGATTGTTTGGTGTGATATTTTTTTGTTGTAGTTTATTGATCAATTTGTGAATGTGTTTTAATCGGTTATTTGTAATTGTGTGGCCGATCATTTACTATTATATAACTATATTAAATGTATCTCAGAGTACTTATATTAATTTTTTATATTAAAAAAATCCTAGGTCATGTTTTCTTTTCCCTATATATATTCTTAGGCTTAACACCATTATTGTCAAAATAATAGAAATTATTAAATTATGAAGAGCAAAAAAAATATCAACAAAAGAGTTACTAACAAAAATAATTGTTATTATTATTATTGTTGTTGTTATTATTATTATTGTTATCATTATTATTATTGTTATTATTATTGTTATTATTATTATTGTTATTATCATTATTGTTATTATTGTTATTATAATTATTGTTATTATTGAAATAATTGTTATTATTATTATTATTATTGTTATTATTGTTATTATTATTATTATTATTATTATTATTATTATTATTATTATTATTATTATTATTATTATTATTATTATTATTATTATTATTGTGTTAAGTACACTTATATATACATGGACAAAAGTAGACATTATTCTATAAATAAAAAAAAAATTAAATTTGTGAATGTGTTTTAATCGGTTATTTGTAATTGTGTGGCCGATCATCTACTATTATATAACTATATTAAATGTATCTCAGAATACTTATATTATTTTTTTATATTAAAAAAATCATAGGTCATGTTTTCTTTCCCTATATATATTCTTAGGCGAAAAACTAAAAATATATATAAAAAAAACTAACACCATTATTATCAAAACAATAGAAATTATTAAATTATGAAGAGCAAAAAAAAATATTAACAAAAGAGTCACTAACAAAAATAATTGTTATTATTATTATTATTATTATTATTATTATTGTTATTGTTATTATTATTATTATTATTATTATTATTATTATTATTATTATTATTATTATTATTATTGGTATTATTATTGTTATTATTATTATTGTTATTATTATTGTTATTATTGTTATTATTATTTTTGTTATTATTATTATTATTATTATTATTATTATTATTATTGTGATTATTATTATTATTATTATTGTGTTAAGTACACTTATATATACATGGACAAAAGTAGGCATTATTCAACCAAAAAAAAAAATTTAATTTGTGAATGTGTTTCAATCGGTTATTTGTAATTGTGTGGCCGATCATCTACTATTATATAACTATATTAAATGTATCTCAGAATGCTTATATTAATTTTTTATGTTAAAAAAATCCTAGGTCATGTTTTTTTTTCCCTATATATATTCTTAGGCGAAAGACTAAAAATATATATAAAAAAAATTAACACCATTACTGTCAAAAGAATAGAAATTATTAAATTATGAAGAGCAAAAAAAAATATTAACAAAAGAGTTACTAACAAAAATAATTGTTATTATTATTATTATTATTGTTGTTGTTGTTGTTGTTATTATTATTATTATTATTATTATTATTGTTATTGTTATTGTTATTGTTATTATTATTGTTATTATTATTATTATTGAAATAATTGTTATTATTATTATTATTATTATTATTATTGTCATTATTATTATTGTTGTTATTATTATTATTATTGTGTTAAGTACACTTATATATACATGGACAAAAGTAGACATTATTATACAAATAAAAAAAATCAAATTTGTGAATGTGTTTGAATCGGTTATTTGTAATTGTGTGGCCGATCATCTACTATTATATAACTATATTAAATGTATCTCAGAATACTTATATTAATTTTTTATATTAAAAAAATCCTAGGTCATGTTTTCTTTTCCCTATATATATTCTTAGACGAAAGACTAAAAATATATATAAAAAAAATTAACACCATTACTGTCAAAACAATAAAAATTATTAAATTATGAAGAGCAAAAAAAATATTAACAAAAGAGTTACTAACAAAAATAATTGTTATTATTATTATTATTATTATTATTGTTATTATTGTTGTTGTTATTATTATTATTATTATTATTATTATTATTATTATTATTATTATTATTGCTATTATTATTATTATTGTTATTATTATTATTGCTATTATTATTATTATTGTTATTATTGTTATTATTATTATTGTTATTATTATTATTACTGAATTAATTTTTTTTTCAATGTAAAAAATACTAATTATGTGTATTTTTTTTATTGTAATATAAATTTAGTTAAAATAATAAATCTGTGCAGAGTTCATGTTAAGTGCAAGTTTTCTATAAAATATATGAATTTAAAATCGATATAAAGTTAAATAAAAAAGCATAAATTTATCATCACCATTAAAAAAGCAAGAAAACTCGGATATCTGAATTATTCAGTTCACTGTATTAAGATTAATTCAATTTCAATAAAACAGCAATAAAATTTAAATTGTGAAAATACCCATAATATTAAAATAAAAAATTTAATTTTTTTTTTATTTTACATTTTAAATTAAAAAAAATAACGTTTTTAGATTATTTTGATTTGTTAATGTAAAAAATAATTTTTTAAAAAAAGAATAAAAATATTATAATAGTTTTCTGACCAAAAACACTATAAAAAACAAACTCAATTGTACTTAAACAAAATATTTATAAAAGAAAGTTAAAAAAACCAATAACTAAAATTATCATTATTATTGTGTAAATAGTTAAATCATAAAAATCATTTAATCCAAAGAAAAAAAAGAAGCAAAAAACAAAACAAATGAACAAAGAGAAAAAATTAGCAATATTAATAAAAAAGCAATTCAAATAATTAAATTTACATGAAAAAATAAAAAAAAAAAGCAAAATATTTGTATAAAAAACAATAAAAAAATCAATTGATCAAAAATAAAAAATAAATATTAAAAAAAGAATTAATAGAATATATTATTTGAAAGATAAAATTAGCAATATTAATAAAAAAAGCAATTCAAATAATTAAATATCCATGGAAAATTATTAAAAAAAAGCAAAATATTTGCATAAAAAACAATAAAAAAATCAATTGATAAAAAATAACAATAAACATTAAAAAAAACAATTAATAGAATATATTAAAAAAAAATAACATATATTAAATTAATTTTTAAATTAAAAAAAAATTGGAGGACCAAAAATAAATAATGCAAACTGCGGGAGGGACTGAAATAATAAAATCAGAAGAAGAGGGACTGAAATCAAACTTTGTATATATTACCAATTTCAATTGGAGGACCAAATCAAAGAAATCACAACTTCCGTACCAGAATAATTGAAGGAATGAAAAATAAATACAAAATCAAAAGTATAAGGACTGACATAAAACTTTCTTATATAATCAGTTTTAATTGAAGGGCACAATTGAAAACAATTAAACTTTAATTTGAATAAATTAGTAATAACAACAAAATCAAAACTTCAGGGATCAAAATAAACTTTACACAAACATCAGGGACCGGAGCTGACTTTGGGGGCGGTAGGAGAGAGAAAGCGACGTCCGTGAGAAAACCGTCCGGCGCCGCTTAACCGGACATCTACGACGGGAACGCGCCGCGACGGTAGAGAGAGGACATCCCAGCGCATCTTGTGGGACGACGGAAGTCAATTTGTGACGGCGGAACGACACCGCACGCGCCGCCAACGTGGCGCGTAAGCGGAAACCTCGCTGGTGCGGGACGGCACGCGCCAGTCGTCCGCGCGAAAATATAATAAAATAATGGGTCAATTACCGATACGCCCCTGTCCCCACCCATTATTACGAAAATACCTGATGGGAAAGGACGGCCCTGCCCCCCGTCTCCTGTAAGCTAATTTGTCGTTTTCCATGCCCATTTTCGTCAGCGCACTGTGCAAAAAAAGCGGGAAAACCCGAGAGAGCCCCTGCAACTGTGCACTATTTTTTTTTTCGGGGGCTTTAATCGGTAATGCACTGTTTACAGGCGGAAAAAACAAAAAAAAATAGGATGGACGAACTCGCGCGACACACTGATGAAAAAGCTCGCGTCCACAGTGTTTTGTGAGTGTGTGCACAGTGATTTTCGTATTCTTTTAGTTATTTGTTAATGTTTTGTTTGTGTGCCTAGTTGTGCCATTGGAGAGGTGGTAAAAAATTAGGCTTAAGTTTGTGTGCCTAGTTGTGCTATGGTGTGGATATACCATAGAGACATCGATATTCAAGTTAAGTTCTGTCCATTCACGAATGGAATAATTTTGGAATATTCAACTGAAAAGTTTTAAGAGTTTAAGGACTAAATTAAAATAAGCAACTTATGCAAAAACCCTAAATCTCCCGTGATGACAAGTCATTTAATTTTTAAGCCTAAATTATGTTATTCAGATACTATTCATTTTTTTTCTCTTAATATAAAGAAAAAAACCTAAATATCTATTTTTCAGCTTTAATTTCTTCCTCATATTTTCACCACGCCATACAAATTTTATATCAATTTATATTCTGGTAATTGCACTTCATTTTAAACCAAAATTTCAGCTCTAATTGTATAAAAAATACCTGTATATTATCTCCTCAAAACACTACTCTACCTATAAAAAAATAGCTTGGCGTACTTGCCTCTTGCAGAGCTAGACAAATTTGGATCTTCATCTTCAAAGTTCAACCACCATGAATGGTCTTTTTCATGCAAAAAAGGGTCGAGTCTTCATCACCTCACAAACCCTAAAACCTCCAATAACAACTACTGCAACAACATCCAATAGAAACCAAGAGCAACAACAGGATCTCTAGCAACTGCCATTGATGACACCAACTACAGCAGCATCCGCGAGCAACAATAAATTAGTGCAACAGAGTTCTTAAGTCTAGCAGCCTTGTTTTCATCAAAAAAAAAAAATTCCATTTGAAGGTCTATTTCTTAAACACATGAAACATGTTTTTTTTTTTTTTTTTTTATGCATAGGTAATAACAAACTCTTTAAATTAGTGTTTTGATCTTTAGTATAAAAAAGAGGGAACTTTTTCCTTTTATTTTTAGTGGGCTTGGCATTCAAGATTTATTTGTTTTGATCATAAAAAACCAGTATTCATTTTAGAGTCCAACCCGTATAGCTTGGCCAAGCCTATAAAATAAGAGCTTTGAAACTATATTTTTAGATTTTGTTTGCCAAATAGAGTATTAGTATTGTTAAGGACCATTTTTTAATTTTCTTTTTAGTCTTATATTTATTTATCCCTTTATATTTAATATTTGGAATTATAATGTACATTCAAGATATTTTTTGTTAATAGATAAATGAATTTTTTTATTTTATGTTATTATTTAAAAATGACAAAAAAACAAAAAAAAACATTTATTTCAAATATTTTGATTTTGAATATGGCCAAGTCACTAAAAGATAATTTATATTTGTAGAATTTAGCATACTAGAAAATAACAAAGAATTTGGCTTTTTGCATGCATATTGGATTTAGTAACCAATTTATTAAAACTAGGAGAACTTGGCCTATATTTTAGAAACACCAAAAAATCTAATTTGTTTAATTAATATTTGGAATATGAATTCTACAACGTAATGCAATTTTCTGTATTAAATTAAATGAATTTATAAAAATATAAATTAAACTTGTATTTCACTGGAGCATAAAATCCATCTTATATAATTATGTGTTTGGTTGTCCAACATACCAATCAGAAAAAGACATTACATATATAAAATCCTTTTTGATATATTTGTTTTAGTAGACTTACATTTACAAAATGCTTAGACTATGTTTCCAGGCTCAAAACTTTTAGAAATTTGTGTATCGGAACTTGATATACCAAAGATAAAAAAAAAAATATTCACGTTCTAGAAACTAAATATATTCTTTTACTCGTTGTTTTTACTATTTATTGCATAACCTAATTTTGGGTTAAACAAAATTGAAAAAATAAAATAGAAATTTTAAAAATGAAAAATGGACAAGAAGGACTTAATTGAAGGTTGAAGGATCAAATTGGACCCAATGATCAAGGTTGGAACCCTAATTACAATAATTAAGGGTCTAGTTGGAGAACTCAATGAGAATTCGGGATCAAGATAAAGAAATATATTGAAGATTGGAGCGTACTTGTAAAATAATTAAGTTTAGGGATTTAATTGAACTTTTGATTGAATCAAGGGCTTAATAAATAAATAAAATTAAGTTAGGAAGTCAATTCGTCTAAAATCATAAGAATTAATTAAGTTCAAGGACTTAATGAAAATCTTAATTGGTTTAGTTGACTTAGTTAAGGAATTTATTGAAGAAAAACTAAGTTTCGAGGCTGAAATTAGAACAATTCACAAACACTTAAAGATTAATGATATAATTGGAACTTGGAAAGTTTTTTTTTTTAATCATATTTCCATAAAAAATAAACTATATTCCGTGAATAATAAATAATAGACTTTTATAGGTTTACTTGACTTAATTATGGATTTAAATGAAGAAAAAATAAGTTTGGAGGCCTATTTCGGATCAATTCAAAAAAACTTGAAGATTAGGGACATAATTGGAACTTGAATAGTTTTTTGTAGCATATTTGCATAAAACATAAATTAATATTTGGGGTATGAATTTTACAACATCATGCATATTCCTTGTATTAAATTAAATGAATTCACAAAAATAAAATGGTAGGAATTAATTGTAAACTTTAATATTTTAGGTATAAAATTACACCATAAAATATATGTCTAGGTATTAAAGATACAAAATAAAAATAAATATATCATTGATTTTTAGGCCTTAAAATGACTAGCTTTTAGAATGATAAGGTAGAGACCTCTTTAGTGAGGACATTTTCTTGCACCTTAGACATATCAACAAATAACAACATGACTTGAAAAAAATCATTCAATAATATAGCTTACCATAGGTTGGGTGCGTTGAAGATGATATATTTTTTCCTTGCATAACTAGTTTTCTTATTTAGACTTTCACAAACCATTAGATTTCATAATAGCCATAAAATTAAATGGCGACTCTTGAACCTTTCATTATAATTTTATGATTTATCCCAACCTATCTAAAAGCCCCTCAATTTAGGTAAGAATTCATCACTCAATGTCGTGCATGCCACAACAATTTAGAAAAATTACCCTTAACATGTAAGGTTTGGTTCAAATCATGATTTCCCTTCATAATTTGAAAATATATATTTTATATCCTGTAGGTTATAAACACGTTAAAACTTAGCATCCTTCCTAAAAGAAGTTAACAAAAAATATATAGTTATTATATTTTTGCTATTATAATCCATTCAATGATAAAATAGTCATTGAAGCTAAAAAATATCATCTTGTAATCGTTGAAAAAAATAGTCATTGTTCAAATTGAATTAATTACAAATATGTCATTCATTTGCAAATATTTAAAATCTCATTCCTTACCTGTTTTTCATTAACCATTTCTATCACAAGAAGTCATTTCTCCATCACTATAATTCACCTAAAAAAATCATTCCATCCCAAATCACTCACCATTTACAACCACAACAATCAATTTTCTTTTTATCACCATAACTCAACAATAAAAACAAACCATTTGAGGTAAGAAAAACTTATCATCAAATACTTTCAAGAAATTCAGCCTAAACATATTCCATGTACTATATACGTTGATCCCATAAACTAGCTAAAAATTGAGGAAACATGCTCCTCAACACTAGAAGATACACATGGAAAAACTACAAGCATGCAACCATGCACTTAGTTGATCAAACACACTACCCAACCCTAATAAACACAATTTTATAATATTTACTTTGTTCTTAGCTCTCTATAATTGCATTGGATGGGCTTTATCCCATAATAATATCCAAGATAGTTTCAAGGGTTTCATTGGAGATATTAGTATATGCACTGATTATTGGAAAGAACTTTTTTGATATCCATTTTGAATTGATAGCTTTTATACATGTGATCGAATGCATTTTTGCTTCTCCCTCAAAGACATCACCATGAAAGTATTGGTATTAGGAACAAAAGAAACATATATCCTTTAGGTACAATCATCATCCATGCATATTAGTGTAACCTTCACTTGTTAATTATTATTTCTAGTTGATAGTCATATCTTACCTTTTGTTCTCTGAACATATCCCTCAAGTGATGAAAATTGTTGTAAACATGATATTCTTCAAATTTAATGGATCAATTCATTGCAACCTTAGATATTTTACAATTAAGGTCATGTCAAATCAATATTATTTATCTTTATTTTTTTTACTCACACTACCAACTTCATCATCACTACACTTGTTATTACTTTAATAATTGTTTTATTATCATCACTACTTAGTTTTCATTCATTTTCAGTCTAAAAATCATCTACTATTTTTTTCGAACCAAGCTCTAGCTTGTAAGTTATCTGCTTGTAAGTTATCTATACTCTTATTGTCAACTTCATTAAAAAAACTCATATCTATCATTATAGTTAATATCTTCTAACTTTTCATCATTCTCTTTATAATAACCACCATTATGTCCGATAAAAGAACTAGCACCTATAAGATCACTCCTAGTAGCACCCCAAACAACACATATCTCTTATAACATTCATAATTACACCCTCACTATAACCAATAACACTAGCACCTATATAATCATGCCCAATAGAATCCACTTTGCTAATATCAATATCATCACTCACATCATTACTTATAGGATCACTCCTAGTAACACCCCAAACAACATATATATCTCTTACAACATCCATAACAACTCCCCCAACATCACCATAAAAGCACCCTTACTATAACCTATAACACCAACACCAATATAACCACACCTAACAAAAACCATTTTACCAATATTAATATCATCACTCACACCATCACCCATATTAGGATTCAAAATAGAACCCATATCATCATCATCATCATTTAAATCCAACTTTCATTCCTTATAAATTGATATAATTCTTTTTTTTTTAACTTTATCATTATATACAATAAAAAATGAAGCGATCAACCATCATTGGGCTTGCCTGAATAACACTAAGGCATTCTTAAAGTTAAAGGAGGAGCATCAGTATCAACATCAACATATATATAAACTTCGTTTTCTCCTTGTTGTTCATGCATACTTAATATGTTTAACAACGATGCATTGTCAACAAATATATTCCCTCTATCATCTCTTATTTGAAACCTAATGAGTCTACATTATATACTTGCTTACATATGAACAATATATATCTAAATCTATCTATCTATCTATCTAACTACATATATATAATCTAACATTTGTTTCCTACTATGGTATCACATTGAATTAATAAAAATTAATAATACATCTCATTTTCAACTAGTACCCTAAACCTATAATAAACAATGCATTTTGTTTCTGCCATGTGGGTTTTATTTAGGGTTTCAATAAACATTAAACATAAGGATAATCAATGATAGTATGAGGATTAAACATTAGATACACACGTGTGCAAACAAATATTAAACAATTACTCCTAATATGCACAGTACCCTTAACAATACAAATCATAGAGATAAAATCTTAGGATGTTAAATGTATTATTTATTTTCTGAAACAAAAGTCGATACACTACTCAATCAACAGCAAGAATATTGCTTCTTTTACTGTTCTTGAGATGAATCTTGTGAAAAATAGCAAATTCTGTGCCAATAAAAGAAAGTGCAACTTGAATTAATGTTGCAAAACTAATAGCATGATTATTTTTTAAAAAATAAGCTCCTAAACACCAACATTTCCAAGCCAACATAGCAATGGGAGTTGGGCAATAGAAACAAATAGCAAGAGGTAGTGGCGTTTGCTTGAATGCTTCTCAGAACTTGTCACCTCAGCAATCAAAATTCTCTTCAAGATCTTGATGATGAACATTCCCATACAAAATCATTCCCACAACGAGACTGCATAAAAGAATTACGTTCCGATGAGCTCAACTACTGCTGTGTTCTTGAAACTTAGAAGTTACATTCCATTGATGCCCAAAATGAAGCCAGCCAAGACCAGGCTGGTGGCAAACGCCATTAATGGGAAGTATGAATCTTGGAGGCTTGTATGATAATTCACCACCTGTTGTCCCAGTTGTAAACACAAGAAACAGAGAATCAAAACAAAAGAGTGATGGAAAGAAATGGGATTTATGAAAAGCTACGAAACAGGTGAGAAAATATATATTCAAGCAATTACATACCCTGTGTAGAAATGGAAACAGGGTTACTTTCAATTTATCAATCACACACTGATCATTGACCTCAAAATAATACCGAGGGTTGGACAAATATCTGCCAGCTGTAACGTACTGTAGAACCATTAGTAAGTCGTGGAAACAATAAAATGAAAATTAAAAAAGAAGCAAAACTCAAAACTAGGTAGCTAATTGTCATGGAGTCACAGTATTTGCACATAGGCTGAGCCTGATCCTAAGAGCTTCTCTCCTTAAGCACCCATTTCGCTTCTGAGATTAAATCTGAACCGGTTCCATAAATGGTCTCTTCAGATTAATTATGAAGTTGTTATAATTACGAGATTTTTATTGCATTAAGGCATTGCTTTTGAAATGTTCTTGATCAACGCTCTCTTAAATACTGGATATTTATTAGAATCCTGGAGAATAGTACATATTATGTTCTTTCTTTTATGAATGAAAGCAATTGTTCTCATAAGTTGAGGTATAATAGATACTTATAATTAAGATACAGATATTTGTCATAAGATATGTACACAGAATTGACTCGCATGATAATCTCATATGGAGATATCATTTGTGTCAATTGAAAGACTCACATGATGATTGTGTAAATGATTCTTAAACTTGATATCACTAATTTATTTATATATAAAGTGTTGTGTTTTAATTCTATTACATGTTATCTTGATAAAGGTAACAAATGTGCAAATATTGAATATAACATAAATTATATATTCAATATATAATTTTTGAGTGATCAAGAGATGATTCATCACCCTATGTAGATTAGAAGAATGTTCCACATGCTCTCCAATGGTATTGATTGTTAAATCCTTGCACAAGTTGAAATGAGATTTGAAAAAAGTTTCAAATTTTATTCAAGGGATCAACGACTATAATATTGTGAACAAATATGATTTGACATGACAGACACACTTTATGCTAAAATATCTAAATCAGAACATTATTGATGATGGATAAAAATTATATTGAGAAATAAGTCATTAAAAGGTTAAGTCAAATCACTCATGACTTTCCTTTAAATATTACTTAGTTATCACTAGTTATTTAACTCATGTTTCATCACAAGCTAGATAAATTTGTTTCCAATAGTAAAAATGAATAAATAGGCTTTTCCAACATATGTTTTAGTATAAAAATTGTAATAATAAATAAATATGTTTATACAAGCATCTAATTAATTAAATTGATATTTGATCAAAATATAACTAAAATTAAAAACATGTAATATTGTAATGTAAGCTATGTACATAAACATATTTAATAACTTTGTGTTAATGAAAGCAAATTGAATAAAACTATTAAGCTCAGCTTTAAAAAAACCAATATTGAATGATAAAAATATAAAACAAAATAAAAATTAATCCAATATTGAAGAATAAAGTAAACAATAATTAAAAAATTAACAAAGTAAATTCAACAAAGAATAATAATAAAAAATTGAATAATCTGAACTACTTTTAAAATTAGTGAAAAACTCTATAGATAAAAGATTTACAAAAATGACTGAGTCCAATCTCAAATTGAATAAATGTTAAAGTCTGAAATTGAATAAAATATATTTTAAAATAGGAAAACAAATTTGGTGAACATCCTAAACCTAGGTTAATCTTTAAAACTCGCAACTCATAAAATATTAAATCGAAACTTAATAAAAAAACTCAATCCCAAACTAATTTAATTTCACGGATCAAATTGAGAAAAAAATAATTTAAAAAATATTTACCAAAGTGAAAATATAGTAATCGAAAGAATGAGATCAAATTTAATAGAAAAAACACAAAGATAATGAAATTGTGATAAAAAATCAAATTTAAAAATTATCCTAAACAAAATAGATGTCATTCCTCAGTAGGTGTCGCGAGCGGACACTCCTCGTTATTGAGGGGAAAAGTGTATCATGAAAACTTAATAGTCGTCACCTATTAATTTGAGAAAATTATAAATCTCAAAATACGCATTGGTTCAAGAGATTTATGTAAAGGGTTATATGATTAAGGTTCTATTTAGTTTGTGTTTCTTTTAAATTTGTCTTTTTGAATGCTATTAATTACCCTAAGTGTTTTTTATATATAACATTTAATCATTTTATGAAAGCAAATTGACATCGGTTCTTAAAAATAGAACATTCATCGATTTGGTTATTTACAAAAATCTTGACATCAATCCTTTTTAAAATAAAAACTTGTCAATTTAGTTACTCAAAAAACATTTCATTGGTCCCCTAAAAAAATACTTGTCTTAAATAAGGTTTTGAAAGTGATCCCTATAAAAAAGATACTTGTCACTTAAGTAGTTTCTAAAATAGTCATTGGACCTACAAGGATGATAAAAATGGAATTAGGCTTCAACCCATTTTTTTGTTGACTTTTTTAAATAGGCTTGATGATTGTCATTCTCACTCAATGGTTCTTGATGAGATCACATTAACCCAACCAAAATTATTATAACTAATGCATGTGATTCAAGTGTTGATCAACTAATTCCTATGGATTAAAGCTTGCATGCTCATCACACACTTATTTAATAAACCTGTAAGAAAAAATAATAACAATACATAAAGATTGACACGGTAGAGAAATCAAACCAGAGATTTTGGATGAATTCGAAAGCCCAATTATGCTTTGTTGTTCTTAAGCATAAAGAAACAATGGAGATTCAAGGTTAAAATAAATGATCATTTAAATTTCAATAAAAATTAATTTCAAGGGAATCATTAGATTTTTATAGGCCAATTTGATGTGATCATGGGTCAAACTAAAGTTTAATTATGTTTTCAATAGGTCAAATTAACTTTATTAGGGATTTAATTGTTTAAAAAATAAGTTTGGGAGCCTAATTTAGACTTAATTGAGAAAATTGAAATTTTTAGAAGATCTAATTTAATATTTACCAAGTTAATTGATTAAAATTAGAAGAAAAATTGAAAGAAAATCAATATTTTAGGGTCAATTAAGGGTTAAATTGAAGAAATTTATCGCTAAGGACCAATTTGTAGGTGACATCGAACTATGGGGACTCAATTAATTGAAATTATAGGTGAAATTGAAAAAATAAGGATCAAATTGTATAAATACAAGACCAAGAAAAAAACTAAAAAAGGTGCTTAAAACTAATGTTGGCTTTGAAATTCGTTGGGGGTGAAATTGCATAAATTGAAAGTTTGAAACCAATTAAGGGTGTAATTAAAGGTTAAAGGATCAAATTGAACTTTGAAAAAAATTGCTAATTTAAAGTCCAAAACGATGTCGTTTCGAAGAAAAAGAAAAAAAGGATTAGACGACGCGTCGTGTGATCACCATTCATTGTATTTTTCTTTTCAAGCTAAAAAGACAACTTATATGACTACTTTTCAAATGCATTTAATACTTCATTTATTTACTAAAATTGACTGAAAATACATTAAAATAAGGATCTTACATTTGACAACACGACAATGTGGTCCATTTTAGCTAATTAACACCATAACCGTCATGATATCATCCCAAAACGACAAACTTAAACAACCTTTAGCTGTCTATTTTGATAGCTCATGATAACAATTTTAAGCCAACAATTAAGATGCTTCTTTGTTAAATTAAAGACTAAAGTTTTATCCCAATAAAGACAAGATTGACCTCTTCTATTACTTATAAATAAGGTGAAATTCATGCCGTGAGAATCAAGAAATTATAAGGTGTAACCCAATTTTTTTCTCCTTTTTGGCCACTTCCCTCGTCACATCTCAATTGTCGTTGTTGGACCAACCACAATCATATCTTCTCTATAACACCAGGAACAAATCTGACAACCAATCTTCTCTGGCAATACAATCATCCTTCCCATTTTGCTCTCTAAAACCCCTTTCCCCAATATGGTCACTGCATGAAAAATCATAGTTGTTGGGCTAGGCGAGCAACCATGTGGGCTTGAGCTAGGTGTAGCCTAAATAGCTAGAACAAACCCGTCGATCCAAGAAAAAACAGAGAGAAAGGTCAAGTATATTGGGCTTCCAGCCGAACCTAACCTGACTAGGTCTAGCTTAATTGGTCGGGCCAAGCCCAACAATATAATATAATAATAAAAAGTTTTTTTTGAAAAAAACAAAAAAATCCTTAAAATTCAAATGGATATTTAAATAAATAATTGTGATTTTTTTGCATATTTTTCCAATAATTTTGCATAATATCAAGTTGTAGACTTACACTGTAAGATACAAATTGAATATTCAAAATGCATAGTTTTCTCTAAAACTACAAGAAAAAATTCCAAAAACATTTTAAGGGTCATTTTAAAATATTTTTTTATTTTATTGCATGCTTTATTTATCAGTTTTGTTCAATATCAGGTCGTTGACTTATATTATAAGATATAAAAACGGTACAAAAAACACAGTTTACTCTAAAAATTCCACAACAATAAAAAACTCCTTACATCAGAAAACATAAAAATGTTTTTTATTCTTACATACATCCAATTATTAAAATATTTTCAAACATATTTTCATAAAAATACAAAAAAATATTGTTTCTCATGTTTTAAAATGCAAAATTGAATATTGCAACAAGTTTACAATTATCCGTTAGAGTTTGGCCAAAATGTAAAAAATCCTTCAATAATATTTTTTTTCATTTTACATTTATAATATTAAGATTTAGTTGTGATATTTAATATTTGGAGGTGTAAAATTACATTGTAGAGTACTCTATCAAGTATTAAAGGTATAAGAAAATAAGAGTGATGCTAAAATTTGAGTCATATAATGTTTAGGTTTTGACCCGATAAGGTAAATATTCTGTCACAAAGATATATATATTGAACCTTAGAACACCATTGAATACAAAATTAACTTAGAGAAACAATCAAAAAAACAATACAAATTACCTAGTACGATACACTAAGTGTGTTGCGACTTTCCCTTGCACAACAAGCCTTCTTACTCATATTTTCACATACTATTAGGTTTTCTAGTGATCTTAATACTATGTGATGACTCTTAAACTATAATTATAATTTTATGATTGTACCTACAATCCTTTTTCCACACATCTCATAAAGCAAATTGTTGGGCGTTGTGCGCATCATAAAACTTATCATGTCATTTTAATTGAATGATTATGGACATATCTAAGCTAATTTCCTTGACTTATTGAAGGGAAACAAATGGTCAAATCCTAGATAGATGTAACAAGTCTTTATAAGTCCATTACAAGCATTTTGATTGTAGCCTTCATCGCTATTTGTAATCTACATCTTGGATCACATAATAATTTTCTATCTAAATTTTTATATTTCTAAATTAAATAAAATTGACATAATTAATTAAGAAACCTGGAGTTACATTCAAAAATAATTTTATAAGAAAATAATTACAACTCAGAATAAAAAATAAAAGATAAAAGATAAAGTAGGGCACGCAAACACTATTTAATAAAATTACAACCATTCATCCATCAAATAAAAGCACAATCACATTAGTCTTTAATGTCCATAACCATCCATCATGCATAATAACACATTAATATACATAAAAAATGATTGCATGCTTTGATTCTTATTATTGATTTTATGTTCAATTTTTAAAATAATATTTCTAACATATAGAAATATGGTAATTTGATAAACTCAATTATGTCCTCAAAAAGCCTAAAAAACCATCATAAAACATTAAATCAACCCGAAAACAAAAAGCTTTCCAAGGTCAGATCTATTTTATTAGGAATTTGAAGGTAAAAAAAAACCCTAAAGTGAGCTCCCCTCTTCAAAAAGAACAACTTAATATCAATTTCAATCATTTTAATGGCCAAAATATACGTCTACATAGATTTTCTCTATCCAGTGTTAGATTGCGGTAACTTTCTCTCACCTATCTCATATTAGGAGCTAAAATATTTTAAAAAATAAAGTTGGGATCAAAATTGATTTTTCCTTTTTAATTTTGGAAACTAAAAGGATTAAATAACTATAGTTTATAAAGTATAAAGTATAGAGGATCACAATAAATATTTTGTCAAAACCACTTATTCCCTTTGGGTTTCTTACTTCGATCCTACATCTTTCCATCCTCCTTTCTCTCGACAAATTTACTTATAATTTCTTACAATGAAGGTCAGATTAATAATAATAATAATAATAATAATAATAATAAACAATAAGACTGTAAACAGCTTGTTCATAGTATCATTTAAGAAGATTTGCAATGTATTTTGCATAGTAAGAGAAACTCCAATGGTAAAAGCCATTTTAGGAAGCTAAATTGATAAAATGACTCTTTGAATAGTGTAAATATGACTTTTTTTGTTAATGTGTATTCCAATGTTAAAAGTCATTTAGAAAAGTCATTTTTTGCATATCATTTTAAATATGTTATTAATAAACTTATAAAAACAATAAAATATGAAATTCATTCATCATCTTGTGTGCATCCTTTCCACAAATTCAATCCTTCGCTACAAATTCACAAAACCAATTGGTTCTCCATTAATAAAACCAATTGGTTCCATAGTAATAAAACAAACTACAACCTCTTGATTTTGCGCCAAGCAATTTGCGTTTCCCTCTCTTTTCTGCTTTTTTCAGCCTTCGAAACCCCAGCAGTCCCCCCCGAACACACATAACACCAAAAAAAAAACTTGTGAGCCTGTATGATCTAATTTATGCAACCGGAGCTATTTTTTGAGCCAGTTAGTAAACATTCTTTGATTTATTTTGATTCTAAGTTCTTACCTTGAGACGGTGACAAAGAGGAAGGTTGGGTGGCCATTCTGCGTAGTTTGGAGGGAGTGAATGAATTGAAACAGAGTTGAGCTGAGGTATAACATTATTTTATGTTTTGACTTTTTTGTTGGAATGTATAGAAATAGCAGCTGAACATATAAGAGTCATTTTAGCAACTCATTTAGCAGTTGTGGCTGAAAAAGTTAAAATTATAAAAAAAAGCTAAAAAGCTAGAATACCAAGGGCATCTCCAATGCATGAGCCATTACAAAAGACAAAGCTAAAAAGATTAACTTTTAATCTTTTTAGCTTTGTCTTTTGTAATGGCTCATGCATTGGAGATGCCCTTGCTATTCTAGTTATTTAATTAATGGTCATATCTTCTGCAAAGACGCTTGCTATTCGTTTGGTCTTATCCTTTTTTATATAATTTCGAAAAAATTATTTGGTCAAGAAGCTGTTAATAAAGCCAATTTAAGACCCAGAAACTGAAATTGCAAGCAAGGAATGGCCATGCCCTCTTCTTCATGGCCCACAGTGGTTGACTTCAAATCCTGTATTTTCACCGACTGCACCTCAGCCCCTCTTTTCCCCGACATTTTACGCTTACAATATATATAAAATAAATAAATAAATAAATACATTGTTTTTCTCTCCATTATAATTATTAGTAGGTGATACGTAGCTTCCCCTCAGTCCAGTATTAAACACAGTATAGATTTTGTCCCCTTTGAAATCTGTCAATAAATAAATATAATAATCAACATGGAAAGGTGACCTTGCTGCTGTTTTTTTATTGCTGTTTCAAAGAGCTCCATTGACTAAGTTATCATGAATGCAAAAGATCTCTTATGATTATTATTATTATTATAATTATATGAAATATTTATTAGTAGCTTAGTTTGATGTAGTTTAGTTGGATGGGATGGACTTTCATCCCCGAGATAAGAAAACTATAAATAAATGTTATATGATTGCCAAATTTTTTATTTAAATAAGTTTATTTAAATCTTAATTACCCTTTCACCATTATTTGATTATAATCTAAGAACACCTGCAATGTTTAATTGAGTTCTTAAGCGTTGTAAGAACTCGCCCTTTACTAACTCTCTAGCCCATCGTGTGAGGTAGGATCCTAAAGGAGCCTCCTAGATATTAGAATTATTAATTATGGCGCAAATGGCTTGCTTAATATATGAGGAAAGAGCTATCCATGTATATTTACCCGATAATATACTTACAAATACAATTAAAATAATTGGGGCTGGTTTGTTTATTTATATAAATAAATAGTAGAAAAGCTAATATTTTTAATTATTTTATAATAAACTTGTGTTATAAATGAGTTCTATGATTCAAGATGATTGTCCGAGGGGTCCGTGTCTTATTGGCAACAGTATTTTCTTTTAGGTTAATATTGGCCTCTTTAATTTTTTTTATTTAATATGAGAACTTTTATTTAATTTTGTTGCTCGCTATTAAATTGATGGTAAATAATTGATCAAGTGTAGTCCTTAATCCGAGTCATGAGTTTAGTGAGTCGATGAGGTTAATCTAAACTTTTTTTTTTTGTTACAAGTTATATAGAACAATTTAATTTAAAAATTGATCTAAATAAAAAATCTAAGGGAATTTTCAAAATTTAAACCGTCAATATAATATATAACTATATAATCTAAATAATATAATTTTTTTATGTTCCAAGAAATTTCGGTTCAACAAATAGGGATAACGCGGGGAATATAATCCAGTGATCTCTGCATGAAAATGAACCCCAGCAAAAGTGTCGGCTGTACACCAAAACAAACAAAGAACTTCAAGCACAGCTGCTAGAATTCTCCAATTGCTTCAACTACTTATTGTATTTGTCAATGCATGATTAGAGGTGTGGTCAAAGTCCGGCGCCGTAGCCGTTGGGAGGTGATGGTTGGATGATCACTGAAGTCATGCCTCCAGAAAAAGAAAAACAAATTGTTTTCGATGATCCAGTGACTGCCCACTTGCGAGGAGACTCTATTTTCAATCCCAGCCCACCGCTCACATGCATATATTAGCAAGGTGTCTCTATAAACAGCCAATACTTTTAGCTGAAACCTCTAGATCTGGTTCTTGTCTGCTCCAACCTAAAACCAGCAAAAATGGCAAGTCAAAATCATCAGAATGGATAGGACAGTATATAAACTTGATTTTTCTGCTGTTTTTCTTGTCCTAATCTCTGCATATTCTAAGACACCTGCAATGAAATGGAAAACAAATATATATATATATATATATATATATATTTGCACGCACGCTTGGATTCACATTACCTAGGGCATGAGTGTGCACATCGATATAATATACAACCAGTGAGAGTGAGGAAACACATCTCGGAAATCAGGGGCAGATCTCATCTGGCTGAAGAGTTTGTTTACAATGCAAGCAACCACGTATAACATATAATTAGGTCTCTTGACCATTCAGGCCTTGGGTCTTGTGATTCACTGTTTGATCATTGCATGTGGGGCTCTTCAAGTATTCCATCAAAGACTTCTTTTTATTTATTTATTCTTTTATCAAGTTTGGATAATTGGGTACCATTATTGCGTGTATAATGAAATGTGTTGGCTCGTGTGTGGTCAAACATTGAATGAGTGAGATCATGCATTAGCTCATATCCTAATAAATTTCAAATGGGATCCAAAAGAAAATGTTTTTTATGCCTTTTCATTTGGTGTTTTATTAGGCATCAAGAGTAATTTTATCCCCGCTTTAATTAGATATGACTACAGTTTGATTACTACCAAAATTTTGAGATTCAGTGATATAATTAGAAAGTTTGTCCTTAGAAACGTTTGCTAATCAATCAAAACAGATTACAGTGATTAACCACCAGATCATACCAAATGATTCTTATGAAAATACAGGAATCAGTTAGGAGCATTAAATAGCGTCGTTTTTGCAGATATGGAAGGTGATCTTCTTGGTCAAACGTGTTAACTACTCCTTCAATGATTACGATACGAGTAATTAAAGATTGTAAGTTTTATTTTCTTAAGAAAAATAAATTAGCTTACTAAATTAAAAGCTTTGGTAAACACAAATTAAAAAACACAAAATACAAAAGTGTTTTATAAAGATAGTGGATCTCTCTCTCTCTCTCTCTCTATAAACCAATGTGTCAACTCATATCTCTTTAGAAAACCTACCACATACATGTTTTATTACCTTTAAACACCTAAATATCAAACTCTCTTGATCTTTAGGCATCATTGATTGATTTTATATCTAAGATTTATTTCTGTCACTCTTGTCGTTGCCACCATTAGCAGATCCCAATCCTTTTATGTCAAAGATCTATTGTTGTCGCCATTGTCACTGTCATTCCCAGTCCTTTTTCCAGTCATACAAGCAGGATAAAACATACCATATTAGTTTGAATTTGTGTTTGGTTTGATTTGGTTTGTTTGAAATGAAATAATTCCTTAAGTTGTATTTAGGGCTTATGGTGAATTTAGAGTTTGTTAAATTAATGATAAATTAGTTTAGAATATCATCAATTAGAGTTGATTTTATATATTTTCTTTCAGCATTAAGACAAAAAAAAACTACACATCTAAATGTTCTGCCCATTTTTAGGTGTTTTACTTGATCTTAAAAATTAGGTGGAACTCTTTTATTTATATTCTACCCATTTTACTTTTAGTTCATCTAAATGCTATGAGTGAACACTTTCATTATTCTAACTATTACCACCACCCAATATAATAGTAATACTATCAATATAATCATCAAAACCATAATTATGACGATGATTACTAGTACCACCCCAACTACTCTCCCAACAATGTTACCATCGCTATCACCAATTTTACCTTTCTCTCACTTTGTTAGCATCGTCACGCAGTTATTAATAGAAAATCATTATGTTATATTTATACAAAATGTTTTTGCTTAGCGCGTGCGTGTGTATATATAATGACTATTTTTTTAAGAAAGTACTTTGCATATATCTATATCTATCTATTTATCTATCTAATGACTAGTTTTTCAAGAAAGTATTTTGCAAGAAAATTATTATTTTTTATAAAATATTTTGTGTAAAATAAACACACTTCTAGTTGGTATTAAAATTTTAATGTTAGTTAATTTAAGTTGACATGGTCCATTTTTTTAATTTATTTCAATTGATGTTAGTATATTGATATTTGTTTTTGTTATTTTTTATTATTATTTAGTTTTAAATAAAATGTCTTCATTTGTTTTTTTTGTTGGTATATTGAAATTTGATTTTGTGTTTGTTTTAACTAAAGTGTTGTTTTTTCTTGTTGTATTTATATAAACATTTCTAAGAAAAAGAAAAAGTTATTTTCACCTTTTTATATGTTATCAACACTTAAGCTATATTTGGACAACTTTTGTTCAGGAAACCAACATTTATACAAAATATTTGTTTAATTAGTGTAGTTCATAGTTATTAAACTTGATTCAAGGTTTGATTCGATCCAAGACCAAGATCACAAATTGATCGAATTAACCTTAAACTTTTTTAAATATATATATTTTTTAAAAGCAATAATGTTTTGTGTTAAAAATTATATATATATATATTTTTTAAAAAGTTTACTTGAACGGGTCCCACATGGTTTTGCTAACCGATTGGGTTGCAGGTTGACCCGCCGGGCAACTCATATGTGAACAAATCATTTTCTTTCCTGGTTCAAAAAGAACCCTAGTACAAATTAGACCAAGCCTCGGATTAAAAAGATTGATTCAATAACTATGATTTTAAAAATTAAAGTAATGTGTCACATTATGAATAGCAACTATATTAATTTGAGAGAGAGGGGCAGGTTGGTAAAGTACTCTTACCATTAATCATTAAATAATCATGCTCCATTTTAACAACTCATTACTTAACCCCGCATGCCAATGCTCCTGTTTGGATAAGTTGATGTCCTTGTTAGGTTTTGACTTGTTAACATCAGTCACACAATAATTGGTAGTGGGTAATTTTGCCTTTTATTATCTTACTCGAACAATTTATAGCCTTCACCTAGTAGCAGCAGCTAGTTTTTCTCTCTCGAGAGAAGGATGTTGTGTTTGAATTGTGTTACTATAAACCCTTTCATAAATTAATTAAAAAAATATTTTATTTTATTTAAAAAATAGTTATTTTTAACATCAACTTGTCAAAATAATTTAAAAATATTAAATTTTTTTAATTTAAAATAAATAAAAATAAAAAAATTTAATTTTTTTCAAAAATATTTTTAAAAAATACAGTGACAATCACCGGTGAAAGTTGAACCCTAATTGATCAGACCTGCTAGCTAGCTAGCTAGCTAGCTGCCATCACCCTTTGTTTCATGCCATGCTCGAGGAACCAAATAAATCTTGAGGAGCCCTTCAGATCAGGACCACAAGAGGACAGAAAAAGGCTAGGGAGCTAGCAGATGCACAGCAGCACTTGTAAGAGCTCATTTTGACGCTTGTTATTAAGATTGAAAGAAACAATAAATTTTGATGGTAAAATCTCATTACGTTTCCCAATGTATGTTCTTAAAGGACATATGTTAGAATAATCCCTACTATATATATATATATATATATTTCACATGCATTAATCATAATTATTAAAAAAAACTAGATACGCAGACTATTTCAATATGTTTTTTATATAAAAAAATTCAGAGTATAAATAATCAAATATATAAATAAACAAACAGTAAAAATCATAAACATTAACTACAAATACACTTTCATTGAAGGAACAATTTGAAAACAAGTAAAACTTCAACAAAAAAAAATATGAGAAAAATGTGATTTAGGAGGAACTAAATTAAAAACATGATTTTTTTATATATAAAAAGAGTCAAGAACAACAACAAGCAATAAAACATATAAAGGTTGAAACTGAAAAGCAAAAGAAAAAAGGGCAGACATTTACTTTTTCATTGTGAGATTTTTTTTTATATATAAAAAATCAATATCCAAATATATTTTTTTTAATAAACAACAAACCTATAGAAAAGTCGAGTAAAAACCCGCCCTTGAGCATTAGTTTATTTAGCTGGCCCGATTTTAATACGTGTTTTCTTAATACAGGGAAGATAACAAATAAGATATTAGGTTTGGTTGTTTTTTGCAAGTGCTGTGTACAGCTCAGATTGAGAGATGGACTTGTGATGCATTTATGATCCCTGTTGTGGCTGGATCCTCACCAAGCTCCGATCCAGGTCCATCTTCCGTGTCTCTTTCTCTCAAAAATATCAGAGAGAGGAGGGGGGGGAGGTCCACTTCCCAGCTCTGTGTATTAATATCTCACAGTATCTACAGCAACACTATCTTCTACTATTTCATAGTTTCTTGAAAGAGAGAAGGGAAACCCTTCTCTTTCTGTGCAATGACAGGATCAGTTCGAGCAAAAAAACATCTCTTGATCTTGTCCTTAACTCTCCTGTCTTCACTCACCACCGCCATTGTTGCTCTGACTGAACAGCAAGGACGAGATCGAATCTCGGCTCTCCCTGGTCAGCCAGCAGTCACATTTTCACAATTTTCTGGCTATGTTCCTGTCAACGAGAAACACGGGCGCGCGCTCTTTTACTGGCTGACAGAAGCTACAGCAATTCCTGGCAAGAAACCTCTCGTTCTGTGGCTCAATGGAGGTCAGTTTAAGTAGCTAAACTATATACTCTTTCTTGACTTGAACTGGTTTCAGTTGAAGTACACATTATGAATTAAGCTATATATCCTTGCTGTGAAATGAGAAAGAATTAACGGGATCAAATCAGCTGTGATTTCTATAGCTGCCTGCGTTTCTTTGATTAATTCCATAGATTGATATGCTATATATCCTTGCTGTGAAATGAGAAAGAATTAACGGGATCAAATCAGCTGTGATTTCTATAGCTGCCTGCGTTTCTTTGATCAATTCCATAGATTGATATGGTTGACTTTAAGCAGAATCCTTCAAGGATTCGATTGTCTTCTCATTTGTTATGGAAATGAGTTTTTTTCTTAAAAAAAAGGAAGAAGAAGAAGAAAGCATGCAAGTAGCAGTCAAAACCATAAAGCTGGCTTCCTTGAGGAGTAATAAGAATCAAACACGGTTTTCAACGACTCCATGAAGCTAATTAGTCGTGCTATCTCACCATTTATAATTTGGTGTGAGTTATAGTGATTAATTGCTGATATTATTTTGAATAATAATAATAATATGCTAAAATATTTGTGCCTCTCAATAAATGAAGGAAACGTGCATGCCAAAGGATAGATCCACTCCTGTACAAGGCATGCTCAATCAACACATAACCAACCCTGCCATGGGCCTTAATAGCCACCCATTCTAACAAGGCAGTGCCCTTTAATTCTTGCAGTTGCACCTACCCGTATTCTCGCATACTAAAATTTGCTGATGTCATTATTAGCCAAAAGAAAGTAAAAACGACTTTGATAGGTACACAAAAAAACAAAAAACTAAAAAAGAAGCCATATGGGCTCTCGTGATCTCCCTGTCTGTATGTTTTTAGGGTTTTATTCCTTTCAGAATTGAAGTTTTTCCACCTTTAGAGCAGCACCCATATCTCAAAAGGGCACAGCACCGTGAATTTTTCTCAGTCTCTCTCGATTATTATTTTTTATGTGTGTGATTCATAATGTTAGCGAAAGAAAACACCCCCCCCCCCCCCCAAAAAAAAAAAAAAAAAAAAGAAAAAAGGCCCCATAAAGTGAGCCAGCTTTTTCAAGTCGTCGTCAAGAAAAAAGATGTTTCTCTTTCTCTTTTTCTATTTTGTCTTGCTTGTTTGAGTTGACCTCGGTCAGAGAAGGAATAAAAAGTAGTGAAAGATAGAAACTTGTGGCAGCTATTAGTCTTTGTAACTTCTTTCTTTGAAGCACGCGCATTCAGAAGAAAATGGTCACGATGATGATGATGGTTTCTGGTGACCTACAAATGGAGGAGGAGGACTCAGATCGAAACAAAGCACTAGAAAAAAAAAGAACATCACCAGCAACAAGAATAATAATGTGGGACGACGTTCTTGTTTTAATAATGGAACCTGAAATAATAAAGAAGTAGTAATTCTTAGCACAATTTTCTATAGAACCCATAACAAAAAAACTTGCTTTAGTGGTGATTTTTTGTGCAATAAATAAGAAGTACATTAAAACAAAAACCACTATAATACTAATAAAACTGGAGTTAGGAGATTGATCCGAGATCTGACCGATTAAAAAATAAAATAGAGGCTAAATTTTCTTCACCACTAGAGGGTACAGCCTCACCGCCTTGCTAGACAGGGAGAGAAGCATGATATAGTGGAGCTGATCCAGTCGGGCCTAATCCGTTTTGCTCTTTTTATTCCTCTTTCCTGTCGGACAATTATTTCTTAATTTTACTCAGTTTTTGTGAATAATTCGTGCATTAATTTAGTACAATGGGAAACCAGTAATCTCAGTTACTACCTTTTTCTCAACACTGATTTTCATGATTAAGGTGTTACGAAGAGTAGATATATCATGCCTAAGCTATTTTAAGTTGCTTCTGATCAATATTTTCAGGTCTAACTTCAACTTCCAGCATTCAAGAATGGGAAAAGTAATTAATCACACGGGTCTCAATATATTTAACCATGTGTGTGCAGGACCAGGTTGTTCATCAGTGGCATATGGAGCATCAGAAGAAATCGGACCGTTTCGGATAAACAGAACTGGTTTATCTCTTTATATGAACAAATATTCATGGAATACAGGTAATCAAAGAGAAGAAAAGATTGTTTACTTCGATAAAGTTAACTCATGCTGGAATCACTTTTGCTTTATATGTTTACAGAAGCAAATATTCTGTTCCTGGAGTCACCAGCTGGTGTGGGATTCTCGTACACAAACACAAGCTCTAATCTTAAGGATTCCGGCGACAAAAGGACAGGTATGTATTATTACATCTATAATAGTTACATTTACTACACAGATTTAACTGGCCATGCTCATCTCTTTCATGTAATCATAAGTTTCCCTTTCATGACACAGCTCAAGATGCTCTAGTTTTTCTCATAAGATGGATGTCAAGATTTCCTCAATATAAATATAGAGAATTCTATATTGCTGGTGAAAGTTATGCAGGTATTTAAGCAGCAACACATGAAGAAACTAAATATTTATTTCTTAAAAATCTTGGGATGATACCTTTGTTTAGACTGACTAACTAAAGTTTTAATCTTGTTTTCATGTACTTAGGGCATTATGTTCCCCAGCTGGCCAAGAAAATCCATGATTATAACAAAGCATATCCACATCCCATCATCAATCTTAAAGGGTTCATTGTGAGTAAAAACATATATTAGCAAATTTGAAAAATATTGTAAGACTAAGTTGATCGCAGATTCAGCAAAATTTTAAGTTTCGAGTGATCAAATATTTATGCAGGTGGGAAATGCAGTCACAGATAGCTACTATGATAGCATAGGAACTGTTTCATTTTGGTGGACACATTCAATGATATCGGATCGGACTTATCGAGCAATTCTTGACAATTGCAATTTCACGGCAGACACGGCCTCTGATAGATGTGATAACGCTGTGAATTATGCAATGAACCATGAATTTGGGGATATTGATCAATACAGCATTTACACACCATCTTGTATGAAACTGCAAAACAGCACTATAAGGCTGAAAAATACTCTGCTGCGTAGAAGGGTTTCTGGTTATGATCCATGTACTGAGAAATATGCAGAAAAATACTATAATCGACCTGAAGTGCAGAAGGCAATGCATGCTAATGTTACTGGAATTCCTTATAAATGGACTGCTTGCAGGTATATCTTGGTTCCTCAGCTAACTTTATATTTTTTTGCAAGAAAATGTTATTTAAAAAAAAAAACACCATGGAAATGATACTTTTCTTCTTCTTTGCTCTGCATGATGAAGTTTTTTATTTGGCAGTGATGTTCTTATTAAAAATTGGAAGGATTCTGAATCATCTATGTTACCCGTATACAAGGAGCTAATTGCAGTTGGTTTAAGAATCTGGGTTTTCAGGTAATTTTTTGATGTGCTCCAGTTGACAAATACATCATTGGTTAATTTTGTTGCTGGTATTAGGTAAACAGAAAGATACAGTTTTCCAAAAGTGAAGGGTGTCAAATCACAAAAGTCTTATTTTCTTGGATTGCAAATTTTGTTACTGTAAGAGATAGGGTTATAGAGAGAAAAAGTTTGTAAGAGATACAGTTTCTCTTTTGATGCAGTGGTGATACAGATTCAGTGGTTCCGGTGACTGCTACCAGGTTTTCCCTGAGCCACCTTAATCTCCCTGTTAAAACCAGGTGGTATCCTTGGTATTCAGGAGACCAGGTATGTGTTTCATGAGAGTAGTTTTTAACTGCTCTTCAAGTTTGATTTCAGTTACTATTTCATTACAAAACCAGCTTACAGTTCAGCCTATGATATAGGTCGGTGGATGGACAGAAGTTTACAAGGGGCTAACCTTTGCAACTGTGAGAGGAGCAGGCCATGAAGTTCCCTTATTTCAACCTAGAAGGGCTTTCATTCTTTTCAGATCATTCTTAGCTGGGAAAGAATTACCCAAATCTTGATTTTTAAAGCTCGAGAGACAGTGGCAAGAGATTGAGAGTGCCTTATTTAAGGTTTTTGGAGCAATCCATAAATAAGTAGAAATCCCATACAAACGATGGGTGAAGCAGCTAGGGTAGGGTCATTCATTCAAAGTAAAAACTATATTTTGAAGGCAACTTGTTCTATTCTAATTGTTATTCCAGATGGTCACTGAATCAAATGTCATACCATCTATAACTATTCAATGCAAGCAGAAGAGTTTAATGGTTTTTCTGGGACACAAAATTGCCAATCAAGAACACTACAGCTCATGGTAGCCAAAAATAACAGTGGGAGGAAGAAAGAATTCTCATATTTGAAAATTTACATTACACTTCCACCTCTTGAGAAAAATGCATGTATAAAGAACCGGTCCAATTACAAAATTGAAGTGCATGCCGAGCATTAGCGTGAGAGGAATAATGCACCTTCACTTAACCCCTGATCATAAATGTTTTTGGGCAAGATCGCTAGCTCAATATCCTTTTTTTCATGGCCTGAGAAGATGACAAGGCCCAGATTTTAGCTCATCCTTTTTTTCATGGAAAGGGGGTTTTCGGTACTAAAATTCTGCCTTAACAGACTTTTGGTAAGCTTTCTTGTACGCCTCGTACGTGAAAGTGAAAGTGAAAGTGAAAGTTTCTGTTTATAATTAAACGTAAACGTATTTAAATCATACGGTGAGTACTCTCATTTTCTTCATCGACAAAGAACTGACAAAATAATCATGAAAGAATCCATCATGTTGTGATTAGCTCAAGATAATATAAAATCAAGCAACTTGTGTACTCACTTCTTACAGACTAAAATATAATTGATACATGAATTAATTGTTTATCAAACTTCAATGTTTAATGTGTAATTATACAATTGATTTGATTAAATTAACTTTTTAAAATTTTGATTTAACCTCTACGCTTTAATTTCTTCAATTAACACCTAAATTTACTCCAAAAACTTATTTTCCTTGCAATCAAATCCTTAGTAAGATTAGTTAAGCCTTCTAAAATTCTCATTGAGTTCTTACCTATCCAAATTCGTATTTCCTTAACGCAGATAAAAATGAATTTGTCAATGTTATACATTTTGGGCCTCCAACTTACGAGCTCAAGCAGCGGCGACCATTGCGGCCAGGAAGCCTGCCAAGCTATCGAGCCCGCTGGGGATGTCAGCATCTTGGCGTGAGCTCGACAAAGGAATGCCACACCCGCGCCATGGAGAAGCATCCCCAGCACGCTCGACACTTGGCGAGCATCCCGGATGCAATGGCTGGAAAACAGGTAATCGATACCAGCAATATATCAGGGCATATTTTGGTAAGGGATCGCGTGAAGGGTTATAGCCGGCGTGACATTAAATTTCCATTCTTGCACCCCCTGCATCGGCCCTCCTCACGATCCCTAACCTCGTGGCATGACACTCTCGTTGCTGAGTCTTGACCTGTTCCACGCTTAGGCAACCTGATGTATTGTTGCCTGCTTTGATGACTCCTTTTTGGCCACTATTTCCGGGACACCCGCTAGTCTGTTAGACTTCTCGTGATGTTGCCGGCAGCTAACCGCCCACATCGCCCCGATCCGAACACTTCACCGAACCATTCAAGAGGTAGGAGTGACGGGCAATGTGTACAAAAGGCAAGGACATAGTCAACGCGAGCTGATGACTTGTGCTTACTAGGAATTCCTCGTTGAAGACTAACAATTGCATTGATCTATCCCATCACGATGAAATTTCAAAGATTACCCAGGCCTATCGACGAAGGCTATAGACTCGTTGAATACATTAGTGTAGCGCGCGTGACCTAAAACATCTAATGGTATCACAACCTGTTATTGCCTCAAACTTGGCCGCGGAGGGTCACCTCCACATAGCTAGTTAACATATTGAAGTCTCATTCGTTAACGTAATTAACCAGACAAATCATTCCACCAACTAAGAATGATAATGCACCAACCCATAGAATCAAGAAAGAGCTCTTAGAAAGAAAGCGCGAGGTGCCAGCTTGAGAGAGAAAGTAGAGAGAGAAGCTTTTCTTCCATTGAGAAGATTTCTCCCCTCTGATGGTGCCAATCAATATATGAAGTTCCTAAACACATTCTAAGTGATCAATTGTTCTTCCTTTAGTGATTCTTGTTTGGATTCATGGCCAAAAACAAGAAGAAATATGTTGCTTCAAGATTAAAGAAGCAATAAGGGTTGTAGTAGGAGCTTGTTCTTGCCCTTGTCGCCCCTATTCCTCCCTCTCCAACCTCTCCTTCCTCCTCTAGTCTGTAAAGGAATTTTGTGTATGATAGTAGTGGTTCATGGCCTACTAAGTCTATGATTCCGGTTCAGACACGTGCAAGGAAGATGAATCTCATGCTTCCAAGTTTTTCTTTTCTTCTCCCATGTCAGCTAAGGAGTTGGATGAGGGTCTTGTGCTGTTGGATAACCATGCTCATCACAGCAAGCAAGGGGTGACAATGGCAGCAACAACAACCTCAGTAGGGGGGCTGAGAATGTTCATGGTGTTCTCCCCCCCTCTGCCCCTAGTGGTGACAACCTTCATGGCTAATGAAAGTTTCTCCTATGCATCTTATTTTAATTTAACCCCATGGGGTTGGCCTAGCGGGATGAGGTCTGGGACGGGGGAGTGTGCTCCTCCCACGCTCCCAGATTCGAGTCCTGCCTGGTGCAAACAATTCCATGAGGCAATTGGACTTGGGCGAAGCCCATGAATTAACCGAGGTGTACTTGCGGGAAACTCCTTGCCGAGGGCCTGTGCACCATGGGATTAGTCAGGCCCAACGGTCTGGAAACCAGGTGCTAATTCCAAAATCTTATTCCAATTTCCAAATCTAGGAAACATGTTGGTTCTCATTCCAGCTCCAAAGTCATGGTTACGGCAGCGACAGTTGCTAAGGACTCGGGGGTTGAAGAAAATGTTTCTCTTCTCCTGCTGCCTGTGGAAGCCGCCCCCAAAGGCAAGGATGTTCTCTCTTCTTCTCCTTCCAAAGAAAAGGAAAGTGGTGGTTCCAAGGTTAGGGAAGATTCGGGGAGCATGGTTGCATAATTTTGTAAACATTGCAAGGTTATTGGACATAATACTTCCCTTTGTTCCCATACTTTGGACAAGAATGAGCCGAAGGCCCCAGTGTCAGATAAGGAGGTCTCGGCAACTGAAAAGGTAATGGTGAAACACTGAGTTTTGGTTGAGGTGATTCCTGAACAGGATAGGCCGGTTGTGCAAAACTTGAATGAAGTGCCCTCTCGGCTTGTTTCTAATAAAATGCATGATTCCTGTATTAATGAGTCTTTGTATAAGCAACGGTTTGACCCTATGCAAATGGAATCTAATGCAAGGGAATGGACAGTGATTAAAAAGAGGAATGGTAAATCAAGGGTGGCTAATGACCCTAACCAAACCAAAGCCTCCCTCTAGTTGTTGACAAAGGAATGGGGAACACTGTTAGTACTGTTGGGATGGATGAGGATACCTTATGTGGTGTGACCACGAGGAGTGGTATTCGATGGACTGTTGTTTTTCCTAGGAGCAAAGTGTTGAAGGCCCTTGCCTTGATCAAATATTTATGTTAATCAATTGCTGGAATATTAGAGGTCTTAACAGTCATCTGAAGCATCATGGGGTGGTTAAACTCATCAGGAAGAAAGGTGTGGAAGTGTTTGGTTTGATAAAGTCTAAGTTGTCTACCACTAAGGTAGCTATCATGCAGAAGTTTTGGCTAAAAAAGTGGAGGTTCTTGTTCAATGCGGAGGCTGCTTCTAATAATGCCCGTGTTATTATCTTTTGGAACTCGTCCTCTATTTCAGTAGACTTGATTTCTTGTTTAGTGCAGGGTCTTTATGTTAGTATTTGCAGTTTTGTCCATCAGATCACTTTCAAAGCTACTTTTGTGTATGGGTATGACACAATGGTCACTAGGAGGGCCCTTTGAAATGATCTTAAAGGATAAGAATCCATCTCTTCCTAGATGAGTCTTGGTGACTTTAATGCTATCCTTTCCTAAGCAAATAAGCACAATGGAAAGGTTGTTTTTGGTTAAGAAACCTCAGACTTTTTTCACTATTGTACAGATTTGGATCTCATGGATGTTAACTATTTAGGCAGCCAATTCACGTGGTCTAATGGCAGAATCTGGACAAAATTTGATAGAGTTTTGATGAATAATGCTTGGTCCTTTATTCAGAGTATTGTCCAGGTCCATTATGATTCGCCAAGTCTTTTTTCGGATCACTCCCTTGCAACTATTTGGCTTGGTAATAATCACATTATGGATGACGCAACTTTAAATTTTTTAACATGTCGGCAACGCATAATAATTTTCTTGATCTTATGGCCAGTAAGTGGAACTTCGAGGTTCATGGTTCACCGATGTATGTTTTGTGCTCTAAGTTGAAAAGCAGCCTATGAACGACTTGGGCAAGCTCCATTTCATCCATATTTTTGAGCGGGTTAACGATATGGAAGGAAAGCTTCGACATCTCCATTTAGTTTTACAGGAAGACAGGGACAATACTCAATTACTGGAAAATGAGAAGAAAATGCGCATGAATCTGGTTAATCTCAAATCAATTGAAAAGATGTTTTTTAGTCAAAAGTTTAAGTGTAACTATTTTAAATACTGCAACAGGAGCTTCGGTTTTTTTCATGCTATCATTGGTTAGAAGTAGATAAAGTGGTTCATTGCTTCTATTATGGCAGTAATGGAGTCCTTACTTCTTCAGAATCTGAGGTGGGGGAGGAATTTGTTAAATTTTATCAGAACTTTATGGTTATGTGTAATGACACTTTGCCTTTGGATATGGATGTTGTTCAGTGCAGGCCTTGCCTTGATGCCTCCGCTCATGAGGGTCTTTTTACTCCTTTATCGGGTGAAAGCATCAAAGCGGCTCTCTTCAGCATCGGTAATGACAGTATCAGTCCTGATGTGTACTACTTTTTTCTTCAAAATTTTTTGGGATATTGTGGTAAAAGACTTTGTTTCGGTAGTTCAGAATTTTTTCAGTTCTTGAAAGCTTCTCAAGCAGATCAATCATTCCATCATTTAGTTGATTCCCAAATCTAATATTGAAGCTACTTTCAGACAGGTTAGCTCGCGTCCTGCAAAATATTATTATTAGCTCTGCAGAACATCTTTTTTTTAGGGGCGTAGGATGACAGATAATATCTACTTGGTTCAAGAGCTACTTCGGCGATATGTCCACAAGCCAACTTCGTGGAAATGTCTTATGAAAATTGATTTCAGGAAAGCTTTTGACTTGGTTTAGTGGAGTTTCTTGCAGAGTCTTCTTGGCATGCTTGGGTTCACTCCCAAGTTTGTCCATCTGATTATGCAATGAGTTTTGTCTGCCTCTTTTTCAGTAGCCATAATGGTAACCTTTACGGATATTTCAAAGGTCAGAGTGGTGTGAGGTAGGGAGATTTGTTATTGCCTTATCTCTTTATGTGTTGTATGAAATATTTTTCAAGGATGCTTAAGCAGTCTTGTAGGTTTTCTGAGTTTCACTTTCATCTGCAGTTCTCTTGGCATTTCTGATCTGGCTTTTGTCAATGATGTCCTCCTTTCTCAGGGTGATATTAGTTCGATGAGTATTTTCTCTCAGCAGCTTGAGGAGTTTGGTAAAATAATAGGGTTGGATTTAAATCTCTCCAAGTACTCCATTTATTTTAAAGGCATTAAAGAGATCATAAGGGATTCTATTCTGCAGCTCACTGGCTTTCGCAAAGGCAAATTTTCTTCCACTTATCTAGGAGTGCCTCTTAACCCCCACCAGTTTAACAAGTCAGTTCGCGCCCCTTATTCAAAAATTAGAATTGACCATTCAGAGATGGATGGAAAAGTTCTTTACTTATGTTGGCCGGCTAGAGCTAGTTAGATCAATGCTGCATGGGATGGTCCTATTCTGGATCAATATTTTTACTATTTCGGGGCTTGTTATTACCCAAATCAACAGTATTGGCAGGAGTTTTCTGTGGTCTAATTATATGGGTAAAAAATCAGTCTTGGTTGCTTGGAATTTGGTTTGTCTCCTAAAGAATGAAGGAGGTTTAGGCTTGTCAGATCTGAAAGCCAGAAGTAAAGCCATCTTAGCTAAGCATATCTAGAATATTCATCTTAAAGCTGACTCCATCTGGATTCAATGAGTTCACCATGTTTATCTCAATTCCTTAGCTATCTAGGGTGCTCAAGCATCCAAAACTGCCTCCCTATTATTGAAGTCTATTGTGTTCGTTAAAAATAACCTCATGGATGAGTGTGGTGGTCAGACTGCTGTCTTAAATTTGGTCAGAAGCTGGGATAGTTGCAATACGTTTTCTAGCAATGTTCACGACTATTTCAGATTTTGTGGTAAAGTTAATTGGGTTCAAGTCATGTACGACTCTTGATTGATGCATAGATATAACTTTATTCTTTGGCTTGCAGCATTGGGAAAGATGTGAACAAAGGATCATCTTCATTACATGTCCCCAAACCAGATTTGTCCCCTCTGTTTGCGAGCAAATGAATCTCATCAACATTTATTTTTTTACTGTGATTGGTTTTCACAACTTTGGGATCCCATTAAGTCTTGACTTAAGATTCATTGGCAGATGCTTACCTTGAATAACACCCTTCGAGATCTTAGCATGGGAACTCATAACATGGAAGCAAGGCTAAGGTGCATCTCACTGGGTATTATAGTGTATTTAATTTAGGAAGAGCGAAAGGATTTTTCATTTGACCCAATTATCTATGGCCAAGATTTACCAAAAATTCCAGGATATGTTATTTACTATTTTTCACATTCAGGAAAAAGATCACTTCAACTTGAATTTCAAATGATTTTCAGGTTTCCCTTGGTTCGGTTTCGATTTGTGGTTGGAGTTGGTTCCCTTGTCTTGTCTTGGCTCTTGTTCCTTGGTTGCTTTTTCGGTTCTTTCTGCTTTGGTCTAGAGTTGGTCCGGTTCCCAAGCTTGAGTAAGGGGATTGGTTTGGTCTCGGTGCAATCTGGAGCAAGTTTTGCAGGTTGCTTGGTTTCTTCCCTCGACAGCCTCAACCAGAGGTTTATTGGCCTCCTTGTTGCCATTCCTTGATTAAAATGAGGCTAGTTGCTGGATGGTTTAGGTTGTTAATTATCATGGGAAGGGAGTGTTAGCAGCCTTTGTGCAAGGGTTTGAGCTGACAAGTTTGGCAGGGGTTGCATGGGTTTGGCTGAGTTGTTTTGGTCTTGTTTGTTGGGTCTTGCATTGCTGGCAAGGGTTGCTGTTTTTTACCCGTTGGTCTTTCCTTTCGGTAGCTGGTTGTGCAGCTTCCTCTTTCTTTTTTTCCATGATCTTGCTTTTTGCTTATTTAGGCCTGATTTGGGCAGCTTGCGTGCTGGGTTGGTGATTCAAGGTTGCTCGAGAGGGTGGTTTTCAGTGCTGACTTGCTCTGCTAGTTAGTCCAGCAGCCTTTGGGCGTCGGGTCCTTCTCTGGTGCAGGGATGGATTGAGTGTTAGTTTTGATCATTGAGTCTTTTGGTTTATCCTTTGGTTGCTTTTTTGGCTAGCTTTGGGTTTTGTCTATTTGGTGTGTTTAAGGCTTCTTTCCCTTGCTAGCTAGTCGGTTCCCTATGCTTCTGCTTTGATTTGTGTGGTTGATTTGGATGGGTCTCGGGTTTCTACCACTCCACTCTTTTGGCTCAATGGCTTTGGGTGCTAAAGGGTTGTGTTCTTGGCAGGGTGGGCTGATGTTTGGACTAGCCATTTTGGGTTTTTCTTCTTGGGATTTAAGCCAAGTTTTTGGTTGATTGTAAGGTTCCTTTATGCCTTTAGGGTTTTTGAATAGAGAGCGTGTCCTTTTTTTTTGTTAGTTTCAATTTGCTTTCCTCTGAGATTTTCTCGGTCCTATAAAATCTTTTGTTTTTGCTAGTTCTCTACCTTTGTTCTCCTTTGATCTTAAATATACTTACTTTTGATCAAAAAAGAAAAAGCTTTAAATTAAGAAAGAGCTTTAAATGAAGAAATAGTTCTTAGAGCTAGCTTGAGAGAGAAAGTAGAGAGAGATGCTCTTCTTCCATTGAGAAGATTTCTTCCCTCCAATGGTGCTACGCAATCTCTAGAGGTCCTATACATATTATAAGTAATCTATTGTTCTTCATTGTGTGATTCTTTATTGGATTAATGGCCAAAAACAAGAAGAAAAATGTAAGTTCTAGGTTGAAGAAGCAAGATAGGTTGCGACAAGAGCAAGTTGTTATTGCCCTTATAGTCCCCATTCCATCCACTCCAACTCCTTCCTCCTCTAGTTTGCGAAAGGATTTTGTGTATGATAGTAGTGGTTCATCTCCTACCAAGTCTAGTCATTCCTATGGCAGATTCGGACCTTGCCACGGTTATGAAGATAGTGGTGAGGAGAAGGATGATTCTGGTTCGAAAATGTGCAAGGAAGATGAAGCTCATGCTTCCAGGTTTTTCTTTTAGCTAAGGTTTTGGAAGATGGTCTTGTGATTCGTGGCAGCCATGCTCACCCTATATCACAAGGAGAGGCAGTGACAACAACAGTAGTAGTTTCGATAAAGGACTAAGAATGTCCATGGTATCTCCCCCTGCTCCCGGTGGTGATAGCCACCATGGCCATTGAAGTTTTTCTTCTTTTTCTTCTTCTTCTTCTAAGTCCAAAGCTAGGGAACATGGTGGTTCTCATTCCAATTCCAAGGACGTGGTTGTGGCAGCGCTAGTAGCTAAGGAAACGGACGAGGAAGAAGTTGTTTTTCTCCCACTGCTGCTGGCGGCGGCAGCCCCCAAGGCCAAGGAAATTCTCTCTTCTCCTTCCAAAGCTGGGGAAAATAGTGGTTCCAAATTAAAGGAAGATACAAGGAGCATGGCAATGAAGGTCAACCCGAGGGTTGGCCATGCAACGAATGACAAATGGAAAGATTTATTTTATTTCAATTGAAGTGCTGAAAATAGGAGTAAATTGGTTCATTTTTCTGAACTCAATAATGTCACCTCTTGTTCTTTGTTAGAGAATGATCTTGTTAGCCTTAAAGATATATGGGAATCTTGTGTTCTAGGATATATAGCGGGAAAATTTCCAGGATACAAAGCTCTTAACAATATCATCACCAATTCAGGATTGTTAAGGAAGTTTTACACTTCCATATGATATGGAAGTGTAAAGCTTCCTTAACAATCTATGAATTGGGTTGGTTAATTTATAGATTTGCCCATGAGGAAGATAAGATTGCAGTTCTTTGTGGAGGACCATATCTTGTGTATGGTCGACCCTTGATATTGAAATCTATGTCAGAATACTTTGATTTTTCATTTGCAAATATGACGATCATCCTAGTTTGGGTTAAGTCTCCTAATCTCCCTCTCAAATGTTGGTCTCCTGTTTGTTTATCAAAGATTGGTAGCGTTCTTGGTAAGCATATTCAAAGTGATATGCTAAAATCCTTTATGTCTCGGTTATCATATGCAAGAATTCTTGTGGAAATTAACTTGCTTACATATCTCCCTCATACAATATCCATTACTCTTCTCAATGGCACATCTCTGAAGCAACCTATTATCTATGAGATATTGCCCAAATTTTGTAAACATTAAAAGGCTATTGGTCATAATACATCTTTTTACTCACATGCTTCCTAGGAGCAAAGGGTCGAAGCCTCTAGCCTTGGCAGAATATTTATGTTAATGTATTGTTGGAATATTAGGGGTCTTAACAGTACTCTGAAGCAGCATGAGGTGGTTAACCTCATCAAGAAGAAAGGTGTGGATATGTTTGGCTTGCTGAAATCTAAGTTGTCTGCCGCTAAGGTAGCTAGCATGCAGAAGTTTCAGCTAAAAAGCTAGAATTACTTAACCAATGCGGAGGTTGCTGCTAATAATGCCCGTGTTATTGTCTTTTGGAATCCCTCCACTGTTTCAGTTGACTTGATTTCATGCTCAGCACAAGGTCTTTATGTTAATATTTGCAGTCTTGTTCATCAAATCAATTTTATAACCACTTCTGTGTATGGGTATAACACAATGGTCACAAGGAGGACCCTTTGGAACGATCTTTGAGGATGGGAATTTAATTCCCCTTGGATGATTCTTGGTGATTTCACTATTATCCTATCCCAAGTAGATAAGCACAATAGAGAAGTTGTCTCTATTTATGAAACATCAGACTTTTTTCATTGTTGTACAAAACTGGGTCTCAATGAGGTTAATTATTCAGGTTGCCATTTCACGTGGTCCAATGGAAGAATCTGGACAAAAATTGACTGAGTTTTGATGAACCATGCATGGTCTTCTATTCAAAGTATTATTCAGGTTCATTATGCTCCGCCATGTCTTTGTTTGGACCATTCCCCTACATCTATTCAACTTGGTAATAATCATATTATGGGTTGGCGCAACCTCAATTTTTTTAACATGTGGGCGTCATATGATAATTTTTTAGATCTGGTGGCCAATCAATGGAACTTTGAGGTTCATGGTTCGTCGATCTATGTTTTGAGCACCAAGCTGAAAAAGTTAAAGTAGCCTTTGAAAGAGTTGGGCAAGCTTCATTTCAACCATATTGTCAAGCGAGTAAATAATATAGGAGAGCTTGTGCATCTTCAATTAGTTTTGCAGGATGACAGAGACAATACTCAGCTATTAGAAAATGAAAAAAATTGTATATGAATCCGTTCAATCTCAAATCAGCAGAGAAAATGTTTTTTAGCCAGAAGCTTCAGTGTAACTATTTCAAAGACTGTGACAAGGGCTCCAGTGTTTTCCATACAATCATGGGGCAAAAGCAGCGAAAACGGTTCATTGCATCTATTATGGGCAGTAATGGAGTCTTTACTTCTTCATATCTGAGGTGGAGGAGGAATTTGTTAGTTTTTATCAGAACCTTCTGGACATGTCTAAAGACATTATGTCTTTGGCTATGGATGTTATTTAGTGTGGGTCTTATCTAGATGCCTCAGCTCATGATGGTCTTCATGCTTTTATGTCGGGTGAAAACATCAGAGCGGCTCTCTTCAGCATCGGCATTGACAAAGCATCGAGCCCCGATGGGTATTCATCTTTGTTTTTAAAAAAGCTTGGGATATTGTGGGAAAAGACTTTGTTTTGGCAGTTCTGGATTTTTTCAGTTCTAGAAAGCTCTCAAGCATATCAATCATTCCATCATTTCGTTGATTCTCAAATTAGATAATGTTAGTTCTCTTAATGACTTCCGTCCAATCTCTTGTTGTAATGTTATTGACAAAGTGATCTCTAAGCTGCTCTCGGACAGGATAGTCGTGTCCTGTTGGATATTATTAGCTCGATGCAGAATGCATTTTTGGAGGGTCAAAGGATGGTGGATAATATTCATTTGGTCCAAGAGTTGCTTTGACAATATGGCTGCAAGCGGACATCGCCAAAATGTCTTATGAAAATTGATTTCAGGAAAGCTTTTGACTCGGTTTAGTGGGGTTTCTTGCATAGCGTTCTTGATATGCTTGGGTTCCCTCCCAAGTTTGTTCATTTGATCATGCAATGTGTTATGTCCACCTTCTTTTCAGTAGCTAATAATGGTAACCTTTACGGGTATTTCAAAGGTCAGAGCAGTGTCAGGCAGGGAGATCCTTTATTGCCTTTTCTCTTCATTTGTTATATGGAATATTTTTCTAGGATGCTCAAGCAGTCATCTAGTTTATCTGGTTTTCACTTTCATCCAAAGTGCAACTCCCTTGGTATTTCTCACCTGGCTTTTGCAGATCATATTCTCCTTCTCTCTTGAGGTGATATTAGTTCAGTGCAAATTTTATCCTAGTAGCTTAGGATTTTTGGCAATACTTCGAGTCTTCATTTAAATCCCTATAAGTCTTCCATTTATTTTGGAGGAGTTAAGGAGAGTGTGAAAACCGCTCTTCTACAACTTTCTGACTTTCTAGAAGGAACCTTTTCTTTTACTTCTTGGGAGTGCCGTTCAGCCCTTACTGGCTTCTAGCGAGTCAGTTCACGTCTCTTATTAATAAATTGGAATTGCTCATTCAAGGATGGATGAGTAAGTTCCTTAATTATGTTTGGTGGCAAAAATAATTAAAATTTGTTCTGCATGGGATGATTTAGGTCTGGGTAGGTATATTTCCCATTTCATGAATTGTTATTACCCATATCAACAATATCTGCAAGAGTTTTTTGTGGTCATTCAAGGATGGATGAGTAAGTTCCTTACTTATGTTGGGTGGCAAAAATAATTAAAATTTGTTCTGCATGGGATGATCTAGGTCTGGGTAGGTATATTTCTCATTTCAAGAATTGTTATTACCCATATCAACAGTATCTGCAAGAGTTTTTTGTGGTCATTCAAGGATGGAGAGTAAGTTCCTTACTTATGTTGGGTGGCAAAAATAATTAAGATTTGTTCTGCATGGGATTATCTAGGTCTGGGTAGGTATATTTCCCATTTCAGGAATTGTTATTACCCATATCAAAGGTGGTATGGGTTTGTTGGATCTGAAAGCCAGAAGCAATACCATTTTAGCTAAGCATATTTGGAATATTCATCTTAAAACAAACTTCATCTAGATCTAATGGGTGCATCACATTTATCTCACTTCCTTAGCTATCTCGGGAGCGCAAGCTAGCAAAGCCTCCTTCCCGTTATGGAAGGTCATCATGTCCTTAAAAAATCAGCTCATGAAAGCTTGTAAAGGTAAGCTTGTTGCTATTAACCTAGTTTGAAACTAGGATAATTGTGATAAGTTTTCAAGGAGCGCTTATGACTATTTTAGAACCCGCGGGGAAAAAGTTAATTGGGTTCGCGTTGTGTGGGACTCATGGTGTATGCCATGATATAATTTTATTCTTTGGTTAGTTGTTTTAGGCAAGCTTCGAAGAAAGGATCGCCTCCAATTTATGTCCCCATATCCTATTTGTCCACTATGTGAGCAGGCTAATGAATCTCATCGACATTTATTCTTTAATTGTTATTGGTCTACCCAGCTATGGGGTCTCATTAAGTCTTGGCTTAGTATCCACAAGTGTATGCTAACCTTGAGCAGTGCCATACGAGGTCTTAACTGGGGTAATCAGAGCATGGAAGCAAGGCTCATACGCATCTCATTGGGGATTATAGTGTATTTAATATGGAAAGAGCATAACAAAAAGATCTTTTAATCTACTATATTTGTGGCCAAGATCTTCCATAAATTTCAAGAAATGTTTTTTTTAATGATTTTTCACTTTCGAGAACAAGATCATTGCAAGCTTAATTTTCGGTAATGGTTTTTGGGTTTTGGACCCGATTGTGGTGCTTATTGGTTGGGTCCTCTTGATTGTCTTGGTTGGTCGGTTCAAGGCATTTAGTTGGCTCTTTGATAGGTGTGGATTGTGGCTGCATTGGTTTCGGTTCAGCCCATTGGTTTCTAAAGGAGGGGTTCCCGGCTTTATCCATTAGTCCTTGGCTTGTGTCTTTGGTCTTAGGTCTGCGTTCTTTGGTTCCTCTTGTGCTGGTCTTGGGGTGATGGGGTGCCATAGTTGTCATTGTCTCGTTAGCCAATTTTGGTCCAGTTTTGAGTAGAGTTGTTGGTTTGCCCAAGGGTCCTTTAGGTGTAGGAGGGGCTCAACTTTGTCCGACAGTTCCTGCTTCTCCCCTTGGTTTTCATGAGTTCTCCTTGGGTTCCTCATCTTGTGTATTGGTTGGCCCTCTCGGGTTGAGTGTGTTGTTGCTCCGGTCGGGGTCTTAACTCGAAAAATCAGAGCATGGAAGCAAGGCTCAAACGCATCTCATTGGGAATTATGATGTATTTAATTTGGAAAGAACGGAACAAAATGATCTTTCAATCTACTAGTTTATTTGTGGCTAAGATTTTCTGTAAATTCCAAGAAATGTTTTTTACAATTTTTCATTTTCAGGAACAAGATCATTACAAGCTTAATTTTCAGTAATGTTTTTGGGTTTTGGACCCGATTGTGGTGCTCATTGGTTGGGTCCTCTTGATTGTCTTGGTTGGTCCGTTTAAGGCATTTAGTTGCTCTTTGATAGGTGTGGGTTGTTGCTGCATTGGTTTTGGTTCAGCCTGTTAGTTCCAAAAGAAAAGGTTCCCAACTTTATCTATTGGTTCTTGGCTTATGTCTTTGGTCCTTGGTCTATGTTCTTTGGTTCTTTTGTGTTGGTCTTAGGATGAAGGAGTGTCGTGTTAGTTGTCATTGTCTTGTCAGACAGCTTTGGTCCAGTTTTGAGTGGGGTTGTTTGTTTGCCCAAGGGTCCTTAAGGTGTGGGAGGAGTGGCTTAGATTTGCCCGATGGTTCCTACCTCTCCCCCTTGGTTTTCCATGAGTTCTCCTTAGGTTCCTCATCTTATGTGTTGGCTGGCCCCCTCGGGTTGAGTGTGTTGTTGCTCTTGTTTGCTCAGTAGCCTTTGGTTTTTAAGTCAACAGTGGATGGTAGGGTTTTTAGAGCTGATGCAGGCTTTGGTCCAATGGTGTTAGGTTTATCCATTGGTTACTTGTGTGGGTTTGCTTGAAGGATGGTGTTGCTCTTGTGTAGGTGGTTCAATTTGTAGGCAAGTCCCATGTTTGTGCATCAAACTGTCGTCCTACAGCCCCCATCACTTTCAGTTCAAGACCCTACAAGACTTGCGGTGAAGCACGGTTCCTATGTTGTGTACCCACTTCGGTGGAATTTGAATGTGAAGTTGTCCCTCTTCGCCTCACGCCTCCCTGTGGCACAAATAACCCTAGCAGCGACGACCATGTTCTAGTTGAGCGGACTCCTACTGAATTGGACCACGTGTGATCGCTCGTGCTTTCGGAAGTAAAATGTGAAGCCAACATTGGGGCCTTTGCCTTTTCAACCGCCCTTTTGTATTGCTTGTGCTCGATAAGAAAGACTTCCTCGCCCATCTCAGCCTCGCTGCTGAATTTATCGGTTATGAGGTTCATGTTGTCACCAAGGAATACTACCTAGTTGATCCTGCCAATAGTCACTTGTCTCAAAGATTAAGTCATTCATGTGTAAGTATGAACTAATTCAGATTGTGAAACTGCGAATGACTCATTAAATCAATTATAGTTTATTTGATGGTATTTGTTACTCAAGTAACTGTAGTAATTCTAGAGCTTATATATGCAACAAACCCCGACTTCTAGAAGAGATGTATTTATTTGATAAAAGGTCGATGCGGGCTCTAGCTATTGCTCTAATGATTCATGATAACTTGACGGATCACATGGCCATCATGTCGACAACGTATCATTTAAATTTTTTATTGTGGTTGGCCTAAAATCGAGTCCTTGAAGACGGTCGCCATGATGAGTGGTGGTTAGACCCTCGAACATAGTGTGTGTTCTTGTTGCTCCTAGGACCTCTTAGACGCTTGAGTATTAGCTTTCTAGGATGCTCTCGTTACGACCCAGGTCAAGTGGGACTGCCCGCTGAGTTTAATCATATCAATAAGCGGAGGAAAAGAAACAATGATTAAAAAATTGTCATTTTGATCTTTTGTTTTTTTCATATATATCATCTTGTATTTTATATTTTTTTTCAAAAGTGGGTAACATCTGCTTTTCAAAATAGATCGGTTAATAACACTTATCTAGCAACCAGAGTTGAAACTAGGCGACATGTAAAAGAGGTAAGGCAACAATGAACCCAAAACCCAACCAAGCAAAGACATGGCAAGTAAGGTGTGCATGATCTCTAATAGTAAATAGAAATTGGGCAAGTGAGGTCGACATTCAATGCAAAATCAATGCACATCCACCAATCATTCATGAAAAAGTCAGTCATATCTTGCAAAACAAGTCAATGTGTTGCCAATGACCAACAACAAATGCATCAGCTTTCAGTCACGCTAAAGCAAGCTTCCATTGCCAAGACACCTAGAAGACAGCCCCACTAAAACTAATGTGCAAGTCGACCTCAAGTTGCAAACCCAAAATGATTTTGAGAACCCAAGAGAAGAGATATGAGATTAAACATGATACAACTAAGATAAACTTTTGAGTCCATAAGGAAATGCATCTCACAGTCTATAGTGGATATCTGATCTCTTTTAGTATTTTTTATAATAATTGAAATGGGGGAGAATTAATGTGAAAATCAGACTCTTCAGGATGAACTAGTTGTCCCAATTTGATTTGCAGATGCAATGGCAGTAGGGGATGCTTTCGGCCTTTGTTTATTGTTTGTAACTGGTGGTGAGAGTTCATTTAGCTTTGCAATATTGGGTCACAACTTGAGCCTAACAGAAACAACCTATCCCGTTGAAATAATAGTGGCAAGCAAGCTAAGTTCTTGACTTCCCACCCCACAGATAAGGTAATGTTTTGTTCCTGTAGGCTGACTTAAGAATGTTCTTTGATGATCAAACCCATAACCTCTTTAGCTGACTTGAGTGGCCTAAGGTTCACTTTTATGATTCAATAACACACGAGAAGACTTTTCAAGGCTCCAATCATGAAAAAGTGGCTACTTTGTCTTTTAGTTCATAGACCAATTAGTTTATCTACTTTTTTTTCTTAAACAACATTCACCGATGCTTCATTGTGGGGCACATCTCTTACAAGAAGGTTGTACAAGCTAATTGGATATTGGGTAACCCATATAATAAATAAATAATAAAAATTGAGATTAATATTTTTTTTAAAAAAAGAGAAATATTAATGTAAATTGAAGTATAGTTCATTGACATTTGTTGCTTATATGGCTCTATCTAATTTGGCAAAATGCCTTGATAACCAACACCTACATAAATTTAAGATCATTGGCCCTATTGTTGCTTCACAGATAGGTCTACAAATCATAAGGCAATAGTAAATTAGTTTTTTTACTTTTGTCTTTTAATTTAAATTATAATTAACCTCAGAAATTAAAGGCTTTGATAAAGAAACATATCAACAATAATGTATTAGGCGAAGATAAGATCACCTTGTGTATTTTTTATTTTATTTTCACCCTTTGAATTAGTTCAAGTAAAATTCATGGTATTACAATTATAATAAATAAAAAAACCTAAAACATAGCGTTGTCATTTTCAACAATAGAGCTCTCTTCACAACTCATTGTATACTTTAATAATTATTATTTTTCAACAATAATAATTATTATTTTATTCATCCATTTATATTTTATTTTATATGTTTTTCGATTAATGATTTTTTTTTTACATTTCCTTGAGATATAAAGGTTTTCATGGGAATATAGAATTTAATTATGAGTCAATTTCAGGAGTTATGGTTTTAATTTATAATGTAGAGACATCAAACTATGAAAAAAAATCAGGGTGGCCTAATCCAAATTCGCATGAAAAAAATACATTTAGTTCCCATATTCTTCATTGATTTTGTTTTAGATACCTTTAGGTTTGGAGTTTTAGTGTTTGATACAAAGATTTATTTTATTCATGATGTAGTCTATAAATTTGAGAGGAGATAGAAAGCTAGTAAAAATTGAAAAATAAGCGAAAAAGTTCTTGGTTGACTCTATTTTAACATGAAAAAATTTGGTATTAATGAGTTTTATTTGATAAGAAAAATTATACTAAGATGTTTTTTTTTTTACATTTCATCTTATATGAAAAAGTAAATCGAGGTGAGAGAATATTTTATTTTACTTTTTTGGATTAGTTTAGAGTTTTTTAAGTTGAGAAGTTTATTTACTAAAATTCTAGTAATGTTTATAAGGGTTTTTTTTATGAAAAAAATGTTGGAAAATATTATTTTTTTTATCCAAAGGACCCTACCCTAATGTTTGAAATCTAAACAAGTAGATGAAGCATAGGAAAATAGTGACAATATGTCAACCGGCACTTGAACCAAGCAAAAGAAACAAACAATACAATGACAAATGATCATATCCCTTTTTTATGGGCCAAGTGCACTAACCCACCCCAAACAGAGACACCTAACTTTTTTTTCTGCTTTTTCTTTTCTTCTTTAATTAAATTAAAATTTACTAAAATAAGTTAAATAAAAATATGTTTGAATATTGTTTTGTTAAATATATTTTTTTTCAAATAAGATTACAATATTATTTTATAATAATAGAAAATACTTTTTATGTAATCCTTAATAAAAAAAAATTAACTTTTACCTTTAGTCACTAAAAAATATTAGTACTGTATAATTAAATAAAATAAATAAATTTTAAAAATATTCAACTCAACCAAGCATATGATCTGGTAGTGGGTTAATATAGATTGACTTGTCTCGATTTATCATATTAATATTTAAATAAAAAAAAGTGGAACAATTTCATTTTTTTTCTTAAATTTATTAAAATAAATTAATAATAATTGTTTTTGATATTATTTTATTAAATTTCATTTAATTTCTACATTGTTTTTTAATAAGATTATAATATGTTTGTTTTTATAATATTACCAAATATTTTTCTATACAATCCTTAATATTTTTTAAACTTTTTGTTTTTGTATATATGTATATATTGTATAACTAATTAAAGAATATATTTATTTTTCTTTAAAAAAAACAAAACAAATCCATAACTTGGAGTTGTATATAGAATATAGATAAAAGGTTAATTCAATAATTTTCCTACAAAATCAAATTAAAAGTATGTTTATTTTTGTATTTTCTTAAAAAAAATATTTTCTTATTTCAAATTAATATAATTAGTATTTTTCATATATTTTTAATATGTATAAATCCAAAATAAGTTTTTTTAAAAAAAATTGAGAAAATACCCACGTCAATACACCAAACGTGCTCTGGTAGGGCCAATAGTAAAGACAAAGAAAAGGGCACCAGAGAGAGACCCTCGTTGCCTGTCAATTCTCTAAACAGAAAATACAGTCAACAGTAACCCTTATCTTCCAAAGTAAATCTCCCCATGAATCATAATTTTTTAAGAGGAAAAAAAAGTAATCCGGTCACCGACAAAAATTGTAACAGACGGGAACGAAGCTAATCTCAGGTGCAGATTTTTCTCTCTCTTTCTTTCTTTTCCTAGCCCTGCTAGTAAATTTAGCTTCTCTAGCATCCAGAGCAGCCGTGTGCATGTTCATTTGAGCTCTTCAATGGCGGGTGGCATTCAAGTATGGAAAGGATGAGGTCATCATTTACTTTTGGGGTGGCCAGCACATGATTGTTGATTTTATATAGAGAAAGAACATGTTTTGTTCAAGTGGGATTGTAGCAAGGCATCATCATTTCAACCTCTTTTCCATGGCGGCGGCCTCTAGTTGCAATTATCAAAGGCCATGTTCTACTCCATGTCAAATGTAAGCTGGCTAATGGCTAGGCCAGTAGGATGGTGGTCATCACAAATCCAGGAAGATTGACATGGTATTTTAAAGAAATAGATTTTTCAGATTTACTACTCGTTTTTTTAACATGGTATTTTATCAGCGGGCTTGAAAATTGATGAAAGATTGACTCTGGAAAATTTGTTTCTGGCTTGAAGCCAAACTGGGGTTTTACTGTTTCTTTACTTTTCAACGTCAGGATTCTGGCAGGCCGTGGGGGGAAGAAAAACAGGAAGAAAAACAGAAACCCTTGGCAACAAAGGAACCTTGAAGGGGTATGTGAGTAAAAGCGATGAGAATAGATATTGTGTGCGTGAATGATGTTAATAATAATGGCGGAAACGAAAAGCACCTCTCCCATAGAGTGAGAGAGAGAGAGAGATTTAGAGAGATCCACAAGCCAAACTCGCAGCGCTTCAGGAAAAACAACACCCCATTTATCTGTCTGCGTTGCTTTTTCCACCACAAATCTCATTCGTCCTGCCTTCTCTCTCCCTGTCTCTGTCTATTTCTCTTACTAGGAGGGAGGGAGAAAGTACACCCGCGCAAAGACCCTTTCTTTACACAGAAGCCACGCGAATAAGAAAGAAGGAAGAAACATGGAAACTCCACGCACCTTTCTCAAAATCAAGGAAGAGTCCACACCATCCAGCTCTCTCTCTAATGGCCCAGCTGGACCAAAATTTATGTTTAGAAAGAGAAAAAAACACGAAAAGAGAAAGAGAAGAAAGAAAGATATCATAGGATGTCTTCAGATGTTGTCCTCTCCAACCAAACCCACCTCACCTTACAAACCCGTAACTCAGTATGCCAGAAATGCCCTTCTGCAACCCCCCAAAAAAATCCCATCTTCATCACTGTCTCATGTCTCAAAAGAACACATTTTTTCACCGAATTATGTGGGCTTCTTTGGGTTTTCTTTGTCTTGGTCAGAGTTTCACAGGGAAAACAGGAAAGCAAGAAGCTTCCTCTCTCTTCACTAACCTCTCCCTTCTCGATCTCATCTTTCCTTTTACCATTTCTTGCCTATCACTTTCTCTTTCTTCTCTCTCAATAAAACTCTCTTCCCTGTTTCCTTCCTTTTATTTTTTTCCACCCAACTCATCTTTCTCCTTCCATTTCTCTCCTCCTATCCATAAAACGTACGAAGCCTCCTCTTTGCTTTCAGTTTTCGGACGCTAGTTTTTTTCTTTTCTCATCATGAAGAAGGTGAAAGCTGCTGTTGCTGCTATGGACTTTTCTCCTCCTTCACATGCTATCATGTATGAAGACCAAAGGATCATGTTCAAGCATCAGAGTCTTATGCAGGACTATGATGAGTTGTACAAGGTAGTGGATTTTCTGGGTTTTCGAAGTTTTCTGATTTCTTTGTGGGTTTTGTGTTAGATCTGCTTCTTTGTTAGATCTCCCTTGTTGGGTTTTGTTCATATGATCTCTTGGTTGCTGAGATCATTGAGAATAACAAGAGAAATGGACTTTTTGCCTTTAATTTGTTTCAGTAGTTATGTGCATCTTGCCTTTCCTGAGCTAGATACTGGGAGGGGTTGAGCCTGCAGCTTATTATCTTGCCTTTATAAGGCTTGGCTGAGGGTGGATTTTGTGGTATTTTGTTATCTTTTCATGATCTTGCATGTTTCTTGCCCTGAATCAGCATCCATACGGATCAGTTCACGTTTAATTTGGCGACTGTTTCTGGGTTTAATTCATGAATCCGTAGTGTCTAACCCCTTTGATTTTATCCCCTAGTATGTGTTTATATGCATTTTTGGCTTTAACACTGATGATTTGTGTGGCTTATTAAAAAAAATGCTTTTGCCACTATTTCCTTATCTGTCTGGTTGAATAACTCCAATATTATGGGTTCCTTACCTTTTCTTTGGATGTTCAGCAGAAAAACCTTTTTAAGTCCTTTTGTTCTCTTTTAATTACTTGATATATAGTTCTTCTAAGTTCTCCATCATAGGTTTCAACATAGAACTGTTAATGATATAGATTGGTTTATAATTATAAGCATTTCTCAGGAAACAGAAGCCAAGAAAAGGAAATTGCAGATGATGAGACAGAAAAAATTGACCCTAATGGCTGAAGTCAGGTATGGTATTCTGCCTTTATATGCTTTTATATTTGCATAGACTTGCAATCATATATTAAAGTTGAAATTTGGGTGGTGTTTGTCATGTGAATTGTAGGTTTTTGAGACGACGATACAAGTACTTGACACAAAACAAGTCTCAGAAACCCCCAAAGAAGCAAAATCTTGTGCAACCACAGAACTTAGTAGCTGCTAGTAAAAAATTAAAGAAGGAAAAGAACTCTAGTGGAAATAATGTGTCTCTCGGATTGCCAGTTCCACGTTTTGATTTAAACCAAAAAGGGAAGGTTTACATTGATAGGGAAACCACTTTGCGAAACCCTGCGCCAATTTTTGACTTAAACAAGAAGCAAAGGACTCTCATTGGAAAGGAGGTTGCATTGCGAAATACCTCAACAATTCCTGACCTGAACCAGAAGGAAAGGACTTACTGTATCAAGGAAGTCACTATTCGAAATAATACTCCAGTGTTTGACTTGAATGAAATTTCGGTAGGTATTTAGTAACTGTCATTAACTACCGAGCTTTGAATGCGTACATTTGCTTTCTATTTTGGGCTAGCATCATAACTTAACTTCATTGCAGGCTGAAGAGGAAGAACAGGTTAATGGTGACATGTTGAGAACAGAGGAGCCAAAGGTTAGTCTGATGAGAGGTGCAAGTGATGAGGTACATAATGAAAGGAAGTTATCAGCTTGTAGGAATGTTGGAAATGGATCCAGCAGGGCAGGGAAGAGGAAGATTACTTGGCAAGATCAGGTGGCTTTGAGGGCTTGAGTCCATTCTTATTATTCCAGTTGTAGGTACTGTATTATTGTGGCAAGCCTGGAAAGTATCCCTTGCCTCAACTTGTTATGGTTAGTTCTCGTTTTCCTGTTGCTCTTTGTAAAGAAAAAAAAATGATAGTTCCATATATTGTAAGCATAGATGAAATGAAGAAATCAATGCCCATTGTTCAGAAATCCGAGTGTTTGCCTATTCATTTGATCTCGTTATTAGTTTTTGTAAAAAATTCTTGCACTTTGGTCACAAGGAGTAGAGAAAGTATTTCAAGAAGTTGCTTCTAGTTTTGGTTAATTGATGTGGGGCTCCCAACTTTGTTTCTTTGCTTCTTGTTCTTGGTTGTTGAATAGGCTTATCTCTTGACCGGCAGTGGCACCCATATTTTCATAATGAAGAGTGGACAGCTGAGAGTTTGTATTTGCACACGATTGTTAGGTCTGATCTGCTGGAATTGAAGTTACTTTTCTCCCACGTTATCAGGGCTGTGTTGGTTAGGAAGGGAAATGGCTTAAAAGATGGAATTGATGGGGCCTGCTGTGCTACGTAACATGAGAAGCTCTTTGGGGTTAGACTAAAGGCCAATTCATCAAGTCATATGCATAACGATAGTGGTTAGCGTGTTCCTTTTTATGAATGGAGATGGAGAGAGCAATCAACTGATATTATTATTTGTTGCTTTCCGTGGAAGAACAATTCATTAACAAACATTAACCTAATACTTTTTTTTTTTTTACATTTTTAATTATTCATTCTTTTAGTTGCTTTTAATTAAAAAAAAAATGATGTTTTCAGGTCGGTTATTAAATATGACGATGGAAATAATTTCTTAAAAATAAAAAAATATTATTATTTTAATGTTTTTTTGAATAAAATAATTTAAAACCATTGCTATCACACTCTAACATATCTTAAGTTGGTGTGACAAAAACATTGTAACATTGTTACACTATAATTTTTACTATTTTCCTCATAAATTACTATGGATTAAAATAGATTTTTAAAAAAAAATATTTAGTGCTTGATTTATTTTTATTCTTACAATTGAGCTCTTTTGAGCCTAAATTTGTATCCAATTGTATTTTTTTTTGGAAGGGTTAGATTGAAAATGAAAGGACCAAAGTAAAAAAGGGAGGGTAACATAGCTGGTGGCTTCGAATGTCATGCAAAAAAGTTTATTTTAGTCCTATATTTTTTAGTTTATATGTAATTGATCCATTTAATTTATAGAAATTTAATTTTGATATTAAAGTTAATTTTTTTCATTTTCAAGTCCTTTTCTATGAGATGAGAGTGGTGGGGGGTGGGGGGGATTTTGACTCGAAGAGATAAATTTGTCGTTTACACTTATTCCGCCCACCACAGTGGTGGTTAAAATCTAATACGAAAGACGACACGTCGTCTCTGTATTTTTCTTTTCTAATAAAAAAAGGGGGGAAACATGAGCAGGAGAAGGAGCATGAGTTTGGGTTTAAAGGCGCATACGCTTGGATTGCTCCCTCCAAAGGCTCAGTGCTACGGGTTATAGGCTCACAATGCTAGACTTCTTCTCTTCTTTTTAAATACAAATTTATGGGGGAAAATAACTCAATTAGTCCCATGACTTGAATAGCAAGTTCGACAAGTTGAGCTAAAAAATAAGTTTATTGCTTTTTTTAATGCATTTTTTACCCCTCAATTTTTTTAAAATTAAAAATATATATATAGTTTACCCTTTGTTATCAATTATTTACTTTTGGTATCTTAGTCTCACATGCATGTTATGGTTTTTTTTTCTCTTAAATAAAATATTTCAATAAAAAAAACCACATGCCTTTTGTTGTCTTATAAATTTATTAAATAAAAAATAATCTGTGAATTTTTTTTATTGAATTTAATGACTTGCATCTAGAATTTAGTTAATTAGTTCGAGTTCACTTGGTCTTTTGTTAACAAAATAATTTTTTTTTTTTAATTTTGCAGTTCAACATTGAATTAATTCAAAATTTAAGTTTTTAGTTTGATTTTTTCAAGATTGTCCACATAACTTTTCTATATCAACCTGAAATAGGTCAACCAACCGCAGGTGCACACGGTTGTTTTTACTGTAAAAAGCACCACTCTTTATCTGTACTGCGAACTTTGCCGAAGCATGTGAAGGAGGTTAAAATTTAGAAGCCAAGGAGATTATCTGATCTACCAAGAGGACAATTACATGATAATGATGACGTCGAATTTCCAGATTTTAATGATCTGCAGGCATCATCTAACAATTTTTACGACATGAAAGAAAAAACAAGGGGTTCGAATATGCTACAGAACAATACTCCTTTGCAGCTCCAAACCTCTGTCGACGATACATTTAATATTTTGAAGATTCCAGGATGGTTGTTTCACTAGTTCATCTTCTTCTGGTTCCTTATTATTTCTGACTAGTGCACCCCTTCTTTCTCAATTGGTATTGTCGGTGGACGTGATTCATCTGCATTCGCAGCAACAGTTTCTGTCTTCTCATTAGCTATAACAATTTCTGTTCTCTCTGTATTTGCACCCCAAGCGACGAGTCCTGAATTATCTGAATCTTCAGTTTCTTCAACCACAACTTCTGAATCTTTTTCTCCTTCAGCCCCTAACTCTAAATCTTTTGCCTTCTTATCAGCCTGTACAGCTTCACTGTTTTGACTACATTTCTGAAGCCGGGCCAGGTGTTTCTTCCCTTTATTATGACCCTCCATCACCATTTCAGAGTAGGCTCCAATCTGGCACATTTCACACCAGAACTTAAATTTCTTTTTCGTCTTAATATCCGGTGTCCTCTCCTTTCTCTGAACTGATTCTGCCATACTTTTGTTCAAGCTCTCCAGTTGCTGATTTTTCTGCACTAGTTGTGCACCATTTTTATCCCCTCCCTCTTCCTTATTCTCAAATTTCTTGTTTGAAATGTTATCACTCTTATTATGTTGAAGTGATTCATCTTCGATTTCTGCCTCCATTTCTAAGCCTGTAGTGAGGATGGCTAGTTTAGCTGCCTTTGCGGTTTTCTTTATTGGGATTGATGCTTTATTGGGATTCTTTGGCATCTTCTGGGCTCTCAATTCTGCTTCCTTGGCTTTGTGCCTTCTGCCTTGAAGGTGTTCACTCAAACCTCTCTCGCTTGTAGCACTTACTTGACATAGGGCACAACTCCATTCTTCCTTGGGTTTCTTCTTTATACCAGCAAAAGGAAGTTCACCAACACCTGTGGATGGCGTTACAGCCTTCCTCTTCGCTCCACAAAGATTTGGATCCGGTTTCTTCTGCAAAACAGCACTCAAAGTACATAACCATAGTCATGAAACAGTAATTGCCTTATGAAAACTTCAATGGTGTTTTTATCAAAGTAAGAGAGATCCATGCTCCAATGCTGAAGCATTGATTAGTACAAAAAAAAATTAAAAAAATCAGATTGTTTAAAAAAGTGCAAAGTCAAAGCGTCCATTGATGAATACGTATTGACACTAGAACAAAATTGTGTTGTTAGAACTTTAACAAAGATATCCACCTATCACTCATCATTTTCTGCCATAACATACTGTTTTATAGAGGGGAAATTTAAATGCAAGCATCTGATCTGGTAACGACTTCCAAAACAGACACTCTTTCTATGATCAAGAAACATGCTTCTCAGAATAAGGGTTCTTTAATTAGTTCATCTCAAATAAGTCGGTGGTTTCTTAATTAGTACAAGGGTGGTATTGCGATTGAGCTAACTAAAGTCCAAAACATATCTTCATTCTTCCAAACAAAATCATAACAAAACTTGCATATGTTGAAGGGGACCTCTGCTTCTCCTCTGTGCAACATCTAATTAACAGAAACATATATAGCAGAGTGCAACAATTGCAGGGCACACAAACCAGACATAATTTAACCTTGAAGAAAAAACTGAAACTTCTTTGATAAATTCTAAAGAACCCAATATGGAGCAGGCAACCATTATGCACCTATCACTTAGCATCTTTAAATCTTGAAACCGTTTCAGAGAACCACCACACTGGTTCACATATAAGGCCAGATGAATTACAGTAGTTGATGGTGAGCAATGGGGGTAAACATATTTGTTCATGTGGAATTGTTAGCATTTCTCTTCACGGTTCAAACCATGGACTTTATGATAACAGAGATCACAAAAACAAAATGTAAGTTCTGAAGTGATCAGTACAACCTTCTTTAAATCATGCATCAGTAAACTTTCTTTAAGTCACCTTCATTTTAGCTAAATCACCAATTAAGGCTGTTAGTTGAACAAAAGTTGACTAATGACTCCTTTGGTAATTTTAAAACAGAGAAAAATGGCCCAGTACAATGGAAAGTGTTTTCTTTTCCATAACCGTGTCCTTTCTTCTCTTCTCAATTTTAAAAGCAACGACGCCCATGAGACTCACATGTACACTAATCTGACCAATAATAGAGATAGCAAACTCTTTGGAAAATAGCTTCTGATTTTTGGTTGTTTTATTTTATGACGTCCACGGTCCATACCTTCATCTATCGAATCTTACATTTCCAGTTTTCAGTCATGTTTGATATTTCATATATTACCACCACTCATTCAAATTGTCAGGGGTCCCGTCCCATATAAGGGTGGCACCAACAAGAGAAAGAAAAGAAGGATGGATGCCTTTAAGCCTTTAATGCTGCAGGTGCGACTAGGAATACATAAGTTCAAAATTTAGCTTGTTTATGAAGAATGAAAAGAGAACAATAAAAGAGTTGGTGGGAGAGTAAATTAGAATACGAGAAGAAAAAAGATTGCTTTCGATTGGATGATCCCAAGATAATTTGATGAAATGTCAACAATAGAACAATATCTCACCAAGTATGTTAGCTTTTCAAGATCCAAGCGGTTCATTTCAATGAGCATTCCACCTAGTAACGTATAATTTTATCAATGTTTACAAATCAAAACTTGCCTTTCATATTCCCAAGTCAAGCGTGGACATTGAAAATCCATCCGCATCTGCTTATTTTCTTTTCATTCTTTCTGTTCTTAACCCAACACAAATTGGAGTGCAGGATCTTAAAAATATTTAGTAAACAGAGAAAAGCTAACATTTCCATACATGCATGCATGTCTGTAATGGGAGTAAGGATTTCTTGCAATGAATCACCGAGAATTTATCCCGGGCTCTAGGTAGCCCTCCAACAGGTTTTCTCACAACTTGAATCACATTACTATTCAATTTGTAAGTTGTAAGATTTCAACAAAAAAAACTGGCCATATAACCATATTCATCGAGATTTTTACAACTTCCAAAAATAATGCTACGAATCTTGACCCAAACTGATAAGAATATAGTTTGATATCTGTCATGACTACAAAGTTTTTCATCACTTAAATTTATTACGGATAACTTGTTTTTTCAATCATCCTCTCTTTAAGAACTGATACATCTAACAACCATTCTAAAGAGAGTATGATGTCATAATTCTGGTCCAAAACTCAGATCACACAGCCTTACTACCTAAATTTTATGACCACCTACAACAGAATCACGGCTTAAAGTAGCAGATTCTCTCATCTAATAGAGCAGAGCAATCTTTACTAGTGAAGTTAGGCCTGAGAGTATAAGCAAATGCTATCACATTTGGGAACAAGAATAGTATATTGTGTACATTAAAATTACCTCGGGTGAGCATTAAAATCAAACAAGTGTACCAATGAAAGTGATATCTCAGGCCAAGTAAGAAGCAACTTGTTTTAGTACATTTCATGAAAAATCGCTCCATGTAAAAAGGTTAAAGCAAACACACTAACATGAATAGCTGTTTAAGTTCTAACCTTCCAATACTAGCAATCATGACATGTCAACGCACATTTTTCAAAAGGACATGTTTTCTTTCATGAATGGATAAAAACCAATTTTTTTATCAGCAACTAATGTTAGATTCTAAGGAGTGAAGCAGAGAAAAAATAAAGGAGGAGAGAGGAGAAACAATACTGAAAGCATGCATTTTTACATATATCTTACTACTGGAATAATAATACAAAATTCTGCCACGTCCATGTGTAAGGGACCCTATGCAAAATGTTGTTGTATGTGGTTTGTAGACAGATGATAAAGTAAAGTGGAGCAGAGTAAGAGGAGTGAAGCACACCGAGTGGAGTGGAGGTATTTATAGCAAACCCTAGCCATCTAGAGGTATTTGTAATTTCCAATAATATCCTTTTACTGTATCTTAAAATATAGTGACATAAAAACTCCTTGCTCATATGGATTTAAGCCTATTATCGAATCACATTAAATCTGTGTTTTCGCTGTCTCTCTTGCAATATTCATCCTTATTGATGCAGGTTGCAATCGGAGTTTGGCTACGATGTAAGGGATTTCTTCTGCAAAATTCTACATGGACAAGTTCAATTGGATTTGTTAAATTTAGATTATAGTAGAGGAGGAAGGATTTGTTAGTGCAATAAGGTGTGGTGAAGGCATGAAAAACACAATTTGACAGGAACTAGAAGCGATGTTTGTGACAACTATTTGGATGATGATGTTATCTATCACACCATGGATGAGGAATCACCAGCAGCAATTTAGGAAAAACTATAAAGTCGATATATGTCTATGTCGTTGACAAACAAACTTTATCTTAAGCAAAAACTATTTGGTCTTAAGATGTCAAAGAGACACACATCCAAACTAGCATATCAACATATTTAATCATATTGTTAGTGATTTGAAGCGATTTAGTGTAAAGTCCAACGACAAAGACAAGTCATTGATGTTATTATTTCCAAACCAGTCTCCTAAGTACAAAAAAAAAACTTGGTTGCAACTCTGATGAGGGGAAAATAAACACTCCAATTGGAGGAGATCAAAAGTGCCTTATTATGCTTTAATCTAAGCTAGAAAGCTAGTGATGAAAATTCACAAGGTGAAGGGCTGATTGTGAGAGTGATTCAGGACCGTGAGAGAAACGAGTCTCGGAGTAAATTGAGGAGCTCTAAATCTAGAAAGAGAAATAACATGTAAATATGTAATGTTATAAGTGTGGAAAAACCAGCACATAAGACGAATGTTCAGAGGAAAAAAAAAGGGTGCAGAGAACAAAAAGGGTTCGTCAAAGTTTATAAATGTAGTGGAAGAATAAGAGAACAATGATAGAGAGATGTTTTTTGTTTCATTCAGCTTAGATCATCTCATAGAGTCTTGGATATCAAATTCGACAAACTCTTATCACATGACACCCAATAAAGATTAGTTAGACAACTACAAGCTAGTTAATTTTGGTTCTATACTAATGGGTAACGACAATTCATGCAAAGTTATTGGAATAAAGAATATCAAGATTAAATTATTTGACGGTGATATTAGAACATTGTGTGATGTAAGACAAACTGAATTTGGGGACGATTTGATTTCATTAGGCATTTTAGACTGGAATGGGTTCAGTTTCAAGTCTGGAAGTGGAGTATTGAAGGTGAGTAAAGGTGCTTTGATGATGATGAAAGGATATATTGTCAGGAAATATTTATAGATATAAGTTAGTTAATTTTGGTTTTGTTCTGATGGGTAACAATGATTCATGAAAAGTTGTTGGAATAAACAATATCTTAAACTGTTTGATGGTGATGTTAGAACATTGCGTGATGTAAATCATACTAGATTTGAGGAAGAATTTGATTTCTAGGCACTTTAGACCATAATGACCATGATGAGTTCAGTTTCAAGTCTAAAGGTTAAATAGTCAAAGTGTCATATACTTGGCAAAGAATCAAATGTATCATGCAAGGATCAAACACATAGATGTAAGGTTTCATAAGATCAAGGAATTGGTTTCTTCTAGTGAACTATTGCTTGAGAAAATTCACGATTATGAGAAAGTAGCAAACATGTTAACAAAACCTTTTATCACAAATAAGTTTTGCATTAAGAAAATCTATTACCACGGATAAGTTCAAGCACTGCATAAACTTGATTATTGTCTCCAAGTGCAAGATAGGAGACATCCTAACCTGTTATCCCAGGTAGAGTTCTAGGTGAATGCATAAACTTGATTAATGTCTCCAAGTGCTAGATAAAAGACATCCTAACCTATTATCCCAAGTAGAGTCTGAGTTGCGGTTACTTTACTTTTCTTCTAAAGGGTGAATATTCACCAAGGTAAAGATTGTTGTAATATATAACTCATGGGTAGATGTCAGAGAGAAGCAAGAGGAGTGAAGCGCACCAAACAAAACAAAAGTATTTATAGTAAACCTTAGCCGGCCTAGGGGTATTAGTAATTTCCAATAATACACTTTTATTGTAATTTGACATTTAATAAAATAACAAAATTTCGCTCCTGTGAATGTAAGCACATTACTAAACCACGTTAAATTTGTGTTTTTCTTGTTTCCTCTTTTGTACAATACATGAAATACAAAATTATCTATGTAATTCTGTTCCAAAAACTAGGTTGTCAAGTATGACCAAAAATGCCAAGGTAGTTAGACAAGTACACATCAATTTCCTTTATTTTCAATCCTCAACAAAAAAAAAAAAGAAGTATAAAATACCAAGGTCTTATCACTTGCAAGAAAAAACATAGATATGTATTTGAACATGCTACTATCATATAAAATGTTTAAATCAAATTATTTTATAAGTAAAGAAGTCTATTATTTTCTAGGCAATAAAAAAAATAAAAAATCTAGGAAAAAGAATAGCACCAACTCTATGAGAAGACAGTGAGCAATGCTCCAAGTCATATACAGGTTAAAGCATGCTTACAAAGGCTTACACAGCTTATCAGATATCCTGATGCAAAACTGTTTTCTTTTCATTGACAATCTATATTAGCACTTGTGCACCTGCAAATGAACATCTTTCACAGAACTAGTGTTGGCCTATGTGAAGCCAAAAAAGTTAAAAGGAAAGTACAAATACTTGCTCGACATATACAAAACAGTATTCTCTAAGCAAACCTGCAAATGAAAAATCAGAGCTCAAGGGATCAGTGAAGCCGTCAATCTAGATCATCCTTTCCCAGATGAAGAAAGACCACTAACAAATTGTTGTAGCAAACAATAGAGCTACAGTGAACTGGGAAGATATCTTCAATCAACGACTACAATGCCCCTTAAGAATAGACTTCAAATCTGCTGGATCACAAGTAGAACCATCATTTGTAACGGCAGCGAGCCTAGATGTAAATCATTGGCCAATATTGGCATTGTTCAATTGACATCGATAGATTTTATTCCTTGTATAGAAAGGATAGATTGATGAATGTAAAAGTAAGAGAAAATATTTGTTTTCTTTTCTATGTTTTCATCCTTCATGGGATTGTTGTTGTAAGTATGTTGCATTGCAATGCTTTTTATGCAATCCCATTATCAAATCTGCAATCTAATTTCTCTACAAAATTAGCTTGTTCACAATTGAGATTTAATTCAATCTATGCAAGGCTAGATTGTTCGTAGGAGCACAGTGTGTGAGAAATATGGCCTTTGGCATGCTCTTGTTCATGTTTTCATGTGTGTTTTGTATAAAGGTGGTATAAGGATGATGTTTTGTATTAAGGTGATGGTGGGAGAAAAAAAACTTTTAGGCGCTTTTTCATCCAAATTGAAAATGTAATAGGTTTCAATTTGGATGAAACTGCACTTAAAAACTCCTTTTTTACTCACCGCTCCCTAATACACACTTTGAGTATCTTTGTGTAAATGGCCTTTCCTGTCACTTAAATAATAAAAAGTACCTCCTTTTTGTGCAAAGTATCATTTAATGCTTTGCTAAAAAAGAAAGTATTTTCAACATTTAAGAAAGGGAAAACCCCCTCTACCATTTAGATGAATGGGTTTGTGCTGCTTCAAATTATAAAAGCAAGTCCTGCTGCTCATAAGGAAAAAGAAACAACAAATCAGTGCAATCCAAAGTTCATGCTGTCAGAAATTGTTGAGCACGAAACAAAAACTCTGTTCAAACTAAGAATGAATGGATTTGGGTCAGAGTTTGTGTTTGGTGTAATATATGATTCATAGTTAAAGCGCAAAGCGGACAAAACCGGCTAATATTAAGGGATGGAGTGTTAATATCATCACCTATAATTTTTCATTTTTGGATGTTTAATAGACAAAAGAACACTCTTACAAGCTTCTTCTATTTTTTTAATGAGAACCTTTCCCTCTTACATGTAAGTGTCCAAAAGAAGTCACCTGAAACACCACCAAATCAAGCGAGAAAACGAAAGTGACGGCTGAAAATCAACAGAGACTCACGCAAGCAAGGCATTACTCAATCTGCACATGCTACTCAAGTATCCTTGTGACCATTAAACAAAACGAAAAAAAATCCTAATTTGAAAGAGAGAAAAAAGATTGCTAGACGGGCAAGTTATTAAGAATATAATGCAGGGATTTAAGGTTAAATAAATAAACTATAGGTGAAAACAAATGAGAATATTAGCGAGTTTTATAAGACTGACCAGCACGATTAATTTATCCTTGTTATTTTCCGTTGAAGGCTTCATTTCTGGCTCTGGTAAAAGTTTCATCTCTGACTCTGGTAACCTTGGCACCGGCGGCAACATATAAGACACCCCGTGACCGTGAAATGCTAAACGATCTTCGAGCCAGCTATCAAATTGGTTCACGAAAGGACCCGGCAGCAGAGGCTGCCTCGAATTAAGCCGCATTGACAATCTTTCTTCAAAAGACATCCCTCGTCCTCCCAGCATTGCCATTTCTCTTTCCACCATCAACTCCCTTCTCACCTCCACTTCCAGCCCTCGTCTCCACGCCATTTCTTGTGCAATTATTTCCTCTCTGATACGCTCCTTCTCGATTTGGCGGAGGATTAACTCGTTTCGCATTGGCTCGGGAATTTGTCGCGGATCAGCGTTTGAATAGGAAGCTGAAAGAGAAGATTAAAGCATAAAAATTTGTGGGCTTCAATCGGAGAAGAGAGGAGGATTTTTTTGAGGAGTGATGGTGTTTGAGAAAATAAATTCTTGATAAGAAGAAAAATAAAATCAAGCAGTACTGTAAAACTTAAAAATTGACAAGGCTGTTTTTATTATTATGCTCTTCTTTCCTTTCAATTTATGAGGAGCCAAAGAGAGTTTAGAAAAATTGCAGTTAAGAAAAGAAAATTGCACGGACCTTGCAATGCTTGTTCGTATACATAACCCATACTAGATGACGGGGAGAACCACAGCGGTAGCCTGTTGTCTACAGCTCGAAACTTGAACTCCATGGAAGCAGAAGAAGAGAGTTGCGGAGAAAAGAAATTAGCTTAGAGATTTTTAGACGGTGGAGGAAGAAGATAAAGATGAAAAGTTGGGCACCGTGAAGGACTGAGAGAGATAACGCTTTGGTAGTGAAAAGAAAAAAAGCTTTGTTACTCAGTTCTGTGTTCTACAGAAGACCTGTAGGCTGCAGGCAGTGGTGATGATAAAGTTGTCAAAAAAAAACACGAAATGAAAAATAAACTGATTATAAAATTATAAATAAAATGTTTAATTAACTATATATTGATAATTTTAGCTAATTAGTAAATAACAATATAATACAGTTCAAAAAAAAGTTCAAACACTTTAAAATATATAATTCAAATAAAAAAATTTAAATAACTTAAAAATACAATTATGTCCATAAATTTTATTAACTAAAAATTAACAAACCTAAAGCAAATAATATGTCATGCAAACTAAAAACAGTCTTATTGTTTTCATCGTTATTTCTAAAGTGTTTGTCAGAATCGTTATCATCTAAAAGATTACTACTGCTTCTATTAGTACCAACACTAATATTACAAACATTAGATACTATTAGTATCAACATCAATATTGCCAACAATATATAACTTCAAATTCTTTGAATTATTTGAATTGATATCATTTTGAATCTCGAAATTATCTTTAATATTGTGACTCCGTTTCAACATCATTAAAATCTTTTCATCATAACTTTCATTTTTTTATCATTTGTTTTTTGCGTAGCACTATCAATGACACCAATCAAATCAAAGTTTAATGAACTATCATGTTTTCTCATTCAGTTATTCAATCATCATCAGATGAAAGATCATATAAAACCTCACCAAAATCAGATTACCTTTTGACTTGGTTATCATTCAATTTTACATTACATGTTACAAATACAAAGTTATTCTTCTTTTTTCTATTGCAAGCGATTTCTTTGTTTTGTGTGAACCTGTGTAAGCAATTCAAATTGATAATAAGATTCTTAATTAATATAAAAACTTTAGTTTTTTTAAAACAAAAATTATCTTAAATGCAATCTTATTATGCTCACATCCAGATGAACTACAAGTCATGCTTAAACTCAAATTGCAAACTTTTATAGCTCTAGATATTCATCTTCGTAAGAATCTCACCATTTAGCTAGAGTTTGTTTTTATCCCTTTGTATCTTGGCAACCTTTATACTAAACAACCATTTTGTATGTATCAAATTGTAAGTCAATTTACACTTTTCACTTGCATCAAAAGCATTGATATGGTTCAATTTTAATGATGACATTAAATTTAAAACTAGGATTATAATGATAATGAGAATTCAAATAATAAGTCGATGCATATAAAGGTATGTGAAATTGAAATTCTAATTTTGTATCAATAATATTTCATATAGGTGTATAACTACAAAATAAAAATATTAGCATCAACATTAAATTAAATAATTTAAAAGTGAAATAAACATTATGTATCAACTAATTATATGAAATAAATAATTACCAAGATAGATAATTGATACTTTTTTTACAAAACCAAAATTCACTTGTATCTTCTGTTTGATCAATTGTTTTATATATAAAACTTATAGTTGATTACTCATTTGAATTAACTAATTAAAGAACTTAAATTAGAGGATATGCTAATTTTATATGTTTGGTAACATCATGCCAAAATGTATTGTCCAAATTCAATTCTTAAAGCCTAGTATTATTGTTTCCCTACTTGATAACATTATAAAATGAAATTTATTTTTAAAAAAAATAATGTTTAAATAACATTGTTTTATTTTGAAAATTTAATTATAATATCAACACACAAAAATAATTTAAATTATTAAAAAATATTTTTGAAAGACAAAAACAATAAGATTTGTTAATCAATGGTTCAAGAAATGTTTTTTTTAAATAAATGAGAATGACATTAATTTGATTGGCAATTTTTCTTTCAAATTTTGTTAATAATATCATTTTATTAAAAGGAGAGACATAAGTTGATTTTACTAATCTGCTACTTAGAAAGAAGAAGAAAAATATTGATATTAATAAGGTTCTTTTATTGTTTGTTTTTGTTTTTGAGATTTTGAAATAATAGTCACTAAGGTATAAATTAACTATTTATTTATTAGAATAAAAAGGAAAACATTTCATAAAAAAAGGTAAGGAGTAGCTTTAAGACTTTGGAATTTATAGTCCTGAATAGAATTGCATGTTAGCATATCTATACTAACAACTATACAAAATATGTCTAAAAAAGACAAATTATTGGGTGTCTTCTATTTCTTCAGGTATATGTATTTTAAATTATTTGATTACTAGAATTAATAATATTTGTTTGAAATGCTAACCTATAATTTTCAATGTTCATTAATATAGTTTTGGTCAAGGGAGTTATTCATATCGAGCGTCTAGAAAGTTGGAGTAATAACATGACCGATACTATAAATCAGGTACCACTCTTCATTGGTTTCAAGTAATAATAAAATATAATTTATTATAGTCAATATGTTATTTTTATAGATTGTATGTTAAAAAAAATACTACTAGCTTTGTGGCATGTCTTGTAAGATGGTGTGAGGTTAGACATTTCATAATAAATTTCATTCATATCTATTAGGATGAGCTGGACTCACAACAACACCATCAAGTATAAATTGCAAAAGTATTTTTTTTGTTATTTTAAAGTTAATTATTTAGATTCAAAACTAATATAACTGTGTTTATATATTCTGATAGGTTATATAGATATCATATACAAAAGACTTAATACTTTCAACTTTGTTTATATCTCGTGAGGGATATGATATTTGGTTAGCACAACCACTTCAATATTATTGAGATGTATTGTTTAGATCAGGTAATGTTACAATTTGGACTATCTTAGCATATACTAGACTATGTTGATATCGAAAAGGAGTTGCATGGTGTTAGTCATTAGGGTAAGCACAGGAGAAATTGATTGATAATTCATGCATCTTACCGTGATCTATGAGATACTAGGAGAGATTGTGTTTTTAAGGAGCAACAATCTACTATTGATATATACTTACATGACATGGTATATATCCATTCCATGTCATTTTATTACACCGACCTGGTCATTTTCTTTAGATGTTCATGCAACTTGATGCATTATGACCCTAATATTCAAGACATAATCGATTGCTATGCAATATTATTTTACATTTATTAAATATCAAAATAGTTTTATTATGAATAATGACTACTAATTGTTTTTTAGTGTATGTATATAGATTAAGTACTTGGTACGAGAAGCTAAGAAAGTAGTCGTGACTATTTGTGAAGGTGTTAATGAGATGAGACGTATTGTTGTCAACACCATGCTCTATTTATATTGTGATAGACATTAAGAGATTGGAGAGGTTGAGTATCTTGCAGCAACATTAACAAAAGATGAGATGCTTATTATGGGAGTGTTAAGGATGTTGACCCGTCCACGAGTGTTTTAGGCATGTTTATAAGCGTCTAAAACATCTCCACGAGTGTTCGAGATCAATCAACGAGTGATTCAAGTTCATCCACGAGCTGAGATGATATTGGCCCTCCTTAAATTTATATGGATATTACAAACTTCACCTCGAGTTGGGTGAGATGGGGAGATTATTATATATAATTACATATGATTATATGTTATGATAATTATTGATAAATATATAGTTATTTTATTTTTTAATAAAATATTATATTGTTTTAAATATCAGTGTACATTTATTATTTGCGATTTAACATATCATGTGAATTTTATAATAATGGTGAAGAACTAATTATTTGCAATTGTGTAAATTGTCAATTTTTTTGTATAAATAATTGATGACATAATAGATTGCTCCTAAATACTTTTTCATATGAGACATATATATCCTCTATAATACACGAGTCATATACAATATATTACTTACAATATAAACGGTATGGGGAAAGCACTGTAGATATTCTCACAATCTCTTCTGCATTTATTTTCCTTCGTACACAACTTTTATGCAAACCATTGTCACCCTTCGGGCTAAAACATTTAACCCTTGGCACCAAGGGTATTTTTGCTATTTCTACGGGACATGTGTGGTACTTTTAGATTGTTTGGGGTATTCTGGTATATTCTATTTTAATTTGCACAATGAAACTGTCAATTTACCCTTGGGAGCTGACAAAAGACGAGGGTCAGTTGGGGGTATTTTTGGTTTTTCACATTTTCGTGCATAATGAAACTATGTAAATACCCTCAGAAAAGACAAAAACGAAGGTCTGGCACTAGGGGCATTGTGGTACTTTCATGTCTGGTTTTTTCATGGTTATCGTTGGGTCAAGAGGTGTATAGTTAATTTTTTATTTTTTTTTAATTTACTGCAATGCGTTGTACGAACACACAACAATTTTTCACGTGCACGCGCCTATCAGGCAACGCGTGCGGTGTCTACATGTGGTGTAAAATATTCCGTCGTTGTGTCACCAGGTCGCCGCCATGTCCTCTTCCTTCCGTTGCAGTGTGTTTCGTGTGAAGGTCGTTGGTAAATCATCGATGGATAGTTTTTTATTCCCCCTCTTTTCTCTCTCTTGCAGCCGGAAAATACATGACAATCCTTCATGTTTTTGGTTGTTTTATTTCAGTCTCTGTTTTTTTTATTTTGTTTTTATTCCTAATTTCTTCAATACAAATTTTAATTATTTTTAATTGTGTCCTTCAATTGAAACTGATTATATATGTTAGTTTTTTATTTCAGACTTTATTCTTTTACTTTTTTATTTGTTTTTGGTTCCTTTAATTTTTTCTGTTTGCAGGTTTTAATTTGTTTTAATTTTGTTCTCTAATTGAAATTAGTTATATATGCTACTTTTTATTTCGGTCTTTATTCTTTTAATTTTTTAACAAAATTACACTGATTTTTTTTTAAAAAAATCCCTTTAATTGTTTCGGTCCCAAGGTTTTTATTTATTTCAATTTTGTCCTTCGATTAAAATTAATTATATATTTTATTTTTCATTTCGGCCCTTATTCTTTGAATTTTTTTATTTTGTATTAATTCCTCTGGTTATTTCATTCTTTCTTGGATAATGTTTATTTTTTACTCGTATTTATGCATTTATACTTTTAGTTTTTGTTTTTGATTTTTGTTGTTTTATTTTTTGTTGGGGTTTTATTTTTATTTGGGTTCAGTCCTAAAATTTTAATTTATATTGATAATCATTTTAAAATTAATATTTCTCTCTTTTTTTTTCTTTTTTTTTGATATTTTCTGTTATTTTTATCTGTTTTTGGATTAAATAATTTTTTTATGTTGAAAAAATATGGTTCCGACTGCGACGAAGTGCGGATAAGTGGATAGTATATATAGACACACATGCTTGTCCTTAATTAATTTGTGACCCGGTGTCCTTGAATTCCCAGATAAATACGAGGCCTCGTCTTCTCCATTAAGAGCCAAACATACTTTTGGATTAGAATCTTGCAGTTGTATCATCAGACTTTGCAATGCCAAGTCGTTGTGAGATCTGCTGCGAAATCCTCATAGCCATCTTGCTCCCTCCTCTCGGTGTTTGCTTCAGGCATGGCTGCTGCAGTGTACGCTTCTCCCTTTCTCTTCTCTTTTGTTCTACTTGTATTTTCTTTAGATCCAAAAATCCAATGTTGTTGATAACTGTTTTTTAAAAAAATTATTATTATTATTTCTGCAGGTGGAATTTTGCATTTGCTTGTTACTGACTATTTTAGGCTACGTTCCTGGAATAATTTACGCTCTCTATGCTATTGTGTTTATCGATCGGAATGAGTATTTTGACGAGTACAGGCGTCCACTTTATGCCCCGGCGTAGCAGTGAACGGTAACTAGTCCCATTGGTTTTACAGAACGCCATTTCCTGTATGGAATTCGTATGTTGTGTGGCTGTTTGGCATTGCGATCGGAAAGTACTTATCAAAAAATTTGAATTTTTTTTTTTTAAATAAATTTGTTTTAGTGTTTTTAGATTATTTTAATGTGCTGATGTCAAAAATGATTTTTAAAAAATAAAATAAAAATCATTTTGATGCATTTCTAAACGAAAAACACTTTCAAAAGCAATCACAATCGCACTCCCAAACAATCACTACATTTCTTTTGATGGAAAAACTCATAATTTTCGAAAGGTTTTATTGATTTTTTTTTAATTGGGTGCTGTGGGTTTTCGATTGATTTCATCAGAGATAGTTTGTTATTATACTTTTTACTGGTTTCTATTGAAGAATTTGGTTCCAATTCTGCTACAAATTAGTGATAAGTTTTTTATTAATGTTAGTCATTTAAATTCTAGCATTTAGTGATGTGTTTTGATTGTTCTTTTCTACTTCTAGTTTAAATCTTATCTATGATAAGATTAGTTTAAGAGTTTGTGTTTGATTAGGGTTCTTGTAATGCCTTTGATTTTCTCTATAAATACAATTAGAGGGATGACAAGAAAAAATAGATATTGAGTTTATACCCTTAGATCTCTTTGTTCTTTGTTCTTTAGCTAAGGGCTGAAATATTTCAATTAATTCTTAGCTAAGGGCTATAATTTTTCAATTGAAATAGTGGACACCTCTACATTCCAACAATTGGTATCAGAGCTATTAGGATCTTTGAAGGGATTGTGTGAAACACGAGAGTTTAAAAGTGAGGTTTTAAGAGAAATCAAAGCTAAGGGCTTTGAAGGGTTTAAAAGTGATGTTTTAAAAGGGACATCAAAGCTAAGGGCTTTGAAGGGTTTTTGAAAGAAAAAAACTAAGAGAGTTACAAGGATCTTTAAAGGGATTGTGTGAAACACGAGAGTTTAAAAGTTAGGTTTTAAGGGAAATCAAAGCTAAGGGCTTTGAAGGGTTTAAAAGTGAGTTTTTAAGGGAAATCAAAGCTAAGGGCTTTGAAGGTTTTTGTGAGGTAAAAACCGAGAGTGTGAGCAAGTATTATTTCAATGGAATCGATCACAAGTTTTCCTACCAAATCACCATCATTCACAGGTTTGTATTATGGTATTTGGGCTGTAAAAATGGAGACATACCTGAAAGCTTTCGATTTATGGGAGATAGTGGAGAGTGACAATCAACTCCCATAGAGAGACAAATTTAAAGAGCTAAAGGAGAAAATATGTGCAGCCTTGGAACCAAGGAGGAGTTGATGCGACCTCGTAATCACGTGGTCACGCAACCCACAACCAAGAATGAGATCTGATTCCGGAAAGCCGAAATAGGTCTGATAGGAGTGTGACACAATGGAAACCTGTCTCAAGGCACCAGCACTTTTGGAATGAGTAGAATGACGCCACGAAGCCAGTTAATCTTCGATAAGTCGGATTCAGTTCGTTTAAGAACTAAAAAATGCAAGAATCACTCTCACACATAAACTTAAAAGTTCAGAATTAAAATTAATCAATGGCTGCCGAAATTTAGCTAACATGAGTTTAAATAGTCTCTGAAAAAACTAACCCTAATGGACCTCTTATGTGGACTTAAAAGAGGTCCACCCAAAACTTACCCAAAATCCTAAATTGAAAAGCTCATGCCTTCATCCAAGCAAGCTTTGGATCGTAGCTGAAATCAAAGCCTTAATTAAGCTCAAACAAGCCTTGGGCTGTAGCTAACAAAATTAAGTAAAGCCCATAAGACTTTTTTTATAGTCTTCCATCAAGCCCATTAATCCCATGTTTCCAAGTTATAGTAGGATTTTTTTGGCTCCTTTGTTGTCCTCACTTCATGGCCCAAATAAAGTTGGGCTGGACCACTCCTGCACATAGATAAGATGTACTAGGGTCTCCTCTTGATACTTCAATGGTCCTTGCAATTCTGACTTGGTTGACACCTTCAAAACCACGAATCAAGCCCTTTAACATGTAATAAGTCCTTGTTGGTGTTTCTGGGCTGGTTCGCATCAGGAGTGTTGAAGAATTTGGTTCCAATTCTGCTACAAATTAGTGATACGTTTTTTTATTAATGTTAGTCATTTAAATTCTAGCATTTAGTGATGTGTTTTGATTGTTCTTTTCTACTTCTAGTTTAAATCTTATCTATGATAAGATTAGTTTAAGAGTTTGTGTTTGATTAGGGTTCTTGTAATGCCTTTGATTTCCTCTATAAATACAATTAGAGGGATGACAAGAAAAAATAGATATTGGGTTTATACCCTTTGATCTCTTTGTTCTTTATTCTTCAGCTAAGGGCTAAAATATTTCAATTAATTCTTAGCTAAGGGCTAGAATTTTCCAATTGAAATAGTGAGCACCTCTACATTCCAACAATTGGTATCAGAGTTTTTTTCAATTTTCCAACAGTTTCTCACCTCTTGGCATCTTAATTTTCTCTCTCTTGCAAAATGGCCTCCTCTTTAGACTTTTTGATTGTTAAGTATTTTAGCCATCTTCAGAAAAATAGAGAAGCCATTTAGCCGGCAAGCAGAGCATATCATCTTTGTTTAGAAGAAAATTTATTGAATGATCTCTAAGAACACCTTGAGTTCTTTTTTTTTATTAACGTGGGTGTGTTAGAGTCTGCTTGCCCACACCTTGACTAATCTCACGGGCCTTGAAAACCATGTAAACTTCCTGTGATCATCATATTAGCAATTATAAAGCTCGAACCCGAGACCACAGGAAAAGCAAGCACTTTAATCTTGAGCTAACCTAGATGCTTGAGTTCTTGCCTAACAAAGTTGCTTGTTTATGCAAGTGCTCGATGGTGGAGGTTTAATTGTCAGTTATTAGCCCATAAGTTTTCTTGTAGAGGTTAATCCAATGTTGGATTTCATATTGTTGTGCTACGGCAACCTCATATATACGCCTCTTCTCTCGTTCCTTATGCTTTTCCATAACCCTGAGTTAGGTTGCGGGATAACAATAGCAGAATCGAGAGATAGGTTCTGCTTGAGTTATTCAGGTGAGAGCAAGGTTGTTTTTTCTCATTTTTGTAACGAAACACAATCATATCATATGATATGCGATCTTTTTGAAGAATTTTCTTGGGGCAAAACCTTTGATGTGCTTCATTTTCTCTGCACCTTTATCTTTCTAATTTTGCGAGACATAAATTGTTGAGAGTAAAAGAGAGAGCAACGACTTGATATAAAGCCTGTTTGGGACGACGGTTGTACTGCCATTCCCTTAAAATTTGAAAAAAAAATTCATTTTAAATGAATTTTTTTTGGTGTTTTTAAATCATTTTGATGTGCTGATATCAAAAATGATTTTTAAAAATAAAAAAAAATATCATTTTGATGTATTTCTAAATGAAAAGCACTTTCAAAAGCAACCGCAACCGCCCTCCTAAACAGGCCCATAATATGAGAAATTGCTGGCCATCCCCATGTTCTCCACCAAGTTGTTTAGATTACTTGCGTGAATTCCTTGTTTCCCAGGTTCTGGTGATGGAACATTTGATTGGACTCCGATCATATGATAAATGAGTGACGGTCTAAGATGGTGTGGATGACAAGGTACGATAGAATCTCACGATTTACAAAGAAAAATGACATCCTCGCTAAGCAAGCTTCAATTCATTCTTCACCAGGACAACATTTATCCACGTACTATTTTTCTTGCATTTTGTTTGGAAAACAAGTGAATGGAAAGGAACGGAGAGGTTAATGGTATTTTAATTTTGTTTTGAATGTGTTAAAATACGTACATAAAACGTTATTCGATTCTTAAGATAGTGGTCAATACTTAAGTTTTTTTCTCTAATCTAAAACACTCAGGTTTACAATAAAAGTTTTGAGCACCTGTAAAAACAATTTCAATTGGGATAATTGAAAGATTCTTTGATGATATAGTTATTATCTTTATGAGAAATATATTAAATAACTTAAAAGAGATTTGAATTCAAGGAATAGAGATGTTTGTTCTTGAGTTTTAAGTTGATTACTGCTAAAGAAACTATGTAGTTTTATGAGATCCTTTACCTGGTTGGTGGTTCAGGAGGGTATTTATACCCTTTGAACATTGTTATTTTCATAGAAATGAAAGGATAGAAAGTCTTCAACTAATGCGATATTAATAGAAGATAAATATTTTTATATATATCACTAATGAGATAATAAATATGGTAGGTCCCTTAAGAGACCTTGTATACACTTATAAATATAAAAAAAAATATTACCTTAATATGAATAATTATCCTTATGAAAAATATATTAAAACTATGCATGGTTTGGACCGAGTTCATTCAAAAATATTATATTGTTATATTGTTATTGTTATATTAAAACTAATGATTTTTCTACTTACAAAAACTACACTAGTCAAAGGCAATCCTTATTTAGGACTTATTTTGATTACTAGAGAATGATTTAGAAGGTGTTGTTAGAACCGGAGGATTAGAGAGAATTCCCTTTTTAAAAGAAGAATGAAGATGTATTTCTTCAACCAATAACTCGTTGACAACTGAATTAATAGAAGAAAGTGGAGAATAATGCAAAACGAACATATAAGTCCTTCAAAATCACCATGAAGAGCCATTAGAAATTGTATCAATCGTTGTTGCTCTCTATGATCAGTATAGGCATCATTGCCTTTAATTCTGTTGATTTTATAAGAGTCATTTGATCCTAAAGATTTGTCATGGTAGAATAATACTCTTGACTACTCATATTCTTTTGGTGAAGAGCTCGTGTGTCGTTCTCTAATTGATATTGTTTTGCAAAGTTTGATTGAGTGAATAACCTTTGCAAATTATCTCAAACTCTTTTTGTTGTCTTATACTTTGATAATTATGTGCTTATGAAATGTCCAACAAAATTGTTTATCCAAATAATAATCTTTGCATTGTTTGTTTCTCATGCATCTATCAAAACAACATAACCCAAAATCAGGTAGTAACAACCCTCATCATTATTTTTAGATTTTATATGAGTTCCACTAATATATACCTACATCTTTTTATCCTTATAAAAAATTATAATCACATAATTTCAGTACAAATAGTGCTTTTTATCTAACCTCACCCTAACAAACTGAAGTGAGTCATCCATTTCATTAGTCATGAAAATTTTCACTCTAAAAAATTCACTAATTGCCTAATTTAAATATAAAAAGATTTTATATAGAGTAAAACAAAAAAGTAATAGAGTATTAACACGGAAAATCATCTTCACCAATGTTAAGGAACCATCTCACCTAAAAGCTTAAGCTGATAGGTGAGGCCCTAGAATATGATTATATTATACTCTAACAACCAAAGTCCTCTTCATCACGTGACATCATCTCCTCCCATTTGAGCAGTCCCATAGCCATCCATCCTTACCTGGTGGGGATATATATATATATACAATCCATCTTGATCTTTTTGTTGGAACGTGCTTCCATCGAATTAGTCTGTCCCTTCTAGTTTTCTTTCTATAATTAAACACTTGTTTATATATATATATATATATATATATATATATATATATATATATAAAAACATTGCTTTGATGTATATTTTGAAAGAATGAATACAAAAATGGCTTATGCAGCTTACTTAGCCTGTCAGTCTTTCATTAATTTATAGACAGAATTACAAGAGAAAAGTTTAGCAGCTTTATACAAGGCAAGTTTGAATATTTGTAGCTAAAAATACTCTGTATTAACACCTAAATATACTCTGCATTTATGTCCAATATATTCGGCATTGACTCTGTATATCTTTGGCATTACTGAGGGATTATTTCCCTTTCTGTGAGATTCTTCTTCTGATTCAGCTCTTGCTCTTTATCTGCCCTTGATTGTGTTGAGTGCTTAACATCCCCCCTCAAACGAATAGGGAGATCACGAACTTGGAGTTTGTCCCTTAGAAACTGAAAACGGGAAGATGTCAGCCCTTTCGTAAAAATATCTGCAATTTGGTTGAAGGTAGAGATATAGTGAATTTGAACATCTTTATTCTGTATTTTCTCACGAATGAAATGGAAATTAATTTCGATATGTTTGGTCCGAGCGTGGTAAACTGGATTTGCCGCAAGAGCAATTGCACTCTGATTATCGCACCAAACTGTAGGAGGGAAAGGAGAGGTATACAAAGATCTTTTAGCAGCATTCAAATCCAATATAACTCAGCAACAACCATAGCTAAGGCTCTATATTCGACCTCTGTGCTGGATCGAGAGACAACCTTCTGTTTCTTTGCACACCAAGAAACCAAACATGGACCCAGAAAAACACCAGTCTGTAGTGGACCGACGATCAAGGGGATCTCCTGCCCAATCAGAATCACAGTAAGCTTGAAGCTGAAGTGACCCTTTTGTGAAATATAATCCATGATCCACTGTCCCTTTAAGATAACGAAGAATGCGTTTTGCAGCCTTCCAGTGAGCTGCAGTAGGCGAGTGGAGATGTTGGCAGAGATGATTCACCGAATAAGAGATTTCTGGTCTTGTTAATGTGCACTATTGAAGAGCCCCAACAATTTATCGATATGTTGTCACATCTTCAATGGATTCCTTATTTTCTGTAGCCAATTGTTTGCTTGAAACACAAGGTGCTGAATAAGGTTTTGCACCCACCATGCGTGCCTTATGAAGGACATCAGTGATATACTTGCTTTGTCGAAGGTCCAGACCATAAGCATCCCATGATGCTTCAATGCCCAGAAAATACCCGAGAGCACCAAGATCCTTTAAGGCAAACTCCTTCTTGAGTTGGTCGGTAAGTGCTGCAAGAAATCTAGGACAAGAACCTGTTATAAGAAGATCATCCACGTAGATGAGAATAAACATATGAATTGTACCACTGTGATATGTAAACAATGAGGTATCCACCGATGAACCCACAAAACCAAGATCAAGCAAGGAATTTGACAGTCGCAGAAACCAAGCACGTGGTGCCTGTTTAAGGCCATAGAGAGCCTTCTTAAGGCGACATACATGCTCAGGATATGCAGGGTCTATAAAGCCACGTGGTTGCTCAATGAAGACCTCTTCTTCAAGTGTTCCATGCAGAAATGCATTCGAGACATCAAACTGAAGAACCTGCCAGTTGAAGAACACAGAGAGTGTCAACACAACACAAACTGTGGCAGGTTTTATAACAGGACTGAATGTCTCAGCAAAATCCACACCACTCACTTGTTGACACCCCAATGCCACCAGTCTCGCCTTATAGCGATCTATACTCCCATCTGCTTTTTGTTTCACTTTATACACCCATTTGGTACGAATAACATGTTGATTGGGGTGTCTTGCTACAAGTTCCCATGTGTTGTTGACCATAAGAGCATTGAATTCCACCTGCATGGCTTCCTGCCAATTCTGTGACAAAATAGCTTGAGAGAAATTGGTTGGTTCTACACATGTAAGCATACCAGTAAATGCATGCAATGGATATTTGGAAGCATAGAAAAGTTGGAAATCTGGAAATGCCTTTGATCTAAGATTGCCTGTTTGTGATCGTGTCACCATATTGTGCACAGGAGGATTCAATGAAGGATTTTCAATGACAGGGACGGGTATAACTGGTGAACTGTTAGGTGGCTGCAAGGGACTGGAACATGACTGAATTTGTGAGCACTGAGGTGGTTCGCATGAGGGATTCTGAAGGTTTTGACTGTGTGGATTTTATGGTTCTTGAACTGATCAGAAGAGTCTGGATTTGCAATATCGGTATCTGATGTAGTGGCAACATGATCTAATGTAAATTGTGAACAAAAAGAAGGCAAATCAAATGTCATACCTGATTTAGGGACGCTCGCAATAACAGGAGGTGTGGAAGTGGACCATACCCTTCCTGGAAAATTCAGTTCATCAAATGCAACATTACGAGAGATATAGATTTTTTTAGATACAGGATCTAGGCAACGGTATCCATGATGTTGGGACGAATACCCGAGAAAGACACATTGATTGCTACGAAATTCTAGTTTGTGTTTTGTTTAGGGTCGCAAAAGAGGATAACAAGCACAACCAAAAGATCGTAAAAAGGAATAGTTTGGTGTTTGGGAAAACAATTTAAAATATGGAGACTTGTAATCCAGAGCAGAAGAAGGAGTTCGATTTATCAAATAAATAGCAGTCATAAATGCTTCAACCCAAAACTTGGTAGACAAATGTGATTGAGCCAACAGTGAGAGTCCAACCTCCATGATATGCCTATGTTTTCGCTCAGCTAATCCATTTTGCTGAGAGGTATATGGACATGAGAGGCGTTGATGAATCCCATGTTGACTTAGAAAGTTTTGGAATTGTCGAGAGAGATATTCTCCACCATTATCACATTGAAATTGTTTAATAGTTGTAGAGAAATAATTTTCCGCTAAAGATTTAAATTGCACGAAACAAGAAAAGACATCAGATTTATTACGAATAGGATACACCCATGTATATCGAGAATAGTCATCAATGAAGAGAACATAATATTTGTGACCATCATTAGATACAACGGGTGAAACCCATACATCGGAATGAATAAGACCCAACGGTGACAGCACAACACGCATAGAATCAGCAAACGATAGTTGTTTGGATTTTCCCATTAAACAAAATTGACAAACTGAATTTGAATCAAACGAACCAGACATAGGTAAATTAAAGGATTTGATGATACGATTGGTAATGTGAGAAGAAGGATGACCAAGCCTTGCATGCTAAATTGCGGGAGTTGTACGAACCCCCATAAGAGACACTTTCTTATGAGGATTTTTGAAGGTCTGCAGATCAACCTGAATAGGGTAGAGTCCACCTTCACTCTTGCCTGTTAACAACGTTCGTCCCGATAGATTGTCCTTCATAAAATAATCAGAACCAGTGAGTATAAAGTAGCAACTGTTATCTAGACAGAATCGATTAATGGATAACAGATTTGTTACTGCCTGTGGACAGTGAAGAACATGTTTCATTTTAAGGGTAGAATCAGATGTATGCAATGCAAGGGTACCGATATGCTTAATTTGTAAACCATTACATTACCCACAGCCACTTTGTCATCTCCTGTGTATGGTTCAACCAAGGTAAGATTAGTAACATCAGCAGCAATATGTTGATTAGCACCACTGTCAGCATACCAGGTGTTATCATCATGAATGGAGTTCGATTGAGCTACCATGGCTGCTAACTGTTGTGGTGGATGACGCCCTTGATAATTATAGTCATACCTGTGAAAGCAGTCAAGTGCCATATGATTTCATTTGCCACAAATTTGGCAAACATAGGGATCAAAAGTGGAATCACTCGCCCATGCAGGAATACGTCCAGTGCTTGTAACGCCATGTTCATTATTGAAGGGTCCAGTGTTACCACCTTTATTTGCTTAAATATGTTTCTGTAATGGTGGAGATGAAGAGTAGCGTGGTTGTTGCCAATTTGCAGGTGCATGTCCAGTGTTTGAAGAAAACACATTGCCATTGTTGTTGCTTGGACTGAATTTCTGAGTTGAAATACTCGGAGCAAAACGATGTTGCTGCCAGTTTCTATTATGTTTCTTCTGACTTCTTGCACCTCCCAGTCTTTGTGCCATCATTGCAAAGCTATTATGTTCAGCTTGCATGGTTCGTTGTTGGCTTTCAAGGAGTGCTTCAAAGGCAAATAATTCAGACTGGAAATCAAACAAAGACAAGGATTTCTCACGTTGTGCAAAGTAGCAGTTGGATACAAATGGATTATAGACAGTGTTAAGTCCTCCCAAGATAAGAGGAATATAAGTAGCAGCGGAAGAAGACATGGTTCTTTGGATCTTGCGTGAGCTTAATGTCGCTCTGATACCATGAAAGAATGAATACAAAAATGGCTTATGCAGCTTACTTAGCCTGTCAGCCTTTCATTAATTTATAGACAGAATTACAAGGGAAAAGTTTAGCAACTTTATACAAGGCAAGTTTGAATATTTGTAGCTAAAAATACTCTGTATTAACACCTAAATATACTCTGCATTTATGTCCAATATATTCGGCATTGACTCTGTATATCTTTGGCATTACTGAGGGATTATTTCCCTTTCTGTGAGATTCTTCTTCTAATTCAGCTCTTGCTCTTGATCTGCCCTTGATTGTGCTGAGTGCTTAACATATTTAATTAAATAAAAATAAACTATCAAGGACAAGTAGAGGGTGATGTGAAAGACAATGCTTTAATTTAATAAATCATATTTTGGAATAAAGATTTGAAAATAGCCTAAAACAAAACTTGGCATCATGCTTCACGACTACCGGCTAAAAAAATTGAATGGCCAAGATTGGTAGCTCATCAATACGTGTTTTTATATTCAGAAATCTCCATTTTATTAACGCGTGGGACGAAGAAGGAGATGATAAAGTGAAAGGACTTGATCATGCATATATGATGCCAAAGAAACTAACTCTTCAAAATATCCCCAAATTATTACATCCCACCTTCTTCTTCCAAAGCATTCGCATAAAATCAAAAGACAATATTGTTTTCTTACAAAGTGAAACGTTTTCTTGTATATTAATTTTCTTTCATCTTCACACTTCTCCTCCATTGTTTTTAGGTGGCTAAAGAGATTGAGACAGTATTTGTGACAATGTTTCTGTGAGAAAAATATTAAAAAATATTTTTAATTTTTAAAAAGATTATTTTTTATGTTTTTATACTGTTTTGATGTGTTATATCAAAATTAATTTTAAAATATAAAAAATATATATTATTTTAAAATATACGGTTGAAAAATAAATAAATATTTTAAAAAACAATTTTTAATGCATCTGTAAACAATAATCAACGATGATGGAAAACAATAATCAAATTAATTTTTTTTAAGAGGCGGTGGACGTAAGAGAAAAGACATCCAAGTGTTGTTTCCCCATCAGAGTGAAATACTACACTTACACAGGTGTTTGAAATTGTATAGAGCAAGGTTTGAAATTGCGATGAAAAATAATTTTCAAAATACATTTTATTAAAATAATATTATTTATTTTAAAAACAATATTCAAGATTTTTGTTCCAGACTTCCAGTCGACAGCTTCATATCATATTTCCCTCGTATTATCCAAACATCACCACTTCATCATCAAGGCAGGCAGGCCCACCTTGCCGGCTCGTGCAAGATTAACTAAAATATAAAAGATATGGGTGTTTTACTGTGTAGTTCATTATAGCATGTGAGGTGATTTACTGTGGATTGCTATATTGAACTGATGATTTTATCCTTAATGATCTCGGGTTGAGAATTGTTGGCCAGGAGGTGTTTTTGGTTTTTTATTTTCTTTTGTTTCTGACTTCTCAAGAAACAAAACAGGAGAGCTGCAGACATAAAAAATAACGCATCCTTTTCTGAACTTAAATCTCTGGCGGCCATATTCAACTTCATGGACTCGGATTTGAAGACAAAGGAAAGTACTTTGGATTTCTTGGTACCAAGACCAAGTGTTAAGGTATGCCAAGCGGCACAACTTGATTTTATTAATTAGATATAATAAGAATAAAATAATTTTTTAATATTAGAAGCTTTGATTAATAATAATATAATTTGATTTTTTAATCAAATATTAATAAAAAACACATACTTATACAAGAAAAATAATAAATCTCAAAAGTCTATTAAAAAATTTAAAATCTCATAAATACATTAACTAAAAAATAAAGATGGTATCCAAATCTTTTAGATTTTTAATGACAATAATAATTTTATGCTGGTGATTTCGTTAAAATCTATTAAATATATAAATTTATATCAATTTAAAATTCATATATATTAAATTCATATATTTTATAGGAAACTCTCACTCCACAAGAATTTTACACGGATTTATTATTTTATCAAAATTTATATTATATTAAAAAATCTTACATGATTAATATTTTTTATATTAAAAAAAATATGATTCAGACCACGACGAGATGCAGGTAAATTAGTATATATATATATATATATATATATATATATATATATATATATATATTAAAAAAAAACACTATATATATTAAAAAAAAAAACACTCAGGCCATTCTGACCAGGGTTATTGATCCCGTTCCGTTCCGGCCGGAACGGCCGGTTCCAGTGAGAATTCCGGGACAAAACAGCGACGTTTTTGTCCCGGATAGAATTCCGGACCGATCCGGCAATTCCGGCCGAATTCCGGCCGGAACACCCCGGTTTCGCACCGTGGGTTCCGTTCCGGTGTCAGCCAAAACGACTTAAACCTCAATTTTTCGAAAATCAACTCACCTGATCTCTCAAAAATCAACCCAAATTAAAACCCAAATCTCAAGTTTCGAAACCTAATCTGTAATCCCTCACCTGATCTTGTTCCCTTACCCAAACTCAAGTTTTCAAATCTCAACTCGTAATTACTCAGCTCAAAATCAAATCTTCATTTCTTCCACACGCGGCACCAAATCTTCATTTCTTCCCCAATTTCAATTCATCGGTTCTTCACTTCTTCCCCAAATCTTCTCACGGCAGCACCCCCATCGTTTCGTCTTCCACGGCATCAAAGATTGAAATGGTAAAGAAAGTCAGCTGAAGAGAAAGTGAAGGAAAGATGGTGAGAGGAGAGGAAGGAGAGGTGAGAGGATAATAAAGAGGAGGTTGTTGGAAACTGATATCAATTGTGAGTGGGTTTGCTTGTAGAGAAGTCGTGGGTTTGCTTGTAGGAGAAGGATAGAGATAGAGAGAAGTCGTGGGTTTGCTTGTTGTGAACTTGTTGTGACTTCTGTCCTCAATACATAGCTAATAATAAATAAATAAATAAAATACACATGCATAGTGTAAGTGAACTGTGAACTTGATAGTTGATATGAGGCAGCAAATAAATAAGGAATTCATCCGGAATAGATTTTTACTTAAATTATATTAGAGTTAAAATATTTATTTTGTATTTGTATTGTATAATTTAAAGTTCATTTATCTTGAATTTAAATTATACTTGTTAAATTAATATTTTATTTTTTTCATATATATAATTAAAAAAAAATGAACAGTACAAAACCGGAACGGTACCGAAACCAGAACGTTCCGTTCCAAACACAAAACCAGAACGATACCCGGGACGGGATCAATAACCCTGATTCTGACAGTCCTTATCCTGAGCTATTCTAGTTTTCTTGTCACACTCAATGCTAAAGGGGAAAGGATTTCTTCGAACCCAAAATTTGTACTTCCGTCCAAGACAAGAAAGGTAAATTTCAATACTAGGCCCCATGCTAACATTGATATTATCAACAAACAAAAAAAACGTGGTTAGCCAAAGCTCATGGGCACTCCGCTAATACGCCAAAAACAGGCTACTATTTTATTTTCTTCACAACATTGCCACGCTGTTTTACACAGGAACCCTCCTGATCACATGGGCATCAGATGTGAAAATAGATGTATTCAATTCATGGTTGAAGAAAATTAGCAGCCCAGATACTAGTAGAAGTATTACTACCTGTTTCTCTGTCTATGCAAATACTTCAGTTGTGGTAAGAAGATGTGCTAAAATAAAACACAAGGCACACGCAAACATAAGAAATAGACATCCTTTTTCATACAAGGTAAAGCGCTCCTAACTGGACGACTAGAGGAGGAAGAAACCGAGGAGGGTAAGAACAGAACCGATCACATGGCCGGGAGATATTTGGATTCGGATAGCAGATGATTTGCGACCAGTGCCTGGACGATAAGAACGAGACTTTTTTCTCATGTAAATTCCTAACTTCCGAGTCTGCAATGAACGGATCCCGTCATTTTGCCTTCCCTGAGGCAGCTGGGACTTGGTAAGAACTTCGTCAAATTGACTGCTGGCAGCTGAACTTGGAAGATACCTAGATAGCAAGAGGAGGCTGAGGAGCAGGAAAGTGAATACAGGTCTCATTGGCGTCATATCTTCCAAGGGAAAAAGTGGCTAAGATATCTGCTGCTCTATGGACTAACACGGGCTCTTATGGAGGGTTGAGGCGGAGATAGTATTAATAATATCTCCTCTGGTAATTAACAAGTTTTGGTGGTTGAGGTGGGCCCAATGTGAATAGTAATGCAATCGAAATAGAAAATAGAATTATCCTACCGACTTGTAAAGTGCCACCACACGTGGATGCCAGCTGAAAGATATAGGCAACAGCCCAGCAAATTGATACACAACTTTAAATAAGGGATCATAATCCGGACAGGAAAGGGAATATGGAAGAACAAGATTTTACTTCATTTGATTTCAGAAAAGACAGCAGAATCATAGATCACAAAGTCAAAAATGACAAGGAGAAATTAAGCAAAGACCTCTTTATCCTGAGTTCTAGCTTCAGGATTTCTACGGGATACCCCGACTAGTAAAATTTGGTGGGTAAAATGCTTTGATTACCTAAGACTGGACTCAAAATGTCAATAAACTACTAAAGCGCCGAAAGTGGAAGATAATTCTTGATTGCATCGAGTCTATCTGTTCAAATACAAAGCTCGGCTTTAATTGGATCTTAGATATTCAAAGGGCTACCTAGTCTGTTGTTAAACATGTTCCTAGTAAAGCATTGGTATCATAGACAGTTGGTCTCCATTGGAATTCTAGACAGGAAACACATACATTTGGCAGCTGCACCAGTTCAAGCTTTCGTCAGCAGAATAGATTATCAAGAGTATCTTGTCTGAGTTTCTGAAATGATGAAACCTGGCCCACATGTTTAGCCAGTTCACCTGTGACTCGATCCATGTACAAAACGTAAAGCCCGTTTCTGCTCTCAAGAAGTTCCGATGCTTTACGAGCATGGACAACTGAGGTCACCCACTCTTCAAACAGCACTGCAATGAAACTATCCGATGTCATGTGTATGGTTTCTGATGCCTGCTTATAAAGTTTGATCTCAAATCCAGTAAAGAGGAGTACGCTAACAATGTTCAATTCTGAGAATATATTAAATTCAGATCCAGCTTTAGAGAAATATTAACTGTAAGAAACTAGCGTGAAATCGGAAAGCAAAATAAACACGAAAGTTTTGTCAACAGACACCACCAATGAGAACCTAATCAACATGGACAAAGTGCTGTAAAGATAAATACCATGGTCAAAGCCCTCATCCCTCGACCAAGTTAACAAGTAGTTTGATATCAGAAACTCAATAAGCTGGACCCTGTCATCGACAAAAAGTTAAAAATAATAATCATAATCACAAGATAAATAAAAAGCCAGTGTACTCCTAGAGAACCAACTTATACTTGCATCTGAATTCTATATGGAAGAACCAATTTGGCATTTCCATGGTAATGAAAGTACAGCTGAAAATGAGATCGCATATCCTCAAAGAAATGTCTGATGATAATACAATAGATAAGCATAGCCAGTAGAAATTATGCGCGGATTAGCATCTCATAATAATATGCTGTTTCCAGGCTACAATTAACAGGCTTTGATCTTTCAATGAGATTGAAAAAAATGGTTAGGTTTAGGGATGGAATTGATGATCATGTTTGTGAATCTTACCATAGATTACTTACATGATGAACAAGCACTCATGCATGTTTGAAAAGGCCTCATCGAATGGATCCAAGAATAGCAAATTTTCTGCTACCATGGAAATTCTTTGAGAAACTGAAAGTATTGCTCGCTGCCCAATGTGAGGCTCACATCCAAGCTTGCGGATCAAGTGTTGAATATAGAACTGGGTGTCAGTGTCAGTGTCAGTTTGACGTGATTCTGTAACAGCATATCAAGATATAAACAGGAGAAAGTCAATAACAAGCCAAACTACAATAATAGAAAACAGCCGATAGTATCACTCATTGGAATAGACCACGACATTGTGTTCTTACAATTTTGTTAACAAAGAAATCAAGAGTTCGGTTCAAATAAAAGAGAGGTTGAAAAAACATCAAAGTTCCTACTGTTTATACATCTTAAGTTCCAGAAGCAGCCAATTGCTTACCATCTCCATGTGAAGGGGAACACATCCTTTTAACTAAACGCACAATTAAGCTGCTGACAATTCCTTCAATGAGCTCCATGTTATTTCCTATTGATAGCAGGTTCCTCAATGATGCTACAAGAGAAAGGGAGAAGATTAAAGCTGAAAATAGCATAAGCAACAGGGGAATGAATTAGCATAAGTGGTGGTTTCAGGTAGATATGATGGCTCCTAACCAATCTATCAATGAGGAGAAACTGTACAAAGAAAAGGGTCTGATAATGCAAAGCTTGTCGGTCCATCACTGGACATATTAATAAACAGAAAGCAGAAAATATTCAAACTTTAATGTTTGAATCTATTTCTTGCACTGAATTGAACAAATGCCAGATAGCTTCTGGTACTTGATTTAACAATTGATAGCACCCAACTGATGGAAAGTGGCTAGTAAAATAAGCAGGCATGTTTTTTTTTCAATTTTATTACCAGTTCTCCATCACTAACCACTCTGAATCACTTACTTGAAGCATTTTCAAGGCACTAGCACCATTTAGAACAAATAATCAATCCATAGAGAATTTGAGATATCATGTCTTCTAACAGTACTGCAACCCAGTTTTGCTCTGTAGCGACTTCCACTTTATTTAATCGACAACTACTGCTGCCTATGACAAATTCAACCTCTTCCTCCCCTCATCCTATGATACTTTTCCCCACTGCCTGCATGAGCTCATACAGGATATAGCCAGAAAACCATCTTGTTTCATGGCATCGAACATTAAATGGTTCGGGTTATATAATATAATCCTAGAGGTGTGTTATACCTATTATAGCATAGATAGCGAGAATACTTCCCTTTCTATCTGCATCTCTATTATGTCCAATCAGTTTGCACATTCTTTCCTTAGTGAGAGTTAAAAGCAAAATCACCAATCTACACAATATAACAGCAGCAATGGAATTGCACCCAACGCTTCCATGAAATGAGGAACAGATGGTAGACTCTTTTGCCATCATAATTCCCTCACTTGCAGTAGAGCAAACACCAAATCCAAAAACAAAATTCTAAATAAATCTCTTGAATATGATAAAAAATATCTGGAGGTCTGCCTGGCAAACCATGTTGAATTCTGTTCAAATTAATTAGAACGCTGATTGGGACAGTCCACACTTATTCAAATCGGATTTCAATTATCCTAATATAACAACATATTTGTTCCAAATAAACAGAAAGGTGTCTATAAGTTCCTCCATTGCTCTTGCCTCCCAAATCCTGGCACTTGTCATTCAATCATACAGTAATCATCAATGAACTAATGTGTAGGTTTTGAGACTTCCTTAAATGACAAAAAAAAAGTCAGCTGAAGATGCTTTAAGCTTATTCCACATGTATCAAAGGTCAGGACGATGAAAAGAAAAGAAATATCTATTGATCTCAGTGTCAGTGTCAAAAAAATACAAATATCTCAGACGAAGAAAATAAAATATACTGATCAAAAAGCATTTAAATAAATTCAAGAAAATGCTATTTCATAACATTTTGATGCAATTTTAAAAAGCCAAATTGTAAAATAACATTTTAAATAGTATAGATAAGGTTTTTTATTATGTATAATTCAATGGGAAAAAACCATTTAAAAAGCTAATTGTTTTGAAGTGGAAGAATTATATGCTATATTTTTTCTTTAAGGAGTTCGATGTTACTTTTTTCCACAGCTCAATTTAATTAATTTATTTTTCGTTGATCCCACTTTGTTGGTCCCATTTTCTTGAAAATATGTAGGAATAACATTTTTTTGAAGAGAAAAGGCATTTAGGTATTTTGTTTAGCACTCCCCTTGGAGCATGCAAAACAAGCATTGAAGAGCCAAAATTAATTTTATTTTTATTTTTGGCTCTCCATTTAACACCCCTTGGAGTTGATATCAAGGAGATTAAACACTACTCTGTCGAAATAAATGCTAATGCTGATTGTGATTGTGATTGTGATTATTTTTAATACCTTCTTGTGGAATGGGATCTAACAATACTCAATAGTTACCTAATATGAAGTCTGCAGCTTGGTGTGACCAGTTAGCAAAATTAGCCTCCTCCACCTGCAAAATTTAACAGATGTAGAATCAACCTGAAAGATAAACTCAACCAAGTAACATGGTTGTCTTAAGGTTAGTGTGAGAATATTAAAAAAACAAAACAAAAGCACCAAACAATAGCAAGTAATTCACTCTTACAGGTGAAGTAGTGTCACAAAGCTCCACAAGAAAATCAACGGCGGCCCTAAGTTGCTCTGCTTCATTTTTGCTGTATATATCTGCCATCGTATTATAAATAAAACATTCATTATTAATGTAACAAGAAATGGTCTAAATATGCTCCCACGTTGCTCTAAAGTACTTGAATTTTTCTCTTTTTGTAAATTTCCGAATATCTAAGTTAATTAAACAACAAATAATAGAAGAAAAAAATCATAAGGATAAACGACAAGGAGATCAATAAACAGAACTTAGCTCAATTAAGTACATTTGAATAAAAATGCCATTAATTTGAGGTAAAAGATAGTATAAGCCCATTTACCTGAAAAGCGTTTTATATTTGAATTATTTATTCTCTTCCTTCTTTCTTTTATCCGCACTGCAAAATTCAAAAATCCAATCAAGTTATTGCATTAATTGATTGATGAAACTAATTAATAACTTGAGAGTGAAAATCGTGTATCAATCATTATGAGACCTTGTCTAAGAAATCGACGGCGAAGAATATCGTTGAATCTGCAATCGGAGCCGTCTCCGACTGGCTTAGGGCTTACTTTCCCCAAATTATCGAAGAAATAGCATTTGCATAACGCAGTTTGAGGAAACAAATCACACTGTGAAGGATCTAGAGCACAAAATAGAACAAAAAAATCAGAAAAGTTAAAAAATTCAAGAACCGAAACCGAAAGGGAGAAAAATAAATTCTAGAACCTTCGGCTTCCCTGAGATCTTCTCTCAGTCGAAGAAGTTCTTGTTTTCGCTCTTTAGCCTTTCAAAAAAAGAAATCAACAGTGGAGCAATTATATTCTGATTGTTTTCTCAAAACCAAATCGCATTCATTTTGACTTAAACGTCTGCATTTTATAGTGAATCAAAAAGAGAATAGAGATGATGAAAAGACCTTTCGTTTCCAGCGAAGAGCGTCGGTTTCTGAAGGAGGATTACTGGGACGAGGAGGAGGAGGAGGCTGTTTTCGGAGAAGTTTTGATCGGAGAAGTGAAATTGCAACGGCGAGCTTCAATGACTGCTCATCTGTTGGTGATGATGCCATTTTGGTGTCCGTTGCTGGTTCGCTAGAGGCCATTCTTTCTCAAGTATTTTGAAAATTCCTTAACGCGGGAGAATCCCCGGCTCTGTAGTTGAGTTTGCTCTTTTTATTGGGGGCGCGCAAGCTTCTATAGTGGTTTGTTTCGTGTTATTTTTGTATTTCTTTTTCTGTCTTTTTTTTAATTAAGAATATATCGAAATAATATATTTTTTATAATTATTTATTTTAGATGTATGCACATTAAGATTATTAAAAATATTAAATAAAAAATATTTAAAAAAATATAATCAAAATTTTGTAAGCACAAGTATCCGTGTCAATCTAATTCTTACTGTCTCAAGATGCATGATACTATTTATTATAATAAATAAATAGTGGTTTTTTTTCAGATAATAATCTATAGTGGGTTTTTTTATCTTTTTATTTTTTTATTTTTTTATTTTTTTATTTTTTATGTTATTTTTTCTAGCTTGCGTAAAAGCATAAAACATGGGCAACATATATAGTCCTCTTCAATCAATGATTTTAATTAAAGTTGAAGAGAATGTTAGAGAATGATATAAAATCATACAATAGGGCCTCACCTATAAGCTTAAGTTTTTTGGTGAGATGGTTCTTTAATATGGTATCAGAGCTTTGTTGACCCAGTGGTCACGAGTTCGAATCTCACCACCTTCATTCTATTTGATAAAAACCAAGCACAAGGTAATGTAGGCCTGTGCAAGTTTCAAGCCCAAAAGGCTTTCACTTGAAGGGATGTGTTAGAGAATAATATAAATCATATTATAGGGCCTCACTTACAAGCTTAAGCTTTTAGGTGAGATGGTTCCTTAACATGGTATCAGAGCCTTATTGACCTAGCGGTCACGAGTTCAAATCTCACCACCCCCATTCTATTTGATAAAAATCAAGCACAAGATAGAGTGGGTCTGTGTGCAAGTTTCAAGCCTAATGGGCTTTCACTTGAGGGAGTGTGTTAGAGAATGATACAAAATCATATTATGGGACCTCACCTATAAGCTTAAGCTTTTAGGTGAGATGGTTCCTTATCAGAGCCTTGTTGACCCAGCGGTCACGAGTTCGAATCTCACCACCTCCATTCTATTTGATAAAACCAAGCACAAGGTGATGTGGGTCTGTACAAGTTTCAAGCCCAAAGGGCTTTCACTTGAGGGGGTGTGTTAGAGAATAATATAAATCATATTATGGGGCCTCACTTATAAACTTAAGCTTTTAGGTGAAATGATTCCTTAACAGAGAATAGGTAATTTCGGAGAATTATTTGAAATATATTGAGTAATTCAGGTAAATGAAAAAAAAATCAGCTTACCGAAATATATATATATATATATATATATATATATATATATATATATATATATATATATATATTCTTCCCTAATTTTATCTAGTTAATTGAAATTTTCAAAGGAGTTTTAGGTTAAAAATAATTAATAGAATCACGGGTAAGAATTTTGGCAATTCAATTACCCAAACTATGATTTTATCCAAGGCACCCACAAGCTCACATATATCATCATCTCCAGTCGACTTACTTTTCCCAATAAACGACCGCGGCTGAGAAAAACGGAAACACTGAAGGACCGAAGTATAACCTGTAAACTCAAGCGCCGATTTAAGACGTCCGACGACCAGTTTGACACTTCCCCTGTTGTTTTCACTAAACAAATACAACCACCACTTACGCCGCCATGGCCAGTCGTTCATCTTTCTGGAATTGGTATGGCCAAACGGAATTTGCCTTCTCAGCCAACCCCATATAAAAATCCATGGAAGCTTGCACTCAACGCAATCAACCAAGTGGAAAAGGAGATGATTAATCTTCAAAACCAGCAAAAACCAGGCAATCAGTACCAGCAATCAGGCTAACATCAAAACTGAAGGTCCACAGAGAACACAACAGCACCACGACCAAGAGTTGAAATAAGTGAAAATGTAGAACGCAGGATTTATAAGCTGAATAGTTCAGACAATAAACCAAAATTACTTGGTCCAGAGAACAAAAATTGATAACTTATCAAATACAAAACAACTGGATCTTTTATAGGCCATTCTTCTCGAGCTGAAGGCATACTAAACAACATGTTTAGCCATACTCGAGACCAAAATCCACAGCATTATGCTTTGATTTATTTTCTTCGAGAACACCCATTGATGACCTCGGGCAAAAATATACAGCTCAAAAAATGTCCTGTTCTTGGCAGCTCTACCTTGTCACATATTACAAGTTGCTCGCCTCAAAATGGTGTAGGCGGAGCATTGTGATCTAAAGTAAGCACAAAAAGTTGCATACAGATGCTGAAGTACTCACATAACAGAATGGTAAGACTTCAACTAAAACAAACTCCAGCAAGCCTCGATATTGGATGCTTGAGTATCTAATACAAGTTGCCCATCCGGACTTGAAGTAATGATCCTTATTGCTGCATCAAATACAGCTCTCTGGTACATGTTATCCTCCATCTTCTTAAGGACCTCTATTACCGCTTTGAAGTCCAATCCCCCCACCAAAACTAGTTTCCCGGTAATTTCACCAAAATTATGTGGTGCCTTCGGCAAATCAATGCCAATATCATCCAGCATAGAACCATAGAGTAAGCACCCAGTCCCTATGTCTTTCACTGTGATGACCTTCTTGGCAAACAAATATTCCAGAAGTTTGGAAACTTGTTCAACTCCTGGTGGATTTGCCTCTAATGCTATGGAGATAGCTTCCTTGACAACTTCAGGGTGGTAAGCTGGAGACTTCAGCTCTTCCACACATTGCAATGCCTCATCCAGAAGCAAGACACTGAAATATTCTTTCAGGAGCGAGAGAGTCTTTCTCCCAAGTTCATCAGGATCCACCCTGGAAGCTGGAACAACTGGTCTCTCGGCAACTGAAGGCACAATAGGGGCAGGAAGAGTTTTACTAGGTATAGGGGGTTGAGGCTCTGCACCAAAAACAAGGTTGGATGGCCTGGACGGAGGACCACCACTTCCCTGCAAGAGGGCACTACTCTGTCCACCCATAAAACCACCACTGCCCTGAGGTAACATTTTCGTGTTCAGTGGCGTTGACTTGTTAAAACTTGGTGATTGGACACGTCCAGCAGGCTGCATAAGACCATCACCCCTTGGCATTGAACGGTTTCTAGGTACCTCCCAATTGTCATTATCAATTCCAGGCATCCCAGGCATTCTTCTAGCTCCTGGCATGCCAGGCATCATGCCCCCGGTGCCAGGCCGGTTGATGGGGAAGTGCCCAGGGCCAGCAGTCCCTGAAGCAGCAGAAATAACACCTCGGTTATTTCTAATGCTTGCAGTAGCACCTGGACGCAGCCCAAGATTCTTTTCTGCCTCAGAATGTATCTCTGTGATGGTTTTAGCTTTGACCTGCAATGACAAACCAATGAAATTTTCCCTTTAAAATACAGCATCTATTTGCTAAATTAGAAATTGACAGGATAGAAGTCTTACCTCTTCACGCCTGGGAATCCATTTGTTCATCCGCAGATCAAGAACATCTTGAACCATGAACCTCAGTCGAGGAGCCAGCTGAGGATTTGATGACAGTTCCTTCAATCGACCAAAGTACACATCATTTATTCGCCGTGACTTTGCGCTCTCATCAAGCTGCTTACCAATGGTGTTAAAGAACTGACATGTGGCCTCAACATTTTCTTCAGCAGGACAAACTTTATTATCATGCCCTAGAAGTTCCTGTTCACATAGCAAAGTAGTTGTAAACAATCCTAGAGACCTCCACCAGTATCATCTGAGGTGTTATACAATTGGAAGCTTCACTGCTAACCTTAACGATATGATGGACAATCTTTTCAGGGACCATTTTCTGCTTCAAAAGCTCTCCAATCAAATGGATGTTACCAAGAGTACGAAGCTTGACCAGTCTTTCCTTATCCCTACGCTTAAGCTCTTGCTCTGGACCTGTCATCTGCCTTACTTCCTCCCTCAGTTTATCAGCACCCTCAAATGCCTCCTGACAGATATTTAAGAGTACCCGCTTAAATGTGATCTCTTTCCCACCAGGTTCATCTGATGGAAATGGGGGGAGCTTTTCATCAAGGTCAGAGCACAGCTGTGCATACATGGAACAGAATGTGGGTTCCAGAATAGCCTTATCGAATATAAGTGATATCACACCCTGCATTCCAAGCCAACCTTAAGCTCAGCTGGCAGCTGCTATAAATCTAAGGGAATAAATGAACTATGAACCAAAATTTAACCTTTAAGATATTAGCTGATGAAATTCCAGAGTTAATAAGTTGACCCTTGAGAACATCAAACTTCTCAGGGGTAAGCTTGTTCAGTATACTGCACACAAAAAAAAAAGCACTTTCATGTGTGATTCAGACACATACCATGGATAATTGTGTTTGACAAGCACTTTCAATTATTTTAAAAGAAAATGGCATGTGTCTGAATCACATAATGAACCATATAATCCAAATAGTTAAAAGCACAAAAGGAAATAATGAGTATATCCAGCAAATTAATAAGTGAGAAACAACAAGGGTTAAAAAAAAAATGAACCACTAACTACACGGAGTGACATACTTTTAAACTAGTTGATGCTGTCATGTTTTATTTGTTGTTTGTAATAAATTACCAGTTCAAGGATAATGAAATTTCCTACATTCATAAATCCAATTTATAATATAGTGCATACCATCTACTTTGATCACATTTTAAAACCATGGTAAATCCTTACATTAAAAAAATATATATACCAAGTTCAATTTGATATTCAATTTTAACGTGGCATGTTCAAAGACTCCAGAATTACACTATCAATATGTATATATAGTGTATATATAGAACCATTGCTCATTGGAATGGAAAATGCCTTGAGCATGCAACAATGTCTTGGGTACAAGCACAGGCATGCCTGTCCCCGTGCCTTACTACATTAATACATGACCATGAAATGGCACATACAAATCATATTTTGATATTTTCTGATGATAAAAAGATACACATAGAAATCATTAGATTAAATTACCCTTTTACAGTCTTCAAGACACGGTCCTTCTCTGAAAGATTTTCCCTTCTCGAAGACCATGGCGCCTCAGCCTTTATCAATGCAGGAGCAGGTCCTCCCTGGTTTAAAGGAAAATACAGATGTTGAAGCTAAAAGAAAATTTGCACCCACGTACAGAATTCTGTACAAAGAAAGCACCAGAATACAGCAGGATGATGATGATAAAATAAACCAGTTACCAAAAATCATCACAGAGACAGTTATACAGGGGGCATGTTCATAAGAGTGGAGCCGAAACTCAAACAAAGAGAAAAACACTTCCAGTACATTGTTCCTAATTAGAAGATCAACAGCAACCTAAAGGAAATTTCTAACAATATATATTTCATCAAAGATGATATGGTTAATGGAAAGAGCATCTACAACGTAACTGCTTGGTAAAGCTTTCCATGGTATACAATAGAAAAGGAGTCAAATTAGAAATCTTGACAGTAAATTATTGCTCTCAATACAGGTAGAAGTTCTACTTTAGAAGAAACTCTAAATCTAACAACAGCATTAAATAAATTTACAAATTACAACAAATGTGTATCAGAATAGCACATGAGAGAAAAATAGGTGGGTAGATAAACAAATATTTCAAAAGATTACAATGCACAAATAAAAAGAGAAATAAATTACCTGATTAGAAGAGACTTGTGTTCTTGAAAATTGGGAGTTGAGTTGGTTTTGACGGTTAGACTGATTGCTTTCTTGCTGCCTGGAGTCATATCTCCCGCCAAAGTCTCGATTTTCTCGAATAGAATCCCTGGACCTCTCCTCTCTAGATGGAGAAAATTGAGCATCAGCATAACGACCACGCCAATCGCGGTTGTCTGGCTCAGAATAACGACTCTGAGATTGAGTTGGAGGCTGGAAGGAGCAAAAGAAATCACTTCTATAAACACCATCAATCAACCAGAAAGGACATCTGATGCAATCCAAATAACTAGATTTCACTCTTAACCAAAATTATTTTAAACCATCATCCTCTTGTTGCAACAAATGGGGAAAATTAAGAAGGTGGCCAATCAAAATGGAAAAAGGACTCACATTGGTTTCTCCACGAACCCAGCTCTGATCTTCGCCAAAAAGCTCAGCTTCAATTTCTTGTTTGATTTTTAGAATCTCATCATAGATTACAATAGCCTATGAGAAAATAATGAGAAATAGATGAATCATAACAAAATATATCTTAGTTGACAAGAATGACCCATAAACATGTTATTTACAGCATTTGTACACTCATATTCACCATTATAAACATTAGTATAACTCGGAACAGAAAGTTTACGAAACCAGATTTTAAAACTCAATGGAAAAGCAAACAAAAGAATGCAAAAGTGATTAGAAAGGATGAATATGAAAAGGGGAAAACCAGATTTTCAAACTGAGTATTGAAAAGAAACATCCTCCATATATTCACACTGGTTTTCGATATTCTATGCCAGCAAACAAATGCTACTTGAATCAGCATAGCCAAGAATTACAAGTTCTTCTATGGAAAATCAATATCAGCAGGCTTGGTAACATTCTCAGGCTTATTTAAAATCGCTACCTCTCTATGCTGCAACAGCTGGTCTCTAGTGTAGTGCACACGGTCACGACCTTCAAACTGCAAGTCTCCAGTCTATAAGAGGAAAACAATTGGAGTCAAGAATTACCAACAAAATCAACAAGGTTGAATATGCTAAAAAAAGGTCATTGCAAGAAGCAAACAATGAGGGGAAACCCCCAGCAATAACTTCATTAAGAAAAATGTATGGCATGGCTTGCAAAACTAAGTTACTGTATTGCAACAGATGCCACCAATATACATTATTATTAAATAAGTAATGCCTTGAATCCACAAAATGACTGATATCATGCAGCTTCATCTACTCATTAAAAATAAAAGATGAAGAAGCGGCAGAGTTCAACTAGAACATAAATCAAACCAGGTTAAGAGACTTGACATATTTGGTTTCTAATATGAAAGAAAAGGGCACGCTTAAGATCATTAATATGGACAATTAAACTCAACTTGTCAATGGATTTGATATAGTTCAGTATGGAGACTTAAAGAATAAAAAAATGGTGCAAATAGAACTGGTACAATTTGCTTGGCCCGACCACAAATTCAAAAGCTCCAATCTTTTTTATATAATAAACCACAGGCAGATGAAAAGCTGAGCGTCAACCTTGCAGAATATGAAGCGCAATGCTAAACCGCATCTAGCAAAATAAACTGGAGAAGTAGAAGCTAAACTAAACTTACAAGGTTTCATCATCACTGTTCCTAAGAATCTAAATGCCCACCTAAAGCTTACATGTTGTTGTTTGTCCATAGAGGTACACATATCAAGTAGCCGGCCAAGAATTAGGACACTAGAAATCCCGGCCTTTTAAATTCTTATAACGGAATAACCTTTTTAATTATCGTTAAACTACTTAACAGTCCGACTCTCAATAAAGAATAACTAAGAACAACAGTTTAACAACATTGAAGATCGCTGGATTTGGAAAGCAGAACTGGAACTAATTTTAAAAACAGTTGCCACCGGGAATAAACAAAGTTCAATTTGTAACCCAGGAAAAGCTAGTCCCAAACAACTCTTTAGCCCAGAAAACAAAAAACAACAGCAATTACGTATCGTAAGTAATGAAAAAAACAGTGACAGATCCAATTTTCTTCGAAACCAATTTAAAACCCACAAAGCCAATCGCATAAAGTCAAAACAAACATGTTTGCATAGCTAAGTGTGTGGATCCAAAGTAAAGACCTTCAAAGAAAGAACGCCGCCATGAGGACGCAAAAGAGGGAGATCACCAGGAGAAATGGAAGGAGATGTAGAAGAAGATGATGACTGCTCCAAGAGAGGATTGAAGAGTCTACTCCCTCGACGACCACCAGGTCTTAAGCTTAACACCGTCTGATCACCTTGCTGCATAACTCGGTCTTTCACTCGTTTTTAAATTTTGAATCTCCACTGTCCAGTAAAAAAAAAAAGGAAAGGAGAGTAACAGATTGAGCTGCTAGTGATGATAATAATAATAGCAGCAGCAAAAGCTGAATCAAGAAAGAAAGAGAGGGGGTAGAGTTTGGGGAGGGAGGGTCGTTCTCTCTCTTTTGCGAAGAGCAAAGAAGAGGCGAGAGTGTGAGGCCGGCGGGGCAGGAAGAAAAAAACCGAACCCTTCTATAGCTGTCAGCTGAGGGTTTTTTTTTTGGTTTTTTAACTTTTCGAGGTTTGTCTCCTGTAGTAATGAGGAGTGTTGTCCGTGAGGGAATTTTAGCAAGATTCCTTATATGGTTAATTGACTACTGTGACCCTTCGTATCGTTTGGGATTTGGTGAGATTTATAGCAAAACTCGCTTTTTATGATTATAAGTTACTTGAAAAGTTTATTTTTTATTTTATCCAAAATAGTGACACCGTTTTTTAAATTATCAATTATTATTTTATTAAATTTAAGAAAATATTATCTCTATTTAGATATTTTTAATAGACTCGTGTTAAACGAATAAAATTTTGATTAACTTAAATTTTTATAAGTTGATTATACTCTAACTCGAACCCAAGACTTGCAAAACAGATCTCAAATTCTTTGATATCACGTCATATTTTTTGAAACTTAATTATCAAAGTTCCAAAAGCATCAATCCTTTATCATTATAAAATAATTAAAAAATTAAAATTATTTTGACTCGATCTTCTCTGCTGGAATAAGAATAGATCATTGATATGTGTTATATTACGAGTAAAATTAATTTTGTTTTTATATTAAAAATTAATTTTGTTTTTATTTTATTAAAATAAAATAACAATTATAAATTTAAAATATAATACATGCTGGATTATTTTTCTTAAAATCTTAATAAGACAACAATGCATTACATGATATTTTTTAAAATTCTTGAGATGATATTGGATTGACATGATTTAATATATCAAATCTACTACTTGGATCATGAGATTGAAATAATATTATATAAAATAATTAAAAATACATATAGCTCAATTCTCAATGATGAAATAAAAAAAAATACAGTTAACCTGACTTGTTAACTTGTCACTTGAATCATGAGATGAAAATAGCTTCATAAAAAAAAATGAAACTCTAATTTTCACTAAATCCAATGTTTAAGGGGGGCATTAAATTCATGAGATTATGATAATTCCATAAAAAAAATTATAAAGTTTAACTTGAAAAAACTAATATTCAAATATGAAATAAAAAAAATGAGTTGTTGAAGAGTGAAATTAAAAAAAAATATATATATTAAAGAGACAAAATAATATAGTCAACATGAGTCCACCAATAAAACTTGTGACTTGAGTCAACTTGATCGAGATAACTTCATGTAAAGCAAATCAAAAAAATTAAGACACCTAATTAAAAAAATTAATTAAAAATAATCCAAAAAATTAATAAAGTCAATTTGTCAAATTTATGATTTAGATCACGGGATCGAGATAATCTCATTTTCTATTTACGATAAAGGTTTGCTTATAAACTTAAAATTTAATATATATGAAGTAATTTTTTAAAATAATTGACTCAAGTCTACTCATAGTTATTTGCTAAACGTCTAGCTAAATCAGATAGAAATATGAGCACACGAATAAAAAAATATTTGATTATAATCAAAAGAATATTATTAGGATATTATGTGTAAAATACTTAGATTTGAATTAAAAGGGTATTTTGAAATCATTCTCTAAATTCAAAATTAGATTTTAAATAATAATTAAAATATATTTTTATTAATTTTGAAATTAAATAAATTATTATATTTTTAATTAATTAAATTTTAAAAAAATCAAGCCAGATATGCTAGCCTCGCTTGAATGAAAAAAGCTCAAGTGTGAGTGGGAATAGAACTTCTATTATAGAAGTACAGCCGCACCTGTTTTTTTTTTAATGGCAGCAGGAGTGGAAAACACGTATTTTCTAATATAGGTAGTCGTTACAGCAAATATTTATGGTCAACGTGGGGGGCATGCTTGGTGGTGTCGTGTAAGGGCATGCTTTGATTAGTATACACCAGCGATATGCCCGCGCGATGCGCTGAAGTTTTTTATTTATGTAAAAAATTAATTGTTTTTATATATAATGTATTTTATTATTTTAATATTTAATTAGTAAAATTATAATTGATAAAATTAGTACAATCAAAATGAAAAGTGGTTCGTATATTTTGTAATTGCAGATAATGTAGGTAATTTTTTTTATGATTTGCATTTTTTCCTCAGTATTATTAGATCTGACACATTATAAATAAAAATATTGTAATTTTTTTTCCAGAAATAAACTTATATTTTTTGCGTGCTATAATTAGTTATTTTAATGTTCAATTACTAAAATTGCAATAGATAAAATATGTTAGAAATGAGTTTTTTGCGTGGTATAATTAGTATGCTTGCCTGCGCATTGCGTTAGGTTTTTTTCTATGTAGAAAACTAATTGATTTTTTACATGCTGTAATTAGTTGTTTAAATATTCAATTAGTAACATTATAATAGATAAAATATGTAACAAAAAAAAAATTCCCAGCCTAAAAGGAACAATGTAATCGAAACGGAAAGTGGTTCGTATATTTTTTTAATTGTAGATAACCTAGGTAAATTTGTCAACCTGTTTTTTTTTAGTTGTTTTTTTTCCCAGTAATATTAGATTTCAAATATTAGAAATGAAAATATTGTAAAAAAAATTTTAAGAAATAAACTTAAACAAAAGAGTATCAAATTTAAATCCAAGGCCAAATTTTTTATTTATAAGATTTATTAATCATATTATTATATTAAATGTATTTAAGAATATTGATATTATTTTTAAAAAAAAATCCAAAGTTTTTTTCTCTCTATATATATATTTTTAGGCGATAATATTCAATAAATATTAAAACATATAATTAGTCCCACATATTTTATAGAGTAATCGAAATGGGAAGTGGTTCGTATATTTTTTAATTGTAGATAACCTAGGTAAATTTGTCATTTTTATTTATATGAGTTGTTTTTGTTTCTTAGTGATATTAGATCTGACACATTATAAATAAAAATATTGTAATTTTTTTTGTAGAAATCAACCTCATTGTTTTGCGTGCTATAATTACTTATATGCCGTCTAAAAAGAACAGTGTAATCAAAACGGGAAGTGGCTCGCATATTTTTTAATTATAGATAATCTAGGTAAATTTGTCAAGCTATGTTTTTTTAAGTTGTATTTTTTGCCCAGTAATATTAGATCTGACATTAAAAACCTAAATATTGTAAAAAAAAATTAAGAAAGAAACTTTAAAAAACAGAGCACAAAATTAAAATTCGAAGACAATTTTTCTTTATTTTATAAGATTTATTCTTTATATTATTATATTAAATGTATTTAAGAATACTGATATTAATTTTTTTTCTTCAAAAAATCCTAGATCATTTTTCTCTCTCTATATATATTCTTAGGCGATAATATTTAATAAATATTAGAACATATAATTAGTTTTACATACTTTAATTTGACAGAAATATACAAATATATAATCAATTTGACATACTTTAAATAATATATTTAATTTTAAGGACAAAATTGAAGTAAATCCAAACATTGAAATGAAATAATTTAAAACAAAACATGAAATTAAAAGAATTGGGACCGAAATGAAACCGAAATCCATAATTAACTTGCATAGAAGGATAAAATTGAAAGAAATCAACTTTGGTGCCGAAAATATTAAGGATTTATAATAAATTTGCATGGCAGGATGCAATTGAAATCCATCAAAACTTTGATACCAAAAATATTCAGAATTCCAGCCCAATCCGAAAAATTTAAAGAATGAAGACCTAATTGAAACTCCAATATATAATGAATTTCAATTGAAGGACGAAATTAAAACAAATCAAAACCTATATAATAGCATTAAGGGCAAGAAAAACAAATTATAACGTCAAGAGATGAAATGAAATTTGACAACAAACAGATTAGCTGACGTCATCTGGCGCAGGCAGGAGAGAGAAATTGGGGGGGGGGAATTCAAACGACCATTGACACGTCTCCGTACACCTTAGTGCCCCACACGCCGCACCAGGTGGAAGAGCATATGCCTGAAAATCATTCTAGACGCGGGGTGAGCATTTTTGTACGCCGGAAGAGGCCGCACGCGCCGTCCTAAACACGCGTGAGCGCGGAAACGAACGGCGCGTTTGGCGACGCGCCAACAGTAACCTGCCGAAAAAAAATTAAAAAATTGGCTAATTACTGGAACGCCCCTCACGCCCAGGCGTGATTTTTGTCCTTTTCGAGGGACAAAATCGTTAATGCACTGTGCAATGAAATATTAAAAAATTAAAAAACTGGTCAGACGAACCGAGCTGAACCGGACCGAAAATGGTCAATTACCGTTGAGCCCCTGAAACCGGCGGTGTTTTTTGTCTTTTTCGAGGTGTTTTTTCGTTAATAGACTGTTCATTGGTGGAAAAAAAAAAGAACATGCACCCGCGAAGCACCGAGTCAAATGCCCAATGAACAGTGCATATGAGTCACGATGAACAGTTGTCGAACAGTGAAAGACCGATGTCTTTTAGGTTCTTTGTTAATGTGTTACAAGTTTAAAGTAATATTTATTTAATTGAGATTAAAATATTATATATTACAGAAAATTACAATATTAGTTTTAGATAAAAAATAAAAAAACTTCAACCAAACTCTCCCTCCACTATAACAATTAGGCCGGTTTAACATTACATATCAAAAATATTTTTGAAAAAAAAATAATTATTTTTACATTATATTAAATATTTTTATATTATTTTTATATATTGATATTAAAAATAATTTAAAAAAAACAAAAAAAATCATTTTAATATATTTATGAATAGAAATACTTTAAAAAACAACATAATTAAAACATACATTAACAAAATTAGAAACACAAGGAGGCCCCACTTACTTTGAAATCCAACTTATAACTTACGGGTCGCATTGAAGAAAGAGTTGTGTAGGGGCAAGATCGGCATTTCACAAACTTGTAGTTATAAGTAAACAAATAAAAAATATGATGTCCACGCTCATATTTTTCCTTAATTTTTTTTTCACTCGCGTTGAAACGCGGACCAATCACTCAGTATTTAGTAAGAAAGGTGGCATCATAATTCCCAAGTAATAACTGAAAGAGGAGGTTTTTGAAAACATGATACAAGAGTAAAAATAAAAACCAAAATGCTGATAATTGAAGTTCTTTATGTACTCTGCAAATTATTTAGATTAGAGAGATCATGTGCTAATTGCTTACCTTAGAAATTATTAGAATTAGATGCCGTGTCTGTTGAACAATATCAGTTAGTTATAAACTGATGTCTGTTAGTTAGAATATTAGCTGCAGAATAGTTAACTTGAAGATAAAGTTAGCTATATTGCAGGCTGTTAGTTTAGTTTCTGTTAAGTGTTCCGTTAATATTCATGTGTGTATATAAGTCACAGATTATACAATGAAATATAGTCTTTTACAATTTACAACTTGGTATTAGAGCCATTCTAAAAACAAAATAAGAAGAGTTACAAGAAACTGCAGTTTCTTGAAGAAAGAAAGAAAGTTAAAGAAGATGAGCAATCAAGAAAAGAGTGATACAAAGAATGACGACAGAAAGCAGTAGCTTTGTACAACCAGCAATACCAAGGTTCGATGGACATTACGATCACCGGTCGATGTTTATGGAGAATTTTCTCAGATCAAAAGAATATTGGGGACTGATAGAGAATGAAATTTCTGTCAAGGAAGGTATAGAGCCAACAGAGGGACAACGAAAGTTGAAGGAAGAAGAGAAATTGAAAAACTTGAAGGTCAATAACTATTTATTTCGAGCCATAGATAGGACTATCATTGAAACCATTCTTAATAAAGACAGTGCAAAGGCTATTTGAGATTCAATGAAGATGAAGTACTAAGGTACCACCAAAGTAAGACGTGCTCAGTTGTAGGCTTTAAGAAGAGAATTTGAGCTTCTTGGCATGAAAGAAGACGAAACTGTGGATGAATATTTTGCCAGGACCCTGACAATTGCCAATAAGATGAAGGCACATGGAGAAAAGATGGAACAAAATATAGTAGTTCAAAAGATTTTGAGGTCAATGACCACAAAGTTCAACTATGTTGTATGCTCCATAGAAGAATCTAATGACCTCTCAGCTATGACCATAGATCAACTTCAGAGCAGTTTGATAGTACATGAACAAAGAATGGGAGGACTGATGGAGGAAGAACATGCACTTAATATCAACACTGGAAGATTTGGTGGTAGATTTGAGGGTAGAGGAAGAAGCCGTGGAGTTATTAGGGGAAGAGGCAGAGGTAGGAGTAGACAATCTTACAGTAGAGCACACATTTAGTGCTATAACTGCCTGAAATTGGGACACTTTCAGTATGAGTGTCCTGACAAGGAAAAGAATGTGTATTATGTTGAGTTCAATGAGGAAGAAGAGATGCTTCTAATGGCATTTGAAGAAACAAAACAATCAGGAGATGCAATCACTTGGTTTCTTGATTCAGGGTGCAGTAATCACATGTGCAGGACCAAAGAATGGTTCATGGATTTCGATGGAAAATTCAGACAATCTGTAAAACTTGGGGACAACTCGAGTATAATGGCTTTTGGAAGGGGAGATATTAAACTAGTCATTGATGGATTAACTCAGATTATTACAGAGGTGTATTATATACCTGAAATTAGAAACAATCTCTTGAGTATTGGCCAGTTTCAAGAGAAAAATCTATCAGTTCTTATGAAAAATGGTGTGTGCAAGGTCTTCCACCCAAGGGAAGAATTGATCATGCAATCTAGAATGTCAGCCAACAGGATGTTTGCAGTAGCTGCCAAGGTGATTCCTCCAACCCTAAATTGCTTCCAAGTCATAGCTAAGGACATCTCATCCTTGTGGCATAGAAGGTATGGACACCTAAGTATTCAATGACTAAAAACCCTATTTGAGAAGAAAATGGTCACAGGATTGCCAATGATCTGTGAAGCATCAGAAATATATGATGACTGCATGGTTGGAAAACATCACAGAGAAAGCATACCAAAGCAAAGTCTGTGGAGAGCAACAAAGAAGCTTCAGCTTGTCCATGCTGACATTTGTGGACCTATCTTACCAACATCAAATAGTGGAAAGAGATATGTAATCACTTTTATTGATGATTATAGTAGAAAAACCTGGGCCTATTTCTTAAACCAGAAATCTGAGGCACTGCCCAGTTTTCAAAGATATAAACTACTTAGTGAAAGGGAGAGTGGAGAGAAGACTGTGTGTTTGAGGATTGATCGAGGAGGAGAATTCATTTCACTAGAATTCAATGAATTCTGCAGCTTACAAGGTATCAGCAGACAACTTACCACACCGTATACCCCTCAGCAAAATGGGGTTGCCGAGAGAAAGAATCGCACCATAATGAATATGGTGCGAAGCATGCTGTCAGAAAAGGGAATGCCAAGGGAATTCTGGCCTGAGGCAGTAAACTAGGCAATATATGTGTTGAATAGAAGCCCTACTCTAGCTGTCCAAAATATCACTCATGAAGAAGCATGGAGTGGTATAATGCCATGAGTTGATCAATTCCAAGTGTTTGGGTGTGTAGCTCATGTGCACATACCTGACAGCTTAAGGAAGAAACTGGACAACAAGAGCATTAAGTGTGTAATTTTGGGTACTAGTGCAGAATCCAAGGCTTACAAACTCTATGATCCAATTAATAAGAAGATAATCATTAGTAGAGATATAGTGTGTGCTGAGAATGAAAAGTGGAACTAGGGAAGCAATACAGATGAGGCAGTTCCTACAGAGCTTGATTATGAAGATATAACTGGCAATTCTGGAAATTCTGGCAACTCTAATACAAAAGAAGGGAAAGAACTAGAAGTTGACATAGAGGGGCAAGAACTATAAACTGAGCAGGAACATGACAAAGACACCTCACCAGTGAAAGAAGCTGCAACTGAAGCAGCTAGATCAAACTTGGAAAGAAACAGAAAGCAACCTACTTGGTTGAAGGATTATGTCACTAATGAGGAATTGCATGCAGAAGAAGAAGAGGACAATGTAGCAATGTTCATCTCAACAGAAGATCCAACTACCTTTGAAGAAACATATAAAATGTTGAAATGGAGAGAGGCAATGGATGTGGAGATAAGAGCAATTGAGAAGAACAGGACATGGGAACTCACTACCCTACCTAATGGAGCAAAACCAATAGGAGTAAAATGGATCTTTAAGACGAATTTGAATGAAAAGGGAAATGTGAACAAATATAAGGCTAGGCTGGTTGTGAAGGGATACTCACAAAGGTAGGGGATTGATTATAAAGAAGTTTTTGCTCCCGTAGCTAGATAGGACACAATTCGTGCAATCATAGCCCTTGCAGCTCATAAGAAGTGGTATGTTTTCTAATTGGATGTCAAGAGTGCATTTCTGTACAGGGAACTAAATGAAGAAATTTTTGTGGAGCAACCACAAGGATATGAGAGGAAAGGAGAAGAACACAAAGTCTACAAATTGAAGAAGGCTTTGTATGGCCTCAAGCAAGCTCCTAGAGCTTGGTACAGTAGAATTGAGGCATACTTCATTAAGGAAGAATTCGATAAATGTTTTTGTGAGCACACTTTGTTCATAAAGACTGGTGACAAAGAAAAGATATTGATTGTTAGCTTGTATGTGGATGATCTCATCTTCACAGGAAATGATGAGATAATGTTTACAAAGTTTAAGGATTCAATGCAGAAGGAATTTGATATGTCAGACCTTAGCAGAATGAAATATTTCCTAGGCATAGAGGTAGTGCAAACTGCTAATGTTATCTTCATATGCCAACAAAAGTATGCTCACGACATACTTGAGAGGTTTGGTATGGCACACAACAACTCTGTGGCAAACCCAATGGTTCCAGGGTGTAAACTGTCAAAAGGGGGAAATGGTGACTTAAATGTTGATGTTACTGAATATAAGAGATTAATTGGTAGCTTGCTGTATTTGACAGCAACAAGCCCCGATATTATGTACACAGTGGGCATGATTAGCAGGTATATGGATCAGCCTACTGAAATGCATCTTCAAAGTGCCAAGAGGATATTACGATATCTGAGGGGCACTGCAGATTTTGGAATCAGTTACGAGAAAGGAGGTGAAGGAAGCTTGACAGCATTCACTGATAGTGATTATGCAGGGGATGTTGATGACAGGAGGAGCACCTCTAGGTATGTATTCATGTTAGGGACATGGGCTGTATCGTGGTCATCAAAGAAGCAACCTGTGGTTACTCTGTCTAGTACAGAAGCAGAGTTCATAACAGCTGCTTCATGCGCATGCCAAGGTATATGGATGAGAAGAATCATGGGAAAGCTTGGTCATGATCAAGGAAGGAGCACAACAATCTACTATGACAATAGTTCTGCCATTAAGCTGTCAAGAAATCCAGTTTTACATGGCAGAAGCAAGCATATTGATGTTAGATTTCACTTTCTACATGAGCTTACAAAGGATGGAATAATCGAGCTAATTCATTGCAGCACTAAAGAGCAGTTGTCTGACATCATGACTAAGCCTCTCAAACTAGAGACATTTCTGAAGATGAGGGAAAAACTTGGAATGTGTAGTTTGACTAGTATAAACTGATTGCTGAATGCAATTCAGTTTAAGGAAGGATGTTGAACAATAACAGTTAGTTATAAACTGATGTCTGTTAGTTAGAATATTAGTTGCAGCATAGTTAGCTTGAAGATAAAGTTAGCTATATTGCAGGCTATTAGTTTAGTTTCTGTTAAGTGTTCCGTTAATATTCATGTGTGTATATAAGTCACAAATTATACAATGAAATATAGTCTTTTACAATTTACAACAGTCTCAAGTTAATATTTTTTTTAAGTTTATCTTTTAATATTTAGTTATTTTGTGTTGATCTTTATTTATTTATAATATAATTAAATAATAAAAACAACTGAATCCTTGGAGTTATATCCGAGACCATAAATTTAACAAATTAACCTAGGTTATCGTATGTAGATCCAATATATTATTGTCTTAATATTTTTTTAAAAATATTATCTTTATTTTTTTTCCTCAAATTTGATAGGTTCACTGGGTCATATCAAAATAATTTTCACATAATATACTTAACTAGTCATTGAGTCAAGTTTTCAAATTTAACTTACTAAAATGTTTTTTATAAAAACATCAAAGAGTTTCATGGATATTTCTTTTATATTAAAAATATAGTTTAATATGCAGCATGGCACATGAATGACCTAGTTTGTTTTTCTAAAATTTGTGGCCTCTTTTTAATTCTATGATTTAGAAAATGTTCTCATGTGGTTTAATTTAGATGGTTTGATTATTTATAATTTAGAAAATACTATATATACAGATAATTTTATTTAACAATGACTAAAGAAATCATAATTAATTTCACGGTATTGTTTGAGAGATTTTATGGTAGCACTTTAACTAGTCAAATCCTATAATTTACAATCTAGTTACATTAAAATAAACATTACTTCATTAAATAATTAAAAAAGTCACATTAATAATTGTATAGATTTTTAGAACTTAATCAACTCAACTATATATATTCTACGCTTTTTTTTCTTTTATATTTTATAATTTGTAGATTGAATATTTATTTATATTTTATTTAAAATGTTTTGACTTTAAAGTTTTTTTTGGTGAGTTTATAAACCCTTGTACCTAGTAAATCTAATATTGAAGGATTAAATTGTAAAAAAAAGTACTAAACAATCAAATTCCTTTACCATATGTGAACTAGATCATTAACTTGTATTGTGTTGTAGGTTAGGTCAAATTTTTCTTGAATGTAAAAATAATATTCAATTGTTGCTATTTTTTCTAGTGGAAAATAATCTTAAACCGAGTGAGACTTGATATAATATGATCCAATTGACTTTACAGGTCCAAAAGCAACCCGAATGACTTGTAAAAATGTTTTTATTCAAACAAAAATTCAAGATGATATTTTTTTTAATATTAAAATAATAATATATTTAATCAATTTGGGTTAACTCGAGTTAGCATATCAAATATATGATCTAGATTATGAGACTATGATAATGCTAGAGAATTTTTTTTTAAAAAAAATCAGTGTAATCCCCAGTCAAGCTAACATTAAAGGATGAAATTAAAAAAAAATCAACTTAAAAAAGGACCTAAAAAAATGGTCTGAGTTAACTAGACAAACTCGTGACTAGGTCATAAAACCAAAATAACTCTATAAAAAACAAATAATAGTAAATCAAACAAATAACAAAGTCCAATTTACAATTATCCCAATATTGAAGAATAAAATCTAAAACAAATCAATTAGAAAAAATAATTCGAGTCAAACCACCAAATCCATAACCTTCATCATGAGATGAAGATAACCTCATAGAAAAATAAATAAAAAATAACTTGATTTAATTAAGTATAAATTGTCAAATTCACAACTCTAATCATGAGACAAATAAATTGCTAAATAAATAAAATTAAAACAAATTATAAAAGCTTATTTCTCAATGAACCATGTTGGACTCGGTATTAAACGATAAATTTGTAAAAATTGAAATAAAAAAATAGTACAAAAAATGAGTTAAATAAACTCGAGTTAATCATTTTAAATTCTATTCCTAGGCCATGAAACGAGGATAACCTACTACAAAGTAAACCAAATAAATTATAAAGGTTGATTCATAATCAAACGCAATATTGATAGTTGAAATTGGAGAGAGAGAAAAAAGTTAATTGAGTTAACTCTTAAAACTCATTATCTGGGTCATGAGATGGGGACGACCCAATAATATGCAATCTAGTATTAATGGATCAACGACCCACTTATGAAATCGAGATAATCTTTTTAAAAATAATAGAAAAAAACCTCGATTTAACAAGGGTTAAAATGTTAAAACTTGCAAACCTGATAATTAAACCAATAAGTTCTTATGTACAACAAATCAAAACTAATAATGAAAATCAATTGTCAATCGATCCAATGTTAAATGATGAAATTGTTAAAAAAAATGAATTAATAAAACACACTAAAAATAGTCCAAGTTAACTTCAATTAACCTATCATGCACCATTAATGAGTCACGAGTCCAAAATAAAATAGCAGAAAACAAACAAAATAAATCATGAAACTTAATTTATAATCAATTTAATATTAAATATAAAATTGAAAATAAAATATGAAATTTTTTTTAACTATGTTAACCTGACATCCGTTTCACGAGAATAAAATAATCTAATAAAAAAAATTATATTAAAAAAAAAAATATATTTTTTAATAAATAATAGTTTGTGAGGAAGCCGAGTGAAGTAAAACCCCCTCATTTTTGTTTCTAATTAATTAATTATAGATGGAATCTGGGAATGCTAGAATTGGAGTAATGAACCCACAGTGAATGGGCCTTTTATGTTTATATGGGCTGACAAGATGGGCTACTAGAAACATTTAGAGACTCAAAACTTCTCTGTTAACTAGCCCAGCCAACAGTGACAAGCTCTGCGCCACTCCACTGCCCTCTCTCTTGCACGCTCAACTTACTTTTTATTCCAATAAAATAAAAATTCATCCTGGATAAGGAAAGAATATCTCTCTGAAATTTGTAGAAAAAACAAAACTGAAAATAGAAGCCATGGCTGGTATAACCAGCACTAGCGGCAGCGGCAGCTGCATCCCACTCATGACCCGTACCACTGCCACCAAGACGACACCGTTTTTACTGTCTCTGTCTGCTCTCGAATCCAATCTATTTGGGCTTCGATTCCACAGCCCGAGTATTTCCAAACCGGACTCTTCTACTCCTACCTCTCTCTCATACACTTCTCCCAGCCTCGTCATCACCTCCCGTTACGGTGGTCCACGGTCCTACGGTGACTCGCGGCGGGCGCGGAAGAGTGATTCTGATGACGAGCAGGCTCTTGATATATCTAGAAACAGGTGATTATCATCATCATCATCATCTTTAAATTGTTGCATGCCTTTTTTGTGACTTTGAAATGAAATGAATTGTCATTAGAGGTTTTCTTTTTTATTATTTCTTTTGCAGGTCAGCTACCGTGAGGCTCATTGATCAGCAACAGAATATGGTTAGTTTTAAAATCCGAATTTTGTTTTCTGTTTGGTAGCTGAGAAAATGGAATAGGAAAAAATAAGCAAAAAAGAAACTTCGAGCGTTGTTTTCTGTTTGAATTTTTTTTTTTGACACTTTTCCCCCCGCCTTTTCCTTTTCACTTAAATTGCTTATGTACTTATTGCCATCCTTTTAATTACGAATGTGATTAATTGCTGTCGTGAGGATTAATTTAAGGTTGGAGTGCTATCGGTACGTGAGGCAGTTCAAATGGCTGAAGATGCTGAGCTTGATTTGGTATGTTATTGGTTTAATTTTTTTTGTTCAATTTTTTTTTAAATAATTTTTAATTTCTGAACTCTATATGTATAAAGAGGAATATAGTGTGAACCGTGGGGAATGGGGTTGGCCCGGACTGCATTCTTGCTTTCTCTTCCTCAAAAAGTTTTAGTAACCATGCTTAGATATATTTTCTTGCCCATGAGCTTTTGTGAAAATGGCATATTTTACGTGGATGATGAAAATTAGGAATGACAATGCCCATTTTTTTTTTAATATATATATATATATCCCCATCAAGGTTATTAACAGTGAATTTGTCCAAGCATGAGTCTTGAAAGATTTTCCATACTCTTGATTAAAAACTCAGGGAATTGTTTGATTGTTTTGTCTGTAACACTTAACAGAGTAAGTGTTCTAGTTATGCCCCTCAATAAGTATATCCTTTTGTTTTGAAAGCATTTAACCCCCCACCCTACCCCAACACCAAATATTCCTCTTTGGTTGGTAAATTGGATGTGGGACATTTGCTGTCGCTGGCAACTATATACTCTTTTTATCACACAATAAAGTTCACAATCTGAGCTTCTGATATTTTTCTGTATTTTTTGCAGGTGATAGTGTCACCAGATGCAGATCCTCCGGTTGTGAAGATAATGGATTACAGGTATGAAGCTCCTTGGATTTTCCTTTTATAAATAATTGAAATGAAGTACATATATGTTTATGTGGTTAAATTTTTTACATTTTCAATATTTCTCCGCTTCTATTAAAAAAGATGAACTAAGTAGTGCATTTTATAGATACTGCCAAAAAATAGGTTAATCATCATTGTGCTAAATCTCTTCAAACGATGAGCATTGAGATTGTCATTTTTTATTCCTTGTGCTGTCAGAATTATTCATACCATGCTGGGAACAATAAACTATGTAAAATGTAGATTTCCATTTGGGGGCCTTGATAATCCCTTTGAGTTACAGGTTTTAGGGATGATAGGATATATAACTAGGCTCTTTTAATCTGTTTAAGCCTGATATAAAACTTTTAAAAAAAAATCCAATTAGGATATTCAGTACTACTTCGTTTTGGATTTGTATTCTTTAGAGCATGGATTTTGTATCCTGCTTTGATACCAGTTGTTTATTGAGAAGCATGGAGGTCTATTTATTAGTGGGCATTTCTAGTTCTGCCACTGGTTACCTTTAGGGCATAGAGTGTTTGCTTTCGATAGTAGAACCTGTGCCATTGTACTTGGTAGTTCTTTTATCAAATGCCATATACCTTATCTGATGCTTACATTTTGACCTGTAAAGTTCATGGCTTGCCTGCTGGTCTACCTTCTCTTTAAAACTGAATCACTATGTCTTTTCAATCAGGCATCCAGCTATTTTTGGCTTTCTTTTCTTCATGTAACTCTTTAAAATGAAAGTGCATTGCCCTATTCTTTGTGCTTACCCATAGATTTTGAGTTATGGACAAGGCAATTTGCTGGAACAATATTAGGACGGAAGAAATTGCTTGTGTTCTCTCTTCTTGGATGGTGAATCCCATTTATCAGGCATGACATTGCTCAAAATCAGTGCCCTGTACAATTTTACTATAGATATTCTCCTTCAATGCCTGCATCGTGAGCATTGTCAGTTGAAAAGTGTCATAATCTTGATTTACTTCTTTTTTCAGCAAATTTAGATATGAACAGCAAAAGAAAAAGAGAGAACAGCAGAAGAAAAGTGCTGGTGAACGCCTCTTCTATTTTAGAGTTTGATGCTTTACTGCATTTCTAAATTCTGTCATGAGAATGTATACTGACCGAAGTGTGCTATTAAATGTTAGCGAATCGCATGAATTTGAAACAGCTTAAAATGGGGTAAGTAATGTAGTCTTAACATGTCAACATGTCTTTTCATTTAGCTACCATTTCATTTATCTTTATTCATTTTGTAGCTTGCTGTGATTTTGTTAGTGTTGTTTGTTTACCAAGTGCTAACTGTCATTGATAGCTACAATATATAACCTTTTTTTCATGCTATTATGAAAAATCCTTGCTAAGGCACATTTTCACATTATTTAGCAAGTTGTTAACATCCCATCTGAAAGTTGACATATCAACATTGCTGAAAGGAAGCTTGTTGTTAATAAATAGAAAGCTAAGAAGTTAAATGACAAAATGTGGGTGGAGTCTACTTCCATGTGTATGTTGCTCACAAGAGTATTAGCCTCTTGGTAATGTGAAGGATATGATACAGCAAATAAATATTTTGCCTTGTCTATGCACGCCTTTCTCACATCATTTGAGGTGGCATCGAAAAAAAAGGTAAGATTTGTTACAGGAGCGGTTCTTTATTTTGCAAATTATGAAGCATCTAGATACCACTTCGCCATGAGGCTGGTGGCGCTCGCTCAATTAAATTTATAAACACTCTTCTTTTTATTAGTTCATTTATCTTCCTTCTTCAATATTGCCTTTATGAAGCAGCTAGATACCACTTGGCCATGAGGCTGGTGGAACTTGCTCAATTAAATTTATGAACACTATTCTTTTTATTAGTTCATTTTTCTTCCTTGTTCAATATTGCCTGGATGGTATCCTCTCTATTGTGGGTAGAAGTTGGAAATATAACAAGTAGAAAACAATCATTCAGAAACGAAGCATACGTGTTTCAAACCGTGTGATTTCTTCAAGATCTTTACACTAGAATGCTCAAGTGTAATTTAATTTAACATTTAAGCTATATGTATGCGTTCTGTGTTTAACTTAAATATAACATGATTACTCTTATCAATTCTATTGACAGTTACAACATTGATCAACATGATTATGATGTTCGTTTAAAAGCTGCTCGGAAGTTTTTGAAAGATGGCGACAAGGTCATCTTTATTTTTCTTTTAGCATCTATTCCTGCATGTACTAATTCCATTTGCAGGATTTTAGTTTTTGATTCGTCTGCTATGTTTGGTCATTTCAGGTTAAAGTCAAAGTGAACTTGAAAGGTCGTGAAAATCAGTTCAGAAATACTGCAATTGAGCTCATTAGACGTTTCCAAAATGATGTTGGAGAGGTACTAATGAAGTATTTGATGTGTTTATGCCACAAGTAAATAATAATAATACACGATATAGGAAGATTGATGTGCCGTATATTCTGAAATTCCTAACATCTCAATAAATGCTTTGAGTGTGGTTGGATACTTTGTTCTGTTTCATTCCATTCAAGTGTTAGGTTCTGGCCAAGGGTTAATAAAATGAAAAGAACAAAAGAACATAAAAAGAGCCTGTCTTTTATGGGAGATTTTCTAAACCAGACTGGACCAGATCCACTTGTCTTAGGCTGACCAAGTTTGGTTTTATGCTCTGATTTGCAGCTTGCTACTGAGGAGAGCAAAAACTTCCGTGATAGGAACATATTCATTAGTCTAGTACCAAATAAGGATATTCTACAGTAAGCTCAGGAACCACCCAAGAAAAAGGACAAGTCAGCAGCAAATGAAGTATCAGCTGGTATGTGAGTGCATGGAAGTTTACAAGGGGTTTTAATTATGAAACAGTTGGCAGGTACTCCCAATCACATTTTGTTGGAAAGTTTGGGATCTTGGTGTTTGTATAGCTTTAGCTTAATATGATGTGTTCAACAACATAATTTCACACACACACACACGCACACGCACACATATATTTAGCAAACTAACCCCTTTATATTCTGAATAATCATGAGGTTAGACAAGATAGTACTTAGAAGTTCTTTTGTTTATTTTTAAAGTTTGAAGCCAATTAGGGCGCAGGATAATGTTGGATCCTCTATTAATTCAGGACCACTGGTTCTATGAGAGCATGCTGGTCCAAGAATGTGATTTTGTGATTTCTACAACACGGTTTCATATTATTTATTTTTATATTTTTATGATTATAGTTTGCCATTTTATAGGTCACATTCTTAGGCAAGTAGTGTATCGCTCAAACCAAAAAGCTATAGAATGTAATGTATTTTTGAGAAAGTACAGTCACAAGACTTCCTCCCATGATTGCTGGATAGGGTGTCAAAAAGTGAAGTCACGAGAACTTCCACCTGCGGTTGCTGGATATGGTTAACTGGGAGGTGAATTTGTAGGTGGTGACTTCATAGACAAATGCAGTCAACTGCTCAAGGTAGTAATTTGGAGAGAGAATCTTGTTGGGACTGGAAGTTTTAATCCTTTGCTAAAAAAAATTAAAAATCCAGGAAGATTATATCGTAAGTTTGAAGAGCTTACAGGTTAAAGGAATGGAAAGAGGGTGACTGACAGACAAACATGCTTTCAAGTAATTGGTACTTCCAAGATGCTGTTGCCGTTCCAGAAGTATGGTTATTTGCAGCCGAAGTAGTTAGTTGATTCCAAGCGATTTGTCTTGGCTTTTGAAGTAGTGGATGAGGAGTGAGATAATATAGACGGTTGAATTAGTGGTCGATGGAGCAGTGTTTGTGATCTTCAAAAGTTAACGGGTTTGAGCAGAACAAGGCGAGGAATGCTCGTGGCATTTTTGGGCCCGTGGGCAGATATCGACAAGGACCGCTCAAGGACAAGGCCAGTAATTTACTCCAAGTGAGCAGAAAGCTGAGGTTAGAGTGTTACTCTGTTCAAGCTTCTTGCCAACAAGAACAGGGCATGGCAGCAAAGGTGGGTGAAGTCACGAAGAACAAAGTTCCTGTAAAATGACAGCTCAGTAAGTGTGCTTAACCAAGCCGGGATTATACACGAAGCGGAAGTGTTGAGCTTACCCAGAAAGGGTAGCCCTTTGTACCCTTCCTCACCAGGAGGAAAAGCTTCTGTTTTTCAGGTATACAGGACAGAGTAAAGCTTCAAGTAGGATACAAAATCCTGTAGCCGTGTCTTGATAAGAAGACAAGGTGGGCACTTCACTTTCTTAACGAGATTTGAAGGGAGAGGGGGTGGGATTCTAGTGTCTTGGTTTAAATTGACATAAAAAAAAAACAGAACTACTTAGCCAAATTGCCGAGGCAAATCACGAACAGCGGAAAACAAGAGGACCATATCATTACAGTGGGTGGATGCAGCAAGTTTTCATAAATAGAATTCTTGTGAACACAAGTAGGAGAGGCTACTCTGTCTAGATGGAGAAGCTCCAACATACCCAACTAACGATCGGAACATGGCTTGAGTTTTAAGTTGTTGCATTTTAATCATACGCCCTTTCACATGCTTTTCAGCTTGCATTAACAGTTAAAGGGCAGCGGGAGTTTTGAACTACACCATGGCATCACCGGTTGGCAGATAGCAAGGCCTCAGCTGTGCTGATTTCTTTGATGATTGGCAAGCGTGTCTGGCAGTGTGTTCATGGGATTCGTAACCAGTAATTCTCTCCTAACAAGAGACTGGAAATTTTGAATTAAATTGTCCCCCAGGGAATCAAATTCCTATTTCTGATTTAACGAAGAATTCAATGTGGCTACACTATTTTGATAGAATGAACTCAACCCACCTAGCGGGCTATGTATGCATAAGATATCAATTTGCAAGGAAATTTTGTGCGCGAAGTATAGGTTTCCTTCAGCCCAAACAGCATGTGACTGCCAAGCAAGCATGGCTAATTCAAACGCCAAGAGATCTTCACTTGAAAAATCACAGCACTAACTAGGCAATTTCCCTGTGATTTGCCGCATCTTCACTTGAAATAGATAAAAACCATAAAAGACTTTGACAAAAGAACAAAGGGAACGAATACGAAATCAAAAGAAGAGGTACCAATTTTAACAAAATCATTTACACAAATTACAATTGAAGGATCAAATTGAAAACAAATAAAACTTCAATAAAAGAGAAAATGTCAACAATCAAAAATCAAAATCCAATGCCAAGAGGATAGATACAAAAATATAAACAAAAAATAGGGGATTGTTTTAGAAGGATTGAAACTATAAAGAAATAAAGAGAGACCTTGAATGTCATTTGGAAAAATGACCTAGTGGAACGCGCCCCCACGCGTCTTCACTTTTCCATTTTTCAGCTGCCGCCTCTCATTTTGCTGCAACCGACTGCGATAACTCTCCCTGTTTTCAAACTAATTGACGATGAATGACAGTGCCTTTGTAGCTGGAGCGAGTGATTTGTGTCCAGATGGTGCGATTATTGGTGGGAAAAGAGCACGAACCCATGAGGTGAAGGATGCTGGAGGTACTGGTTCACCTCTCCCTTCTCCCCCATCTTTGTCGATGAGTTTCAAAGATAAAGTTTTTGCTGACTTTGGCATGGCTGAAGATAATATGGTGATCGAAGATGATGACTATGTTATTCAGTATGGAGAGGTCCCTTCAATCCAGTTCTCTGATAAGATAAAAGACTGTTTGTATCGTCCTTGGAAATCTGCTATTATCATCAAACTCATGGGCAAGCCGCTTAAATATCATTTTCTCTGTGAACGGCTTCTTCAATGATGGAAGCTCAAGGGACCGATGACTTTAATTGATTTGGAGAACAACTTTTTTATTGTGAAGTTCTTGCTTGATGAAGACATGAAGTATGTCCTTACTGGAGGACCTTGGCAGATTGTTGGACAATATGTAACAACCCAGAGGTGGAAACCGGGGTTTGATCTGAACAAGGAAAAGATCACGCATATGACAGCTTGGGTAAGAATCAATGGTCTGAATGTTGAATTTTTCAGGTGTGATGTCGTGGAGAAAATCGGCAATTTAATTGGGCTCACAGTTAAAGTTGATTCTCATACTATGAGCCAGGCAAGGGGGAAATTTACCCGAATATGTGTCGAGCTTGATATATCCAAACCCTTAATTCCTTTTATTGTAGTGCAGGGGCGCACCTACGGGGTGGTGTATGAGGGGCTTCAAGTTATATGCTTTGAGTGTGGATATTATGGCCATGGGAGGGATAATTGCCCATTGAATGGGAAGGTCAAAGCTCAGGCAAGTGAAGCCACTGAACATTCCCCGAATAATAAAGCTGTTGATATTGAGAACCTAGTGGGTACCCGCACTGAGCAGGTGGTTGGGGTGGCTGTGAGCGCAGTTTCCAAGACTACAGAGGAGAGTCCTAATCTTCATGGACAGTGGATGTTATTAAAACGGAAAAAAACCAAAAAGAAAACACCTTCAGAAGTTGGGAAAGAGCATGCTGAGCAGAAAAAATATTTGGCTACAGGATCTCGCTTTAGTGTCTTGGAGACAGACTCTATTACCAACCAGAATTCTCCTATTGGTGTGAAAAGAGCAACTCATATTTCAGCACCCAAGAAAAGTTTTGGAAGGGGGAAACCGCCCGTCACAGAAAAATCTACTCATGTTAACACTAAGAGTACTACTTCAAGGATGACAGATGTGGGTACTACCCTTGTCCCAGAACACCATGGAAGCTCAAGTATGACCTTGGATAATAAAATTATGCCTCTCAATTGTGTGGGTGCTGTTGGGTTGCAAGTGCAAGGCTCTGATTTTCAGGATGATGTCCAAGGGATTTTCTCCTTTAATGTGGGAGTTCCCCTTGCCTCCCCTGCCGTTCTAGATACAGTGACCTTGCCTCCAGAACATGACCCTTCTGACATTGATAGTATGGATGTTACAATTGATGGGAATGCGTCTAATGTTCAAACTTCTATTTCTGCTGAGCATAGTCAAGCATGGGAAGCCCTTGCTAGATCGGACTTGGATTTGCCTGATGCTAATGATGTCCCTCCTGCAACTCAAAAGGATAAAACTGTCTGTTAAAGGTCAGTCCTCGGGTTCCCCTTTTATTTTATATTATTATAATGATAGTTGCCACTTGGAATGTTAGGGGTGCTGGTAAGGTTAAATGTGCTTCCACCATCAAGGATTTTAAAAAAGTTTATGCCATTGATGTGTTTGCTGTGCTTGAGCCTAGAATTAGCGGCTCCAAAGCCCTTAATGTCGCCACTAATTTGGGCTTCTCCCATTATCATATTGTTGATGCCACTGGGTTCTCTGGAGGTGTTTGGTTACTTTAGAATGGTAGCTATGTTTTTCTTCAGGTCATTGCCCATGCCAGCCAATCTATTACTGCTCTTGTTCATGTTCGTAATAAGTGTTGGCTCCTTACTGTGGTATATGCCAATCCTAATCCTAGGATTCGTGAATCCTTATGGACTTATTTTGATGGTCTTGCTAAAGCTTCTAATCTGCCTTGGCTAGTCATGGGAGACTTTAATGACATCAGTTGTGCTAGTGAAAAATGTGGTGGCAACTTTGATTCTGGGGGCTCAGCCTTTGTTGATTGGATCGATCGTAATGAGCTTATTGATCTTGTCTTTTCTGGTTCTAAATTTACTTGGTGCAACAAAAGGAATGCAGAGGGTATTATTTGGAAGCGGATTGACAGGGGTCTTAGTAATATTGCTTGGCGCCTTATGTTTCCTGAAGCCCATCTCTCTCATTTGCCCAGAATTAATTCTGATCACTGCCCCATCATGCTCCGTTTGGATTCTAACCATTATGTTAACAGAGATTGTATTCCTTTTCGGTTCCAAGCTATGTGGTTATCTCATCCAGACTTTGCTACTATTATTAGGGATTCTTGGAGCTCGGGCACAGATCATGCTTTTCAGAAAACTGTTAATCTGGTCTCCCCTCTTATCCAGTGGAACAAGACTATTTTTGGCTGTATTTTTCAGAGGAAGAGAAGTATCCTGGCAAGACTTGCTGGTATTCAAAAACAGTTATGTATTGCTCCAAACCCGTTTTAGTCATCTTGACACAGAGCTTTCTAAGGAATATAATCTCCTCCTGGATCAAGAAGAGCTTTTTCTGGAAGCAAAAATCTAGGAACACTTGGCTCAAGGAAGGTGATAGAAATACTCACTTTTTTCATCTCTCTACTATTATTAGAAGAAGAAGGAACAAGATTGAAGGCTTACAAAATGCTAATGGAGATTGGGTCACTGATATGTGTGGCATGAAAGATGTAGTGGTGAATTACTTTCATGAGCTGTTTTCCAATTCTGGAATGTCAGGCAACTACAATCTTACCCCGCAGCTGTTTCCTATACTTGAAGAGGCAGATTTGGATGGGTTAAGAAGTGATGTGTCTAACGAGGAAATTCACCAAAGCTTATTCTCCATAGGTGGTCTTAAAAGTCCTGGGCCTGATGGCTTCCCAGCCATTTTTTATCAGAAATTCTGGGATCTTTGTTCCAATGACATCATTTTGCTCATTAGAAACTGTTTCCAGATGGCAACTCTCCCTGAGCATCTCAACGAAACCTTTATTGCTCTGATTCCCAAAGTTGATAACCCGATTAACATGACTCAATTTCGGCCTATCAGCTTGTGCAACACCACCTATAAAGTGATCTCGAAGATTCTGGTAACCAGATTGCGTCCTTGCATGACTAATCTTATCAGTCCTAATCAAGTCAGTTTTGTTCCGGGAAGACATATAACGGATAACATCATTGTTGCTCAGGAAATGCTTCATAAATTTAAGAGTTCTAAAGGGAAAAAAGGCTTTGTTGCCTGGAAGATAGACTTGTCCAAGGCGTATGATCGTCTGAACTGGACTTTCATCAGGAATGTGCTTCGGGAAATTGGGATTAGGGGTCGAATCCTTGAGCTCTTAATGCATTGCATCACTTCAATCAAGTATCAGGCCATTCTGAATGGTGAGGTGTCAAATACTTTCACTCCCAAGTGTGGCATCAGGCAAGGAGACCCTCTCTCTCCATATATTTTTGTGTTGTGCATGGAAAAACTTTCGCATATCATCCAGCAGAAGGTGCAGGACAAGGTTTGGAAACCTATTCAGATCTATAATGGTGGTCCCTTTATATCTCACATTTTCTTTGCTGATGACTTGATCCTTTTTGGAGAAGCCTCAACTGCTCAAGCGTCTTTGATGAAGCAGTGCCTAGATGAGTCTTGCAATCTGTCAGGTCAAAAGGTTAGCTTTGAAAAGTCTTCTATTTGTGTTTCCCCAAATATTAATACGGATTTAGCTAACTCTATTGCTACCATAAGTGGTTCCCCTCTCATGGCTTGCCTTGGTAAATATCTCGGTGTGCCTCTTATCCACTCTCGAGTCTCCAAAACTACTTATCAGGAGATCATTGAGAAAGTGCAGAAAAGACTTTCTTCTTGGAAGGCTAATACTCTCTCTATGGCTGATAGAATTACTCTCCTCCAATCTGTTACAGCTGCGATCCCTCTTTACACTATGCAAACAGCCCCCTTGCCTATCTCTATTTGCAACAAATTGGATCAGATGAACAGGAATTTCTTGTGGGGACACACCCCTGAGACTAATAAGGCTCACCTGGTCAAGTGGGAGACGGTGTGTAAACCAAAGTGGTGTGGTGGCTTGGGCATTAAAAAATCTGCTTGCATGAACCAAGCTCTGCTTGCTAAAACGGGTTGGCGTCTTCTTCAGCAAGAGCAAGGATTATGGGCCCAAGTCTTTAAAGCCAAATATTTAAAGCATTGGGGAGTCCTCACTGAAAAGGATTTGCATCATAAAGCTCCCTCTAGTGTCTGGCGGGGTGTGCTTTATGGCTCTAAAGCCCTTGCTAATGGTATTAGATGGAGAATTGGTTCTGGGGATGATGTTTTATTCTGGACTGACAATTGGCTTAGTTGCGGTACTCTTCGTCAATGGGCTACCATTGATCTTTCTGAGGAGCTTCTTCAAACTAAGGTTAATGACTTTCTGGATGATGGGGTTTGGGATACCGTGCGTCTTATAGCCTGCCTGCCTGATAATATTGTCAAGTTGATTACTGGTATGCATGCTGGGTTTAATGGGAGTGGGGTAGATAAATGTATTTGGCAATTCACCTCCAATGGCTGCTTTTCTATTAAAACTGCTTATAGCTCCTTGATGAAGGATAACAACCTTAAATGGAAATGGCAATTCCTCTGGAAGTTAAGGATTCCCCCCAAAGTGAAAACCTTTCTTTGGGCTTTATGCCACAAGAAGATTCTCACAAATGCCCAACATCATAAGAGAGGTTTCACCCTTAATGAAGCTTGCCCGAGATGTTCCCACTCTGTGGAGTCCATTGAGCATTTGTTTAAGGATTGTCATGTTATACACTCTCTTTGGTGCAGATTTGGTAGTAACGATCCTAATATCTGTCACTCTCTCATGGAGTTTGATGATTGGTTATTTTTGCATCTTCAATCCAATAAGATTATTTCTTATGGCTTGCCTTGGTACCTGGTCTTTTCAATTGCCTTATGGTTCATTTGGAAATGGAGATGTAAGTTGATTTTTGATCAAGGGTTTCTTATGCCCGTTGAGCCTTTACATCTAATATTCGATTAAACATTGAATTGGTATAAGGCGCAAATTCCCAAAACAGGTTCTATAGAGCACACTGTGGTTTATCTTCATTGGAAACCTCCCAGACCTGGTGTTTGCAAAGTTAATACAGATGGAAGTAGAATAAATGTTACGGGTATTAGTGGTGCTGGAGGTGTATTACGTGACTCAAATGGGGTCTGGATCCAGGGCTTTTCTGTGAATTTGGGTGCAAGCTCCATTCTTGAGGCTGAATTATAGGGTATTTTTTGGGGGCTTAGGTTGGCATGGGACTATGGCTACCGCGGTGTGGAGATTGAGTGTGACTCCGGTGTTGCTGTCACTCTTTTAACTTCTGCTACGGTCTCAACTCACCATCTATACAACATCATATCCTGTTGTAAAATGAAGATTCATGATCATTGGCGTTGTACAATTGAGCACATTTACCGTGAACAAAATGAAGTTGTTGATGCTCTGGCTACCAGAAGTTATAATCTTGACTCTGGCCTCCATGTCTATGATGAAGCTCCTGATTTCCTTAAAGATATTCTTGTTGCGGATCCTAGGGGTGTTTTGAGGCCTCGTTCTGTTGTTTTGTAGTTTGTTGTTTTGTTTGGGCTGTCAGCCCCCCTTTTACCAAAAAAAAAACTATAAAGAAATAAAAACAAAATAAAAAAATTAAAAGAATTAGGACTGAAATGAAAAACAAAACATATGATAAATTCCAATTGAAACATATCAAAACTTCTATAAAAGGAATTATGACAAAATATGAAATTAAAAGACCAGGATCTAAAATGTATAAACCATAAAAAAAGACATTACTTATGAAATTAAAGCCGTACCACTTTTATTGTTCAAATTTTTACTGTGCACATAGACAGATTACTGCGGATTCAAATAGTAAAATTACCATTTTACCCTAGGGCCGAAAACATTTAGCCCCCGGGACCAGGGTCAGTTTTGACATTTCTAGGGGATGGTATTTTCGATCTCTTTGCACAGTAAAACTACTTTTTACCCCAGGGTGCTGAGAAAAGGACACGGAACAGTGGGTTGTTTTTGTTTTTTTCACAATTTCATGCACAATAAAAATACTAAAATAGCCCCTGAAAACGACAAAAAATAAGCCCAGGAGCCGAAGGTATTAAGGTACTTTCTCTCCCGGTATTTTCATAGATATCGATGGGTCAAGGGATGCAAAGGTAATTTACTATTTTTTTAATTATTTCTTTTTTTATGAAACACTGCAGGAGCGTCGTATGGACGCACCAACAATGTTTCAAGTGCACGCGTCATTCAGGCGACGTGTGCGGCGTTGTTTGGCAGTGTAAACCGCCCTTCTTTCATGCCACTTAGTGCACTACCATTTTCTCTATCTCATGGTGCGGCGCGTGTCGGTGAATCATTGAGGAACCATTTTTATTTCCCCCCTTTCTCTCTCCTACGCTGGAGAATACATGTAAGTCCTTAATGTTTGTTCTATTTTAGTCTCTGCTCTTTTGATTTCATTTTTATTCCTGATTTCTTCAATTGAAATTTGATTTTGTTCAATTGCGCCCTTCAATTGAAACTGATTATATATTTTAGTTTTCAGTTCAGTCCTTATTCTTTTGATTTTTGATTTGTTTTTGGTTCTTTTAATTTTTTCATTATGCATGTTTTAATTTGTTTTAATTTCGTACTCCAATTGAAATTAGTCATAGATACTACTTTTCATTTCGGTCCTTATTTTTTTAATTTTTCAACAAAATTACACTACAATTTTTTTAAACGCCTTTATTTGTTTAGGTCCTAATGTTTTTATTTGTTTCAATTTTTTCATTCGATTGGAATTAATTATATATTTTATTTATCGTTTCAGCCCTTATTCTTTGAAATTTTTTTGGTATTAATTCCTTTTGTTTTTTCGGTCCTTCTTAGATAGTGTTTAATTTTTACCCATATTTATGCACCTATGCTTTTAGTTTTTGTTTTTAATTTTTGTCATTTTATTTTTTGTTGGGGTTTTATTTTTATTCGATTCAATCCTGAAATTTTAATTTATATAAGTGATCATTTTAAAATTAATATTTTTTTTCTTTCTCTTTGTTCTTTTTTTTGTGTTTTCTATTATTTTTATCTGTTTTTTAGATCAAATGATTTTATGATTTCATTGTTTACACAATAATAATGATAATATTAGTGATTATTTTTTTTTATTGTAAAAATGTTTTACTTTTTACTTTTTATTTTTTTAGGCAATTTAATGATTTTAATTGTTTGTGAAATAATGTTGATAATAATTTCAACTGTTATAGTCATGATAATGATGGTAATGTTGGGATGAATTTTCAATGATATTTTTTTTTCTTTTTGTAGGTAGAAAATTAACTACTTATTTTTTTTATTTGATTGCAAGTGTTTTAACAATTTATATTTTGTTTGTTGTGTTTAATTTAAATTGGATTATAAAATGAACTAATCCTAATACAGTGAATTTGATAATTTAGATATCCGAATTGTTTTGCTTTTTTAATGATGATCATAATTTTATCCTATTGATTTAGTTGAAACTTACTAAACTAATAATTTATATTGATTTAAAATTCATATATTTGATAGGAAACTTGGACTTCGCAAGAATTCCGCACAAATTTAATATTTTTTTCAAATTTATATTATAATAAAAAATCTCACAATTAATATTTTTTTGCTTTGAAAAAAATATGGTTCCGGTCGCGACGAAACGCGGGTAAATATCTAGTGTATGGATATTAGCTGTTAGGAGAGAGAAAAAAACAATTGACCAACGATACTTCAACCACTATATGCTAACACACATCACATCATGCGTAAGAGGACACGACTGCAGATCCAAAAAGATAGAGAATGATCATATTTCACCACCGTATGATGTTCCACGCGCCACTTGTATGATGTAGATGCTTTAAAATCATTGACGTGTATGGAACAAGCATCAATATCTTTTTCGATTAAAAAATATTTAAGAATATAAAAAATACAAAAATACCACCCCAAATCTGTCCTAATTATGTAAAAAACTTCCCTATAAAAATACCCAAATACCCCTAAAGGTAAAGATCTATTCAAATAGTAAAAAAGTAATTACATGGACATAATTTACTTTTTTTTTCATTGTGCCTAAATGTCAATCAAAGTGTAAACGTGGTCTTGAATAGCCCTCCTTTTCATCTTAACCAGCCATTGTATTTCACCTTTCTCTCTCTCAGTTTTTTCCAGTTTAAGAATGACATTTGAGTTTCTGTCCAAAGAAGAATAAAATTCGAGTCCGAATTCATACCCCTCTTCCTACTACAAGGAAGATATTTAGTTCTTAATTGATGATAGCATGGCATTCTTTGCGAGAGATGCTAAATTAATCAAGGGGAGGCCATTAATTACCAGTACGTACAGTGTAATTTTTTTTTTTAAAAAAAAATACAAAATAGATTACCAAGAGATGATATCCAAAAACTAGAGATATAATAACACTGGCACCAATTTAGCCGTTGAAAAGAAGGCACAAGAGAAGGGGCATGTTAGTTGAAAAATAGACGAAGCTTAACTTCAAGGCAATGGCGACTCTGCAACCAACTGCCACACCACCACCCTCACCATGCCCCATTAGGTGAGAGCAAGAGAGAGACCCAGCACAGCTTTCTATGCCCTACCCTTCCATTCATAAAAAAAGAAACACTTACCCCCTCTCCACCCAGTAGCTCTCCCACCCCATCCCTTCGCTCGACATGGAGGCCAGTGCTGGGCTTGTCGCCGGCTCTCACAACCGCAACGAGCTTGTTGTCATTCATGGCCACGAAGAGGTAAGAAACACCAACAAAACATAACTTAAACAAGGAACCATGCATGGAGTGACTTATTTACCATTCTTTGTGTGTGTTTGTTTTGGCGCAGCACAAACCTTTGAAGAACTTGGATGGCCAAGTTTGTGAGATATGCGGGGATGAGATTGGCTTGACTGTAGATGGTGATTTGTTTGTGGCTTGCAATGAGTGTGGTTTTCCTGCGTGTAGACCATGCTACGAGTATGAAAGAAGAGAAGGGACCCAAAGCTGTCCTCAGTGCAAGACTAGATACAAGCGTCTCAAGGGTAAAATACATATATATATAGCCCAGAGCTATAAAAGTGATTTTTCAAGCTGAGTTTATCTGAGATTTTTGTGCAGGGAGTCCAAGGGTGGAGGGAGATGATGAAGAAGATGATTTGGATGATATCGAGCACGAGTTCATCATTGAAGATGAACACGACAGGAATAAGTACCTCACCGAGGCAATGCTTCATGGGAAGATGACCTATGGAAGAGGCCACGATGATGAAGAAAACAGCCATTTCCCACCAGTCATAACTGGTATCAGATCAAGACCTGTAAGTGATGCTGCTTTTTTGTTTCGGTTCCAGCTCAATGGATTTGTTTTAGAGTTTTCAAGTAGAGAATATAAAAATGGTTTAACATCTGTGCAGGTGAGCGGGGAGTTCCCTATTGGATCCCATGGGGAGCAGATTCTATCTTCCTCACTTCACAAGAGAGTGCACCCATATCAAGATTCCGAACCTGGTATTTACTTCATTGATAAAAATGAATAAATGAAACATTATTACGATAAAACCTCGCATGATTTTCATGTATTTTCACGAGTCAGGAAGCGCAAGATGGGACGCAAAGAAAGAGGGAGGGTGGAAAGACAGGATGGATGATTGGAAAATGCAGCAAGGAAATCTGGGGCCAGAGCAAGAAGATGATGCTGAAGCAGCCATGTATGTGTCCAGTTTCTTGTAGTGGGATCTTGCCATGTTTGTAACGACAGATTAGCCTTCTACTGAAATCATAAGTTGACACTGAATGATTTGTTGTGAACCATTATTGCAGGTTAGAAGAGGCAAGGCAGCCGCTCTCCAGGAAAGTACCAATTGCATCCAGCAAGATCAATCCGTACAGAATGGTTATTGTTGCCAGGCTGATCATACTGGCCTTCTTTCTTCGCTATAGAATTTTGCATCCGGTGCATGATGCACTTGGGCTGTGGCTGACATCTATAGTCTGTGAAATCTGGTTCGCGATTTCATGGATTCTTGATCAGTTCCCCAAGTGGTTGCCGATTGATCGAGAGACTTATCTGGATCGCCTTTCTCTCAGGTCCATAGAGTTTCCAAACTAGCACAGATTTAGAATTTCCAAGATTTGTATTTTCGGAAAATCGACTCCAATGATTTCTTTTCCTGCTAAAGCAAGTTTCAGAAAGAAAAAATAAACTGACAGTTTTTGCAACGCAGATACGAAAGAGAAGGCGAGCCCAACATGCTATCTCCAGCTGATATCTTTGTCAGTACAGTGGATCCTATGAAGGAACCCCCTCTTGTTACGGGCAACACAATTTTATCAATTTTGGCCATGGACTACCCGGTTGAGAAGATCTCATGTTACCTCTCTGATGATGGCGCTTCCATGTGCACCTTTGAAGCCATGTCTGAAACTGCCGAGTTTGCTCGGAAATGGGTGCCGTTCTGCAAGAAATATAGCATAGAGCCTCGAGCTCCCGAGTTTTACTTTGCTCTGAAGATGGATTATCTCAAGGACAAAGTCCAGCCAACCTTTGTCAAGGAACGTCGAGCTATGAAGGTTTGTTTGTAGTTAGCATAAAACCTACAGAATTTTTCAAAGCTCGAAGTACTCGCAATCTATTTTAGCTAAGATTCTATGATTTTCGGTCTTTGGCAGAGAGAATATGAAGAATTCAAGGTCAGGATAAATGCAATAGTAGCAAAAGCACAGAAGGCTCCTCCAGAGGGGTGGATCATGCAAGATGGGACACCATGGCCTGGAAACAACACCAGGGATCACCCTGGTATGATACAAGTATTTCTTGGTCACAGTGGAGGCCATGACACTGAAGGAAATGAGCTCCCTCGCCTTGTATATGTATCTCGAGAGAAGAGACCTGGTTTTTCACATCATAAGAAGGCCGGCGCCATGAATGCCCTGGTAAATAAACTTGACAAAAAAATCGTCAATCTAACCTTTGCAAGGCCTGCTGCTTTATGCGATGTGATGCCTCTGACTTTTTGCAATTTTCAGATCCGGGTCTCCGCAGTACTCACCAATGCTCCTTTCATGCTGAACTTGGACTGTGACCATTATTTAAACAATAGCAAGGCCGTTCGAGAGGCTATGTGTTTCTTGATGGACCCCCAGATTGGAAAGAAAGTTTGCTACGTACAATTCCCTCAGAGATTCGATGGCATTGACAGACATGATCGTTATGCCAACAGAAATACTGTTTTCTTTGATGTAAATCTTGGACTGAAAAAACCCATGCTTGTGTACTCTTACGCCGTGCACGTGGAAAGCGAGATGATGTTTTTGTTTCTCTGTGTCGCCTGCAGATTAACATGAAAGGTCTCGATGGAATTCAGGGCCCGGTGTACGTCGGAACAGGATGCGTTTTCAAAAGGCAAGCTCTGTACGGCTACGACCCTCCAAAAGATTCCAAGCGCCCAAAGATGGTGACCTGTGACTGCTGCCCCTGTTTTGGAAGTCGCAAAAAGAAGAACGCTAAGAATGGTGCAGTTGGAGAAGGCACAAGCCTGCAAGGTTTTCAAACTTGATAACAATTTTTTCATACTGATTTCCCAACAATCTTCTTTGCCTTCCCTCATCCTAATGTGTGAGGCATGCTGGGCAGGCATGGATAACGAGAAGCAGCTACTGATGTCTCAAATGAATTTTGAAAAGAAGTTTGGACAGTCAGCAATTTTTGTGACTTCAACTTTAATGGAAGAAGGTGGCGTACCTCCTTCGTCAAGTCCAGCAGCTCTGCTAAAAGAAGCCATCCATGTGATTAGTTGTGGGTATGAAGACAAAACTGAATGGGGACTCGAGGTAATGTAAACAGCAGAAATTCTGTATCTCCACAATGCGCCGAGCAATTGATGCTGAAAAGAAAGTTTGCTTGTTGCTTGGAAGTTTCTGCGTTGAATAAATTTGCCTTTTCCTGTGCAGCTGGGCTGGATTTACGGTTCAATCACAGAGGATATTCTGACAGGTTTTAAGATGCATTGCCGTGGCTGGAGGTCTATTTACTGTATGCCAAAGTTAGCTGCATTTAAGGGTTCAGCTCCCATCAATCTATCAGATCGGCTCAACCAGGTGCTTCGATGGGCTCTTGGTTCTGTCGAGATTTTCTTCAGTCGTCACAGCCCTATGTTGTATGGCTACAAGGAAGGAAAGCTCAAGTGGCTCGAGAGGTTTGCATATGTGAACACAACTATCTACCCCTTCACTTCCTTAGCACTCGTTGCCTACTGTTGCCTCCCCGCCATCTGCCTGCTTACTGATAAATTCATCATGCCAGAGGTAATGATCAGTCGTTATTTCCTCCGTCGAAACATAAAATACAATTGCAGGATGCATAACTTTAAAAGGCAAACCATTATAAAAAACAATACTGGAATTGAACTGTGAAGATACAATAAGATGTTTTCAAATGCCATGTTAACACGAGAACATGAATTTGTTCATTTACAGCAATATCATTACATGCTCTAAATTTGTTTGTGATCCAGATAAGCACCTTTGCAAGTCTTTTCTTCATTGGCCTGTTTTTGTCAATCTTTTCGACGGGTATTCTTGAGTTGAGATGGAGCGGAGTAAGCATTGAGGAATGGTGGAGAAACGAGCAATTCTGGGTTATAGGTGGTGTATCAGCTCACCTCTTTGCTGTTGTCCAAGGTCTTCTGAAAGTTTTGGCTGGTATTGACACAAACTTCACAGTCACATCCAAGGCAACAGATGATGAGGATTTTGGAGAGCTATACGCATTTAAATGGACAACCCTGCTTATCCCTCCAACCACTATCTTAATCTTCAACCTCGTTGGAGTTGTTGCTGGAGTCTCAGATGCCATAAACAATGGGTCCCAGTCATGGGGACCTCTATTTGGGAAGCTCTTCTTTTCCTTCTGGGTGATAGTCCATCTCTACCCATTCCTCAAAGGTCTAATGGGGAGGCAAAACAGGACACCCACTATTGTTATTATATGGTCAGTGCTCTTGGCTTCCATCTTCTCCTTGCTATGGGTCCGAATTGATCCATTTGTGATGAAAACTAAGGGACCTGACACCAAGCAATGTGGAATCAACTGTTAAATGTGTGTTTGTTTCTAGTTGATTTGTGCATCTCTAGAATATACATGTACATATTGCTTCTATGGGAATACGATATGTGATGTAACCGACAAAATGGAGATGCCCAAGGAATAAAATTAGATTGAAAATTTTGTATAGCAACGTGCATTGAACCCAATTTTGTAATCGAAATGAAAAACATTTTCCTTGTCACACGAACATCCCCAAGGAGTGCCTAATTCTGCTTTATACAGCTTGGATCACAAAAGTTATAACCACTGCACCAATCTCAAAACACCAAGAATTTCAATCTTTGAAAGTCTTACAAGTCATCCTGGGCCAGTAAATAAATCTCTCGGAAGTCATAGAGCACAGAGCACGTGTCAATGATAGCTTATATTAAAAATTCACCTAAACTGTTTGAAAACTTTGCTCGTGTCAATCAAGAAACCTCCACGTGCATGAACATGGATGTCAAAGCAAGCCTGGATGTTTCTTGGGAAGATCTTCACTAGAAGAACTCAAAAAATAATCCTTTATTGATTAAGGATCCTATGCTGTTACGAGCTGTTATCTATTTATACCCCTGTCGATTTCTGCTTGTTCCTTAAATATCTGATGACATCCCAAAAGCATACACCAAACATAGTTGGTATATGTTATGCCAATCTCTGCTGGAAAAGAACGTGAATTCCATGAGGGGGTGAAATGGAAAAGAAGGTAATGTATGAAAGTGCTTAAGGTCAATCTGAAAGGCAAACCTACAGTGAAGATTTGAGGCTTAAGCACTTATCTTAAGGTTGTTGCTAGAAGGATGACATTTTCTATTCTCTTTGAGAATAGCCATGATGCAAGTCTCGGCAATTGTTCAATCATTGTATGTTCAAAAAAGCATTTACTGATATCCCAAAGAACTTCAAATTGGCTCTTATCCAAACTCTTCAATAGACTAGATTTCAGATAACTGAGGGAGGATAACAAAAAACCTTCGTGTTCTAGTTCCAGATAATATAAACAGCATGCAAAAAAGCAGTGGAGAATTTCGTTGATAGAAACACAAAGCACATGGAGTAAAAACATTGCATGAAATGAGTCATGAAGCTTATTTGAAACATAATTTCCTTTTTCACTAGAATTTGTTAAGAAATTTTCCAACGATTACTTAGAAGCTCAGGATAGGTTCAAAAGCGCAACCTAGAGAACCAAGTTGACTGAACTGTTTTTTTGTTTAATCTCTCATGGTATATCACAACATGAAAAGCATTTACTTACCAGAAAATATCTGCTATCGTGAGATGACTTGAAAAGATTGAAGCAGGACATCTTTTTTCACCAATAGTCTCCACATGAACAGACACCATCTTTGAAGTGATGGAATCTATTGGCATCCCTTACCACAATAACTCTCTCTGTGATCTTTGACAAGAACTTAGTCCAATTATGACAGTCTAAACAAACACGGAGATTCTTGATAATCCTAATTTCAGCTCCAGGTTCAGTAGAGATAAGGCCAAAGGCAATGGCCAACTTCTCACTGTGAACCTTCATTGTCAGTTCCTTCTCTTCCTCCTCCAGATCATGCAAAACAGTGGTGGTCTCTGTCTGGAATCCTGCCTCTGTCATCTTTCCAGTTAATTTATCTAGTTCTGCATAGATTGCCTTCGATTGTGGATGGGACTGGTCTCCAGATGTGAAGACATGTGGGACCTGACCAATCTCAATTAATGTACAGCCTGGAGTCTTTACTAGCCTTTTCTTCTTAGCTACTTGTCTTACTGAAGCAGCTTGTGGATATTTCCTCTCTACTGAATAGATATTCGACATTAAGACATAGTAACCTATATTTTCAGGGTCCAATTCAAATAACTTTTCAGAAGCTACATGAGCTAGGTTTGTGTCCTTGTGGATCATACAAGCTCCAAGCAGGGCACCCCACACGGGAGGACCAGGCTCAACAGGCATTGCCTTGATAAATTCCAAAGCCTTTTTCAATTGTCCAGCTCGCCCAAGGATATCAACCATGCATGCATAATGCTCAGCTAATGGTTCAAAGCCGAAGTCATGAACCATAGTATGAAAAATTCCATCTCCTTCTTTCACTAACCCAGCATGACTGCAAGCATACAATACAGAGAGAAAAGTGAGACCAGTGGGTTTAACAGAAGAAGACAACATTTCGTAAAAGAGCATTAGTGCTTCCTGCCCGTGCCCATGGAGACCATAACCAGAAATCATAGCGTTCCAAGTCACCTCATTCTTCTCAGGCATCAGATCAAATAAATCCCTAGCAACTGTAATGCTTCCACACTTTGCAAACATGTCAATCAGAGCAGTTGAAACATAGACATTGGACTCAAAACTATTGCTCTTAATTAAGCCGTGTACCCATTCTCCAAGACTTAAGGCTCCGATTTGAGCACAAGCCGAGAGAATGCTGGTAACAGTAACTGGATTTGGATTGACATTATTTTTTTGCATCGTCTGAAAAAGGGAGATTGCTGCCTCTGTTAAACCATTTTGGGTATAACCCGAGATCATTGCATTCCAGGAAGCTAAAGTCTTCTCTGCTGATTCATCAAAAAGTTGCCTTGCCAATATCATTTCATTCAATCTACAATAAACAGTAGTCAATGCAGTTGAGACAGAGGAATGGGAAACGATACCATATTTCACACAAAAACCATGGATACAATTACAGAGATATGAATGACCGAAAGGAGAATACACAGGAATCAACCCCACAATAGTACTTGAACTAACTCTCTCTCCAGAACCAAGCAATTCTTTGAACAACTTCACCGAATCCTCAGTCTCGCCATTGCAAGTAAACCCTGAAATCATTGCATTACAAGAAATCAAATCTTTCTTACGAATCTCACCGAACAACAGCCTCGCAATCTCAACTTCCCCACATTTCGAGAACAACGAAATCAAGCCCGTAAGCAACGAAAGATGAGAATAGAAACCACATTTTATAGCCAAACACAGAATTTGCATGCCTAATTTCAACTCTTGTAACTCAGCCACAGCAGGTAAAACTGCTATAACTGAAGTTAAATCAAACTTGGGCTCATTACCCAAAACCATATCTCCAAAAATTCTAATTGAATCCTCGAAACAAGAATTCTTAGCAAACCCAGATATCATTGTATTAAACAAAACAGTATCTATTTGAGGCAATCTATCAAACACCTGAATAGCTAAGTTTTCCCGCCAAATTTTAAAATAAAAATCGACAAGGGCAGACCCAACAAACAAATCCAAACCAAACCCATCAATCATTGCCATTCCATGTAATATCGCACCGATTCTAGCATCCCCAAGACTCGCCGCAGCCGATACAACGAAAGCATAACTATAATCATCGGGCTTTAAACGAGTGTTTTTTCTCAAATGGGTAAACAGAGAGATCGCCGACAAAGGCTTGTTATTGGCGGAGAAGCCTTTAATGAGAACGTTAAAGAGGAAAAGGTCCGGTTTCGGAACGGAGAAGAAGAGAGCACGAGCGTGGAGAGTGGCATTGAAGTCGAAGAATTTGTGGGTGAGTTTGGTGGTGATGGAAATGTCGTTTTTGAGGAGGCGGTGGTGGATTAGCTGAGCTTGGAGCTGGGTTAAGTGAGAGAGAGCAACAGCTTTTCTGATGAGACTGAGAAAGAAATCGCGGGTACGAGGTATGCGATAGCAAGTTTTAGCTACTGTCGATGACGCTAATATGGTTTTTGGGAGAGACATCTGAGTGTCTTCTGCTATTTTCTAAGCAACTGAGGATTGTTTATTCATTATCTTGTTGCTGGTTGGTTGGTTGTTATCGAAGAAGAGAGTGGGGGAGAGGGTGGAGTTGGAGACTTGAGAGAGCTCTCCTCTGAGACACCACCACTACAGCCTCCAGCCTACAGAGGTTTTTCCTTCTTTTTTTCTCTTTTTACGCGAGACGATTATTGCTTTATGTTGAACGACAGGTTGTTTTCGTGGACATGTGACTGGCCTCTTTACGACGTCGTCTCGTTCCTCTGATAATTTTATATTTGCAAATCATTCATTACTCGTGTTTTCTTCACGTGAGGTTCATTATTAATTAAAGGAAAAACTATAGCATATGGAATAATTACAATCTCAGTAGATATACGTTACTATAGATTGTAATAGTATAATTACTGTATTACTTTTTAGTTCACAGAATTTAACTCTTAGCTTTCAGGGTATTTTTCAGCTTTTTCATGAGACCGATTGACATAACCTAAATGTTTAGGAGTGTTTTTGTTTTTCTATATTTTTTTTAACAGTCAAACTACGACTTTACCCCTAGAAGCAGATAAAAGAAGAAGAAGAAAGGTAGGTCAAGGGTATTTTTGGTTTTTTAAACTAACCATGAACAGTAAATTAACAACTTTACCCATATATAAGACAAAAATAGTTAACTAACGATGATATCATTTTTGGTGTTTCATGGTTGGGTGAACATTAATTGAAATTGCCCTCTAAAATGACAAAAAACACAATGTTAGCGTCGGGGGCATAATGATATTTTGATGCCACATTTTTTTTTTATTATCATCAACGCGAGGGGTGTTGAGGTAATTTTGTATTTGTTTTTTTTGTTTAACTGCGCGTCTTATTGACGCTCCACTTGTTGTTTTCTTTATGCGCCTCTTAGGAGGCGTGTTCGGTGTCCTTCAGTTGGTGAAAATTCTCGTTCACCATGTCTTCGTATGCGTCGTCATGTTCTCTTTTACTTGGTAGTGCACCTGTCGCCGTAAAGAAGGCGGGCAATGGTTGGTTTTTTTGTTTTTCACCCGTATTCTCTCTCTTGCAGCGACAAGATACATATAAGTTCTTTTTGTTGACGGGTTGTTGATTTCAGTCCCTGATCTTTTTATTTCATTTTTATTCTTGATTTCTTTTATAGAAGTTTTTGTTTTTTCAATTGTACCCTTTAATTACAATTAATCACATATGTTGCCTTTCATTTAAGCTCTTATTCTTTTGATTTTTTGTTTGTTTTTGTTTCTTTTAATTTTTTCGGTCTGCAGATTTTGATTTCTTTCAGTTTTGTTCTCAAATTGAAATTAATCATATATGATATTTTTTATTTTAGACCTTATTGTTTTGATTGTTTTTCTTGTTTTAAATGCATTTAATTTTTTCGGTCTCAAATTTTTTATTTGTTGCAGTCGGGAGCTGGGATAGGAGCTGCATGGGCCTACATGACATTTTCTTTATTGACGTTACAACATGACTATCCAGTTCAGGTGTGGTATCTGAGTCCCTTAGCTATACCTCTCTTCTTGTGCAATTGAAGGCTCTATTTTATGATAATAGTGTGAGAATATTAAGCTTGCTTGTATTTCTGATAATATTCTTGCCTTTAAATAGGCATTACAAATCATTGCAGAAGTAATTACATGGATTCTTGCTATATATATATATATATACATGATTTATATGCAGAGATTGGGAGAATCATAGAGTTAATGACGTGAATCATTCTGATCACAGAATGATCTGCTGCATCTTAGCATGATCTCTTGCATCTCCATATCTGCATTTAATACATTACCATATTTCTTCACATTCCCCCTTAAGCTCAAGGCGGGGCTGAACCGAGGCAGAGCTTGTCACGATTTAGAGTAAACATTGCAGCACCAAGAGATTTCGTAAAAATATATGATATTTGATCTGATCCTGGAATGAATGCCAATGAGAGAGCACCACTTGCAACTCGTTCTCGAACAAAGTGGACGTCTATTTCAATGTGTTTTGTTCGATGATGGAACACTGGATTTTTGGCCATGTGAATGGCACTAATATTATCACAGTGTAACTTTGGAGGAGGGACAGAGTAGCCAATGGTGCTGAGTAGGTGGACGAACCATATGAGCTCCGCTGTTGTAGAGGCTAAGGCTCGATACTCTGCTTCAGCTGTTGATCGAGACACCGTGGCTTATTTCTTTGCTCCACAGGATATAAGATTTTTGCCTAAAAAGATAGCAAACCCAGTGGTAGAACGTCTGTCATCCCGATAACCAGCCCAATCCGCGTCACAAAAACCACGAAGTTCATGAATAGGAGTGCGAATGTAATGCAGTCCAACACTGAGTGTCCCCTTTAGATACCGAAAAATCCTCTTAGCAGCAATGAGATGGGTATCATGAGGTGCTTGCATGAAACGACATACTTGATGTACAACATAGGAAATGTCTGGTCTAGTCAGAGTGAGATATTGCAAGGATCCTACCAAGCAACGATAGTGAGTAGGATCGGATAAGGGCACACCATCAGCAGCAGACATGGAGGAGCCTGATGCTAGTGGAGTGTTGACTGGTTTGGCACCATCAAGACCAAACTTTTGAAGAAGTGATAACAAATACCTTGTCTGTGTGATGGTGATTGTGGACTCATCACGAGTAATTTGAAGCCCTAAGAAATAATGAATGTCACCAAGATCTTTCATATGAAAGACAACCGAGAGATATGCAATAAGCTTCTTAATCTGTGAGGTTGAGTTCCCTGTCAATAGAATGTCATCAACATAGATGAGTAGGAGCAGAATATCTGATCCTTGAATGCGATAAAAGAGGGATTGATCATATGGACATCGTATGAATCCCATTTGCTGAATGTAGGTACTGAATTTTAGATACCATGCACGGGGGGCCTGTTTTAATCCATATAAGGCTTTATGAAGATGACAAACATAATCCAGCTTAGATGGATCTTCAAAACCTGGAGGTTGAGCCAAATACACGCATTCCTGTAGCTCACCATGAAGGAAAGCATTGCTGACGCCTAATTATTTGACAGGCCAGCTTTGAGACAGTGCAATTGTGAGGATAAGCCAAATAGTGCTAGGCTTAATAACAGGACTAAATGTTTCATCATAGTCAAGTCCTGGTTGTTGTGTAAATCCACGAGCCACTAACCGAGCTTTGTATCTTTCAACAGATCCATCAGAGCGTGTCTTTATTTTGAACACCCACTTGCTGCTGATAATGTTCATATTTGGTTGTTTAGGTACCAAAGTCCAAGTTTTGTTGCTGTGAAGGGCACTCATTTCAGCTTGCATTGCTTGAAGCCATTGTGGATGTTGAAGAGCTGGTTTAGTTGATGATGGTTCTTGTGGCTGGGCAACAAGATCAGCAACAAAACAAGTAGGTATTGGATGTCGTGAAGAAATGAATACCTTGGGTTTTAGCTTTCCTGTTTGAGTTCGTGTGGTCATATGGTGCAGGCGCTGTGGAGCTAAGACAGAGGTAATGGGATGTTGTAACTGAGTTGGAGTAGCTGTGAAAGGGACTTCTGGCGAAATGGTGGACTGGGAAATTGAAACAGCAGCTGCAAATAGGGATGCTAATTCATCATGAGCTGTTTATGCTAAAACATGAGGACTGATCTGTTGTGACTGAGCAGAGGAGGATGTGCAAGGAATCTCTGATGAACTAGTTGATGAGGTTATTGAATCAGCAGCTGCAGACTGGGATGCTGATTCATCATGGGCAGAGGATGCTGATTCATCATGAACAGTTTCTTCATCTTGAACATGACGATTGTTCACTCCAGTCTTCAGCAAATGAGGAATTTTCTGCACATTAAAATGCTATGAAATACGTGCATGTGTGTCAGGTGGCTGCATACATCTGTAGGGAAATTGAGATTCATTAAATTTGACATGCCGTGATATGTAGATGCGATTTGTCTTCGATTCAAGGCAGATATAGCCTTTGTGCTTGGTTGAATAACCCATAAAAACACATCTTGTGGATTTAAAATCCAACTTTGATCGTCCAAATAGTGCAAGCAAGGGATAACAGGAACATCCGAAAACTCGCAAGGAGTCATAAGTAGGGGTGGAACCAAATATCACTTCATGAGGTGATTTATAACCCAGAACAGGAGTAGGTAATCAGTTGATCAGAAACACTGCAGTTCGAAAGGCTGCAGTCCAGAATTTTGTTGGAACAGAGGCATGTGATAACAGTGACAATCCTGTTTCTACGATGTGTCGATGACGTCTTTCAGCTAAACCATTTTGTTCTGGTGTTCCTGGACATAAAATTCTGTGAATGATGCCATTAGTGTTGAAAAGATTCTGTAAACTTTGATTAACAAACTCACCACCTCCATCACTCTGAAATATTTTAACATGTGTATCGAATTGTGTTTCCATTTGCTTGAGGAATATGGGAAGTATTACTGCTACCTCAGATTTTCGACTCATTGGAAAAAGCCATATATGTCGAGAATACTCGTCAACAATTGTCATAACCTAATTTTTGGGTTATTCCCCAAAATATACCAAAAAATAACAAAAATAAAATAAAAGGGGCTGGTGTCGGCAGAAAAATTAATGTGGAAATTTTTGACGTTTTTGAAAGCCCGGTCGTACCTCTTTTTTGCCCAGAAATGAAGGAAAGTGCGGATTTAAGGCTAAAATAATTTATTATTGGATAAATCTGCGTAAACGTTAAGTCGAAAGACATAATTATATTTTTATGGGCCAATTCGATTTAATCGCCGGCCAATTTAAAATGTAATTATGATTTCGGAATTAATTGAGAGCCTAGTTAAAGGATTTAATTAAGCGCAAGGGCTTAATTATATTTTAAATGGGTCAAATTCATTTTATTAAGGGCTTAATTAGTGAGAAATTAAGTTTGGAAGCTTAATCTGGGTTAAATTGAGAAGATCGAAATTTTCGGTGATGAAACTTTTTGGGTGAAATTGGAAGCCAAAATTGAAGATAAAAAACATCATTCTTCCTGGTTTTTCCCATTGAAAAACTATTTTTTTGTCACAACTTATTTATTTCAAATTTTCAAAAAAAAAAAAAAAAAGCCCATCACCGGAGCATGCTACACCATGCTGCACCCATGCCCACTTGCCTTTCTGCAACACACAACCGGCCATTTCTTGGACATCATCCCCATACCTGCACCTTACTTCCTTAGGCTATAAATAGCAGGAGAAACAAAGCAAAAGAGGAGAAAATATTTTGAGAGTAAGGGACTGTCACGGGGAAAAAGAAAACGGGGCTGAAATCTCGTGAAAACTGGGGGAGATCATCGGGAAAACTGGAGGGAAAATAGACAGAAGAAAGGGAAATTTTGACAATAACGATCGAAAACTAGGAAATAATACACAGACACGGGGAAATTTACGTATCAGAAGGAAAACTGAAGGAGAACTGGGGGAAAGTCGGGAATTAAAAAAAGGAGAAGACAATCACAACTGCAGCCACCATCATCTTCATCAGCTCCGGCGACCATCTTCTCCCCGGCGGTGTCCCTCTCTCTCTCAACTAGCGTCATCCATAACTGCAGCCACCAGCTCCCTCGCAGCAGCAGCCACTCAACCAGCAACTCTCCCTCCTCGCAGCCACCAGCAACGTTGCAGTGCTCTCTTTCTCTCTCCCTGATGGCTGCTCTCTCTCTCTCTAAAAAACCAGTCAGTTGGCAGCCCTCTCGCTCCTCCGACAGCAACCAGCACCACCCAGAACCATCACCCTCATCACTGCCATCTCCTCCTCCGCAGAAAGGTTCCAACCGTGGCCTCTGGCAAGGAAGCAGCAGCACACTACAAAAAAAGGGTGCCGTTAGCAACGGCATTTTGCAACGGCAAAATTCCGTTGCTAATTTTGCATCCGGAAATGGTTTAGCAACGGATTTTCCGTTGCTAAACCAATTCCAGAAAAAAAAAAAAAACATGTTTTGCAACGGATTAGCCGTTGCAAATGACATTTGCAACGGACAATGTTGCAACGGATTTTGCAACGGATAATCCGTTGCAACATTTTCCGTTGCAAATGTCATTTGCAACGGCTAATCCGTTGCAAATGAAACTTCCAGAAAAAAAAAAAAAAAAAAAACATATTTTGCAACGGATTAGCCGTTGCAAATTTACTTTGCAACGGAAAATGTTGCAACGGATTTTGCAACGGATTGTCCGTTGCAAAAGTGTCCGTTGCAAATTTGCAAAGAATAAAACTATTATTATTATTATTATTATTATTATTATTATTATTATTATTATTATTATTATTATTATTGCATCAATAATGAAAAAAAACATTTAAATTAAAGAATAAAAAAGCCTAAAAACTATAACAAAATAGCAAACAAAATCAATGAAAAAATATATTAGATGGAAAAAAATTATTTGACTTGAAAATAAAAAAAAAACTAAAAGAAAGAACAAACTAAAATCTAAGAACAAAATTTTTTCAAAAAGTTACCACCTTAACAAATAAGAAAATAATAAAAATTAAAAATCAAAACTAAGAGCACACATATATAAATATAGAAAAAAATAAGGTGTGCGTCAGGTCGAATATTGTCGGCGGGGGTGTCAGATGCGTACATAGTATTCGCAGAAAAGAATAATAAAAAAAGATAAATTATCATAGCACCCCTACATTCAACTCTTCAATGTTGTCTTATCATGGGTAAAAGAGTTATTTTACCGTGCAATAGTATGTGAAATCACTATGACACCTCCTCTGTTAACTCATAGTTTTTATCTTATAGCAGAATAGAATAGTTATTTTACTATAAAAATATAAAAAAATCTCAAAAAAATATATATTTTAATATAAAACATCAAAAAATTACTAAAACAAATGCAAGAAACAATTTTGAAGCATAAAATCAAATAATTCATCATCAGCGCATGCACGTGTGCGTGCTCTGTCAGGTTCTAAGCAATATATCTAACTTAAATCTCACACGAGGATCAGTCACAAAAACATGTTTTCATTTTCATTTCAAAACCTTTAATTATGGATAATCCGACCCAATACGAACTCTCTAACCCAACTTCACCTCCTTCAACTACTCCGAATCTGGCTCAACCTCTTTGTAAGAGCAAGTTCAATGGCAAGATCCATTTTGAAGATTCAAATCTTGAAAATGGCTATTTGAATAATGTATATTTGATTTTTTTATTGACATGTACTCCAATGGTAAAAAAATATTTTGAAGAGCTATTTTTTATATTATTTCAAATATAATGCAATTAATAGGAGTAAATTATACAATTAAATAATTGCTTTTGAAAAACCTTCGAACAATAAAATTATTTTTTTAATCATGTTTAAATAAAAAAAATAAATTTAAATATAATTAAAAGATCCGCAATATTTGGAATTTGAAATTTAAACTACTTATTGTATGTTTTTAAAGTAATTTGTATGTTTTTTTTATGGTTGTTTTATTTGAAGTTAATTAATGTTAATAGTCTTTGAGTGCTAGAAAAACTTAAGAAAATAAAATGAACACATTAATAAATAACCAATAACTTCAAACATAATTAATTAAAATACAATCCATTACATTCCTACATTCCTGATAATATAAATTAATAAATAAAATTATTATTTTTTATTTATATTTAAATAAAAAAAATGAATTTAATTATTATTAAAAAAATGAAAAGAGAGCTCCCGCTCTAGACATGGGATGGGCGGGGTAAATGAAAATTATGGTGGATTTTTCAATGATCTTGCAACTGAACATCCGTTGCAAACGGAATTTGCAACGGATGTTCGTTTTTATTTGCAACGGCATTTCCGTTGCAATTGCAACGGATTGTCCGTTGCAATTGCAACGGAACAGCCGTTGCATTTGTTCAATTTGCAACGGCAAATCCGTTGCAATTGCAACGGAAATGCCGTTGCAAATGTGAAACGCACCGTTTTATTCAAAACAATTGAATATCCACTGTCTTCCTCTTTCCCGGTCACATACTCCCATTTACACCAAAACCAGACCTTTCCCTTCTTCTCTCTTCTTCCCTGCCTCAGCAGCTCTTTCCCTTCGAAAAACGGCGACCTTCACTCTTTAAAACCAGCTCTTTCCCTTCGGAATTCTTCTCTTTTTTCTCTTCTTTTTCGGTTCGGTGACCTTCACTCTCTAAAACCAGAAGACCTTCTCTCTCTCTCCCTCTCGGTTCAGCAAAATCAAGCATCAACTCCGAGCACCACCTCGTCGGGATCCTCCCCTCTGCACCAGAAACCCAGCTGCAACGTCACCGTGGAACAACGAAGGTACGGTCACCATTTCAAATTTCTGCTCAGTTTTTTGTTCATTTTCTTAGTTTCTAAATTAGTTTAGGGTTTAGGGAGTTTTGTTCATTTCAAAATTCAAATCACGGTGTTGTTTTCAAAATGAACCAGTTATTTATAATGAAATGTAGTGACTTTAATCATGGTGTTGGCTAGACAGCAAGTCAAAGTGAAAAGAAAATTATGTCCTTGCAGCTCTGTTGATGTAATGAAACAATCTCAAATCATGGGCAGTTCTGCAACTGATCAACATTAACATTAACATTAATCACGGGATAGTACATTTACATGCTGCTCTGCTGGAAGTGTTTTGAAGTTTAAATTTTAGTCTTTGTTCTTGGTATCAACGTACGATCTTCACAATAAATCTATCAAGAAAATCATGTTAGGAAGACACATGATTATCATCTTTCGAAACCATAATGCCATTCTTCATGGTCAACACTCTAGGGACAAAATCAGAGAGTTCATTCATTTGTTGACTGATCTTATGGTTTATCCAAATGATTGGAGGAGTTAATGGTGTTTTTCTTTCGGCAGGCTCTTAATTGCTTAGAATATGAATTAAGCGTAGATAGAAATGTTGAGTCCATAGCCTGGATGGAACGGTACCTTCTGTAGACAGTGTTAACCATCTTCTTATTGTGTGTTTGGTATTTTGGTTTAAGTTGCTTTTCAAAAGTGTTTTTCACTTGAAAATGCATCAAAATGATTATTTGTTTTAGATCTTTTTGACATCCACATTAAATCATTGAAAAACACTAAAAAAATAATCAATTTGATGCTTTTTCAAGAGTAACACACCTAAAAGCATAAGCTACTGGACTCCCAAGCACTGACTAGTGGCAAATGCTTTACTTAATACAATGTCAACTTTCATGAAAGAAAAGATTATTGTTCTGCCTTAATTGATCCTCATCTGGAGATTGTTGAGGATGCTCATGTTTTCCCAATTGTTAACACTACATGTGTTAAGTAAAGCCATACTTTAGATTGATTCTAGAAGTCAACCTTTTGAATGTAACAGCAGTTCATGTCCGTAATATAACTCAATTTCTACTAGAGATGTGAATTGGTGATTTATATATGAGAATTTTACAAATTAAAAAAAAAATTTGGTTAGGTTAGTCTCGGATCTTGCCATACTTTAGATTGATTCTAGAAGTCAACCTTTTTGAATGTAACAGCAGTTCATGTCCGTAATATAACTCAATTTCTACTAGAGATTCCAGGGAGCTAAGGTTATTTCTTAGTTGATTTTAATTTATCTTTTGTCAGTAATATAACTCAACTTCTGAAAGTACTAACAACATCTCTCTACGCAGGGTTTTTTAAAGGAACATCAATCAATATCTTTTGACTTCAAATTGTATTAAATTCGCTTGAAAGGTTAGTGTAATTTGTTGATTGTGTCATTTGAGTATGAATATCGATTTAATGCATATTGTTGTGTATGGTGTTGCTGTGTGTTGCTCCTATGTGTTTTGGTGTTGTGTGTTTGATGTTTTGTTAAGTATTTGTTGTTTTTTTTGTCTTGGCCATGAATAATCCATAAACTAGAGATATCGATTGAACTCAAGTGATACATAGTTGTCCCCTTTGCCTCGTAATTTAGTATTGAATTGCGTCAAATATTTACATTATGCGTAATACAAAATGTTTCAAGATTCTAAAATGTTTCTATGTTATAATGTTTACTAGATTAATATGGATGATCGAGAGTGGATGTATCGTCGTATGAGAAATGGTCGTATGAATCCTGAATATATTACGGGTGTTAGAAGATTTATCAATTTTGCATATTCAATTGGAAGAAATGTTTCATTGGGGAAAATTAGATGTCCTTGTGTGAAATGCAAAAATCAAAAGTTTCAGAAAGAAGATGATGTTTCTTATCACTTATTGAGAAAAGGGTTTTTACCTTATTATAAAAATTGGACTGTACACGGGGAGCCTTATGACACAAATAATATGGTCCGACCTTCATCAGGAGGGATTAGTCGTGTTGTGAATGATGAGGGAGATGCAAATCCATATAGAAATATGGTTCTAGATGCAATGAGGGATGATGATGCATACTATAATGATAGGGATTGGAGTACTGTTGTGATAGAGGAAACTCCGAATCTAGAGGCATCTAAATTTTTTAAGTTGTTGAAAGCTGCAGAGGAACCTTTGTGGGATGGGTGTACTAAGCAATCAAAACTATCTGCTTGTGTACAATTGCTTAATATGAAGTCAAATTTAAATTTAACTCAAAATGCCTTCAACAAATTCACTGAATTTGCTAAGAGTTGCATGCCTGATGATGCTAATTTGGTTTCAAATTTTTATGATGCCAAGAAATTTGTGCGGCCTCTAGGACTTGGCTATGAGAAATATGATGTGTGTCGTAATAACTGCATGCTGTATTATGGGGTTGATGAGATGAAAATAAGGTGTGATTTCTGTGGAAGTTCACGATACAAGCCTAGAAACCCTACTAGTAAAGGCCCTAACAAGGCGGAGAAGCAACTCCGATACTTTCCATTGACACCAAGACTTCAGAGACTATTTATGTCTCCACATCATGCCAAGGATATGACATGGCATCATTTTCATAAGTCGGATGATGGAATAATGGTGCACCCATCAGATGGATATGCTTGGAAAGAGTTTAATCGAGTCCATCCGAGCTTCGCGGTAGATCCACGAAATGTTCGATTAGGATTATGCACTGATGGGTTTTGTCCATTTAATATGGTTTCAAATTCATATTCTTGTTGGCCAGTAATTGTAACTGTGTACAATTTGCCTCCTTGGAAGTGCATGACAAGACCATTTATGTTTTTATCAATGATAATTCCAGGGCCAAAGAATCCGGGAAAAAACCTTGATATTTTTCTAAGACCTTTGATTGATGAATTGAATAAGTTATGGTCTGTAGGTGTCGAAACTTATGATGTATACCATAAAGAAAATTTTCAGTTAAAAGCAGCTTTGATGTGGACCATAAGTGATTTTCCAGGATATGGTATGTTGTCGGGCTGGAGTACACATGGCAAATTATCATGTCCTTATTGTATGGAACACAGTAAGTCATTTCGATTAAAACATGGTGGGAAAAATTCATTCTTTGACTGTCACCGACGATTCCTACCTATGAATCACCCGTACAGATATCAGTCGGATAAGTTTGTAAAAGGAGTAATTGAAGAGCTCCCTCCTTTTCCTCGTCGATCTGGTTTAGAAATGTTAGCTGAAGTTTCTAAGTTCACCGAGGGACATGTTGGTAGCTCTTCAAATTGTGGTAAAATTCCCGGATTTGGTGTGTATCACAATTGGGTGAAGAAAAGCATTTTTTGGGAGCTTCCATATTGGCACACAAATTTAATTCGTCACAACCTAGATGTCATGCACATAGAAAAAAATTTCTTTGACAATATCTTCTACACGGTAATGGATTGCCCTGATAGAAGCAAGGATAATGTAAAGGCTAGGTTGGATATGCAGTTGTATTGTAAAAAGCCAAGCTTACATTTGCAACAAGATGCAAGTGGTCGAGTTTACAAACCGAAAGCCACTTATTATCTCTTCAAGAAAGAACAACAACAAGTGTTGGCATGGATGAAAGAGTTATCCTTTCCTGATGGCTATGCTTCAAACATATCACGGTGTGTGAAAGAGGCACAATGTAAGGTCTCCGGCATGAAAAGTCATGATTGCCATGTTTTTATGCAAAGACTTCTGCCTGTTGCGTTCCGACCTTACTTGCCTAGACCATTGTGGGAGGCATTAACAGAATTGTCAGTATTTTTTCGGGACATCTGTGCGACTAATTTAAATTTCCAACACTTGGAGTTGATGCAGAGAAATATTATTGAAATAATTTGTAAGCTTGAAAGGATTTTCCCTCCATCGTTCTTCGACTCCATGGAACACTTAGCAATACACCTACCTTATGAGGCACAAGTTGGTGGACCTGTTCAATATCGATGGATGTATCCATTTGAACGGTATGTTTTCATACAATGTAATTTTAATTTACTTTCATTGAATAATTTGTTTATTTTTTAAACTAATTAACATAAATAATGAAGGTATATGTTCTATTTGAAGAAGAAAGTCACCAATAAAGCCCAAGTAGAGGGTTCCATATGTGAAGCGTACTTGATAGATGAAATTACCAATTTTGCGTCTTATTATTTTGGTGATGACGTTCAAACAATATGGAATCGAGTTCCACGAAATGACGATGGTGGAGCTAAGAGTGAAGGTGGACAACTTTCTATTTTTTCCTATCCAGGACGAAAATTGTCTAAAAAATATTATAGACGGCAATTATCGCAGGAAGAAATGAAAATTGCGCACAACTATGTCATTTTCAATTGTCAAGAATTGAAACCCTATATAGAGTAAGTGTGAAATATTTTATTTTGTTTCTGAATTTATAATAACTTCATTTCAACTAACAATTTAAATTTTAGGCAATGTCGCCATGAGCTACATTCACGACAACCACAATTGACCGATATTGAAATTGAAAAACTATGCGAGGTTGAATTTCCAATTTGGTTGAAAAACCATGTAAGTATTTTTCACGACATATTTTGTTAAATTTACTATTTTGTATGAAATAATAATTCATACATTGTTATTGTTATGCTAGGTTGAATATAAATCAACCGGAATTGAGAATCAAATCTTTGCTCTTTCTATGGGTCCGTCAAATTCCGTGAAATGTTATAATGGGTATTATGTCAATGGGTTTAAATTTCATACTCAATTTTATGGTCGCTATAAAAAAACAATGAATAGCGGGGTTTGTGTAAAAGGAAGTTGCTACAATGGTAATGAAATTGATTACTATGGAATGCTTGAAGAAGTGATCCGGCTTAAATATTTAGGGAGTAAGTGCAAGGTTTTTATGTTTAAGTGTCATTGGTACGATACCAAACGTGGGCTTAAAGTGCATCGTTCAAATGGTTTGGTTGAGATCAAGCATACCTCTAGACTACATGGAAGTGAAGATTTTGTCTTGGCGCAGCAATGTCAACAAGTCTACTATACGTGTCCACCCGATAATAAATCTTCAGAATGGTGGGCAGTTATGAAGACAACAGCTAGAAGTCGTTATAATGTTGAGATGGGTGAATTTATTGAAAACAATGACAATGTTAAAACATTTGATGTTGATCAATCAGATGAAATTTCTCAACCATGTTGTGTGCTTCCTAATATGACACTTGATGAACCAAGTATATTTGTTGACACATCTTATTATGAAGAAGTCAACCAAAATGATTTGCTTACGGTAGAGGGAAATTGGGGAGACGATAATGAAATGGATTCGGATGAGGAAATTGAGTATGATAATGAAGTCGTTGGTGATGATGATAATGATGATGATTTGATTAGAAGTGATGATGATGATGATGATTAGCATTATGCAGGTATATTCAATGCATTTATTTTTATGTGATGATGATGCTGATTAGCATGCTGCTTGTATTTCTTATATTTAATTGATATATTAATTTATGATATTTAATATTCTTTTGTTCATATTTCTTATTATTGTCATATTGATTAGTTTTTACCAACAATACTTATTGACGACAATCCAATTGTTGTAGGATGTCTAAACAAGCATCTATATTACAATATTCCAGAAGTGATAGGTCCGCATCCAGAGCGAATAGAACTCCATCTACCGTGGATAAGAACGCATCATCTTCTCACCAACCCGAGCCTGATCAACTACATGATTATTATGCACAAAGAGTTGCAACTACAGCTTTCGGGTTTCAAGATTTGTTAGCAACACAAGGTGTCCCGCGAGATGATACAAACATGTTCAGAGAATTTAATGTTCATCAAGGTTATGCGGGAGGAGTTGGAGATGAAGTTGATGAAGATGGTAGTGATGAGAGAGAATTCGATGAGTCAAGAGAAGGTAGTAACATGCGATGTTCAGATGATCCGAATTGCCTCCATTCAATCCATGGTTCAAGCTGTTCTCGAACCAGTGTAAGCATTAAACGGAAGAGTTTTGACACGGCAATCGATCCAGTGTCGGGAAAAAAAGAACTGAGTTTGTATGGAACATCCGAGTAAGTATAATATTTTTATTACATATTTATCATTTGTGTCATTATTGTTCCATGAACGTTTGTTGCTTTAATTTTTCAGATTCAATAACGCTTCATGTGGCCGAGAAATCGGAATAATTTTGAGAACTAATTTCAAGGGGCCATGGCACTCTTGGGATAAAGTTGATGCCATGTGTAAAGATGAACTGTTTAAGGAGTTCAAGGTATGTTTTTCTGTTAACTATTTTTGAGGGAGATTTGGCAATCATGTTTAACAGTAGGTGAATGATTATTGAGAATTGCTTTGCCTTGTTTGTTTAGTAGTTTGGAAATTGAAGGGAAAGTTTGAAGCTTTTTGAATGATGGATTGATTGGTTAGATGTTTTGTTGATGTGTTTTTGACCAGTTTGGTTTTGTATTATAGTTGGAATTAGCTTACATACAGATAATTTATATGTATTTATGATTTGGGTCTGGTTTTGTTAAATGATGAGGTTGTTTGAGATCTGTGTGTTTATGTTAACATTTATTAATTGTCATATGTATTTGATAGAAAAAATATGCCTTCCCCGAAGAAGATGAAGCAATTGTTCGTAAAATATGGGAAGATAGATCTCGAACTTGCTTGAACCAACAATTGGCAAGAGCTCGAAATAAAGCTATGTCAATAATAGGTACCAAAAATATCATCGATTGCCTGGATAAAGGACCTGTTTGGATCCAAAATGAAGATTGGAATACGATGATCAACGATGTTTGGTCTACCGATAGATTTTGCAAACGATCCAAAACATCAAAACAAAATCGATTGAAGCAAACAGATGGGAAAATAAGTACCCATTCTGGTGGCTCTGTGTCATTTGCATCATATCGAGCTAGTATGGTACGAAATGTTGTTGTTCAACACTTGTAATTTAATTTGTTTAATATTTTTGTTGCTTACTTTTTTTTCCATGTTCGTAGCAAGAACAGGCCGGGGGGAAAGAACTTCCCTGGGTTGAGGTCTTTTCTGCTTTGCATCAAAAATCAAATGAGACCGGCACATTTGTAGATAACCGGTCTAAAATAGTGGTGGTAAGTACTTATATTTTATTTTATATATATATGAAATATCATTCATATTCAAATTAATATATTTTGACATGGACTTGTCTGTTTGCAGGAAAAATATAGAAATGAGATGGTTGCAAGATATGGACCTGATCAGGACAATCATCCCTCATTTGATGGAGCAGCTTGGTGTGAGGCTTCAGGGGGAGTAAGCAAGGGTCGAGTATATGGTGCACTCCGTATGCCTAAATCTAAAGTTGATGTGAGTTCTTCTTCACATACCTATTCAGTAAATTCATCATATCCAAGCACAACAACTACTAGACGGTATGAAGAGCAATTGCAACAAAATCGTGAAGCTATTGATGATATGAGAAATGAAATGAGAAATGAAATGTCTTCCATTAAAGATTGTCTTAAGCTCTTGGTAGGACATATGGGTCTAAGTATGTCAACACCTATGGCTCTGTCGATGCCATCACCTGTGGCTCCGTCGATGCCATCACCTATGGCTCCATCGATGCCATCACCTGTGGCTCCGTCGATGCCATCACCTACAATGGCACCAGGACATCGACCTCGACCTCAAATGCCATATAATGGTCCATCTTCCTCTCATCAACAACATCGTAGATCATTTCCGCCTTAAACACTTTAAAATATTTATTTTTAAGTTTCATGTTTATTTACTTAGTCATGTAAATGTAATCGAATCAGTATTGTATTAAGACTTTTAATTAATCTTTTAAATTTTATTTCCACCATATTTATGTTATTTTCAATACTCATAATATTTAAATATTTGCTAGTGCTTTTAAAAGATTTAGTTGTAATTAATTAAAATTAAAATATATTAAAATTAGATTTTAAAAATCTAAATATTTAAATAATATTCTGACCGTTGCATTTGCAACGGCAACGGCAACCCCGTTGCAACAGCAACGGACCTGCCGTTGCAACGGCAACGGACCTGCCGTTGCAACGGCAACGGCAAGCCCGTTGCAACTGCAACGGTCCTTTCGTTGCAACGGCAACGGTACAGCCGTTGCAACGGCAACGGCTATCCGTTGCATTTGCAACGGGATACCCGTTGCAAAAGTTGTTTTTGCAACGGGTCCCATTGCAACGGCTACGCCGTTGCAAATTATTTTGCAACGGCTAAGCCGTTGCAAACGAATTTTGAATCCACCTATTTCTAACGGATTCGTTCCCTTGCAAATGCCGTTGCTAATTAATATTAGCAACGGCTTTCTTTATAATTTGCAACGGATGATGCCGTTGCAAATGGCCCTCTTTTTTTGTAGTGGCAGCAGGAGTTACAGTAACGTGTTCCAGCCAACCCCGACCAGCAGCTTCAACAGCTCATTCCGGCCACCACGGGCCACCGTTTCGGACGCCACCACGACAGGGAGAACCACCTCGATCTCCTCTATCCGGTGGAAGTGGCAGGTGAGCCCCTCGTGGTGGTCAGCCGACCACCATTTCTACTGTACACGCTGCATGCAGCGTGTAATATATATATATGCTACGTAGTGAGCTGGGCTGCTCTCGGCCCAGCCCAGTTGGCTAGGCCGGGTCCAGCCCAGCCCAAGTCTCACATAGTTGTGCCCTTGGCTGGGCCGGCCCATTTGGGAGGGCTAGGCCCAGCCCGAAATTTTTATTTTTTTTATTTAAAAAAAAATCAAAAAAATTATTAAAAAAAACAAAAAAATGTATTTGTTTTCGTGCATACGGCCGAATTCCAAGATTTTTCCATGTTTATTTTTCGTAAAAAAAAATATGTTGTATCTTTCTCATATTTTAAAACGAAAATTGGATATCGTAACCAGTTTATGATTATCCTTTGGAATTTGACCAAAATATCAAAAAAAATAAAAAAAAATATTTTTGTTTTAGTTATCTCGGTGTAAAATTACATTGTAAAGTACACTTGGAGATACTAAATTTTTTTTTCTTTTATTGCGGTGTAAAATTACATTGTAAAGTACACCCGCAAACAAATTAATATTTTTTTTAATGCAGTGTAAAATTCTTTTGGTTAGTCTTTCAAACTCTTAACGAGGTAGAGATTCTCTCACGATGAGAGATCTACGTCGAACTTTAGAAAAGACAAAAAAAAAATCAAACTTAGGAAAAATAATCAAACAGCAATGCAGCTTGCCTTGCCTTAGGTAGGGTGCACTGGGGTGATGCGTCTTCCCCTTGCACAACAAGTCCCCTTACCCAAGACTCTCGCAGACCACTAGGTTCCTAGTAACCTTAATACTAGGTGGCGACTCCTGATAATTATAGTCGTAATTTTACGACTATAAAACAACCCCATTTTCACCGCGCGCCGTTGTTTCCCCGATCCCGGGGAGGTCGGGCGCGAAGCGCGAAAAAATCGATGTCGCGACAACAATAATGAAATAAAATCTATTTCCATCAAAAGAGGGGACATATGCAGGGCGCCAGACATCTGAGTGTAGTGTATGCAGAAAAGAAGTAGCATATGATTTCCTTGATTCAAAAGGTAGCTTAGTTGATTTTTCCAGTACACAGCTTTCACAGAAAACATTTTGCTCATTCATAGAGGATAAACACAATTTGGAAAGAATATTGGCAGAGGGATGGCCAAGCCGTGCATGCCACAAATTGCTAGACACTTTATTTGCTAAGAAGCTAACTGGAAACGTGGAAAGCTCCTGCAAGTTGATTGGATATAACCCATCCTTCATTAGACCTTTAAGAATTACCTGCCTCGTCTTCATGTCCTTAAGTATAAATCCCCATGGATAAAACAAAAAATAACAGTTATTATCTCTAGTAAATTGAGACACAGATAACAATTTCTTCTTAATTGCAGGAACCACAAGAACATCATTTAGCTTGAGTTTAGTTATGTGAAGAAAAATATGTCTAGTACTAGTGATAGACAAGTCCTGCCCATTTCCAACCATAACAGAGTCATTTCAAGGATAAGATACGATACCTTGGACCTCATTTGTGTCAGGTGTCATATGCTGATTTGCCCCAGTATCAGAGTACCATGCCTCATCTGCAGTTTCTCCAATTTTAATTGCAGCAAATGCTTTGTACTGGTCAGCTTCTTCATCAGATGCAAAGCATCCATTTGCTTTGTGATTTGGCCCCCCACATCAAAAACAAGTGATGCCACCACGTCCACGACTGCTACCATATGAGGGGTGTTTCTGACGTGTTCCAACAGAGTTTCCTGTCTGACATGGAAAACGAGTTTCTTTAGCTCGTGGTGAAATGCTGCCAGTGAAATTTCTTCCAGTGAAGCTGCGATGATTTCGAACATGAGCATTTTGATTTATCCATGGTTTTGAGTTTGTGCGACCACGATTTGTATAGAAAGCCACAGAGGGAGCAGTTGTTCGTGCTCCTTGAATTCGAATTTCAAAGTCACAGAGTTTGCCAATAACTCCTTCAATTGTTGGAAAAACATCTCTAGCATTTAATGCTGCCACTATAGGATCAAATTCAGATCCTAACCCACGAAGGATACAAATGATGAATTCATCATCATCTACTGGTTTTCCTGCACCACAGAGAGACAAAGCCAAAGATTTTGCTTTGTGTAAATAATCTTCCAATGAAGACGTACCTTTTGTCAAGGATTGTAATTCGCCTTTGATTTGTTGTATGCGATCTCTAGTGTGAGTACCATAAAGGGTCTCTAATGCCTGCCATGCATCATATGAGGATCCACTATTGATGACTTGTGAAAGAGGTCCATCAAATAGTGAACTATTGATTCATCTAAGGATCAATTGATCAGTACGCAGCCACACTGCTGCAGCAGGATTTGATTTCAACTCACCATTTTCACCAGTGATGGTTGATTCTGGGAAGGGGATTTCATTCTTCACGTAACCGAGAAGACCATAGCCACGTAGAACAGGGATGACCTGTGCTTTCCATAGAAGATAATTGTTTGAAGCTAGCTTGGTGGAGATGTCAGGTAAATGTGATTTCGGGAGTGAAATCTCAAGAGAAGTGGAAGACATTGTTTGGCTTGATGTGGAAGATGTCGTATTGTTTGGCTCTGATACCATGTGAGAATATTAAGCTTGCTTGTATTTCTGATAATATTCTTGCCTTTAAATAGGCATTACAAATCATTGCACAAGTAATTACATGGATTCTTGCTATATATATATGCAAAGATTGCGAGAATCATAGAGTTAATGACGTGAATCATTCTGATCACAGAATGATCTGCTGCATCTTAGCATGATCTCCTGCATCTCCATATCTACATTTCATATTTGCATTTAATACATTACCATATTTCTTCACAAATAGATGGGCTTGGCCGACATTGAAGCTTGAATAATTGTAAAACTTCAAGGTCTCTAACAGTAACAGAGTTCACCATTGTGCCTTTTTATATTATAGGATTCCGGCTTCCGACACCCACTTCATGATCCTAATCTTGCACCTTGTAGCACTCGGCTTGAAATTCTCAAACCGTACCAAGTTCCTCTCCAACCAGATTGCCCATAAAATGTTGATAAAGCCAGCATTCCAGAGATCTTTTAGCAGAAAAGAAAGTCGCCTAAATTTCATTACCTTACAGTCGAGTGGCTTAAAAGCTCCTCCATGGTTTCAGTCCCCCCCAAAGTGGGACTCTCATGCATTAAGACAATTCCCCCATTTAGCTATTCTGTTACAACTTTTGTTTTTGTTTTCGAGACAATTTAATATCCTTGATTGCTTAAACAATAATAGTAATGATAATGAAGATAATAATAATAATTTATTATAATAATTATAGTGCTTATGATATTAATAATTATGATTATTGTGCTAATGGTAATAATAATTCATAAAATAATATCAATAATAACAAATTTTATTATACTTCAAACGATTATAATAATTATATTCATAATGATAATAATACTAATTTTACTTTTTTCCTTTAATTATTTTTATTTATTTTTCAAATCAAATAGTTTTTTTATGCTACTAATAATTTTTTGAGTTTTTGCTTCAATCATGATAATAACAATTAGAATAATAGTTCATATAATTTATCATTTGATATTATATTTATTAAAAAATAAGTTTTGCAGCTTCTCTATATATAATGTTTCAAATCAAATATCACAGATTAATAGTTTGAAAAAATTATATGGCTCAATACCGTCTTTAATTTTTTGTCCCGAATTAATTTAATCTCATTTTTTAAAGACAAAGGTTTCTTTAATCTTAGTTTTTCATAGATTTTATCAATTGCAATTTTACTATCTTTTGTTACAGAAAGCAAATGACTCATCTTTAATGAATTTTATCAATTACAATTTAACTTTCACAATACATCTTATGCACAATCTCTGCAAAAATAAACATGATACCGATTGAATGATTAACCAAGCAGTCAAAATAAGACCAACAATCAATTAGTTTGCCGCAGAAAGCAAATAACTCATATTTAATTGATTTTATCAATTGTCTGCTCATAGATCTGCGAGTGCAATTGTCTTTGATTTGTTATCTTATTTTTATAAAATTGTATTACTTCACATTAGTATTAAACATAAAAAAATGTTTTATGAATAAATTTTTTAGCATTACTATTAAAAAAAACTCATACTCTTAACATTTGTTGTTATATTTATAAAAAAATGGTCCTACATGCGGCAAAATGTAAGGTAAGTGCCCCGTTTTGTCTAAAAATAGTTCAATGAATCTATGAAAAAACATGTCTTATTGTTAAATAACATTAAAAAAAACATTTATTAAGATCTGAATCACATATTTTATGTTAAGTTATGAAATTTAACCATGCTCTAATAGAGTCTGAATTGGATATGTGATAAAAAAAACTTTCAACAACAATTGTATCCACCTCTATATATTAATATAATTTATCATAATTATACGATTTTAATATATATTTAAAATAAATTTATTAACTTTGATTAACTTATAAAATATTTTATTTCTTTCATAGACCATTTAATTTATGTTATGGAAATTGATTTATAAAAATATGGATGTTTGATTCCAGTAAATAAAATTGAAGATGAATATAAAGATTAGAAGATTTCCACAAAAAAAAGAAAAATAAATAAACTCAATTGTAATTCTTGGTTAACTCGGTTAGATTTTGCATTTAAGACCCTTTTTAGAGGGGTTTTTTTTTTATGTAGATAAATAGGTTAAAAGTTGTTTTGAGGGTATTTGTGAGGTGTTGTGTTGGTTAAAAGGGGTTATAAAATATTTTTTTAGGGGAAAAATAGATATGTCCAATTCATTAGTCACTAGGTGGTTAGAAAATGTACAAACAATATGTTAATTAATTATTATTTTTTAAAATATACAAACAACTTAAAAAAAACAAAAACAAATAAAGCTTAGGTGCGCGAGCCTAGACTACCACGCGACACACTTAGGCTTTTTTTAGTGGCACGCTAATGTGCCGTTTGGTAATGTGTTAGCGCCGGAAGTTAAATGTAGTGTTTGGTTAATTGTCAACCGAAGGTTTTTGGCATGGTCCCACATCAAATTTTAATGCAAACTCAGGCGCAAGAAAAATAGTAATTTGCTGCTTTTCTTGCTTTTTGATATTGGGGGGCCCTGTTGGTCTTGCTTTTCACGTGTTCGTGATTTTAATTAATGTTCAATGGTCTGAAAGTGTTTGACGAGATATTGCAGAGATATTTGGTTTGTTGGGCATCAATGATTAATGACCATTGAATTTTCAATATATATATATATATTTTGTTAATATCTTAAAATTTATTTTTATATATATATTCAAAAATAGTTTTTTAAAAAAAGTAAAACATATTTAAACTTTTTAGTTTTAAATTGTAGTTTTGTAGAAACTAAAATAACATGTTTTTTTATTTATTCAGAAATGCATTAAAATAATATTTTAAAAAAAAAATCATTTCATTAATCTCAAACCTAAAAAACAGTTTTAACCAAACAGTTCAAAATTTATTTTGAACTGCATCTAAAGTGCTTTTTATGAAACTGTTTTTTTGAAACCTCAACCACAAAAGCAAAAGCAATACCAAACACACCCTAAGTCATCAAGCTCGTGATCCTAAGCTCTATTTTAGGGTTTTTTTGTATATTTTTTTAGTGCATAATAAATTTAAGAATTGTTTTTATTAAACTTGGTTTGAAATTTGAACCTTGGCGCGGATCAAAGTTTTTATGGGTTAAGACACAACATCTAGGGCCTTTTTTTGTTTATTGCAATTTCTACTTAATTAAAAAAAAAAAACATAATTTTACCATTTATTATCATTAATTTTTTTATTGAACTTAAAATTAAAAACATGCAATTTCATAAATTTCATCTTCAATTCTTTTATAAGTCTTCAATTTACTTCTAGATTGAATCCAATTTATGATTAGTTAATACTCAATCAAGGCCCTGTCAAGAAGAGAAAAAGGTCAATATAATATATTCCCTGGCACTCCGTTGTTTTATTTTTTAGCTAGGGTTAAGTAAGGTTAAATTCAATATAATTCTTTTCTTTCCACTCACGAGTACTAGCACAGAACGTATGCATGCATGCGGGGAAACACAGGGTATGGAACTCTTTTTTCTTACTTGTCTGAGATCTGCTTCTACATTGAGTTTCCAATCCTTTCCTTCTCATTTTCTTTCCATTCCCTTGATACAAAAAAAACACAGGAAAAGATGGAAATAAAAAAAGAATAAACTTTCCCACTGAAGTTAAGATGAAAAAAATAAATAAATTTACATTTGAACAGAGATGACCCTGTAATTTGATCTCTACCGAGTGAAGAAAAGTTAGGTTAGTGGCTGATCAGGGCCATGAAGGTGTTTTCATTGCCATGAGCGGTGGTTGTTGCTTCTCCAGAGCTTCTTTCATTTGTATACGATGAGTCCTAATGCTGTACTCCTCTACCTGCTTCATGCTGAAAGCAATTAGACATATCCAATATGTACAGACACGACAATAAAAAGGAAAAAGAAACCCTAAAAATGTGAAAAAGAAACCCTAAAACCAGTACATGTTTGCTGGGATTGGATTTTTGGGTTTTATCGGAACCTTGCAAATGATGGGATTCTTCAAGCCAAACCAAGATTGAGTTTGAGCTTATCTACTTATTATTAAGTTCCATCTCCAACAAATAATTCTCTTAAAGTGTTTCTAGACAGATAATAGCACCTAGCAACAGTGGACGATCAACATCATAGATCACTGCAATAAAACATCTCTCTGGATAGGAGCAGGAAAAAAGAAAAACGAAAGCAGGATCTTATATTTCCTTCGAAGTGGCTAAATTCATTTCCCCTTCAAGAAAGAACAGAGTTGATGCTCTGAGAAAGAATCACATGGCAAGAAAGTTATGATATGGCATAATCCAAGAGTAGATGATAGGCTGACTAAAAGACAACAGAAATACAGAATCCGATGAAGAGTATAGAGGGAAGAAAAACATATATGGAAAGAAGGTTTTCTTAAGAAGCAATTCAGTCGTAACTCGGCAAATTTTTCCTGATTGTGTTTCTTTGACATCCAAAAGATCCAAAATCCAGAATAAAAACTATTAGAACCCAAAAGTTGATTTTGATTTACAATGCTGGTTCACACTACTGAAATTACTTAATCTTATCAACATAAGAACTTGTTAATTTATTGCATTCAAGGACTAAATTTGGCATAAATTTTTTTCCCCGCGAAAACATAAGTAATACAGAATGCGTTTTTGTTCTCACCTGCATAGCTGTTGTTGACGCCAATAGAGCTTCACATTGATCAAGCTTGGTTTTCTCTTGTGCTGCAACAATGGCGAGCTCATAAACCAAAGCATTCATCTCCTCCACCTATAGCACAAAATATAATAAAAGAACCACAAATAAGCTTTAGATCTGCAAGTAATTTTGGCAACAACAGGATGTAGTTTGAGGCGAGCATTGGAAATTGAGAAGTGTGGCCTAAAAAGGAATTAATTCAATTTAAATAGTTAAATTAAATGAAGAATAATCTATGAAAGGATTGACTAGAGTTTAATTTTGCACTTCAACTGAGTGATTCCTAGTCATAACAGGAACTTAAACTACAAGGTGAGCATGGTCCAACAAAAAAAATTCCATTTGCCAATCTATTTCTTTATGCATTGATTGACAAGATTGAAACTAGATAGCTAAGACATGTATCTCACTCTTGGAAGTAAAGAACATATGGAAGATCCCATGGCCTGCATCACATCAACAGCCGAGCAAATAGCAACCTTCAAAGATTCTATATCTGCCTGAAAAAGTGCAATACCAATAATGGCATCAATGTCAATCGCTCTCCCGAAATCACTTCCAATTATCTGTTAAAACAAAACATACCTTCGCCCCACCAGTCATTGGAAGACGAAGAGTGCTTGCCTCCAGATCTTCCACAGCCCCAGATAAAGAATCAGTATGATCATTCTCAAGTAAAGCCCAATCCTCAAGGTAGGCGATCTGAATCAATTGGCATAGCAATTAGTAGATAATGGGGTAACTCAATTGGATTCAACTCAGCAAGACTAAGCTGATTTTCTTATAGCTTCAAAAAACTGCTTTTCAAAGCTCCCCTATTCAACAACTGTTAACCTTCAATCTGTCCATGTAATTCAAGATCTCCCAGATGCATATATGCGTATTTTGCAATGATTGGTTAGAAGCCCCCGACTCTTCCATTTGTGTAGACAATAAGTTACGATGGGGGGGGTGCTTTGTCACAAATATTTGATTACCCTATGTGTCTCAAGAACCTTAAACAATTCCAATCTAAGCTGATGCTAGATAGGTAAAACTCATCTTTCTCACAAACACTTGGCATGCTACCTACATGTTAGGATTTCATTAGAATAATGGATTTGAATGTGGTTTTTTCCCCTCAAGGAGAAATGGTTACAACTTCTATTTATATAATTTTAAATTAAATCAATCTAAAACACATATTGGTTTCCATAACGAACCGCAACCTACAACATATTGACAGAGAAAACCACTCAGCAGATAAATAGAAACAATTAGATCATGTTGTTGTGAAATACTAAAACAGTAATGTCATGGTAAAGAGAGGCATTACTTGATCAGTCAATACTGCATTCAGTTTGAGCTCCAACTTTAGCTGTTGGAGATTGATCCTCTTCCTAATTACCGAATCCCACAAAGCTAAAGTGGTGTCCCAAACGTTGTATAGAGTTCTCTGCACCATCAAAACATGTTTTATGAGTTTAAAACATCAAAGGAAAGGAAATTCTCTTAGAACATCAACTTCAAGGACAAAAGCTTAAGCATGCTCTATTCATAAGCCATTTTCTGTGATTCGAAAACGGGATAAATGCCATGGTTTGCTCTATTCATAAGCTTAAGCATTCAGTTTGTAACTATTTTTTCCCCATGGTTTGCAATACTCGAAACAAGCATACAACTTTCTGTGTTTCGTAATAAAAAGAAATCTAATAGCTCTTGCCACTAAAAAGGACTGAAACTGAGATAATATTGCTTTGAATAATGACTAAAGGCACCATATACCTAGAATTATATTTAGTGAAAGGCCACAGGAAAGATGGTATCAAAAGTTCCGTGCAATTATCAAAACATTAAGATAAATGCCAGATTCAGGAAACCTACATTCTAAGGAAGTCAGTAAGTGATTCCTACCTCAGCAGTCACTTTCTGAATGTAAAGAACAGCCCCTGCCCGGGCATTAGCAAATCTCCACTGCAAATATCTGTTGTATAGAAGCCGTATCTGATGAGCATCTTCAATATAGCTTGCACCCTTTTTCCCCCTTTTAAAATCCGCTATAAAACTAAGCACAGAAGTAGAATTATTGACTTGACTGGAGACACTTGATGGCCTTATCCGAGATGGGCTAACCCCTGTAGGAGGAGTAGATGGTCTTGTCCGAGCTGGACTTCCACCTCTACTAATGCAAGTCCTACTTGGTGATGCTGGACGCGATCCAGTACTTGGCAAGGACTGAGATCTAACCGCAGAAGTTACCAATGATATTCTGTCCGATAAACTTGATGCAACAAGCTTCTGAGCCCCAGTTATCCGCTGCAATTTATCACCAACTGAATTCACCTCAGACACTATGCCAATTTCTTCTAGTGATAACTTCGCAGTATCACTAGCAGAATTCTGTAAGGGTTTTATTACACTATCAGGTGTGGGCGTTCTCCTGAGTGAAGATAATCCAATTCTAACTGGAGTTGACAAGGTTTTAACACTCTTATCAGTGAGATCCACACTTCTATTCAATGATGTATTAGAAGATACCTTCCCACCTATCCTACTAGGCCATCGATGCTGATCAATCAATCTAGAATGTATGCCATCCACTGGTTTAGCGTTCTCTGATTGATCCTGCGAATTCTTCCCTTTAAGAGGACTCCTCTTTCTCTCTGGTGTAGGCTTTCGGGACCCAGCAGGCGTTTCGGCCTGCTTATGAACTACATTTGAAGAAGGCCTCAATGTGCGATCGTAGGTGACATTATTAACTGTTTTTTCCTTCTTACTGATAGGAATAGAAATACTATCTGATTGAAATGAAACACTAAGACTTCTCATTGTAGAAGGCCATAAACTCTCTTGTAACCGACCACCGGCACTTAGCCTTCTAGATGGAAATTGCACATCAACTGATGAATCTTGAACCGGTGTGGAGGGGTTTGGGGGTGAAGGTGGAAATGAAGGGCGCCTCCTCTCGGCCGATTGAGATCTTTTAGGCAGCACTTGGGATGGTGCAGACAACGTTCTAGTGAGGCTTGGTGACGGGAAACGCCTAGCAACAGAAGGTGTTGTTGAAGAGGGTGATTTGTACCTGGAACTAACCTCCCTCGTCCGAGGACGGCGGGCTGCTGCTGCGGCATTGCTGTTTCTCTCAGCTGAAACCAAGGGAGGTCTTGGTTTATCCAGCACTGCAGTGTGCTTCTCTAATTCACACACATCCATCAAGAACTATCCAAATTAGACCACATTAATGGATTCTTCACATAATTAATCAGCCAAATTTGACAGCTTCATTTTCAAGTATACCACATTGAAGGGAATCACACAAATTGCTCATAAAGAAGATCCTTTTCCCTGCAATAAATCTGCCACAAATGCACATAACCAGGAAGAAAAGTAAAGATACTGCGGAATGGCAGTGAAAAAAGCAAAGAATATAAACCAATAAAAAAGAAAAAGAAACCCCATAAATTGAAAAAAGCTTACATCTTTACAGAGACTCAGATCTGAAAGATTACGAATTCGAGAATCAAAACAAATAAATGCAAATGGGCATTGATTTTTCATCAAAATTAGCCCAAATCCAAGCGGACCTGGCGATGACAAAGAGTTTAAGCAACGGTTACGATAAAACACCATCAGAGGCCAAAACGTGGCACAGAAAAATCCGGAGAGTGACACAACGTGCATTAACGGTCATCACTGTTTTTTTGGGTTGAAATAAAACTAACTCTTGGTTTAACGGGTCCCCTATGAGAATGGGAGACTGAAGAGTGGACTGCTGTGATGGAGAGGACTAGGATAAAAGACTACAAAAATGGATGGGCGTAGGATAAGAATGGTTGTTTTTCTTTTTCTATTTTGTTTCTCTCTTTGTTTTTAGCATATATAACTTGCGCTTTTGTCCCTCTCATGGGAGTGCCATGGTCGGCTGGGCAACACAGCACTTTCCCTGTTTCCTTCCTCTCTTTTTACTTCTTTTCATGATGAAGAATTCAAAGAAAGTGATTTCAAAGCCCACACACATAAGCAAACAACAGCAAAAATGTTTGTTTCACCTTTCTGTCTCTAACACATAAACTCCATATCTTAGGATGAAACCGTGATCCCCATTACTGTGGGTGTTAGGGCTTAAAAGTCCGTGAATTGTGTGTGATGAGCACTTACTGTCCGAATCGACTCTATCCATCGCTGGTGTTCTTAACATGTTTTTGGTCAGAAAATTGATGAGAAATAATAGTCACGTGGTTATTAGGCAGAAAATAAATTGACAGATATATGTTCAAATGTAAACTGTGATGGGCATTAATGAAACAAAGAGCTGCCTCATCGGGATCCCACAGTAAATTCATTACAACTCTCCTTTATTTTCTAACCTGAGTTTTCTCGAGTTTGTCGTCTAGTAAAGCTAGAGTGCAAGAAGAAGAAAACATTGGAAATAATGTGATCTGTTCTTATGCAAATAATTTAAAGTATTTTAATAATTAGAAGATTGAAGTTGCAGGTGCTAGTGTTCTTGGGGATACGGGAACAGGCCACGTGCAAGCAAGATCATTGCCCACCCCCACGACTAACTACTACTTACTTACCCTCACTAACTCGTAGTTATTAAGTATTAATTCACAGTAAAAAACAAAATCTTTTAAAATGATTCTAAATCGTGGAATTGATTCCCTTATTTGCAGAGCTTAGTGTTTTATATTATTAACGTTTTGACCACTGGGTAGTTTGTTTTATTTACGTGAGTTCCAGACTATTTTGTGTATACCTGGATTAATTACATAAAATCTAAAGTTAATAACTATATAAATCTCAATAATAGTAAAATTTATGAGACCTGAATCGGATGTCCAGAGTAAGACTAGAGACTTACCAGTGTAACAGCACCCTCCGGTTAACCACCGGGAGAATTCTTATTTCTTGATTTAGTTGCACCGATCGATGAAAACCCAGAAATGAAAATCTTGGATTTTTAATAAAGAATCTATTTGACATAATAATGACTGTTTTGGCAGGTTTGTGTCTCTGGTATTGAAGACAAGTAATACAGTGATAACAAAAATAGAGAGAGAGAGCTGTATAAATCTCTCTGATATATCTCAGAAATGGCAGAAGAAAGATACACCCAAGTTTTTTATAGCTCTCAGAATCATGATTAAAAACAGAATTTAACAGAAGAAGAAGAAGAAGAAGAAGATCAAAGATGAAAGTTTTTTGATAACTGAAAAAAGGGTAAAAATCTAATATATTTATGTTCAAGGAAGGGGAAATTTCTCACCTTTCATGACTGACATAAGTCAAACTGTTTTTTGGTGATGGAAAGTAGGAAACTAATCAATTATAATTAACTCCGTTAATACCGCTTCAATACCCGGGAAAAAAGATCGGAAACTGAACAGAAAAGGACTCTGGCAGCTTCAAGAGATCGCCGGATACAAAGATGAGAGGGGGTCAACGGTGATGGAAGAGAGAATTCCGGTGAGGGAAGTGCAGTGATTGTGTTTTTGGAGGGAGGGGAGGAGAGTAATAGGTAGATTAATAAAAAAAAAAAGAAGGTTTGAATGAAAAATGAGGGAAGGGGAACGTGAGTAAGAGACGGTTTTTCTGTTGTGAAGAGGGACCGTTGTTTTCGCGCCACCTACTTTATTGACTATTCTTAAGGACTTTTCTTCTGGAGTGGGGATGATAATCGGTATTCGCGGTGGAGTTTCTTTACGTTTATATTTTATTTATTAAGTAAAAATATTAAAAAATTATATCTTATTCTGAATAAATTTTAAGTATACATTATTCAACTAATATTTTATATTAAAGATTAAGTTTGAATATGATTTCAGGATGAGTTCTCCTATATTCATATCCTCTATTTATTATATATCAAGTAAGATAACCATAATAAAAATCAGTATATTTAGATTTAGTCAAGTAAAATCTACTAAATTCAAAATAAATTATGAAATTTATATTGTTTATAGAATTGTTTTTACTCTCTAACTCATTTTTTTATAGTAGTAATTAATTGTTTTTTAACAACTAATTTAAAGCCTAAATTATTTTTATTTATTTTCTAAAATATTTGGTATTGTGATGCCTTCTAATTGTTACCCAAATACAAAGGAAGTTTTTTTTGCTTACTCCAATAGCTTTCCTAACTTTATTATAATAGAAAAAACTACCACCATACCAAATACATGCTTAATATTTTTTTATGCGACAAAATTTCATCCCCAGAAAGTATATTTTATGAGTCCATGTGAGCGAATAAAATCCTGGTTGTCCCGGACTCATACAAGGGATGCACGTCCTGACTTGAACTCAAAAATTACTTTGCAGATCGCAAACTTTCTGTTATCACGCCATGACACTGGGGGACTACAATCAAATAAATAAATAGAATTAAAATTAAATATGCATTTTTTTTCTAAGTTGGGAAAGGAGAAAGATCAGGTCCTTAACTTTATTATATTTGAGTTTTATTCTGTTTTCAAGATTAATTAAAAGCAGAACATGAATCGCTGCTTGGAATCGAGTAATTAATCCAGAATTTTTCTGAATCAAACACATTTTGTTTTATAATGTAAAAATAGAAAAATAAATAATTAAACGAAATTTATCGACTAAAATCCCTATTGAATGGTGGCCGACATGTGCTGCAATGATCTGAAGGTCCACATTGTACCATAGAAATAATGACATTAGGGGATCAATCAATTTTCAAAGTACAAAAATAGATGCGACAATGCAAAAGAAATACTAAGCACCAACGAACTTTTGAACCCAAAACCTTTACACTTAGTGAGAGGGAATATAAAATAATATTTTAAAAAAATATTATTATATCAATCATGAAAATTTAATTCTAATTACCTTACTATAAATAAATAAAAAATGTTGATGTTAAATCAATAAGTAACTTGATAAAATAAAATTCAATCTAATTATAAAAAACAAATTAAAGACTTTGAAGAACAAATCTAACACTAAAGCAAAACTACAATCTTTTCTTCTTCTTCTTCTTCTTGGCATGTTTTTTAAGAGATTTGATCCATAGTTTTTTTTTTTGTTTTTTTTTCTTATACCTCTTTATTGAGGTTTTGACATTTCATCTCTATAATTTATTTGATTTGCATTTCAATCCCTAGATTTTATGAAGAGATGAGATAAAAGAAATTCGGTTGTCTATATTTAGGTTATCAAAAAATTGATTTTGGTGTTTAAGAGTCTTATTTGATGATAAGAATCTCATTTACATGTTTTTAATCCCTCATTTTATCTAAAAAATATATATCAAAGTTTAAGATTTTTTTTTGACAAATTAAAAGTTATTTTAAAGTGTTTCTTAGGTGTTTTTAAAGTTCAAATAGACTAAAAATATTAATAAGAAAATGAGCAAATTATAAAATCCAGATAGATGAGTTTTTTTATTTTATTTTACAGTGGATGGGTATTTATGTTGATATTTAAGCCAATCAAACGTTGTCGTACAAGCAATTGCAAAATTTAATAGTGTTAGCCACCATTAGATCTGCATGTCCATGGCTGTTCAATGAAGGACCAATGCCTCCTCAGTCATGTGGTCTGAATTCTGGAGACTAATGGCATAAAGTCCCAGAAGTAGATGTGAAGCTTCTCGAAGGAAAAATCTTCTTCAAATTCTTACAAAAACAAAGTCTCATTAGAGACAATTCTCTTCGCCTCTTCCAAGAACTCATCTTTGTTTTAAAAATAATTGAAAATTAAAACTAATTTTTAATTTTTTTAATATTTTAAATCATTTTCATATAGTAATATCACAAACGATTTTTAAAAAATAAAAAAATATTATTTTAATATATTATTAAATAAAAATTACTTAAAAAAACAAACTAATTCATATCTCAAACAAACACTCTGTTTTGTCTATACTCGTTGTCCTAACCTGAATTGTCGGTCAAGAAGATGGGATGTTGCGCGCAACTTTTCATGGGAAGACCACATAGCTACTACTAATCATTTCACAAAATCCCAACACCACGACCCAAAGGAAACGGTGAATAAATATCTATAAAGAAGAAACCAAAAAATGGTACTAATAATCATCATTAACCTCAGGTTTTTTTTTTTTTTTTTATTGAAATATATTAATATATATTTTAATTTCTCTTAGACTTAAATCTGGTATAAACTCACACTATTTTATATTTAATTTTTATTAAATAAAATAAATAAAACAATAATACTATAATTATTTTATCTAAAAATTTAAATTATTAAATAAGATAATATTATTTATATTATTTTTTAACACTAAATTTATTTTACGAGCACAAAAGGGATAAATTATTTGATGATGTGAGATGGCAAATGAGCGCAGTTGAATTTCTTGGTCGCATGCCTCCTAACCCCAGGATATATACAAATATTGTTTTTTATGAAGTAAGTTCCTATGTACAATTATTTTTTATATGACCTAAAATATGTATTAATTTGTCCATGGTTTCATTAAAAGAAAAAAAAATATTGGTCGGCTCTTCCACCAGCCATATATATACTAGTCATTTCCTCATGCTTCGCAGTAGCTAAAACAACATTTTTTTCAACACAAAATAATATGTTAAGAGTATGAGATATTAAGATTGTGAGATTTTTTTTTATTATACTATAAATTTGAGAAAAATAATTAATATGTGCAGAATTTCTATGCAGCGCAACTTTTTAATAAAATATATGAATTTTAAATTGATATAAATTTATTTATTTAACAGGTTTCAACATCATCATTAAAAAAACAAGAAGATTAGGATATTTGAATCATCAAATTCACTGTATTAGGATTACTTCATTTCATAATCTAATTTAAATTAAATAAAATAATAAAATATAAATTGTGGAAACACTTATGATAACTAAATAATAGAAATAAATAATTGATTTTCTATTTATAAAAGAAAAAAGCATTATTGGAAATTTATTGCAAAGTTATCATCCTTATCATGATTATAATAGCTAAAATTATTACCACCATTACTTTCAAAACAATTAGAATCATTAAATTGTCTTGAAAAATATAATAACAAAATATTTTCATAGAAAAGCAAACAAGAAAACAAGAAAACAATAAAACAAACAATCACAAAAACTATCATTTTTATTGCGCAAACAATGAAATTATCTCAAAAAATAAAAAATAATTTTAACAAAAAAGCAAACAAAAACAACAACAAAAGAAAAAACTAAAATAAATATTATGAACATAAAAAAATCATATGATTAGAAGAACAAATAAAAATAACAAAAAACACTAAAAAAAAGAATAAAGGGAAAAATCAATTACATAAATTAAAATTATAGAACTGAACCGAATAAAAATAAAACCCCAACAAAAAATAAAAGAAAAAATGAATAAATACGGACAAAACATAAATATTTTCCGAGAAGGACCAAAAAAACCAAATAAATTAATACTAAATAAAAAAAAAATAAGTGTCAAAATAAAAAACAAAATATATAATTAATTCCAAATGAATGACAAAAGTGCAACAAATCAAAATCTTGGGACCGAAAAACAATAAAGGGATTTTGAAAAATAAAATACAGTATAACCAATATAAATTAAAATTTCAAAATGGAACTGAATAAAAATTAAACCTAAACAAAAACAAAAATTAAAAACAAACACAAAAGGAAAAAATGAATAAACACAGATAAAAAAATAAACATTGTCTAAGAAGGACTGAAAAAACCAAAAGAATTAATACTAAATAAAAAATTAAAAGAATAAGTGCCAAAATAAAATAAAAATAACAAAATATATAACTAATTCCAATTGAATGATAAAACTGCAACAAATCAATACCTTAGGACCAAAAAACAATAAATGGATTCTTAAAAAGAAAATGCAGTGTAATCAACATAAATTTAAATTTCAGAATGGAACCGAATAAAAATAAATCAACAAAAATTAAAAATTAAAAACATAAATGCATAAATATAGACAAAAATAAACATTGTCCAAGAAGGACCAAAAAAATCAAAGGAATTGATACCAAATAAAAAATTAAAAGAATAAGTGTCAAAATGAAAAACAAAATATATAATCAAATGGATTTAAAAAAAATGCAATGTAATTGTTTAAAAATTAAAAGAATAAGAACTGAAATAAAAAGTAGCATATATAACCAATTTCAATTGGAGGACAAAATTAGAACAAATTAAAACTTGCATACCACAAATATTAAAGGAACAAAAAACAAATCAAAAATCAAAAGATTAAGAACTGAAATGAAACGTACCATAAATGATCAATTACAATTGAAGAGTATAATTGAAAACAATCAAAATTTCCATTGAAGAAATCAGTAAGAAAAACAAAATTAAAATCCTAGGGACTGAAACGAATAATCAGCAATATGAAGGATTGTACTGTACTTTACGGCTGCAGGAGAGAGAAAAGGGGAAGCAAAACCGTCCACAAACGATCCCACGATCACCTTCACACGCCACGCGCCGCATCGTGAGGAAAAGGACACGGCGGTGAATCGTACGACATGACGATCAGACTTTTTCATCATCTATAGACATCGCACGCGCCACCTAATAGGAGCGTGCACGTGCAAAATCGATGGCGTGCTTGTATGATACGTCTGCAGTAAATTCAAGAACAAATAATAAAAAATTACAGAATTACTTAAACACTCCTGCACCCAACGATAACCACGAAAAAACTAGGTGTGAAGTACCACCATGCCCCCAACAACAAAGCTTCATTTTCGTCTTTTTTGGAGGGTATGTAAGTAATGGTGCCGTGCAGAAATATATGAAAATCCAAAATACCCTCCACCAACCTTCTTTTTGTGAGCCCCAAGGGTAAATAGGTAGTTTCACTGTACAATAAATGTTGAAAAGATCATAACACTCCCTGTACCAGGGTTAAGTTTTTGGCGTTCTATAGGTAAAATAGAAATTTTACTGTTGAAAAACACAGTAAATAATGTACAGTGAAACCTCGAGGCGTTACACACACACACACACACACACACACACACACAAACACACACACACACACTAGCCATTGTCCCCACGCCTTGTCGCAGTCGGAATCATATTTTTTTCAACGCAAAAATATATTAATCGTGTGAGATTTTTTTATTATAATATAAATTTGGGGAAAATAATAAATTTGTGCAGAAATCCTTTGAAGTGCAAGTTTTCTATAAAATAAATGAATTTTAAATGGATATAAATTTATCTCTTTAGTAGGTTTCAACGAAATAACCAGTATAAAATTATTACTATCATTAAAAAAGCAAGAAGATTCAGATATCTGAATTATTGAATTTACTGTATTAAGATTATTTTATTTTATAATTCAATTTAAATTAAACACAACAAACAAAATATAAATTGTTAAAACTCCTGCAATAATCAAATAACAAAAATAAGTAGTTAGTTTTCTATCTCTAAAAAGAAGAAAACATAAATTGAAAATTCATCCCTACGTTACCGTCATTATCATTACTATAACAGTTAAATTTATTATCAACATTACTGCCCAAATAATTAAAATCATTAAATTTTCCCGAAGAATTAAAAAAAAGCAGCAAAATATTTTTACAAAAAAACAATAAAAAAATAATCACTAAAATTATCATTATCATTGCGCAAACAATAAAATCATAAAATCATTTATCCAAAAAAACAAATAAAAATAACAGAAAACACACACAAAAAAAAAAAGAACAAAGGGAAAAAATGAGCAATATTAATTTTAAAATGATCACCAACATAAATTAAAATTTCAGAACTGAACCAAATAAAATTAAAAAGCCAATAAAAAAATAAAATGATAAAAATTAAAAACAAAAACTAAAAGTATAAATGAATAAATACGAACAAAAAATAAACACTGTTAACAAGAACCGAAAAAAATAAAGGAATCAATGCTTAATAAAACAAATTAAAAGAATAAGTGCCAAAATGAAAAATAATATATATAATTAATTCCAATTGAATGACAAAACTGCAACAAATCAAAACTTTCAGACTGAAAAAAAGTAAAGATATTTTTAAAAACAAAATGCAGTGTAACCAACATAAATTAAAATTTCATAACGGAATCGAATAAAAATAAAACCGCAACAAAAAAATAAAACGATAAAAACTAAAAACATAAATACATAAATAGGGATGAAAAATAAACATTGTCCAAGAAGGACAAAAAAACCAAAGGAATTAATACCAAATAAAAAATTAAAAGAATAAGTGCCAAAATAAAAAACAAAATATATAATTAATTCCAATTGAAGGACAAAAATGAAACAAATCAAAACTTTGGGATCGGAATAATAAAGGGATTTAAAAAAAATACATTTGTTGAAAAAATTAAAAGAATAAGGACCGAAATGAAAAGTAGCATATATGAACAATTTCAATTGGAGGACCCAATTAGAACAAATTAACACTTGCATATTAAAATTATTAAAGGAACCAAAAATAAATAAAAACTCAAAAGGGTAAGGACTTAAATGAAACATACCATATATAATCAATTTTAATTGAAGGGTATAATTTGAAAACAATCAAAATTTCCATTGAAAAATCAGTAAGAAAAACAAAATCCAAATATCAGGGACTGAAATGAATTTAGTACAAATATTAAGGACCTCCCTGTACTTCTAGCAACAGTTGAGAGAAACAGGCGGGGTGAAAGAAACTCGTCCACCAGTGATTCTATGACCTGATTCATCTGACACATTCCGTGACGGGATACAAATGACATAGCGGTGCACTCGTTGCCACAGTGGAAGAACAATTCCACGGCAGGAAGAAGCCGCATGTGCCTCCCGAAAGACGCGTGCAAGTGGAACACGACAAACACGTCGTACGGATGCGCCTCCAGTGTTCTGGAAAAAGAAATAATAAAAAATTGGTCAATTACCCATACACCCAATAATATTTACGAAAAAAACAGGAGGTGAAAGTACTTCAATACTCCCGATTCTAAGTGTTCATTTTTGTTGTTTTAGAGGGCTATTTTTGTAGTTTTGTTGTGCAACAAATTCGTAAATACAATTCATGTCTCCTGAAAATTGCTAAAATACCTCCGGTCTCGGGGGTTAAATTTTTTTGGCCTTGGAGGCAAAATGATAATTTTAATGTAGCAATCCATAGTGAACTGTATCTAGATAAATAATGAAGAAATGAACAATAAAAACAATAAGTATTTTATATTTTAGTTAATATAATATAAGGTCGGAAGTTCATCAAAATATAGCAGCCCGGCTACAAATTTTGATTAAGAAAGGTCTGGTGATTATTGGCGACTTTTTGAGCAGCCGGAGACGTGGTCAAATAGAAATTTGTGGAAAAAAACCATGCGGTAGCAACTAGTGGTTCTCTGTTTTGACTTTTAGGCATTCATCTAATTTTTTTACAGCTAATCTTCATAGTTGACCGAATACGATTGCTCGTTCCCGGCTGTCAGTACCTCCCGAAAAATAAAATAAAAAGCAAACAAATCAGCTTAAAAAAAATCAAACCTCTTAAACTTGGTCTAATTCTAAAACTTACAACTCTAGAATAAATTAAGAAGTTAAATTCCTAACCAATTTAAATTTGAGTGAAATTATAAAAAAAAATATCAATAAAAAAAACGATTATAAGATTTGATAGAAATAAATAACTCATGGATGGTGAAAATGTAGAAAAAAAAATCTAAAAAATGATCCTTAGCAATAAAAAAAGAAACTGAATTTGAAAGAAAAAAATGAGAGATGGCAAAACTGAAAAAAATATTTATAATTTTATGATGCAAGTTTGTTTTATTTCTTAAAAATGTTACTCGATCCATAGACACCACCAAGAAAAAAAAAGTTGATATATGGACAAATCAAGAAAAAATGAAAAAACAAAAAAAATGCAGTAAAAAAAATCACACGGAAGGCGGATGAGAAAAAAACCCTAATCGTTAATGATATAAATGTTAAATGCTAAAATTAAAAGAAAAATAAATAATAAAAAAAAAAACAAGAAAACACGGGCAAAGCTTATAAAACCGAAGCAAGGTCTCAAACATGCAACCCGTTAAATTCTAGACCCAGGCTTAATCAATAAACTCAATTCTTAATCAATTTAATATTGAATATCTAAAGTAAATTTAACAAAGAACAATAAAAAAGTTTTCAAAATTAGTGAAAAATCCTAGAGAAAACAAACAAATAAAAATAATTTAGAAAATTTATCTCAAATAAAATAAATAGCAATCAAAAGAATGAGAGCAAGTTTTTTTAGAAAAAAAAAAATTATAACCTCATAATTTATTTATAAAAAAACCATTTCAAATATTGAAAGAATGGATAAAGAAAACATATAAATTTAAATATTTACCAAAACATCTTAGCAAAAAATGAAAAAAAAGAAGATGATCGGGTCATTTTCAAGACTAGCAAGAAATTCACACAAAGCTATGAAGTAAAATGTAGTGTAGAAGCAAGAATTCTCACTTTTGTGCATGTAGTTGCTCTTAATTTTAGAAAGAAAAAAAATTATAAACCGAAATCCAAATCACATGAAATCTCAGAAAGATTTGATTGGAGGGAAGAAGAACAGGAGCAAAGAGAGACTTAAATAAATAAACATTAAGATTGAGACATCCACTACAATAAATAAATAAATAAATAATAAAAAGCTCTTAAATGTATCTCTACTTATTTGATGCATGATAGCTTTGATTAAGAAAATCATGATAGCTTTGACTAAGTTTCATTATGAATTAAGGAGCAAAAGAATTAAAATACTCACATGGACTCTCTCTTTTTATTCTTTTTTTTAGAAATCTTAATTATCTAATTGAGAATTCCTGGAAAGAATATAAAATCTATGGAAGTTTCTTATTAAAAGTGATGTGGCAGAATCATGGTAGCATAAATTGACAGATGGGACAATGATATTTCTTTTTTTAGCAATTGTTTAATGCAATTTTTTTTCATGAAAATAATGTTTGAATAATATTAGAGATATTTGAATATTTTCTTATGATAGTTATTTGTTTATTTACGTGTCACCATGTAATAGTTAGAATTTTATCAAACTCAATTTATAATTTTAATATAAGTATTTGTTTGATCATGCGTTTCAAAAGCGCTTTTAAAAAAAAAAATTATTTTTTTATTTTAAATTAAGTTTTTTAGTGTTTTTCGATCATTTCACTGTGCTGATGTCAGAAATGATTTTTAAAAAATAAAAAAAATATTATTTTAATATTTTTATAAATAAAAAATACTTTAAAAATCAACTTTACGAAAAAGAGTTTAGGATTTCTGCCTCGCATCGCCCTTCAAAAATCTAAAATCATACTCTCTTACTAGCTACCATTATTCTTCTGCTAGGCCTCCATTCTTTTTGAGGGGGCCATTGCTTTCAAGCCGAAAGGGAAAGGGCCCATTTACAGCTCCTTATAATCACTTTTTGTCGATAAGTTTGTTTTACATGGTGGGTGGAAAATGTTTTTATTTAATTTTTATTTTATTTTTAATACTTCGTATCAAAATTATAATACGAGAATGAGTGGGAACACCAAATTTAGCCCTTGTATTTGTATCAATGAAGCAAATAAGCACCTATAAAAAAAACTTTATGTCAAAATTATTTATTCTATAAGCGTCATATTTTAGCAATTCAACCCAATCATGCTAAATTAAAAATCAAATATGAGAGACTATATTGCTTGCAATTTATTTCAATTGGACTGGATTGATGGGATGGGAGAATGTAGGGGTAAATTGTAAATCATTTTGTACAAGGGCTTATTTGTTGAATTGACACAAAAACAAGGATTAAATTAAAGAATATTTTTGCTCCACCGCTTGTGCTATTAAATTGAGAATTTTGTAACTATTTAGTAGGTGATCTAATGGTGAAAATTTGAGACTAAAAGGTTTATTCTCCCTTTGATTTTAGGTTCAAGACTTGTGATTACTAATATGATTGACAATGAAGTCGTATAATTATTAACTTTAAGACCCGTGAGATTAGTCGAAGTACACAAAAGCTGACCCGGACATCAACGTTAAAAAGATTTGAGAATATCATTTACATGAGAAAAAAAAACCCTAGAAATGAAATGAAATGAAACCATTGGCCTTTGTTTATATTCAGAATAAAAGGAAAAAAAAATCATCGATAATTTAATTTTAAAGAATCAAAGATTGTGTATGTTATTCAAAACTCTATATTCTTTGGATTTTTTTAACTCTCTTAAATAAATAAATAAAAAGTGCTTTAGAATGGAACATTTATTTTATCAGCAATATATTTTGTGAACTTCAAAAATCATTTTGGACCCGTTTTTTCTGATGCAATGAAACACGTCATCCTTCCAAAATTTGAGGCAGCAAATTGCCTTGACGTAGTTTACCTCCAGATTATACGGGCGGATGATTTGGACACATCATATGTTATGTCACTTTCAGCTTGAGAGTCTCTTCGTTTTTATTGTTTAATATATATATTTTAAAAATCTTATTTACTCTAAATTATTATTTTATATATTTTTAATTATTTTAATATGTTGATATTAAAAACAAATTTTAAAAAATAAAATAATATATTATTTTAAAATATATATATATATATATATATATATATATATATATATATATATATTTTTATATATTAAAAACAAAATAAAGGGCGTAGCATTTTGCCCTGTAGCTGCCCTCACAATCCACTGTGGATTGTGGCAGTGCAGGGACGACAATAGGTCTGAGGCTGAGGCGTTTTGTATTTATTTAATGGGGGTATTTTCGGTTTTTGGCTTTTTTTTTTTTTCAAACAGCCGCACTTTGCACAGTGCACTGCCGAAATTAACCCCCGATAACGACAAAATTGCGCACAGTGACCAGGGGCGCCGTCGACTTTTCCAAATATTTTGCACAGTACACTGACGAAATAAGCCCCCGATAACGACAAAATTGTGCACAGTGATCGGGGGCTTCGGCGTCCTTTCCCTCCCGGTATTTTCGTAAATACCAGTGGCGCCAGGGCTGTTGTGGTCATTTACCGGGAGGACAGCTGGCGCGTCGTCTGGCCGCGCCAGCGGCGCTCAACGCCAACGCGCCATAGAAGCGGAGCGTGCGGCGCCATGCGGTGGTCAAAAATTACGTTCCGCCGGTCAATACGGTGCGCCTCCTGGTCTTCTATCTCCCGTCGCGGCGCGTGTGAGTCCCATATGTCGGAGTAAACGTAGGGGTCCGGGTTTGTGGCCGGTGCACCGTTTCTCTCTCCTGAGGGCCCAATGTCAGGTCCCGTCCCTCATGTATATAAGAAGTGAATTTTGGTCCCTGAGGTTTGGATTTCGATTGTATGCCTGATTTCGGTAATTCAAACTTTGATTGTTTGCAATTGTGCCCTTCAATGCAAACGAATTATATAAAGCAATTTCAATTTCGGTCCCTAAACTTATGATTTTCGGTTTCTTTTTTGTTCCTTTAATTTGTTTGGTCCGGATGTTTTGATTTCTTTAATTTGGTCCTCCAATTAAAATTCTTAATATAAACAACATTTCATATCAGTCCCCCTTCTTCTAATGTTTTCATATAATAACAACAATTACCATAATTATTGTTTCATTATTTATTTTGGTCCCAAGATTTTATTTTTTTTTCAGTTTTATCCTTGGATTGAAATTAATTATATATGTTATTTTTCATTTTGACCCTTATTCTTTGAATATTTTATTTTTTTTGAATAAATTTTTTTCAGCTATTAATTTTTATTTCTGTTTTATCATCTATAATATTTTTTTATTTGCTCTATCTGTTAGCTTTTTGTTAATAATAATAATAATAATAATAATAATTATTATTATTATTATTATTATTATTATAACAATCATAATAATAATAATAATTTAATTAGTTTTTCTTGCTTACTCTTTTGTTAATATTTTTTTCCCCTCCGAATAATTTGATAATTTTTTATTGTTTTTACAATAATAGCAATGATAATTTTTACTTTTTCCTCATTTTTTCTCTTATCTTTTGTTAAAGTTTCTAGGATATTTTGAGTCTTTCATTTATTTTTTTCCTTTTATTACTAACATAATAATAATAATAATAATAATTATAATAATAATAATTTAATTATTTGCACAATAATGATTTTGTGATTAATTTTTTTTCCCTTATTAAAATATTTTGCTCTGGTTTTGAAAATGTTAGTTCGCGCTCTTTTATGATCTTTCATAACATAATATCTACATTCTAAATGATGTAATCTATGCTTGCGCAATAAACTCTACTTAAATTTTTTTACATTTTATCTCCTGATGTATAGCTTTTATTTACTTATATCATATAAATTTATCGTTGTAAATTTAATTATATTAAATTATATACAAAAAAATACCCGCGGCAACGCGCGGGCAATTATCTAGTATATATATATATTGCATGCTGGAATATGATATGCTAGATTTGTTTTTAAAATCAAATAAACCCTCAATTATTATAATATCTTAGGTGAGGTCGTCAGTTAGGTGGAGAGAAAAATTATAATAATATATATTTTTTTGCCCTCCTTTTCAACTAGGTGGAGAAAAATAAATGAAGTCAATTATTACTAGGTGAAAAGTTAAGTGATTTTTGGGAGTGTAGTTAATGTTATTTTTTAAAAATAATTTTTGATAGTAGCACTTTGACACTATTTATCATTATGTTTCAAAAACATTTTTGAAATTTTTTTTATTTAATTTTCTTTGTGTGTTTTTAGATCATTTTCATGTACTGATATAAAAAATGATTATTTAAAAAAAACATTATTTTGATACATTTTTGAACGAAAATCACTTTTAAAACAACTTCAACCACACTCTTAAATAAAATAAAATGATCTAAAAAATACTAAAAAAATTAATTTAAAATAAAAAATAAAAATATATTTTTATTTTTTTAATAGTGCTTTTGAAACCCAATACCAAACAGAGTATTGATGGTAATAAAAAAAATGAAAATGATGATTCATTTAAAGGCAATTTATATGAACTTACCATAACTGTGATGTGTTCAAATTTATGACATAATGAGATCATTCGGATAATAATTATATAAAGTGCTCGCAATTAATAAAAAAAAAAGATGACACACTATAATTTGTCTAGTGAAGTTGCAAAGAATAAATTAATTGTATATAAAGGTGCAAAATTATGACATGATGAGATAATTCGGATAATAATTATATAAAGCACTCGCAATTAATAATTATTAATAAAAAAAAGTTAACACTATAATTTGTTATGCTGTGATGTACGGAAACAGACGATTAATCAATGATCTTGCATGAATGCAATTAGCAAAGAAACCAACAAAAGCATATGGCAACCCAATTCATGTCTTGTTTCTTGATTGATATTTATAATAATGGTTGTTTTTTTATTTAAAAATATATTAAAATAAAAATATTTTTAATATCAATATAATATAAAAAATAAGATTAAAAAGAGGTCATAGGGGCATCCATGCAGGGCTGCGTTGATCATGAGATCATAGTCTGTGAAGATAGAAACTGCAGATGCTGGTCAACGTAGTAAACAGCAAAATCATGCAGCCCAAATCCTATAACAATCCGTGGTTCAGGCAAAGAACACCGAAACTCGATACTTGCACAATCTACTCCAATGATCATAAATGGCGAGCAAGAAAACCAATTAGACTGCACCTGATGCTACCAGTTCAAAAATCTCATCACTGAAATATTAAATTCAGATGCACAATCCTGCCAAATGTAACTAGTAAAAACTTTTAACTCAACCAACGAAAAAGAACTAAGACCCAATGTTCTGGGACTTGTTAAGTATGACTCCTTCATATTTGATCTGGAACCACTTCATTGCGTCGTCCTTTGTAACTCTCTGGTGAATTCCAACACGGCTCTTGCACCTGCGGCGACGGCCAACACGGTATCCAGGACGCTCCAAAACAACATAAAAGTCCATTCCATAAATACCTGTAGAAGGGTCGTACCTGATGGAAGAGGATGAAATAGCCGAGTTAAATACAAAAACAGTGTACAGGTCAAATTGTCAATACCATTAACTCTAAACCCCCGGCACATTCAGCTTCAACAAGGTAGAAATACAAGGGTACAAAAAGCCTGAGACAGAAAACTTCATGCTGGGATCCACCATGCAAGATATAATGTGAGCTAGTATTATTACATACTAAGCAGCACTGTTAGAAACATTATATTTAACATGAGAGAAATTAAGCAAGGCTACGTCACTAAACAATGCATCGTCCAATCCTACATTGTAATCACAGCAACATCCACAAACTATTAAGTTTGAATGCATATCAAACAAAAACTCTAGAATAGCATGTGAGAAAAGAAATTACAAAGTAAAAACAAGTGTTCAAATTGAAATCAAAGCATTTGAGATGCTACCGTTCTTAAGCCATCGCGACATAACTCTTAACATTGTGATAACCATTAAAGCCCTACAAACTCATTGAATTCCTTCCATCACACATGCATAAAAAGTAAAAACAAGTGTTCAATTTGAACTCAAAGCATTTGAGATGCTACCGTTCTTAAGCCATCGCGACATAACTCTTAACATTGTGATAACCATTAAAAAGCCCTAGAAACTCATTGAATTCCATCCACCATACATGCATCAACAGTACTGTAAGGCAATTTCAATAAACCCACTCAATTATGGAATTGACAGCCACGCAGCATAGAAACACTCACTTGATTCCAAGATCAATGTGCTCCTGAATACCGAATCCGAAGCAACCAGTATCACTGAAGTTCCTTCTCAAAAGCTCATACTCCTTCACCTTCAACCCACTTTCCAGCAACTGCATAGCCTTGTCTCCCCTCACAGTGACATAGCAAGCAATCTTCTCGTTACGCCTGATCCCAAAAGATCTCACAGTATACCTAGCTGCTCGACAACAGCAAAATTACTAATCTTTTTCTTAAAAAATAAATACAGATACAGTAGAAACACAATACCCTTCGAGAAGACTGGTGTTTGACCGCTAAGCTGTTCAAGGACCTAACGAGCCAAAAATAAAATAAAATGAGAGCTCGAATACTATTTATTTACACTAATTTAAGTTTCCGTTGATTTAATAAAGAAAGAAAAGAAATTTAAAAAACCTTGGCGGCGCGGGTGAGACGATCACCACTCTCCCCGACGGAGATGTTGAGGACCAACTTCTGGACCTTGATCTCTCTCATTGGGTTCGATAGTTTCTTCTCTGAAGCCTGATTTAAGCAACAAACAAAAACAACAACACTCAGCAACAAAAAAAACAACAACACTCAGCAACAAAAAAAACAAGAACACTCAGCAACAACAAAAACAACACCACTCAGCAACAACAAAAACAGCAACAGTGATGTAGAAATGGAAGTTAAGAGAATAAGAGATGAGAATTACCATTGCTGCGGTATGCGGTATGCGGGCTGCGGGAGGGTGGGGCTGACGACGGAATACAATCTAGTCTTCTTTTTTATACGATATAACTAGGGTTAGAACGCTAGATTACGATATTGGCCTTGTCTTAACAAAAAATTAAATACAAAGTTCATAGGAAAACTATATAATATAAAAAAATGTGTAATTATAGATAATTTATGAGTAAAGTATAAAACGTTTATATTTGTGTTCAATGCAAAACTTCACGTTCTAATTACTTGGAACTAAAATATATGATGTGTATAAGGAGAGTAAGCAAGAAATAATAAGCGAGTGAGAGAAACAAAATGGAGAATGATCATTCCTAATTACATGCTACTAATGATGTAGCAAAGACTATGCTCTATATAAATGGAAATAAAAGCGTTATTGTCTGTTAAGTTGTTTTTTAAAGTCCTAATATAGTTTTCCAATGCTTGTTTAATACCATGGACAATTTTTTTAGGGATAATTACCAAAAACATAATTGGCGTCCCGAATTTACTGTGCGTTACACTGTGCACTGCCTCACAATCCACTGTGGATTGTGGCAGTGCACAGGCGAAATTAGCTTTGGTGCTCCGGCGTTGTGTGTATATTTTATGGGGGTATTTTCGGTTTTTGGCTTTTTTTTTTAATAGCCGCAATGTGCACAGTGGATTGACGCCCCTGCCCCCCGAAAAAGACAAAACAGCGCACAGGACACAGGGGCTCCGTCGGTTTTACACATTTTTGTGCACAGTGCACTGACGGAAAAAACCCCCGAAAAAGACAAAAAAATGCACAGTAAACGGGGGCTGCGAAGTCTTTTCCCCCCAGGTATTTTCGTAAATACCAGTGGGGACAGGGTTCTTTGGGTCATTAGCCAGGGGGACAGCTGGCGCGTCGCCTGGCCGCGCCAGCGGCGTTCCAGGCGAACGCGCCCTGGAGGCGGCGCGTGCGGCGTCTTCCCATCGTCAGAAACGCACTTCCACCGTGACAGGAGATGCGCCGGGATGTGCTCTCTCCTCCGTCGCGGCGCGTTCGCTGAGCTGATGTCCAGTTAAGCCGCGGCGGACGGGTTTCTCTCCGGCGTCGCCTTTCTCTCTCCTTCCGCCTCCAAATTCGGCTCCAGTCCCTAATGTTGGTGTTAAGTTCAGTTTGGTCCCTGCGGTTTTGATTTCGTTTTTATTACTGATTTATTCAAATTAAAGTTTTATTATCTTCAATTGTGCCCTTCAATTAAAACTGATTATATAAGAAAGTTTTATTTCAGTCCTTATAGTTTTGATTTTGGATTTATTTTTTATTCCTTCAATTATTCCGGTACAGATGTTTTGATTTCTTTGATTTGGTCCTCCAATTGAAATTGCTAATATATGCAAAGTTTGATTTCAGTCCCTCTTCTTCTAATTTTTCTCTAAAATGACAGCAATTGTCATTATTTATTTTTAGTCCTCTAAGTAATTTTTTTTTTAATTTTGTCCTTCAATTGAAATGATTTTTATATATGTCATTTTTCATTTCAATCCTTATTCTTTTAATTTTTTTTGGATATTAATTCATTTGGTTTCTTTTATTCTTTGACAATGTTTAAAAATTTCATCCCTATATATTTGATTTTCATTTCAACCCTTATACTTTGATTTTTTTATATTTCTAGAATAATCCCTACTTTTGTCCATGTATATATAAATGTATTTAACACAATAATAATAATCATAATGATAATAATAATAATAATAATAATAATAATAATAATAATAATAATAATAATAATAATAATTATTATTATTATTATTATTTAATTATTTTTTCTTCTTACTCTTCTGTTTGTTTTTTTCTCCTGATAATTTTATAATATTTTTTGTTTTGCCGGTAATAGCAACAATCAATTTTTGGTTTTTGTTCTCTTTTTTTTAGCTTTTGTTAAAATATTTTTAGCCTTTCATTTATTTTTGTTTCTTTCATTATTAACATAATAATAATAATAATGATAATAATAATAATAATAATAATAATAATAATAATAATAAGAACAAGAAGAAGAAGAAGAAGAAGAAGAAGAAGAAGAAGAAGAAGAAGAAGAAGAAGAAGAAGAAGAATAAGAATAAGAATTTAATTGTTTTTCTTGCTTGCTCTTTTTTTAATGTTTTTTTCACTCAGGATAATTTGATAATTTTTATTGTTTTGACAGTAATAGCAATAATAGTTTTTTTTTTAATCTTTTGTTAAAGTTTGTAGGAAATTTTGAGCCTTTCATTTATTTATTTTTTCTTTCATTATTAACATAATAATAATAATAATAATAATAATAATAATAATAATAATAATAATAATATTATTATTAATAATAATAATAATAATAATAATAATAATCAGCATGATTTAATTATTTTTCATTCTTACTCTTTTGTTGTTATTTTTCCCTCCCGATAATTTGATAATTTGTTTTTTTTTCCAGTAATAGCAATGATAATTTTTTTTTTCTTTTGTTAAAGTTTCTAAGATATTTTTGGTCTTTCATTTATTTTTGGTTTTTTTCATTATTAACATAATCATAATAATTATAATAAGAATAATAATAATAGTGATTATTTGTAATATTATAATAATAGCTATTATGTATTCTATTATTATAATAATAGTGATTTCTTGCTTACTGTTTGGTTCATGTTTTTTATTTTTTTCCCTCGGTATAATTTAATAATTTTTATTGTTTTTATTCTAGCGGCAATAATAATTTTAGATGTTAAGACTCCGATGTTGCTATTGTTAAAATATTTTAAATTAATATTGCTTCCTTTTGCCTTTTTTTTTTTTTTGCTCTTTCTATTAATTGATTTGTATAATTTTATTATCTGCACAATAATGATTTCAGTTAGTTTTTTTTTCTTATTCAAATATGTTGCTCTTTTTTCTAATGTTAGTGCGCGCTCTTTTGTGATCGTTTATGACGCAATACCTATATTCTAAAAGATGTAATCTATGCTTATGTGACAAACTCAACTCAAAATTTGCAACATTTTATCTTTGAATCTATAATTTTTATTTACTTATATCATATAAATTTATCATTGTAGATTTAATTATGTTAAATTATATACAAAAAAATACCCGCGGCAACGCGCGGGCAAGTTGCTAGTATACAATAATTTCCATGAGAAATAATTATGCACCCTATTAATAAGGGCATATATGGAACATGTTTGTTGGCATATCATCATGTCCTATATTTTTAGAGAACTGTACTTGTTTTTATTCATTTAGAGTGTGTTTGGCATTGCTTTTGCTTTTGTGATTGAGGTTGAAAAAAAAACAGTTTAAAAAACAGCGCTTTTACTTCGGTTCAAAATAAGTTGTGAAGTGTTTGGTTAAAACTGTGGTTGAATTGGAGGTTGAAAAAAAAGCAGTTTTGGGTGTTTGGTTACCAAACTTTTCATATTGCTTTTAACTTGTGAAATTACTTTAAAGGGTTTATATATATATATATATATATATATATATATATATATATATATATATATATATATATATAATTTTTTAGGGTTACCAAAATTACTTGTGAATTTTTTTATAATTATTTTCTTATGCTAACTATTTTTTATGCTAATTATTATTATTATTATTATTATTATTATTATTATTATTATTATTATTATTATTAATTAAAACCCATCCCGTAGAAACCCTACTTCCTACCCCCCCCCCCCCACATCTCCCTCCCTCTGCCTTGCGTCGCCCACACACAGATCCTTATCTCCTCTCTTCCTCATCTCCTTATCATGTCCTCATCCTACTCTCTTCCTCCTAAAAATAAAAGGCACAAACCTCAGTTGAGCCTTTCTTCCTAGCACCCGTTTGGCAACGTGGTGCGTTCCACGTTTGCCAAACGGGATGGGGTTTTGGTGTTTGGTTTTGACCAAACACCATTTTGTTTTAGTGGGTCCCACCCCATTTTTACACCCGAACGACGTTTCAAAAAAAGCACCTGTGAGGTGCTTTTGAAACGCCGTTCAAAACTGCGTTCGAAGTCCCTTTTATTCTCAAAAAAAATCAGACCCAAATTAATCATCTTCTCCCTTTCCAGAAATATCATCTTCTCCTCTCATCTTCTCCATTTCCAGAAATCATCTTCTCCCTTGATCTCTGCACGCCTCTCCCTTATTCTCTGCACGCCTCTCGTCTCTCCCTTCTTCTCTGCACCCATCTTCTCCCTTTCTATTCTCTGCCAAACGGGTGCCTCATCTTCTCCTTTTTTCTTCACATCCCTCTCTCAAAAAACCCTCACAGCTCACGGGAGAAAATCACCTACCCAAATTCTCTGTGACGACGTGGATGGGTTTCTTACCACATTTTTAACATGGAACAGAGTATAGACTTCCTTGTACATAAAAGATCCAGGCTACGGTTAGGAAATTATTAAAAACAATGTTTTAGTGTGATGTTTTTTTTTTACTTTTTCATTCAGAATAACTTAACACGAGTTTTCAAGCACCGAATAAGTACAGCATTGAACTCTCTTTCCATGGTCTATCATTAAATAAAGCAAGCAGTGATAAATAAGTATTTTTCACGTATTAATTATATAGTAAAATGGTCTAAATATTATTGGAAGAAACAAATTAAACTCAGTGTTAGTATATATTTTTATATTTTCATTAAAAAAATCTATTATCATTAAAACCAAGGGACACTATAAAAATAATAAACAGTAAAAGCACTATAAAACAATAAAAATACCCTTTTAAGTAATTTTACAAGTTAAAAGCAGTTTGTAAGGTTTGGAAACCAAACACCAAAACTGCTTTTTCTTCAACCTTCAACTCAACCACAGTTTTAACCAAACACTTAACTGCTTTTTTTGAACCATAGTAAAAAGCGCTTTTTTTGAAACTCCATTTTTTCAACCTCAACCGCAACAGCAACCGCAATACCAAACAGGCCCCTAGTTGGTGCCTTTCTCCTATTTGTCACATGCAATAAAGAACATGGATCGGGAAGGGTGGAGTCTTCTGATGCATTATTTTTTGAATCTTCACTTTGCATATTGACGTCATCCCCAACTTCAATTTTGCTGACTAATTCTTGAAATGGTAAAAGTGGTCCATCTGCTTCCTCCTCATCTCCTCATCCTCCTTTTCACTTTCTTCCATTGTTGCGGACAAATTGGCTCGTTTTACCTAAAACCCAATTGTTAATTTATTTTAATCTAAAAACACTTTAAAATACCCTTGCAACTTCATGAAACTAACCTTATACTAAAAAAATCCGCGAGAAAAAACTCTCAACCTTGATCTGCTTTTTCTAACTATGAATAAAAGAGTTTTGGACCAAATTATATAATATTAAAACTAAAAGGATGAATTTTTTTCTTGACTAGATCCTAAGCCTCTTGGTCAGCGGAAATTAACTATAGCAGTTCAATGAGCTTTCCAAATAAACAGTTCCGTCCAAAATCTAAAAAGCCACCTCACTCAAACACAGTTTCATTACAATGGGGGCACATCCAGTTTACTAAGTTGACCAGCATCTGCAGTTTCTATCTTCACAGACTATGATTTCATGATCAACGCAGCCCTGCATGCATCAACAACAATCATGCAGCCCAAATCCTATAACAATCCGTGGTTCAGGCAAAGAATACCGAAACTCGACACTTGCACAATCTACTCCAATAAGCATAAATGGCTAGCAAGAAAACCAATTAGACTGCAACTGATGCTACCAGTTCAAAAATCTCATCACTGAAATATTAAATTCAGATGCACAATCCTGCCAAATGTAACTAGTAAAAACTTTTAACTCAACCAACGAAAAAGAACTAAGACCCAATGTTCTGGGACTTGTTAAGTATGACTCCTTCATATTTGATCTGGAACCACTTCATTGCGTCGTCCTTTGTAACTCTCTGGTGAATTCCAACACGGCTCTTGCACCTGCGGCGACGGCCAACACGGTATCCAGGACGCTCCAAAACAACATAAAAGTCCATTCCATAAATACCTGTAGAAGGGTCGTACCTGATGGAAGAGGATGAAATAGCCGAGTTAAATACAAAAACAGTGTACAGGTCAAATTGTCAATACCATTAACTCTAAACCCCCGGCACATTCAGCTTCAATAAGGTAGAAATACAAGGGTACAAAAAGCCTGAGACAGAAAACTTCATGCTGGGATCCACCATGCAAGATATAATGTGAGCTAGTATTATTACATACTAAGCAGCACTGTTAGAAACATTATATTTAACATGAGAGAAATTAAGCAAGGCTACGTCACTAAACAATGCATCGTCCAATCCTACATTGTAATCACAGCAACATCCACAAACTATTAAGTTTGAATGCATATCAAACAAAAACTCTAGAATAGCATGTGAGAAAAGAAATTACAAAGTAAAAACAAGTGTTCAAATTGAAATCAAAGCATTTGAGATGCTACCGTTCTTAAGCCATCGCGACATAACTCTTAACATTGTGATAACCATTAAAGCCCTACAAACTCATTGAATTCCTTCCATCACACATGCATAAAAAGTAAAAACAAGTGTTCAATTTGAACTCAAAGCATTTGAGATGCTACCGTTCTTAAGCCATCGCGACATAACTCTTAACATTGTGATAACCATTAAAAAGCCCTAGAAACTCATTGAATTCCATCCACCATACATGCATCAACAGTACTGTAAGGCAATTTCAATAAACCCACTCAATTATGGAATTGACAGCCACGCAGCATAGAAACACTCACTTGATTCCAAGATCAATGTGCTCCTGAATACCGAATCCGAAGCAACCAGTATCACTGAAGTTCCTTCTCAAAAGCTCATACTCCTTCACCTTCAACCCACTTTCCAGCAACTGCATAGCCTTGTCTCCCCTCACAGTGACATAGCAAGCAATCTTCTCGTTACGCCTGATCCCAAAAGATCTCACAGTATACCTAGCTGCTCGACAACAGCAAAATTACTAATCTTTTTCTTAAAAAATAAATACAGATACAGTAGAAACACAATACCCTTCGAGAAGACTGGTGTTTGACCGCTAAGCTGTTCAAGGACCTAACGAGCCAAAAATAAAATAAAATGAGAGCTCGAATACTATTTATTTACACTAATTTAAGTTTCCGTTGATTTAATAAAGAAAGAAAAGAAATTTAAAAAACCTTGGCGGCGCGGGTGAGACGATCACCACTCTCCCCGACGGAGATGTTGAGGACCAACTTCTGGACCTTGATCTCTCTCATCGGGTTCGATAGTTTCTTCTCTGAAGCCTGATTTAAGAACAACAAAAACAACAACACTCAGCAACAACAAAAACAACTACAGAAACAGTGATGTAGAAATGGAAGTTGAGAGAATAAGAGATGAGAAAGACCATTGCTGCGGTCTGCGGTCTGCGGTCTGCGGGAGGGTGGGGCTGGCGACGGAATACAATGTAGTCTTCTTTTTTATAAGATATAACTAGGGTTAGAACGCTAAATTACGATATTGGCCTTGTCCTTACAAAAAACTAAAAATTTCCGCTTCCTGGACTTGAACCATGTAAATTCATCATATATCGAAAAGAATTGTGGCTGTAAGTTTGTAACTATAAGTCTTAGATAGACATGCTATTCATATGCAAATTAAGTTTTTAATGTAAACTTGCATAACTGTTCACATGAGGGATGACAAAAACTATATAATATTTGATGATGTCTCAATTTAATTTAGCGTGAATAAAAATTAAAAAAAATCAGATTATATATTGATTCTGATCCAATTGTTGATCCTCTAATAATAAAAAAACTAGGAACCCAACATTGTTGGAGGAAGGTTTAGTGTTGGCAGAGGTTTAAACAAAGGCTTAAGTGTTTTAGAGGAGGAGGAGGTGGTAGAGGTGATGCTGATACATCGTCATCTCAACTCTCGACCCACACTATAGTGATTCTCATAGCAAGTACATAATAATTTTATAGGTTTAGTAAAATAACTTGCATTTAATAATTAATGTTGTTTCATACATACATGTTTATGTTGTTGGTATTTTTTCACTATGATCTACCAAAACAAGCTAACGTGGTTGAAGAAATATTGAAGAGGGGTGACTATTGAATGCCATATTATTCTTATTAATATGACTGAATGTCGTATTATGAAATCATTGTGTTTACTATGTTAGGTATTTTGAGTCTACGACGAGTTAAAATATTTATGGATGTTTGTTGTATGCATGCTTGTTATTAGCATCTTTTTGATATAGTTGATATTAATCTGCATGCATTTTGACTATATTTAGGAATACATTGACTATGTTTCGTTTTTTAAATATAAACAACATAGTTCTTATAAACGTTAAAATTGCATACACTAAATTAGTTATTACCAATGACTTTACACTTGTTAAGATAACTTTCATATTGTGTTTCTTGATCATACTCTAAGTAATTTGTCTTTTTATTTTCTTTACTTGATCTCATATTTATTTAAAGGTTTACACGGATCAATGCAATGCATGTTTAATAGATGTCTTTATTATCATACTAAACAATGAGAATGTTTGATAGGAACCCCCTCTCCCCAAAGTAGAAATAAGTTAAGAGAACAAAAGAAGAAATGAAATGTTAATTAGTCATCCTCACTCATGCATTAGATTAAGACAATTTGTTTTTAACTATTGAATAAGATTTTCAAGTCTTGAAAACTAAATATTTTTTTTATTAATCACGCCTTTTAGTTACATTCATTCATGTAATGACAATCTTGTTTCAAAACAATCATCATTACAAGCAAGTCAAACCCACCAATCACAAAGTATATTAATAAAATAAAAAACACTTCAAACTCTTTATTTACAATTAGTTTTTGTATAACCTCGAGGATGCCATGTTTTAAAATGCAATGACACATTTACCACTTTCTAAATTGTTTTGTATCCAAGAATAGTGTGTGTAAACAAAACCACACATCCTTATCCTTATCTCATTTGGGTTTACACCCACTAGTTTATCAACTTTGGCCCATTCCATCATCAATAAAAATGTTGGCATAGCTTTTATCTCCATATTTGAACCTACCTTTTAATTATTTAATACATGCAGAACACCAATGTATATTGCTAAATATATTTTGAGCACACGGGATGCATTGCTGTTAGACATATTTAGAGCCAATTGCCAAATATTATTGTAGCCCAATGATGGATTTTGTATAACAACCAATATTATTAAACCTCATTTGCTCCAATGGTTAGCTTGGACCTAAATTGACTTAGTCTAAGTTGAATTTTAGGACTTGTCAAAGGCATCATCACACAAAAACAAATGTAATTGCAAAAAAATTTTAGTTAAAACTCTATTTTTTCCTAGATAATAAATAAAATTTCTTTTTACAAAATATGGTTTTTTTTTCTATGTTACATAATGATAAATTTTCAACTAAATCATGATGAATAAATAAAATCAAGACAAATGTAGAAAAACCTAAAAAAACAATCAATTTTGATAACATTGAACTAAAATGCTATTAAAAAAAAGCAAAGAAACATTAAGCTAAAGTTGATTGATTCATCATGCATTCAATTATGATTCATCATACATTCAATTATGATTCATCCAGCTCATATTCTCTCATATCTCATGTTTTTTCTATCAAACGCAAATATAGAAGAAACACTTAAAAACAAACTCATGGTTTAAAACAAAACCAAACATAAATTTAGATTCTTTCTCAATGTTTTTTTTTATTTAAATTTGTTTTTTTGCTAGGTCTTTTTTCTAAAAGATTATTTTTTTAATCTTGATCTCATATCATAAGTAGCATAAGTAGCGAGTTAATTAAGTTAATCCAAATTGACTCATTTTTATTTATTTATTTTACATTAAATTATTTTCCTTTAAATTTTGTTTTTATATTTTATAATTTTCTTTTTATTTGTTTATTCCAAAGACAGTATATTAAAGTTAACCCGAATCAATTTGATTTTTTTAAAAACATTTTTCTATTTGATAGCTTTCATATTTAATATAAAGTTATAAGAATTGAGCTTTGCAATTTGTTCTTGTTTTTTAATAGATTATTTCCGTTTTATATCTCAAATCATGTTATAGTATGTTTTACCCGGGTTATCTCGAATTATTGTTGCCTAAATATTTTATTTTAGCACTGTTTTTTTTTTTTTTGCCAAAGCCTGCAACATAACAGCAACATATCGCAGGCCATCTATATAGAGCCTGTTTGAGAGTGCAGTTGCGGTTGTTTTTTTTTAAAGTGCTTTTCATTTAGAAATACATTAAAATGATATTTTTTTTATTTTTTAAAAATAATTTTTGATATCAGCACATTAAAATGATTTAAAAACACCAAAAAAATTTTCATTTAAAATGAAAAAAAATATTCAAATTTTGAGCAAACAGTGGTACAACCACAGAAACAAACAGGCCTACAGTGATGAATAAAATAAAAACAAAAATTACATATTAAAGTCTACAGTTTTTCCAGACATATAAAGTTTTTTATAATGCCCCAGTTCTGGACTACGTGAGCATAAATCCGTGCATTTTATAGAAAAATCGAAACAAGAAACAGAGAGATGAAAATGAAAATGACTCCAATGCTCTCTGACAATAAGTAGAAAGCCATGTGCAAGTGGCTAACTGTATCTGAACTTAGTAAGCATTTTTCAAGCAAGATAGGTCACCAATTTGTACCATCTGCATCACGAGGCTGGTAAAAATCATTAGGCCGCACAATGTTGACATCCTCAAACTCATTGTCATCTGGAAGCATGAAAGAAAAAGAATATCAAATCACCTCAAGATCTTTAAATTCCCTCCCTGTAATTCCTAACCAAAATATGTTTCACAGTTGCACGGCAAAAAATTCAAGTCATGGATAGAGTGCGATACAGCTACTTCATAGTAATCACAATGCCGAATACCTGTATTACTTTCACCTTGTTATTCTATCTTACAAAAAAGGAGCAAGAAAACAGAGGTTGCCAGTTTCCATCTCAGAACTATTGTCTTAAAAGTCAAAGCTGATTTTACAACAACGTCCAACTATTTTAGAGAGACCTTGTTGCAGATCATTAGCTAAATTTGCATACTGGAGTTGGTCCATGAACATTAGCTAAAAGCTCGTCTAATAAAAAAAGAGGACATATATGCCATGGCTGAACTCTCTCCAATTTAAATAATAAAAAAGGTTGCGATGACAATAAAAGGCAGTTGGATTAAATGTTTAGTTGTGTAAGAAAGGGACTTTTCCAAGTTCTTATCTAAATTTAGTATCCAACTAAATTTAGAAAATCAAGGGATAAGGGGACAACCTTTTCTAAAGGTTAGTGCCACGACAGCATCATTTTCCACCTGAAAAGGGCAATTGTGAATTTATTCAAAATCTCAAATAGAAATCAACTGAATCGCAGACAGTCAAATGCCACCAGAATATCACATTTTAAAGTAATCTAGATCTTGGAGTCTTTCCCCCCCACAAACATAGCATCATAACAGTCAAAGGGAATGTAACAGTACCTTCTGCTCCGCCAATGACTTTGAATCCTCCAACACTTCCCCTGTCCCCACTAAGATCAACCGCTGATCATTAACTGGCTGATCAATGAGGCCATTTAGTTTCTGCTTAATCTCCAGAGTTTTCTCAGTTGGATCACACTGGATAAAGTAAGTTGTCTTGTTCCGCTTAACCCGGATATACATAGCCTTCACAATTTATGTAAGAAACAAACAACAGTTGAGGGACCAGATGAAAATGGTTATAACGAGAGAAATAAATGCGTAACACATTTGATGGAACAATAGTTTATTCTTATTATTTTCTAGGCCAGTCTATAGAACTTCTGCATGGAAATAGTAAAGCTTCCATTTAAAACAAAGTGTGAAGCCTTACTAGAATTATGGAACACTATGCAACAAATAAATTGAAAGTACAGCATAATAGCAGAAATACTATTCTCATACAAGGATATTATAGGCACTGAAATAGTATAAAGCTTAATATTTAAATAGCTCGACATGTAGGACTTCTTCCAGTCCCAGCTCAAATTTCAATCTAAAACGCTACATCAGAAAGATATGGAACATCAATTCTTTTGGTCTACCTTAAGGAGAGATATAGCTAAGTTGGCACCCTGTAGTCTGTTCTCATTTGCCTTTGGCAAGATGCACGTATGAATTTTGTGTCTATGCTGTCACGTACTGCAAAAAAATAATAATCTATTTTTGTGGTTATCTACCACTTCTCTATGATGACTCATTTTATCCCTTGTACTATGACCACAAATGCTCTTAAAGTTATGAAACTCTATTTTAACAAGATTGTCAAGCTGTATGGTTTTCCCTAAACTATAATCTCGAATATGGATGCTAGATTTATTGGTTATTTTTGGAAAAATCTTTGGCACATGGTTGAAACTAAGTTGAAGATTTTAAGTGTCCATCACCCCAAAATTGATGATCAAACTAAGATGGTTAATAAGAGTTTAGACAATCTTTTGCAATGTCTAGAAAGTGTGATCATAATAGGATTTGATAATTGGTTCTTTCAACGACCTAATTTGCCTATAATAGCTATGCCAATAGGTCAATAAACACGAGTCTCTTTAAAGTTGTACATGGTTATAAAGCAAGAGAAGCTTTTAGGCCTTCTTCCCATATCACTTCATGCTATGGTGTTTGAGTTAACCATGTCTTTTCATGTAGAGTTTAGGATTTAAATGGTGAAATCACTAGGGTGTCTGAGTCAACCAAGTCTTTGCACGTAGAATTCAGGATTTACATGTTGAGATCACTAAAAAGATTCAAGCAATTAATACACAATATAAACTTCAAGATGATTAAATAGGCGACATAATAAATTTAATGTTGGAGACTATGTTATGATAAGATTTTGACCTGAACGTTATCCTTCAAGAACTAATAAAAAATTGCATGCACGTGGTGCAAGGGCATTCAAAATGCTAGAACAGATTGGTCCAAATGCTTATGTTATTGATTTGTCACTTGATTTTGACATTAACTCTACATTTAACATTGAGAATCTAGTTACATAACAAAAACAATATACTATTCCAAATGATCCATTTGAGATGCCACTTAGTCTCCCTCCTAATGATCCTATTGAAACCCCTATTCCTTTCACTTTGTCATCAGCACAAAAGAATAATATTGATGTTACTCTAGAAGAACAAGAATTGTTAAACGGGAATGGTAAGGTTCAACAATTTCTAGCTTGTTGGATGAGCTGACTTGATTCAAATTGCACTTGGATCATTGGAGATACTTTGCAGTAGATTGATCTAGATCTTTGAAAGTATTATCAGAGTCGTCCTGTAGGGGTTGAGTCTCCACTCCCGAAAGAGTTGGCCGGGACACCAAACCCACACCGCAGAATACACAAGTATATGGATGGAGACGGCAAAGGATGGCCTAACCTATCACTTTTTGGTTGGGAGGTTGAGCCCATTTGGACCTATTAAACAGTTTTTGTTTTATTTATTTGAGTTATTTATGTTAGACAATTTTAAATGATAGGTTGAGCCCAATAATTAGATGTTTTAGGGTTATGCTATTTATATGTTTTTTTCTCATTTTGCGAGACAAACTTTGATATTGACAATAAAGTGACAAACTTTTCCTTTCTCTGAATCTCAATTCTCTATTCATCCTAGCTTTTCCTTTCTTTGTTTTTTAGTCTTGGTTTTTTTCTTTAAAACTTCTTTCTTTCCAGCTTTAATTCTTTTTGTTCATTGTCCTGCATCACATAGTTAAAATTCGTAGCCAGTACCCAAATAAAACCACATCCTCATGTACCTCTTCACATTCCGACACTCAGTCAATTAAGCAATTAAAATGGTTGTAAGCACCAAGTCTTACTTCAATCTCTTATAACTAAGACTAGTTTATCATCTACTTAAGCACAAAGTCTATCCAAGTCACTTCATTCACAATCAATCCACGATTATTATGATAGATAACTTTCCTACCAAAAAAATAATAATTTTGATATTCAAAGCCTTTCATTCAATAAAAGAAAAACATATAAATTTGTGCCAATTTTCTACAAATGGAATTGTTTTACACTCGATTGTCTTGCTACACTTAACTCAGTATACATAGCCCATACAAAAATCCAAGTAAAATTCAAACAAGAGTAGTGGGAACAGATGAAAATGGGTTTGAACATTGAAATGAACATGTAATGCATTTAGTGGAATGATTTTTATTTATTGCAATAATTTTCTAGGCCATTTGGTAGAACTACCAGTAAAATAGAGCAGCTGAATAGCAAAAATAATGTTTCTAGTGGAAACCAAGTTTAAGGTCCAGTCTTGAATGGCTGAACAGGGTGCAACAAATACATCCAGAAATACAGTATAAAGGTAGAAATATTATTCTCATACAAGGATATTATAGGCATCAAGGTGGTTTAAGCTCACAGTTCTGATGGCTCAACATTTAGAAACATAATGTTTTTCGGCCACCTACAGCTTAAATTTTGATCTAGAACCCTAAATTATTGTTCTCACCAAGCTGTTAACTACTGCACTACTCATCTAAAGGTATGAATATTTTAGTTTCATGCAATGACAAAGAGCCTCCATCCCTGATTATAAGTAAGAATGAACAGCCAGGGGATAGTTAGGCAAAGCATCACTCATCTTTAGTTACTCTTCAAGTAAAAAACAAAAACCTACAATTCTGTTTCAAAATAAGGTCTAATAAAATACACTGAAATTCTATCAATTCTTCCTTTGTTAAGATTGTCTGACAACATGCCAGCAGACACAAATATTTAATAAAAGGGGTATATAGCGCTTCATAATCCACTCATATGTGTGGCCCTATATTTAAATTAAAAATTGCCCATTTTAACTACAGCACCTGAAGCCACCTTCTAACTATCTATTCCCTTCCATTGTTCTTGATTTTGTGTGCTAAATGTAATGCAGGAATTGTAGTATTGAAGAAGTTTCATCTTTCTATACATGGTTTACCTCCTTGCAAGAATTCCAGCATCAAAATGAACATTTGGTGGGGCAATTGTTCCAATTCTCTGTCTCCTAAATATTATCTCAACCAATTGAATCTATGTTTAATAATGCTTAGTGATGAGCACAGCAAAACAAAGCAACCAAGCAAATAGCAATTTCAGGCTCTTCAGCTATTCATGCATCATCCATTGCCTGTATCAGTTTCAACTGCATCCGCCTAACACAAAATTCGTCAATAAGGAATCTTGTTAACAGATACAAAACTCGCAACACTAACATCCAAGATGACATCTGCTGTGCTAACAATCTTTGCTAATACGATAAAAGATTTTCCAGTTTCCACACTAATGGAGCTTCCATATATTTTCAACAAGGTCAAGAGCAAAATTTCTGTCACTAATCACAGAAAATTTATCTAAGCCATATCATCATTATTATAAAAGAAAACAGTTATCTTAGCCTGGAGTCTGTAGCCATATATCCAATACTCAACTGGACAATCAAATGGCCGTAAATGCCACCTACTAGGCCATCTTATAACTAACACTAGCCTATCACCTACTTAGCAAGCACAAAGCAAGACAACAAAGATAGAATATTTTCGTACCATTTTTTTAAAATTATTTTGATGTCAAAAGTCTTTCAATCATTCAATAAATGAAAAAGAAGATATATTTGTGCCACTTTTCTACAAATGGAATTGCTTTAACCATGAGAAAACTGATGAAAACAAAAGGTTATAAAATTCCCCTACCATTTTATTCTTTTTTGGCAACGAACTTGATAAATCAATCACTCCTGCAAAAGAAAAGGAATACCCAGAGCAAACAAATAAAGCACGATTGTCAACTCTGGTCGATCAATTAAGTCTCATAAAGTATAAGGACAATTCAAATTACAAAAGAAAAGGAGGGAATTGAATTGAAGTGAATCAATGTTAGATTTTTATATGAAATGTAAAGAAGAGAGTAGTGATCAAGGAACTCCACTGAAACGTACCTACTTAATTTCACTCGATTGACGGAATCGTGAGCTCTTCACGATTCTGCTGTTGAGATCTCTCCTTTTCAAAATTGACGAATCTTCGAATGCTGTTTTTGGGCTGTTTGGCTGCAGGGTTTCGGCTGTCTTGTACTCGTGGCGTCGAGACGTGATTAAGGAAGAAGAAGAATTTATATGGGAGGAAATTATTTTGTTCACCTACCAAGTTCTTAAAAATCACACATCCTAAATCGATTTAGATTTTTTGAGTTTAATAAAAAATAATTAAATTATCATCATATATAATATATCAAAAACTCAAACAAAAATGTATTTAAAATCTTATCTTTTTCAAACACAATTTATCATTCTGCGAATGCTATTTTCTATGCTGTATGCGAGCCTAATCAAAATCAAACTATGGTGTTTTTAGTTAATTATTTTCTTCATGTTATTGAGAAATAATTGCTTGTTTTTTTTCTTTCAAAAACCATAAAGAACTCTAGATTAAAGCTCAAGATGAGCCCTACTTTTTCATTTTTTTTATCAATTTATCTTCAATTTGTTTGATTGATTGTTTGTTTGAGTGATGATCTATTTGAATGCTTGAGTTATTCGAGTATTTTTATATCATATGATGAGAGTTAGTTATTACTGTTTGAATGTGTGGTTCAAGTTGTTATTGAAAGTGTTTTTTTTGTTTAAAAATACATCAAAACAATATTTTTTTTATTTTTAAAAAAAATATTCTTAACATTATCATGTGAAAATAATATAAAAATATTAAAAAGTCTATTTTAAAATATAAAAAAATTATTTTTGAAACATAATAACAAACAAGACATAAATAATACTAGCCATGGCACCCGCGCCTCGTCGCGGTTGAACCATATTTTTTTAACACAAGAAAATATTAATTATGTGTGATTTTTTATTATAATATAAATTTGGGCAAAATAATAAATATGTGTAGAAATCTTGTGAAGTGCAAGTTTTCTATAAAATTTTTGAATTTTAAATGGATATAAATTTATCTGTTTAGTAGGTTTCAATGAAATAACCAGTATAAAATTATCATTATCATTAAAAAAAAAGCAAGAAGATTCAGATATCTGAATTATTGAATACATTGTATTAAGATTATTTCATTTTATAATTCAATTTAAATTAAACACAACAAACAAAATATAAATTGTGAAAAAACCTGTATTAATCAAATAACAAAAATAAGTAATTATTTTTCTATCTTCAAAAAGAAGAAAACATAAAATTAAAAATTCATCCCCATGTTATTGTCATTATCATTACTATAACAGTTAAAATTATTATCAACATTACTGCCAAACACAGTGAAAATCATTAAATTGCCCCGAAAAATTAAAAATAAAATAAAATATTTTGTTATAAAAAAATCACTAAAATTATCATTATTATTGTGCAAAAAATAAAATCATAAAATTATCTGATCCAAACATCAAATAAAAATAACAGAAAACAAAAAAAAAAAAACAAAGAGAAAAATGGAGCAATATAAATTTTAAAATAATCACCAACATAAATTAAAATTTCAGAATTGAACCAAAATAAAAATAAAACCCCAATAAAAAATAAAATGACAAAAATTCAAAAGAAAACCAAAAGTATAAATGAATGAATACGGATAAAAAATAAACATTGTCCAAGAAAGATCGCAAAAAAGAAAGGAATCAATACTAAATAAAAAATTAAAAGAATAAGTGCCAAAATGAAAAACAATATATATTAATTCCAATTGAATGACAAAACCACAACAAATCAAAACCATGAGACCGAAAAACAATAAAGAAATTTTTAAAAATAAAATACAATGTAACCAACATAAATTAAAATATGAGAATGAAATATAATAAAAATAAAACCCCGATAAAAAATAAAAACAAAATCTAAAAGCACAAATGCATAAATATGGATAAAAAATAAACATTGTCAAAGAAGGACAAAAAAACCAAAGGAATTAATACAAAAAAAATCCTGAAATAACCCTGGTTCCAGGTGGCGGTTTTTTCCGTTTAGGGGGGTATGTTTGTCGTTTTACTGTGTAACAAATTCAAAAATATCATCTATGTTCCCTGGAAATTTTGGAAATACCCTCGGTCCTTGGGCTAAAACTTTTCGATCTTGGAGGCAAAATGATAATTTTACTGTAGCAATCCATAGTGAACTGAGTCTATGTGAACAGTAAAAAATTGCATAATAAAAAGGTGATGTCTTTTATATTTTAGTTAATATGCTTGCAGACTTATACCATCGATAGCTCCAAGATGGTGAGGGTTATGGGTTTGTGGTTGAAGATGGAGATTAATGAGGGATAAAATAAAATAAGAGGTGGCTGCTAGGTTTGGTGTTTAGGGAAAGGAGATGAGTGGAAGAAGATGGTCATGAGTTTTTTATTCAATAAAACATTTATAATATTTAAGTTTTTTTTATTAAATTGCAAAATTATAATATTTAAAATAAAAGTTTCTTACTCATTAAATAAAAAATAATATCAAACCTATAATTAATTAAATAATTCTTATTAATTGTTTTTTGCATGTCAAGTACAAAATGTAAATTGTTTTGCACATACTAAAGTTTATGAAGCAAATTAAAATTTCTCAAAACTCGATACATAAGTGTAATTTCAACCAAACAATAAGATGTTAAGGATAATTCTTTTATTTGTATTTGATAATAATTTACAAGAAAGAATGATTGTTATTGCATTTTATTTAGTTAAACAAGAGATGAGAAAAGAGAGAGTTTGTATAGCTTTATTTATTACCATCAAACTTAAAAAATATAGGTCATTATTTTTTACTTTATTTGTTTTCCTTATTAAAATCATGTTAACAAAATTTATGATTATCCTAAAACATAATTCATTTATATGAAGATACTCTAATTAAATCAAAATTTAATCCATTATTGAAATATTCCCTTAAATATATTTGATAGTAAAATAAATAATTAAATCAACAAATAAAATATTTTCACTAATATAAAGTTAAAATATAATATGGTTGAAAATGTAATATAATAATTTCATCACAAATACATTTTTTTTGTTATCATTCAATCCCATCTCTTCATATTTTTTTTAAATTCTTTTTGTGATTTATGATTTTATATTTTCTACTTTTTAAATATAATAATGATAAATAAGTTAATTAAAATAATTGATCTGAGTGTTACTATAAGTATAAAGATAAATACTAGATTGTGAAATATCTAAAGGGATATTTGTTAAGAAACTAACCTAATTTTGTCGTTATTTCTATCTTCTATATCCCTCGTATTAAAAAAACAAATGGCTAAAAAGGTATGTATACCTCGACAAAACTCATTTTTTTCTTGATTTTCACAACCAAATATACTTTTTCTATTTATTTATCTTAATATAACAACTAAATGTCACTTAATGGCTGAAATAAAAGGCAAGATAATCCTTGATTTTTAAAATTTTAATAATATATAAAAGTCATCTTTCATTAAAAAAAAAATAGGTCAAGTAATATTATTAGAATGTAGTATTTTTTATATTTTTTATATGATGATAAAGATATTCTCAAAATATTCCTTGCAATTCACCTTCAATGTTCTTGTTACCACAATAGTGATAAATACCTTTGTCTTTCTTGATGCCACACTAAGTTTGTTTTCTTTAAAGATAATATTTTTATTATTTTTATCATTCTTCTTAGACATTCTAGAAAACCAAACTAGAAGAACCATACTTTTTTTATACTTAAGGGCCTGTTCAACAATTTTAAGCATATTAAACAGTTATGGGAATACAATAACTAACTTGATCATGTGATAGTTTATAATCAGGATAATGATTGCAAGACCAAGTCAACACTTAATTCATGGTTTATGACAAAACCCAATTGGCCTGATTTATCAATATAGCCAATTATTTTCAAAAAATAAGTGTTCACTAAAAAACCCTTTTCTATCTTATAGCGGAACAAATCCTTAGCGATCTCATGTCTTTCGGTCTTACTGGTCTTGTCAAACAATTCTTTGATATGCATAATTATAATATGAACATCTATATTTTCATGTTTCATTTGAAGTTCAGGTGACATACTAGGTAACATCACATATGCAACTTGTTCATCGTCATTAACATGACACTGATGTTCATTCTCAACTTCTTTAGCATCCCTAGTAAGGACATTTAAAATTATATTTTCAAGAATATACAATTAACATCTTTTCTTTTTTGAGAGCAATTCTCATATTTTGGTGTCGATCCAAAAATTTTGGTTAAGTCAATTTTTTAGCATTAAATATTCTTTGTAAGGATATGTTACTATTCATTTTATTTATCAACCTATTAATGAAATGATAAAGAGTATTAGTTTCATGCATATATATTTAAATCCAAATTTAAATAATGTCTTTAATCCTAATTTGGTCTCTCACTATATTCTTGCAAATTAATAGCTCTTTTTATGAGTTCAATAAATCCCACCTAGATTTTTCTAATGGGCTAAGATCCTATTTAATTTATTTGACCTTGAGTGACTTAATAAATCAAAATAAATTAAATTAGGTAGATAATATAGTTTATCAATCACATCTCTATGTGATTCATATATTAGTTAGTTGACAACTTTTTGTCTAAACATATCTTACATGTTTCTCCTAACTCATGTGTGTAACTTCATATGATTGCATGTGACTAATCCAAATCATACATGTTAGTTAAGTATGACCCAATTTTATAGCATTAAACATATTCAATTAATGATAACCTTAAGTGACTCATCAAAATCATACATGCTAGTTAAGTACGACCCAATTTTATAGCATAAAACATATTCAATAATGGTAACCTTGAGTGACTCAATATATTATTTATGAATAGAACTCTTGTTTTATATATATAAAATTGGAACTATTAATGTTCTTAGCATGTATTTAATATATTAATGAGGGAGTTGTTATCAATTAAGTAGGTCCCATTCAAAATATGACATAACATGTATATTAATTCAAAATAATTTTAGAAATTAATTCAATCAAATACTTACTTGATATTTCAGGTCTAAAAATATAATCCATGTATTAATTATATGATATCTTTAATTTTTAAAATATAATTTAATCAAGTCTTATATAATTAAATCATCATAGCTTAGTTTCTAACTAATATTCTTAATGTGTGTGACTAATTAGGTTTCTAATATGTTGACCCAAATATAAGTTATAATTATAATTAAATAGAATTAAACAATTTAATCTATTATCGATTTAATAACCAATTAATTTTTATTTGAATATCAGTATCCTCGTCTTGTAACATGACATGATCCCCTAAATATTATAAATTTCATTGGTGGTTTGACTTCATCTTGTAGTGACTAGTTTCTTAGTGTAATTAATATCGTTTAATCAATAATGTTTCAATTTAACAATAAAGCATGAAGTATATACACAATGTTAAATCATGTTTGTTATTTACATAATAGTAATTGATCGTTTGAATTAAATTTGAGATCCTTTTCAAATCTCATTTCACCTTGGCCAAAGATTTCCTAGTGAATACTATTTGAGAATATATGAAATATATATATTTAATTCAGGTAGGGTGATGAATTCTTTTTTATTACTCAAGTACTTTATACAGTTTATGTTATACCCGATGTCTGGCCTTTCATTACCTTAATGAATATAACATGTAATTAGATTAAAACATAACATTCTATATATAAAATAACCTAATGATCTCAAGTCTAAGGATCACTTATAAAAACATATTATGAGCCTTTTCATAGATATAAATGATCTTTCCATACGAGATTCTTATATATGTCCGTTTAGTGTACATGTCTTATGATAAACACCTATATATTAGTTATATGTATCCTTTATATATTAGCTTATGAGAACAACTGTTTCTTTTGATAAATAAAAGAGCATAATATATATAAGTCTCTACGACTCTAATAAATATTTAGTATTCAAGAGAATATCAATGAAAAACATTTTAAGAACAATGCTCTAATGCAATAGAAATCTCATAATTATAACAACTATATAATTTTCTTTGCAAAATATTTTTTCCACAAACCTTATTTTACTCTAGATTCAGAAGTCGTATATTAGATTTATTAATCTAATATTATATGAATATTAAAGATAATATCTTTATATAACTACACTAACATGTGTACGTGTAACGGGGGGCTTGATCTTGAAATGATTTTCTAGTCCTTTCTAGAACAGTATCAGAAGTTAAGTGTGGGTCATGTACCTCTATGATAGACGAGAGTCATTAAAATCCCGGCTTCGGTCTCTATTGGTTCAAGATTTGAAAAAAATGTGGTAAACCATGAAGTCAATTTTGTCATTAATGCGAGTAGAATTGCAAAAGCTAGCTGAAGGTAGAAGGCTTTGTCGGAAAGAAACTGCCATAGAGAAATCTTCCTCTACGGCGGAAGGTGAACGTCAGGCGTGTGCGTAGATTTCAAGAATGTCCGGAAAGGCCTTTTCTTCCGCGGGCTAGAAGGCCGGTTCCCCATCTCTCATGTGTGTGTGATTGATTCGGCCACTAATCGAAGCAGATGTACCACCTTCGAAATTGTTATATTAGCGATGAAAGGAAGATAGGACGAATTGACCCACGCAACTGATCAACCGGGTAGAGCTCACGATCATTCAAACACGTAGGTCCGGAAGAAGAATGGCTGACTCGCATTGTACCTACCTTGAAGGCTTCACCAGCGAAGTGGATCCCAACTCTCTATCCGAAAAGAAAAGGGCTTCTACAGATCTTGCCTTTATTAATAGGGGCTGATCCATGGTCGGACACTCTTTCTCATCTGGGATCACATTACGTGCGGGAATTTGCAACGGAGATCCCCTTAAGCACAAATCAAGGCCCACCTACGTATGTATTCACGATTGAACTGAACGTAGCTTAATCCATGGAACAAACCCCACACGCTGCCACCATGTGAGAGTCGGTGCGTAATGGATGTACGCCTGCCTTCGAAAGCTCCATTCCTGTTTCCCAGGATCCTGGAACCATTCCTTGATTTCAAATCACGAGTCGAATTTCTCTCTACCTATTCGACTATCAAGCTCTTGACACACTGTCATGTCTCTTATTCGACTCTCCTGCCCTGGAAAAGAGTGGGAAAGAGTTCCCTTGTCTAAAGACTTTGCTGCTCTGTATATGCCTTATATAGGGCTGCTTTTTTCTGCTCTTCAGAATTGCGTAGAACATAATTATTAACTTTTCTGTGGAGATTATGATTTATGGAATCTGTGACCTAAGAATATATAATACATAATGTAGCTCGGTGGTCCGATTCTAAGAGTTGCCAATTCAAGTCTCACAATCTTTAAGGTCATTGGACACTGATAAACTCGTGAGATTAATCGAGATACACGCAAAATTAAAACTAACTGGAGATCAATTTTACATAAAAAGAATAAAACAAACAAACACACAATACATTATCTTGGCTCCCCGTCAGAAAAGCTTAGTTTATTAACGCAATCAGGTCCCTAAACCTTTCTTGTGTTCGTTATTCGAGGCTTTCTAAATTCTACTTTCATACTCTTGAAGTTGCCATCCATTTGTTTAATCACTGTAATTAATGATTCTGTCAAACCTCATATGCGGTACCATGAATTAGGGTGCTGTGACCTCCTCCTCATCTGCCTCCGTACCTCGTTTAGGCACGTGCACTCCTAATCTTCTTTGAATCTGATCTCCCATCACCCCCACACAATTGAAATCTGCTCACAGTTTCTTTCTTTTAGGGCTATTTCGACTGCTGAAAGACGTTAAATCTGCATTTCTTTGTAAGCTTTCATGGATCACACTTTTTTTTTTTTTAATTATTTATTGCCTTAAAACTGGCCATGTGAACCTCCGCCATTTTCCATTACTTGTTTCTTTGACAGGGGAGCCCTTCCCGCAAGATTCTTGCAGCACCAGCTATCTTCTCTTGAAATTAACTGCTGTTTAAATTCATGCAGTGCCCACTGGTGCTTACATTGCCTGCAGATTCTTGGGATTTCTGATTTGAAGATGGAAGATGAAGTTCCGGCGGACTAATGGCGGTTGGCGGCCAGTAAAGCTGCTGCTTCAGCCTATACTGTGGAGTGTTGGCTGAAATCTGTTCCCGTAAAGTGTGAGCTGCTACACTTCTCTTCTCCGTTTATCAATGTTCAAATGCATCTGCTGTAATGTATTCAAGTTTAGACAGCTAAAGCGTCTTTCATTACTGTGATGAATTCCGACTAGCTGATAATGATTCAAGCGATGAACAATTCTGCAATTGTCAGTGTTTCAAATGGTATAGGCTTTCATGGTGCTTCAAAGTATTTTTTTGTTAAAAAATATATTAAAATAATATAATTATTTTTTAAAAAATTATTTTTCATATCATAATCTAAAAACATTAAATTTTTTTTATTTAAAAAATAAAATAAAATATAAAAAAATCTTTTAATTTAAAAAATAAAATAAAATATTTTCAAAACTATTTTTGAAACATAGTGAAAATCACCCGCAAATTCTTCTAGCATTTCATCAGAAACACCCTTTACTACTGAATTCTCCACCCAGATCTTCCCTGAATGCATCCAGCACTTTGCATCAGTGGCTCACTACTGTGTCCAGTTCGCTTTCAATCCTCTCTCTCTCTCTCGCTTTTTTTTTAAAAGTATACACCTAGTCTCAATATTCAACTATTTTTTTTTTAAATTCCTTTATCTTTTTTTTTTAAAATTATCAAAATAACTGATCTACGAACGACATTTTATTGATAATTATCATAGTTATTATTGAAATTTAAATTGACTTATCATTTTAGTTGAAAATCTTCATGAGTATGATGACAAATCTGTTATTTTTTATTTTCAGAGGATAAATATTATTTTAAAAAAATAGTTTAATTTTCAGAGGATAAATATTATTTTAAAAAAATAGTTTAATTTAAAATTTAAAATAGTTTAATAATAACATAGGTTATGTTGTTCTTTGAATTGCATCTTTCAGAATAATATTAAAAACAAAATAAAGGGCGTAGCATTTTGCCCTGTAGCTGCCCTCACAATCCACTGTGGATTGTGGCAGTGCAGGGACGACAATAGGTCTGAGGCTGAGGCGTTTTGTATTTATTTAATGGGGGTATTTTCGGTTTTTGGCTTTTTTTTTTTTTCAAACAGCCGCACTTTGCACAGTGCACTGCCGAAATTAACCCCCGATAACGACAAAATTGCGCACAGTGACCAGGGGCGCCGTCGACTTTTCCAAATATTTTGCACAGTACACTGACGAAATAAGCCCCCGATAACGACAAAATTGTGCACAGTGATCGGGGGCTTCGGCGTCCTTTCCCTCCCGGTATTTTCGTAAATACCAGTGGCGCCAGGGCTGTTGTGGTCATTTACCGGGAGGACAGCTGGCGCGTCGTCTGGCCGCGCCAGCGGCGCTCAACGCCAACGCGCCATAGAAGCGGAGCGTGCGGCGCCATGCGGTGGTCAAAAATTACGTTCCGCCGGTCAATACGGTGCGCCTCCTGGTCTTCTATCTCCCGTCGCGGCGCGTGTGAGTCCCATATGTCGGAGTAAACGTAGGGGTCCGGGTTTGTGGCCGGTGCACCGTTTCTCTCTCCTGAGGGCCCAATGTCAGGTCCCGTCCCTCATGTATATAAGAAGTGAATTTTGGTCCCTGAGGTTTGGATTTCGATTGTATGCCTGATTTCGGTAATTCAAACTTTGATTGTTTGCAATTGTGCCCTTCAATGCAAACGAATTATATAAAGCAATTTCAATTTCGGTCCCTAAACTTATGATTTTCGGTTTCTTTTTTGTTCCTTTAATTTGTTTGGTCCGGATGTTTTGATTTCTTTAATTTGGTCCTCCAATTAAAATTCTTAATATAAACAACATTTCATATCAGTCCCCCTTCTTCTAATGTTTTCATATAATAACAACAATTACCATAATTATTGTTTCATTATTTATTTTGGTCCCAAGATTTTATTTTTTTTTCAGTTTTATCCTTGGATTGAAATTAATTATATATGTTATTTTTCATTTTGACCCTTATTCTTTGAATATTTTATTTTTTTTGAATAAATTTTTTTCAGCTATTAATTTTTATTTCTGTTTTATCATCTATAATATTTTTTTATTTGCTCTATCTGTTAGCTTTTTGTTAATAATAATAATAATAATAATAATAATTATTATTATTATTATTATTATTATTATAACAATCATAATAATAATAATAATTTAATTAGTTTTTCTTGCTTACTCTTTTGTTAATATTTTTTTCCCCTCCGAATAATTTGATAATTTTTTATTGTTTTTACAATAATAGCAATGATAATTTTTACTTTTTCCTCATTTTTTCTCTTATCTTTTGTTAAAGTTTCTAGGATATTTTGAGTCTTTCATTTATTTTTTTCCTTTTATTACTAACATAATAATAATAATAATAATAATTATAATAATAATAATTTAATTATTTGCACAATAATGATTTTGTGATTAATTTTTTTTCCCTTATTAAAATATTTTGCTCTGGTTTTGAAAATGTTAGTTCGCGCTCTTTTATGATCTTTCATAACATAATATCTACATTCTAAATGATGTAATCTATGCTTGCGCAATAAACTCTACTTAAATTTTTTTACATTTTATCTCCTGATGTATAGCTTTTATTTACTTATATCATATAAATTTATCGTTGTAAATTTAATTATATTAAATTATATACAAAAAAATACCCGCGGCAACGCGCGGGCAATTATCTAGTAACCTATATATATGGTTGCATTTTTTTTCTAACAATGCCATTACATTGACTATGTTATTTTCTCTAATTATTTTTTCTGTCAAATTTCATTTACTTGTGTTACTTCAAATAATAATAAAAAAACTCTTACGACTTATTTGACATTGCGTTTTAAAAATATTTTTGAAAAAAATAAAATTTTTAATTTTTACTTTAAATTAAAAAAATTGGTGTTTTTAGATCATTTTCATGTGCCGATATCAAAAATATTTTTTTTAAAAAATTAAAAAATATCAGTTTGATACATTTCTTAACGAAAAGTACTTTAAAAAACAATATCAATTACACTCTTTTATTAATATGCCCAAAATTGATATTTATTAATTTTTTTTTTTAAGTTTTGAATTTAATTTTTTTTCTTTAGGAGTGTCTGGGAATGCGTTTGAAAAAAAATAATTTTTTTTTATTTTTACTTTAGATTACATGTTTTTAATGCTTTTAGATCATTTTGATGTGTTGATGTCAAAAATAATTTAAAAAAAATAAAAAAAATATTATTTTGATGCATTTCTGAACAAAAAATATTTTCAAGCGCAATCTCAAACACACTTTCAAACAAGCACGAACCTCCATATATTTATTTATTTATTTTTCAGAATAAATAAATATAATAGGGAAAAAAAGCTCAAATTATAACATAAATTGACAAGTGACAGGAAGATTAGCTATCCTAGTCAAATTGCTAACGGGGTTACTAGATTTAGATCAGATGCATAGTTGTCTTAACACATACGTTAAGGAATTCAGACATTCAATGCTAGCAACATTTGAACGCTTAACTTGAAAGAAATCCAACGTTTATGTAAGTAAAATCTCCTCTCTGCTCTGCAAAAACGCAATGGGAAACCAATCGTAGGCTCTGTTTGGAAAGAAAATCTGGAAATGATGAGGTTTTGCTGTGCTTTGGTTGCTTAAAAATAAGTGGGGTCTTGTCGTAAACTCTTCTGCAGGTTTTTATGCCTGAAACTCTCAAGCCTTTCTCTCCTCTGTTCATCTATTCGTTCGGGTTTTTCTAAGATAAGAAATCTGTTTCATTGTTGGGTTGCTGGTTTTTTGACCACACAGTGTAATACATATCTGGATTTGTTGAAGAGGACAGTTCTCCTTCGCTAACATTTTTCTTCTTCTCTATGGGGTCATGCTCTAAGGAGTAAATATATTCACGCAGGTGATAGGCTCTGATTTCTCTCTCTCTCTCTCTCGTAGTCTATTTATTTCATAAAATGATTAATTTTTTATTCATTGTTTTGTTCATATATCTTATATCAGTTTCCCTTCCCGGAGATTTTGTCTTCCTTACTTTTTGTCGAGATTATGATTTATTTTCTTTCTCAAACAATGAAAATCATTATCACATCTCTCCAGTTGTTTCTGTCATAACATAATTTCTTCTGCTATATCTTAGTGCACAACACGAAAACATTGCTTGCTTGTAGGATCAAACCCCCCCTTTTTATTGTGCATTCTAGTATGATTTTCAATTCATTGTTTATGGTGCTGAAGATACTTGGTGAAATTTAAATGAATAATAGAACTGTTCATGGGTTATTGAGACTACAAAAGAGTGACTGCTATTTTGTGCAGATGAAGGAGTCGACATTTGATTCATTGCTTATGGAAGGAAATAGTTCATCGCCGGCGCCTGAAACTAGTATTACAGCTCTGAAAGAAGCCCTTTATATACAGCAACATCTTCTACAAAACCTTTACACCGAGTTAGATGAAGAAAGAGAAGCCTCCGCCTCTGCAGCAAGCGAAGCTTTATCCATGATATTGCGGCTGCAAGGAGAAAAGGCCTCGCTGAAGTTGGAAGCCAGTCAATATAAGAGAATGGAAGAGGCAAAGATGTGCCATGCAGAAGAGGCTCTGGCAGTTGTCGAAGATCTCATTTATCAGAGAGAATTGGAGATTGCCTCCCTAGAATACCAAGTTCAGGCTTACAGGTACAGATTACTAAGCATGGGCTGTAATGATTTGGGTGTGTATGAGAATTCATTTCCCGAGAATCTGTTGGTGCAAAGAAACGATCCTTTATCTGGGAACGGTGGTGCCCAAGGAAATTTAAGGAGATTTAACTCTTCACCTCAGGTTTATGCTACGGATGCCAATTACAGTAAAAGTTCTCATGAAAGGAAGAGATCTTTAGTCCCAGTGCCAGATCCAATAGAAATCGATGTGGAGGAAATTGCAATTCGCGAAGTGAATGATTCGGAGAAGAAACATTCATTTTGGGAGCAGATCAAAAGGTTGGATGACAGGGTAAAAGAAGTTTCGGACAGCAAAGATTATGGTAGAAATAAATCAACGATCTGGAAGGGTGGAACTTGGTCTCCGTCATTGTTTTCGGAAATGGGAATTGGAACATCCGGCGATGCAACGAGAAAAACAAATGCTACTCATTCGGACAAAGTTAAGCAGCATCAAGATTCACAGGAAAGTGTCCAGGATATTTTTGAAGTCCCGCAAACTTCCGAGAGTTGCAAAGTTCCTGAATCTTCAGTGAAAGAACATCACAAACTGACTTTGGAAGGTGAAAACAGGCTTCAAAAGCCATATATGGCATCCGAGAATATTCTCGAACCACCTAATAAAGATGAAAGAGACCTGATAAAGACAATCATGCTTTCTACGATCCATGAGAAGAAACTACCCAAGGCAAGAGAAGGGACAAATGCTCACCGAAATTTGCCTCCTATGAGCCGCCCATCAATTAGCTTCAGCAATTCTCAAGCTGAGTTTCAACAGCTGAGTCAGAGAGTTGAGAGGCTTGAGAGAGCAAGAAACAATACAAGGCAAGAAATTATTTCTGAAGGGGAAGAGGAAGTGGAGTTGTTGAAAGAGATACGTGAACAGCTCAATTCAATACAGTCTGAGATCAGAAGTTTGACAACGAAAAAACCCCATGTTCCTGATGAGCCACCCTTAGAACTTCTACAGGAGGTATGTCTTCTCCACTCTCACTCGTGCATTCGGGCACCAGCTGGACTTACCAACGTGTATGGACAATTTGATTCCTTCATTCTTATGTTTAGTTCAGTTAATTCGGATATCACAAATATTACGTTTATTTCCAGGCAATGCTTTACTTTTGGTTTTAAACTCGAGCAATCAAGTTCTTGCTGCATCAATCACCGAACATTCATGAATTGTCAGATTTCGATACGTTCTTCAACAAGGACTCGGTATGACTATGCTTGAATTTTTAGATGGAGTGAATATTACGCAGAACATTTGTGGATTTTATTTGATTTGTTGTACAAATCCTACTCCCTGTAAATGTTGCTCTGTGCACATCAATCACAGAAGTTTTTTTTCTTTTTCATTAGAATGTCTTAGGCATGCTGTCATTTTTGTGTTGTTTCATCTCCTGGTTTGGGGATGGTGATTGTAAAGCGATGTATACAACTGGCTCTTCTTGCTCGATTTCACAATCCGTGTGCAACTTTTCCATTCCTTCTGGGTTCCAAAAATAGTTAAGTGGGGTGGCAGAATTATTCAACTCTCAATTCCAGTTCAAGGCTGTTTCTGGTTTCATTTTCCTCTCAAGAGAGATTCCAATTTATCTCTCAATATGTAATTGGCATGACAGGAATTGGCATTGGCAGAATTTTGTTTTTTCAATCTGTGGTCTTGAGCTAATTGCCATTTTCTTTTCTGGTCTGAAATGTTTACCTTCTTTATTTTTCGGAATATAATAATTGTTCCCTTATGTTTAACGTGTTTGTTTAATAGCCCAAGTTTCTATGTAAATTAAACATCTATAGATAGATAAAGACTTATGAATAATGTTTGCTATGGCAATCACTATCATGGAGCACCATATCACCTTCGCCTTCCTCTTTCATGCGCAAGGAGTGCTTTATGTAATCTTTTTTGCAGCTAGTGGGTCATCATTTGCAGCTGCTTTAGAACTACTTATTCGATCTGCATCTACAATGTGCTGTGACCAGGAAGAGTGAATGAGCTTTGCAGTTCGTGGAAGAAGGTAGTCCAAGTGAGGAAGCAGAAATCATGAAAGCTTTTGCTTTTTCTCTCATCTTCTCTGGGAGGTTGGTTTTGTTTATGTCTCAAAGTTTCTCATTTTTTAGCGGTAGAGTTTCAAAATTCGGACGACCCCTACATTTTAGTTGTTAAGGAACCATTTCACCTAAAACTTAAGGTATTAAGTAAGACCTCATAATATGATTTATATTATTTTCTAACATAACCCCTCAAGTGAAAGCCTTTTGGACTTGAAATTTGCACAGGCCCATACTATACCATGCTTGATTTTTATCAAATGGAACGGGGGTGATGAGATTCGAACTCGTGACCGTTGGATGAACAAAGACTCTGATATCATGTTAGGGAATCATCTCACCTACGAGCTTAAGCTTTTAATTGAGATGGTTTTTTAACACTAATTTCAATGGTAAAATTATCTATGAACTTCCAACCAGAATTTCAGTTCATCTTCAAAGACTTTGCGAGGATTGAGAAAGAAGAGTTGCTTCGATCTTTAACTAGACATGTTATACTTCACAAAACATGTCTAGTAGCATTAGCAAGATAGCAATCTCCGTTGCTTATTTTTGCAACCGCAGTTCATTCCCTGCTGTCTGTCTGTAGATGTTTTAACAGCTACCTAACCCCATGTCATTATTGAACTAAAGAATGCTCTACAAGGACTTCAGTTTTGAGTAGGTCAGGTCATCTCTTGGGATGTTTCATCTTGGACTAACATTTTCTTCTATGGATGGTTCACAACATGTTTACATGACTGAGTAATACTGAAACACAAGGATACAAATATATTTACAAATCGAGACCATTCGTGAAGAAGATCTAATTAGTGATTTTTTTAAAATTTGTTTGTACGCAAGAACTGCCTCGTTTCTCGGGAAAATTCTGATGTCAAATACCATCTGACATTAATTATGTGGAGGTTGTTGAAGGAAGGATTGAAATGGAGGGTGCAAGGAAATCCAGGTAGACTTATTGGTAAATTACCAGTCAAGATAAGCTGCAAATCGAGTGGGATATTTGATAAAATTATGCTCCAGCTTTTCAACAACATCTTTTTCCTGATATGGTCTATGAGATTATGTGGAAACCTCAAAGACAGAAACACACTAGTTTCACATTCATCTTTATTTCTAACTCCTTCCAGGATGTGCTCCGTATGTGTAATGGTGTTTCAGCAAATTTTGAAGAAAATGAATCACGATATCTGAAGAACTTGGAAAAAATAATAGTTTTTGGAGCACTATTAATTTTATATTTTATCAACGAAGGCCTATGATTATCCTGAACTCTATATTTGTATGCTGGCCAGAGGCGATGGGTGAAACCCGCAGCTTCGTAGTTGGGTCCAAAAATTCCTAGCCAGAACCCTTGTTAGCCAACAAATTCTCCCCCGGAAAGGCAACTACTTTGGAATGAGTATATCACCTCCATATTTACCCTTCAAACTATATAATAAATGTGATTAAGTTAAAGAAATTAGAGCATTTGTGCAGTGGGGAATTAATTGTCGTCAGAGGAATGAGACCTTGGAAGTTTATATATTGCAGTTTCACAAATGACAATTGATCTGATCCGAGGATTTTTTTTTTAAAGAAATCCTTATGAGCGAATTGACAATTTTCAGGTGGTGACACAAACTGTTTCATTGGTAACAGTACCAGGTTACTCACAAATATCAGTAAACTGTGCACCAATACCAGGTTTGCTGAAGTCATGTTAAGGAAAATGTTTATGCCCACCTATGATTTCCCCCCATAGATCTCATTATAATAATAAGGAAATAGAGGGAGTAAGAGGATAGAGGAGGTGATGGTAGGTGTATCAATTATGATGGTTGGCCAGCCAATTTACCAATCAGAGAAAGCTATAGCAGGATATTGGTAGTCTGTGAAAGCACACAATTTAGATTATTAGAGATTAGGACAGTGGCCTAATTCATACCACATTGCATACAAGTTTGGATGTTTACGACCTTATGAGGCATCATCTCTATTTGACTTTCTTCCTCAATATTTTAACCTCCTGCGGCAAACATTGTGGTCGAGGGACTTTCTCCCTATTCTCATGTTGTAGTGATGAAAAGGTTACGGGTGCTTTTTATGATTGATATGGAGGTGAGTAATAGGCTTATAACAATCTTTCACTAATCCTCAGTTAAGGCAAATCCATGTCATAGGTAGGCTAAAAGGGACCCTAGTGCATTTTCATGATTATAGAAATCACTGTGTTGCTCACCACAGACAAAAATGGTGGTATTTTAACAGAGAAATAGACCAGCAGAACAGGGAAGTGGGTTGAAGCATCATTGTCTGGTTCATAGTTGAACTATGATTCAGAGTTCACAACCGAGTGAAATCTATTAAGAAATTAACAAATCAAAGGAAGCTTCTGGGTGGTTATGATTAAAATATGACTGACAAAAAAACAAGGAATTGTTTTTCAGCTTAAATAATCCGCTGGACGGAGAAAATAAGATATTCTTTATGCTTTGACAAATCTGTCTGATCTTTTCACCTCACCACGAACACTGCTGTTATCAGTAATGAAAATGATCCAGCAATACACCGCTGGGAGAAGGTCAAAACTTCGGCAAATTGCTAATCAAGAAAGCTATTGTATTGAATTAAAATCAGACTTAGTTACCATGAAAATAATCAGACAAATGAATACAATGACTGTCAGTTTCAAAGGCTACTCTCAATATACTATTGCATAATTAAGCACTGGCCTCAGGATATGTTCTACAATCAGCAGGGTTGGGGGGGCTAGAGAGATACTGCTTTAGGCTACCCATTTCATTGGCCACATCTAGCATGCTAGGTCTTGTTGAAGGATTGTTTTGAGTGCAAATTAGACCAAGCTCAACCAATTCCAAGATCACATCACTCCATATTTTGCTATAGTGTACCGGCATGCTAGATGGAGCAAACCTAAGCACTGTTTGATCAACTATGGGCTTGAGCTTGTGGGGATAGTGGCTCTTAATCCATCCATGCAAGCTTGAACCTTCATGGAATAGAACATCTGTGGGGCGCCTTCCTGTTATGATTTCTAGCAGGAGGACTCCAAAACTGAAAACATCTCCTTGCGTTGAAGCACTCTTTCCCATTCCGTATTCTGCATCAGATCAGGTTGACAAGGAAATTAATAAACATAACAAGGTCTTCATCTCTTTCCATGAGGAGCATTATAAATCATTCGTAATTAGAAATAATGAAAGAATACTACGTTGTTGCAGAAAATAAGTACATACCAGGAGCAATGTAGCCGACAGATCCACACAGCAATCCATCAGTTGAGCTAAAGGACACTGAATCATCTGTCGGATTACTATCATCAGCACCTTTAATCAATCTTGAGATTCCAAAATCAGTTACCAAAGCTGTCATGTCTTCATCTAGAAGAATATTGCTCGGTTTGAGATCACAGTGAACCACTCTGACAGGAGAATAGTGGTGCAAATAGGCCACCCCTTCAGCCACATCACTACATATGCTCACCAACTGAATCAAATTCAACCCTGTATTTAGTCCATGACTCGGGTATAAATGCCTTTCCAGGCTCCCATTTGACATGAGAGGAAGGACAAGAGCCTTAAAATCTGGATTGCTGCATATTGTGATGATCTTGATCAAATTTCTGTGTTTGGCTCTTTTCAGGACTTGGCATTCTCTTTTGAAGCTCCCTGAAATTTCTCCAGCTGTATTTGAATCCAATACCTTAACAGCTATCCTTGTGCTGTCTTGAAGAACTCCCTTGTAGACATGGCCAAATTGGCCTGAACCTATTAGGCTCGAAGAGCTAAACCCCCCTGTAGCTTCAATGAGCTGTCGATGCGAGACTCTTGGATGCTTGAGGTCTTTCGTTTCTGTGTCCACATCTTCCAAGTCACCTCGATTGAATATCACCGATTTCCTTCTGAATCTCGAGCTGAGAGCGAGGGGGTATGCAAATATGCATAATATGGTAGTAGCAAACAAAGACAGGAGGACAGGTAAAATAAATGAATGATGAGCATGTTTCCTCTGGCAGATGGGCATGCCCTTTATTTCACCGCAAAGGCCTTCATTGCCTAGGAAAGAATCTATCGTCAGAGAAGAAAATGCCCCCTTGTTTGATGCGTTTCCAGAGAACTTGTTGAAGGAGAAGTTGAGATGCTTGAGAGTTGGTGATGCCTCCAGAGATTGTGGTATCTTGCCACTCAATTGGTTTGAAGAGACATCCAGTTCCTTAAGATAGGGTAACTGTCCTATTGTAGCTGGAAGAAGACCTTCTAGAACGTTCCCTGAAAGGTTAAGATGCTCTAGCGCAATGCAACTCCCAAGTTGTGGTGGGATCGAGCCAGAGAGATTGTTGGAAGATAGATCGATTGCTAGCACCATGTCCATTGTACTTAGCTCCAGTGGTAAAGGACCATGTAAGTGATTGCTTGACAGATTCAAATACAGCTTCAAGCTCCTGAGTCCCGCAACTTCACTAGGAATTATCCCAGAAATCTCATTTCTAGAAAGGTCCAGGATCTCTAAATTGACACCTTGTCCCAAGCTTGGCGGTATGGTTCCTGAGAGCTGATTTTCATGAAGTAAGAGTCTCCGTAGCTGTGAAAGGTTGGCAAAACTGTCTGGGACGGGGCCTGTAAGTTTGTTTTTTGACAAGTCAAGAAGCCCCAGGTGGGAAATGTTAGCAAGGGCTGCTGGAATTTCACCAGATAGTGAGTTGTTTGACAAATAAACCCTCTCTAGTTTTTCCATAAGACATAGTTCTAGGGGGATGGTACCATTTAAGAGGTTGCTAGACAAGTTTAAGAGGGTGAGATTGACAAGGTTTGAAATGTGAGGGGGGATAGAGCCATAAAGAAGATTCTCATCTAGATGAATCTGTAGAAAATTGACAGAAAGATCACCAATAATAGAAGGTATCTCTCCACGAAGGTTATTTCCGGCTAATTCAAGTTCTTGAAGGTCAGAAGAATTAACTAAAGAAGCAAAAAAGGGTTCAAGGTTGGTGTTACCATCATGGCTAACGAAGTCATTGTAAGACAAATAGAGGAACTGTAACTTTGGCATCTTACGTATAATCTCTGATGGCAATTCCCCGGTCAGCATATTTGACTCCAAATCGAGCCATTTAAGATTGATGGACTTAGAAAGCGCTCGTGGGACCCGACCAACCAGTCTATTCGACCAAAGCAAAAGAAACCTCAGAGCACTAAGCTCACATTCATTCTTCAAAGGGATTTTTCCAGTTAAAGAATTGTTAGAAAGGTCCATATACTCCAAAGAAGAGGAGCCATTGCAGAAAAGTGGCGCGGGAATATCACCAGCAAGCTTGTTACTTCCCAAATCAAGATATTCTAATTGGTGAAGAAATCCCAGCTCCTCAGGAATGTTTCCTCCGAGAAGATTCCATGATAAACCGAGCTGTCTTAACCGGAAAAGATAGCCCAACTCTGCCGGAATATGGCCTTCAAAGAAGTTCCTTGACAAATCAAGAACCAGCAAAGAAGAAAGATTCGCAAGAACCGGAGAAATCCTGCCGTGAAGTGACAGGCCACTAAGGTCAAGCTGTGTGACATGATCACTAGCATTGTCGCACTTGACTCCTGTCCAGAGGCAAACGTGATTGCTTGAAGAGTTCCAGCTCTCAAGTGCACCTTCAGGATCCAACACAATACCTGACCCGAAAGAAAGCAATGAAATTCTATCCTTTACAAGCTGGGGACTTTCCTCCCCAGAAACCACTATCAAAATAATGATCAAACAAAGGAAACTAAACGTGGAAAATTTACAAGAACCCATATCGATTCCTCTCTCTCTTGGAGCTAGAGAGTCAGACGAAAATGGCTTCCAAGGCAGGAGGCGGCATGGAGAGGGAGTTAGTAGAAAATGAGCAATCCACAACCAAGCCCTTGAGATGTTAAATAGCTTTGGCATGCTCACTATAAAGAAGCTTTATGCTTTTGCTGGCTACGAAGTTTTTTGTGCCTAACTGCCGTCGAAGGTGTGAAACGTCCATTTGGCGCTGTATGGTTGACCACGAAACGCAGCGAATTGCGTTCAAACATGTAATAATGATACAATAAGCAATGTTACAAGCTGTGTAGTATTGGTGCTGTACATGTCAGCTATATGCCTAACATCGTAGCAGCTTCTTGTAGCTTGCTTGTGGGTCAAGGCTAGATTAGTGGATTATTGGCTGTAATAAGAGAGAGATAATCTAGGTTAATAGAGCAGGCTTAGGGGACGGTGTATTGGGATTTTGGTACATTTGTCGGGTAGATGATGTATTTGAGACACCATACAATTCGGACACAAAGATTATAAGAGTCTTTGATTGATCGATTGATCTAATTTACGAGCTTTTAAGGAAAGTAGCACACCTTGCAGTTAGCTACGGTGATGCCACAACGTTGTATTTGGAAGTCATAAACTCAAAGTTAAAAGAGGAAAACTTCAACTCTTATTACTTCAAACCGTATTTGTTTTTGCCATGCCACCGTACTTTTTGATTAAAAAAATAATTTGTTTTGCTGCAAAATAATTTGTTTAGTGTTTTTTTATATTGTTTTGATGTATTTAATCAAAACTAAAAATTATTAATATGATATATTTTTAATTGAAAAACACTTTGAAACACACAGTTGTTATCGCAATGTCAAATACTACCTCAGCCTAAAGGAAAGGCTCTACCCATGAGCTTGGATACATTTTTGATACTACTCTCCTTGCACTTCTAGGAGTATAAAAAATCCCTCAAATGACCTTCTATATTTTCATCACATTAATAATTGTGTAGGAGATATTTATCCATCATTAAACCATATGTTAGAGATATTTTCTTAATCAACGCTTGATTAGAAAATATTTATCTCTCATTAAATTTTTTAGGGTAAAATTACAGTTTAACCATTTCTTTCCACAAAAAAACTAAACTATTAATGCGATTATTTCTCAAGGTTTAGTAGTTATTATCAGCTTATCTTAGGTAACACATACTAGAAAAACTAATACCTTCACTTTACACAATTAGTTCTCCTCTTAAATCTCTAATAAATCTCTAATAAAATTAGTATACCTGTATTTTCCTAACGACTCTAAACTAAACAATTAAATGATGATTTCATCAACCCCTCAACACCACGCGTTCACTTGCGGTAAGTTTGCTTCCTTTGTGTATTGAAATTCACAAAAAAAAAAATCAATAGTAGATGTTGATATTTACTAATTACCTGGTAATTTAATTACTTACCACACATAGCTAGCCATTCATAAGCGTAATATATATATATATATATATATATATATATATATATATATATATATATATATATATATATATATATATATATATATTACAAGAAAAATAAACGGCTCCACTGTGCACTGTCTCTAGAATCACTGTGGATTCGAGCAGTGCAGGGGCGAAATTGTCCCTCGGGCGCGCGGCAGAAGGGGGCTGGCGAGCGGGGCTAATTTCGCCTTTTCCATTTTTTTTTTTTTTTTTAAATATTCATTTATGAACAGTGCAATGACGATTTCGTCCCCGGTAATAGGACAAAAACAGGCATGCGGGCGAGGGGCACACGCGTAATTGCGCGCGGCCGGACCGGCCCGGTCCGGTCCGGTCCGCCGCAACTTTTTCTTTTTTTATTATTTTCGAAAATGGATAAAGACGTTTTTAACCCCTAATAAGACAAAAACACTTAATTGGGTCCAGGGTTAAAACGGTAATTGACCCTATTTTTCAAATTTTTAAATCGGCGTTTCTGGGGGCGTGAGGCGCACGCGCCAGACGGTTTCCCGTCCCACGCCCTGTTCAGGCGGCGCGTGCGGCCTCCTACGGTGGCAGAAAATTGGATCCCGGCGGACAGAACGATGCGCCGCCGCGTGTTCGTCCTCCCGCTGTGGTGCGTGTCACCACCACATGCCCGAAGACGCGGCGGGGGCCGGTTCAAGCCGCCGGCCACGTTTCTCTCTCTCCGGAATGGCAAAGTTTCACTTCGGTCCTTCTACTTTCAATTTTCGGGTTGGTTGTATATAACTCAATCAATTCGGTACAAAAGTTCCGATTTTTGCAATTTCGTCCTCTGATTTCAATTGACAATAAATGTAAGTTGCATTTCAGCCCTTTGACTTTTAATTTTTTAATTTGAGCCCTTGATATTTGATTTTCATTTCAGCCCTTACACTTTAGTTTTTTTTTAATCCCTACTTTTGTCCATGTATATATAAGTGTATTTAAAACAATAATAATAATAATAATAATAATAATAATAATAATAATAATAATAATAATAATAATAATAATAATAATGATAATGATAATGATTTAATTATTTTTCTTTCTTACTCTTTTGTTAATTTTTTTTCCCTCCCGATAATTTGATAAGTTTTTTTTTTTTTTTTGCCAGTAATAGCCATGGTAATTTTTTTTTTTATCTTTTGTTAAAGTTTCTAGAATATTTTTAATCTTTCATTTATTTTATAAGAATAGTGCTTATGTATTCTATTATTATAATAATAGTGATTATTTATTCTTTCATAATAAAAATAATAATAATAATAATTTTTAATTGGTTTTTCTTGCTTGCTGTTTTGTTCATGCTTTTTATTTTTTTCCCTCGGTATAATTTAATAATTTTTGTTGTTTTTATTCTAGGAGCAATAATAATTTTAGATGTTAAGACTCCGATGTTGCTATTGTTATAATATTTTAAATGAATATTTCTTCCTTTTCCCTGCTGTCTTTTTTTATTTGCTCTTGCTATGAATGGATTTTAATAATTTTATTATCTGTACAATAATCATTTCAGTAAGTTTTTTTTTCTTATTCAAATATTTTGCTCTTTTTTCTAATATTAGTGCGCGCTCTTTTGTGATCGTTTATAACGCAATGCCTATATTCTAAAAGATGTAATCTATGCTTAAACTCAGCTCAAAATTTTAAACATTTTATCTTTTAATTTATAATTTTTTTTACTTATATCATATAAATTAATCATTGTAGATTTAATTGTGTAAAATTATATACAAAAAAATACCCGCGGCAACGCGCGGGCAATTAACTAGTATATATATAATTGATGCAGCAGAAGTCTGCAACTAGAACCAACCATGTCAACGAAGGAAGAAGGCAATTACTTTTATATATAAAAATAAAATGTACTGACCTTGTTCAAGCTAGCTACGGCACTAGTCTATTATTCATATATAAATTCCCATGTTGATCAAGTTGCACATAAACTATAGCACAAATGCATGCAAGTTAGAGGAGCCAAAGATGACCAGTATTGTTGCGTCCTTATACGCGTTCATAAAGTAAGATCTTACTAAGACTTAATGTTCTGATTTTATTATCCTAAGCACATTCAAGAAAGGTTTTTTTTTTTTTCTTAACTTGTTAGATTGACTTCATGATGTCGGCAATATCTTCTGATAATATATTAATCCTGTGTTTCATGTCAGAATTCAAAACTTTTCATACACGAGCTGAGCTTCGTTCCTTTTTTTTTTTTTTTTCCTTTTTTTCCTTTTTTGTTAATAGCGTATATTAGTTCATAAAGCAACTTGGTTGTGCCTATTTTTGGTGTTTTCAATCCGCATTATCATACAATTCCTTATAATCCCCAACATTCTGAGAAGATAATGCTATAGAGAATACAAATGTTATCAATGGCTACAGTTCTGATGGAGTGGGTAACCTTAAAAAGCTATTTCACTTCCGCTGATCAGAAACTTGAGGCAAAACATTTTGTTTTATCTTACTCTATTGAATGTTACCTATGACTTAACTGGAAAAAAAAACTCCTAAGAAAAAGAAGAACGAAAATATGAGTGAAAAGAAGTTAGCTCAACATGGGATAATAGTTAAATAGGGAAAATGTTTATATTGACATAGTAATGGACATATTTCTTGTATTGCTATAATGAGTATTAAATGAAAATGTCATAAAAAAATTATTGACTTGCGGCCTTGAGTAGAGCTAATGGCATTAATGAGGCTGATGATGAGGATATTTTATTGACTAAATATCTAAAAAGATTCAATGTTATTAGTGATATTAGTGAGATTAATGAACAAGATTTTTGATTGATTAGTTGTCCAACATGAGCTAATGGCATCAATGAGACCGATGACCATGATGTTTAATTGACTAGCTGCCTAAAATGGAGCTAGTGGCATTAATAAGACTGCTGTCTGAGATATTTAATTGACTAATTATCCAAAAACAAGTGGAATTAATGAGACTAATGACCAAAACATTTGATTGGCTAACTATCATAAGTGAAGCTAGTGATATCAGTGGGATTGTGATTGAGACATTTGATTTAACTAGTTGTTTCGATTGATGCTAATAACTTCGGTGCATGTAATTTTCAAGATATTTGATTGACTATATGATTTGCTAGTCTTATAAGGAGAATAATTGCATTATTCTTAAGGTAAATATATTATTGAGGTTTATATTGAACATAAAAGATAAAGAAGAGTAGTTTAATTGTGTAAAAGACGTTACATGTTAGGAAAACCAAATTGATATTTGGTTAATGAAAATAGAAGGCATGTTAGTGAGCACAAGCTCATAGTGTTAAAGGCTAATTGAGCAAAGAAATTGTATTTATGTATGGAATCGGTTTGAAAAGGGTTTTTGAATCCTAAATAAGGTTGAAACAATAATAGTTAATGATGTAGATATATTAAAATATTGGTTGTTTCAGCATTGGGGTGAAATGTGATTTAAATGTTTATTAATAGTATGATGTATAAAGTTTTAAAGTTGTCTTTAGACATTGAGGATATGTCAAAAGAGTTGTTTGACAACTTAATGGAAGAGTTAATGGCCATTTTAGGGTTATTGGGTAAAAAAGTACAATAAGAAATTGTTGAGTTATTTTTCAGGATATTGCGTTAGCAATCAAGACATTTGTCATAACCCAATTTTGGGTTATTCCCCAAAACTACCCGAAAATAACAAAAAAAATAAAATAAAAGGGGCTGGTGTCGGTAGGAAAATCAAGGTGAAATTTTGGATGTTTTCGAGAGCTCGATCGTACTTTTTTTATACCCAAAATGAAGGATATCGCAGATTCAAGGCTAAAGTAATTTATTATCGGATAAATCTGCGTAAAAATTAAGTCGAAAGATATGATTTTATTTTTTTATGGGTCAGTTTGATTTAATCGTTGGCCGATTTAAAAGTGTAATTATGTTTGAGAATTAATTTAGGGTCCAATCGAAATATTTAATTAAGTGCAAGGGCTTGATTATATTTTAAATTCACCAAATTAATTTTATTAAGGGCTTAATCGATGAGAAATCAAGTTCTTGAATTTAATTCGGTTTTAATTGATGAGATTGGAATTTTTGGAGACCGAGTTTGAATTTTTCCAAGTCAATTATGCGAAATCGGGGGCCGAATTGAATAAATTGAGAGTTTAATGGTCGATTGAGGGTTAAATCGTGAAAATCAGAAACCAAGGATCAAAATAAAAAGGGCCGCGCAAAGCTAAGGTTGATATTGAAATTCTGACGGGGTATAATTGCACAAAATCATAAATTTAAATCCAATTGGAAGTGCAATTAGAACGATTACAAATTGAGGGACCAAACTGCAATTACACCTCCCAAGAGCATACAGCGCACGCCATCTCCTGCACTGCCGCCGACAAGCCCCCTGCGCATGCCACCAACAGCTATATTTTCAAGCATGCTGCCACAAGAGGTGAACCACCGTTGCAACGGCTACCTCCTGCGGCTATAAATACAGCAGCCATGCACGACCAAAAAGAGGGGGGGAGAAAAAAATTCAAAAAAAGGAAAGAGAGAAAGATTTTACGAGCATAACGAACAGAGAAGAGAAAAAAAATGAAAGAAAAGGAGAGACAGAACAAACAAGAAAAGAGAGAAAAAAGGTGATAACAGAGAATAGAAGATTTACGTAGAAAAGAGGCAGAGATCGGACTAGAGAGGAGACTGAACAGAGGAGGGTGAATTTGAAAAACAGGGGAGTAAATTAACGAATAAAAAAAGAGAAAAATTTATGAACAGGAGAAAATTTATGTAGAAGTCAACTTGTCTTCTTCCCCACTAGCTCCGACGACAGCCTTCTCACTCTCCCTCTCGGTCAGCAGCCTCTTCCTCTCTCCAAAACCAGTCGACTGACGTCTCTCTCTCTCTCCTCAAAGACTTGACAGCAGGCCACCAGCTTCACCCTCATCTCCGCCGGCAACCATACCACGATTTCAGGCAAGGTTAGCAACAGCAGCAGCAGGGGCTGCAACGTCAACCCGCCACTTTCTGACGCCACTCCGGCCACCACAGTCCACCATTTTTGACGTCACCACGACAGGAAGAACCACCTCGACCTCCTCTACCCAACGGTATTAACAGGTATGTCGTTTGTCACACTCCAAAATTAAGCATTCCACTGTTCATCTTCTTGCATTTGCATGCGGGGAGTGAATTAATTCATTCCCCGCTGGGCCATCTGGGCTGAAAGAAGGCGGGCTTCTAGCCCCAGCCCGATGTGGTTGGGCTGACAGCCCAACCCGAGGTGAGTGGGCTGGCAACCCACATGCGGGCTGCCAGCCCACAAAAAAAAATATAAAATTTGCATAAAAAAAATATTTTTATTAAAAAAGATAAAAAAATGTGTTGTTTTCTTGCATACGGCCAATACACTAGCATATTTTAAAAATTCTTTTTCTTTCAAAAAATATATATATTATCTTGGAGTTTGAAGAGAAAATGTGTTTTAGCATGGATTTCGCAAAGAAAAATCATTTCTTGCATTTTGAGATTTTACAACATGTTTGTAAAAATCCAAAGGGTATTGGCCAATATTTCAACAATATAAAAATCTTATTTTTGGGAATTTATTATTCACTGTCGGTATTTGGATAAATAAATCCTAAGAGGTTAATATCCAAAATATTCGGCGGGGATAATATGCTATTATTCACTGTCAGTGTTTGGATAAATAAATCCTAAGGGGTTAATATCCAAAATATTCGGCGGGGATGATATGCTATTATTCACTGTCGGTGTTTGGATAAATAAATCCTAAGGGGTTTAATATCCAAAATATTCGGCGGGCATGATATGCTATTATTCACTGTCGGTGTTTGGATAAATAAATCCTAAGGGTTAATATCCAAAATATTCAGCGGGGTAATATACCACCATCATTTAACCAACATATTTTTGAAAAACGAACACCATAGCAAATCATAGGCAAACCAAAACACCAAGCAGCTTACCTCAGGTAAGGCGTACTAGGGGTGCTAAAACCTTCCCTTTACGCAACCAGTCCCTTACCCTAGAATCTCTGAAAGACCAATTTAGGTTTCCTAGTAACCATAATACTAGGTGGCGACTCCCTTTTTCATGAAAATAAAGATAAAACCCTGACATTGATTTCCCCTCCGCTCACGGGGAGGGGCCCATGACGCCGCGCTCTTGCGATGTGGTGCGACAACATTGATCTATGAAATTATAAGAGTGCTATATATAGATATATAGACATTCCATAATCATAGTATATAGTCAGCTACTTGGGATATTGATTTAAAAATTGTTAGGAACTTGAGGATCAAACATATGATAGTAAATATCCCTTAGAGAATTGTTTGATTCATACCTAGGGGAGGGATTTACTTCTTATCTTGACATGATAAAGGTAGATGATTTCACAAATAAATATAACAAGTGGTAAACCTTTAAGTGGAAATTTATGAAATATCCTTTAAGATCGTTAAAAGTATGAGGCATGACTTCAAGTATGAAGATACATTTATGAATTGTCATGAAAATAAAATATGCAACACATATATTGAATAGATATGTATGTATAATACATCAATGGTAATAACAAGACAATAAAATAAGAATAAAACAAAAAACTTGTATCAAAGAAGAACACTTGGTATGAGTTATAAGCTATGGAGAAGAGGTGATTGCAAGTATATGGCTAGAGAGTCTAAGGTAAGGTTATAAAGTACTATTTCAAATCTTAAATAAAGAATGGTTTTGTAAATTAACTAGCATATCTTCCCAATGGATAAATTGGGCAAAATGAACTAGTGGATGTAAAGAAAAAAAGAGAATATGCCATTATGTACAAGTGTTGAACTTGGAATGATGAAGTAAATTGATGTATGGATTTGATATTAAATAACCTAAATCATTGTATTCGAATGTGATACATATTTGATTTAAGATGCTTCTTAGGCTTGAGGTGAGTAGTAGATTTTATATAAACTCTTTTGGTTTAAGTAGCGATAATGTAATAATAGAAATACTAGATTTCTTTTGATATGAAATAAGATGTCAGTCTTTTGGTGATGTAAACGAGATTAATATTAGTGATGCAAGTAACTAGCTTTTGTTTTCTATTAGTACGTTGTAATTCACCATTCAATTTACTCTTGTATATTAAATTGATTATACACGTAAATAAATTATAATGTTTCTTAATAAATAATTATTAATGTTATTTACTGTAGAGTTGTAATGCATTTGATGTTTGAGTTGAGATTAATAACTTGATGAAGTAAAGGATGTCTACTCTTGACTTGTGCTGTCAATGAATAAAGTCTAGGATAATTGAATAAAATGAGACTATAATGTTGATATGTATGGAGATATCGATAACCTGGGAATATTTTATTTTAAAGGAAACTCTATAGGACTTTCAATAGAGATTTAATTGACCTTAGAGAGTTAATAACCACAAGAATATATAATTGTAATTAATTAAAAAATATTACCTTGTTTTTTCATTGAGATAAATGCTCAAAAGCTTATAGAATTGTGGGCATTTACAATGCCCATAAAAGCTAATTTTAAACCTTTTGTTTTATGGGTAATTTAATCATTTCATTGTGCTTTTGAAATTTTTAAAGACTAATTTATCCTAAATCAATATAATAATGAGTAATGAATCCATATGAAAAGAAATTTACCCTTAATAGCTAGTTATATAGGTTTGTTTAGGAGGGCAAAATTATTTTATTGTTCTAATCCAGAATAAAACGTGTTTTGGCTTACAATGAATGACCGAGACTTTTAATTTTTCTAATTACAAAAGAAAAAAAAACTCAAAATATTTCCTAACTTTGGCACTCGATTTATAATTTATTCCAAAACAAAAAATGTATTAGTTAGATTCCTAATGTGTATATTTTTCCATCCATATTCTATAATAGCTTTTTTCATTTTTTATTTAGAGGGTATTTAATACAAATTATATTTATGTTTTTAGATGCTTTTTAAAAGTGATTTTGGCTTGAAAAACATTATATTGATGTTTATTAGTGTTTTCTAATTATTTTGATGTGATGATATAAAAATTTAAAAATCTGAAAAAAATACTTTTATATATTTTTAAACAAAAATTATTATAAAAAAAACCCTACATCATAATCTCAAACACCTCTTTAATATGCATATTTTTATGAAAAAAAATGATGTATATTTTAAGAAAATCGATAGAAAGTACTCTCAAACTACAAAATACTTTTGTGGACTATTAATAATTTGATAATACATTAGGGTTTAATTTGAAGTTCCCAGAACCAAAAAAAAAATTGGATATTTGGAGTCTGCTATGTATCTGTGTGGATGGGCTGGTAGCTATTGAGGTTTTAGAGAGGTTTGATTTTCATAGAAGTTGAGCTCTCTGTTCCCCTGTCTTCCGCCCTTCAAGACCCACCCTTATCTCCACTCTCTCTAACAGAAAAAATGGCTTCCACAATTCCTTTCTCCATTCAAAACCCAACATGGACAACATCAAAACCTCATAAATTTCATGAACCCTACAAAAACCTCCATTTTCTCTCTAACCCAGCTTCCCACTCTCTTTCCAAACCTTCTCCCCTCTCTTCCTCTTCTTTCCCTCTCAATCCCAAATTCTCTCTCCTAAATCCACCACTTCTCTTTCACCCTTTACACGATTCTTCACATGACCGTCTCCTTGAAGACTTTGAAATCCCCACCATTAACAACCACCAAAAGCTTGAAACTTTGATCAAATTTGACCAAATTATGCACGGGGAGTCTTCCAAAAGAGTTTTAATTCAAGACTCGCCTTGGGTTTCATCTCTTTTTTGGAAGGATATGCATAAAATAGCCAATAAAAAAGTGAAGTTAGAGTTCAAGGATATTGAGAAGAGGAAGTATAATTTGTTGAGGAGGAGGCAAATTAGGGAAGAGACTGAGGCGTGGGAGAGAATGGCTGAGGAGTATAGGGGGTTAGTTAGGGAAATGTGTGAGAGAAAGTTGGCGCCTAATTTGCCTTACGTTAAAGCTTTGTTCTTGGGGTGGTTTGAACCATTGAAAGAGGCTATAGAGAGGGAGCAGAAACTGGAGAAATCCAAGAAGCAGAAGTCCGCATTTTCTCCCAATATTGAATTGTTGCCGGCTGATAAAATGGCAGTCATTGTTATGCATAAGATGATGGGGTTGGTGATGGTGGGGCATGAAGATGGGTGCGTGCGCGTTGTCCAGGCTGCGGTGCAGATTGGTATAGCTATAGAGCTGGAGGTGAGTGTTAGAGTTGCTGTATTTGGTTCTCAGTTCTAACTTAGTACCGGGATGCGTTTGACATAATTATTTGTGCCTTTGGTTTTAGGCTGCAGGGTATATGGTTATTTAGCTAAAGCTGATTACTTAATATGCGTATAGTGTTTTGTTAGTTGTAGGGATGTGGTGCGAATGTTGAGGTACTATTTAGATATTCTGTTTGAATAATGCATCTTGGTGTTTTTAAGCTTAAATACGTGTAGGAAACATTAAAGTAGTAAAATTATTTTATATAGATAAAAAAATAATAATACAACCAACTAGAAATGTGATGATATATATTATAGTCCATGTTTGTAGACAGACTCAAAGTCAATTAAGAGTTAAGACTTGATGTTAGGTTCGAGTAAGGCTTAAGCTTGATCTTATTTAGCTAAATCAAACTTGAAAAGTATGAAACTTGATAAAAGGGCAAACTTGAGCTACCCATAATGAGATGAAAAGTTATCCTGCTAAGTCTATTTCATACATCAAACTTGATAACTCTATCTCTGAGCTACCAGTTCTTTGCCTCTATCAGGTTAGAATTCATAATTTCTTGGAGAAGACCAAGAGTTACCAAAGGAAGAAGACATTGCATGATGTTCAAGAGAGTATGGACAAGGAGAAGGAGATGCTCAGGAAACGTGTAAATAGCTTGATTAGAAGGAAAAGGCTCATGGAGGTCCAAAATCTGGTGAAACAAGATGAAACTAAACCTTGGAGTCGAGATAAACAGGCTAAGGTTTGTAGCCCTCACCATTTCTTCAAAATGGCTAACTGGGCCCTATTTAGTTTTGTTGACTTTCTTGATTGAAGTTTTTTCCTTCTGTTTTTGGTTTCCCTTAACTTTTTCTTTCTTTTCCTTCCCCCCACCCAGTTTCTAATGCACAATATAATTTTGCAGCTTGGAAGTCGTCTAATAGAATTATTAACTGAAACAGCTTATGTTCAACCCCCAGCTAACCAGTCAGAGGGCATTCCACCAGATGTTCGACCTGCATTTAGGCACATATTTAAAAGTGTAACAAAGAACCCAGGGTGAGACTTTGTTTTCTATTCCTTTTTGTAAGCTATTTTGTCCAAGCACTCTCTAAGCAGTAGGTAATTGTCCAGTGTATCATCCTTAGACATACCAGTTTAGGATCTTCTTAGGGAATTGGTTGTATAAATGAGCATTGGCCAATATATGATTCTTAGGTTCCTCGTCTTAGTTATTTGACCATTGACATTCAAGAGATGGCTGTATGGTTGATTATTAGTCCATAAAATTTATTTTTCATATATGTGGCAGTTTGTATTAAGTTTCTTAGGGATGGTTAACAGTTCTTTTTTTTAATCTGCTTTTACTTCTAATCCCCCGAACCTTCAATCTTGGTTCCATTTGCTTTTGATTCTCATTTTTATCCATTTAGGCAGAAAATTGTGAAGAAGTATGGGGTTATAGAATGTGATCCCCTCATCCTCACAGGGCTTGATGGAACGGTGAGTTAAAACAAAATATCTCTTCCATTCTGAACTTGAGGATTTTAGTCCTCTTACATTTAATTTTGATTAACAAGTTATTCTGAAGTTACCTACCCATTTAATCCACCTAAATAATTCTCAACAACGTTAATGCATTTCTATTACCCATTTCCATATTTCCAGGCTTCTTGTTTTTCTTAGTATAAATGTCAGCAAATGCATCCAAATGATCTTAACATAGCTCATTTGACATCTCAAGTGTTTTTTATGGCCCCTTGGAAGAAAAGGAAATGGTTTCTGGTGGTATAAATTATCACTTGGTGTGTAGATCTGATATAACTGTTTTCAAATCTTTATTTTGACTCCACTCAAAACATCTCATACTTATACTCCTCTATGAATTTGGGGAATGGGTGTTAGTATTGAAGATATTAAATGCATATCTAATTGTGACTTTTAGCCTTCGGACACTGTACTAATATATGCATCTGTGTTCTGATGCAGGCTAAGCACATGTTGATTCCTTATTTTCCAATGCTGGTGCCTCCCAAAAAATGGAGAGGGTATGTATGAATCAGAGAGGATATATAATGTTGATATCACATGCTCTTTTTAGAAAGATTGTTGTTTTCTTCTTATGAGAGGCTGCAAAGGTCCATAGATATTGTTTCAATTATAAAATGAATCTACAAAATCTTGACTGATGCATGCTTTACCTAGCTGACTTTTTTCCTTATGAAAAATAATGTGAATATGGACTGCACATAGTTTCTCTGTTATTTTGAAGCTGTTTGAAAGTTTTATTAGAGATTTATATTGAAGCACCTTGCAGGTATGATAAGGGTGGACACTTGTTCTTGCCTTCATATATCATGCGCACTCATGGATCTAGGCAGCAACAAGATGCGGTCAGGAGTGTTCCTGGGAAGCAGATGCAGAGAGTATTTGAGGTGAGCGATGCTTATTTTGGTTCCCTCGTTGCTCGTTTCGTTTCTACTCTTGCATAGAAAAAAAAGGGTCAAGCTTGGCTGGCTAGAGCTTGTGCGTTGCTTGTAGACCAGCTGCTAGGTCTTGAGCATAGCAGATCAACAGGTGAACAGATAAAGCACGTGATCCAAAAATACTGAACAGATAAAAAGTTTAATAATAGATCAAATCAACAGGATACTGAAAGATTATGTAATACCCTAAAATAAAAATACAGTTTAATGAATGTAAATGAATTGTCTTGGGATTATGTTGATGTAGCATATATGCACAACCAAATATGCACAACCAATAGTTTGAAAGTGTAGGTTATTTCATTATTTTTACGATAATGATGTACATGTTCATCCAAATATTAAGACCATCAAACTTATGCTGTTGAATCTCAGTTCTAACTTATGCTTTGAACTCACGAATAATTTTATTTTACAGTGGCAATTTTTTTTATATGAGAAGTGTTTATATAGAGATGCTTCCTGTGCTAAAAGATGACATTTAATCTTGCCAACTAACTGAAATTTATGCCAGGGTCCGAATTATACTGATTGTGATTCCTTGTCTATTGGCGTGTTGCTAAGTTTCAATCAAGCCACTATTATTGTTTTGTTCTCATGAAGCTGACATATGACTTGAGTCTGCTCTGATGTTACATAAACAGGCCCTGGATACACTCGGAAATACCAAATGGAGGGTGAATGGAAAAGTGCTGGATGTGGTGGAGAGGATATGGGCGAGTGGTGGTAACAATGCTGGCCTGGTCAATCGAGGAGATGTGAGAACTTGAAATTTCACATAAATAATTTCTTGTGCAACAGTTGGTTATGTCAATTGCATGGGCAATGGGATCATTTGAAAGTTAGAACAGACAGTATGCAACCATTTTGATGGCTTCTACTTTCATTCTGTTTACCTGAGATAATTTGCTTTGGTGATCCTTGGGATCTCTTAGAACTCATGATTCTTGTGAAATAATCTGTCATGCATTAGGAATCCCGGTTGTTGGATGTGATGCCATAAGCAAATTGTCCTATAGTCAATTACCGTGATAAGATGTGCTACCTTCTTATGATATTAATTCACCATTTAAACAACTTGACGTGTCTGAATTGTACTTAATTGGGTTTCAGATTCCTATACCAGAGAAACCATCCTCAGATGATCTAACAGAAATTCAAAAGTGGAAATGGAGTGCGAGGAAGGCAAAAAAAATAAATCAAGAGAGGCACTCTCAAAGATGTGATACTGAACTTAAGCTTTCTGTAAGATCTACGTCCTTTTCAGTTTTCAAATTGACAAGATGTCTGATTGCAGTATGCTGCAACATTGTGTTGTTGATTGAATTGATTCATTCATAGAAACAAAATGCCTCTCTAGCTCTTATGCTTAACAAACAAGATATTTGCTTGATTGACAAGTCTTTAAATCTTTTGCAATAATTTAATTCTTACTTCATATTCTCTTAGTAGCTCAAGTAACCAGATAAATGCTGAATTTGCCCTTCTTGCCTAATAGCACACATATACATGCTTTACATTTCATTTCATAACCATGGCTTATATAGGTTGCTCGGAAGCTGAAAGATGAGGAGGGATTTTATTATCCTCACAATCTTGATTTTCGAGGTCGTGCATACCCAATGCACCCACATTTGACTCATCTAAGTTCCGATCTTTGTCGAGGAGTTCTTGAATTCGCAGAAGGAAGGCCATTAGGGAAGTCTGGGTTACGTTGGTTGAAAATACATTTAGCAAACTTGTATTCTGGCGGGGTTGAAAAGTTGTCTCATGATGGACGTCTAGCATTTGTGGAAAATCATCTGAGTGAGATATTTGATTCAGCAGAGAACCCTGTCAATGGAAAGCGCTGGTGGTTAGCAGCTGAAGATCCTTTCCAGTGTCTAGCTGCTTGTATTAACCTGTCAGAAGCCTTAAAGAGTGCATCACCACATACTGTCATCTCCCACCTGCCAATCCATCAGGTAAATCCTTCATCATAAACATAGTTCCAGCAAAAAGGAAATTTGCAAAAATAAATAAATTAATATAAACATACTGTCATCCTTAAAGAGTGCATCACCACATACTGTCATCTCCCACCTGCCAATCCATCAGGTAAATCCTTCATCATAAACATAGTTCCAGCAAAAAGGAAATTTGCAAAAATAAATAAATTAATATAAACAAATTTTTGAAGGATTTGTGGGGGGGGAAATGAAATACACACGTAAATATTACCTGATTGTGCGAATATCAGTTTTCCCACTTATCTGACAGGCTGTTGTTGCCATTACCTTTTGAAACCAGCTCTCCCAGTCAATTTGAAAGATTGTAGTAGAGAGCTTAGTTGTCACTTAATTATTAGGAAAATAATTTCTATTATAATGAATTAAATTTAGATAAAATCTGCCATTTCTATCACCAGGCATGAATCATCCTTCAGATTTTTTTTTCATGTGGTTAGGACATAAAAGTGTATGATTTGAATTATTGATCTAAGCCGTTTTCAACATGGCTGAATTTGTATGGGATAAGAAGTTTGAACTATATCCAATGCCACTTGTGCAAAGCTCTTTACCACATAATGTTTCACAGGAGTTCTCTTAGTTGATAATGTATCAAGATTGTAGTGCTTTCTTGATTTCTGTTCCTTTCATCTCCTAAGTGGATGTCTTGTACTATTTCTTGTTTTGTTTCGTCACTTCTATTTGTTGTTCTAAAAAGAACACAATTTTTATTTAAAAACTCGTGCATTTGCATTATTGATTGGTTTTTGCTCATATATTTTATATCTTATGCTTGCTGTAACTTTTGTTTAAAAGCATCTGGATGCACTATTGTTTTTTAGTTCTACTTCTGAAAAAACATGCTAACACAGAAACCCCCCTCCCCTTCTGTAATTTTTATAGGATGGTTCATGCAATGGCCTACAGCACTATGCAGCCCTGGGAAGAGACAGTGTAGGTTTACTCTTTCTTTCTTCTTTTTTTTCTTGCATCATTTTAGAAAATAAGAAAACAATGGAAAAATTCATAAGTATTATTTGGTTGAAATGTCACCATGGTAATGTTATTTTGTGCATGAAAAAAACAAAATGATGCCATTATTGGCCCCAATACAACACCCCTATCTGGGTAAAATGACATCATTTGGGTTGGTGTTTGAAGGAAATGAATTTTCTAGGGCGACATTTGACCTGATAATTTCAAATGTTTTGACTTTAACTCTAAAGGTAATGCATGGCATTAAGGCACTTTCTTTGTCCTGTTACCTTCTCCTTTAAAATGATTGAAGATACCACTTTCTGGTTACAATGCTTTTAAGAACAGAATATTAAGAGCCATATACTTTTTGTGCTTCCCTGACCCTTGCATGTTAATCATGTGCTCATGTTGCTTATCACCAATTCCTGTAACCACCTTTGGCTGTGTACTTTTGTACCAAGCTTATTCTTCTCCCATCTCAAAAAATGTGGAATGCTGAAAATAACCAAAATTGAAGTTATTTCTCAACCATCTGCTGAATCATTCAAAATTTTAAGACATGCTATCCAAAATTTGATTGATCAAAACTGCATCCAGGAATACCTGAAATCCTTATCCTGGACCTCCCATATTCATTTATGATCCAGTGGTATTGGATATAATAATTCCTCAATGATTAAACTTCCAACTACTCTCTCTGCTGCAGGGAATCAGAATTGGTTTGAAATAGAGTGCTGTTCTTAGGCTGTGCAATGCACAATAATTCATATATATTTTCTTGCATTTTGAATATACACATCTTCCACTTTTCTGGTTTATTTGAACTGAAATTATTCATTCTCGTCTTCTGATGTTTTCCAGCAAGAAGCAGCAGCAGTTAACTTAGTTACTGCAGAGAAACCTTCAGATGTTTATTCAGAAATTGCCGCTAGGTATTGTAATTTTCTCTACAGAACATTAACATGCCATCAACTATGAATTTATTTCTGCATGACTGTGCATGTCTTCATTGCACTATTTGTATATGTGCATTTGATATTTATAATTGCACAAAATGAGACTGAAGAGATTTTTGCTTACAGGGTCCATGAAATTATTAGAAGAGACAGCAATAAGGATCCTGCTACAAACCCACATGCTTTGTTAGCCAAGGTCCTAATTGATGAGGTTGTTCTTCCTTTTCTTACTTTGATGTTTGGATTATCAACTCTTTTTAGATAAGAGAAAATTGTTCCAAAAGTGAAAGGAACTACGAAGAGGACTAGTCATCCTCTCACATACGGAAGCTTGATGGATTGTTATTTTTTTTAAAAACAAAAGCATCATTTACTTCTCAACTTCTTTTGACCAAATCTAATATTTTGGAGCTTTACAGGTGGATCGCAAACTGGTTAAACAAACAGTGATGACTTCAGTGTATGGTGTCACTTATGTTGGGGCACGTGAGCAGATAAAAAGAAGGTTAGAGGAGAAGGGTCATATCACGGATGATAGACTGCTCTTCAGTGCAGCCTGTTATGCTGCTAAAGTAAGCATCCAGATTCCAGTGTATTTATAAGCAGAGTATTATTGCTGTTATAGGATATGGTAAAACTGATTGGACTTGATTCCTAGAAAATGGCAATGAAAAGTTGAATACAGAATCTAATGTCAAAAAATGGCAATGAAAAGTTGAATACATAATCTAATGTCAAAAAAATGTGAGATACTCTAATCCTGATGTATTTTAGCTATGTGTAATGTATGCTGTGGATGCATGTTCATCTCACTGTAGGTACCTAAAATTGGGAGGAGATCCTTATCTTGAATCATTTTCAAATTTACTCACTAACTCTTCCATAGGTGACATTGACTGCTCTAGGAGAGTTGTTCCAAGCTGCACGTGATATAATGGGTTGGCTTGGTGATTGTGCAAAGGTATGTCCCCATCACATTTGGGAGTGAAATTACATGGACCACCCTTATATTAATTAAGAGTTACATTTTATTCAAGTGTATTTTATTGCTTGACCATGAACCTATTATAGGTCATTGCTTCAGAAGATCAGCCTGTGCGGTGGACAACTCCGCTAGGTCTTCCTGTCGTGCAGCCATACTATAAAAGTCAACGACATCTTGTAAGTATTAATATCCTTGCTGCATTTTTAGTTTATTAGGTACAGGCTGCTATAGATTAATATTTCAGTATGCCAAGTCCCTTGCCTTCATGTTCTTACTTTAAAAATGTTAATTCGCTAAACACTTTATTGCCGGTAGAGGAAATATGAAATGGCTGGTTAAAATATGATGACAATAGGTAGGATATTTTTTGGTCATGGTAAAGATCCTTCAAGAAAACCTTGTTGGGATCCTTGCTCACAGCATTGGAAAGTTGGTACTGATTAAATCATTGGTTGGCTATGAACTCATTCCTTGTGATTAAATCACAAAAATAATGGCATGATATTTATGTTTGTTTTTTCTCCAGCACAAAATATGGCATGAAATTTATGTCCTCTGCATTCCCACTCTTTCTTTAAGTATATATAAACAGTCAGGTAACTAAATTTGTTGTTGCAGATAAGAACTTCACTTCAGGTTTTGGCCCTGCAACGGGAAGGCAGTTCGGTAAGCTTTACTCTGTTGTCTTGCTTTCAGCCCCTCTTTCCTTTCTAATATTTCATGCACTCACATTCAAACATTATCATTCTATTACTATCAGGTGCAGGTTAGAAAACAGAGAACTGCTTTTCCCCCAAATTTTGTGCACTCGCTTGACGGCTCACACATGATGATGACTGCTGTTGCTTGCAGGGATGCTGATTTACGTTTTGCAGGTTTGTCTTGCAATCTTAAGTAAATGAAGCTTAAAACGTAGTGAATAGACTGGAATTGACATATTGACATGGTTTAGAAGACTAGAAGCCTTCTATGTCTTCGATGAATGAAGAAGTTGAAGAATGTCTTTTTCAAACAGTCCATGTAGAGCTATTTATATCATTACCTTTTATAGTTGGGTTAACTTTTTGTTCAAGTTTCAACTTGTTCTGTTTGTTGCTAACAATATGTGATAGGAATTAATATTCTACTGTTTTATGATAATTGAAACTCGGCTGATAAACTGAACCTTGACAGATGGCTTGAACTTGGCAAGCATTTAAGCCATTTATTTTATTTTGTCCATTATGCTCCCTAAAGTTGCTAATTTAAGCTCAGTAGAATGTACTTTTTGGGTTGATTGTGATGAGAAGTTATCCTATATTCTAGTAACTTTGATACAACAACGAACAATTAATGTAATTCTTCATATCTCTGTAGCTAAGCCAGTATGTCAGAGTTGATGTTAGTTTTTCGTTGGACCTTTTTTCGTGGATTGCTAATTTTTGTGAGTTTACTGTGATGGACCTAGTTCTTCAAGTCATCCTTTCTTCCCTTTAACTTTGATTTCTTTTGAGCTAATCAGAAAATCATTTTATTTATCCGTACTAAAACCTATTCAAAGTGCTATTATCCATCTTGTTTGACTTGCACATGAATGTGCTATGAGGAATTCTGGATAAGAAAAGTTTATTTATGAGGCTATGATAGTGCATTTTCAAATGGTGTAGTAAGTGTTCCAAATAACTCAGAGTTGAGAAACCAGAAATGTTACAGGGGATCCCCAAGGGGCGTGACGTGATGACAAAAAGCTTACGATCTGTACAACAGGTCTTAAGTTCGAGTCAAGGCGTGCACCCTTGCAAGAGCCTGGGACAGTCGGAGTTTTACTTGTCAACGGACAACTTGTTGTCCGTTACTCCCAGCTGATTTTGTTAAGAATTCCATTATAGGTGCAGGTTACCGTTATGTGTATATTTCCTTTCTTGTGTAACATTGCTGCAGTCTAGGACGGCAAAGTAGTATAGTAGGTACAGAAAGTCTATTCTTTTATTGTATATATATTCAGTTCTATAATCCCTTAAAAAAGGGTACAATTTTCAGACAATATTGTGTTATAGTTTGACATTACTCACTCACCTGGACTCACAAAGTGTGCTTTCCAGGGGGTGGAGTTTCCTCTCATCCAAATTTTTTTTAATGTGTATCATAGTTAATTATGTCATTATATTGTTTCCAACTTTCATAACACTATATCTTCTGTAATCCCCACATCCTTATGAAGTGAATCTCCTTTTTTGCAGGTGTTCATGACTCTTTCTGGACTCATGCAAGAGACGTGGATTTGATGAATAGGATATTGCGGGAAAAGTTTGTGGAGCTTTATAACATGCCAATACTTGAAAATGTGAGTGCAGTGGCATGTGATGAAACAGTTTTTCTGTCATGCCAATACTTTATAACATGACCTATTAAGCTAGTTTTTGTCAATGTCTTCGAAGGAAATATGAATTATTGTTTCTGCTCAACAAGTAATTTTGGAGGCTATAAACGCTGAGTTGATCCTTTAAAATGAAAGAACAATTAACAAAAAAGAAAAAGAGCCTCAAACATGCATCTTACCTAGAATGCTTCTATATATGAAATGGCTTCTCCCAGCTTCGCCCAATAGCCAGTGATAACTGCTTGGCATTAGTTTTTCCTTTTTCTTTTTCAGATACAAATAAACTCAATTATGATGTTGCTTTATTTATTTATTTATGTTTGTTAATAGTATTGTTGACTGTATAATAACTTGGATTATCCTCAGTTACTTGAAGAATTCCAGACGTCATATCCAACTTTGAAGTTTCCATCTCTTCCTGAGAGAGGCGACTTTGACTTGCAAGAAGTTCTTAGATCTCCATACTTCTTCAACTGAATATTCATCAACTGTAAATCCGAAGCATCATATTGGCATATTTCTACTTTGGACCATGAAGTTGTCAAGAGTTTCAGGCATATTGTGCAGAATCAAGCTGAAAGTTTGAAGGACAGTAAAGGTGGTGTAGAGATGCCTGGTGCCTACGGCAAGTCTATGATCTCAAAGATTTTCAGTAGAAATGTCCATGCACTGTAAATATGTCAACCCAGAAAGGGTCATCTCTAGCTCAGAAGATGGAATAACCCCACCGGCTCATTCTTGTATGCAAAGAGGGAAGCTCTAGATATGGTTGGATTGCAAGAGTGTCAGATTTCTATTCATGGGTAGTTTCTGGAGACTAATTTTGAGGGCTACATGATTATGTTTCGATCATTCTAGCGAAGGTATATAACCAGATGATGAGTACCTGCGGCTTTTCTTTTTTCTTTTTGCTGTGCTGTGAGCAGATCATGAGAAATTATGTGATTTCATTGCTGTAAGACCAAGTAAATCTTATTTTGCTTGATTCTTTTTTTTTCTTTTAATCATGTACATCTCCTGTACATGGACAAGCACAGGAGAGAAGAGCCTGTTATATACTGGGACCAAGCTGAATGTAATATTCACAAGCTGCTTGGCAACCCATGTAAAAGTTTTCCCTGCTTAATGGAATAAAAGTTTGTTTCATCAGAGTACATTTTTTACTTCCCTGAAAATGGGTTTGTTTTTATATTACTTCTTCTATATGACTCTGCTCTGCGTCCGCCATCTCTTTACTTCAACTGGAATTAGGGAATGGGGTTTAATTTTAAAGACTACCAGCTCTTCAATCTGCGGCTCTTACTATATAGGACATTGTTGATGAACATAATGTGGTTTCAAAAGCATCTCTTGGCAGTTTTATCGGAGATGATTCATTAAAACAATGCATATAGGATTTTATCATCTGAGAAAAAAACTATGAAATGTGGTGGACAACTGAAATTCAAGGAGGCAACGTATTAATAACTAGAAAATGCTTGATGCAGCAGCGGTCATAAGTAAGGATAAGTACCACTACTGTTTTCATAATTAAAAGAAACTAAAAGTGCTACTAGTTTCACTGTAGCGTTATATGTTAGCAGTAAAAAAATTTAAATTAATTTAGTTATTAAATTTTTATTTTATACAATTAAATCATTTTAAGCTCAAATTAGTATCTAATTGCATTGTTTCGTGGCAGGGAGGATTGAATTGAAAGACAGATGTATGAAGAGGAAAATTGGGGTAAAATAGGTGACGACTGTGAAGTTTATTTGAAAATTTTATTTTAGTCTCCTATCTTTTCCACCTGATAGGTGACTAGTCTCTTTAATTTTAGAAAAAATAATTTTGATAATAAGCTTTATTTTTCTTATTTTCAATCTTTTTGGATGTGAAGAGAGGGTTCACTGGATTTCAGTATATAGAGAAAGGGTTGTTATGATGATTTCAACCATCAAAATAGTTGATGTTTTTTGTGAGATAATTTCATATGATCATGGAAGTTCAAGTTAGATATTTAATTGTATTGAATGTGTATTTTTGAAAAGGTTATTCATATAGATAGATAGGTAGATTAAATGTTTTTTATTCATGCAAGAAATATTTATTTTTTATAATATTTTTTCCTTTTATTTTATTCAATAAATTTTATGTGAGTGTCCATTTCTATTTCAAATTGGTTATAATAAACATAAACATATAAATGATTCATATATTAATTATCTTGATTTACATTTATCCATCAGCTTTTTCAATTTTGTTTTTACTTATTGTTAATGATTTTTTTTCATAATTATTCTTGATTAATTTAATTAGATGCATGTATAAGTTTCACAATTTATATTTAGGATTTTTTTTTGTGTAAGAAAATACATTGAAAATATTTACATTTTTGTTTTGAATTTATCTTTATTCTTTGGATTTATAGTTTTTGTCATTGACCATTTTATAAATAAATAAATAAAATCTTGTTTTAGATTTTACCCTTCAATCCAAGTTTATATTTTTTCAATTTTATCTATATTCTTTTGATTTTTCTTTATTTTGTTAATGTTTTTATTGTTTTCAATTTAACTCTCAAATTGAAAATTTGTTGTTGCCCTTTAATATATTTTTTATTTTGATTTTAACCCTCACTCTAGTTTATTTTTATTTTTATTTTGCTCTCACTCTAGTTTATTTTTATTATTATTTTTACACTCACTCTTTTAATTGTTATTTTTAATTTTGATTTTTTTTTATTTCATCCTTTCATTTCACACGGACTAGGCTTCATGATTTTATTATGTATAGTGTTTCTGTTCTTTTGATTTGATTAAAGAGTTTGAAAAGTTGACATGGAATAATATTTTTTTCTATTTATTTTTCTGATTTTGCTGTTCGATAATTTCTTAAGGTTCTTTTACCATTGATTTCTTACAGTATCATAATTCTAAAGGGTTGTCCTAATCTTATATGTCCTGTCAAGAGTTTTGTGTGTTTATCCAATTTTGCTCAAGACAATATTATTTTTAATTAATTTTTTTTGCTGTTACCTTATTTGTTTTTTTTTATCATATTAAAAATTAATCAAGAATTAACTGGATATCAACTTTCTTTTATCTTTTTAAAAATACTATCATTTTTTGAAAACAAAATCCAGATTAAAAAAATAATAATATAAGCTAGAACCACCAATCTAGTTATATCATATGGAGATGGATGCTAAGTTACATATTAACAATCGCATTAAATTCTGCAGAACCTAAGTTACACCGTTTACTGAAAAGATTAAAAAAAAAAAAATCATTGATAAACAAATAAGAAGCTTAACAATGATATCCCTTTTCTGAATCATCATTAAACAAAGAATCACTTGGGTTTCTTCACCACTAACCCACCGAAAGAAATGGATGTTCTAGCAACTCATCCGCAGACCATCTCTGAGCAGCATTTCTTGCAAGACACCTCCCCAGAAATCCTTGGCATCATCGGATATAGTGTTATGGTTGACATTTAGTTGCTGATTAGAGTTACACGTGTAATAGCTATTAGATTGTTAATTCTGTTATGCATTCTGTTGAGCACGTTATTTGTGCTTCTTTCATTTGTCTTTGTAAGGCTATATAAAGCCAGCTACTTCATAATACAAAGAGTGATTACTGCCCAAATTGAGTGACTGTGAGGTTCTCGTTTCTTCTCCTAACATTCTGGTATCAGAGCCAAGGTTGAAGGCTGAAATCTGCAAGGCTAAAATCTGCAGATTTTCAAGAACAAGAGAAGAATGAGTGAAGACAAAAATTATCTCCAGCCTGCTATACCAAGATTTGATGGTCACTATGACCATTGGAGCATGCTTATGGAGAATCTGTTGAGGTCCAAAGGCTACTGGAGTCTAGTGGAGACTGGGTATGAAGAATCAAAACCAGGTGCAGTGCTGAGTGAGACAAAGCAGAAGCAATTGGAAGAATTGATTATCAAGGACCTCAAAGTGAAAAATTACCTGTTTCAATCGATTGACAGAACAACACTTGAGCAAATTCTGGAGAAACGCACCTCAAAGCAGATATGGGATTCCATGAAGAAAAAGTTTGAAGGAAACGCTAGGGTGAAGCGTTCGGCTCTCCAGATGCTGAGAAGGAATTTTGAAGTTCTGGAGATGAAAATAGGTGAGAATATTACAGATTATTTTGCTCGTGTTATGACCATTGCTGATAAGATGAGGAGTAATGGTGAGCAAATGAGAGAGGTTACAATTGTGGAGAAGATTCTCAGGACCTTGACTGAGAAATTTAATTACATAGTGGTTTCAATTGAGGAATCAAAAGACATTGATTCACTCACGGTTGATGAACTACAGAGTTCACTTATTGTGCATGAGCAGAAGTTCAATAAGAACCGTGGAGAAGAACAAGCACTCAAGGTATCACATGAAGAAAGATTTCGGGGAAGAGGAAGAGCAGTGTTTAGAAGAGGAAGAGGAGGTCGACAGTCCTACAATAGAGCTGTCATTGAGTGTTTCAAGTGTCATCAACTTGGACACTATCAATTTGAGTGTCCACAGTGGAGTAAACAAGCCAATTATGCAGAATTGGATGAACAAGAAGAGATGCTTCTAATGACTTATGTGGAGATGTATAAAGGCAGAAGAAATGACATATGGTTTCTTGATTCGGGTTGTAGCAACCACATGTGTGGTGATCGATCATTGTTCTGTGAGTTGGATGAAGAATTCAAGCAAATGGTCAAACTTGGAGATAATACAAGAATCAGTGTGGTTGGGAAGGGGACAGTGAAATTGTTCCTCAATGGTGTCTGCTACATCATAGCCGAAGTGTTCCATATACCAGAGTTGAAGAACAATCTTCTCAGTATAGGACAGCTGCAAGAGAGGGGATTAGCTATCCTAATCAAGTCTAACAAGTGCATAATTTATCACCCAACCAAAGGTCTGATTATACAAACAGACATGACAACAAATAGAATGTTTATCATTCTATCCAAGTCCCCAGCCACCAATCTGCAGATGCAACAGACAGAAGGAGGGGTATGTATGCAAGCTACATCACAAAATTTGGCTCAACTATGGAATCGAAGATATGGTCACATAAGCCATAAAGGGATCAGAATTTTGCAGCAGAAAGAAATTGGTGAAAGGTTTGCCAAATTTTCCCCAATCCAGTGATGTGTGTACTGATTGTTTGAAAGGGAAACAACACAGAGATCCCATCCGGAAGAAGAGCACATGGAGGGCATCCCAGAGGCTGGCACTTGTCCATACTGATATATGTGGACCAATCTCTCCAATTTCAAATAGTAATAAAAGGTATGTGATATGCTATATTGATAATTGCAGTAGAAAAGCATGGGTAGATTTTCTAGTAGAGAAGTCAGATGCTTTTGCTTCCTTTAAACTGTTTAAAGAAGGTGTTGAAAAGGAGACTGGTATGGCCATTAAATGTCTAAGAACAGACCGAGGGGGTGAGTTTACTTCGGGTGAGTTTAATGATTTTTGCAAAAGAAATGGGATAAAGAGGCAATTGACCACTGCCTATACACCTCAACACAATGGTGTTGCAGAGAGAAAGAACCGAACAGTGATGAACATGGTGAGATGTTTATTAACTGAGAAAGGCATACCAAAGAGCTTCTGGCCTGAAGCTGTGAACTGGAGTATACATGTGTTGAATCGATGCTCAACAATGGCAGTGAAGAACTTGACTCCAGAAGAGGCTTGGAGTGGGGTTAAGCCATTTGTGGGATATTTTAGAGATTTTGGAAGCATTGCGCATGTGCATGTTCCTGAAGCTCGAAGAACAAAACTGGAAAATAAAAGCTACTGCTGTGTGTTTCTCGGCATAAGTGAAGAATCAAAGGGATATAGGCTTTATGAGCCAATATCCAAGAAGATAGTAGTCAGCCGTGATGTGGTTTTTGAGGAGAATAAGAAGTGGGAATGGGATAAGAGCCTAGAAGATCAAATTCTGCTGGACTTAGAATAGGGAAATGAAGATGCTGATGATGAAGAACACAATTATTCCAGTGATGCAGATGATACAATTGCTGATGATGCAGATGATGCAGTTGCTGCAGAGATAAATGTAAATGCAGATGATAATAATGGGATTGAAGATGATGCAGGTATTCATGTAGCTGATGATGATGATGAGGTGTTACAAGCTCCTGCACAGATGGAAAGTTCCCCAGATTCCCCAGAATTTGATAGTGCTGAAGCAAGCAGAAGCAGAAGGATCCCAGCGTGGATGAGAGACTATGAAACAGGGGAGGGTCTCGGTTTGTCTGATGAAGATTGTAATGGGAATATGGCCTTATTCACAGGGGCATATCCAATTTATTTCGAAGAAGCAGTGAAATTGGATCAGTGGAGACGAGCCATGGATTCAGAAATGAGCTCAATTGAGAAAAATGGCACCTGGACCCTTACTGAGTTACCGAAAGGGGCAAAAAGAATTGGCTTGAAATAGGTGTATAAAACAAAATTAAATGAGCATGGAGATGTTGAGAAGTACAAAGCTCGTTTAGTTGCAAAGGGATATGCACAACAATATGGGGTTGATTACGAAGAAGTGTTTGCCCCAGTTGCTCGTATGGATACGGTGCGGTTGATTATTGCATTCGCTGCACAAAAGGGTTGGACCATTTACCAACTTGACGTAAAGTCTGCATTTTTGCATGGTGAATTGACTGAGGAGGTTTTTGTTGAACAACCAAAGGGTTATGAGGTGGAAAATATGGTTGATAAGGTCTATAAGCTTAAAAAGGCCTTGTATGGGCTCAAGCAAGCACCGAGGGCTTGGTTCAGTCGAATTGAGTCATACTTTCTGAAAGAAGGCTTCGGAAAATGTGAGAGCGAACACACACTCTTCATCAAAGTCAATCAAGGGAAACGGTTGATTATAAGCGTGTATGTTGATGATTTGATTTACACAGGAAATGATGAAAATATGATCAGCAAATTTAAAAGTTCCATGATGAAGGAATTTGATATGACTGATTTGGGAAAAATGAAATTTTTCCTTGGAATTGAGGTGTTGCAGCTGAGTGAAGGAATTTTCATAAGTCAGCGAAGATATGCCATGGAGATTTTAAGAAGGTTTGGGATGGAAAATAGCAATGAAGTTCAGAATCCCATTGTTCCAGGTTTTAAAATATCTAAAGATGAGAAGGGAGTGGAAATTGATAGTGTCCTCTATAAGCAGATGGTTGGAAGTATGATGTATCTCACAGCTACCAGACCAGATATAATGTTCGCAGTGAGTCTAATCAGTAGATATATGTCAAGGCCCACAGAGCTTCACCTTTCGGCTGCCAAGAGGGTCTTGCACTATCTACAAGGGACAACTGGTTTTGGGATTTTTTATGCGAAGGGAGGGAATAAAGAGTTAATTGGTTTTACTGACAGTGATTATGCAGGATGCTTGGAAGACAGGAAGAGTACATCGGGGTACACTTTCATTCTAAGTTCTGGAGCTGTTGCTTGGTCGTCACGAAAACAACCAATTGTGACTCTAAGTACAACAGAAGCTGAATTTGTTGCTGCTGCAACTTGTTCTTGTTAGGCCGTATGGATGAGGAGGATTCTGAGGCAACTTGGATATGAAGGCAATAACAGTACTACCATTTACTGTGATAATAGTTCAGCAATAAAACTGTCCAAAAACCCTGTAATGCATGGAAGGAGCAAGCACATTGATGTGCGTTTTCATTTCTTACGGGAACTTGCTCAAGAAGGAGTTGTGCAGCTGAAATTTTGTGGGACGCAGGAACAGGTGGCTGATGTGTTGACTAAACCACTTAAGTTGGAATCATTTCAGAAGCTAAGAGATCAGCTAGGAATGTGCAGATCACCAGGAGTAAACTAGTTACTTAAGCAATCTAGTTTAAGGGAGGGAATGTTATGGTTGACATTTAGTTGCTGATTAGAGTTACACGTGTAATAGCTATTAGATTGTTAATTCTGTTATGCATTTTGTTGAGCACGTTATTTGTGCTTCTTTCATTTGTCTTTGTAAGGCTATATAAAGCCAGCTACTTCATAATACAAAAAAAAGTAGAGTGATTACTGCCCAAATTGAGTGACTGTGAGGTTCTCGTTTCTTCTCCTAACATATAGAACTTGGTATCTGATGCAAGTCCTGACTGTCGCCTATCGTATACAAATTATAAAAGGACCATCTCACCTAAAAGCTTAAATTGTTAGATAATGACTTATAGTATAATTTATATTATTCTCTAACACAAATAACATGGAACATCCATATGAGGGCCATACAGATTTACCACTCAACATCTCCACCACAGTACAACCAAGTGCCCAAATATCTACCCCGTAATCATAAGGGTATGTCCCGATTAGATTATCACCCCAATTCTGATCTTCATAAATGGACATTGCGAATCCAAAATCTGTAAATTTTTGCAACAAAACCCCCCAACTCCTTTCTTCAGTACCTACCAGGCACAAGCAGGATATTGCCTGGCTTCAAATCGCTGTGAATTTAACAACAAACTCTAAAAGAAGGTAGAAGATTTTTTTCTCAGTCGCAACCCATCTCCATAGCACTTAATAGCATTAGGGCTTGCTGTAAGATCGCAAAGAACCCTCTTTTCATGCTTGAGGGTAGACGCGTTTTGTAGAGTACCGGATTATCAATAATAATTAAAATAATAATAATAACTTAATGTAAAAAAGCAAGAGAGGTATGAGAAGGAACTTTGAAGTGATTTGTTCATCACAAATAAAAAACTTCAAGAAGGTTGTGACTGTTTTTGTTTCCATGTAACCAAAATAATTAAGTAATTAAATCTAAGGCATTACCATTTGGGATATCAGTAATGATCAACTTCGGTTTCCATGATATTACACTAACAACATGGAACATTGCTTCATGTTCACTTCACATGGTTATGTTGACAAGCTGATTTACCTGACATGTCATGTAAGCTGATTTATGCTGACGTAGAAGCAATAGGTTGACTTCTTGATCATCATCTCAATAAAGTTCCCCACGTAAACCTACTGATAACAATCCACCTTATCAATAAATGCATAGCATATAGGCTAGAAACCGGTGAAAGCACCTCAGGCTGACAAGGGAGAGCCAATTCCGCAGTCAATGGGTACAATCTAGACGCAGAGGCTTTCAAAGGCCTCCTCAAATGCCCTTTTCTTACTGAATTCTATGCTCCACCCAGCTGCTCTACTTGCTCTCTCTGTTCGGATCCTCATCGTTTCCTCATCTTCTAAATAACCATGCATGTCTGGCCCTCCTCTGAGAGGCATTGGTTGTGGAGCAATACCTATTGGCCGTGGCTGTCCCCAAACAGTTGTAGGGGCATACTGCCCAGCTCCAACACTGATGCCCTGGGAGCTCTGGATCGACAAATACACAAAATTGAAGTTGATCAGAGGAGAGAGGGGTGAGACAGACATTCCAAGCAGTAACAAAGCTACGATTTGAGACAATAAACAAACTTTCCAGGTCTGAACTCAACCTAGAAATGGGTTAATTTCTTCTTCGGTTTCAAAGCAACTAGCTTTTCATCCCAATTGCCACATATAAAACAGGGTAATTTCTATTTTTATCTCAAGAAAATCATACTGCTTTCGCCAATCATCAATATCAATAACTAGATTATTTCATATTTTGACAATGTTGGACTACACTTGTACAGCTTTAAGTTCCAAGTCTAACCTCCAGAAATAATGTTAATTCAAGGGACTTAACCTGATAGCACCCTGACCTTGAAATGGGTTAATTTATTCTTCGGTTTCAAAGCAACCAACTTTTCATCCCAATTGCCAGATATAAAACAGGGTGATTTTTATTTTTATCTCAAGAAAATCAAACTGCTTTTGCCAATCATCAATATAAATAACTAGATTATTTCATATTTTGACAATGCTGGACTGCACTTAGTCTAAACTCCAAAAATAATGGTAATTCAAGGGACTTAACCTGATTGCACCCTATCCTTCAGAGGGATTTATAAACATGTTATCGATATGCAGATATTTAATCTGGTGCTTTTGACCTCAAAAGATTACAAGAGTCCATTACGAGCAACACAAGTTCTCTAACCCATTAAAATAGAATCCTTTCTAGTAGGAGATGGAAAAAATCTCACCATTGAGGTCATATTCATAAGCTAAGTGGATAATGAAAAACTAAACCATTTGGATTAAGATTATTTTGGCCTGGAATCAATTCAATGTGGTCTCTCTCTTCATTTTTTCCAGACAACTAATTTAAAAAGATGAAAAACTAAGCCAGCCTTTATTTTATTTTTCCACCACTCTCTATTGGTTTCATCCCAGATTAAAGATTTCACATACTATCCTATCCTATCCTATGCTATACAATTACAATCTTGATAGCACTGTGGATGTTGATCATTAATTCGAACTGAATTCAAAATCCAATCAAACTCATATACAGCACAAAGCAGAAAGTTGAAGTAGTAATAGGAGAGACAATGAGAAGTGTGGTTACTTCACGAGCACCTTTCATAATAATAGCAGTAAATTTTGTGTTGCACTCAAATCCACTGAGTATCAATTCCAAACTAATTGGGTCAATCACATGAATGTACTACCTCCTCCAATTAGTGCATTTATGGATAATAGGTCTGTAAGTTATCGTGAAGCTATATTTTCCTTGAGCTCTTTAGCCAATGTTATCTTTTGCCTACTTCTCCTATCTGGCTCCTCTATCCCACTACTTTAATTAATCACTCTTTCCAGATATGGAGAAATCTAATCGCATGACTCTCCCTCGACTTGTACTCAAGCAATGAAACCTTCTACTTCCAAAAAGGCACTTCTTCTAAACTGGTCCTTTCTTTAGTTTTCACACATCCATCATCATCCTTATTTATGAACTCACTACACCACCAACCTCCATATCATAGAATAGCCAGTCTAATTGCCGATAGCATCTGTTTAAAAAAGTATAGATTTCAATCACACGACAGAACTGAATTAATTAATTTAACCAACCCACTTTGATTCTTTGGTAAATGTGCTCATCGATGTTCCTCTAGATTCATATGACAGAAGCTAGGCATCAGAAGTAGACAAAGTCTTCACTCTTTGGGGGTTAGAGAAGCCCTTCTATTCCTTGCATGTCATAAATATTGCAGTTACTTCACCACTATTATTATGCTTAACTTGACAGCTTTGAACTCCAATATATTCCTCTCTAGCTCCAATGTTTGTCCACGTCCAGTTAAATACTACGAAAATAGCTTGCATAATTTCATATGGGATATGATTTATATATTGCCTGAGGGATTTCTCAACAATCAAAAAATAAAAACCTAAGGACTCAACTTGAGAAGTAAAATTACAGTCAGACATGCAGATGAAATATGAGTCACAGAGAACAAGCTAGAATACACAAGACGCAAACATCATTCTGAATTTAAACTATCTGTACAGGCAACTAATTTCGATTTCAAGGATCAGAAGACAGCAGCTCATCATAAATAGATTACCTGACCACAAACAACAAACTAAAATAAAAAATGAGGAACCAAATCAAACAATTATGAAATTGATAACAGAATAGGAAGGATCAATAAGGCCTTCAAAACATTTTTTTTACATAAAACAAAGATATCCCAAATAAAAATAAAATAAAAACTCATTATATTCTCACCCCAGCAGTATTATCAGTTTGTGCAGGAGGCCCCTTGCTTGCCGCCATAGCTAAGGCTAATTCTTCAGCCTGTTAATCAGAATAAAAGGTTGAACCTGAGTCAATTCTCACAAGAGCTATCTACATATTGTTGAAATCCTGTTATGAGGTGCTGATTTCACCTATTGCATTGTTGCTTTAAAAGTGAAAAGAAAAGGATTCGCGAAAGAACCTTCCGAGCTTGATTAATCAATATTAGATCCGCATTTTCTTTTTGATACTCTGCAATTTTTTCTTCAAAAGCAGCGACATCATCTCCAGCAACCAAGTTAAATACTGTCACGAGACCTTTTCTTGTCAAGATTATATCTTAAATTGAAAACAATCCTTAAAATTATTTGTGAAGGAAAAAAACACTCACTCATATCCTCTACTTCTTCCAAGTAATCATTGTATTCCTCCAACGACGAAAAATCATCTTCTCTCTTATTGAATCTATTATAAAATAATTCAACTTCGAATTATGATCTGCAATGTACATGCTAAACAATACTGCTATGGACACATTGGAAGCAAGAAAGTAAAAACCAATCACATTACAAGCTGATGCAAAACTGTGCATGAAAAGGGAAATCTCTCATGTTATTAAACCTCATAACTGATTACATGATGCTGATGATTGAAGGACAAAACAGATTTTTCCGTAGAATATCATTTAATTCATTACTAAATTTAAAACGCGAAAAACAAAGGCAACGAAGAAAACCCAGAAAGAAGAATTACATGCTAGCAATCCTTCTCCTAACCACTATCTCCTTATTGTGGGGATTAATACTGGAGACTACCATATTTGTTGAAGGTTCCCGCGGGTCAAGATAACAGAATCTAGCTCAAGAAACTCTTAGATTACAAGTGACCCATGGCAGCAAAAATCTCGTATTCGAAGGGTTACTGTCGCTAGAGTGTGCTATGAAGGTGAAGATTTCTTGAGCTGTTGATGGTACCGACACCAAATATTAAACCTCCGATTAGAATCACAACTTGGCTAGCAATGTTGTTCGTGGTACACACTGGAGAGGTGTGGTCTGAGACAAGGGGACGAGGGAGGTTTCTGATCCTGGCGAAACGGCAGTGTTTGGGGTTAAGGAAACTGGGTAGGGGTTAAGGAAACTGGGAAGGAGTCAAGGAGTTGGGTTCGGGGCTACGACGTCGAATTTCGAAGGCTCTCGTACAATCTTTTAGTTGTTAAATGTTAATTTATATCTTCATAATTAGCAATTTTAAAATCCTTTTAGGTTAAACAAGGATCATTGTCCAGTTTTGTAATGATGCTGGTAGGGTTTATTTTATGTTATGTATTTAAAAAAAATCATGTGAGGATAGATAAAATATAATCCAATTAATTTTATAAGCTCAAAAATAATTCATATAACCTGTAAAAACTTAATTTAACTTCAAAATTATATATTTGTAATATTAAAATAACAATATATTAGATTGACTTTAATAATACTCTTATATAAAATAAATCAAAATAATTTTATGAAATTTAATTCTTAATCGATTCAATGTTAAAAAATAAAATTGAGAAAAAAATAATTAATAAAAAACTTAAGAGATTACCTCGAGTTTACTTATTAAACTCATGATCTAAGTCATACGACTGATATAACATCGTAAAAAGCAAATTGTAACAAATTATGAATTTGAATCCCCAATGTTGAAGGTTGTGATCAAAGAACATAAAAACCATTAGAGTCAATCCATCAAACTCGTGACTTGGGTCATCAAACCAAAATATCTTCAAGGAAAAAAAATAAAAAAATAACATGATTTAACTCAGTTATCCTGCTAAATTCATAGCTTTGATCATGAGACTCGGATAATTATGTTATATTTATTAAAATACCAAATTTCTCCTCAGTTAACTTGATTATAACAAAAAAAAACATGATGAAATTAGAAAAATTCTCATGGGTAATCTAGTCATTTTATTGTGCTTTAAAAAATATAAAAAACACGTAGCTTCAAGTTAAATAAATTAAGATTTTAAGAGTAATTTACTCATTTTATTGTGCTTTAAAGATATGAAAAGACATATTTGTCAACTATCAATTTGGAAATGACTAATAGACTAGTGCAAAAACACTTCATTAGCCGAATAACTAGTTCACTAGTTTTTTTAAAAAAAGACAAAATGATTATTCAATGTGTGTTAGTCTATAGTAAAAGAATGGGCCCAATTAGTTTTTTTTAATATTCTTGAAATTTTTCAAAAAATAGCAAAGACAATGGTCAGTTGCAACTTTGCTATTTTTAGTCACCATCAATATATCAATGATATATATGACAAAATTGACAAGGATATAAATTTAGAATTAACTAATAAATGTTTTAATATATTCTTGCATATATTATCTCCTAACTTGATAGATGTCGGCTTGATCTTGTTTGGTATGATATGTTTTAGATGTATACTAGACAAGTTACCCAAGTTATGCAATGAGCCATGCAAAAAATTTCTAATATAAAAAAGAATGCTCATACAATGATAGTATTTTTAAAGGAGTATTAACCTCTTTAGGATTTCTTTACCCAAATATCAACAGTGAATAATAACGAATTATCCCCGCCAATATTTTGGATATTAACCCCTTTAGGATTTTTTTACCCAAATATCAACAGTGAATAATAACGAATTATCTCCGTCAATATTTTGGATATTGACCCTTTTATGATTTCTTTATCCAAATATTAACAGTGCATAATGTGAATCCCTAAAAATAAGATTTTGATATTTTTGGAATATTGGCCAATACTCTTTGGATTTTACAAACATGTTGTAAAATCCAAAAATGCGAGAAAACAATTTTTTGTGTTTACGAAATCCATGCTAAAACATATTTTTTCTTTAAACTCTGAAATATTTTTTTTTTAAAAGGAATGTTCGAAATATATTAGCGTATTGGTCGTATGCACGAAAACAACACATTTTTATTATTTTTTAAAAAAATATATTTTTTATGCAAATTTTGTATTATATTTTTTTGTGGGCTAGTTGTCCAGCCTTGATGGCCTAGAAGCCCATCATCGAGGGCTGGACTGCCAGCCCCGGGTGGGCCGAACAGCCCATCCATTTTAATGGCCTGGCTGGGCCTCGTCCCCGCCCTAGCCAACCCACTATTCTGTATAATTCAGAACAGTGGCATGGGGAAGTGAATTAATTCACTCCCCCGTGCATGAATGAAGATAATGAACAGTAAATGGGAGGTTTTCGGAGTGTGACGAACGACGTACCTGTTAATACCATTGGTTAGAAGAGGTCGATGTGGTTCTTCCTGTTGTGGTGGCGTCGAAAATGGTGGCATGTGATGGCCGGAAGAGGTGTCAGAATGTGGCTGCCTTACGTTATTGTTGCTCCTGTTGCTTCGCCGGAGGAAGTGGTTGGACTGTTGGCGTGGAGGTGGAGCTACTGATGAAGAGAGAGAGGGGTTTAGGCTGGCTGGAGTTGCTGGCGGATGAGAGAGAGACACCGGCGTGCTTGGTTATAGAGAGAAAGGCTGGGCTGGAAACAGGGAAGAAGACGAGGGGGTTGAGCTGTTGTTGTGTATTTTTTACGCGAGTGTTTGTTTTTCTGCTAAGTTTTGTTTGTCCCTGTCAATACTCTTGTTGTTTTTGCTCCTTTGTCACCTTCTTCCTCCCAGTGTTTTTTTTGCAATTTTCCCTCTGTCAATCTCCTCTTTTCTTTTCATCCCCTATTCTGTAAAATCCTTCTCTGTCTCTTAAAATGCCCCCCTGTTCCCTTTTTTTTTTTATCTTTTCTAACGGTGCCATTTATAGGGGAGGCAGCCCTTCGGCATGCAATTGCTGCCTCTCTGAACTTGCAGAGGCGTGCCTTGCACTGTTCAGGTATCGGAACAGTGCAGGCATGCTGCAGGTTTCAACTGATTTTGGGAAGGTGAAAGTACGATTTGGTCCCTTAATTTGCAATTGTTCTAATTGCATTCCCCAATTGGTTTTAAACTTTTAATTTTATACAATTGTATTCTTGTCAGAATTTCAAGAGCAACCTTAGCTTTGCACGCCTTTTTTATTTTGGTCCTTTGATTTCTAATTTGCACGATTTAACCCTCAATTGACCATTAGACTCTCAATTCGTTGAATTTGGCCCCTGATTTCACATATTTGGCTTGAAAAAATTCAATTTGGCCTCCGAAAATTTCAATCTCATCAACTGAACTGAATTAAATTCAAGAATTTGTTTTCTCATAGACTAAGCCCTTAATAAAATTAATTTGACCAATTTAAAGTATAATTAAGTCATTACATTTAATTAAATCCTTCAATTGGACCCTAAATTAATTTTCAAACATAATTACATTTTTAAATTGGCCAACTTTTAAATCAAATTGGCCATAAAAATATAATTACATCTTTCGACTTAATTTTTACACAGATTTATCCAATAATAAATTATTTTAGCCTTGAATCTGCATTTTTCTTCATTTCTGGGCACAAAAGAGGTACGATCGAGTTCTCAAAAGCATCTAAAATTTTCACCTTGATTTTCCTATCAACCCCCCCCCCCCCCCCCCGCCTATTATTTTATTTTTTTCATTTTTGGGTAGCCTTGAGGAAAAGCCCAAAATTAGGTTACGACATCACTCAAATCAATTAGATAAAAAAACCAAAAATATAAAAATGCCACATATTAAAAACTATTAACTCATGCATTTATATATTAATGCATAATGGTACCAAACTAATTGCTTCGTTGTAGAATTATACTTACCCATGACTATCATATGAGTAGTTTCAACTAATTTTGCATGAAAATCTCCAAAATAAAATTCAATAAAACCCTATATTGAATGTTATTTGAACATGCCATTAAATCAAAACCCTAAATTCAAATTAGTAGATGAAAAATATAATATAAATATAATGAGGTTCATTATAAGTTGAAATCTTCAAAGATTATTAAAATATTGAATTTTATTTATCCTAGTCTCCACTTTGGAAAGGATATTATAAGTCTTTATAAAGAAAAAGGAAGAAAAAAACCCTAGTAATAAATACAAATAGAAACATTAAACTAGGAAATTATTCCCTTAAAAAACATAGTGATATAGAATATGAAAATAAAAATAGAGAAAAATAAAGTTAACTAAAGAAAATATCTATTTTTTTTATAAAAAAAAAAGAAAAAGATTTTGCATCATTCTCTTCCAATTAGGAAAAAATCATCTTCAAGTTCAATCCTTACTTAGATATTTGAGTATTTCTTTTTACATGCATCACCCCATCATGAGTCCCTAACATCTTTGGTGACAGATGCTTAATACTATATATTTATATAGAAATAACTAGAAAACCCTAATAATATTGAATAAAAAGAATAGAAAAGTGATCCCTTCGAAAAATAATAAAAAATAATATATATATATATATATATATATACATATATAATATATATATTTTTTTTCTTCTAAAAAAGCTCATGCATCAAATTTACAATAAAATAAGGACTTAGACTTTGATAAAAAAAACCAAAAAAACTGTGTAAAAATTGTGTTTTGAAACTTGTGGAGGGAAGCAAAAAGGTGAAGCTAACTTGCCTGAAATTAAAAGTAATTCAAATTTGGGGTGAAGTCTAGAAATCTTCTGCGTGTGGATTAGAAAGAAGTAGAGCTTGAGTTGAAGGGAGAAGGGGAAGACGTGTTTCGCTGGAGAGAAAAAAAAGGAGAAAATCTCTCACAGTGGTTCTCTGTCTTTGTAATCTTCTGTGTTACAGTGCATGACTGGGTACGTACTCTAGCAAATCAAGATGGTGATGGTTACGTTGTGTCAATGATTTCCAATCATTTTATTTCACAACTAAAATGGGCACGTGTTCTATTAATTCGGAAGTATGCACTAATTTTCAAAAAATCACTTTTTAATAATAATAATAATAATAATAATCAATTATATATTTTCAAATCTCTCTTATAATTAAGGTTCCCTTTGAAAAGCATGCTTATTTCTTATTTATATGAAAGGGTTGACTATAATTTCCCTGTTTGTATTGCATTTCACAAATGTTTTTGAAAAAATTAAAAAAAAATATTTTTATTTTTATTTTAAACTAAATTTTTTGATTTTTAAATCATTTTCATGTACTGATGTTAAAAATATAAATAACAAATTTAGACCAATGATTAACATAATATTATATTAAAATTAAACTAATTATACATCTATTCATAGCCCTTGATTGAACTTAAAAATTCCAAAAAACTATAATAAAAGGATAAAAAAAAAACCCTTCAACCAATGTTAGATTTTAATAATTTCATTGCTCAAAAACAAAAACAAAAACAAAAGATAAAAAAAACACCCCTATGTGCATGCTTAGTTTTTTCTCTCCTTTAAGGATAACAATATAATTTTAATGCAAATAATATTGAAAAGACAAAAAAAACCCTAGATAAAAGTTTTATATTTTGTTGCTTTTAAGGTAATGAAGTCATTTCGCTATATTAATTTTTTTTTGAGTGAACGAAATTGTCTCTAATTAATTTTGTAATGCACAATGGATCCCTTGGAAAAGATGATTTCACTCCCATGCAAGTTTTGCTTTTTTTTTTCTTTTTCAAAAAAACAAAAATGTCATTTCACTATTCTTGGATCACAATATTTTATTATAACCTTTGTTTTCTTAAAAACAAATTGTAATTAACCTTCTTGTTAGGAATTATATTAATATTTTAGTCTATTTCTCAGCTAGATATGATTTTATTTTTATTAGTATTGGCATAAATTTTGTATTGCCATGTATGAAAAACAAGAAGTTTCTTTTTATATAAATGATATGATTCTTTTTAATTTTTACAAGTTAATATAAATTTAATGTTCATTAATAAGATAAGACGGTCAGTTTAAACTTCATTAAAATAAAATAATATATTTTAATGTTCATTAATAAAGTCCTCTTAGTCTATACAGTATTTATTAAAATATGAGAATATTTTTTTCAAATCGTATATTCCAATTTAAAATTTGTATTGTTATAAAATTTATGGATAGAATTTCATAAATCAAGTAAACCATAAGTATCTAGCGGCAAGTCGTTTTCCGATCAATGAGAGTAATCATAGTTAATGACTGCCCTTTCCAACACAGAACGGCTCCCCGGTCAACACATACATCCCTCTCTGCATGCATGTTTAGACAATAATTTTTTTTTTTGTTAATTACAAGCATGAGGGTCACATGGGCGGAGCTGGTCCATTTCTCAATCAGCCTACCAAGTTTTATATCCTTAATTTACGAAATTTAAGAAAAAAAACAAAAGTCAAGGGACATAATTGTAACAAAGTAATAAGTTAAGGATAGATTTTGAGGTTTTCCCCTGGTTAATTTATAAATGTAGATGACTGAATCCTTAACCAGTCATATTTATTTATTGATTTTGCCACCAACATCATTGAATGTTTCCAATCATATCCTTCCATCAACTTTCCATCCAAGTCAATTGAATATTCCATTGAACATTTATGTGACAACTCCTTGATGACTTGTTAAATTTACAGGAAAATAAACAAAATCAATAGTAAGAATTTGAAATTAAATATGGAAATTTTACACGGGATTACTTCTTTTCCCTTCTTTTGTATTATCTTTAAGATTTTAATTATATTTTATTTTTAAACTTCTGAGTCTACATGGGATTTGTTGTTTTTTCAAGCATTTTTTTAGTTTAAATTGATTTTTAATTTTTCATCATCGAGTTCTGATTCTTGAACACTAATCTCGACAAACTTTCAAATATTCGATTTGAGTATTAAATGGATATTTGCCAACAAATCTGGATGGAAACAAGTTGGAAGGGCAGGTTGAAAATCTTAAGGGTGAAATTGATGAAAAAAAATAGATGAAGGACAATGTCGACAATAAACCTATAGGTAAAGGGATTTTTTAAGCTAATCTTGAGGGAAAAGACAAACAAAAAAAGACAAGGCATTTCTATTTCACATGAAACTGATGGAAGCACAGCTCTTGCAAGGAAATTACATGGAAATAGCCATGTTCGCCCTGGCTCCAGCACAAAATCTTGCCTCATGTTCTCGGTGGCAGAAGAACACATGGGTTGTGAACAAAGTGAGTCTCTATCTTAGCCTCCAGATTGGACCCCTTCTTGCATGAACGACTGGTCGGCAATCTACATTCTTCCCCATGGTTTTACCATGCAGTTTCCTCATTGGTTGCTTTCAAGGAGGCAAAACAAATCCAGTTTAAGATTTGCTTTAATTATTCTCCGGGGAAGGGACAACGTGGGTTTCGTTGAGGTGGAGACATTGAGCTCTGAGTTTACAGATTCATCGCCATTGTTTTGATCCTTCCTCTTGTTCTAAACCTATCATGAGAACAAATCTTAATGTTTTATCTAAAACAAACGGCCTTGAAGCTTGCGCTAACAAGGAAAAGATGGAGTCTTATGAATTAATTGCTTGTGAGATATATATAAAAAAGAAAAAAGAAAAAGAAAAAGAAGAGGAAGCTTGCTACGAGGAGCAACACCGATGAGGGCAGCGTGACGATGCTTGTTTTTTTGTTTTGTTTTTTTTAATTCCAAAAAGCCAGACAGTGCTTTAGATTTTAAATTATCAAGCTGTCCAGTTCGTTGGATTTATATAAAAAAAGAAAAAAAGAAGAAAAAAAAGAAGAAGAGGAAGCTAGCTACGAGGAGCAACACCGATGAGTTTATCCTCTTTTTTAGTGATATTTTACACTGTTTTTTTTTTTATTTTTATTTTAAACTAATTTTTAATATTTTTAGAATATTTTGATACGATGATATTAGAAATAATTTTTTAAAAATACAAATATTTTATATTATTTTAATATATTTTTAAACAAAAATCACTTTAAAAGCTACCTCAATCACACTACAAAATAATAACTTAAATTACCACTTTAAATTTTCTCAAATCTCTTTTATGTTAATTTTGATTACTTTAAATGTAAGCAACTTGTGTTGTGTTGTGGTAAAAATCATTTTAGATTCAGAAAATCATAATCGCCTTTCATTGATGATTATTGATTGGTACGTGAAGTGATCGGGATTGTAGAGTTAAATCTCACGGAGGAGGAGGGGTTTATGTATTACAAAATTAGAAGTAATGGGGCTAAAGTGAAAGAAGATATTATTAAAGGGTCTGTTTAATCAAAATCACATATTCATTAGAGTACAAAATGAATAAAAGGAAACTTTATAGCACAAGAAAACAAACAAGCCATTAATTAATCAATTATTCAGGATAATTAATAATAAGAGTAACAAAAATAATAAATAAATACTAATAACCTAGTCTCCGAGACTCCGACCCCCTGATTTCTTCGTCTTCCAAACTTATTGCAGAGAGAGAGAGAACGAGAGAGCTCTTCTGCTGCCCTTTGGTGAAGGTTCTCTTTGATTATCCCCCCCAATTATACTCATTACCATTTCTCTTACTACTACTATATATTTAACAAAAAAAAAAAAAAAAAAATTATCACCAAAAAATCATTGGATTTTTTTTTTACTTCCAATCAAAGAGATTTCGTGGAGAGAACCATTGTGTATAGATAGAGAGGACTATAATTCCTCTTTAGTCTCTTCACGTAACCACTTTTGATTCCTTACTCCTCTACTTTGATCTTCTCTCTTTAGAATACGTTAATAAAAAAACGTGTCTTTTGATTGTCTTTCTGATTTTTTGCTGTCCTTTTTTTTCTATTAATTTCTTGGTTTATTCAGTGAAATGATTTGTGGGTTTACTTGAATTTGGGCTCATTTGGGTGATTTTGAGGATGGGTCGGTGATGATTTTGGGTTGTTTTGGAGTAATCATTGTTAATTTGTCTGCTTGGAGGAGTTTTGAGGTGGGAAGTTGCTGATTTGGGGTTTTCTGGAGGTTTTGAAGCTAAAGGTTGGGGCTTTTTTTCTCTCTAGGATAAAATCTCTGGTTGGCGTGGTTTCATGGGGGGTTGATAAAAATTGGTGCTTTGTTCATTCAATCTTTATGGGTTTATGGTATATTCGCTTGTTTCGCAGATTTCAGTGGGCTGGTAATAAGGAAGGACTAAAACACTAACAAACTGGTAATTTCCCATTGGGTTCTAAGGGATTGAATCGAATCATTTCCGTTCAGTCAAATGGTTTTGGGGATTTTTCTTATTTAATTTATCTCTTAGTATTGGCATTTCTGGTTGGTTTTTATTTTGAGGTCTATAATTCTGCTCTAAAGATAAGATGAGTTCAAGCACCACAGAAGGTTCGGTAAATCAGGCCAGGCTTGTAGTTCATATTGCAGAAAATGGTCATTCATTTGTACTTAATTGTGATGAAACAACGCGCGTGGAGGCTGTCATGCGGCATATCGAATCAGTTGCTCGGATTAACTTCAATGACCAACTTGTTCTGTGTTTGGAAAAGAAACTTGATCCCCAGCAGCCGCTTTCTGCTTACAGGCTTCCATCTAGTGATGGAGAAGTGTTTATATATAACAGAGCAAGGATGCAAACCAATTCCCTTCCCCCTCCTCTCGAACAAATTGATGTACCTGAAATTGCAGACCCTCCACCACCAGATTCTTCGCGTAACCCCCATCCTTTAGATGATGCCTCAGACCCAGCTTTGAAGGCTTTGCCCTCTTATGAGAAACAATTTAGGCACCATTACCATAGTGGCAATGCAATTTATAGTAGAACCCAAGTAAAGCATGGGCATTGCCTGAGGCTATTGACGGAGCAAAAGGTTCAGGAAAGAGCAATGGAGGTTGCTAGGATCAATGTGCAGCAATTCTACAGGGCTATTAATCAGAACTACACAGAGTTCATGAAGCGTTACACACAACAACACAGGATACATTTAGATCTTTTAATGAATTTTGAGAGAGATTTAGAGAAACTGAGGTCGATCAAGCTTCATCCAGCCCTGCAATCTGATTCACGGAAATGTTTAGTCGATTTTGTGAAGGAAGATAACTTGAGGAAGGCTGCGGATAGTTGTAGCAATTCACATAGGCAGTTTGAGAAGAAGGTTTTAGAGTTTAAGCAAAAGTTTGATGATGCAAAGCGCAAGGTGGAAGAATTATTTTCTTGTGGAGCTTCATCATTTATTGGGGATTTAGATCGTACCATCAAGGAGCGTCAGCGATTCATCAATGAACAGAAGAGCATAATGCAGTCTTTGAGGTTGGTTGACTTCAATTTCAAACATTTGAACTGCCTTCCTATTTGTTAATTTTTCTGTATGATTTTCTGCTTGTTCGAAATTTCTTGATTGATGCAGCAAGTTGATTTTTTTTAAGCATTTCTGTGATAATACATCTTAGCACCGTCACTGTCAAGGATTGAGTTTATATCTTTTCCTGTAATTTCTGTGATATAGCTGGTTCATTGTTATGCCAATCTTAACTAATTCCTGGTCTGTGTTTTTTTGCAAGTGATAAGAACACTGCTCAGTGGCGATTGCATTCAATACTAGTCCTTAGTTTTTCTTTTTTATGGATTATATTACTTGGATTTTTTTCCTTTTTCACTATAGTCTGTGTTTTAGATCCTTGATTCCCTCTTGTGGACAGATAAATGAGAACTTAATCATACTTGCAACCTTTTCTCACCTTAAAGGACAATAAGAGTAGCAGTCCAACGTTATGCTTTGGCTCAGTGCCATTGGCCTGACAATTTTTGTTGGAAGTAGGAGCTGGTCATAAATGAATCAGGATTATGGACACAATTCACTTCTAGATTTCAATTTCAGCTGGTGTGTGTTTGGAAATTTTAAGACATTCAAGTGAGTGCAATTACTTGATTGAATCATCAAGTGACCTGTTGGTGTTTTATCTACAAACCTTGGGAAATAAGGAAAAGATAGGAAACCTTCACTAATCCCTCAAAATCCAAAAGACGCGGTGCATGAATCTTTGAGAACTCTAGTCTCCTGAAACCCACAAAAAACAGAATTCTGAAATTCAAATTTTAATTCTTTAAATCCTGATGGATTTAAGGAAGCAAACTCCCCACTAAAGAAAAATACCAATTGATGCTAATATGGTAACATTATTAAGTTCCGAAATCATAGAAATTTCATCAATATCAATTTACAAGCAAAATCCAAAGTTTCTATTTTTTCAAGTCATACTAATTGCTGTAGTAATTAGGCTGTAGGAAGATAATGTGCATTCCCACTAATTGATGGCTGTGAACTTGTATTTATGCAGCAAAGATGTAAGCACAGTAAAGAAACTTGTGGATGATTGTCTGTCATGCCAGTTGTCCTCCTCAATTCGTCCTCATGATGCAGTTTCAGCCCTGGGTCCTATGTATGATGTCCATCACGAAGATCATTTACCCAAGATGCTGGCTTGTGGTATTCAAATTTCCAAGCTGCTTGATATTTGCAAGGGTAAGAAGAATGAGATGAACATCTTTGTGCATGATTTCCTGCAAAAGATCGCCTATGTTACTTTCCTCATGAAAGATGTGAAGTTAAGGTTTCCTGTTTTTAGAGAGGCAATGCTGTGTCAGGATGATATTTTTAGGGACCTAAAACTATTCCGTGGGATTGGTTCTGCATACAGAGCCTGCCTTGCTGAAGTAGTGAGAAGAAAGGCCTCTATGAAACTTTACATGGGCATGGCTGGACAGCTGGCTGAGCAGCTTGCTACAAGGAGGGAGGTTGAGATTAGGAGACGGGAGGAGTTTCTGAAAGCAAACAGTTCATATATACCAAGAGATATATTATCATCAATGGGGTTGTATGATACTCCTAATCAGTGTGATGTCAATATAGCTCCATTTGACACTAATTTGCTTGACATAGATATCTCAGACTTGGATCGTTATGCTCCTGATTATTTGGTTGGACTTCCTTCAAAGGGTAATAAGACTGCAAGCTTGAAAGGCTCATTCTCTATGTCTAATGACAGTTCTCACTCAGCTGAGATGGAAGAAATTGGTGAGGGAGCACTTGAGAAAGATTACTCCGAGGAGCCCCTCAAGGGCTGTGAGTTGCTAGAGATTGCTGGAACTAGCAAGATGGAAGTTGAGAATGCAAAACTGAAAGCTGATCTAGCTTCTGCAATAGCCTTGATATGTTCTCTTTGCCCAGAGATTGAATATGAGTCAATGGATGAAAGTACAGTGGATATTCTCTCAAAGAATGTAGATAAGACAACTGAAGCCCTGCGGCTGAAAGATGAGTATGAAAAGCATCTCCAATCTTTGCTTAAGGCAAAACAAATACAGTGTATGTCATATGAGAAGCGCATTCAAGAACTAGAGTTGAGATTGGCTGACCATTATTTGCAGGGGCAGAAACTTTCAAATAGTAAAGATGCAGCAGACTGTGCACTTTTGGATGCAAAGACTGAGGACTGTAAACCAGGATTTTCCAGTGGCGAAGCATTCATGCCTTATGCAATGACCTCAGAGTCCATGGATGAGGTTTCTTGCATTTCTAATTCTTTGAATTCAAAATTGGGGCTTTTCACTAGGCAAACAAGCAAAGGTAGAGAAGGGTTTGATGAAAATATGATGGACTCGTCTGGGATGTTCAATACTCAGTTGGATTCATCAATGGTGGAGCCACGTCATGAAGAGCTGCAAGTTTGTGATAAAGATGGGAAGGGTAAGATGGTGGGACAACTGGGCATGTCAATGACAAACAGTTCCACAGCTGAGAGTATGCCAGAGCCTCCTGATGTCTCTCCTTCAGATGCAGTTGCTGAGCCTAAAGTCAGCGGTGACCATGACATTATGTTAGAATTGCAAAATGCACTTGCAGAAAATTCAAAGCAATTGAGTGAAAGTGAAGCGAAGCTCAAAGCTGCTGTAGAGGAGGCCGCCATGCTTGCCAGGGAGTTAGAAATTAGCCGGAAGCTCCTTGATGAATCCCAGGTACTGGCACTGCAGATATATTTTGTACCCTGCATTTTCTTGGTGTCTGTGCTGCTCTTATGTTTCAATTATATTGTTGAGTTATTGTTCTCGGTGATGTTTCATGTTACCTATATTTAGAAATTGTACCATGTTGCTCAACATTATTGGGTCATCATATTTTTTAGTGCATATGGTTTGATGTTATTTATTGAGCTCTGTGATGGAAAGGCTTTCTAGTAGACAATAAATTCCTGAAATCCCTAATAACGAAATCATTTCCCCAAGTTATCAGCTTCCTTCTGTTCTTGAATTGTGTGCTTCCTTCTGTTCTTGAATTGTGTTTGGCTTCAATTTCCTTTCTTTGCATAAAATTTATGTTCAAATGCATTTATTAGCTGATCTTGACATGTACTGATAATCTTAACTTCTTGCTATACAACAGATGAATTGTGCTCACTTGGAGAATTGCCTGCATGAAGCAAGAGAGGAAGCTCAAACCAATCTTTGTGCATCTGATCGGAGGGCCTCAGAATATAATAAACTGCGTGCATCTGCTGTGAAACTCCATGGCCTTTTTGAAAGACTTAAGTGCTGTGTATATGCTCTGAGTGGAGTTGCTGGCCTTGCTGATTCTTTGCGTGCTTTAGCTCAATCTTTGGCCAAGTAATTTTCCAGAATCCTTTCCATTTTACTTTCTTCAGATAAACTGCAACTCAGTTGCAAAATTCTGTGCTCCCTTGCTTTGTCTTGAAATTTGTTGGTGTTAATGGAATGCTGTTTTGAAATAGCTTATCCTAGACTATTTTAACCTCTTTCCTTTTCTCTCTACTTCAAATATTATTGATAGCCGTTACTAGAAATCCTAAATTTAAGGGTTGCAGGAATTCTTTTTGGGGCTTCTTTCCAAGTACAGTAAATTTATATGGTGATTGCTGATGGACTGAATTGCTATCCTTTTTGTAAAATCTCATTTTTTAAGTATTGACAAGGACAACAGCCATGGTTTAATTACTTCAATTTGATTATTTTCAGTTCCAGGAATGAAAATGATGATGAGGGTGCTGCTGAATTCCAGAAATGCATAAGTGTCCTTGCAGATAAAGTTGGTTTCTTGTCCACACACCGCACAGAGCTGCTTGACAAGTACCCAAAGCTTGAAGCTGCAAACGAACAGCTTGGAAAAGAATTGGAAGAGAAGAAAGAGCTGGTTGCCACTCTATACAAAAAGCATCAACTCGAGAAGCAGGTATTCTTAACTTGCTAATGGTGTTCGTGCTTTATTTTTGTACTCAAGTTGCCAAGGATGTTCAATTGCTGATTTCCTGTTTACAAGCTCCAATACGTGCTTTCCTTGTAATTTCTATACATGAATCTTCATCCCCCCCATCAATTGCTTGTGATCATTGGTTTCCAGTGGAGCCCTCAAACAGTGGCTGGTTATATGACGCTTCTTTAGCAAGTTGTTAAATTTCAACTGGCACTTGCCAGACCAATTTGTTTTTCCCTTTGATGTGCAGGGATCCCTTTTACATGGTGCCCTTTGCTTTTATTTTCTAGCTACAGAAGCTTGATATCTTTGCTGATGTTTTTTCTACAGGCAAACAAGGAAAGGATATCCTTCAGCCGCTTGGAAGTCCATGAGATTGCTGCATTTGTTCTCAACTCAGCTGGACATTATGAGGCTATCAACCGGAACGCCTCTAGCTTCTATCTGTCTGCTGAATCCGTGGCCCTGTTCACAAACCATCTCCCAAGCCGGCCCAGCTACATCGTTGGGCAGATTGTACATATAGAACGCCAAGCTGTAAAGCCATTGCTGCTTCCTACCTCAACGAGGCCTGAGCATGGCAAGGCAGATGAGGTGGATCTTCCGGCCACTGACCAGGGGACTGACTGTTTGAACCTCAATTTGGGATCGACTTCCAACCCATACAATCTTCCTATCGGGTGTGAATACTTCGTAGTGACAGTAGCCATGTTACCGGGTACAGCCATTCATTCAGCGCCTCCTTCCTGATCCCCTGCTCCAGGCAGACAAGAAGTGATGGAAGAAACCAAGTGCATAGATAATAATTAAAAAAAAAAAGAAAAAAGAAAAAGGACAAGTCCTCGTGTGGGAACTGAACTTGTTTTTCCACCTTGTACAGTTGACGATCCAAATTAAGTTGATCCCCCCCTTGTATATAAATCTCTACTGTCTTAAAGCATGTACAAAAATAAATAAATAAGAATATAAAAACAAAAATACTTCTTCTTCCATCTCCTGACCTTAAACTGACTTTCATCATTTATTCGACATCCAAAACATGTGCCCTTTCTGTTTCGACTAGGTTCTTCATTGTCTTTGCTGTGTTTTCAATTAAATGCAAGTTTTGATCACGAATTTAATGGACTGAAGAGAAAAAAAGTGTTTAATTTCAAGTTGTCGTGGAGAAATACTTTTCCTTTTTTTCACCTGTTTCTTACACTCCTTCCTCTACTTGCTTACCGACCAAAGATCCCACCCAAAAAGTTACTTGCAAGTCCATCTACAGGAAACCCTAAATAGAGTAGGGTCCAATGGTAAAGGCGCCGAATATAAGTCAGATTCTCTTAGCTTTCTAATTCTACATTATTAAGACTTCGAAATACAAACGAAATCTTATGTTATTTACCCTCTTGAATTTGACCACCTACAGCTTCTCCCTCTTCTTTTCTATTCAACTCAATATTTGCTCCCCTCCTCCTCCTCCTCCTCCTCCATCAGCATAGTTTTTCTTTATGCAGATGAAAATAGGGCACCGGAGACACACGGTACGTGAGTTATTTTCTTTTCTTGTAGTCGCAGTCCATGAAATATTAAAATAATATTTGTCTTTCTTTCTTTCTTTCTTTCTTAGTCAATAATTATAATTATTTTTTCTATCTCAATTCTGCACTAGATGCTAATTAAATCGATCATTTTCCTTCCTCTTAATTATGTGTAGGTTGGTTTGGATAGAAATAGAAGCCGTCCAAACAAAGATACAAAGACGATGATGATGATGAATAGAAGAAGAATGTTGACAGGGAATAAGAGAATAGCCATGGAGAGAGACTATGATGTTGATTTGCTTCTGAGCATCGACCATGCAGAGGGCTTAGACAACCCTAGCTCCCATCCTCCAGCAACCACCAGGGATTACCGCGTTGTATTCTGGGTTCACCCTGATGATCAACTCGCAACATCTCGCGACGGCGGGTCACCAGATCCTGCATGGAACCAGAAGTGTCGTATCAAGTTAGACAAGTCCAAGGATTGCAGGTTCTTGTACGTCGAGGTGCTCAGGTATGGATCCTCATCTGAGAGCAACCCAGGAACCTCCAATGGTATAAGCTTGGTGGGGAGGGCTCGGATACCTTTACCGAGCCTGTCATGTAAAACTTCTGGCCGTTATGGACTTGTGAGGCCTGAAGAGGATGCGTACAAGGCTGAGGGACACATTATTCTATCAATGAAATTGGTGAAGATAGATATAATATAACGAGCGAGGGCCAAAGAACTTACAGCTACAGTGACATTATTCTATCAATGAAATTGGTGAAGATAGATATGATAAAGGTTCTTATTATGAATATTGTTTTTCCGTTTAGGATTTGATTTGATGAGTCTATCAATGTTAAATATGAAAATACATAGTTTTTGCTAATTTCTGAAGGGATAATTAATATCATCTCTGACCTAGTTTCCATGCATAATTAAGCACGTCTGGTTTCTCTAATACCTTCATTGACAAGGAGGAAACGTATTATTTTAACCACTTTTCAACTTCATTAAATGCTTACCACATTGATGATCTAGTGTTGTGGAAATTGGAAGATACTAAATTACAGATGTACGCGGCATGCTAGTAATAATGTTTTCTACTGTTCATCCATGATAGACTATTGGCAAGTATTGTTTCTTGAAGTCAGCAAAAATGTGATTAAATTAAAATATAAAAGTAGAAACTGATTAGAATTTAGTTTTTTCGCCACTAATGTTGACTTCTGTTGAAAAATCAATTGATTAGAATTTAGGTTTCACGTTTAAAATTAAAGGGACTCAACCATAAACATGCAAGTCCTCTTCCAATGGCGCATGCAACTACTTGTGTCATCGCCCTTGGAGGTTGTTTTTGTGAGAACATTGGCTTTATTACCAGCTTAATCGTAAATGAAGAAGACAAAAAGAAGTTAATGATAGAAATTTGATCTTGTTAGTGTCTCAAACTTTTTCTGTGTGTTGTCTAGTTGTTATAATCAGATTTTTTTTATTAACCCTTAAAATCACAACAATAGTAAAGCAAAATTGAAGTATTACAAATTAAATTTCATACACAAACAATAATTTATTAAACTGCAATCCATACATACTTTTTTAAAAACAAAAGGTTAAAATACCTAAAAAGATGGAGGGGGAGGAAAAAAGGGAGGAAATGATCCTAGACATGAAGCACCATGGGAGGGAGGAAAATATAAAGCCTAATATACACATACTTGCTCCCATTGTCTATTACTTTCTTGTGTTAGACATCTTGTCGATGAAAAAAATCTCCATGGCCTCCACCAGCTCCACCGTCTATCTCGCCACCGTCACCCCCACCATAACCCCCACACCCACCACCAACGAAGCCCCCCATTTAGCTCCTCCACCCCACCCGACCCCCACCATAACCCTTCCTTCCTATGCCGAGGTAAACAAAATAGTTCCATTTGTTCGCTAAAGGTGGGCAGTGGAGTCGGAGGAACTACATCTGTGGAACATAGAAAGAAAGTGGGATTTCGTCCTCGGCTCACTGAACTACCTTTCCATTTCCTTTTCTTTTTGATTGAATTCCCAGCTCAAGGTACATAGATTTTTGAGTGGGGGCATTAGTAAAAAAAAGGCCTAACCGGTGTTAGAACATTATGGGTCAAGCAGGATAGCCATAGCAAAGTATATAGAGATAGCTTACCCTGGCTTGCCTGCGAATCACTCTGATTTGTTGACACATCACTTAAAACGCTTGAAAAATAGCGGGGCGCTTGTTCTTAACAACAAATTTACCTAGATCTGACAATAACACAAACATCAGAGAGAGAAAAGAAGAAAAAATTGAAAATTTTGAATTTGCAACGGAATATCCATTGCAAATTTGCAACGAATATTCCGTTGCAAATTCAAAATTTGCAACGGCTTAGCCGTTGCAAATTGCAACGGATTAGCCGTTGCAAATCAATTTGCAGTCAACGTTTCGCATCCGAATGTATCCGTTGCAAATGCAAATTTGCAACGGCAACCTTACTTATTTGCAACGGATGCTTCCGTTGCAAACACCCCCCTTTTTTAGTAGTGTAAAAAGATGGAGGGTGAGGAAAAAAGGGAGGAAATGATCCTAGACATGAAGCACCATGGGAGGGAGGAAAATGTAAAGCCAAATATACACAGACTTGCTCCCATTGTCTATTACTTTCTTGTGTTGGACATCTTGTCGATGCTCAAGTTTTATCCCTTCAGAGCAAGCCTTGGTTGATGCGAGCAACACTTTTTCCTCACTATTTGCTTACTCAATGTCTGATGTTCATCTATCTTAAGCTTTCCATGCATATATATTACAAGAAATACAAATATAATTCATTATAAAGCAACAAAATATATCCAACATAATTTCAATTTTATTACACAATGAAACATCACATCTAAATCAATTCAACACTTTTTAATCAGTATCATCCTCGTTATTTGCTTTGTCATCATGTCCAACAACATCTTCTTTGTTAAATTCAAGGTTGATCTCATCATCATCATCTATGAGTATCATAACATATTGCTAGACATTGTAATTGATCTTAAAACATAATTCAACCAATTATTGGATTGATATTAAATTAAAATTTTAATTTATATAATATTATTTCATTTAGGATTATTATTTGTATTTGAGTCAACTTATTAGAAAACCTAATAGGTCACATACATTGGAGCCATTAGTTAAAACTAAAATGGAATGATTTGATTGTAAATATTTTTTTTAAATAGAGGACTACAATGTAATTAATACAGGGGATTGTAATTTTAGAACTAGATCAAATACAATGGAGAGGTGATTATATAAGTTTATAGAATTATCATGAAATAATATGTGATATTATTTAAAGGGAAAATTGATATTTTATTATCTATAGAGTTTTTAAATTTTTCTATAAATAGGATGCTATGTCTCTTATTTTCTACATAGCACACAAAAGAGAAAAACTACATCAATTACGGAAAATCCTGAAATATAAAAGAAAAGAGTTAACACTCAAAGATATAACAATCTCTCTCTTCTAAAATGATTTAGGAGATTTTTTGTTGGTAGTTTGTATGGATTAGTGTTAGAGGTTGAACATTCAAACGATTCATGATTGTGATAACCCATCATTAAAATGACTATTCAAAGCCAAAAGAACATCTCATTTTCATGTAATCTTCTTCTAAACCCTAAACAACTCTAGATCAATGAGAATTTAATAATTTTAAATTTATTGTTTTCGTTGCTTTTATGTTTTTAAGGAAATCCAAAAAAAAGGAAAGAAAGAATTTTCAGGTTTTAATTCATGTAGTTTTTTTCTCTCTTGAATGTCCATCAACAATTTCATCGAAAAGTACTAATGTGTCAAATTTCGAATGAAATTGTTGATGCAATTTTTCTTCTATTTTATAAGAAATTATCGATGGATCATATTTGTTTACAAATTAAAGATGAAAAATATCCCATCTCATTTTACATATTGAATTACTGCCTAAAATCTTATGCCATGTTGAAAAGTATTGATGAAATATTTTTTTATAAATGTTTTTTTTTTGTTATTTTTTAATTTTCTTGTAGTGTATTCATCCAATTCTCACCTTGAAACACACCATAAAATCACCTGTAAAATTAATCCAAGGTCCTTCAACAAGAACAATAATAAATAAAAACTGGGCTCAAACTTCAAAACTCTTTTTGCTTACACGTTCTTCCTCAATCCCGACTACTCAATTTAGAGAGGAATAGGACTCACCCCATCCACATGCATATCCATAACACCCATCTCGCAATCAACTCATCTCTTCCTCTCTAGATCTCCCAAGTGCCAACAAGAACTAACCAAGAAGAGAGACATGGAGGAGAGGGGACCTCAATGATAATTATACCATGGACCAATTACAGATCGTTAAACCATGGATATGATTTTATCAAGAAACATGATCCTTCTGACTAGCAATTATTCTAGTTGTGTGGATGGATAGATATGCATTTTGATCATAGTTTTCAAAGGAATGAATAGCATGAACATAATCCATGCGGGTGGCACATCGGATATGAACAAGAAACCATTAATATTTCCAAATTATGAAAAAATAATGTTGAATGCATGTTTGCCGATTGCGACACTTTCAATTGTGGCCGCTATAGCTTACATAACCCTCAAACTTATTGTCGAGACAGCACGTTCTGCGTCGGGCCAGTCCAAATTAATAGCTTCTTCCAACATCTTTTTCCTCATTATTGCAGCCATTTGTCTTCTTCATTGTGCTGTGCTGGTGGAATTTTTGCAGCACTCTTCCTTTCAACCAGAGATTGTCCTCTGTGACGTGATAACAAAATATTTGTGATCTGTATAACATATCTTGAGTTTGAGTCATTACATACAACTCTTATAAGAACTTAGAACAAGTCTCCAAGGGGTGTGACGTGGTGGCAAGGGGCTTGAGATCCAAACAACATGTCTCGAGTTCGAGTCAGGATGTGCACTTCTTGTAAGAGTCTAGAACAACCGGGTCTTACTACATGTACCTACAAAGTGCGCTTTCCAAAAAATAAATCTTCCTCAAATAAAAAAAATAAAAAAACTTAAAAAAACCAATATTTTACTTATTCATTTAAACCATAAAATACAAATAATAGAATTTCCTCGCATAAAAAAAAAGAAGATATGATGGCCTACTCTTTACCAAAAACACGATTGCTTCTTCACCTTCACCCACCACAACAGTCCAAGATGCCCCCCTACCCAAAGTTGTAAAATCCGTTCCGGTTTTTTGTTTGGAACGGAACGTTCCGGTTTCGGTGCATTCCGGCGTTCTGTTCTGGTTTTGTACTGTTCATATTTATTTAATTATATATATGAAAAAAATAAAATATTAATTTAACAAGTATAATTTAAATTCAAGATAAATGAACTTTAAATTATACAATACAAACATAATCTCAAAATTAGAAACATCTTTAAAATTCCAAAATATTATGAAAGTAAAATATTTCTGAATATAATATAACATAATTATGGCCATAAAACTTCATTAGTTAAGGTTCATGCATGATTCAAAATAATTGAAAAATACATTACAAAACAATTATGTCCATAGAATTTCATTAGGTAAAAATTAACAAACTAAAAATAAATATTTTGTTGATGTGAAATATAAATTAATTAATGTTATTTATTATCTTAAATTAATAGGATTTTAAAAAATATATTTTTTATGCTAACTATTTTTTATGCTAATTATTATTATTATTTTTATTATTATTATAAACCCCCATATTATTATTATTATTATTATTATTATTATTACCCCTCCCCCGTATAAACCTACTTTTTTTTTATTATTATTATTATTATTATTATTATTATTATTATTATTATTATTATTATTATTATTATTATTATTATTATTAATAATAATTTATATAACCCCCCCGTAGAAACCTACCTTCTTTTTTTTTTTTATTATTATTATTATTATAATAACTAAGTATAAAAGCCCCTAACATAACCCTAAATCCCAATTTCCTTCTCCCACGCCGCCGCCGCCCACCCTCATCTCCTCTTCTCCATTTTCTTTTCTTCCTCCTCATGCTCCATTTTCTTTTCTTCCTCCTCATCCTCTTCTCCTTTACTCTCTTCCTTCTCATCCTCTTCTCCTTTTTTTTTCTTGGTTCCGTTTGAATTGCGTGCAGTTCTTGTCGAAGTAAAGTTGGCTTTGCGGATGATTTGGTAGGCTGATTTTCCACAGAATCTTCACTGGCCATCAAAATTGATGTAGGATTGAATTATCTTTGAACTGGGGCATAATGAAAAACTGATGTAGGATTTTTCGAGTTGGCTCGCGAGTTTGATTACCATGGTTGAAAGAGAGTGGAGATTTGGGTTGATTTTTGATGGATTATCGACGAGCTGGGGTTAAGACTTAAGAGATGAAAATTGATTTGGGAATTTTTGAAATCGGGTTGAATCTGTGTGTTTTGTAAGAGAACTTGAAACGAAATCGTTTTGGCTGGACCTGGAACGGAACGCCCGGTACAGAACCGGGGCGTTCCGGCCGGAATTGGGCCGGATTTTCCGGATCCGACCGGAATTCAAACCGGGACAAAAACGTCGTCGTTTTGTCCCGGATTTTGAAGTGGAACGGGCCGTTCCGGCCGGAACGGAACGGGATTCATAACTTTGGCCCTACCCCGACTTGATCGCGATCATCTTCCCGTGTAGCCTGCCAACGAGTCAAGTCATAATTATATCGTATGTATCATGACTCTCCTCCTCCTCGTCTTCTTCTTTTTTTCTGCTTTTTTTTTTCTCTTTTTTTTCTTTCAAATTAGTATGAACTCAAACATGAAGTCTGTCCCAATAATTATAAATAGATTACGGAAACCATTCCCTTGATATATCCTTGAAAACCTAAACGGTGAGGCTTATTTACTGTACAAGTAATATGCATCAAGATTCCCTTGAAATTTTTTCAACTTTGGGCACAACATTAAATTTGTTTTTTTCAACTTACTTTGAGAATTGAATATTAGTTATTTGTTTTGGTTTTTTTTTTGCCTTCTTATAGTGAGAAAAAAAGTCTTCATGTTTGGATTTGTAAAATAGAGTTTTTAGTTTTTTAAAAGAAAATATTAAGGCTTATGGGACCAAATCTGATAGTGAATAATAATGTAGTTTTTTTTAATTGTTTATTGAATTCTGCATTTTTAAAAGTTTTAATCCTATGATTTCTTTTCTTTTTGTTTTTAGATCCTTTTATTTAAAAAAATTAATTTCTTGTGTCAAAAACTTCATTTTTAACATGTTTTAGTGGAGGAGAGAGAACTCATTGGAAAACAAGGTGGAGAAAAAAAGTTATTCATTGATCACATTTTAAAAACAATTGATCTTGATGTCAATGTATTCTATAATGTTTTTGTAATTTATCTTGCTAGAAAAAAATAGATCGAAGTTTGAATTTTTTTTCTAGGTTTATTTTAGGTTTTTTGCTTGATTAAAGATTATTTTTGAGCTAGAATTGTATTTATTCAGGTTTATAAGGGTGTTAATTAGGTCTTTATGTGAAAATAGATTGAAAAATGAGTTTGTGCATTGAAAACTCTACCCCTGACTTTTCAATGACATCTATAGTTGCTAGAAAACTACACCAATAGATGACACATATTATCATTGTGATTTTAGATTTGTTACCCTTATTTCAAGTCATACAGATATTTATAAAAAAATTATGATTGTTTTTTTTAGTAAATAAAGTTTTATTTTTCATAGAAAAAGAAAATAAAATGGACTTTTCACGGGTATCTAGGCATTCATCAAGAAAATTTTCGACGAGAACACCCGAAACCTTCAACCCACCCCAATAAACCCCTGCCCTATTACCATACTTCCGATCCACCTCTCCTTTACCCACACAACCAAACTTCCTCAAAACCAATCTCCCTCCTGCTCCAACCATAATGGCCAGCCACAAAGAAAACCCAATCCTCCCCCAACCGTTACTGGACAAGAAGGAAGGACGTGACACACCTCAGGCAACATGGGCAGACAGAGTCAGGGTAACAGACTCCTCCACTCGGCATACCTTGGACCCTATTCCACAGCAGCCAGCTGGCTCTCGCCTCAAGATACCTACAGGTATGAAGCTTCTTAATGTGGACCAATGGTCACGTTGCATGATAGGGTTCTTCACAGGATGCAGGTTACCCTATCATGCCGTCAATCTCATTGCAAGGAAAGTTTGGGGCCCTTATGGGCTGGAACAGGTTCTCACCATGGAATATAGCTTTCTCATTTTCCGATTCAAGTCAGAGGAATCGGTTCTGGAAGTTATGGAGAAAGGACCATGGATGTTTGGGGGCAAAAACACTATCTTGCAGAAATGGACACCTCAGTTCCATTTTGAACGTAGCAAAATAGCCCATGTCTCGGTGTGGATTCGTCTGCGGGGTCTTCCCCTTCCGCTGTGGACCAGGCAAGGGCTGAGCATGGCAGCCAGTATGGTTGGTAAACCTCAGTCCTGCGATGGACAAACCATAACCTGTAAAAGGTTGGACTATGCTCGTCTGTGTGTGGAGCTCGACGCAAGACTCCCTTTCATCCATCACTTTGAAGTAGAGAGCCCGTTAACACAGGAGCCGGAGAAGGTAAATGTGGAATATAAGTGGAAGCCCTCATGCTGTGAGGTGTGCCAAAGCTTTGGCCATAAATGTGTCATGCAAGAGCCAACTCCCGTAGTTGAGGGTAGGGGAAAAGCAGAGGTGGACGACCAGACTCAACGCCAGGGCAGGCCAATGATGAGGGAGAAGCATCAACACAAGAGAGATGCAAGCCATAAGACACGGCCGGAGGAGGACAAGCAGCTCATCCTAGAACGGCCATTGCGACGTGAGGGGAAACAGCCAATGGCTGACGCAAGCCCTACGAGGAGCCCTATGCAAAAGCTGCATGGCCAGCAGGTAGCCCACTCTATAAAGCAAGCCCGGCAACAGTAAGCAAGTCCCAGAAGTCAGCACGCAAAGTAGCGTGGGAATAGGAGGCCAAAATGGTGCTACAAAACAAAGGGAAACCCAATGCAGCTAGGACGGCATGTAGGACGACAGGGACCCTACCACCATTGTCAGGGTGGACAAAACAGATGCAGGAGATGAGGCGAGTTCAGGAGACAGCCACACTCTTACGGCAGGGGATGATAACATCAGGACAGTGCCGATTGTACGAAAGAAGAAAAAGGGCAGGAACAAGAATGAGGCCAGGGGCCTCTGAGCCAAGGCCGACTCTTCCCATATCTTAATAAATGGTTGCAACCATAGGTGCATGGAACATAAGAGGGCTAAATAGCCCCCAAAAACAGAAAATGATTCAGCAATGGATCGCCAAAAATAACCTCAATATTGTTGGCATTCTGGAGCCCAGGATCCGTATGGCTAACATGGCTAGAGTTGAGGCAGGCCTGGGCCTCCATTCCTGACAGTTTGAGTCCAATATCACTCAATGCAATCTTTGCCGAATTTTGGTGGGTTGGGATACCAGAAAGATATATGTTTCAGTCATCCATAGTGACCCTCAATTGTTAACCTGCGATGTCAAAAGTCTCTTAGATGGGACCTCTATAAGGACAACCTTCATCTACGACTTGAATACTCAGGAAGAGAGATCTGCCATATGGAGCTATTTGTCCACGCAGAAGTCTATCAACAACGAATCTCCTTAGGGCATCCTGGGAGACTTCAACGCCATCATCAATACTAGAGATCGCCAAGGGGGGGACCCGCGATGGCACAACCACATGGATAACTTCTCTAATTGTGTTGCCCAAACTGAGCTCATCCAAATCCCGGTCTCTGGTTTACATTTCACATGGCACAATGGGAGGCAAGGTGAAGACTCTATCCTCAGGAAAATTGACTGGGCTTGGGGGAATCAGTCTCTTTTGGCTTCTTGGCCCTTGGTTAAGGCGAATTTTCAGGCTCGAATTGGTTCAGATCATAGCCCCATCTCGTTGTCTCTCTCTCCCCCTCCTCCCCGCCAAAAGCCTAGGTTCAAAATTTTGAATCTATGGGCGGATCAAGAGGGGTATGAAGACACGGTTAAGGCTGCTTGGGAGAGTGAGGTCTGGGGAAATCCCATCAGCAGGCTGACTTCCAAATTGCGTATTTTAAAAGGGTATTTGAAGCTCCACCATGTTCTTCGCACGAATTGTATTTCAGACAAAGCCCGCGCTGCCAAGGAGAATTGGCGAGCAGCTCAGCATCATCTGGACAATCACCCAGATGACAAGGAAGCAAGTGCAAGGGAAAGGGAAGCTTGCTACTGCTATCACAAGTTAAGCGCAGACGAGGAATGCTTTTTTAGACAGAGATTGAGAGTCCAGTGGCTGAAGCTTGGGGATAAGAACACAGCCTTTTTCCATCGCTCTCTCATGCACCGTAGGGCTCGGAACCAAATCCATAGTTTGAAATCAGAGACCGGGGAAGAGGTGAAGGACCCTGTGGCCATGGGTGGCTTGGCAGTAGATTTTTTTTAAAATCTGCTCTCCAATCCTAATTCTATTCCGCAGGATTACAATGACGGGCCCTTGTACTCTAAAGCTATCAATAGGAAGGATGTGGATTGTATGGCTCGTCCCATATCCAGGGAAGAAATCAAAGACGCTTTGTTCTCAATCGGGGATGACAAAGCCCCGGGGCCTGATGGGTTTAACAGTTGTTTCTTCAAAAAGAGTTGGGGAACTATGGGGGATGACTTCGTTGCAGCAGTGAGTCACTTCTTCATGTCAAACTACATGCCTAAATGCATCAACACCACCCGTATCACTCTTATTCCTAAAGTGGAAAACCCAGATTCTCTTAGTGATTATAGGCCTATCTCGTGTTGCACCGTTATCTACAAGTGCATCTCTAAAGTCCTTGCTAATAGAATAAAGCACAGCCTTGCCAGTGTTATCAGCAGGTCCCAATCGACCTTCCTTCCGGGTAGGAATATCTCTGAGGCCATTTTTCTGGTGCAAGAGCTTATGCACAACTACCACCGCAAAGGAGGTCCTCCCCGCTGTGCAATCAAAGTCGACTTTAGGAAAGCTTTCGACACCCTTGATTGGGGATTCATCCTTGAAGCCTTGAAAAGTATTGTCATTCATCCAACTGTCATAAATTGGATTAGGGCGTGCATCTCCACCCTTTGCTATACGGTTAGCCTTAACGGTAAGGACCATGGGTTTTTTCAGGCTTCAAGGGGTCTGCGGCAGGGGGATCCCCTCTCCCCGTATCTCTTTGTTCTGGCCATGGAGGGTCTAAACGACATCATTCAAAGGGCTACTCTTGACTGTTCTTTCAATCATCATTAGAGATGCAAGGACCCTAAGATAACTCATTAAAGCTTCGCGGATGACCTAATTTTTTTCTGTGGGGCGGATCCAGCATCGGCTCGGATCCTCAAGCAAGCTCTTGATACATTTTCTAATTTATCGGGCTTAAACATTAACCACAACAAAAGCTCCCTCTTTGTTGCCGGGGCTGATCAAGAAATGCAATCTAGGATTTCCACCATCCTGGGAATCCAAATCAGTTCTTCCACCCCCACATACTTAGGGGTTCCTCTTATCACTACAAAGCTTACAAAGGTAGATTGTCTTCCTCTGGTGGATCGTATAAAAGGCCGTATTGGTTTGTGGACTTCAGCTTCCTTGTCATATGCAGGGAGGCTCCAGTTAATCAACTCGGTCCTCTTCTCGGTTCAAGTTTATTGGGCTACCAAATTTATTCTCCCGGCTTCCACCATTGCAAAAATTGAAAGCATCCTCTCAGCTTTCTTATGAAAAGGAGCTTCCCTTTCCGCAAAGGGTGCCAAAGTAGCGTGGAAAGAGGTTTGCATCCCAAAAGCAGAGGGAGGTCTGGGCATTAAAAATTTGAGGGCCTGGAACAAGGCTGCCACTCACAGTCACATTTGGGTCATTCTCACGGACAAAAGCTCCCTTTGGGTAGCTTGGATGCACAAATATCTCATCAGAAGCCGTTCCTTTTGGCAGGTAGCTATTCCTTCCAATCCCTCTTGGATTTGGAGGAAAATTCTCCAAGCAAGGGAATGGTGTCGAGGGGGCTTCCGATCGAAGGTGGGTAATGGCAAGAATACCTCCTTATGGTATGACTACTGGATGCCAGCAGGTCTTCGACCCATAGACCTCCTATCCCAAAGGAATCTATCTTCCTCTTTGCTCCCTTGGAAAGCCAAATTGGCTGACATCATTGAAGGAGGCAGGTGGTCTTTCCCGCAGGTTGCAATCCTCTCGCAAACCCTCTGGTCAACGGTGAACTTCCAGCCAAACCTCTTGGAGGATGACAAGGTTCTCTGGCATCCCGATATCAACGGGAAATTCTCAATTGCATCAGCCTGGAATTACCTTCGAGACAGAAGACCAACATCCAAGCTTCATCGTATCCTCTGGCATTCTCAACATATCCCTCGTCACTTTTTCCTGTTGTGGTTAGCAGCTCAGGGTCGGCTTTCAACCATGGATAGATTGCACTACCTGGAGGAAGATAAAACTTGCAGACTCTGCTCTCAGGAACCCGAATCCCACAACCACCTTTTCTTCATGTGCAGTTTCTCCTCCCAAGTTTGGAAGATTATCCAGGACAAAGCTCGTACTCACTGGCCTGTTCTAACATGGGACAACCTTGTTGAATGGACGTCTCAGAGGTTTCATAATACAAAATCCACTAACAGCGTCATCAGTGCTCTCATCTTTCCTGCTACAACCTACCATATCTGGCAGGAGCGCAATAAAAGGATCTTCCAAAACCATGCTACTCAGGCCAGCATAGTTGGAGATGAAATTTTACAACAGATTCGAGATCATCTAATGAATTGCAATGGTATTTGTATTACCAACGATATTCGGAAGACTTGGAATTTATCGGGCCCTCCCTAGGCATCCATTAGGCCGTCCAACCATCTTTCTCTGAGATAGGGCCAGCAGGCCACTTTGTCCCGTGCTGGGCATCGGTAATGGGCTAGCTTGGCCTAGTTTGGTTAGCCACTCTTTTGTTTAGGCCTTGTAAGCCTCTCTGAGGGTCCTGTTAGCTTTCGTTCCCTCTCTTAGAGGTTAGCCTCTTTTTTGGGCTGTTAGCTCTTCTGTGGCCACAGGGGCCTCCTTTTCTTAGGTTCGCTTTTTGCTGTTTCTTTTTTTCAAGGTTGAAGGATGTTTCTTCCTTGTTCCCCTCGGTTTTTTTTTAGCCGCTCTGTTTTTTCTTCCGCCTTTCAATATACATCTTCGTTCAAAAATAAAAAATAAAAGGTGGAATTATAGTAGGAAATCATTTTGTTTCAACGGAATTTAAATTAGTACTCTTAATAAAAAAGGGTTAATTGTTATATAATTAAATAAAAATTTAATAGCTCCTCGCGACAATAAATCAAAACAGCTTAATATGCATCTATTTTTTAATTTACATTGGTTTTTAATTAGTGCTAACATCTATCAATGCCTTTAATCCTTGATCTATTTGTTTTAAATGGGGACAAGTTTTGAGTACATAATAAAAAAAAACTTTCTTGCTACTAGAAAACACATTAGTACCCACTATATAGTCTTCTTATGTCAAATTTTTTTTTTGACCTATTGTGAAGCGCAAACCAATTAGTTGTATTACTTTATTTATCATTCATAGTTTTATTTTTTAATACATAGTTTTGTCAATTATTTTTATTAAAAATAACTACAATTACAATATGTGAGACTTTAATATATATTGATGAAAATACCTCCTTTAAAAAATGAAATAGATTTATATGTGCTGCAATTGACAGTTTTAATAGATAACCAAATTTATTCAAGTTTTAATCCTTGTATAATTGTTTTTTTGTGTTCTTTTACCTTAAAGAGATATTTTCATTAATTTATATTGAATTCACTTATATGCTGGGTTAGTGATGGACTAAATTTTTTTTTGTCTTTTCGTGGATCCTTTTTTTTTGAACAATTAAGCAAACTTTAATGTAATAAATCATAATCTCTAGGCTTAGCTAAGCGTTGAGCCTAAACTTTAGTTTTAGTGATTAATGAAACCCACCATCTCCAGGATCAACCAAGTGCCAAACCTAGATCTCTGTGGGTTTGGCAAACTACCAAACCCACCATGGCTATGAGTTTGTTGAACTATTAGACTTACAATTTATATGCTTAGTCAAATGTTGAACCCATACATCCTTAGTTTAAATGAACTTTTAGACCAACCATCTTTGGACTTAGCCAAACACTAAGTCTACACATATGTGGGTCTGGTGCACTGTCGACACATCATCTTTGGGTTTACTTAGCACTTCATTCATGAACTTTACTCTGATACGTTAAAGATATTTTATTCTAATGAGACAAAAATATTTTTATCAATTACAAGTAGAAGATAGATCCCTTATCAACCTTGATTAAAGTTAGGAAAAGTTTAAAATTCAAAAACCCAAAAATGTTCTCCTAAGTATAGGTGTTGGACCTATAAATGTTCTTTTAAGTATGAGAGTTGGACCAAAAAATCGTCTAAGTATATGCATTGGAACTTGAAGTGTTCTCTTAAATTTGGGAATTGGACCCGAAAATGTTTTTTAAAGTATGGAATTGGACTTAGAAATCTCCTAAATATAGGAATGACTAGGGTTATACATAAGAAAATTTATTTATTCCTTCCATTAGATGAATAGCTTTTTATATCATAAGAAAATCTTTAATAATCCACTCAATGAATGCATTAAATACCAACCACTATTTTGTTTCCCAAATGACACCTTCGTCTACTAAAGACAAGCCATCTATACTTGAAGATTATGACAGTTTTATATAGAACACGTTAAATCCTCAGAAGAAGGTTAAAAGTCCAACAACTATTATTAACATAAGATTTTCAAAATATTTGTGTTTAATACATAAATATTTAGGGGGCTATTGATGGACTAATATTTTTTGTATTTTCCTAGATCCTCTTTTCTCAATAAATGAAAAACGTTTAGGGTAATAACTCATTATTTTTGGGTTCAGCCAAACGTTAAATTCAGACTTTTATGGGTTTGAGAAACTGTCAAACCCATCATATATGCGTTCAATATAGCATTGAACCTAAACTCTCATGGGTTTGGAGAACTATTGGTGCCACCATCTCTAGACTTAAGCAAACACTGCACCTAGACATTTATGGGTCATATGAACTACCAAACCCAATGTCTTTATGCTCAGCTGGGCGTTGAATCCAAACATCCATGGAACTAGTGAACTACTAGACCCACCATCTCTAGGTTCAATCAAATGTTAAGTCTAATCAGATAAACTTATAATCTCTAGGCACAGTCAAACACTGCACCTATGATTTTTACACTAATAAAGTCAAAGATTCTTTATTTTGATAAGTTAGCCATATTTTACTCTAATGAGACAAATATTTTTATGTTAGAGATATTTTTTTCTCTTTAATATATATGTTAGGGATATTTCTCATAAACATATATATATATATATATATATATATATATATATATATATATATATATATTAGGGATCTTTTCCCTTTTTAATATATAATATATATGTTAGGGATATTTTATATCAACATTAATATATATTTTAGAGATATTTTAGAGATATTCTCCAACTTTAACATTATTAAAGCAATATTATGTTTTAGCGCCTTCTTTTCATAAAGTGATTTTTGGGATATATGTTAGAATCTTCATTCTTTGTTTTATATTTATTTCCATAATATTTCTTTGTAATAATATGAGAGTCTATAAATTCACCAAAAAATATCTTTTGCAGGTGTTAAACAACGACCATCAATCACTTCAAGAAGAGTATAGATCAGATTGTCAGAACCAAGAAATTAACTAATTATTTAAGACATAAGTCTTACGCCTAAGTTGTTTAGATGTTTTTGAAACTCATCAGTATGTGATAGTTAATTTTAAGTAGAGTAATTGAGAATATGACATAGGTATATATATTAGAGAATGGAAGGAGACTAAAAGTTACAATTGATTAATTTTTTTATAGAAAAATATGATTGATAAATAATATAATAAATAAAAATGTATATAAATAGTACATTGATAGGTTTTCTATACAAATAAAAATAACTTTTGAGTTTGGTTATTAAGTGAGATTGTTTCAATTAATCAAATAAGTAAAGAATGTGAGAGAGACATGTTTTGGCTAACAATCTTATGAACATTGACACATATCAATATGTATGTTTTTTTATATATTATCGAATGAATATAAAACACTTCTTGAATTAATAAATAAATAATACTTTTAAAATGATTCCACTTGTGCATATAAAAACTCAAAGAATATTTTTATTATTTAAATTTAGATGTTTCTCCGTATTAAAAAAATATTTATTATTTATTATTGGTTTCTATATATGTAAATTTCATGGCATCAAATCAAAATAATATATTTCATTTTAATAACAATCCATTGAATACAATAAAGATTGTAAGGTGATTGAGGTTGATCCAATTTAATATCATTTCAATATTAAAAAAATATCATCTTAAAATTTTATTAAATTTATTTTATATTTTACTAATCATTCAAGTTGTTGTTAGATCTATTAAATTGAATTATTCAATTTGAGTTAATTTCTACATAATTTAATTCAAAACTCGAGGTAGACAAAGTGTCAAGTACACAAGTTTAAAACTTGAATTTACCAAAAACAATTATACTTAGTATTTTTTCAAGTTTTTTTTTTATATATATTCCGAATGCACTATTTTTTATTTAAGGCATATATAGAATCTTTTTGTTTTTTTTCATCTCTATATTAGGCCTGTTGTGCTAACTGCTCCAATCTAATTACAAAGAATACAGTAGACCTAATCCAATGAGAGCTGTCCACGTGAGAAACAGCTAAATTGTGGACCCCAACGCCAAATTCTATATATGCTGCAGAACCCTCCTCGCAAGCCCGCTAGTTTCTTCCCCGCATCGAAGTCTGTTCAAAGAACACAAAATCACAAACCTGATAAATTACAAGAAATTAAACTGACCTACATTGGCCTGCCTTCCTGCCTGCTCAATGCAGTAATTTTTCTTCATCTTGCTCTGTAAATTTCTATCGACAATAGAAAAAAGAACCCTTTGATTTTCTATTTCAAGAAATTTACTTGGCAAAATTCTTCCCATCATCAAAACTAGCTAGTCCTCAGGATTTTTGTAAGAGGTATTTTTCTTTCTTCTTTGTGAAACCCTTCTGTTTTTCTTGTATCTGGGTCTTTTCTGATTTTCAAGTGTTTTTAATTTAAAGAAATTGGGTGTTTTTTTCTTCAAGAATCACAAGAGATGTTGTGGTGCGCAATATTGTAGGATGATAATACTGTTCTGCAGAATTTCTAGGTAGTCTTTAGTGTCTTAGGACTCCAAGTTAGAGCAAGATTCCAAGAAAAATCTGTTATAGATATTGTTAACCTATTAGTTCATTATGTGATTAGTAATAATAGCCTACCAGACAATATTGTTACCTACCTGTTTGTTTATCCAGTTTGTAACATGATATAATCAGATTAGAATCTTGTTAGGGAGTGATATTTCATATCTTTTTTTTAGATTTCATAATTGGTATGCATGCCATGTTATTTTTTAGTTTTGGAAGTGTTTGAGTGATTAATGTTGAATTTATGAATGTCAACGCAGACTTCTTTTTCTGCAATGGACATTACTCATGATGTGAGGACCTGTACAGCCAACATGAATTGTGATTGTGAACCAACTGGGTTATTGTTAGGAGTGAATAGTGTTACAAAAGCTAGATATGTAAATAGGTATTCACGAAAATGTTTGGAAATCTGTGGAACTGCATCGAAATTTTTTCGTCGAAGAGACTCTACTTTTCCAGTTGAGAAGCAGGGAAAACTGTATAGGATAAGTTCAGAAAATGCAACTGAAGCAAGAACCCCAGATGAACATGGACTACAGAATGAAAATCGCAAGGCCGCTGGAACCTCCCAAACTGAATCAACCTCCGGTTCTGTTGCTGCAATGGCTAAAACAAACAACAGCCTGAAAGTTCGATCAGGTATTGTAAAGGTCGACACTCAAGTGTATGGCAATCTTTGCATAGCTAGTCATCAATACTGGCTACCTCTTATTCGTGAAGATTCTGACTTTAACTGATTAGAAAATGATAATTCTTTTGGCTGAATCTAACCTTGTGCTACCTTGTCCTTAACAGTTCTTGTGAATATAGGAGGTTGAAGCTTTCTAGTAGTTAAAAAATCTATTAATGGAATTTTCATTTCTAAATGAGCATTATTGATTGTGGATTTTGCAGGTAAATCAGGTCGTGCTCAACTTCATCAGCTAACTCAGAACAGCAGATACTCTGCAAAAGCTGCTAATGATAATGGGAATCTAATGCAACCTGTCAAGAAAAGTGGAGATAAATTACCTCCAACTTCAGGACAGGATATGAGGGTGAAGGCAAAGATAGTACCTCTAAAGTATTCATCTACATCTTCTTCAAGTGCTTGGCAAGTAAAGGAAAAGAAAGAAACTTCAAAAGAACCATCTAATTTGTCTTCAAACACGAGTTCATCTGATCAAGTTCATAGCAGCCAGCCCACTCAGAAGAGAAAATGTTCTGCAGGAGCTGTCAAGAAGAGCGGAAACCAAATACATCCAACTTCCTGGAAGGAAAAGGAAAAGAAAGAACCTTCTAAAGGCCCATTTAATTTGTCTACAAAAATGATTCCATCAGACCGAGTTCGCAGGGGAAACCAATTACCTGCAATTCCCAAGCAAGTATGGCAGGTAAAGGGAAAGATAGCATCTTCACAGGATTCAGGTAAAACATATTCACAGGATTCAGGTGAATTATCTTCAAAGGCTTGCCAGGTTAAGAAAAAGACATCTACTTTGTCTTCAAAAACTAGTTTATCCCACGCCGAACAGAGGTGCCCGCGCCTGCGCCAAAGAAGCTTCTCTCCTGAACATTATATAAAGCGGGATGGTATGTCCAAAATATCTCATTTAATTTCTTATTTTTGAAATATTCTCTGCTAAAATCTGCTATAGTTGTTTCCACAATTGTGACCTTGTCCTGAATTGAAGATTTTTCTTCTTTGAGCTTTCATTGCATCCAAATAGAAAATTTAACTTGGAACAAGCATCTAATCAAAGGATATCGTCCTCATATTGCAGGTTTTGTTAAACTTGGACATAATTGTTTTTTATGCGAGAATGATCTTGCGCTTTCGCCATTACCAATTGATGAGGAGGAGGAGGAGGAGGATAAACTTCCAGATGTTGCTGTTCTTCCATGTGGTCATACATTCCATACCTTGTGCTTGCAGCAAGCAGCACCTGAAGATCAGTTGAAAGATCCTCCATGCTTTATATGTGCCAGCTTACAATGAGCCTCCTCATCTATTCTTTAAAAAATATTTTCACAAAACCACCGTTGGAGGGGAAAAAAAGGTGAAATATGGAATACAAGTAGGGAAGTGCATGCAGTCGTCCATATATTGGTTAGACTTTTATGCAACTGAAAATGTAGCAGGCGTACGATAATGGAGGGCTCCTTGGAGACATGATTTCAATTCTCTACCGGAATTGAAATCGTTTACATCTCATGGCCATGCTATTATAGACAAGTTAGCCCCTCATTTTTATTTTAATGGTCAAACCAATCCTTTTACCTTGTTGAATTTTATACCTTTACTCTTAACAATAAAACTTGCAATTACGGCAGAAATAGAGGGTTAAATGATCGACCTCATTGCTTACTAATAAAAATTATAATGTAATTTATGGGATATGATTGACGTGCAGTGAAGCTACAATTACTCAAAAGATTTGTACATGAGGCATTTATCGGGATCCTTCATCAAACCAATTTCAGAATCCCAGTAGTGCCTTCCCCAGGTTCAAACTAATGGAAGGAAGCATCTGCCTGGACACTTTAGATAATATTAAACAACCAACAAATCTACGTTCACAAGTGTAGAGAGACAGAGACTGACCGACTATCTAGATCTGATTATCAAACAAAATATAATTTACTATCTTGACTTTCACCATCTTCTTCAGAAATGTTGAATAAGAACTTTGGAAGAGACGCAATTCGAGGGAGTTGGAGTAGCAGGTCCCCAAATGAGTCTTTCCTCGACATTCCTGGTTCCTGCTTGCAGCCAGAAGCATCATTGATACTGCTACCTTCAGACCCTCTGATATCACCTCTAAATTTATTCCCATGAATTGATTCATTGGTACAGTTTAGCTGAAGCCCCTTACCATAGTTCTTCTCATTGTTAGACTCTTCAAAGAAACTTTCCCCATTAAACTGCAAGTTCTGTGTGGAAGCAGGGTCCTTCTGCAAAAGGCAACAGAGAGAATTGACCCTTGCCATGATCCTTTTCTCATCAGAGGAGGTTGTTTGTTGGGTGTCGCTAAGAAGGCACTGAGTGATGTCCTCTAATATGTCCCGACATTCTGGTCCATCAGCAGAAAAGGGTTGATTTCCTAAGGTCATTTGCTCTGAAATACAGTTCCCAATGTGGTTCATAAGATCAGTCATCGACATTGAATGGTGCAAGCCTGGCACTTTAATCTGATCCCAGTTCCTTGATGCTTTGGAATCAACAGCTTCACAAATTCCACTCCCTTCAATTGCAAGAGTGTCCATCACTAGTACAGGAAGATCATCAGTGATAATTTAGATCAGGATGTAGATATATGCACTTGACTCCATAAACTATAGAAACAGATTCCAAACCATTGATAGTAACAACAATATACACGGGTTGGAAGTGTTGTGCTGGACATGTTATAATAACTGAGAGACAAAATATCAAGCTCCGGGGTCTTTGACTCTCAAGAGATCGTGCAAACTCCAACCTCTGAATATTGTGACATCAAGCACTGAAGTTTTTGACTCCTAAGAGCAGATAATGAAAAAACTCCAAACCTCTGAATCTTATGGGCAAGTTCATTGGAGAAACTCAAGAGATCATGCAAGTTCATTGCAGAATGCTACTTTGGCAACACTAGCACTAGATTATGGGTCATTGCAGCACTACAGCTGGGATATGGCCAGACAATTTATAAAACACTACTAATGAAAACTTCCATAAATGACATCAATTTTAAAACATGTTGGAAGCAAATTCAAGACTTCAACATACCTGAGCTGGGAGAAGGAGCTTCTCTGGACATGTGGTCTGACGTCGAAGCAGAAGGATCGCCTTTATCAATCTCTAAGGAAGATGATTGAGCTGCAGATGGTGATGCTAGATCCTGGAAGCCAGAAACAAAAGGTACCTTAGCAGACTCCACTTGATTAAAACCTTGACCTTTAGAATCATCCAGATCCTCGAAAACAGGCAGTCTCTGTTCAAAATATGGTGAATCCAGATTTATCTCTGGCTGTCGACTTAAGAAGTTCAACCGCATGTCGCACTGGATGAGCTTTTCAAAATGTTTATTTAACAGCCCTAGTGGACATTGCAGAAAATGTTGACTGCAAAACCAAATTAACAAAAATTTGAGTATCATTCCCTCGTGGCTAAAGAAATGGTAGCATCTCAGCAAGAAAAATATCAAAATAAGTGTCCTTCATGATTATACTATCTACAATCAACGTATTCAGAAAGTTTTTGCTCAATATATGACTTGTTAACTACAGTTTTGCAGTTCGAGTAGCACGAAATATGATGTGAACAAACAGATAACAATTTTCTGCCAAATCAATGTACACAGTGACTTTCTACAAGTGCAATCCAGAAGATTGCCATTTTCAAAACACATAAAACAAAACTCAAAAATTGGAAAAAAGAAAATCCAAACAAATTCATGTAGAGAAGCAGCTACCAGTTGAGGAGTGGAAATCAAAATATTAAATACAAGCAGAAGAGTGAAAAATAAATCAACATGGTACAAATATCTTACTTGTGTATGCTAGCCTGTCCATCAGTAAAATCTGTCGTTGCCTGCCACAAGGTATGTTTTCGGGGCTGTGGATTAGTCTCCCTGAAGAAAAGGGGCTGCCTGGCTAGCTGCATCATACAGAAAAAAAAAAAAAAGAAGACCAAATTAGTACAGCCATAGTCATACAAACACCCATTGTTAACTTCAAAAATAGACAGTAAGAGCCAATAAATTACCGCAACATTCAATGTCCCAGGTCCATTATCAGGACAGTTTGCCTTCAGAGCCATAATATCAGACCATTGGATTTCAATCTTGCTCTTAAGACAACCTTCAAGAACTTCCCAAACCAGCTTATGCTTCGCAAAGTAACACTTCGCCACCAAATCACCTTCATATCTCGACTTATACTGCAAAAAAGAAAAAAGTCAGCAACTCATATACTAAAATCATCACCACAACAATAATACATACCGAAAACACAAAATCATTTGTTACCTCCCAGCTCCCAATCCTTAGAGTGGAGGCGGGAAAATTTGAAGCCTTAAGCTTGTCAATGGAGCTGCAAGCAGCTGCAGTCTTACTCTCATTCTTAAAATCCAAGTTCGAATTTTCGGTCTCTTGAGTTCCGAGTGCAGATGCCTTCCTTTGAGTGAGCCTCATTTGAATCAAATCCAACAATGATGGGCTCTTCCTCAACTGAAGTCCAAGCGGACTAGGCTCATCAAACGGTTTGTATTGCCCGGCGAGAACAGGAAATGCATTAGCACCCGCACCCCACTGATCAAATTACCAATAAACCCAATTAAGAAATCACAATCCCTATAACAATAAAAACATGCAAAATCAACACTAACACCAAAATTAAAACCCTAAACCCAATCCAAACAAAGAAACCCTATAATTTACCAAATCTTAAGAGCCTACGAACTAAAAATTCCGAAGTTTCAATCTTTCTACGTTGACCAATAAAATAAAATTAAGTGAAGAATCTATTTTCCCCTGTTTTCGTGATTTTCTCAGGAACCCAAAAGAATATAACAATAATATGTTTAGAGTTTTTTGAAAAAATACCTGTTGAATCGTTTGTGAAGCCTTGGGTCGCTTATGAAGAGGTCCATATTCTTCTTCTAATGGATCCTCAGCGATCTCTAGCTTCACTGCTCCCGTTTTATCCCGCGAAGACGACGAACTAGAGGTCGTTTCACGTTGCCCCTTCAGTTTCACTGAATTCATCAACAGCAAATCTTCCCTGAAAATTTAAAAATAAAGATAAAAATGATTTATTTTCTTCTTCCTTGCTTTTTCTCTTTTTTTTTTTTTTCAAGTTTAGACGCAGGAAATATCGGAGAAATGATTACAAGTGAAGAGAAAAGAGAGTTTTCAACGGTGTTTTTGACGGCCAGCTCGTGTGAGAACCCGTGTGGCAAGTATTGGGATGGTGCAATTACGGGAATGGGCTTCCGTTAGAGGGGTGTGAATCAGGGATGGTTGCTAGGTGGGAGGACTGTTTGGGATTTTAGTGTGGATTTAATATGCAATTGGTAGCCGACACGTCAGAGCCAGCGGATAAATTGTGGGGTCCGTTGATAACTTAAAATGACGGCGGTTTTGGTTTGAGAAAGCCACGTGTAGGAGTTGCTTGAGAAGAATGTGCTTAAGCCTTAAGGAGCTTACAAGTGGGGAAGGAGGGGAATTAGTGTGTGGATGACTGTATTGTTGTTGTTCAGTGTTTAGCTTCGTTGATGACATGTGTTAATGGCAACTCCCAAGTGTCGGAAATCTACATGAAGGGGGGGGGGGGATATGAAAAAAAATATTGAGTTTCAATGCTATCTGTGGATATTATTTTCTTGCTGAATATATATATATATATATATATATATATATATATATATATATATATATTAGCCACTAACCAATGTCTCGTCACGGTTGGAGCTATATTTTTTTCAACATAAAAAATAAAAATTATGTTGAGATTTTTTTTATTAAACTATAAATTTGGGCAAAAAAATAAATTTGTGTAAAATTCTTGTAAAGTACAAGTTTCTTATAAAATATATAAATTTTAAATTGATATTAATTTATCTGTTTAATAGGTTTCAATGAAATCACTAACATAAAATTATCATCATCATTAAAAAAGCAAGAAGATTCGGATACATGAATTATCGAATTCACTGTATTAGCATTAGTTCATTTTATAATCCAATTAAATTAAACACAACAAACAAAATATAAATTATGAAAACACCTGCAATAATCAAATAACAAAAATAAATAGTTAATTTTTTTTCTATAAAAAAACAGAAAATATCATTGAAAATTCATCCCTACGTTACTATCATTATCATGACTATAACAATTAAAATTATTATCAACATTATTTCCCAAACAATTAAAATCATTAAATTGCCCCAAAGAATTAAAAAACAAGCAAAACAATAAATAAATAATCACTAAAATTATCATTATTATTGCGCAAACAATGAAATCATAAAATCATATGATCCGAAGAACATATAAAAATAGCAGAATACACAAAATTGAAACCTAAAATATAGATAAATTAAGTTTAGGTTTTGTTGTGTTGTATTGTTTGATAGAATATCTCATAGTATTGGAATATTATACTTCTATGACGAGTTTGTTATCAATATCAACACTAGTATCACTTATAATAAATGAAGTAATGAGTTTTTAACGGTTACATTAAATATGTCTCTTATTAAGTTATCTAGAATATAATGTGATTGACTTAACTTAAATTTGTTTGAAATTGAACTTGGAATACTTGCAATTTAACATATTATATTAGTGTACTCATTTATAGTGATGGAAGAGTGAATTTAATATTTGGATGTGCCAACAACAATGAGTTGCATATTCTAAAGCTTTGCTTGAATAACATATTTGGATAATGAAACTCCTCTAATATAAAGTCCACTAAGGTGCCAAGCTACACTCCAAAGACCACACAAACAAGTGTTCATCTAGTTTACATGGTAATTCAAGGAACCTAACATTGGAACAAGAAACTATAGATATTAAAGCTCGATTGGGTATGATATTTGCTTCATATGATTATTGAAGATCTAAACCAAATGATGATGAAGATGACTATCAAATTAATAAAAATGGAGCAAATGAAGATGCTGAGTTAATTGAATCACTAAACCAATTCATGACACCTCCTGCTATAGACAAGTAATTCATGCAACTTATTTAGATCTTTCGGATGCTAAAAGAGATCATGTATTCATGTGGCGGAGTCTGAGAAATGATTTAGATAGCTATATAAGATGATATTTTCCCATAACATGGATTACACTAACATGATTGTGATTCCCTAGGTGTCCATATATTATGATGCATTACAAACTATAATATTTAAGACAAAAATTTTGTGCAACATATTTTTTCTATATACTATTTATTAATTATAATGTTATTACATATGATGAGTGTTAATTATTATTTTAATGTATTTATTATGTGCATTACTTATTACAAGATGCTCGAAGAGAGACAATAGTTATTCATGAATAATTCAAAGATATAAGACTTGGTGGATTTTAAGGAGTTAAGGAGGCAAGGTGTATCAAAGCGGCCTTATCTGAAAAGGAGATCACTTATTATGAACATGGACATGCAATTGGAGAGGTAAGTCCAACCACGAGTGATACAAACTTTTCAACAAGTGTTCCAAGCTCATCTAAAGATGGGATAATTTTGGTGTTGACCACTACAACACTACATGTTTATTCTCAAGGTTTGACATTATGGTTTTGTGGGTCTATCCATGAATGGTCCAGACCCATCCACAGGGGCTTTAAGTGCGTTTACAAGTTATATAGTTAAAGTATATACCTTAATGTTATAAGAATTATGAATTTAATTTAAATTTAATCAAATGTTATGTGAAAAATTATTGTATTTAATTAAGTGTTGTTATTTAATAATTTTAATAAATTGTAATTCGTGTTTGAGTTGTGAAGTGTTGAGTTTGATTTTTATGATAAGAAGTTAACAGGCTAGAAAAACCATGGTGGCCGTACTTTTTTTTTTTTTTACAAGTTACAAATGAAACATATGACTTGCAAGTTGCTAATGTCACATGCAATTTGTCAAACTTTATTTTTTTTAATATTTTATGGATCGGGTTATTTTATTTATCTATTTTACTATGCTGCAAAATAAAAATCCTTGCATTTGAATACCCTACTTTTCACAATTTATTTTTTAATTTCCCCCCCATAGAGGCCAAAAGTAAAATGGGAGGGATTAATGATGAACAATATTTACTTTGGAAAATAAATAAATTTAGATGATATGCAAATACATTTCAAAATGGTCAGAGCACACAAATATAATAAACAAAAAACCACAATTAAATCGAGAGATATACATTGAGCCCATAGCATGGAGTCCAGTAATCTATTGAAGTTCGAACAATGACAAGAAAAAGGCTGGAGTAGTGGGAATGGGAATATAGGATGCGGCAAGTTAGAGTATACTAGACCAACATTTTCTATTGAATTCAGCCAGCAGAGATTCCGAAATTCACCAGCAGAATAATAGCACTCCACATTCTACAACAGAAAAATTGTCATAAAACAAAGTCTACACTTGCTGCTGGATTTGGTAGAAATGGTTAAGATATCATTCTACTACTTGAAAGACATGGGACAATGGTTACCAACCAGAAGTACAGTTACTCGAACTCCAGGTTGGTGTTGCCACTGGCCAACCACTTCCTTCTTCCACTTCGACCATGCATCAATTCCATTAACACTGATGCTGCGTAGTGATAAAACATTGCTCCACCAAGTGTTTTCTTGAATGCCATTTGTGTTATAATTGATGAGTCTGAAGACTGGAAAACATCATAATTGTTTGTACACGAACTGGCGAGTAAACATTATTGACAAATAGCAACAAAAACTTGTTCCATTCATCCCACCCCAGGGACCGCTCCTCCATTAACTCCAGGTTGGTGCACAAATTCATCGAAGAAGTTATATAACAAGATTTCAACTTGAGCTTAAATTCTCCATGTCCAATTTTATGGCCTTGACAGAATGACAATGGATTCCCACTCCAAACTACATATTACATCCTGCACAGCAGAATATGGATCAAAAACTCGATAAATTTCCGAGTACTTGGACCACTCAGACACAGGTCCTACATACCGAGGGGTTTTGGCAATCAATGTCAAAGCTGTTGATGGCACAGGGTTCAGCCAAGAGCTCAGTGGGTTCCTCACCTACACAGCATAACATGGACAAATGAAATCAGTGCAAGTTTGAGTTCCAAATATCTTCTGTTATGCCAATATCATACCACCAATCAGTCAGTAAATGAAGGGGGTTTCATGCAAAATAGTCTAGCCGGCACATATGTCTGCCACTAGTAACAGTAATAGCCTAATAGCAGAGCAGTGACAAACAAAAGTTACAGTGAGAACTTCATACCTTGTCCAATGACAGCAAGGATCCCATCTTCAGAGCAGATCATAGCAGGTAAGATCCGTGATGATGAAATGTTACTATTCAAAGACTTGGTGTAGCAGTCATATTGAACTTCCCAAACCTCACTTTCAGATAATGGATGGGTCATAGTGTCACTAGAGCCAATTGAAGAAAGAATAATCGGTTCTTGTTGCCTTCTTAAATCCCAGGCAAATACCGTGCCTGATGAACCTCCTGCCTAGGACATGTAAGGCAATTCAATTTTCATACAAGCACAAGAATGATACTACAAACTAAAAAGCAGCAAGCAATGTCCTCAGATAACAAGAAAAATTAACGCATGATAGTCTTAAGGCATGTAAATATTCACTTGCTATGATTGGCTAACAAAGAGCATGAGCTAATACTTGTTCTCATGCAATAACATCCGGAACTCCATTTGGATACAGAGTCTGATTGGAGTTTCACTAAGCACTAATTCCTCTCTCTTAGTAACATGAACCAAGAATTATCCAGGATCTAACTTTGGCTTTGGGAAAGATAATCTGTCTAAGGCTGTGTTTGTTTCCCGGAATTTACTTTCCGGGAAACCACTTTCCAAACTTTCCTGTGTTTGTTTGCCTTCCGGAGAGTTGGTCAACGGAAAACACTTTCCAGACAAAGAAAAATTTGGCTTGGTTTTCAGGAAAGTGTTTTCCGGAAAATTTGGGCGGAAAACACTTTCCGGAAGTTGTGAAAAATTTAGAAATGTCATTATTTGCTGATTATATCAAATTTGATCCTCAAACTTTTGATTGCTATATATAATTTGTTTTGAATATTTATTTTTCAATTCCATCTCTTAAAATTTAATTTTTATATTAATTTTGGTCCTTATTTTTATAATTGCTATTTGCTTTTTTCTTATCATTTTTTTTATTGAAAATTTTTTATCTATCAAATTTGGTCCTCATTTTTTTTATTGTTACTTATTTTATTTGAAATAATTTATGAAATGTTAATTATTATTATTTTAATTTATTCACCTTTCATTTTTTTTTAAATTTTTAGATTTGATCTCTATTATTTTGATTATTATTTATTTTATTTGAGATAATTTATGAAATTATATTTTTTTTCAATTTCATTCTTATTCGACTTTTTAATTTGTAAGATTTGTTCCTCATTATTTTAATAAACTTGAAAAAAAAAAATTTATTAATAAATTATTTTCCAGTTCATTTTCCATAATACAAACAAACACTGGAAAGTGTTTTCCAGTTCATTTTCCATAACACTGCCAAACATCGGAATTCACTTTCCAGGAATTCACTTTCCCCGGAATTCACTTTCCAAAAGGAAACCACTTTCCAGCAAACAAACGGGGCCTAAAAGAAACATATTTATCAAATGATAATACAATCTAGGTAAATGTTCATAACCAATCTGCCACTGAAATGCTAGAGCATCGTGATCGGCAGTGATAAGGAAGGGAGGGTGAGACTGGATAGAGCATTATTAACACAAAAAATAAAATAAAAACAACCATTCCAAATTGTAAGATTCAACCATTCAAAATAAAAACAAGGAAGAAAATAAATTCAGCTAACAAGTTGCATCTGAATCTATTAACAAGGAACATGGATGGGGTTCTTCATGCAAAATGAGAGTGATGATAATAAAGCTATCTCACCAGACATGTGTGCTTACGGGATGGATGGATATCAATGGAGTGAATGATCCCTGAAGTTGTGCCATGATCCCTACAGCAAAAGCGACAGAAAATCAGTACACTTCTTGCTGGCCATAACGATATGGAAAATTTGCTGTGCTTAATCGTACCTAAAAAGAACAGGGTTAACCAACCATTTGAATGTAGATGTGTTGCTAATACACAGAACTCAAGTGATGCCTACATTTATGCCAATCATTTGCGTGCAACTAAAAAACCCCACTGAATTACAATAGATGCTTTTAAGCAAATATAATTATCCATGAAGCCCATTCTAGAAGTTTGACACACTACCAAGCTGCATTAATAAACCATGAGCAGTTTAATCCTGGACACATTGGAAGCTAATCATCGCATGCAGTCCCTCAAAAGTTTGTTTTCGATTGTATTTTCACAATGCTTGCAGGAACACATATATACAAGAATCCAGTGCATTTGCATTGGCTGTAGCAATGAAATAAAAGTAGCTTAGTAAAAGAGAATTGTGGATTGTTGGGCTTTGAGAAATCATAATAATCCTCCAATTTTCTGAAAAACTGAATTCAGAAAAAGGAGAACTGAAACTTCTTGCCCAAATGCGATATTTCTCCATCCAGAAAACTAGTTTTCCAGTTTTTCAAATTTGTATTGAGTTTGGAAAACACATTTTAGAGGTTTTTTCCTTTATAAGTTTTCTACTTTTTCCAAATGAAGAAAAAGACATGAACAATACAATTTTTTCTTTTACATACAAGCACTTGTAATATAAAAGATTAAAATTAATTATTTTTACATTTTCATATTTAGTTAGTGTCATAAATTTAATATTTTTTTTATATAAAAAGCAGTTATAAGCTCAATACACACACACACACACACACACACACACACACACACACGGTGGAAAACCCCATCTTTGTTCTCAACAAATGAACCATTTTTTTATTGAAAAAAGAAAACTGGAAAAGGAAAACTGAAAATGGAAAAGGAAAAGAATTTTTTGTTGGTGAGAAGACTCATAGTTTTTAATGGTTTAAAACAGCAATTAGTTGGTGAAAAAGTTTAGACTGTTGGAAAATACAGTGCATTAAAATTACAACATAGAAAATGGACAACATTATACGTGATAAAACTGAATAAATCCAATAGATGAATCCCACCATGGACCACCCTTTCAATTAGTTATAAGCCCTTTGCAACAATATAAACACACTAACGTAGCTAACTCCTATTGCCTGGGTACAGAGACCTATGATGTTAAGTGTTCACAGCAAACAATCATAGTTGCAACTAATCCGGGTATGGCACATCCTATTAACCAAAGCAATAAGCCATAACATCTCTTATGTTCACTCAGCAATTTGAAAGCTTTTACTCGACTTAGAAGAGTTTTATACAGCTCAAATTTTCATAAATCAGTGAACTACCGTACTTCTATTAACCTCTCTTTAGACTTTGATTCTTTGAACTTTCAATTTATTCAAGTAAGAGTCAGTCGTACTCATCCAACATTATAAATCATATATAGCATCAAGTCTTGATAAGCATTATTATAACAAGGCATGTTCTTTGTACCTATAAAATCATAATCCTAATCCTAAAAAAATCTTCCAATTTCAGCATAGGTATCCTACAAATCTGATGAAAGTTTAGCACACGAAAATAATCACAACTACAGCCCCTATTTTACTTTTTACAATAACATTGGAGAGTTATTATCCAACTAATAGGCCACACTTATATTTGAAACAAACAACAAGAGAAGACATCATGAATATCAACAATTTATGTCAAAGGAAAACCAAATTCAATTTCATCTCAGAAGTGCTTTTAATAAACGGTCACAAAAGAACTCACCAGTTACCCTTAAACTGAGCAACGGCAGCACCAGACTTTCTAAGGTCCCACCACTGAAGTCCAAACCCACATCCACCCGTCACAAATTCAGACGGGGAAGCCCATTTAACTGCCGAATATGAAACCAATCCATTCCCATCAAAAACCCTCCTAAAATCTCCCCTCTCATCAACCAAATTAACCCTCCCATCTTCTCCAACACTAACACACTCACTCCCTCCTTCCATCAAATCCACACCACCAACGGACCCCACATGAAACTCCCTACCAACAACCGACACTACAGGCTCCATATCCGACGTTTTACTCCCCAAATCCGACATATCATTCCCCAAAACAGACATTTCCTCTGGGGTTTTGAAAATGTGGAGAGAGCCCAAGAAAGTGGAGGCAGCGAAGAGGGAAGGAGTGGATTTGAGAGAGGAAATACGGGAAGGTGGGGTCCAGGAGAAGAGTGCGGTGGTTAGGGTTTTAGAAGGGTCTAGAGAGTGGATTTCAAGGGAAGGAGTGTGGAAATCGGAATCATAGAGGGAGGTGATGAAGGATTTTTGAAAGGGGGAAGGAGAAGAGAGCCAGCGGATTGCGTCAATGAATTTGGGTTGTGGGATTCTGTGGATTTTGGGGGGTTTTGGAAGGTTTGTTATTGCCATTCTTAGGGTTTTTGTGTTTCAATTAAAAAATATTACAGTGCAGAGTGAGGTGTTTCTGGTAGGGGGGAAGGGGTTGCTTCTCAGGTTATAAATTTCTTATATATTTTACTATAGCTTCATTGTTTTGTTTTGGTTTTAGTCATGAAACTTAGTTTTCATGTGATTACATCTTTTTAAAACCAAATTAAATCAAACAATGCCCATACATTATTCACCCTTCTATGCTCTACACTCACTGATAATTTTTCTTGTTATTTTGATCATCAAACTCAGTTTTTGCGCTATTGCGTCCTTTTTATTTCAAATTAAAAGATAATTAAATCAAATTTGTTGATTAAGAATAAAATCAAAAAATTAAAAAATCAAAAATCAAAATGGAAAAGACATCACAAATAGAAGATGGTTTCAAAATCTCAAAAACAATTAATTTAATCATATTAGATTATAGGTTCCTTAATATTTTTGTAATTCAATTTTGACTCGAAAGTTTCTTTGTGTTATTTTTCAGCTTTGGAATAAAAAGAAGAGAGAGATGGATGGATTCTAGCGGTATAGAAAACAAATCAACGTTGATAACAATTTCAACAACCAAATGATCTTAATGTTAATGGGTTTTTATTTGGTGATGAGATTTCTACTTTGGTGTTTTTTTACTTTGAAATTCTCTGAAAAAAAAACATATTTAAGTTCAAGAAGGTTTTATTTAGGTTGATTTTGAGTTTTTGTGTAGATTTGTTTTTTGCTTTTTAAGACTATTCATGGTTTTGTCCAAGTGTTTTTGCTTCTTTTTTCTAAATGTTTTGGATAATAAAACAAGTTGAAATAGATTTTTAGGTTAAAAAAATGATTTTTTTTCCTTTCCACCATAGTGGCCTTAATCTCGACAAAAACAATGATGTGTTGTCTATAAGCCTGTTTGGATGACATTTCAAATGCCGGTTTGCAGCTTTTCATTTTTTTTATTTTATTTTAAATGAATATGGTTTGATGTTCTTAGATCATTTTGATGGGCTGATGTCAAAAATGATTTTTTTTAAAAAAAAAAAATATCATTTTGATGTATTTCGGTACGAAAAACACTTTGAAAAGCTACAACAACATCTCTCCCAAACACCTTCTATAATTTCTCTTAAAAAATCACGAGGCGGATAACATATTGTCCACCTCCAATTTTATTTAAAAGAAAATAGAGTCCGCTTGCAAACTCTTTCTAAATTGGTCAAGCGTAGTGGTGCCTGATTTCTCTTTTATTTTTGTAATTTTGTCTTTTTAAAAAAAAAAATCTTTTATATGTGTTTTCTTACATGTTTTTTAATTTTATATTCAAATTAATTTTTATTTCTATAATTTCTTATTTTTGTAACTAAACCTTGTTGTAAGATCAAATATCTTAATTTACACCCGTCTCTTAACTTTTCTAGATGTGTATTTAGTTATTTTTTATTTGTTTTTTAACTTATTGACATAGATGATTCTCAATTTATTTAATTAGATGCTTACATAAAATTTTTGATTTATAATTAATATTTTTATGTAAAAAATATATATAAAAACTTGTATATTTTTTTTAAAATAAAATAAAATATTTGACGCATGGCAGAGAGAATGAAATGGCGAATTACAACTCAATCTTGTATAGTTTATCAAAACGAATTGAATAGTTAACAGTAAATAATATGTTTTTTGTTTAATAAAATTTTCAAAAATATTTTTTTATTTAGAAAAAGGATATGCAATTGGCAAAAATGGATTTAAATAGTTGGAAATAATTATATAATTTGAGATTATGAGGACTGATTAATTAGTATTATTAAACTATAAGGATTAAGCTATAAAAATATGAACTTTTGTTTGTGGCTTGCGTTGTTCAGATATTAGGATAAGATAGTCAACTCGTGTAAATACATGAGAGGCAGAGACATAAGATCTGAGACATGTTAAGTGTGATAGCTAGGGAAATGGTGGCCATAAAGAGGAGCTTTCTCTTGATCAACCTCGAACTGTCTCATCACGTCTACCCAGAGAAAAATGGCAGAAAATGTCTTACCACCACATCGGCTAAAAAGAAGGAATCGTCTGAGAACCCAAGATCCCAGGAACAGCCTCCTTTTCCACTGAGAGCCCCTAAAAACCTTCTGTCTCAGTCTGCTGTTGCTGTTTTTGGACTGGGATTCATTGATGCCGGGTAGATTTTCTTCATTCTCTGTGCTTTCTTCTTCTTCTTGATTTATTTCAAGTTTGATTGGTTAGGGAAGCCATATCTACCTCCCCAATGAAGTGCCATTTCAAATGCAGGTACAGTGGAGACTGGTCGAGGATTGGAGTGATCTCGAAGGAGAGTGAAGACTTGCTAAAGGTTGCAGCCTTCGTAGTTATTCCTCTGTGTGTCTTTCTTATATTTTCAATCTCAAAGGAAGAACAGGCTTAGATTCTAGATTGAGGATCAATAGATCTACAAACAATCAATTATATTTAATTGTTTTGTTAGAAGCCATCGTTGGAAGTACACTCTGTCTGTCACAGCTCTACATCTCTGTAAGATTTTGTGAATGCATCTGCTAAGCTTGAAAGATATGAAAACAAGAAAAACAAAATGCAAATTTGTGATGGGATTTTGAATGCGATTCCTGTCCCGTGCTCAATCATTTTGAATGAAAAACACTGCCATGGGATCTTGATTCATAATTCTGGGGAGACATGCAGGTTAGACAAGAGCTGAGAAGAGAGGAGACAATTTTTGGGATCTATATGGGTCCTGTAAGAGATGTCATGCTTTAGAAGTTGTTAGCATACACCATGGAGTCCCTTCCATGAAAAATGGTCGAGTTAATTTGCTTCCATGAGTTTTAGCGAAAGTTCCACCTAGGAAAGAGAGTAGTTGAGTTGACATTTCATGAAGCAAAAACAACAAAAATATGCAAGGTTTTTTCCTTCTTTTTTTTCTCCGATTGACCCCTTCTTTTTTGTGTGTTTTTCTCTCTGCTTTGCATTCAATTTTGTTCCCTTTTAGTTTTTGCAATTTTCATTTAGATATAAAAATTCAATTTTTTTTTTTTTGGTTATTGTTTGAGAGAAAAAACAAAAAATGTAGTCATGAAACAAGTTGTTCTTAGTCTAATCGAGTTTTATTTGATAAAAAAAGATTCATCCAAGATTTTTGTCCTTTATCTTGCCAAAAAAAATCAGATCAAAGTTCACATAACTGTTTTTCTTTAACTTAATGGGGTTTTTTTTAACCAATTTTGAGGTGTTTTGAGTTGGTGGATTAGATTTTAAGGTAATCATCTATTTGTTAGGTATTTGTTTTGTTTTGTTTTGTGAAAATGGGTTGAAGAAAGATTTTTGGGTAAAAAATATCTAGCCTTATTTTTTCTAACACCTACTTAGAGGTCAAAATCTAGACTTTGAGATGATGTGTTGTTGTTGTTGTAGTAGACAAAATAAAATATTAATATTTTATATTTTTCAAACAACATGACAATGTAAACAGCATGTCACCTACCAGGGTTAGTTGCCTAGACCCACCCCCTCTTTTTTTTTTTTCTCTTAGATTTAGATTTAGATTTTTAGATTTTTTTGTTATTATCTTCAATTTTATGTAGTCACTTTTATATTAAAGTTTTTTCTTAATGTTGTATGATTAAATAAGAGGTTTGTTTTTATTTTATTTTAAAAAAAGAATTATTCAACCAAAGTATGTCTATGACTCCTGTAATGGTTTTACAAGCTAGCTAAGTTGGTCCATATGAATCTAAAATATGATATCTCAATGTTTTTTAAAAGGTGAAACCACAATGCATTGGGATTCTTTTCATTATTAAATAAAATATTGAAATGGTTTTGTTTTGGATCAATATTTTTTTTATTGAGATTCATTTAGATTTGGATAGAGTAATTAAAATCTTATTGGGATATTATTTGATAAGGTATGATTCAACCCTTACTTTGTTTCTTACTAGGAATATAACATATTAATAACTATTTTTTTTACATTCTTGTATAATATTTTTTCCTAGCATTTAATACAATCACTTTTCCTTGCATTTTTATTTTTATAATCATATGATTATATCAAAAACATGATTTTTAAGAAAAAAAATGTTGTTAAGTCAGTCAAGTTCATGACCCATGTGACAAGTTCAACGAGTTAACATGGTTTTACCTAATATATAAAAAAATATTATTTTAGAAAAATTAAAAACAAATTAAAACAAGAACAACTCAAATATTTTTGGAACCTAGATTAGGTTTTGAATTATAAAAATGGGCCATGTGCTGACTCACTAAGTTAAATAGGTCACACTATGCTAACTCCAGCAAGGTTAGTTTGATAGTCAGGCTATGCAAGGACCATGTAATGGGGGCAAAGTGAAATTAATAAAAAGCAAAAGAATTGTACTATCAATTTATTAAGATTTAGGGTTTAAGATTTGTTAAAATCATATGAAATTCTTTATCCTCGATTTGTTGAGATTTAAAACCACCAATAACTAGCTTTAGATCCCTTCAAAAACAACATTGGAATGTCCTTTCTCTAGACCTCTCACATTGGAATGCACACCTAACACCTAGGTGTTCAACTGTTTGGACGTGACAACAAGCCCAACACTTAAAGACATTACACAACACACTTATTATGGCTTGGGCAAAATGCCTATCATAGACGAAGGCTACTTAACGTGAGCCTATATGTTTATAAGAAGGGTTTTTTTTTGTCCTTTTAAGAGGATTTTTTAATCCGTTAAACTTGTATTTATCAATATCACCCAAGTTTTTGTGATATTGACACACAAGACTTGTATAAATACCCAGTTACTATCATGATTACATTGATTTTTTTTCTTATAAGAAGAGGGATGGAAACCCCGAGTAAAATATTAGAGAGCCCATGAAACAAGTTGTTCTTAGTTTTACTAAGTTTTATTTGACAAAAAAAAGTTTCATCTATATTTTTTTGCCCTTTATCTTGCCAAATAAAGTAGATCAAAGTTCACATAATTGTTTTTCTTCAACTTAATGATTTTTGACAAATTTTAAGATTTTTTAAGTTAAAAGATTAGTTTTTAAGGTTCTCATGGTATTTATGAGGTGTTTTGTTTTTATTTTATTTTATTTGTGAAAATAAGTTAACGAGAGGATTTTGGGGCCAAAAAAATATTTACCCTGATTTTCTAACCACCTTTTTGGTGGTCATAATCTAGACTTTGAAATGATATGTCGTCATTATAGTAGACAACACAACATACTGATACTTTATTTTTTAAAAGTGAAAACAACATGTCAGTTGCCTAGCTCCCCCATTTTTTCTCTTAGATTTAGATTTTTTTTTGTTATTACCTTTAATTTTATTTAGTCACTATTATATGAAAGTTTTTCTTAATATTGTATGATTAAATAAGAGGTTTTTTTTTATATAAAAAATAGAATTATTCAACCAAAGTATGTCTATGACTCTTGTAATGGATTTTGTAGGTTCGCTAAGTTGGTCCATTTCAATCTAAACTATGATAATCTCAATGTTTTTTAAAAGGTGAAACCGCAATGCATTGGGATTCTTTTTATTATTAAATGAAATATTGAAAAAGGTATGTTTTGGATCAAATTTTTTTTATTGAGATTCATTTAGATTTTGATAGACTAATTAATCTTATTGGGATATTATTTGATAAGGTATGATTCAACCCCTACTTTGTTTCTTACTAGGAATATAACATATTAAGAACTATTTTTTTCATATTCTTGTATAAATTTTTTTCCTAGCATTTAATACAATCACTTTTCCTTGCATTTTTAATTTTTATAATCATATGATTATATCAAAAGCATGATTATAAAAAAAAATGTTGTTAAGTCAGTCGGATTCGTGACCCATATGACAAGTTTGACAAGTTAATCTGGTTTTACATGATATATATATAATATTTCAAAAATAAAAAATCAAAAACAAATTAAAACAAGAGTTACTCGAATATTTTTTGGAGCTTGATTAGGTTTTGAATTAGATGAGTAGGTTATAATTGGCTCACTAGGTTAAATAGGTCACATTAAGCTAACTCCTGCAAGGTTAGTTTGATACTCAAGCTATGCAAGGATCATGTAATTGGAGCAATGTCAAATTAATAAAAAGCAAAAGACTATAGTAGCAAGTTATTAGGATTTAGGATTAGGATTTATTAAAATCATATGAAACACTTTATCCTCACTTTTTTGAGTTTTGAAACCATCAATAACCAACTTCAGATCCCTTAATAAAACATTAGAATATTCTTTCTTTAGACCTCTCTATCTACTTACAAAGCTATGGACTCCATCAGTGCAGGTTATGTTATACATAAGCAATGTTCTAAAAATCCAAGTTGTTTAGGAATATGATTTATATTTTAGATAATTAATTCATCTCTTAATTCTAGTAATATGATCCATTTTTCCTAGACAATATGGCTAGTAGTTGGTGGATGGTAAACCAAGAAGGCTTTTAGGTGATGCTTGATAAACCAAGTATCTACAAAAGATTTCATTTGATGTGTATGAAGACTCTTATATGATTATCCCACTAATCTTATAGAGAGAGAAAATGTATTGATATTTTAGAGATATAGGCTCTAAAAATTTATAAGCTAAAAAGATTAAGAATAAAAAGATTATGAACCTTGAACTTGGAGGATTCTCGAGGTCTTTACAAACTATAAGTTTTTTTTTGTGAAGATGAGGGGTTGAAGAGTATTACACAGAGGTCTTGAAAATTATTAAAGAAGTGCTAGGTTCAGATGAGCTGCTTAAGCTTGTTAGAGGTGGAAAATGGGTTCATGAGTGTTGCCTGAGCCTATGTCATTGATATTAGGCATAGGGGTCATGCTTAGTGTTGAGCTTAAGTTCATACCTGAGCCTATAGGATGCTAGGTTGGTACCTAGTGCTAGGGGCAGTAGAGTGCACACTCAACACCTCAATATGGTTTAGACAGCAGTTTGGGCATGTTTCTATTAGTTAGGTAACATGTCCATCATAGACCAAGGCTACTCAACCTGATCCTATATGTTTATAAAAAGGTTTTTTTAGCCTTTAGGGGGATTTTTTGGGTCCATTAAACTTGTTTTTATCAATATCCCCCAAGTATTTAATACTCAGTTATCATGACAAGTTCGTCGAATTATTTCTTATATAAAGAGGGATGAAAACTCCAAGTAATATATCAGAGAGACCATGTGTAGGGTCCTGCATTATGGATAGGGACATTTTTAACTATATGAAGCGAAATCATACTGAAAAAATCTCTTAGAAGGGTTAGGTAAAACCATAAAGGAATCCATACTTAGAAAAGTATTTTAATAGGCAAAGGGAAACCCATGAAGGAAGAGGTCATACTTAGAAAAATTTCTATGTGGATAGAGGAATTTAAAGAGGGTAAGTGTCATAGAGTCAATTTTCTCGTCAAAATTTTCACCCCTACACGACAGTCTAGTCTCACTAGACTCAGCCTTTTTGCTCATTGATTCACTCGTTTTTGCGTACAACTAGTTTGTCCCATAAACTCAAAGAGTTCCCCCACTCTTCTAATATTGTAAGCAAGTTGTCAGGACCCGATTTCCGGATCCGTGACCGGTACATAGGCATGGTTCCCCTCCAAGGTTCCACACCTATGCAAACCCAAACTTACACACAAATTTATCATTCAATTTCAAAGTTCAACGCAGCGGAAATAACAAAGTAAACTTTATAACATAATTTGATTGTCTTCATACAAGAGTTGATTTGTAACACCCTCAAATTATAATATCATGAATTCTCCCAACATTTCTTTACCAATGTCAAGTGTTGGGTAATATGTCTAAATTATGGGAATTTTTTTTTTTGAAATTTCAGTAGAGTTTTCTCTATTTTTGTTGATACCAAGTTATTGACAACACTTCTATTATATGTCATTACAACTTCCATCTTGATCTAATCATCCTGGATCACATTCTCATCAAACAATAACTCAATATTCATACTCATCAATATATGCAAGTCTCATAATATCAATTAGTAAATTAACATAAATGTACTACCAAAACAACTCAAAAGATAAACAAATTCATCATTATACGTAGTAAATGCTAACTAACTACATATAAGCCTTTAAACCATATAAATACAACTTTAAGATTAAGAGTCATAATATATTTATAATAAATCTTATCTTATCATTTTGAAGATGATTTGGTCATACTAATAACTATACATATATATAATACATCCACTTCATGTTACACCTTCTACTTAATTTTTACAACACAAAAGGATTTACACTCAAAATAACAACATGAATATTACATTCCAAAATAGTAATTCAAAAACAGGAGTATTCCTATATCTAACGATCTGCATCACCTCGCGATGTACCTGTTTCAACAATAACAATATTAAGTCACTTATTCACTATATTATTCTAATATTAATTAATTACTCTTAACCTTTGAAATTTAATAATTTTACTTCAGTCTAACTTAATCCCTTAATTTACATAATCTTTTCAAAATTTACCAATCCAACTAACTCATCTTAATTACCAAATAAATCTAGCACTTTCATATAATTACTCAGAAATTTGGTTTCCTTCCCCAGTCACCAATAAATCCAGTACTTACATTCGAATTACCCATCATCCGGCTAACCTCTTTTGTTAGCTAATCAATCTGGTAATTCCATTTGAATTTCCCAGCATCCGGTTAACCTCTTTTATTAGCCAATCAATCCGGTAATTCCATTTGAATTACCCAGCTTCCGGCTAACCCCTTTTATTAGCCAATCAATCCGGTAATTCCATTTGAATTACCCAGCATCCGGCTAACCTCTTTTATTAGCCAATCAATCCGGTAATTCCATTTGAATTACCCAGCATCCAGCTAACCTCTTTTATTAGCCAATCAATCCGGTAATTCCATTTGAATTACCCCATATCCGGTTAACCTCTTTGTTAACCAACAAAACCGGTAATTTCACAAAATTTACCGGTAATCCACATAATCATAACTCAATTTATTCATTTGCTCTATTCGTTTAATATCAATTAAATGAGCAACATAGATTATGAGGGAAACTAAAAATTATAAAATAAGGTGATGAATCACCTACCTTCTGCTCGAGATGACCCAGCTCCTCCTGTCTGATAACCTGCTCCAGACACAACTCTTGAATCAATCAAGTGTCATTATATCATTAGTCCATCAATATTTTTCTTACGTGCCGAAACACAAAGCACGTAATATTTTTATTTGTAATTTGTTCTAATAAAATTCATTCTCAAATATAACATCATTATTTTACATACAACCTCATATTTAACTCAAGTTACTTCTTTGCTTACTCTATGTTCATAATTCCTCCATCAAATAATTCTTCTATTCTTTATACCCTCACATCATATTATCCATTTTATCTAAATACTATATTCAAACACAATCTAGACATCTTGTCTTCATATTTTCTTTTAACTAGTTTATTTCTCTTTTAATTTGAATTTACTTATTATTATTATTATTATTATTATTATTATTATTATTATTATTATTATTATTATTATTATTATTATTATTATTATTATTATTATTATTATTATTATTATTTTCTCAATTTAAATGTTATCTCTTCATTTAGTCTTTCTTACATTTTCAATTATCATGATTAAACATGGTTTGTTTCTAAACATTAACATCAAAGCTCATACTCCCACTTTTTCCTTCATTTGGCCAAATGTGGTGTTTCTTTTTCCTTCTCCAAATTTTTCTTTATTTACTTGTTATTTCAACTTATTTTCATTCTATTCCACTTCAATTTCATCATTTTTCCTTCCCCTCCTATTTCCCCCAAATTCACATAAGAACCCTAAGTTCAAAAATTTAGGATTTAAGGGAAACTAAGGTAAAACTCCATGAAATTACTTCCCAACTTAATCAAATAAGCTTAAGAACACATCTAAATCAAACATGAAATCTAAACTTCTCATGCTTACCTATTGTTTTTCTTCCAATTTCTCTTCTCTTCCAAGGTTAGCTGAATTTCCCTTCTCAAATCCTCCTTCCTTCACTTGCTTTAGTGCTTTATAGGGTGAACTTGCAAGCTTATAAAGGTATTTTCTCAATTTCTTGTGTTTTTCCCTAACTTTTCTCTCTTTCTCTCACGTTTGCCATGTTTCTCTTCACTCTTTTCTTTTTTTTCTGCCCATTCGGCAGTGCTTAGAAGAGAAGGAGAGCTTATATGTGTGTTTTCAATGGCTAATTTCAATTTTACCCTTAATGATTTTATTTATTTATTTATTTTATTTTTTGCTAGCACTACCGAGCTCCATTCATCTTAAATTTTTAACCAGATTTTATTCAATATATTTTAAGGTTCCTCAAAAACTTTCAGCTCAATCCGATGGTCGGATTGAAAATTACATCCAATAACGTAAAACTAGTCGAATTGTGATTTTTCGTCAAATTTTCGAATTTCTCTAAAAACTCTGAAATTTTAACCCAATCTAAGGTATCATATTAGAATGCTTCACGCAAAATTTCAGAATTTTTTGATAACCCAATCAAAAAATTACATAAAACTAGTCAATTTATAATTTTTCGCCCGGAGGTTTTACATGATTATATACAATTATAATTATGGAGCATTAACTAGACATATGAACAAAAAGTGTCGACTAAAACCAAAATAGCAGGTTCTGAGAGCGCAACAAAAATGACCTGCTAGCAAGCTACAAGCCTGAAAATGATAAATAATGAGGGGGTGAGTTCAACAACTTAGTGAGTAGATAACATCTAATATACACATACGAGATAATACAACAAAGAGAAGTATATTATCAAATCGGCTCGAAGTTCTCACAAAAAGTTTCTCAAATAGGTCATAACAAGAATTTAATAGGTAAAGCTCGTCAGAAAATCGGAATGCAATGAACATGAGGCTCCGTACTGTGGGATGATCAGTCCACACAGGTTAGTGACTCCCCCGACCAACTAGGGTTTCAGATACGACGTGCACAAAGGCTAACACTACCCTGTTAGCATGGGTATTCTAACTGGCATACCGTAGGTATGTATTATAATCAATAGACATATTCATATCTCAAGGCTCAACTCATGGTATCAATCAAATGAGGAGCTATCAATTCACAAACAGATATAGGCTCATATCAAGAATGTATATTCAACAATTGATTATGCTTTATCGTATCAAGAATAGTAATCAATGTATATATATTATCAAAAAGCATAATCCAAATATTAGCAACTCAAATATTTATAATATTTCTCATGCATATTAAATATTATCCACTCACCTGAGTTAAAAGCAAACAAGATTCAGAAGCAGAATGTTGACGAAATCTTACTGATGTCCCGCAGGTTGAATATCGGGGATTATCTGAATATATAAAAGAAGATATACTAAAAAATGACTCAAAAGAAGTAAAATACCTTTAATAACATATCTAAGAGTTCAATTCATAATCCTATGTGTTTTGAATTAAACTATCAATTTTTCGCAAAAACCTAAAACAAAGGTTTCTTCTGAAATCTAATTCCAAATACATAACTCATAAAATTGATAATAATTCATCAAATAAGCTTCAATTATCCATCAAACCAATCTGAAATGCTATTTTTTGACCTAGGGACCATTCTGAATTTTTCTCATATTTTTAGGGTCAAATTGTAATTTTACCAAATTGAGTGACCAATTGAACTCCTCATAATTTCATAACAATACTGAAATTTTGCCCCTAATTCAACCTCAATTCTGTCCAGAATCTCCAATTTTACTCCAGGGACCAAATTGTAATTTTTTCAAAGTTCAGGGACTAAACTGTAATTTAACAAAAAGGACTAAAATGAATTTTCATCATCTTCAACCTCAACCCAGAATTCCAGCAAGGGATTTTCTAAATTTCTCAACATTATTTCACCATTTATCAACATTTTGTTTTTACACCAAACACATCAAATAACTTCAAAATCATCTCCAATCAAACTAATTAAATCATTACCAACACATTCAACCCTTAACATCTCTCTTAATTCATCAATCAAACCCAAATAAAATTCTCAAACCCTAAAAATCAATACAAGCAAAAATCGTAACTAATAACCACATTTATACATATTAAAACATACACATTACCTTAACAACTATTTCTCCTTCTTCTTTTCTCCCCCTCTTCTCTTTCCCTCTTTTCTCTTCTTCTTCTTCTTCTTCTTCTTCTTCTTCTTCTTCTTCTTCTTCTTCTTCTTTCTTTCTCTCTTCCCGATTCTCTCTCTCAAATTTTTAGATTACTTCTCGTTTTCTTTTCTTTTCTTTTCTATTTATATTTACTAGCTTGTACAATTACTACAACACCCTTAACCTAATTCTAAGCCACTAAGGGCATTCATGTATTTTCCTTTTTAAAAATTTCAAAACACTACACAAGTGGAATACACAAATGAATACAAACAACAACAAGCACACCAGAAATTACAGGAATTCATCCCAACCTTTTATTAACTCAAAAGGGTATACACAAGTTTGTTTGTGTGGGTGCTATGCACATATGTTCTGCCTATAGATTTTGCTTGCTACTCACATATATACAACCTATACAATGAGTACTAACACACAAGAATACAACAAAAACTGTCTCCCTAAGACTTGGAACATATATGGGCAATTTCCCCCTAAAATAGTAACTGGCGATAACTGCCGCATCTCCCCTAGCCTGCCACACAACAAACTAGTTGTCCATCTTGGAGCTCATATGCTGCCATAATAGGTGTGTTTGCATGCCTTTTGATTGTTCGTTGTCCAAAGTCTACACTCTCATAAGCTCAACGCTAATAAGCCACTGCTGCTGAATTGCTAGACATACATTGTTGCTGATTCTGTTGATGTCCATGCACGCTGCTTCTAACATAGACATGCCTGTGCAGACTGTCAGTCATACTAGTAGTGTCTTTCGTCAAGTCTTGGACTATCTCATCGTCCGACTTATCATTAGCCCCTGTTGTCGAAGTCATTGGTGTTGTCAATTTCAACATTATCTCATGTGTCTTTCCAATACTATTTCTCATCAGTTTTCCCCTGATGATTTTAGCCTTGTAACAGTAAGTGGATAATTAGAAAAAATCTAAAAAGCTAACGGAAACTTAATAAGGGTGAGTCAATACTTAAAAAAACTATAAGTTATTGGGGGGGTGGGGGGGGTGGGACGCTCTTAGAAAAAAATGTAAAAGGCATATGGGAACCCAAAAAAGGGATCTTATTGTACCAAACACACGAAGACTCTCAAAAAATTGTGTGTAAGATTTTGCATATTAAATCAATATCCTGGATGACCAACTCTAAGTTACTATGCGTATTCTGTTTGAACATTTTGGATGATCAACTTGGGCCCATTTTTCATGGCTAACATGGACCCACGATACTACCTAGGCCTTTATAGGAGAGTTTTTTTTTTAAAAAAAAACATTTTGGATGTTTTTTTTGTTCCATTGAATTTGAGTGTATCTTTGAGTGTTTTTTTTTGTTCCATTGAATTTGGGCTATCAAGTTCCCACCAACCTTGTTAAGAAATATACATCCGATTTTATTTCTTTTTTTTGAAAATAATTATTTATATTTAGAAAAATAGTAAAGTTTTGGTAAAAATTGTGGTTTAGTCAATGTGTCAGAATATTATTCCTAAGACCATTAAATTAGAAGGTGAAAGGTTTGGCATTAAATAACAATTTCATCATTTAATAAAAATAATTTATAAAATATTTTCTAAAGTAAAATATCAACTACATTGAAAACCCAACTTTCTTTGCTTGGACAAGTGTACGTGTGCTAAACACAACCCATCTTTTTGGTTCAACTTAAACAAGATATGTGCTTCCGAAAGGTTCTTACACACTTGGCACACGTTTATAGGCTCCAAACCATCATGCAAGGAAGTAAAATCTAGCTAGATGATGAGTGGATGATGGCTCTAAATTAACTACCACTATTTTATATTACCAAAAATTAAAAAAAAAAAACTATCACTAGTTTGTTCCAAACTTTACAGTGACAATCTTGCACATCTAAACACCAGTAAAAAGGGTTACGATGACAGTCATTGAGGAATAGAGAGAGAGGGAAGCGATGAGGCAAGTTTAAAGAAAGAGAAAAATGAGAGGCCTGAAATGGTTTACCTTACATTCTTGTGTTCTTCTTGTGTACGAACGAGAAAGAACTGCCTTACCTTATCCTATCCACCTCTCAACACAACCCCGCCCGCCCGCCCGCCCCCCTCCCCCTCCTCTCTCTATCTATATCTTCTTCCCAATAGCTCTCTCTCTCTCTCTCTCTCTCTCTCCCCCTCGTATACTCCTCATGTTTTCCCTTCACTTGGAGCTTTTATTATAATATCCCACCACAAACTTCAGTTCAGTTCCCTCCCTATCTGTCCCCATCCTTGACCTCGCCATATTAATTGCCTGCGCATACTAGCTAGCTACTCCCCCATCCCTGTAACTTGCGGTTTTCCTTTATTTTTTAATGAGTATTCGACGAAAGATTCTGTAAAATGTTTTTCCATGCAGAGAAGTTTAGTCGATAGATTCAAATAGGATATAGTTTTTATCGTCAATTGAGGAAGGAGTAGCTCTTATAACCAATCAGAACAGAATTCTTTCCCTTTATTCGCAACATTATGGCTCCTAAAACTGGAAAGGCCAAGCCTCATAAAGCTAAGGGAGAGAAAAAGAAGAAGGAAGAAAAAGGTTTTTATGAATTTGTATCTATCATCATCTTCTTCTTCTCTATATTTCATTTCCACTTCCATTTCTTTTCTAATAAACAAGTTGGAAGAGACAATTCTATATAAATATATATCTTTATATAATTGGATTAAATCTTATGGAGTTTATTTATATAATTGGATTATCGGGCCGTTCATAGGATCGGAAATGTATGGTTCAGAAGTTCTCTTCCATTTTCTTATCCTTTCCTCACCCAATGGGACCTTTGAGCTAAGATTGCCCGGATAGAACCATAGATATATCCTTCTCTGAAAACTCTCATATGATATGAATGCAAGCAAGTCGATGGACTGGATTATCGTCATTTTTATTTTTTGAGAATGCTGAATTTGGTTCTTGTTGATTTTGTATGAAATGTAACAGTTTTGCCTACCGTCATCGAAGTCACCGTCGAAACGCCGGACGATTCTCAAGTGTCTCTCAAGGTAAGTGCTCCTCCCCTTTTCTTCATTGATTCCAAAAATCAACTCTTTCTAACTTTGGACTACTTTTCTGAATCGATAATATTAGCATAAAATTTTGAAGTTTAAGTTTTACAAATTTTTTGAGCTTTAAAATAATATAAAAACTGAAGAAAAAACTGTTCAAAATTAATTTATACTGGCTTTAAGAATAATATATTAGTTTCTTCTGCTTTATTTTTTTTTAAGAATAATATATCTCTTTTGATCCAAAAAAAAATAATTTTCTTTGGTCAAATTACTAATTAATGGGCTGTAATTTACGAGTTATTATCTTCTACTTTTTCATATTTGTTTTATTGTTTTTGGTAGGTATATATTTCGTTGCTCCTTTATAAATATTATATTTTCAATTTTTTCTGCTTGGTTTGTAAGACCTCTTTTTTGTTGCATATATTTGCAGGGGATCTCTACAGACAGGATCTTGGATGTAAGAAGGCTTTTGGGTGTGCATGTCGAGACATGCCATTTGACCAATTTCTCCTTATCTCACGAGGTAACTAGCCCTTCTATTTTAATTTATTTATACTTTCAGCCCCTAAAACTATTATCTACTGCTAGCATGCACACGGCCGAGGGACCCTAGCTCCAAAACTTTCTGATTTTCTCGCAATTATCATAATAACATATTCTCCCTGCCTTCTCTTTTCGATCCTATTTGGTATTATAATAATTGATATTTTTTAAAATGTATTTTATTTGAAAATATATTAGAATAATATAATTTTAAGATTTATGCTTGACATTAATTTATTTAACAATTTAAAATACCAAAAAAAATTAATTTGAAATAAAAAAAATCTCATTTCAAAACAACACTTTTAAGACAATTTTTTTATATTAAATTGTATCAATTTCGAGGGAAAACAATGGGTGTTATGAGTGGTACAACTACTTCATTGTTGGCTATAAAATTTCTGATGCATGATTTAACATCTTTGAGAAATTAGACATACTTCGATCAACTTCAAGGGGGAAAAAAATTATAATACCCCAGGTGTTGTGGTTTAACTCGTCCAACCTGTGTTCTGGATCATAAACTCAACCGAGTTCTATAATTTATTAAAATTTATATTTAACCTTAAGAAAAAAACAAAAGAGGAAAAAATATGGTCTAGGTTCTCGGGCCCATGGTCCAACGCATCTGAGCATTAGTTTTTAGTATATATTTAAAAGGAGTGAATTTTGAAAAAAAACAATTCATAGACAACAGGTCTTATGCGAGCCCATATTCCAACCTTAAAATACCTAACTATGAAATCAAACTTTATTAAATTTACATTTCTCGGCTTACATATGTTTTTTTGTAGAAAACAATGAGATTTTAAACAAACACCATCAAGGCGCCAAAAAACATATTTGGTGGTAAAAAAAACGATGAACTCTCTCTCTCTCTCTCTCTCTCTCTCTCTCTCTCTCTTATAATTAGAATTCAATTACCCCTCTCTCTCTTCTATCCAATTAAGAATTGAAAAATACTATAAATAATTTTTTATACCAAAATTGATTTTTCTAAAATCTAAAGGGACCTAAATTTTTTAATTTGTGTTATTTTTAAAGTTTGAGGACTTAATGTGTTTTTTTTTAAATTCTGACACCTCCAATCTTTTTTTTTTATTATAAAATTTTGGCCCCTTTAATTCTACCATTTCCTAAGAAATTAAAAGCAATTGATACTAATTAGAATTAAATCGTTAAAAAAATAAACTTTGAGAATCAGAATGAATATTTTAAAAAATACACCGTGGTTTGTAAATATATAAAGAGTGAGGGCTGAATAGTGTTTAGCCAAGACCTTAGTTTTTTGGTTGATAGGCATAATATTCGAGTGCAAGCAGCCACACAAAATCTTCCCTCACCAAATTATGCACATGCGATCTCCAGATTGAACCGTTGAATTTAAGTAAGCAATAATTGGAGTGCTAAGTGCTAACAGCATTTTTTCCTCAAACTCATTAACTCCCACCACACTCACAGGTACGGGGACCCGGACTCAAGGATTCAGTGGACATCGTCTCGCTCAAACCCTGCCACCTCACCATTACAGAAGGTAAGCCCTCATATCAACGGTCAAAACGTCAACACCCACTCTATCTTACTAAGCACCACCAACAGCGTACTACAGCCCAAAACCCCCCCGTTATTTTGCTTAACGAGAATTCAAAATTTCTGTTGCAGAGGACTACACCGAAGACCAATCCATAGCTCACATTCGCCGGCTCCTCGACATCGTCGCCTGCACCACCTCATTTGGCGCCTCTTCCACATCTCGGACCAAAACACCGGGTCGAACCGGAGGTTCGAAGGAGTCCGGCTCCACTGAAACAGGCGGAGATAACAAGAAAATCGTGAACAAGAGCGGGAAAGATGCTTGTACGGACGAGATGGAGAAAGCGGATGCGGCGGTTTCCATGTGTCCTCCGCCACGGCTTGGCCAGTTTTATGACTTCTTCTCTTTCTCGCACCTCACGCCGCCGGTTCAATGTCAGCTTTCATTTTCATTATAATAACAACAACAAAAATAATTATTAAAGAGAATACGGTTTTTTAATATCGTTTTTTTTTTTTAATTTTGTTTATTTCAGATATCAGGAGATCGAATCGTCCTTTCCTCGAAGATAAAACGGAAGATGATTTCTTCCAGATAGACGTGAGTTTTTGTTTTTCTTATGAATAGTTTGATCTTTAGTGGTTTTGGTTTATATATTAAGGATTATTTTTGGAAATGGAAAAATTCAGGTTAGGGTTTGCAGTGGGAAGCCAATGACAATTGTTGCTTCGCGGGAAGGATTCTATCCAGCTGGAAAACGCGTTCTCCTTTGTCGCTCTTTGACTACTTTGTTGCAGCAGATTAGCAGAGTTTTTGATTCTGTAAGTTTTAAATCCAAACTGACATGTCGTTTGTGTGTTTTTGCTTTATTTTTACGATGAAAATCAAAGTCAGTCACTGGTGGTATTTTTAAAGCCATCATTTTTTGTTGTAGGCATACAAAGCTCTTGTAAAAGCTTTCACTGAGCATAATAAAGTAAGCCTTCCCTTTTCTCTTGCTCTTAGGTGTTAATAAGACTTAAGAGAAGCTTGATTACTAATTTTGTATTTTATGTTAATTGTTTGTTTCAGTTTGGTAACCTTCCTTATGGTTTTCGAGCGAACACGTGGGTTGTTCCACCGGTTGTTGCTGATAATCCTTCTGTTTTGCCACCACTTCCTGTGGAGGATGAGAATTGGGGAGGTAATGGAGGTGGACAAGGAAGAGATGGGAAACATGATTACAGGCCATGGGCGAAGGAGTTTGCGATTTTGGCAACAATGCCTTGTAAAACACCAGAAGAGAGGCTAATTCGGGACCGGAAAGCCTTTCTGCTTCATAGTTTATTTGTCGACGTTTCTGTTTTTAAAGCTGTTGAAGCAATCAAAAGTATCATTGAAAATGGGGGCTTTTTAAGTGATACTGTGAAGTCGGTTTTGCATGAGGAAAGAGTTGGAGATTTGATTATTATCATTACGAGAGATGTGTCAGATGCTACCTCCAAGTTGGATTGTAAATATGATGGGTGTCAGGTTCTTGGAGTATCACAGGAAGAGCTTGCCCGGAGAAATTTACTTAAGGGAATAACTGCTGATGAAAGTGCAACTGTTCATGTGAGTAGTCTAATTGCTACATTTGCTCATTATGTTTTACTGAAGTAGTTGTCTGAGTTACTGAAGTGGACTTGTGATCTTGTAGGATACTCCCACTTTAGGTGTTGTGGTTGTTCGACATTGTGGCTTCACAGCTGTTGTTAAAGTTTCTTCTGAGGTGAACTGGGAAGGGGATCCTATTCCCCAGGACATTTCCATTGAGGGTAACCCTGAAGGAGGCGCCAATGCCTTAAATGCTAACAGGTCAGTTCATTTCAAACGCTTTATTGCTGCTGAGGACATGCATTTATTCATGTTTTAGTCCAACTGAACTGCTTATTTGTTGAATCTTCTTAAATCATATCAGTTTTCTCTTAACTCTTCTCTGTTTGTTGATGACACATGGATGTGTGTATGCAATTGTACTCAAACAGACCCACTATCCAGAGAAATTTCGCCTTGTTGGCTTATAATAAAACCCATTGTTTCATAAGAGCATCCGCAGTTGTTAATTGTCATTTTCATTTAATTACTTTTCAGCTTGAGAATGCTATTGCATAAGTCATCGACGCCTCAATCATCTAGTACACTCCAGCGACAACATGGTGGAGATCCCGAAATTTTACACTCTGCCAGGTCTTTGGTGAGGAAAATACTAGAGGATAGTTTGTTGAAGCTACAGGAAGAATCCAGCAAATGCACGAAGTCTATCAGATGGGAGCTAGGAGCATGTTGGGTTCAACATTTGCAAAATCAAGCTGCGGGGAAAACTGAGGCTAAGAAAACTGAAGAAACTAAACCTGAGTCTGCTGTCAAGGGGCTTGGAAAGCAAGGTGCATTGTTAAGGCAGATAAAGAAGAAAACTGATATCAGAACCGGCAAAACTGAAGAGGGAAAAGATGTTTATGCTGGTAACAACCTTGACATGAGCAAGAAACCTGACAGCACTAATCAGAAAGAATTGGAGAAGAAACATGAGGAAATGGAAGTAATATGGAAAAAGCTGCTCCCTGAAGCAGCATATCTGCGACTTAGAGAATCAGAAACTGGTCTTCACCTCAAGGTTTGTTTCCTACTTTCCTAGGAGAACATCTATCTGTTTAAATTTTTTTTTGTATTTTTCTAGACTTGAACAACTAACTCATTTCTTCAAGAGTTGATCTTCAAGGAGTTTTGAACTTCTATATTTGCTTGCTTATACTTAATGCTAAATATTTAATAATGGTTATTTATAATTATCTTTGTTGAGAAGAGGAACCCCCAGAATTCTGATTTAATCAATCAATCAATCATATTCAAATTCATATTTTCTGTGGTTATGTTGATTTTGCAGACACCTGATGAGTTGACTGAAATGGCATATAATTACTATGCTGACACTGCTCTTCCAAAACTGGTTAGTTTTTTGATAATTAACATTTATTTTTTCAATCCTTAGATGTTTCGGTGTTAGTATGAGTGGTTCATGTGGCTTCAATATCTTAGGTGGCAGATTTTGGCTCCCTGGAACTTTCACCAGTTGATGGAAGAACATTGACAGATTTTATGCATACAAGGGGTTTGCAGATGTGTTCCTTGGGGCGTGTGGTAATTTACCTTTTGTGAAAGTCTTGTCTTTCTTGTTAGTTTCTATTCCAAACAATAAAATCTTTTGTTAATGCTATCAGAGTTGGCTCAGCTATATTGCTGGATTCAGAAGCTTTATTATTGTTATTTTCTTTTTTTCTACCATTCTAGGTTGAACTTGCAGACAAGCTGCCTCACGTGCAATCACTATGTATACATGAAATGATTGTTCGAGCCTACAAGCACATTTTACAAGCTGTTGTGGCATCAATTAATAACGTGGCTGACTTGGCTGCATGCGTTGCATCATGTCTAAATATATTGTTAGGAACGCCTTCAATTGAAACTGAGGACTCAGATATCATAAATGATGAGAAACTAAAGTGTAAGTGGGTAGAAACCTTCGTTGTAAAGAGGTTTGGGTGGCAGTGGAAGCATGAGAGCTGCCAGGATCTAAGAAAGTTTGCCATTCTTCGTGGACTGTCCCACAAGGTTTGAATATATGAGCATTCTTCTACTGCTTGCAAGCCTCACAGTGCATATAATAATCCATCTTAAGTTTATAAGTGAAGTCATCTTTTGTCAGGTTGGCCTTGAGCTTCTTCCCAGGGACTATGATTTGGACAATGCTTCTCCTTTCAAGAGTTCTGATATTATAAGCATGGTCCCTGTATACAAGGTAAATATACTAATAACTCGTTTATAAACTTTCAGTTTTCTTGTGGTATCTGACAATATACTTCTACAGCATGTTGCATGTTCATCTGCGGATGGACGTACCCTGCTAGAATCATCCAAAACTTCTTTAGATAAAGGTAAATTGGAGGATGCTGTAAGCTATGGAACTAAGGTAATTATAACTTTTCTTGTGGCGATGATTTCTTACTCTTATCAATTTGTAAAACCAGTTATTTTGACGTATATATGACATTGAATTTTGAAGGCACTGTCAAAACTCGTGTCAGTCTGTGGCCCTTACCATCGAATGACTGCAGGAGCATATAGTCTTCTGGCTGTAGTTCTTTATCATACTGGGGATTTTAATCAGGTATGTGCTTTAATATGTCTTAGAACTTCTATACATCTACTGCATGCCAAACAATAAGTAGTAGCATGTTTCTATTTGTTTAAACTTTTGAGAAACTCAAGCTGGTGGAATTTATGGTCAATGTCTTTTTTGTCTTTCTCGAAATTATTTGAACTAAAATTTTCTCCTTTTAAAATCTGTTTGGTTTGTTTGGTGTCGTTGATGATCACATGTTTAACGAACACAATTTTGCTCAGTTTTGTTATATGTTGAAGAAGACTATCTTGTCACTCGGCTTTTCTACATATATCAAGGATATTGAATTTTATTTGCATAAACAAATGGATTCAAGATGATAATCAAAAGAAATAATAGAAGAATACAGATTAAACTCTGAGAAAGAAGAATAGATGAGAGTTAAGTTTGGTTAGAAATCTTACTACATGTTTAGTTGTCATAAATACCTCACCTCGTGATGCCTTTCTTGACATGATATTCTGAGTTTGCTTTGAGAAGGATCCAAGCGTAGCTACGAGTCCTAAAGAGCTTGGATATAAACAGTTTAGAGTGTTACAGTATGTAAAAGGAACTAGATTGCCATTCCATTCCTGAAGGTTTGGTAAAATACTTTGTGCTTTTATGTGATTTTTTTATTTATTATGAGATTGATGTGTTTCATTATGCAATTCCCAAATATCAAGAACCTCTGAGTTCTGTACTGATCTTTAGTACTCTATCTATTGTTCTATACTTGTGTGCGTTTCCATGTTCTTCATTAGGTATTCTGTGTTGTTTATGGAGAATCACAATTAGATTTAGGGAGAATATACTTCCATCCTTCTCTGCATGATTATCCTAGCTACCGTGGGGGAAATTTGAAACAGTAATATAAATAAAGAGGACAACTTGCATCAAGTCCATGAAATCCAAAAGGAGAAAGCAATTAAAGCTCGAAATTCTTTTGTACCTTAAGTACAATCTGAATCAAGTAAAGTAGCAGTTTCTTAATTGAGGTAAAACTTGTAAAGGGAGTAGTTTCCATACCAAATAGAGTATGTTGTACTTATTTTGAAGCATTTACCTTCAAGATTCAAGCGTACCATTACATTTTTTTTAATATATTTCTGCTTGACATTTATTAGTGCATTGATTTTCAGTACTGACTTCCTCTACTTTATTTAGGCTACCATTTATCAACAAAAAGCGTTGGATATTAATGAGAGGGAGCTCGGACTTGATCATCCTGATACAATGAAAAGTTACGGGGATCTAGCTGTCTTCTACTATCGTCTTCAGCATACAGAACTGGCCTTGAAGTACGTTTTCATTCTTAACCAAAAAATAATTTTCTACCTCACTATGGCCCCCATATGGCTATCCTCTCTACTTTTTCATAGCTTTATGTGATGCTATGGGCTACTGTATGGTGCTATGTGATGAGTAAAAACTCTTATTGGGGTTCTTAGCGAGTATAATTCAGGCTTTTCTCACTTTATTCACTGGTTGGACTATAGATAAACTCGTTACAGACAAGAGGGACTTTTTTAAATCAAGGAAAGAAAATATAATTGCAAATTCCTAGATTTTGTTATTTGGGGCTTCCATTATTCCTTACTGGTTAAACTTAACCATCTCAATTGAGGTTTCTGAAATGCTCTAAGGAAAAACCAAAACACCAATATCGAGACAAAAAACTTTCACGTCCCAAAGGGGGTCTTAGAAGAGAATTTTAGGAATATTTCACACACACTGATCTGGAAAAACAAAGAATCTGATGCCAACCCTGTGATGATAATAACAATAAAAATTATGGTGCTGGAGTGGGGAAGACATTGCATCTATAAGAATCAAATAGAGTTCATTCTCTCAGGAGTTATAACCAGTATCATGGGAAATGGCCTTATGGCTTCCTTTTTACTGTTCCAGGTATGTAAATCGTGCACTGTATCTTTTGCATCTAACGTGTGGGCCATCTCATCCAAATACTGCTGCGACGTATATCAATGTAGCAATGATGGAAGAAGGATTGGGGAACGTGCATGTTGCCCTTAGGTACCTTCACGAGGCTCTAAAGTGCAACCAGAGACTACTTGGAGCGGATCATATACAGGCATGTTCTTTCCTCCCCCTCTCCCTCAATAAGAAAACTTTTAACAGTTCGGTTACACATACTTCCTTCAATCAGAAGCACAGAATAGAAAACAGTAATTATAGACTACAAAATTTGAAATGCATAATCATCCTCTCCAATTTGACGGGGGATGTACTTTACACACCAGTTACTGTTGGCAAGTCAGCTCTTCCTTATATGGGCTGCTTCTTACTTTTTGGCTGAATTTCAAGGTTTGGTCAGGAAAATATCTGTTTTCTTTATACATCCTTCGATGCATAAATTATTATCGTCTTTCTTCCTTGACTTACAGATGGCGTTCACTATTCCAAATAATTAATACCTAGAAAACGAAACAAGAAGGTTAAACTGATTCAATAGTTGTGCTAAGAATGTCAAGGCTTGGCTAGAGTTAACAATTTCAATAAATGATATTACTATCATTGAACTCTCAACTTTGACCTCCTTAGTTGATTTGAATATCTTTAGACGCAACCAAATTAAACAACCAAGAATTAGAAAGTGGGGCTACTAGAAGGGCTGAGACTAGAGAGGCAGTAGCGGACCCATGACTAAAACAGATTTACACGTTTGAAAAACCAATAACATTTCAAAAGTAGGTCTAGGTTAAACATTGAATATACAAATCCAGAAATCCTGCTTCTTGAATTCAACCACTTGACCATTGTATGTGTCCATGTATGCACATGTCCACTTTTTAATAAAGGTAATAGCTTGCATTGTCATGTCTTAACACATTCCTGGCTTCTTCAGACTGCTGCCAGCTACCATGCCATAGCAATTGCTCTGTCATTGATGGAAGTTTACTCCTTAAGTGTTCAGCATGAACAGACAACACTGCAAATACTGCAGGCCAAACTTGGATCTGAGGATCTACGCACTCAGGTAGTATGAAGTTTAATATTTCAATTTTCAATAGTCAAATCTCATATTTTCCTGTGATTCTTGTTTCTTATATCTGTACACAATGGCTTTTACAGGATGCAGCCGCATGGCTTGAATATTTTGAGTCAAAGGCTCTGGAGCAGCAAGAAGCTGCGCGCAATGGTACTCCAAAGCCAGATGCCTCGATCTCCAGTAAAGGCCATTTAAGGTAACAATCAGCAGCATCTAATATGCGCTTTATATTGGCCCATGGTAGCAAATTTTCTTTTCTTTTTGTACCTTGAATTCATTGATATCATGTGTTAATAACAACTCTATGCAATATTTTCTTGTATTGGATCAGTGTATCGGATCTTTTGGATTATATAACACCAGATGCAGATATGAAAGCAAGAGAAGCACAAAAGAAAGCTCGAGCAAAGGTCATAAACTTTTGTACCTGCATATTTTCGTTTATGCTACTGGTATTAACTTTTCTCTTTTCTGAATAATTGCTGAAGTTTTCTTTTCATCATGCAGGTTAAAGGTAATCCAGGCCAAAATGGGGAGACAGTCTCAGATGAATACCAAAAGGATGAAATATTGTCACCAACTTATCCTATTGTAGAAAATTCAAGTGATAAGGAAAACAAATCTGAAACTCAATTTGCAGAGCCTGGGAATGAAAAATCTGATTCCAGTCTTCCAGATCAGTCATTGTTGACTGATGATAAGACCCAAGAGGAAGAGTCAGATGAAGGATGGCAAGAAGCTGTTCCCAAAGGTCGTTCACCTACAAGTCACAAATCTTCTGGTTCAAGGAGGCCAAGCCTAGCCAAATTGAATACTAACTTCATGAATTTACCCTCGTCATCAAGATTCCGAGGAAAGCCTAACAATTTTGCATCCACTAAAACATCACCGAATGATCCTGCTGCTTCCACTGGACTGACAGTTCCTTCTCCTAAAAAGTTTGTCAAGAGTGCCAGCTTCAGTACAAAAGTAAATAGCTTTGGTGCCTCTACTGGTGGAGCAGAGAAATCAAGTAACCCTAAATCAGCCCCAGCTACCCCTGCCTCAACTGTACAAGTTGCCAAAGCAGCCCCAACGGCAAGTCCAATCAGCGTTCAGGCAGCTGGAAAAATCTTTTCCTATAAAGAAGTTGCTTTGGCTCCTCCTGGGACAATTGTGAAGGCAGTAGCAGAACAGTTGCCAAAATTATATCATCCAATGGAACCAAGTACTCAGGGTAGCAATGAGACAGCTGCAAATGATGTCACATCAGGAGAGTTGACAACATCAAAAGCTGCAGAGGTAGAAAAAATTCTGAAACCTGAAGCAGAGAAACAGCTTCCGGCTTCAGAGGGAATGAACAGTCCTGTCGATCAAAAGAAAGAAAAAGAAGTAGGGGGTTTGGTGAAGACAAAGAAACTGAAAGGAAAAAAGTCTGTTGTTGAGGATCGCACTGATAAAGAAGACAAAGGTGCTGGAATTAAAACTGTTGCTGTTAAAGTTACTACCTCAGAAGCTGGAAATATTTTAATCTCGGGTAATGAGAATTTGGATACTTCCAAGGATTCAAATACCATCTCTTCCCCAACAGAAGTGCCAGAAACACGAGTATCAGACGGTTTCCCAGCAGCTTCCCTTGACATGGAACCTCTACCTACTTCAAATGAGAGTTCTGGTTTGATGGAAAAAGATGCTTCAATCTCAAATGAAGAGGTAGAAGATGAGAATACTCTGGATCCATCTGATGACAATAGAAATGCTAGGGCATTGTCGACTGAAGGAGGAAAGCAATATGAAGCAGAAACTGGTAAGGAGACAACCACAAAACTTTCTGCGGCTGCACCACCATTTAACCCATCCACAGTTCCAGTTTTTGGCTCAGTTACCGTTCCAGGATTCAAAGATCATGGAGGACTTCTTCCTTCACCAGTGAATATTCCTCCAATGCTTGCTGTAAATCCTGTTCGCAGATCACCTCATCAGTCAGCAACAGCTAGGGTTCCATATGGTCCAAGGCTGTCTGGAGGTTTTAACAGATCTGGAAATCGTGTTCCACGTAACAAGCCAAGCTTCCACAACAGTGAGCATACAGGGGATGGGGATCATTTCAGCCCCCCAAGAATAATGAACCCACATGCAGCTGAATTTATGCCCGGCCAAACTTGGGTTCCCAATGGCTATTCAATGCCGCAAAATGGTTATATTGCTATCACGAATGGTATGCCAGTATCTCCAAATGGCTTCCCCATTTCCCCAACGAGTAATCCTGTGTCACCAAATGGTTATCCAGCATTGTTGAACGGTATTCAAGCAACTCAAATTGGGTCTCCATCCTCTCCAGTCAGTTCAGTAGAAACACCCACATTAGTTTCTGTTGACGTCGGTGTTCAAAACATGAGTGAAGCTGCAGCAGAGAATGGTATTGAAACTTCTGCAATTGAAGTAGGAATTGAAAACCAGTCAGGTGAGAAAGAACTTCAAGAAGAAGATGTAAATCCTGAAATAGAAGAAAAACCTGCCGCGCTCCCAGAGACTAGTGATACTGTTGTAGCAATAGAAACTTGCGATAGCTTGCCAATTGAGGAGAAACCAAGCAAGAGTTGGGCGGATTACAGCGATAATGAAGCTGAAATTGTTGAGGTTGCAAGTTGAAAAATATCATCAACTTTTCAAAGTTGGAAAATAGAAAGAAATCTGCTTTCGACACAGGATATATATCCGTACATATATATCAAGGAAAGAGAGAAGAGAAGCAATAAGCAGCAACTGAAGGCCCCTGTAATGAGTGGGGAAGAGCAATGTTACTGATTCTGACATAATTACCTGTCTCGGGAATGTGTATATTTTCTGGTAACGTTTGGTTTCATTGTAGCGAGGGAAGAGAGAGAATCGGTCTGATAGAGTGGCATGGGAAAGACAATGACCATTGAACGGTCTCAGTTATTTTGAGGCGAACTCATGTCACTTATTATATTTTTTTGGCTAATTTCCGCGTTATATCTTTTTGTTGGTTCTGAAATTCAAACCCAATAACCTCGGAGGATTTATACTTTCCAGGATGCATCTTAGGGATGATAGATAGACATTATCAAAGTTCCGCAGAAATAAAGTTCCAAGTAACTTTGCATGTGTTACAGTATCTTATGAATAACACTAGATGTTATTGTCAAATAGTAATATAAATCATATTCTAAGATCTCATCTAAGAGGTTAATCTTTTAGGTGAAATGATTATTTAACATGGTATTAGATCCTTGTTGACTTAGCGGTCACGAGTTTGAATCTTATCATCCTCATTTTATTTGATATAAGTTAAGTACAAGGTATGGTGAACCTGTATGAAAGTTTCAAGCCTAAAAAGTTTTACCTTAAGAGGGTGTATTAAAAAATAATATAAATAATCTTCTGGAGTCTTATCTGATTAAATTTTTAGATGAAATGATTAGTTGACAATTATGTTTTGTCATATCATCCAATTATAGGATTCATCATAAGTGCTTTCAATGTTACCCAGCAATTGTAACATTTTCCTAACCAGCCTATAAAGGCTAGTTATTATGAATTCTTTAAATCTTTTTTTTGGATTCAAGGAAACTCTACCTCCAGGAAAGCGCACTTTGTGGGCCTAGGTGAGCAAGTAAAACCCCGATTGTCCCAGGCTCTTACAAGAGGTGCACGTCTTGACTCGAACTAGAGACTTGCTGTGCAGATCTCAAGCCCTTTGTCATCATATCACGCCGCTTGGGGACTTCTTTAAATCTTGCAAGAGATAAAAACAAGTTAGTTTCTTAAAAAGCTACGAAAATTATTTGCCCAACTGCAACGCTTATATAAGTAATTATGTGTTCACGAAGTTAAATTGAATCACTTTTTTTTTGGATGCTAAGGAAACCCCACCCTCTAGAAAGTGTACTTTGTGGGCCAGGTGAGTGAGTAAAATCCCGGTTGTTCTAGACTCTTACAAGGGGTGCACGTCCTAACTCGAACTCGAGGCCTGCTATGCAGATCGCAAGCTCTTTGTCATCACATCATACCCCTTGGAGACTTGAATCACTATTCTTTGGTAAAGGAACAAAGTAGGTTGAACTTAGAGAAGCAACATGATTGTGAGGCACCTGAAGGAACTATTCTCTATTTTGAAGATACTTATAATACTACAATGGAAGTCTTACAACATGAGAGAGGGAATTCATGAAAAAAAAAACATGCTTTCATTGTTGTCAATAATTAGCTATCTAAGTGCAAAATAACTACTTAACATGCGTGTAGGCCGGTGATCTCCGACGAAAATCCATCATAACTAGTGTTGTAGCAGAGTGAGCAAGTGCTGCTAGAATATATGGTAGACTTGAAATTTCATAATATATAGAAATTAATCACGTCAAATTATCAAGAACGCATAAATAATTAAGTGGAAGAATACCTGAATCCATATTCAAAATTCACTCTCTGGAGTCGTGTGGATGACCTTCTAAATAAATATGTTATTCTTTGAGAGCTCTTAGATTCTCTTTACTGTAATCTTATTTTCTCTCTGATAATGAGATGTCAGAATGAGAATGAAATAGGACGTGTAATTTTGCGACCATGACTATATATATAGGCAACAAACTACCTTTGATATTTCTATCTTTTGGTATTTCTGCCTTTTAGTATTTCTATTTTAGCCACATCACTAGAATAAGAATAACTCTTTAATCTCTATACATTAAAGGTTCACACCCTATTAGATACACCAAAAACTCAATTGCCTAAAAGTACTTAGCTAATAATTTTTAATTAGACTTCATTTTATTTGACAGTCCTTAAACACATAATTATTCTCATATAAGTCAAACATTGGATTAATAATACAACACAATAAACATATGAAAAATATGATGGGTGTGCCCTGCAATGTCAAATGCACTAGGTTTCAAACATACTGCTATTCTAGCTAGTTATATGAACACCGGCTCCTACAGTGTATAAAACCTCCATAACAAGCTCATATCCGATGGATACAAATAAATTTGGACGATGGCCCTAGTGAAGGACAACTCCATGTGCTGCAGGAATCACCCCTGAGAAACCCATGTTAAGTGACAGGGTGGCCCTGATCAAGGATCTGTAACGAGGAGCTGAGAAAATAGGTGCGACGAGGGTGATGATGGCAAGCATACCGAGCACCGATATATATGGAGGTTAGATTAAAGAACCGTGGATTAGGGTTGCAATAGAAACTATAATAGATGGGAGCAAGGAATGAAAAAACTATCATAAGGAAGATGCCAGCATAATATAGGCGCCAGAAGAACAAATTGTAATGTTTGGAATGACAAGCAAGATGGTGAGAGAGGGAGCTGCAGACCAAACACATCATCTTCCCAGATAAGAAAACGAACCATGGCTGTCTAGGAATACCCTTGTTAGAACCATCCTGTTTATGGAAGACTGATTGCTCTGAACTGCGACTCATCAAGTCCAAATCCTGGAAAGAAGTGAAAAACGGAATAGTGTAGAGAGAGTTTGACAGAAGATTATTGTTCTGTTGTATTAAATCATCAAAGTATTACAAGGCTATTTATACATTCGGTTTTGCAGTAATTAAAAGAAACAGAGTCCTATTCAAACATAGGCTCTTTATATTTCCTAATTTGTACAGAGGAGAGTTTGTGACTGGTTCTTCTTCTTCTTCAGCAGGTGATCTTCAATGCTGTGGCTTTTATCTTTTCAACAAGAAGCAATAAACTTTTCGTTGATATGATTTCCTTGTAATAGAGTATCATACTTTAAACAAATTTAAACAAAAAAACATATAAAGGTCTGGAGTGTAACATTGCATCATCTATAAGGACTCGAATTTTAGTTTATCCTAAAATGATAATTGAATAGCATAATAGGTGGTAGCTAGTGTACGCACGACTTGACCATATTTGTTTTACTTTAGGTGATAATTATGTTTATAAGGAAGTAAGAAGAATTTGATAATCAAGTTAATTTTTGATTAATTTAACAATAAGATAAAAAAAAAATGAGGCAATAACAACAAGAAATAAATGAAAAAAATATTGTCTTAGTTGAAGCTAGGTTAATATGCAAAATTTATGACTTGGACATGAGATATGTTTATATTACGTGCTTATCGTGTGTCGTAGATTATGATGTTGAAATAACCCAATAAAAAATATTGACGATCAATAAAAATAAAACTAAAAAAATTAAGAGACAAATATAGATCAAGCTATTTAAAAGCGCAATATGAGTCATTTATGCAGCTGTATTTAATAAATTTATTTATCAAAATTAATCTGTAATAGAAATCAACATAAACATAAAACTTATTATATAAAATAAAAGGAAAAAAAACATTATGTAAGGTTGAACACATTAAAAATATCATTAAAAATAAATATTCTTAAACTGTAAATATAAATTTAATATGTATGAAATATATAAAAAAAGATTACAGATGAATCATATTAACCTCATAAAAAATTTAAAGACAAGAAATATATTCTTTTCCTCGAGACAAGCTCTTCAAGCGATAAAGCTCTTTATTTTATTTACGCTTGTAAAAGCTCTCAAACCTCTTTCATTTACAATTGTAGTCTACAAAGAATATAACTCTAATGAATAAAGTCTAGATGATCTATAAGAGTTCTTCAACAATTTGAAGACAAATAAAAAATACTCTTCAAAGTATCAAATAACCAAATATTTCTACACAATACACATCTAAATTCATGTTTTTACAAATCACAAATCTTGATTTAATTTCACAAATAAATCAGATCACCATATATCAAATTCAAAGGAATAATCAAAGGACTATTTATTATTTTTTATAAAACTATTTTAGATAGAGATTGTACACACTCATATATTTCATAGAATCAAATATTTGCACACATATGCTTGTCAAATTTTAGGTGCTCAAAACTATCAATGAATTTCTAGTGATTCCACCAAGAACATTTCTTCTAAGAGTAACAAGGTTGTTGATTCAGACTTCAAGATATCATTTGATTTACTTTTTGTTGTATTATCATGGTCTTATGATTAGGGTTTCATATTTGACAAATTAATCTGGGTCGATCCAATATGCTTCTATCTTAATCTGTGTTTTTTAAATATATCATCTTGAACTATTATTTTTTTAATTGTTTGGGTTATATTTAGACTTATCAAATCAATTAGATTATATCAAATCTTCATATGGTCTATTGGTTTTTGCTAGAAAAACATTAGCAACACATGAATATTTTTTAGACATTAAAAAAATTGATCTAACCTCCAATATAGCGTGAGCCAATAATATTTGCTAATTGATTATAAATAATTTCTTGACCAATATATACTAGACATTCTCAATTTACCATCCTTTTAATTCAAAAACTCTCTGTCGTTATAAATAATTATATATAAACACACACTAAAAAGAATATATAATTGATTGTGGGATTAAGTTGATTCTAAACAGAGGGATTAAATATATGTTTAACACTACAAAGGCTAGTTAACTACTTTCATTAAACTATAAGGACAAATTTGAATAAATTAATAATTCCAGGAAGATTGAGAGGCATGAGATCATCAATCTATTTTTTTTTTATATATATATTTTTTGTGAATATCTCAAGAAATAGCATTAGTCATAAATTATATGTGCTACAAAATCCTTTTTGAAGTAGGGTTGGAGAGACCCAATGAAACGTTGCCTCCCACTCTACTATAAATACACTTATGCCCTAGACCTTTCCGAATCACTAGACACTAGCGGTGTTTAAACTTTCGTTTTCTCTTTGTTTTTTTTTTTGAGTGAAAATAAATATCGAAGGGACAGCCTCGAAGAATAAAAATCGGCGGACAAAAGCTTGAACGAAGGCGAGATTTGATGAGCACACCAATCTCAAAAACCTCATGGAGGACCAGCTGGGATGCAGATCGTGCGTTGCAATCTGCTGCTGAACGAAGGCATCAAGATCAAATAAGGGAAGCGTTTAGAAGTTTATCTGCATCAGCCAAGCTGATGGATTGGTCCAAATTTGGACCAGTTGGCTGGAGATTTAACCCTAGCGACATAGAATTGCTTGATTATTATCTACGTGCAAAAAAATATGGCGGTGGTCCAATTTGTGAAGGTATTTTTGGTGACTTTGATCTCTATAGATATGATCCTCAAAACATACCGCAAGGTAGGTGACGCCTCATGTTTTTCTCTGAATAAACAAAGATTTTTCTTTCAATAAATATAAAGAAATATATCGAGAAAGATGAAATTATTTGATCTGCATGCGTTGATAGTGTGAGTTTATTTTGTAATGAGCAGATAAAGTTCATCGCCACTGTAATGGCAGGATGTATATTTTTACTCCTATTTACAAACTCCATATAAATGGATCGAAGAAGGGTAAACGAAACACCCCGAATGGACATTGGAAGATGAACTCATCTCCCATTCCTGTGATTGAAAATAACGATGGACAGACCATTGGAACCAGGTCATCTCTTGCGTTCTTCGACAGGGATAAGAGGAAGACACGTTGGCTAATGTATGAATTCAGGCTTGTAGATCCTCCCACACAAGCCGATGAAAATGAAGGCATGGTCTGTAAAATGTTCCTTTTTTTTTCTTTTCTTTTCTGAGATGATTTTGCTTAGCATGCTGACATTTACTTTCTTTCTATTGGAAATATCACAGATGGATCATTGTGTGCTAGCAGTGGTTTATAGGTCGAAAAAACACAGACTGGACAATCATTGGAAATAATTATGTGGCACGCACTTTAGGTTCTGATGAGTTTAATTCAAAACCAAAACGTTGCCACAGTCTAGTTCTGTTCGATAACACGGGGAACTACTCCATGGAGCAGAGCCATAAAAAGCTTAAATATGCTCGAGATATTGGTGGGATTTCAACGTCAAATAGTAATTCAATCACAAGTTTTTTCTAGATCAGCCTCTAGTTCTCCAACAAGTATTTCTAGTTGATGAAAAGTTTCTGTATATATATATCTCTCTCTCTTTTAGTTGAATTAGAATTCTCTTTTTGTGTTTCTTTGAATATTAATAATTTTTTTTTTCTATTCTCTAAATTATTAAGAGTTGAAGCGTAAGTTTATGAATTTGACCTCATCAAGAAAAAAAAAAAAACTCTATTTTTTTAAAGGATTTCTTATTGCTATATAGTTTTTAAGGTATAACTCTCGTAAGAAAATTATCTTACAAGCTAAATCAGCTCACGAGCCATTACAACTGTTCACCCTCTCACAAAACACTATTTACGGTTACTATTATGCTCAATTTTCAGTTTGGTTCGTTCGGCCAGTTCAGCTTGGTTCGGTCGGTCTGCATTGTTTTGTCTTCTTTCGGAATGCTTCAACGAAATTATCCCTTCAAAAAGACAAAAACATGCACCTGGGTTCATGGGTTCCACGGTAATTGCACACTTTCGGTCCGGTCCAACTACCCGGTTTATTGATTTTTTTTATATTTCTTTGCAAAGTTAAATAACCATTTTAGCCCTCGAAAATGACAAAATCATGTTCTGTCCGTGAAGGGTTCCCCGATAATTTACTATTTTTTAATTCATTTTCCGCCGAGTTACTGTAGGCGCGTCTCCGGAAACGCCGTCCGTTTTCAACGCTCACGCGTTGTTCTATCGGTGCGTGCGGCATATTCCGGCGTCCAATAAGTATTTCTAGTTGATGAAAAGTGTTCTGTACATAACTCTCTCTTTTTGTTGAATTAGAATTCTCTTTTAGTGTTTCTTTGAATATTAATAATATTTTTCTTCTATTCTCTAAATTATTAAGAGTTGAAGCGTAAGTTTTATGAATTTGACCTCATCAAGAAAAAAAAAACTCTATTTTTTTAAAAGGATTTCTTATTGCTATATAGTTTTTAAGGTATAACTCTCGTAAGAGTTGTTTCAAAGAAAATTATGAACCAAATCAAAATATATAGTACGTATGAGCCATATTAGGGTCGCTTAACTAAAATGAACATTGTCTTACAACTTAATTTGGAATAAAATTACATGTGAAGTTGAATTCCATATATGATTTGAATTCGATAAATAATTTATTAAAAAAATATATATTTGGAATAAAATATTAAATTATATAATTGAATTTAATTATACTTTTCAAATATTTTTGGAAATTAACAATCTTGACTATTTTGCTTTTAATTCAAAAATCTTTTTTTTTTGTTACAAAAGGATCTGTATATTTATTTTGTCTTTAATTCTTAAATAAATATTGGTACTTTGAAGAACATGACCCTTTTTTTTACTATGACAACAACCAATACCCCTCCTTTTTTTACAATGAAAAGAACCATTAGTCTCACATATTAGTAATACATGTTTTAGCTAAGTTGTAATATATCCATAGTTTTAAATAGGCTAAAGTTCAATTCAAATGAAAATCATTGAAATAAACTGTTAGATAAGGTAGATATTATTAAACTCATATTTAACAAACTCATATTTAACAAGCTTAAAAAAATCCCTTTAAAGTCTAAAGATCCACGGTATTAAGCAACATGAATGGGGCTCTTATAGGCTCAGTCTTGGAGAAAAGCCTAGCTTTCATGGGCTTGACCTCAAGGAAGAACCTAGCCATCTTAGTTTCAGAGAAGAGTCCAATATTATGAGCTCAGCCTAGAAGAAAAGCCCAACATTAATGGGCCCAACTTTGAGAAAAAATCAAATGCCATAGGTTTAGCATAAGGAAAAAGCCCAATCCTTATAAGCTCAGTGTTGGGAAATAGCCTAATATGATAAGTTCATCCTATGAGAAAAGTCCTCTAAGGGTCTACTATATTTTCATCAATATTAATGTTTGTGTAAGAGGTATTTATCCTTTATTAATGTATATACCAGAGATATTTTCTCTCATTAAAAATATTAGGGTAAAATTTTATTTTAGCCCCTCCTCTATATAAGGAGACAATACTCATGGGTTATAAATACACAATGAATCCTTCAAACATTATGTTCTCAATCTTTATTCTCTATTGTATATTTATTTTCAGAGACTCGCTCTAAAATATCATTGTATTTTCTCTAAAAGAGATATTTGTTTAAGCATCATGGAGTTTTCAAATTCACAAAAGAAGACCTTTTATGGGTGGTATCAGCCACCATCCACCATCCACCATCCACCTTAACTAGAAAGAATGAATTACATTGTTATAACCATGATATTAATTAATTGTCCAAGACATAAGCCTTGTCTCAAGGTACCAGATAGCAAAAAATTTAAGATGTTATGGTGCAAATGATATGGAACGGGATATTAAACACATATAAATGATGTCCTAAAATCTAAAATATGTAAATAAAAGGTTATTCAGTATTTAAATAGTAGTTAATCAATACATTCAAATGTTTAGGCTTCTTCTCTTATAATGAAAGCTTTAAGCACCTGTAAAAACAGTCCCGATCAAGAAGACTTAAATACTCTTCAATGATAAAGTCAATATCATTATATGAAAGTTATTAAATACTTGTAAAAGCTTTGTTGGAGTGAAACACATTTAGATTGTGCTCTCATAACAATAAGTAACTTTAAGGCACCTCTCATTGGCAAATCAGAGCGTTCAATACAAATAAGCAGGGTTTTTACTAATTTTCGCCCTGAAGAGGGGATTCCTACTTGGCCATAACTTATGTGAAGAGGATATTGATTGTATTGTCATCATCTACCAAACTTGATGTACCCTATGATTAAAGCTAACAATAAAGATGATAAGGGCATCCTCATGTGAAAAATCACTTATTCTCCATCTTTTTTACCCAAAGTTTTAGCAAATTATGAAATTAAGAAACATAAAAACTAAAGGGAAAAAAATATATATTGGAGAGTGAAACGGTGATCAAGGAGAATGAGAGAATAGAAAAACATGGGAGTTTAAGTTCTTTCGCGAGTTAAAAAATAAAGAAGATTGAAATTTTAGAATTGAGATATAAAAATTTGAAAATGTTATTGAATATTCTATGTAGTCATTACATTAGTTATAAATAATATTAACTTTATTCTTGCAGAATATACTTATCATTAATAACAGTTTTTATTATCTTTTATATTCATTTTTATCCTATTAATGAATCTAATTTTTAATTAATGCTTCTCAAAACACATACTCATGATGAAAACAATAAAATAATATCATTTGATAGTCCCTTGAATCCTATTAAACAAATCTACAGTTGTCTAAAATTTATTACTTGAAGATCTAGTCTCTTTAGCTTTGAACAAGTCTCTTAGATTTCTATTTAAGAGAGAGGATCATGCTAGAGTGTTTATTCTTTACTTGGGGACTAATGTAATTTTTTTCTCTAACAGAAAACCACTAAAAAATAAAAACATAACTTACTATTTATAGAGAAATCTGAAAACACTCAATAGTTTGATAAAATATCAAATTTCCCCTTGAATAATTGTAATGTCTTGAAAATTTAAAAAGGAAAAGGCAAAAATGTCCTTGGTGACTTAGAATTAAGTATAAATAAATGAACAGTATTGTAGTAATTGTTTAAACTTTACAAATATAAATAGAAAAAGAGAGAGAGAGAGGGAGATAAGAATTTTTAAGAGAGAATCGAGAGAATAGAAAGAAAGGAGAAGAAGAAGAGAAAAGAGGGAAAGATAAAGGAAGGAGAAAAGAAGTGGAAGAAATAAGTTGTTAAGGTAATATTTATGTTTTAATATGTATAAATGTTGTTATTAGTTATGATTTTGAATTTATTGAAGATTAAGGTGTGAAGATTTTGTTTTGGGTTTAATTAATGAATTAATTGAAATGTTATAGATTAATTGTTATGGGTAATGGGTTATTTGGAAGATTTTAGGTAGAAATGATGATTTTGAGGTTAATTGTTGTATTAGGTGTAAAACAATATTGGAAAATTATGAAAAACCTTTGCTGGAAATTTGGACAGTAGTGTAAAGGTTGAAGATGAAAAAAATTTCAGTTTAGTCCCTCTTTGAGTACATATGGAATATTCTTCTTAATTTATTTAGGGTGATGAATCCTCTCTTAATCATTCAAGTATCTTCATATATTTATGTTATATCCAATATTTGTCATTTTATTACCTCAATTAAGATAACATGTAACAGAATCAAAACATAACATTCCCTATAAGATAACTAAGTGATCTTAAGTCTAAGTATCACTTACACATCCATCATGTGATATTTTTCATAGATATAAGTGATTTCTCTATATGGAGTTTCCTATACAGGTCAGTTCAATGTACATGTCTTATGACAAGCACTTCCATATTAATTTTATGTATCTTATAGTTCATCTTATGAGAACAATAATTTCTTTTCATAAAAGAAAAAACATAGCATCAGTCTCTAAGACTCTAATAAATATCTATTATTTAAAGAGAGCATCAACCAAGAGCATTTTAGAAACAATACTTTGATGTAATATAAGTCATAATTATAACTTTATAATTTCCTTTGCAAATACATTTTTGTCCCATGAACTTTATCTTTACTTTAGATTTATTAATCAAATATTAATTTCATTAATCAAATATCATATGAATATTAAAGATAAATTAAGCTTTTATTAAAAATAAATATGTATTATATGAATACAATAATGTCACGTGTTACTAACTCATTGATTATATCAAACTTACAATCTTCTATTTGCACTAAAAATAATCACTCATGTATCTAATATTGTATTCCTCTATATAGCATTAATGTTTTTGTATGGATAATGACTTATGCAATGATTTCATTATTATTATAATACAAAACAACTAGATCTATAATCCAAGGAACCAATCTAGTTCATTAATGTATTTCTTGATCCAAACTTCTCAAGCCAATCTAGCCACACTTATTAGAAATGGAATGCATTTTGTTTTGGTTTGATGTCATTTTTTGTGTTCTGTCTTGCTTTTTTTTGCCCGAAGAAAATATCATTCTTGGCTGACAGAGTATTCTCCTTTATACCCAGAACATCTGAGAGAGAAACTTGGGTGTAAATGATGCAATTATAGTTAGCATTTAGTTTCTCCAGCTATTAATTTGACTTGTGGATTCTAAATCATTTCACTGCTTTAGAGGTCATTGCATATGCAAGATTAAGAAAGGAAGCAAACCTGTAAATAAAAAGAAAAACCATTGGTAGGTACCTCTTTCTAGCTAAAGATGAAAAGTAAGATGGTTAGGAACCTAGTTTTTAGAGCAGATAATGTTTGTGCAAAATCAATACTGTTCTGTCTTGTACAGGTAAACGAACCAATTTCCATGAAACATGTAACAAGGTTCCACACTTAACACTGTGTACATTCTGCAACCCTTCCCCCCCCCCCTTCCCCCCTTGTAATTGTGTTTCTGCATACATATGTTAGCTTGTAGGTTGTCTTCTTTTGATATTTCTCAATGCAGTTGACAGATGCCTTTCTTATTGCAAGTTCTTATTGGTTAGCTTAGTGTGCTCGACACAGAATAAGGATTATTCTGAGGCATAATTGTTCCCCCACATTTTTCTGTTTTCCTGTAACAGGAATTGTATGCACACTTTTGTTAAAATCTGGACTGTGATTCCAGGCCAGCGGAAGCTAACAGGATGAAGAAGCTGAAGAATTGAAGATTATGAATCATGTTGTATTATTTCCTGTTTAAATTCACATTGTATTCAGGATGATTAACATCCTTTAGTCAATAAGTCAACATTTTCAGTTAATTTCAGTTAAAAGTCAAATTAGTGGATAAGCTACAATTGTAACCGAATTTGAATTTTCAATTGTTGTAATGTTTTTAATTCCTATAAATAAAGATAATGGGATGGCAGTAACCATACAAAAAATTATGCCCATGTTCACGTTTCTTTATACTCAAATTACAGAGTTTTTGTGTTCTTCGTTTTTTCTGGAAAATTGTTCTTTCCCAGTTCTTGATCGCTACAGTAATGGTTCTCAGGATTGTGAACAGTGTTTTTGATCTTGATTTGAACAGTACTTGTTTTTTATGAATTTTTCAGTTTTTCCATCAAATTCAACATGGTATCAAAGCATAATTAGGTCTTTGAAAAGGGATTGTTAGAGAAACACGAGTGAATCTAAAAGTGAGAATTGTTCAAGGTTAATTGGCCTAGGTTAATTGGCCTTGAAAGGGAAGGGTGAAATTTTTCGAAAAAACCCAGAAATTCAATCAAGAATTTAATCTTGATTTGTTCTTTACAAGATCAACAATTGAAGAGACAGTCAATTGTTATCTTAGTTCTCAGCTCTGTGAGTCTTGAAGAAGAAAAAGGATTGCAAAGGAAAATTCGATTTTGACAGAAATGGATTCATCATCATTTTTGTCAAAATCTCCAGTTTTCACAGGATCGAACTATGGTGTTTGGGCTGTGAAAATGGCAACCTATCTTAGAGCATTTGACCTGTGGGAAATTGTGGAAAACAACAAGCAGCCGAATCCCTTGACTGCAAATCCAACAATTGCACAGATCAAATTTTTCAATGAAGAAAAGGCAAAGGGATACAAGGCACTTACATGCATTCATAATGCAGTAAGTGAGGAAATTTTCACAAGAATTATGGCTTGTGGAACTGCAAAAGAAGCTTGGGACAAATTAAAAGCTGAGTTTCAAGGAGATGAAAAATCAAAGAGAATGCAGATTTTAAATTTGAAGAGACAATTCGAAGGATTGAATATGAAAGACTCAGATACAATCAAGGAATTCTCTTCAAATGTATCCAAGATTGTGAATCAAATGACCTTACTCGGGAGAAGAAGTTCAAGAATCAAGGGTAGTTGAAAAAGTTCTTGTAAGCCTACCTGAAAAATTCGAGAACAAGATATGTTCTTTGGAAGATTCAAAAGACTTCACTGAATTGAGTCTTCAAGAGCTGATTAATGCATTGCAAGCTGTGGAACAAAGGCGAGCATTCAGGCAAGAAAATTCGAGTGAAGAAGCCTTTACTGCTGGGTTTGAAGGAAGAACAAAACCTCAGAATTCCCAGGTGTTCTTCAAGAACCCAGAAACAAGAACAAATTCTAGGAAACAATGGCAGACTAAACAATGGCAGAATAATCAAAACTATGCCAACAACTTCAATGCAAAAGGGAAGGAAAGGAGAGAACAATTTCCCACCTGCAAATACTGTCAAAAAACAAACCATCTTGAGTCATGGTGTTGGCTCAAGAATGCTCAATGTCGAAAATGCAAGCAATTTGGACATATTCAGAAATTTTACAAGAACAACACTTCAACTGGAAAGCAAGCACATGTTGCAGAAGTCTTGGAACCTAAAGATGAACAATTTGTTAGTAATCAAAATTGGTTAATTGATAGTGGATGTTCAAATCATATGTCTGTAGAATTGTGTATTTTTGAAAACCTTGATTTAAATTACAAATCAAAAGTTAAGGTAGCTAATGGACAGTATGTTAGTGTTGAGGGCAGAAGGGAAGTTGAAATTCAAACCTTAGCTGGTACATGAAAAATTTTGAGAATGTCTTGTATGTACTAGAAATTGATCAAAACCTTGTTAGTGTTGGTCAATTGCTTGAAGATGGATATTCATTGTTCTTCATAAATGGTATTTGCACAATTAAAGATGATCAAGGGACTCCTCTATTCACTGCTAAGATGATTAATAGATGCTTTAGTATTGAAGAACAATTATCACACATAAGCATGAACATCAATGCAACTGAAAATTCAGTGCTATGGCATAAAAGATTGGGGCATTTTAATTATGCTACTTTGAAGAAAATGGCAGACTTACATGTGGTAGAGGGTTTACCTGTGATACATGAGCTAAATGAAGTATGTGAAGCATGCCAATTAGGAAAACAATCAAGGATTAAATTCAACAAAAATGCACCTAGAACAACAACTAAGCTGCAGCTTGTACACACTGATGTGTGTGGCCCTATGCACAATGAATCCTTGAATGGTACAAGATATTTTTTGTTGTTTATAGATGACTTTAGCAGGTTTTGTTGGGTTTATTTCCTTAAGACCAAGGGTGAAGTATTTGAGGTGTTTTTGAGGTTCAAGGCTGTAGTTGAGAAGGAATCAAACTGCACCTTGAAAGTTTTGAGGTCTGATAATGGGGGGGAATTTACCTCCCATAAATTTGAAGAATACCTAGTTAAAGAAGGTATTAAGCATCAATTGACAGTCCCCTACACTCCACAACAAAATGGTGTGAGTGAGAGAAGGAATAGGACTTTAATGGAGATGGCAAGATGCCTTCTCTATGAGAAGAAATTGCCCTTGAAATTCTGGGCTGAGGCTGTGAGCACAACCTCTTATCTCTTGAATAGGATGATTTCGAGATCATTAGGAGATAAAACACCTTTTGAAGAATGGTATGGCTACAAACCTAGCTTAGATCATTTGAGAGTATTTGGTAGTCCATGCTATGTATTGCAACCTGAAATTAAGAGAAGAAAACTGGACCAGAAATCTGAGGTGGGAATTTTGATTGGTTATAGTTCAAAGTCAAATGGCTACAAGGTTTTTGATTTAAAAACAAACCAAGCAGTAATTGCAAGGAATGTAAAGGTGGCTGAGAGTCAAATATGGAATTGGAAAGATGATAAAATTGAAGAAACAAGAGATGAACTTGTAGCCGAAATAGATGATCAAACTGAAATTGATGAAGAGGACTTACCTGTGAGGGGAACTAGATTGCTAAGTGACATCTATGACAGATGTAACTTGGCTGAAATTGAACCAAACAATGTTGGAGAAGCCATGGATTCTCAAGTATGGGTGGCAGCAATGAAGGAGGAGCTAATGATGATAGAAAAGAATGATACATGGCAGCTAGTTGACAGACCAAGGCATAGAAAAGTCATTGGGGTTAAATGGATTTATAAAACAAAACTAAATGCTGATGGAAGTATCAATAAAAACAAGGCAAGACTTGTGGTTAAAGGTTACTCACAAGAACAAGGGATTGATTATCATGATACTTTTGCTCCTGTTTCAAGAATGGACACAATCAAGTTGCTGCTCATGTTGGCTGCTCAAAAACGGTGGTTAGTTTGGCAAATGGATGTCAAATCTGCATTTTTGAATGGAACATTAAGTGAAGAGATATATGTAGAACAACCTGAGGGATTTGAGATTGAATCCAATTTGAACAAAGTGTATTTGCTAAAGAAAGCATTATATGGTTTGAAACAAGCCCCTAGAGCTTGGTATAGCAAATTGGATGAATACTTGTCAAGCTTGGGATTTGAGAAAAGCTTGAATGAAGCCACTCTATATGTGAAGAAGGTTGATGATCACATTTTGATAATTTCAGTTTATGTGGATGATTTGTTAATTACGGGTGATAATGAGCAATTTGTTGATGAATGTAAGATGAACATGAAGAACAAGTTTGAGATGAATGAACTTGGATTATTAGCGTACTTTCTTGGAATGGAAATAAAACAATCAAAGGAAAGATGCTTTGTATGTCAAAAACAATTCACAACAAAGATGCTTAACAAGTTTGCAATGGAAAATTGCAAATCTGTTAGCACACCAATGGTGCTGGGAATGAAGTTGACAAAAACAGATGGTGCCCCCTATGCAGATGGAAGAATTTATAGGAGTTTAATTGGAAGTTTGTTGTATTTATCTTCCACTCGACCTGACATTGTGTTCACTGTCAACTACCTCTCAAGATTCATGCAAAATCCCAGTCAAATACACTACATTGCAGCCAAAAGGGTGCTGAGATACTTAAGAGGAACACTGGATTTTGGCATGTATTTTGGCAAGATGAACACTGTCAAATTCAAAGGGTTTTGTGACAGTGATTGGGCTGGGAGTGATGAAGAGATGATGAGCACTTCGGGGTATTGTTTTTCAATAGGGGAATGCATCTTCTGTTGGAATTCAAAGAAACAATCAGTAGTTGCACATTCAACTGCTGAAGCAGAATATATTTATGTATTTGTGGCTGCAAACCATTTAGTTTGGTTGAGAAAAATTCTAAAGGACCTAAACTGTGATCAAATGGAACCTACTGAGCTATTCTGTGATAACATGTCTGCAATTGCCATTTCCAAAAATTATGTGTTTCATGATAGAACAAAGCACATGAAAATCAAGTTTCATGCAATTCGACAATTCCAGCAAAAAGGTGAATTAGAGATGAAGTATTGTTGTTCTAAAGAACAATTGGCTTATTTATTTACAAAGTCTCTAGCAAAGGAAAGGTTTGAAGAACTAAGAAGAATGGTGGGGATGCGCAGCCCAGGAATCAAGGAGGAGTGTTGAAATCTGGACTGTGATTCCAGGCCAGCAGAAGCTGACAGGATGAAGAAGCTGAAGAATTGAAGATTATGAATCAAGTTGTATTATTTCCTGTTTAAATTCACATTGTATTCAGGATGATTAACATCCTTTAGTCAATAAGTCAACATTTTCAGTTAATTTCAGTTAAAAGTCAAATTAGTGGATAAGCTACAATTGTAACCGAATTTGAATTTTCAATTGTTGTAATGTTTTTGATTCCTATAAATAAAGATAATGGGATGGCAGTAACCATACGAAAAATTCTGCCCATATTCACGTTTCTTTATACTCAAATTACAGAGTTTTTGTGTTCTTCATTTTTTCTGGAAAATTGTTCTTTCCCAGTTCTTGATCGCTACAGTAACGGCTCTCAGGATTGTGAACAGTGTTTTTTATCTTGATTTGAACAATACTTGTTCTTTACGAAATTTTCAGTTTTTCCATCAAATTCAACAACTTTAACTGCCTTGCTTGTCATTTATAGTGCAAAAATTTCAGGTCACATGACGGAATTTACTCATCAAGAAGCTCACAATCAATTCTCTGGAATAATAACTTGTGCTTGTTAAGGTCATAAGCTACATTGTAGTACTGCTGAGCCATCAACCCAATCACAGAGAAATCTTTGAGATCTTTTCCATGGACGCTAGCTTGCCTCACCGCCATGCAAAAAATATTTGGTGTGGCTTGGTAAAGCATGCTTTCAGTGTCTACCACCAGATCTGCACCCTCAGCAAAGTGAAATGTGACTGCTGGAAACCCAACAAGGTCTCGACTCACTTTCCCCTTGTAACATAGGAATGAGCCCCGCATAAATGGTGTTAAGAATCTATCTAATAGATCGCGAATCTCCCTTTCAAGCGCTCTATATTCGTTGTCAGCTAGCCAAGTTGGTGCTGTTCCTGAATCAATTATCACTCTTCTTTCCTTCCCCGTCCTTTTAAAGGCACCAGGATCGATGACAAGCCTTGTCTCTCCAACACTAATTCCTTCCAGAATGACCTGGTAATGGCCGTCAACTAAATCTAAAGGTGTTGAATAGCCCTCCATGCTCACTCCTTCGCTTAAAACCAACTGGTTATAGCTGTAGTCAGGATCCGCTATATTACTGATGCAATAGGAAAATTTAGATCCCATTTGATTTACTACAGATGTGATTCCACTGCCGAGTCCAAAGACTCCGGTGAAACGCCTGTCCTCGTAATTTCCATTCCTATGACTGCACCCAAATAGCACATTATTGACAGCATTTGTTCCTTCATCTGGACTTCCAAAGATCAGTTGTTCTGTGGCAATGACTCCCGCTGATGGAAGACCTTGTACATATAGCAGGCCAATAACTCGTTAAAACTAAAACTTATACTGTAGCATAAAAAGGGTTTGTATTTTATTTTCTATGTCAATGTTGGTCCATGTTGTTCTAGTTTTTTAAAATCAATAAAATCAAATTCTATTTTATGAAATTCAATAACAATCAATGTTGGAGAATCATTTTACACCATGAATACAATGTTTAACTAGAAACAAAACATATTATCATAATAAAAACCTCGTAATCATAATAAAAAGGATAAAATTAAAAAAAAAAATTGCATGGAAAAAATAATACTAAACCAACATCACTATTTCAGTCCATAGTATGGTTAATTTATTGCCACCGTAATTGAACAGTAAGAGAATATTTCTTAGTTTATTTTGTAATGTAATGTAATTGTAATAATTTTAATAGAATATAATAATTTTTAATTCATATTGAATTACGAGGAGGTTGAAAGATATAAATGCAAAGCTTTTCATTAAAAAGAAAAGAAAAGAAAGAAACACCTATTTTGTGATGATTTTTATGTTGTTTTTCATTTACATCTATTTCTCAAAATTATTTCTTTTAATTTGCCTATGTTTGGTATAAATTTTACATCTTTAGAATTTCCATTACTTTAATTTGTGTGTGCAAATAGGGTGCCTTTGTTAGTAAGAATATATTTTAGAAAACATTTTCCTAAAACTGAATTATTTTCTATTGATAGTTATAAAATGAAGGTGATATTTTTTCCTAAAAATATTTTCCTAAAACTAAAGTCAAAATAATGGTGATAGTTGATGCACATGTTTTTTATTGTTTTCAGGTGTTAGTGTTAAAAATATATTTTAAAAAATATATATATATATATAAAATAAACAATATTTTGAAAAAATAAGAATCTCACAGGTATAACAACTTTATAATTTCATTTGTCAAATATTTTTATCTCCTAAACTTTATTTTTACTCTAAATTAATAAATTAAATATTAGATTTATTAATATAATATTATATAAATATTAAAAATAAATTTAAAGTTTATTAATAATAAGTGGTCGTTTGGTAACACGGTGCAAACAAAGTTTTAAGGAAAACGCAGTTTACGCGTGTTTGTTAACCAATGAATTGCAGTTTAAATTGCTATGAGACACACCAAAATTAAGATCGAAACCACGATTTACAAGAAGCACAAATTTCAAGCTTTCGTCGCGTTTCATTTTACCTACGTTTCATTTCTACAGTGACTGATACTGCTACATAGCATTATGAATCAGGGGTCTATTTGCAATGAAGAAGACGATGGCACAGATTAACCAGAGCTGAGAGAAAGAAGAAGACGATGACACAACCATTAACCATGTAGCTAACCTTGGGTGTGTTTGCATTTGGTGGTGCTTGATCACCAGAAGCTCTCTCTCTCTCTCTCTCGGTTGCAACTTTCTCTCACCAAAATAGCCACCATGACTGCAGTTTTCTCTCTTCTCTATAGTCACTGGCGAGCACCACCAGTTACTCCTTTAGCACCGTCAACCTCTCCTCTTCACCACCGTACAGTCTTCTCCCATAGCTTCGGCATCAAGCAGCAGTACCAGGTGCACCAGCAGCAGCAACAACCTTCCAACGCTGTCGTCAACCACCATAGTCCATCATTCACGACGCCACTACTACAGGAAGAACCACCTCGGCCTCCTTTACCCGTTGGTATCGGCAGCTGAGCCTTTCGTCACCATCGACTATGTTCTTGTTCACGTGTTACGTGAATAGTAACTACGTGAATTAATTCATGATAAATAGTGCAACGCACCATTTTGTGTTTTCTTTTTTTTAACTATTAACTGCTAGGATGGGCCTCCTCTCGGCCCAGCCCAAGTCCAACAAAGTTAGGCATTTTGGCCCAACTTGGCTGGGCCGGCCCATTTAGTTGGGTCAGCCACAGTCCAATTTTTTTTAAAAAATAAAAAAAATATGTAGGTAGAGGACCTGAATTTCCAGTAGTCCGGGCGTTGAAGTCAGAATGACGAGAAACTCACCCAGCTAATGCGTTTTAGCATAACTATCAATAGTCAATAGATTTGTTGTTGATGCATATCCTTTTTTGGCCGAATTATGTCGTTTAGACCCAAAATCATTGTTTTTGTCATTTTCGAAAGTTTTGTCTTAGCCATAACTCTTGATTTCCAGGTCCGAATCGACTTCCATCATTTCCGGCTTGCTCAAGAATTCTAGTAGTTTTAATTTCCGCATTTATCTCAATTTTTCTATTTCTGGTAATTTTTAATAATTATCCCGTTTCTTGTCCAACAAGGATTAGGGTTAGGGTTTTGGCTTTAAATATCATTGTAAGCCTTCTGGCCGGGTACTGAATTATTCAATAAAATTTCAAATTCTCTTGAGTTTCTCTTGTTTCTAGGAATCCAGAATATTGAGGTTGATCGTATTCTTGTGTTTTCTGTTGTAGCACTCAATCAAGTAGCAAGGGATCGTAAAGGCATTCATGTATCGATTTAGTTCGTGATAAAATTACAAGTGGTTTGATGAGAGAATAAAAACAAATGTCTAATTTACTTGAATTATTAATTATATTTTATTGTTATTATTATTAATCTCTAATATTTGAAAAACAATATATATGTGTGTATGTCCTTTAAAGTAATTTCACAAGTTGACAACAATATGAAAAGCATGATAACCAAACATATGAAACTACTTTTTATCAACCTCAAACTCAACCATATTTTTAACCAAACACTCCAATTTCAGTTATGAACCGCAGCTAAAAGTGCTTTTCATGAAACTGTTTTTTTAAAACATCAACTACAAAAGCAAAAGCAATAAGAGGGTGTTTGGGATTGTGGTGCAACCAGAGGTTGCAAAAAAATCTCTAATCTAGTGTTTGGTTAATTGCTAACCGAAAGTTTTTGGCATGGATCCCATATCAAATTTTGCTCCAAACTCGGGGGCAGCTGGGGGGAGGGAAGTGGAAAATCCCAATGGGATTTTCACATTGTTTTGATGTTAATGTTTTTGCACTGTTAAAAAGTCTATGAAAAGGTCATGTGGTAGCTTTTGGGTGACATACAATTTGTTTTTAAAATATTATATTTAAAAGTTATTACAATAATTTTTTTTTTTAATCTCTTAAAATTTATTTTTTATATATATTCAAAAATATTTATTAAAAAAAGTTAAACATATTTAAACTTTTTATTGTGTTTTAAATTTTAGTTTTGTAGAAACTAAAATAACATGTTTTTTTTATTTATTCAGAAATGCATTAAAATAATATTTTTATTTTTATTTTTTAAAAATTATTTTTGATATCAGCACATGAAAATGATCTAAAAACACCCAAAAAATTAATTTTAAATAAAAAATAAAAAATTCACAAATTGAAATCAATATGAAAAGCTTAATAACCAAACACTTGAAACTGATTTTCATTAATCTCAAACTCAACCATAGTTTTAACCAAACACTTTATAAATTATTTTGAACCGCAGCAAAAGTGTTTTTCATGAAATTGTTTTTTTAAAAGCCTCAACCATAAAAGCAAAAGCAATATCAAATACACTCTAAATATAATAGTAAGAATCGATATATGTGTATATATTAAACTAACATGGCCGACTTACAATTACTATATATCTAAAAGATTACGGGATTTTCAACAGTGATGAGCACTGTTCACAGTGACTCATAGTCACTGTGGACGTGCAGTTTGCTCCGGTGCTGCGCGAGAGTTTGTGCACTTTTTTTTTTTTTTTTTTTTTTACATAGGACTTCTTTTTGTATTTTTTATGGTGAAAATTGACAGATAAGTAGTTGTGGCCGAGCGGTTCGCCTGCGCGCTGGAAATCCAGCGCGCAGGGTTCGAATCTCTCAGCCAGAAATTTTGACATTGTTTTTTTTTTTTTTTTTTCCCTAAATTCCGTTTTTTGTTTTATTTGAAAAGCAACTGCTTTCCTTTTTTTTTTTTTTTCGAAATTCCTTTTTTTTTTAAAAGCAACTTTCCAGTTGCTTTCTCTTTTTTTTTTCTATTATTATTGAAATTCCTTTTTTTTTTAAAGCAACTTTCCAGTTGCTTTCTCTTTTTTTTTTCTATTATTATTCTTATGATTATTTTTTAAAAAAATTATTGTTTTTTTGTTTTTTCTTCTACAATCCTGATTTTAAAAATGATTGTCTGGAAAATTTGCTTTCCCTTTTATTTTATTTTTTTATTATTATTCTTATTATTATTTTTTTAAACTAGGATATCAATGACAATTTACGCGTCCCATGACTAATCTCCGAATCCATTTTTTTTCCTTTTTTGGTTCAACTTATACATTTTTTTCCTGTTTTTTTTTTTCGCTTATTTTTTTTCCCCGTGACCGTGGTGTCCAGGTTAACTTATGCGCACCACAATTTTTTTCTCATTACTGTTTAAAAAGGTGATTTCCCCTTGCATGTTTTTTTTATAACCATGTTTCTTCTTTTTTATCCCTTTTTTAGTTCAACTTATACATTTTTTTCCATTTTTTTGTTTCCGCGTATTTTTTTCCCCGTGACCGAGGTCTCCAGGTTAACTTATGCGCACCATAATTTTTTTCTAATTACTGTTTAAAAAGGTGATTTCCCCTTGCACTTTTTTTTATAACTGTAAATATTATTAGATTCTAAAATATTATTTGACTTAAAAAATAAATAAAAAAGAAAAAAAAGAATAATAAGCCAAACCATTACAAAACACCCAACCGCCAATGAATGTCCAATTCACTACAAAAAATAAATTTATTCATCTCTAATTGATATCATCGATTGTATTTTTTTTTATCAACCGATTATATAATTGTCAAAACAATTAAGACACACCAAATAATCAATCAATTGCAGTTTTGCAATCCATGAATTAAATAAATCGACACAAAATAGCAATCAACCAGAAATAATCTATCTCTGATAGATTTTAGCGGTTGCAATTTTACTCTCTGCTGGTTAAATCGTTCATTGCTGTTAAAATAAACTCAATCATCAACATGTTCGATACAAGAAAAAAAAATTCATATTTTATTCATTTTATTAATTGCAAATTTACGTCCACCAATTAAATAATTGTCATAAAAATCAAAACACGCCTACTAATTAATCAATTATAGTTTTTATGCAAATTACATAAATCGATAAAATATTTAAGCAAGTTCACCCATTAATGAATTGGCTATAAAATACAATTCACTCATCTTTAATAGATTTTATCGATTATAATATTGAGAGTTGTCAACTGAATTATTATCCGAGCACTTAAACTGATAACAACAACCAACTAATTCAATACAGAAAAAAAATACAACAGAATTTAGCGATTACAATTTGCTATCTACCAACTAAATAATTCTTTGTTGGCTAAATAATTAGTCAGTTTACTACATCAAAAAAGCCTAGCGCAATGCGCGGCTATTTTCTGATATTTTTTCTCTCATTATTGTTTAAAAATGTGCTTTCCCCTTGCACTTTTTTCTTATAATCGGACTTTTTTTTTTTAATAAACGAGGTGGCCGGGACAACTTAAACACACCATGACTAATCTTCGTACCCATCTTTTTGTAACATTTTTTCCTTTTTTTTATCAATTACACTTTTTTTTTCGTTTTTCTATAACCAGGGTGTCCTGCTTAGCTTTTTTTAATATTTTTTTAATTGGGTTTCTTTTTTTGTATTTTTTAACCAAAGTATCCGTTACAACTTACGTGCACCACAACTAATCTTCGAATCCATTTTTTTTAACATTTTTTTCACTGATTTCCCCCCACGTATACATTTTTTTATAATTGTGATGCCTGTGACAACTTACACGTGCCATGAATAATCCCCAAAGCCATCTTTTTGGATTTTTTTCCTGTTTTTTTCCCACTTATAATTTTTTCTTTTATAAACAGGGCGTCTGGGTCAACTTACGGGAACTACTACTATTATTTCATAAAATAGCTAAAGGATATTGCAATTTCAAACAGTAATGAACAATTATTTCAATTGTGGTTTTCGTTTTTCATTACCATTTGAAAAAAATTCCTTTTTTTTATATTTCTTACATAATTCTTATTTCTGTCCATATATATACATGCTCTTAGTTTTTGTTTCAATTTTTTTATTCCTCTCTTATTAAGATTTTTAAAATTTTTAATTTTTAATCTGTATTGGTAATCATTTCAAGAACAATATTTGTTATTATTTCTCTTTTTTTATTCTTCAGGTAAAATATTTTCTTTAAATATAATCATATTTATTTTTTGTTAATATTGTTAGTTATTGAATTTTCCAATTATTATAGATAAAACATTCAAAATAATGATAATGATTATTTGTAAGTTTTATTTTCTTTTAAATATGTTAGACTAATTATATATATATTGCTTTTTTGGAAAAAAAAATATCATTGTTCTGAAATGCTTTTAATATAATATTATATAAAAAAAAGTCATGGCAATTTTTTCTCTAACAATAATTATGGTCTCACCAATTTTTATTATTTCAGCTGTTATTAAGGTTATTTTCTTTTATGTTTACATTTTAATTTTTTTTTGTAGTCATTTCAAAAATAATATTTTCTATTTCCTCTTTTTTTTATTATTCATTTCATTTTTTTTAAATCTAATAATATTTATTTTTGGTTTTTCATTTATTTAGTTTTTGAATTTTTTTTAAAACTGTTAGGTGTTGAAATTTCTTATTATTATAGATAAGACATTCAAAATAAGGATAATGATTATGTTTTTCTTATAAATATGTGAGACCTATTTATTATTATTCTAAAATATTTTTAATATAACAATATGAGCAATAAATTTTACAATCAATTTCCTACAAATAAAAAAAATCACTTCTAACGGATTTTATCAAAATATTTTTAGTATTAGCAATATTCAAATATTTTTTAGTGGAAAAAACATCTATTTCTAACAGATTTTATCAATTATAATTTGACTCATTGAATATTAAAATAACAAAATACAACATGCATAAAATCAATGAATTTTTTATATAGATAAAAAAAACCCAGCGCATCGCGTGGGCAATTCGCTCTTTTATTTAAGTTTATTTCTTTGCAACAATTTCCATTGTTTTCATTTTTAATATTTTAGAGCTAATATTACTGGGAAAAAAAACATCTCAAAAAAAAAAATGTTGACAAATTTACCTGCATTATCTACAAGTCAAATTAAAAAATATACAAGTCACTTCCCGTTTCCATTAGACTGTTCTTTTTAGACGACAAATAAATAATTATAGCGCACACAAAAATTAAGTTTATGTTTTAAAAACAAATTATAATAATTTTATTTCTAATATGTCTGATATTTATTGAATATTTTCGCCTAAAAATATATTGAGAGTGAGGAAAAATGACTTTGGATTTTTTGAAGGACATAAATTCATATCAGTATTCTTAAATATAATTATACTAAGTAAATATTAAAATAATAAAATACAATACATATAAAAGCAATTAATTTTTTACATAGATAAAAAAAACCCGCCGCATCGCGCGGGTATACCACTCGTCATTCACTAATGCTTCAAAGAGAGAGCTAAACCTGAGCGACAAACCTAGCCCACCTTGTGTGCAGAATAACAGCAGAATTAATGGTGGTCGGTGATGCACAACAGCAGTATTAAACAACTGGTATTGATTGTTTTGAAAAGGTGATGGAAGGATAGAGACGATGGAAAGTTGATAAATTTTTAGAAGCGTGTAATGATTTCTCATCTGATCATTTCAGCACTCAATTTTCAAAATGCAAAAAATAAAAGTACTCAATGGACTTGAAAACGAAGTTCATCGTCATTAATATATTTTTACCTTTTTATTTCAAGAGAAATCCATCTAAATCAGGTGCTGCAACAAGAGTTTTATTTTTTCTCCTTAAGAAAAAGGAGGGCAGTGGCTACAAGACAAATATGATTCTAAGCCATGGCTTTCAGTTCCTCGATCAACTCTACAATGTACCGGTTCTGAATCTGCGCGTTCAGCAGAAATTCCCTCCATTTTTTGTGTTTCTCCCTTGTAGACTTGCCAGGCTCCTTGTCTACATCCACCATGACAGTTTTGACAGCTTCACAAACATCATCCCTTCCAAAATACCCATCCTCATCTCTCCGATTTATCTCCACCCCAGCCTTAAGGTCTCCAGCTATGAGCTTGGTGTTCAAGAACTGGTCACCCTTCAGTGGTAGCATGGCCAACTGGCAATCATTCACCAATGCTTCAATCAGAGAGCTGAACCCTGAGTGACAGACATAGCACCCTACACTATCATGTGCGAGTATAATTAAGCTGCTGCTGAACCCACCCTGTGTGCAGAACTCCCCTCTCCCTGACCCTCTCCAAGAACCCCGATGGTAAAGCCTGGCTTAGCTCGGTCTGGCTGTTGAGCTCCGCAGGAAAGTTCAGAACAAGGAAAAATGGTAAACCAGTGAGTTCCAAACCAAGAGCAAGCTCTTTTATCTGGTCATGGTTCAAGAATGATTCGCTGCCAAATGAGCAAAAAATCACAGATTTGGCAGGAAATTGACCCAGCCAATTAGCCCATTTCTCATCGAGTACACCAGAAGGTGGATCGGGGACCAGAGGACCAGTTAAAAGAACTCGTTTCTTAAACTGTGTTTTTATAAAATCCACGTACGGTCCTTCAATTTCATTGCATGTCTTTAAGAGCATTGCAGTGCAACCAAGACGACAACTGATAACTCTATCGTATATAGTAGGACCACCATCAAAGCTCTTATATACAATCGAAAAGTCTCGAGCCTGAAAGGGTTTGACACAAGTAAGGGATGTTGATGGATACCCATTTGGAGGTTTCATGAGATCGCCAATCGAGGGACCTTCTCCTTCCTCACTCATTCTGGCAGGGACAGTAAGGTATGAAGTTGAAGTGGCAGAGAAAACAGTGTAGCTTATTGTTTTAATGCCAATCTCGGAAGCTAGCATTGGAAGCCAGTGCTGAAAATGGTCGAAGAAAACAAAATGGGGTTTGAGTTCTGCCAATATGGTCTTGACCTGAGGCTGCATGAGGTCTAGAGCTTTCATGAGGAGACCAGCCGTAGCAGGCGTTGTCTCGGCGGTGCTGCTAATCCCCGGAGAGAGGCCCTCGATTGTAGGGAGTGGAAGAGAGATGATTTGGGTGTTGGGAGTGACAAGAAGAGAGGACTTGATGCGTGCGATGTTGCCAGGAGCTGACAAGAAAGAGATTCGAACACCATGGAGGGAAAGCTTATTAGAGAGTTGCACAAATGGGCTTATGTGACCAAATGCAAAATATGGAAACATCGCAACATGAAGCTCCGATGATGATTCACTAAACATGTTTTTTTTTTTTTAGGTGACGTTCCCCTCTCTAGATCTCTCTCTCTCTTTTCTGGTTTTTGATGTTACAGTGTTTATATATACACTGGATAAGAGTTCGGTAGCTTTTTTAGAATATTATTTTTTATTTAAAAATATAATAAAACAATATTTTTTTAATATAAAACATATTAGAATATATAAAAACGATTCAAAAATAATATAATAAAAGGTAATGGGACCCAACCACCATTACTTCCCCAGGGTTATAAATTCCGTTCCGTTCCGGCCGGAATGGCCGGAACGGCCCGTTCCAGTACAAAAACCGGGACAAAACGACGACGTTTTTGTCCCGGTAAAAATCCCGGCCAGATCCGGAAAATCCGGCTGGATTCCGGCCGGAACGCCCCGGTTCCGTACCGGGCGTTCCGTTCCGGGTCTAGCAAATCCATGATCTGAGACTTGGGTGTTCAAACTTCAAACCAAAGAGACATGAGAAAGAGATAAAAGAGAGATGGGCGTCAAATCCAGCAAATCCATGATCTTTACAAAGTTCAAACCAACTGGACTTCAACAGACATGAGAAAGAGATAGAAGAGAGATGGGCGTCTAATCAAAGAGACCTGGAGCAAGGGGAGCAAAAACGTAGAGCAAACATTCTTATCAGGAATGGAAGGAGAGGTATAATGCAGAGAGGTGTTAGCAGGAGAGAAGGAGAGGATGAGGAAGAAACAGAGGAGTAGAAACTTGAGGGTGAGAGGGGGCGGCGCAAGTTGAACTGTTTAAGAATGAAAAATGAAGTAGGGTTTCGGGTTTTTGTGTGTGTGTGTGTGGGTGGGTGGGATGTGTGTAATATTATTTAGAAGAAAAAAATTAAAGGGTAATTAATAATATATTTAGGAAAAAAATGTAACGTTTTAATAATATTTGGTAAGAAAATAATTAATTTAAATTTCATTTATCTTGAATTTAAATTATACTTGTTAAATTAATATTTTTTTTTCATATATATAATTAAATAAAAATGAACAGTACAAAACCGGAACGGTACCCGAAACGGTACCAAAACCGGAACGTTCCGTTCCAAACACAAAACCGGAACGGTACCCGGGACGGGATTAATAACTATGCTTCCCTTTACTATCAACAACCAACCATTAAAATTACCAAAAAAAAAACAACCAACCATTAAAATTACCAAAAAAAAAACAACCAACCATTAAAGGCGTGTCCCTAGCTCCGGAGACAACCCACAACGGCCTGCATTTTTTTATTATTGCTGTGGTCCCATGTCCGGTGTCACCCACGTGATGCGGTATAATATAAACGAGTCACTGGCCTGCAGCGATAGATTTCTTTTACTCGTTTAATATTTGTAATTTTTTATTTTTTTATTTTTTTATATAGTTTCAATCCCTTTATTTTTTTCAGTTCTTCTCCGATAATTTTTAAATTTTTGTTTGTAATTATATATTTGATTTTTAATTTTTATTGTAATTTATCTTTATATGAAATGCAGTTTGCGTTAAAAAACAAAGTAGATTCAGCTTAGCTTGCATGAAATGAGAGTGAAACTCTCTCTTATGCATGTATGTGAATCTTTTATTGTTAGTGATTTGCTATCTTTGTGTTTTTTTTGCCTATGTGTGACTTAGTATATTTTTAGTTTAAAGTAATTTTTATTTAAAAAGAATTTAAATTATTTTTTATTTTTTAATATTTATTCCTCATATTATTATATTAAAAGTATTTCAGAACACTAAGATTAAATTAATTTGAGATTTAAAAAAACAAAACTTAATTCAATTTTATATATATACTAGCCATTAACCCGCGCCTCGTCGCGGCCGGAACTTTGTTTTTTCAACGTAAAAAAATATTAATTATGTGAGATTATTTTATTATAATATAAATTTAGGAAAAATAATAAATTTGTGCAAAATTCTTGTGAAGTGCAAGTTTCTTATAAAATATATGAATTTTAAATCAATGTAAATTTATTTATTTAGTAGGTTTCATCAAAATCAACATAAAAAACATCGTCGCGACAGATGACGACTCCAGTGGGGACATTGCCGAACTCAGCTTTGTTTGTTTAATTGTTTATTCTTTAGTTTATTTTTAACACGCATTTTTACTGCTTTAGCTTGCATTTTTAATTTCAGTTCATGCATAACATCGGATATGAATTAATATCATCATACATTTGTGAAAAAACCTAATTCTAGGTTAGGTGGAGAGTAGCGATCTGGCTCATGACTTTCAATCATTGTTCAAATTCATGAAACGCCAACTATGAGCTGAGAGTTTACTCGATAATGGCGATCACATCGTGCCCCAATCATTTCTTAGAAACCCCTATACCAGCTTCACGTAAAGAGGTCACTAGGCAGTTTATAGATCTTTGAGACCATGTAGAAAGCTTACCCCTCATGTAATGACTCAGAACTTGTCCTTAAACTCCCTGATAATTCACACTCAATGTGTATGTACATACATTTGTATCCACATTCATTCATCATTGTGCATAACATATCATCAACAAGTTAAAATATAGGTCCCTGAAAAGCTTTGATTCATAGAGTTTACAACACTCGACTACGCCAAAGAAATATAGAGGACGAAGAACGTGCACATCAAGATGCTCACTTTCAAGGAGAGTTGGATGCTTTAAAAGATAGTGTAGCTCGCATTGTCAGTTTACTTGAGCAGACACTAAGAAATGCCTCTGGTAAGTGTCCTTCAACTAGACCCGCGACAGCTGCTCAAACCCAAGTAGTGAACTACCTTGAAGAGATAATTGGAGAAAGGGTTCAGGATTATCAACAAACTCCCCAACCTTTCTATATATATAAAAATTTATTAAAATTAATAAAAATATATATTATAAAAAAATAAAATTGTTGCATCAACTTTGATTTTATAAAAAATAAAAATTATATTTAATTTTTTTTCTTTTAATTTTTTCATATATATAATTAATTAATTACATATAAACAAAACAACCTCGAAACGGCACACCAAAACACTCCGAAACCAAAATATTTCATATCAATAGAAAAAACAAAACACCAACCGAAACAGTATTAACAACTTTGTCTGTAACAGGAATTATATGCACCCTTTAACTGCCTTGCTTGTCATTTATAGTGCAAAAATTTCAGGTCACATGACGGAATTTACTCATCAAGAAGTTCACAGTCAATTCTCTGGAAGAATAACTTGTGCTTGTTAAGGTCATAAGCTACATTGTAGTGCTGCTGAGCCATCAACCCAATCACAGAGAAATCTTTGAGATCTTTGCCATGGACGCTAGCTTGCCTCACCGCCATGCAAAATATATTTGGTGTGGCTTGATAAAACATACTTTCAGTGTCTACCACCAGATCTGCACCCTCAGCAAAGTGAAATGTGACTGCTGGAAACCCAACAAGGTCTCGACTCACCTTCCCCTTGTAACATAGGAATGAGCCCCGCATAAATGGTGTTAAGAATCTATCTAACAGATTGCGAACCTCCATTTCAAGTGCTCTATATTCGTTTTCAGCTAGCCAAGTAGGTGCTGTCCCTGAATCAATTATCACTCTTCTTTTCTTCCCTGTCCTTTTAAAGGCACCAGGATCGATGACAAGCCTCGTCTCTCCAACACTAATTCCTTCCAGAATGACCTGGTAATGGCCATCAACTAAATCTAAAGGTGTTGAATAGCCCTCCATGCTCACTCCTTCGCTTAAAACCAACTGGTTATAGCTGTAGTCAGGATCCGCTATATTACCGATGCAATAGGAAAATGTAGATCCCATTTGATTCACTACAGATGTGATTCCACTGCCGAGACCAAAGACCCCGGTGAAACGCCTGTCCGCGTAATTTCCATTCCTATGACTGCACCCAAATAGCACATTATTGACAGCATTTGTGCCATCATCTGAACTTCCAAAGATCAGTTGCTCTGTGGCAATGACTCCCGCTGATGGTAGACCTTGTACATACGTTTGGCTATACACACATTGACTTGTCGAGTCACATTCCGCACTGGGGGCGTAGCGACATATGGTGTTTTTGCATGACAAGCTCTCATACGTGGAAGAAATGGAGGGGTCTAGCATTGGCCCAATTAACTGTCGGGAACAGCTTTTACAAGGAGCGCATTGTATCCATAAGAGGCTGCTGCCTGTGTCCATTATTGCGAGTTGTGGAACAGGTGGCTGTCCCATGGAAAAATTTACCAAGAACAAGGGTTCGGAGGCACTAGGATGGAGATTGAGCCAGAAATCATGGATGTCAAAATCTCTTTCAATTTTTCCATACAAGTAGGCTAGACGAGCAAGTGAGGTCTTCATAGTGCGTTCTGTGCGGTCTGCAACTGTGTCATTGGAACTGTAATATGGGGAGAAAATGGAATCACGGTGAATGAGTTTTGTGACCATTCTTGTAGGTTGTATTCTAGAGAATTCAAGGTTGTTTGCAATTGTCAACGCAAAGTGGGTGCTGAAAATCAAGAGGAGGGATGAAACTAACACAGACACAGTAATACTGTCCATGGCAGTAAAATCTGAAAGCTTGTGTTAGTATTCTCTGCCTTCTTTTATCCAAATCCGGTACCTTGATTAACTTATAAAGCATAACCAATAAATGAAGGCGTCCTATCACAGAAAGACCCTGTTCCTGGATATGGTGGAGAAGGCATAAGAAAAGGAAGAGATCGGTGCACAAAGGGCCACTTTTTATCATTAAGATTCGATTATGCTTCTGAATTTAAGGGTAGAAAAAAAAAACTAGAGAAAGTGGAAAAGGATCCTTTCTAATAAGCAATCTCCATTAGTCCAATAAATTACAAGGAGATAGGGATAAGAAAATAGCATGAATCTCATGCAGTTGGAGAAGGAGAAGGAGAAAGAGAATGATTTATAGGATAGTAATATTTGGGGAGATAACAAAAGAACATGAGAATCCTCTCTGATAGTAACTCCCAAGGTAGCTCAAATTGCCAATTTAGTATTTGTGTCACAATCAGCTTACAGTTTGGCTGCATGGAAAATAAATCTTTTCTAGCTCAAGAATCGTCTCTTCATCACGCTCTCTGCTGCATATATTTTTCTAATAGATCCACTGTGTTAGGTGGCTGACTGTCACAACTACCTAAAAATGAATCATAATATTTGCAAGTTTTCCAGGACTGATCGTATAAGCTTGTTTATAAGTAGGATTACTCTATTTGCAAGTTCTTTCAGCAGAACATCTGTACCAAACCTTACTAAATTTCCAGAAAATTTAGAAAGGGATATGCTTGATATTTTGAAGATGGTGTCACCTTTCGCTATAACAACATTGTTTGTATTTTAATGAGATTGGATTGCATTGAGAAATCAGGAGGCAGTGGGATAATCACATGATGCAATTCGATTAAGTTCCATCGAATTACGATTCTAAATATTCTTGAGTGTTTCTGCTAGGAGTCACCTAACAAATGCTTCTTAGAAAGAAAACTGTTTGGTGGTGGTAGCAGAGAGTAGCCTGGGCAATGAGGTATCCACTTATGGTGATGTCCGGCAATTGTGGCATTCTGATGCTGGAAATGTTCACTGGAAAATGTGTTCACTGAAGGTCTGATCCTCATAACTTCGTCAATTCTGCTTCGCCTGAACAAGTAGCACAGATTTTGGAAACAATTCCTCTTCTGGAAACAGAAATAGGGGAGGCAAACACATACAAAGCTCGTAAATCGTAATCACAGAATCATATAGTTGGAATTGGAGTTTCTTGTTTTGTTGAAATCCCAAGAGTAATATGAACACGTGATGCTGCTACCATCTTCAAATTCTTGATATTTGCATGGCAACCTTGAGATATCACTCAGGCATTGTAGACTTGACTTTGAAACCTGAATCCCATAGGGCTTTCGTGATCTTTCCAAATTTCTATCTCCTCCCTGGGGCTGTCTGAAAGCCAATACAGGTGGGTGATCTAAGTAGATCATCTCTTTTAAAGAGTTAACTGGACAGTTGAAACAAACTTGAAAAGGGAGAAAAATAATAATAATAAAAAAAAACCCTCCAAGGTAACAATGTTACAGATAAGAATATTATAAGAAAAATAGCAATCTCGAATAACTTGCCCAAAAGCATTAGCTCGGATAAAAGGAACCACAAAGGCATAAGCCTGCATAGAAAAAGTCCAATCCAAAATTACTTCACCTACCATCTGTATAATTTATATCAAGCATTAAATAATCACACATTCTTCCACCATCTGTATAATTTATAATTTGTATCAAACATTAATTTGTTTCCATGCAAGTTTGCTTGATTCATGGTTATATATACATACAAAAACAAAAATCAAGGCATTTTTGTAAATTGTTATACCTTAGAATAAACAAATTTAAATCGTAGGGTGTTTTACTTTATCTTCTTATTTTTGTAATTATTGGGGTAATCTATGACATTTTCATTTTTAACATTGATTTTTTTGTTTTTAATTTCATCATTTATTTTGAATTTGTCATGTATAAATCTTCCCAATTTGTTTTCCCTTAGCCCTTTTGTAAAAATAGTAATGTTTTCAATTTCATTTTTCAATCCAAGTTTATGTTGTATTTTTTTTATTCTAGTTTAGTCCTGATTCTTCTTCTTCTTATTCTAATTATTATTATGTCAATCTATTTGATCTATTTTTCTTTTCAATTTAATTTGCTAATCAAAAACAAAATTCTTGCCCTCTAATTTATTTTTATTTTTATTTTGATGTTCACCCTCATTATTTTTTAAAAAAATTGTTATTGTTAAATTCATTCATTGCTATTTGATTTATTAGAGATTGAACTTCATATTTTTTTCAAGTATGATGCTTCGCAAGTTTAAAAAGCTAATGTGGGTTGATGTTCTTTTTTCTTTTTCTTATTTTTCTTTATCGATGTAACATTCTTAACATTTTTGTACAAATGCTTTATAATAATTTCACAACACTTTAAAGTTTTTTTTGTAACTAGTCAATGAAATGGTCAACTGTTTTATCTAGCAGTTCAATAGGTCAACTGAATCAATCTAAATGTATTAATATTTCTAACTCAATAAGATTCTATCAAATTCCAATATAGTTTTCTTTGTATTTTAGATGTCCCAAGTGTTGGCATTAATCAAGTGAAATCAAAAGCACTTTGAAACCATATATTCATGCAAAACCCATATATCTATTTCCAACCAACTTATACTGGACTCAACCTCAGTGTATTCATCATTCCTTAAATTAGATCTCATTGATCCATAATACCATTAAGAACTATTAATCTTCACATTATGAGTAACATTAATAAAACAACATGATGATTATAATAATATCTACATTAACGATATACAAGTTCAATTAATTACATTGTCTCTACACAAAATGCAATTGCATTCATAACATAAATTTACAACTTTATTTTATAAGTTTTGAGTGATTAGTTACAAGACAAAAATAAATTCCTATAATTACATCCCAAAAGCTAGATTATACATGTTATTCCTTATTTTCTATATATAAACTAGGGTAGCAATAATTAGTTATTCATGATGAGCCTATGAATTTCATGTAACAAAAAATAATATCATTATTTAAGTCTCAAGTTATAGATTATCATAACATTAGGAAATTTCATCTAGAAAAGTTCTTAAGCAATTATTGTGATCATTTAGCTTCTATGATGAGGACCAGCCACATTAAGTGTAATCACGCAAATGATCCATTGATGGTGCCAAGTGGGTCTATGACAAGAGCTAGGACAAAGACACTTAAAGAGGCATTTGATGTGCTTGTTTAGAGTGTAGGAAGTAAGATGAACCTAAAGGAACAAAGGACACTTATGGAGCTTAAAAGGCAATCTCTACTTTATCCAATCAAAGTCTAAGAAGGGTCTCATTCAAGTTCTGCAAAGGGTTGATGTGTTAGGTCATATGTCAACCTTGATTTTGGCTTAATTTTCCTAATACAACATGAAGTTCAAGTCCAGATTACTTCCTAAAGAAAGGAGGATTTTTAGCATTCAAAAAAAGAAGTCTCCTATTCTAGGAAGGAAACATAAAAGTCAGCAACATTCAAAGCCGAATAAATCTTCTTTATCTTATTTTTATGTGGATACAACTAAAACTTTTTATTTTAAATTCATATTTTATATTTTAGGGTTAACAAACATTTAACCTAAGTTTCAGATTATATTTTCTTGTCCATTGTTTCTGTCTTTTTACGTGAACTTGAAGCAATTTCTTTTCTCTTTTTTTCCGGATAGAAGAGGAATATTCCATTTATTTGAAATTGGATATTAATATTGCTCAGCTACTATAAGAGCATCGAGGAGACGTTCACTTGAAAATTTATCAAATAGAAGAGAACGAGCCATATGCCCGCGCGTTGCGCAGGGTTGTTGCCAATGTATGAAGTTAATTTATTTTTTTATATATGTTTAATTCTGCCAATGTACAATATAATGAATATTTTGCTGTCAAAATGGTACATGTATGTAGAAAAAACCAAATAATTTTTCGTGAGCAATGATTAAATTTTATTCATCCGCTCACAACTCTTGAATTTTTGTAACTCTGGCAACGTTTGCATTACTGTCTTACTCTTTGGTTATATGTCGTTGTTGTAACAAAACAGAGTGTTTTGTTTTGTTTTTGAATAAAATAAACACAGGCAAAATAAATACGGTTAAAAAAAGGGTTTTTTAACATTTTCAAACAGTCTTGGTGGGAGACGTTTCGAGAAAACATGAAATGAAATGTGATCTTCATGATGTATTTTTAAATTTTAATAGGGGAGATATGTCGTGTTCAGTTGTTATTTGTGCTGTATTCACAGTTTGTGATGGCCATGTTTTTGGGTTAAAGGGAATAGTTAAAAAACGCATGAAACAAAAATTTAAATAGGTTTCAACAGGTATGCAGGGAGTGTAAAAAATTCAGCCACTGGATGTGTATAATAATTGATTAGTTCATGTGCGTAAAACTCGTTTTTATAATCTTTTAAAAATTTTCAATAAGAAATGTTACACAGGTTTGGCACTTTCACATGAAATAATCAAGAAGAAAAAAAATTTATGACAGCCTTTGTTTGATGATAAAGAAAAAAATAATAATGTAGTTCGATAATTTTAATTGAATATAATTTCTATGCTTTGTAGATGGTTGTTAAGTGTCCTCTATTAATTTGACATGCGAGTTGAATGTGCAAACAATAATTATCAATTGTTTTTAATTAAATAGTTTGAAGATGGGTATGTATAGGAATTAAAGTATATTTTGCATATTAAATAGTCGGAAGCTTTGACTATTAGCGGGGAAAGGATTATAATTCGGATTAAACCTTGAAGATTGTGCTGGCACACCAAATGAGTATGAAGGAGCTTCATTCTCTAGTTGTGGCGTGTCAAATGAACAATCTTCTTCATTAGAAAATATATGCGTTCCTTGCAGGCGTTGTCGTTTACTACTCATTAGTGCATGTATTGAAACTAGAGGGATAAAATATTGAAAAAAAATTTAATATGAAATGGAGAATACAACCAATTAATATAATTCAAATTATAAAATTTTTGGAACTATTGATACATCTTAATTAGACAATGTTAAAGTGGTTGATAATAATTGTAAGCAATTTGCAGGAATAATTTATTGCAAGCTAACACCAAATGAATAAATTGACAAACAATGGGTGGCAAAAAAAAGAAAAAAGAAGTTGTAGCAAAAGATAACAAAGTTGAAACAACTAATGTGTTTAATGGAGCAGGAAAGGTTAGAAAAAAACGTGAAGGCAATAATAAAACATATTAAAGCAAGAGGAATGCAGATATTGAAGGCAAATATAACAAAGCTTAAGACATACCAGGAAATCAATTCTGATCGCACGAATTAATTTGAACAGGGCAAAATCAACAGTAGCTGATAATTTAATAAGACATAGACAAAAAATTGCATTAATGTATGAATTTAATATTTTTGTAACAAACTAACAAACGAAATTGAGCAAACCTTGATGATAATTAAAAAGCAGCTTGATAGCAGTAGTCGCCAAACAGCCAACAGCAAGCAGAAACTGTCAATGATGGAATAATCTGTTGAACAAAAAATAAAAAAACCAATGAAAAGGCATGAATAGAAGTGCAGCAATTGCAATAGGATGACTATTTTGAACATAGATTGAACGGAAAATAGAAAACAACACACAGAATGGGGAAGACAGAGCAAATAATTGTATTGAGGCAACAAAACTTGCGGAACACATGATACAACAATGTACAGGAAATTAGAATTTCAATCTGGAACATATTAAAATATGCACACCATAACATAATTAATCAAGAAAAATGTGAAAATGGATAATAATATAAGAAAAATACTAATTTAGGCAATAAATGCAAATGAAAAATGAAACCAGTAATAAAAAACGAAATTAGGAAGAATTCAAAAAGAAATTGCTCGATGAACCAATAAAGTAAAAACCAAATAAAAAATTGAACAACAAACTGAAAATAATAATCTAAACTCAAATTAACATCTATTGTAAAAAAAAAAATTAACAGAATCAAAGCAGTCTTAAAGGCATCAACAATGAAAAAAAAATTTTATCGATAATCTAAATCACAAATTGAAAGCGACAATAGAAATTGAAAAAACAATTAATGGAAAAAAAAAAAGAGAATATTTACATTGGAATTGATCTTCAAACTAAGAAATTAACAATACAATGATCAATTCAAGTCAGTAACTGAAAAATAAACCTGAACTCCAAAGGTGTCATAAAATTGAAAACAGTAAATAAAATTGATGAATAAATTTGTGATTTTTTTTTAACACAACTGAAGCGAATCTGTTTTTAAACTAAAAGAATTAGTTATGTAATCAGCAATGGGTAAAAAATGACAGCAGCAATATGGTAAAAAACATCAGAAATAATCACAGCAAATGGAAATGAATCAAAAACAAAGTAGTAATTAAATAAGTAACTAAAAGCTCAAAATTGCAAGCAGCAGACATGAAACTTAGCGACAATTTTTTTTAACAAATTAAGACAATTGAACTTAAATTGTTTGTAATAGCAACAGAACAATTATCTAATTAGGAATTGAAATAGCAAACATCAACGCCCTTATGAAAAACATTAAAACTAATATGAAGCAACTAATTTATTGCATGAAAAAATCATACCGCTGAAATAAAATATGTTGTTGAAACTAATAAAACAGCTATAAAATAAAAAATTGAAGCAGAAAATAAAAATGACAATATTAAATGAAATAAACATCAATTGCAAGAACGAATCTAACACAATTAAAGCAACTTTAAAGGCACTAAGAACAAAACAATCTAACAGGAAAAAACAAAATATACTAATATAAACTCAAATTAACATCCATTGCACAAACAAATCTAACACAATTAAAGCAATTTTAAAAGCATTAACAATAAAAGAGCATCGTAACTTGTGATTTAAATTAGAAACTGAAATAGCAACATAAATCGAAAAAACTATTAGGGGAAAAAAATTCAGAACACTTCAACGGAAATTGATCTTTAACCTAATAGATCAGCTATCAAATAAGGAATTGAAAAAGAACTTCAACCTCAAAGGTATCAAGAGAAAAAGAGCAAATAAACTGATAATTAAAGAGCCTTTTTTTAATATTTTTAGATCAATTGCTGGCAACGGTAATAGAACAGTTATCAAATCAGCAATTCAAATAGCAAACGTCAATATGTTCATGGATAGCATTAACATTAATATGATCCATCCAATTTTTTGCATGAAAAAATCAAGGCTACGAAAAAACCAACAAAATAGCTATCAGATAAAAAATCAAAGCATAAACTAAAAAAGGTAATATGAATTGGAACTAATATCAATTACAGGAACAAATATAAAAAAATCAAAGCAACTTTAAAGGAACTAATAACAAAACAATGTAATTGGCAGAAAACTGTAAATAGTAATATAAAATGAAATTAACAATCAATGTGTAAACAAATTTAAGAAAATGAAAGTAACTTTAAAGACTTTAACAATAAAACAGCAGCGTAACTTGTAATTTAAATTAGAAAGTGAAAACATCAACATAAATTGAAAGAACAGTCACTATCAAATAAGGAATTAAGATAAGAAAATGAAAATAAAGTTGAACTCCAAAGGCATCAACAACAAAACAGCAATTAAATCGATAATTAAATTCAAAAACAGAAGCAGCAACACAAATCCAAAGAATAATCAGTGGTAAAAAGAATGCAAAATATTTTAATCAAAATTGACCACCAGTTTAACAAACCAGATATCAAAGAAGTAATTGAAATAACAAATTGAAAATAAATCTCAACTTCAAAAGTATCAACAGCAAAACAGCAATTAAGTCGACAATTGAAATTTAAAACTGAACTAACAATATAAATTGAAAGAACAATTAGTGGGTCTAAATTTTATAACACTTTAACTGAAATTGATGTTTAGCTTAACAAAGTATCTATCAAATAAATAAGTGAAAGAAGAAATCGAAAATAAAGTTCGACCGCAAAGGTATCAACAGCGAAACAGCAATTAAATCGACAATTAAGATTAAAAATTGAAACAGCAACATAAAAGAAAAGAACAATTGAAGGGGAGAAAATTTTAGAACTTTTTAACCAAAATTTATCTTTAATATAATAAACCAAGTATTTAAGATTAGAAATTGAAACATCAATATAAACAAAAAGAACAATTAATAGGAAAAAAAATTAGAATATTTTGACCGAAATTGATGGTCAACGTAATAAACCAACTATCAAATAAGTAATTAAAATAAGAAATTGAAAAAAAACTTGAACCTCAATGGTATCAAGAGTAAAACAGTAATTATATGGACAATTAAAAATAGAAAATGAAGCATCAAGATAAATAGAAAGAAGAGTCGGTGGCAAAAAAAATTCAGAACATTTTAACCGTAATTGATTTGCAGTCTAACAAAGCAGCTATCAAATATGTAATCAAAAGAAGAAATTGAAAAAAACCTTAAACCTCAAACATATAAAAAGTGAGGCAAAGCTGTTTTAAAAAAAGAAGTAGCCATGCAATTAGCCATGGCGTAAAAATGACAGCAAGAATATGGTAAAAAAAACATTAGAAATAATCACAGCAAATGGAAATGAATGAATAACAAAGCAGTCGTTATTTATATAAATAAATTAATTTGATGAGAAGATGTGCAAAAGATTCATGCTAAACAAAGACAAAAATAATAATATATTGGAGCAGCAAAACTAATATATCCCATTACACAACAATGCAACGTTAATATTGGCAACGATACTGTGAATGAAATGATGGCCAAGCATATTGCGTCATGCAAGGCAAACAAACCATGTAAGATAAACATGAAGCAATAGAAAGTAAAGAAAGAACTGACCGTCAATGGAGGAATCAAACGCTAAAGACTTTATCCCATCAGACGTCAGTGCAAGCTGAACATGGACAATGACATTATTGACGAAATTATGACCAAGCATATTGAGTGATGGAAGCCAAAAAATTATGCAAGCTGAACATGCAAGAACATAGAAAAAAACTAAAAACTTACCGTAAATTGATCAATGAAACCCAGAGGACTGTGACGGAAGACGTTGCAGTGACAGAAATTAACAAACAACAAAAGAAATGCGAAATCGAAACTGGGACGAAGGAAAAGGAGAAATGCGATAAACGGGAATTCAAGCAAAAAACAGAAGAATTAACAATGAAGCTGACGTTGAATTTAGAAAGAGAGGTCTGCAAAGGGTGGAATGAAAATGTATGAGCTGCGTGAAGCGCAACTTGTGAAGGATTTTAGGCGCCGTCAGCGACAAAAAATATTAATTAGATTGAGGGTGAGCTGTTACTTTTTTTCCTCGACTGCATAACTAATAATGAGATGCATTAAATGCTTCTGTGGCAAAGTTAATGCCCATTTGAAATTTGTAATGGGTAAATTTTGCAATTAAATTGAAGAAGCCACGCATGTGCTCTCGTGCGTGCAAACTGAGAAGAGTTTAATTCTGGCTCAATGAACGCAACTTTTTTTTTCCTCTCATTTTGACAGTGTAACTCACGCAGCCTGCATGATTTTTTCGTTCTCTCTGAGGTATGCGGCTCACCTTGTCTCAATCAACGCCGCCTGTATGAAATCTGAATCACAGCTTCTCGATTGACAAAGAAAATAATAATAATGGTGGCATGAAAATGCATGAGAAAAAGTAAACTCTGCGATTAAAAAACACGTCAGCTTGGAAAAAAAAATAAGAAAAAGTAACTTGAAAGCAAAAAACAAACAGCCTGTAAACAAATAATCATAAAAATAATAATAAATCAAAAAAAGGAAAAACACCACAGCTTGAAAGAAAAGGAAAACGAAAAAGCAAAGCAATAAAAATAATAATAAATCAAAAAAAGGAAAAACACCACAGCTTGAAAGAAAAAGAAAATGAAAAAGCAAAGCAATCTCTGCGCCGAGGGATTCGAACCCCTGCGCGCTGAAATTTTCAACGCGCATCGAACCTCCAGGCCATAGCCACCCACATGTCTATTTCCACCATACAAAATACAAATATTAGCGTTGTTTAAAAAAAAAAAAAGGCGCACAAACTCGCGCGAAGAAGCGAGCCAAATATCCAGTGCACAGTAAATGTAGTCTGCGTGAACAGGATGCCGAGCTGTTATAGCTCTTTAGTTAATTGTCATCAAATTCATAACCTCCGCTAAGCAACTACCACCACCTTATCTCTGGAAGTTAGTACGTTGAATAGTTGATAGCTGGAAAATTGTTTCCACTACAGATGAAGGACAAAGCACTCCAACTCCCAAGACATGTACTTTAATTATCTATCTCTCCTGTACACCGAGAGCAACTACACAAAATGAGGGAAATATTTTACGAGTCTAGTAACCGAGTAAAATCTTGATTGTTCCAGATTCTTATAAGATATCATGTTTTGACTCGATCTCAAAACCTGCTGTGCAGATTACACTACGTCTCTTGGGGACAATGTAGCCACTTTGCTGTGTTTCCCAGCATACATACATTACCAAAATAACAGGCTGCCTTTCAAACACTATGAAGCAAATGTCATTTATGCGAAACATGCCATGGAGTGAAGGAGAAAAGAAGAGGCATTTATGGGGCATTGTTGCAGGCCAAGGGAAGGTGAATGAACAGTGCCTAAGCATCTTTATATTGAATGCATCAACCAGACGCGATGTTTAGCTGAAACATATCATTTTTCAGTATTATAAATCCTTACAGTTCGTGTAGCTTCTCACCTCGGATTGATGGCAAGGCCCGGTTAGAAGACATGAAGGGAACCTGAAGAACTCGTGGCTACTCCAAACGACAAGGAAAATACTGTTGACGGGCGCATTGCCCCCCTTCGGAAACTATACAGATTCTCAAGAAAAACAGGACACATTAACACAGTAATGCTACAAGACCTTACTGTTTATTTGAATTATTATAAAATATACTAAAAAATTATAAAATATACTAAAAAAATCAGTGTTTCACTGTTTATTGTGACTAAAAACACTGTGGATTATAATAGTGTATTTTGGGGTCGGGTCGGTTTTCAACTCAGTCGGTTCACCGATTTATTGATTTTTTTATATTTGTTTGCATAGTAAAATAACGTTTTTGTCCCTCGAAAAAGACAAAACGAGTTTAATACTGAGGGGCTTCACATGAATTTCACACTTTTTAAAAATGACTAAATACTAATCTATCCCATATAAGACAAAACACAATTCTTGCCGGGAGGGGTATCACGAGTATTTCCTATTTTTGAAAATGGCTAAATACTAATATACCCTCCAATAAGATAAAATTGAAGAATTTGTTATAGGGGTGTTCCGGTAATTGATCACATTTTTTTTACTATTATCTGTCGAATTGCGCGCGCGTGTGCCACACGCAGACGTCAGTGTGTAGCCTCACGCCCGCTTCGGGCAACGCGTGTGGCGTCCTTCAGCAGGTGAAAATGAGCTTCTGACGTCTCCTCCGATGCTCCTCCTTGTGGTCTTCCTCATGGTGTGACACATTTTGGCAAAGGGTGGTCGTCGTAACGGTGGCCGGTTGAACTTTTTTTTCTGTTTTCTCTCTCCTGCACGCTAAAGTACAAGAGAGGCCACCGGTTTTATGGTTTGATCACTTTAGTCCCTGCGCTTTTAATTTTTTGTATGATCCTGATTTCTGTTATATAAGTTTTGATTTTTTTCAATTGGGTCCTTCGATTGAAATTAATTATATATTTAGGTTTCACTTCGGTACTCCTTTTAATTTCTGGATTGGGATCAAATACCTTAATATATTCAGTACAACAATTTTGATTTTTTCAAATTTGTTCTTTGATTGAAATTGATAATATATTTGATTTTCATTTCGGCCCTTATACTTTTAATTTTTGATTTTAATCCCTTGATTTTTTTTTATATTTCTGGAATAGTACCTATTTTTGTCCATGTATATATAAGTGTGCTCTTAGCTTTGGTTTTTAATTTTTATTATTTTCTTATTTGTTGAGGTGGTACTTAAAAAAATAATAGCTCTTAAATTTTAATTTGTATCTATGATCATTTGAAAATTGATATTTCTGTTTTTTTTTCTCTCTCTTTGTTCTTTCTTTTAGTTTTTTATTCGTTTTTTTTATTTTCAAGTCAAATGAATTTTTTTGACCTGATAATTTTTATTTTTATTTTATATTTTATTTTATTTTTTTGTTTGATTTTTTGTTAAAGTTTTTAGGATTTTTTTAGTCTTTCATTTATTTTTGTTTTCATTATTAACACAATAATAATAATATTTTTTTTTTCTTAGTTACACTTTTGTTAATATTTTTGAGTTTTTTTTCTCTCGAGATAATTTTATATTTTTTATTGTTTTGGCAGTAATAGTAATGATAATTTTATATGTTAAGACTTCGATGTTGTTGTTGTTATAATAGGGTGTGTTAATCTGTTTTATTATATTAAACATTGCATATATAGATATTATATTTTATTTTTGAACTAGCAAATCCTATTAATTTCTTTAATCCCAACAATTATAAAAATTATTTGTCCAGCCCGCAACGTAGTGCGGGCAATTTTTTTAATTTTTATGTCAAATGATTTTTTTTCAGCTGATAATTTTTATTTTTGTTTTATCATTTATTTTATTTGACTTTTTGCTCTTTTTATAAAAAAATTAGGATTTTTTTAGTCTTTGATTTTTTTTTCATTATTAACACAATTATAAAAATAATAATAATAATAATAATAATAATAATAATAATAATAATAATAATAATAATAATAATAATAATAATAATAATAATAATAATAATTTTAGGATTTTTTTTGTGCTTACTCTTTTGTTAATGTTGTTGAGTTTTTTTTTTCACGAGGTAATTGAATAATTTTTATTATTTTCTTTTTTGTTGATGTGGTATTATTTTTGAAAAATTTAGTTCTTAAATTTTAGTTTGTGTTTATGATCATTTTAAAATTGATATTTCTTTTTTTTCCTCTTTTTTATTTCTTTTTTTTATTTGTTTTTATTTTATTTTTATGTCAAATGATTTTTTTTCAGCTAATAATTTTTATTTTTGTTTAATCATTTATTTTATTTGACTTTTTTCTCTTTTTCTAAAAAAAATAGGATGTTTTTAGTCTTTGATTTAATTTTTTTTCATTATAAACACAATAATAACAATAATAATAATAATAATAATAATAATAATAATAATAATAATAATTTTAGGCTTTTTTTTGTGCTTATTCTTTTGTTAATGTTGTTGAGTTTTTTTTTTCACGAGGTAATTGAATAATTTTTATTATTTTCTTTTTTGTTGAGGTGGTATTATTTTTGAAAAAATTAGTTCTTAAATTTTAGTTTGTGTTTATGATCATTTGAAAAGTGATATTTCTTTTTTTTCCTCTTTTTTATTTCTTTTAGTTTTTTTATTAGTTTTTATTTTATTTTGAAGTCAAATGATTTTTTTCAACTGATAATTTTTATGTTTGCTTTATCATTTATTTTATTTTTTGTTTGTTTTTTTGTTAAAATTTTAGGCTTTTTTTAGTCTTTGATTTAAAAAAAAATCCATTATTAACACAATAATATAATAATTTTAATTTTTGTTCTTAACTACTCTTTTGTTAATTTTTGTGTTTTTTTCTCATGGTAATTTAATAATTTTTATTGTTTTGGTAGTAATAATAGTGATAATTTTAGATGTTAAGAGTTCGATATTGTTGTTGTTATAATAGGACATATTAATCTGTTTTATTATATCAAATTTTACATATATAAATATTATATTTTAATATCAATAATTATAAAAATTATTTAATAGCACCGACAATTAAGTAGTCTATCCAATAATTGGCCAGAGAAATTTTTACAGTACAGCCTCAAAAGGCAGAGTCTACTCTCCCATTTGTCTGTGCAGCGCACGTGCAAACCATGCTCGTGATCGTGCTGACATGTCCAGACTTCCATAAGTTAGAAACATCAGTTTCATGCTGTGTCGTTGCTCACCTTAGTTGCTTTCTTCCAATAATTATCTGACGTAAAAATTTTAATGGTCAGTTTTGTATCTAAAATATTATTTATATTATTTTTTAATATATTTTTATAAATAAAAGTTGTTTGGGTTGAAAACTTATATTATCATATACTTGCTTTTATTAAATAGAATAGGATGGTGAGATTCGAACTCTTGATCGCTGAATCAATAAGGTTCTAATACTATATCAAAGATTCATCTTATATAGAAATTTAAACGGTTAAATAAATTTCTAGAATATAATTTATATTATTTTTTATCAGATTAGATGAACTCTGATAATGGTCCCCTGCTCAGATGTGGTGAACGGTGAGAATCTATCTGCCCATTAAATTCAATAAATGCATAAGCGAACCTGAAGATGCAGGCGAACCAAAAAGAAGATCGTTCTTTCTTATTCGATCAACATACAAAAACGTAAAATGCATGTGATTCTGCTGGGTAGAGGGTTAGAATGATGTTAGCGAAATGAGATGATGAAAACTCAAAGTAAAAACTGGTACCAAAGTCCTTTTTTAATGAGCTTGTGATCAGGATTTTAACATCCTTCTGAGTTCAAAACCACTTTTTTATCCATTGTTTCGTAATAAACCATGGATAGATATTCTTAAGGAATCATCTCACCTAAAATTTTAAGTTTATAGGTAAGGTCTCAAAATATGATTTATATTATTTTCTAACACTTTCTCAGGTAAAAGATCTTTGGACTTGAAACTTGCGCTCATATTGTAGATTATCAGAGTGCTAACAAGTAAACTGAACTGTAATCAACTTGTGTTATTTGAAGATAAATTGGCTTTATAAATAGGCTTACATTGTAACTAATTCTCAGAAAAATCAGTAAAATAATAGCAACAGACTCACGACTTGATCAGCTCAGCAATAACAGGCTTGCTGACTTGATCACACTTGACAGCTGTGATTCACAGCTGTAATTCCTAGTCAATAGGATTTATTAACATTGTCATAACCCAATTTTGGGTCATTCCCCAGAAATACCCAAAAAAAATAACAAAAAAAATAATAATAATAAAATAAATGGGGTTGGTGTTGGTAGGAAAATCGGGGTGAAATTTTAATTGTTTTCAAAAGCTCGATCGTACCTCTTTTGTGCTTAGAATAAAGGAAAATGCAGATTTAAGGTTAATATGATATATTTTCGGATAAATCTGCGTAAAAATTAAGTCGAAAGATATAATCAAATTTGTATATGCCAATACAATTTAATCCTCGACCAATTAAAAGTGTAATTTATATTTGAGGATTTAATTTAGGGCCTATCGAAGAATTTAATTAAGCGCAATGACTTAATTTTACTTTAAATTGGTCAATTTAATTTTATTAAGGGCTTAGTCAACGAGAAATCAAGTTTTTAATATAATCCAGACTCAATTGACGAGAATGAATTTTTCAGAGATCAATTTAAAATTATTCAAGCCGATTACGCGAAATCGGGGACCAATTTGATTAAATTACAAGTTAACGTTCAATCGAGGGTTAAATCGCATAAATCAGAAATCAGGGACCCAAATAAAAGGGCGCGCACACATTCAAGGTTGTTGTGAAATTTTGACGGGGGTATAATTGTATAAAATTAAAAGTTTAAAACTAATTAGGGGTGCAATTGAATCAATCAAACACTAAAGGACTAAATTGCAAAATTGCAACCCACGGCCCCTGCAAAATCCTTGCAGAGGCAGCCTCTGCAAAAATGCAGAGGTCGTGGCAACCCACAGCCTCTGCAAATTTGCAGAGGCCGTGGCAGCTAACAACCTCTGCAAAATTTTGCAGAGGTCGTGGCAACCCACAGCCTCTGCAAATTTGCAGAGGCCGTGGCATCTAACGGCCTCTGCAAGATTTTTACAGAGACCGTTAGCAGAGGAGGCAGAGGCAAGAGCTGCCTCTGCCCCTATAAATTGAAGAGAAACTGAGAGTTTGAAAAAAAAAGGGGAACGAATAGGAGACGAAAGAACTGAAAGAAAAAAAAGCAAGTTACGTGAAAGAAGAAGAAAAAAAAAGGAAGAACAGAGAGTAAAAGAGAGGAAAGAAAGGAAAAGAGGCAGAAATACAAATCACGTGAAAAACAGAAGAGTTTGGCTCCGTATCATCAGTTCTTCTCCTTCTTCTTCTCCATCGGTCAGTCACCATTTTTCTCCTTCTAAAACCAGAGGAGTTTCTCCCTCTCGGTGCAGCGACTCCAGCAACCAGCTCCCGTCATTTCACCTCACCACGTAGTCACAGAATCCTCCACTAGCTTCCCAGCAACACAGGCGAAGATAGCAGAGAGCACCAGCAGCAACAGGAGCCTCCCCAGAACTCAACGTCACCGTGCACCTTTGGAAGCTCCCTCCGGCCACCACAGGCCACCGTTGGCGACGCCACCACGACAGGGATCATCACCTCGACCTCCTCTACCCAACGGTACTAACAGGTACACGTTTCGTCACACTTGAGAATTTACTGTTCATTCGTCTTCTTCCTCTAGCCAGTGCATGCAGCGGGACGCAATTTGCGTCCCACTGTTCATGCGGGCTGAGGCTGATGAAGCGGGTCGGGCTTTGTGCCCGGCCCAATATGTAATCCAGGTGGGCTTTCAGCCCACCTTGGTCGGAGGCCCACATTTTTTAGTCTAGTTGTTTGGGTTTCCGGCCCGTGAGGACTGGAAGCCCAGCCCTTAGATATTTGGGCTTCCAGCCCATGAGGGTTGAAAGCCCAGCCCCTAGATCTTCGGGCTTCCAGCCCGTGAGGGCTGGAAGCCCAGCCCTTAGATATTCGGGCTTCCAGCCCGTGAGGCTGGAAGCCCAGCCGAAACACTGCTGGGCTTCCAGTCCGTGAGGGCTGGAAGCCCAGCTCATTAAGGGTGGGCTGCCAGCCCACTGTGGCTGACAGCCCAGCCCAGAAATAACAAAAAAATACAAAAAATAAAATACAAAAAAAAAAGTATTTTTATTTTTACCACTATTATTTTTACAAAAAAAAAAAGTTTTCAAAAAAAATAATATAAAAAAAAATGAATTTTATGCATACGGCCAATACACTAGCATATTTTTAAAATTGTTTTTCTTTCAAAAATATATATTATCTTGGGTTTTTAAGAGAAAATGAGTTTTAGCATGGATTTTGCAAAGAAGAAAAATCATTTCTTGCATCTTGAGATTTTACAACATGTTTGTAAAATCCAAAGGGTATTGGCCAATATTTCAAAAAATATAAAAATCTTATTTTTTGAAATTTATTATTCACTGTTGGTATTTGGATAAATAAATCCTAAAAGGGGTTAGTATCCAAAATATTCGACGGGAATGATATGCTATTATTCACTGTTGGGATTTGGATAACTAAATCCTAAGGGGTTAGTATCCAAAATCTTCGACGGGAATAATATGCTATTATTCACTGTTGGTATTTGGATAACTAAATCCTAAGGGGTTAGTATCCAAAATATTCGACGGGAATGATATGCTATTATTCACTGTTGGTATTTGGATAACTAAATCCTAAGGGGTTAGTATCCAAAATATTCGACGGGAATGATATGCTATCATTCACTGTTGGTATTTGGATAAATAAATCCTAAGGGGTTAATATCCTAAATATTCGGTGGAGTAATATCCCATTCATCATTTAACCAACGTATTCTTTGAAAGATCAAAATCATAACAAATCTTAACCAAACAAAAACACCAAGCAGCTTACCTTAGGTAGGGCGTACTAGGGGTGCTAAAACCTTCCCTTTACGCAACCAGTCCCTTACCCTAGAATCTCTGAAAGACCAGTTTAGGTTTCCTAGTAACCATAATACTAGGTGGCGACTCCCTTTTTCACGAAAATAAAGATTAGACCTCGATACACGAATCCCCCGCTCACGGGGAGGGTCGTCGCGACGCCGTGCTCATTTTTGGGGTGCGACAAACATAAAAACAGAAAAATTAAATCCAAACAATCTTTAACATTCTCCCTTAAACTGTATGCTTGAAAGCATTCAGTTTATTTCCACGATCGAACACATCCCAAGTAATGCTCTCAGCTTCACGAAAGATTCAACCTTCAAAGGCTTAGTTAGAATATCTGCAATTTGCTCAGCGTTTCTGCAATGAACCAGTTCCACTTTGCCTTCTTTGGTGAGATCACGAAGAAAGTGAAATCTCACATCAATGTGTTTGCTCCTTCCATGCAAGACTGAATTTTTGGACAGCTTAATTGTTGAATTATTGTCACAGAACAACATAATTGGACCTTACTGTGCATGCTTCACTTCTTCCAAAATTTTGTTTAGCCAAATACCTTGACATGCGCATGATGCAGCAGCTATAAACTCTGCTTCGGTTGTAGATAAAGTAACAACGGGTTGCTTTTTTGAGGACCATGAAATTGCAGCTCCACTTAAGAGAAATACATATCCAGATGTGCTTTTACGATCTTCTGCATCCCCAGCATAGTCACTGTCACTGAAACCGATCAATTCACATTTTCCACTCTTCTGCGTCTTATAGAACAGACCATAGTCAAGTGTTCCTTTTAGATACCGAAGTATCTTTCTAAAAGCCTGATGATGTAGTTCAGTTGGTGCTTACATAAATCTGCTAATGAGGCTGACAGCGTATGTTAAATCTGGTCGAGTGGCTGTCATATACATCAAGCTTCCAATCATTTGCTTGTAATATGTACTGTCAATTTTTGCTCCTCCATCATCACAAGTCAGCTTGGTTCCAGGAATTATAGGAATTTGGACTGAATTGCAGTCATCCATTCCAAACCTTACAAGAACTTCCCGAGCAAATTTCCTTTGACAGATAAATATACCACCTACAGATTGAGTCACTTCTATACCAAGAAAGAATTTCATCTTTCCCAAATCAGTCATCTCAAATTCCTTCATCATGGATTGTTTAAATACTTTAAACATATCATCATCATTGCCAGTGAATATTAAGTCATCCACATATAAACATACAATCAAAAGATTACCTCTCCCTCCAGTTTTGATGTAGAGTGTGTGCTCATAGGGACACTTGTGAAAGCCTGCCTTGCTGAAATAATTGTCAATTCGATTATACCAAGCTCTTAGAGCTTGTTTCAACCCATAAAGAGCCTTTTTCAGTTTGTATACCAGACCCTTGCTTCCCTTTTTTATATAGCCTGGTGGTTGATCTACGAATACTTGTTCCACAAGTTCTCCATGCAAAAACGCAGATTTTACGTCCAGTTGAAAGACATTCCACTCATTCATAGCAGCCAACGAAATAATCATTCTAATTGTGTCATGCCTTGCTACTGGGGCAAACACTTCAGAATAATCAATTCCATACCTTTGTGTATATCTTTTAGCAACTAAACGAGCTTTGAACTTGTCAACTTCCCCTCTTTCATTTAGCTTTGTTCTGTAAATCCACTTGACTCCCACTGTTTTTTCTCCTTCAGGCAATTCAGCTAGCTCCCATGTGTGGTTTCTTTCAATAGCTTCAATTTCTGCATCCATAGCCTTTCTCCATTTTGAATATTTAATTGCCTCATCAAAAGTAATCGGGTCACTCTCTGCAAACAAAGCAAGATGAGCCAATGAGTCTTCATCAGGAAGTTCTTCACCACTTGTGTAATCATTCATTCAAGCTGGTTTTCTCCTTGATCTGTGCATGCTTTGTATAGGGGTTTCAGATGTCTCAGGTAGTAATGTCTCGGTAACTTGATCCATACTACCTGATTCACATTCTCCCTCACCACTGTGTGCATCTTCTTCAGTGTCAGCTTTTCCATTGTCTGCCAATTCAAGAGCCATTGGAGTCCCTTTGTCAGTGTTTTCCCAATCATAGCTGCTGTGTTCATCAAACACCACATCTCTAGAAATACAAATCCTTTTGGTTATAGGATTATAAAGACGGTATGCCTTGGATTCTTCACTCACCCCAAGCAGTACACATTTTAATCCCTTATTATCAAGTTTCATTCTCTTTGGGTCTGGAATGTGTGCATATGCCACACATCCAAATATTCTGAAGTGACTAACAGTTGGTTTCTGACCTGAACAAGCTTCTTCTGGCGTTATATTTTTCACAGAAAATGTTGGACTTCGATTGAGAACATATACACTCCATTTGACTGCCTCGGGCCAGAAGGCTTTAGGCATGTTCTTGCTTGCTAGCAAACTTCTTACCATATTCATAATGGTTCTGTTTCTCCTTTCTGATACACCATTCTGCTGCGGTGTGTACGCAGCAGTCAGTTGTCTTTTGATTCCACTTCTTTCACATACGTCTACAAACTCATTGGATGTATACTCTCCACCGCGATCTGTTCGAAAACATTGGATGAATTTTTCTGTCTCCTTCTCAACCTTTGCTTTGAACCTCTTAAACACTTCAATGGTTTCTGATTTTTCTACTAGAAAGTACACCCATGTTTTTCTGCTAAAGTCATCAGTGAAGGTTATGAAGTACCTTTTGTGGCTGTTGGAAGTGGGATTCAATGGACCGAAGATGTCTGAGTGCACCAGCTGTAGAATATGATTGGCTCTCTAAGTGCTCTCTTTAGGAAATGATTCTCTATGTTGTTTTGCAATCACACATTCTTCACATACGTTAGAGGGATCATTGATCTGAGGAAGCCCTCTTACCATCTCTTTCTTCTGCAGAGTCTTAAGTCCACTGAAGTTCAAGTGTCCAAACCTGTAATGCCACAGCCAAGATAAATCTTGGCTAGATGTCTGGAAACATGTTTGATCTCAGTAACTTCTGTTATGAGCTGAAACATTTGATTTCCATACATTTTGATATTAGCCATTAATTCCCCGTTTGAATCATGGATTTGGCACCTTCCTCTCTGTAGCAGAATTGAACAGCCTACTTCTTGCAGTTGTCCTTGGCTTATCAGATTGCTTTTAAGTTCTGGTATATAAAATACATCATCTAAGTTATGTATTTTGTTGTTTACCAGCATTTGAATACTTCCCTTTCCCATAACACTCATGCTTGAATCATTTCCAAGCTTGACCTTTTCTCGAAAAACTTCATCTAGGACACAAAAGAGGCTTTTGTTTCCTGTCATGTGATTGCTGCATCTAGAGTCAAGATATCACATTGCTCCCTTTTCAGCTGGTGTGGTTTCTGTGTAGGCCATCAATAGCATCTCTACCACAGCTCCATTGTTCACTGTGTAGGTGATCAATTGCATCTCTTCTTCATCAACAATGCTTGCCACTGCTGGTATGGTTTCTGTGTAAGCCATCAATAACATTTCTGCCACAGCTCCATTGTTCTCTGTGTAGGTGATCAATTGCATTTCTTCTTCTTCAACAGAGCTTGCCACTGCTCCATTATCCTCTGTGTAGGCCATCATTAGCATTTCTCCCTTTTCTTCAACAAAGTTTGTCATTTCTTTGTTTCCAGCTGGCTTGTTCTCTGTGTAAGCCATCAACAGCATCTGTTCTTCTTCTTCTTCTATCTCAGCAAAGTTTGCTTTTTCTTCCCTTTTATGGGGACACTCCCATTGAAAGTGACCAGTCTTATGGCAATTGTAGCATTCAACAAATGCTTTGCCAAAGTTTTCTTCTCTAGTGCCACGACTTCGTCCACGTCCTCTCCCTCTGAAGCTTCCACGTCCTCTGCCTCCTCCAAAGGGTCTCACAGCATAAGTCACATTAAGAGCTTGTTCTTGCTCAATGTGTTTAGTCATGCGTTGTTCATGCATAACTAGTGAGCTTTGCAGCTCATCTACTAACATAGTATCAATGTCATTAGATTCTTCTATTGAGCATACCACATAATAAAACCGAGAATTCATAGAGCGTAGAATTTTCTCTATGATTGTCACATCTTCTAACTTCTCACCATGCATTTTCATCTGATTTGCAGTGGTCAGTATTCTTGCAAAATACTCATTAATAGATTCTCCGCCTTTCATTTGCAGCATCTCGAACTCTTTACGAAGAGCCTGCAGCTGGGCACGTTTAACTCTACTGGTGCCTTGATATTTCTTCTTCAAAGAGTCCCATATGTCTTTAGAGGTGTCCTTCTTGAGAAGAGTCTCAAGAACAGTGCGATCTATCGCTTGAAATAAGAAATTCTTTGCCTTCAGATCCTTCAGCTTCAGGTCTGATATCGCCTTTGACTGTGCCTCAGTCAGAATTGTGCCTTCTTTTACTTCAGGAATTCCTTCCTCAATGAGTGTCCAATATTCCTTTGATTTGAGAAAGTTCTCCATCAGCATGCTCCAATGATTATAATAACCATCAAGCCTTGGAATTGCTGGTTGTACATAGCCACTCGTGTTTCCCTCAAATGCCATTTCTGGTGCTTATAGAAGACTGCTGCTTCAGATGATAAGGCCCCGTTTACAAGCTCTGATACCAAATATAGATTATCAGATTGCTAACAAGTAAACTGAACTGTAATCAACTTGTGTTATTTGAAGATAAACTAGCTTTATAAATAGCCTTACATTGTAACTAATTCTCAGAAAAATCAGCTAAATAATAGCAACAGACTCCCGACTTGATCAGCTCAGCAATAACAGGCTTGCTGACTTGATCACACTTGACAGCTGTGATTCACAGCTGTAATTCCTAGTCAATAGGATTTATTAACATAAAAGCAGACAAATTAAATCCAAACAATCTTTAATACATATTACATTGTGCTTGATTTTTTTTACAGTATTTATAAAGTCATACAAGGATTTATTTATAGTATGACTAGTTGGAAAAAAAACTACGAATGAACAAAAAGGTTTAAGAAGCTATGCCGCGTGACCCTGCAAAAACAACCACAGACAACAACCCTTGAACAGTTCATACTTCTGTCATTTGACACTACCTCACTTTCATATAAGGTTGTGCTGAGCAAACAACTAATAAATATTTGTTCCACCTAAGAATTAAGAGATGCTACAAAAAACAAATTAAGATAGATATTAATTATTTATTTTTTTGGGTATTACAAAAAACAATGAAAAAAAGTATCAAACAGGTTATGTCAGGTCACCTAGTTTTCAAATAACCTGATAGGTTATACATGTTTCAAAAGGGCAATTACAAGCCCAGGTTTTACCTAGTTCAAACCTAATAAAGACCCCACATCACTCAAGTTTCAGGTTAATCTTTTAAACTTGGTCATATTTTATAACTAAAATTGCATCAGTTAAATAAGAGTAGCATCTTATATTATAGTATAGAGTATATTGTTTTCATTTAATACTTGCAAAACCTATATTTTTCTAAAAATAATAATCATAGTTTATAAATTTATTTCTCTAGACACCTTGTATTTAAATTTGTTTTCACAGGGCACTACTCTTAGTGTTATAGTAACTTTTGTTGCTATGATTTTAATAAACTCGGGCTGCCGCACGGGTTTATGATTTAAAAAAATAAGTTTAGTAAACGGTTTTAATTGAGAATTTTTTTAAAAATACATATGTTTATTGTTTTGATTTGAATTTTAAATTTAACTCAATTCATTAAAAAAAAGATGAGTTCTATTCGACGAGGAGAGTCTTGTTTAGTTATTTTCAAACCTTAATCTTGCTTTAAAAGACAAATCACAATTGAGAGAGGATTGTTTTTTTTTTCAATTTGATATCATATATTTTGATAGTTTTGGACGGGTTTTTTGGTTGATAAATTGATTTATTTTATGTTATAAGAGTTGTTTGTTTGATCTTTATGCAAAAATAGGTTGGAAATAGATTTTTATATCAAAAAACACCCCCCTAATATTCTAGTCACCTTTTGTTATGGTTGAATTATGGGTAACAAACGACATCTTGTCCACTGTTCTAAGAATCAAATGGCCGTCTATTCATTTTAAAAAGAAAAATAATAATAACCAAGTATAGGTCTAGTCATAGTTTTAAGGACCCACATGGACCCACAAGACCCACAAGCATCTGACCAATTAAGCTCATGCATCTAGCTTTTCATATAATTTAGCTTCTTAAAAATTAAATAGTTTAAAATATATATTATAGTATATTAAGAATATATATATATATATATATATTCTTTTATTAAGTCTCATTTAATTTTTTACTTTATTCTCAAGAATTGCTCTTTTTTATAAAACCCATCATAATAACAAGATTTTTATTTTATTTGGTTACTTTACTATGGTGTCAATTTTTATTATTATATAATTAAATATAAAATATTTTTTATATAAATAAAATTATTAAACCTAATTGGATCCATGACCCAGGTTAGTAGGTATGACAAGTTGAATTGAATTGAAACGGTATGTTTCTACCTCAATATGAAAAAATATATATATATTATATTGATTTTCTTATGTCAAGTCATGTTTTTATCAATCTTTTAAGTTATTTTTAAATTTTTTAAGTTAATCAGGTCACATCATATGAGCTACTACATGATTTTTTTTTAAACTGAGGCTAAACAAGGGTTCAAGAATGATCTAAGCCTGGTTCAATGATATTTTTAAAGATTTACCTATATATGAGTGTGTTGTTATTATTATTATTATTCTTTTAATAAACTCATATCAAAATTATTAGGATGTTATTTTAAAAAAAAATGAAACTTGTTTTGCAATAATAAGAGAATGTTATATAAGAATTAAGTGTTTTGGTGAAAACTTTCTTAAAAAACAAAGAGCATGTTAACGAGCAAGGGAATTTTAGTTTTTATCCATTGCCTAATTTTTTTTGGAAATATCTTCTAAACGCTTTTGTTTTTTTGTAAATAAATAATATAAAAAAATTGTAATATTATTTTATGTTAAACATAGAAATAAAATAAAGAAATGTTTTATTACCAAATTATTTTTTCAGTAAAATCTAAATTATTGTTCGTCACAATATTAACACTATATAATTAAGTTAAACTATTGAAGGATTTCTACCATGTGAGATCATATATTTTATAAAAATTTAATTCAATATATAGTTCTAAATCTGTTTAATAAAATATATGCCTAAATGATTTATTACTGAACTTTTGTTCTAGGCAGTACAAGCGCTGCAGTGAACAAAACAAGCAATGCCATATAGGGATTGAGCTTGATGCACCACTACGTTTCTCGACTCAACTAAATACCTCCAAGGAGAGCTTTGATCACTTATATTTTGTCTCATCAACGAACACAGACCCCATTCTCACCATGCACACCCCCAAGCAATGCCATATAGGGATTCTTTCAGTTTGGCTAGAAATGGGAAGGGATATTTACATTACATTTCCATAACGGTAATAACTCAAACAAACACAGAAACTAAACCTATACATCTCTTAAATAAAGGTAAAGAATTACTTGGAAAAAAACAAAACCATTTCCCTATTCGTTCGTTTAGATTTAGTTTTTCTCATCTCTTTACTGTTTATCTTGGACCAGAGAGTTCCATGGCATAGGAATCCAATGAACGTTCATCCTCGTCCTCGTCCATTGTGGTTCCAAACATGCTGCTCGATCGATTATGGCCACTTTCATCATGCTTTGAAGCACTGGTAGGGTAAAATGTGCTTTTGTAAGCGTTGTTCGGATGGGAGAGGTTCACTGTGGGATTACTATGATTGTGTGATGCAGCCCATTTCTCCGCAAGGCCATCACCTTCAAGCATCCGGACCACTTCGGACATTTTGGGACGGTGAGCTGGGAGGTTTTGAGTGCATAGAAGAGCCACTTGTAGCATCTCGTCCACCTCAACCCGATCGTAGTTGCTCCCCAGTTCTTTGTCCACCAACTCATCCACTTTCTTCTCCTGTTGTATTTTCTTCACCTGTCAACATTGTCATGAATCAAAATTTTGTGGACGACTTTGCAATCTCCTCATTGAGTTGCAATGAATCAGAAAAACAAGCAAAATAAATCTTGTTTAAGGATGTTGGCTTGCAGGGCCAGGCCATGTGAGATGTAGAATCCTAAAGTAGCATTTTGAAGGCACACAATCTGAAAGTCATGAAACATTTGTTGAAGCAGTTCAGGATGATTATAATTAATATAGCAGAAGAGTATTACCCATTCAAGCATTGCTCCTTTTTGATTGACAGTTTTTCCAAATTCAAGAGCTCTCATTCCAGTAATGAGCTCTATCAAGAGAATGCCAAATCCAAAAACATCAGTTTTCTCAGATGACTGGCCAGTTGAGAGGTACTCTGGTGCGATGTGCCCAACCGTGCCACGAACAGCAGTGGTGACATGGGAATCTGCATGATCTAGAAGTTTGGCAAGACCAAAATCACCGACCACAGCCTCACAGAATTCATCAAGGAGCACGTTGGCAGCCTTTACATCCCTATGAATTATCTTAGGGTCACATTGCTCGTGTAGATACAAAAGACCCCTGGCAGCTCCAATTGCTATCCTCTTCCTTGCGTTCCAGTCCAGTGCAGGTTTTCCTGCTTGATGAATACATTATCTCAGGTTCGGTCAAAGCAGCCCAATATAAATCTAATTCAGTAATCATACATTCAAAATTCACATCCTGCAACCTTTTGCCACATAAATGACAATGGTGTTGGGAAGAGTTCACCTCGGGATCTCCTAAAGTTTGAACAAATTCCAATTTGAGAGTAAAGTAAGACACGGACCATTGTAATTTGAGAAATAATAAGCCAATTTAGAAAAATTTGCGAGCATGAAAATTTGAGCTATCTAATATTGCCATTGTTGAAACAAATGTTTGAGGAATTCAGCTTGCTTTTTCAATCCAACAAAATAATATATCAAAAAACTCCATCTCAGTCTCAACCTGAACAAATAAAGAATTCATAAAAAAAACAGAAAAAGAAATAAGAACAAATCTAACATGTTCCAGACCTGCACATGAAGTTAGAAACAAGCACACCAATCAGCTATCTAATATTGCCATTGTTGAAACAAATGTTTGAGGAATTCAGCTTGCTTTTTCAATCCAACAAAATAATATATCAAAAAACTCCATCTCAGTCTCAACCTGAACAAATAAAGAATTCATAAAAAAAACAGAAAAAGAAATAAGAACAAATCTAACATGTTCCAGACCTGCACATGAAGTTAGAAACAAGCACACCAATCAAGGCCTCTGACTCACATATGGTCAAGCAGCATGGAGTAAGAAACAGACAGGTACTTGGAAAATCATAAAGAGTTTAAAGAGCAGAAATTATATTGTCCACCAGGGATTATTAAGACAAAAGTTGAATAAGACAAACAAGTACCCAACCTCTAAGCCTTAAGGCCACGCTGCCATTTGACATGTAAGGATAAACCAAAAGCCTCTCATTAGAAGTGGCACAATATCCAATCAACCGCAGCAAATGACGGTGAACTGCAAGGCTGATCATCTCCAATTCTGTCCGAAACTGTGATTCCCCAGCAGTGCCAGTCAAATCCTTTAGTCGTTTGACAGCCACCATGGTCCTATCGCCCAGCTTTCCCTTGTACACATTGCCAAAACCTCCGGTGCCAAGAATGTTCTTCGAGCAGAAGTTATCAGTGGCAATTTGAAGCTCTCTGAAGGTGAAGTTCCGGAGATTTCCTAGGCTAATTAGCCCCTCTTCTCGTTTGTCTACAACATAATTCAATGACCCATTTTAGCATCTTACTGGCACATGCTGTCATTGATTGAAACTTCGGTGAAATAGGATGTTATTTATACTAACCATTAATGTTGAGTAAAATCTGGCCTTTTCGTTTCCGTCGGTGCCAAAGGATTCCAAGTGCAAGGAAAAAGAGAGACACAAGGCTGAGACTAAGGCCAAGGGCAAATGCTAATTTCTTGGACTTATGCTTACCTACGTACAGACAACAAACAAATTACCATTTGACAGAAAGGGATTAACCAAAAGGTAGACAAGAGAGGGAAATAGAAAGTTTACCAGGTGATGTTTCAAGAGAGAAAGAAAGGGGACCAGCATTGGCTGATCCCGAGCATCCTTCAGTAGAGCTGCTTCCACAAATCAATGGGTTACCAGCAACACTGCATTAACCAACAGTGTAACCAAAAAACAAAATAGAATTAGATAAAGCATTGACCATGCAGACACTAATTGAAAGATAGGGTGTTGCAGAGAAACCAATACTTGAATGTTCTGGCAGGGAACTTGGGAACTGGTCCACTGAGATTGTTATAAGACAGGTCCCTGAAATACCAGCGTTATGATGAAAGAAAGGCAAAATCCAAAGTGAGTTACATCACAAAAAAACATCATGTAAATCAGAGAGTTTTCAGCATGTTGCATGCTGTATCGTTTTCCAAGGCACTTAAACATAAAATTAAGAAAAAATAACTGGGAAAAAGAAACCTGTACTCACAAGAAAACAAGCTGTGGAATTTTGGCCAAAGACACAGGAAAAGGCCCAGACAAGCTATTGTTGTTTAGCCTCCTATTCATTACATGACAAAAAAAAAAAAAAAAAAACATCACAGCAAGTAAAAAAAACAATGATATCAAATTTAAGCAAATAAAAACAAATGGTTAGGTTGCCTTTTTCCAATTGTGAATAGTAAATGAAAACGAAAATAACAAACCCCACTACCCTACGAATTCTAGCACTGCAACTCTTTGCCAGTTTGCTTTCACTTTTATAAAAGCAAAAATCAATAGAAAGCAGAAAAAAGACATGCACTTCTGTTTCTGTATTTGTTTTCTTTTCATTCACTTTCTTGGAAACCAAACAGAATATGAAGAACAAAAACTAGCAAAATACTTACAGGTATTGGAGACTATTTAATTGACCAAGTGAGTCTGGTACCACACTAGAGAACCTGTTGTTAGAGATATCCAAAGTCTGAAGTTTTGAGAGAGTGCCAAGCTCTAGAGGGATTTGGCCAGAGATGTTATTGTTTTGCAACAACCTTCACATCACCAAGAAGTTGAAACAAAAAAAATTCAGTATCAATCATAAGGAGATATGAGGTTGTAAAATGCTACCCACTCTGCTGCATTTTTACACTCAAACAGATGAACAAAGATACTCCTACTCTCTATTTTGTTGCGGAAACAGAGTTTCGAACCACTTGAAATTCCTTTTTACTTTTGGAGTTTATCCCAAAGCCAAATATTTGGATCTAGAAAACCAAACTGAAAAGCAAATTTAAGACCCAGAGATTCATCTGCTTTGTCTCACCTTCCTTTTCTATGACAACAAAAACCGAAAACTCAAAAGAGAAACTAGAAGCGGGTTTGATTATCAAAATGTGAGCTAAACAAATTGAGAGAGACAGAAAGAAAGGCTAAAGAAGAGAAGATCATAGTTCTTACACTTGGCGAAGATTAGTGAGATTTCCTATGCTTCCAGACAAAGTACCAGAAAGGGACTGGCTTGGAGCCCCCCTACAATATAAAACCAAGAAACGAACTTTATTTCAGGTTCTGTGAAACAAAACCTCTAACATTAAATGAAGCAATCAAAAACTAAAAAAAAAGCCTGAGAAAAACTTGAAAACCCACAAGCAAATAACAAGATTGTCAGGAGAGCAAGTGATCATAGCCCAGCTACAAGGATCAACAGAATCCTCATCCCAGTTGCTTAACACTCCGTGTGGATCCTGTAGTGCTTCTCTTATACTTATCAAAGCCTCCACTGCAAGACAAAAAAAAAAAAAAACTTTGAAAGTCTAAAATTCACAAAAAAACAGTGTAGAAGATAGATAGTCTTGTTAGTTACCTTCATGGTTTCTAGGTTCATATGAAAGAGACAGTTTAGCTAAGAGAAGAAAGAAGATAGAGAGATGCAACAGCTCGAGAGCCATAGCTAGTTAGCCAATAACTCTAATCATGAACAGGTCAAAAAAGAGAACCAAACAATTGTGAGTTAAGCATATGGATGCTATACTCTATTTCTGTTTCTTCCTCTACTTTCCTTTCTTTTTGGTCACCAGCTTTTAACACACAATCTTTTTGTTCTTCTCTCTCCATGAGCAGTGTCTTTTTTTGTTGTTGCTGCTTTTGGTCTCGTAAGAAAGAGATATAAAGAGAGAGGGGTAACAAGTAGGAGGTGGGGTGGTGATACGGATTGTCAGGTGGGAGAGTGCAGAAATCGAGAGATATGAGACTGCAACTCTTTATTTTCTCCTTTCGTTTACAGCCAAGACATGGAGGGGGTTTCCTTAGAAAATCAAAATCTTTTGATTTAAGAGGCGGCTACTCATCAACCCTTTAAAGAAATACAATATTTTGAACATCATTTTTATTTTTTTACTGAAGTCATTGCTACTTTTGATGGTCTGATAGACTGTTCTACTATTAGATGGGGTCCCCTTTTGCCATTAGCATCGAAACCATGGAGGACTGTTTGCAGAGGAAATGCTTTTTGATTAATATCGTGCTTTGAAATGACAGGGAGGTGAGGATGAAGCTAATCTGTTTACCATGCTGACAGCAATAACAAAAAAAAATGAAAAAAGGGGGGGGGGGGCTGTGCTCTTCAAAGTGACTTGCATCCATTAAATTGATATTTCATTCAGATCATGCAATTAAGCCTTTCTTTTTGAACTACCTCCACTGGGAAGACGGTCAATTTCTGAAGCTCTGATTGTGTGAAGTAGTAAGCCACACGGGGTTGGTCGTGTCCAAGTGGTGCACGAATATTTGCTGCAATTATCAATAACAAGACATGAGATTGGGTTTGCTAAGGTCTTACGTGGGACCAATTAGATCGGTTTGTATTTGTTTTTTTTTTCCAGTTTGATAATTAAAGATTCTAGATAGATGGATATATGATATGATATCACAACCTACTTAACCAAACTTTTACGAGTTTGAATTTTATCATTTTTATTCTATTTAATAAAAAATTAAATACAAGTTTTGTACAGATTTTAAATCGAAAGATTGTTACTTGAAAAGATATATGAAAGAACAATATAAATTATATTTTACAGTATCATTTAATAACTTAAGTTTTTAGATAAGATGATTTCTTAACAATATATATACATATATACCCTTCTCCCTATGGTTCTTCCACTTTGTAAAACCATTGGAGTCTATGAAATATATGCAAACATATAGGATATTGTATTTTTCATACTCGAAATGCATTTATAAAATCATATAATGTGGAAATATTTAAAATAAAAATAAAAAACAATAACAAGGCTAAAACAAGTTAAATGAGTATTATTCTCCTTGCTTTGTGAACATGCCAATCTCTTGGAATCTTTGCAAAATGCGTGCATATGGGACGTAGTTTTGTTACACGGCCAGTGGATGCGTTTGCATCAAGAAAATGCTTGTTTTTACTTTATAGTTGGTAGGTCTACTTTATGAAGGTCCATAATGGACTTTCCTGAGATAGTTTTTTTTTTTTTTTTTTTGATTGTGATTGGGCATCAGAATTAGAGGATAGAGTTTTTGGTGTCATCAAGTTGCTTCTCTATGCCTCTAGCATTTCCGTTAATTTGTCTAGCACCTGTCACCGAACGGCTTACCCACTTCCAATTATATATATATACTAGATACTTGCCGCGTGTTGCCGCGGGAATTTTTTTGTATATAATTTAACATAATTAAATCTATAATGATAAATTTATATGATATAAGTAAATAAAAATTATAGATTCAAAGATTAAATGTTGAAAATTTTGAGTTGAGTTTGTCACATAAGCATATATTACATCTTTTAGAATATAGGTATTGCGTCATAAACGATTACAAAAGAGCGCGCACTAACATTAGAAAAAAGAGCAACATATTTGAATAAGAAAAAAAAATTACTGAAATTATTATTGTGCAGATAATAAAATTATAAAAATCAATTAATAGAAAGACCAATTAAAAACCAAAAAGGGAAAAGGAAGCAATATTAATTTAAAATATTATAACAATAGCAACATTGGAGTCTTAACATCTAGAATTATTATTGCCGCTAGAATAAAAACACCAAAAATTATTAAATTATACCGAGAGAAAAAAATAAAAAGCATGAACAAAACAGCAAGCAAGAAAAACCAATTAAAAATTATTATTATTATTATTCTTATTATGAAAGAATAAATAATCACTATTATTATAATAATAGAATACATAGTCACTATTATTATAATATTAATAATAATCACTATTATTATTATTCTTATTATAATTATTATTATTATGTTAATACTGAAAGAAACAAAAATAAATGAAAAACTAAAAATATCTCAGAAACTTTAAGAAAAGATAAAAAAAACAATTAAAAAAAATTATCATTGCTATTACTGGCAAAAATTTTTTTATCAAATTATCGGAAGGGAAAAATAACAACAAAAGAGTAAGAATGAAAAATAATTAAATCATGATTATTATTTTTATTATTATTATTATTATTATTATTATTATTATTATTATTATTATTATTATCATTATTGTGTCAAATACACTTATATATAAATGGACAAAAGTAGGGATTAAAAAAATAAAAGTGTAAGGGGTGAAATGAAAATCAAATATAAAGGGATTAAATTAAAAAATTAAAAGTCAAAGGGCTGAAATGCAAATTACATTTATTCTCAATTGAAATCAGAGGACAAAATTGCAAAAATCGAAACTTTTGTACCGAATTGATTGAGTTATATACAGCCAATCCGAAAATTGAAAATAACAGGACCGAAGTGACACTTTGACATTCAATTAATTCAAATCGGAGGACCTAATCGAACAAAATTAAAACTTATATAACAGAAATGAGGACTAAAAATGAAATTAACAGTCGAGGGACCGAAGTGCAAAGTCAAAATATATGGGGGACTCTCCTGCACATTGACGTGCATGAGAGAGAGAAACGTGGCCGCCGGCTTTAACCGGCCCCCGCCGCGTCCACGGACATTTGGTGGTTACACGCGCCACCACGGGAGGAAGACCACGCGGCGGCGCATCGTTCTGGCCGCCAGTGGCCAATTTCCGGCCACCGGAGGAGGCCGCACGCGCCACCTGAAAAGGGCGTGAGGCGGAAAACCGCCTGGCGCGTGCGCCTCACGCCCCCAGAGACACCGATTAAAAAATTCGAAAAATAGGGCCAATTACCGTTCTAACCCTGGACCCAATTCAGTGTTTTTATCTTATTAAGGGCTAAATCCGTCTTTAGCCATTTCCGAAAATAATAAAAAATTCAAAAGTTGCGGCGGACCGGACCGGGCCGGTCCGGCCGCGCGCAATTACGCGAGTGCCCCTCACCCGGATGCCTTATTTTGTCCTATTACCGGGGACGAAACCGTCAATGCACTGTTCACAACCGAATATTTAAAAAAAAAAGGGAAAAACCAAAAATGGCCCCGCCTCACAGCCCCTCTTTGTCGCGCGCCCGAGGGCCATTTTCGCCCGTGCACTGCTCGAGTCCACAGTGTTTTGTGAGGGGCGCTACAGTGGAAAGGCCACAACGTTTATGTGTTTTGTAATATATATATATAACTGTGTATTTCAACAATGAAATTATTTTTTTACCCTTCAGTCCATAAAATTTAACCATTGATGCGTGGAGTATTTTGAACTTTTTGATTGCACCTGTGTGTCATTAACAAATTGTTTGAGGGTGTTTTTGTCTTTTCTATTTTTATTTGAAAAGTGAAACTACATATTACTTTTGGGTGTTGACAAAAAAATAAAAGTTGAGTAAGGGTATTTTTGATTTTTTTATCTGATTATAAATAGTAAAATAACAATTTTATCCTCAGATAAAAATAGAGAGTTAACAATAAGAGTACTTTTTTCTTACTATTGGACAAATTGAGGTTGTAGTTGAGTTTTGGTTTTTGGTGCGGGTTTTATTGAAATATGTTATAGGCTAATATTGTGAGGAGGAGGAGGTTGGTACTTGGTACCATGTTCATAGAAATAGAAAGGTAGAGAGAGAATGGTTGGTTGTGCTTGAGATCTAGTGATCATTACTTGAAATACCAGCATAATTTTCCCGTCGATATTCAGTTGATAATATTACCATCGGAATATTATTGTTGTCATTTTTGTTGGTGTGTTACCAACGTGTATTGCCATTGGCATTTTACCGATGCCTTTACTATTGGATGAGTTTCATTGATAACTATCAGTGGTAAATATTGAGGGAATTATAGTGGGGTTCAAAAACCTATGACATGCGATGACATGACATTGTTTCCAACAAAAATATTGACGACATTACTAACAAAAGTATTTTGTTGCTAATTCTATTTGTAAATACCAATAGAATGGTTTCATCAGTAACTATCAGTGGTAAACACAGAGGTAATTATAGTGGGATTCTAGAGAGTTAGATAGAAATTGCTCAAAATGTCACTCTTATCAATGACTTTACCGACAGAATGTTCCATTGGTATTTTCCTGAGAGTTAGACATATATTACTCAAATTGTCACTATTATCGATGATTATGCTAATGGAATGACACCAATGGAATTGTCGGCGGAATATCAATAGTTAAATCATTTATGGTATATTCTGACGGCCTCATCAACAAAATATATCGATGAAATTATAATCAGTGTTTTCATCGGTATAATTACAGTTGGTGTTTCTGTCTGTGAGGCAACTGCCGATATAATCTCGACATAAACTAAATTATCGATGATTGTTTTACCGACAGATGGTTCTCATCCGTGTGTTTATCGGAAAAACAATTACCGATAAAAAATACATTACAATACCAACAAAAAGTTCTGTCGGTATAACAATTAATTCTCGTAGTGGATTAAAGTATACCATTGAAAGAGAACAAGAGACTGGTGGTTTAGATGAAAAAAAACATCACTAGTTGTGTATGATTTTGCTGGATTTCGGGTGGAGATCAATTGAGAACTATAGATTAGCGAGAGAAGGGGGCACTTGTGATTGGAGAGAGATGTGGTTGTTTAAGGTTTGTGAGGAGAGGTTTAATTTTTGTATTTTCATTTTATACCTACTATTTTTTTATAGCAAAGTTTGATGTTGGTTGAGCTAGTTCGATTCAATCTTGTTATATTATTTTTAGAATTTTGAAACCAAAGCTGAATCAGATTGATTTATTTTATGGATTTTCTAATTGGTTCATTTGTTTTTTTTCTCTTGGTTTAGTTATCTTAGTTGATTTTCTTCCGGTTTTCTCAAAAAAAAATTTATTACCCCTAAATTTATTTGTCCATTTTCTCTCGAGAGGACTATACACATCAAGCTTTCCCTAAAACTAGTTCCACACTTGATCTTACACATAATGAGCCACCATTGTACTTCTGCTCTTCCGCAACTAATTTTTCCATGGCAAATTTCCCACAAGAAAGATGATCATGGTGGATGCTTTTCAAAATTCTGAATTTCTGAACCACAAATGGAGCATAGCAGGCACAATCAAGCCCTATAGGAATATCATGCTACTTTTGGTCTTCGGTTGAAATCATTTTCGAAAAAAAAATAAAAATATGATATAGGAATATCATTAAAAATAAAGATTTGGGGCATAAATACTCTTAAGCAAAAGAATCATTCTTGATATCGGTAGTGCTTGTTTGAGAGTATGATTGCGGGTTTTTTTAAAGTGATTTTCATTAAGAAATGTATTAGAATGATATTTTTAAAAACAAAATATTTTTGACATCAACACATGAAAATGATCTAAAAATACCAAAAAAATTAATTTAGAGTAAAAAATAAAATTAAAAAATTGTCACTTTTTTTCAAAAATATTTTTGAAACATAATGTCAAACAGGGCTCTAATCAATAAAAGAAAAGTATGTGAATTTTTTTGTGCGGTGATTAACTTAAGAATAATAAAACAATGAATTAATGTACAATCTTGTAATTTGTAAAAAATTCCAAGTATGATTATGGTCTATATTTTCTAGTTTCAAGAATTTTGTTGACGTTTTTATAAAAAAGAATATTAAATAACAACATTTTTGATGTTTTTTCAATTTAAAACTTAATGAATCTAAACTGTATTTGTATTTTATGAGAGATGTTGAAGAACAAAAATATTATAGATATAAAGATAAATACAGATTTTTTTTGTACCAACATGCCCATGATTTTAGAGGGATTCTACAATAATTAGGACCACTATTCCAACTGGGCAATGATCTTGATGCTTTGATACCTCATCATGAAGACTTGTCAATGCTGATTATTCTTTCTTGTTGATCAACTGGTGGTGGCTATTACTGAGATCCTTTTTAATCTTTTTTTCATCCTCCCCTCTCTAGGAAAAATTATTAGTTTATCCTCGAGATGCACAAAAACTTTGAATGAAAAATTTAGAGAATCTTGATATTAATTACCGAAGGGATAAACTATTCTATAAATAATTAGAAAAAATAAGTTTTTTAATTAAATAAATTGATGGCTTGCCCAATGCCATGGGTTGAGTTAAAATGCCTTGGGTTGAGTTAAAATTTTACCAACGTAGAAAAAGACTAATCGGGAGACACTAGTGTTTTTCTTTAAAAAAAAAGATGTACGAGCCTCGAGTCATCAACTCGATATGGTTCAAAAAATTTGATTAATTTAATAATATAACTTAAAAAATAAAAATGACAATAGATTGACCAAACTAAAGAAATAAAAAAATAAATTATCAACTTAAAACATAAATGTTTGTCAATATTATAAAAAAATATCCTCTTCATATTCTTAAAAGTTCTTCATGGTCTTATTTTATAACAAAAAAAAATGAAAATATGATAATCTCATTAAGAGAAAAAAAATAAAAAATAAACTGTATCTCAACTCACAACAAATTAAAATGTTGAAGGGTAAAATTAAAAGATCAAAACTCATTTAATTTAGTTTGTCAAATCTGCTACTTGGTTGTAAGACCTAAAAAATCATATAAAAAGCAAATTGAATAAATCTACAACGCTTAAATTTCAAACCACCTAATGTTGAAAGGAGAAATTGAAAGAAAATATCCAACGAAAAAAACCCTCGAGTTAACCTAAATTAACTTACCAAACCCATGACTCGGAACATGAGATCTAGATAACCCCATAGAAAGAAAAGAAAGAAAAATCATAAAGTTTGGTCCTAAACAACTCAATATTGAAAGATGAGATTGAAAAAATATAATTTCAAAAAAGGACCCAAAAAAAATACCAAAATCAACTTGGGCTAATCTTTGAAACCAGTAACTTAGATCATAAGGCTAGAACTAACTTGATATAAGACAAACCTAATAAAATCACGAAGCTAAAATCTCAATCAACTAAATATTAAGGGATGAAATTGAAAAAACAATAATTCAAACGGATCCTAAACAAAAGAAATACCAATGAAAAGAATGAGAACTAAATTTGACTTTAAAATAAAATGAAACCAAATGCTAAAAGATGAAATTGTAAAATAAATCAATTAAGAAATGGATAAAAAGAGAAATGAAAACAATAAAGATCAAATTTGATATAAAATTAAATGAAACACAAATATAAAAGGCTAAATTGAAAAAAATCATAAAAGGATGAAAAGTAAAATAAATGACAATCATAAAATAAGGAGCAAACTTTAAAAATAAAATGATACTCACCTTTCAATTTTTGCATGTCAACATAATTTCTAAAAAGAGGAGAGAGAAAATATAGGAAGATTTTTTTTTATGAGAGTCTAATTATTCATTCTTTGTTGTCATGCAACGAGTTGCTCTTATACCATAGTGAAAGTTGAGTTTGGTGACTAAGGAAGGTTGCATTCACTAGTAAAACATAGAGGTCTTCTCCCTTCCTGTTTGTTCTTGCATTGTAAGCATCAATTTATTTATCCTGTTTATTTGCCCTAATCTCTATATTTATTTTCCTTAATATTTAATTATTTTAAATGAGCCATATCTTATTTTTATTTTGAGATATTAAGCATAAAATATTTATCTTGATAATACAAGATCTGTCTACCAAGACAACTAAAACAAACTACAAAGTTAAATTCCAAATAAAACAAACATAAAGGGGTTAAAATGATAAAACAAAGTTAAGGGGAAAATTTAATAAAGGGACATGAACTTCCTCCTGACCAAGGATATTAATCTTTGATGTTGGAAAAAATAGAGAATTTAACATTTCTTTAAGCTTCATTTTATTTTAAATCAACAAAACATAATTTTCTTTAACTAAACTAAGATTTAATAGAACAACGAAACATTTCCTCTACACCTCAAAACCCTGATAAGCATGCATAAAAACTAATTACCAAACTAAAGCATTTTAAAAGAGAAAATAAGAAGAAGAAATAAATTAATAGAGCAAAGAGTAAAAAATACTAGGAACCAAAACAAAGTTTATGCGAAGGAATAATGCTTCCCCTTGCAATCTACAAAGAAAGATTAAAGGGGTTTTAATAATATAAAGACTAATCAAAGTGAGCCTCAAAGTTTCTTAAAATATTGTTCCTCAAACCATTATTGACTATCTCATATTTTATTGTAGAGTCTTAGATAATATTTTATTTAGCCATTAAAATCTTTTTTCTCATTAATTGCATAATTCTATGAACAAATTCAAGGTCAATAGCTTTTATTTTGTTAAGGAAGGGGAAAATTGAAAGCAAAAGACCAATAGAAAAAACTTAAAGGAACTAGATAACCATTTTAAAATTGAATTAAAAAGTTAATTTTTGTCTTCATAGTTTGTAACATATCTATCTTTTATCCCTTTAATTGCTTACAATTCATTTATAATCAAAAACTTCATTCTTTTAATTTCCAGATCCTAATTTTAGTTATGAAAGAAAAAGTCATTGCATTTTAGTGGTACAGAGAAAACATTCTTGTTTGACAATGATTATGATCACAATAATGGTTGATTATAGTGTTAATGAGTTATATTTAATGAGAATAGTTTTACTAAGGTGTTTTTTTATCCTTCCAATTGCATGAACAATTAGATCTGACCTCAAGAATTTTTTGGATTTTAGGTTGATATGTTGTTTTTGGATTGTTTACTTGGGTACATAATGATCTCTAAACACCAGAATCTGGATAAAGTAGAATACATGTCACATGTTATTTCCTCACCTAAAAAACTCAAGGATGGACCAGTAGTCTACCTATAAAAAAAGTAAAAAAAGGTCAAAAATAGTTGGGGTGGTCCAAGCCATCATGATTAGGGCCTTTTTTATAGACCAATATGCATTAAGCCAATCAAGCGCAAGCTTGGGGCTTTTTTTCCCTCTTTATTATTTATTATTTTTTCCCCAATTTGATCGTTCATAATTTTATCTTTATTGATTTTGTTGTTTAATTTTTTTTTAATTTTATCCTTTAATATTTTGTTGATATTTTAAATGGAAAAACAATTTGTTTTTGTTTGATACTGATAAGTTTATCGCAATCTCAAACAAACATCCCAATATATAGTTGGTTTTTAATTTTACAAGTGTCTATTTTTCTTATCATATAATTAAATGAAAAATTATAAGAAAGTTTATTGACCCAATTCAGTTCATGACTTGAGCCATAAATTTAACTAGTTAACTTTTATTGATTAGAAATTGGACTTCATAACTTATTTGAGTTGCATAAATAATTTTTAATTTATTTTAATAAATGCATGGATAAACTTTTGAATATATGATTGACATATTTTATGTCAAAAAAACAAGTAGGAAATGCCATCATATTCATTTTTTATATGGAGAAAAATATTTGACTCCTATCAAAGTGCAAATCAAATAACTTGTCATTCTCTAATTCAAGACCCATATCTTAGATTTGATAGAAAGCAAAGTATTTCGTATGTGATCATAATTATTGAAATAGTTGAGATTTGATTGATATAATTTATTGTTTTAAAATGAAACAAATAATTAATCACATGTTGTTCTGATTAAGGATAATAAATGGATAGATATTTGGTATAATATAAACTATATGAAGATATATGAGTAATCAAGAAAGGATTCCCCACTCTTAATGAATTAAGTAAAATGTTCTATTTGTTCTTAAGATTTGAAGAGAGTTTTAAATCTTATTCAAAGAATCAATTCCTACAGTGTTACAAATATGATTGAACAAAGTAGGCATACTCAATGCTATAATATCTAAATCAAGATATTCTTGATGATTACAATTACACTAAAAACTACTCACTGAAATGTAATGTCAAACCACTTATGAGTGTTCTAATATGTGGAAAATAATGAGAGGTTGATAGACATTGCAGTTGGTCTTCAAATACAAATCAATCAATTTTTGAATTAGTAATAAATTAAATAGTTTAATTTAATTTATTTTACTTAGGATTACTATTTCTATTTAGACCAATTTATTAGAAAACCTAATAAGTCACACACATAAGAACTATTGGTTGGGAATTAAAATATGATGATTGATCAAGTGTGATTTGATTGAATATAAATCTTAGAAGTTGAGTACTAGAATGAATTTAATATAAGGGATTATAATTCTAGAACTAGAAAGAATTAGGTAGGGACATGATTGAATAAATTTTCAAAATTATCCTAAAATAATATATGTGGTATTATTTTAAAGGCAAATTCATATTTTTCTATTTATAGGATTTTTAGGTTTTTCTATAAAGAGATTGTTATGTATCCTATTTTCTGTACACTATATGATAATATAACAATACAATATAGTTTGGTTAATTGATATGAATAAATCTATATTTTCATACAGAATGAAGACTTATTTTATTGTGGTTTTTATAAGCTTGGTAAATGTCCTGCTCTTATGGGAATAACTTTCATCTTTAGGCTTTCTTGATTGTTACAGATTTAGTTATTACAGGATATTGTTTGGTTGATATACTAATTGAGATTAAGAGAGTCCTGGTGGAAGCAAATTAGCAAAATATGAAAATAAAGATTTTAATTGACATTTTCCCCCTCGTTCAATTTAAGCCTTAGAGAGATATGTACCATAAAGTAAACCAATTTCTTTGCTAAAATACTTTTCCTAAACTAATACAGTTTCTGTAATTACGAAGGTCTTACCTACACGACATGAAATATACATGTGAATATCCAGGTCTTATCTACGTTGCTGATACGAAAAGAAAATCTTTTTTAATCCATTTATTTATTTAAATCCTTAATTTTTATATTTGGTTCACTTTAGTTCCATTATTACGATAATTTCATCTATTATTTTTATGCAATAACAAAAGTTATTATTTACTTTAGAATGATATTGCTTAAAAAAAGTTAATTGTCATAAAAAATAAAATAAAATTGGCCAACTTAAATAAATAAAAAAAAGTATAGTTGAGGAAATCATCATGAGAACATGGAACCAAAATTAAGATTACATAAAAATTGAGGAAGAAAAAATAAGAGTTTAAATAGAGAAGTAATAAACCGACACAATAATCAAAGTAGAGGAGAGAAAGTAGAAAAAAAGGAAAGAAAAAATGAGATGTTGGAGACATGCTTGATCTTTGATAACAACACCTCTAATACCATTGAAAAGAGCTCGTTCGAATTTTGAGGAGGAGTGGGCCAGTGGATTCTTAGAAGAAAATTAATTAATTTAATTGGGACCAAACTTTAAATCCAATGTTCTAAACCTAAAAAACTCATGCAATGTCATATTTTTCTTAGCTATCCTTTTCTTACAGTTGTTGATACTAACAGCTAATGGATTTGGAGCAACACTCACTACACAGGCATCAAAGTGGCTTTCCTGGAGCAATACCTACCCATCCCCAAAAAGAACCACTCTCAAAAAGAAAAGACGGAAAGGAAAACAAAAGCAAAGAGTGACGAAGCTTTTATTTCAAAATCCAAACCAAACCCCATTAATCTATATGCTACCTTTTATAGAAATGTTTATAAAATAAGAGCACTTTGTGTATGTATATATATATATAAGAACTAAGAAGAATGAAATAATGATATGGGGAAATGGAGGAAGGTAATGAAAATCAAATCTTCGTTGGAATGCGTATATTCTTCCATGCCAACTGAGGATGGATTGATTCTTCCACGTTGGGTTTGTGTTGTTTCTCGGGGCAACTCCCCAAAAGTAATAAGGCTTGAGAATGGGAAAAAGCAAAAGGTTGCGCCCGTGCCTTCAGCCTCTTCTTCCTCCAGCTCTTCGGGTCCCACAATTCGCTAAATTGCTCGCCTTCAGTGTGAGCACGCATGCTTGGTTAAGTCTCTCCTAATAGCACAATCAACTGATAATATAAAAGGAAAATTACATTTTGGTTTATGTTGCAATGATTCGCTATAGTTTGAAAAATAGCTATTTACATTCAAGGTCAACAAGAATTTTCAAATTCGATAAAATATTCAAATTACTCTCATATATATTATATAAAAAAACAACAAATGTTAATAACCATTCCACATCTTTTATAAAAATATTTTGTTTTTAAAATGGAAACCTTTTTTTAAAATAAAAATACATAAGTTTCTGGATAGGCGTATCCATTGACAAGGTCTAGAAGTAAATTAACCATCACAGGTCATTACTTCTAGGTAGGTATTTACTGAGGGTAATAACATGGTCTATTCATATATAATGAAAGTTCTCTTTATTTCAAATATTAATAATTATAATAAAAAATATTTATACCTCACAAGATTGTCCACAAACAATATTAGTGCATAGATGAGTCTTCATACACCAATATGTGTAAGCATTGATTAGGGGTAATTAATTTGAGAGCATAAATAATAAATGTGATCAGCTTTAGGACACATTAACCCTTGTAGGTTCTTATTTTAAAAGTGTTGGCATTTTGATCCAATAAAGGACATTCATTTTAGATACATCTAGATTCAACCTTCACGTAAACGAACCCTAGTGATTGCTTCTTGGACACAAGGGATAAATGTACATAAATCATTAGCAAATATCTATGAGTGGCTTTCCACTAAGGTGAATAAAAAATTTATATGACATTATTTTAAAAGTTTGATTATGCTTAAAATTTAGTTTGAGTCGATATGATTCCATATAGACACACAATGTTATTCAATGGTGATATTTGAAAGACCATCACATGTTATAAACCTCGATGAGGAGTAACCCACTAGTATGTAGTCATCCACCGTTTGTTTCAAGAATATATGCGCCATTACAAGATGTTAGTTTTGTAGCCATCAGCAATGGCAACATGATTTTAACCTCATATAGAATAAAGCTTGACCCGACCAGCCTTTATGTATTTTTAGGTTAAGCCTTTTGTTTTAAGCAAAGAAAAAAAACAATATAATCAGTATCTTACTTCATATTTTGAAGTCTTTTCTAGATGATATTAAGTCTTTTTTTTTTTACAATTTTTAAGGATTAGAAAGTTATTGGTTACGTGGTGTTAAGTTTCCACTCCACGTGTATTGGGTATAAAAGGGGGGCATTAAACCAACCGCAACATAGAAATACTTGAGCAAATAATCAAGTTTTAATGCACAGGGATAATTTAAAGCAACCCTGATGGGTGTGTGGCTCACTGGTCAGGTCCTGAGTTTACTCCCCAAAGGTTACTAGTTTGAGTCCTATATCAGTTAGGGCCACTAAAAGTTTTAACTAGTCGTTAACTTCAAGGTCCGTGGAATTAGTCGAGGTACGCATAAGTTGACCCGAACATCCATATTCCCAAAAAAAAATCTTAAAGCCAATAAACTCAGAATGGAAAAAAAATCAAGAATACAATAGTCCTTTTGTGGTTAAATAAAGCCTTTTTAATTAATAAAAAATCAATCTAAAATTATATAAACAGAGAAAAAATATAGCAAAATAGAAGATTTTGAACTTATAAGAAAATTATTAAAGGGAAACGTCTAAACCAAAAGTTCAATAGTCAATGAATTTTCTTTGGAGACACTGTGTTCTTTTGTCTCTTCCTGGTGAGTCCCTTTCTAATTTGTTCATGAATTCTATCCATCAAATGTCAAATCTCCAAAAGAGACTGTCGAAGTACAAAATTATTTTTAATGCAAAATTGAAATATGGTTGCAGCTAAAACGAAAAGGCAAAGAAAGAATACAGGTCAGAATGCCACTTCTATGTTCTGAGATTCTATTCTCATTTGTCAGCACGTTGTCATCCCAATCTTCATCATTACCTTCCTCACACTGCACCAAAACCCCCAGTTATTATTGCTGCCAGGAAAAAATAAAGCTCGACTATTGATGGTTTTCAGAAAATTAAAATATATAAATTTGGACTGAAATTGTCTACATTGAAAAATATAAGGAGTAAAAGGAACTTTCAATCATTGTAAATAGAAAATAGAAAGAAACAATTTGCCACTATTTTTGCAACGAAGGATGAAATCAAAGAGAAAAACGTTTGACAACCCAAAATAGAAAAAAGAAGAAAAAGCTTCACAGCTCCAATTCACATTCAATTGTAAAAGGGAGCACATTAAAATGCTCACACTTTAATATAACTACCCGTGGTTTGCATATTCACAATTTTAAATTTTGATAGTAAAAAAAAAGGTTTGCTCATCTTTTTAGTTTTACGGATTCAAACCCCCACACAAAATTAAAAGAGCAAAAAACCATGTAATTCAAGTGTTTTTCATTTCAAAATAAGCTATTATATGAAGTACTAACTCTCTTTTTTTTTTTTCTTGTGTTTTTTTTTTTTTTTTATTAATGCTATGTTCGGTCAGCTTGCACACATCTCGATTAAACCGATGGATCCTGAAATTAACGATTATGTAAGCTTACAATGAATATCATATCAGCAACCACCCGATTCAAACCTCTGAGATTATAAGAAAAATAAATTTTTTTATTTCAAAATTTTACCACAAGATTATATACTAGATAGTTAGACCGCATGAAGGTCTGGAGATATAGAATGATCCAGGGAACAAAAAAACATTATTTGATTATCATAATCTACCAAAAAAAAAGGACTGTCATAGTGATTAAGATGTACTTAAAGTTCTTTCCTTTTATTTCTCCGTTAATAAATGTCCCGATAATCATATTCAAACCATTCCAAATTGCCATTTGCACTGTACTCTTCTTCCTTTTCTTTTCTTGACTGTACAATTACAATATATTTGTAAACCCGATGAGAAATCATCATTTGTGAGGTTTATTTAGCTTGGAATTCCATGAAATTGTTGGAAAAATAGGAGACAAAAGGAGTTCAAACAACATGAACACTACTAGTACGAAAAGAGATGCCTAATCAATTAGGTCCAAGACCAAACAGTAGTGGGACTCCATGCACATGGGCCTCGTTTGCTTTTCCACGTGATTTTCAATTCCAAATCCAGCAAGAAAATCACGCATCTTACCATGAAGATTTCATCAATTAAATTGAAAAGGCCGTGGAAAATTGTGAATCTCATTAAGATTTTAGACTTATTTTGCATTGTGTTTTAAAAGTATTTTTAAAAAAAATATTTTTTTTATTTTTATTTCAAAATAAAGTTTTTTTGGTGTTTTTAGATTATTTTTATGTACTGATTTTAAAAATAATTTTTTTTAAATTATTATTTTGATGTATTTATAAACAAAAAAACACTTTTAAAAATAACCTAAATCACATTACTAAACAGACATTTAATCTCAAATGAGAAACTATATATATAAACCTATATGACATATAAGAGGTAATAAAGTGTGTGTGTGTGTGTATAAATGTTTTTGGAAACATGGGATACTATGATGCTTGAGTCGATAAATGTAATAAGAAAAAATAATGCCTAAAAAGTAAAAAATAAAATAAGAAAATAGGAAGTGCCTATCAAAAGTGTAATGACTAGAAAATTGTAAGGCCTAGCCTATTAAAGATGATATCTTGTATGTTGCTTGGCCTCTATTTCTCTAGCTTTTATGGCCAATGATATTGTTTAAATAAAAGAAGAAGAAGAAGAAGAAGAAACGGTTGCAAAGCTTGAGAGGAGAGATGAGGGTGTAGTGAAGAAAAAACCCTAATTTGTTTATTTATACATGGTATAGGCATATATTTTTTAAAATTTAAAATTATTTATATAAATATTTTAAGGTTGGCAGGGCAAATGATTGGAAAAAAATGGGTAGTCAGAAAAGAAAAGAAAAATTTAAAAGATAAGGAAAAGCAAATTGTACATTTAGGTGAAAATCATAACTAGGAGAGGAAATCTAACTTAACTATCAAATTAATTTAATATAATATTTTTTTGGACATGTGAACAATTAGATGTAGGAAAATCAATGGCTTAAAAATTGTTTAAAATCTTAGTTTTATACACGTGCAAATGAATTCCATTATCAAATTGCTCATCCAATATATTTCTCACAAAGATTTTTTTTTTACCCACCATGCATGAATCTTAAATTATTGTATTTCTACACCAAATTTTGATAATTATCAATAATAATAATAATAATAATAATATTTGAACTTTGAAAATTTAGTCTTGAAACCTTTGTCCATTGATCCACCACTGCCACCTCCTTCTACTATCGGATTCGATGTGCTTATATGAGAGTTTTATTAATGTTGTTTTTGAAAGTATTTTTTCTTCTTCAGAAATACATCAAAATGATATTTTTTTAAAAAAAATTATTTTTGACATCGGCACATAAAATTGATATAAAATACCATTTTTTTTAATTTAAAATAAAAAGTAAAAATACAATTTTTTAAAACATTTTTGAAATGCATTGTCAAACCATTTCTAAGGCTCGAAATCACTTTCTCTTAGCCATCCTTGTTCATAGATTCATATGGGTCGGGGCCTACGGACCCTGATACATGCCCAAATCGACTTCATCCTTGAAGCTGCTTGTTGCAGCATCATGGCTCAACTCTCCAACACTGAGTTCGACTCCTATGTTCTCTCCGAGTTGAGCTTGCTCGTTTTCACGAATCACGCTAAAAGCAATCCTCAAACCTGCGGAACCACTAAGATGCTATTGTCCATCGAAACCACGTGTTTTGGCCGATAATAAATGACGTGTCAATTATAAGTAAATGAGGTCAATTATGTAATTTATGAAAAATATACTATAAACCCCCAATTTTTCTTCTCTTTGGCCGATAGTTGCAACTTTAAAGGGAGAAGAGACATACCTGATTATTTCATCAAACATTGAGAGAAAAGCACCAAAAATAGCTTAAGTGCACATAAAAATTAAATCAATTTGTAGGGAAAGCAATATTAGATAAGGATTTTAACAAAAAAAAAACCAAGAGAAAATTATAGAAAAATAAAAAGAGAGAGGGTGGGATGGAGTAATAGAGGGAGGAGTCGAAAGTTTTTTAGTTGGTTATGAATTAAAGACTATAATATCTTTTGGTAAAAAGCCCTAAACTTGATTATGAATGTTAATCTGATTTTGAATAGAAAATAATGCATTAATATTGAAATTGTCAATTAGGGTTCTTGAGTAAATTAAGGGTAATTTATTTTTGCATAGAATTAGATACATGAAGGTAATAAGGATTGTTTTTAATGTGAAATCATGTAGAAATATCAAAAACAAAATGGGAAGAGTAATGGAGTAGCCAACCATTACGGGAAAGTTAATGGGAGGGAATAACTTATGATTATCTTTGAAAAATTGTTGTGATGAATTAATTAAATGTGAACATGGTTATTTTGGAGGGAAAATGGGGATTCATGATGTTTTAATGAATCTTAACAGATTCATCTCATTGACTTCCATAAGAACTTAAACCTTGAAAATGATAAAACTTGAGAACAATTTATGTACATAAATTATAGCCAAGAATATTATCTTTCCAACAAGATCGACCATGCTTAAATCAGAGCTCTATAACTCGAGATATGGATAAGAATCTAAGAGGAGATTGGGCTGTCAATTGTGTTAACAATTTCAGCAAGTTATAAAAAACAAGAAAATATGTTATATCATGGGGGGAATTGAATTTCCCTTTCTTCAATAGATGTATATTTTTGTGCCTTAATGTCAAAGAAAATAAGTTGTGTACGGAACTGAAATTCATAAATAAGTTATGATAAGATGCAGAACAATGATTATAAGAGGCATAATAGGGAACACAAAAGTGAACAAATATGTGTGGTTATTGATTTAATTCTTATTATGAGAAATATAATGTAAACAATACAATAAGATGTTATATGTGTGAATATAGGCATGGTTGTCAAAATCGCGATTTTGACACGACACGGAAGGGGCTTCGAAAACTCGGATCGTAAAATCGTACTTGATTTTTTCAGTACAAAAATCGTAAAATCACAGCTAAAATTGTGTGGGTAGAAAAATTATAAAATCATAAGTAAAATATTTTCGAATACAATATAACATAATTATGGTCATAAAACTTCATTAATTAAGGTTCATACATGATTCAAAATAACTTAAAAATACATTACAAAACAATTATGTCCATAGAATTTCATTGGGTAAAAATTAACAAATTTAAAATAAATATTTTGTTGATGTGATATATAAATTAAAATCAGTCTCATGACCGTCATTTTCCTCGTTATTTTTAATACATTCATCAAAAACATTATTATTGAAAGTATTATCAGTACTAATACTGGTACCAACACCGATATTGCTAGTACTAGCTCCAACTCCTACAAATTATTTCCACATTAGGACATGAAAGTGATTTAAAAACATCAATTTTTTTAATTTAAAGTAAAAAATAATTTATTTATTTTTCAAAAATTTTAAGTATAAATTTTAAAGTTAATATTACTGATTTTTAAGAGTGATTCCATTATATATATATATATATATATATATATATATATATATATAGTTAGGGCAAGTCCAACGGAGGAGCCATCAGAGGAGGCAAAGCCAAAATTTGGCTCTTTTTGTTAAAATTGTCACTCCAACGGGGAGAGGCAAATGAAGAGGCAAAATGCCTCTTCCAATTTCGGGAGCCATTCCCACAGGTCTGAAATGAAGAGGCAAAATTGAAATCTAGCCGTTGTAAATATTACCGTTGCCATTATCCACAATAAACACACATCAACACAGCAAGAATGGTCTCAAGAATTGAAAAAACACAATATATTTTTCAGCCAATTTTCTAGCCAATCCGAACAAGATTTAACAGAATATACCTTCATCAAAATCCCAAGAAGAAGGTTGCTCTCTTTTCCAAGAAGAAGGCTGCTCCTAGATGACAGAGTTCCAAAAATATTTTGTTTTGGAGAGGAAGAAGGGGAGAAAGGGAGAGGGAGTAGAGAGGGAATCGCCATGGGAGAAGAGGCGAGATTGCAGAGTGAGAGGGACGGAGACGAGATGGGAGAGTGAGAGGGACGGAGGCCAAATCGGAGAGTGAGAGGGACGGCCATGGGAGGAGAGGGAGCTAAGTGAGAGTGAGAGAGGGAGCGACCATAGTGATAAAAGGGGTAGGGTTTCGGGTGAGTGTGTGTGGGTGGGAGGGTGATTAATAATAATATTAAGGGAAAAAAATAAGGGGGTAATTAATGATAATATTTAGGGGAAAAAATAAAGGGTAATTAATGATAATATTTAAGGAAAAAAATAAATAATAATAATATTTAGCATAAAAAAATAATTATGCGAAATTGGTAAATTAGAAATTTTTTGATCAGTTAGCTTAATTACATATTTTAAATTTACCGTTAGATTTATAAACTGTTTAAATTTTGTGTTTAGAACTGTTGTGCATTTATTCATAAATAAATGTTTTTATAAGTTTATTAATACTGTAATTTTGATAGAATTTGAGTTAGATAGAATGTCACATGGGGCAATCACACAATTTTTTTTATGCAGATGGACTCAAATTTGCCAAACTCATTCACCAACAGATTTCATGCAATTTATTTCTTATAAGTGAGTCTGAACAAATTGTTTAATTATAATTAAATTCATTTTTTTATTTAAATATAAATAAAAAAATTAATTTTTTTGTTGGAGAGTTTTTCAAAAGCAATTATTTAATTATATAACTTACTCCTATTAATTATATAATGAATTGTATAATTATACTATATACAAAATAATTGAATTTTATTTAAAATAATTTAAAAAAAAATGGCTCTTAAAAATGGCTTTTACCATTGGAGACCATATCAGCTCAAGAGCCATTTATACACTATTCAAAGAGTCATTTCTATCATTTGCCTCTTAAAAATACCTCATACCATTGGACTTGCTCTTAGGGCAAGTCTAATGGCAAGAGCCATTTTGGAGAGCCAAATCTTTAAAATGGCTCCTTGAATAGTGTATATATGATTTGTTTGCTGATGTGTTCTCCAATGGTAAAAGCTATTTTGGAGAACCATTTTTTTTATCTTATTTTAAATAAAGTTCAATTATTTTATATATAGTTTAATTATGCAATTAATTATATAATTAATAAGAGTAAGTTATATAATTAAATAATTGCTTTTGAAAAACCCTTCAACAATAAAATTATTTTTTTAATTATATTTAAATTAAAAAATGAATTTAAATATAATTAAAAGACCCACAATATTTGAGATTTGAAATTTAAACTACTTATTGTATGTTTTCAAGTAATTGTATGTTTTTTTTATGGTTATTGTATTTGAAGTTAATTAATGTTATTTATTGTCTTAAATTAATAGGATTTTTTTTTAAATTTTTTTTTATGCTAATTATTATTAATAATAACAATTATTATTATAAAACCCTCGATTATTATTATTATTATTATTATTATTATTATTATTATTATTATTATTATTATTATAACCTCCCGGTAGAAACCTACTTTATTATTATTTTATTATTATTATAAAAGGCCCCACCATAGTAACCCTAATCCCCCCCCCCCCCGCGCCACACACACACACACACACACAACTCCCTCCCTTTGCCTTGTGCCGCCGCCCACACACATCTCCCTCCCTTTGCCTTGTGCCGACGCCCACCTATCCATCTCCCTCCCTCTCCTTGCGCCGTTACTCTTTTCCTCCTCATCTCCTCATCCTCTTCTCCATTTCTTTTTCTTGGCTCCCTTCACCCACCCACCTCATCTCCCTTTGTGTTGTTGTTGCCCTTATATACAAAGAGGGTTCAGCTTTAAAATTTTGAATGACATTGAAATTTTGAATTAGCTTTTGAAGTGGTGGCAGAATGAACAGGATCGTAAAATCGGACCAATTCGGTTCGATTTTATGACTTTAACCGATTTTGACCGAGTTTGACCAAAATTGATTTTTCTACCCGAGTTGACAAGGTTTGATGAGTTGACTCGCAAAATCGTACAATTTTGGGAGTCAACTCGCGATTTTGATAACCATGAATATAGGGACAAATATTTACGATAAAAGCGACATTGTTTAGAAGTTTCATCTTTTTGTCCAAGTATGAATGAATGTTTGCAAATTTGAAGAACTGCAGTTCAATCTCAAAGTCTCTCACATGAGATAATTCTTATTTGATTGATTTTATTTTGTTTTAGATAAATTATAAATTATACATCATCCATGAAGTAGACTATTTCCATAAGCAGCCATTTTATTTCTAAACTAGATCTATCACGATCAGCTTGGCTTTGAAACAGCTTTTTCCAGTCTTCAAACCCTACAATCAAAGAAAAAATAAACTCATCAAATAAAACCTTTTACCTGTTCTTATGATCATCGGTGATTTATAATGGTACAGATAGCCAGGAACAAGTACAGTTACACTTACTGGTTGTATTGAATTACGACTTTGCCAGCATTAGGATCAGCAATTCGGGAGAAAGCATCTTTTGAAAGATTGATGTCTCCATTGGCATCCTCTTGAACAATAATCGACAACTGTTACTACGACGCTGCCTTGTCTGCATGGTTTTGGAGCTTTATTTGCACCTCGTACGCACGACACTCTGTATCTTCTCCCGCATGCTGCTCCACCATTCCACAGAGCATCACTCACCCCAGCAACCAGAGCTCCCTTATTACTGTTTCCATAACACTTAGAGGCTGCGAAATTAATACAAACTGATTAGTAACCATGCATGGCCGAATGTGGAGGCTTCAGTTCTTGCCACAAGACCTCATCAAAGACTCGCGGAAGGATATTATACGTGCTGTGAAGAAAATATGTGCTGGCGCTCAAGAATTTCTAAATAACAAGATAAAGGAAAACAGAATCGGCAACTCAGATATGAATTGAGTGTCAGTCGATGCAAGCAGAGTACATGGAATCATGAGATTCATAACTTACGAGTATAAGGGGGATCGTAGTAAACGGCATTTCCTTGGGCAGCGTGTGCAACGGAGACAAGGCATGAAACAATGCCTACCATAAGAAAAACTGATCCAATGTTAAAACCCATTTCTTCTTCTTCAAGGGCTAAGGGAGGGGGGAAAGCACACAGAGAGAGCGAGTAATTTCGTGGCGCAAACTAGACTCTTTCTAGCTGCTATTTATAGAAGAAGTTCTCTATCAAGAACAGGTTAGTACCGGCCAGGCCCTCCTTCTCCACTACCACTTCCATAATTGGATTAGATTAATTTACTTCGCCTTCTTGACTAAAATGCCTGTCTAGTACTCTTTGCTATCACCTTCGTGGAAAGAGGTGGAGAAAAAGAGGAGGGCAGATACTTTCATGTTAGGTGAATTCAAGCGTCCATATTCTTCAGTGTAGAAGAGTGAAAAAAATTCAACGAAACATGGAAACACCAGATCATACGTAGTGCTGTCTGTCTTTTCATGTTCTCTTCCCAGCCTAACGCACTTCATTCTGTCTTAACACTAATATGAAATGTCTGACCATTTCCCCCCGATGCATTCTTCAATTTGATCTCACATTTTTCCACGCTTAGTCCTTAAGTCAGATACGTTGAATCGGCTATCTTGAGGAGTTTCTTTAAGATCCATCAGTCATACACAAGTCGATAAATATGATGATAATGAAAAAATCAACAACGAAGATTATGATGGAAATGAGGAAAAATAAAAGTTCAATCGTAAGCTTGGTTCTCTCCCACTCACCCCCTCACACGCACCCACACTGGCGCCGTGGTTCTCTCTCTCATTCTCTCCATCTTCATTCTTTCTATTATTTTTCTCTCCTTCACCTAAACCAAGTATATCTTTATCTTCTCATCTTTTTTTTCTTCTTCTCCCAGCTTCCAGCTTCAATTACAAAGAATTTAAAGTTATATTTCTCTTTTTCTCTTCTATTTTATTGTCTGGTTTTGTATCTTTTTTGTTTTTGTTTTTAATGGTATTGGTGTGAAATTATTTTATTATTTTTAACTTTTTTTTTTGAATAATGGTTTCGGCATGAGATTATTGCATTGCATTCTTTTTAACACCTCTCCTTAACATTTATTGCCCTGATCCAAACCATGCTTGGCATACAAATATGAAATGTCTCACCATTTTTAAGTGCATTCTTCAATTTGTTGTTCTCACATTTTTCCACGCTATATGAGTTGAGTGAGCTGTAACACGGAAAGGAATCAAAACATTTTCCCCACTAAATTCAATATTGATGTGATGATGCAACTTCTTTCCTTGGTCAATTGTCACCATTTTGTTAATATATTTTAAATAATAATAATATATATTTTTTTTATTATAATTTATATTAGGTATTGAAACTAATAATAATATAATATATCTGGTTATAAAATTTGTATAGACTCAACAGGTTGTCCGGGACTCGACCAACTTCAATTTTGAACTAGCCGTGGTTTAAGAAAAAAAGAGAAATCTGGCCTAACTCAACTAAAGAAACTAGTTCAAACTCCTAATCTGGTTGACCCGGTGTAAATCCTGTCAAAACCTAGGTAAAAAACACTCATTAATTTTTGTTTTTGAGTTTTTTTAATAGCAAAACAACAATGTTTATTTTTTAAAAAAGAAAAAAGAATTCACATTAGTAGACCTAATGATATGTGTTCAATTATTATTTCAAGTAAATTTTAGAAATTATGATGATAATTATTTAATAAAAAAACAAGGATTAAAAATAAACATATTGTAATGCTATATTTTGACGATTGGGCTTCTCCTTGTGCCGGCCCTTGCTGGCATGGATTCTTAACTTGGGATTTTGTTTTAGCTAAGCTAAAAGTTCGGAGAAGCTTAATCCAAGCTGTCCCGTCTTCAATTGAGGTATATTCCATTGTAGCTGTCTGAAACTAGCTGAACAGTAGCGGCTTGTCCAAGGAGCCCGAGTGTGATGGAGGAAGGGAAGCAAATGATGACGTGTATTCAAGTTTTGGAGGCCAGTTGAGGGACAGCGAGAACTCCATAGTGTTCCAGTAGATGATTTGTTATGCTGGCTGTCTGTTTGATGTTGTAGTTATATGGTATTTTTTGAAAATATTTTTTATTTAAATATGTATTAAAATAATATTTTTATTTATTTTTTAAAAATTATTTTTGACATTAGTACATGAAAATGATCGAAAACACCAAAAAAAATTAATCTAAAATAAAAAAATCATTCAAAAATGCTTTTGAAATGCAATGCCAAACAAGATCTTATTATAATAACAACTTTATAATATTTTTAGTAGAACAATTTTTTCCAAGAATTTTATTTTTACTAATCAAACATTATATTTACTAAACAAATATAAATAAATAGTAAAGATAAAAACAGTTTTTATCAATAAAAAATATATTTTTAAATACATAAAATTAATATTACATATAACTAATTGTTTGACTTCATTAACAGATGGAACACAAGTAGTCACGAATTATGTTTCTTCATTAAGAAGCAGCTCCTCCTCGAGCGGTAGAGGAATCCACTGTATGTGAAAGCAGGCAATTTCCCAAAGATCACCTCACCTTCTTCTGCAATAAAATTTCTTTTATTTATTTATTTATTCGTGATCTTCCTCAACATGTCTGGTACTGCCTGTTGCAATTTTGTCTCTCCAAATCAGCCATTCTTCTCATAACTCCCAGCCACAAAGTCCTGAAAATCTGTAATTATGGTAATGGAACATAATACTTCAGACTGATCGAGTCCTTTTTGCTTTCAAAACATTTTTCAAATACAGATATCTGTTTTGAAAGCAAAAAGGATTCAACATCAGTCTAAATGTCTTGACAATCTTTAGCAAAATGAAATTTATGAGAGAATAAAAAACATTTACATGAAGTGGCGTGTGAATATTCTAAAATACTTAAAAGGGGTGAAACTAGTTTGACGACATCCTATTTGATCATTAAATGACGCAGTTGGATTTTGACCTAGCGGCCGAAGGGACTTATTCTTTTCCTCTACACCAGTGTTCAAGTCCTACTCTTCACGTATTTGTACACTTGTAATTAGGGCCTTGTTTGTTTCAAGGAAAGTGAATTCCCGGAATTCACTTTCCTTGCTTTCCGGTGTTTGTTTGCTGGAAACAACTTTCCTGGAAAGTTGTTTCCAGCAAACAAACACAGGAAAGTGTACTCCTCTTTTTGTGTTTGTTTGCTGGAAACAACTTTCCAGGAAAGTTGTTTCCAGCCAAGGAAAACCTAAGGCTTAAATCCGGAAAGTGTACTCCTCTTTTAAAATCCGGAATACACTTTCCGTGAGCTAGCTAGTTATTGTTTTTTTTTTAAAAAAAAATAGAAACATGTTAAAGTATTATTTTTTATAAAAAAAAATAATAATTCTGATATTAACAATTAAAAAACACAAAAACTAATAATTTAAATCTTAAAAATTCTATTTTTTTTTAATCACCTAAATTAAAATTTTGCATTGAGATTTTGATTTAAAATTAAAAAAAACTTATTTTAAGTTTTTAAAATTGGAAAAAATATATATTAATAATAAGTTTTACTTAAAAAATATTTCACAAGCTTATTTCTCTATAATATGATATGACATATATTGTTATATTTTATAAAATAAGCTATGTATGAATATAGGATATAATAAAAAAATTCATCATTATACTTTTTAGATTTCATTTTTTTTATTTTAAGTGATTAAAATATTTTATATTAAATATTTTATATATATTAGATAATCTTGAAAAAAAAATTAATTTATTAATAAATTATTTTCCAATTCCTTTTCCATAACACAAACAAACACAGTTCATTTTCCATAACACTGCCAAACATCGGAATTCACTTTTCAGGAATTTACTTTCCAGGAAACCACCTTCCAGGAATTCATTTTACAGGATTCATCACTTTCCAGGAATTCACTTTTTCAGAAACCACTTTCCAGGAATTCACTTTACAGGATTCACTTTCCAGGAAACCACTTTCCAGCAAACAAACGGGGCCTAGTATTAGAAGAAAAATCTTGATTGAATCATCAAAATGGGGTGACGAAACTGAGACACTTTTACATAATTTACTGATAAGATAAATGACTGAGCAATTGTTAGGCTATATCATATCACTTTCCTTTATCTTAAAAAAAAGGTGATTTATGTGAATTATTATTCAAAAATAAATAATTAAATAACTTATGATTTGAAACAACTCAGTTTTAAATTAATTATTTAAAGTTAAAATAATCATATAATCTTCAAATAATATTTATATAAACTTTAAACAATCTTAAATTTATCTAACAGAATTCTGGTACTAAAACACTGATCCATTCTATTGCCATAAATCTTTATGCTATGTCACAACATTTCTAGTCTTAACTACAGAATCCCTTTCAGAGCAGATGGTGAACATATCATTGGAGTTTCACCCTGATTCTTCAAAACGTAGAGCGTGCAGAGAGCTAAACCAGAGACTTTCCACGCGAAGCTGCAATTTCCAACTGATCCTCGGCTCTTGGCATGATTGTAAGTAACCTGATACAGAGCCCTGGCCTCCTCGAAGATTTCCTCAACTCCTCGTTTGCTCAAATTAAACTCCGCAGCTCCATATAAGACCTGTATAAGATGATAGATACGTCAGCAAAGATGGAAGCAAGAGGTAACACCCAGACTATTTCAATAAGAAAGGATTGTAAGCATATGATGAATACTATGCTGACCTCCTTGTATTTTCTTATGACTTCATTAGCCTTTCTATCTTTGTTTGCTGTATCAGCTTTTAGAGCATTGCTCATCTCCTTCCTGTATTGACCATAGAGGTTCTGCCACTTCTCAAGGTATGACTCGCGAACTTCATCGTCAAAGCAAGGGTGTTTCCAAACATCTAACAGATTAAAAAGGCATCAACAAAAGCTCAGTTGAATGATAATATTGGTAGATGTTAAAAACAAGTTCTTCAAATATTTTTCAGGTCCTGAGAAATTTAATCACCACATGAGTGAGGTTCATAGCTTCAGTTTTTGATTCAGAGAACCCTCACCATTTGATGATAGATCCCTATCCTCGTATGCTTTCACTGTATCATAAATTTTTCCCAGTATGGAAGTAGATCGATAAGATATCTTTTCTTCTTTTTCCATAAAATGTGGGAACAGCTCTGCCTTCAAACCTTCTGGAACTTCGATCTGTTTGAAAGTAGGAAAAATTTTAGTTGATTTCAAAATATTAATAAATTGCTTCAAATTGAATATCATCAAAGAAACCACCCCAAACTAGATTCCTCAAGAATAATGCAAATTAGAATATCTTCAGCCATACACATAATCACCAAGAGCGTAAACTTGGTGACTTCTACACATCAAATCCTTTCAGATGGCTGAGAATTTGGTAGTCTTTGTTTTAGTTGCTCATTAGAAGAATAGCCATTCTGCATATATTGTGCCTTTTATTCCTCAACCTCGTAAAACCTATTGAAAAAAATATTATACTCTGATTTTCATCCAAGGAAAAGAAATAATCAAATGTGCTAAAAGGTTCAGATTTGTCCATCTCCTTTTGAGTACTAACTGTCACGGGAATTGATATTTGAGTATGTATTAATTAGACAATAAATTACAAACTGTAAATAGTAGTGTTTCAGTTGAACACTTGTTCCTTGAGTCTTAGCCCGAAAATATAGGAATTACATGTAAATCTATTTACATTCTATTTAATGGAGAAGAGACCCAAGAGGGAAGGCATTCAGTTCCTAAACATTGACATGGTATCAGAGCTACTGACCTGTGAATCATCGTGAGCATAACATTTTTTTCTTGATCTGTGTCAAGTCTTCTGTGTGGGTTCTTTGATTGTGGCTGTCGGCGTACTTTTCTGTGATTTTTTGGGGGAGATCGGTGACTGTTCCGGTGTGATTTTTTTGAGGTTGTGTGGCTGTGTCGTTTTTTTTCTGGCGTAAATTTCTGTTGTGGCTGAGTTATAGTGTGTATCGGCGCTCTCTGTGGTGGCTGGAAGTTCTGTGGTTGCCGATTCTGTGGTGGGTCTGTTGCCGGAATCCATTCTGTGGACTCTGGTTCTGTGCCGAGATTTTCGGCTCTGTGGGAGATTGGCGAACGAAGACGACGATCTCTTGATTTATTGTTGTTGACACGTCAGCGTCCCACTTGTCTGTGTTGACGCGTCGGGCTACTCTTCAGACGCGCCTTTTGGGCTTGAAACTTGCACAGACTCACATCACCTTGTGCTTAATTTTTATCAAATAGAATGGGGGTGGTTAGATTCGAACTCGTGACCGCTGGGTCAACAAGGCTCTGATACCATGTTAGAGCTGGTTTATTGAACCGTGATCCGGTTCCTTCCTTGGATATCTGTTTGGGGGATTTATTGCGTGAGGAACAACGATTATCCACTAATATGGGTATGGCCTCTCAAAAGTTTCTTTCTGAGCCTGTTAATGTAGCCTATGCAGCGCAAGGAAGAGGACCGCCCAGGTTGAAGTGTTACAGCTGCAACGAGCTTGGTCACATTGCTCGCAACTGTAAAAAGAAAATTTGCAACTATTGTAAGAAACCAGGCCATTTCGTTAAAGACTGTCGGATGCGACCTCAGAATCGACAATCTCAAGCGTTTCAAGCTTCTGTCCAGCCATCACCTTCTGCTCCTCCCACTGTAAGCTCTGATTCATCTGTTCTCACACCTGCTATGGTTCAACAGATGATTGTCTCGGCTTTTACGGCCTTAGGCCTACAAGGTAAAATTCCTACCTCCACACCTTGGCTTGTTGATTCGGCTGCTTCTAATCATATGACTGGTAATGAGACGGATCTACATGATGTTCATGAGTATGACGGCACGCAATCTATCCAGATTGCTAATGGCAGTACACTTCCTATTACTGCTGTTGGTGATTTGGGTCCTTCTTTTAAAGATGTTTTTGTCTCTCCTGAATTATCTACTAGCTTGATTTCTGTTGGACAATTGGTGGATGATAACTGTGATGTTCATTTTTCCCATGGTGGTTGTATTGTGCAGGATCAAGTGTCGGGAATGGTGATCGCGAAGGGGCCTAAAGTGGGACGTCTTTTCCCGCTATATTTTTCTATACCTAATGTTGTTTCTTTTGCTTGTATGGCTACTGCCAATAACAATGAAGTATGGCATAAGAAATTGGGTCATCCTAATTTTGGTGTCTTAACTCATCTTTTGAAACATGGTTTTTTGGGCAATAATAATAATTCTTCTTCATCCTTTGATTGTGCTACTTGTCGTCTTGGTAAAAGTAAAACATTACCTTTTCCTGTGCATGGTAGTCGTGCTTCCGCCTCTTTTGAACTTGTGCATACTGATGTTTGGGGGGCTAGTCCTATTACTTCTCATGGACAGTATCGTTATTTTGTGACATTCATTGATGATTACAGTCGATTTACCTGGATCTATTTTCTTCGCTCTAAAGCTGACGTGTTCTCTGTTTTTCAAAGATTTGTGGCACTTGTAGAGACACAATTTAGTACCTCTATCAAAATCTTACGCTCCGACTCAGGGGGGGAATATATGTCACATGCCTTTCAAAATTATCTTCAGCAAAAAGGGATAATTTCTCAACGCTCTTGTCCTTACACCCCTCAACAAAATGGAGTCGCTGAACGTAAGAATCGTCATCTCTTAGATGTTGTTCGTACTTTGCTAATTGAGTCATCTGTACCTACCAAATTCTGGGTGGAAGCATTATCTACAGCTGTTTATTTGATCAATCGCTTGCCTACGGTCACTCTAAATTATGATTCTCCATATCTTTGTTTATTTGGTATACCTCCTGAGTATAAATCACTTCATACTTTTGGGTGTGTTTGTTTTGTCCATCTGCCACCTACTGAACGTCACAAGCTTGTTGCCCAGTCTGTCACATGTGCTTTCATGGGATATAGCCCTACTCAGAAAGGATTTATATGTTATGATGCTCATGCAAATAAATTTAGAATCTCCCGGAATGTAGTCTTCTTTGAAAATCAATATTTCTTTCAATCTCATGTTATTTTTGATTCCCCTACTGCCCCTACTGCCCCTACTGCCCCTACTGCTCCTCTTCCTCCTTTTGATGATGTCCCTCTTTCTGCTAAGCGATTTAAACCAGGTATAGTGTATCAAAGACGTCCTCCTCCAGTGCCCCTTCCAGACACCACTTCATCACTTGATTCTACACTACCGGAACCGCGACGGTCCACTCGGGTTATACATCCGCCAGATAGGTATGGCTTTTCTCATACCTCGTTTACTGCCACTCTCGATACTATTTCTGTTCCTCACTCTTATACTCAGGCAGCAACTCAGGCTTGCTGGCAGCAGGCCATGCAAGAGGAAATTCAAGCTCTTCAAGAAAATCACACTTGGGATCTTATGACTTGTCCGCCTGGAGTCAAACCTATTGGTTGTAAGTGGGTTTACTCAGTTAAGTTTAGATCTGATGGCTCCCTAGACCGGTATAAGGCTCGGCTCGTTGCCCTTGGGAATCGACAGGAATATGGTATTGATTATGAAGAGACATTTGCACCAGTAGCTAAAATGACTACTGTACGGACTATATTGGCACTTGCTACGTCACAGGAGTGGTCTCTTAGACAAATGGATGTGAAAAATGCGTTCCTACATGGGGATCTGAAGGAAGAAATTTATATGTCTCCACCTCCGGGCATGTTTAAAACACCTTCCTCCGAGGTTTGTCGGCTACGCAGATCCTTATATGGTTTGAAACAGGCTCCGCGGGCATGGTTTGATAAATTTCGCTCTACTTTGCTTGATTTTCACTTTATTCAAAGTCAGTTTGATTCCTCTCTGTTTCTTCGCAAGACATCTGCAGGAATTGTATTGCTCCTAGTCTATGTTGATGATATTGTGATTACTGGATCAGATACTGAGTTACTTAGACACTTGCAAAAACATCTCCAAGACTCTTTTCACATGAAAGATCTTGGCAATTTGCAGTATTTTCTTGGCCTTGAGTTTCAAAATACTCCGACCGGTACATTGTTACATCAGCACAAGTACACAGAGGAGGTCATTTCACTAGCGGGTCTCCAAATGGGTAACTCTGTTCTTACTCCATTGGAGGTCAATATTAAGCTTTGTCAGGAGGAAGGCGAGCTTCTGTCGGATCCATCCTTGTATCGGCAACTAGTTGGAAGTTTAAATTACTTGACGATTACTCGTCCTGATATTTCATTTGCAGTGCAGCAGGTTAGTCAATTTATGCAGGCCCCTCGTCATCTTCACCTCGCTGCTGTTCGCCGTATTATACGATATCTGAAGGGTACCTCTTCACGAGGATTGTTCTTTCCTAAGGAATCTTCCTTACAGTTGGAAGGATATAGTGACGCCGATTGGGCTGGTTGTGCAGATACTCGTCGCTCTGTTACCGGATGGTGTATGTTTTTGGGCAATGCACTCATTTCTTGGAAGAGTAAGAAGCAAGATAGAATTTCCAAATCCTCCACGGAATCCGAATATCGTGCTATGTCTTCCGCATGCTCTGAAATTACATGGCTTCGTGGATTATTAGGGGAACTTGGTTTTCCTCAACTTCATCCCACTCCTCTTCATGCTGATAATACTAGTGCGATTCAGATTGCTACTAATCCAGTCTTTCATGAGCGTACAAAACATATTGAGGTTGATTGCCACTCTATTCGTGAATCTGTTCACCGCCATGAAATTTCACTTCCTCACATTTCTACCGAACACCAAACTGCAGACATTTTCACTAAAGCTCTCTCTCGACATCGGCATAAATTCTTTGTGGACAAATTGATGCTTCTTGATCGACCAGCATCAATTTGAGGGGGGATGTCACGGGAATTGATATTTGAGTATGTATTAATTAGACAATAAATTACAAACTGTAAATAGTAGTGTTTCAGTTGAACACTTGTTCCTTGAGTCTTAGCCCGAAAATATAGGAATTACATGTAAATCTATTTACATTCTATTTAATGGAGAAGAGACCCAAGAGGGAAGGCATTCAGTTCCTAAACATTGACACTAACAAGCCAGCCAATATGGAAAACCACATCCATCTCAAACATTATTCTCAAGGGCAGGCTAACTTTGATTTGTCAAGCTATTCCATGAACTTCAAGTGTCCTCCAAGTGTGGAAATATATTTGAACATAGTACGGAACTAGAATGAAACACATAAATTGGCACTGGTTAAAAAAGAAAATAGGTTAAACTAATTATAAGGAATTGAGCTGTAATTTTATTTGATTACAAGTCACTCACTTTCAAATGTATATTTCCGCATGTATGTTTCCACTGTATTAACCCCATCACAACTATTCTTAATTTAACCAAATATCAATGTTTAGTCCAATATTTGTAGAGCTTAAGTGATCAGGTGAAAAAATAAAGTCTTTGAAAACTCATCAACCATCTTTAATGCCACAACCCTCAATGCCATGTGCAGATTCCAGAGAGCAAATATGCAACTGAAAATAAATAATATTTTAAAGCATATAATATTTGGCAAAGCTGATCTTCAATAACAAGCAGCATAAGAAGTTCAAAATGCGTGTAGATAGAATAGGCATCAGGGAATTCAATCTTCTTTGCCATGTTCACAGAAATATTGGGACAAGTGATCATCTTAAAGGAAATTTAACCATAATTCATTTCATCCAGTTTAGAAGAAATAAGAAAACTTTAGTTAGTGTACATTTGACAGACAGTAAAGTTGGAAAACTAACCCTTCTTCCACCTTTCTTTGGAGCATCTAGAGCATCATAGTATATATCAATCAGCTGATAGATATTTTCTTTCATACGAGCTATCTCTTCTGAGCAATCAGTTCCCAATGTTAGAAGTCGATCCATCATTGCCAGCCAGCTATCCGCTGCCACCCCCACGGTGAAACTGAAGCATTGAACTTAGTGATGAAGCTACACTGACTAAAATAGATTGCATGCCTTCATATTTCATACATGTTTAGATCAAAGGGATCCATACCATAGAAATGACAGTTTTACACCGGCTGTTAACCTGCCCTAAACTTAGTCTTTTATCTAGGCTTAGGACCGGGTCCTGTAACCTAAGCTAGCATAGTAGATTTTCATCTTTCATACACAAGTATGGCAACAAATTTTCAAACCCAGAGAAATAAGGTATAATTTCAACATTACATCACTGATATGATATTCTATAGATAAATAAATTCATCTATTGAGATATGCTGAAACAAGTGAAGCATCATAATTCAAAAAAACATTGTTTTTTTATAATCAACACTAAAAATGAGAGACATGTGATGGGAAAAACTGAAGCATTGTGGCTGGCTGGTTGCAAAAGTGTATTATATTATGCAATCAAGTGTTACCTTGGCTGAAACCTGTTTCTCAAAAATAATTTAAAAAGCTCAACCTCCAACTCCTCATCATCAGAGAATTCACTTGGTTTTCTGTTACGCACATTAGGGGTTGAAGTAGGTGGTGTCCAACGTTCCATTTGTTTAAAATTTTCCAGAAGCTGAAGCGAGAACAGAGTGAAAATGATCAATTCTGGAAACTACACATAATCCACTCAATTAGGAACAGAACTTAAGAGCTTCTTTACACAAGACCGAACTTTCAAGGACATACAAACAGTACACAGTTGATCACTGGTATGAAATAAAACTCAAGCACATGAAATGACTTACACATGAAGGAGTCTTGAAGAGATGCACCATAAGGAGTGAAGGAAAATATACGTAAAAAGGTTTCATCATCAATAATCACGATAGCATTAACAAATTAAAAGCAACACAGTTTATAGAGGTTGTATTTGCCAGGTGCCAGTAGGTTATCACTATAAAAGCAGTGATGGTTTGTTAGTTTAACAGATATTAGCTATATTTATTCCACAGAGACACTAGTTAAAATGAACTGGAAGCAATTTTTCATTTAAAAAATGTACATGTCATAGTGTTTCAATAGAAAATTGAGAGAATAGTCAAGAAACAATGCTCTAAATCTTTTTTTTATAGCATATGCATTGCATTTTAACTTTTTACTTCAATAATATTCTCAAGAATCCTTCTACTCGTTAACTCATAAAAAAATATCATATTTATATAATAATAAAACAACATTAATCAAATATGAAAGGAAAAATAACAAAATAATCCTAGTATATCACATCCTTGTTCTTCATTTGTGAAACAATGGAAAATGAGAAAGCATCTTAGATACAAGAGATCCTAATAATAGCCTCAGTTTCTGCTCCTGGATAGGTCCTGAAGGTTTGACATCACTTGAAAGAGATGAGAGAATAAACTACCAACTTGTATTTTGAAAGCACTACCCTGAATATGAGACGAATACCCAAATGGGTAATAAGATGTTCCAGAATAAAGGAATATCTAAATTTACACAAATAAATGGAAATAAGAGAATGGCTGAAGGACCTGATTCCTAAAAGCATCTCCCAAGCACACACAAAGCAAGGCTTTTTTTTGCTTTCCTCCTAAACACCCATCATAGCCACAATCTTAAAATGATAAAATAAATAGGAAAAAGGGATATTCTTCCAATATGCTTAGTTTTCATCTATCTAGAGACTGAGAAAATAACGCTGACCTGAGGATTTCTTGACACAAAAAACATGTCACCATCAAAATCACCACCTGACATCTCATCTGCCAAAGACCGTGGTCCTTTGCATGGGAAAAATATACCATACTTCGCATTTCCAACAAAATCTTCCAACACGCTCACATATGTAGCCTTTAGTATATGTATATCACCAAAATGTAAACCTGGATTCCGATAGACTAGTACCTCCCCTGAAACCTGTCCGCTATCTCTGCATGTTCCATCAAGAAAGAAAGCATCTCACAATTACATTGATAACTTCAATCCAAAATTGCAACTATGGTGATGTGTAGGGGTAAGCTATGCACATACATTATAGCCACGCATAGAAAAAATCTTGTGACTTTCAAATCCTGCTAGTTAAATGCTAATTTGTGTATATATTTGTCACCTTAATAGAAAAGAACATGCCAATAACAAACGTACAATATTATGCAAACTTCACCACTCTTCAAGAGTCCAGTTGGATCAGCTGTCCCCATCAAATAATATGATTCAGGCACAGGTATTTTTCCTCCTTTCAGACTCTTCTTTTCTTCCTTCATCAGTATTGACAAACGATGTTGCAAATACGGTTCTTCTAGCGGAATCCCACAGCCAATCATTGTTGCCACAATGTTATCATCCATACCCCCATAATTAAGTGCAACTGATCAGTGCACAGAAAAACTTTTGTTACAGTTACTTAATAGGAGTTGGACATATTGAGAATAAAAAAATAAATTAACACACAAATATAGATAAATAAATCAATGAATAACCAACTCAACAGAGTAACACCGGAATTGTCATTATAAACCATCTCCTGGGACAATTAAAATAAGTCATAAAGAGTAAAATCCATGAAAATAAAATAAAGATAATAAATCCTTTCTGAAATGGTCGGGCAAGGATCCATAAAGAAATAGTAAAACAGAAAAAGTTGATGTATAATCAATGGCAATGCCGGCCAGTTTAATCTTCAAAGAAGAACAGAATCAGAATGAAAACCTAAAACCCTTATTATCAAGGAAACTACCTCGTAGAGCTGCTTTTCTTTTTGAGAGAACACCATGGGCATCTTCCAGAGCATTGTTCAATATTCCCATAAAAAAATCTTCTGGAACTCCACCATAGCTAAGAAGTGCAATTAAATTCTTTGAAAGGAAAGTTTTCTTCGGTTGAAGGCTGCAAGATCATAAGAAATGTCACCAAATTTTCTTTCAATGGATAAATCATAGTTACTGGCAAAAAAAAGAAGAGCATCGGGTTCTCCATGGTAACGGACAGCTTGTTGTCCGTTACTCCTTTATTTCTTTCCTATTGTACAGCTTATTTATTTCCTATTTTGTATATCTAGCATTTTGTATCAGATTGTAGTTTACATATTTATGACTAGAATCATGCAGAAACTTATTGAGTTTCCATATACAACACTCGCGTAATCTCTATATATGAAAGCAGAAATCAAAGGCCAGCGGGCAGACAATTTCAGACAATATTGTGTTCTATTTTGACAATCCATATCAGTAAAATTATTTATCAAAATACATCACAATGCTTCTAAGCCAGTCCAACTTGCTGGCAGCTTCTTTTGGACATCATTGCAAAAACTCATGTCCAAGTACTGAACAGAATATCAAGTTTTGTAACTTACAATAGAAAATTTGCATTGTTAGAAACCAAAATGTAACATCAACTGAGAGAACATACAAGCAGGAGATAATAAAGAGCAAAAATCATAACTACCTGGTTCCAACAATCTCCAAAGAATTTATCGAATAAGTATTTGATAGTTTTTCATCCGTGTAAACCTTAATCATAGAAGGCCTTATTTGTAGACTTTGACAAGGAAGCTATAAAAAAACATGGTTATAATAATCGGATATCAGAAACACAAACAAGATCAAGACAGTAATTAGCTAGATAGGAACCGAGTCACCCGCAAACTCTGGCTGGGACCATCAATAACCACCAGATATTGGATTTCAAAACTTTCTTTAAGTAATGTAACTGATTTATTAATATGTCATGTCATAACAGAAAAATCAGGCATAAAGGCCCACCAATTTCAATCCAAAGGTCATATCAACCCAAACTACATTGCTGATGCAGATAGAGTTTATGCATTTGAATCTAAAATGGAGGTAAGAGTGGTGAGAAAGGAAAATTTTGTGACAAGAAATTGAAGTAGATCAAACCATTCAAAAGGGGAGTGTGAATATAAATTGCATAATATTCAAAACTTTTCAATTATCATGTTCACAAGGTCATCAGTTTATCTTCGTGTACCCCTCTAGCCTTAAAGGAAATTGTTCCATTCTGACAACAATGGAACCAAAATCGCTAGTTATTCAAACAAACATTTATTGTCCCAAAGTAGATAAATAGATAGTATGTGATTTGCTATGATGTACTTTTCTAATCATTTTAGAGACTTCTGGTCTTTGGTCAGATTCAATTCACCTAAATACAAATAGTTTGGTTCAATTCCCCCTCCACCCTTAATAATCTGACATAAAAGCCCTTCTCTGAAACAAATGAATCTACAATCACTCCTATGCATCAAACTAAAGATCCAATAATCTTCAAAGTTTTAGAAACCTTGTATGATTCAGAGATAGAACATCAACTACATCAACATGTGAAAATTATCTAAAATTTAAAAATCATCATTGTACCAGATTGACTTCACTGAACCTTAAATATGGATAAAAAAGTAATGTTTGGGTCCTCGCATGTTCCAAATGTCACCATTAATGTTGAATTTAATGATCTAAATTTGGCGAAGCAAACAAAATAATAATCAATTTAACATGCAATAAAATAATGCCCGTTCATTTTGAATTTAGTAGTCTAGATCTCACGAACATGACAAAACATGATGCAAAATAACATGAGAGGATATCAATCACAAAAAAAAAATCAACTCATTATTATTTCAATGGAATAGAAAATTCCAAAACCATACCTTCTTATTCACAAGGAAAGTTCCCTTGACAGCTCTACCATTATTGAAGAGACGAAACTGGATTAGCAAAGGCTTGAAAAAAGAAATGAAAAGATAATTGATTCCAAGTCCTCAAATAAACAATAGGATTTTAAAACAAGAAAAACTAGAAATGATTGAGATGCACATACTGGATCCCCAAAGTGACATCCTGGATATTGCTCCATGACTTCATTATGAACATGTAATCTCTAGTAGTGAAGGGGGGAAACCAATGAGCCAAAAAATGAATATTTCTTTTTATCCAAAAACAAAAAAAAAAACATGAACATATGGGGGAAGAAAGCAAAAAAAGGCAACAAAAAGGTAAAACATTGCCTCCATAAATTATATAAACTCACAAGAGGGTTCAACATCAATTTTAGGGGGAAAAAACAGATGGAATGAACTACAGGTAAACATAACGCTAAATCTAATGAAGAAGATTGAGCATACACATCATAAAAGGAAAATAGTGAACAAACATGTTGGTGAGGACACCAGACCCACACTGCATATTACCCAAGTATATGGACGGGAACAACATAGGATGGCCTAGCCTGTCACTCTTTAGTTGGAAGACTAGGCCCATTTGGGTCTATTTCATTGTTTTACTGGGCTCATTTCATTGTTTTATTTTATCTATTTTAGTTATGTTAAACAGTTTTAATTGATAGTGTGAAACTTTGAGTGAGAGAGAATGAATTTCTCTTCTTATTTCACTTAGTATTTACAATACATCCCTATCTATTTATATACATCATCTAGGAATTAGAGTTTAACTAAATAGCTCTTCTAGGAGTTAGAAAACTAGGATAACAATCTTTCCTAAATAGGAATAACTCCAGATTTCCTATATTGATTTACTAAGACTATCTTAGTAAATTCCTAACTTTGATTCAGATTTCAACACTCCCCCTCAAGCTGAGTTGTAGATAATGAGTTGTAAATGTTGTGCATACTCAGCTTGTGACTTAGTTCTTCAAAGTTAGGCCTTGGAAGTGCTTTGGTAAGGATGTCTGCAGTTTGCAATTTTGTAGGGATGTAGTCTAGATGGATGATGCCTTTGTCAATCTTTTCTGAGATGAAATGTCTGTCTATCTCAATGTGTTTGGTCCTGTAATGATGGATAGGATTCTTAGCAATGCTTATAGTAGCTTGGTTGTCACATAGCAGCTTGATTGGATCTGTCGGTTCGAGTTTCAGTTCTTTGAGTAGCCTTAGTATCCACATTCCTTCACAAATCCCAAGTGCTAGAGCTCTGAATTCTAATTTTGCACTGCTTCTGGAGACCATTGATTGTTTCTTGCTTCTCCAAGTCACTAGATTTCCCCAAATATAAGCACAATGTCAAGCATATTATTCTGGTGGTTTTTGGCTTGCCCCTCTTTTCTTAGTGGAATCCATAGGAGTAGCTGCAGGTTTGCATCCCAGCATACCTGTTTCTGTTAATAGATCTAGGATATACTTTCGTTGGGAGATGAATATACCTCTTTTAGATCGAGCTACCTCCATGCCAAGGAAGTACTTTAGAATGCCAAGATCTTTTATCTCAAATTCCTTAGCTATCTTTGCCTTCAATCTGTCCAGCTCTTCTTCATGATCTCCAATCAGAATAATATCATCAACATATACTATTAGTATTGTTGTTCCGTTTTCTGTAGAGATTCTTACAAAAAGTGTGATCTGCTTGACATTGTGTGTAACCTTGCTGAATCACTGTCTTAGCAAACTTATCAAACCATACCCGAGGGGATTGCTTGAGTCCATATAGTGATTTGTTTAGTTTGCATACCTTTCTGTAGTTTTCATGTGTTTCCAAGCCTGGTGGCAGTTCCATATATACTTCTTCATCCAACTCACCATTCAAGAATGCATTCTTGATGTCTAGGTGGTGTAAGGGCCAGTCTTTATTTGCTGCCAGTGATAGTAGCATTCTGATGGTATTCAACTTAGCTACTGGGGCAAAGGTTTCCTGGTAGTCTATTCCATAGGATTGGGTAAACCCCTTGGCAACCAATCGAGCTTTTAGTCTTTCAATACTTCCATTAGCATGGTATTTGATTATGAACAACCATTTGCAGCCTACTGGTTTCTTTCCATGTGGAAGTTCTGTGATTTGCCAAGTGTTGTTCCTTACTAATGCACTTATTTCTGCCTTTACTGCCTTTGTCCACTCTGCATCTTTGAGTGCTTCCTGGATTGTTCTGGGGATCTGTATACTGTCAATGGCAGAGACAAATGCATGGTATGATGGTGATAGTCTGTCATAGGAAACAAAGCTGCTGATGGGATGATGTGTGCATGCTCTGATTCCTTTTCTTAGGGCAATGGGAATATTAGTATCATCAATAACAGGTGCATTACTCTCATGAACATAATTTTCCATACCTGAGTGTATTTGAGCAGAATGTGGCTCTGGTTCAGAGGCATGGTCAAGAGTAGAAGGTATTGAGTGCTCTATTTCCTGTCTGAGATGTTTCTTACTAGTATAGACCTGAAGCTCATGTGTTTTATTTTGTATAGGATGAATGGGAGCAGTGTTTTGAGGAGAGGGGGAAGAGGATTGCAGGTAAGTATCTGATTTAACTTCACTGGACTGATGGAGTATTTGGGGATCTAGGAGAGGTGTTTGTGAGGTATTACTGAGTCCAGCAGTCTTAGTAATGACACTGGGTTCAGCAGTCTTAGTAATGGTGTCCCATGTCAGATAGGATTACATATTCTCCCCCTGACTATCTGACGTGAGATAGTAGGGTTTATGCTCAAAAAATATTGCGTCCATGGAGTTATAGACTCTTTTGGTGATGGGTGAGTAACACTTGTACCCTTTTTTGTGTGAGGAGTAGCCTATAAAGATGCATTTGATAGATCTAGGATTTAGCTTGTTGCGATATGGCTGATGAATGTGGACAAACATTGAACAACCAAAGATTTTAGGGTCTAGATCAGAAAGAAGCTTTGTGTTTGGAAAAACTTTGAGTAGAGTTTGACATGGATTTTGGAATTGTAGAACTCTAGAAGGCATTCTATTAATGAGATAAGCTGTAGTGAGGACAGCTCCTCCCCAAAACTGTTTTGGGGCATTAGTGGAGAACATGAGGGATTTAGCTACTTCTAATAAGTGCCTATTATTTATTTCTACAACTCCATTTTGTTGTGGAGTGTCAACACAAGAGCTGATGTGAATAATGCCATGATTTAGGAGGTATTTTCCTAGGACAGTGTTGAAGTAGTCTTTGGCATTATCAGTTTTGAGGACTTGGATTTTGGTTTGAAATTGTGTTTGTATCATGGAATGAAAGTGCTGAAACAATGTACTGACTTCAGATTTTTCTTTCATTAAGAATATCCAAGTTAATCTTGTATGATCATCCACAAATGAGACAAACCATCTAGTTCCTGATATATTATGTACTCTAGAAGGACCCCATACATCACTATGGATCATTGCAAAAGGATGAGATGAGCTATATTGAATGCTAGGGTAGCTACTACGAGTATGTTTGGAGAGTTGACAGATTTCACAACTGAAAAACTTGGGATTTTTATTGATAAATAAAGAAGAAAACATCTTTTCAAGATACATGAAGTTGGGGTGACCAAGGCGATAGTGCCACAACATCACATTGCTATCTGGAATGACATAATTATTGAAAACTGACTGACCCTTGGGCTTTAGGAACACAACTTTTTGAGCTCTGGATTGTAGAGGAACACAATTCCTAAGGAGATAGAGCCCTGCATATATTCTAGCACTGGTTAGATCCTGAAATACATAGAAATTAGGAAAAAAACTTAGCAACACAGTTTAGATCACGTGTCAATTTGCTAATTGAGAGTAAGTTGCAGTCTAATTTAGGGACATAAAGCACTGATTTAAGGTGCAGGTCCTTTGAAATTCTGCTCAGGCCTGTTCCTTCAATTTTTGATAATGTCCCATCAGCAATTTTTACTGCACTGTCTTCTTTGCACTGACTGTATTCTTGGAGTATAGTTTCATCTCCTGTCATGTGGTCTGTTGCTCCAAAGTCAATAACCCAAGGTTCAGAGGAATTTTGTTTACCTGTTGAGGTAGTGTCTTTCTGTGTTGTTATGCCAGAACCAGTGACTGAAGTGTTGATTAAGGATTTCTGACTAAACAACTTCTGTACGACCTCCAATTGTTCTTTGGTGAAAGAGTCTGTTGGTGTGTTGTTGGTCTTCTGTGGGCTGCCATCTGAGATTGCAGCAGTAAAGGCTCGACCTTCTTTGTCATATGATGATCATGATGGTTTCCAATCATTAGGTTTGCCATGGATTTTCCAGCAAGTTTCCTTTGTGTGTCCTGGTTTGTGACAGTGGTCACACCATGGCCTTCCCTTCTTTTGTCTGCTGTCCCAACTAGGGGTTCTAGAGACCAAGGCAGATCCTTCCAATGAAGGTCCTAAGTTATGAGATCCCATCATAATTTTCTTTCTACTTTCTTCACGTCTCACTTCTGAAAAGGCATCTCTGAGATTTGGAAGAGGTTTGGTGCCCATTATCCTTCCTCTAACTTCATCTAGGGATTTATTGAGTCCTAGAAGAAATTTGAAAGTCCTCTTTTGTTCTACAATTTTCCTGAACAAGGATGTGACTCCAAAGCAATTCCATGTGTGGTTTTCAAACATGTCAAGATGTTGCCAATGTCGAGACAAAGTATTGAAATATTGAGTGACTGTGAGCTCTCCTTAGCGTAGATCATGTAGTGCTGGTTCAATCTCAAATAATTCTGATGTATTTTCAGAACTTGAGTTTCCCTAGCTGCATCCCAGATTTCCTTTGCTGTTCCATAGAGGAGAAAATTTTCTCCTATCTCATTTGTCATGGAGTTGATTAACCATGACATTATCATGTGATTCTCTGTTTTCCAGGTTCTAAACTGAGGGTCACCCTTTTTTGGTATGCTGGTTTCATCTGTGAGATAGTCATCTTTGCCTTTCCCACAAATAAACATCATTACTGATGAGGACCATTGAAGATAATTGTATCCATTGAGTTTGTGACAGGTGATGAGAAGAGAGGAGTTTTCAGTTCCTCCAGGACTGATTGTGTTTGGAGTTTTTCCAAGACTTGATGTGACCTTAGAGGAGGAGCTATCCCTTTCGGCAGCCATAGTTTTGATTTTAGGTTTAGATTTCAGAACCTAGCTCAGATACCATGTGAAAGAGTGAGAGAGAATGAATTTCTCTTTTTATTTCACTTAGTATTTACAATACATCCCTATTTATTTATATACATCATCTAGGAATTAGAGTTTAACTAAATAGCTCTTCTAGGAGTTAAAATTCAACTAGGACAACACCTTTAACTAGGAAAACAATCTTTCCTAAATAGGAATAACTCCAGATTTCCTATATTGATTTACTAAGACTATCTTAGTAAATTCCTGACTTTGATTCAGATTTCAACAGATAGGTTAAGCCCAATATATTGGATGTTTAAGGTTATGCTATTTATATGTTTTTCTTGTGAGACAATTTTTGATAATTAAATAAAAATGAAAACTTCTCTCTTCATAAATTCTCTTTTCTTCACAAAGACATCAATTCCGGAAAGCCAAGTAAATCAGGTTTGATAGAGTGACACGAAGATAACTTGTATCTAGGCATCAACACTATCACCCAACAAATAGCAATTTGGAAACGATAAGTATGGATTGACACCACGAAGTCAGTTGAAGCTCGATAAGTCATTCTCAGTCCTTTAGAGAACCAAAGAAGAAAGAATCCTCACCCTCACAAGCAAACAAAATTGCAGCCATAATCTAAATATCATTAAGCATAAACATAATCTGAAACTTAGGTTACATGTGTTTTTAACCTAAGTTAAACCCTAGAATATCTAAAGATGTGGACTTATATTAAGACTATTTACAATCAGACCCAAATCCATAAGTATCTAAGCCCAATTGATGCTTATTAACCCTAAACACACAAAATACGAATTTAAATTAAAACATTTAAGTTGTTGCCACATAAAATAAGATAAAGAAGATTTATTTGATCTTAAATATTGTTGACTTTTAGATTTCCTTCCTGGACTAGGAAACTTATTCTTTTGAATGCTAAAAGTCCTTCATTCTTTTGGAAATAATCTGGATTTGTACTCCTTGTCATATTAGAAAAAATAAGCTCAAATCAAGGTTGTCATAGGGCTTAACACATCAATCCTGATCAGACCTTGAATGAAACCCTTTTTTGACTTGGATTAGATGAATTAAAGGTTGCCCTTTAAGCTCTATAGGCGTCTTTTCTCCCTCTAGGTCCATCTTACTCCATGTGCTCTAAACTAGCTCATTCAATGCCTCTTTCAATCTCTTTGCCCTAGCTCTTGTAATAGACTCACTTGGCACCACCAATAGATCATTTGCATGATTACGTTTGGTGTTAAGTTGGTCCTCATCAACATGTTAACATCTAAATTACTAAACTAAACCCCTTCTAGTGAGCTCCTACATGGTAGAAGCAATGAGCTAGTTTTTATTCTTGATTATTCAACAATTGCTAATAATAATGTGAAAGTTCCACTAGTTACCCTTGTATTGGAAGAAATTTTCTTTGACAATGTCAAGGATACAGTGTGTGCATGCAACAAACGAGTTAGGAAAAGGAAATTTTCAATGACTAGAAACAAGCTTCAATGAAAAATAGTTTGAGGAAAACATAAAGAGAAGATATTCATTTATTGAATCATCCATTTTCTTTCTATTTCTTTTCCTAGAGTTAGAATTTTGATTATCAATGACTCATTGTCAAACTTGAAGTGGGTGGTTACCACGTACAAAACAAGACATTAAATTATAAAAGTATGATCATCAAACATCTATGTTCACATTAATTTATAGAAAAGGATACTTATCCTTCTTTATATAGAATTTACTTAACATATTTCACAATGAAATCAAGCTCATATAAACAAACCTCAATATTGGAAGCTCCGAGGCAAGTTCCTTTGAATAGATTTTTTGGGCATTTCAAAGCCAAATCATGTGATATAAACCCAGTTCCATCTGTATGTATAAGAGGCTTCCCATTTGGGCCATTAACAACATTACCATCTTTATCCTGCAACAACAAAAACATAAAAAAGAACAACAAATTGAATAGACAAATAGGCACTAATCTATGTATGTACACACATACCCAGCAAATAACATGTCATGTTTTGAAGAAAAAAATCAACATATAAATCGCACCTGGCATTCTACATCATCTATTTCCTTGATATCTATATAAGATAAATCAACTTCCAGATTCATGGTCTTTGACAAAATCAACGAAAACCTGAGTCTCTTGAAACAATGTTAATCTCAAATTGCTAACAGAGCATGTTTAAATATAGTTCTCATATATTGGAGAAGGGAGATCATAGTGTCACCAACCTAGCCATATAGTTGGACAAACTAGACAAATTATCACCATGCATGAATAGATATCTAGCTTGACGGATTGTTTTCCCGCACAAAATATTATCATTATTATCAATCGATGCCACAGACTCCATGCAGATGAAACAACATTTGACAGGAGAAGTGGTTGAGTCTTTCTTTTTTTCTTTTTTGCCTCCATCTTTAAACACTGATCAGCAATGGTCAACAACAAATGTTAGTTAAACAAAATGGTTATCCTAGAACGATTCAAAACTAACAAAAGATGTTTAGAAGACCATGTTCCACACACACACATCACCTACCACAATACCGTAACACATACAAGTGACAATTTTTTACCAAATATCTACTTTTAGAAGTGAAACTATGCTACAATTGGTCATAATACTCAATATCACGAAAATCTAACCAATTTTGCAATGGATTTGAGAGCATGGATCCAAAACAATATTTTTCTCCTTAAAAATAAGTTTGTATAAGAGTCCATTAGCTATGTATTGTAGAGGCCCAATGACAAAGCATTCTTAAGATGCATGGTACAGATCATACTGAGATGATGAGCTAATGCCTTATCATTGAAGGACATAAACAAGAAGGAAAAATATTTGACTTGCACTGGTATCTTGCTACACCAAAAGGACTTAGAAAATAACAACAAAGAAAAGTAAGGGTTTATTTGTAGTGATTTTTACAATTATATATATAAATGCATTGTACAAAGTTAATTCTCCCACACAAGGAACAAAGATACTACGATAGTTATCTTAAACTTATGCTTACAGATGTATAATGTTATTATAATATATAGAATGCAGTGTCTCAAAAAGGGTCATCCAAAAGTCAATATTCATCAAACAAGAAGCAATCTATAGACTAACCAAAGAAGCGATAACATCGCAAACCAACATGAATCCCTTCTCTAAGAATCTTGTTGTACTTGGCAAAATAATCATCCAGAGAACTGCTCACTGAATCTCTCTCATTTTTCACCCCTTCAAAATTTACAATCAAGATATTGTCTTCTCCTAAGGTCCTTTGCAGGATATTTCTCTGCTTGGAGAGGTAAGGTCCCTGAAATAAATTTAATGCATATGACAATGCTAACACAAAGACTGTCTTCTCAGTAAAAACAAATCAGTAGTTTCCCAGTTATCAATAAGCAACAGTAGGATATCACTATAAATAACAAAATTGTATTAGAACCCTTGGAATAGGAGCATTTCATGTTATCAACATCTGGAATAAAAGAATTGATACATGTCCAAATACGCATGAATTTCATACAATTGATAACACAAATTAACCAAGATAATCCAAGCATAAAGTTGAAGGGGGAAAAGGCATCCAAATTCAAAATTCCCAGCATAGAAAAGAATTGGTCATGAACCACCAGAATTTTGTTTTTTCCTGGAGAGTAAAACAATTGATGGTGCTCTTTATCGTAAATGCATAAGTACGTGATTAAAGAGGAATTCAAACCTTGAACCTATAACTTCCATCCGGATAAACATGACAATGATAGATGTGTTCTTTCCCAGAATCCCAATCAAGATCCTGCAGCATAGCAGCAGCAGCAACAACAAAAAAATGGATTATAATCAGTTACAATTCTAGATAAACAATCTACACGGTCACATTCACTACGTACCCGTGACTCCAGCACGCAAATCATTCACATTTCAAAATAAAACAAATTAAAGAGCATAAAACCCAGATGGTTTTATGACATAATTACCTTGACACGATCTTCTTCCTTTATATAATCTCCCCTACATCCAAAAGCTACCCAAATTCTTGACTCGAAATCTCTCATTGGCAAATCCTTAAACCCCCTAATTTGATCAGCGGATAACACTTCTTCTAAATTCTTTCTGTAGATATTTCAAGAACAAACTAAGCCTTATCAACCAAGCAGTTAGCAAAACACAAGAAACCACAAAGCAAAGCTTACCCTCCAAGGTAACTTAAGATAAGAAAGACTTTTCTAAACTCAAGCTCTCCCAAAGCCACTAACTGTTGACTGATTGTAGACTCACTTCCTCTCTGTCTCTGTGAATCCATTGTTGATGAACCTTGAAGCTTAAATGGAGTTGGAGATTGAGCACCAGAATTACCTATATTATTGCCCCCACGGAAGGAAAAAAAACAAAAAACATCAACCCAGAACCTGCATTGCATCTTTGACCTTCACAGACAGTGAAGTTTTCTAAACATTGATGGTTACCATATCGAAATGAAAAAAAAAAACAGTAGATTACTTTGAGAATTCATCAGTAAACGGGTGGGTGTAATGGGGCTCCGATTCTGGGATTGTTGAGGAGACGGGGAGAGGGAGGAGTGTATGTTGGGAGAAGAAGCATTGATATTAGGAGAGAGCTGTTTGGCCAAGTGCACAACGAAACCGTCAAAACTTTTTTTAATCTCTTTACCAGAAATACTCCAGAGAATATCAAAGGCAACTTGTTCCCCTAACGAAGCCAGTGTCAACCTCGTATTGGTTTTTAGCGGCCTTTGATTCTGCTCAATGCAGATTTTGGCTATCAGTTCCTCCACTGCACAAGGCAATGGCACTATTATATCATTATTTATCTCTGCCATTGGATTGGATTCGATTGTTCTCTACTGATCTACTGAAGAAGGGCAGTGGCAGTGGCAATATGCTATCTGAAATTTTTAGCATTTTAAAAACCTCATTTACTTACTAGCAGGTGTTTGCTTTTGGATGAATGGATTAAGACTTTTCATGTCTTTTCCTATAACCGACACCCTACTACTTCTTGCTTAAGTTAGAGACTTCGGGGGTTGTTTGAAAAAACAAAAGTTTTTCATTTAACTTTTTTTATTTTAAATTAATTTTACAAAACTTTTCACATCATAAAAAATATTTTTTAAAATATAAAAAAATATATATTATTTTATTATATTTTTTAAAAAATAATATTTTAAAAAATAATCTCAATCATATTTTTAAATAAATATTTTTTTATAAATGGAAGAAAAAGATGAAAAGAGATCCTTTTCTCAAAGTCTTAAAAGATACTTTTTTTATAAATTAAAAAAAAAATGGAAGAAAAAGATGAAAAAAGATCATTTTTAAATATTAAAAGATATTTTTTTTATAAATTAAAAAAAATATCTTTTAAGACTTTGAGAAAAGGATCTCTTTATAAATTAAAAAAAAATTAATTTATAAAAAAGTATCTTTTAAGACTTTGAGAAAAGGATCTCTTTACATCTTTTTCTTCCATTTTCTTTTCCAAAGACTTTCTTTACATATTCTTTTTAAGCAAAGAATGCTATTTTATAATATTTTTGGTAGTGTAATAATTAATTCTCAAAAGCATTTTTATTTTAAAAAATATGAAAAAAAATTAATATTATATTAATATAATTATTATAAAATAAAATATTAATATAAAAATGCTAGTTCAATATAAAAATGCTAGATTAATTATTATTTTAAGCATTTTCATAAAAAAATATTAATGTAATATATTAAACCATACACTTCTAAAAACACAAACAATATTATCTTAATTATAATTATTATATAAGATTGATATGTTCCAAAGGTTAGGTTATAAAATAGAGTTTATGTAGTTCAATTTAAATTTTGATTTTTTAAAAAGATATGTCTAAAATAATATTATTTTAATGAATTTTATTTTATTTAACTAGGATTGGCAAAGTTTTATATCCCTCCAAGTATTTTTATTTTGAAAAGACATTTTGTTAGCTTTTCTTCCATATTGAAAGGTGCATTTACACTTGATGTGTGCACATATTCAACTATCCAAATGAATTAAAGATGTCAAAAGAGACAATCTTATTACTCTATCCTTTTTTATTTTCAAAACTTTTCAATAATTGAAATCCTACTAAAAGAAAAAAATAAACTTCTTTTTCGGTGCTCAGATATTTACTTCAGTAGGAAGGCTTGTGCAAATCTTATGTAGTTGAATAATTAGATTAGAATTAAATATATATAATAATCTCTTCACTAATAAATTTTAAATAAATATAATTAAGTAATAAACAAAGAATTACTGTGAGAGAGTGATTCTAAGCCATGTTTTGTTTTTAGTGCTTGAAAATTGATTTTGCAAAAACATAACTTCTTACGCTTTAAATTATTATTTTCTTTGTGTTTTTAGATTATCTTAATATGATGTGTTGATATTGAAAATAAATTTTAAAAATAATATTATTTTGATTTATTTCCAAATATAAAGTATTTAAAAAAATATTTATCAGCACAATGTCAAACAGACTCTAAAATTAATTAAAAGTCTAGAAAAAAGTTCTATCCATTTAGCTTTTTCCTAGATATGAGTTGCGATGTTGAATAATGAGATGTTCATCTTTGATTTTTTGAAAACTAGAACAACACATCATGGTTGCATATATGTACATGATGTCAATCTCATGATTACATGGTGATATGCATCATGTGACTGATTCTAATATGAATGGGGTTGTTTCTAATGCGTATGGAGCTTTAGATGGTCTAATGATGAGAGCCCGGGTTTAACGACTACAAAGTGCCTTAACAAGTCAGATTAGTGCAATTAAAGTTTTAATGAGTTTGGAGGCTTGCAAAATGAATGGAAATGGTTCAACTATGTTTGTTTGCCTTCAATTGCAGATTGAGACGTCATTTTTTGTGGGTTTAGTATCTTGAGCTTTAGTTGCGTATTTTGGTCCAGGTTTCATATTTCCATTAAAAATTGATTCTTATTTATGTTTTCTTTTGGGTTTTCAACTTGTTTAGCTTAATGGACTTGGGTTTATTTCAGCCTCCTTTATAAGGAGTGTCATGAGTTATTTGTAATGAGATCATTATTAAAAATAAGAAAGACTTCTGAATTTCTCATTGCAGAAAATTTCTTCTTTGTTCTTCCATTTCAGATTTTGGTGAAGAACATTTCATACTTATCACTCCTAATCACGAAGAGTGTGGTGTCTATTTTTTTGATTGGAATTCCCTTATGGCGTCTTTGACTTATCAAAGAGTTTCATTTTGACATATCCCTCAGATCACCTAATTCCAGCCTTATGAAGTCAGATTAATGCAATTGAAGCTTCGATGAGTTTGGAGGCTTACCAAGTGAATGGAAATGGTTCAATATGTTTATTTGCCTTCAATTGCAGCTTTGGACATGATTTTTGGTGGCTTTAGTATCTTCAACTTTAGCTGTATATTTTGGTCTAGATTTCATGTTTTTATTTAAAACCCATTCTTAATTATGTGTTTTAGGTTATTTTCATGTATTTGGACTTATGTTGCTATTGTTTTGGGTTTTGGACTTGTTTAGCTTAATAGACCTGGGTTCATTTCAGTCTCCTTTGTAAGGAGTGTCATGAGTTATTGATAACGAGATCATTATTAAAAATAAGAAAGACTTTTGAATTTCTCATTACAGAGAATTTCTTTTTTGGCCTTCCATTCCAAATTTTGGTGAAGAAAATTTCAGACCTATCACTCTTAATCATGAAGAATGTGATGTTTATTTTCCTGATTGGAATCCTTTTATTACATCTCTGACCTATCAAAACATTTCATTCAAACATATCCCTCTGATCACCTCATTCCAGCCTACACACCATAAGAGGAAAAAAATCATATAACCAAACCTACCTTTCTTCATTTTCATCTTAGATTGATAGCTTGTTGGGTTACGAAGTTAAAGCACATCATCTTGGTATCAGAGTAAAGGTTGCAGATTTGATTTGGGACTTTGTATGTGGCTAACTTGGGATTAGAATATCATTATGGATTGTGTACTCTTCTTTTCTTTTTATTAACATTGTGGACTCTTCATCTTTGCTCTTTATTATGGTTGCTCTTATTGTTCTTCTCTCATCTTTTCTGGGTTGATTGCTTTTTGTGAGTATTGTTTTCCTTAACTTGGTTTTGGTGGGATGAGTCTTCCTTAACGGATTGTAGTGGTTGTTTGTATTCTTCATTGAATTTGTGAGGTAAGTTGGCAGACATTGTTGTATGAATTTATGAGTGAATTGTTGGGAAATTGATATATGGATGGTGTAAGAGATGAGATTCCGAGAGGAATCAGTATGAAACAAGCACGACTTCTTGGTTTGCAACAATCTCATGATTAGATTCAAGAAGAAATGACTAGACTTCGTGATTAGATACCCTCATGCAAATGAACAATTTGCAACCCCAATAAAGGCAAGCCATAGGGTGCTACGAAATGTTGTCCTATAGGCTGAATTGGAGCATAATAGGGATGATGAGGCTGACGAAAGGGGTAGACCGAGAAGGCAGAATAATCACCCTTCTAGTGGAATTAAACTTGAAGTTCCTTAATTTAGAGGTAGTGGGTTTAGAAGGTTGAAAAGGTGTTCAATTGGTATGAGTATAGTGACAAAAAGAAGTGTAAGGTGGATGCATTAAAGTTTACTGATTATGCATTGCTATGTAAGGAGAACTTGAAAATTCAGAGGAGAAGGTATGATGAAGAGGATATCACCACTTGGTCTACTATGAAAAGGGTGATGAAAAAGATATTTGTACCTAATTACTATAAACAAGAGTTATATATTAAACTTCATACATTGTGTCGCGACGACGATTTTTCGCGCTTCGCGCTCCGCCATCCCCGGGGTTTTGGGAGAGAACGGCGCGTGGTGAAAATGAGGGGTTTGTTTTATAGTCGCAAAATTACGACTATAATTATTAGGAGTCGCCACCTAGTATTAAGGTTACTAGGAACCTAGTGGTCTGCGAGAGTCTTGGGTAAGGGGACTTGTTGTGCAAGGGGAAGACGCATCACCCCCAGTGCACCCTACCTAAGGCAAGCTGCATTGTTGTTTGATTGTTTTTCCTAAGTTTGAATTTTTTTGTCTTTTCTAAAGTTCGACGTAGATCTCTCTTCGTGAGAGAATCTCTACCTCGTCAGGAGTTTGAAAGACTACCCAAAAGAATTTTACACTGCATTAAAAAAAACATTTGTTTTTTGTTTGCGGGTGTACTTTACAATGTAATTTTACACCGCAATAAAAGAAAAAAAATTTAGTATCTCCAAGTGTAGTTTACAATGTAATTTTACACCAAGATAGCTAAAACAAAAAATATTTTTTATTTTTTTTGATATTTTGGCCAAATTCCAAAGGATAATCATAAACCGGTTACGATATCCAATTCTCGTTTTAAAATATGAGAAAGATGCAACATATTTTTTTTACAAAAAATAAACATGGAAAAATCTTGGAATTCGGCCGTATGCACGAAAACAACACATTTTTTTTATTTTTTTTATTTTTATTTATTTTTAGGGGGCTGGGCTGTCAGCCTGGTGGGCTGACAGCCCACTTGCATTTTGGGCTGGGCTTCCAGCCTTTTGGGCTGGGAGCCTAGATGGTCTCGGGCTGGGACGTCAGCCTAGTGGGCTGACAGCCCACTCACATTTTGGGCTGGGTGCTGGGCTGAATCGATCAGCCCAGCCCGAAGAAAATTAAAAAAAAATATAATAATAAAACGAAGAAGAACGTGAGCAGTGACTGCTCACGTTCTTCTACAGTAAATGGGCAAATTCGACGAGAGGATTACCTGATGATGCAGCCTTGTAGAGGAGATCGAGGGGGTCTTTTCTGTCGTGGTGGTTTTGAAAACAGAGGCGTGTGGTGGCCAGAATATGGACTGGAAGCCGCTGGTCACCGTTGTTGCCTTCGCCGTCGATGCTGTTGCTGCTCTGACCGGAGTTCAAGTCTGAATGGTTTGTATGGAAGAGGAGATGGTGGTGGTGAGGATAGTGGTGAAGATGGTGATGGCAGGCGGCTATTGGAGGCTGTCGGAGGAGTGTAGGGGCTGCTGCAGATTAGTCTTTTTAGAGAGAGAATCACCGATTGGAAGAGAGAGAGAGAGGAGCTGTTGTGAGGAAGAGATGAGCTGATGGGGAAGCCTCGCCGATGACCAGGATGGGTGAAGGTGGAGGTTCGAGTTGTTGCACCGGTTGCAATTTGTTGCACTTGTAATTTCCCCCGTTTGATCAGCGTTTTCCCCGTTCTCCCTCCTCCTCCTTTTCTTCTACAATCTTCCTCTATTTATAGGCTAATTTTTGCAACTTGTAGTATGGGATTGATGTCCACAGCATGGCATTTTCAGGGGGTAAGTTGCAGGGTATGGTGGCTTGCAGGGCATGGCTGCCGGCAGTGCCAATGTCCAGTCAATTTCGGGTCTGTTCTTTTTTCTTTTTTTTTGTAAAATACATAAAAAAAATGATTCATCACAAAAAGTGTTTTTCGACGGGAAGAATGATGTTTTTACCTTCAATTTTAGCTTCTGATTCTACCTAAAAAGTTTTGTCGCCGAAAATCTCAATGTTCTCAATCTAACCCAAATTAGGCTCTCAAATTCAATTTCTCAGCAATCAAACCCTCAATTAGATTAATTCGACCCATTTTAAGTATAATTAAGTCCTTGCGCTTAATTAAATCCTTCAATTGAGATCTCAATTAATCCTGAAGAGTTTCTTCACCGAAAATCTTAATTTCCTCAATTTAAACCAGATTAAGCTTCCAAATTTAATTTCTCACCAATTAAGCCCTTAATAAAATTAATTTGATCCATTTAAAGTATAATTAAGCCCTTGCGCTTAATTAAATCCTTCAATTGGGCTCTCAATTAATTCTAGAATCATAATTACATTTTAAATTGGCCGACGATTAAATCAAATTAGCCCATAAAAATATAATTATGTCTTTCAACTTAACTTTTACACAGATTTATCCAATAATAAATTATTTTAGCCTTAAATCTGTGTCTTCCTTCATTTCTGGGCAAAAAAGAGGTACAGCCAGGCTTTCGAAAACGTCCAAAATTTCCACATTAATTTTTCTGCCGACACCAGCTCTTTTTATTTCATTTATGTTATTTTTTGGTATATTTTGGGTAATAACCCAGAAATTGGGTTATGACACATTGTGACAAGGTTCTTTGAGTGTGGACGGGTATATGAAGGAATTTGAGTTATTGATGATACATTGTGATTCGCTAAAACCTCAAGAATAAACCATTGCTAGGTTTGTTGTCAGGTTGAGAAGATATATTGTTAATGATGTTTAGTTGTAGCCTTAGGTGTTCCTTGAGGATATGATAAAACTTGCAACGAGGGTAGGGAGACAACAAAAGAGAAGGAGTTTTTGAGCTGGGTAACAACCTCAAATGCTTTAAAGTTCATTTCCACATTGATGCAACTATATTATTTGATAGTTTCATCCATATTTACCTAGTATTTTTCATATGTTTTGTATATAAAATATCTTGATATTCTTTGTTTTATGTCTTGAAGGCATTTTTGGATGAAAGATGCAAAAGGAGGTAATTGGAGCTAATTGACAGATTTGACCTTCAGTCGATGTTTAGCAGAAGCTCTAGAGATCAAAATGAAGTGATTCAAGTGGAATTTAAAAGCTAACATTCATAAAGTTTTGTAAATCTAAGGCAAAAGAAATAAAGTAGGGAAGAGCATGAAAATTGCAGCCTTCAAAGTCAAATCTTGCAATCTGCCGAAGTCGACCTTTGTCCATTCCAACTTCAATATCTCGAGCTACAGAAGTTCAATTGATGCAAACCCAATTTTGTTGGATTTAAGATGCAAATACCTATAAACCTTACAAATTTCAGCTCAAAAAGATGTGGTATGAATGATATATGATTTTTACAAGGACAACTAAATTCTGCCAACTTAAGGAAAGACTATTTTGTAAAATAGAAACTAGGGTTTCTAAGCATATATAAAGGAGGAGAGGAGCAAGGAAGTTTCAGCCAGCAGCAAAGAAAACACAGATCTTCCTCCTTCAAACCCTAAATCATGTTTTCTTTCATCTTTTTATTTAGTTGTTCAATAAACATACAAGACTTGTTTGGTTGCAAGGACACGGAAGCCTTCAGATTTCAAGAACTGTGAGATCTATTTTTACCTCAATTTTTCAGTTTATATGATGAATATGTTTGTTCTCCTATGTTTATTTTCCTATAATTGTTTATTTAATTGCTAAGAGAGGACTCAAAATTATTATTGAAAACAATCTATTGCTAAATTTGATATCAAAACCAGAGTTGTGGTATATAAACTTATGAAGCAACTAAGTTAATAATTGTACTGGATATACGTTATTAATCTTAGGGAGAACATTCAATCGAACTAAACATATATTACAGACAATTATGTTTCTTAATTGATCAATTTATCTAGTTTTTAATGCTGCCATTGAATCAAATTACTAGTGCGAATACTGTGGTTGTTTGATGGTTAGGGTAAGTTATATGGCAGATCCGTTAACGAACCAATTTTAAAAAGAGATAAATATTCAGAATATAAATTGATGTGTCGTTCCATGATTAGTTCTAATTTCTATAGGTGGATGTTGATTTGCGACCACGATTTGCTTTATTGATAAATTTCAGTTTTATATAATTTTCACTTAGTTTGCTTTAGCCTAGCCTAGACAACTTCAACCCCCCCCCCCTATTGAATAGCATATAGCACAAAAATCTGAACTAAATCGTCCTCTTGGGATCGACCCCGTGCTTGCTCTATTCTATCTTGTTTGATTTGTTTTAAGTTAGGGTAATTAATTTGTGTAACCGCGACATCGCAACACACATCTTTACGAACATGGAATACACCTAAAAAGGATGAGAAGTGTTGTACTAAATGGAGTACATGTTTAGACTCTATATGAAGGGTAAAGACAAGGTGGTCCAACCTTGAACTTCCTAAGAGGTCTCAGTTATTGGACCATTTGGAACATGCAATGGGTCCTTGCTGGTGCTTCTGGGCTGGTCCACATCAGTGGCTCATATGTTTTTTCATTGTAGATAATTTGCCATAATTTTTCCACCCATTTTGTCTACGTGTGACTTCGTATATTTTTTGTTTATGTGATATTAGATATAAAAATCATGCATAAAAAAACCGCAAAAGTCAATTTTTAAGAAAAATAACATCAACTGATGAATTCTTTTTATTATCTCATTTTTATGATAACTATTATTGAAATAATCAATATTCTGATTATTATTGGTAGTGCTATCATTGTCACCACCATTATTGTTATCATCATTGTCAATATTAAACAATAATCATTACGATAATCAAAATTGTTATTTTTATTAATATAATTGAAATTATAATTAGTATTATTATCATTATCATTATTATTACTTTTTTTGTTATTATTGATATTTTCTATATTATTTATGAGTTATTGTTATTATTATCATCAAAACCATAATTATTAGCACCATAAGCATTGTAACCATCACAATAAATTACAATTGCTATTATCATTATCATAAATAATGTAACTATTATTATCATGATTATAACACCTAAAGTTATCATTACTATTACTGCTAAATTAATAAAAATTATTAATACCCCGAGAAATAAAAAACTCAAAAACTTTAACAAAAGTGAAAGCAAGAAAAACAATCTAAAATTATTATTATTGTTGTGTAAATAATGTGAAAAAAATTACATCAAAGAATAAAAAAATCACAAAACTTTAACAAAAGAGCAAAAAATAAAATAAAATAAATGATAAAAAAAATAAACATAAATTTTCAAATGATCACAAACACAAACTAAATTTAAGAACAAAATTTATATAAAAAAAATATTACCTCAATAAAAAAGAAAATATTAAAAATTAAAAACCAAAACTAAGAGCATATATATATATAAACATGGACAAATATAGAGACTATTTCATAAATATAAAAATAAAGATATTAAAATAAAAAATTAAAAGTATAAAAGCCGAAATGAAAACAAAATATATAATCAATTTCAATCCAAGGACAAAATTGAATCAAAACTTCTGTACCAAAAATATTTAAGGATTTAAAACAAATCTGAAAATTAAAAGAATAAAGACCGAAATAAAAACCAAATATACAATTAATTTCAATTGAAGGACACAATTAAACAAATAAAAACTTCTATCACAAGAATACGGACCAGGCCTAACATTTAAAAGATTAGGGATCAATATGAACATACCATCAACTAAGGGGATTTTTGTGCAATTAACCCTGTAGGAGAGAGAAATGTTGAACAAAAATGTTTAACCGACCACTGTCACGTCGTCGTCCATCGTGTGATGACACGCCCACCACCATAAGAAAGAAGACATGATGGCGCATCCGGTGAGACGTTGGATGAATATTTTTGACAACCTAACAACATTGCACGTGTCGTTTTAAATAAGCATGAGGTCAAAAAAATTTGCGCACCGGGCAACACGTCAACAGTATTCCGCGTATAAATATTAAAAAATATAGAATTACCTATACACTCCTGAATCCAATTCTTGGATTTTATCTTTATTAAGGGCAACAATTCTTGGATTTTCAAAATATGTGTAATGTCTGAAACACCCCGCAGACAATTCATGTATTTTGTCTTGCTAGAGATTAAAAAAATTATTTTATTGTTCATTAAAAATGTTAAATTATTATGATAACCCGCAGATAACTCTTGATTTTTATTTTATTCAGGTGTATGATAATTATTTTATTGTGTATAGAAAATAAATTTGAGCATTAAAAGCAAGCCAGAACTTATTTAGCTTTTTGAATAATAATAATTAACCTTTCTCGAGCCACGTCTATCGTACCTCATAAAATCAAGAAACCCTCTCTTCCTCCTTTCTTCCCTAGCAAACCACCTCTGGCTATCATCAGTCACCGGCCAGGTCAGCCTCCCAATCCTCATCCTATTCACCATACCCAACCTTTTCCCCTATCCTCTTAGCCACAACAACCACCGAGTCCCCCAACCTCAACCCCTCCTCAGCCTTCAACTTTTAACTAGTTGCCCCTCCTCAAAACACCACCAACACACCTCTTTCCTCCCAACCAAGATCCACCAACACAAGCTCCTATTTTCTCTAGCATAACAACCCAACTACCTAGTCATAGCTTTCCCTTTCCCGAGTTCAGCATGAGTCCCCCGAGACATCTCCTTCACTTACCACCGGCAACAACAAGACAACCATACCGCCTCTATCTTAAGCAAAAATGACCTTCAAACTAACCCATCCCCAGCTCACACCAGAACCCACTTAGCCAAAACCCACCACAAACAATAAAAATTTAGTTGTTTATTGTGTTTGTGTTATTTTGTTTTGAAGGTTGGATAAAAGCCACCGGCGGTACTAGAAGAAAAAGGAGAGTAAGTTGTTTCCGATCCCCTAAATTTTAGTGGTTCACCAGCGACGACGTTCAGAACCACACACTGTCAGTGATGGTGGTGCATTAGTTCACTCGCCACCTGACACTATTCCCTAGTCTCTTTTTTAATATTCTATAGTTTTTTTCATTTAGAAGGTCCATTTTGTAAATTTTAATGTTAATATGTGTATTTAGAAATTTTAGTGTTTTGTAAATTAAGTTTGTCAATTTTGTTTTGGTGATTGTTTTGTTTTTTTGGTTAGATATTTCAGTTTTAAAATATTTTTGTGCTTTGATTTGGGATTATATTATTTATGTGAATATATATAATTAAATATATTAATTCAAAAAAAATTTAGATTAAATCTAAAAATAAAATTAATTAAAATTGTGCATTTTAAATTTCAAATATAAGTAAAAAAATGAGTTGAAGTGATATAACTTGACCGACTTAATGAGTTAAGGATAATATAAAAAATTGATAAAAATATAATTTAATTAAAAAAATCAAATTGACATCTTATATAACATAAGATATATGTTTATTTCGTTTTATTTTTATTTTTATTTTGAATAGATGATAAAAAATAAAAATATAAAAAGTATTAATTAACAGAAAAAATTATTTCATTGCATACTATCAAGTTTCTAAAACATATATAAAAAAATCATATCATTTAATATTTTTATATATTTTATAATTTAATAATCAATTTACTGAATCTATAAATATTTGGCTAATATTTCAGTAATTCACATTTTTATATAATAATTAATGGTAAAATTTTGATACAAATACTAGATCTATATGTAGACTAATATTTAAACATCTAGAATTGGTTAAAAAGTTCTTAGAATTACTATGATTTTTTTTATCAATTTTTAATTATAATATTTTTTATCACGACACATGAGTTGGGAAAAATTCATATGTCTTTCAAGTAGATTAACCTTGTAAGGGTACTTATATGGAATTTTTTCCTAAAATTTATTTTAGACACAATTGCCCACAATAAAATTCAAAGAGCTAGATTTATTCGCACAGATAAATCATGCCTTTCAAAACCTTTAAACCACATTTAAAATCACATAATATAACTTATCTTAGATGCCCTAGTTTTATACAATTATGAATGCCATGAAATCATCTAATTGGAATAGGATCTAGTGACATAAAGGTCCTTAGACATGTTTTTACAAATGATCATTTAAGGCTCACTTGTCTTTAAGATGTAACGTTTAACAATCACCTTCTTGTAATTCAAACTTTACTTGGTCATCCCTCATCAATATTTGAACAAACTAGTGATATGAATTATATATGTATATTTATAGTCCATGTGATGAGAATCTCGTGATCATGTGGTTACGCAACCCACAATCAAGATTGAGATTTGATCTTGAAAAGCCAAAATAGATATGAGAGGAGTGTGAAACAATAAAAACATGCCCTTATACACCAACACTAATAGAATGATTTGAATGACACCACGAAACCACTTAATCTTCAATAAATCAGATTTAGTTCGTTCAAGAACTGAAGAATGCAATAATCATTTTCGCATGTTAAAATTGAAAAATTCAGAATAATAATCATCAAAGGCTACTAAAAATTTGGCTACATGAGTAAAAATAGTTATTGAAAAATTAACCGTAATGGACCCTTTATGTAGACTTATATGAGGTCCACTCAAAATTGATCAAAAATCCTAAACTGAAAAACTTATAACTTGATCCAAATAAGTCTTGGATCCTAGTTAAATGCAAAGTATTAATTAAGCTCAAACAAGTCCTTGGTTGTAGCTAAAAAAATAAAATAAAATATATTGTTTTCGTGCATACACCCGAATTCCAAGATTTTTCCATGTTTATTTTATGTAAAAAAAATATGTTGCATCTTTCTCATATTTTAAAACGAAAATTGGATATCGTAACCGGTTTATGATTATCCTTTGAAATTTGGCCAAAATATCAAAAAAATAATAAATATTTTTGTTTTAGCTATCTCGGTGTAAAATTACATTGTAAAGTACACTTGGAGATACTAAAAAAGATTTTCTTTTATTGCGGTGTAAAATTATATTGTAAAGTACACCCGCAAACAAAAAATGTTTTTTTAATATAGTGTAAAATTCTTTTGGTTAGTCTTTCAAACTCCTAACGAGGTAGAGATTCTCTCACGAAGAGAGATCTACGTCAAACTTTAGAAAAGACAAAAAATTAAACTTAGAAAAAACAATCAAACAACAATGCAGCTTGCCTTAGGTAGGGTGCACTGGGAGTGATGCGTCTTCTCCTTGCACAACAAGTCCCCTTGCACAAAAGGTCCCCTTACCCAAGACTCTCGCAAACCACTAGGTCCTAGTAACCTTAATACTAGGTGGCGACTCCTAATAATTATAGTCGTAATTTTGCGACTATAAAACAAACCCCTCATTTTCACCGCGCGCCGTAGTCTCTCAAATCCGGGGATGGCGGGGCGCGAAGCGCGTAAAAAATCACCGTCGCAACACTCTTATTGATCTTTTAATCCTGACTTGGTTGAAACCTTTAAAACCAATTCATTCAATGTCCCTTTCAATATCTTTATCTTAGATTGAGTCATTGGACAATTTGGAACATATAATGTGATATGAACTCCATCAACAATTGTGATGAAACCCGATAACAATGATGGTTTAGAGCCCCAAGATCGTGTAGACAAGATTGGATGAGCCTTGACCTGACACCTAACCAGATGAAAACCAAGACTACGAAGGATTGAAACATCACACCAAGAAAACCTGAGAATCTCTCAACAATCAAGGTGATAAGTTTTGTTGTTTGAACGCCACAAGATTAACTTGATAAGTTCTAAGAGTTCTTTTTAAGAACGAAGAGGAATACAAGACCTATCAATAATGATAATTTTCTGAAAATATAATTTTCCTATTCAATTCGAAATATCCATCTATATATACTTGGAACAACCCTCCAAGAATAGAAAAAGTTATAACTAAAGATTTAAAACAACATAAACAAGTCCCCATATTTTTAAGCCTCTTGGACTTCTAGAGGCAACCATAAATAGTTAAATGACTAAATTCAATATATTTAACATTACTAGCGAAGACCAAGTTCATTTCTCTATTTAATATCCTTGGAAATCAACAAATTCATGCCCTTTGATGGTCAGACCATGCTGGTCACATTTTTGCATGCTAATTATTAGCCTATTCAATTGCTTTGATGACATGGACTAAGCCTTGATTATTATTTGAGCGCATCTTGGTCTTTTTAGAAACATCCCAATTCTCTTTGATTAGCCCATTTAGTGCTTTCTTGAAACGTTTGACTTTAAGTCTTGTAACTGGACAACTTGGAAGTGACAAAGGATCTTGTGCGAAATTCAGCCCAATTCTCAAGTGTATGATCAACATGTTTAGCTCCTTGGTTTGCATCATTCTCCACATCCTTAGAAGGATTTGTCCTCATATCATCACCTACATCAAAAGGAGACAAATCAGAATCATTAAAGCCTGCATTGACACCACACTCACCTGATAAGTCAAGCTTGTAGGCATTATCATTAATGTCTTGCGAGATTAAAAACTATATTCTAATTTTAATAAGTGTACCTTTTGCAAGGATAAAATTATGTTTCTAGAATATGTAGTAACTGCACAAGATATTGAGATGCATGAAGAAAAGGTCAATGCCATCCATGATTGCTCTACACCCAAGTTTGTAACTAAGGAAAGGAGACCTATTGCGTATTTCAATGAGAAACTTAATGCAGCCTTGAATTACTCTACCTATGACAAGGAACTCTACGCCTTGGTAAGAACGTTAGAGACGTGGCAGCATTACCTATAGCCCAAGGAGTTCATGATACATTCAGATCGTGAATCCTTGAAGCATTTGAAAGGGCAAAGTAAGTTGAGTAGGAGACATGCCAAATGAGTTGAATTTATTGAAACAATTTTTGTACATAAATTATAGCCAAGAATATTATCTTTCCAACAAGACTAACCATGCTTATATTAGAGCTCTGTAACTCGAGATATGGATAAGAATCTGAGAGGAGGTTGGACTACCAACTGTGTTGAAAATTTCAGCAAGTTTTAGAAAACAAGAAAATATGATATCTCAAGGGGGAATTTCCTTTCCTTTCCTTCAAGAGATGTGTATTTTTGTGCCTTTATGTTCAAAGAAAATAAGTTTTGTATAGGACTAAAATTAATAAGTAGGTTATGACAAGATGCAGAACAATAATTGTAAGAGGCGTAACAGGGAACACAAAAGTGAAGGAAGGAATTTTAAAGAAAGTTTAATGGTTATTGATTTATTTGTTATTATTTATATTTGTGAATATAGGGAATGACACAGGAGCCACATAACAACAGTAGGGAAACACGAGTCGAACCCTTACAACATCTAGGCATTTTATACCTACCCTTTTATTTTTTATGAAATAATTACATCCATTGTGTACTTTTGAATTATATATCTTGTTACCGAGAAGGGAATATATTCTTGATGCAGGGAACAAATAAGATTAAAAAAAATATATATAACCTTAATTAACTATTTTGGTTAGGAATAGTTAATGATATCAATGAGTTAAATTGATATTGGCGTTTTTCCTAAATATGATTAGTCGGTCTTGATTTTGGGAGACTAATGATGGTAGTAGGGTTTACTAACATCGACATCATTATCTTAAAGAAAGAGAAAAAATATTAAATTTGATTAACTATTTTTAGATCAAGATAATTAATCATATCAATGAATTATATTAAGATTTACATTTAACTGAATATTAATTAGCTATTCTGAATAGAGTCTAAAGAGAGTTTGAGAATGACAAAAATACTTTGGATAATTGTAAGGCAATCAATTAACTATTTCAAGGTAGGTATAGTTAATGACATCAATGAGTTATATTGATATTGGCATACATGTCGAAGTTATTTAAATCAATCCGGACAAAGAGAGATGAATGATATTAATAAAACATATTATTATCAGCTAAATTATTCATGAATTTGGATAAACAAAATTCAATGTAACATTTGTTAAATAAATGGGTAATAGAAATTTTCATAAATAATTCGAAGTAGATTATTATCACCGGTATTGTTATAATTATTTATACTATTTATACTTGTAATGTTGCATTGTTTTGAGTACATGACCTTTATATTTACTATAAAAGTGATATTGTTTATATCTTTCATCTTTTTGTCTAAGTATAAATGAATGTATGCAAATTTGAAGAACTGCAGTCCAATCTCAAAGTCTCTCGCATGAGATAATTCTTATTTGATTTTTGTCTTAGATAATTTATTTATACATCGTCCACGAAATAGACTATTTCCATAATCAGCCATTTTATTTTTAAACTCGATCTATCACGATCAGCTCGGCTTTGAAACAGCTTTCCCCCCCACAATTAAGTCTTCAAACCCTGCAATCAAAGAAAAAATAAACTCATCAATTAGCTGTTTGATATGATCATAACTGACAGCAAGGAACAAGTACACTTAATTGGGATATTTGGGAATATGTTTGGAAAATACTTTTGAAAAAACTTTAATTTTATTTTATTTTAAATTAATTTTTTTTTGTATTTATAAATCATATTTTGATATACTATATCAAAAATAATTTTTTTTAAATAATATACTATTTTAATATATTTTTAAACTAAAAATATTTTTTGAAAGTAACATCAACCTGCTATCAAACAAACACTTACTGGTCGTATTGAATTACGACTTTGCCAGCTTTAGGATCAGCAATTTGGGAGAAAGCATCTTTTGAAAGATTGATGTCTCCTTTACATCCTCTTGAACAATAATCGACAACTGTTACTACGACGCTGCCTTGACGGCATGGTTTTGGAGCTAGATTTGCACCTCGTACGCACGACACTCTGTATCTTCTCCCGCATGCTGCTCCACCATTCCACAGAGCATCACTCACCCCAGCAACCAGAGCTCCATTATTACTGTTTCCATAACACTTGGAGGCTGCGAAATTAATACAAAACTGATTAGTAACCATGCATGGCCTGGCTAGCTCGTCATCAAAGACTTGCGGAAGGATATTATACGTGCTGTGAAGAAAATATGTGACTAGTGCTCAAGAATCTCTAAATAACAAGATAAAGGAAAACAGAACCCTGTAGTAATCGGCAACTCAGATATGAATTTAGTGTCAGTCGATGCAAGCAGAGTACATGGAATCATGAGATTTATAACTTACGAGTATAAGGAGGATCGTAGTAAACGGCAATTCCTTGGGCAGCATGTGCGACGGAGACAAGGCATGAAACAATGCCTACCATAAGAAAAACTGATCCAATGTTAAAACCCATTTCTTCTTCTTCAAGGGCTAAGGGAGGGGGGAAAGCACACAGAGAGAGCGAGTAATTTCGTGGCGCAAACTAGACTCTTTCTAGCTGGTATTTATAGAAGAAGCTCCCTATCAAGAACAGGTTACTTGCTTACCCTTCTTTGGCCAGACCCTCCTTATCCGCAACCACTTTCATAATTGGTTTAGATTAATTGACTTTGCCTTCTAGACTAAAATGGTTGTCTAGTCTTTGCCATCACCTTCGTGGAAAGAGTGTAGAAGAAGAGGAGGGCAGATACTTTCATGTTAGGTGAATTCAAATGTCCATAAAAAATTCTACGAAACATGGAAAGACCAGATCATATTTCTCCGTCTGTCTTTTCGTGCCAGTCTGTTTTGTCAGTACGGTAGCAGCATATTTTTTAAAATATTTTTTATTTGAAAATATATTAAAATAATATTTTTTAATTTTTTAAAAATTATTTTTAACATTATTTAAAAATATTAAAAAAATTAATTTAAATAAAAAATAAAATAAAAATCATTTTTTTCCAAAAACTTATAGAAGTTCCCAAACGACTGTCTTAACACTAATATGAAATGTCTGACCATTTTCCCCAATGCATGCTGATATCACATTTTTCCACGCATAGTCTTTAGGTCAAACACGTGGAATCGTCTGAAGCGCGGAAAGGACTCAAAATTCAAAACATCTTCCCCACGAAATTCAATAATGATGTGACTTGTTTCCTTGGTAAATTGTCACCACCTCAACCATGGTAATAAATTCACGCTATCTTGGTTTTTGGAATTTGGACATGAATTACTCTTACCATAAAAACAGAGAATACATACGAAAACATAAGGGAGAACTTTTTTCATCGCTAGTTTACTATGAAATTTATCGATAGTTTTTTTTTTTCTTTTGTGTTGGTAAACACTAACAAAAATATACTGGAAAGATTACAATGAGAAAAAATAAATAAAAAAATATACATGAAAATTGTCGGACAGTAATTGTCAATAGTAAATGTAGTGACAAAATTACAGTGAAATCTAGAAAACCCTGAATGTATGATGATGTGATATTATTATGGATAAAACTATCAACGGATTGACCAACGAATATATCATGTTGATAAATCTGTTGGTAGTTTTTTAAATTATGACCTGACCATTGACAATTCTCTTTTTCTCCCTTTTTTATCCTTTTTCCCTTTTTCTCCCTTTTTTATCCTTTTTCCTTCTCTATCATAACTCTTAGTTTGTGGACATTTGTGTTTTGATTCAATTAGTTTTTAGGATTCTCTACTTGAAGTAAATATACTATTTTCTTTAATATAATTTTATGATGTTAATTTGTTTTGTATATTTTTGAAGTATATTGATTTTGTTTGAGTGTTTACTTTGCCTATAGTTTTTTTCTTAAAGAAATCTGTTATATGAATTTATGATTTGTACATGTTAGAGTTTGTTTTAGATTTTGTTAAATTGTTTTTTTTTAGTTAATGTATTTAATTAATACATGATTATTGTATATAGACTTAACATAAGTAATGAATGATAGTTTATGGAAGTACCGAGAATCATCTTGTGTAGGATGAATTATTGCAATAATGTTCAAGGTTTGTTAACTATGCAATATCTAATCCGAAAAACATTAGTCGAATTAGATGTATATATAGAAAATGCAAAAACAAAAAGTTTGTCACAATACATTTTTTTACAAAAAGGGTTCATGAAGGAGTATTTGCGTTAGTATGCACATGGAAAAGAATTTGTTCCTCACGAGATCATGGTAGCAAGGATGATTAGGTCAACTTCTAGTTCTAAGGGCAACTGCAACCGAGAAGCCATATGAAGAGGTAAAGCCAAAATAGTGTACGTTTTGGCATTTCTTTGCTACTGTATATACTCCAACGGAATAGCTATATACGTATTCCTGATCGAGCTGCTATATATGACAGGAGACGAAAGAGAAGGCATAGTACATTTTTTTACTGTTGGAATCACTAGTCAGCCATATGATATATCACCCCGACACTGGAAGTTCACTCATTTGAAATTGAAGAGAAACCAGAGAGAACAACAACCATTTTTGTTTCGAAGGATTTATTGATCAAGAGAAACAAAAGAAGAAGAAGAAGAAGAAGAAGAAGAAGAAGAACAGAAGCCGAACAAAAAGGTTAGTTTTCCAAACCTTTTCTAATTTTTGTTTCTTGTTCTTGCGTGTGCTCTCCCGCATGTTCCTTGCATCTGTTATAAAATTGATTTTCATGGATTGCTTGAGTGTTTCATGTACGCATGTGTTTGATATTTCTGGGTTTTAGATTTTAGATGGGGGTTTTAATTTAAGTTCAAAAAGGTGATTTTTTAGGGGAATTTTGGAAAGTTTTTTGTGTTTTTGGTTGAGTTTTGGGGATTTTGATGACTGAGAAAAATTAAGGTTAGGGTGATTGAAGTTTGGGTTTTGACCTTGCGGTGTTGTGAAAATGGGTTCTTTGAAAAACAAAGAAGAAATGGTAAATTTGAACGGAAGCGTGATTATCTTGTACACAAAGTGTGAGTGTTTGGGTTCTGCAAGACATGTGTTTGATGAAATGCGTGAGAGAAATGTTGTTTCTTGGACTGCAATGATTTCGGGTTATCCTCAAAAAGGGTTTGCATCTGAGGCATTGCATCTTTTTGTACAGATGTTAAGATTGTTGGGTTTGGGTTTCCCTCCTAGGAGGAGGATGGCCCAAATATCTTGTGTGGATTTAGCCCACATGAAAGGCCCCACTTAAAGGGTAGGGCACACTTCTTTTGAGCTGCAGAAAAAGAACAAAAAGAGACAAGAAAGTGAAGAGAAAAAAGAGTGACAGCCGAGAGGAAAAGAGAGAAGTTGCAACAGAACACTTTGTCTTCTTCCTTGGATTGCCAGCTCGTTAACCGTTGGATCGAGCTGAGATTTGGACAGCAGATTCTAGACACCTTGATCTTCAATTTGAACGGTTGGATTGAAGATTAGAGCTGTGGAAGTTGATCTGTTTTACAAAAATCGGGGCTGTCAGTTTGTGAGCTTTTTCTCAACTTTGTTCTCTTTAATTCTTGTTGCATTCCAAGAATAGCTTAATCTTGATGATATATGTTGTAGCCCTTAGTTTAATCTAAGGAAGAACATTGTGTACCCATCCTTTGTGTAGTGGAATTGTTTGAGTGGACTACGGTCCCGTGGTTTTTCCTTCTCATATTGGGAAGGTTTTCCACGTAAAAATTGCGTGTTGTGCTTGTGGTGTTTGGATATATTTTTCCGCATATATTTTGCTCTATTTAGGAGTTTCCTATAGATTCACACAAAGAGGGAGTGTTGAGTTTTGTTGTGTCTTTCAACAAGTGGTATCAGAGCCTGGTTCGATCGAGCACCCTATATATATCTTGTGTTGAATAATGGAGGCTAATCTAAGTAGAATGGTGTGTTTGAATGGTTCAAATTATCATATATGGAAAGGTAAAATGGAAGACCTGCTTTATGTGAAACAATTTCATTTACCTGTGTTTGCGTCTGAGAAGCCAGAAAATAAATCTGATGAAGAATGGACTTTGATGCATAGACAAGTATGTGGATATCTTAGACAGTGGGTAGATGATAATGTGTTGAATCATATTGAGGGTGAGACACATGCACGCACACTTTGGAAAAAACTTGAGGAGTTGTATGCTCGTAAGACCGGGCATAGTAAAATGTTTTTGATGAAGAAATTGATGTATTTGAGATACCAAGATGGAACTCCTTTAACGGATCACTTGAACACTTTCCTAGGAATTATTAATCAGCTTGCTGGGATGGGTATCAAGTTTGACGAAGAGGTTCAAGGGTTGTGTTTGCTTGGTACATTGTCGGACTCTTGGGAGACATTTAGAATGTCGTTATTTAACTCAGCCCCGAATGGTGAAATCAATATGGATCTGGCTAAAAGTAGTATATTGAATGAAGAGATGAGAAGAAAATCACAGGGATCCTCTTCACAGTCAGAGGTGTTGGTTATAGAAAGAAGGGGGAGGAGTAAGAGCAGAGGTCCGAAAAATAGAGATAACAGCAGAAACAAGTCCAACAGGTTTGCCAATGTTGAGTGTCATCATTATGGTATGAAAGGGCATATCAAGAGATATTGCAGACAGTTGAAGAGAGAGAACAAAGAGAAAGGGAAGGAGATACAAAATGATGATGACAAGAATGGTAATCGAGTTGCCACCACTACTTCCGGAGATTTCTTCACTGTTTATGATGATGATGTCATTAATTTTGCATGCCATGAGACCAGTTGGGTGATTGACAGTGGTGCTTCAACTCATGTTACATCCCGACAAGATTTCTTCACTTCCTATACAGCCGGTGACTTTGGGACAGTGAAGATGGGCAATGATGATTTGGCCAAAATTGTCGGTATTGGAGATGTGTGCTTGGAGATGAGTAATGGCATGAAGTTAGTTCTTCATGATGTGAAACATATTCCTGACATCCGCTTGAACTTGATATCTGTAGGCAAACTTGATGATGAAGGGTATTGCAGCATATTTCATAATGGTCAGTGGAAGCTCACTAGAGGTGCTATGGTTATTGCTCGAGCTTATAAGCTTTCTACTTTGTATATGTTAGAAGCAAAACTCTCCAAAGACATTATTAATGCAATGGATGATGAGTCTTCTACAGAGTTATGGCATAAGAGACTTGCTCATGTGAGTGAGAAAGGCTTGGAAATATTGGCCAAGAAGAATTTGCTATCAGGAATGAAGAGTGCATCTTTGAAAAAGTGCACACACTGTTTGGCAGGTAAGCAAAACAGGGTTTCCTTTAAGAGTTCCCCTTCTGCCAGAAAGACAGATATACTTGATCTTGTACATTCAGATGTATGTGGTCCTATGAAGACTAAAACACTTGGTGGTTGCCTTTACTTTGTGACTTTCATAGATGATCATTCAAGGAAATTATGGGTATATACCTTGAAAACCAAAGATCAGGTATTTGATGTGTTTAAGCAATTCCAGGCTTCAGTTGAGAGACAAACTGGGAAGAAGTTGAGGTGCATCAGAACAGATAATGGGGGAGAGTATTTGGGTCCTTTTGATGAGTATTGCAGGCAACAGGGTATTCGGCATCAAAGGACACCTCCAAAGACTCCTCAGCTGAATGGTTTGGCTGAAAGAATGAACAGAACACTGGTTGAGAGAGTAAGATGTTTGCTTTCACAATCACAGTTGCCAAACTCTTTTTGGGGGGAGGCTTTGAACACATCAGTACATGTCCTTAATCTCACTCCATGTGTTCCCCTTCAGTTTGATGTACCAGACAGGGTTTGGAATGGCAAAGATGTTTCTTATGATCATTTGCGTGTCTTTGGATGTAAGGCATTTGTGCATATTCCCAAAGATGAGAGATCGAAGCTGGATGTGAAGACCCGACAGTGTATCTTCCTAGGCTATGGCTTAGATGAGTTTGGTTACAGGTTGTATGATCCAGTTGAAAAGAAACTTGTGAGAAGTCGAGATGTTGTGTTCATGGAAGATCAAACTATACATGATATTGAGAAGACAGAAAAGGTAGTGCCTCGATATAGTGATTGTTTGATTGACTTGGATTCATCTTCTTTGATAGATTTGCCAGAACAAGTTGAACATGATGTTCAAAATGACTTCCAAGTTCCAGATGATACAGATGTTCCCTTACAGGATGAATCTCATGATCAGTTGCCAGTACCAGAGATACCACCAGATGTTCCACCCAGAAGGTCTACCAGAGATCGACATCCTTCCACTCGGTATTCTGTAAATGAGTATGTGTTGTTAAATGACGGGGGAGAGCCCGAGTGTTATGCAGAAGCCATGGAAGATGAACACAAGTCAAAGTGGGTTGATGCTATGCAAGATGAGATGAAGTCATTGCATGACAATCACACATTTGATTTGGTGAAGCTACCAAAGGGTAAGAGAGCCTTGACAAACAGGTGGATTTACAAGGTGAAGCAGGAAGAATACACTTCACAACCACGGTATAAAGCTAGACTGGTTGTGAAGGGATTCAGGCAGAGAAAAGGCATTGACTTTGATGAGATTTTCTCTCCGGTTGTGAAGATGTCATCCATCCGTGTTGTCCTTGGTTTAGCAGCTAGTCTAGACTTAGAGGTTGAACAAATGGATGTGAAAACTGCCTTCCTTCATGGTGATTTGGAGGAAGAGATTTATATGGAGCAGCCACAAGGTTTTAAGGTGAAAGGAAAAGAGGACTATGTGTGTCGGCTGAAGAAAAGTCTTTATGGTTTGAAGCAGGCACCTAGACAATGGTATAAGAAGTTTGAGTCTGTTATGGAGGAGCAAGGCTACAAGAAGACTACTTCTGACCATTGTGTTTTTATGCAAAAATTCTTTGATGGTGATTTCATTATTTTATTGCTTTATGTTGATGATATGTTGATTGTTGGCATGGATTCTTCAAGAATTGACAGGTTGAAGAAGCAGTTAAGTCAGTCATTTGCAATGAAGGACTTGGGGCCAGCAAAGCAGATTCTTGGGGTTCGTATTCATAGATCCAGAAAAGATAAGAAGCTGTTTATATCACAAGAGCAATACATTGAGAAAGTGCTTGAGAGGTTCAACATGAACAATGCTAAAGTGGTTAGCTCTCCTCTTGCTACACACTTTAAGTTGAGCACAAAGCAAAGCCCTTCGACAGATGAAGAGAAGGAAGATATGGAAAGAATTCCATATGCCTCAGCAGTAGGAAGTTTGATGTATGCAATGGTTTGTACAAGGCCAGACATAGCTCATGCAGTTGGTGTTGTTAGCCGGTTTCTTTCAAATCCAGGAAAAGAACATTGGAATGCGGTGAAATGGATTATGAGATATCTACGAGGGACTTCCAAGATGTGTCTTAGCTTTGGGAGTGGTAAACCAATGTTGGTTGGCTATACGGATTCTGATATGGCTGGAGATATAGATACCCGTAAGTCTACTTCGGGTTACTTGATCACCTTCTCAGGAGGGGCTGTTTCTTGGCAGTCAAGGTTGCAAAAATGCATTGCACTTTCTACAACTGAAGCAGAGTTGATTGCAGCAACGGAAGCTTGTAAAGAGTTGCTATGGATGAAAAGGTTTTTACAGGAGCTTGGTCTCAAACAACAACAATATGTGTTGTTTTGTGATAATCAGAGTACTATCCACCTTGCAAAGAACTCTTCATTTCATTCAAGATCGAAACATATCGATGTAAGGTATCATTGGATAAGAGATACTCTCAATGATAAGTTGTTAACTCTTGAGAAAATTCACACCGATGAGAATGGCTCTGATATGCTAACGAAGGCTCTAACAAGGGAGAAGCTTGAGACATGTTGCTCGATCGCCGGGATGGCGAATCCCTCCACCTAGTCGGGAAGGGGGAGATTTGTTGGGTTTGGGTTTCCCTCCTAGGAGGAGGATGGCCCAAATATCTTGTGTGGATTTAGCCCACATGAAAGGCCCCACTTAAAGGGTAGGGCACACTTCTTTTGAGCTGCAGAAAAAGAACAAAAAGAGACAAGAAAGTGAAGAGAAAAAAGAGTGACAGCCGAGAGGAAAAGAGAGAAGTTGCAGCAGAACACTTTGTCTTCTTCCTTGGATTGCCAGCTCGTTAACCGTTGGATCGAGCTGAGATTTGGACAGCAGATTCTAGACACCTTGATCTTCAATTTGAACGGTTGGATTGAAGATTGGAGCTGTGGAAGTTGATCTGTTTTACAAAAATCGGGGTTGTCAGTTTGTGAGCTTTTTCTCAACTTTGTTCTCTTTAATTCTTGTTGCATTCCAAGAATAGCTTAATCTTGATGATATATGTTGTAGCCCTTAGTTTAATCTAAGGAAGAACATTGTGTACCCATCCTTTGTGTAGTGGAATTGTTTGAGTGGACTACGGTCCCGTGGTTTTTCCTTCTCATATTGGGAAGGTTTTCCACGTAAAAATTGCGTGTTGTGCTTGTGGTGTTTGGATATATTTTTCCGCATATATTTTGCTCTATTTAGGAGTTTCCTATAGATTCACACAAAGAGGGAGTGTTGAGTTTTGTTGTGTCTTTCAACAAAGATCAGGTGATGTATATTTATTTTTCTGTTTACTGGTGCTTTAGAAGTTATGGTTAGTAATAAGTGATGTCCTAGGGCTTTGTAAAAGTTGTGGTTGGTTAAGGTATTATTAAGCTTTTATTAGTCTCAAATGTGTTCTGTAGCAGAATTGCTATAGGTGCATGTGTTGGTTATAGTAACTCTCTTTTTGGATGTGTGGAAATTACAGATCTATTGTTTCAATATAGAGTTATAATGCTGGAAATGATCTTATGCATTTTGTTAGATTAAAAGCTAAATTGCCATAATAAGTAAAGGATGACCTCTTAAAATTATATAAGCTCAAAACGAAACATTTTCATACATATTTGCATGAAATAAATTGTATAATTTTTTACTGTAAATGAATTTGATAGAGCCACATATTTGCAAAATTGTAGTCTGTTCATCCCCTCTCCCTTCCCTCACTCCTCTGGAAGTGCAACCTTAAATAAAGCAGAGGACATGGTTTATCCTGTTTTCAACCGTATTTACAATTAGAGTTTTAGGAAAAGAGAGATTCCCTTCGGTTGTGTTTGGAATGTGGTTGCTACTGAGAGAACTCCAAATGTGCTCCATTATTATATGACTGTTGGATTGGATGATAGAATTTTCTTGCCACTTTCATCACAAGTTCTGCAGAAGCTTCTCCTAGTAATTGTCTGTCATCTTTTTGCAAGTTTTCTAGAGGAATTCACACAAACCTCTCTGTGGTTTTGACCTCGAAAGGTTATGGTTTCTGTGTCTATCAGGCGAGTGAATTGAAGTATTATATTCATTTTATATGTGTCTCAATAGCTAAACAAATTATGTTTTGATCTTAAAAGATTCTAGGCTGCTGAAAGTCAACATAAGCTTTTCGTATCTTGGGTTGGATTTAGAATTGACTGTTTATTTTAGACCAAATGTATAGTTACGAGCTTATAATATGGGGACGTCCTTTTTTATTTTATTTCTAAATGGTGAGTAAGTTGCAAGTACACCAGGATCCTGCGGTGACTGATATTGCCTGTGCTGCTCCTGTCCATTAGGTCATCTGCCTCATTGAGATGGCTGTGATGATCTTTATACTTGGTACTCTGTTTTATTTCTTTGTTTTTAATGCTTCATTGCTTGATGCGGTTGTTTGAGATAAGGTTGAGTGACCGGGTTGGTAAAATAAATTATCATTAAGGTTGTGATGATTGCATTCAACTTTTAATAGCGTTTCTAAAAAAACTGCATGGGATGGATATATTTATGTTTATCATGTGATTGTTAGTTAATTTATTTTGTTCCTTATGCTAAAGAAATTGGCATTTGTTCTATATGTGTTATGACATCATTTTTAGACTATCACGTTCCAATAGACTTGGCAACCTCTTTTTTTGTTAGATGGACTCAAATTTGTCTAACTCGTTCACCAACTTTTTTATAAATGAGTCTGAAGATATTGTGTCTCAACCAAGTGATCCTCCTCAACTTCCTAAAAAATCACAAAGAACCAAAAACTTCTCACAAGAAGAAGATTGTTTACTTGTTTCTGCATGGTTAATTACAAGTAAAGATCTAATTACAGGAGTTGATCAACAAACAAAACAATTCTAGACTCAAGTACATACTTACTTTATTGAGAACCGAGGAAACTTGAATAATATCGTTCTAAAAATAGAGGCATGAACAAGCCAGGCCGTGCCGGATTAACTATTATTTTCACTTTACTGGCATAACTATTCAAATTTATCCCTGGCAAAATGTGCTGTGATTTGAGATGACCCTGCATACAATTTCGATTTTTTGATTTCTAAGTTGGGCAGAATAATACTATTTTAAAAAAAGTGAAATAAAATATTTATTATTATTATTATTATTATAATCGTTACATAGAATAGTAAAATTTAAATATTTTTCTAGATGAAGAAACACCCTGACGCAACCTCTTTTCTTTTTTAAACAACACTCTCAACCCTCTTTTTTTAACAATACTAGAATTTAATTAATATCACCGTCTTGAATCATGATTTTTAAAATCATATTATTCAGGAAAATCCAGCGAATGTCATGGTCGGGCTGCGGTACAGCTCAGCATGGTGGCTTTCTACGTTCTTCCAAGTGGTTTCTGATTACTTTTTCCAAAAAGGCGTGGGAAGATTTCTTTGTTTTTCAGGGTCAGATACAAGATGGAAGAGCTGAAAATTCATCCACGTAACCAAAGGGTTAAAAAGCTTTTACTTGGTCGAAGATTAAAATAAATTAATCTGTTAAACTGCGAGCACGACCAGAATATATTTTAATTTCCAGCTTTCCCAAAATGCATTAAAAAGATTAAAATAATGAAAAAATAAGATAAAACAGCAACATGTGTCATGATTGTGATGGAGAACCACCCAATAATCGTTCTCAAATTCAAATTTTTGTATAGTTGACAATATTCTTGTTGAGGAGTTGAATAACATCTTAAGATCCAATAGGCAAACACAAGTAGATAAAAATAATGATAATGACAAAATCAACAACGAAGATTGTGATGGAGATGAGGATGAATCAATTGAATAGGAAAAATATAATTATGATAAGTTAATTTCAATTTAATGACAATGATATAAAATTATTATTCAATGACAAGGAAATATGTTGTGCAACATTATAATTGAAGTTATTGCATTATGTGTGCAACTATGTTTAGTACTTGTCGGATGGATGAATAGAGAATACAAATAAAATCTTGCATTATAAATTGTCTAACACCAAAAAAAAATCAATAAACAAACATCACACACAATATTACCAATAGATTATCGTCGTTGATATTACCTAGTAGAAATAGGGACTGTTCCCCTTCCCCTACCATTGTTCATTATAGGGACTGTTCCCCTTCCCCTACCATTGTTCATTATAGGGACTGTTCCCCTTCCCCTAACATTGTTCATTATAGACATCACACATGGTATTGTCAACATATTAATTATGTTTGTATTTTATAATAACCATGGAGACTTCTCCCCTTCTCTTATAACTGTTCATTATAGACATTACATATGGTAGTGTCATCGAATTAATTTTATTGGTATTTTACAGTAACCCAGGGGAACAATAATTATTATGCTCAATTATTATTGATTTTTTTTTTTTGATATTACTACCGATGGGATGAAAAAAATTGGAGGGGTATATGAATTTTTTTTGGAGAGGTCTGAATTTTTTTTGTACAATTTCAACTTTTCATTTGATTTCACTCGCAAAATAACTAAAAATATTAATCTCTCTCTCACTCACACACACACACACACATACGCCCCGCCAAAACGGCTCCGAAAGAAAGAAAAAGGTGTGTGCCGCACTCACGAGGGACTGCCAGTGATATACTGGAGGAAGGTGGGGATGACAATCTTTCTGTTATCTTTTTTCTCCTTCACCTAAACTAAGTATATATTTATGTTCTCATCTTTTTTTTCTTGTGTTATTTTTTCTTCTTCTCCCAGCTTCAATTACAATGAATTTAACGTTATATTTCTCTTTTTTTCTTCTATTTTATTGCCTATTTTTGTATCATCTTTTGAATTATTTTTGTTTTTGTTTTTGTTTTTATTGGTATTGGTGTGAAATTATTTTATTATTTTAACCTTTTTTTATGAATAATGGTTTTGGTATGAGATTATTGAATTACATTATTTTTGACACCTCTCTTAAACATTTATTAAAGTTTTTTATCTTGATCCAAACCATACTATGCATTCAAATATGAAATGCCCGACCATTTTCCCCACTGCATTCTTCAATTTGATCTCACATTTTTCCACGCTTAAGTGATTGTTTTGAGAGTGTGGTTGCGATTGTTTTTACAAATGTTTTTTTGTTTGGAAATACATCAAAATTAAGTTTTTTTTAAAAAAAATATTTTTGATATCAGCAAATCAAAATAATATAAAAACATCAAAAAAATTTAATTTAAAATATAAAAAAATTATTTTTTTTAAAAAATATTTTTAAAACACAATATCAAATACCTACGGTCTCTCAGCATTGTATATGCGTTGAGTCAACACGCTAAGGAATCAAAACATTTTCCCCATTAAATTCAATATTGATGTGATGATGTAACTTCATTCCTTTGTCAATCGTCACCATTTTTTCTTGGTCAATTGTCTTGTTTTTTGGAATTTGGACATGAACTACAGTCCAGGAAATTAGAGAATACACATATAAAAATATTGATGGAAATTTTGTACTGGTATTGTGCTGTGAAATTTATCAATAATTTTTTTAATATATTAGTAAATGCCAATAAAAATATTCTGCTGGTATATATCGATAAAATTACAGTAAAAAAATAAAATAAAAATGTTATTTTAAAAAAAATCTTTATTAAAACTCCGGAGCAATCACTAATAACGCTAAGACAGGATTAAAACTTCTCCAGTACAGGAATATTGTTATTTTTAATAGCAATGATCTGATAATCGACGTGCTTACCTGCAAATTAGTGACCAACTACACGGCATCTCTGGTTTTCTGTGTCCCAGTGGGGCATCTCTTCCCCCCGCCAGCATAAAGCCTGGGAAGGTCGGGCCCTTGATCGCAAAACAATCAACTTGGCTGTGCAACTTCTGCTTCCTTTTCTCAATTGTCTTGTCATCCCCATGAGTAGCATCATATCTCCGTAATAGCAATTGCAGTGAACTGTGAGATGGCTCATCAGTTTAGCAAGGGGGTTGAAGCTGAACAAGGTTAAGGCCTTGCTTTTTATACGAGGTAATTAAAGAAAAACAATAAGAATTTTATGCTAGCATCAATTTAAATTTCAACTATCAGTTTAAAAGGGGTGTAAGCTGAGGTGTTTATGTACGAACTTGCAATAGCTCTTTGTTTTCTTGATTTTTTCCATAAATTTTTCCCTATGATATTCCTTGGATTTTAGCTTATTTTTCCTTCTATTCGAGAGCTTAGATTTTTGTATTTTGTAGAGAGATTCAATTATTCTTTTAGTTTTGTAGACTTTAAAAAAAACTGCATTATTTAAAAGTTAAATTGTTGGAACTCTAAGATTATTTGCGAAAGGGTTGTGTACACCAAGTGATAAACATTCTAGTTTTAAAGACAAGTGTAACACTTGACAGCATATTTGTTTCTTTGTCTATATATTTTTAACAAATAAATACTTTTTCTCTGCAATTGTTTTAATTTAGGTATTTTTAGTTTAATTTATACAATTTCATGCAATTTAAACTAAACAATTTTAATCTCTAAAATATCTTACAATCTTAATACTAAATTCATGTATTTTGTGTACTTTATGTGTTTATTTGTCAAATTTCAAAATTATATAATTTTTTAGTTTATTTATTTTTGTGATAGTATTGTTTATAAATATTAAATTTTAAACTTGATATTTGTTGTATTTTTTAAAATTATTAGAAAATTATTTAGTCAATTTTGTAGTTGAGATTTTTTATTGTGTGTGTATGTGTATATATATTCAATTTTTATTTTATAGAAAACTATTTTGTTTTCTAACTCATTATATGATTAATGCTATCAATGTTATTTGGTAAGGTACTAATATGATAAAGAAGGTTCCACCATGGTTTATGGTGAGAAACCTGAAAAGTTCAATAGATTAATCTTTAAGAAATGACAAAACAAAAATGTTGCTTTGTATGATCATGTTGAACTTGACAAAAGTCTTGTCTAGATAAGCACCTAAATATCAAATAATAAATTTGATCTTTTAATTATTGACGCATCAAATCGTAGTGATTTTATGTGCAAGAATAGAAATGTGTTGATAACTTGAGATATTTTGAATATAGAGAAAACTTTATCAGAATTTTGGATAAACTATATGTTGTTTCCATATATCTTGTATGTGAGCATGCACGCTCACACACACAGACACACAAATACACACACACACCAGAATATAAAAAGATGACAAAATGTTTGCAAAATCGAATAATAAGAACAAAATAGAGGGATTTGTTTGTTAGAAATATGTACTATGAACTCTTATGAGTATATATGCTTCTTCTTTCTTTCCTCTCCATTATATATAAGTTGAACCTTCTTTAAATCTTTCTTATATGATTATCATATAATTTCTTTCTTTCTTTTGTTTTTTATACAAAATGTGTTAAAGTACTATAAAATTATTTTAAATAACAACCCAATGATTTGGATTAAGGGTGTGTTTGATATTGCTTTTGCTTTTGTGGTTGAGGTTTTAAAAAAACAGTTTCATAAAAAACACTTTAGTTGCGGTTCAAAATAAGTTTTGAAGTGTTTGGTTAAAACTGCTTTTGAGTTTGAGATTAATGAAAAGCAGTTTCATGTGTTTGGTTACCAAGCTTTTTATATTGCTTTTAACTTGTGAAATTACTTTAAAGGTATATATATATATATATATATATATATATATATATATTTTAAAGTATTCTTCACTAAAGTATTGCTCTTCTGCGTCATTTTTTAACATCTCACCCAATCCAATCTCTCCACACTCTCTCTCTCTCCCTCTCTCTCAAATAATTCGCATCAAAAGCTGTAAACAATTTAGATCCATCCATGCACTACAAAAAACCTCAGATTTTCAGTTCCAAATTGATAATTTCTCATTAAAAATGGCAGAGACAATAACACAACCACTGAGCAGTCGTTTCAATTGCAAAAAGCTTGAGCTAAAACGCTGTTTTTCTGCTTTTTTATCTTCTCACAAAACTCTCTTTACTCTCCTCTGGATCGCCGCTTTAGCCTCCGTCTTTCTATGGAAAAGCAATCCCATTGGTGCTGAGGCTGGGCATAAAGAGGGGCCAGTGTTCCAACCGGGCATGGGAAGAAGAGCTGAGGCTGGGCATATGGATGCTGGATCTGAGTTGGTCGGCACCAAGAGGATCACCGTTATCTTCTCTATTTTCTTTGAAGGGTTATTTTGGCATAAATTTTCAACGGTAATTATGGGTGAGTTTTTTATCGGTGGGCATGTTTTCTGAGAAATGAAACGCAGGCAAAACAACTTGGTTTTGCTTTTGACAAACCGTGGTTTGGAACCAATTTTTGGTGGGTCCCATAACAACTTTACCTGTGTTTGTAAAATAACCAAACAACATTTCGTCTGCTTTTCTCAGACCTCCGGAACAAACACAATACCAAACGGGCACTAAGACTATTTGCTATCCATTGTCTTTCTCTGAATAATTGATAATTCTAACGTAAATACTAATATAATATTAGAAATAAGAGAAAAAAAAAACAATATTTTAAGGAAATCAAAGTATTCAATTCATACAAGAGAGCAAAAAAGAGAGAATTTTTTGGCACTTTGTTTAATAAACAAATATACTCAACCATTGTTGTATTTCTAGTAGTTGAAGAGACAAATAACCCTTCAAAGGTAAAGCAAAAAAAAATTGCAATAAAATTAAAGACTCTTATTTTTAGAATTCATTAGTAATTGTACACCAGAGAAATACCATTTTTGTAGATTGTAGTCACCAAGTTTGTTTAAAGAAAGAAAGAGAGAGAATACAAAAGCTGCCAAAGAGATCTTAACTAAATTCAGAGCAATGATAAATGAAGTTTTACATGTATATAATATGTCATGCTTCTAGTAACCAATGGGATAAACTTGAGGTTTTGCATATTAGAAACTTACGGGCTGTTACAATTATGTCTTGTAATTTATAAGGAGGAATATATAGGTCGGTACCCGGGTGTAACACGCCATATGATTTCACCAAACCCAGCACAGGCTCCTCCCATGCGAGGAGATGAAGTATGAGCTAATTGCATATCAGATTCAGAAAATTATAAGTATTTGTTATTTTTTACTAGCATTGTCAAAACCATTGTATTTTATTTATGAATTAATAAGTTGTATTTGATTATTATTAGGTTGATTAGTTGTTACATGATAGTCGACGTATTATGACTGATCTTCATAGTTTCAATAATGATGATGGAGTCACTCGTTATTATCTTGGTTTAAAACTTATCGTACTACACTTATAATAATCTGTATTTAATTAATATTATGTTGAATAGTTGTACATGATGGTGAACGTGTTATGATTGATCTTCATAGTCTCGATGATGATGATGATGGACTTACTCGTTATTATCTTGGTTCGAAACATGTCGTTCTACACTTAACATGTTAGAAGAGGATCTAAGTCTATATGATATTGTTTTTTAGAATGAGACCACACATAGAAATGAAAGTTGTGTTATTGATGAAGCTAGCTCATCCATTTATTATCGGAGAAGATATAGAAAAGTTCATATATATACTTATGTTGTGTTGTTTTTTCAGTGATGAGCTTTTCTTATTACTATTATTTTAGTAATGCCATTATCAATTATCTTTATAATTAACAAATAAAAACAATGTTTAAAAACTGCACCGTATTAATTTAAGATTATAATTAACGAAGAAAAAATAGTGTTAAAATATCACACCCTAATGGCAACATGCAGTTGAAACTGTAGACTTTCTTCCTAACTGCTTTCCTGTCTTCTAATAAAGCTCCGTCTCCTCCGCGCCAATCCCCAGATCCTCCTCCGAATGGGCGACCACGCCAATGGTAAGCTCGTCAACCAGACAACCTTCTCTCACATCTCATTGCTTATTCTAATCTCTAACACTTCTCTACAGACTCCTCCGATTTCCTCACCGACAAATCGGCTAAAATCTTTGTGGCTGGACACCGCGGTCTAGTCGGCTCGGCAATCGTCCGCAAACTCCAATCCCTTGGCTTCACCAATCTTGTCCTACGGTCTCACTCCGAGCTCGATCTCACTCGCCAATCTGATGTGGACTCCTTCTTTGCCGCCGAGAAGCCCCGATTTGTTATCCTAGTCGCTGCTAAAGTCGGCGGAATCCACGCTAATAATACGTACCCTGCCGATTTCATTGCTATAAATCTCCAGATCCAAACTAATGTGATTGACTCCTCATTTCGCCACGGAGTTAAGAAATTGTTGTTTTTGGGATCCTCTTGCATTTATCCTAAGTTAGCACCGCAGCCCATTCCTGAAAATGCACTGCTTACTGGGCCCTTAGAACCTACGAATGAGTGGTACGCGATCGCGAAGATAGCTGGGATTAAAATGTGTCAGGCTTATAGGATTCAATATGGTTGGGATGCTATTTCTGGAATGCCGACCAACTTATATGGTCCGAATGATAATTTTCATCCGGAGAATTCTCATGTTTTGCCGGCTTTGATGAGGAGATTTCATGAGGCGAAGGTGAATAAGGCGAAACAAGTGGTGGTTTGGGGAACTGGGAGTCCGCTGAGGGAGTTTTTGCATGTTGATGATTTGGCGGATGCGGTGGTGTTTTTGATGGACAAGTACAGTGGGTTGGAGCATTTAAATGTGGGCAGTGGGAAGGAGGTTACTATAAAGGGTTTGGCAGAGTTGGTGAAGGAGGTTGTAGGGTTTGAAGGTGATCTTCTTTGGGATACATCAAAGCCAGATGGGACTCCGAGGAAGTTAATGGATAGTTCCAAGTTGTTGGGTTTGGGTTGGACACCGAAGATTTCACTTAAGGATGGGCTTTTCGATACTTATAAGTGGTATGCGGAGAATGTGGTGGAGCAATGATGCAGGTGATTACTACAATGTTGAATGTGTTCTTAGAGAAGATTATTGGCTGTCGGTCAAATTATTGCTACTATATATGTTGTGCTTACTTTGAAATAATTTCAACACTGATTGTGTATCGGTTAACTTACACTGCAGAACGTTATGCATTTGCCTCTGGTTCACCAGTTTTTATTTTTTTTGAAGAACTCCGAGTGCTGTCGTTGTTTCAGTGTACTATTATTTTATGATGGGTAGTTCATTCTGAGGATTATTACATGAATGTGGTTGGTGGCTTTTTATATGCTGGATTAGGCATGAATAATATTGATAATCAAAATTCATATGCGTGTCTTTATTTCTTGCTCCGGCATTGCTTGATTTACACTTTCTAATGTGGATCTGCCTTTTATCTATGTCAATATGCTAATTTGGTTTTTCCAAGAAACATGCTTTGAATTCAACATCGAGTTTCCATTTGCTTGCAATGTAGGCAATTATATATAGCGTGGCAAGTGCTGTGCTACTTCGTTAGTAACATGATATTATGCTTTCTTGTTTCTAATGCCTTTCCCAACTGGTTATGGTTTCCTACCATTAATTAATCTAGCTTCTTTAGAAATCTGGTACTGACATTGTGTGTATTCTGCGACTATTTCATTATAAACTCCTCTTCTGCCTGAGATATCTGATCTTTTATTCTTTCTCTGATCTTTATTGTGTTCCCTGCTTTATATATATTTTATTTCTCGCTTGACTTGTACACAAGCTTGAGCAAGGCATGACAATCTCAATTGATATAGAAGCTAGTGCTATCCTGTTCTAGATTAACCTTGTTTCCCTATGATCACACACTTTTCTTCATTTCATTTACTTGTCATGAGTTGTAGTTGCTTCTGCCCTGCAATTGTAATCACCCAACATTGAGCATCTGTGCCTGATATCATTGATGAGGTCATTGTCTTTTATATATCTGAAGGTCAGTCACAATGTCAAATAAAACTCAGTCCAATAGGGAAGCTCAGCACAGTGTAGATTTTAGAGCTAATAGAATTGTAGGACAGGGGAGACCAAAATGATAATACGAAATGTATTTACCAGAAGTAACAAAAAGAGATCGTACTGCATTCTCTGTCTGCTTCCTTTGTGTTGAACATTTCCTTTCTTCTGTATTATTTAGGACCAAAAAATGAAGATATGATGATGTAGAACAGTATGGATCTTTATCTTTTGGAATCAAGAACCTATATTGCTAGTGTTGATGTGATTACCTTCTCTGTTCAAATGCTTGGACCCTGGATAATATAGTGTTGTTTTTGGGACTATCAATTCTGTTTTTGATTCACTTAAACCCTATCCATGATTTGCCTGCACCAAGGTATTCAATTCTGGGATTTTATTTTTCCGGTACACCTTTTGGAAGGAGCTATATGTAATTCTGAAAATCTCAGATAAATGCAGATGTGCATCTTTTCTTTTTCTATGATGGTTTTATATTAGATAATGTTTTTAATTGGAGTTCAGGATCATCAAGTACTCAATCCTTGGCAGTCTAAATGCTGGTTGCTAGTGGAGGTAGGACGTTGGCATGCAGATTTCACATAGATATTCAATTGTTTTATTTTCTTATTTAGTGTAGCAGTTAAAAGTTTTGTTTGATCTGTGATGTTTGGCAGTGCCAAAATTGATACCAATTCTGAAGTATATTTGATAACAAAGTGTGTATGACTGATTCTTGGAATGTTGAAAAATAGAGTTAAATAGTAAGAAGTAGTAACATCATATGGAACACCTGTTATTCACTCAAGGTCACTGAATCCTCAGGATGCTAACGGATTTTAGTCATTTATTATTAGGGGCAACTCTTCAGCTTGCTACTTATGAGTTCTCTCTCCTTGAGGGTCTGTTTTTATTCAGGCTAACTGTGTTTCCAATTGATGACTACGTGTTCAGGTTTAACACAAAATCCTGGCATCGATCTAGTGATAGACCATGTAAAACTCCATTGCAGGGAATTTGGTCTGTAAAGCTTAATCCTCAGTAGTATGTTAAATTGAAAACTGCATGTTTAGATACTTTCATTCCTCTCCCAGGATGCTGAATCCCAATTTAACATTTTAAAAGAAAGAAAGTGCAAGTGGAGACTGAAAGTACATCTCTGACATTGCCTTTTGTCCTTTTCCATTGTAGAGGAACTCTCTTATAACTAATAGCCTTGCTATTGAGTTAGTCTCTTTGATGGATTGTCTTGAATTTATTCATTGTTTTCCTTTTGAGACCTTTAGTTGTAAGATATGTGTGCATTTTGAGAGTTGGTTTGACGGTGTTTCTGTGAATTAACTATCATATCTGTTCCCAGATTACTGGCATTATGAAACTCATGCTCCTGTCCTATCTTATGTTGACTCCGATGAAGAATTGGGGCTTGTTTGAGCCAATTTGAGCTCATGACTTCGATTCTAGCACCCTTAAAACTAGTTTGATTGTGAATTGAAGGTACCTTTTTCTGTGTTTATTCTGGTACATTAGCACTGAGTTATGTCCTGAAGGTCTGGTGCTTTAACACTGCTCTTGTGTGAGTACTTCTTTGCTTAGATCAATTTATCATAGAAATTAAGTCAACAAAAAGAAAGATTGTTGCTTAACCACTAGTTATCACTTCTGAAGCATGCTGTTAATTGCTTGGGGAAGGATAATCAATTTGCAATGTCCAAGTGATGTTGTTTCAAGACACAGCTGGTCCACCGAATTTTTGTGAGCTCTGTATTAACTTGTCTACAAGTTTGGTGATTTACTTCTGCTATGATAACGTAGTATATGTATGCCTTTGTTCACTAGATATAGGATTGGAACATTTGATTTCTAGATAGTTGATTGGGAAAGGAAAAATAATTGTGGTTTACATATGACTTGTATTCCATGAATACAAAATATTGAATATTCTGAACAACTGACAGGAGATTGTTTTAATCCAAGGTAAGGAGTTTGATTTTTGTTTTGTGGAATTTATGGATGGCTACCATATCATACCTTTAGATGCACAGAAGATTGACAGCTTGAATAGCAGTCATTTTTTTGTGGAATTTCAACGTGCTTGTGTAACAGGGGAGGATATGTATAATGAAACCAGAAACACACTTCTTAGAGGACATGACAGGGAATTAAATTATTTTTGTTGCCTTGAATGGAGCCCAATTGACCAGTAGGAGGATTGCCGAAGTGGTGGTGGTGTGTTAATGCGCTTTCATGTTATGTGATCACTTTTATTTTTCATAATTTTTGTTTTCTAGGTAATAATGGAGAGAACTGGCTGGAACCTAGGATATGGCTGCCAAATCCTCATGCCTTCACCACCTAACCTAGCACTAGTTGGCCCCTGAATTCATGGAAACTGAAAATTGGCAAGGGAAGAGTCCCATTGACGTCAAATACACGGGTTCCCAACTGAAATGTGTAGGGAAGAGTCCCGTTGTTCCTCCTGGTTACAGGTAATCGTGAGAATGAAGAAACCTGACTTGAGTTGTAGCAGTTTTGAATTTTGATGAACAAAAATCCATGGCTTAACACGAGTTTATCGTCATTCATTTACATAAAATAAAATAAATTTAATCAGAAGTTGTGATTTCCTGGATAGAAGCGAAAACTAAAACGAGGGGATTGGAGTGATTGGGGTTCAACCAGGCAACCGATTTTGTCGAATCAATCGCATGTCTTAGCGTAGGTTTGGTAACACTGTTTATCTGAGAGCAAGTTTTGTTTGATAACGTTGTTGCTTTGCTGAAATGAAACAGTGTCTTTGTCATTTTCCTTTCAGAAACTCCATCCGAACAAGCTTGAACCCGGCCAGCTCCTTCCAAGCAGCTTCGCTATGGCCTCTTATGAGAAGAGAAGACCCTACGGATGCTAGCTAGCTGCCAATTCCATCCCTCTTGATCTGGTCCTAGTGAATGAGGGTACGAGAAGAAGAAAAAAGGCACCAGGTGCTGTTGGGATGGGACCTAGTCTTAATTGCACCTGTTTGCTGATATATGGAGCATGTAAAAAGAGAGATTCGGAGTGTGAAGCAGGCCAGGTTGGCCATGCAAAAGAAAGAGACTTCCATTTAAGGTAGGTATGGATAAGTTTTGCCTTGTAAAAGTGAACGCGTTCTTTTTTGAGGCTTGCAAACAAACCAGAGAATCTTAACATAGGTTGCTGCTTGCTAGCAAATCTAGGATCATATTATTAAAGTGGACGATCCACCTACTGCTGGGTAGCGGCCCGGGGCTTGAACAGGAAACTGCCTGTTGTTCTCCAGGAGGAGCAAGACATTCAGATAACTACAATTCAGCTGTTATTATTCACGACACTGAAGCCAGGATTTGGTAGTATCCACTATGATCATATTCAATTACACTATTGATGCAAATCCCATAAAGAATTTATCATAAAAGTTGTCTTACGTTGGCAACAAATGTTCACGGGTTCATCAGAAATAGTAATAGATTAATGTTACAAAATACATGGGATTTGGGACAGTTGGAGGTTGAAAACTTAGGTTGCTTATTGTTAGTGTGATTTCCCAGGAGGCCAGTCTTGTTTTATTTATTTATTTATTACTAATCTAATATGAAAGCACATTCCAAGTCCATCAGCCTCTGATATATATATATATATATATATATTGCTAGTGTTATGCCAAGGCCTGTTTCACTTTTCCAGGCCTCTTAGGTCCCCCTCCCACCTCTTCAGGGCACTAATCTTGCTAATTAAGCTATTAAACAAAACTCATTTCACATGCAACCCTAAACCGGATGCAACTATGCGGGCCATTCCTAGTTTCGTCCTTATCAGACCTCATGCTGCCTTTGTTTTTCCTGCTCATTCCTCTTTGAATTCATCCAATCACACAGAAGCTACACTATGATAGAGCATGCCCGACTCTAAGGGCCTTAGACAGCCAGTTTCAGTGTGCTCTCTGGAACATAGAAATGATGTGTTGTCACCTCACAATCGAAACCCAAAAAACATTATGAGGAACTAAACTAAACAGACCGAGGAAAGTTCATTAATAAATTTTTACTGCATAACTGATGTTTTCTCAACTGAATGTACACACAGATGAAGGTGACATAACAATTCCTTGAGGATTTGAACATAAAATATCCACTATCAAGCCCCTACATTTCCCAAGAAAAATTAATTAACAAAAGGGACAGCAGCAAAGACTGACAACGAAACAGTGCTGCAACATTGAAGTCTGTAGCTTTAGGGGACCCTAGAATTTAAAGCTCTACTCACCAATTTGCTTCAGATTAGGTGCCCTCCATTTGCTGCAATTATATTCTCTCTCCTTTCTCTATGGGGTTTGTTCTACGCTTTCACGAGCAGTCAAGAAGGCACAAAACTTGGAACACCAGAAAGCAAGGAAGAAATAATAATCAAACGGTACCATGCCAATTAACCTGTTGTTGCACTTCCACAAGAACATTTGGATGCCAATTACATCTCGACAATATTATCAGCCGAAAAAGAAATACAAGGAAAAGCTAGTAACAAAAGTGAAAGCAAGAGATTAGTAAGTAGTCCTATATGATAACAATAGAGAGATTGAGCCTTCTAGCCAATATCACCAAACCCCAACACCATTTACCAAAGCCAAGGAAGAAGAAGACGAAAAGGAAGAGGAGAGTTCTTTGCAATACAGAAGCTGCCACTCAAGCCTAAAACTCCCATTTGCTTAGCAAATATCCTCATGACAAAGGCCACACATGCCTCGGTGCCCCAAGTAAATACAGCACCAGCATCCCTAACCATGCTCCACCACCACCACCAGCATTATCCCTAACCATGTTCCACCACCACCAGAAGCAGCAGCACCACAACCAGCAGCAGCAGCAGCAGCATAACCCTATCATTACATAAAGCGCAAAACCAATGAGGAATGATCTGATATTTAAAACTTTACCGCTACGAAAAAAGAAGGGTAAAAGAAAAAGAAAACAGAGAAAGTTAACTAAAGCAAGAAAAACAATTTGTGAGTGGGTGCAAATGGCCAAAAACAAGATGGATGAATTCAGAGAAGAGTGACAACATGGACGTAGGATTGGTTGTCTGTACGTTTTCTCTTCTAATTTCTTCTTTCCTCCGAGAAAATCCCTTGCCGGGTTCCCTTGTCCTGTCTTAAAAAGATAAAAAGACGGAACGCGATGGTCCATAGAAGCCGTGAAGATGAGGGCCCTTGCGAGCACATCTACTTCCTGGCTACAGTAGATAGTGAGAGTCTTGTCTATAACATAATGTGGCCAAGTTTAATGTGGGCAAGAAGTAAAGAGAGCGGTGTGTTTCTTGTACGGTTTTCTACATGGGATTCTTAATCGCAGTAGCATGCACTTCTTTGCCTTCATGAAGCCCGGATTAGCTTTAGCTAGATTTGCTCCAGCAATCTCTGCCCTCTTTCTTCCTTTTCCATGCCTCCTCTATATTATTTCAAGATTCCACTATTGCCCTTCCTCCATGTTGGATCCATGACTTGAGCAAAGTAATTGTTTTTTAATGCACCTCTCCCCCCACCTAGTTTATTATTGTCGAGCTAAGAGACCTGAATCTCCTGACCAAACAGGCACCAGGGTCGAGGTTAAAATCCTCGAGACAGACACCAAAACCCTACACAACGGTGCTTCTAGGCCTAACATTCGTTTGTGGGTTCTAGGCGGTTACGTTAGCCAGCTTCTCTTCTCTGGGGTCTAGAGAAATAAATTATGGTGAGCACAATACTGTAGATGAGTGGTGCTTTCAGCTTTGACCCTTTGGTCAAATATTGCTCCTCCAATACTGCTTTTGTGGGGTCCCGTTTCTATGGCTGAAAGGCAGCTCCTTCCACAGCTATTTTGCGAGAGCCAGCAGGGGTGCTTCGGTCATTTGGTCCAGGAAGGGTAAAAGTACCCCGGATTTTACGTCTCCATGTTAACAGAAAGCGTCATGTGATGTGAGTAGCTCTTCACGGAGGTCTTTTGCAGCCTTACTTGCAATGGCTGCCAAGATCATGCCCTAACCAAGCCCCGTTCCGGTGCGTTGCAAGAATTGGCAACAGAGCGACCTGTGTAAGCTTTGGTGCGCCTTTTCGATTACAAGTTCAGAATGACAAGATTGACCTTCAGTATGTCCAAGTTCAAGGATTTTGGGAATCACAATGCACGGTCCATGCACAGCAGTCCAGTGTACAGGAAGCTGGGGTGCGAGGGTCAAGCTAAATGGTGGGTTCGGACACGTGTATGGTGATGGGGTTAGGGTGCATCGGGAGTTCAATGCAGCTTCAAATGGTACATTGAGTGTTTTGGCGTCTAAATCCAGGCTCTGAACCATCTTAATAGAGAAGCAACAGCAAGAGACAGAATGTCTGAGGTAAGGCCAGACATCAAGAGAAACGAGGGCAGGTCTTAAACCAGACAAGGATGATTAGGAATCTATGATGATACGGTCCTGATTAAAGAAAGAAAAATACAAGCATATAAAAACAGCAGAAATATAAATATAACCCATTTTTTAGCAATTACAAATTGTCAAGTCCTGAAAAGGAAGACAGAGTTAGAAATATTTCAGTTCTGATTCACTGATCAAGGATAAAAAGAAGCTTACGATATCAATCGTTTTCGACAAAGATATTCAAATATCATACTGGTACTTGTTTTTCTTGGCATGGCTACTGTGACCACCTTGACAGAAGCAGAAAAAAACAGCTTATATTTACCAAATTGATTCACTAAGCTTGCAAATGACAACTTAAAACATCTTTGCTCTTTTGAGAGATTGAGAAAGATTATCAGAGAGGCTGTTTTTGCTGTTCAATGCAAGCAAATTCCGCTTCAAGACCCCATCAAAATTTCCATTGAAAAAATCAGGAATGAAATTGAAATTAAAAGAGTAGGGACTAAAATAAAATAACCAGACATGAAGGATTTACATGTATTTTAGAGTGGCAAGAGAGAGAAAAGGAAGAAAAAACTAAAAACCATGCATCGATGATTCACCGACCACCATCACATGACACGTGCTCCCTCGGGAGACAAATGACATGACGGTGCACCAAGTGACACAACGACCGAACAGTTTCCACGGCAAAGGACTCCTCACGTGCCTGAAAGGCCCGTGTACATGAACTATTATTGGCGCGTTCGTACGACGTGCCTGCAGTGTTTTCAAAAAAAATATCATACATGTCCCCTTAAAATATCTAAAATACTCCTGATTCAGGGGTTTAATTTTTTCAACCCGAGTGATAAAAAGATAATTTTACTATTAGGATTCACAATAATATACGTGCAGATCCACAAGATACACAGTGAAACAGCCGTGACTTTTAGTTGTCTTTTTAATATATATATTAAAGTAATTATTTTTTCATAAAAAGAAATTATTTATTCAAATGACAGGCTACATCCTTACATGCAGTCTTTAAAAGCAAAAGGTCTGCTCTTTACAGTGGCAGTTCAATTTCATAAAATTTTATAGAGAAGCTTTTTGACATCAGCATTCTTTATTTGGTCACTAATTGATAAAGTATTAATAAAGTGAGAGAGGACTGCAGGAGATGATTAGAAAATGCAAAATCATAAATGGGGTAAATTTTATGAGAAAAGCAGGTGGTGCCGCTCTCCCTTTTCTTCTTCTTCTTCTTCTAGCGACCCCATGATTTACGAGGCCAAATTATTATTCGTTCATTCCGAGCCTTGATTGAATGAAAACTCTTGGACCCTTTTTCTGGCTCTAACTACGGAGACTGCCACCATATTGCTCTATGCTGTTCTGAATTAAAAATCCCTACCCCAAACAGAGCCTTAATTCTGGGTTCTGTGATCGGCTTCTGTGCCCACTTTGCATTTGCTTCTAGTTTTTCCTGTAATTGTTCCAATTTGTTTCCAAAATGTAAGATCATTCCTCCATCCTATTGAATCTTTCTATTCAGATGCAATTATGTCAAAAACTCAAACCCAACGTTATTTATTATATACAACACCTTTTTTTTTAATGCGAGAAAAAAACATTTTTTATGGGCTAGATAAACAAGTAAAACTATAACTGTTCCAGGATTTTACAAGAGATACATGTAATAACTCGAACCGGAAATATTCTATGCTATGCAGATTGCAAATACTTTGTCATAACTTCAACATCAAAACGTTTGTTAGATATCTGGGCAAAAAGATAATGGCAATGTTATTTCTTCTTCTTCTTCTTCTTCTTCTTCTCAAGAAAAAACCTCCTCCACTTTGGTTGGGATCCTAGATGAACCATGAATGTAATTTCTAGGCAATTCATCTTCATGTTTGAGGCTGTGTGATGATATAATTCTTCAAGCCAAAGGATAAACACAAGCAGTGAAATGAAGTAAGCAAGAGGAAGTTGGTGGAGAGGAGAGGAAATGTGAAGTCTGATGAGCCGCTGCGGAGGCCAAAAGGAAAGGAAAGGAAAGGTGGAGAAAAGAGAAAAAGGGTGCAGTAAAAACATTCGGAGAAATGCCTGGTTGGGCCACGAGCCTCCATGGTGCATACTCCGATGGCAGAGGCAACCTTTATGTCTTTCTCTTAGAAAGCAAAAAAAAAAAGATTTTCTCATGATGAGACCACGCTGTGTGGGAAATAGGGTCTTTTCCAATATTTTTGTCGTAGATTATTTTTTACCCTCATTTTCGAATATTTTTATATTTTTAATAATAATAATAATAATAATAATAGAAGAAAAAAAAGACTAAAAATAAACTATAAGCCCATATCAAGCCATCTATATATAGAATTAATTGCTATGGCGTGGGAGACACATGCACCATCTTCGTAATCTACAACTGTTTTTCGTGCTTGTGAACTATCAGTGCATGATCTTCACACGCCACCATTTCTCGGTTTAGTTCCTTCCAGTTATTATTTATAAGAAAAAAACAATTATTAATTATAATCATTCGGGAATATTAATCAAAATTTGTTTATTTATTAATTATTAATCACTCTCACTTTAAAAGTTAGTAAAGAGCAGCCATGGGAAATGTAAACTTCATGAGCAAAGCAGAAAACAATTGAAATTACAAGACACTATTAGAAATTCCACCCAGCCTAGATACAATATTAGCCGAGTGGAAAAGGTCACCATGTCTCAGTTCAGCAATTAATGGACTGCAGCTCTGTTTGAATCTGCAAAAGGCAGAAATGACAATCAATCCAGGTTTTGATTCACCATGTATTAAACACCATTAAAACCTCCTGACCGAATAACTAGATGCATTCTCCTACCATAATCGGTCTCTTGCCCTCATAATCTCTAATAAAACTGTTATTACCGAATAACTAGATGAAGACACTCAAAACCTCGAACGCTACAACGGGACCTCGTTAGAAAAGGTTACAAAGCAATTGATATTAGAGTTCCAGCTTTAGATGATGGTGAGGATTGGGCCTAAAGAATTCCTCTAAAGCTCCGAACCCAACTTCCATGTACTGGGATAGCGATACTTCTGAGGTTCAAATCTCTAATGTTGTGTATAAACATTACTCAAATTTTCCCGTTTGAAGTTCATTCTGATTCTCCCCTGGGATATCTAAGGGAAGATCTTGTTCACACCAAAACAGAGCATAGTTAACCTATGATTATGTCAAATATTCTGTCATCAATGTTATATTGTAACAGCAGCACTATTTCAGCCTTACCGTTTCATGCTTCCTAAACGAGTTCTGTGAATAGCTCTGTATATATAATACATGATTCCTATCAGTAACATTAAGGCAATTCATTCACGGAAATCACAGCAACTATTGATTTTCTATAAGATAAGTATTTATTTGTATTAAAGGGCCTCTTTTATTCAACTTCATTTTCTGATTTTTTCTAAGGTTGCATTGAAAACATTGATGGGAGAAGAAAATTAGCTGATAAATTGATGAGAAGGGTCCTTGTTCTACCTATAAATAATGGCACGTGTACTCCATTTACAGCTACCGGTAGACATAGATCAGAAAGTTTATCTTAGAAATTTTTTTCTATTATTTTGAAGCTATGTTGTTGCTGCATTGAGAATTTATCTGAGCTTGAGCAAACATAACTGAAGGTATTTATAATCTAAATTTCCGTTGCTATATATATTTAACATTGAGTTTTCATGCAACATTAACATGAGCAGTACTTCTTTTTGTTTTTTCTTTCAGGGGGAGAAATTATCTGAGTTTTTTGAGTTCTTCAGGGGCCTAGATTTTGGACTAGGGCAGAGTTTCGTTAAAATTGAACAGGTATTGAATCTTATGATATTTATTGCCTTCTTTTCCTGTGCCTTGAATTGCTTTCGTTATGACTGACTTGCCTGATATGTACAAGCGCAGCCTCCTCCATCATTTATTAATGCCATGGAAGATTATGTGACAGAAGCTCCACATGTTATAGCACTTCAATGTACAGCAGTATGATTTTTCAATAATTTATTTTGTTAAAATGGCTGTCTTCTTCTCTGATCTAGGAAATTTTTTGAATGATACATTATGCAATTTTTGAATAATTTTTGTAGATCAGAGTGCTTCGCTGTTACAAAATGAACGGAGAGAGTGGGAGATGAAAATTTCTTCAACCACTTAATCAAGCAATACATGATCGAAAATTTATACTTCCACAGCCAAAATATGAAACTGCATCACTTGAAACTGTCGTTGAGAGAACAAAACGAAAGATGTCCCCTTGTTGCGCATTTACTCCTTTATAAACTCTGTCTAGCTTGTATTCATAGATTCTGCACGCAAACTAAAGTATTAGGATTGGTTTTTCCTATCTTTTTTTTCAGACAGCCTTCATTCTTCCGACATTCTTTCTTCCAGGAGCTGAGGATGTTGTCCTCGTTGCACCAGACCCAGACAAAGATTAACGTTGGAATGAAATGGAATAGGAACCAGTATTCGGATCTTGAACAGCTTTGAAGTTGTCAATGTTCATGCCAAAGCGGCCAAGCAAAGAGTTTCCTATCTCTTTCAGCTTTCCTGCTCACAAGGAAAAAAAATTCAAATTAGACGCACGAGTGGTGCATAGTGGAGAAGAGAACGAAGTTTATAGCCAAGAATGAATTGTACATAGCCAAGAAGAGGAGAGGATTTCACACGGAATAAGGCGTATATTGCCAAAGACAAATACAATGGCATGACTCCACGACTATAAAGCACCTAAGCTCCTTTAGCAAAATGATTGCGTGCTCCAGGATTTCAATAAGAACAAATCTTTCAAGATACCATCACATAGATTAAATATTTTCTTATTCACCTTGCTAGTATTAAGCAGCCAGAAAAGAAAAAATGACAGACTAGGACAATAACAAAAAAAAGTGTTCACGATGAAACTTAAATTTAACCGTGAAACTGTTTTTCATTTTAGATGCTCATGTGGACCAAGTGTAGCCTAAATACAATGTATACACTATCATGTCTTTCTATCCATTTTATACTCCTTGCTTCTTGCCGCATCATAAGTGCAAATTACCTCTCCTGGCTTTGGTATCTATCCATCAACATCAGAAATTACGAAGGCAAAACACACGATAACACCGTTGGGTTTATATAATCACCAAGAAAAATAAAAACTGTTGTAGTTTGTGGCTCATGGGTAGATGCTTAAGTGGAACAACTTCTGCCTCTCTAGGATTTATTTCCGTTGCAAAGGACGATTGATAGATTAGGGGGTGCAGGGGCAATCCCCGCAATACAGTAAAAAGGTATTAGAAAAAAAATATTAATTCTCCTTGGTCAGTTTAGGGTCTACTACAAATACATACCATATAATCCTATTTCAATGTAGTGAAAATAAAAGTTGCTCCGATGGATGGAGGCACATTGCCGAACAACATTAAATTTTATGTTCTTTCTGGTTTATCTTCCATTGCAATATTCATCAATAATTGCTGCAGATTTTTCACAACAATAACATTGACATTATTATTTAACAAATGGACAATTGAAGAGATAGTATCTAGCTACTGCCTTGCCACTAGTAGTTTCAATTGTTTTGAAGATCTTAGGGGGGTAAGGGGAGTTTTAACCTCACTGTTGTGTTTATTTTTTTTCTTATTTCCTTTACTTTCTATAGAAGGCATGGCTCTATGATTGTGAGTATATGATGATGGGAAGAGTAAAAGGAGGAAGGCATAAGTTTTACCCTCTTGAAAATGAAAGAATCATCTTCCAATATTCAACCTAAAATTGGTGATTGCAGTATAATTCCAATTAAATACGTTTCTATCAGAAGAAAAGGAAAAAATAAAAAGGGTAGTTGCTCGTTTCAGCTCACCAATCATCTCTTCCTTCATCTTTTCCCGCTTCTGTGCAGCAAGTGGCTCCAGGCGGCGAATGGTTTTTTGTGCTTGGTCATATGAAGGATCGAATTCCAAGATTTTTTTCATGTCTGAAAATACAAAAATATAATTAAAGTTTTTCCTCTCCTGAAAATAGAATCTTGTTTTCAATGAGAAGATAACAAGTGTAAGAATCCACACTAACCAGCAATAGCCTCCTCAAAATGTTCAAGCTTTTCATGAGCCTCTCCTCTTCTAACAAGGGCTTTCATGTAAGAAGGATTCAATTCTGACGCTTTTGAGCATTCCTTGATAGTGTCCTCATATTTTCCCTAAGAAAAATATTTAAAATCACGCAATTACCATCTTGATTAAGCTTTAATAGTTGCAGCATCGACACATAAATTGACAAACACAAGAAAATACCACTTTCAAGAAGCAAACGCCACGATTGAAATGGCAAATAGAACGCAACTCGACGGATGATGGCACGTCCTGAGGGGCAACTTGTAAAGCAAGTTCATACTGTAATAATGCCTCCTCATACTGCCCATTTCCAAACAATCTATTGCCTTCCAATTTTGCTTCATTTCCTTGTTCTACACCTCCCTGTTTCACAACCAAATTCGAAAACCCAAATAAATAAATGGACAAGTAACATCAATTTTGCCTCGCTATTCAGCTGATTATAAAGAGAGAGTGAAGAACCTGAATCAATTGGGCGTCGTTTAGAGTATGTTGTTGCTGAAGATGGTCCTCAGCGCTGTTTTCGGGGTTGATTTCCTTATTGACAATATCTTCTTCTTCATTGTCGCTGACTCCGCGCTCGCTTGCCGTTTCAAACCCATCGGAGTCGCTGCCGTTCACTATTGGTGCTGCTTTTGTTGTGGTGGTGTCGCTGGTGGTGGTTTTTGATGTTGAAGCTGTTGGTCGAGGCTTTGGTAGATTTTGGAATGCTGCCTCTTTGTTTTCTTCTTCTGGTTGGATCACCACCATTGTTTTGTTTTTACGAGAGAAAGAGCAGTTATGATTATTTTATTTTATTTGATCGACTCTCTCTTTCTACCGACCCCCACAAGGAAGGAATCAAAGCAAAGCATCCAAATGTTCTCGAACTCTCTTTTTCAATCACTGTAACGGCGGTATGAGTTTTTTTCACATATTTTAAAAATTATTTAAAAAAAATTAAAAAAATAATATTTAATATTTTTAAACAAAAAATATTTTTAAAAACAATTTCAATTTTATTTCGAAACAGGCAATAAAGGATTTGGGTGCTCCCAAAATGCTAAGTTGAATATCTTTTTAAATTTTTAAATTGTTTTTATATTGGTATTAAATATTAATGTAGTCAATTTTATTGGTATTATACATTGAAGGTGGTTGTGTATTAAAAACATCTCATGCATATCCTGGTCTAGCCAAAGTATCCATCAAAAGAATCAAGTTAAACCCATCATCCATAAGAACCTTAATTTGACAAAATACATCCTTAGGTTGAATTGTATCAACAACCAATTCCAACCATATAATTTAAAGCTCATCATAAGGAGTCAAGGTTGAACCTGAATTGTATCGGAGACCCTATTCTCCTAGCCATGTCCATCGATTATATACTCGTTATAACACTTACCTTTCTTTTAGAACTCAAACTTAGAAAAGACAAAGTAACACTAACATTTTGTCCTAATTTATAAACCTGATACTTGAAGTATAACCATGAATTGTGAACCAGAAATGTGTAATGAAATTAAATATAATAATAATAATAATAATAATAATAATAATAATAATAATACTTGCATGTGTTTTGAACTTCGTGAAACATTATTGATATTGTAATCAAAAGATTTGAGATTCTGTGAGTTTTGAGACAATAAATATTGATAAGGTTGCTTATAAGGTACTTAAAATGTATCAGTTTATGATATTATAATAGATAGATTGTTCATTAATAACATAGTTTAAATAGTATACTTATTGAATAAAATATGAGTCAAGTTGAGCTATTTAAAGACAATGAGAAAACAAAAGGCAACTATAGTAAATGGATAAAAAATCACAAATAGCAACCACTATAAGAAAGGGAAAAGGATCAATATGAGTCAAGTTGAGCTAGCATGATAAACATGTAATTTGTGGATTAAAGGGCAAACCAATACAAGTTATCCCTCCGAACATGCATTCTAAGTCAGAGTTTGAGATAACCCAATAGAAAAATAATTGATAAAAACTACAGAGCTGTTTTTTATATATAAAAAAAGAAAAAACAATGTTAAGCTAAAAAATGGAAAAAAGTAAGTAAAAAAAAGATGCCCACTCCTGTTTTCAAGTCTATAACCCAAGTCATCATATCATAAGTATCATGCATGGAAAAATCATGATGCTTGATCCCCAATAAATAAAACACTAAAAGATAATATCAATAAAAAATTAAAAAAAATCAATCAAAATAAAAAATAGCAATAAAAATAAAGGTTAAGATAAAAAAAAAATGAAGTAGAGAACAACAAAAGTAGAGAAAAAAAGTCAAAAAAATGATGCCCACCCTGTTTTCGAGTTTGTGACCCATGTTATCATATCAGAAGTATCGTGCATGGAAAACTCATTAAGCCCAATACTCAAGAAATGAAACGTTGAAAGACAAAAAACAAATCACACAAAAAAGCCAAAATTAAATAGCAATTAAAAAATAATGATGGTTAACATCGAAATAAAAAATGAATTAGAAAATAACATGTTAAATTGAAAAAGAATAATAACCTTGACAACATGATAAAAACAAAAATCAAAATAATAACAAAATTATAAAAAATATCATACCTTAAATTTGGATTAAATTGTGAAATTAAAAATCAATAAAACTTCTATGAAAAGGAATACAAATTATAAATAAAAAAATAAGGATCAACATAAAAAAATATATGATAAAAAATACTTAAAAATGTTGTTGATTCGTGTTAACTTTCAAACATGTGACTTAGGTAATGATATCGCAATAACCTGATAAATCATTTTTTTTTCAAAACCTAACTTGACTTGACGATTTGACCTACGACCTACGCTATCGAGATCCAAAGTCAAGTCGAGTTTCAAAACAAATAAGAGGAGAATTAACGCGATTTGATCTAGTCAAAACACCAAGTTAACTCGCAACCCAATTAGCCTAAGGAAAACCTAGTTAAAACATGACCTTTTAAAAAATATTAATGATATCTTTTTATATTTTTATAAAATAAGAAAAACTGGGTTGTCTTGATTAACCAGACCCAACCCACCTGACATGTGTTACCCTGAGTCAACCCACCTGACATGTGCTATCTCGAGTCAACCCACATGACCTATATCGAACAAATTAGAGAGAAAAATTTTGATTTGAGGATGAAATTAAAAACTACCAAAATTTTGACAAAAAATCCAACGAAGAAATTAGAAATTAAAAAAGGATTAAATTGAAAAATATTATATACAACAAATTAGAATTGATGATTAAATTGAAAATAAATAAACTTTTCTCAAAAGAGTACAGGGTAAAAAAATCAAAAATCAAAATAATATCAACCGAATTGAAAAAAGTAAAATATGTCAAATTGAGATTGAATGACTAAATTGGAAAAAAATCCTATAAAAGGGTAAAAAAAGAAAACAAATTAGTCGAAAGTTGAAATACCAAGAAAAAAAAGGGGACAAAGTTGTTTTATTGGAAGAGAAGGGAGGAAAAGAAGAAGAAGAAGAAGAAAAGCACATCATCTACAAATCACCTTACTTATAACCACACATGCAACATCAAAGAGCTTATTTGACCATCAAAAGAACATCGCATACACTACCTCAAAGGTATGGAAGCCCCCTACGCATTAACACATGATAAGCATGCCTTAACAGCTTTATTGGTTTAAAAAATAGAATTTAATAAAACAAGACCACGTTACTCTCATGGTTTCACGGCTCATTTCTTTTTGGCTACATGGGCAAAGTGGATTTTTTAATGTGTTTTAAAAACAAAAAGACCAAAATACAATTTTTCAGTAGTTTGATTTCTATTTTCTTTTAAGATGAGAGTGATTAGGAGGAATCTGGTGTGGATGTAGCTATGAAAAAAGGTCGTATTTCCAACATTTGCCTACATGTATGTATTGTAGCCTTTAAAAAAACCGGAAATTTGAGTGGTCGGCGAACCCCATCTTCTCCAGCAATGGGCCCGGTGGGTTGATCATCACCATGGCAGTCAAAATCGAGATTTTGACACGGATCGGAAAGGGCTCCGAAAAATCGGATCGTAAGATCGGATCGTAAAATCGTAGAAAGATCGTAAAATGTCCGTACAAAAATTATTATTTTTAATTATATTTAAATTTAAAAAATGAATTTAAATATAATTAAATATTATTATTATTTATTATTATTATTATTATTCTACGATTTTGCTACGATTTTTTTACGATTTTTCTACGATTTTGAACGATTTTTCTACGAGTTTGACCGAGTTTGACCGGTTTCGATTTTTCTTTCCGGTCCAACCAGGTTTTCGGAGCCAACTCGCAAAATCGTACGATTTGGCGAGTTGGCTCGCGATTTTGACTGCCATGATCATCACTATTATTTTTCGAAAAATTCAAGTTCAAGCTATATTTTTTTTTGTTAATATAATGATTATTAAAATTTTATATGATTATTAATTTTAAAATATATATGATTGGTTGAGATATGCACGAACTAGATTAGCTATCATAATTAATTAAAAAAAAGAGTGAATGGTAAGTTGCCAGTAACCGGAGATTACAAGGAAACAGGTTATAATAACATTCGATACAAATCTCTACTGCACTGAATAGTTTCAAGCAAAAAGATGTTAATTTCATTTTCAATAATTTGCCTTCTGTGTCCTTGCTCTGTTGGGTATCTGGAATGCTTTCTCAGCTGGGTGAAGGGCCATGTCATCTTCCGTTTGTTAATTCTCACAATTAATGATGTATACTACTTGCTGTATACTCGACGTCCGAACAGCATCAAGAAAAGCTGGATCGAGGATAAGTTATTGAAACACAAGTAGATTGCCTACTTGCAGCAAGATCAAAGTACGTAATAAAATAACAATGGCCTCACAGGACTCCTTCAAACCGTTAGGTTCGTGGTTAACCAAAACAGCAGCAGCAGCAGCATAAAGCATCCTCCTTCTCTAGCTAGGGAACTACTCCTTTCTGGTGCCCGCATAGTTTTCCCACGCTAACGCTTTGCTCAACCTTTCCCTAATTTTTTCCAAGAGTGGAAACCTTGCACGTACACCTTCAACATCATATATATATATATATATATATACACTCACGTTATTGAAGTTTAGGGTTAGTTTGAAAAATGAACTACTGAAGGTACGTATATATATATATGTTCAGGAGTTCATTTTTCAAACTAACCCTAAACTTCAATAACGTAATCAAACCCCCACGTAATGAGGCAAGGAATGCAAGATACTAACATTTGAAAAAAGTGAAGTCAATGGTTGAAGATTAACACAGTAGTAATATAAAAACAAAGGAGATTGTGGCTGCAATTATCAAACACGAATTATCGTAGTAATCTTGGTGATTAATTAGTAATTCAGATACAGAATTGTGTAAAAAAACCAGAAGACTCATTTTTTTCAAATTGTGTAAACTTGGTGGAAGTTTATTTGAGTGGCGAAGCTGATGCCGCTAGCTAGCTAGCTCCATCCATCAGAACAATGCGATTCAGATGTAGAAGCGACTGGCTGTACGTGTGTGGGGTTTGAATGATGCCCAGACCTCATTCCTCCAATTAATTTCAGAATCAAATGGGATGAATATTTTGTGTAGCCCAATTATTCCTCAACAGATTCATGGTCACAAGTCGCCTTGTGCTGCTGTTATCACCTAGGTAGCTGCGCAGTGCACATGGTCGACGATTTGCAAGTACGTACCAAAGTAATATTATTTCACTTCATCAGCCTACGTTTTGTCCCTACATGTGACCGTTTTTGCTTACTTGTCCAACCTCAAATTCAGTAGATTCCTGCCGGACACAAATTCACGTTCTCCACCAACTAAAATTAAACGATATGCTTTATAATTTATTAAAACCAATAAAAAGTCATTAGCCTTTGAATTAAGAGTTTTATATCATTCGTTTCTGAGCTAATTACTTGATTTGATTCAATTTGCTGTTAAAATCAAACTAAATTTGATTCAATTGCTAACAAAACTAATAGAGAAACTCAATCAAGCTAAATAATAATAATTATGATGATATAAGAAATTAACCAGACATGACTTTTACTTGCAAAATCCCATTATGTAAAAAAAACTGATGGTTAAGGAAAATTAAGGGACTAGTAATACAAAACTTATGACTCAGTGACGTCTATAATAACATTTTTACAAAAAAAAAAAAATCGAGGGCTTTCGTGCAGTATAGCCTTAATGAAATTCAAACAAAGAAATTAGGTCTTTCAAGGGAAATGATGGCGAGTAGATGGGAACGTGTAGGAAAATAGTTCACCAACTCTTCTTCTATTCTCACCTTCACTTTCTCCCATAAACACCGCTTCATGTGTATATAAAAGCTCATTAAAGGAGGTAGCAGCATGGAACATTAACGAAAAATAAAAACACTGAAAGAAGGCTAGAATGGATATTGAGGAGCTGCCCTCAGTTTGTGCTCTTGATGCCTCGACCTATGTGGGTTATTGGATTCTCAAGGGACTGTTGAGTAGAGGGTACACAGTTCATGCAGCCATACAAAAGAACAACGGCAAGCTCTTATCTCCATTATAATATTTATCTGCTGCATGTCTTTGATGATTTTGTTAGTAAGTTTTTTCTGTTCTGGGTTTTTGTTCAGGAGAGACTGAGATAGTGAAGAAAATAAGGGAGATGGAGAGAGAGGAGGAAAGATTGGCAGTATTTGAAGTCGATGCTTTGGATTACCATAGCATTCTAATTGCTTTGAAGGGCTGTTCTGCTATGTTCTGCTGCTTGGACAGCACAGATGGCTACGATGTATATATTGAACTTGCTAGCTTATCCATCGTGTGTCGAAGATTAATCACATATTTTGACGGCGAGTGATTGTTTTCATGGTTGATTTGGGCAGGACAACATGGTTGATTGGGAGATTCGAGGAGCAATCAATGTAGTGGAGGCATGCGCACAGACCGATACCATTGAGAAGATTATATTCAGTTCTTCACTAACCGCAGCAATATGGAGAGAGAACATTTGTTCAGACAAGGATGTGGATGAGAGGTCTTGGAGTGATCAAGAATTTTGCAGGAAATTGAAGGTTTGGATATTTCTGAAAGATTTTAGTTACTGTTTTGATTGTGCTTAATGCCTATGCATGACGCTATCTGCCCTTCTTTTTCTCCACCATCGAGCACTTGAAAAATTCTCATCATGTCCTCCCCTGCTTTTCTAGGAAATATAGAGAGAATAAAATCAGAGAAACCCTTTATATATAAATTCTTTTTACAGGGTGTGGGGTTAAACAATATTATTTCTTTTATTTCTATTTTAAGAGTAAATATTTATGTACTAATATATACTTGAAAATTGTAACAAAGTGTGTGTGTATTTGTAGTTTTCAACATGTATATTCAGTGTGTATTTTAATTTACAGTTGTGGTATGCTCTGGCAAAGACACTCTCTGAACAGGCTGCATGGGCTCTAGCCATGGACAGAATGCTTAGCATGGTTTCCATAAATGCCGGCCTGGTGCTGGGTCCTGGTGTTCTCAGCAAAACCCTTCATCAACTATCTCATACCTCAAAGGTAAACATGTATGGCATGACATATTCATTAAAAAAAACGAAAACAAAAAAAGGACATATCACTGTAAGATTCTGAGATGATCCTCAATCTGTTTCAACTTCCAATCATGCAACAGGGGCAGCTCAAATGTATGAAAATGGGGTGCTAGCCTCTGTAGATGTGAACTTCCTGGCTGATGTCCATATTCGAGCTTTCCAGGACCGGTCCACATGTGGCCGATACTTCTGCTTCAATCAGACGGTCAACACTGAGGACGAAGCAGTCAAACTTGCACAGAGCTTGAACCCTTTAATATCATTACTGCCAGGGTAACTGTAATAAAATGATGGGTTTTTGTTGACTCAAAAGGTTGACCAATTTGAGCTCATTCTGCGCTTTGATTAATCACTTGCAGGTATGAAAACCAAGGTAATGAAGTGCACGCTGAGAGGCTGAGGACAAAGAAGTTGAACAAGCTGGTAGAGGGCACTGCATAGACTTCTTACTTGTTCATGGGCGAGGACAGGTCGGGCTTACATCAAGCCTGGTTTATTCTTGCCTGCCTGTGTTAGCACAACGTCAATTCTTCTACCATCTCCGGATCGAGAGTGTTTGGTTTTAGTATTTGGATTTGGCGTGGATGCTGTGTTGGTAATTGTTTTGTAAGAAAATATATATATTTTTCATGTCAACAAATTGTTAAAAAAAATTATAACACATGGGCAGCCATATTCTGAATCATGTAGGAAGTGTATTTGATGGTTGATGAAATTACAATCTAGATAAAACCTAGTTTGTTAAACGAAATTTCGGGACCCTAAAGAAATCAGATAGAAAAAACAGATTGCATTTGCTCATTGCCCCATCCATTCACAAGAACAAGCGAGTGCATGTTTGTGCCAACACAGTTGTAACCAGAAATTTTGCCACTCCCATGCTGGGTAGACATGGACCACCCGCTGCTACTCGCTAGCGCAATTCATGGAGGTTAAGATGGGATAAATGGGAGGAAAAGGTAGGACCTGCAGTCTTATTGGTCAAACTGAAACAAATGTTCAGGCTGTATAGTTTTCAGCAACAAGACGAGGGGAAACTATGGAGATGATTTTCCAAATATAATCAACCCACGGGATCTAATTCGACAATTTAAGGTCCAAGAAACAAAACAAGTACCGAAACATCTGAAAATTTCAAAGCTAGAAACTAGCCTTCCTTTCTTCTTCTTGATGCTATCTCCAGGGCCCATGCTTTTCCCATTTCAGTCTGGAGCTTCCCTGCAAATTTATTGAAAGAATTGATGAGGCCGTGAAGCTGCGCATAATATAGTCTCAATCTGCAGTAGACTAAGAAACTTGCACAAAAAAAGGCAAGTCCTGGTGGGCATTTACAGATTGACAGTCCTCTGTATGATCTACAAGACTTGGAACTCACGTAATAATAATTAAAGCAGTGGCAATCCCTTTTAAACACACACATACACGATTCTCTCCTGAGGCATAAGATGAAGCCAGAACTGAAATGCATTTAAAAGTATGATAGCATGGCGCCCCGAGAAGGAACATTGTGCACATAAGAGTATCACCTACACTCCCAAGAAAACAAATTGCCGCATTGGAAAACTTGATCATTGAATAAATACCCAGTCTGCATTTTTGATGATCCTCCAGCGACGCAGGTTATGAAATTTGATGGGAAACTGTTATTACTGCAAACTGCTTCATGATATTCTACGAGTCAGCTGGGTCCTCTACATTACCACTTTAATTAAGCCCTTTCCTCGCTATTAACCCATTGATCCAGCAACCAATTTCTTTACTCATCTGTCCTCTTGCCCAAACCTAGCCCTTCTTTAAACAGCACCCAAATATAAATAAGTTTTTTTTTTTATCTTAAGGCAATTATTGCCTCAGACCTTACCAATAGTATTTAGTAGAGGTTCCCTTCAGAAAAAAAAAAACAATTGTTTTACTAGATTCTTACAGCATCAATGCTTACTTCTACTTCAATGAAAAAATGAATACTTGTTAATTTTCTGTTGTCCATGAAGAAATTCAACAAAGAACAAAAAAAAATAGAAATGGTTCTAGCATATGCAAGTAGGTTACATTTGCTAGTCAACATTACCCGGGTTAGCTTGGAGTTAGATTTAGCTCATCTCAGAAAAAATGAATCCACCATTAAAATCGTATAAAACATATAAAACAGACAGAAGATGAGCTCAAAAACCTACATACTGTTAGCATAACAGCATAGGAAGTGTGGCTATAGGGTGCTATAGGGTGCTATAGGGTGGCTACTCTTCCTTAAGTCAAGGAGGTGGCTATAGGGTGGCTATAGGGTGCTATAGGGTGGCTACTCTTCCTTAAGTCAAGGAGGTGGCTATAGGGTGGCTATAGGGTAGCTACTCTTCCTTAAGTAAAGGAGCTAATTGAGGAAAGAGGCTTGGTTAGTTGTGCCTCTTTCCCTATATATAATGTTAACATGTAAATGAAAGAGGAGGAACAAAAATAAAGTTTCATTAAGATTTTCTATTTTGACATGGTATCAGAGCCACACTCTTGAATCTGCAGCACTCTCGGTTTGTGGATCAGCCCTGCATACATAGGGCTCTCGGCTGGGGTGATTTTTTTTTTGTTTCCATCAGTCCTAGATATATAGGACTCTCGGTTTTGTTGGTTCTCTGTCAGTTTCTGGTTTGTTTTCTTGGCTGTCTTTGGGGCTCATCAACACAATGACATCAAGCAACTCTGATTGTTTGGTGTTCGGTTCACTGGAAAGAATTATTCCGCCTGGGAATTTCAATTCCAAGTTTTTGTCACGGGAAAAGAATTATGGGGTCATGTGGATGGAAGTGATCCAGCTCCCACCGACGCTACAAAGCTGTCTCAATGGAAGGTTAGGGATGCCCGGGTAATGTCTTGGATATTAGGGTCGGTTGATCCTCTTATTGTTCTTAATTTGAGGCCATATAAAACTGCAAAAACCATGTGGGAATATCTGAAAAAGGTTTACTATCAAGATAACAATGCTAGACGTTTTCAATTAGAAAACATACAGCTGCTGTTGCCTTTGCAGCCCAAGGAAGGGGAAGAGGCCGAAATATGGGCAGTGTTCAGTGTTACAGCTGCAAAGAATATGGGCACATTGCTAACAATTGTAGAAAGAAGTTCTGCAATTATTGCAAGCAACAAGGCCATATCATCAAGGAGTGTTCCACTCGTCCCCAAAATCGTCGGACAAATGCTTTTTCCGCGGTGATGTCCGACAGCTCTTCTACGGCGGCGGCTGCATCAAGTCCTCTTACTCTAGAAATGGTGCAACAGATGATCATTACTGCCTTCTCGGCCTTGGGGTTGCAAGGTACTCATTCTAATTCTCACTTGTGGCTTGCTGATTCAGCTGCGTCAAACCATATGACCAACTCATCTAGTAGACTTAAGAATGTGCGTAAGTATCATGGCTCATCAAAAATTCTGGTTGCTAATGATGGTCACATACCCATTACTAAGGTTGGAGATATTGATCCAACTTTCAAGCATATTTTTGTATCACCAGATTTGTCTACTAGCCTTATTTCAGTCGGTCAACTGGTGGATGATAACTGTAATGTGTATTTTTCTCGTAATGGTTGTCTTGTGCAGGATCAGGTGTCGGGGAAGATCATCGCGAAGGGGCCTAAAGTTGGACGATTATTTCCGCTGCACTTTTCCATTCCTAGTTGTTTCTCTTTTGCTTGTACTACTGTTCAAAATCAAAGTGCCATATGGCATAGACGTTTAGGCCATCCGAACTATATTGTTTTATCTCAATTATTGAATTCTGGTTTGTTGGGCAATAAATCTAGTTTTTCTTCTCATGATGCTTTGATTGATTGTTCTACATGTAAATTAAGCAAGAGTAAAACTCTTCCTTTCCCTTCTCATGGTAGTCGTGCTATAAAAAGCTTTGATATCATTCATAGTGATGTGTGGGGTCCTGCACCGATTCTTTCTCATGCTCTTTACAAGTACTTCGTCACATTTATTGATGATTATAGTAGGTTTACTTGGGTGTATTTCCTTCGTTCCAAATCTGAGGTATTTTCGGTTTTCAAGACATTTTGTGCCTATGTTGAAACTCAATTTTCTACTAGTATTAAGGTATTGAGATCTGATTCGGGTGGGGAATATATGTCACGGGAATTTCATAATTTTTTACAGCAAAAAGGCATTGTTTCGCATCGGTCATGTCCATATACACCACAACAAAATGAGGTTGCTGAGCGTAAGAATCGTCACCTTTTGGATACCACTAGATCCTTATTGCTTGAGTCATCTGTTCCATCTAAATTTTGAGTTGAAGCTTTGTCTACTGCAGTGTATCTAATCAATCGATTACCATCCCAGGTATTAAAATTCGATTCCCCTTTCTATCGTCTTCATCATAAGTCTCCTAGCTATCATGACTTGCATACTTTTGGTTGTGTTTGCTTTGTCCACTTACCTCCTAATGAACGACACAAACTTTCTGCTCAGTCTACTGAATGTGCCTTTTTAGGTTATAGTATTTCTCACAGAGGATTTGTTTGCTATGATCTCAGCTGTGATAAATTTCGTATCTCTAGAAATGTTGTTTTCTTTGAAAATCAATATTTTTTTCCTACTACTATTGCTCGGTAGCTCCTCTTCTTCTTCATTTTGAGGACGTGTCCTTTTTTGAAAGATTCAAACATGGTATTGTGTATGAAAGACGTCGACCAACTTTGCCTCTTTCGACAACTTCTCCTCCACCTGATACTGCTCATGGGGACACTTCTACGCCACCTCCTCCTCCGCCGGCTCTTCGCCGCTCTATGAGGGAATCTTATCCTCCTGATCGGTATGGTTTTTCTGCTACTTTATCCAATATTATTGTTCCATCATGTTACTCACAGGCTGTCGAGCATGAGTGTTAGCAAACAGCCATGCAGGAGGAACTTCAGGCTCTACAGGAAAATCATACATGGGACCTTATTCCTTGTCCCCCAGCAGTTAAGCCCATTGGATGTAAATGGGTGTACTCGATAGATATAAAGCACGGTTGGTTGCTCTTGGCAACAGACAGGAATATGGGGTGGATTATGAGACTTTTGCTCCGGTCGCCAAAATGACTACTGTGCGCGCTATTATTGCCATTGCTGCCTCTCAGGGATGGCCACTTCACCAAATGGACGTCAAAAATGTTTTTCTCCATGGTGACCTTAAGGAGGATATTTATATGACACCTCCACTGGGTTTGGTTTCTTCTTCTAAATCGGCTGTGTGTAAATTGAGGAGATCCTTGTATGGATTGAAGCAAGCTCCCCGAGCGTAGTTTGACAAGTTTCGGACTACCTTGCTTCGCTTCTCTTTTGTGCAAAGCAATTATGATTCTTCATTATTTCTTTGCACAACTTCCACTGATATTGTTCTACTCCTTGTTTATGTCGATGATATTGTCATTACCGGGACTGACTCTATATTGATTAGCCAACTTCAGCAGCATCTTCGGGATTGCTTTCATATGAAGGACTTGGGTTCTCTTACTTATTTTTTGGGTTTGGAGGTTCATTCTTCTTCTTCTGGTATCTATGTGCATCAGCAGAAATATGCTCAGGACTTGATTACTTTGGCTGGTCTTCAGGATTCTTCTCCGGTTGATATCCTTTAGAGGTGAATGTTAAGTTTCGACATGATGACGGTGATCTTCTGCCTAATCCCACTTTATATCGGCAATTGGTTGGCAACCTGAATTATCTTACTATTACTCGGCCTGATATCTCTTTTGCTGTTCAGCAAGTTAGTCAATTTATGCAATCTCCCCATCATTTACATTTGGCAGCGGTTTGTCGCATTCTTCGTTATCTACTTGGTTCTGCTAGCCGTGGGCTCTTCTATCCAGTTGACTCTCCCATCCACCTTGTGGCATTTAGTGATGCTGATTGGGCGGGTTGTCTTGATACCCGACGCTCTGTCACAGGGTGGTGCATGTTTCTTGGTGATTCCTTGATTTCTTGGAAAAGCAAGAAACAGGATCGTGTTTCCAAATCTTCCACAGAGTCTGAATACCGGGCCATGTCCGCTGCTTGTTCGGAAATTGTATGGCTTCGTGGTTTATTGGATGAAATTGGTTTCTCTCAATCCTCTCCTACTCTTCTTCATGCTGACAACACGAGTGCTATCCAGATTGCTTCGAATCCTGTGTTTCATGAGCGTACTAAACATATCGAAGTAGATTGTCATTCTATTCGAGAGGCCATCGATTCTCATGCCATTTCTCTTCCACATATCTCCACTGATCTTCAGATAGCTGATGTGTTTACCAAATCCTTGCCTGGCCCACGCCATCGGTTTCTTGTTAGCAAATTGATGCTTTGTTCTCACCCGGCATCAATTTGAGGGGGGATGTTAGCATAACAGCATAGGAAGTGTGGCTATAGGGTGGCTATAGGGTGCTATAGGGTGGCTACTCTTCCTTAAGTCAAGGAGGTGGCTATAGGGTGGCTATAGGGTGGTGACTATAGGGTGGCTACTCTTCCTTAAGTCAAGGAGCTAATTGAGGAAAGAGGCTTGGTTAGTTGTGCCTCTTTCCCTATATATAATGTTAACATGTAAATGAAAGAGGAGGAACAAAAATAAAGTTTCATTAAGATTTTCTATTTTGACACATACCAGCGGTTGACTGGAAAAATTCTTCCAAGTCTCTCCCTTGCTCTGCAGAAAACCAGAAATAATATCCATTCAATTAGGCTAATGGTTATGATATATATGCACTATATAAGACAACTACATGTGGCTACTCGTATTTTAAATACAGAAGAATATTTGACCCTACAATACAGACTGCTACGCAAAAGAAGGCCATTGCCATATAGCTGTAAGAACAAGACACGAGATTTATCTAAAACAATTCCCAGATCCTTATGAACAATAAGCAGGTGTTAGATATAACTTTGCACTTATGAATACATGAAGGGAAGGGAAACAAGAAGCCTCACCATTTTCATATTCTAAAGCTTGAAGGATCATCTCCACCTAGGTAGAAACAAATGGAAAAGAACAGAATCAGACCGACCGTTGTACAAATCCTTGGAAGCACCAGTAACAAGCATAACTCATCCATTAACACAGCACATATGAAATTCTAATTTGACATTGGCATTTACAGTACAATGAATCAAAATCATGATTTTTAAGCTACAATATAGATTCCTTACAGCTTGATATTCCTTCCCAGCAGATTGTTTCTTGCACAAAATTTGACAATATCCAAAATAATTTCCACATTAACAAAATCTCAAAACACTCCCACAATAAGGACGTTAATAAACGCTAATACCTTATCAAAATCCTTAACGATTTTAGCTTCTGGTGTCGAATTCTCCTCGTACTCATTCCACAACTCACTCATTTCCTTCGCTACAAATTCACAAACCCAATTGGTTCGCCATTAATAAATAACACAAACAAAGAGAAAATATAGTAATAAAACAAACTACAACCTCTTGACTCTGCGCCAAGCAATTTGCACATATGCTCCAATGCTTCCCTCTCTTTTCTGCTTTTTTCAGCCTTCGGAACCCCATCCGAAGGCGTTATGTCCCCAACAATTGCTTCAGCGATATCATGAACTATCGCCATTTTTATACACCTGAAAAAAAAAACCAATAACTATCAACTGCAAGCAGTCCCCCGCCCCCGCCCCCCAGCACACACACACACACAAAAAAAAAAACTAACTTGTCACGATCAATGCCGGGAATATCAGGAGCAATCAGAGCCATTAATCCCATTCTGTACATATGATCTGATATTGATTCTGGTCCTTTTATGTCCCTCTTTACCCATCCTGCTCTCTTCGTAGTCTATTTATTTCAAAGAATCAAAACAAAAAATTATAGCATATGCAAAACAGAACTACTTTTTGAGCCAGTTAGTAAACATTCATTGATTTATTTTGATTCTCGGTTCTTACCTTGAGGCGGTGACAAAGAGAGAGAAAATCAATCGCGGAGGAAGGAGAGGGCGAAGGAGAAGGAGAGGCTGTGTCGTTTGTGGTGAGGGAAGAGGCAGAGGAGGAAGGTTGGGTGGCCATACTGCGTCGTTTGGAGGGAGTGAATGAATTGAAACGGAGTTGAGCTGAGGTGGAAGACGGTGAGAGGAAGAGTAGCGTGGATGATGATGATTTACAGAGTAAATTTCGGCTTCGACTTCCCATTTTTTGGATTTCTTTTCCTTTTTCTTTTTCGGAAATTGTAAATAATAATAATAATAATAATAATACCGTGTGAGTATTTTCTTTAGCCGAAACAAATAGAAAAGATAGACGGAGATTCCGTATACACCACACTACATAATGCCAAGAGATGATACTTTTAACTTTGCGTTAACGGCTTAGATTCAGTCATTTGGAATTCTAGCAATTAGAAATATACTATATTGGTGGTACTGCCAGATCAGTTTTTTTTTAATATAAAGAAATACTTAGGTATTATTTTTAAAAATACAAGAAAATTCTGAGACTTGATTAATTTATTAATAAGATAATCAAAATAACTATAGGAAATAAATTAAACAAAAAAATGGCAATGATTGACGGCAAAGAATGAACCCCAATGTTTTTAAAATAATTTAATGATCTTATTTTATAACAAAGTAAAAGGATAAATAAGAATGAGATAACATCATATAAAATATACTAGCTAAATGCCCCTGTGTCTCGTGGGCGACACCATATTTTTTTCAATGTAAAAAATATTAATGATGTGTATTTTTTATATAGTTTTATATATATAACAAAAATATTAAATTTGTGTAGAAATCATGTTAAGTGCAAGTTATCTATAAAATATATGAATTTTAATTCGCTATAAATTTATCTGTTTAGCAGCTTTCAAGGAAATAACCAGCATTAACAAAAAAAAAAAGAATAAAGGGAAAAAGGGAGTAATATGAATTTTAAAATAATTACCAACATAAATTAAAATTTCAGGCCTGAACCGATTAAAAATAAAACTGCAATAAAAAAACAAAAACCAAAAGCATAAATGCATAGAGACGAATAAAGAATAAACATTATCCAAGAATTAAAAAAAAAACTATATGAATTAAGACCAAATAAAAATCTACAATAATCAAATAGAAAATATAAATAGTTAATTTTATATCGATAAAAAAACGAAAACATACATTGAAAATCCATCATCATGTTATTGTTGTTATCATTGTTATAACAATTAAAATTATCATCAACATTACTGCCAAAATATCAAAATAATAAAATTGACCTGAACAATCATTTAAAAAAAGCAAAATATTTTTATAAGAAATAATAAAAAATTAATCACTAAAATTATCGTTATTATTGTGCAAATAATAAAACCATAAAAATCATTTAATCCAAAGAGGAAAAAAAAAATAGAAAACAGGAAAAAAATAAAGGGAAAAAGAAAGCAATATTAATTCAAAATACTATAACAATAACAACATCGGGGTCTTAACATCTAAAATTATTATTGCTATTACTATCAAAACAATAAAAATTATCAAATTAGACCGAAGAAAAGAAATTAAAAAGCATAAACAAAATAGTAAGCAAGAAAAACAATAAAAATATCATTATTATTATTATTATGATTATTATTATGAAAGAATAAATAAATAATTGAAAGAATTTTTTTAAAAAAAAAACTACAAAAAAGATTTAAAAAAACAATAAAAACTTGAAATTATCATTTTTATTACTGTTAAACCAATAGAAATGATCAAATTATTCTGAGAAACAAATAACCTCAAAAACATTAACAAAAGAGTAAGAAAAAAAAACAATTAAATTATTATTATTATTATTATTATTATTATTATTATTATTATTATTATTATTATTATTATTATTATTATTATTATTATTATTATTTTCATTATCATCATCATCATCATCATCATCATCATCATCATCATTATTATTATTTATTTTATTTTTGTGTTAATAATGAAAGGAAAAAAAATGAAAGACTATAAAAATTCTTAAAACTTCAACAAAAGATCAAACAAAAGAATAAAATAAAACAAAAATTATCATTGTTATAACTGTTAAAACAAAAAAAATTAGCAAATTATCTTGAGGGAAAAAAACTAAAAAACATTAACAAAAGAGTAAGCAGAAAAAAACTAAAAAACATTAACAAAAGAGTAAGCAAGAAAAAAAATTAAATTATTATTATTATTATTATTATTATTACTATTATTATTATTATTGTGTTAATAATGAAAAAAAATAGAATAAATGAAAGACTAAAAAAATCATAAAAACTTTAACAAAATTAAAATCATAAAAAGAAATCAAGGGATTAAAATAAAAAATTTAAAAGTATGAGGTCCAAAACGAAAATCAAATATAAAGGGATTAAATTCCAAAATTAAAAGTATAAGGGCCGAAATGAAACTTAAATATATTATCAATTTCAATTAAAGGATAGAATTGAAAAATTCGAAACTACTGTACCGAATAAATTATTTAGTTTCAACCCAATTCGGAAATTAAAAGAAGGAGGACCGAAGTGAAACATTAAAACTGAATTAATTTCAATCGAAGGACCCAATTGCACTAAATAAAAACTTATATAATACAAATCAGGACGAAAAACAAAATTCAGAGTCCAGGGACCGAAGTGAACATTACAGAAAATCGAGGGACTCTCCTGCACGTTTACGTGCAGGAGAGAGAGAAAGGTGGCCAGCGTCTTTAGCCGGCCACCACCGCGTCCACGGACGTCTGTTGCCACAACGCGCCGCGCCGGGGTGACGCTCACCCGGAGGCGAAACGGGAGTGACGCCGGAATCCCATCTCCGGTCACCTAATGACACCGCACGCGCCTCCTATACAGTGTGTGAGGCGGCAAACCGTCTGGCGCGTGCCCTCACGCTCTGACAGTTACCGAAAGTATTAATTAAAAAATATGGTCAATTAATGTTCTGCCCCTGTCCCGAATTCAGTGTTTTTGTCTTATTAGGGGTTATATCCGTATTTAGCCAATTTAGAAAAAAAAATCGGAAGGGCTGCGAACCGGGCCGGACCGGGACGGTCCGAGGTGGGAAATGAACACGGAGCCCCTCAGTCCAGGCGACGTGTTTTGTCGTTTTCGGGGGGTAGAAACGTTAATACATTGTTCATACACGGGAAAAAGAAAAAAAGAAAAAAGGCAGACGAACTCGCGCAACGCACGGACGGCAAATGTCCAGTCCACAGTGCCGTTGAGTCTTGAGCTACAGTAAATTTGTCTATAGGAAAAACCCCACGGCATTTAGATATTAGGTAATGTGTATAAAATAAATATTAACATAAATAAATAGTTGATTTTTAAAACAAGTAAGAAAAAATCTAAGACTTAAGTCATTAACTTGACTCGGTTCAATAAACTCAATTAATTTAATAGTATGATAAAAAAGATAATGATAGTAGATAAATCAAACAAAGAAAATGACAATGATCAACTGCAAAGAATGAACTGTCAATATCATGAAAATGTATCCTCCCAATATTCTTAAAAAAAAACTTAATGATATTATTTTATAACAAAGTAAAAAATAAATGAGAATATGATAATTGTATATAAAACGCGTGTGCACGTATAACCTAAAGCTCAATTCCTATCAAATCAAAAGTTGAATAATAAAATTAAAATTGTCATAACCTAATTTTGGGTTATTCCCAAATCCACCCAAAAATAACAAAAAATAAAATAAAAGGGGCTGGTGTTGGCAGAAAATCAAGGTGAAAATTTTGGACGTTTACGAGAGCCCGATCGTACCTCTTTTGTGCCCGAAAATGAAGGAAAATGCATATTCAAGGCTAAAGTAATTTATTATTAGATAAATCTGCTTAAAAATTAAGTCAAAAGATATAATTATATTTTTATGAGCCAATTCGATTTAATCGTTGGCCAATTTAAAAGTGTTATTATGTTTGAGAATTAATTTAGGGTCTAATTGAAGGGTTTAATTAAGTGCAATGACTTAACTATGCTTTCAATTGGTCAAATTAATTTTATTAAGGGCTTAGTCGATGAGAAATCAAGTTCTTGAATTTAATTCGGTTTCAATTGATGATATTGGAATTCTCGGAGACTAAATTGAATTTTTTCAAGCCAATTATGTGAAATCAGGGGCCAAATTGAACGAATTGAGAGTCCAATGGTCAATTGAGGGTTAAATCATGCAAATAAAAAATCAAGGACCAAAATAAAAAAGACGTGCAAATCTAAGGTTGCTCTTGAAATTCTGATGGGGATACAATTGTACAAAATTAAAAGTTTAAAAATAATTGGGGAAGCAATTAGAACAATTGCAAATTAAGGGACCAAATCATACTTTCACTTTCCCAAAATCAATTGAAACTTGCAACGTGCCTGCACTGTTCCAACACCTGAACAGTGCAGGGCACGTCTCTACAAGCCCTCTGCAAGTTCAAAGAGGTAGCAACTGCATGCAATGTGTATGCCAAAGGGTTGCCTCCCCTATAAATTCACCGTTAGAAAAGGAGAAAAGAGAGAATAGGGCATTGGAGCAGAGAGGAGAAGAAAAAGCAGAGGAGTTTGAAAAATTTGTGGAGGACGAAGACACAGCAAAAATTTGCAAACCAAAATCATACACACACAGCGGCAACCACCCATCTCCTTCCCCAGCTCTCTCTCTCCCCTTCGTCTCTCTCTGTCAACCCTCTCTCTCTCTAAAACCAGTAGTTGTTGTCCCTCTCCCTCTCGATCAGCAACACCAGCAACCAACTCCGACCACCTAGCACCACCCCATCATCACCAACAACTCCCCCCTCCACGTCAGCAGCCTAGCCGTGGTCTCAGGCGAAGGCGGCAACAACAGCAGCCGTTGCAGCGACGCAGGCCAAACAACTTCTGACGCCTCCTCTGGCCACCATTTCCGACGCCACCATGACCGTAAGAACCACCTCGATCTCCTCTACCCAACGGTATGAACAGGTACGTTATTCATCACGCTCGAAAATCCTCTCATTTACTGTTCATTATCATCTTATTGCACGCATGAGTGAATTAATTCACTCCCCCGTGCCACTGATCTCCATTATGCAGAACAGTGGGCTGACTGGGCCGAGGATGAGGCCCAGCCAGGCCATTAGAATGGGTGGGCCATTAGGCCCACCTGGGGCTGACAGTCCAGCCCCAAAAGATGGGCCTCTAGGCCCATCAGGGCTGGGCAACCGGCCCACAAAAAATATAATAAAAATTAAAAATATAAAATTTGCATAAAAAATATTTTAAAAAAAGACAAAAAAATGTGTTGTTTCGTGCATACGGCCAATACGCTAATATATTTTGAACATTCCTTTTCTAAAAAAAAAAAATCGGAGTTTAGAGAAAAAATGTATTTTAGCATGGATTTCGTATACACAAAAAATTGTTTTCTCGCATATTTGGATTTTACAACATGTTTCAAAAATCCAAAGGGTATTGGTCAATATTCCAAAAATATCAAAATCTTATTTTTTTAGGGATTCACATTATTCACTGTTAATATTTGGGTAAAGAAATCCTTAAAGGGTTAATATCCAAAATATTGGCGGGGATAATTCGTTATTATTCACCATAATACTAGGTGACGACTCTCTTTTTTCACAAAAATAAAGATAAAACCCCGACATGAATTTCCTGGCTCGCGGGGAGAGCCGTCGCGACGTCGCGCTCTCGTGGAGGGTGCGACAAAAATAATACTAATAAAAAAATTAAATAAAATAAAATCAATCCAAGCTAACTTACCAAATACATGATCTAATGGTAAAACCAAAATAACTTCATAAAAAATTCATAATATTCAAATAGGCAAATAGATCAAAATTAAGGTAGTACTAGAGGAACAAATTAGTATAAAAGGGAAAATATTATATAAATTAATGCGAATGTATTTTGACAAATTTGTACATACGGTTCACATGCAATGTTATATGTTAGGTCAGTCTTATTGTGCGTTCTTGGGACCATATATACTATTATTTTAAAAATATTATATATATATATATATATATATATATATATATTCAAAAGAATTGAACAAAAATATATTAAGTCAATTCAGGCTAACCCACCAAATTCATGACTTGGAACATGAGATTGGGTAGAAAGGAAAAGGAAAAAAAAAACCATAAAGTTCATTATATAACCAACACAATATGAAATAATAAATTTTAAAAAATTCAATTTTAAAAAATGATCTAAAAAAACAAGAGTCAACATGGGTTAATCTTCTAAATGTGTGAAGTGGGGTTATAAGGTTAGGATTACCCCATAAAAGGCAAAGTTGAAAAAATCACCAAGCCAATTTCTCAATTAACAACCTACCAAGAGATAAATTTGGAAAAATATCAATAAAAATAATATAAAACAAAATAAATAAAATCAAAAGAATAAAAACCAAATTTGATATAAAAATGAAATGAAACCAAATATCAAGGGTCAAGATTGAAAATCATATTCAGTTAAAAAAATGATTAAAAAAATCTTAATTAAAAGAATAATGGTCAAAGTTTATATAAAAATTAAATAATACCAAATACTAAGGGAAAATTTTGAAAAAAAAATCAATTAAGAATTTATTCAAAACAAAACATAGAAAACCAAAATTTAAAAAAAAAAAACAATGTTAGGATACCTTTAGATTTTGACATGCTTAGCTTGAATTTTGAGAAGAGGAGAGAGAAAAATAAAGAAAAAGAAAACAAGGCAAAAAAAAACTCATTGTTGATTTGTATTGGACACACGCCTCACCACTAAACAAAGTTCGCTCTAATAATTCTATCACCCCCATAAAAGGTAGAACAATGACATGAAATAAATCACATATATTGCTAGAGTGTGGAGACATCTTCCAACACGCCAATCAAGTTGCCTCTCCTAACTTTTTCAATCCATGTTATTTCTTTAAAAAAAATGGATACCCCATGATGAGAGTCATCATGCAACACCACAACATCCATTACATGAGCTAATTAAGCCTATTACAAGGTCAATAGCTAAAAAAAGTTGAAGAGACTATTTTTGGGTCTTATTTTTTAGAAGACTTAGGGATTCAATTTATTTTCCTACTTATCAAAATATTTAGCCTATTTTTGTAATATGTAGTTTTATGTTAAACATACTTTTGGATCCTATCGTTAGATTGAAATGACATTTTGATAGATAATTCTAAGGCTTTTAATATGCATTAGTGTCATCTCTTCTTTCATTCCAAATTGATAATATTTCTCCAAGGTGTTATTCTTAAGAAAACCTTATCTCCCATTTGGAACTTCAAAGAACTTTTTTTGATTGAGTATATATTTTTATCTATCTTGTGTCAACTTCATTCTATCCTTGATAATCCTTACTTTATCCATGGTAATCCACACTAAAGCAAGCCTAATAAGCTTATGATCATTAACTTTCTCCCAACAAACTAGAGTTTGGCATCTTCTACCATATAAAGTATCATAGGAAATAGTAACCTGATAATTGTTGTTATACATGAATTCTACCAAAGGCAACAAGTCCTTATAATTTCCTTTAAATTATAGCTCTCAAAAGGTCCTCATAGTCTAAATGGTTCTTTTAGATTAACTATCCATTTAAGGATGAAATGTAGTGCTCAAGTTCAACTTGTTTTTAAGGCTCACTGTAAACTTAATTATAATCTTGATGTGAAAGTTAGGTCCCAATCTAATATAATTGATATTAGTACTTTATGTAGACTTATCATTTTATTCATATTTATCCTAACTGGTTTGTCTATTGAATTAGTCATTTTTATTGGTAAAAATAATGTGGACGTTATCAAATTATCCATATATCATAATATCCCCTTCTTCCCTTGGATAATCTTCACACAATCTTTAGTGATATATTCTTATTTTCCACTCCATAATTGATAGAGGCTATAATTTTCTAGCAAGTTTCTAATGTTCTACCTTCACCTATGAATAGAACCCGCATATGACCTTAAATTCTATTATTGTTCACTTCATGTGAGGCCATTAATATAACACTTTTAAATTCATATACATCTTAGTACTCCTAGGATGTATTGCAAACCAGGATTCACAGCTTCTTATAATACATCCTTAAAAGCCTTTTCATTTGATGCAGCAAGAATATGATGCTCTACTTTCACTTATTAGTAGACCCCACACCTCGCCCTAAATTATGTTATTTTGCTCTTCATGTGAGGCCAATAGTATAAGACTTTTAAATTCATATACATCTTAGTACTCCTAGATGTATTGCAAACCAGGATTCACGAGCTTCTTATAATACATCCTTAAATGCCTTTTCATTTGATGCAGCAAGAATATGATGCCCTACCTTCACTTATTAGTAGACCCCACACCTCGCCCTAAATTATGTTATTTTACTCTTTATGTGAGGCCAATAGTATAAGATTTTTAAATTCATATACATCTTAGTACTCCTAGATGTATTGCAAACCAGGATTCATGAGCACACTTTCTTAAAAGCCTTGTCATTTGAAAATTAAATTCGTTTACCCATCATTTAAAGTCCTCCATGCTTGTATTTTCCTAGGTATTCTATCATTAATTGTTTTTTACATAGAATGGAAACTCTCAAATAATAAATGGGTCATATAACCGACTCATAATTCTTCTAGTATCAGCATCTAATTTATTATTCTTTAACGTATTACATAACCCATTTCTCTTACTCTTCACGCAATGCACGAGGGTGTCAACTTTCACTACTCTAGGTTCCATATTAGAAGCTCCAACTACCCATACTATCTATGATTTTGGGGTCAATGTGTTTATGGAAATCACACCCTATTGTCCCATAAATAATTTCAAAAAATTCTGGAAAAAAAAATCAGGAACCATCTTAAAATTAGTTTTCCATTCCTCGCATGTTTTTCCAATATTTTCACTTAGTATAGGGTTGTATATATATAATGTAAGATATTGTTTTGATATTAAAAATATTCGTTTTCTCTTAAATTTCTAAAAAAAAACAGAAATTCAAAAAACATTTCCTGAATACAAAAATATGTTTTTGTATGTGTTCATACAACTAACTTCTGAAAGTTTTTCATACATATTTTATGTAAAGCAAATAGCATATGTATCATGTTTTTTAAAAAATACAAAAATAGTTATTGTAACTAATTTATGATTACCCATCAAAGTTTGACCATGATTTTAAAAATGCAAAAAAAAAAATTATTTAATTTGTATTAAGGGTATAAATTTTACACCGTAATGCATACTCTTGGTACTAAATTAAATGAATTAGTAACAATAAACGTTAGGAATGAGTTGTAGTCTTTATTATTTTAAGACATAAAATTACACTATAAAGTATATCCTTATTTATTAAATACATTAAGTAGGAATAAATGCTATATTAAAATTTTGGTCCAAGAATGGTTAAGGTTTATCTCAGTAAGGCATAGATTTTCTATAAAGAGAGATTTGCCTTAAACCTTAGATATACCAAAAACTAAAAGCATGGACTATAAAGACAATCAATCAACAATGCATCTTACCATGTATAGGGTGCACTAGGGTGAAATGTCTTTCGTATACACAACCAGTTCTTTTACCCAGATTTTCACAGACCATTAGATTTTTTAGTGACTATGATACTAGAATAATTTTTTGATTATCTTAAAACCCTCTCAATCTACGAGGTAGAGCCAACATTTAACGTTGACTTTTGCAAACCATTAAGTTTTTTAGTGACTATGAATCAAAGGGTTTTAGAATTAATTATAAAATTATGATTTTGAAAGAGTCGTCACCTAGTAAAATGGTCACTAAGATATAATAACCTGTGAGAGTCTCGGTAAGGAGATTAATTATGCAAGGAGAAAACGCATCACCCCTGTTCATTGTACCTGTGGTAAGTTATTTTGTTGATTGATTGTTTTTTCGAAGTCATAATCATACTCTCTAGTATATTTAAGATTCAATCTAGATCCCTCTTTGTGAGACAATCTTTGCCTTATCAGGCTAAATCATAACTATTTTAAGGTTTAAATTTTAATGTTACACTTATCTCTATTTCATATCGTTAATATCTTATAATATTCTTTACAACATAATGTTATACCCCTAAATAATAAAGTCTACAACTAATTTCTAATATTTATTGCTATTAATTCATTTAATTTAATATCTAGAGTATATATTATATTGTTACACTCATACCGTGAATATTAATTAAACAAATTATCTTTTACAGTATTTTTGAAATTTTAAACAAATCCTAATAGATAATCACAAATCAATTATTATATCTATTTTTTGTATTTTTTTCAAATATGAGAAACTATAATTATTCCTTTTTAATGAAATATGCATGAAATGTTTATATAATTTGGCTATATGTATACAAACAAAAACATATTTTTATATTTCTCAAATAAAAAATTTTATTTTTGAATTTTTGAGATTTAAAGAAAAACAAATATTTTTAATATTGAATTTGTATCTTACAATGTAAGACTATTGCCTCATGTAAAGTGAAATTGATGGAAAATACATGAGGGACCCATAAATAATTTTAAAATGGTCCTTAGATTTTTCAAAAACCTTGGGAATTATTTGGAGATCAATTGACAGAAACATAAAAATTCATAACTAAACATTGCTAGAAAATCAATAAGGCATACCCTTAATTAATAATGAGAGGCTTAAAAATAATCTTAAGACTATCTTTGGCAAACACATTTTAAAAACACAAAATATATTCCTCTTTTTTGGTAAAATTTGATTAGTTAAATGCTCTTATTTAAGAAATGAGTTTAACTTATCTATATGGGTTAGTTGCCTAGCCCGAGGCCCAAGCCTAAAAGCATAAGTTATAATAGAAACAAAGTAAATGAAGATCATACAAGGGACTTTTACTAGAAATCCATGAACACATTGAAGAAACTTAGAAAACAACTATGGGGCTATGTGAATATCTGCACCAATGGAGAAAAATGGCTTCAGAGGCAAAAGAAAAGTGACCGAACAATTTGAAGACGAACTATAAGGGTAAGAAAAACCAATTCCAAAACTATCACAACTCTGCATCTCGAATTGTTAACATCAATCTTCAAGCCAAAGACCAACCTAAAAATTTCCTGAAAAAAACCCACCAGAAAACCCAAAAACAGCTATATTCGCTACCATTATCCTCAAATGAGTTATGTCAAAAGATGCTAAAATGGAGCAAGTAGCTCTTGAACTTGAGGCATTTTCGCAGCCACCTTACCCAACTGTTTCAGGAAATAGAGTGGTTGTTTGATGGAAATGATGAATCAGGAGGTGTGCCAAGTGCCTGCGCCATTAAAATGAACCCTCAAAGAGATTTTAAAAGGGAAGTGCACCGGAGTTGAAAAATGAAACTTGCTTCTATAATTGCTCTTTATTTGGTCATGTAGGTAATCTTGCTCGTAACGCCACAAAACCCCTTTTTGTTAAGCAAGTCCTTCTTTCTATAAGATCATGTATTTTCTTGTGTTTATGATATGCTCTCACTTTTTGTTTAACACAAGCATACCTTTAACCTAAATTATACATGATCCTATGATTTTATAAAGATTTTTGGAAAATCAAAGTCTAGTACGAAAGGAAATGTCAAAATGATGTTTGCTTAACAACTATGTTATGATAATTCAAAGGATTTTATTCAAAGGTGATCTCATACTTACAAAACCCCACATAATAAAGTTAAGCTCTTAGCTAAACAAATAATCAAAAAATAAAAAAAATCATTTGGCATGAAAAGAAAAGCTTATCGATCCTGGATTCATGTTTTGAAATGAGGAGATGTCATCTTTGATATGCCTTCACAAATCTCAAATATCCTTTGCAGTCCTCATTTGAGCCTACTCAATTTTTTACTTTATAATTGACCTTGACAAGGATCACGGTTAACACTAGGGGGGCAAGTGCAATGATCAAAAAACACTTTTAATTTAAAAAATAGTCCTCAATAATAAGAGATGCCTAAACAAATGTCATAACCTAATTTCTAGGTTACTCCCCAAAATCTACCCAAAAATAACAAAATTAAAATAAAATAACCTAATTTCATGTGGAAATTTTGGTTGTTTTCGAGAGTCCAATCGTATTTTTTTTGTCCCTAAAATAGAGGAAAGTACAAATTTAAGGCAAAAATAATTTATCATTGAATAAATTTGTGTAAAAATTAAGTCGAATGACTTAATTATATTTTTATGGGCTGATTTGATTCAATCGTCGACCAATTTAAAGTACAATTATGATTGAGAATTAATTTAAGGTCTAATTGAAGGATTTAATTAAATGCAAGGACTTAATTATACTTTAAATTGGTCACATTAATTTTATTAAAGACTTAATTGATGACAAATGAAGTTTTTGAGCTTAATTCGGGTTCAGTTAAGAGGATTGGAACTCTCAGAGACCAAATTCATTTTTACCAATCCAATTGGGTGAAATCGGAAGTGAAATTGAAGAAAATTGAGAGTTTAATGGTCAATTAGTGATCAAATTGCATGAATCCAAAACCAAGAACCAAAGTGGAAAGAGTGCGTAATTACTACCTCTATAAATAGAGCTGATAAGTAAAAAAATGGAGGGGAGACCAAAAAAACAAAAAAGCCATACACCCAAAAAAACCTTAATCTTTTTCTCTCCATGGGGCTGCAGCCACCAGCCCCCTCTTTAGGCAGGTGCAACCCCCAATTCTCTCTTTTGTCTCTCCTTCTCCCTAACCTTCATCTCATCTCCTCGCCTGCCAACCTCCCTGTTTCCCCTCACCATCGCAGTCGGCCAGCGCCGTCAGCCACCCTTCCTCTCCTATTGGTCGTGCCAGTCAGCACCACCAGACAGGAGCCCCCGCTTCCAGCCTACCTCCACCAGCCACCACAGTAGCCCTCACTCTCATTTCCTCTCTGATTCCCTCCAGTGACTGGTCAGCCTGCCTTCTCTTCCTTTTTTGGTAGCGCTATCTGCCTCTAGCCACCAGTTGCTTCCCCCTCACCAACCATACAAATTAGCCACCAAAGCAGGCCAGCCTACCAGATCTACCCCTAGTTGTCCTCCACGGTGGCTCTCTCTGTTGCAATGTCACGGTCGCACAAATTAATTATCCTAGCTTAAAACAAATCAAACAAGATAGTATAGAGCAAGCAAGGGGTTGATCCCATGAGGACATTTTAGTTTAGATTTTTGTGTTATGTTATGCAATTGGAGGGGTTGGAAGTTTTCTAGGCTAGGCTAAAACAAACTAAGCAGACTAAGTGAAAATTATATAAAGCCGTAATTTATCAATAAAACAAACCTTTGGTCGCAAGTCAACATCCACATACAGAAATCAGAACTGATCATGTAAACAACACATCAATTTATATTCTAAATATTTATCTCTTTTTAAAATTGGTTCGTTAACAGATCTGCCGTATAACTTACCCTAACTATCAAACAACCACAGTGTTCGCACTAGTAATTAATTCAATGACAACATTAAAAACTAGATAAGTTGATCAATTAAGAAACACAATTTTCCGCAATATATGTTTAGTTCGATTGAATGTTCTCCCTGAGATTAATAATGTAGATCCACTATAATTATTAACTTAGTTGCTTCACAAGCTCATATACCACAACTCCGATTTTGATATCAAACTTAACAATAGATTGTCTACAATAATACTTCGAGGCCGCTCTTAGCAATTAAATAAACAATCATAGGAAAATAAGCATAGGAGAACAAACATATTCATCATATAAACTAAAAAAATTAAGGTAAAAATAGATCTCACAGTTCTTGAAATCTGAAGTTTTTTGTGTCCTTGCAACCAAGCAAAAGAGTCTAGCCTTGCATGTTTATTGAACAACTAAATAAAAAGATGGAAGAAAACATGATTTAGGGTTTGGAGGAGAAAGATTTTTGTTTTCTTTGCTGCTGGCCAAAGTCCATTATTGCCTCTCCTCCTTTATATATGCTTAGAAACCCTAATTTCTATTTTACAAAATAGTCCTTTCTTAAGTTGACAGAATTTAGTTGTCCCTTGTAAAACTCATATCACTTTTATAACACATCGTTTTGAGCTGAAATTTGGATCATTTATAGTGATGTGAGTCGTGAATCCGTGAAAATGAGTTTGCATCAATTGGACTTCTGTAGCTCCAGATATTGAAGTTGGAACGAACAAAGGTCGACATCGGCAGATTGCAAGATTTGACTTTGAAGGATGCGATTTCCATGCTCTTCCTTATTTTATTTTTTTTCCTTAGCTTTATAGAAATTGATGGATGTTAGCTTTTGAATTCCACTAGAATCACTTCATTTCAATCTCTAGAGCTTCCGCTCTGCACAAAACATAGATTGAAGGTCAAATATGTCAATTAGCTCTAATCACGTTGTTCTTTTTGCATCTTCCATCCAAAAATACCTTTAAAACAAAAAACAAAGAATATCAAGGCATTTTATACACAAAACATATGCAAAACACTAGGTAAATATGGATGAAACTATCAAATAATATGGTCGCATCACTCTCCCTCTCGGCTAGCCTTCATCTCTCCTTCTCTCCTGCTCCAGCTCCTCTCTTAGCATGGTAGTCCACCTGCCATTTGAAGGAGAAAAACACAAAAAAACTGAGACCTGAAAAAGCCAAAAATTGATTGTGTGCTGTTGTGTTTGTGTGTTTGTCTTTGTGTTTACAGGTCACTATGAAGGCCATCACCAACGAGAGAAGAAAGGGAAGAGGTAGATCCACTCCCCCCTGTCTTGTTGCTCCACCAGCGGCAAAACGTGGTTCCACGCGCCGCCAGTGATGAGGGCGCATGAGCTAACGCGCCACCAGTGCTCCTGCGCTGCCTCCACTGTCACCAGTGTTCCCGAGGAGGTTTATTTTGTAATTTTTAGATGTTTATGTGTTTGTTTATTTTGTTATTATTTTTTTGTACATATTATATGGTTTATAATATGTAATAAAAAACTAATGAAAAGAGAATGGATGTGTGTGTTGCATTTAAAAAAAATATAAAATTGCATTTCAAAATGAAAAACAAAAACAACAAGATGTGTTCTTTTCGTGCATACGGTCCGATTCCAAGGTTTTTACCATCATATTTTTTGTTAAAAATTATGTTGCTTCTTTCTCATGTTTTGAAACGAAAATTGGATATCGTAACCGGTTTACGATTATCTGTTGGAATTTGGCCAAAATGTCAAAATAATTTAACAACTATTTTGTTTTAACTATCGCGGTGTAAAATTACATTGTAAAGTATACTCGCAAATAGTAAAAAACGGGGTTTTCAAAATGCAGTGTAAAATTCTTTTTGGTTAGTCTTTCAAATCGCAATGAGATAGAGATTCTCTCATGAAAAGATATCTACATCAAACCTTCGAAAAGACCAATAAAAAATGACTTAGAAAAAACAATCAAACAACAATGAAGCTTACCTTAAGTAGGGTGCACTGGGGGTGATGCATTTTCCCTTGCACAACAAGTCCCCTTACCTAGACTCTCGTAGACCAATAGGTTTCCTAGTGACCGTAATACGAGGTGGTGACTCCCTGATAATTATAGTTGTAGTTTTTACTAATATAAAACACACCCTTTTCACCGCGCACCGTTGTCTCCCTAATCCAGGGATGGCGGGGCGCGAAGTGTGAAAAAAAAACGTCATCGCGACTGATGGACACTCCATTGGGGACATTGCTGGACTAAGCTTTGTTGTTTGATTGTTTATTATTCTTTAGTTCATTTTTCTACATGCATTTTTACTGCTTTATCATGCATTTTACTTTCAATTCATGCATAATATATGGTTTGAACTAATGTCATCATGCATTTTAATTTCCTAAATAAACCCAATTCTAGGTTAAGTGGGGAGTAGCGGTCTGCCCCATTACTTTTAGTCGGGGTTGAGATTCGTGAAATGTCCAACTATTAACTGTGTGTTTACCTGAAAATGGTGGTTATATTGTGCCCCAACTATTTCTTGTAAACCTCACCACCTTCACGTGAGGCAGTCATTGGGCAGTTCATAGACCTTTGAGACTAGGTAGAAAGCTTACCCCTCATGTAATGACCTAGAACTTGTCTTTAAACTTCCTGATAATTCACTTGTTGTGTATGTACATACATTTGCATTCACATGCATCCATCACTACATAACATATCATCGGCAAGCTGAAGCATAGGTCCCCGAAGAGCTTCTATCCATAACTATCGACTTTGACAAAAAATATGGACAACGAAGAACGCTAGCGTGACTAATCTTACTAGCTTACTAGAGCGATCACTAAAATGACCCCTGCAAGAACTTTCAAAAGGGAAGTGCACTGAAGTTGGAAGATGGAGTATGCTTTCATGATTGCCTTTTATTTTGGTCATGTCCGCACATTATTTTCCCATTTTGACTTGTCGACAATTTTGCTCGTAATGCCACAAGACCTTTTGTTAACCAAGCTTTTCTCTCTATAAGATCATGTATTTATGGCGTGCTCTTGTTTTTTATTTAAATAACCCAAGCATACCTTATACCTTTTCATCCAAATTATACATGATCCCATGATTTCATAAAGATTTTTAGCAAATCAAAGTCTAGTACGAAAGAAAATGTCAAATTGATGTTTGTTTAACAAAATAAGTTCAGGGAATTCAAAGGATTTCATTGAAAGGTCATCTCATACCTCCAAAAACCCATATAATAAAGCTAATCTCTTTAGTTGATAAAAAAAAATCATTTCGCATGGAAAAGCAAAGCTTACCGATCCTGGATGCATGTTTTTGAAATGAGGAGAGACCATCTTTGATATGCCTTCACAAAGTCTCAAATATCCCTTGCAATCCCTATTTGAGCCTAATAAAAAATGATAATTAACCCTGACAAGGATCACACCCTACACTGGGGTGCAAGTGCGAAGAAAAAAAAATACTTTCAATCTACAAAACAGTCCTTAATGATAAAAAATGCCCAAACAAAACCGTGGGGCAAAAACAAAAAAGAGTTTTAGTATACTTATAGCAAATCAAGACAACATGATGATAGTGCTAAAAACCCATGAAAAAAGCCCGAATAAAATACTGAGGGGCATGTCAAGTCAACCCATTTTTTGTCTATCTATTTTATTTTTATTTTTTTAAAAAAAAATTGTCCAGACCTTGCTTATAAATAGTATGAGGAAACAAAGTTACAGGGGGGAGGATGGTTAAAACTGGGGGAGAGATTTTTTTGACTAGGGAGAGACCATCGTGTTAACAGAAGGTGCAACACAACAATATAGCACAGAAACAATATACACAGACACGGGAAAATTAGAAGGGGAGGAAAAAGAAGACACAGCGGCAACCCTCTCCATCTTCATTGTCAGCCATGACCGGTGACCATCCCTCCATCGCAGACGCATCAGCAACCTCGGTTTCCTTCAAAAACCAGTACTAGCTTTATTGTCTCCCTCGCAAGCCACGCATCAATCAAACCTCTCTCTCTCTCCTTCCTTCACACCAACTCCATCTCTCTCCTCAAAAAATGGCCAACCGACCACCTAGCATCAGCCCCTCATCACCAGCAGCTTCACCTCTGCCCAAACAACCTCTTTGTGCCCTCCAGCAGGTCTCCAACCACGCCACAATGAAGCAACTTCAGCAAACCAGCCCTCTTCTGTCACTCCTATTGTCCACCACATGCCACCATTTTTAACGCCACCACCATAGGTAAAACCACCTTGACCTCCTCTATCCAGCGGCAGCGGCAGTTGTGCCGCTCCTCACCGTTAATCACCCTCTATATTACTATTCACGTAACATGTGAACAATGCGAGTGAATTAATTCACTACACTGCTCACGTGTTTGATTTTTTTCTTTCTCTTTTTTGTACCAGCTTTTGGGCCAGCCTCTCTCGGCTCAGCCAATTGGTTGGGGCAGGCCCAAGTCCATCAGAAGTGGGCCTGTAGTTGGGCCAAGCCCAACTAGATTTTTTTATTTTTAAAAAAATATATATAAAAAATTGCATTTAAAAAAACAAAAAAAATGTGTTGTTTTCGTGCATACGACCGAATTTCAAGATTTTTCATGTTTTAAAACAAAAATTGGATATTGTAACCATTTTATGATTATCTGTAGAAATTTGGCCAAAATATCAAAAAAAATAAAAATTATTTTTGTTTTACTTAATGGGATGTAAAATTACATTGTAAAGTACACTTGCAGATAGGAAAAAAAAATTAACTACGGTATAAAATTACATTCTAAAGTACATTCGCAAATAGTTAAAAATAGAGTTTTAAAATACAGTGTAAAATTCTTTTTGGTTAAGTTTTCAACTAGCAATGAGGTAGAGATTCTCTCACAAAAAGAGATCTACATCGAACTTTAGAAAAGACCATCGAAAAAATCAAGCGTAGAAAAACAATCAAACAACAATGCAGCTTACCTTAAGTAGGGTGCACTAGGGGTGATACATCTTCCCCTTGCACAATAAGTCCCCTTACTCAGACTCTCGCATACCAATATGTTCCTAGTGACGTTAATACTAGGTGGCGACTCCTGATAATTATAGTCGTAATTTTTTTACGACTATAAAACACATCCCTTTCATTGCGCGCCATTGTCTTCCCAATCCGAGGATCGCGGGGCGTGAAGCGCGAAAAAAACATCGTCGCAACAAAAAAGATGGGGTCATACACAAAAAAAAAGGTTTAGTACATTAGAGTAAATCAAGTTAACATGATGGTAGTGCAACAAACCCATGATAAAAAGCTCTAGCACAATATTGGGGGGTATGTCAAGACAAAAACCTAAACAAAATGTTGGGGGGCATGTCAAGACAAAAGCCCAAACAAAATGTTAGCGGACATGTTAGGTCATTATACAAATCAATTATGAGGACCAAAAGGAGTTTTAAGAGTTAGAACTCGTGATCCTTAGTCTAGAAAACCCTTAAGCACCTTTTGAGCTTACAAACATCTTTTTTTCCATAGCAAAAAACCTGAGCCTATGTTACAAGCTTGATAAAGCCTTTTCTGATAAATACAGGCAATCTGGATCGATAGACAATGCTTTTCCATTTGAAACAAGCCTTACAACTGCTTCACAATACTTGATTAGAGCCTTTTAACATGCAAGACATCAAACAAACATCATTTCACAATCTTGTCAAAATCAACATAAAGCCTAACAATGAGATCACTTGAATTCTTCAAGAACAAGTTTGTTTAAACAAATATCAAAATGGTTTTTATGATTGGTATGACTTTGAAATTCCAAAAATCTTACATGAAAATAGTCTTTATAAATGACCAATCTTTTCCTGCAAATACTTTTAGCTTAAAACACTTGTGGAGCATGACCAAACTAGGGGGCAAATTAAAAAGTTTCATAATTCCCTTCCTAAGAAGGCAAAGAATGTTGAACAAACCTGGGGGTCTTTAAGCAAAGGGGGTCATATGGATATGGTAAGGATCCATTATCTCTAGAGGTCAAAATTATAAGTTATGGGTCGAGTAAGCATAAGCGAGAAGTTGTTAAAGTCAAAGATCCAAACCTTGAAGAGAGAAGACCATGAAAACAAAGGGGACCTATATTTCTCAAGTAAGTTTACATATATCATCATGCATTGCATCACCACTAACAATCTAATAAATGTTTTGGAGAGATTGTATTTTACAAATCTTCATTCATTATTTTTGTGTACGCCTTCGAGCTAACCTCTTTCATTTCCTTGAGTGTACTTTCTAGCCTTTTCTCTTCCATGAATTTGAGTGTCATCATGCATTGTATCCCTACTGAGAATCTAGAAAATGTTTTGAAGGGATTGTTATTTACGAACATTCATTCATCATTTTTATGTGCTTCTTCAAGCCCTCATCACTTTTACTTCCCTGAGTGCACTTGGGAGTCCTCATCAAAGAGATAGCATGCTTTTCAACTTTCCTCTTTCCTGAATTTTGGTGTCATCATGCAATCGTATCCCCACTAAGAATCTAAAAAATATGTTGAACGGATTGTAATTTACATACCTTCATTATTCATTTTTGTATGTCCCTTCAAGCCCTTATCACTTTCACTTCCTTAAGTGCGCCTACGAGCCCTTCATTAGCACATATAGAGTGTTTTTCAACCTTATCTTCTTTCTTATTTTAGTTGCATTTCCTAGCCATCGATCAACCTAGATAGTGTGTTTGTTAGCACTATAATACTTTTTCTTGTCCGAGTGCATTTTCCACCCATCAACCATCAACCCAGATAACGTGTTCTCAACCCTATCTCCCTCATCCTTATTCAAAGGTGCTTTAGCCCTCAATCGACTTAAATAGTATGCTTTACAACTCAATCCCTCCTTTTTCTCTTTTGAGTGTGTTTTCCAACCCTTAACTACAAACTAAAATAATGTGTTTTTTAACCCTATTTTTCCTCCTCTTTTGAGTATGGTTTTTCCGATTCTCAATCATCAATCAAGATAGTCGCTCTTTAGTCCTTTTTTCCCTCCTTATTTGAGTGTGTTTTCCAACCCTATTTTTCTTCCTCTTTTGAATGTGTTTTCCAACTCTCGACCATCAATTAAGATAGTGCGCTCTTCAGCCCTATCCTCCTCGTTTGAATGTGTTTTCCAACCCTTAACCATCAACTAAAATAGTGTGTTTTTCAACCCTTTTTTTCCATCCTCTTTTGAGTGTGGTTTTCCAATTCTAATCATCGATTAGGATAATGCGCTTTTTAGTCATATCTTCCCTCCTTATTTGAGTGCACTCTCCAACCCTCGATTAAAATAATGCATTGTCTAACCCTATTTCCCCCCTCTTCGAGTGTGTTTTTCAACCTTCAATCATCAATTAAGATAGTGTGCTTTCTAGCCTTCAACCACCAGCTCGGATAATGCGCTTCCTAGCCATCAACCAATTCAAATAGCGTGCTTCCTAGCCATCAACGAATTCAAATAGTACGTTTTTCCACTCTCAATCATAGATCTTAGATAGCATGCTTTCTAGCCCTATCTTCCATTCCATAAAATCTTCATGGGTAGGTCATCCATTATAATGGGACCAACTTTGAGATTTTCACCACCTTTACCTTGACATTTTTACCTGGTATAATGAGACCATTTTCTTGTATCTTTCATAAACATCATCATCTTTTCATTTTTTGAGTGTTCTATTTAGACCTCAATTTTTAGGTTGTGTGCGTTGTAGTCCTATTCTACCCTCATTTTCACTTCTGGATGGATCAACCATTTCTTGGTTTGGTGAATATTTTTTTTCTTTACAACGCTTACTATCTAAACTCTCTTACAGGACTTTAGTCGTAAATATTGTAAAGAGGGGGGACAACTGTCATAACCCATTTCTAGGTTATTCTCAAATTCTATCTAAAATTAAATAAAAATAATAAAAATAAAATAAAAGGGGTTGGGGTTGGTAGAAAATCAAGTTGAAAATTTTGAATGTTTTTGAGAGCTCGATCATACCTCTTTTGTGCCCAAATATGAAGGAAAATATAGATTCAAGGCTAAAATAATTTATTATTGGATAAATTGCATAAAAATTAAGTCGAAAGGCATAATTATTTTTTTATGGGCCATTTTGATTTAATCATCGACAAGTTTAAAGCGTAATTATATTTATGAATTAATTTAGGGCTTTGTTAAAGGATTTAATTAGCGCAAAGACTTACTTATACTTTAAATGAGTCAAATTAATTTTATTATAGGCTTAAATGGTAAGAAATTAAGTTTGGAATCCTAATTTGGGTTAAATTGAGAAGATCAGAATTTTCAGAGACAAAACTTTTTGGGTGAAATCAAAAGCTAAAATTGAAGAAAAACATTGTTCTTCCTGGTTTTCCCATCGAAAAACTCCTCTTTGTTTCAAACCCTTTTTTTTACTGTTTGTTTTATATTTTTGCTTTTTTTTTTTGTATTTTTAATGTTTTTTCAAATTTTGATTTTTTCTAAAAAAAAATGGTATGTCGAGGCATTACTAGCAACCATGACAGCAACCTTGCCCTACAACCACCATTTCCTGCAGTACAACACACCATCTCTTGAACATCACTCTCATGCCCTACACAACCTACACATTGAGTCTATAAAAGAGGAGAAAACTTACAAACTAAGGAGGAGCATGAAATAATACACAAACAACGGAGAAATTTTTACAGAAATAGAGCATAACAAAAAAAACACACAAACGGGGGGTGAATTTACAAGGACGATCAAAGTTACAAAGGAAAACAAAACACATAGACATGGGGGAAATTTGCAGAAAAATGATAACAGAACAGAGGAAGAAGAGGATGCACAATGTGAGAAAATTGTAGCATAAACACCAACAAACAACCACTCTCGATGCCGACAGGAGCTCCATCACCGAAAGCCCTCTCTTTCTCCCTTTGCAACGTTGACAACTCTCTCTCTCTCAAAAACCATTCATGCCGGCAACGCTCTCTCCCCAACACAGAACTCTCCTAGTAGGCTCAACTCTTCTTCTCCAGCGTCGGCGATGAAGCAGCAGCAGCTGCAACATGAACTAGCCCCCTTACAGCGCTTCTCCCAGCTACAACATCCGACGCCGCCACCACAGGAAGACACACCTAGGTCTCCTCTACCTGGCGGTAGTAGTAGGTAAACCTCTCGTCACTATTGGTCAACCACGTTGTCACTATTCACGTAACACGTAAATAGTGAAAAAGTGAATTAATTTACTTTGCAATGTTCAAGCAATATGTTAACAGTGTAGCAACCCAAATTTCTCTTCTTTTTTTGTTGTTTTAACTTTTAGGCTGGACCAGCTCTAAACCCACCCAATTGGTTGGGTTGGGTCCAATCAAGTCCAACAGAGTTGGGTCGTTGGCCCAACTTGGATGTGTCAACCCATTTAGTTGGGCCATGGTGAACCTGAATTTTTTTTTTTTTAAAAAAATATATATATAAAATATAATTTAAAAAAATATATATGTTGTTTTTTTGCATACGGCTAAATTTCAATTTTTTCCAAAGCATATTTTTTTTGTAAAAATCAAATATAACATATTTTGAAATAAAAATTGGATATCGTAACTTACGATTATCCATTGGAATTTAGCCAAAATATAAAATATTTATCAATTACTTTGTTTCAGCCATCACAGTGTAAAATTATATTGTAAAGTACATTCTTAGATAGTTAAAAAGGGTTTTTTAACTACGATGTAAAAGTGTATTGTAAAGTACACCTGCAGATAGTAAAAAAAGATTTTTGAAAAATGTGGTGTAAAAATTTTCAAACTTTAAAATGGTCAGGTTTTCGACTCGCAATGAGGTAGAGACTCTCTCACGAAGGGAGATCTACCTCGATTTTAGGATCGACCAATGAATAAAATTTAGGTTAGAAAAACAATCAAACAACAATGCAGCTTACCTTAGGTAAGTTGCACTAAGGGTGATGCGTCTCTCCCTTGAGTTCCCTTACCCAGACTCTCACAAACCAATAGGTTTCATAGTGATATTAATACTAGGTGGTGACTCTTAAGATTTATAGTTGTGATTTTACGACTATAAAACACCCTCTTTTCACTGCACGTCGTCTCCTCTCTAGGGATGGCGAGGCACGAAGCACGAAAAAATGTTGTCGTGACAGGGCTATGTGACCACAACTGGTGACACTAGAAGAAGGCTGTGTGGGTTGCCGATCAAGAGAGGCTGGATGGATATGTTGTTGTCGTGTTATTGAGGGGTGTTGCTGGCGAATGGCCAACGTCAGCTCGTCTACTAGAGGAGAAGTAAAGCAGGGGAAGGAGGAAGGCTGGACGACAAGGAGGAAGAAAAGGAGAAGTTTTTTTAGGGTTTTTTGTGGTGGGGAAGTTGTGTGTGTAATTTTTTAACCCCCCCCCCCCCTTTTTTGTCTTGTATCACAACTATATAAAGAGTTGGAAATGACTCTTCAACCTCTTTGTTAAAATTTAATAGCAACCTTAAATTTACAAGCCCTTTTTACTTTGGTCCTTGGTTTTTGATTCATGCAATTCGATCCTCAATTGACCATTAAACTCTTAAATTTCTTCACTTTCACCCCCAATTTCACCCAATTTAAAGTATAATTAAGTCTTTACACTTAATTAAATCCTTCAATTGGACCCTAAATTAATTCCCAAACATAAATTACAGTTTAGATTGGCCAACGATTAAATTAAATTGGCCTATAAAAATGTAATTATACCTTTTGACTTAATTTTTATGCAGATTTATTCAATAATAAATTATTTTAGCCTTGAATCTGCATTTTTCTTCATTTTTTGGCACAAAAGAGATACGATCAGGCTCTCAAAAATATCCAAAATTTCCACCTTGAGTTTTCTACCAACACCAATCACTTTTATTTTATTTTAGATAGATTTGAGGGAATAACCCAGAAATAGGTATGACAATAGACATACTATCACATATCATTAGATTTTTCCAATGAATATAATACTAAACAACGACTCATGAACTCTATAATTATATATTAGAACACGAGAACTAGTGACTTTTTTCTTTCTTTTCGAATTTAGAGATTGAAAAATAATGCAAAATGAACTTTTACATAAAAATTAAAGTGATTATGAAAGTTGAAAAGAGAAAGGAAGAGCATAAAAATAAATTTAACAAAACTATACTTCTATTTTTGCTTATAAAGATATATATAATTATTGTTTTTCTATCTGAGTTAATCAGGGGTTGGGTTTTACTGTGCAATTGGACTTGGTTGGATTGTGCCTGAGTGAACTTCAGCTGGATGGAGCTCCATATTCTTGGGATAAGTCCCTTTACATATCTATTATTGTTGCCTTTTATATGGGGTCAAATTACTTGTGTTTTTTTTATATTTCTGGACAAATTGTATACACTGAATAGCTGTGTTTGGCGAGCATACTTTATAATTGGACTTGGTGTCAAATCTCGTACTAGCTAGCAGTCCCCTTTGCAGAGAATGAGCGCTGCAATCATTGGAACAAGCCTGTTTCCTCTCCCGCCACATTCTCCACGTTACAGTGTTTTCAATTGTGTCACATTTATTTTTGACAGGAATGTTTGGATTTTACTTTTATTATTAGCTTTTCGATTAGTAGAAGAAAAAGAAATGGTGCGTACGTTGCATCATTCATCTGGCCAATGACGAAATCTAAAATTTTCAAATTGAAATTTAGCCTTTTTCACAAAAAGTGTGATGGTGTTTATAAAAATTACTTTTTAAATTAGATTGGCCCCCTTCCTCATGAGCTCTTGCAAAAAAAAATGTCTAAATGGCCAAACATATAAAAATGATGTATAATAAAAAGAATAAAAACGTATGTTGTGATTTTGTATAGTAGTTGCTTACCTTTGGTTATCTGATAAGTTTATGTATTTATTCATAACCAGTTTTCATACTAGGATCACTCAAAACAGCATCTCAATTGGATGTTCAAATTTTTGAATTTTCTTGCAGTAAAACAATTATTTAGATTTGTTTTATGTGATTTATATTTAGTATGATCATTAAACATGTCCTTTTCTTTGAAAATTGAAAAAACTGCTTTATTTTTAAAAGCACTCTCTATATATAAATGAATATTGTTTTTCGTAAAATATGAATTTTACCTATGAGTTAAGGGAAAAACTTTTGAATCACTTTTCTATCATACAATATATCACTATACTATTAATGGAGTTGTATTCGACGTGACAATATTAAAAAAAAAAAAACTATAACATGTGAATTTTTATTTGATTTTTATTTAAATATATTTTTTATTGCTTCAAATATTGTTTTATAAGTTTTTATGATATAATCCAAGAAACAATCTTAAAATATAATTTATCATTTGCTATCACCTTGGATCCAACACTTGTATTCTAAAAATGAGGATTGACTTTATTGTAACCTGGTTCCCAAATAACTATCTCAGGTTTAATGATCTTTTTTTATCATAATACACATACTAGTTTAGGAATTTTTTTACAAGGACGCAATTGGTATTTTTATCATTAAAAACAAGTATAGTGCAACTTACCTTAAAAAGGATGCTTTAGGGTGATGTTTATCTTCTTTTAGCATAACCAACTTTTTACCTAGAACTATAAAGATTAGTTAGGATTCCTAGTTGTCATCACCCAATTTTTGGGTGACTCCCTAAAATATACCAAAAAATAACAAAAAAAAAATAAAAAGGGTTGGTGTCGGCAGAAAAATCAAGGTGGAAATTTTGGACGTTTTCGAGAGCTCGGTCGTACCTCTTTTTGCCTAGAAATGAAGAAAGATGCAGATTCAAGGCTAAAATAATTTATTATTGGATAAATCTGCTTTAAAAATTAAGTCGGAACGCATAATTATATTTTATGGGCCAATTCGATTTAATCGTCAGCCAATTCAAAGTGTAATTATGTTTAGGGATCAATTGAGAGCCCAATTGAAGGATTTAATTAAGCGCAAGGGCTTAATTATACTTTAAATGGGTCAAATTAATTTTATTAAGGGCTTAATTGGTGAGAAATTAAGTTTGGAAGCCTAATCTGGGTTAAATTGAGAAGATCGAAATTTTCGTTGACGAAACTTTTCGGATGAAATCGGGAGCCAAAATTGAAGATAAAAACATCATTCTTCCCGTTCAAAAATTCTTTTTGTAACAACCCCATTTTTGTCAGTCTATTTTATATTAAAAACAAATAAAATTGGCAAGGCCTCACCGGAGCCATGCTTTGCCCATGCTTGCCACCTACTTTCACTTCTGCAACACTCAATAACCCATACTCAGACACCCTTCCCATGCCTCACCATGCTGCAGGTTGCCTATAAAAGGGAGCAAATTTACACTGAAAAGGGAGGGGGGAAGATCATCGGAAAACTGGGGGAAGTTCTGAGACAGTCAACACACGGGAAAGAGTGGGGAGAAATTTTGAAACTGGACGGTCACGAGGGGAAGACAGACGAAAAACTTGGGGAGAAAAGGCTGAGGAAATAGCATCAAACCGGGGTGAAAACTGGAGAAATAATTCACAGACAAGGGAATAATTAATGGGAGAAATTTTTGGGACAGTGAGGAGGGGGGGGATCGTTAATAGAGGAGAAGAAGACGCAAGCTTCCCACTGCCAGCAGGACAGCATTTTCGTCTTCCTCAACGCCGGTAGGGACAACTCTTCTTCCCCAGCTCCGGTGGCAGCAGCAACCCTTCACCGTCAGCCTTGCACCGTCAGTTCTCCCTCTCCATCTTCACTTTCAGCCCGCTCTCTAAGCCTTGCACTGTCAGCTTTCTCTCAGCCTTGCACCTGCTTCTTTCTCTCTCCCCGACGGCTCCTCTCTCTCTAAAAAGGGGACCTGCAACTCCACGCCACAACCTCCTCCCCTACGCCAGAAGCATCACCGGCAGAAGCTCCCAGCCTTCTTCTCCAGCTCTGGCGATGAAGAGCAGCAGCCAGCAGCAACGAGCACAGCAACAGACCGGTAGCTTCAGGAGCTCCCCCCGGCCCCCACAGGCCGCCATTTTCGACACCACCACCACGGGGACAACCACCTCGACCTCCTCTTCCCGGTGATAGTAGCAGTTAAGCCTCTCGTCGCCGTCGACTGAACCCCTTGGTACTGTTCACGTAACCATTACAGGAGTGAATATTAATTCACTCCTGTCCCGCTTTCATTTTATTCGTGGGCTGGACCTGCTCTCGGCCCAGCCTAGTTGGTTGGGCTGGGTCCAGCCCAAGCCTCTCATATTTGGGTCCTTGGCCCACCTTGGTTGGGCTTTGGCCCATTTGGTTGGGTTAGGCCCAGCCCGAAATTTTTATTTTTTTATAAAAAAACAAAAAATATTATTAAAAAAAAAAAAACATGTGTTGTTTTTGTGCATACGGCCGAATTTCAAGATTTTTCCATGTATATTTTTTGTAAAAAAAAATATATGTTGCATCTTTCTCATATTTTAAAACGAAAATTGGATATCGTAACCAGTTTATGATTATCCATTGAAATTTGGCCAAAATATCAAATAATAAAAAATATATTTTTGTTTTAGCTATCTCGGTGTAAAATTACATTGTAAAGTACACTTGGAGATACTAAAAAAGATTTTCTTTTATTGCGGTGTAAAATTACATTGTAAAGTACATCCGCAAACAAAAAAAATCTTTTTTTAATGCAGTGTAAAATTCTTTTGGTTAGTCTTTCAAATTCCTAACGAGGTAGAGATTCTCTCACGAAGAGAGATCTACGTCGAACTTTAGAAAAGACTAATAGAAATAACTTAGGAAAAACAATCAAACAACAATGCAGCTTGCCTTAGGTAGGGTGAACTGGGGGTGATGCGTCTTCCCCTTGCACAACAAGTCCCCTTACCCAAGAATCTCGCAGACCACTAGGTTCCTAGTAACCTTAATACTAGGTGGCGACTCCTTAGAATTATAGTCGTAATTTTTACGGCTATAAAACAACCCTCATTTTCACCGCGCGCCGTTTTCTCCTAACCCATGGGTGATGGCGGGGTGCAAAGCGCGAAAAAATCGTCGTTGCGACAGATGGCGACTCCACTGGGGACATTGCTGGACTGAGCTTTGCTTGTTTGATTGTTTATTTCTCAATTTGTTTTTTGCACTCATTTTAACTGCTTTAACATGCATTTTTACTACTTTGGCATGCATTTTACTTTCAATTCATGCATAATATTAAATTTAAATTAATGTCATCATGCATTTTAATTTTCTGAGTAAACCCAATTTTAAGTTAGGTGGGGATTAGCGGTCTGCCCCATGACTTTCAGTCGGGGTTCAGATTCGTGAAACATCCAACTATAAACTGAGTGTTTACTTGATAATGGCGGTCATAATGTGCCCCAACCATTTCTTGTAAACCCCTACACTACCTTCACGTGAGGCGGTCACTGGGCAGTTCATAGACCTTCTGAGATCAGATAGAAAACTTACCCCTCATGTAATGGCTTAGAGCTTGCTTTTGGGTATACCTTTCCTGTTAATTCACTTGTTATGTATGTACATACATTTACATTCACATGCATTTATCATTGCATAACATATCATCGGCAGGCAGAAACATAGGTCCCCGAAGAGCAACTGTCCATTAACACTCAACTCTATCAAAGAACTGTAGACAAAGAACAATGCTCACCGCCATTTCCATATCCGAGAAAACTAGTTTGTCTGAAAGCTAGGATGCTTATCTTGACGGCGTGCTCGAACAAGCACTGAAATGATCTCTGCAAGAGTCTTTGAGAAAGAAATGCACCAGAGTTGGAAAATTAATCTTGTTTCTATAATTGCTCTTTGTTTGGTCATGTCCACATGTCACGTCTCGGTTTCAACCTGTTTTGACTTGTTGGCAATTTTGCATGCAAATACCACAAATACCTTTTGTTGTCAAGCAAACCTTTCTTTTCAATGATTATGTATTTTCTTGTGTTTATGATGTGTCCTTTCTTTTTTGTCTAAATGACACAAGCACTCCATATACCATTTCATCCAAAGTATACTTGATCCCATGATTTCATAAAGATTTTTGGCAAATCAATGTCTAGTACGAAAACGAATGTCAATTTGATGTTTATTTAACAAATGTGTTATGGGAATTCAAAGGATTTCATTGAAAGGTGATCTCATACCACCAAAACCCACATAATAAAGCTAACCTCTTAGCCAAACAAATAATCAAAAAAATCAAAAACTTGTTTCGCATGGAAAAGCAAAGCTTATTGATTCAGATTGCATTTTTGAAATGAGGAAAGGCCATCTTTGATATGCCATCACAAAGTCTCAAATATCCCTTGCAGTCCTTATTTGAGCCTAATAATTTTTTTTTCTTGATAATTAACTCTGACAAGGATCACACCCTACACTAGGGGGCAAGTGCAAAAAAAAAATCTACAAAACAGTCCTCAATGACAAGTGACGCCCGAACAAAGCTGGGGGCATAAACATAAAAAGGGTTTTAGTACACTATAGCAAATTAATTTAACATTTTGGTAGTACTAAAAACCCAACATAGAAAGCCCAAACAAAATACTTGAGGGTCATGTCAAGTCAGCACAACGTTAGTGCCAAAAACCAATAAAAAAGCTCAAACAAAATACTTGGGGGGCATGTGAAGTCAACACAACGTTAGTGCCAAAAACCAATAAAAAAGCCCAAACAAAATACTTGGGGGGCATGTCAAGTCAGCACGACGTTAGTGCCAAAAACCATGAAAAAACCCAAACAAAATACTTGGGGGGCATGTCAAGTCAGCACGATGTTAGTGCCAAAAAACATGAAAAAGCCCAAACAAAATACTTTGGGGGGCATGTCAAGTCAGCACAACGTTAGTGCCAAATACCAATGAAAAAACCCAAACAAAATACTTGGGGGGCATGTCAAGTCAGCATAATGTTAGTGCCAAAAACTCATGAAAAAGCCCAAACAAAATACTTGAGGGGCATGTCAAGCCAACATGAGTGCACTGCTAAAAGCCCAAACAAATACTGGGGGGTATGTCAAGATGAAAGCCCAAACAAACACTGGGGGGCATGCTAGGTCACAATGAAAATCAATCATGAGGGCTAAATGAAGTTCTAAGAGTAAGCACTTAGTTTAAAAAACCCTTAAACACTTCTTGAGCCTACAAATATCTTTTTTTTTTTCGTAGCCAGTAACCTAAGCCTACGTTACAAGCCTAATAAAGTCCTTTCTGATCAAATACGAGTTATCTGGATCGATAAGCGATGCTTTTCCATTTGAAACAATCCTTACAAATGTTTCACACGACCTGATCGAAACCTTCCTGATATACGAGACTTGCAAATATCATTTCGCATTCTTGTCAAAGTCAACATAAAACCTGACAATGAGATCACTTAAGTTCTTTCGAGAACAAGTTTGTTAAACAAACAACAAAATGATTTTTGTGCTTGGAATGACTTTGAAATTCCAAAAGTTTTACATGAAAACATTTTTTGCAAATACCCATCCCTTTCCTGCCAACACTCGTAGCCTAAAACACTGGTGTGACATGACCCAACTGGGGCAATCCAAATGACATTTTTGCTTGGAATGATTTTGAAACTCCAAAAATCCCACATGAAAACACCATCTTTGCAAATGACCAACCCCTTCCTGCAAACACCTGAAGCCCAAAACACTTTTGGGGCATGACCAAACAAGGGGGCAATCTAAAATGCAATCAAAGTTGGCTCCATCATTTCATTTCAAAGAATTTGGATCAATCTCAGGAAGATCTATCATCTCCAGTGGTCAAAATCAACAAGTTGCGGCTTGAGTATGCAGAAGCGAGAAGCCGTCAAATCACGAAGTTGACTCCATAAATCCTTTTCAAAGAATCTGGATCAAACTCGGGGGGCATGTTGATATGGAAAATCTATCATCTCCAGTGGTCAAAATCATAAGTTGCGGCTTGAGTAAGGAGAAGCGAGAAGCCATCAAATCCAGAGGTCCAAATCCCGGAAAATAAGGCCTAGAGGAAGAAAGGGGACCTATATCTCTCAGGTAAATATACATGCATTCATGCATTGTATCCCCATTGAAAATCTAAAAAATGTCTTGGAGGGATCGTAATTTACGAACCTTCGTTCATCATTTTGTGTGTTCGCTTTCAAGCTCTCACCTCTCTCATTTCCTTGAGCATGCTTTTCAACTTTATTTGTTTCTTGATTTTGGGTGTCATTATGCATTGCATCTCCCTAGGAATCCAAGAAATGTTTTGGAGGAATAGTAATTCACAAACATCCACTCATCATTTTTGTGTGCGCCTTCGAGCCCTCACCACTTTCATTTCCCTAAAAGTGCTTGCGAGCTTTTCATGAGAACAGATAGAGTGTTTTTCAATCCTATCCCTTTCATCTTTGAGTGAGTTTTTCCAACCCTCAATCATCAACTAAGATAGTGTGCTTTCAGCCCTATTTTTCCCATCATCTTCGAGTGAGTTTTTCCAACCCTCGATCATCAACACGAATAGTGTGCTTTCCAGCCCTATTTTCCACCATCTTCGAGTGTGTTTTCCAACCCTCGTCATCAACTAAAATAGTGAGCTTTCCAGCCTTATTCTCCATTCATCTTCGAGTGAGTTTTCTAACCCTCAATCATCAACTAAAATAGTGTGCTTTCCAGCCCTATTTTCCCTTCATCTTCGAGTGCGTTTTCCAATCCTCGTCATCAACTAAGATAGTGTGTTTTCCAGCCCTATTTTTCCCATCATCTTCGAGTGAGTTTTTCCAACCCTCGATCATCAACTAAGATAGTGTGCTTTCAGCCCTATTTTCCCTCATCTTCGAGTGCGTTTTCCAACCCTCGACCATCAATTTAAAATAGTGCGCTTTCCAGCCCTATTTTCCCTCATCTTCGAGTGTGTTTTCCAACCCTCGATCATCAATGTGAATAGTGCGCTTTCCAACCCTATTTTCCCTCATCGAGTGCGTTTTCCAACCCTCGACCATCATTTTTCACCTGGGTAGCTCACCCATTACAATGAGACCATTTTCACCATTTTCACCTGGGTAGGTCACCCATAACAATGAGATCACCTTCACCATTTTTCACCTGGGTAGGTCACCCATTACAATGAGACCATCTCTATCATTTTTCACCTGGGTAGGTCACCCATTACAATGAGACCATTTTCACCATTTTCACCTGGGTAGGTCACCCATAACAATGAGATTACCTTCACCATTTTTCACCTGGTAGGTCACCCATTACAATGAGGCCATCTCTATCTCTTTCACCTGGGTAGGTCACCCATTACAATGAGACCATCTCTATCACTTTCACCCTGGTAGGTCACCCATTACAATGAGACCATTTTCACTATTTTACACCTTGGTAGGTCACCCATCCTTTTTGAGTGTCCTCTTTAGGCCCCAATTCTTAGGTAGTGCGCTTTCTAGCCCAAATCTTACCATTCCTTTCTAAGTGCGATTTATAGCCCTCATTCTCATTTTTGGATGGATCAACTATTTCTTGGTCTGGTACATCCACCTTTCTTTTTCTTTACAACACTTACTATCGAAAGTCTTTTCCGAAACTTTAGTCGTAAGCATTGTAAAGAGGGGGGCAACTGTCATCACCCAATTTTTGGGTGACTCCCTAAAATATACCAAAAAATAACAAAAAAAAAAATAAAAAGGGTTGGTGTCGGCAGAAAAATCAAGGTGGAAATTTTGGACGTTTTCGAGAGCTCGGTCGTACCTCTTTTTGCCTAGAAATGAAGGAAGATGCAGATTCAAGGCTAAAATAATTTATTATTAGATAAATCTGCTTTAAAAATTAAGTCGGAACGCATAATTATATTTTATGGGCCAATTCGATTTAATCGTCGGCCAATTCAAAGTGTAATTATGTTTAGGGATCAATTGAGAGCCCAATTGAAGGATTTAATTAAGCGCAAGGGCTTAATTATACTTTAAATGGGTCAAATTAATTTTATTAAGGGCTTAATTGGTGAGAAATTAAGTTTGGAAGCCTAATCTGGGTTAAATTGAGAAGATCAAAATTTTCGTTGACGAAACTTTTCGGATGAAATCGGGAGCCAAAATTGAAGATAAAAACATCATTCTTCCTGTTCAAAAATTCTTTTTGTAACAACCCCATTTTTGTCAGTCTATTTTATATTAAAAACAAATAAAATTGGCAAGGCCTCACCGGAGCCATGCTTTGCCCATGCTTGCCACCTACTTTCACTTCTGCAACACTCAATAACCCATACTCAGACACCCTTCCCATGCCTCACCATGCTGCAGGTTGCCTATAAAAGGGAGCAAATTTACACTGAAAAGGGAGGGGGGAAGATCATCGGAAAACTGGGGGAAGTTCTGAGACAGTCAACACACGGGAAAGAGTGGGGAGAAATTTTGAAACTGGACGGTCACGAGGGGAAGACAGACGAAAAACTTGGGGAGAAAAGGCTGAGGAAATAGCATCAAACCGGGGTGAAAACTGGAGAAATAATTCACAGACAAGGGAATAATTAATGGGAGAAATTTTTGGGACAGTGAGGAGGGGGGGGATCGTTAATAGAGGAGAAGAAGACGCAAGCTTCCCACTGCCAGCAGGACAGCATTTTCGTCTTCCTCAACGCCGGTAGGGACAACTCTTCTTCCCCAGCTCCGGTGGCAGCAGCAACCCTTCACCGTCAGCCTTGCACCGTCAGTTCTCCCTCTCCATCTTCACTTTCAGCCCGCTCTCTAAGCCTTGCACTGTCAGCTTTCTCTCAGCCTTGCACCTGCTTCTTTCTCTCTCCCCGACGGCTCCTCTCTCTCTAAAAAGGGGACCTGCAACTCCACGCCACAACCTCCTCCCCTACGCCAGAAGCATCACCGGCAGAAGCTCCCAGCCTTCTTCTCCAGCTCTGGCGATGAAGAGCAGCAGCCAGCAGCAACGAGCACAGCAACAGACCGGTAGCTTCAGGAGCTCCCCCCGGCCCCCACAGGCCGCCATTTTCGACACCACCACCACGGGGACAACCACCTCGACCTCCTCTTCCCGGTGATAGTAGCAGTTAAGCCTCTCGTCGCCGTCGACTGAACCCCTTGGTACTGTTCACGTAACCATTACAGGAGTGAATATTAATTCACTCCTGTCCCGCTTTCATTTTATTCGTGGGCTGGACCTGCTCTCGGCCCAGCCTAGTTGGTTGGGCTGGGTCCAGCCCAAGCCTCTCATATTTGGGTCCTTGGCCCACCTTGGTTGGGCTTTGGCCCATTTGGTTGGGTTAGGCCCAGCCCGAAATTTTTATTTTTTTATAAAAAAACAAAAAATATTATTAAAAAAAAAAAAACATGTGTTGTTTTTGTGCATACGGCCGAATTTCAAGATTTTTCCATGTATATTTTTTGTAAAAAAAAATATATGTTGCATCTTTCTCATATTTTAAAACGAAAATTGGATATCGTAACCAGTTTATGATTATCCATTGAAATTTGGCCAAAATATCAAATAATAAAAAATATATTTTTGTTTTAGCTATCTCGGTGTAAAATTACATTGTAAAGTACACTTGGAGATACTAAAAAAGATTTTCTTTTATTGCGGTGTAAAATTACATTGTAAAGTACATCCGCAAACAAAAAAAATCTTTTTTTAATGCAGTGTAAAATTCTTTTGGTTAGTCTTTCAAATTCCTAACGAGGTAGAGATTCTCTCACGAAGAGAGATCTACGTCGAACTTTAGAAAAGACTAATAGAAATAACTTAGGAAAAACAATCAAACAACAATGCAGCTTGCCTTAGGTAGGGTGAACTGGGGGTGATGCGTCTTCCCCTTGCACAACAAGTCCCCTTACCCAAGAATCTCGCAGACCACTAGGTTCCTAGTAACCTTAATACTAGGTGGCGACTCCTTAGAATTATAGTCGTAATTTTTACGGCTATAAAACAACCCTCATTTTCACCGCGCGCCGTTTTCTCCTAACCCATGGGTGATGGCGGGGTGCAAAGCGCGAAAAAATCGTCGTTGCGACAGATGGCGACTCCACTGGGGACATTGCTGGACTGAGCTTTGCTTGTTTGATTGTTTATTTCTCAATTTGTTTTTTGCACTCATTTTAACTGCTTTAACATGCATTTTTACTACTTTGGCATGCATTTTACTTTCAATTCATGCATAATATTAAATTTAAATTAATGTCATCATGCATTTTAATTTTCTGAGTAAACCCAATTTTAAGTTAGGTGGGGATTAGCGGTCTGCCCCATGACTTTCAGTCGGGGTTCAGATTCGTGAAACATCCAACTATAAACTGAGTGTTTACTTGATAATGGCGGTCATAATGTGCCCCAACCATTTCTTGTAAACCCCTACACTACCTTCACGTGAGGCGGTCACTGGGCAGTTCATAGACCTTCTGAGATCAGATAGAAAACTTACCCCTCATGTAATGGCTTAGAGCTTGCTTTTGGGTATACCTTTCCTGTTAATTCACTTGTTATGTATGTACATACATTTACATTCACATGCATTTATCATTGCATAACATATCATCGGCAGGCAGAAACATAGGTCCCCGAAGAGCAACTGTCCATTAACACTCAACTCTATCAAAGAACTGTAGACAAAGAACAATGCTCACCGCCATTTCCATATCCGAGAAAACTAGTTTGTCTGAAAGCTAGGATGCTTATCTTGACGGCGTGCTCGAACAAGCACTGAAATGATTTCTACAAGAGTCCTTGAGAAAGAAATGCACCAGAGTTGGAAAATTAATCTTGTTTCTATAATTGCTCTTTGTTTGGTCATGTCCACATGTCACGTCTCGGTTTCAACCTGTTTTGACTTGTTGGCAATTTTGCATGCAAATACCACAAATACCTTTTTGTTGTCAAGCAAACCTTTCTTTTCAATGATTATGTATTTTCTTGTGTTTATGATGTGTCCTTTCTTTTTTGTCTAAATGACACAAGCACTCCATATACCATTTCATCCAAAGTATACTTGATCCCATGATTTCATAAAGATTTTTGGCAAATCAATGTCTAGTACGAAAACGAATGTCAATTTGATGTTTATTTAACAAATGTGTTATGGGAATTCAAAGGATTTCATTGAAAGGTGATCTCATACCACCAAAACCCACATAATAAAGCTAACCTCTTAGCCAAACAAATAATCAAAAAAATCAAAAACTTGTTTCGCATGGAAAAGCAAAGCTTATTGATTCAGATTGCATTTTTGAAATGAGGAAAGGCCATCTTTGATATGCCATCACAAAGTCTCAAATATCCCTTGCAGTCCTTATTTGAGCCTAATAATTTTTTTTTCTTGATAATTAACTCTGACAAGGATCACACCCTACACTAGGGGGCAAGTGCAAAAAAAAAATCTACAAAACAGTCCTCAATGACAAGTGACGCCCGAACAAAGCTGGGGGCATAAACATAAAAAGGGTTTTAGTACACTATAGCAAATTAATTTAACATTTTGGTAGTACTAAAAACCCAACATAGAAAGCCCAAACAAAATACTTGATTTTTATTTTTTTATAAAAAGCCCGAAATTTTTATTTTTTTATAAAAAAACAAAAAAATATTATTAAAAAAACAAAAAAAACGTGTGTTGTTTTTGTGCATACGGCCGAATTTCAAGATTTTTCCATGTATATTTTTTGTAAAAAAAAATATATGTTGCATCTTTCTCATATTTTAAAATGAAAATTGGAAATCGTAACCAGTTTATGATTATCCGTTGAAATTTGGCCAAAATATCAAAAAATAAAAAATATATTTTTGTTTTAGCTATCTCGGTGTAAAATTACATTGTAAAGTACACTTGGAGATACTAAAAAAGATTTTCTTTTATTGCGGTGTAAAATTACATTGTAAAGTACATCCGCAAACAAAAAAAATGTTTTTTTAATGCAATGTAAAATTCTTTTGGTTAGTCTTTCAAATTTCTAACGAGGTAGAGATTCTCTCACGAAGAGAGATCTACGTCGAACTTTAGAAAAGACTAATAGAAATAACCTAGAAAAAACAATCAAACAACAATGCAGCTTGCCTTAGGTAGGGTGCACTGTGGGTGATGCGTCTTCCCCTTGCACAATAAGTCCCCTTACCCAAGACTCTCGCAGACCACTAGGTTCCTAGTAACCTTAATACTAGGTGACAACTCCTTAGAATTATAGTCGTAATTTTTACAGCTATAAAACAACCCTCATTTTCACCGCGCGCCGTTTTCTCCTAACCCATGGGTGATGGCGGGGTGCAAAGCGCGAAAAAATCGTCGTCGCGACACTAGTTATCATAAAACTAGTTGGTGATTTTATCTCTTATTTTTTTATCCTTAGTTCACCAAGGTATTCCATACAATAGGTCACATGAAATCATTTCATAGAGAATGGAGTCACAAACATACCATATGATGTAATCAATAAAAAAAACCTTATTATGACCATGTAGGTAATCTATAAAACAATTTGTTCTTGTAGGGGTTATAAAATAGAGAATTAAATAGGCACTAGATAACATTGTTAGGTGGTTATGCAGTGTAATATATGCATGCCAATATTTTTTCTCTCACTTGCATGTTGTTCAATTAAGCTAATTTAGAGATTAAATTGAAAAGTTATTGAAGAATCAATGACCAAATTGGAGAAAAAACAATTTTCCTTACATGTCTAATTAAACTAATATAGAAACGGAATTGAAAAGTTGATAAATAATCAATGAGTAAATTGGAGAAAATGAAGAAAGTAGGTTGACACATGTAATGCAAACACTAACATGTGAGACACCTCATAGTTTTTGCTTGGCATATATGGCTTCATCATGCCTAGTCTTCATTGGTTTTGTTGGATTCATTTAAACAAGATCTTACTTTTGGTGTAAAATGTGTAGTTAAAAGAGTTACAATGATGTTCTGGCTATTTGTCATTTTCTTTATTTTTTTCCTCTCTCTTATTTTTGGTTTTTAAGTTGGTCTTGTATATTTTTTATTTGTTTCTTCTTGGATACCACTTTTTTTATATATAGGCATGCCTTTATGATCTTTAAAATTATATGCAATTTTTAAGACCTTCATATTTTTCTTATTAAATTAAGTAGTGCTAGTAGTATAATTTGTTATAACAAATAATAGGTAAGAGCATATATTGTAAGAAGTTAAAAGAGTACATGAGGGCACTTTTTAATTTTTTTTGGTTTCATTTTTATTGAAGGGGTGTGTGTGAATGAAAAGTATGGTTTAAGAGGTTTCTCATGTCTAAATGAAAAATTAGATTGCTATGGTAAAAAAAAACATGGAGAATTTTTTTAGAGAATTTCTAGTTACTTAGAGTTTTTTAAACCTGTGGGTGAAATGACCTTTGCTATCCTTAGGCTCTTATTAAGAGTTTTAGCATTTAAAATTAATGACGACTATTTTATATGCAGCATAGAATACCATTTTCATTGTCACGGGAATTAATTATGTATTAATTAGGAAAGTAATTATAAGTTATAAGTAGTAGTGTTTTAGTAGAACACTTATACTTTCATACTTAGCCCTAATTTGTAGCTAGGTTTACTGTCTATTTAATGGACAGGACACTCAAGAAGAAGAGAATTCAGTTCCTATTCAATACAATTTTGACATGGTATCAGAGCCCCTGCTTTGCCATTCATCTCTGTAATTCTTTTTCGTGTGTGATAGAAAGATTTTTTTTTTCTTTCCTCTTGATCTTGGTGTGTCGGCACTTTCTGTGGGCTTCGTATTGGTGGCTGTCGACGTTTGTGATCCTTCTGGTGGTGGCAATCGGCGCCAACTGATGTGTTTTCTTTTCTGTGGAGATTGTGTGGTTCTTCTTCTATGGTGGATGAGTTGTCGAGGACATATCAGCGCTCTCTGTGGTAGACGATAGGTTCTGTGGTGGTTGCAAGGTGGTTCTGTAATGGGGTACGTCAGAATTTACATGAGGTGGAAAACTCTTTATGCTTGGGAAAAAGTTGTGTATTAGCGAGTGTTGTGCTAACATTAATGAACGTGTTAATAAGTTGTCCTCAGGTGTCTTGTTTACATTAGGGCTAGGTATTATACTAAGCCTAAACAGAAAATAACAAGCCTATTATTTTTAGTAGGAAAAAAGTTCATAGAGAAATTGCCATGATGATTGTTTTGGAAGATCAATATATAGAGACATGGAAATTTCAATTAGAAATATAAAGATCTTTCATGAAGATTAAATGCTTTATAGAGAATGTCTAAAAATTAAGCCAAACAATAATATACTAGAACAAAGATCACAATGTATGAGAATAAGTAATTTTAAGTGCCAAAATAAAGTGTTTATAATTGAATAAGTTATTTATGCTTTACCAGAAAATAATTTGGAGAGCTCATATTGAATTTCTAGAAAAAAATATAATTTTGCTATGTAGGTTGAGGTATGATTCTTGAAAAATTATCTCATTTCTAGTAATGCATTAAAGGATGAACCAACCTTTTTCTTCTTTTTTTGTTTGGGATGTATTTCTTTCTTGACAAACTATTATAAGGACCCTTTAGCAATTTTATCTTTTTACATCTTTGATCATGTCCATTGTCATATTAAAAAAAGATAAAATTTATTATAGCTCTATATGTTCACATTGTTCATCATATGAGGGGGATATTGCACAAAATATCTTCCTTCAATGAAAACCAATACCTTAATTTGCTTGGTGTTCATAAGTGTGGTCATGAGTTCAAGAAACATCAATTAATTAATGAATAGACCTTTTTGGATTCTTTTTAAATGCCATAGGTTTTGTAAGATAGTAATGGTGCATGGAAAAAAACAATTTATTTGTTGTTAGAACCAAAAGTGTTATTGTTTGGTCATACTTACCTCTTGTACAAGGATGTTGTTTTTGTATTGATAGCTTAGCTTAAAGGAGAGTTTGATGGGGGAGAATATATAGTCGTTTCCATATAATATAGTCATGGACCCCTTTAATTAGGGCCTCAATGGCAACAAGTTTGAGTAAATATTTCATACTAAGCATTTCTTCATAAAAAAAATAGATATGCTCTCATCTTCTTATTGTTTGATGATGAAGAATGTAAATATTATCATTTTAGATAGTATGTTAATGCAAAAGTAGCACAAGAGTTTGGTGAAAAAATTATAAAAGTCCATAATAGAGTTGAACTTTAGTTTATGGTATCATATCAAGTAAACCCATAAAACATTATTAGAAATATTTTGTATATAGCATCATTATCTTGTATTGTAAACTCTATATAGGTTCATGTATTTTTTACATGTTTTATTGGATCCATAAGTCCATCATAGTTGTTTAACTCCTTCTTTGTAGACATGAAATTTTTAGAAAGAAAGATGTGTGTCATCCAATTAGAAAAATGGATAATCTTTCACTCGGTGGGGCAATATTTATTCATACAAGCTCATATCATTATTAAAAAAATCTCAAAGATGTTTCACGATAGCACTCTATTATGGCCTTCTTTTCTTTTATCTTTTTTTATTTTTCTCTTCTTAATGATTTTTAAGCTAGTTTTTTCTCTCTCTCCTTTGTCTCTACCTAAACAACTCTCCTTCCTTCTTTTTTTGTCTTTCTTTTTAGCCATTTTCAATCACAAGGGAGATAATGTTATTTCTCTAAAGATTATATCAATTTCCATGACATTGAAGTATTTTTTTTCCATTTCTTTTGTTTCTTGTTGTGTAAGGTTAGGTACTACTTACATCTTTATTTATAAAACATACATAGAGATGATAATAACCCTCGACATGTGATTCATTTTTCAAGTGCATTAGTGGAAAAATGAGAAATGCTATCAATCTTCTTGATCCATATAGTTTTTATTTATTGAATTTGTTGATTCATGCTTTAAAGTTTTTTTAAAAATCCGTACTTCACTTTTGTATTGAAGCTTTTATAAAATGTCAAATCATTGAGAGATTATAAAATACAAGCACTTTAACTATTTATGTGTGTTTTAAGTCATTAGAATTATCAAGTATATATAAATACATAGATAAGTTACAAGATGTGAATTCATAAGAAATTAAGTATCAACTATGCATGTTTAATAGTCATTACTACATATTTTTGTATACATTGATATTATTTTAGAGGAGAAATTAACATGTGTGGATCATGGGAAAACTTATGGTATGAAAATTATTGATAAGTTTTACCAATTAGGTGATATATAATGTCTTTATTATCTATTATTGTTTTTCTTATTATTATTAAATGACATTATAGCATGTAAAAAGTCAATATCTTATGTAACATGCATCCCCTTGTAATGTTATGGGAAAAGTTAGAATTACATCAATCAAATATACCACCTGAACAACATCAACATTGTAAAGGTTTTTATTAGACAAGTTTTTTTTTAAATTATTTTAATATCAGCGCATTAAAATAATTTAAAAATATTAATTTAAAATAAAAATAAAATTCATGTGAGCTCTTTATAAAAAATCTTGAAATCTAAATTGGTGATATAATGCCAATTATGCTCTATGATATGACTTAGTTTAAATAAATAAACATTGTTGACAACATATTTCACCAATAACTTGAGATTTTGTTTGCAATTTGACAGGTTAGTAATGCCAGTGATGCTAATAAAATTACGATAAATATTTATTTTATTTCATTGCTTCTTTCATATGGAAATATTAGTTTTCATATGAAAACAAAAGGAAATAAATTAAACTAGTATTTTCATTTTTGTTGTAATTTTCTCGGCCATGCACCACTTGAATGGATGCGTGGTTTCCTTTTACTAGTTTTATATTGAAAGTCGTCGAAAACAACTAGGAAACAAATCTAAACCATTTATCTCTCAACTCAAGGAGATCAAACGTGGTCCTTGGACATTTTTCCAGGATCATCATTTCAAAGGCTAATAAGGGCCTGTTTGGGAGGGCGGTAGCGGTTGCGGTTGTGGTTGAAAAAATAGAGTTTTAAAAATGGAGTTTTAAACTGTGGTTCAAAAAAAACAGTTTAGTGTTTGGTTAAAACTGTGGTTGAGTTGAAGGTTGAAGAAAAAGGAGTTTTGGTGTTTGGTTTCCAAACTTTCTAAACTGCTTTTAACTTGTGAAATTACTTAAAAGGGTATATATATATATATATATATATATATATACCCTTTTATATATATATATATTAAAATATATCACACTATATTGTATTTAAATTTATATACAAATATATACATATATATATATACCCTTTTATATATATATATATATATGTATATATTTGTATATAAATACAATATAGTGTGATATATTTTAATATATTTATTTATATTTTAATATATATATTTTAATATATTTTTAATTATTTAAATATAACTTTAATTATTATTTTGGCTGCACATATATATTTAGGTCTTGCCCCGTTCCAGCCCTCACTCTCATTCCAGCCCCTCATTCCAGCCCCTCACTCTCATTCATTCCAGCCCCTCGCTCTCATTCCAGCATCTCCGTTCCAGCCCCTCCCCTCCATCTCCTCCCCTCTCTATCTCCATCTCCATCTCCTTCCAGCCCCTCACCTCCCATCTCAAAAAAAACTCCCTCCTCCAGTAGCGAGACCCCCGAGAGAGAGAGATGATCGATTGCGCTTGCGGGTATCATTTATTTTTTCCTCTGCTTCTCTTTTCTTTGGTCAATACTGGTATGGGAGATGATCAATTTGAGGGTTTCTTTGGTCAATACACGGTAATATTGTTGTTGGAATTGATTTATTTATGATGATTTTGCCCTAATGGTGGGCTGCTTCAAAGGGATCGTTGTTGGTTCTGCTATAATTAAGAGCTTGATTTTTGTGCTTGTTGTTGCAAGTTTGTGCTCTTGTGGGTCTGTCGCAGAGGAGAGAAAGGTGCGAGACAGAGGAGGTGCAGATGAGAAGGAATTGAGAGGATTTTTTGGGGTTTCCCAAACAGTCCATGACAACGTGCGGGATCCAGCTGTAAAGCCTGTACTGGCCGATGTCCCAGCTGAGAGTTACTGCTAACTCTGCCGACAATGATGCGACTGATAGATAGGCTTATTTTCGTGTACTTATGAGCGGTGGGTCCGTTGTACCGTTTTTTTAAAAATTATTATTTTTATTATTGTAGTGGTTAATTTGTAGGTCTGTAGAATCCTTATCGACGGCAATTATTAGTGGTGCTAATACACTCCAACCACACATCACAATGATAGCCGCAGCTCCTTTGGATTTTTTTAGTGATGGAGAAGAATCCAATGAAAGGCTGAAAAACAGCGTGTGATGTGGGAATTGCTAGCTAATGAGAATGAAATAAAAGAAAGCCACCGACAGTCTTGAGCTTGAGGGACTGTTTGGGAGGTTATTTGCTTGGCCCGCTGCTTCTCTTCTCTTATATTATGTAATGTTGTTTTACTTCCTGGCTTTTTTTTTATATTGATTGAAAACAAGTATGAAATATCACAGATTTTGTTGTTTAAAGAGAATTATTAAATGAGCGCGCAAAATAAGAGAGAAAAAGAAAAAAACCTCGAAAATATATTAAAAATCTGATTATAATGCTACGAGTAATATTAATTAAATAGCAAGTGTTATTTTAACAATTTTTTAAAAGAGTTATTGCTCTATAATAAATTGTAGTATTTTACCTTTTTTTCAATTATGATATTATGCTATCCCACCAATAATTTTTTATTTTGAGACTATCTAAATTTGTAAGAGTTTTTTTTTTAATGAGGCTATCTAAACTAGCTTACATACATCTTAATTAATTTTATAAATCTTGAAGTTAACGGCCATGTAAACTTCTAGTTATTATCATTAACAACCACATGATTCTAAACTAAGATCATAAAATAAACAAACCTTTTAATTCTAAGTTATTTCCACTTGACATCTACTAATATCTTGCCACCTAGCTACTATATGGTTAGTATATCTTCCGAGTTCCATCTCACCAATCAAATATTTTTCTAAAATTCCATTCTTTCGTGGAAATAAGATAATGAAATATTACTATCGAATGTGTCAAGTGAATAAACTTCCTTTACATACAAAAAAAAACAAAAATAAATAGAGGTTTGCCCCCCTCCAAGGAAAGAATAACGTGCCTTTTCCCTTTTTTTAACTTTTTTCGAACTTGTCAGATTTTCTCTTCTTTTTTTATATATGGAAAACAGAAAGCAGCCAAAAAAGTAAATAAAAAATATTAATAAATAAATAAATCTAATTTACATCTTTCCCATGATTATAGCCGTAATAAGAGAGATACCACTTAACAAACTTCTTCAACCCGGTTGCCAAATCAGTAGTCGGTTTGTACCCAAGTTCTCTTTGGGCCAGACTAATATTTGCATGAGTGAACGGTACGTCACCGTTTCCAGGCATATCCACAAAATTCCTTTTCGCTTTAACCTTCAAGTGCCTCTCCAGTATGCTCACGAGTGTAGGCACCGTAACCGGTGACGTGTTACCCAGGTTAAAGATCCGATAAGGAGCGGGTCCCCGTTTCTTCCCGCCAGACCCCGTGCTTTTACCCGAAGTATCCAATGACCCAACACAACCTTTCACAATATCATCAATAAAAGTAAAATCCCGAGCCAAGTCAGCCCGATCCTTGCCCCGGTAAACTGTAATCGGTTTCCCTTGTAAAATGTTTCTCGTGAAAGAAAAGTAAGCCATATCGGGTCTTCCCCATGGACCGTACACAGTAAAAAACCTCAAACCAGTAACTGACAGACCGTAAATGTGATTGTAGGTGTGAGTGATTTCCTCGCCGGCCTTTTTTGTAGCCGCATAAAGACTAGCGGGCTGGTCCGTCCGATCAGTCTCAGAGAAAGGCACCTTTTCATTTAGACCGTACACAGAACTTGATGAAGCCCAGACGACAGACGGTTGAGGGTTAGCCGATTTGCAAGCTTCAAGAAGAGTGACCAAGCCGGCTATATTAGAATGCACGTAAGAGTGTGGATTCTCCATGGCGTATCTGACTCCAGCTTGGGCCGCCAAATGCATCACGTGAGTGAAAGCCACGGTATCAAAAAGCTTAGCTATTAACCGCGCGTCGTTTATATCTCCTTCAACGATAAAAATCCCTTGGTTGGTAAGGAGAGATTTTCGGGCTCTCTTCAACGACGGGTCGTAGTAATTGTTAAAATTGTCTATCCCGACGACGCCGTCTCCGCGTTTCTTGAGAGCTAAAGAAACGTGGCTTCCAACGAAACCGGCTGCTCCGGTAACAAGAACAGACATGCCGTTAGAGCGGTGTATCTGGGCAGAGTGGCGGATTTGTTTCTCCCACTGAATTCCACCCCAAGAAGCGGTGAAATACCGGCTACCGGTATAGACAAAAGACTGGAAACTCAAATACGACGCCGTTAAAGCAACCAAGAAAAGTGCCCACAAGAACATGGTGCTCGTGGAAGCGAAGCATCGGTGGAACTGGCGATTCATGGTGTTGGCTCGATCGATCTTGAACTTACCAGGTGTTGAAGGGAATAGCTCATCCTCTAGCGATGGCATTTTCTCTCGATCTCCCTGGGGGTTCTATTATGTGATCCTTGGAGTTTCTTGAAACAGGTATTGGCTGACTTGATTTGAAAAGAAAATCGGCTGGCTTTGATTTGAATGGAGAAGATGAAATAACAACAGTAATCAAAATACAAATGGACAAGTACAGATGCAGAGAAATAATGGAAACTGCACCTGCTAATGGAAGGAAGGGGAAGAAGGGATATCAATCTATATTTATCTCTCTCTCTCTATATATATATATATAAAAATAGATAGATGGATAGATATAGTGGTAACCACAAAGAGACGACTAGTAGCACGCGTTAAGGGACGGCCGGATTGGAATAGAAAGAACCAGGGCGAGAATGTAATGAGACAGAAGATAAACAGCAAGAGATTATTGTTACCTTGTATTTTGTTGAGTTGTGGTCTTTTAACAGAGAGAAAAGTAGATAAAGAGCGACCACACTCGAAAAAATTGTTGTCGTAGGGGTGCGTGTGTGAACACACCGTTTGGGAGATTTCAGAGAGAGTGAACTTTCACTAAATGATGTTGAAAAATGAAATGGTAGTGGCAAATAATTGGAGGAATTTCGTTGCAGTTATAATAATAATAATAATAATTGGAGGAATTTCGTTGCAGTAATATTAATAAGAATAATAATAAATAAAAAAACATGGACGGGAAAACATTTGATCAATGGAAGCATATAATTCATATATTGTTTAATTAGGAGTCTTAGTTCATACCATTTAATTTGAATATAAAATTATTTATATAGAAATAGTCTATTTTATATTGTGATAATAATTGTTTTTTAATTTTTTTTAGATATATATTAAAATAATAATTTTATTATTTTTTTAAATTTTATTTTTAACCAGCATGTCAAATAATTTTAAAACATTCCAAAGAAATAATTTAAAAAACCAATATTTTTCTTACAAAAACACTTTCCAACTGGAAAAACAAAACGGGATCATAATGATGTAAATATAAATTGAATTGTTTATTTATTTTTACCTTTACTCTTACTAAATTCCGAAGAGTTAAGATATTTGGTTTATTATTATTATTATTATTGGTAGTTTAGTTTCTGATTCTTTGAAATAGGCAAAAGACTAGTAAAAAAAATATCATTTTAATGCATTTTTGAACGAATTTTTTTTTAAAAAAACAATCATAATCGCACTCCCAACATAATCATCGAGGGAGATGGAAATCTTTGTGCATTAGTATAATAATCTTAATATCATTTGCAATAACAGAGAAGAATTTCATAAAATTAGACACCAGAAAACCGATATGACTGAAAAAATGTTTAAGCAGGTAACAGAGGAGACAAAACTTGAGAAAACCGGCTACAGCCAGCGTAGTTAAACGAAGACCTCCTCTAGATTTTTCAAAATTATATAGTGAGTTTCTTAAATGATTTTGCTACCAACACTATGCTCCTTTTGAAAATAATTGCTACTTTTAATACAAATCAACAGTTTTAATTACATGCCTACATAAGTGGTGCATTACTCTATGGATGGGATTAAATTTTTGTTTTAAGATAAATAAATAAAAATTCAGCGTTGCTAGTATATTTTTAAAAAATAAAAGAAATACATAACTCGGTCTCGGACCCGTTTAGATTCAATAAACTAGTTTCAATAAAATAGACCTAAGTCAACTTGAGCTAATTTGTAAAGTCATCAAACCTCTTATATAAATCATAAGACCAAGATAACTTCATAGAAAAGAAAACAAAGAAAATCACAAAGCCTAATTTCTAACAAATTCAATGTTAAAGAGTAAAATTTAAAATAAAAAACAGTGTAAAAAAACATAATTTTTTTTTTGATATAAACTTAAGCTAACCTTTCAAACAAACAACCCAATTCATGAGACTAGGATCATCCCACTGAAAAATATTACGAAGTTAAATCCCTAACAAACCTAATATCAAATTTAGAAAAATTAAAAATAATCAATTTTGAAATAGAAACCCAAAGCAAAGAATATAAATAATAAAAAAAGAATAAAATTTGATATAAAACTAGAAAAGGCAGAAAACATTTTATTTTTAGATAGGCCAGCACAAATTCCAAATAAAGCAAAAAGAAAAGAGAGAGTAAAATAAAAAATATCTCTAGAGCTCCACCAACTCATCTCATATCTTTATTGCACCAATTTTAATGCCACTAAGAAAGTTGATGGTTTGCCATCAAAGAAAGTTGTATGCATTGCTAGAAATATGATGGTTTACCTCTATATAGTTTCATGTGTAATTCATGTGTCAACCAAGTTGCCTTACTTGCTAATTTAGCCCATCATATTTGTTTTAGTTTAAATTTTGGTCATTTAGGTCTTAATTTTTTTTATATCAATATTATTTTATTTTATTTTTCCTAAAAAAGCATTAATCGAGCACCAAAACTTTCTTTCAATATTATGGAAACCTCATATATATGTAACTAAAATCAACTCTCAAGTCAAATATCAAATCTGTTATGTGAAAGGATCAAATTAGAAAAATACTTGTGTCATAAAAAAATCAAAAAGGACATCAGCTTTTCTTATGATCTTGCAAACCAGTCTTTCTTTAAAAAAAAAGGATTGAACATTTGTTTAAACTTTAAATTTGGTCCATGAAAATCTACTTATTTTAAATCAATAAAATTAAAATTTATTTTGCCAAACCAAGCATTAACCAAATGACATTATATTTTATGGAACAACAAAATCTCTACACACAAGGATAAAAAATAAATCACCAATATCAATCCCAAATCAATGCAATGTTAAATTACCAAATAAAAATAAAAATAATTAAAAGACCAAAAAAATGGTTTCAATGTGGGAATCCACAATGAGACCTCTCACAAGGCATAAATGTTTACTAATGCCTCTTAGTTTTTTTTTATAATTATAATTTTTACATTGAATCATAGATTTTAAGAAATGCAAGAAATTATATTTAATCATCTCATCCACCATATATATCTTGAATATAAGTTATCGCTTTATAATTTTTAATAATAATATAATCCAACACGATCTTAAGAAACCAAAATAAATATTTTGTTACATTGGATGACATAATGATTTACTCAAGTGTCACCAATAATCCACGTAGTTTATGTATATGTATGTATTACAAAAAACTTTAGTATCATTATCATTTGTTGTGATACCTTGCCAGTTATAAGTGGATATATAAAAGTAAGTGTGTATATTTTATATATTGTACATCTCATTTGATCATTTGGTAAGTCAAGCATCACAATTGAATTATATTCACGTGATCGGTTAAAAAAACAAAGAAGAAAAATGAAGAAAGAAACAATTATGTTTTCAATAATACTATTTAAACAAGCTCTTTTAAAATTCTATTTCAAAACCTTAAAGAATTTGGAATAAGTGTAATGTCATGAAAAAAATTAAGATGAAGAGACAATATTGTCCTTATATGAATAATTATGGTTATTTCTAATTGAGAGGTGAATTGTACATTTCACATAATTTGATAAATATATATTATAGTAAATAAATAAAAAAAGAACCCATAAAAGATGGGAGAGATGAATTGAAAGAAGAAAGAAAGGAAGAAAAAAAAGATATGGGAAAAAGATGGATCAAAGGTGATGAAGGAGTTGGGTTTTTAAGGCAAGATAATAACTTGATATACATGATACTTATTATTAATATATTTTAAAATTTATTGAGCATTCCACACACAAGAAAAATACTAAATTAGCTATTGTACATGCCTTTTATTCTCTCTCTCATGAATTATTGTATTCTAAGAAATATGAGATCTTATGTTATTCCTTTCATATATTTTTTTCTTTTTTAAATACTTCACTTTTAAGAATTACATAAATTTATCTTTAACAAAACATAAACTACTATTTTCCTAACAACATGTATTTTTTATGGACTTGAAAATAAGGAAATAAAATATATTGAAAATGATCTAAATAAAATAATCTAGAAATGACCAATCATTCCTTTATTTTTTGAGGTTTCAACAATCAAATGAGACAATGATCACATTTATAATTTTTTTCATCTAATGTTATGCACACTAAATTTTGCATAATAGAAAAAACTATTTTAATTTAATTATACGATAACATAAATATACACTTATAAAATTAAGCATAAATCAAATATGAGGATATTTGTTTGAGAAAACCATAATACTATAAAAATAAGCTAAAACAATTTATGAAGATAAATTTAAAATAAATAAATGTTCAAAAAAAAAAAGAAAAATGTTTTTTTTTAAAAACATTTTTTTATTAGATGTATCAAGTAACTTCAAGCGAGATTCTCCAGCAAAGATATATTAGGTAAAAAACTTTAAATTTAATAATTTAGAATTAATAAAAACATAATAAAAGAAAATAAATTCATAATCTTATATATATATATATATATATAACATTTAAAAATCCTAACATATATACAAGTCATTTATAAAAAAAGATTAAGTGAATGTTTGATTCTGCGGTAACTTCTGTGGTTGAAGCTAACCGGCAAAACCAATGAGTTTGGTTAAGGGTCAAACACATTTTTTATAATTGTGGGACTCATCCAAAACTGAGGTTTAACTTCAGTTTTGGAAAAACATCATTTAGATGCTTTTTTAGTGGCTATTTTTCTTTTATTCCTGTGTTTGCTCATCGACTCCTTGCTTTCTCTGGATCATGCCCTTGTAGCATTGTCTAGATAATTTCATTGGTAGAGTCATAAATTTTTGTGACTTCTATTCTGGGTTTTGCTTGATTTGTATTATTTTTTTAGTTATTGATTATATACCATTTTAGCTTAAAGTTAATTGATTAAAATAATAATAATAAATTTTAAAAAGTATTTTTAATTATTCCAAAACATAAAAACAAAATAACATGAAGTAAATATTTTACAATCTTAACACAATATAAAAACAAAATAACATAAATTGGATATTTTACAATCTGGGCACATGTATTTTGAATTGAATTAATAGTTACTTACTAATAGCTATTTATTATTTATTTTTATAATTAAAAAAAAATATTATTATTTTTTACTTTTAGATTTAAATCATAGATTAAATATTGAAAATTATTAAACTTTTAAATTTATCAAATCAATATAAAAAAACACGTTAAAATTTTTGTTTTATTAATATATAGTTCAAAACACCCTTCTAATTAAATGAAAAAAAAATATAACTCAATTTTTTGAGCAATATAAAAAGCATAATAACCAGATACACAAAACTGATTTTCATTAAACTTGAAACTCAATTACAATTTTAACTAAACATTTCAATTTCAGTTATGAATCTCAACTAAAAATACAATTTATAAAACTGATTTTTTTACCCTCAACCACAATAGCAACCCAAGTACAAAAAATATCATAAGTTTTCAAGATCTCTTTGGTCATCATGTGAGCAACTTATTAGCTCAACTACACATTAGGTTTCGGTTTTTTTTCTTCTTCTTTTTCATGAATGCATACTCTCTTTTATTTTATTTTATTTTTAGGGAAAATTTAAGAAACAAAGTTCGCAAATTCAAAAGTAATTTATTATTAAATTAAAAATCTAATTGCAAGAATGTTGATAAATAAAATAAACTCTTTTTTAAAATTTGTCCTAAATTTTGTTTTTATATAAAAAATCATAATTAACGCATATGCTTATCAGATATTGTAACTCGTATTACTGGAGTTTGGCCTTTTGATCATCAGCTCAAACCTTCCCTCCCTATTCTTACCTGTCCTCGACGCGTCCTCCACGGCAACACCGCCGCCGGTACTCTCTCTCTATACACATATATTTACTGTTTTGTCCTCCTCCTTTGTCTTCGATACCATATTGCTTTTTTAGTTTTTATTTTTTTCGGCCTCATAGATTCTTGCTTTGAATTCACGGTGATCTTAATATCGATAGCTAAGGAAAACAAAATCTGTAATAATATATATTTCGTGGCTTTCTTAATGTTAGGCTTGAATAAATTGATTGCTTATTTAAAATCTGAGTAAAAAATCCCAAATTTAACCTTGAATTATGCTCCATCTCGAACTTGAACTTGAAATGAAGTTTTGGTAATCTGGGTTGGTCGATTTTTGTTGGTTTTAACAATCTATGAGAACGTTAGCTTCAAATTTGAGGGATTTTCTTAAGATAAGAATATATGCTAATGGAACCAGATTGATAAATTCATAATAATTTAGTTGTGTTAGAAATTAAGCAGAATCTTTGAAACAAAAATGCAGGGAAATACTTTTTACCTAATCAATCTCGCTAAGCTCGATAAAACTTTATTGTCAAAACTCTGTGCCTGCTGGTGCATTGCATGTACATGATATAATGATATGACAATGGTGATAAATGGTGGTTTCAGCTTTGAGTTATTGCGTGTGGGTTATTGTTTAGATAATAATATTATAATTCATATCTTGAATCCTCACCTAATAGCTTAAGCTTTTGAGTTGAAATGTTTCTTGAACAATTTGAACTTGTTCTTATAATGCTTTGTAGGTTATCCAATTGTCAATCTTTATGATTTTATAAAGGTGTCTCATATGTTCTGAGGTGATTTTAGTTTCTGGCTACTTTAAAACATCCTGAAGACTGGCATCACAGGGACAATCCTGTAATGATACTGCCCTGAAGGCTATAGGGGTTTGTTTTGGTCATGGTAAGAGGGAATGTGTGTACTGTTGAAACAGATTGTTTAGAAAGCTTGGAAACCTTTCTTTAGATTTAAACGGAAAATAGAATAGACACTTTTTTTTTTTTTACTTTTATCCATCGTAGTGTACATTGTTTCACACTTGGAGTGTTTCCATAGATTGATTGGAACACCAATCTGCATCTCAGGACTCTGATTGAAAATTAAACCTTAATGCTTATGCAGACCTGGGAGAATTGTCATGTCTGCAAGAAGGCATATTCCACCAACTTTAGAAGGGCATGCTATCCAAGCACCTGGGATGATGCGTCATGGCCCGTTTCCTGCTGGCCACCGGACATTGGAGCCACTATCTCGTTCCGATCTTCTAGAGCATAAGATTGCTGCTCAGGCTGCAGACATTGAACAACTTGCAGGGGATAATAATAGACTGGTTACTAGTCACATGGCCATGAGGGAGGACCTTGCTGCTGCTCAGCAGGAAGAGCAAAGGCTCAAGGCACATATTAGAAGCTTCCAGACTGAAAGTGATATCCAGATCAGGCTTTTGCTGGATAAAATTGCAAAAATGGAAAAAGACATCAGGGCTGGTGAGAACGTGAAAAGGGACCTCAAACAGGCACATGTGGAGGCACAGAACTTGGTCAAAGAAAGACAAGAGCTTGCCAAACAAATCCAACAGGCTTCGCACGAGTTGCAGAAAACCCACACTGATGTAAACAGTCTACCAGACTTGCGAGCTGAGCTTGATAATTCAAGGCATGAACTCAAGAAGTTAAGGTAGTAATACATCCGTCTCAAGTTTTTAATAGTAGTTGCTTCCTCATGGACCTGAAATCTGTGGCTAAATAGTGAACCTCTTACCAAACCCTTCATGATGTTTAATTCTATACTAGAAATAAACTACCACTGACTAGAGTTTGTTAATAATCCAAAACACCACCAATTACCGGCTCCATCATCCAGAGATGGATGGTTCAGGACCTAGTTGCATAGGATATTTTCTCCCCTTTTTTTTATCTTTGAGGAATCATGATCGTAATACTAACATTGAATGGTGCTTTCATGGTGTGGTTATTTATTTGACTGTTCTGTTACTAATTAAGGTTTATCTGAGTCTAACGTGCTGGGTAATACTGATTCTCTTGCCTTATGCAACTTTAATATTTAAACTAGTCCCTGATTTCTGTGACATGGCATGATTGCTGTGTAAATGGAGGATTTGTGAGGAAACCAAATACAAGTGGATAGTGGGGAATAAAAGGTTAACTGGAACACACTTGCATCAGCTTTGAAAGTAATGGATGGTACAGCAGTTGATTATACATTAGTGTTTATCTTCTCTGTGAGCATGATGGTTATGTAGTGTACACTGATCAAATGGTGCTGAATATCAGCACAAAAAAAAAAAAAGGATTTGTTTTTTTCTGTTAAAATAATTTCACTGTGAAGTACAATGTACAGTTTATTAAGTTCTAACTTACATCTACATTTTTTTTTATCTGCTCTTTTGGTGAAAAGAGCTACATTCGAGTATGAAAAAGGCTTAAATATAGAGAAGGTGGACCAAATGCGAGCAATGGAACAGAGTCTCAAAGGGATGGCAAGAGAAATGGATAACTTGCGCCTTGATGTCTTGAATGCTGAGACCAGAGCACGTAGTAACTTTTTGTTATATATAAATATGGTGGTCGTATACTTTGAAATATGTTTTGATTACTTTTTTAACATAATTCTGGTGCTGATCTGTGTTATTTTAGCTCCAAACCAATATTTTGGTGGCTATGCGAATCCTGATGCTTCATACCCACCCCCTGTACAAGGTGGTGGCACCTATGCTGATGGATATGGGAGGCCGTTTGTTCACATGGGTGTTGGGCCAGCAGGGGAAGGGTTAATTCCTTACAACACTAGCAACAGTGTAGTGTCCAGTACGGCTAGGTTTGGTGGTGCAGCAATGTCTACTACTGGTGGTGGTGCTCAATGGGCAGGGCCTTTTGATCCTTCTCTTTCTCGGGGGTGAACAATTGATCAGGAGCTATCCAAAAGCTTTTCTGCCTGCCTTGCATTGGCATCAGTTTCTACAAGGCGAACATGCTTGTCTGATGAAGCAGTGTTCAGTAGAGGCTTTTCACAAGCTTTAGCTGCCTTACAATTGGCTCTGCATTTGTAAAATGCACAATTCCGCCATTGTTATTGTGTATATTATAGATTATTAGATGTTTTCTTAACTTGGTAGCCAAAGTGACATGTGGCATTGCAATGTAATCTTGCATAGTTCATCAAGAAGCTCCAACTTGGCAGAACCTTATAATTTTGCATCCCCTTTGATGCTGTGGTACAGTATGTTGAGATTCATTGACATGTTCTTTGAGGAATCAAACTGGACTTCAGGAATTGAATTCTTTAGTTTCTTTCATTCTTTCCAAACATCAGTCTTATTGAATCAATATAAAAGGGTTATTAATCTCAGCTGTAGAATGGAGTCTGCCTTCCCCCTCGATCAGAATTATCTTTTTCCCAGTCTATAAAAAAAGAAGGTTTGGAGTATACTCCACATGGCTAGATAAGCTTGTCGTGCCCGCAGAGTCAGGACTCAGGAGACTTGATCTAAATTTGTAGATAGGCTTATTCCCTTGTCTCTAGCTAAAGTTGCAGGCTGCTAATGTCTACAGATCAGACTAGATCCGTATCTGCCTTTATGCGCTTGGTGGGTGAGGTTAGCTTTGAGTGAAGTTATTTTTATTTTTATTTTTTTATTTTTTTTTGTTGGGATTGAGTGAAGCTCGTTGAAGAAAAGAATGTGGCCTCTGACCGCTAAAAAAAAATCCCAGAATACATGCTAATTCAAATCATAAATTAAAAATATAAAATAACAACAATTTGGGGGAAAAAAAGAGCGCACTCAGGTGACCAACACCCCAGAACAAAAGAAGAAAATCATTCTTATTACAAAAGACAAATTGAAATACAAAATTATTCTGGAAAGACAGAAAAGCTTACCCTTTTCTTGAAAATGGTGGGGCTACACTACGCAATAAGGAAAGCACTACTTCTCTTTCTTGAATTGGTGGAGAAGGATTAATGATTTGCAGTCTTTGTTTTCATCAATTGTAGTGCTCCCACATGACCATAACGAATAATAATATATGAGCAATAATAAGAAGCAAGCCCATCAAGATGAGTAGGACGCCGAGATTCCTCCATTTGCTTTCCATTACTCTCACAAATCCATGTCTACAAGATCCACAGTTGTAACACAAGATACTTTGATCATTCTGCCATGTAGCACAGTCGCTATATCGCTGCTGCGATTCATCGACTGCCCCTTCAACTTTTGTCCAGAATGTGGCATTCACATACTCCATTTGACATGTTGATGGTGGCTTGCAACATCCATCCTTCCATGTAACAAAATAACAAAAATCTTAAACCGGGAAGCAGAACTTATAATATGCATATGATAGAAGATATCTGTCTTCTTAGATTAAAGAAAGAAAGAAAGAGATTAGGTTTATTTAAAGATTTGAATCAGGTGATTATATAACAAATAAATTATATCATGCATAAGGATAACAAATCTATGCACATATATAACATGCATGCTAGAAATGAAACTACCTCTATGGATGATAATTTCTTGATACTGAAATCAAATGCTTTGAGATTCAACGACCTGGACACCAAATCATCGCATGTTCCAGTACTGTAGATGCATGATTTAATATTTTCCCAGTTTTCATTATGGCGAACTTTCTCTCTGAACCAATTTGGTGTAGCCATCAATCTCCTGCTCTCCAGCTTGTTCGCTCCCACAAGTGCAAGTCCCATTGTGAGCATCACGATCAATGGCACCATAACTAGAAAAAATCCCGGCACAGGAAACCGTGATCTCAGCAACACAGCAATGCTGCTAATCAAGGAAACGAAGATCAATCCAATGCCAATGCCAATCTGTAATCTTGGTAGCCTTAAGAGCTTCTCACAATCGTAATCTTTCATGTAAAGCAACCAGATAGCGGAGGCAAGAATCAGAACAGAAAGAACAAACGTGATAATTGATAATAAGCCTGCATAGTTTTTTACTCGATTTACTCTCTCAGACTTTGGGTTTTCCGCTACATGTTTATTGGTTTTGGTAGTTTCCTCGGCTATCGTCATTGCTAGAGGATCTATAGGGTTAGTATTTTCGGCCATGATAGAGATGAGCTGAGACAAAAGAAGATTAATTAATAGCTTCGTTCACTTCTTGTCTCTCTTATCCACTTCGTTAACAACTTTTCTGTTGGAGCATTCTCACTTGTTGTATACCAAGTCAAGTTTGTTTAAGGAGAATGGATAAATGAGAGAAAATAGATCCTAAAAAATAGTAAGATCAGTCAATATTGTTTGAGAGATCCCCTTAAGAATTAACATTCTTAATTCGACAAGTATCTTTGGTCATTGTTAATTCCAATAAACTATATATTTTATTAACTAATCAAAATCACCCACTCATGTATGAAGAAAGATTTCTTGACTCGTTACCTTTCTTCTTTTTAAGAGACATATCGTACATGTTCAAATTTATTTATTTCATCATCATTATAAACAAATTTACCAGCATAATAAACCTCAAAAAATCTAAATCACAAAATCAAACCATGTAATCCTTGACTTTAATACATTTTTTTTTAAACCAATATTGAGGTTTTAAACAACCCCTATAGAACATTTCTCATAAAGTGAAAATTGTTAACACCAATTTCAATTATTTTAGTGGTTACAATTGATATATATATAATGATGACTTTCTCTCTGTATAGCAAAGTCTAATAATTGTTTTCTTTTATAAAATAGGAATTAAGAAATATGAAAAATATTATATGAATATTAAATTTTGAAAAACTAATTGGGCCAATTACCTATTAACTGACAAATAACTGGGACCAAATTTAATTCTTGTATGAAATTCATAAATTGACACATATTTTATGTGTATTGTTTTCTATTTTTCTGTTCCAGTATTGTCACTTGTTGTGTACCAAGTCAAGTTTGTTTAAGGAGAACAAATAAGTGAGAGAAAAGAGATACTAATAAACAGTAAGATCAATCAATGTTGTTTGAGAGATCCCATGAAGAATTAGTATTCTTAATTCGACGAGTATCTTTGGTCATTGTTAATTCCAACAAACTGTATATTTTATTAACTAATCAAAATCACCCACTCATGCATGAAGAAAGATTTCTTGACTCATTACCTTTCTTCTAATCAAGAGACATATCGTACTTGTTCAAATCTATTTATTTATCATCATTATAAACAAATTTACCAGTATAATAAACCCCAAAAAATCTAAATCACAAAATCAAACCATGTAATTCTTGACTTTAATACATTTTTTAAAAATCAATATTGAGGTTTTGAACAACCCATATAGAACATTTCTCATAAAGTGAAAATTGTTATATATATATATATATATAATGATGACTTTCTTTCTATATAGCAAAATCTAATAATTGTTTTCTTTTATAAAATAGGAATTGAGAAATAAGAAAAATAAAGGTTTATATGAATATTAAATGTTGAAAAATTAAAGGGACCAAATACCTATTAACTGACAAATAACTGGGTCCAAACTTAATTCTTGTATGAAATTCATAAATTGCCACATATTTTAACTGTATTTTTTTCTAGTTTTCTATTGCAGCATTGTCACTTGTTGTGTACCATGTCAAGTTTGTTTAAGGAGAACAAATAAGTGAGAGAAAAGAGATACTAATAAACAGTAAGATTAGTCAATTTTGTTTGAGAGATCCCATCAAGAATTAACATTCTTAATTCGACGAGTATCTTTGGTCATTGTTAACTCCAACAAACTGTATATTTTATTAACTAATCAAAATCACCCACTCATGCATGAAGAAAGATTTCTTGACTCGTTACCTTTCTTCTTATCAAGAGACATATCGTACGTGTTCAAATCTATTTATTTCATTATCATTATAAACAAATTTACCAGCATAATAAATCCCAAAAAATCCAAATCACAAAATCAAACCATGTAATCCTTGACTTTAATACATTTTTTAAAAAAGAATATTGAGGTTTTAAACAACCCCTATAGAACATTTCTCATAAAGTGAAAATTGTTAATATCAATATCAATTATTTTAGTGGTTACAATTGATATATATAATGATGACTTTCTCTCTATATATTGCAAAGTCTGATAATTGTTTTCTTTTATAAAATAGGAATTGAGAAATAAGAAAAAAAGGTTTATATGAATATTAAATTTTGAAAAACTAAAGGGACCAATTACCTATTAACTGACAAATAAAAGGGACCAAACTTAATTCTTGTATGAAATTCATAAATTGCCATATATTTTACCTGTATTTTTTTCTATTTGGTGCCATGTCTTTCAATTAAACCCTTTGTTAAAAAAAAAAACAAAAACAAAGAAGCATTTGGGTATTAGTTTGGGCTGAAAAAAAGAGAAGCAATTCAATAAAAACAATTTTAAGAACCAAAATAAAATCTTAGAAAAAGTTGATTGCTTCAATCCCTAGTTATTTGTGATAGAATGCATAATGAAAAATACATTATAAAATTTTCTCATTGGTTAGTTTTCTTTATAATGTTCACATGGCTCATTTAAAGTCAATTTTAAAGTCAATTTTGTAGTTGCAAATCCTTCCCTAATTTTTCATTATAAACAAATTTACCAACATAATAAGTCATCAAAAAAAGATTGGAGAGAAAAAGGTTTTAGTTAGTTGCATTCCGACCATAAAAAAAAGCTCGATCTTTGTACCAATAATTTTGTTTTGATGAAGAGAGATCAATGAAGGTGATTTTTACCTAAAACCATGAGAAAGAAAACAAATCAGAGTCCATTAAGGTTTTTATTTTATTTGATTTGATTTGATTATTGGTTTTTAAATTGATTAAATGGTTTTATGATTGACAAACTGATTGTTTAGGCTCCTACAATGTTTTTGAAATGTGTTTTAGTTAAAACATGTCGAGAATTGAGTTTTGAGATTTCAAAATTCAAATCTTGATTTTTTTTTATAATAAAAAAATGTTATACTAGACAGCACATGGTTTTCCAAGCAAACTTCATTTCTTTTATTGGATATTTTTTTTAAATGTTTTATGCACGTGACTTTCTTTTATGGTTCATTTTTTTTTATATTTTTCTTTTAAATTTTTTGAATAAGACTCTATTTAGATAAAAGTATTAAAATGATATTTAGTCATTTATCCTAAAATCATATTTAAATAATTATCTTATTATGTCATAGTTTTCAAATAAGATTGAAGCATTTTATAGTAATATTAATAATTCCTTATGAAAATAATTATATATGAAAAAATATAAAATTTATATATGAAAATAATTATCCTATTATTTTATACATGTCAAATTCATTTAAATAATATCCTATTTTATAAAATTTATATTTAAAAAAAATAATATTTTCTAGGTAGTCTTATAGGCCCATAAAATCTCATTAAGTGAAGAGAAATAGAATTTCTTCAATAGATATCTTCTAGATAGTCTTATAGGCCCATAAAATCTTATGAAGCAACTTAACCCACTTTCTATTGTCTTTTGTTATCTTTTTCTTAAGTCCATTGAGCAAGACCTTATTAGCGAGTTTAATCTAGCCTAAAAAAATATATAATAACCAAAGTTTTTATTCTACATTGTGAAAAATAAAATTAAAATAATAAAATTTTAAGCTGTGAAAAATCCAACAAAAAATTTTACACTGTTAGTAGACCTTACTTTACACTGTGAAAAATCCAACAAAAATATATAACAACCTTATTAGTAGACCTTATTTTACATGCACGAATCCATGAACATGCTATAAAATTAATAAGAAACCTAAAAAAAAATATAAAAAAGGTACAAGCGTTTGCACTACTTGTACAAAAAATCCAACCAGACAATTTCCTGAGAAAAAAATAAAAAAAAATGATTTTTTTTTTTTTAAATTACAAGTCTTCTCTGAAGCTAAAAAAAAAGAAGCCACCGATTTTAGTTTTTTAATCATGAAAACCATGACTTGAGAAAGTGGAATGCATAGCTTGTATTTCACGGCAAATGTGAAACATTCAAAGCCACTCCTGTATTTTTCGTGTCTTTTATCGAGAATTCTGCAAGGTGATGGAAGCTTTTTCTATAACAACTTCTCTTGTTTGAAATTAAAACATACGTCATGGAAAGTGCTTGGCCTACTTGGTGCTATGTCCAAAAATTATTAAGGTAGTCTTAGGGTTTTTTTATATCATTATTATAAATAATAGGTGAAAATAATTAGAAGTGAGACGCGTTGGTTGCACGTTTCTACAAGACTGCGGAAAGATCTCGATCCTAACCGACAGCGTTACCACGTCGATAAGCCTTCAAGGGTGACACGCGGTAGGTGCTTATTGACGGTATTGCCCATGGGAGCAGCAGAAGACTCTTGTTTTTTTGGACACTCGAAGAAGGACAAATTACTGGCCGGAATGGATAACAAGCCCCGCGCTCTCACTCTCTCCCCTTTTTTCTTTTTCTTTTTTAAATTAAATTTATTTTTTGTTAAAGTTATTTTTTGTGTCAATTGCAATTTTTTTTTAATTTTAATTAATATTTTTTGTTTTGTGTCATTTATATTATTGATTTTATTTTTATTTTTCGATATTTAATTTATTAGAGAATGAGTTTCACAATTTTATGATATATTGTACTTCGTGTCTAATTACTAATGTCATAAGTTTAAAAGTTGATAGATTTATATATATTTTTAATTTATTATTTAATATTATTTTCATAAAAAAACTGTTTTGTAATTTTTTTAATTAAATTATATTAATTTTATAATGAAATATAAATTTAACAAGTAAACTGATTAGATTTTTATTGCCCATATCATATTACTTGTACTGTTTATTTATTTATTTATTAGCAGTAACTGTTTGTATTTTCATTCGTACACGTTGACAGAAACTATTTATTTCTATCCGTTAATACTGTAAAATCTCAACCACGTGTGTCTCAGCAAACCTATCCTCAGGAAACAGGCCCAATTTTAATATTTTTAAATTCAAAGATTACGCGTCGCTTAGCGCGTGTAGCTGTGTAACTTGCCCCTCTATGTAACCTCCTTCGTTCCCAATCATAACTCCCTTCCCAACCCAGCAACACTCTTTTCTTTTTCTCTTATTTTCTGAGCAAGCAAACAACAACAATGTTCCGTTTAAGCAACAACTTGGTAGGAATCCTGAACTTCATTACATTCCTGCTCTCAATCCCCATCCTGTGGGCAGGGATCTGGTTAAGAAACAAAGGAGCATCCGATTGCGAGAAATTCCTCGACACACCTGTAATAGTTCTTGGTGTCTTTCTCTTAGTGGTCTCACTAGCTGGTCTGATTGGCGCGTGCTGTGGCGTGTCATGGCTCCTCTGGATGTACCTCGTGGTCATGTTTCTCCTCATTGTCCTACTCTTCTGCTTCACGATTATAACTTTTGTGGTGACCAACAAAGGCGCTGGTAAAGTTTTGTCTGACAAAGGGTACAAGGAGTATAAGCTGGGTGATTATTCGAATTGGTTGCAAAAGAGAGTGACCAGTGAGAAGAATTGGAGAAAGATTAAGAGTTGTTTGATCGATTCTAAAATTTGCAGTGATTTTCAACAGAGATATTTGAATGATTCTCTCACCGTTCTCTACACTCGCCATTTATCTGCTCTTCAGGTTTTCTTTTAATTTGTTCTACTCGCTCTCTTTTTGGATATTTTATCTTTCCATTTCCTTCGTTATTGTTAGATTTTGCATCATTGCTGTTGTTGAGAGTAGAAGTTTTGGATGTTAAAAAGAAATATTTTTTTTTATTTATCTTCCTTTTTTTGAAATCTTCTTCTGTGTTTATTATGATATATTTTTTTCCACTAATATTAGTAATTTTGTTTTGAATTTCCTATTGGAGAAACGACATGTCACTAGTGAGTCATGCTGAATCACTGGTCGTTTGTATAATTTCTGTGTAATTTGTGATTAGGAGCATGTACTTTTCAAGTATTTTATCTATATATTTTTTTATTTTTCGAAATCTATTTTGTAATATCAACATAATAAAATCATATAAAAACACTAAAAGAAATAATTTCATTTAAAAACGTTTTTGAAAGGCAAAAACAAAAGTGCTCTAAGAATGTTGTGATTAATGATTTTGATTGAGAGACTGGGTTTTGGTCTGAAACATCATTCGATATTTTTCACTAATAAAAAGAGTATTCTTTGAAATAGGTAAAGGAAGTATTAAAATATTTCTCTAGGGCAGTTCGCTGTTGTTTCTAGTTTATTGTAGCTAGAGGAAGAAAAGCAAGAGCACTTTTGGTGAATTTTATGAAGAATATGATTCTTTTTTTGTGGGTTCCTGTTATCATATGTTGTTTTAGATAAGAACATGACTTTTTTAGGGTAAAAGAATAAAAGAAAAGCATCTGCGCCACCCACCTTTCGATGTTTACTTTACATGTTCTTGAGATTTTGTTCCTGTGTGCTGATATATGAATGAAATATACCCCTGTTTTATTTCTCAATTACCATTGCCTATTTACCTTTGATTATTACAATTTTTATTTATCATCTACTAATTGTTTTCATGTGGGGTCTCTATTCCTTCGTGGCCTTTCACATCCTTATGAATCGAGTTGCTGCTGTTTTGTGTTTGTATGCCTGCACCGGGGCACCTTCTGTGATTTTAACTTGGATTGAGGACCTTTCAGTATAAATGCGGAAGTTCATTTTCTTATGTTTTTTGGGAATTGTGGTCGATGCTTTTTCCTTTTCTTATTATTTTATTTATATTCATGGCAATGGTAGAACAATATGAACTTTGATTACCCGGACAAGAAAATGCAGATTCGTTTCTTTTAGCCAAATGGGTTATTTCATTGAGTTGATATGTGATCTTTCTAGCTGAATTGTTTCTATGAGATTTCGGTAATCAGCCGTTCTTCAATTCTGACGTGTATATATATAATAACTACGTTTATTTAGATATTGCAGGCACACACTTCCTCTTCATGAAGTGGTGGACGTATAATAACTGGGTTCTGATGTTGTTTATTTATGGTTTTGCAGGCTGGCTGCTGTAAGCCACCGGATGGCTGTGGCTTTACTTATCAAATCCCGACCACCTGGGTCAAGACAGCCACAAATGCCACCTCCGATCCTGACTGTAATTCGTGGGATAATCAACAAAAAGTTCTCTGCTTTGACTGCAACTCCTGCAAGGCTGGGCTGCTGGACAACCTCAGGAGAGATTGGAAGAAGGTGGCCGTCATCAACATTATATTCCTTGTGTTCCTCATCATCGTGTATTCCATTGGATGCTGTGCATTCAGGAACAACAGAAGCGAGAATGCGTACTTTTCTGGGTGGAAGCACACTTAACTTGGGAGAATTCTTGCAGCTTGCATGGATGCAGAAAGTAGCGACGCTAATTAGGATTAGTTGTGGGCATGTGCTGCTCCCTCTGTTTTATATTTTTTCCTTTCCCGCAGGTGGTTTCTTATATAGTAGCTAGCATGTGTATGCCTTTCTTTCAGTATCCTTGTGAACATATTGCTTTTATATGTCTCATATGATGCGGATTTCATTAAAATAAAACTAAAAGATAGGGGAAACTGCTTCCACCTGTCTCTGTTAGTATTGTGAATTATAATAGTAATATATATATATTTTTTTCTATTTGGCTATTTCTCACGTTCATAAGCACTATGAATTATAATAGCAATTTTCATATATAGGTTATTAATCATTAGTAGTAGTTTAATGCTCAATTTTGTGATATATTTTTATTACCATATAGTTAAATAAAAAATAATTTAAATAATTAAAGAGTAATTCAATATTCTATTCTTTGATTTTCAGGTCTGATGTGCTGATCTAAGTTATCAAATCTACATGTTGAGTGGGTTTACTTATTAAGCCTGGCATTTGATTGATTCATTTTTTTTCTAATTGTTTTTTATTTCTCTTTTTCAATATATTGGATCGATTGAGAAATAAAATTACTGGTTTATTATTTTTTAGTTATGATGATCTTAAATAATTTTTCTTTTAGGGTTGATTCTTGATTTTGCAATCATTTATTTTTATCACAAAATTAAAGAAAAATATTTTATAAAAACAGCAAAATTATAAAATCTATTAAATTAAATGTTAATTATAATTCTCTACTGATTTCTATCACGAAATCTATCCCCAAACACATAGACCATTTAATCCCACACATCTTATATATTGATGATGAAAACTTCAATTCTAGAACAATGGAGAATTTAGAACATACCGTTGTCCATTTTGATCTTGAACTGTTGCATAGAATCCTTTGATAGACACTTTGTTGATCTTCTCCTCTATACCTTCTCTTTGCAGAATCCCTTTGATGGAGAGGAATTCAATTTCGGTTTTCTCTCTAATAATTCTCAATGTTCAGTTATTGTCCCTCCTTACAAATGAATAACCACCCCTTATTTATACCCACCGAATGGGTGTCAAGATATGGGAAGGTTTGTGTCTTTTAATTAAAGACATTGTATTAATTCAATAACTTTATTTTATACACATACATATATTTAAAATCATCAATATATGTATGTATACAACCTTATGAGAATATATGTTATTTTATGGTTAGAGGAGAGGGTCTCAACGTACCCATTCTAATACTCGTTTATTGAGACCGATCCATCACGGTTTCGCTTTAACGTATTAGAATCCATAGACTTTACAAAGAACTTGAACTTTAATGATCGGACCGTTAATACATCGGCCACTCCAAGGGAAATATTCTTACATTCTCCCACTTGGCCGTTGTGTTAACTTTATAGTCCAATTCCCTTTCATGCGCATCTTTACATCAAGTTCAATATATCGTAAGTGCCATACAAACCAGAGTTAGCCGAGTCATGGCGGTTGCCCATCATTTATTGTGATGGGGTCCCTTCCAAGTACCACACACCAACTCCAACTTTACTACTTCTTTTCTATTGAGATTTCACTATAATTCTCAAAAACTTTATGTTGAGAGAAACCATAATTCTCAACTTTATATGTTATCTAAAAAAAAAACTTTACATGCATAACTATTATGATAACATTATTTAATTACAGAAAAACACAAACTTTAATGACATCATCTTTGAGTAACAATTTTACATGAGCACAAGCAAGGTCTTATCTATTATGCCCATTTTTTCTACATGGCCAATAAATATACCGGGCGGTAATCCTTTCGTCAAAGGATCTGCCAACATCATATTTGTCCTTATATGCTCAAAAGTCACTCTGCGTTTCAGCACTTCTTCCTTTACAGATAAGTATTTAATTTCCATGTGCTTAGCACCTTTCGAATACTTGTCATTCTTTGAGAAGAAGACTGCTGCGGAATTATCACAGTAAATTCTCAGCGGCTTGGCTATACTGTCAACGATTCCAAGCCCTGAGATAAGGTTCCGCAGCCACAATGCGTGAACCGTGGCTTCAAAGCATGCCACAAATTCGGCCTCCATGGTGGAAGTAGCAATGACAGACTGCTTTCCACATTTCCATGAGACTGCTCCCCCAGCTAAGAGGAACAGATAGCCAAACGTCGACTTTCTACTGTCGACGCAGCCGGCATAGTCTGAATCTGAGTATCCGACGATTTCTATATTGTCGGATCTCCTGTATGTAAGCATGTACTCTTTGGTGCCTTGCAAGTACCTGAGAACTTTCTTTGCAGCTTTCCAGTGATCCATTCCGGGATTACTTTGATACCGGCCCAACATACCAACAGCAAAACTGATATCTGGCCGAGTACATGTTTGAACATAGTTCAAACTCCCAACCACTGAAGCATACATAATTCTTTCCATTTCTTTACGTTCCAATTCATTTTTCGGGCATTGCATTTTGCTGAATTGATCCCCTTTCTGAATTGGAGCCTTTCCAATGGAACATTTATCCATCCCATATCTCTTTAGAACTTTATTTATATATCCTTTCTGAGACAAACTTAACAGTCCTTGTGATCTATCACGGATTATTTCTATCCCTCACATAAGATGCCTCACCCATATCCTTCATTTCGAAGTTACTAGAGAGATATTTCTTTACGTCACTTAACATTCCCATGTCATACGCAGCTATTAGTATGTCGTCAACATATAATACCAGAATGGCAAACTTGCTCCCACTAACCTTCATGTAGATGCATCGATCAACGATGATCTCTACGAAACCATACGACAATATGGTATCATTAAATTTTATATACCATTGTCTGGAAGCTTGTTTCAATCCATATATTGACTTCCTAAGCCTACACACAAGATTTTCTGTTCCTGTGGCCACAAAACCTTCAGGTTGGTCCATATAAATTTCTTCCTCAAGCTCTCCATTCAGAAAGGCGGTTTTAACATCCATTTGGTGAAGCTCTAAATCATAATGAGCCACCAATGCCAAAACAATTATTAAGGAATCCTTCTTTTAAACTGGAGAGAAGGTTCCGTATAGTCAATGCCATCCTTTTGAGTGAAACCTTTAGCAACAAGGCGAGCCTTGTACTTTTCTAAGTTGCCTTTAGAATCCCGTTTGGTCGTAAAGATCCATTTACATCCAACAGTTTTGAAACCATCAGGCAACTCTACTAGGTCCCACACTTTGTTGACATTCATAGAAGAAATTTCTTCTTCTGCAGCATTAGACCATTTTTCAGAATTTTCGCTTTCCATGGCTTTTCTGAATGTTTTCGGTTCTTCATTAAGACTAAGGTCGCATTCACTTTCAACATCGTAAACCACATAGTCATCTGTAATGGCGGATCTTCTTTCCCTTATAGATCACCTCAATGGTACTTGTGACACGATGTTCTGTTCTTGAATTGCGATAGGTTCATTTTCGATTTCCTGGTTTAGTGGGACCGTATGTTCCTCATTCTGTTGTTATATTTCGGTATTTGGTTGTACACCACAGGAATAACAACTTGGGTCGGAACTACGGGTGAAGAATCTTCTACCCGAATTTCTTTTATGTTCACTCCCCTAGATTCTGAACTCCCACTAGTGTCACCATTTTCAATGAACCTAGCATTACCCGTCTCAACAATTCTCGTACTATGATTAGGACAGTAAAAGACAAATCCCTTAGACTTTTCCGGATAGCCAATAAAATATCCACTGACCGTCCTTGAGTCTAATTTCTTTTCATGTGGGTTATACGGCTTTACTTCCGCTGGACATCCCCAAACACGTAAATGTCTTAAACTGGGTTTCTTTCCTTTAAATAGTTCAAATGGTGTCATTGGAACTGCTTTACTAGGAACCCGGTTTAATATATACGTCGCAGTCTTTAATGCGTATATCCACAACGACATGGGAAGTTTGCAATTACTTAACATACTCCTAACCATTTCCATTAATGTACGGTTACGCCTTTCAGCTACACCATTCTGCTGAGGTGTTCCCGGCATTGTGTATTGCGCACAAATGCCTTTACTTGCTAGAAGTTTTGCAAATGGACCTTGACATTGTCCACTTTCGGTGAATCTACCGTAAAACTCACCACCTCTATCCGATCTCACTACTTTCACTTTCTTTTCTAATTGCCTTTCCACTTCATCAATGAATAATTTCAGTACATTCACCGACTCAGCTTTATCATGCAATAAATAAGTGTATCCATAACGTGAGTAATCGTCAATAAAAGTGATAAAGTATTTTTCACCACTCCATGACGGAGCATCGAATGGGCCATAAATATCCGTGTGTATCAACTCTAAAAGTTGACTACTTCTTGTGGCGGGTTTCTTTGTGATGTGTTTGGTTTGCTTTCCTTTAATGCATTCTATACACACATCTAAGTCACTAAAATCTAATGGAGGTAATAATTCTTTATTTATTAACCTCGTCATCCTTTCTTTAGATATGTGACCTAATCTTTTATGCCACAAGAGAGCTGATTTTTCATTTGATGCACTACGTTTAATTTCTTGATTCTCAACATTAAACAAAGATTCAGAAAAACATTTATCAAGATTAAACCTGTACAGTGAATCAACCAAAGTACCATTACCATAAAAGTAGTCTTTTCGATACAAAGAAAATACACCATGTCTAATCTTAAAGTCAAATCCTAAATCGTCCAACCTACTTACTGAAACAAGATTTCTAGCACATTCAGGTACAAAGAGACAATTTTCAAGATCTATAAAACAACTAGTGTCAAAGATCAATCTGTACGTCCCAATGCCTACTATCCGCGCCTTCATCCTGTTTCCCATGAACAAATAACTTTCAGTTCCTTTTAAAGGCTGGATCGTACTGAATCCCTGTTCAATATGAGATACATGAGTAGATGCACTAGAATCAAGCCACCAAGTATTTCTAGGCACTTCTACAAGATTTAATTCGGAACAAACAAATAAATGTTGTGTACCTTTCTTATCAAACCATGCCTTCCTTCTAGGACAGTCTTTCTTTATGTGTCCCTCCTTCTTGCAGAAGAAACACTTGACCACTTTACGGATTTGACTTTCAGGTCCTTTGAAGATACCCTTATCCTTCCTTTTGTCCTTCATACTTGGTTTCTTAAAGCTGCTACCTGCTTTGTTTAGTCCAACGATGAGTGCAACTTGATTTTTTTGCTTCTTTAACCTCGCCTCCTCCTGTATGAGCATGGCCTTCAATTCCTGAAAGTTCCATTTATCCTTTATGGTGTTGTAATTCACCTGGAACTGGCCATACTCTGGAGGCAGAGAGTTAATGATAAACTGAATCAAGAAAGATTCATGCACCTCCATCCCCATGGACGTCAATCGTGATGCCAGATTAGACATGTGCGTGACATGTTCATGGATTGTCTGAGACCAATCGAACCTCTTCGTAGTCAGCTCGCTCATTAGGCTGCCTACAATCGATTTGTCAGCCACATCCGATTGGGATTGTGCCTTTATTTTCAGAATGAATTCCCTTGCTTTCTCTGTTTTAGGCATAGATGGCTTTATACTTTCCGCCATCGACATCCTCAGTAAGTTCAGGCACAGCCGGTTAGAGTGCTCCCACATCTCATAACGAGACTTTTCCAATTCTGAGCTCTCATCCGTAATGGCTGCTGGCTCCTCATCTGTGAGTATGGCTTGGTCTAGGGACATTACACCCAAAGAAAACCTTATCTGTTCAGACCATTCCTCATAGTTGAGTCCATTAAACTTTACCACAGAATTTGCAGAAGCAAACAAACTTGATGAAGCTGCAAAATTTTCAACGTGCTTACCGTTAGTGCTTTGAAACTTTAATAGATTCATCAACCAATAAAATCTAAACACTTTACTTGTATGTATTTAAGAAACCTATGGGCAATACATTAAATACATACACTTTGCATGATGCTTGTTTAGATTTTCGTTAATAATTAATCAAGTCATACATACAACCGATAACAATGCTACCTGTGGGTATACACATTATCGACCGTAGCATAAATGATTAATACTTTATGCGTTACTTATTACACCCAATGATCCACCTGTGGGTGATCTCCTAGGATATATTAAGTAATTAATTGATCAATCGAAACCTTTCATGTCATTTAAGCATCATTTAATCATGATCAATTAATTAATCTTTACTTTACCGTCAAATTAAATACAACTAGATCACTGTGGTGATTAACAAGTTATACGTAATATGAACTCCTTTTAATAAGCTTTTAAATTTTATATGTATTAACATTTCGTAATACATTAGCTTAATTACTTTACGGTTTGCAGCGGAAACATTTTAACCCTTGGGTTTCTTCATGAACCGGTCGACCGCTTGGGTTACCAAGTGAACCGGTCGACCGCTTATAAGACAAATTGCATAAGGAATTAAAACCGGTTGGGTAAAAAAATGAACCGGTCGACCCACCTCCCTTTATCAAGTGAACCGGTCGACCGGTTCACTTTTACCAAGTGAACCGGTCGACCGGTTGGTTTTTTATTCATCGTCATTTATGACGAAAACCACCATTAAAACCAGTAATCTTCAAGAAATCATAACTTTTGATCTACACCCAACATTTTAACATATAATATATTGTTGGAAAGACAATCTCAGCCTCTACATTGATATAATTGTTTTCATACATTTCAATTTATCAATGTTTGATAAAATAAAACAGTAAAAGAAACGGATTTCATCACCAATCCTTTAATGGGAGATTAATGGGTTCTATTTGGCTCTGATACCATATGTTAATTATAATTCTCTACTGATTTCTATCACGAAATCTATCCCCAAACACATAGACCATTTAATCCCACACATCTTATATATTGATGATGAAAACTTCAATTCTAGAACAATGGAGAATTTAGAACATACTGTTGTCCATTTTGATCTTGAACTGTTGCATAGAATCCTTTGATAGACACTTTGTTGATCTTCTCCTCTATACCTTCTCTTTGCAGAATCCCTTTGATGGAGAGGAATTCAATTTCGGTTTTCTCTCTAATAATTCTCAATGTTCAGTTATTGTCCCTCCTTACAAATGAATAACCACCCCTTATTTATACCCACCGAATGGGTGTCAAGATATGGGAAGGTTTGTGTCTTTTAATTAAAGACATTGTATTAATTCAATAACTTTATTTTATACACATACATATATTTAAAACCATCAATATATGTATGTATACAACCTTATGAGAATATATGTTATTTTATGGTTAGAGGAGAGGGTCTCAACGTACCCATTCTAATACTCGTTTATTGAGACCGATCCATCACGGTTTCGCTTTAACGTATTAGAATCCGTAGACTTTACAAAGAACTTGAACTTTAATGATCGGACCGTTAATACATCGGCCACTCCAAGGGAAATATTCTTACATTAAAATCCATGACTTAGATTACAGGGCAATAATGAAGGTCAATCCAATATGGTTTCGTTTGTTTCAATATTAAAAAAAAACATCTTCAATATTTTTTTAAAGTTTTATAACATATTTTTTAAGGCATTTCAATTCAAAATTCGAGTTAGTTAAAAAATCAAATTCATAGATTTTAAAATAGAATGTTGGATTGAATTTAATTAATTGCTAAAACAATCTCAATTATTTTTCAAGTTTATTTAAAAAAAGAATAATTCTACCTGCAGTGGAAAATTAGAGTAGTATATTATAAATCTGCGACCTTGTTTTGAGCATGCTTCTGATTGGCTTAATGCATTGAGACAGTGCATTAACTTAATATGCGTACATTGTTCTTAGGCAGCTTCTAATACAATACAACTCCTTTGATAGATTTAGTAGCTATATTGCCCGCGCGTTACCGTGAGCATTTTTATGTATATAATTTAATATAATTAAATCAACAACGATAAATTTATATGATATAATTAAATAAAAATTATAGATTAGGAGATAAAATGTAAAAAAATTTAAGTATAGTTTATTGCGCAAGCATAGATTACATCTTTTAGAATGTAGATATTACGTCATGAAAGATCACAACAGAGCGCGAACTAACATTTTAAAAACCAGAGGAAAAAATTTTAATAAGGAAAAAAAACATTAATCACAAAATCATTATTGTGCAAATAATTAAATTATTATTATTGTTATTATCATTATTATTATTATTATTATTATTATTATTATTATTATTATTATTATTATTATTATCACTATTATGTTAATAATGAAAGAAACAAAAATAAATGAAAGACTAAAAATATCCAAGAAACTTTAACAAAAGAAAAAAAAAATTTATTATTGCTATTACTGGCAAAACAAAAAATATTATCAAATTATCGGGAGAGAAAAAAAAACAGAAGAGTAAGAACGAAAAATAATTAAATTATTATTATTATTATTATTATTATTATTATTATTATTATTATTATTATTATTATTATTATTATTGTGTTAAATACACTTATATATACATGGACAAAAGTAGGGATTATTCTAGAAATATAAAAAAATAAAAGTATAAGAGCTGAAATGAAAATCAAATATAAAGGGATTAAATTAAAAAATTAAAAGTCAAAGGGCTGAAATGCAAATTACATTTATTGTCAATTGAAATCAGAGGACAAAATTGCAAAAATCGGAACTTGTGTACCGAATTAATTGAGTTATATACAGCCAATCCGGAAATCGAAAGTAGCAGGACCGAAATGAAACTTTCACATTCAATTAATTAAAATCGGAGGACCCAATCGAACTAAATCAAAACTTATATAACAGAAATCAGGACCAAAAACCAAATTAAAAGTAGAGGGACCGCAGTGAAAAGTAACAAACAATGGGGGACTCTTCTGCACATTTACGTGCAGGAGAGAGAGAAACGTGGCCGGCGGCTTTAACAGGCCTCCTCCACGTCCACAGACATTATTAGGTTACACGCGCCACCGCGGGAGGAAGACCACGCGGAGGCTCATCGAGATCGACTCCGGTATCCAATTTCCGGTCACCGTATGACGCCGCACGCGCCACCTAAACAGGTCGTGAGGCGAAAAACTTGCTGGCGCGTGCGCCTCACGCCCTGAGAGACACGGAATAAAAAATTGAAAAAATAGGATCAATTACCGTTCTAACCCTGGACCCAATTCAATGTTTTTGTCTTATTAGGGGCTATAACCGTATTTAACTATTTCAAAAAATAATAAAAAAACAAAAAGTTGCGGCGGACCGGGTCGGACCGGCCCGGTCTGTCCGCGCGCAATTACGCCGGTGCCCCTCAGCCGAAGCCGTTATTTTGTCTTATTGTCGGGGTGAAACCATCAATACACTGTTCACAACTGATTATTTTTTTTTTAAAAAAGAAAAATCCGAAAATAACCCTCATTAACCCGCATATTTTGCCGCGCGGAACGTCTCCACACTGTCGCAATCCACAGTAAAATTAGAGAGGGTGCACAGTGCAATAGGCCACACGGATTATGTGTTTTGTAATTACCATGTAGTGGTGCAGACAGTGCAGTGATACTGATAGAAGTCAAAGGTCAAAGAAACTGGTTTCTTTTATCTAGGCTAGGGTTCTGTGGTTAGAAACTGAAGGCTGCAGACGACTTCAGATTTCATTATCTATGTGCAGGGTGAAGTCAATGCTGGGGTCTTCGGTTCTATTTGGATTTGCGTTCATGAAGATCTTTTCCAACTATTGACAGCTTGATTTTTTTTTTTTAAAACTCAGGACGAGGTGGGAATGGTGAGCTATGCTGCCATATGTGGCAGGTGGGGAATGCTCCATTTCACGTCCCTATGCAATGAGAATACAAGGAAGGAAGCTATTTCAGTGGTTGATGGCGACTGAGAAGATAAGGAAGGAAACTTGGTGTTAGCGATGATAGCTGCAGCTGAAATTTGCTTTTGATATTTGTTTGGTTATCTGCTCGTTTCGAAGTTCAGTTTATATAACATATTTTGTAATTTTTTATATATTTTAAATATATCCATTAATTATCTCATAATGTATATATCATTTAATCATTTAATCAACTAAATTAAGCCAAAAGATATTCAAAAAGAGAAAAAAGTGCTTTTACCAACTGAATTACGCTTTCATGGATATCAAGCAAGGAGATTTAATACAAATGATACATAACTAAATTGAATCAAATATAATTAATGTTACAAATTAAGTTTTTTTTTCAAAATAAAAGAGTGATTCTTTAATTAGTGAAACAGAACGGTCGGCAAGATATCTCACATAGAATATTTATTTTATTTGAAATTTGAAATATATCTCACATAGATTAGTCAGAATAGATAGACATGTACATACATAGATTAGAATATTGATTTGTCAAGCTTATTCAGTATTATGGTAACAGTGGTTTTTAAAGATATGTTTTTGATATTAGTATATTAAAATAATTTAAAAATATTATTAAATAATTAAAAAAGTTAAAATATCTTTATCTTTTCACTTTCAAACTGTAATCATTGTATCTTGTGTTTATATACTCGAAGCATAAATTGACCATAGTGGTGAATTATTGTTGTCCCTGATGGCTAATGGCGCACTTTGAGATCCACTTTCTCGGCCAGGGTCCCGTTTCGTGCTCTAGATGATGCTCTAGGCAATTAAAGAGAATCTGAAAGCATTTTTTAGTATTTGCTATGTAGGTTTTTATTTTATTATTATTAATATGAATGTTCGGGTTAATTTGTGTCTATTTTGATTAATCTCACGGGTTCTGAAATTAACAATTATATAAGTCTCCAATTGCTATCATATTAACAACCACAGGGCTCGAACATGAGAATACAAGAGGAGTAAACCCTTAAGTGTCAACCTTGTACCACTAGACCATCTACTATATGGTTATTAATATGATTATTTTTACATGACATATTGTGGAATTGATGTATGGCTGAATAATATTATTATTAACCTTAAAGTGATTCATATGATGATTAAAAACATTTGTTTCTTTCCTTAATTTTTTAGTTTCGAACATTGATGTTGCTAAATTCATTTGAATGAACTAGATTTATGTAAGTGAGTAAGTTCTTAAGATTGTCTAAAAAAAATTAAATATTCTTAAGATTGTCAAAATATTTGTTCTTTGATTTATGCTTGAAATCTAAATTAAAGGTTTTTCTATGGTAGTTTTTGAAAAAAAAAAAAAAAAAGAGGGGGTTTATGGTGATAAAAAAAGACAGGGCATGCACCAAATTATTGGGATATTATAAATTTTGTACCCATTTTGTTTTGTTTTTTGTATCTATTTTACCACTAAACTATTAAAAATTTTCAATTAAGGACTTTGTTAGTATACTTAACAGAAAATATTAAATTTTCAATAAAATATTATCTTTTCTTACAATAAAAGATACTAGAAGTTAGATAAAAAAAAGATATAAAGCTTTAAAATTGAATGAAAGTCCTTGTTTTTGAATGTTTGAGGGAGATATTGATAAAAAAAATATTATTTGATAGCAGCAATAAAATTATCTATACAGTTGAATTGTATTTTTGAGAATTGTATAATAAATAGAAGGAAAGGTGTATTGAATATATTATATATATAAAAAAATGATATTGAGTTGAAAAACAAATATAGAAACCACGATCTAACCTGCCCGCGCGCTGTGTTGGACTTTTTTTTATGTAAGAAATTGACTGATTTTGTGCATGTTGGAATTGGTTAATTTAATATTTAATGAATAAAATTGTAATTAATAAAATTTGTTAGAAATGAGGTTTTTTTCCGTCTAAAAGTGATTGCATGTTGTTACTACAAATAATGTTTTGCTAATTATTTAATTGGTAGATTATACAATTGGAATCAATAGAATTTTGTGAAATGAGCCACGTGCTCCGTATAACATATTGATTGATTGGTGTGTATGTTTTACTTGTTTCATGAATGATGTCATTAGCAAATAGTGAAATTACAATCGATGATTTTTTCACAGACGAGTGATTTAATTTTACGCAATAAACAGTTTGATTGACGGTTTTGTTTTAACTACTTTGATAATAATTTAATTGTTAGATAACAAAACCACAATTGATGAAATTGAGTAAAGATATTTTATTTGTTGCCTGCAACATAGTAATTGTTTGTTGGACATGTTTTAACTATTTGATGAACAATTTTTTGACAGATAGAAAAAAATGCAACTGCTAAAATTCACCAAAGATTTTTTTTCCACATTTCTTATTTATATTATTATATTAAAAGTATTTTAGAAAACTAAGATTAAATTAATATGAGATTTATAAAGAGCAGTCAATTCAATTTTTTTATATATATTTTAAGACGTTAACATCAAAAATATATCACAATATATAATTAGCCTCACCTATTTTTTAAGGAAAAAATCCTAAAATTATTATTATCATTATTCTAAATATCTTATCGATAGAATTAATACATATAAAAACAACATAATCATAAAATTTTTAAGTTGATTATTTAGCTTAGATGTATAGCATTTGCAAGAAAAACATTTAAGGAAAAAATCCTAAAAATAATTATTATCATTATTCTAAATGTCCTATCCATAGTAAAATAAATACATATAAAAACTACATAATTTAAAATTTTCAAGTTGATTATTTAGCCTAGATGTATAGCAATTGTAAAACTATTTAGGATCATTAATAATTTTGTGATATGTTAAGAAATTTGGTGCTGACTGTGGCGAAACGCAGAGCAATTTTATTTTTATCATTGTAGATAATTTGGGATAATTTTTCTACCGATCTTGTCAACGTGTGATTAAGTATATTTTTTTTACGCGATATGAAATCTGAAATATCATAAAAAAAGAAGTTATATTTCGCAAAGATAACATTGACCAATGAATTTTTGTCACAATTACTGAAGTTGTCATTATAAATATTATATACATAATTAAAATTAAAATTATTATTGGTCATACTATCAATGACACATAATTATTGTTAAAAAAAATATTTTTTTAATTTTATAAGATTTATTCGTTAAATTATTATATTAAAAGTATTTTATTACACTAATAGTAAATTATGATTCTATTTAAAAAAACAAATAATGTTTTTAAATATATATGTATTAAACAAATATCAAAATATATAGTTAGTCTCATATATTGATAAGAAAAAAACTTACAAATAATCATTATCATTATTTTGAATGCCTTACCTATAATAATTAGAAATTTTAACACCTAAAAATATTAACAAAAAACCAATTACCCAAAAAAATGACAAAAAATATTATTACATTTAAAAATATTATTTGACCTGAAGAATAAATAGAAATTTTTCAAAAGGAAAAAAATAATAAATATCAATTTTCAAATGATTATCAACAAAAATTAAAATTTAAACATTAAATTTAAAAAATAACCTTAATAACAGAGGAAATCAAAAAAATCAAAAACAAAAAACCAGAGCATGTATATATAAGCATGTACAAAAATAACATCCATTTCATAAATATATATATAAAAACTAAAGGAATTAAAATAAAACTAAAGATTAAAAGTATAAGGGCCGAAATGAAAATAAATGTATATTAAATTTTATTTAAAGGATAAAATTGAATCAAATCTAAACTTTTATATCGAAAAAATTAAAAAATTTCAAATCAAATCAGAAATTAAAAGTCCGAGGACCGAAATGAAACTCAAATGTATAACGAATTTCCATTAAAGGATAAAATTGAAAGAAATCAGGATTTTGATACCGAATATGTTAAGCATTTCACACAAATTCAGAAATTGAAAGATTGAGGACTGAAATGAAACTACAGTATCTAATCAATTTCCATTGAAAGATAAAATTGAAACAAATCAAAACTTTTATAACAGAAATCAGGACCAAAAAACACAATCAAAAGAGAAGGGATTGAAATGAAAATGTCAACAACACCAGGGACTCCCGTGCACTTTCACCGGAAGGAGAGAGAAAAGGGGGAACAAACGTTCGATCACCAACGGGAACATTTTCGGCCACCTTTGGAGGAAATATGCTCCACCATAAGTTGGAGAACATGGAGGCACATTCGATGACATGCCAGATGCAAATTTTTCATCGATAAAGTAGACATCACGCGCCTCTTGAAGGGGGCGTGAGTCTGAAATCCAGCACTGCATCCACTGGACGCGCCTGCTGCTGTCGGCAGGAAATAGTGTTTTAAAAGTGGTCAATTACCAAATAACCCCTAAACCTAATTCTTTAATTTTGTCTTTTATGGGGGTAAATAAGTATTAGCACACCATAAATATTATTCACCCTGAATTAAAATATAATTAAAGAAAATATCAATTACCTACTCACCCCTTCTATCAATTCAACGTTTTTGTCTTTTATGGGGGCAGATCGGTAGTTACCCCTTCAAGGTACTGTTCATTGAAAACGTGTATAGACCGGTTAACCCCTGCAGGCAAAACGTGTATTTTATCTTATTAGGGAGTAGAATTGCTATTTCACTATACACAAGAATGTGAAAAATTGAAATTACCCCTGATTCAAGGGTTAAAACTAAGGCACTCCGAGGGGTAAAACTGTCATTTTACTATTCCAATCAACAATAATTTTAGTCTTTGTGTACAGTGAAACACCGAGCTGATTTAGCTTTCTTTTAATAGTATAATAAATAAAAGAAAAAGAAAGGTTCTATAAGAAACTTACATTAAAATAGGCGAAAAAACTACATGGATAACACATATTTATAAGTTTTTATTAGAAATATAGAAAATATCCATGTATTAAATAAGCATATAAGTTTTATTTAAAAGTTGTAAGGGTATTGTTATAACACATAAAAAGTATACAGTTTTGGTGCTAGACCTTTATAGTTTAATCCTCCCTCGAAGCTCATTCATTTTTAAGGGTATTAAACATGCGCTTTCACATTAAAAACAAATAAGAAACTTGGAAAGTTCATAATATCCAAATTTAAAGATATTATGATTCATAAAATAAGAAATAAGGTAGACAAGATTTTCAAAAAAACTCAACACAAGACCATTATTTGTAATTTTATTGATGAAATATATTTCTATAATTGTTTCTTTCTATTTTATTGATTGTGCTTTCGCTGCAGTTTGGATCAAAATATTTTTATATAAAAAAAATAATATCTAGACTATAAAAAACAATTCAGCATTGTTATGAAACTTAATACAATGGCTCAAAATTTAAAAATTCTGACCTTACTATTTGCTTAGCCCGAGTTTTAAATTAAATTATCTAGGAGTTTGCCTCACTTGACCTTGTTCACTTGATAGGCCAAAGAAAAAAAATCAATCAAATACTAAATGATAAGATTAAATACAAACCTCACATTAAAGGCCATATTTAGGATGAAATTAGAATTTGGGGGGGGCGGGGGGGGCGGGGGGAACTTATGAAAAACAACTTGTGGCTATAGAGGCTTGCATATTTCAATTATATACTATAAATTTGCAATACATTTAAGAAGGAAAAAAAATACTAAAAATTGCTTATGTTTTGAGTAAGAGAATGCTTGGCATATCAATTTTTCATAAATTACCCTAAGCACACCCATGGACATCAATTTAAAATAATGAAAAGCCAAGGACCACATTGGAAAAAAGTGATAAATTCTAAGGACCTATTTTAATGTAATTAATGATGAGAATTGAAAGAAATGAAGAGAGAAAGGTTGATATTAGCCAAAAATAAAAGAATGTAAATTGGAAGAAATGATAAACTTGAGGGGCTGTTTTAAAAAAAGATATCCTTCTTAAAATCAAAACGGTGTTGGTTTGAAAAAAAAAACAAAAAATATATTATTGTAATGCATGAATAAAAAAGTGATGTCTTCCTCCATTAGCCAATATGTAACCTTGTTTGCCCTCTTATTTTTCTCACCATGCCTCGATCCGACTCAGTCCAAGAAACACACCACTCTCCATACTTGATTTTAACTGTGAAAATGGGAATTTAAACATGCTTTGCCTGAACGGTCATTTATCCTCGCCTAAAAATAGAGATTGAGATTGACCTAAACAGACCAAAGGCCACGCTCATGCCACCAAGAAGGGTTTTAGAAACTTTATCATCGCCTATAAATAGAGAGACGAAGCAAGAGAGAAAATGAAGCGAGAGCAATGAGAAAGACAAAGAAATTTACAGTCTAGTCGCTTGAGATCTTCTCTTAATACTGGAAAAATTCTAAGTGAGTACTCAACCATCTTTGAGTAATAAATCTACTGCTAAGAGCTCTTCTCCTAGGTATGCGATCGGCTTTGGCTTCAGCTGTTTTCTCCCCAAGCCACAAATCTACTGTTCTGAATCAGTTCCCAATTGCATCCCACATGTTATTCACCGAGACATGAAGTCAAGCAATGTTCTTACATAAATGAATCATGTTCCTTTCTTTATATGCTTCAGTATCATGAATCATTTGGTTCTTTTCTTTTCAAATACGGTAGAATATAGAACAACAATAATACCTAGAAACTATTTGATGAAATGTGAGCAACAATAATACCTTGTATTCATTGAATTATAGATGATGTTATTGTAATTATAAATTATAGATGACGATTTGTTATTTTAAGGTTTTAGAGACTCTTTATCATTAAAATGAATATGATGAAAAACATGTAAATATTCAGATTCTTTTTAGAGAATGTTAAGTGTTCTTACGCGTATAAGTTTCAAGATAAAAAAGTGTAATTTCCCAAATTATAGCGATAGTGCCTTAGGAGTTTTTTTAATTATTCATTTATTTTATTGTTCAAAGCTATTTATCTATGATTAGATAAGGAGATTCAAGTGGCGAGTGTGATTTATATCCACCGATGCTCACTTGAACTTTTACTTAGATTGGAACTTATCCCATGTATGAGATATTATATAGTTACTCCCTTTCCTATGCCATATGATGTTAATAGGTTTAGTTACCCCATTAGTAATCTATACAATCTTGGAACCTAAAAAAATCTTTAAGGATAGATCAGTTGAACCAAACACTACATGAGCAAGATCTTATTTATTAAGTTAACTCTACTATTTCTCCATTAATCCGCTCTAAAAGTGTGATATCAAGAAATTTTAAAATTACTATTAAGGATAAAAGGATCAGATTAGAGAAAAACTAGTATGATGAGGGGGATTCTTTATCGATGGAGTTTAATTCTAAATTGCTAGAGCAAGTGAATCATAACAATAAAATATCAAATATATGCCAATCATTGGATTATTGGGAGATGTTATCTTTACAAGATTAGAATGACTTTTGAAAATAATATAGAGATAAGATTCATACCTGGGAAGTTGTTGATCTTGCTTCTGGCAAAAATGCTATTGGGTGTTGATGGGTGTACAAAGTCAAGAAACACTCAGATGGTTCTATTGAGCATTATAAAGCTCATCTTATTGTTTAGGGGTTCTCTCAAGAATATAGGATTGATTATGAGGAAACATTAGCTCCTGTTGCTCACCTTACTTTAGTGCACAACCTGCTTACTGGTGCTACAACTCACCAATGGAATCTTTATCAAATGAATGTCAAGAATGTATTCCTTAATGGTGATTTTTATGAAACCTCCTCCTGGTTCCAACATTCAGTCTCCAAAAGTATGCAATGGTCTCAAGCAAGCTCCGCGTGCCTGGTTTGACAAATTCAATTCTATTATTCAGGATTTTGGCTTTCCCTATAGTTGTTATGATTATGCTCTTTTCATACGTAAGACTACGGGGTCATTTTTCTTCTTCTCTATGTGGATGACATGATTATCACTAGGGATGATGCTATTGAAATTGTAATCTCAAATAGTTCCTAAGTCGTTAGTTTAAGGTGTAGGATCTGGTTTGCTAAACTATTTTCTGGGATTAGAGATCAATCATGATACTACTGCTTCTTTTTTGTCTTAGGCCAAGTATGCTTCTAATGTCTTGGCTCATGCTGCTCTTATTGATTGCAAGCTGTATCTACTCCGATTGATTCTCAAACTCATCTTACTCCTTTTGACGGTCAACCTCTGAAGGATGCCACACTATATCGACAATTAGTTTGTAGTCTTATTTATCTCACACCTACTGGTCTAAACATTACTTTTGTTGTTCATATTCTCAGTCAATTTATGGTCGCTCCTTGTTCTTCATACTACAATGCCTTGGTCCGTGTTCTACGATATGTCAAAGACACTATTTTTTATGGGTTACACTATTAAGCTCATTCTTCTCTTGAGTTGCGTTCCTTTTCTAATTCTGATTGGACTGGTGATCCTACTAATCGTTGTTCTATTACTAGTTTTTGTTTCTTCCTTGGTGATTCACTGATCTCTTAGCGATGTAAGAAGTAGACTGTTGTTTTTCGTTCAAGTGCTGAGACAAAATATTGTGTTATGGGCGATACTACTTAAGAACTTCTCTTGCTTTGTTGGTTTTTTTCTGACATGGGAGTTCGCTTAATGGTTCCACTATTCCTTACTGCGACAATCAGAGTGCTATACAAATCACACATAATGATTTTCTCATGATTGCACTAAGAACATCGAGATTGATTGTCATTTAATGCGCCAACATGTTGTTAAAGGAACAATTTGACTCCTTTATGTTGTTTCTAATGATTAGACTGCTGAATTTTTTACTGAGATTCATCCTCGAAGCCGGTTACTACCTTATTGTCCAAACTCCAGTTGATTTCTGCATTACCACCTTGAGCTTGAGGGGAGGTGTTACCATATTAGTGTAAATAAATTAGCAGTAAATTAGTCATATATTTAGCCAAGATTCTCTCTAAATTTCTTATTTTAGTTTGATCCTTTCCTATATAAAGGATGCTTGTATATGTATTTTATATTATGTAATATACTCAATTCTCTCTTCATTGTATTATGTCAAAAGCTGCTATCATGATCATGCTCTATCTTTCCTTTTCTATAGTACAATTTTGTTTTTATTTCCATCATATTTTTCTGTTTTTAATATTTTTTTGTATTTATAAGAATAAAAAATGGAATTTTCATAAAAATAAAAAAAAATATAAGATCACATACTTATGTATGCCTTTGAGTTTTTCAGTATAAATATTTTTGGGATTTTAAAATATTTAAATTTATCTAGATAAAAATGATTTTACAAGGCTTGTTGATTATTTGTAAATCATATTTATAGCTATGATATTTATACAACTTTTTCTCTTGAAATTGTAACCATTGTTTGATAATCATTTTAAGCAGAAATTTTTTTATAGTGTATATTTGAAAATATGATATAAATTATTTTTTATAGTATTTTTTGTTTGGAAATGTATCAAAATATTTTTTTTTTATATTAACACATCAAAAAGATATGAAAATACGAAAAAACTTCTTTTTAAAAAAAATCAAATTTGGTTCTGAAAATCAAAAATGTATAAGTGACAAAAAAAAAAAATGTTAAAAAATAATAGGTCTGAAGAGTAATCGTGGTGCGCATAAAGTGTCACAGATATCCAGATTATAAAAAAACAAAAAAAAGCCCTTTTTAAAATAAATTTAAAAAGCACATTTTTAAATAGCAATTAACAGTGAAAAACACTGTTTAAAATAGTCAATCTTCTTTAGCTATAGTTAGTACTAGAGATATGCCCGCGCGTTGCGCCGGGGCTTTTTTATCTATGTACAAAATTGATTGCTTTTATATGTATTGTATTTTTTATTTTAATATTTAATTAGTAAAATTATAATTGATAAAATCTGTATAATCGAAATGGAAAGTGGTTTGTATATTTTGTAATTGCAGATAACGCAAATATTTTTTTTTTGAGTTGCTTTTTTATCTCAGTAATATTAGATTTGACACATTATAATTTTTTTTTCCACAAATAAACTTACATTTTTTGCGTGCTATAATTAATTATTTTAATGTTCAATCACTAAAATTGCAAGAGATCAAATATGTTAGAAATGAGTTTTTTGCGTTGTATAAGTAGTATGCTTGCCCGTGCATTGCGTTAGGGTTTTTTCAATATAGAAAACTAATTGATTTCTTACATGCTGTAATTAGTTGTTTAAATATTTAATTCGTAACATTATAATAGATAAAATATGTAACAAATTAAATTTCCCCCCGCCTAAAAGGAATAGTGTAATCGAAATGGGAAGCGATTCTTATATTTTTTAATTGTAGATAACCAAGGTAAATTTGTCAAAAAAAATTTAATTTTTTTCCCCAGTAATATTACATATGCCACATGAAAAATAAAAATACTGTAAATTTCTGAAAAAACAAACTTAATTTTTTTACGTGCTATAATGACTTATGTGCCGTATAAAAGGAACAGTGTAATCGAAATAGAAAGTGACTTGTATATTTTTTAATTGTAGATAACCTAGGTAAATTTGTCTATTTTTTTTAGTTATTTTTTTTCCCCAGTAATATTACATCTGACACATTAAAAATAAAAATATTGCAAATTTCTGAAGAAATAAACTTAATATTTTTTTTATAAGATTTATTCATCATATTATTATATTAAATATATTTAAGAATGCTGATATTAATTTTTTTCCTGCAAAAAATCCGAGGTCATTTTTTTTATCTCTTTATATATTTTTAGGCGATAATATGCAATAAATATTAAAAAATATAATAATGACTTATTTGCTGTTTAAAAGGAACAGTGTAATCGAGACAAAAGTGACTTGTATCGTTTTTTAATTGTAGATAACCTAGGTAAATTTGTCTATTTTTTGTTCTTGAGTTGTCTTTTATCCTCAGTAATATTAGATACAAAATGACTATTGCTATTATTGCAAAAACAATTAAAATTATCAAATTATCTCGAATGAAAAAACACTCAAAAACATTAACAAAAGAGTAAGCAAGAAAAATAATATATTATTATTATTATTATTATTATTATTATTATTATTATTATTATTATTATTATTATTATTATTATTATTATTATGTTAATGATGAATAAAGAACGGAAATAAATAAAAGACAAAAAAAATCATAATAACTTTAACAAAAGACAAAAAAAAATCAAGAAAAAGCATATATTATTATTATTATTATTATTATTATTATTATTATTGTGTTAATGATGAATAAAGAACAGAAATAAATAAAAGACAAAAAAAATCATAATAACTTTAACAGAAGACAAAAAAAAAATCATAATTATCAGGAAAAAAAATCATCTAACTTGAAAATAATAACAATAAAACCAATAAAAAACCTAAAAGAAAGAGCACATAAAAAAATATAATAGATGATGAAACAAAAAAAAATTTATTAGCTGAAAAAATCATTTAATTTGAAAATTTAAAAAAATATATGTTCTGCGTTGCGGGCTGAGTAAATAATTTTTATAGGATTTGCTGGATCAAAATAAAAATATAATATTTATATATGCGAAATTTAATATAATAAAATTGCTCAACACACCCTACTATAACAATAGCAAAATCAAAGTTTGAAAATCTAAAATTATCATTGCTCTTACTATTAAAATAATAAAAATTATCAAATTATCCTGAAAAAAACACTCAAAAACATTAACAAAAGAGTAAGTAAGAGAAACAATTAAACTATTATTATTATTATTATTATTATTATGAAAGAAACAAAACTACATGAAAGACTAAAAAAATGCTAGAAACTTGAACAAAAGATAAAACAAAGAAATAAAATAAAAATAAAAATAAAAATTATCATTGCTATTACTGCCAAAAAAATAAAAATTATCAAATTATCCAAAGAAAAACATTATCAAAAAAGCAAGTAAGAAAAACAATTAAATTATTATTATTATTATTATTATTATTATTATTATTATTATTATTATTATTATTATTATTATTATTATTATTATTATTATTATTATTATTATTATTATTATTATTATTATTATTATTATTATTATTATTATTGTGTTAAACACACTTATATATACATGGACAAAAGTAGGGGTTATTTTAGAAATTTTAAAAAATCAAAGTATAAGGGTTGAAATGAAAATCAAATATAAAGGGATTAAAATCAAAAATTAAAAGTTTAAGGGCTGAAATGAAAATCATATTTATTAACATTTTCAATTAAAGGACAAATTTGCAAAAATGGAAACTTCTGTACCAAATAAATTCATCCTTTTCAATCCAATCCGGAAATTAAAAGGAGGACCGAATTGAAAAATGGACATTGAATCAATTCCAATCGGAGGACCCAATCGAACTAAATCAAAACTTATATATAGGAAATGAGGACAAAAAATGAAATTGAAAAGTAAGGGACCAAAGTGAAAAGTCTGTAAATAAGGGAGACTCTCCTGCACTTGTACGTGCAAGAGAGAGAGAAATGTGAACCGGCTGCCGCCGCGTCCACGACCGGTTTTGGGTGAAACGCGCCGCGTGTAGAGGAAGACCACACGGAGGCGCAACGGAATAGACGCCGGTTGGACATTTCCAGCCACCATATAAGCCTGAACGCGCCACTTGAAAGGGGCGAAAGGCGAAATACTGTCGGTTGCGTGAACCGCACGCGCTGACAATATTTTGAAAAATAAATAAATAATAATGGTCAGTTACCGTTATAGCCCTGTCCTGAATTAATCAAATTTATCTTATTAGGGGCTATAATCTTCTTTAGCCATTTAAAAAATATTAAAAAAAAGGTTGCGGCGGACCGGACCGGTCCGTACGCGCGCAATTACGCCCTTAACCCTCAGCTGGAACCGTTGTTTTGTCTTATTACTGGGGCTAAAATCGTTACTACACTGTTCATAAGAGAGAAAAAAAAAAAGGGTGGACGAACTCGCGACGCATGGACGACAAAAGTTCAGTCCACAGTGTGCCGGAGTCCCCGTCTACAGTACCGAGCCCGAGCTCTTTTACTAATATAAATATAATATTAGTGTCTTTACTGTCTTATTATAATTTGAATATATAGAAAGAAATAACCGTAGAAGTCTGAAAATCGAAAGGATAAAACCAACATGCAACCGTGGGATGCGGGGATCGAACCTGAACCTCCCTCATGCAAACGTGTGAGTTCGACCGTTTGGGCTACATCTCCGCTTCCTTAAAACAATTAACTAAATAGTTATTTTATTATTACATTCCACAGTAAATCCGCAAGCTAATTTAGTTGTATAGATTTGAAAATATGATAGAAATTAGTGTTTTTTATTTGGAAATGTATCAAAATATTTTTTTATATTAACACATCAAAAAGATATGAAAATACCAAAAAAATTCTTTTTTTTGAAATCAAATTTGGTTCTAAATTCACTCCCAAACATGTGAAAAAAATTTAATGGTGTGATGGAGGCACCGGATGGCTGGTGCAGGAGACTGGCAACTTAATTCGGGACCATTTAGGTTGTCGAAATTTATAATTCTAGGAATATGGTTGCCACGTTGTGGGGGCATTAAGTAAGGCTCATAACTTGGGACCATACATGATTTGTAGGAATGCTGTGTTGGAATCGGGCTCACAAGAAGTAATTAGTCTTGCAATGGCTCGAAATAATTAATGAGTCTCCACCCTCATGCATCTTGATTCGTGAAATCAAGACCTTTATCGAGCGACAATGGAGATTTTTACGTGAAGCCAGCACTGCATGCTGATTTCCTTGCACAAAGAGGTGCTAATTTTTCATCTGAAAACTTGCATATTTGGGATCGCCATCCTCGTCAAGATATGTCCTGTAAAATTAAGTTAGATACCACCTGGATGCTCCTCAGGAAAAAGAAAACAAAAAATTCTTGTTTATCTCATAAAGTTAATTTGAATTTTGGAATACAATTTTGACCACCTTCATTACATCCCAGTTTATCCAAACTGAGATCCTTAGGCATGCGCATCAGACGAGGATGGATGCTTTCTGAACAAAGATAAGGTCTTAAGAAGTCATATATAGAACAGCCAAATTAACCTCCATTATTTTTATTATTTTCACTTGAATTAAATTGTTATGAATACCCTAAAACTTGTACACCTAACAATATACATCAAAGAAAAATAAACATCCAATTTTAAGAATATACAGAATTCACAATTTATTTTTTGTTTTCGAAACCTTAGTTTTTTAATTCCTAGTATATGTTTTTGAAGCATTACGTGTAGTATCATACCTGCATGTATTTCTGTATTGTAAGATATTATTTTAATTATTCTATGAACCAGAAGAAACCAGTGCTTTTCTGTTTATTTTACTGAACATTGTGACTCAGGCATTCCGAGGTCGGCAGCAACAGTATCCCTCAGATGAGCCTTCATTTTTTTCCCTTCTATTTCATCCTGCCATATTATATATATTAGCACAAATTGTAATCTCATTTTTTATTTTGAGTAACGCCATGCACTGTGCTTGCAATGGAAGAAATGTTCCCGACATAAATTAATATTTGATTTGCAAAATTCAATTAAAAATTCTATCCATTGAAAACAATTGACACTGTCGTAACCCAATTTCTGGGTTATTCCCCAAAATATACCAAAATATAACAAAAATAAAATAAAAAGGGCTGGTGTTGGCAGAAAAATCAAGGTGGAAATTTTGTATGTTTTTGAAAGCCCGGTCGTACCTCTTTTTTACCCAGAAATGAAGGAAAATGCAGATTCAAGGCTAAAGTAATTTATTACTAGATAAATCTGCGTAAAAATTAAGTCGAAAGACATAATTATATTTTTATGGGCCAATTTGATTTAATCGTCGGCCAATTTAAAGTGTAATTATGCTTCAGAATTAATTGAGAGCCCAATTGAAGGATTTAATTAAGCGCAAGGGCTTAATTATACTTCAAATTGGTCAAATTAATTTTATTATGGGTTTAATTGATGAGAAATTAAGTTTGAAAGCCTAATCTAGTTTAAATTGAGAAGATCGGAAATTTTCGTTGACGAAACTTTTCGGGGGAAATCAGGAGCTAAAATTGACGATAAAAACATAGTTTTTCCCATCGAAAATCTCTTTTTGTAATAACCCATTTTTTCAGTGTATTTTATAGTAAAAATTAAAAAAATAGAGAGAACTTCCTAGGCCTGCCGGAGCCATGCTGCACCATGCCGGCAACCATGCTCATGCAGCCATGCCTTCAACCCACTCCCTCTGCAACACCATCCCGTGGACAACACCCCCATGCCTGCACCTTACCTCATTCGCCTATAAATAGGCAGGAGAAATCAAAGCAAAAGGAGGGGGGGGAATGAAATGACAGACGGGTGAAAACTGCAAAAACAGGGGAGGGGAAAATACTGAAAACTAGAAGAAAAAAAACTGGGGAAAATTGCAGAGTGAGGGGCTGTCACCAGAGGAGAAAATTTTGAACCCGGGGATGAAACACAGACGCAGTTACGATGGGGAGGAGAAATTGCAGAGATTGCAACTAAAAAAGAAACTACAACAGCTGCATCGATCATCTCCCCAAGTCAGACGTCCCCTTCTCTCCCCGACGATGTCTCTCTCTCTCTCAACTAGCGTCAGCCACAACTGCAGCCACCAGCTCCCTCCTCGCAGCAGCAACCACCACCAGCTCGGTCCCTCTTCCTCCACGCAGCAGTCAGCTGCCCTCTCTCTCCCCGACGATGTCTCTCTCTCACTCTAAAAGAGGACGTCTGCAGCTCCTTATCTCCCCGGACAACAGCCAACAGCGTCGGCCACCTTCTCTCTCTCCTTCCTCCGGCAACAACTCCATCAATTTCGCCATCAGCCCCACGCAAGAAGCTCCTCCTCAGCTCCATCCCCAGCAGCTCCAGCCAGCCATCTTCTCCAGCCGTGAAAGTTGCAGCGGCAAGCAACGAACACAGCTAGCAACAGGCCGGCAGCTTCAGGATCTCCTCCAGGCCACCACAGGCCGCCATTTTTGACGCCACCACGACAGGGAGAACCACCTCGATCTCCTCTATCCGGTAGCAGTGGCAGGTGAGCCTCTCGTGGTGGTTGGCCGACCACCATTTCTACTGTACACGCTGCATGCAGCGTGTAATATATATATATACATATGTGCTGCATGGGTGAGTGGGCTGCTCTCGGCCCAGCCTAGCTGGCTGGGCCGGATCTAGCCCACCCCAGCCCAAGCTCTCATAGTTGGGCACTTGGCCCAACTTGAATGGGTCGGCCCACTTGGGTGGGCCAGCCCAGCCCAATTTTTTTTTATAAAAAAAATACAAAAAAAATAATTTAAAAAAAACAAAAAAATGTGTAGTTTTCGTGCATACGGCCAAACTCCAAGATTTTTCCATGTTTATTTTTTATAAAAAAAAGATGTTGCATCTTTCTCATAATTTAAAATGAAAATTGGATATCGTAACCGGTTTATAATTATCCTTTGGAATTTGGCCAAAATATCGAAAAAAATAAAAAATATTTTTGTTTTAGCTATCTCGGTGTAAAATTACATTGTAAAGTACACTTGGAGATACTAAAAAAGATTTTCTTTTATTGCGGTGTAAACTTACATTGTAAAGAACACCCGCCAATAATTTTTATTTTATTTTTATGCAGTGTAAAATTCTTTTGGTTAACCTTTCAAACTCCTAACGAGGTAGAGATTCTCTCACGAAGAGAGATCTACGTCGAACTTTAGAAAAGATAAAAAAAAATCAAACTTAAGAAAAACAATCAAACAACAATGCAACTTGCCTTAGGTAGGGTGCACTGGGGGTGATGCGTCTTCCCCTTGCACAACAAGTCCCCTTACTCAAGACTCTCGCAGACCACTAGGTTCCTAGTAACCTTAATACTAGGTGACGATTCCTAATAATTATAGTCATAATTTTACGACTATAAAGCACACCCCTATTTTCACCGCGCGCCGTTGTCTCCCAACCCGGGGATGGCGGGGCGCGAAGCGCGTAAAAAATCGCCGTTGCGACATATGGCGACTCCGCTGGGGACATTGCTGGACTAAGCTTTGTTGTTTGATTGTTTATTCTCTAGTTCATATTTTTACACGCATTTTACTGCTTTTTCATCATGCATTTTAATTTCGTGAATAAACCAAATTCTAGGTTAGGTGGGGATTAACGGTCTGTCTCATGACTTTCAATCGGGGTTCAGATTCGTGAAACGTCCAACTATGAACTGAGTGTTTACTCGATAATGGCGGTCACATCGTGCCCCAACCATTTCCTGTAAACCCCTACACCACCTTCACGTAAGGCGGTCACTGTGCAGTTCATAGACCTTCGAGACCAGGTAGAAAGCTTACCCCTCATGTAATGAATTAGAACTTGTCTTTAGGTGCAAACTCTCTAATAATTCACCTCATGTGTACACACATTTGCATCCATCACTGTGCAAAATATTTTATCAGCAGGTTAAAATATAGGTCCCCGAAGAGCTCCTATCACTCGACTCCAGCAGAGAAATATGGAGGACGAAGAGCATGCAAACTGTAATGCTCATTTTCAAGATGAACTGGATTCTTTAAAAGCTAGTGTGGCTAGTCTTACCAGTTTACTCGAGCAAGCATTGAGAAATACCTCTGGCGAGGGTCCTTCAACTAGGCCCGCAGCGGCTGCTCAAGCACAAGCAATGAATCACCATGAAGAGGTGACAGGAGAAAGGGTTCAGGATCCAGAACAAAATCCAGTAGTTGTACAATCAGCAGCGCCGGCACCCGCCGCAACCCCAACGGTTATGTGAGGGCCATTAAAGGGGTGAACCTATATGACCTAGTAAAAGCTGCAAAAATGTGTCTAGTACCGAATGTTGTGATACCAAAAAAGTTTCGTGTTCCTGACTTTATCAAGTACACTGGGACACAATGCCCCGTCACTCACCTAAAATCATATTGTAACAAAATGGCAGAAGTAGTGCATGATGAAAAATTGCTTATGCATTTCTTCCAAGATAGTTTGAGTGGGGCAGCTATGAATTGGTACATGAGACTGGATAACACCAGGATCCACAGCTGGAAAGATCTGGTAGATGCTTTCATCAAGCAATATAAGTACAACATGGACATTGCTCTTGACAGGATAAGTTTGTCCAACTTGGAAAAGATGAACAAAGAAAGCATAAGGGAATATGCTCAAAGATGGAGAGATCTCGCTGCACAGGTACATCCCCCGCTTTTGGATAAAGAAATGGTGATATTATTTGCCAACACTCTGAGAGCCCCATATTACAAACATTTAATGGGCAGCTCAGCACAACAATTCACAGATGTTGTAGCCGTGGCAGAGAGGATAGAGCAAGGAATCCGAAGTGGGAGAATTCTCGCGCCTGTGGAGAAAAATGGCCTTGAAGGCAAAAGAAAAGATACTGAACATTTTGAAGACGATTACAAGGGTAGGAATAACCAATTCCGAAACTACCATAACCCTTCATCCCAAATTGCTAACATCAATCTTCAAGCCAAAGATCCACCTAAAAATTTCCCTAAAAGAAATTACCAGAAAACTCAAGAACAACTACCTCCGCTACCATTGCCCTTAAATGAGATGTATCAAAAGTTGATAAGCATTGGGAAAATAGCTCCTAAACCTCAGGTACCTTTGCAACCGCCTTACCCTACTTGGTACAAACCCGACCTCACCTGTGATAACCATGCTGGTGCTGCGGGACACAGCATTCACACTTGTGGTGCCTTCAAGAAGAGGTTCATGCAATTGATCAAAGCAGGGTGGATAACATCCGAAGAAAATCCAGGTCCTGCGCCCAATTAAGCTTCACGAAGATGAGGTACCGAGTATCTGCACCATTAAAGTGATCCCGACTAAAGCTTTAGAAAAAGAGAGCGCGTCGGTATTGGAAGATGAAGTCTGCTTCCATGATTACCTTTTGTTTTGGTCATGTCCGCACATTATATTCCCATTTTGACTTGTCGACCATTTTGCTCGTAATGCCACAAGACCTTTTGTTAAACAAGCTTTTCTCTTCAATAAGATCATGTATTTTCTTGTGTTCATGGCGTGCTCTTGTTTTTTGTTTATATAACCCAAGCACACCTCATACCCTTTCATTCAAATTTACATGATCTCATGATTTCATCAAGCTTTTTGGCAAATCAAAGTCTAGTACAAAAAGAAATGCCAAATTAATGTTTGTTTAACAAATATGTTCTGGGAATTCAAAGGATTTCATTGAAAGGTGATCTTATACCCCAAAAATCACATAATAAAGCTAAGCTCTTAGCTAAACAAATAATCCAAAACTCCAAGAAAATAATTTCGCATGGAAAAGCATAGCTTATCGATTCAGAATGCATGTTTTTGAAATGAGGAGAGACCATCTTTGATATGTCTTCACAAAGTCTCAAATATCCCTTGCAGTCTCTATTTGAGCCTAATAATTATTTATTGATAATTAACCTTGATAAGGATCACACCCTACATTGGGGGACAAGTGCGAGGATAAAACACTTTCAATCCGCAAAGTAGTACTCAATGACAAGATGCCCAAACAAAATTATGGGCAAAAACAAAGAGTTATAGTGTACCATAGCAAATCAAGATAACATTATGTTTGTGCTAAAAACCCATAAAAAAGGCCCAAACAAAATACCAGGGGCATGTCAAGTCAACGTGATGTTAGTACTAAAAGCCCATGATAAAAAGCCCAACAAAATACTAGGGGGCATGTCACAATAAAAGCCCAAACAAAATACTTGGGGGGCATGTTAAGTCAACATGATGGTACTGTTAAAACGTCAATGATAAAAAGCCCAAACAAAATACTGGGGGCATGTAGAGACAAAAACCCAAACAAATGCTGGGGGGCATGTCCAAGACAAGCCCAAGCAAAATGGTGGGGGGCAGGTCAGATTATTATGAGGACTAAATAGAGTTTTAAGATTAAGCACCCGTGATCCTTAGTCTAGAAAACCCTTAAACACATTTTGAACCTTCAAATATCTTTTTCGTAGCCAACAACCTAAGCCTACGTTACAAGCCTGATAAAGTCCTTTCTGATCAAATACGAGTAATCTGGATCGATAGGCAATGCTTTTCCATTCGAAACAAGCCTTACAAATGCTTCATCAAACTTAAACGAAGCATTTTTGAAATGCAAGACATGCAAACACGCATCATTTCACACTCCCGTCAAAAGCAAATAAAACCTGACAATGAGATCACTTGAATTTTTTCGAGAACAAGTTTGTTTAAACAAACATCAAAATGGTTTTTGTGCTTGGAATGACTTTGAAATTCCAAAAATCTTACATGAAAAATCTTTGCAAAAAAAAATCATCCATTTCCAGCAAACACTTGAAGCCTAAAACAATACACTTGAAAATTAGTTTTTGTGTTTGGAATGACTTTGAAATTCCAAAAATCCCATATGAAAATGCAATCTTTGCAAATAACCAACCATTTTCATGCAAACACTACACTTGAAACCCAAAACACTTTTGGGGCATGACCAAACTAGGGGGCAATCTAAAATGCAATTGAAGTTGGCTCCATAATTTTCAAAGAATCTGGATCAAACTCGGGGGGCATGTTGATATGAAAGATCTATCATCTCTAGTGGTCAAAATCATGAAGCTGACTCCATAATTCCTTTTCAACGAATCTAGATCAAACTCGGAGGGCATGTTGATATGGAAAATCTATCGTCTCCGCTGATCAAAATTGTAAGTTGCGGCTCGAGTAAGCAGAAGCGAAAAGCTGTTAAAGCCAGAGATCCAAATCCCAAAAAAGAGAAGACCTTGAAGAAGAAAGGGGACTTATATTTCTCAGGTAAGTATACATGCATCATCATGCATTGCACCCCCATTCAGAATTTAGGAAATGTTTTGAAGGGATCGTAATTTACGAACCTTCATTCATCATTTTTGTGTACGCTTTGAAGCTCCCACCTTTTCCATTTCCTTGAGCATGCTTTTCAGCTTTATCTCTTTCTTGATTTTTGGTTTTATCATGCATTTCTCCCCACTGATAATCTAGGAAATATTTTGAAGGGATTGTAATTTACAAACCTTCATTCATCATTTTGTATGCGCTTTCGAGCTCCCATCTTTTTCATTTTCTTTAGTGTGCTTTTCAGCCTTATCTCTTTCATAAATTTGGATGTCATCGTGCATTGTATCCCACTAGGAATCTAAGAAATGTTTTGGAGGGATTGTAATTTACAAACCTCCACTCATTCTTGTGTGCGCCTTTGAGCCCTTACCACTTTCACTTCCCTAAGTGCGCTTGCGAGCCTTTCATCCATAGATAGAGAGTTTTTCCGCCCTATCTCTTCCTTTATTTGAGTGCACTTTCTAGCCATCAATCAACTCAGATAGTGCACTTTTAAGTCATATCTCTTTCCAGAACTTGGTGAGCTTTCTAGCGACCATCAATTTAAAATAGTGCGCTTTCCAGCCCTATTTTTCCTTTCATCTTCAAGTGCGTTTTCCAACCCTCAATTATTTTCTCTCATCGTCGAGTGCGTTTTCCAACCCTCGACCATCAATGTGAATAGTGCGCTTTCCAGCCCTATTTTTCCTTCATCTTCGAGTGCATTTTCCAACCCTCGATTATTTTCCCCTCATCTTCGAGTGTGTTTTCTGACCCTCGATCATCAATTAAAATAGTGCGCTTTCCAGTACTATTTTCCCTTCATCTTCAAGTGCGTTTTCCGACCCTCGACCATCAATTAAAATAGTGAGCTTTCTAGCCCTATTTCCCCCTCATCTTCGAGTGCGTTTCTCGACCCTCGACCATCAATTAAAATAGTGCGTTTTCCAGCCCTATTTCCCCCTCATCTTCGAGTGCGTTTTCAGACCCTCGACCATCAATAGCGCGCATTCTAGCCGTATTTTCCCTTCATCTTCGAGTGCGTTTTCCAACCCTCAACCATCAATTAAAATAGTGCGCTTTCCAGCCCTATTTTCCCCTCATCTTTGAGTGCGTTTTCTAACCCTCGACCATTAATTAAAATAGTGGCTTTCTAGCCCTATTTTCCCTCCTCTTTGAGCACGTTTTCTAACCCTCGACCATCAATTAAAATAGTGCGCTTTCTAGCCCTATTTTTCCTTCATCTTCTAGTGCATTTTCCAACCCTCGACTATCAATTAAAATAGTGCGCTTTCTAGCCCTATTTTCCATCCCATGAAATCTTCAACACTTTCGCTTGGGAAGGTCACCCATTACAATGAGATCATCTTCACCATTCTCACTTGGGAAGGTCGCCCATTACAATAAGACCAATCTTGTGCCTTTTACCATCTTCAACACTTTCGCCTGGGCAAGTCACCCATTACAATGAGACCATCTTTACTATTCTCACCCGGCTAGGTCACCCATAACAATGAGACCATTTTCCCGTGTCATTCACAAACATCATCATCATCCTTTGAGTGTCCTATTTAGGCCTCAATTCTTAGGTAGTGCGTTTTCTTGCCCATCTTACCATTCCCTTCTGAGTGCGCTTTATAGCCCTCATTCTCACTTTCTAGATGGATAAACCATTTCTTTGTTTGGTAAATCCACTCTCATTTTTTTTCTTTACAACGCTTACTATCTAAAGTCTTTTACAAAACTTTAGTCGTAAGCATTGTAAAGAGGGGGGCAACTGTCATAACCCAATTTCTGGGTTATTCCCCAAAATATACCAAAATATAACAAAAATAAAATAAAAGGGGCTGGTGTTGGCAGAAAAATCAAGATGGAAATTTTGGACGTTTTCGAAAGCCCGGTCGTACCTCTTTTATACCCAGAAATGAAGGAAAATGCAGATTCAAGGCTAAAATAATTTATTACTAGATAAATCTGCGTAAAAGTTAAGTCGAAAGACATAATTATATTTTTATGGGCCAATTTGATTTTATCATCGACCAATTTAAAGTGTAATTATGCTTCGGAATTAATTGAGAGCCCAATTGAAGGATTTAATTAAGCACAAGGGCTCAATTATACTTCAAATTAGTCAAATTAATTTTATTATGGGTTTAATTGATGAGAAATTAAGTTTGAAAGCCTAATCTGGTTTAAATTGAGAAGATCGGAAATTTTGGTTGACGAAACTTTTCGGGGGAAATCAGGAGCTAAAATTGACGATAAAAACATCGTTTTTCCCATCGAAAATCTCTTTTTGTAATAACCCATTTTTTCAGTGTATTTTATATTAAAAAAAAAAGAGAACTTCCTAGGCCTGCCGGAGCCATGCTGCACCATGCCAGCAGCCATGCTCATTCAGCCATGCCTTCAACCCACTCCCTCTGCAACACCATCCGTGGACAACACCCCCATGCCTGCACCTTACCTCATTCGCCTATAAATAGGCAGGAGAAATCAAAGCAAAAGGAGGGGGGGAAACAAAATGACAGACGGGTGAAAACTGCGAAAATAGGGGAGGGGAAAATACTGAAAACTAGAAGAAAAAAAAATGGGGAAAATTGCAGAGTGAGGGGCTATCACGAGAGGAGAAAATTTTGAACCCGGGGATGAAACACAGACGCAGTTACGATGGGGAGGAGAAATTGCAGAGATTGCAACTAAAAAAAAACTACAACAGCTGCACCGATCATCTCCCCAAGTCAGACGTCCCCTTCTCTCCCCGACGGTGTCTCTCTCTCTCTCAACTAGCGTCAGCCACAACTGCAGCCACCAGCTCGGTCCCTCTTCCTCCACGCAGCAGTCAACTGCCCTCTCTCTCCCCGACGGTGTCTCTCTCTCACTCTAAAAGCGGACGTCTGCAGCTCCTCATCTCCCCGGACAGCAGCCAACAGCGTTGGCCACCTTCTCTCTCTCCTTCCTCCGGCAATAACTCCATCAAGTTCGCCATCAACCCCACGCAAGAAGCTCCTCCTCAGCTCCATCCCCAGCCGCTCCAGCCCAACCATCTTCTTTAGCCGTGAAAGTTGCAGCGCCAAGCAACGAACACAGCAACAGGCCGACAGCTTCAGGAGCTCCTCCCGGCCACTACAGGCTGCCATTTTCGACGCCACCACGACAGGGAGAACCACCTCGATCTCCTCTATCCTGTGGCAGTGGCAGGTGAGCCTCTCATGGTGGTCGGCCGACCATCATTTCTACTGTACACGCTGCATGAATCGTGTAATATATATATATATATATATATATATAATTATATATATATATATATATAATTATATATATATGTGCTGCGTGGGTGAGTGGGCTGCTCTCGGGCTGGGGTTGGCTAGCTCTCATAGTTGGGCACTTGGCCCAACTCCACTTGGGATGGCCCACTTGGGTGGGCCAGCCCAGCCCAATTTTTTTTTTTTATAAAAAAAATACAAAAAAAATATTATAAAAAAAAACAAAAAAATATGTTGTTTTCGTGCATTCGGCCGAATTCCAAGATTTTTTCATGTTTATTTTTTGTAAAAAAAACATGTTGCATCTTTCTCATAATTTAAAACGAAAATTGGATATCGTAACCGGTTTATGATTATCCTTTGGAATTTGGCCAAAATATCGAAAAAAATAAAAAAAATATTTTTGTTTTAGCTATCTCGGTGTAAAATTACATTGTAAAGTACACTTGGAGATAATAAAAAAGATTTTCTTTTATTGCGGTGTAAACTTACATTGTAAAGTACACCCGCCAATAAAAAAATATTTTTTTTATGCAGTGTAAAATTCATTTGGTTAACCTTTCAAACTCCTAATGAGGTAGAGATTCTCTCACGAAGAGTGATCTACGTCGAACTTTAGAAAAGATAAAAAAAAAAAAATCAAACTCAGGAAAAACAATCAAACAACAATGCAGCTTGTCTTAGTTAGGGTGCACTGGGGGTGATGCGTCTTCCCCTTGCACAAGAAGTCCCCTTACCCAAGAATCTCGCAGACCACTAGGTTCCTAGTAACCTTAATACTAGGTGGCGACTCCTAATAATTATAGTCGTAATTTTGCGACTATAAAGCACACCCCTGTTTTCACCGCGCGCCGTTGTCTCTCAACCCGGGGATGGCGGTGCGCAAAGCGTGTAAAAAATCGCCGTTGCGACAGACACAATAGAAAGTAATGACTTTCACAAATAACAACAATTTTAAAAAAGAAAGTTTCATTTTTCTCACAAACAAAATCAGAAAAGCACATTAATTCTGAAAACTGCAATTTATGCGAACAAAAAATACTTTTAGTGTTCACAATACACAGAGATCATTGAGTGGGTGCCAGTTGCTCTTGTTTCGTATAGAGATCAAATTCACAGGTCAAACTATTTTTGGCTATTATCATTACGAAAACTCCTGAAATCTCATGAGTTTTCCTGGTCCTTGCCGACATAGTAATCGACGAATGAACTGAACTTAGCATGTAAGAAGGTGCTGGGTATAAGTTCATGCATCGAGATTAATTAATAGTCAATCAAATGCATCAAAAATCTTCGCTGCGGATAAGAACTAGAGACGTTAGCTAGATAGCCTTAATTAAAAGTGGTCTGAAAACAAGTAGGCTTTAAATAGTTAGACATGGGAGCATGGCAAGACAACAAGTTCGACCCCGCACTCCTAGTCTACTCCGGAGATGGTCCAAAAGACAAGACTACACGATCACAAGTCACCCTAAATTACAATCCATATTTATGTAGGTCCATAATGATTTTGATGTCAGGAACATAGCTTGCTTCACCCATGTTCTTCATTTTAAGTTTTAAGGAATCATAACTTTATTATGGTAATCATATTCTTGTCAATTTTAGCAAACAATATATCATTCATATATGATGATAAGATGATGTTATTAGATTAATTAACACATAATTGATGAATGATGACTTGATAAAATTAAACACATAATTGATCAATGATGGCTTGATAAAATTAAAGATACCACTATTTGGATGATTATTTTGATCTATAGATTGATTTATGAAGTCTATAAAATTTACCTTACTAACCTTCTACAATGAAACTAATTGGTCGATCCATATAAATCTCTTAATCTATTCTCCATTAAGAAATGCAATTTTGACATATATTTGATAGAGTCCCAAGTATAAAAAATATGATTAGTTTAGGCAAACCTAATTACCAGGGAAATGTTTTCCTAATCTGTATACCTTCTTGTTGGGTATACCATTTACCAAAAAACGAATCTTATACATTTCTATGAAATCATGTTCCTGATATTTTACATTGAAAACCTGGTTGTTTTCAATGATTTTTGACCTTTAGACCTAGTAAAAGGTCAACTCAAGTCCAATACATGGTTAGTTTTTATAGATTTCATTTTATCTTTCATGGCATTCATTCATTCCTTATTTGATGGAGAAGAAAGATTCTCTTAAAAGTTTTGAGAGTATTACTCATGCACAACTATAGTGAAAGTTTTGATGGAAATTCTTATATGTATTTCTACAAGGTTGAGGAAATACATACTCAATATCAACTAGTATAATATGGGTGTCAAGTTTTGGAACATCCATTTTATGAAAAACAATCTCTATGGAAAACGTGTTTTTATAAGGGAAATCCCCTTATATTTATTTGGCCCTATATATCTAAATGATGTTCGTGAAAGAGGCATACCACCCCTTATTGCTTTTCCAAATGGTTTTATAACTTTTTTCCCTTGATAAATAATGTTCATAAATTGGTAGAATGACTTCTGTGAGTTAACCTCAATGACATGCTGTTAAAATTTGAATCTGTATATTTTCGAATTAAATTGTTTGTTTACAGTGGGAATATTTATAAGATACCTACAAAATACTAGTTTTACCTAATTACTAGTACGTACTAGTGTTGTTGTTATAGTAAACAACAAATACAGATAAAACCAAACTAGAATTGTTACCCTACACAACAAAACAACTGGATTTGTACTCTAGCTTCAGTTGTATTTTAACACATGCTCTCTCTAACAAGTCTAATCATTCTTTTCTTGCCCATATGGCTAAGCCTAGCATGCCATTTAACAGTGTCATCTTGAACTTGTCTTTCTTGCCACTTTGTATGCCTCTCTGTTTTTTTCCTCTTGCTCTATTAGTCACAAGTCGAACTTTTCTCTAAGAATGTCCACTTAGTATACTTTCTTTTGGCCTTATTTGCCCCCACTATAACCAGACTTACCACCAGAAACCTTTTTAAGAATTTAGCAACTTCTAAGAACTCATCCTTTAACTACAAGTGACGTATAATGTCCTTAAATGTTTGAGCATTGTATTGTGTGTTTCATATTAACTCTCATGTATTCCCAAAAGTTAAGAAAAAAGCAAATTACAGCTTGAATAATCAGATTATCAAGTATGACTGACACGCTTTTAATAAGTTTCAAAACGAAAAGTTAAGCCATGTAATCTTGTTCCAAAAACAACATTAATTTTTCAGCTTCTCACGGGGTAGAAGCAATTTGGTAATGGGACCATGATATCATTTTCACATATTGCGAGCAATATAATCATTCTTCATCCATTCCTGATAAGCTTCTAGTTCCCTTTGATAGTGGGCATGCAGCATTACCCTACTCGAGCTCTTCCACCACAAGGGATAAACTCTCGAAGACCTCTTGTTAATCTAACATAAACTAGCTTTTACGATGCCAGATATCATAGCTATCACCATCAAGCGATTGATCCGTCGTAACTTTTTCTCCCGACCAGTTGGTCTTGTTACGTAAGGAGATCAAATTCACATGATAAATCTCAAACCAAATAGCTTAGGTTATTATAGTAAGCAAGCTCATGTTAAGGGCTGCCTTTTTATGTTCATTCTCTCTTTTTGGATTCTTGTTCTCTATTGTCCTGGTCCTTGCTGACATAGAAATCGACTAAGAGAACTGAACGTAGAATACAAGAAGCTGCTGGATATAAGTTCATGCATCGAGATTAATTATTGGAGCTGAATTTCTGCTCCAGATAACTAGAGATGTTAGCTAGATAGCCTTCATTAAAGTGGTATGATGACAAGTTGGCTTTAAATATTTGGTTCATGAAAATGACATGGGAGCAAGGCAAGACAACAACTTGGGCTCCTCACCCTAGCTAGTCTATCCTGGAGATGGCCAAAAATGGTAATGCAGACAAGATTAGACAATCACAAGTGACCCTAAATTTCCATCCACTTGCAATGATGATCATGCAGGAGTAGGAAGTTCATCATGTTCACTCCAAGTGGGTACCAGTAGCCATCAACTTGAGTTGCTGCAGATCATAGGTCGTTCGAATGATGGACTTGTGCTGCTTCTATGATTTTGTTTAGCTCCCACAAAATGTGTTAGCGCTTAGACCTAAATAGTTTCGCTTTAAGATATGTTGGGCTTCTCTTATGGATGCACCCATCAAATATTTATGCAGCTAAATTATGTGAATTTTTCTGATTTAATATGCCATCGTCATGTCATATTCATCGGTAAAGAGAATTACTAAAATATTTAAATTTGTTTCATAATTATTCATAGAAAATAATTGGCACCCTCAGTTTGGCACACCTTATGGCTTAAACAATTGTTAAGCAAAAGGCCGAACTCAATAAAAAATTTTTTGTTTTTTGAAAAAACAACATATTATGTGACATTTGTTCTAGTTTTTGGATCACTATAGGTGATCAAAAAATCATTTTCTTAGTTTTGGATTAAGAAAATTAACTTGTTTTCATCTAATAAGAATACCTAGAAATCTCAATAAATTGAACCCTAAAACTTCATTTAATCACTTTAAAAACAAAAATCAAACTAAATCCAAAGAATTTCTCATATCTTAATCTACTTCTTTCAACATGTCTACAAAAAAAAAATCACCTATATTGTACTCTTCTTTTTAAAATAAACACGTTGATATTAGGACTAATTTTTTTATGGTTTGATTGTAGCCGACTGAACTCTTTCTCTCTCTTCTCATTATTTATTTATGACTCTCTCTCTCATCTGTCAACACTTACGAATTGAAACATATAAAAATAAATTTTATGACCAAAATATATAATTTTAAAACAACAACACCAAGTAATATAAAAACTTAAACTTTATATACCAAAAAAACTTTTGAACAATGAAAATTGAAACTTATTTTTGTAATTCTAGTAAATGTTATGTCTTTAGCAAAGTATAGTAGTCTTCTGGTACAAACTACTTTGATCCATTTTGCTGCTCTATGTCTTGTAGATAATAACTAGATCATTGATATAAGCTATAATGCATGCAATGCCTTTTAAGTATAAATAGTTATAATTAATAAAAAAAACAATCAACATAGCATAATACAAAATTCCCCTCATATAATTGGAAGTCTTATAACATATAAAGTGTCATTTAAAAGTACTTGTGGATTTCACAAAACATAGAATATATGGTAAGTACATTTGTATCCATTTCTTATAATAGCTTTTTTATAAATTGTTATAATCAATCGCATCAATATTAATTTTTGCATAAGTATATTTGCTATCATAATATCCTTAACAAACACAAGGGGCAATCATTTTCAAATATTTCTCCATCTTCACCATTATGAGTTTTTGGCTATAATAAACAAACCATGGCTTTAATACCCAAACTACCCCATTTTAACATTTAACATACAAAAAACTCCATAAATTTATAATAATTCTTAACACACTATACCCAATTTTGAAACAACCATTATCCATTCTAACTATGCTAAGTTTTCATCATAAAATACTATCACAACTTCATTACTACTCGTACCAATCTTTGTCAATTAAACACTTCAAAATAACAATTAATTCGATTTGACATTTTAATACTTTCTGAACAATTAATCCATATGCATTTCATATGAGTATTCATTAAATTGTCTTTTTTTTATCAACAATTATCCTTTCATAAACCCATCTAGCACAAGAAATTATACTACCACCACAAGTTCCCAATTACCTCAAACTCCACATGCATGGTTGGCCACTCCTAAATATTTGGAACTCAAAATTTTCTTGAATTTCTTCATTCCAATCCTTAATCATGCTATATACCTTACAATCATTCAACAATTAAAATAATTTACATATATATTTTTAATCATTACTCCATACTTCAAAATCTTCCTAAAAAGTAAATTAACCAACTTTTTTCATAAACACATCATATATTACGTATCCCACCCTTAATTATGTAAACATATTAAATACACTCCTAAAACACATTTGCATGAATTAAAACCAAAACAATAATTTATGAAAATTACAAAATTTCATTCTTAGCGTTTCTAACATATCCATTATATCTTTATACAAAATTAGCTATTTTACAAATAAGACATTTGCTTAGGCCTTCCACTAACTAATTCCTTGTTTTTTCAATAAACATTAGCTCTATATAAAAACCTCTCCAATTGGCCGACCATAACATCCCTAAAATTCCCTAGTTTCCATTCTTTTCTCTTTCTTTTTTTAATTTTATGATTTAAACTATCATTACATAATTTCATAAGAAATTAAAACAAAACAAACATTCCAACAAAATCCCATAAAACACAAAGCTTACGATTTGTTGCTTTTCAATTCTATATGATAATTATTAAATTGGAATTGGAACCTTCCCAAGTTAGTTTCATAATCTAATATCAAAAATAAAATAAAAAACTCTAATAAACACACATCTTAAACCCTAACTTCAAGAATTGAATAAATTCAACGCAAGCATAAAAGTCCATTAATAGAAGAAATAAAGAAGGAGCTGGAATTTTCTTAGCTAATTATAATTTTACTCTTTCTCATTGTAGCATGCTATGTTTTTCATTTTCTCCCTCTTACTTGTAATTTTATATTCCTTTACTAAACTTCAATTAAAAAGAAATTTTAACTTAATTTTAAAAAATATATGACAAGGACTCGTTGTAAAAATTTAGCTCAATTTGATGTTCAAATTGAAAGTTATGATTGATATTATAAAATTAGACAAGATAATTATTGAAGGAATTATAGACAAAATATAGTAGTGAAGGAGTTATAGAAATAAATATCCATCAGTATTTCCAGAGAGTTCGATAGTAATTACTTAAATTACCACTTTCACCGATGATATTTATAGACAGAATCACCAACGAAATCACATATAGAATATTCTGACGGAATCACCAACTGGAAATATCGATGGAATATTTTGTTAGTGCCTTTGTTGGTATATATAATTTCAATGGAATCAATGACAAAATGGAAATTACCAACGAGAGTTTTACCGACGATAGTGTCCGTCCATGTGGTTATCGGGAAAAAAACTATTATATGAAATTACCGATGGTAAAACTATTTATATGTGAAACCATAGATTACTTTTATTTAAAATTCCATAACATTTTTATTATTATTTTCTTACCATTTTCACCCCAATTTATAAAAATTCTTCTTTTAGAATGATATGTATACCCGGTTAGGAAGTTTACACAATTTATTAATAGTTACAACTTCACGTATTGATTTTATTTTCTTATCATGTCTAGGATTTACTAGGAATTGTTATCCCATATCATGACAATTTTAATTTTTAATATATGATTTTCTTATTTGTGTTTTTTTTAAGATTACCCTATTTACCACTTATTTATCCATTTTTGGGTTGGGGACTTATAATGTAGTTCATATTAGTTTTCTATAACATAAGAAATACCCAAGTGTTGGTAACATGTTCCTTAGGGGAAAACTATTTAAATTATATATGCCCCGATCAACTTGAAGGATTTTTAGATAACCCTAACAACCGTTAAATATATAGTTTGACTAAAATATTGTAAGATAATATCTTTTTAAAAATATTGATACTAAAACATATTGAATTGACCAAAATCAACTTTAGTTAACCCATAAAAATCACAACTCGAGATAATACAAGTAAACCCACCAAACTCACAACTAGAGTCATCTGAGTAGTATAGCTCTATAGAAAGCAAATTGAAGCTAAATTCCTAATAAAATATATTAATTAAACAAAAAAGAGAAGGGGTGGGGGGGGGGGGGGGGGGGGGGTTCCCATCACTCCAAATCAACCTTCTTTAGCCTCTATCCTAAAGTCTTCCCTAAGGGGTGCTTCATCGAGGGTGGGGGTGGGGGTTGTGGGGGTGTTCCCCATCACTCCAGCTGTGTCACAAATTACAATGGATGAGACGAAATGAGAACACGTCGAAATTCTCATCTTTCGGTCAGGATTGGCGACCGCTCAAGTGGCGCTATTAATGAAGATTAATTAAGAACTTCAACTGTATTTCTGGCCTTTTTTTCAAGCTATATAAGCAGGTGGATGCATACAGATTTCGCAGTTACAAGTGATAGATATACAACATTAGTTGAGTGTCGAAGAGAAATTCAAAGAGAGAAACAGAAAAAACTTGATACTACCTTCTTTAATGTTTCTGCCTCTCTCCTAAACTCTTCCCTAAGGGATTTGTGTTTTTTCTTCATTTGTGGTGGAACACCTTGTGGCTATAATTATTGGGTCCTACTCCATTTTTATTTTTCCGACAAGATAAACCTTCTTGCAGGAGCAAAAGTGTGATATATACTAGTTTGAAAACTAAAGAAGAAAAAATAGAAGAAAACCGTTGAAGATCAAGTGCTTCACGGGGAAAATGGTAGCTCCTTTGTCAGCCTGGCCTTGGGAGAACTTTGGCATCTATAAGGTATACATATCCATCAACCATGCAATTCTTTTTCTCAAGAATTTAATCGGGCATTACAAATGTTTTAATCGTTTAGTGTGTTGATATGCTTCTTTTTTTTTTTTTTTTTTTTCTGTATTGTCTTTTGTATGAAGTATCTGCTATATGGACCTCTACTTGCAAAAGTGCTGTATACAAGGATTCTTGAGGGTTCCTTCAAGGATGATTGGTGTCTCCACATATTGATTATATGTGTTGCTAGATCATCGCTTCATCAACTGTGGAGCACTTACGTTAACATGCTTTTCCTAACACGTAATCGCCGGATTAATCAGCATGGCTATGATTTCAAGCAGATAGACAAAGAGTGGGATTGGTATATACTTTAGCTTCTTACTTCAGCAAAAGGGTTCTTTTTATATTTATTATTTGGATTTGGCATATTCATAATGATAGCTGCTTCTCTTTTTGTTGGCTATGTTTGCAGGGATAACTTCATCCTTCTTCAAGCTCTCATTGCATCCATGGCATGTTACATCGGACCACCATTTATCGAAAATGTTCCTCTGTGGAACGCAAAAGGTTTCTTTACCATTTTGTCACTCCATGTCGGAATTTCAGAGCCCCTATACTACTGGGTGCATAGATGTTTTCATAAAAGCTATCTCTTTAACCAGTACCATTCAATCCACCACTCTTCTCCAGTACTACACCCTTTTACAGGTAGAAACAAAGCAAATTTCCACCATGTGGACAGAATTTCTCCTCCTCCAACTTCACCTTTTCTTATTTTTACCTGATAAGATAACTATTTTTTTTTGTAATACAGGAGCAACTGCAACATATTTGGAGCATCTTGTTCTAACCCCAGTCATTGGACTTCCAATTATTGGGTCTTGTATGATGGGAAATGGCTCAAGAATCACGATTTATGGTTATCTCTTGGTGTTTGATTTTCTTAGATGCCTGGGGCATTGCAATGTGGAAGTTGTTCCTCATCAATTGTTTGAGACTCTTCCCTCTCTTAGATATCTTCTCTATACTCCAACGTAAGTACTAATATCTGCTCTCACACTTTCGTGGATATGCCACAGCATATAGTCTTTTTTTCTCGTTATGCTATATTAAATATCATACTATCGTGTTTACTTGGGCTTCGATCTGTTCCTGAGTGCTTACATTCTTCAAACAAATGAAGTGACTTTTTAATTAACTGTGCTTAACTATGATCTCTCTTAAATTATCAATCAATGCATATAGTTCGCCAATGGCTCTAACAATAATATGCTCTTCTATGTTGGCATTAGCTTTATGATCTTATGATATTATTCTTACTACTTTAACCATAGTTTTTATATCCCACCGGGGCCGGTTACAAGGTAGGTGAGATTAGATTAACCTTATTCAATCTCTCTTTATTTCTCTCTTTTTTAAAAGTAAAAATAGTTTCAATATATTTTTTATTTTATCAAAAAGTAAATATAATGTTTACTGAAAAAAAAAGGTAATAGGTTTTGACTAAGTTTTTCTAGACCGGTTAAATCACAAGTAAGCTTGAGATTTTACTAAGTTATACCAGTTCAATTTTCTCTCTATTTCTATTAAAACATAGACCAACCTAGAGCCCAAATCACCGATCAACTTCTAGGTTAGGTCAGGCTTTAAAATAGTGCTTTACTGCATCTTGCAGAGAAATCTCATATAATTTATAGCTTGGAATTTAATAAAAATTCCATCCTTGAAAGAAAAATAAGATGACACGTTACACCCAAATTAAAAAACAAAAGAAAAAACAAATAGTAGCGGTGTTGATGAATATGTTGGATGGAGTCGGACATATAATTATAAACCTGATATTATTTTTATTTGAATTTGAGTGGGTTGAATATATCGAGTTAGGTTATTTCCTTATGAATATTATAAGCATTCAATTGTTAGGTTTATATTGTTAATTTTCATAGGTTTGTATTTAGAGACGGACCTACAACATTAAATATAGGTATCATAATTTTCATACCTTGCATCACCATTGAATTCAAGCTACCTCTTTCATCCCCTCTAGCAATGAGATAAACCTTTCTTTTAATATGCTAAATAAATCTAAGAGGAAGCCTACTAACAATAATTATGGAGCCAAATATAAATTGGGTATATTAGCTGGGCTGGGTTGATTGAGTTTAAAAACCGTAATTCACCACCTTAACTATTATATTCATTTCTTAGATTTTTTAATTTATTATCAAGTATAGTATTCATATTTTGACGGATGAGAAGAGTTAGATAATACAAATATTATGTATAAACATTTTTCAATAGAACCTTTAAAACAAATAGGATACGACAAATCACTCTCTACATATTTAGCCACGCCATATCTACCATCTCAAAAAAAAAAAAAAAAAAACTTATCCTGTGCTCGTATACGTTTATGTCATTCGATTTAGAGACGATCTTAATTTATAGAGATCCGGCCACCATCAATAGTATGCGGCATGCATGGTGAAAGAGTAAGGTGCGCAGGGTGAGAAAATAAGTACTGGGATGTCCCCTTACACCATCCAACCCCAATATTTTCATTTTTTAGACAATCACCAAACACAGTTGTTATAATTTGAACTTTTATTTTTCTCTGAAAACATTATATTGATGAGAGATAACTAGTTTGATGGCGATACAGCTACCACAGCCTCCACCACACAGACATGGCCACCAATTTCTGCCTCTTTATGCCATTCTATGATGCAATATGGAAGACACTTAATAGCCAGTCTTGGGAACTACACCAGAATACAAGCTCAAATGCAGGTAAACCCTAAACGATAGTAATGCCATAATGGTTTTAGTTCTTGTCTATCATACATTTAATGGTATCAAATAAATTTTACCTAAAAACGTACACTACTTAAGTAGCAGTTGCCATGAGCAATGTAAACCACACGCTTGAACATTTTTATTTTAGGGAACCTTCATTAAGTCTTGTAGATAGTAGGGCACAGGCACAGCACAGGCACAGGCACGGTGACAACGATTTTTGTTTCCATTCAAGATATTGGAAGGAGCTACTTTTTGGAAATTGTGGAATCTAGAGAGTTTCATTAATCAGAGTCTGTGAATTCTGAGGAGAACCTCATTAAAGTCATTTAGCGAAAAAATAATATGCCTACTTTTGCCAATTAATCACGTATAATTTTGCGATTGTTTTAATACACACAACAAATCATTTTTTTTCTCTTAGTTCTTACATTTTTTTTTTCCTTTCTGTTTTTCTCAGAGTTGAAGCATAAACAAATCAAGACATTTTGACAAATGATTTCGTTTTTGCTGGTTTCGTAATGCAGGAAATTACAGGAGGAATACAGCTGATTTCGTTTTCTTAGCTCATGTGGTGGATGTAACATCTTCAATACATGCCCCATTTGTTATACGGTCTTTTGCTTCAATGCCTTATACGACAAGGCTTTTTTTGCTGGTTTTATGGCCTCCGGCATTTATTGTTATGATTATGATGTGGGCATGGTCTAAGACCTTCTTAATCTCTTTCTATAATCTCAGAGGCAGGTTGCATGAAACATGGAGTGTTCCAAGATTCGGCTTTCAGGTTATTTTTCTTTAAATTTTCGGCCATGCATTTTCTTGCTATTACCCAAATTGCTTAAGTTTGCTAGGAAATCTATTATGCATTAACTAAAAGTTTTGTTTTTGCAGTATTTCTTGCCATTTGCTAAAGAGGGTATCAATAAGCACATAGAAGAGGCCATTCTTAGGGCTAATAAGCTTGGGGTCAAGGTCATTAGCCTTGCTGCATTGAACAAGGTTGGCAATTATAACTTCTGCTATAAATCTTGTCCTTGCCAGCACTGCACTTGTTTTCAGAAAACAAAAAAGTTTTAGTTCTGATTGTGGTGGTTGAAGGAAATAAAACTAGACGTCAACCATGCTGCACAATAATAATAATAAAAAAACTAGAAGGGGATGTCCTATCACTTTTCTGCACTTTGTGCAGTCCCCTTAATGCAGTATTCAGATGCAAATGGTCTCCATTAAACTTGAAGATTTTTTTTTATTATTATTATTTTGGAAAGATACTGCACGTCATGATTCTCTCCTAAGAGTTCAGATTAAGCGGTGTGAAACTGGTAGGTACCATGTCTTTAATGGATATGGTAATCAGAATCTTTCCGAGGAGAAGAACTGTGTTAGTATCTTTTATAGATGTTTTCCGTAGCCTAATTTTCTTGAAATTAATAAAGCTATTTCGCCAAAAAGAACCTTTCTTATTATAAACTGCAGGTGTTAAATGATTCAGGCTCTTGGAAACACAGGGATGGGTGTTCACATTTAATGATAATTCAATGTCAAAATTGAACTGTATATTTCTTCAGGCTAAAAATATCATTTTCCCCAAAAATATTTTGCAGAATGAGGCTCTCAATGGTGGTGGTACGCTGTTTGTGGAGAGACATCCAGACCTTAAAGTTCGAGTTGTTCATGGAAATACCTTAACTGCTGCAGTTATTCTCAATGAAATCCGTGGGGATGTGAAAGAAGTGTTTTTAACAGGAGCAACTTCCAAACTTGGAAGGGCTATTGCCCTTTACCTTTGCCAAAGGAGAGTCAGAGTCCTAGTAAGCGTTGCCTACTTCATTAAATCTTTCTTGTTTCAATATGTAATTTATAAATTGCAACGAACTGATCCATCAAGAAATGCTTTAGCTTCTCACTAAAATATTGGTGAAAATTAATACTACAGATGCTCACTTCATCGACAGAGAGATTTCAGAAAGTTCAAAAGGAGGCCCCACTTGAATGTCAAAGCTATCTGGTCCAGGTGACAAAGTACCAAGCAGCTCGTGATTGCAAGGTACTGTCGCCAAAAATGAATTGGGTTGTTCTGTTTGTTCAAAATATAATTATTTCTGAATTCTGGGTGTGACGGGGTCGTTTTGGTGTCAATTGTAGACCTGGATCGTGGGCAAGTGGATCACACCAGGGGAGCAAAGTTGGGCTCCTACAGGCGCACATTTCCATCAATTCGTGGTGCCCCCCATTTTGTCCTTCAGAAGAGACTGCACGTACGGTGATCTTGCAGCCATGAGACTACCTGTTGATGTTCAAGGGCTTGGAAATTGCGAGGTAAAATCATTCAAATTCCACCCTAGCTAGATAAATGGTGCGCATATGGGTCCGAACTCTTAATTGCTGATCACTATAGCTCTTCAGAAAAAGGGGGAAAAAAAACTCATAAGAAATAGATTTTGATTGAAAAACAATTACCATATATTGATTGGCTATGTTTCTGTATGATTAATTAGTACATGTTTTCACAGTATACCATGGAAAGAGGAGTAGTCCACGCATGCCATGCAGGTGGAGTGGTTCACCTGCTAGAAGGTTGGACTCACCATGAGGTCGGGGCAATTAACGTTGACAGAATCGATCTGGTTTGGAATGCTGCCTTAAAGCATGGCCTGAAACCCGTCTCCAATATCGTCACAGGGCAAAACTCACCGTGAATGCCTTAAAGCATGGCCTACAGGATTTGGTTGCAGCAGCAATCCCTTTGTTCTCTTTATATTAGAGTTTCTTCAATGAGAGTAGCTGCTTTGGTCAATGCATTTGCTAACGAATCCTCTAACTAAACTAACATAAGCCTTATACACAATCACTACTAGCTACAAAATTAGCGAATAAAATGAAAATATTTCGTCAGGACTATTCGATACAAATAGCATGGTTAGGGTGTGACAGCACAAATTTTGACGGAATCTGTTTTATCAGCTAGATGAAAATTACAATGATATAGAGAAAATAAAATCATCAACAATTCATTTAAATAAATGTCACGTTAGTATTTTTTAATTAATATAGATATCTAGACCAGTTTTTATATATCTAGACTGATTTCACAGGCTTATAAATTAATTTTCCCACATAATTGCTAATGGACATTTAGTTGAAAACATTAAATGAAATAATACCCGACAATTCTCTCTTTCTCTCCCCCTTACTTCTTCTTCTTCCTCCCTCAAAAAAAAGAAGCAGCCCCGTCCCCTTATTTTCTAAAACATGTGGCCACCCCAAGCCGTCGACGTCAACCTAAATCTATCAACAGTGTTAGCACCCCTCTCTTGATTTAATTTCTTTTAAAGCTTCACTATATCAACCAAGCAAACCTACCCATTTCTTTTATAATCCATTATGTTTTAGGTTAATCTATTCAAATTTCTTTGTACTATTTATAGTTTAATTGTATATTTAAATATTTTATAGCTTTTTCCTACAGAATTTTGCTATATTAATGCATGATTTGCATGTTAGGGTTGGTTTATGATTTGGAGGAAACTGATTTCATTTGTCATTTGATAAAATTAATGTATGATTTAGGTGAGTAATAATTAAAAAGGTAATGGGTTATTTAATGGTTACCAATTATATTTTGTTAATTTTATTTTCAAGTTGGAAACTTGAGAAAATATAGGGAGATTAAAAGGTATTAAGTTTTCATGAATAAGTCTTAATTGAACAAATAATGGATAATTAGTTTGGTATTGATTATTATTGTTAATTGTATTGTTTTATTCATATTTTCACACAAAATTAAATTTGCATAGAAATCATAATTAGTTATTGCATTATGAATTCATTTTGAATAAAAAGTTGAATTTTGAATTGATAGTTAAATTATTGATAAATTTTATCATCAATATTCTATATAGGTTTCATGAGTAATAGTGATTATTATTCATCGAGATTATTTTGAAGCGTTTTATAGGCAAGATTATCTTAAAGGTGTTTAAGGTTTTATTAATTTTGTAAATGCAACTATATTATTTGAAATTTTATTAGATTATGATGAATTATTATAGGATGGGTATATAACTCACAATATATAACTCACAATAAATTATCAATCATGATGCAAGTATTTATCATTAAGTTAGATTATAGGTTGAATGAGGTCGATTATGTAACCTACAAGGAATAGGCTAAAAGATAACTTTTATGCTTCAAAACCCATATTGAAACCACTTGTCCTATGATACCAAAAATAGGTATATGTCTGAACTATTGCATATTGTAGCATTATGGCTATAAAAAGATTATCCAGTGCAAAACCTATTAGCATGCTCGATATAAACCTAATATTAATAGACAAATGACACTTATCATATATAAAAACTAAGATATTTTTCAATCACTCCAAGACTGCAAATATTATTTATATCTCTAAAGACTAATGAAAACATAACATTTTTTCACATGATGAGGTGGATATAGTTATGATTCACCCTTCTAATAGTGAAGTATAAAATGATTTTAATAGGGTGCATCTTTAGTTTTTAATGGAACAATATAAAGTACATCTTAGACTAAGTAAAAATTGATTCACTCTATTTAGGTCTTTTGTTGTACATTATTCTTGTTGACTGATCATACTAGTAGCTTACAACTTTCACCCAAGGATGTGTGTGAGGCTAGAATTCATATTTTAATCTATGGTCATATCTAATCCTTATAGTTTACGTAGAATATAGATGTTTATCTTTTACTCTAGATTGACAAGTTCAATTAGTTGTATATATTCAAAGCTTTAAAATAGTTAAATGTATTCATGAAAACAATTTTTTTTTTTTTTATTAATATGGACTATAAAAGATCTTCCTATATATAAAGTGATTTTTGGTTGAAGCACACATTGAAAATTAGTTTTTCCATACTATATGGAAAATAATAAGGACTTTACTTTAATTAGTAGTGATATTTTTTTATATTTCAAAATGAGGTTCTTACCAAGTCATCATAAATAGAGAAATAACATAAAGGACTTTTTAAAAGGTAATACGGAAAGGGATGTTACACTGTCAATACTATTAAGTGAATAATTGTATGATATAGTGTTGTAGTATAAGGTCATTGTATTGGATTTTTATTGGAATACTAATGGCATTCTCTATAATTAGGTAAAGAAAAGTATTTTTATGAGATTTTTTATTGGACTACTAATGCCATTCTCTATAATTTAGATGCCATGCATATTAATAACATATTTGACAATATTTTTGGCACGATCATCAATATGAAAGGCGAAACAAAGGACAATATTAAAGTTAGAATAAACCTATCTTTGTATTTTGAACATCGGAATATGGAGTTGCTTAATGTAATGTTATGTGATATAAAGACCTAACTACTTTTGGTTTAAGCAAGGATGTCGAGTTTCTTGTCTCTGAATAGCTTAAAAATCTATGTTTTTCTAATGGATATGTTTCAAACATGACTAGATTGGTGAATTTAGGGGAATATAGATTATATGGAATGAAAAGTTATAAATGCCATATGTTTATGCAAGCATTTTATTTTACGTATAAATAATTTATTGTACCACACATAAAAAAAAAGATTTTATGGGAGAGGAAATTAGTTAGAGAGAAAAAAAAACACACAATCACAGTCTCTCTCCCATAAATTGAAACTATGATCTATACACGAGTTGTTTTTAAAGTATTACATAAATTAGTTTTTTCCCATAAAAACATAAAAATCTTTCTTTCAAAAATACAATTTTTATTTGATTTATATATAGTCATGTCTCTAAAATATATATATATATTATATTTTCATATTTTATTATATTAAAAATCATAAAAAAAAAATTTTTTTCTTATTTTTTGTATATTTGGATTTAATAACTTGTTTACTATAGTCATGAGAACTTGATCTATATTTCAAAAACACTACAAAAATTAATTTTGTTTTCTTTTAATATATGAGATTATAAACTTATACGTAAAATGTATTTCCAATATTGAATAAAAAGACATTTTCTTTTAGTTTCATGTTTTGACTTTAGAATTATTCGGTTTTAACCTAATAAGACAAGGACTTTTTTATTGATAAGATTGTTTTGTAAACCTTAAACAGACCAATAGCTAAATAGCATAGCAATATCTTAATATATACCAGATAAATAAACAATGCAACGTATCTTAGTTAAAATATAATAGGGATGATACATCCTTTTAATACAAGCTTTGAGACCAGTCAAGACTTCTTAACATCAATAATGTTTTTTGTTTTTTTACCAAACAAAGCCATCAAGTGTATTATACATACACTCATTTTTTTAGAACTATCTTTGTTGCTTTCTGTTTTTCTTATCCTCCTTCTTTGTTGTCGAAAACATCAAGATTTTTGGATTAATTAGGAATCTTTATAATGATAAAATCATTCTTTCTTTATCCAGTCTTTAAGGCTGGATGAATCCCTTAGAATTTACATTGATTTTGTTGTTGTCGCAATTATATTGTAATACCAAATTGTTCTTCCAACTTAAAGTTTGAATCTGATTCTGTTTCGGGCAGTATCTTACCATCCCAGCTATAAAGTTTGAATCTGACATGTTCAAGAATTGATCTAAACTTTTATTGGATCCTAGAGTCCACTTTCTTATGTCATATTCTTAGTCCCATGGAGGTGATCGACATTGTTAGTTTCCGAATTAGATCAGGAGATCTTTATGACAAGCAAATTGCGGACAAATTATGTTCTTCAAAATGATTTTTTCTCACTTTGGAACCTTCATGAATGATGCATTCTTCTATGTATAGATGACTGTGTATTTTTTATGGACTTGATTTCAATATCGGAAGCTTGAGATATTCTTGTTTGAATGTCCATTCCTGCTAGATTTTATATGGATTTCTTCAAAATGTTTTTTTCTAACATTGAATCCTTCATGAAAATGTATTCTTATACGTATAGACAACTTTGGATTTTTGAATCACTTGATTTCGATATCGAAAGCTTAAGATATTCCCATTTGAATCTTTAGCATAAAAAAAGATAATTATATCGCGAGAATGATTCTGACTCGAGATTTGTAGGTCTTATTCGAGAGACCCAATTTAATGGTTCAAGGATTTATCTGGATAATCATAGATCAATTTTAAATTTGGGAATGTTAATTAGTCTTGTTGAAAACAACAGAGGAGGTAGTTCAGAAAAAGTCACAATAATTTATGTTGTTTCACTGCCGCACAAGATTATCTTTTGTTTCTTTCACAAAAACTAGCAAGGCTATTTTTTTACCATAGGTTTAAGGTTGGATAACTCTGAATTTGCACTAAAAAATGACTTTACTGCTACCGCAAGTTTGGTTCTTAAAACACTTTTTGACAAAACAGATTACGGATAGATTTGGTTCATTAAAACAATTTTTTCTCACTTCAGGTCCTTTATGAAAGTTGTAGTCTTGTATGTATAGATGAATTTGGGTTTTGAATCGCCTGATTTCGATATCAAAATCGAAATTAGATATTTCTATTTGAATGTCCAGTGTAAAAACAAAAAACCCTGTCGTGATTTAATTGGCATGATATTGTTCATTGTCACCTGCAGATTGTTTCCTTTTCTCTGCAACTTCTTGTTTGGTTTCTATGATTTTCTTACTTGATCTTTGAGATACAAATCATGTTTTTGCTGCCACAAAATCATTAGAATATCGACCAGAATATTTTTTCCTATTTTGTTTTATCTAATTGCAGAAAAACATGATTTTGTATCCTAGACTAAATCTTCCCTAAATAGAGTTATGTCTAGGCTATATATATCCTTCCCCTTCGAACATAGAAAAGGGGCAGAAAAGAGGCGGAAAAGGGAAAAGAAGAGAGGAGAGAAAAGAAGGAAAGAAAGAAGAGAAAGAGGATGAGAGAGGCAGTCGGTAGAGCAAAAAACACAGCACCTCCTTCCAACCAGTTTTTTTCCCTTCCCCATGACCTCTCCCTCTCAGCCAACGACTTCCAGTACCCCTTCCTCGATTAGATTTCCTCCTATCGGCCACCAGCATCTTCATCAGCACTTGTCATTGTCCCCAGAAGCAGCGACTATCGTCTATGCAGGAGCTCAACACCATCACCTTTGGCTGACAGTTTACATATAAGTCCTCATGCATTCTTCTTCACTTTGCAATTTAATTATTGTCACTGTGTTGCTTTTGTTTTTACTGTTCAAGTGAATTATAATTCTCTTAAACAATAACTAAGGAAGTCATTGTTCATACTGCTGCTAACTGAGAGTAACCTACAATGCTGTTGGGAAGTTCAAACAGTTGCTAAAAAGTTCTGAGTCTGGTTGTGTGCATGAACATGCACTCAAAATGCATCCCCACCTTCAGAAAGACTTCTGATAAACTTATTATTCACCGTTCTGAACTGCCCTTTTACGTTTTATATCCTGGCCTTTGCTTGCCTCTTCCCAAGCAATTCGGTTTCATATCTGTTCTGGTGTGTCAGCTCTGGAAGAGACTTGATGCTCTACAAAGAGGCATTTATTAGAACGGAGTCCTACTATTAGTTGTAGGAAAACTGAACCAGTCCATAGCTTGATTAGCTATTTCCTAGAAAGCCGAGGTATGGCTACAAGATTCATCAAAAAAAATTCATGCCGTTGAATAGCTTTTGAAAGTAATCAAATAATTATTTCCTAGAAAGCTGAAGTATGGTTACTAGATTCATCAAATTTTTATCATGCCGTTGAATAGCTTTTGAAAGTAATCAAAGAATTCCCTTTCCAAATAGAAATGAAGTCAGATGAGTTTTTTCTGGGACACATGTTCATGTTTTGTCTGTCAACATTCATTTTGGACTATAAACGTAATAGCATGTTGTTATCACGAGAATCCAGCATATTGTGACGATTCAATTCTGGATCTGAAATTCGTGTTGGTTTCAGTTATGATTATCTTAACATATGGATCAGTATTTGTTTTATCTAGTATGGTTTTATTACAATATCAAACTGCCAGACCATACCATTCTCTCGTAATAAAACAACATTCTTTCATCGGACAACATTGTTTTTATCGGATATCAAATCCCAACACTGTTTGTATTTTTCCTAGTTTGTGTTGTCTATATCATGATTGAAACTATATAACATGATGAGTTATCATTTCATGAAACTATATAGCATGATGAGTTATCACTTCATGAATATAAATGCAGGTTGTCGTGTGAGGCAATGTACGCTTAAAATTAAACGTTTGACTTGTCAGTTTCAGAAAGCAAATTTATCTCAACTTTCTTCCTAGTCCTGGCCTTTTTCTTTTGGCTTTATCAAGTATCATGGCTCCATCTCCAGCAACAAAAATGCTGGCTGAAAACTACTATGCATGCCTGTCTTATTGACAGGTACCAGGTGCTGTGTTGACATGCAAGTCCAGTTCTTTCAAGCTCTGCAGCAAGGAATGTCCCTTGTTTCCTTGCAATTTTCCAGTTCAAGTGACCATGTAATCATGCCTCTCATGATGGTGAAACAATCGATGATAAATGTGGCCCATCCGATTACTAAGCCAACCATTGCGCGGACATGAATTCTAAAATAGTTTACTAATGCTTTTATTTATATATCACATAAATCCTAAAATAATGTATGATATCACTTCTAAACAACATAATATCACATTATTACTTTTATTGACTATTAAGACTCTTAAATTATGTCAATAAAAAATAAAGTATTAAAATTTAAAAAATAATTGAATTACATCAGTGCTTATCAAATTAATACATTTATTTTTTATAACTTTATGTTTTATAAATTATGTCTTTACTTTTTTTAGACAGAAAAAACGAAGATTCACTATAAAAACAATTTATGAAAAAATATTTCCTATATGTACCAATATATAATAGTAAATAGATGTAATTATAAGCGTGTTTTGTGTTATGGTCAGGACATATGGAGTTTTTTAGGAGCTAAATATATTTAAACTATAACTAATAACATATATTAGAAATATAATTTGGGTCTTTCTTATCACGTATACAAACAAAAAGGTGAAAATTTTAAATGAAACTTTAAATTATAAACTATTTTTATTTCAATCAAGGGAAAGTTAATATACAAAATCTGTGATTTTATTTTCAGATGCAGATTGAATTTATTTTTGTAAGATATATAAAAAACAAACTATCTCTTAAACTTTCAACCACCCTCAAAATATTTCAAGTAATTCATGATAATATAGCAATTGAATTATGTATTATTTGAATCTTTATATTTTTAATCAAGCACTTTTTACTAATAAAATTATAAAATCAAGTGATACATTAGAATATTCTCAAAACTCAACATAGACTAATAACTTAAATTTTATATAAATCAATAAAATAAATATATTATTCATTATTTTAAAAAAGTTGTATTAACTTTTATTTTGATTTTAGGATATAGATTTTTTAAATTAAATTTCAAAGCAATATAATTTAAGTATTGTATTTAAAAAAAAAAGTGAATAATGTTCAATAGGTATTAGATCCACTACTAGTTAATTCATATGGAAAAACAGACATAATTTTTCAGTCAGTATTTTGTTGTGAACATTACCAACAGCAAGTTTTCATCATCATTTTTGTCAGTATTTACAAACAGGTATTTACATCGGTCTTTTGCAGACACCATTACTAATATAATGGTTTCGTCAATAAATGTCAATAATAAACAACAAGGGATTTGCAGGTGAAATTATAGTGGGTCTTTTGCATACACCATTACTAACCAAATGAATTTGTCTGTAAATGTTGATAGTAAACATTAAGGGATTTACGAGGGGAGATTCAAAAACCTATGAAGTACAATTACATGGTATTTTGTTTTGATAGAATTATTGATGGAATTACCAAAAAAATATACTTTATTGGTAACTAAAGTGGTAAAGACCAATGGATTTATAGGTGAAATTACAGTGGAATTCAAAAAAATTTGAAGTATGGTGATGTGACATTTTTACTGACAGAACTACCGACAAGTTACCAACGAATATATTCTCATTAAATTCATTTGTAATTTTTTTATTTATAACCTAATCATAGACCACCTTCTCCCCTAAATTTCAACACAATTCAATCTCTCACAATAAATCCAGCAACTACAACATTAAGTTTATGAACATTTATGTTCTGATTTGATTTTTACTTAAAGTATGCAAATCTGCCCTATTGTTTTGAAATTTAATTTTAATATGTGAATCTATTTTGCATATTTTTAAAGTTTATTGATTTTGTTTTGGTGTTTGTTGTTTGTTTTATAGTTTTTATCATTTATACTTATTGTATGAATTTATGATATGTACATGTTATAAGGTTTGTTTTAGATTATGTAAAATTATATGTGTTTAGTTAATATATTTAATTAATACATGATTATTGTTTATGGGTTTTATATAAGTAATGGAGGATCGTTTATGGATGTATCGTGAATCATCTCAAGGTTGTATAGAATGGATTATTCAATAGAATTTAGGGTTTTATTAACTATGTAATATCTAATTCAAAAAATATTAGTGGAGGCGGTATTAGATGTTCATATAGAAAGAGAAAAAACAGAAAAGTTATGAATGTTGATGTTGTCACAATGCATCTTCTACAAAAAAAAAAAAGAGTTCATGGAGGAATATTTATATTGGTATGCACACAGAGAAGAATTTGTTCCTTGTGTGATCATTGTAAAAAGGATGGTTGGGTTAACTTCTAGTTACAACAATATACATGGAGTTATAGATGCCAACAATAATGCTTATAGGAATATGGTTATGGATGCAATGAGAATAACTCAGAGTGGTGCAAATGAATGTATAATTCATAGTTGTTAATTCCGTTCCGTTCCGGCCGGAACGTACCGTTCCGTTCCGGCCGGAACGTACCGTTCCGTTCAAAAAACCGAGACAAAACGGCGTCGTTTTTGTCTCGGTTTTAATTTCGGTCTGTTCCGGAAATTCTGGCCAAATTCCGGCCGGAACACCTCAGAATCATTCCAAGCGTTCCGTTTCGGCAAAAAAATTCTTCTCAAAAATTTTAATTATTTTTATCAAATTAATATTTTAATTTTTTTTTATTTATACATAAAATTCACCGAACAGACCCGGTGAATTGAGCCTAAGAACAGACCGGTGAGCATGTTATAGAGTGACCTCCTGATTTATATTTATAGAGAAAACTCTTTGGCTTAAATCTTATTTGGCCGATGAGGGATAGATTTTACACTTTAAAGCTACAGACTCTTCTGGCTATCCCACAATCTGGCGATGTGGGATAGAATTGATTTGTCCAGCTGGACAAATCAATACAGTGATTTGTCCGCTGGACAAATCAAATAATCAAATATAAGTTTGTAACTTTTAACGTTACAACTTACAACTTACAGTTACAAGTCTTGTAACTGTAAGCTTATGTGTGTGTATATATATATATATATATATATATATATATATATATATATATATATATATATATATATATATAATTAAAAATAAAAAATATATATATTATAAAAAAAAATATTGCGTCAACTTTGATTTTATAAAAAATAAAAATTATATTTTGTTTTTTTGTTTTTTTAATTTTTTTCATATATATATATATATATATATATATATATATATAATTAATTATATATCAACAGTACGACACCGAAACGGCACGCCGGAATATTCTGTTCCAATCGAAAAACCAGAACGGCGACCAGAACGGTAATGACAACTATGGTATAATTATTGATGAAGAACCTAATGCAAACGCGGTTAGGTTTTTTATCTTCTGAAAGACTGCGATGAACTATGATGGGATGGTTGCACAAATCACAGGCTTAAAAGAGTTTTTATGTTACCAAATCCATGATGAAACTCCTTGGGTAGGATACTAGAAAAATAATATGTGTCCAAATTTTTGCACGTTGTATTACCTTGAAAATGCAAAGTTAATCAAGTGCAAAACATGTGGGCATCCTCATTATAAACATGGAGCTGGCAGGGACAAACTCTTGTCACACATAAAAAAACTTAGATATTTTTCATTCACACCTAGACTACAAAGGTTATTCATGTTATCAAAGACTGTTGAGCAGAGGACATGACACCATTTACATAATATAGTTAATGGAGTGCAGGTGCACCCTTCTGATGGTAAAGCCTATAAACACCTTAACAATGTATATCCTTGATTTTCAATGGAAGTAGGAACGTGCATCTTGGATTATATATAGATGAATTCAATCCATTCATGTCATTTTTTACTCTTTATTTCTGTTGGTCGGTGATACTCATGATAACAACTTGCCACCAGGGATGTGTATGAGTTTGGAGTTCATGTTTTTATTAATGATCATACCTGGTTCTTATAGCTTAGTCTGCAACATTGATGTTTGTCTTTGATTATTGATTGATGAGTTAAAGCATTTATGGTCATGTAGGGCTTTGACTTATGATGTATCAAGGAAACAAATTTTTCAGATGAAGGCCGTTTGATGTGGACTATCAATGATTTTCCTGTTTACAAAATACTTTATTCGAAGAGCACATATAGAAAACTAGCATGTCTATATTGTATGGAAAACAACAAACATTCTCATTGATGAACGATGACAAAACATCTTTTTTTATTGTCACCGATGGTTCTTGTTAATAGATCACAAGTATAGAAAGAATAAAAATATTTTCTTTATTGGAAGAGTAAAGAGGTATATTGTACCGCTGCTACCGTCGGGTGAAAAGATGCATCACACGGTGCTAGAGTACAGTGACATTGTGTATGGCTTTCAATCCGGTAAGAAAAAGTTTTTGGTTTTGATTTAACCTATAATTGGGTAAAGCAAAGTATTTTCTATGAGTACCTTAGTGGAAGACCAATCTTCCCTGCCATAACCTTGATGTCATGCACATACAAAAAACCATGAAAGGAAAAAGGAAGACCAAGGATAACATCAAAGCTAGAATGGATATATCATTGTTTTATCTCCATGTGAATATAAAGTTGGTTTATGATGTGTCATAGGTTGTGAAGCCCAAAGACAGTTTCACTCTAAACAATAATTCATAGCTACTAGTGTACAAATAGCTTGAAAGTTTGTGTTTTCCCAATGGACATGCCTCAAACATATTAAGGTTGATCAAATTAGAGAATTGGAGATTTTATAAAATGAAGAGTCATGTTTGACATTTTTATGCAAACAATCATTACATTAACTTGCTGGGATTTATTGCCAAAAGGGATATGGCATGCACTCATGGAGATCAATCATTTTTTTAGAGATATATTCTCCTATAAGTTACAAACACAACACTTAGAAGAGATGAAATGAATATTGTACAAACAATCTATAAACTTGAGATGATATTCTCTCCATTATTGTTTTACTCAATGGAGCATTTACCCATATATTAAGCATATAAGACAAAAGTTGGAGGCCTAATCCAATATAGATGGATGTATTCATTCGAGAGGTTAGGGATTATACATGCATAATAATAACAATTATAGTCTTTAATGCATAAATCAAAATATTTGATTAATTTCATGCAAGTACCTGTTCATCCTTAAGATAAAAGTTAAAAACAAGGTGCACGTCGAGGTTTTGATATGTGAGGCCTATATTGTTAAAGAATTGTAATGTTTATCTCTTTCTATTTCAAGTATCAATTAACAACAAGAATCATTCATGCTCTAAGGCATAATGATTATCGGGATGGTGTTTTTTGTGACCTCTCTTTGATGGAAGAGCATGGAAAACAGGTTTTATATAATTATAAAATTATGATTATAATTTTCAAAACTCTCTACCTAGTATTAAGGTTACTAGAGCACCTAATTGTCAGTGAGAGTCTGAGTAATGGAGCTTGTTATATAAGGGGAAGATAAATCACCCCTAGTGCACCTTATCTAATTTTTGTTTTAAAACATGAGAAAGATGCGAAATATATATTTTTTTTAATGAAAAATATGTTTGGAAAATCTTGGAATTCGGCCGTATGCACAAAAACAACATATATTTTTTTTATGTTTTTGAAATTTTTGTAATAATATTAATAGTAAAAAAGATAATATATATATATATATATATATGTCAATTTGTATTTTTTTTTTATTTTTTTTTATTTTTTGGGCTGGGCTGTCAGCCCACGTGCGCTGACGGCCTGTCCTGAGTGGGCTGGGCTTCCAGTCCTCACGGGCTGGAAGCCCAGTTGGTTTTGGACTGGGCTTCCAGTCCTCACGGGCTGGAAGCCCAAAGTTTTTATACATATGGGTCGGGCATGAAGCCCGACCCGCTTACTCAGCCTTGGCCCACGTGAACAGTTGGATGCAAATTGTGTCCCGCTGGTCACATGCAAACGTGAGGAAGATGATGAATAGTATTTTTTCAAGTGTGATGAAAGACGTACCTGTTAGTACCTTTGGGTAGAGGAGGTCGAGGTGATGATTCCTGTCGTGGTGGCGTCGCCAACGGTGGCCTGTGGTGGCCGGAGGGAGCTTCCAAAGTCGTCGGGGTTTGTGTTGCAGTCGCTGCAACCGTCACCGTTGCTTCGCCTGAGAGTGGGGTTCGGTTTCTGGTATACGGGGGAGTTTTACGGTGATGGTAAGGGTGGTAATGGGTGGTTGAATGGGCGTTAATGGTGGAGAGAGAGAGAGAGTTCGACAGAAGCGTTTCTAGAGAGAGAGAGATTACAGGCCGAGAGAAAGAGAGAGGGAGTTGGTTGTTGGGGACGATGGTGTGATTTGTACGTTTGTTTTGCTTGTTTTTTATGCTAGAAATCTCTGTAAACCCCTCCAAAACTTCCTCTTTTTTCTCTGTTTTTTTTCTCCTTTGTTCGTCTTCTCTTCTACCTAAATTCTCCCCTCCCCTTCTTTCTCTGTTTGTGCATGTTGCCTGTATTTAGAGGCAAGAGGCATCCCTTCGGTTGCCCATTGCGTGCACTGATGGGTTGCCTCTTCACCTGAAAATGAAGAGGCAGTGGCGTGTCTGCACTTGTTCAGGTGACTGAACAGTATAGTCACGCGTGATGATTTTGGGAGAGAGTGTAAAATACAATTTGGTCCCTCAATTTTTAATTGGTTCAATCGCACCCCTAATTGGTTTTAAACTTTTAATTTTGTGCGATTGTATCCCCGTGAAAAATTCAATGTTAGACTTAAATTTGCGCGCCTTTTTTATTTTGGTCCCTGGTTTCCAATTTATGCTATTTGACCCTCAATTGACCATTAAACTCTTAATTTTTTTCAATTGGACCCCTGATTTCGCACAATTGGCTTGGAAAAATTCAATTTAGTCTCCGAAAACTCCAAATTTCTCAATTGAACCCGTATTAAGCTCTCTAACTTGATTTCTCACTGATTAAGCCCTTAATAATATTAATTTGGCCAACTTAAAGTATAATTAAGTCCTTGCACTTAATTAAATCCTTTAATTGGACCCTAAATTAATTCCCAAACATAATTATACTTTTAAATTGGCCGACGATTAAATCAAATTGGCCCATAAAAATATAATTATATTTCTCGACTTAATTCTTACACAGATTTATCCGATGATAAATTATTTTTGCCTTTAATCTGTATTTTCCTCTATTTTTGGGGACAAAAGAGATACAATCGGACTCGCGGAAACAACCAAAATTTCCACATTGATTTTTCTGCCAATGTCGACCCCTTTTATTTTATTTTTGTTATGTTTGGGTGGATTTTGGGGAGTAACCCAGAAATTAGGTTATGACAGTTGCCCCCCTCTTTACAATGCTTACGACTAAAGTCTTGTAAAAGACTTTAGATAGTAAGCGTTGTAAAGAAAAGAAAAGTGGATTTACCAGACCAAGAAATGTTGATCTATCTAGAAATATGAATGAGGGTTATAAAGCGCACTCATAAGGGAATGGTAGGATAGGGCTAGAAAGCGCATGACCTAAGAATTGAGGCCTAAGGAGGACACTTAAGGGATGAAAGATTATGATGATGGTAAAAACACAAAGATTATTGTTGTAATGGGCGACTTGCCCAAGTGAGAATGATGGAGACGGTCTTACTGTAATGGGTGATCTACCCGGGTGAATCATGTGAATGGTGAAGATTTCATGGGATGGAAAAAAAAAAGGGCTAGGAAGCTCGCTATCTAGGATCTATGGTTGAGGGATGGAAAGTGCACTATTTGAGTTGGTAGTTGAAGGCTAAGAAATGCATCCAAAACAAGGTGGATAGGGATGGAAAACGCATTATCTTAATTGATGGTTGAGGGTTGGAAAACTCACTCAAAAGGAGGAAGAAAAATAGGGTTGGGAAACACACTATTTTAGCTTATGGTTAAGGGTTGTAAAACACACTTAAACAAGGAGGATAGGGATGGAAAACGAACTATCTTAATTGGTGGTTGGAAAACACACACGAAAAGGAAGAAAAATAAGGTTAGAAAACACAATATTTTAGCTTATGGTTAAGGGTTGAAAAACACACTTAAACAAGGAGGACAGGGATGGAAAACGCACTATCTTAATTGGTGGTTGGAAAACACACACGAAAAGAAAGAAAAATAGGGTTAGAAAACACACTATTTTAATTTTTGATGGCTGGATAGCTCACCTATGTTCTGGAAAGAGATAGGACTTAAAAGCGCACTATTTGAGTTGGTTGATGGCTAGAAAGCACACTCAAATAAGGAAAGAGATAGGGTTGAAAAACGCTCTAACTATGCTAGTGAAAGGCTCGCAACCGCACTCAGGAAAATGAAAGTGGTAAGGGCTCGAAGGCGCATACAAAAATGAAGAGCAAAGGCTTGTGAATTACAATTCCTTAAAGCATTTCTTGGATTCCTAGGGAGATGCAATGCATGATGACACCCAAAATCAAAAAAAGATAAAGCTGAAAAGCATGCTCAAGGAAATGCAAGAGGTGAGAGCTCGCAAGCGTGCACATAAAATGATGAATGAAGGTTCGTAAATTACGATCCCTCCAAAACATTTCCTAGATTTTCAATGGGGATGCAATGCATGATGATGCATGTATACTTACCTGAGAGATATAGGTCCCCTTTCTTCTTCTAGACCTTCTTTTCCAGGATTTGGACCTCTGGATTTAGCGGCTTCTCGCTTCTACTTACTCGAGCTGTAATTTATGATTTTGACCACTAGGGATGATAGATTTTCCCTATCAACATGCCCTCTGAGTTTTGATCAACATTCTTTGAAAAGTAATGATGGAGTCAGCTTCAATTGCAATTTTAGATTGCTCCCCAGTTTGGTCATGCCCCAAAAAGTGTTTTAGACTTCAAGTGTTTGCAGGAAAGGGTTGGTTATTTGCAGAGATTGTTCTCGTGAAAGATTTTTGGAATTTCAAAGTCATTCCGAGCACAAAAACCATTTTGATGTTTGTTTAAACAAACTTGTTCTCGAAAGAATTCAAGTGATCTCATTGTCAGGTTTTATGCTGATTTTGACAAGAATGTGAAATAATATTTGCATGTCTTGTGTGTCAATCAAGGTTTCGATCAAGTCATGTGAGGCATAAAGCTTGTTTCAAATGGAAAAGCATTACCTACCGATCCAGATTACTCGTATTTGATCAGAAAGGGCTTTATCAGGCTTGTAGCGTAGGCTTAGGTTTCTGGCTACAAAAAAGAAAGGTATTTATCAGCTCAAAAGGTGTTTGAGGGTTTCATAGACTAAGTATCACTGATATTTACTCTTAAAACACTTTTTAGGCCTCATAATTGATTTGTATAATGACCTGACATGACCCCCGGCATTTGTTTGGGCTTTTTTTTTGCATGCCCCCCAATATTTTGTTTGGGCTTTTGATCATGGGCTTTCGGCACTAACATCATGTTGACTTGACATGCCCCCCGTTATTTTGTTTGGGCTTTTATCGTAAGTTTTTTAATAGTGTCGTCATGTTGACTTAACACGCCCCCAATATTTTGTTTGGGACTTTGGTCATAGGGGACTACTTTGTAGATTGACAGTTTTTTCGCACTTGCCCCCCAGTGTAGAGTGTGTTCCTTGTCAAGGTTAATTATCAAGAAATAATTATTAGGCTCAAATAGGGACTGCAAGGGATATTTGAGATTTTGTGAAGGCATATCAAAGATGGCCTCTCCTCATTTCAAAAACATGCATTCTGAATCGATAAGCTTTGTTTATAATGTGGATATAATGTGCGAACATGACCAAAGCAAAAGGAAATCATGGAAGCAGACTTCATCTCCCAATATCGGTACATTCCCTTTTCAAAAGCTTTTACCGATTTCACTTTAAATGGTGCAGACACTTGGTACCCCATTTCCGTGAAGCTTACTTGGGCGTAGGACCTAGATTTCCTTTGGATGTTATCCACCCCCGCTTTAATCAATTGCATGAGCTTCTTCTTGAAGGCACCACAAGTGTGAACGCTATGCCCTGCAGCACCAGCATGGTATTCGCAGGTCAAATCAGGTTTGTACCAATCAGGATAAGGTGGCTGCAAAGGTGTCTGAGGTTCAGGAGCTATTTTCCCAGTGTTTACCAAGTTTTGATACATCTCATTCAAAGGCAATGGTAATGGAGGTAGTTGTTCTTGGGTTTTCTGGTAAATTCTTTTCGGGAAATTTTATGTGGATCTTTGGCTTGAAAATTAATGTTGGCAATTTAAGATGAAGGGTAATGGTAGTTTTGGAATTGGTTGTTCCTACCCTTATAGTCATCTTCAAAATGCTCGAGATCTTTCTCTTGCCTTCAAAGTCCTTTTTCTCCACAGGTGCATAAATTCTACCACTTCTAATTCCTTGCTCTATTCGCTCCGCCACAGCTACAGCATCCGTGAATTGTTGTGCTGAATTGCCCATCACATGTTCGTAATAGGGCGCTCTTAGCGTGTTGGCGAACAATATCACCATCTCTTTATCTAGAAGTGGGGGGTGTACATGTGCAGCAAGATCTCTCCATCTCTGAGCATATTCCCTTATGCTTTCTTTGTCTTTCTTCTCCAGGTTGGACAAACTTGTTCTGTCGGGAGCAATGTCCATGTTGTACTTATATTGTTTGATAAAAGCATCTACTAGATTTTTCCAACTATGGATCTTGGTGTTCTCTAGTCTCATGTACCAATTCATAGCTGCCCAACTCAAACTGTCTTGGAAAAAATGCATCAATAATTTTTCATCATGCCCTACTTCTGTCATTTTGTTACAGTATGATTTTAGGTGAGTGACAGGGTATTGTGTCCTAGTGTATTTTATAAATTCAGGGACACGAAACTTCTTTGGTATTACAACGTTCGGGACTAGACACATTTCTACAGCTTGTACTGGGTCATATAAGTTTACCCCTTCAATGGCCCTTATCCTAGCTTCCAGCGTCGCCATCTTATCTTGGTCGATACCCTCTGATGCTTCTATAACTGTTGGGGTTGGCCCAGGTGTCGGCACTGCTGATTGTACGAAAGCTGGGTTTTGTTGCGGATCCTGGACCCCTTCTACTACCATCTCTTCATGGTGGTTCATTCCTTGTGTTTGAGTAGCCGCTGTGGGTCTAGTTGAAGGACCTTCGCCAGAGGTATTTCTCAGTGCTTGCTCGAGTAAGCTGGTAAGACTAGCCATGCTAGCTTTCAGAGAATCCAATTCTTCTTCAAAATGAGCATCACGGTGTGCATGGTCTTCGTCCTCCATATTTCTCTGTTGGAGTCGAGTGGTAGGAGCTCTTCGGGGACCTATATTTCAACCTGTTGATGATATGTTATGCAGTGATGGATGGACGTGAATGCAAATGTATGTACATACACAACATGTGAATTATCCGAGAGTTTGTACCCAAAGACAAGTTCTAGGCCATTAAATGAGGGGTAAGTTTTCTATCTGGTCTCAAAAGGTATATGAACTGCCGAGTGACCGCCTCACATGAAGGTGGTGTAGGAGTTTACAAGAAATGGTAGGGGCACAGTATGACCGCCATTATCAAGTAAACACTCAGTTCATAGTTGGACGTTTCACGAATCTGAACCCCGACTGAAAGTCATAAGGCAGACCGCTAATCCCTACCTAAATTAGAATTGGGTTTATTTAGGAAATTAAAATGCATGATGACATTAATTCAAACCCAATGTTATGCATGAATTGAAAGTAAAATGCATGCGAAAGCAGTAAAAATGCATGTTTAAAGCAGTAAAAATGCGTGCAGAAACAAACTGAAGAATAAAGAATCAAACAAACAAAGCTCAGTCCAGCAATGTCCCCAGTGGAGTCGTCATTCTGTCGCACATCGCCGCTCGGCGTCCCGGGAGGGATCTGGTTCTCGCAATGGAGTTGAGAAGGAGTCGCCACCTGGCTGTTGAGGGTCGCTAGGAAAACTCGATTTGCACTGGTCTGCTCAGAGATTCAAGGGTAGGGGACTGGTTGTGTAAAGGGAAGGTATTAGCACCCCTAGTACGCCTTACCTGAGATAAACTGCATTGTCTATCTTGATGTGATTTTGAACGCTTCAACGGGTCGTATTTATTCGTGTGAATAAATCTAGCTTTTGAAAATTTTATTATGAGTTCTTGAACCCAAAATAAAATATCAAGAAACAGATCCATGTAGATGTCTTAAAAGGATCACCTATCGTGGATGAGTTTTCTGTGATTTTATGCCTCGTAAAAAATGTTCCGATTAGAAAAGGAATCGGTCACCGCTCAGAATAATCCTGTGAATTTTATTGGTTATTTCTAGATATATAAATGCTAGCCTACTTGTAGTTTCTTTATTTACCACTTGAAATTAACCATTAATCCTCAATGACTTTTTTTCCTTTTTATTAACACACATAATTTTTAATTTATTTGATTACATGTATGTATGAGCTTTTTAATTTACTTAATTTTTATATTTATAAAATGACGATGGAAAAGTTAGTATATACAATTTTTTATTAAAACCTATTTGGCATGTGGAGGAGCATGGATGAAATAACTAATTGGCTTCTATGTTCTATAATAGCCTAAGCAATTGAAAAATCAATTAAAATCATCACTTACATTTTTCACAATCACAAAACCAAGTGAAAATTAACATATTATGATAAAATTAAATATAAATCAGCACATATTTTTATATATATAATTTATATTGAAATATCATTCTAAAAAATATTTAAGACTAATTTGTAAGCCTAATAAGTCCTAACAAGGGAGATAAGAAGTGAACAAAAAAGAAAGAGATAAATGACCAATTAGGTAAGCTCGTGATGATCATGTCTTTAACTCCGAACATGAATTTTATGGGTAACTTAGGTTGATTGGAATTTGAGTTGAGTTGTTTTTGGTCTTATCAAGTTGGACATGATCAAACATTCTAGATCATATCAAAACAACACTTATGACTTGGACATTCTTTTTTAAAAATTAACAAATAAATAATTCAATGTCATTGAAATTATGATCATGTCCCTTACTCAGGTGGTCAATTTGGTTGGTTAACTTGGATTGACCAGAGTCGATCTAGTGTATCATCATTTTAATATTTAAAACTATAAAAGATATCATCTAGAATGTCTTTTTAAAGTCAAGATATGTTTTTATATCTTGTCTAAGTTGTCTTTGGTCTTTTTAAATTAACTAGGTCATATTAAAACAACACTCACAAGTTTAATTTGAAGCTCATTCTAGACTAGGAGTCAAATAGGGAGGTTTCAAGATTGACCTGTTCGATCGGATTTAATGAGATTATCAAATAGTTTTCCATGGCTTGGACATTCTTGTTTTTTATATAAAAAAAATATCAATGTCACTTAAATTAAGAAAAAAAACATTGTTTGAATAGTATGGTTTTAAAAGTTTTTTAGCGAATTTTGGTTTTTGATCAAGTCTGGCATGTTATAAATTTACACTTGCTATATAAAAATCGTTATGCTCACAAGAACATTGTCAACATCTGGAATTCATATAGTAAAGCACATGCAACAAAACTAGTATTATTTATTACTAATAAAATTAAAAGATTTGGGGTATGAATATTATTTGTATGAAAAGTGTACCAACCTTATTCCTTTTTTATTCTTAGACCCTTTTTTCAATTAAATTTGTTTTGCCCAATTTAAGGAGTTATGGTTTAAAATTATAAAAGAAAAAAAGTGAACAAAAGAGGTCCATAATATAAAACACTAAGAACCCACATAATGAGTTTGAAATTGATGTGAAATGTTATTTAGGTCAATATTTTATATTTTTAGTACCTAGATTCGAGAGTGGAGAGAGGGAGTAGCTAGAAAATAGCTAAGCAAAAAGAAATTTATTGTTATGCCACATTTTAGACACAAAATAGGATGACATTTGTGGTAATAGTTCCTCTTATCAAGAAAAGTACAATGAAAGTGTTGTTTCATAAATAAATATGAGAGAAGTAGATCAATATCTATTTGATTTGTTTATTTGGTTGATTTTTTTAAAATGATTTTTCATTATTTTAGGGATTATAAAAAGTTTTTTGAGGTTTATATTTTGTTTGAAGGTTTGTTCATATAAAAATTAAAATCTTTATTTTTTATTAACCAAAAAATGATCGAAAATAGATCGATTGACAATAAATCACCTAGCACTATAGGGAATTCGTTGTCCAATTTGTTTTATAAAGAAAAAAGAAGATGAAAAAAAACCCTAACGTGGCCTAGGCTTCCATACCTAGGAGTGCCTATTTTGATTAAGCACATGAGTACAGCGCCAAACTTTTTTTATTTATTTGTTACTTGTTTACATTAGTTTTTTGTATTTAAATATTCATTTATTCTAAGTGTTTTATTTTTTAAACAGATTAAATTAGTTTTTTTTTCTTAAATAACTATGAATCCTTTTATATTTTTTCAGTTAATTAATATCCAAAAATATTAATTGTTTGTATTGAATTTTTTTTCTTTGAATATTTCATAGCAATTAGTTGTATTTGTATGAAATTTTTATAAAAATAAAAATCATTTTAAGTAACAATATTTATCCATTAAAATTAAATAAATAAGATGACAGATTGTATAAAATATTTGCATTTGTCTCTTTTATTACTTAGATTAGTTCCTGCTTGGATATTTAATTAATATTAATAATTATTTTTTTATTTCATAGTTTATTATTTATTATTCATTTTAAAAAACATAAATAACATATTTTTATTAATTAATTAAAATAAGATTACTATATATGAAAGCATATCATTTAATTATTTTTATCACATTGCAAATTGATTTGAAATAACGTAAAAAAGCATATTTGAGTAAAAAATATGGTTATGTGCCATTAACACGCGGAGATCAAAATATGGTGATGTATTTTTGAAATAGCTTTTTAATTTTTTTATTTGAGAAATATTAAAATAGTAAATTTTAAAATGTTATTTAACAGTCTTGATGGGATATATTAAAAAATATAAATATATATTATTTTAATTAAAAAACATTTTTAAAAAAGTATAAATACATTACCAAACATATAATAAAGTCTTGAAAATACTTTTCTAGTACAGGATCTTGAGCTCAAAAAATATGTTTTAAGGGCTTTAGCCTTAAAAGCGCAATGGAATACGGTTTCGAAGGCCAATCTCTTAATATCTATCAGCCTATATGCCTTGTCCATAAACTCTTTTACTACATATTCCTCGTCAACTTTAGATTTAAGAATTCAAATCAATTATGTTCTCTTATGGTTTCAGCATCAATTTACACAATCGAACCAAACATTCCAGTACAATTACTATTTTTACACTCACAATGCCGTTGGTAGTTTTTAAGATCTGTTTTTATTTAATTTCTTACAAATAAAATAGATATTTGTGTGAAAGTGTGTTAGTTAATTTAATATATATATATATATATATATATATATATATATGCATTTTATTACTTACTCTTTCTTTATTCACTCATTTTTGTACCCATTTTTAGTATTATTGTTTTAATTAAAAATAAAGGTAATTAAAATAAAAAAAATTGTAAAAAAATGAATAATTTAAACTAAGAAAAACTATATCTATTCAATCGAAACGACATATTATCTTTTTTTTAACAAAAATATTATTTATAATAATAATAATAATAAAAGGCTATATAAGATGAGGCTAGACCAAGGTAGTCAAAATCGCGAGCCAACTCGCAAAATCGTACGATTTTGCGAGTTGGCTCCGAAAACCTGGTTGAACCAGTAGAAAAACCGAAACCCGGTCAAACTCGGTCAAACTCGTAGAAAACTCGTTCGAAATCGTAAACTCGTAAAAAGCGGAACGATTTTACGCGTTGGGCAAATGTTCACTGTGCGCAGCGTATGTTTTCTTCTTTCTTCAATTTTATTTTTCATTTCATCTTCTTTCCTTCACTGTCTCGAAGTCATCCCAGCTCTCACCCCCATTTCTTCACGCGTTCGGCAAAATCATCCCAGCTCTCACCCCCATTTCAGCCTCTCACGGTCTCACTCACCCCCAAAATCAGTGTCTCACCCCCACAATCTTCTCTTCTTCTCTTCTTTTCTCGGGCACAAAATCCCCAAATCATCAGTCTTCCCCAGATCGTCCTCCCCAGATCATCTGCTATCTGTGTTGCAGACTTGCAGTTCGTCGCCAACTCGCCATTACAGGTTAGTTGGTCTTCTCTTCTCAAGCGTTGATTTCGGTTTTGTTGGTCAATAATGTGAGAAATTATTCTGTTGAATTGGGTTAGTTTCAATTTTACATGATTTCGGTTTTGTTGCTCAATAATGTCAGAAATTATATTGATGAATTTGGGTTAGTTTCAATTTTACATGATTTCGGTTTTGTTGCTCAATAATGTCAGAAATTATATTGATGAATTTGGGTTAGTTTCAATTTTACATGATTTCGGTTTTGTTGCTCAATAATGTCAGAAATTATATTGATGAATTGGGTTAGTTTCAATTTTACATCAGTGCAAGTGGTGCGCATGAATTTACTGTTTATACTTAATTGTTTCAATAGTAAGGTATTCGTGTTCATCTCTGTTAATAACTCAGTTAAATTCATTCAATTTACTGTTTATACTTGTTGAGTCTTTTGTAGGGTAATTTCTAAATTATTCTCAGAGTTTCTTGTCATCTTTGGCTCAAATTACTTTTGATTATATAATTTCTGTATATTATGTACCAGTGATAATAATTTTTGTGCTTAAAAACTATAGGCTTTACAATGATCTAACCAGTTGAAGATTCTGTTTTTCTTAATAGGCTTTGCTTAAAAACTATAGTCTTTACGATGATCTAGTAAGTTGAAGATTGTGTTATCTTAATTGTCTGGTTGTAGTACATTCAAGTATTTCATTTTCCTAACATTCATAAATTATCCATTTGCAACATAAATTTACACTTGTTAAAAGCAAAGTAAAACTAACAGCAACATGAATGAGATAATGCCAGAAATTTACAACTGTTAATGTAAACATATAATTAACACTAGTATGAATGAGGGTCATGGAAGATCTCCACTTTTAGCTTCTCGTAAACCAAGTCGTTGTTATCAAAATGCCAGTGCATTCAAACTGTACTGATTTGTATACAGAAAGATAAATACAGTGCCATCGGATCTTCATAGTTTTCTGGGCAATGTAACTGCCGTTATTTCTTGAGACAATTTATGTTTTCTTTTTTGGCCTATGAATAATGGATAATTGTTGACATGCCGTAAACATTTGAGTCTGGTTTGTTTTTGTGCATACTGATTTATAGTGAACTGGGTGTTGCTTATAGCATCAGCCAAATCATGCTATTTACAAAAAAATATAATTATCTCCTGATTAGATGCTCGTTTTGGATTTTAGGGTGGCCCATGTTTATTTTTTTGTAATGGAATGTCATGTTTTTCTTAAGATATTTGTTACGAGTTTTATCAAGGACCATGTAGAGCACTCGATTGATTTAGAAAGAGTTCCATGACTTTACACTCTAGCCTTGAGACCCACAATAGACCAAGTATAATCATCTGCAGAATCAAAAAGATAAAAGAAAGTTGATTGTAAATCATTTCCCTTCACATGTAAGAAAGAAAACAGGGAGTGGGATTTTGAATGGAAGCAGTTCTTCATTTATGGTGTGTGATTTGGCCAGGAAATTATAAGATGTTTGTGTTAAATTTCAGCTCATTAATGGTGTCCTGATATACTACAATTCAGTTTGTTCTTTATTAATTGAAGGTCATTGATTTTGATGACGTTGTAGATGATCTTCCATCTGATGATGAATGGGTGACTGAAGGAGAAGGACATGGTGGTTCATCGAACATTAATTTACTTCAAACTATTGATAGTGCAACACGAAGACAAAATGGAACAGAAGACGATAGTGATGAAGATAATTTTAATGGTGTTGAGATGAGTACTGAAGCCACTGAAGATTATTTTGAAACTTTGCATTCAAGGAGTTTAGAGTTAAATAATGTTGGCACCGGTAGTACTAGTAATCTTTTTCATTGTGATGCTATTGATGCAATTCCTGGACATAGTGAGGGGGGTGAAAGTGAAACTGAAGCTGGTTTTAGTTTACATTGTACGCCAGCTGAAGATTTGTTTTAAATTTGTTAGTTTTTAACTTATGAACTTTTAGGGACATAATTATTTTGTAATGTGTTTTGAAGTTATTTTACATCATGTATGAACCTAAACTAATTAAGTTTTATGTCCATAATTATGCTATTTTGTATTCAGAAATATTTTACAAACAATTTTACGATTTTTCTTCTCACACGATTTTACGATTTTACGGTTTTTCTTCTCACATGATTTTACGATTTTTCGATTTTTGTACGGACATTTCGGGTACGATCTTTCTACGATTTTACGATCCGATTTTTCGGAGCCCTTTCCGATCCGTGTCAAAATCTCGATTTTGACTGCCTTGGGCTAGACCTGGATTACTGGGTTAGCGTGCTTGAACTTAATACAAGTTCAAGCGTGCGTGTGCTTGCAGGGTCAAGTTTGTGCACTTTGTTTTTTTTTAAAAAAAATTAAGAATTTAAATATCTTTGTATAAGTGTCACTTAAGAAATACCCACCCTAGGTATATAAATATAAAGAGAAGAAAATACCAATAAAAAAAATATCATAAAAAAATATTTTTTAAAAAAAATTAATAATTTAGTCGCTAAAAAAACAAAATTGTTCATTGTACAGCATCATCAACAATTTTTATACAATATTTAATTTATTAAGTCCTCTTCTTGAAAGTTTTTTTTTCCATGTGAAATATGATACTTAAAGAAAAATAGCATTGATTATATTCTTCTTCTTTTTTTATAAAATCATTGAATTACTAATTTATCTTGAAATTCCTTCAATGTTTATTATTACACCCTCTTTCTTTCTTTCTTTTTAATGATATCTACAACCATTATGTTACATCCCAGAAGAAACTTTATAGTTTACCACTTCTACAAATAAATCTTAGTGCCGCATCTCTTTCTAAACCAAGACATTTTATCATTAAGAAGTTGATTAGAAATCTCTAAATAATTCGGCAATTCATCTCAAATGGAAATGCTATTTGACATGGGATTTTTGCATTGCTATAATATTACATAGGAACGTTAACGCATGAGGAAATCAATTTAAATCAATATCATTATATTTTTTAGTTTAATAGAGTTTATTTTACTCAATATCATGATGATGCGAACATATGATAAATCACCAAGATAAATAATAGAAACTCTTACAGTAGAGCTATGTGTAGGACCGCAAATATATCTAGTAACATTGCAAAAATAAATATTCATCTATCCTATAATGATTTATGAAAGAGAATAAAAATATACAAAGACACACAAGGAAGAAGTTTTCTTTATAGGACATTTAAATGGACATGCGATGAGATTTGTTATCATTTTTTGCATGTCCACAGAAATTGAGAATAGATGCAAATTCTCCTAATTTATGACCCATCATACGATATGTTATATAAATCGATAAATGCTATAAAGATAAATGAATACCCTATCTCAATATAGATTTCAAATTCATTTTTTCATTCTACATACCATTAGTCTTTAAAAACAATCCTTCATTTATAAAACTAGTTAAAAAACATATCTTAATTCTAAAACAGTGGTTGTGAATTTAGGTTTGAGAAATAATTTTATATAAAATTTCTAACTATATTAACATGGAATTAATTTATATAATTAAAATTATAATATATTTATATTTTTTACATTATTAATCGATTAGAAAAATTAAATATTTATATCCAATATATATTAGAGTACTGATTATTATTCTCTATGAAATCAAACTATACTATATGTGTGTATATAATATAGAATAAATACTATACATATATTAATATAATTATTTTGGGTTTTATTTTTAAACTAAGAACTAAATGAAAAAATATTTGTATATAATGAAAAAAAATTCATAAACCTATTTGTATTTCGTTTGATATTGAAATATCTATTGAATTCAATTTAAATCGTCATTGCTCAACCAGACCTTAGAAAGGTCAATGCTTGAAAGACATGATTGGCATAGATGCTAGCGGCTACCTAGCTAGCTAGGATGGTCCTAGGGTAGTCTAACTTCAATGTTCGTATGAGTAATTCAGATCAGTGAGCTGACAAGTGACATGGACTTTAGAGGGTTGTCTGTTTTATTTAAAAATATATTTTAATATTAACTATGGAATAATATTAAAAAAAATCAAAATTTAAAATATATCCATACTAAAAAAAATTAAATTAAATTTTTTTTAGTGTTTTTATATAATTTTCATATGCTATATAAAAATTGATTTAAAAAAAAATTATTTTGATAGATTTTTAAACAAAAAATACTTTTAAAAACAACTACAATCACACTCTCAAATGTACTAAATAAGTAAACAGAGTTAAAAATAAATATATTTTCAAATTATCAAAGTAATATTAATTTATATGTACTTCATAATTAAATTATTTTATTTTTTATTTGATGATAACATTGAGATTATATATATATATCATCACATAAAGAAATAATTTTTTTTTTCAAAGTATAGATAGAGATGAATTGCACTTGACGTACATTTGATGTATCTGACCATCAAAGGTCTTTTTTCTGGTCTTTGAAAGTGGCCAGCAAACCAGCCTAGCCTGCAAAAAAAAAAAAGATCGGGGGTGTGCCCTTATTACAAGGAGATGTCTTTTTCTAGAAGAGAGCCTAATTAAGGCCACACACGTGCATGAGTTGAAAGAGTTCTTGGGGTGGTACGACATCTTCTTCGATATATATAATACATTAATTGCATTTCCTGCCCGACAGTATGATCAGTGCATGTGTGGCAATTACTATCTTTCTTCTCTTATAGATAGCTGGGCCCCAATGTTTCTCCTGATTTTTAACCTGCCAATCCACATGGTGATCGTAACCTTACATGAAACAATATAAAATAAATTATAAAACTTAATTTTTAATAAATTTAATAATATAGATTAAAATTAAAAGATAATTAATTTGTCATATTTGCAACTCAAATAATGAGACCAATGCAACCCAATAAAAAAATAAATTGAAAACTAATTATGAAGTTCAATACTCAATAAAATTTTAAAGGATGTAATTTAGATTTAAAAGTCAATTAAAAAAACATGAAAAATGACTCAAGTTGACTTAGGTTAACAATTCAAACTCATTATCTGAGTTATGAGACATAGAAAATAAGTAAGACAAATCATGAGGTCTTATTCTCGATCAACTCAATGTTAAATTATAAAATTAAGAGACAAAATCAATGAAGAAAAAAAATTGAGTATGAGTTATGAGATAGGTAAAAACTCATAGAAAATAAACTAAGACAAATCGTGAAGCCTCATTCCTAACAAACTCAATGTTAAAGGATGAAATTAAGAAACAAGTCAATTGAAAAAAACAAAATCTAGTCAACCACATCAACTAATCGAACTCATGGTCTACGTTCTAAGATTAGAATAACCTCATAAGAAATAAATTGAATTTTTTTCACAAAACCCAATCTCAAATAGATCTAATGTTAAAAGATGGAATTGAAAACAAAAATGTAGATTAGAAAAAAAAAAAAGATGAAACAAATCACTTTTCAAGTGAATAGAGTTTTATGAAAAGGTAAAGTGAAACCCCATCACCTTTTAATTTTAGTTAAATAATTAAATTAAAATTAAAGAAAAACATATAGTTTTAGTTAAATAATGAAATTGAATAGTATTGATAGAATATAAATTGATCACAAATAAATAAAAGTTTTCATTATAAAGAGCTCAAGGATACCTAATTTAATTTTCTTAATTTCATCAAATTAATATATCAATTGTCCTTAATTCCACTTAATATTCATAATTTGTAACAATTAAAAATGAATGTGGATAAAAAAAGTTATTAATTGAATAACATTAATTGATCAAATGTGATTTTAATTAAAAATATACAAGAGGAATTTTCTTATTGAATGAGTAAACACCTAAACAAAATAAAATAAAAAAATAATAACATATTAAAATTAAATTAAAAAAATGGTATTTTTTTTACTTAAAATGGAGAATCCTAAAAAAATAAATCAAAACATACATGCCCACAAACTGAGTGTTATGGTCATTGGATATGTTAGGAGAGATTGAACTATGTTGAAATTGGGGGGAAGGGTGACTAGGTGCAACTGATAATTACAGAGGAAAAAGTGGATAAAGAAGAAGGAGAGAGAAAGGAGGCTCGATGGTCAGATCATAAATTAAAAATTACTAACAAATTTACAAACAGGATATATTCATTGGTCAAGCCATCGGTAATTTTATCGGTAACAATATTATGTCATTATAATTTCTAGGTTTTTTGAATCTCACTGTAATATCCTTGCTACATTTACTACTACATTCTTTGTCTGTAATAATATTTGTAAAAATCACATGTTATCTTACATGTATAGTTTTTTTTTTTTAATTGCAACCAATAAAATATATTTTTCGGTGTTTATTAGCAAATAAGTAGACGGAAAAGCATCGTCGATAAAATTCATTGCAAAATACTGACGGAAAAATTGTGTTAGTGTTTCTGTATATATTCATTGATTTTCTGGTAGTGTATAGAGAAATAAAAATTTATCATGTTCTCAAAAAGAGAAATAATTTATTGTTGAAAATATAAGGATTGAATAAAAAAAAAGTATCCATGATAAAAATTATTATATTTAATTTCCAACTATGTTAGGTTTGAACTTTATATCAATGTAAAAACGTTTATCTCATTCATTTTGTTTTGATTATTTCTATCCTTTTTATCATTAAACAGTAACCATATACTAATATATACTTAGATCTAATTGTAAGGGCATATTTTTGTAAAGTTTCCATAAGAGAAAAGATAAAGCATTCTGATAGAACTATCACCTCGTCTTGGGTTGGGTTTGTTTTATTGGGAGTGGTTATTAAGGTATTTACCTCGAATCCTCTTGGAACTTGCACGTCCTCAATGTTTGTAAACTTGGGCTTGACCCTTTTTAGAATTACAGCCCAATTTACACTATCTGGTGAATGCATTTTCTCATCAACCAATTACAAGACTTGCAGGGTTTGACCACAAGGGGCTAATACTAATAGTATACTTTTGAACCAATGAAAAAGAGGGATACTCCATCATTGACTCTTGTTGGGCTGTAAGCCTTTGTTTGGACAGCAAGGGGTCCCATCCATGTGTGCTACATGTGTATGTTTCCTTGTGTGCTTGCGTGCACGATTACCGCCACTTTAAATGCATCGCTTCTCATATCCGACGCCCTCAATTCCACAATTTCCACCCGATCGTGGATTATTGTTATCATCACTAGTTTATACTATCCTTTTCGCTTTCCACTATTATTATTGTTTTACATGTTTGATTGTCAAAAGATTATTGTAATAAAAGTAAAAATTAATTTATTGAAATTCAAATATCAGCTAGCTTTGCTATAATCCCCCGTTTCAACAAGTTAATTTGCCCATAGCTATTAAGTGCTCTTATTATATAACTAATATAAAGATGAATACAGCTAAAAGTTTCTCAATTTTAAATTATAAATCAATAAACTTTAGCTCAACCCATTTAATATTATACACCTCTAATACAGTATCAGTTCCAAAATTTTAGTAAAAGAAAAAAAGAAAGAAGAGATTGCTCACCATTGTTAGAGAATAATATAAATCATATTATGGGGCATCACTTACAAGCTTAAGCTTTTAGGTGAGATGGTCTTAACATGGTATCAAAGCCTTGTTGACCTAGCGGTTACGAGTTCGAATCTCACCACCCCCATTCTATGTGATAAAAACCAAGCACAAGGTGATGTGGGCCTGTGCAAGTTTCAAGCCCAAAGGACTTTCACTTGAGGGGATGTGTTAGAGAATAATATAAATTATATTATGTGACCTCACTTACAAGCTTAAACTTTTAGGTGTGATGGTTCCTTAACAACCATCACGGGCATGGGATGGTCAATTTCCTTCAACAAGCTTAGTAGGAAGTGCAAGGTACAAGGAAAAGTGGACCCAACTTACTTAAGATCAAAATTCTTGTTTACTATTACAAAAGAAAAAAGGAATAGATCTGAAAAAAGAAAAAAAAAACTTTCGGATAGGTAGAGAAAATGTTGATTATTGGGTGAAGTGGCATTTTGTCACTCACAAGAGGTCAATTGAAAGGATAGCCGTGACTGACGGGGGTTGATCCCTCCCTCCTCCGCTCATCTGCTTGGACCACTTCCCTTTATCCTTGTCTCTCTCAATTATCAAATATTTTCCATTAAATTTTAACATAATTTGCATGGTCCCTCTTTGCCCATGCATGCAACCTACTTTTATTGCATAGATATATAGATATGGGGAGACATGATTTAATAATCTCTCATAATTCCTCCACAAAATATAGTAACACGTTTAATTATACGTAGGAGTTTTTCGCGATGGTATCTTTAAGATTTACTGTGCTGTTCTATAAATTATTCAAATTTGGATCAGTCAGCTTCCAACCATGCTTGTATACATTGCTATTATTATTATTATTATTATTATTATTATTATTATTATTATTATTATTATTATTATTATTAATAATAATAGAAACAATCGTTAAAACTCAACAGCAAAACAATCAAATACAGTATCGTACAGTTAAAAACAAAAAAACAAAACCACGTAGAATTTTTTGTGAATGCAAGGAAACTCTCTTGAAAAACATATTTTGTGGGCACAATTGAACGAGCGAGTAAAATCCTAATTGTTCTAGATTTTTACAAAAAATATATATTTTGATTCAAATTTAAGATTTCCTGTGCAAACAACAAGCTTCTTGTCATCATGTATCACGTATACTAATCATCACTAGGATTTAAAAGTAGGAACGGTAGCTGTTTTTATTTCTTGACAACGAGGCCCACTAGAGCACATGATGCAGAAAACCCACAAATTAAGCTAAGCTACACATTCAGTTCTACAAGTGTGAGTGTTTGTCTTAAAGAGAAAGAAAAGGAGCTGTTTGATTGAAAGACACAGTAAGGGACTGGGGAACAAAGGCAAAGGCCAAACGCATGCGCCTCTCGAGTCTCCTGATTTTCTTCTCTTATCCAATGAAAGGCAACCGTTTTTCAATTTTAGGTCCCACCTAATATATATATTTATTTTCTATGGGAGCAAGAATTATACCCCCCCTTTGTTTTGCTGTTAAAAGTTCTATTGCTAATTATTGACTAATCCTTGATTTTGAAGTCTGATTTAAGGTTACTTTATTTTTCATAAGAAATTTGAAATAAATAATGAAAAGAATATATACAATCTACGTCTATTAATGATTCAATAGGTATAGATGATCCTAAAACAAGGAGACTGATTGACTCTCGAAAACATTTATCAATCATTCGATATATATAGATGTATATGTATGTACATGCATGTACATGCATGCATGTATGCATGTATAGCATGCATGCATATATTTTACCTAGAGTGGTTATATATGTACTTCATCGAAGTTTCGGTTGTATATGTAAGCAGAAGATATGTATATGTATATGTTTAATAATTGAAATATGTATATATTTAATAGTAGAAGAAGATCTTTGAGAGAGCCTACAAAAGGCCATCCTTTTAAAAACCCCATGTGGTGACCATGTGAGAGATTTCTTTTCTCTCTATTCTATGCCCAAAGCCCTACTCCATGCCCTAAATTTTCTCTTCAGTGGGTCCCCTTCCCGCTCTCAGCATTACCATGTTTTCCGGATCCTGCCAACTCTCTCCCTCCCCAAATCAACACCCTCCGAATGGGGGTGGCAATGGCTTGGAGCTCGAAAACCAAATATTGCATAATTATTCCATAGCATAAATTTAAAAGACAAATATATGCATACTAAAAAATCATACATTAAAAAATAAACTAATACACAGTACCAAAAAAACACAAATTATTCACAAAATATTTCATCTATGTTTAACACTTAGTTCATCAAAAATAAATATAATGTCTCTAAGATTGCCAATCATAACTCACTATAAGGAGTTATTTTTTGTTTTCCTTTCTCTTGCATTTACATATCATTTTTATACTAAAATTACTCCTTAAATCCTGAATTGTGTGAATAATAAAAAGAATTCTAGCCATTTAGGCATGCACATCATCATGGAATCTCAAATATAATAAAACAACTAGGTGAATTATATAGCCATCAACAGTACCATAAAATATTATTTTTTCATTTTAATCCTTAAATGTTTATGTTTTAATTTTACCCTTTTAAAATGAATAACCAACTTCTAAAATTTTGTTAAGGAAATAAAATTCTATAAATGTGAAAAAAATGTAAAATAAGGATAATTCTCATGGCCAATTTAAATTTCACATGAAAAAGTATTTTTTGTCACCTATTTTCTTTTTTCTTCTTTTCAGTACCTATAGTTTTTGAAATTATAGTCTTTAAGAGTTTATCTTGTTTATTTCTCAATCATTAAATTTAATGAGAAGAGAGAGTCATTGGATTATAGTAAAAAAGAAGAAGAGAAAGACATTGTTTTGTCATATTTGAATGGTGAAAGAAGGTTAGTTTTAGGGTCTGTTTGGGAGGGCAGTTGCGGTTGCTTTTGAAAGTGTTTTTCATTTAGAAATACATCAAAATGATAGTTTTTATTTTTTAAAAATTATTTTTGATATCAGTACATCAAAATGATTTAAAAACACAAAAAAATTCATTTAAAATGAAAAAAAAACAAATTTTGAGGAAACGGCGGTACAACCGCCGTCCCAAACAGGCACTTTGTGTCCACTGATTCTATTCAACAAGAGAGATTTCATTATGGTGTTTTGATTTTTTATCTACCCTTTAAACATATATTAGAGTGAGAAAGAAAATTAATTATTGATTTGATTTTTTGTTTAACATTTGAATGTGTTTTAGGTAGATATTTTTTTTTTATATTTTACGAGTGTTTATTAGGTATTTTTAGTTTAAAAAGATTGAAAACTAGTTCTTAAACAAAAACTACAACACCTTGATTTTCCATACACTATTATGGTTCCAAATTATACAACAAAGATGCAATATGTGCCATTGCATATAACTTCACATATAGCATTTTTTTTTATAAAAAAACTAGGGTAGATGACCATATGGGAAAATATAGCTAAAAATACTATAAAAATATTGAGCATCCAATTGCAACCTATTTATGTCCTTCTCTATTAATGGGGCTAAACATGATAGGTATGATAGGTAATAGAGGCCTAAACACCAAACCTTTTTTTTAGCATTGATTTTTTCTGTTTTCTTTAAATATAAATTAATTAAAAATATATTCATCGAGTGTAGGTATAGAATGCCCGCCTAAAAGGTAATTGGTTTTAATTGAGATTATTTATAACAAATTAGTGAGGTAATTGTTTATGATATTTCAATACATTATTGTTTATTTTTTACTTAGTTGATGAATAAGATTGTTACATTTTGTTTTAGTATTAGTAGGCATTTTTAATATGTAGTTGTACTTTCCTTCGATTTTATTCAGTTGCTTTCTTATGTGTGTCTTTTTTAATATAGTTTTATTAAATAAAAAATGGTTGCAAAAAACAAAGTTATTAAATATGATTGGGTTTTGGACTATGTTTTAAGACCAAATATTTAGATCCATATTTATCTCTCAAGTTTAAATATAGGCCTTGTTTAAATATTATTTAGTTTTTACTTGGTTTACACATAAGATAATAACATTTTTATTGCTAATAATAATAATTTTTTTTTTATGCAACCTTATGTAATATTTTTTTCATTGATTTTAATAGTTTCTTTCATGTCCGCGTCTATTTATATTATTATTTGATTTAATAAAATAGTACTTATAAAAAACAAAACTATTGAACACAATGAGATCCTTAACTCGTGTTGTGAGATTAAATACCTTGAAATACATTCATCTTTCAATTTTTAGCTTAGTTTTCGGTTGTCATTAACATCTTTTTTTAATTTATTGGTTCATTAATTTTCAATTTATTTAATTAAATCAATCCATCAAACTTTCAAGTTACGATTAAAATATTCTCTTGGTGTCAAAATTAGTATTGCAAACCCTGTAATTCATTTTTTTACATTGAATATTTTTTACTAGTGAAAAAGCGCAAGCTAGAAAACTAGTTAGGTCCTAAAAGTATTAATAACAAAGAAAATAATATGATGAAATTAAACAAAAAAAATGTAGTCATTTTGATTGTCTATATGAATTGTCAAGCTACTCCCCAACTTGTTTTTTTCTTCTTCATTTTCATTATCTTTTAAAATTTTATTCATTGGTTTTTTATTTTTAATCTTTTAAAGACCTAAATCCATGATGAAATATAATAATAATAATAATAATAATAATAATAATAATAATAATAATAATAATAATAATAATAATAATAATAATAATAATAATAATAATAATAATAATAGTCATTTAGGCCTAACAAACTAACATGGAATTAGGTCATAAAATGATTAAACAAAAAAAATCTAAGGATAGAATAGAATAAATATTTTAGTTGTTTGGGTCAAGTCTATTCATCTAGATGTCCTACTTGTTAACAAAGCAATTAGGATTTTTCTCTCTCTTTTATTTCACTCATTTATCTCCATCACTATATCCACCAATAGTTAGACCTCTAAATTGGCTAAAAACACCAATTGTTGTCACACAAAACAATATAGCATTCCACAGGTTACAATAATTAAATATAAATATTCTCACATTATCTATGTTTATTGATTAGAGTAATAGTGAAAAATGTTTTCATCTGGCATGTTTTACATTAATCCACAGCCAATGAAGGGTTGCTTTCTTAAATTTAATTAAGATACTTCCTCAATTAAGCTACTCTTGGTTAGATAAACCATGTACTTTTGTGAATGATCAATGTACACAACTAGAATATTGCATAACAAAGATGAAATAGTTTTTTCATTGTTTAAACATTTTTTCTATAATCGGATCAAAATGAAAAATCATCTTAAGAAAACATATTTTAATAGATGTATCTTCTATTGGTAATTTCATTAGCAATATAATTATTGATGGATTTATATAAAGAAATAGCAAGTCAAACAAAACAAATCAGCATCCATTATGTTGGTAAATCCATTGGATATTATGGTATATTACTAACATAATAAATCATTAGTAAGTCTATTAGTGATCATATGCATATTATCAATAAATTAAATCTTCAAAGAATTAGATCTAGCAATAACAAGTTTTGTGATTTTTTTCCTACTCTCCAAAACTTTCTAAAGGACTTAGTCCATGGGTTATTTCATCGTTGATGTAAATTATATCAATAATTTTGTCAATATTGTATTTAATATTTGTAAAAAAGAAAATAAAACTAAACAATACAATAAAAAAATAATGAATCAAAAATCAAAAATCAAAAAAGTTTTATTATTATCTTAAGAAATGTTATTGAATACAATTTATCTAGTGTATAGAAACTGAAGGAGAGCATGTAAGTAGATATTCATTTGAACTAGGAAGACGAGGAGGTTGACCACATGTACCAATGAGAATTTCAAATAGTTGCTAAAGGGCATTCACTTTATCCTTTAGGTCTCTCATCTCAAACCTTAGATGGGCTATCATAACACTAGTTGGGTCATTTGAGCTTGTTCTCGACAATCTCCTAAAAGATCAGACATTGCAGACTAGATGCTCATTACAAGGGCCCAATGGTCAGTACATTACAACATGTTCACATATATTGTAGTGTTGAATATACCATCATTTTGACTTCTAACGAGTTTATTAGATGATCCAGTTTCTAACTACAAATCAAAACTGAATTTCAAATGGGTTGAATGATTGTCCTTATATCTTTTCTATAACCAGGTTTTACATGATTGCTAAAAAAATAAGTTAGTAATTTTTAAAAAAAATTAAGAAAGAAATATAAAAACCCAACATACTATGAACTTCTCAACTTGATTATCCACAAGTTTTTGCACCTCTTTTTGATGGTCCTTATTTCATATATAGTTTTCAACAAAAAGCTAAATCTATCTTAGATCATGTCAAGATGTCATAACTTGTAGAAGGAGACTAATATTAGTTAACAATTTTCATTTGATACAGTCATAAAAAATATAGCTTATAAAACATATTCTTATCATCCGTTTTGGTTGTGAAAAGAACAAAATCGATTTGCTAGTGTGTGTGGTAATGGAATCATTAATCTCCTTGATGCAATTCTCCTCACCAGACTATCATTACTATATGAAGTGCTTAAAAATCACGTGTAGGATATAACTATCCTAGATAGCCTCTAATATGTGTATAGGTATTAACCTCTCCACAAGACCATGTCTTTCAAGTCTAGAAAGATATTTTTTTTTATATATGTTTGATAATTTTATTGGTCTTGAACTAAAAATCACGCAACCTAATTCATAGAATAAAAATTTTCAATTAAGATTATGAAAAATAAAAATATGAACATTTTAAGGAAATTATCGTAATTTGAATTCAATCTTACTTAATATCATTGTTATTCTCCCACATTCTCGTGCCAATAATGTTTTTAGCCTTCTTTTAATAAAATTCTTCCTTGCATGTTAATTCAATAAAATAATTAGTTTATTAAAATTAACTATTAACAAAATTATTTGTGTATATATTAATCTTGAACTATCCAAACCAAACATCAATTTTATGCTTCCATTTAGGATTTTTAGGAACCTCTAACTCCACTAGACAAATGCACTTCCATAAGTGATTTTATCGTCAATGGTATCATATGAATGACCCTTATATTTTTAAGCATAAAATTTTATTCGTTCATGGAATTAATTATTCAAAAATTATAATTATTGTTTATTTTTCCAACATACAGAAACTAAAACCAAACTCACATGTTGTTGAGCAATATACTTCCCAGTATATACATCCTGCTAAAAAAGGATAAACCTTTAACAAGTCAACCTTGTACCCAATGAGTTTGTGTTAATAGAGGGTACCTATGCTTAAGATGCGTTGTCCTGAACAACACATAATAACTCATGGTCATCAAAAAAGTTATCAAAAGAATTAACAAATTTAGCCTATTTGAAACATTACAACTTTACACAAAATCAATCTATTTTCAACAATAACATAAACATAATTGTCAATTTATAATAAATCACACATAGACACCTTTGGCCATTAATCCATCAATACACACACACACACACCAATTTACTCAACAATCATAATACACATGTATTTTTTTTTTATCATGATGGCCCAATCACACTTTTTCATGATTGTTCTATTTAAAATTTGAATTTAGATTTTATTCTTAAAAATGATAAAATATCTCACCATCATTTGAAAACTATATAAACTGAAAAATAAATTAAGATTAAAAAGATATTTCTTCAACAATAAGATATGATAAACTTAAGTTAGTTTTTTCTCATGTAATCTCTATACCCTACCAACTTCAATTTTCATTCACCAATAAGAATAACATCCCATTTACTTAATTTGTCAATAATAAGTGTTAAATGAAAATAAATATTTAAATGAATCTACATCTTTAGCTTTATTATTTTGCCAAAGCCTTTACACTTTCATTCCTCTTGTGAATAAATCACATTTTCTTCTCTTTTTTTTCATGATTTCTAGGGGCATCTTTAAATATATGAATGAAGTTCAAACCTTTTTATGAAAATTGAAAACTACCCTTAAAACTGTCCTATTCTTAAGTTTTAAATCCTAAGATTTCCAAATTTTGTTCTAAGTTTTTGTTCAAAATTTCTTATCATATCTTAATGGAGAAATATTAAATATAACATGTAAATATTTCAAAGAAATATTGCAAAATTGCAAGACTTCAACTTAGGGCATCTAAGACACTGTCCTTTACTAGTATATTACAATTTATTTCACTTGTATTTTTAGTATAGCTAACTACACATGCTCCATTTTATTCTACCAATAAAGATTACTAAATAGGTTGAACAAATGTGCAATGCTTTGTTTTTAAGAGATAAAGATAATTTATAGAATGAGTCAAAATAATAGGAGATTTATATGGCATAAAAGCGTTTACCTAGAGTAAAACCTTCTCACATGTCTAGTGTGGAGATGTTGAGGATGAATAAATTGAGGGAAGAGAAGAAGAGGGAAGATATAGAGAATAATTTAATAGTGAGAGAGAAAAGATTGATAAACAATGAAAAGAGCAAAAGGACGATGTTGTTCTTCTAAAATGAGGGCTTTGTTCTTTTATTAATATAGATTTTTACCTATTAAATTATTGATGGACAATTAAGTATGTATTAATTTTTAATGTCCATCAGTAATTTGTTGGTAATCAGAATTAGAAAATTTCAATAAAACCACATTTTTTCCAAAACCCCTCATATCCTTAAATGAAATTAGTTCCATTAGAGATTTTGTTTGTAATCATTCGTGACAAAGTCTTATAATATTTTTTTAAATCTCTAGAAATATCTAATGGACTTAGTCATTTGTAATTTTTAGTGGTAAAGTCTTATAATTTGTTTTTTAACTCTGAAACTTTTCAAGTGACTTAATTCATCATGAACCTCTATATAATTATCGTTAACAAAGTCCTATAATTTCTAATAGACTAAGTCTTATAATAGACTTAGTCCATTATAAATTATGTTAGCAATTTACATTCCATCGATAATTTATAGTATAAAAAACATTTCTCATACTAATAGTATTTTATTCCTTATGGAATATTGCAAATAGGAAAATATTTTAACTTGAAGGTCATCTAAGATGGAAAACTATTAACAAATTTTCACTTGAAGGCACTTTCCCACTATCATAATATCTTGGAACTTAGTTAATTCTTGGTCTCAAGTGAGGTTGAAATAGTATGATATAATTTTTGATATCTCTTCAACTGTATAAGCCTTGCAAATCAAAGTCTCAACATGCACTTTTATTTTAATTTTTTTCTTAAGGTTGAACAAGTATTTGTATGAAATCAAATGAATGTTTTAAATAAAAACAATATAAATTTAATTAGGATGTATGAGTAATCCCTCACCTCTCAAATTTAATTAAGGCCTTCAATTTTTTCCTTAAACAATAAATGTATGGATAAATGCTTTATTGAGTAAACAAAGATGGAGGAAATATCATCTCAACTTTATAGATTGTTTGGACGATATTTATTTCAAGTTTATTCATGTGTTGGATAAATAACTTAGTAGATCATATATCTCCAAAAAAATAATTGATCTTTGTGAGTGTCTTTCATATCCTTTTTGGCAATAAATCTTAGTAAACAAGTGGAATGAGTATTTTTATAAATACATGAAAGTCATGATTTTTCATTCCATACAATGTTTCATCATCTAAATTCACCAATCTAAACATGTGTTATGCATTATGATAACTGGATCATCATTATCTGATAAGGATCTTTATCTGATAAGGATTGTTATTGAAAGCTCATCAATTAACTTGTTTACGTAAATTAGTAGAGTTCTTTTTCTCTACGTAATTTACTAGGGTTATTCTACACATCTATATATACCTTAGATTGAACTGTATAGGTGTGTGAGAGTGCAACGTAGCTATTGTTGCAGCTGTGATAGAAACAAAACTTGTATTATTTCTTCAATTCTTAATAAATCCTCTACAGCTCCCGTGGACGTAGGCAACTTTGCCGAACCACGTAAATCGTTTATGTCTATTATTTTACGTTACTGTCATTAATTTCATAACAATTGGTATCAGAGCTTGGCTTTAAGATCTGTGAAATTAATGGCTGGGGTAGACGTGAAAGCATCAGGAATTGAAAAATTCGATGGCACAAATTTTGGATACTGGAAGATGCAGATAGAGGATTATCTCTATGGGAAGAAACTCCATCTTTCATTGCTGGGGACAAAGCCAGACAACATAATAGCTACTGATTGGGACTTGTTGGATCGACAGGTTCTGGGGGTTATTCGACTAAGCCTGTCGAGATCTGTTGCACATAATGTCATCAAGGAGAAAACCACTACGGAACTCATGACAGCCTTGTAAGGAATGTATGAAAAGCCATCAGCAAATAACAAGGTACATTTGATGAAAAAGCTATTCAATTTAAGGATGTCAAATGACATGTCTGTTGCACAACATCTGAATGATTATAATACCATTACAAATCAATTATCATCTGTTGAAATTGAATTTGATGATGAGATACGTGCTTTGATACTTTTGGCATCACTGCCTAATGGTTGGGAAGCCATGCGAATGGCTGTGAGTAATTCTGCTGGGAAATCAAAATTAAATTACGATGATATTCGTGATTTGATTTTGGCTGAGGAGGTACGTAGGAGAGATTCAGGTGAGATCTCAGGCTTGAGCTTAGCCTTGAATGTTGATTCTCGGGGAAGAGCACAATACAGAAACTCAAACAGAGGCAGATCAAAATCAAGGGGGAAAAGCAAGCTACAACTTGGTCATCAAGCAACTTGCTGGAATTGTGGCAAAATTGGCCATATAAAGAGGAATTGTAAAAATCCCAGAAAGGATGAGATTGACAGTGCTCATGTGGTAGCTGAAGAGGTTCAAGATGCTCTATTGCTTGCTGTTCATAGTTTAGTAGAAGACTGGGTACTGGACTCGGGAGCTTCTTTTCACACATCCTCCCATCGGGAATCAATGCAAAATTATGTTGTAGGTGACTTTGGGAAGGTGTATCTGGCTGATGGGGAAGCTCTAAATGTGGTAGGGATGGGAAATGTTAATGTTGCACTTCCAAATAAGAGCAAATGGATCTTACAGAATGTCAGGCACATTCTAGAATTGAAGAAAAATCTCATCTCTGTTGGACAGCTAGATGAGTGTGGATTTACAGTAGTATTTTCAAATGGCACCTGGATGGTAAAAAAAGGGGCAATGATACTAGCTAAAGGTAAGAAAATAGTTCACTCTATACTACTATTGGTCCTGACAATACCATTGCTGCCATTGTTTCAGAAAATACTGCAGATTTGTGGCATTGCAGGCTCAGCCACATGAGCCCAAGAGGCATGAAAGAACTTCTGTCTAGAGGCAAGCTATTAGAACTAAAGACAGTTGATCTCAGCATCTGTGAAGCTGCATCATTGGGAAACAGAAGAAGGTCAGCTTCTTAAAAGGAGGGAGAATACCGAAGACAAGAAAACTGGACTTGGTGCACACAGACGTGTGGGGACCTTTTCCAGCAGCTTCTCTTGGAGGTTCTCGGTACTATGTCACCTTCATTGATGACCATAGTAGGAAGGTATGGATCTATTTTTTGAAATATAAATCTGACGTATTTCATGTGTTCAAAACTTGGAAGGCCATGGTTGAAACAGAAACAGACCTAAAGTTGAAGTGTTTGAGGTCTGATAATGGTGGCGAATACATTGATGGTGGACTTAAAGAATTCTGTGCAATTCAGATCATTAGAATGGAGAAAACCATCCCTGGGACACCACAACAAAACGGAGTTGCTGAACGCATGAATAGAACCATCAATGAGTGTGGAAGGAGCATGAGATTGCACGCTGGATTGCCACTTACATTTTGGGCAGATGCAGTTAGCACTGCTGTTTATCTGATAAATAGAGGACCATCAATTTCATTGGATAATGAACTGCTTGAGGAGGTTTGGAGTGGGAAAGAGGTTAAGTTTTCTCATCTTAAACTTTTTGGCTGTCTTGCTTATGTTCTGATTGAATCTAATGCACGTAATAAACTTGAGTCTAAATCAAGAAAATGTTATTTTATTGGCTATAGAGATGAGGCATTCGGCTATCGTTTCTGGGATGACAAAGAAAGGAAAATCATAAGAAGCAGGAACGTAATTTTCAATGAGAAAGTTATGTTCAAAGACAAGATCAATTCAAATGAAGAAGAAACTCATCAGAAGTCTGATTTTGTGCAATTGGATGATTTATCAGAGGTCATGATACCTGAAAGAAATGAAAGTGGATCCAGTACATCCATTTTAAATCCAGGATCATATGAGAGTGATGAGGAGAGTGGATCCAGTACATCCACTTCTATAATTCCTCTGACAAATTTGGAATTGAACACCCCTACAGCTGCAATTCGTAGGACAACCAGGATCACACGGCCATCAAAACGTTTCTCACCTATTTTGAATTACATTTTGTTGACAGATGGTGGAGAACCATAGAATTACCAAGAAACCTTGCAAGATGAACACTCTAGCAAGTGGGAGCTGGCAATGAAAGAAGAGATGAACTCTCTACTAGGAAACCAAACGTGGGAGTTAACAAAACTACCACCAGGAAAGAAAGCTTTGCACAACAAGTGGGTGTATCGAATAAAAACTGAGCATGATGGCAGTAAGAGGTACAAGGCTAGACTTATTGTGAAAGGGTTTCAACAGCAGTAGGGTATCGATTATTCTGAAATTTTTTCTCCTGTGGTTAAAATCACAACCATCAGGTTAGTACTTGCTATGGTTGCTACTGAAAATTTATCTCTTGAATAACTAGATGTGAAGACAACTTTTCTTCATGGAGATCTTGACGAAGACATCTACATGCATCAGCTTGAGGGGTTTGTAGCACAGGGACATGAAAATTCAGTGTGCAGGTTGAAGAAGAGCTTGTATGGTTTGAAACAAGCTCCCAGGCAATGGTACAAGAGATTCGACAGTTTCATGCTTAGTGCTGGGTATATGAGGTGTCAAGCAGATCATTGCTGCTATGTCAAATTTTTTGACAATTCATATATTATCTTGTTATTGTATGTTGATGACATGCTCATTGCAGGGGCCAACATTGTCGAGATCAATAAATTGAAGAAACTAATGTCAGAGCATTTTGAAATGAAGGATTTAGGAGTTGCAAAGCAAATCCTTGGGATGAGAATTGCTAGAGACAGAATCAAAGGCACGCTGACACTCTCTCAAGCTGAATATATAAGGAGAATACTCAGCAGGTTCAGCATGGACAATGCCAAACCAGTTGGCACACCTTTGGGCAATCATTTCAAACTCAGCAAAAACTAGTCACCAAAATCAGAAGAGGAACGACACTACATGAATAAGGTTCCCTATGCTTCAGCAGTTGGTTCACTTATGTATGCTATGATCTGCACTAGACCAGATATTTTCCATGCAGTGGGAGTTGTGAGCAAGTACATGAGTAATCCAGGGAAGCAACATTGGGAGGCAGTGAAATGGATTTTAAGGTACTTAAAAGGCTCCACAGAAACATGCTTGTGCTTCTCAGGAGAAGACCTGGTGGTGCAGGGCTACGTTGATGCTGACCTAGCTGGAGATATTGATAGCAGAAAGAGCACCACTGGATTTATTTACACCTATGGTGGAACTGCAGTGTCTTGGGGCTCTAATTTACAGAAGACAGTATCCCTATCTACAACTGAAGCCGAATATATTGCAGTTTCAGAAGCTGCAAAGGAGATGATATGGCTACATAATTTTTTGGAAGAATTGGGCAAAGAAAGGCAGAGTGGTACTCTCCATAGTGACAGTCAAAGTGCTATATTTCTTGCAAAAAATCCAGCATATCATTCAAGGACAAAGCACATCTCAATCAGGTATCATTTTATAAGATCATTGTTGGATGACAGACAATTGCTACTTGAGAAAATTTGTGGAAGTAAGAACCCAGCAGATATGTTGACAAAGGGTGTTACACTTGATAAACTGAAGTTGTGCGCAACTTCGATTGGTCTCTCAGCATAAAACAGGGGCAAGAGAGTTGTAGAGGTGAAGGAGTCAAAGGAAGAAAGCAATATGATGAATGTTCCAGTTTTCAAGTGGGAGAATTGTTATGCATTATGATAACTGGATCATTATTATCTGATAAGGATCTTTATCTGATAAGGATTGTTATTGAAAGCTCATCAATTAACTTGTTTACGTAAATTAGTAGAGTTCTTTTTCTCTACGTAATTTACTAGGGTTATTCTACACATCTATATATACTTTAGATTGAAGTGTATAGGTGTGTGAGAGTGCAACGTAGCTATTGTTGCAGCTGTGATAGAAACAAAACTTGTATTGTTTCTTCAATTCTTAATAAATCCTCTACAACTCCCGTGGACGTAGGCAACTTTGCCGAACCACGTAAATCGTTTGTGTCTATTATTTTACGTTACTGTCATTAATTTCATAACAACATGTTCAAAGCATATCCATCAAAAAAGCATAGACTCTTAAGCCATTGATAAATAAGTAATTGTGTATTACTGTCTAAAATGAAATTAGTTTTGGGCTCTATGATCCATAACCCATCATAAATAAACTTCATGTTTTATGGTGAAGAAATAAATGCATATCCATTCTACCATTTTTGTTATCTTTCTTCTTCCTTTTCACATATCATCTTGAAAATATTTTTAAACAAGTTTTTTTATATGCATGACGTCCTTATGAAAAAGAAAATTATTCCTTCAATAAGGAATATCCTAAAAAATATTTCTTGTACTTAATCATGGGCAACACCAAAACTAGAAAACTTATGTTTATCAGATTAAAAACCAAATATAATATCCTCATACTATATATAAAAATAAAGGAGGGGAATGGTGTTGTTTTCTATATATAAAAAAATAGAGGAGGGGTGATCTAACAAGTTAGAACTTACATATTATCAATAAATATTAGTGATAATTATATTTAATGATAATTTTGTTTGTAATACTAACATAACATATTTTTCAACAAAAATAAAGAAGGAATACCTGCTCAATTTTCTTTATTCCTTGATTTCCTAATATAATTTCCTCGATATTCACCACAAAAAAAGTTATATTTTATCAATAAATATTATTGTAATTTACTAACATTATTTTTACTCAATCCTCTCCAATACTACACAAAACTCTTGTTGCTAGATAGAAACTCTTAATTATCTAATTACTTTATCATTTTTACTACACAAAACTCTTGTTGCTAGATAGAAACTCTTAATTGTCTAGCTACTTTATCTGTTTTCAAGATAGAAAATTCCAAAAGCTTGGTGCAAATTTGGCAGCTAAAGAAATCTCATGTTTCGATTTTTCCACGTTACGTTTAATGAAACCTTTAACTAATTAAGTTTTGTTTGTATTCATTTCCTTTAAGGTGGCCTTTTAAATAATCTCATTATTCTATAAATCTAAATGCTAATTTCTTTTTATAACCTCTAGGGTTTGTGTGGTGGGCCATGACCACCATGTGCCTGCATGTGCTGTGTCTTTTTCTCGAAGGCCCACTACTGCTTTCCTTTTGAGCAAATAAATGGAGTGCTTCACGTTCTTCTACCTTCTCACTCTCTCTCTCTCTCTCTCTCTAACATCATTCTAGGATTCTGATACACCCTTTCTTGGATCTGTAGAACTGCATCATTCTGCAACTTGTCTCACTCACTTCTCATGATTTTCTGTGCTCTTGTTCTATACAAGAATTAATCTTATCAAGGTATGCTTCATAATGTTATAATATATATATTGTTGCTTAAACATGGCATGATATCATATAGTTCCCATGACATGAGTAGCTAGATCCATGAACTTGATAAATTCACCTTAAACTTGCCATCATCTTCTCGAGGAAATACCTTAAATCTTTTACTATTGCCCCCTACTTTTCCGGATGGAAAATATATTTTCTCAAGAAAAATTATTTCTAAGATATGCAATATTTCACTCTCTAGTTGAGAATAATAGGAGGAAGAAAATATAAAGATGGTCAGCCACAAAACATACAGATTAACCAAACTAATTAGGCTGAAACTATAAAGCTTGTAATTACGTTTGTTTTGATTTGCTCACATGCCTCTCTCAAAATCTCAGAGAATTGAACTCATCACAATCTTCTTGTTCTGTGCCTTATTCTCTGCAGAATGCGTGCTCCTCGTTCAGTACTCAAGCAACAATTTCTCAAGAAATGGATGATGGGTCTCCAAGTTTTTGGTTCTGCAAAGCAGAGCATGAGCATCCTGGAGAGAAAGAAGGCGATAAAGCTATCAGCAGACATTGCTTTAGCTTCTACTAGAGATGGAAGGACTTGTTGGAGTCGTGCAATCATTGCCGATGCTTCAAAAGATGATGATGGTAAGGTCCTTGTTCAGCACCTCCTATCTCCTGAGAGCGAGAGGCTAAAGAAAGCGTCTACTGGATTGGTCATGGAAAACAAGAGGGTTAGATGCAAAAAAATCTTGAAGAGGAGTTTCTGCATTAAGAGAGTAAGAAAAGGTGCGTCAAAAGTTGTTCTTGCTAAATCAATCTCTAAAAGGATTGTAAAGAGAAGAACACAAGTGTTGAAGAGTCTTGTGCCTGGAGGTGAATTTATGGATGATATCTCTTTGATTGAAGAAACCCTAGATTACATGGTATCTCTTCGAGCTCAGGTTGATGTAATGAGAAGAAGTCTTGCTAAAGCTACAGAAGTAGTCAACGGTAAATAGGAACATCAATGGAAGAGTACTATAGCTACTTTCTATAAATTCTTGATGCTCTATATATTTTATTTTATTTTCTTGTTTTGTTTTTTCCCTTGTAAGACTATATATGAAGAAATTAAGACCCGGAAGCTGCTAATAAGTGGAAAGGCATATTGTACAGAAGAACCATATTTAAATCAATCAAGGCTTTTGTTTCCCTCGTCTCTACTTGCTAGTCTTAATTTACCAGTCTGCATTAAAATCATGAGCTAAATTCCAGAAGTGCTTTCACAAATTTTTAAGGCTCAATTATGAGGAGCTAGCCATCAATATTGCATTGTGCATAGCTCTTCTATTTTTCGTTCTCTTTTTCATGGTAGGTTGTGCTCAAACGCAAACAAAGATAAAGGAATCGAAAAGTACAATATCTGTTCGAGAAGATGATTACATGAGGAAACTCATGGACAATCCATATATCTCATTCACAGAAAAAAAAACGGCAAAGAATAAAATTATTCAAAGAAGGATGTACTAAGCATGTTCTTGAGAATATATTGCTCCAAATTCTACTCAGATTGTCTTTTGAAACTGTTTCTGAGTGAGCCTTTCAGTAAAGGGAACTAGGTTCACCCTCTCTATTGTAACTTAAAATGATATCTTACCATATGAAGTGTTGCTTAGACGGCTAGCTGTTCGATTCTTCCGTGCTTATTTTGGCCAAGGAGGTGAGATGATTTTGCATCATTGAAGCATGTTGGAGAGAAAGTTGGAGGCGACAAGATAACAAAGAATGGCCAAATTACTACACCCGTGCAACACTCTGAATATACTACTATATTATTGTGATGGTGACAGCAGCAAAGATTTTAAGATGTAAGAATTCATAAAAAAATTAGTTCATGATGAGGCAAATGATTTATAAATATAGAACGGTATACATGAAATTATGGTTTATAAAATACTTCAACCGGCTCTTACATGCAAAGCCTAATCCTTGCTTATTAACATGGGTTGAACTGCTCTTATGACCTGGTCAACTATCAAAAGTGATCGGTTTCCATTGGTTAAAATGGAAATTAACCGTTGACAGCAACTATACTTTAGCATTTTGAATCTGTTTTGTCATCTGGGCTAATGAAAGGGAAAACATACATTGAAATACGTACGATGGTAATTACATGAAGATATATACAAGCAACAACCATCGTTTATTTTTGTTTTACGAATATTGTACAGGTAATAATTGTATTAAGTTAAAATTAAGGAACCAAAGATAAAGAGAAATAAGCACAGGCATCAAATGTTTTATGAAGCTATTTAAAACAAAAGTCAACAGTAGGAACTGAAATTGACTACAGTTTCTTTTGTTTTAGAGTAAGAAGGTGGCAATCCATAACAATCACAATTTATGAAAGGGAAAGAACATCAGATCAAGAAGCACCGGATTACGGGATAGGGTAGTTTTGTCATGCATTCAGAATTTTCCCAACAGTCATATCCTGAAGTTTTAATAGTCTGAGAATAAGTTACAATTAAAAGGATTATAGATAGCGTTATATCACAACTAATAAAAGTAGTTGTATTATTAGGATTAGGAGGCTGTCCAATTGACAAGAATATAGTACTAATTCCTTTCTGCTTTTGTTTTTTTCTAGATGTAATTAAGAGTTGGTTGGCCAATTAGTTAAGTCCCATCTAATCAAATTTGAGCATTCTTGTCTAATGCTGCTACCCAGCTAGACCTTACTCAATTCATTTTCTACATAATGACAGACACTTGCATGATTGTTTGGAAGCCATAATTGTCTTAATATATGAAAGTGTAATAAGTATATAAGCCATCATGGGCAATGAGTTTTAAGAACATCACTCAAAAGTATAATTTATTTGCGTTTTCATTTGAGAAATGAGTGTCGGCACAGAAGAAAATTACAGACTTTCTTCAAGTAGATCATTTCTGATTTGAAACTCCTGCATACCAGCCTTTAGATCGAAGTTGGACTAAACTGGATAGTAATCATTGTTAGCTTTTACCTCCAATGGTTTATCGATCATAAAATCCAAAGGCAATTAACCAAAGACCAGGCTCAAATTGGTTTGTCTGTGGTACCAGACTGCACCGATTGTCCCACAGCAGGACTGGTTCCAGGTTCCTGAAGACCTTTTGAAGACAAATATGTCCCCACATTCAGCCTTCAGGTCCATTGGGATGTGTCCTTACATAACCTTTTTTCTATGATTGATTAGGTGGTTAGCTTGGTGACATTTGGGTGCCTCAGGCTCAGTCCAAATTTAGGTCTGTGCTTGATACGATACACCCATTTTACCTTGAAGACACCGAGCCATCTCCAACCTGGCTAGGCAAAAACAAAACAAACTGGGGCCAGTTACCTTGACCTCAGACCTATTCGGGCCACAGATCAAAGAATGGACCTAGCCATGTGTTGCCTGGACCGGATAATTAGAACAGAGATCTGGGATGTTTTTTCTTGCACCCACACAGATGAAAACAATATTTAATTATAAAACAATTTAAATTGTCTCTATAGGTTTAAAAACATATTAATTATTCAGTTGAATAGTGCTGGCGCTGAAGTTGTTTAATTTAATGTTATTTTATTTCAAAAAATTCTTCATCTTTCCATCTAATCTACTTTTCTATTTCTTAAAAATAAATAACTTAAAATAATATAAAATATACTTAAAGTTTCTTAAGAAATCAATCGGGAAGGGTTAAGAAGAACCACATATCATATTACAAGAGACTTACAAAGAGAGTTGATAAGAACAAGATGGTAATTAACTCTTTAAGAAGTTGACGATATCTTTGGCTATAAGTTTAGCAATATGAAATCTTTAATAGAAGCCTTCACGCACATCTTTTTCAGTGATAAAGAGTCATTTTCTTAGTGCTTAGAATACCTCAACGACTCATTTCTAAACCTATTACCAAGAAACAATATTTCCAATACTCAAATTTGTCTTATAAAGCTCTCATATATAATAGGAATATTAGTATGGATATAGAGAAGCTCGACTGAGTGGCTCTCAAATATAAATAACATTTTTATTTACACCATAAAAAGCCATATTTGAAAGAATAGATCAAGAAATTATCAAAGGATATCCTTTATGATAGGTCCCTGCTAATTTGTGATGAACAAAACAGCAAGTAACTAGAGATATTCTCTTCTGGTGAGAATGTACCAATTTCTTAACAATTCATTTCTTAAAATTGAAATAAGGTTCCAGGCTTCGTATATAAGCCAAAGATACAATGTAACTGTTAAATTGAAAATAACTGCCAATTGAAAATAGCCATAATGAAATTAAACAGAAATTAAACAAGACAATTAAAAGCCCAGAATTAAACTGTCACAATCCTCCCACGTTCTATTGTAACTCCTGCGCATCTTCATCTTCGCCCCACTTCTGCCACCTCATGCTCCACTCTGTCATTTGTTCCACGTTTGTTATCTCAAGCCAAATATTTGGGATTTGGCTTTGTCATCCTGGATGATCGTCGTGGCCTATCAATGCCTCCCCCAACAAGTGGAACCTTGTCCACAAGGTTCAAGTGTGGAAATAAGGTCTGGAGCTGCAGCTTGGGTTCCCATGTTGCTTCGTCCAGTGGAAGGTGTTTCCAGTGCACGAGACATTCTTCAATCAGTTGTGTCCCCTGTTTGATCCAACAGAAATCCAGAATAGCTTGCGGTTCCAGTAGTAAAATGCCATCGTCAGTGAATGGTGGTAATGCTAGAGTTGTTCGATCTTTTGTCTCCCCGTTGTCCATGAATTTCTTGAGTAATGAAACATGGAACACTGGATGAATACGTGCTCCTTCTGGTAGCTCTAATTTGTATGCCACGGCGCTAATCTTCTCCAGAATTTTGTAAGGACCAAAAAATCGACTAGCCAATTTATGTGAAACACGTTTGAAGACAGTTTGTTGACGATAGGGATGTAGCTTCAACAAGACCTTGTCACCTATATCAAATGATATCTCTCTCCGCTTTTTGTCAGCCAGTTGTTTCATCTTATTCACCGAATTAGCAAGATTGGACTTCAATTGCTATAACAATTCATCACGGGACTGTATTTGCTGGTCCAGTTCATGTACTGGCGAGAAACCTGCAGAATAAGATGGAATAGATGGTGGTGGGCGACCATAGAGTGCTTGGAAAGGAGTCATTCCAGTTGAGATGTGATAGGTTGTGTTGTACCAAAACTCAGCCCAAGGTAAATAAGAACACCATTTTCGCGGCCATTGGTGAACAAAACAGCGGAGATATTGTTCGACGCATCGGTTGACAACTTCGGTTTGTCCATCCGTTTGAGGATGGTATGCCGAACTGAGTTTGAGTTTGGTACCTGATAACTTGAAGAATTCTTGCCAAAAGTGACTGATAAATATTGGATCTCTATCACTTACAATTGATTTTGGCATGCCATGTAGTTTGATGATGCCCTCCACGAACTTGGCAGCCACTGTCTTGGCAGTAAAGGGGTGGCTTAAAGTAAGGAAATGGGCAGACTTACTTAAGCGATCCACCACCACTAAAATTGTGTCTTGGCCTTGAGAGAGTGGTAATCTCTCAATAAAATCAAGAGTAATGTCGTCCCATACTTGGCTTGGAATCGGCAGTGGCTGAAGTAGCCCGGCTGGTGACAATGTTTCCACTTTCACCTTTTGGCAAATTTCACAGCTTCTTATATAGTCTTGCACGGATTGGTGCATACCAGGCCAATAGAAATTGGAGCGCAACTTCTTAAGGGTACGAAGTATACCTAAGTGTCCTCCCACCTTCGTGTCATGAACTTCATGCAGCAGCTGATTCCTCAAAGTAGGAATATTTGGAATAATGACCCGTCCCTTGTATAGCAGCAACCCATTTCGCCAAGTGTAAGAACTATTAGAATCTGCCGAAGCCAATCTTCCCATTTGCTGAATGTAGGCGTCAGTTGCAGCAGCTGTTTTGATCTCGTCCCAGATTGGTAAGTGTGGCGTGAAAATAGCCTGGAGCGTGGGGCTGCCTTGCTTGCGAGAGAGTGCATCTGCTGCGGAATTTTCTTTTCCTGGTTTATACAAAATCTCATAATCATACCCCATGAGCTTAGTGACCCAACGCTGTTGCTCCAGAGTGGCCACTCGTTGATCCAGGAAAAATTTGAGGATGCGTTGATCCGTCAGAATGTAGAATTTGTTACCCAATAAATATGGCCTCCACATGAGTATGGCTTCTACAATTGCCAACATCTCCCGCGCATAGGTGGACCACGATTTCTTGGCAATTCCAAGTGCACGGCTCATGTATGCAATTAGCTTGCCTTGTTGAGTGAGCACTGCGCCTATCCCTTCCCCAGACGCATCAGATTCTATGGTGAATGGTTGTTCGAAGTTTGGCATGGCTAAAGTGGGAGTGGTAGACATGGCTGTCTTAAGAGCTTGGAAAGCCGATTCAGCCTCTTCATGCCATGTGAACTTTCCCTTTTTCAGCAATGTGGTGAGTGGCCGAGCTATGAGGCCATATCCTTGGACAAACTTCCGGTAATAGCCCGTTAAACCCAAGAAACCACGCAAATCTGAAATATTTGCTGGCGATGGCCAAGCAACCATTGCTTCAATCTTGTTACTATCCACCTTCACACCTTGATGGGTTACGATGTGCCCCAAGTATTCCAATTCTTGCTTGCCGAATGCACATTTGCTACCCTTGACATAGAATTGATGCTTTTGCAAAATCTCAAAAGTCAGCTTAACATGTAATAAATGAGTGTCCCAATCCGGGCTATAAATCAATATATCATCGAAGAAAACGAGTATAAATTTTCGTAGATGATTACTGAAAATAGAGTTCATGATAGCCTGGAAAGTAGATGGAGCATTGCATAAACCAAACGGCATTACCAAATATTCAAAATGGCCATGATGTGTGCGGAAGGCCGTTTTGTGAACATCCTGTGGATTTACCCGAACTTGATGGTAACCTGCGCGCAAATCCAGTTTAGTAAAATAAGCCGCACCATACAGTTCATCTAACATATCATCCACCGTAGGAATCGGAAAGCGATCCTTAACCGTTACAGCATTAAGTGCGTGATAATCGGTACAGAAACGCCAATTCCCATCCTTCTTTTTCACCAATAATACCGGTGAAGAGAAGGGACTGGTGCTGTGGCGGACAAGACCCACATTTAGCATCTCTTGGACTTGTTTCTCAATTTCATTCTTCTGGAAGTGTGCGTATCTATAGGGTCGGACATTGACTGGTTCGGTCCCCTCCTTAAGGACGATTTCATGATCAATATCCCTTGCTGGTGGCAAACTGGCAGGCTCTTCAAATAACTCAGAAAAATTCTGTAAAATGGCTTGTATACTGGGATGAATCTCTCGTGGTGATTCTGAACTAGTGATTTGATAACATAGTGTGAATAGCATGTGATTTGGCCGAATATCCTTGGACACTTCGTTGAATGCAGCTGCCCGAATTGCTTGCCCATCCACTCCTGTCAGCTTCTTATTTTGGCCCTCCCATACAAATTCCATTGTGAGCCGTTTCCAGTCACAGACCACCGATCCAAGCAATTCCAGCCATTGAATTCCCATTACAACATCCAAGCCTGTGAGAGGTAATGAATAGAGAGTTAAGGAAAAAATAGTTCCTTGTAAGTCTATTTTTACCTCCTCAAATCTGCCTTGACATCTGAGTTTCTCCCCATTAGCAACTCTAACCGAGAAGACATCGGTTGGTATAACTGGTAGCTTCAGCAGATTGGCCAACCTTTCACTAATGAAATTGTGAGTTGAACCGCTGTCTATTAAAGCAATGATGTGGTGAGAGCCAATTGTTGCCGAAATCCTCATGGTTTTTGGTGCAAAACACCCTGTCAGCGCATGCAATGTTATCTCTGGTGTCGTTAAATCTTGTTGATTCTCCTCCACTCTATTTTCGTTAACTCCATTGTCACCCAACATATGATCCGTGCAATCATACCCCTCCAACATGAGTACTCGAGCCCCTTGACACTTATGTCCAACAGTAAATCGATCATTGCAATTGAAACATAAATTCTGGGCTCTCCTTCGCTGCATCTCTTCCCACGTCAATCGACGTACTGGGATGGCTGGGGTTGCTGCAATTTTGTTAACAGTATTAGGCACAAATGGAACCCGTGGTAATTGAACAGGTCTTACCCCTCTTCTTTGACGCATAATTTGATCATCTTTCATGCGGGCAAAGCTGATGACTTCCTTCATATTTTTCAGCTTAAACATTCTTATGCCATCCGAAATTTCCGTTTTCAATCCACCCATGAATGTCCCTACCAACGCCTTTTGCGTCCATCCCCTTACGCGATTGCCCAGTCGTTCGAATTCCTTCTGATTTCTCGCAGTGAACCAAGTTGTCTTATGCGTGACAATTCTTCATCACAATCTTCACATTCAGAAGGACCGAAGCGAGCCCAGAGCTCTTCTTGAAAATCAGTCCATGTTACTGACCGTTCCTCTCCTTGGAAGGTCATGCGTAGCCACTGCCACCACTGATTTGCCTCTCCCTCCAAATGATACGAAGCCAATGAAACTTTCTGAATTTCAGGGGTGTTTTGAAATTCAAAAAATTGGTTCACACGGTTAAACCACTCCGTTGGATCATCGCCTGAAAACCGTGGAAATTCCAGCCGCGCGGTCTTGGATGAAACCACCATTCTTCCTCCCTCTTGGCCATCACGTGGTTGAATGGGCTGATTGGGTTGTTCCTGGTTAACTAGCATGACATTCGCGAGACGATTAATGGTCTCTTCTAATTGTTGAAGTTTGCCGCTCATGCCTTGTTCCAGACTGTCGAGTCTGTCCTGTATTCCTCCCATGCCAGCCTCCAATTGTTCAATGCGTTCCTTATTGGTCCCCATAGTGCTCTGATACCAATGATAGGTCCCTGCTAATTTGTGATGAACAAAACAGCAAGTAACTAGAGATATTCTCTTCTGGTGAGAATGTACCAATTTCTTAACAATTCATTTCTTAAAATTGAAATAAGGTTCCAGGCTTCGTATATAAGCCAAAGATACTATGTAACTGTTAAATTGAAAATAACTGCAAATTGAAAATAGCCATAATGAAATTAAACAGAAATTAAACAAGACAATTAAAAGCCCAGAATTAAACTGTCACAATCCTCCCACGTTCTATTGTAACTCCTGCGCATCTTCATCTTCGCCCCACTTCTGCCACCTCATGCTCCACTCTGTCATTTGTTCCACGTTTGTTATCTCAAGCCAAATATTTGGGATTTGACTTTGTCATCCTGGATGATCGTCGTGGCCTATCACTTTATTTTCTAAAAGACTCATTAAGATACCAAAATCCCTAGATGAACTTGCAAAAGCAATTATGGAAGTAATTTGTGTTGATAGTGAAAACTTTATTGATACAATATGAAAGATTATTCAAGGTTTTACTTGAAACATTGATGTTTCCAAAAGCACTAGCTAAGCATCTTGTTGTAACCAAGTTTCATGAAACATGTTTGAAGAAAGGTCTCAAGGTCATGTTTATTAGACACACTAGATAAAGGCTAGATTATAAAGGTCTTTGTTAGTGGACAATCTATAGGCAAAAAAAAGTATGGTTAGAACTAAGAAATAATTCATAATAGAGTAGTTAAGGATGTATTGCAAACTATTAAAAAAAAATCTTAGGAGGCGAAGACCATACATGACATGCATATACTTTTTCGAACTTTGTTAAAACCTTATTTATGTGAATTACCTTCATAATATTTCTCTATATTTTTTTTTTATTTGAACTGAAGAAGTTGTTATGAAAGTAGCATTAAACTTTCTTAATCGGATTAATAATGAAAGATTTATCAAAATTGTCAAAGTCACAATACATTATGATGCTAGGAAGCAATCCCTTTCTTTTCTCTTTTAGAACTCTTACCATAGTTGAAGACTTGAAAGCTATTGCATCATTATACAAACTTTATCGTACCTCTATTCGAGCTATTCTATCCTTGAAAAACCTTGATCGCACCTCCAATTAAACTTTTTACCATTTTAGTTAAACACTAGAAAAGAGTTATGGCTCATATATTAATATAAAGATATGTTTGATATAATGAATTGACTCGATGACATGAAATATTTTGCTTGTAGGTCATAAGCCCACTTGTCCCGCCATTTGTTCTCTATAATTGACCTAAAATGAGGCTAGCTTCTACTTGCAAAAATGAGTTTGAATTTGAGATGAGAAAATAACATCTTTGATAATCCTTTCTTAAATAAAAATTTGATTGCTTGTTGTCCCCTTTTGAGCGTAAAAATTTTCTTGAATGGCAACTTAGACTATAATCACCCCTCACGGAGGCAAGTTTTGATAATCAATTATGTTTTTATGATGATAAAAATAAAATAAGAATTATAAACTCGAGTAATTGAAGTTATCAAATGGAAATCCAAAAAAAATTAAAAAGAAAACAGAAACTTCAAAGGCAAAAAAATGGAAAGATAAAAAAAACTCTCTAAATTATATCTTTTAATAATGTAAAGTTTGAGCTTAAAGACAACATCAGTGTTGTAATATGAAAAAAATACCATTAAAAAATTGAGTTTGTAATGAGATCAATCACTAAAATAACAAAATCAAGGTGACAAGTTTAAGAATATCTCAACTCAGAACAAAAGATCTTACATTTTTAAACCCTCAAACACTATTTGAGCTTATTTAATTTTCTTTCAAAGTCGCGAACTACAATCTACATTATATACTTTGAAAAGTTATTTTTGATAAAAAAAAAACACATCTTGATGGAATTGGAAGGTGTTGGCCCCTAACAAGGGAAAAAGAAGAAAGAAAATGACATGTTTATGCATAACGGAAATGTAACACACTCAAGCTTTTGTCTTTTGAGAAAACTAAACTAGATTTTATGCTTTAAAGTTTAACCTATCATTTCCAAGGTTACCTTTCCATCATACTAGAAACTCACAAGCTAAAATTGCATCTTAGAGTTGAACGACATGTTTTGGATCATTAACCAAAACATAATATAAGCTTTATAAATACTTTTAAAATTTACATATCTCTAGTTTGATTTAAAAAGCTAGATTGAAATGGATAGGATTCTTAGAAAATCTATAGATGGATCTTAAGTTTAGAAAAATGGTTATTAGAAAACAAGATGCATACATTAATATTGACATAACACACACACACTACAAAAAAAGGGTGCTGTTAGCAACGGAATTTTGCAACGGCAAAATTCCGTTGCTAAATTTGCATCCGGAATTTGTTTAGCAACGGATTTTCCGTTGCTAAAACAATTCCAGAAAAAAAAAAAAAAAAAAGACATGGTTTGCAACGGATTGGCCGTTGCAAATTTAATTTGCAACGGAAAATTTTGCAACGGAGTTTGCAACGGATTATCCGTTGCAACATTGTCCGTTGCAAATTACATTTGCAACGGCTAATCCGTTGCAAATGAAAATTCCAGAGAAAAAAAAATAAAACATGGTTTGCAACGGATTCGCCGTTGCAAATTTAATTTGCAACGGACAATATTGCAACAGATTTTGCAACGGATTATCCGTTGCAAACTTGTCCGTTGCAAATTAAATTTGCAACGGCGAATCCGTTGCAAAGATAAAACTATTATTATTATTATTGCATCAATAATGAAAAAAAATTAAATCAAAGAATAAAAAAGCCTAAAACTATAACAAAATAGCAAACAAAATCAATGAAAAAAAATATTAGCTGGAAAAAAATTATTTGACTTGAAAATAAAAAAAAAAACTAAAAGAAAGAACAAACTAAAATCTAAGAACAAAATTTCTCAAAAAGTTATCACCTTAACAAATAAGAAAATAATAAAAATTAAAAATAAAAAATAAGAGCACACATATATAAATATAGACAAAAATAAGGTGTGCGTCAAGTCGAATATTGTCGGCGGGGGTGTCAGATGCGTACATAGTATTCGCAGAAAAGAATAATAAAAAATGATAAATTAACATAGCACCCCTACATTCAACTCTTCAATTTTGTCTTATCATGGGTAAAAGAGTTATTTTACCGTGCAATAGTATGTGAAATCACTGTGACACCTCCTCTGTTAACTCTTAGTTTTTATCTTATATAAGGATAGAATAGTTATTTTACTATAAAAATATAAAAAAATCTCAAAAAAAAATATATTTTAATATAAAACATCAAAAAATTACTAAAAAAAATGCAAGAAACAATTTTGAAGCATAAAATCAAATAATTCATCATCAGCGCATGCACGTGTGCGTGCTCTGTCAGGTTCTAAGCAATATATCTAACTTAAATCTCACGAGGATCAGCCACAAAAACATGTTTTCATTTTCATTTCAAAACCTTTAATTATGGATAATCCGACTCAATCCGAACTCTCTGACCCAACTTCACCTCCTTCAACTACTCCGAATCTGGCTCAACCTCTTTGTAAGAGCAAGTTCAATGGCAAGATCTATTTTGAAGATTCAAATCTTGAAAATGGCTCTTTGAATAATGTATATTTGATTTTTTTTATTGATATGTACTCCAATGGTAAAAAATATTTTGAAGAGCTATTTTTTATATTATTTCAAATATAATGCAATTATTTTGAATTTAGTTTAATTATGCAATTAATAGGAGTAAATTATACAATTAAATAATTGTTTTTGAAAAACCTTCCAACAATAAAATAAAAGATTTGTCTTTTCTAAGGAATAGCTCTTCTTTTAATCTAAGGAAAACAAAAACAGCCGGTAAATCGATCGTAAATTAATAGAATATCAACAAAAAGAAAAGACAAATTACTTATTGTCTTTGAGTGCTAGAAAAACTTAAGAAAATAAAATGAACACATTAATAAATAACCAATAAGTTCAAACATAATTAATTAAAATACATTCCATTACATTCCTACATTCCTGATAATATAAATTAATAAATAAAATTATTATTTTTTATTTATATTTAAATTAAAAAAATAAATTTAATTATTATTAAAAAATGAATTTAATTATGATTAATAATAATAATTAATATAAAACCCCCCACCCACCCAAACCCTACATTCCTTCACATCTCTTGTTCCCGATCTCCACCTCGCCGGCGTCGAGCTTCAGTGACCTAATAGACCCATCACCACCACAACGAAGATCTGCTTCCTCTGGTGCGCGGTACGGTTAGTATTTCCATGTTGCTCGCATTTCATTTCCTGCATTTTATGAACATGCCAGCTTGTTTCAGTTTCTCCTTTGATTTTCTGTTTCTTGCACACCAAAACGATTTGTCGTTCTGTTAATTTCAGAGGCCTAGGGTTTCTGATTTTTTTTATTTGTATGCAATTTTGAAGGTGGAAGAGTGAATGAAGTTCCAATAATTACACTACAAGAAAAGGGTGCTAAACAAATTCAGAAAATAAAAAAAAATACACATGGGTTGCAACGGATATACCGTTGCAAATTTAATTTGCAACAGAAAATCCGTTGCAATTTAAGCAAATGTTGTAATGGAAAAATAATATAAATTAATAAATAAAATTATTATTATTTATTTATATTTAAATTAAAAAAATGAATTTAATTATTATTAAAAAATGAATTTTATTATAATTAATAATAATAATTGATATAAACTCAACAACATTAACAAAAGAGTAAGCACGAAGAAAAGCCTAAAATTATTATTAATATTATTGTTAGTATTGCGTTAATAATGAGAAAAAAAATTAAATCAAAGACTAAAAAAATATTAAAACTTTAACAAAAGAACAAACAAAAAAATGATAAAATAAAAATTATTAGCTAAAAAAATTATTTAACTTGAAATTAAATTTTTTTGTTAATAACTGTTAAAAAAAATATGGTAAATAATTCACCGATTAATACTTATGTATTAATAATTGTTTCTTGTCCACTGATAAAATTCCCCGTCTAGAAAAGAAAAGAAAGCTCCCGCTCTAGACATGGGATGGGCGGGCTAAATGAAAAGGTTGGATTTTTCAAGTCTGGAAATAGCGCGCAGAAAGAAAGAGTGGAATTCCATGAAAGCCCCGGAACATGAAACGATATTTCTTAATTAACAAGGGAGTGTGCTAGTAGCACCCGCAGAAACCCGATTGCCCTCCTCTTCTATATAAAGAAAAGGTTTGCCCTAGAAAAACAAAATTAAATTACATTACATCTAATCTTAATGGAGGGTGGGGCAGAAAAGAAGAGAAAAAGGGAAAACAAGAAGAAAAAGAAGGGTTTTGAGTGTGATGGCAAAGGAGAAGGATGTCATGGACGGTCGGTAGAGGTCAGTGGTAGTGTTATGGGGTTGTTCTCTGAATTCGCGTTTATAGGTAGTGGTAGCAGTTCAGGAGGGCCAGGGCATGCCTCCTCCATTCGGCCTTCCATCAAGAAATTCGAAAAGAAAGAAGCTCAGAAGAAGAAGAGGAAGGTATCACCGACGACCAGATCTCCGAGTTCAAGGAAGCTTTTTGATAAGGACCAGAATGGCTTCATTTCTGCTGCTGAGCTGCGTCATGTCATGACAAATCTTGGGGAGAAGCTGACAGATGAGGAGGTTGATGAGATGATCCGTGAGGCTGATGTTCTCCTGACAGATGAGGAGGTTGCTGCATTCAAGACCCAAATCTACAGTTGGTTCTCCTGCTTATATTGCTCTGGAGGTTCTCTCTCGGAGAGAATATGATGGCAAGGTAAATCTCAGATTAATTTGTTTCTAGCCTTGAAATTAACATACATGTTTTTCTTCATATGTTTTTCAGGAAGTTAATTTTTTTATGAAGGATTGCCTTTTAGGGTTCAAGCATTTAAGAATTTCATGGTCATCTGATTTAGATGGATTTAGCTTTTGAAACTTCATATCCTTTATCATCAATTAGAAGTTACGGGTTAAATAAGTAGCTGCTATAACTGGTTGAAGGTATATTTCCATCACCTGTTTCCAGTTCTCTGTCATCCTATTTCAGTTTCATTTTACTTTTAGTTGTCAACCATTGTGAATGGCTAGCTTCAGTATAAACCATGAAGACCAAGTAAAAAAATATCAGTCAACCAGATTTTGATGCATTAGTCACCAACTCCTTTTATGTCAAGGATAGCACTTCGGGTTCTAATAAATCACGGGCAATCTTATGTTTTACATTATTCACTGTTAAAATCCTGATGTCAGCATCACATGTTCCCCAATCTCTTGTTATTATATCATTATAGGTTTTGTAATTTTATTTGCTAATGATCCAATATTTTCTAGCAGGAATTTGGTCATCATGTTAGGCTGGCAACTCATGCTAACTTCTGCAGTTTTGTAAGATCGGCTGGTGTAGATTTTTATCCTTTAGGCGGTGATCCTCTGGAATTTGCCGGATGTAAGAGCTCCCTAATATTTTGATTTCCCTTTTGCAATATTGTCTTTGATCATGACTCCATCAACAACACCTCCAAAGTTGTTATATCGCTATGTGTGTCATTAATCTTCTGCAGCTTTGAGGAGTTGGTGACTAATGCATCAAAATCTGGTTGACAAGTAGTTTAGGATTTTTCTGAAGATCTTCCTAGCAGAGGACATGAATATCTCACTTTGCTTGTTTGTTATAATTTTCATTTCTGCTGTTCAGTTGGTGGATGTGTGGTCTTGTGGGGTGACTCTTAGTGTTATGCTGGTGGGAGCATATCCATTCGAGGACCCAAAGAATTTCAGGAAAACTCAATGTATTACAATCTCGCGTCTCTCTCTTTTATTCAAATTATTCTTTTGTATTTTTCTGTTTATGAATATTCATGTTGTTTATCTGCAGAGAATTATGGCAGTTCAATACAAGATCCCCAACTATGTCCACATAACTCCGGATTAATTGCAGTCATCTCCTCTCTCGCATATTTGTTGCAAATCCAATCCAAAAAGGGGAAGCTCCCATTGAAGGATGCAGATGGACAGCAAAAGATGAGCTTGACTCCTGAAGCGAAATATAACTTTTGCCCTTCTGCTTGGGTATTTTGTGTATATTTGATGGTTTATATTGATTCTTGGAATTGATTTTCAGAATAGAGAAGAAGATAGCAACAACTAATCGAAGGATTGAGCAAATGGAACTGGCCATGAAGACCAAAGAGGATCGGTGTATTTTTGTAAACAGTTCAAAATATGTATTTTTTTATTCCATGTTGATTTACTTCTACATGTAAATGTAATCGAATCTCTGTTGTATTTTAAATTTTAATTTATGAAATTTTTATTTCAACAATATTTAGTTCTCAATATTAATAATATATCAATAATATTTATGAAAATATTTATTCATAATTAATTAAAAAATAAATATATTTCAATTGGATTTCAAAAATTAATTAGCAGTTGCAACGGATTTTCCATTGCAACTGCTGCAATTGGAATGGTCATTTGCATCAGCTTCCGTTGCAATTGCAACGGAACGGTGGAACGGCCGTTGCAACGGAACGGCAACGGCTACAACGGAACGGCAACGGCTGCAACGGAACGGCAACGGAACAGTCGTTGCAATTGCAACGGACCAGTCGTTGCAATTGCAACGGCAATGCCGTTGCAAAATGTGTATTTGCAACGGGAGAAATTGCAACGGATTATCCGTTGCAAATTAACATTTTGCAACGGGAGAAATTGCAACGGATTATCCGTTGCAAATTAAATTTGAATCGACTTTTTTGCAACGGATTGTGTCCGTTGCAAATGCCGTTGCAAATTAATATTTGCAACGGATTTCTTTGTAATTTGCAACGGATCAATCCGTTGCAAAACGCCCCCTTTTTTTGTAGTGACACACACACATATATTAACTATTTTATTTTTTATTGATTAATAAATAATAGTAGATATTGAATACCCAAAATCCATTTGATATTTTATGAATATCTAAATTTCTGACCTCATGAATAATGGGTAGTATATGAATATCTAACCCACGAATACCCAATTAACATCCATAGTTTAAACACACTAACTTGCTTTCTCTAAAGGTTTTTCATTTCATTTTATTTTTTTCATCTTACAAGTATTCTATGTTTTTCAAGATTTTCTGTTTTTTACTGCAAAATTAGAAAAATTTAATTCTTTCAGATTTTTTAATTTATTTGTTCTTTGAGAGCCATTGTCGTCATAAATAGAAATAGTGGCCTATAAGAGAATTAAATGAAAATATGAAACTTCAATTGATGAAGTTTTCTTTTGCAGGGTATTTACCACTGCATAATAGAATACCTCTTCTTCACCTTAAACTTGAATAAATTTCAAAATAAATACAATCAAGCAGTAAGAGTTTAATTTTGACAAAGTTTATCAAAAATATTATTATCGTAAAAAAGAATAATCAGAATTTAAAATTTCAAAACTATCCCAAATTTCTTAAAGTTATTAATTTAAGTTTCAAATACGTTCGAAACCCTAATAAGATTTCAATAAACGAGCTCCATGGTTTAACTAGCTGAGCCACTCTCTTTCACCCAAGACCTCCGCAGACCACAACACAGGCGCCGTCCATGCAACTCGAGCTCCATGGTTTAATTAGCTGAGCCACTTTTTTAATTTTTTTTATTGCAATATATTAATTTCCTGCATGCTTCCATATTTCCAGCCATTTTCCGCTTTACTCTCAAAGACGCCTAAGGTAACAAACCATGTCTATCTTTGCTCATTATTTTAGGTTGTTTCTGCTATTTTTAGTGATTGCATGTTGGCTATCGGTTTTTAGCACAGCATTTCATCTCCTCCAAATGCCAACTGTTCTTGGTTTATTCTTGGTGCATTTGAAATTAGATATTTGTGTTTTTTCTAACATGGATTTTCCCATTCTTGGAAAATTACAGTTAACAGAACCTTTTTTCTCTGACATGGATATCAGGCATGATTTTCAAAGATCGCCTTAGTTTGTACAGTTGATTTTCGCCTGGAAGACAGATTAAGGGCCTAATAACCTGCGCAGAACACCCCTAATGTGTCTCTAGGCAACAGATTATTGTTACAAGTGACAACCTTAAAACCAATAGAGTTAGCTGTTTATAAACAGCTAGCATTTCAGGTTTCTGTTAAGACAGAAACATCAAGCCGTGCAAGAAACTTGATACAATGTTTGAGTAAGCTTGTCAATTCTAACAAACTGTAAGGAAATAGAAATTAACACCAGGATGGCCAGCTTGGATGACTTCAGAATTACCTTTCACACAATTTAAGCATATATTTTTAGCATGCATATTGATTCTCTCCTTCTCTGGCTTCTCTTCTCTTCCACATAAAACTTTCATTTATCATTTCTTACAATCTCCTATTCCAAATTTCTCTGATCCTAAGGGGAAAACAAAGCGGTGAAGAAAACTCGTTGCAATATGGAAAGCTTAAAGACGTCGTCCAACATATTTGTAAATTCAACAGGATCATATCAGGATAAGCAAACTTGCTTGTTGCTTCCCCCAAAAATAAATTCTCTTGGATTATCAAAGTTCTTCGTGGAAGGACAAGAAGATGACATGCTGGGTTATTTAATGCCAAATATCCAGTTGCAGATGGCAGTTATATTTTGTATCACTCAAGCTTTCAATTTTGGGCTCAAGCGCTTAGGATTTTCGGCCTTAATATCACAGATACTTGTAAATTCCATGATCTTTTCCTTTCTCTACTTTGAACTTCTACCTGTTTCCCTGTTAAGAGGCTTTACAGAGATGCACGCCCTTTATTTCACCTTGTATATAGCATGTACTCTAATTAAAATGCAACCACAATCTATGCAATATCATCAGATATGGTTTACCAGAAAAAGAAAAACTTGTCACATGAATGCAAATCTGCTAGATTATGTTTTTGTTTTCTTAATCCCTTTATCAAGACTTGATAATGTCTAATTTTACTTTCTTTCTAAAGTTTTACCTGCAGAGTTATAGCTAACACATTCCTTGTAAGATCAATTCTGTTTTACAGGAAATTAATCTATTCGCATCCCTCTTTGTTATTGTGCAGGCAGGAATACTTTTCAGTCCTGTAATATTCAAAAGTAATATTTCGAAGAATCTATTTACCAAGGAAAGCTTGGAGCCTTTTGGTATTATATCCGTAATTGGCTTCCAGTTCTTCATGTTTTCAAGCGGAGTGAAGTCGGATGTAAATATGCTAAAAAGTTTGGGAAGAAAGGTCTGGTGCATTGGCTCTCTGTCTGTGCTCCTGCCACTTCTGCTCGGTTTAGGAACCTTACAAATGATAACTGACAGAGAAACCACGTTTTTTGGTAATTATGCTGCTGCAACATCATATTGTATGACTTCATTTCCTGTCATAGTTACCCTTCTCACGGAATTGAAGCTTCTAAACTCTGAACTTGGCCGATTGGGATTATCGACCGCACAAGTCAGTGATGTTTTCAGCCTTTTTCTGATCTTTTTTATGTCCGTGCTGAAAGTAATAAGCCAAAATAATGATGGCGGGGGAAACATTTTTATAATTGTAGGCTTCATTGTTTTTGTTGTCGGTATTGTTAAGCCAGCACTGCATTCGCTGGGGGAAAAGCTCCGCAATGGCATGCCTATGAAGGATATATACATTTATCTCATCATGTCGTTGTTCCTGGGGTCTGTGTTCCTTTCACATTATTATGAACAGTCTGCCATCTATGCTCCTTATATTATTGGTCTGGCTGTTCCCTCTGGGCCTCCATTGGGATCTGCTTTAGTGGAGAAATTCGAAGTGGTTTCCGGATTGTTCCTTCCACTCTTTGTTGCGACCTGTGGCATGAGGTTGGACCTCGTAGAAACCAAATTCACTGCAAGAATATCAATTCCCGCTGCTGTTGCGATTGTTGTAATCACCTTATCTAAATTCTTTGTATGTTTCGTGTCACATTCGTACTTCTGGAAATTGCCAAAGAGTAATGCCGCTGCTTTTGCTCTCGTAATGTGTTCCCGAGGAGTGGTTGAGCTGGCCTTTTACACTTTTCTGAGTGATCAGGAGGTAACTAACCACGGACTAGTCAATTTTGTTCATAACTAATAACTATCATCTTCTTTTTTTTCTCCATTATTCCTCTAAGGAACTGCCATTGATTTTCCATTTCCATCTTGTCTTAATAAAAATTGCAGATTATAAAGGATGAATCATTTGTATTCATGCTTTTCATGGTCGTTCTCTTCAGCGGCCTGATACCATTGTTTGTTAGATATCTCTACAATCCCACAAAGAGCTACGCAGGGCACCATATGAGAAGCCTTACGCATTCAGATTCCAATTCAGAGCTACAAATCATTTCTTGTATCCATGCACCGGGGGATGTGACGGCAGTAATCAGACTTCTTGACGCCTCATGTGGAGGAGATAGCTCCATAGCAGTTACCGTCCTTCACCACATGAAGCTTGTTGCGCAATCCACGCCAATCTTCATTTCCCACAGAAAAGAAAGGCAAATACTATGTGAATACATATACTCCGTCAATGTCATCAATTTGTTCAATGAGTTCGAGCAAAACAGTCGTGGATCCGTTTCGGTAAATGCTGTCACCGCAGTCTCTCCGCCAATGTTGATGCATGGTGATATTTACTCGGTAGCAGTGGACAAGCTAGCATCTCTTATAATAATCCCATTTCATATCAGATGGTGGAAACAAGATGGGACCGTTGAATCAGAGGATCATGCCCTAAGGGAATTGAATTGCAGGGTCCTTGAGAGCGCACCATGTTCTGTAGCTATCCTTGTCGATCGATGCAATAACATTCCAAGGAAGCCTGTCAACCAAGATAATGAATCATCATCGACTTATGATGTTGCTATGATCTTCCTGGGAGGCAGTGATGACAGGGAAGCATTAAACTTCGCTATACGCATGGCAGAAGACACCAGGGTGAGGCTGTCTGTGGTGCATCTCCTAGGCCCAAATAATGGTGTTAGTGGTGGTAATGAAGGTGTCAGCATTGACTGTCTAGACTTTGAATCAACTCATGATTATATGGCTATGAGGGATGTTAAGGAAAGAGAATACATAGCATACAGAGAGATGATATCCGAAGATGCAGCGGCAACCGCTTCAATTGTAAGATCCATGGTGGATGAACATGAGCTAATAATAGTTGGAAGAAGAAACATGGAAGATGACATTCCTCAAACAGCTGGTCTAAAAGAATGGTGTGAGTACCCAGAGCTGGGGGATTTGGGTGACCTTATTTTGTCGAAAGAGACCAGGAGTACGAGCTCCTTGTTTGTTGTTCAAAAACAACAGCAGAAAAATGCTCTAAACTAATACCAACTTGTACATGTCTGCAAATGTATTCGGAGTTGTCCGATGGTTTGTCAGTGTGTGTCCCTGTGTATTGCTGCTCTTTCTGTATAATGCAGCTTCCTGCACTGTTGCTCCTTGTGTGTTGCTGCTCTCCGTGGATAATAGTCTTCCTTCCTTTGCTGTAATTAGAATCCCTCTCTGTATAAGAAGTCTATTCCTTAATTAACTGGTGCCAACTCAGCTTGTAAAGGAGAGCTTGTCTTCTTTATATATATCTCTGTTGTATTGTAATTGAATTAATATGATGAAATACAAAATGAACTCTTTTGAATTTCAACATGGTATAAGAGAAGGGGAAATAATCTCTTCTGCCTTCAACCTCCAAAATGGCTGAAGATAATCCTTTTGGATCTGAAGCAAAGAATTCACAAGTTATTCTAGCCTTGAATTTGTTTGAGGTGGATGTAAATTCAAATCAAAGATTAAGCTCACTCTTATTGAATGAATTTAATTACCTGCCTTGGTCGAGAGCAGTATCTCTTGCTCTAGGAGGAAAATCCAAGTTAGGGTTTATAAATGGAAGCATCGAAGTCCTTGATGCTTATTCACCAACTTATGAATCTTGGCTTAGTAAAGATCAGCTAGTTATGTCATGGATCCTAAATTCTATGGAATGTAAACTAGCTGAAATATTATGTTACTCTGAATCATTATTCATGCTATGGGAGACTATCAGGGAAATGTACGACAGTCAGAACAATATTTTTTTAACTCATCGCGCCTTGCTATCCCTGGAGGGGGACTATACGCGGTGAAAAGGGGGTGTTTTATAGTCGTAAAGTTACGACTATAATTCTTGGGAGTTGCCACCTAATATTAAGGTCACTAGGAAACCTATTGACCTGCGAGAGTCTAGGTAAGGAGACCTGTTGTGCAAGGAGAATATGCATCATCCCCAGTGCACCCTACCTAAGGCAAGCTATATCCAGTGCACCCTATCTAAGGCAAGCTACATTGTTGTTTGTTGTTTTTCTACGTTTTATTTTTTAATTCGTTGGTCTTTCCTAAAACTCGAGGTAGATCTCTCTTCGTGAGAGAGTCTACTTCATTGGGAGTTGAAAACCTAATCAAAAATTTTAAACTGCATTTTGAAAACCCGCTTTTAATTATCTACAAGTGTACTTTACAGTGTAATTTTACACCGCGATAACTAAAATAAAATAATTATTAATTTTTTTATATATTTTGACCAATTTCTAACGGATAATCATTCTAGGTGGTCGGGCCGGGCACATGGTCCAACCCAGTCAGCCCACTGTTTTGCACGTGAACAGGGGGACGAGGGAGAGTATTAATTCACTCCCCCATTGTTCACCACAATGGTGAACAGTGAAATGGTCGTCGACCGAGGGCGATGACCAGCGTACCTGTTATTATTGTCGGGCTAGAGGAGGCCTAGTTGGTTCTGATGGTGGTGGTGGCGTCAGAAATGGTGGTATGTGGTGGCTGGGAGGAGCGCCGGAAGCTGGCTGGTCTACGCTGGAACTTGCTGCCTCTGCATTGTTAGCGCTGGAGAAGAAGGCTGGACTAGTGCTGGTGCTGCCGGTGAAGAGGAGAGGCTGACAATGCTAGAGGCAAGGATGTTGGTGCTCGCCGGATGGGGATGCTACTGGAGGAGAGAGGGAGCTGTCGCCGACTATAGAGAGAGAGACCACTGTCAGTTGAGATGAAGAGAGAGAGAGAGTTGTCTCTGCGTGTTCTGCTAGAGCCAAGGAAGAGGGAAAGTGGTTGTTTGTTGTTTTTTACATTGGTTGGTTGAAATCCTCTCGTGTTTGTGTCTATGTTCTTCCCTTGTCTACAAATTTGCTCAAATTTCCCCCGTCGTTCCCTCCTTCTCTCTTTTGTGCATGGTGTTATCGGTGTATTTATTGGCGAAGGAGGCAACCCTTTGGCTGCCCATTGTGTGCAGCGATGGGTTGCCTCCTCCAGAAGCATGCCTGCACTGTTCAAGTGACTGAACAGTGTGGTCACGTTTGCAGGATTTGGGATTTTTGGGAGAAAACGTAAATGCGTTTTGGTCCCTCAATTTGTAATTGTTCTTATTACACACCCAATTGGATTTAAACTTGCAATTTTGTGCTATTGTATTCCCGTCAGAATTTTAACAGTTACCTTAGCTTTGTGTGCCTTTTTTTTTATTTTGGTCCTTGGTTTATAATTGGCTTGAAAAAATTTAATTTGGTCTCCATAAAATCCAATCTTCTCAATTGAACCTGGATTAAGCTCAAGCACGTGATTTTTTATTGATTAAGCCCTTAATAAATTAATTTGATCAATTTAAAGTATAATTAAGTCCTTGTACTCAATTAAATCCTTCAATTGGGCCATAAATTAATTCATAAACATAATTATAATTTGAATTGGCCCACGATTAAATCAAATTGATCTATAAAATATAATTATACCTTTCGGCTTAATTGTTAAGTAGATTTATCTAATAATAAATTATTTTAGCCTTAAATCCGCATTTTCCTTCATTTTTTTAGCATAAAAGAGATACGATTGGGCTCTCGAAAATATCTAAATTTTCCAACTTGATTTTTCTACCGACACCAGCCCTTTATTTAATTTTAGTTATTTTTATTTGATTTTGGGTAAAATTTGGGGAATAACTAAAAAATGAGTTATGACAGCAGCTTCCTGCGTTGTTGCTCCCTGTGTATTGCTGCTCTCCGTGAATTATAGTCTTCCTTCCTTTACTGTAATTAGAATCCCTATATGTATAAGAAGTCTATTCCTTAATTAACGGGTGTCAACTCAGCCTGTCAAGGAGAGCTAGTCTTCTTTATATATATCTCTGCTGTATTGAAATTGAATTAATTGAGTGAAATACAAAATCAAATGTTTTGAATTTCAACAAAATGGATTGAAAATTTTGGATTAATTACTTTGTACCAAATCTGTTTTACCAGTTCTGCTCTCCACTGAAAGTCAGTTTAGTTTTTAAAATCTCTTGACAAATTACTCCTCATTGTGGATTCCCAGAGTTCAGACAATTTTATGCACCGTGGACTAAAATTAAGAGTTGTTGATACAGTTCAGTCAAATGCTTCACTGTCATAGTTTTGGTCGCACGTTAGCAATAATTTTTGCCACCTTCTTTATATATCATAAGAACTCTTTATATATGCATGATTGTTGTTTGATAAGGTACTTTGACATATATAAAAACAACATAAACAAATAACAAACACAAGCAAGACAAAATTCTGCTGAATAGAACCACCACACAGAAATTCTAATTTAAAATCTTAATTTTTTTTTCTCTCCGCGTATACACTATCTGTACTAATTCTGAACCAAAATAAATGAGAAAAAAATAAATAAACTGAATTATATTCCTGAACAGAGTATGAGAAAAAATAAATAACATCATCACTGTTTGTCTGATCGAGAATGCAGGTTCTTGTAGCAAGACAGATTTGTAGTTTCTGCGTAAACTGAGCCTGCGAACCTGGATTTAAAAGTAAACTGAAAAAAGAAAGGAGGCATGAGGGGTAATTGAAGGGTCAATGGACTCAAAAACAGAAATATGTAGGGACAATCACATGAGGTGGGGTTGCAAACAAAACTAGAAAAGGGTTCCCAACCGTTCTCGTGACATTATTAACATCAGCCATTAATGTTTATTGCCCCAATACTCCAATTATTTAACCAATATGAGATTTGTTTTTCTCCTTTAATGCAGCCACAGCCTGTGTAATGGAGGAAACAGTTGTGTATTTCAAATAAAAATTTGGATTCTCTTATCGTGCTATATATATATATATATATATGTACATAAGACCCTGGTGTTAAATAATTTCTTTTTAAGACTAGGAGACCTTTGGATTTTGAATTATAGTACAGGAAGTCTCTCTTTTCTTAGCTCATCCTAAGCGTGAGTAGAGTTTATGATTAGCCTTTGCAACTTGCAGCATCCAGATGATGATTTGAGACACAAGGAAATGGTTCTGTGGTACAAGACATTCAAAATTGTTGATGAGTTAAGAAAATAATTTCTCTATCAAAATTTAAGTTGATGCGATCACTTGAATCTTCTCTGTGAAAAAATTAACACACTAACTATGCTACACCATTTGATTAGTTCAATGGCACGCAATGATCGACACACGCATTCATTGCATGGATTTTTCGTGCATTTACCGCTGTTCAATCACTTCCAGAATAGTCAATCAAATGCTCTTGACCCGATGAATATGATCAAATTTTTCTGTAAGCTCAGTAATTGAGCCCTCATCAATACACACTAATGGCAACTGGCTAACTTCTACCTAACACTACCATTGAAAGAAAAGCTACCATGATGCTTGCTTTATGCATTTGGGATTTCATCCAAATTTGCAGCGCAAATTATTATTCTGAAAGTCGAACTAATAAAGCAAGGAGTCTCAAATTAGTCTACATTTTAAGCATGCGGAACCATGAAAAGACAGAGATTCTTGACCTTGAAAGGACAAAAAGGAGACAATCATAAAAGAACAATCCACGCTTCACACCTACAATGTTGTGATGTGAAGAAAAGAAAAGCATGATGCAGCGTAATTGCATCAATTTTGTGTTTTTGGATCAGTTTCATAATTGCTTCTTTCTTTTTCGAGCTACAAATATTCCAATTGTGCCTTGAACAATGAAGAAAAAGAATATATATCTTTCCCAGAAAAAGGTATCCAGGAAAAGTTGACAAAAGAATGCTAGACATTAGGTGTAAAATATGAGTGAACAACCTTGTTTTGTCTCCCCACAAGCCAAAGCAGAGTCCTTGCAAATGAAGGTGTTTTTTCTACTAATTCCAATCTATGACAACTCTGATTCTGCACATTACAGCTCGACTGACCGCCTCCATTTTCCCACCTGACAAAGCTTATTTCAGAATTGGTCCTTCTCACATCACTATCCCCCTTATTCATCTTCAAATCATCATCAGAAACAACATTTTTATTCAATGGAAATCGAAAGGAAAAGGCCCTTCTTGAAGAATCCTCAGTTGGATTCTGCTTCTCCTTTCTCCCTCTAAGCCATATCTTTGATCTAGAAAGGCTCTCTCTTTGGCTTCTACCAATGGCATTGCCACGGCTAGCAACGATACTAGCACTCCCGTTAACTTCAGCATTCCTAAGACCTTCAAAGCCAGCAAATTCTCTTCTTGATTCACAATCACATTCAGACATTGCTGGCTTCTGACCGGGAGTTAAAGGCAAAGTCGTCTTATTGCTCGACTGTTTCTTCATCAGAGTCCTTATAGGTACTTGCAATGAAGAATTCTCATCCAATACATACTCAAACGACCCCATAGAATAGCACCTTCTGGAATCAACATTATTTGTGCTACTCCCTTCACCAACATCCAAATTCCTGTACTTCCCTAGCTTAACAGGAACAACCTTCTCCCCTGAATCTACTACTATTTTGGGGTCAGAATCATCTTTTGTCAAAATTTCACTTGACTTTTGTGAAATATCCAAACGCGAAGATCCCAAATCAGCGTCTCCATGACAACCCAGATTGGAATGTGTAGTCGAAACTGAACTGGTTCTGCCAACATTAGCATCCCTATTGCTAACAAGCTCTCTTGAGCTCTCGCTTCCAGATTCAAGAACAAGGACGAATGGAGGGTAGCTATTGTTCCGAGAGAAATCAGAAAGCAAGCAAGCTCTACAGAGAGGGCAAGTGGAGTGAGACAACAGCCATGTGTCTATACACTCCATGTGAAAGGCATGGCTACATTTTGGCAACAACCTTAGCTGGTCTTCAGGATCAAATTCACACAAACAAACAGCACAGTCAAAAGGGTTCTTCAATCCAATAATGGCTTTGTATTGGAACACAGGGAGAGAATCTATAAATGTCTGGTCAACACCAGCATCGTGAAGGTGAAAGAGTTGCTGCAATTGGCCTTGAAGAGCAGTCACACTCTCCAGGTCATCAGGGTCTCCATTAGGTGGTCTTAAGAGAAATCTCACTAGGAGGTGAAGCAAACCAGAAACAAAGAAAAAAATAGCTAGAATAATGATGATAAGCAATAGACTAGGACTAACCTTGGCGTTCAAGTTGAAACCATCGGTTTCAAGATTTGGATGTGGTGGTGGCTGAGAAAGAAAATATGGTTGCTGGGTTGGAGAAGGAAAGGTGTTTTCTTTGATTTGAAGGAGAACCCAGTTCATGTTTTCTCGATGAAAAGACTGAGAAAGGCTCAACAAGATTGAAGCTTTAGACTTGAACAAAGTGATGATTCCAATAACTGTCTCATCTGCTGCTTCAAATATGAAACCCAAGCCCCCCTGAAGTATCCCCAGAAGTTATTTTAAGGCCAGCGTCATGTGAATATAAGCAGGTCTACTGGTTGAATTTTGGTAGTGTTTTAACACAAATTTGTTTGAACTAATGATAAGGAACTGCTAGTCAAATGCAGAGAGATAGAGATGGAGAGATCAATGTAGCACTTAAAGAGCTGGTATAGATGGTGTGATCAGTGTTAGAAGGTAAGCTTTCAAAACTATAGCAATAAATCCTCCACCAATGCAAAATATAAAGAAGATTCGATATAGTTGCCTTAAAATTTCGATGTAAATCTAAAGGTTTAATTGGAAGTGCCGTCTATAGTTTATAAATATTTAATTACTTAATACATAAAAAATTATAATATATAATTGTACGTGAATCAGATCACAAGTACAATGCACCATTGACTACTTTAGATTTGACCCATTTGAAGTCAGTCTGCCTATTTACGGTTTAGATTTCTAATCGGGTTTGGATGCCATATGTGCTGTTGTGCTTAGGAATGGCAGCACCGATCTAAATTAACTTGAATAGATTATAAAAAAAAGAAACTTAATTCGGGTTCAGGTAATAACTAAAGTATAAAAGTCAAGTTTGGATAGGGTATAGGTATTTCTTTGTCTGGTCAACTCGAAACCTATACAAACACAACCTCAACTACATAAAAGAACCTTAATTAAATTATGAAAAAAAATTATTTTGTACCATATATATATATATATATGAAAAATTAAGTTTTCCCATCTACTTCAGTCGTCACATCTCACCTATTTTGCTCTCTTTCTCTACTCCCTCTTCCAATATCCACTTCTCAGGCCAGGAGTAGACGTCGACAACACTACAAGCAGGCATTAGCTTTAATTAAGCCTCTCGTCTCCGCAGGAAGCAACTCTCTAAGGATTTTTCTTTCCAGAGAGCTAAGTTCTTAAGAGATTTTATTCAAGCTGATGAGTTCTGCAAGTAAACAGATCTTGGTTTTCATATGGTGAAACAATATATATTCCCACCAGCAAACTTCACTCACAATGACTATGGGGAATTTTTTGACTTCAAAATCTATAGTTGTAATTTTACTTTTTAAGGATTGCTAATTTCTTTCAAGACCGTTGGTTGTGCGCATTTCTAGTAATGGATTTTTTTATAGTTTTTGTGTTGTTGATCCATGATTGCTTTCTTTATGTCACTTAAGGAATTAGTGAGGTAATTTTTTAATTTTGGTTTGGCTTTTGAAAAGATATTCTTCTAGATTATTATGTTAATATAATGTCTTTGTGGGCTGAGTCAAGCAGAGTCAGATATAGATATTTGATATCTATGGATACTTGACACCCGATCAAGTTGAGTACTCATTGTCATCTCTAGTTGTCCTAGCTAGTGCCTCTTTATCTAAGCTTAGACATGCCTAAACCTAAAACTATTCAACATATACATCCGAGCTTATTAGCAAAACCTAATACATCTTGAAAATTCATTGATCATATTGACTTCGAGGTGCTTTTTTTTATTAGAATAGTGTAATGATATTTTTCTTTTCATATAAAAAATATATTGAATTGGGTATTAGAAAAATAAGATTCAAAATGGAAATAAAAATAAGTTAGAGGACAAGTGTAATTTTTTTATTGAAGGGTGAAATTAAAAAGAAAACAAAATGTAACAAAAATACCCAAAAAGAATCAAAAGAATAATTACTAAATTGAAAAAATAGCATATCACAAATTAAGATTGAATGATGAAAATGAAAACAAATCAAAATCTTACAAAATAGCCACTACAAAATATTTTAAAAAATAAGAATAAGGATTGAAATTGAATTCTCAATAAATGTAAGAACAACTTTGAAATTTTGAATGATTATAGTGAATTTCAAGGGGGAGAGAAAAAATGAGTACAAAAAGAAAAAACAATATCATTGACATCAAAGTGCTCCACCAACACTACCACATGTCATCTCATTAGGACAAAGATGTTGTGATGATTCCAATAATATAAAGGAAGGGAATTTTGGTCGTTGAGAGGTACTGCATTATCTACTCAAAGAACATGGGTGTCTCCCAAATGGTACTATGTGTATTGTATACACCAACTCTCTCTTGTTTTTTTAATTATATTTATATTTATTAAAATACTAAATTTCCTTTTAATCAAATTGATAATAAAAAATATTATGAAAATAAAAAATAGCCTTTGGATGCTAGTTTTAAGAATCTTCCTCTCAAGGGTACTTAGTCATTTCACCATATTTTTATAATACATAAAGACTAATTTGTCCCTCATTAATCTAATGATGACTAATAGATCTTGTGAAAAAACCTCACTACTAGTATAATTTATTATTTATTAAAATTTACCCTTCGATATTTGTTTGGTAGGGAATTTGGCATTATGACTTTTTTTTAGATATTATATTTGTAGTCTAATAACTTAGGTCACGGGTTTGAAAAATTAGCATGGGTTGATATTTGTTTTTCTTATTTTCTTTTTAGATTTAATGATTTGACATTGATTTATTTAAAAAAGAGTTTTGTGATTTTTTTTTATTAGGGTATCCTTATCTCATTATCTGAGTCTAGGGTTTGACATATTAAACTGGGTTGGCTTGGTCATTATTACTGGATTACAAGTTTATCATGTTAACTCAGGGAAGTTTTTTTATCCTGTTTGTTTTACCTAATATCATAATTTCATATTTAATGGATGAGAATTGAGTTATATTTTTTTTCTTTTGAAAAAATGTTTTTTTTTACCATGTTATCTTGGTTACTTTTTTTATTTGGTTCATTTAATTTTGCTGCCTATTTTTTAATCATCTAATTAAACTAAAACTAGATTATTTGAGTTAGTAGAATTTGTGACTTAAGCGTTCTAATTTTTTTACACGCTTGCGTCGCTTAAATATTATTTTATACACAAACAAAATAATTTGGTTATGTAATATACCACAAGTCCACAACTAGTTACTTACTATATGTTCACTTAGATATATCAGTTTTTATCCCAAGTCTTGGTAACTCATTGAACACTAAGAATTAAAAGCTCATTTATTTTGATATGCCTATATGGGATAAATAAAATGAAATAGGTTTAAAGGCCACCACTCTACTTTTTTTTATTAATGTGGTTATCCAGTCCAGCTTATGCATATCTCGACAATCACACGGGCCCTGAAGTTAACGACCATCTAAGCCTTCAATAGCCCTGAGATTTATGAGACTCGAACTGGTGATCTCTAGAGAGCAAATCCAAAGCCTCACCAGTGGAGCTACACCTCACAGGGTACCACCACTCATTCTTGATATGTTTATATGGGATATTCGCATTGATCAGACCTTAATTTACTCACAACATGAACACATATCATTATGTATTTCCTGATTTGAATTTTAGACAATCATTGTCCAAGGATAATCATAGTGGTCTTAAAATAAATTATTGTTTATACATCACATATGAAATAAAACATACAGTGAACAACAAACCATGAATTCACCAATCCAAATACCTAATAATTAACATCCAAGGATAGAAGCTTAAAATAACTCATATGATTCTTGGTGAAGTTCTTAATAAAAAGACAGTTTATACGCAGCACAATAATAAAAAACAATAAATTTCTAAATTGAGGCTAAATTGTTATGCATAGGATATTTAACACTAAAAAATAAATCTTTAGCTGCTTCGTGCCTGAAGTAACCACACAACAATATATAGTATCTCAAATATTATTATAAACCACAAAAATCACAATTCATAAAACTGAATGATACATTTGAAATTATTCAACAAAGGTTTGAAAGCAACTTGAGGAGTTGTGTGAACATTGATTGGAAGAAATTGAAAATGACCTGAGTAGAGGTAGCATGTGACAGCCATGAGTGGCGGCACGTGATAGTCATGAACGGGGCAGTAAGCAGAGCTTTGAAACATTTGTGTGTGCTTCAACAAGCCGACACTAAACCTGCAAAAACAAACAAGGAATTAGGATTTTGAGCTGTGAAGCCTGATGTTATTCCTGGGTTGGATGAAGTATACACGAACATGATTTTAGCTTGAAAAATGGGTTACTTTCAAGTCGATTTTTGGTGTGATGTTAGCTGGAATATGGGTTACTTTATTATCGTGTGTTTCGGATGGAGCCTGGCGACATGTTATGATTGGAAGAAGAGGAATAAGGGCAGAGGTTAAGAGTTTATTAATTAGGTTTAGCTGTTGCTTCAGGTTAGGCTAGATTGTACTAGGTAGATCACGACTAGAAAGCCTATGGTGGTCGGGGTCTAGTTCAATTCATTGAATGGAAACAAAGAATGGAGGTGAGAGCAGCGGATGTGGATGTTACACACAATAGAGTATAAAACAAAGAGTAGATCTAAGTCTCTTTTATTAAAAATGACAAAATGATTTTCAAAGACAAAACTAGATAGGGTTACATTAAAGTTTTTTTTTATGGATAGTGCGTTTTCTTAGGATGAGAGAGAAAATGAGTGGGAAAAAAAGAGGAAATGATCATTAATGATGAACTAGAGGTAAATTAAGAGGACTTCATCGTGGTAGATACATTTGGCTACACGCACCACCACCATAAATGTTTTGTAGCCCCACGCGCCTCTAGTTTAAAAGATGCAACAACTCGTCTGTCAATTTGATAATTACCCAAAAAAACAGAAGCAAAATACATGAATGCCCTTGCACACCATTTCATTTTCTTACCTCACATAGTTCATGAATTAACCGTACAGTTAAATTTAAAATGCTAAATAACCCCCAAGTGCTAGATATATGTCACTCTACTTTAATGTGAGAACCAATCCACCCTTAATAAATGCAGCAATGTTAATCGAATCCCCGTGAAAATACAGAACACCCTTTAAAGCAACATCTTTTAGTTTTGTGAAGAAAGGCTTAGATGTCATAATATTGTTCCAATCCATAATGTTATGTGTCTAAAAACACAATATGCCTTTTATTTTATTTTTTAATTTATATATTTCAGATACTACTGTTCATTTGATAATTGTTTTCCTACAATTGTGGCACCTACTACATCCCGACTTGGCTCGCATTTGAGAAAATTGAATTTTAGTATTCAACGAGTTGGTTAGCCCGAGCGTTGCGCCGGGCTTTTTATATGTAGCAAACTGATTATTTATGTCGTAAGTAAAGGATTTTATAGTTGATAGATAGAGAATTGTAAATTTTAAATCATGCTATAATATTTTTTATGTATTGAATTAGTTGATTATTGTTATAAGCTTAAAAACTCAGATAATTATTCAATTGCGAAATTTAAAAATTATAAGCGATAAAATTCATGAAAGATCAGCGTATTGTAATTTGAGTATTGGAAGACCATAATTGATTAATTGTTTAGTATGTACTAATTGTTTTGATGGTTATTTAATTGGTTGATGTAAATCTGTAATGAATGAAAGATGATTTCTGTTGTCTTCAACTGAATGCGTTGATGGTTAAATATTTTTTAATAGTTATCAAGCATTTAACTGGTTGATAGCAATATTATAATCGCTGAAATCTATTAAAGATAGATTATTTTTTGTTTGCATTGATCTGGTTGGTTGTTGACATAATTTTACTGTTTTGGAGAATAATTTAGCCACAGTTTGGATTTGAATTGTGTGTTGATTTAATTAACTCATAGATTGCAAAATTGCAATGTTTTGATTATCTGGTGTGTTTTAATTGGATTGATAATTATATAATCAGTTGGTCGAAAAAATGTAATACATTTAATTGATTAGAGATTTTTGTTTGCTGTAGTCAATTGGGAATTTGTTGGTGGTTGGTTTTGTTGTAATTGTGTGGCCGATCATCTAATTTTTCTTTATTCAGTTGTGTTTACTGGTTATGGAAATATTTTTTGTATCCATTTGTATGGTGAATTATTTGATTGTTTGGTGTGATATTTTTTTGTTGTAGTTTATTGATCAATTTGTGAAAGTGTTTTAATCAGTTATTTGTAATTGTGTGGTCGATCATTTACTATTATATAACTATATTAAATATATCTCAGAGTACTTATATTAATTTTTTATATTAAAAAAATCCTAGGTCATGTTTTCTTTTCCCTATATATATTCTTAGGCGAAAGACTAAAAATATATAAAAAAAAATTAACACCATTATTGTCAAAATAATAGAAATTATTAAATTATGAAGAGCAAAAAAAATATCAACAAAAGAGTTACTAACAAAAATAATTGTTATTATTATTATTATTGTTATTATTATTATTATTGTTATCATTATTGTTATTATTGTTATTATTATTATTGTTATTATTGTTATTATTGAAATAATTATTATTATTATTATTATTATTATTATTATTATTATTGTTGTTGTTGTTGTTGTTGTTGTTGTTGTTGTTGTTGTTGTTATTGTTATTATCATTATTGTTATTATTATTATTATTATTGTGTTAAGTACACTTATATATACATGGACAACAGTAGACATTATTCTACAAATAAAAAAAATTAAATTTGTGAATGTGTTTTAATCGGTTATTTGTAATTGTGTGGCCGATCATTTACTATTATATAACTATATTAAATGTATCTCAGAATACTTATATTAATTTTTTATGTTAAAAAAATCCTAGGTCATGTTTTCTTTTCCCTATATATATTCTTAGGCGAAAGACTAAAAATATATATATAAAAAATTAACACCATTACTGTCAAAACAATAGAAATTATTAAATTATGAAGAGCAAAAAAAAATATTAACAAAAGAGTCACTAACAAAAATAATTGTTGTTATTATTATTATTATTGTTATTGTTATTATTATTATTATTATTATTATTATTATTATTATTATTATTGTTATTATTATTATTATTATTGTTATTATTATTTTTGTTATTATTATTATTATTGAAATTATTATTATTATTATTATTATTATTGTTATTATTATTGTGATTATTATTATTATTGTTGTGTTAAGTACACTTATATATACATGGACAAAAGTAGACATTATTCAACAAAAAAAAATTAAATTTGTGAATGTATTTTAATCGGTTATTTGTAATTGTGTGGCCGATCATCTACTATTATATAACTATATTAAATTTATCTCAGAATACTTATATTAATTTTTTATGTTAAAAAAATCCTAGGTCATGTTTTCTTTTCCCTATATATATTCTTAGGTGAAAGACTAAAAATATATATATAAAAAATTAACACCATTACTGTCAAAACAATAGAAATTATTAAATTATGAAGAGCAAAAAAAAATATTAACAAAAGAGTTACAAACAAAAATAATTGTTATTATTATTATTGTTGTTGTTGTTGTTGTTGTTCTTATTATTATTATTATTATTATTATTATTATTATTATTATTATTATTATTATTATTATTATTATTATTATTATTATTATTATTATTATTATTGGTATTATTATTGTTATTATTATTATTGTTATTATTATTGTTATTATTGTTATTGTTATTATTATTGAAATAATTGTCATTATTATTATTATTATTATTATTATTATTATTATTATTATTGTGTTAAGTACACTTATATATACATGGACAAAAGTAGACATTATTATACAAATAAAAAAAATCAAATTTGTGAATGTGTTTTAATCGGTTATTTGTAATTGTGTGGCCGATCATCTACTATTATATAACTATATTAAATGTATCTCAGAATATTTATATTAATTTTTTATATTAAAAAAATCCTAGGTCATGTTTTCTTTTCCCTATATATATTCTTAGGCGAAAGACTAAAAATATATATAAAAAAAATTAACACCATTACTGTCAAAATAATAAAAATTATTAAATTATGAAGAGCAAAAAAAATATTAACAAAAGAGTTACTAACAAAAATAATTGTTATTATTATTATTATTATTATTATTATTGTTGTTGTTGTTGTTGTTGTTGTTGTTGTTGTTATTATTATTATTATTGGTATTATTATTGCTATTATTATTATTATTATTATTATTATTATTATTATTATTATTATTATTATTGTTATTATTATTATTGTTATTATTATTATTACTGAATTAATTTTTTTTTCAATGTAAAAAATACTAATTATGTGTATTTTTTTTATTGTAATATAAATTTAGTTAAAACAATAAATCTGTGCAGAATTCATGTTAAGTGCAAGTTTTCTATAAAATATATGAATTTAAAATCGATATAAAGTTAAATAAAAAAGCATAAATTTATCATCACCATTAAAAAAGCAAGAAAACTCGGATATCTGAATTATTCAGTTCACTGTATTAAGATTAATTCAATTTATAATTCAATTTAAATAAAACAGCAATAAAATTTAAATTGTGAAAATACCCACAATATTAAAATAAAAAATTTAAATTTTTTATTTTATTTTTTATTTTAAATTAAAAAAATGACGTTTTTAGATTATTTTGATTTGTTAATGTAAAAAATAATTTAAAAAAAAAGAATAAAAATATTATAATAGTTTTCTGACAAAAAAAACTTTAAAAAACAAACTCAATTGTACTTAAACAAAAGATTTATAAAAGAAAGTAAAAAAAACCAATAACTAACATTATTATTATTATTGTGTAAATAGTTAAATCATAAAAATCATTCAATCCAAAGAAAAAAAAGAAGCAAAAAACAAAACAAATGAACAAAGAGAAAAAATTAGCAATATTAATAAAAAAGCAATTCAAATAATTAAATTTACATGAAAAATTATAAAAAAAAGCAAAATATTTGTATAAAAAACAATAAAAAAATCAATTGATCAAAAATAAAAAATAAAATTTTAAAAAAAGAATTAATAGAATATATTATTTGAAGGATAAAATTAGCAATATTAATAAAAAAGCAATCCAAATAATTAAATTCCCATGGAAAATTATTATAAAAAAGCAAAGTATTTGCATAAAAAACAATAAAAAAATCAATTGATAAAAAATAACAATAAACATTAAAAAAAATAATTAATAGAATATATTCAAAAAAAAAACATATATTAAATTAATTCAAATTGAAGGATAAAATTAAAAAAAATAAAATTTGGAGGACCAAAAATAAATAATGCAAACTGCGGGAGGGACTGAAATAATAACATCAGAAGAAGAGGGACTGAAATTAAACTTTGCATATATTACAAATTTCAATTGGAGGACCAAATCAAAGAAATCAAAACTTCCGTACCAGAATAATTGAAGGAATAAAAAAGAAATACAAAATCAAAAGTATAAGGACTGACATAAAACTTTCTTATATAATCAGTTTTAATTGAAGGGCACAATTGAAAACAATAAAACTTTAATTTGAATAAATCAGTAATAACAACGAAATACCGGAGCTGACTTTGGGGGCGGCAGGAGAGAGAAAGCGACGTCCGTGTGAAAACCATCCGGCGCCGCTTAACCGAACATCGATGACTGGAACGCGCCGCGACGGAAGATAGAGGACATCCCGGCGCATCTTGTGGGACGGCGGAAGTCATTTTTTTACGGCGTAACGACGCCGCACGCGCCGCCAACATGGCGCGTAAGCGGGAAACCTTGCTGGCGCGGGACGGACACGCGCCAGCCGTCTGCCTGAAAATATTATAAAATAATGGGTCAATTACCGATACGCCCCTGTCCCCACCAATTATTACGAAAATACGTGATGGGAAAGGACGGCCCTGCCCCCCGTCTCCTGTGAGCAAATTTGTCGTTTTGCATGCCCATTTTCGTCAGTGAACTGTGCCAAAAAAGAGGGCAAACCCGAGAGAGCCCCTGCAACTGTGCACTATTTTGTCTTTTTCGGGGGCTTTAATCGGTAATGCACTGTTCACAGGCGGAAAAAACAAAAAAAAATAGGGTAGACGAACTCGCGCGAGACACGGATGAAAAAGCTCGCGTCCACAGTGTTTTGTGAGTGTGTGCACAGTGATTTTCGTAATCTTTTAGTTATTTGTTAATATTTTATTTGACTGCATTGCCTTTTATTTAACTTATTTAGTGATTATTATTATTATTATTATTTTAGTGCATTCAATCACTTGAGGCTATTATATTATAATATAGTCAATATCAGCTAGCACATCATACTAATAAATGTTAATATGATCGGTATCAACTAACGCCTAGCTGTTTTGTATTGACACATAACAGTAGATTTCCTTTGAAGTTATTGAGAAAAAAACTATTAAACTATTAATATGAAGTTATTATTACATCTTTACAGAAAATAGCTTGAAATTGAGCATATTAATGAATTAAGAAATTGGTCAAAAAAATTTGGGAACCTGTGAAACGTTTTAGAAGGGAATGATATTGTTTTTGACCTGCTTGTTACAAAATCAAGTAAGTGATGAAAAATATGTATGGACTTTTGAGTATCTAGGATATTGAGGTGGTAATATTGACAGAAGCAAAAGGCTAAACCCAAGAGATAGATTAATGCAGGCAGCAATCAATTGAAATTAAATACTTTTAAAGTTAATTATCCTCTAAAATCTTCTTATTCTTCTTCTCCACAGAAGAGTTTATGAGTCCTTAGTTAACGTTCAATTGAGACAACATGATTTGTCTCTATAACATGTTGCGGTGGCACGTAATGTGTTATCAAAAAAATGAAAATAAGAAATTGCTGCCATGGAAATTAATGTAATGACATCTTTGAAGCATGCATGGTGCGTCTAGCTAGGATATATATGAGAGAATATTGACCATACTAGGGTTTATTGTTTGCGCTTGGAGGCTGTACGTAAATATGGCCAGTGTTCATGAAGTATCTATGAACAGCACAATAGCATTCATCAGATTTGGAATCGCTCACTATGGGCCAGCATGAGTTCCAATGAATTACATTATTAGAGAGATTTAAAACTTGTCATAAATAGTTTATTGTATAGTATTTTTATATTTGTTTAATATAGGAATATATTCACCACCATACTGTAAAAAACAAGCTGTAACCCACCTTTTCCAAACCAAACCTCCATAAAACAGGAAAGAAGAATATTAGGTATAAATATTCAATGATTGAGGGGGAGAGAGAGATCAATTAATCTTGCTAGCTCAACTAATTCGATGCAAATTTCTCATAATCAACAACTTTTTTGTCCTCTTTTGGTTTTAATTTCAAAGTTTAGTTCTTATACCTCGCCGGAAATATGAAAGTCCAAGGTTTGAAAAGCAAATCCCACCCCGTTAAAATTACAAAATGGTCTTGCCATGGATATCAAAAATCTTAAGTTAGTAAACAAAACACTGTAATTAAATAAATTGACCTGATCCATGCAAAAGTCGAAGACTTGTTGAAGTGGAGAATGAGAAAGCATGTGCCTGTGGAAGGTATTCTCTTTACTTGATATCGCCGACTGACAAAAGTACATTTTGGTTTGAGATTATTCAATGTTAGGTGGAGTTGCATGTCAAGTCAATGCTTCCAAGAGGTGACCAAAAACCCTAATAAAATAACAGCTAGCTTAAATCTGTCTTAAAACAACCAGAGAAGTTTTTTGTTCTTAGGAATTCACTCGCCAGGAAAATAATAAAAAGTGGAGTATGATAAGATGCAGTGAGAAGCTGAGGGAGTGAAGAAAAAGGGAACTGGTTGTTTGCTGCTAATGTGGAATTTCCTTACAAATATGGAATTAATTTAGGACTATTAAGAGTCTTTTTTTATGCTTTTGTTACAATTTTATTGCTTTAATTTTCACTAACCATCAATTTTTATTATATTGTTCATATTATTATTATTGTTTTTGATAGAATCCATCAATTAACAAACCCTTTGTTAGAGAGAAATGAAAAAAATGATTTGTGAATCTTCAAATTTATACGACAACAACAATGAGAAGGTTGTTTCAGGACATGGTGTGATGGTAGAGAGTTTGCGATCTGGACATCAGATCTCGAGTTCAAATCAGTGCATGTACCTCTTGTAAGAGTTTGGACAGCTGAGGTTTTACTCGCTCACCTGAGCTTATAAAGTATATTTTTTGATGGTGGAATTTCCTAGCATAAAAAATAAAAGATTGTTTCGGGAAAAACTGTTGAAGATGTTGCCTTAAGTTGCTGGCATGACTTGAAGACCATTTCAAATTAATTGTTGATTTAATTCTGCTGTAATAAAGGGATTGAACAAGTCCTTATGAGTTTGTTAGTTGTTGCTATTTGTTAGCTGAACTTGGCATTCTGTGTTGCTAAAAATCAGCATTTCAGTTTGTTTCCATTCTATAAATAAATGTAATAGTTTGCAGTAAAGTAAAGCAATCAAGTTCTTCAAATTCCAGTTTTACATAATAAACAGCTACTGTTCATTTTCAAAATTCCGGTGATTATCTACAGTAACAAACAATTACTGTTGAGATCAAATTCTGTCATTTCTCTGTTTCACGTTTCACCTATTCTGCACAAATACTTTCAAAAACAGCTCAACATGTGCTCTTCCATTTGTCATGGGATTATTTTATAGGCTAATATTGTAGGAATCCTTAGTGTTATAAATTAGCTGGGCTCAAACATTAACCTGATGATTAGACCCAAATACACCCTTTTCCCCTTTTTGAAACTTTCAAGCACGGCAAGTTTATTTTTGGACGGGATTTCTTTTGTTAGTGGGCAAGCTGATACAGGCTATTGGGCTGCAGAATTCTCCATCCTCTTTGAGAGGGAGCAGTTAACGCCCAACAGCCTTTCCCTTTTGCTCACGGCCTTCATCATTTAATAAGCAGAAGTGCTGTTACATCAGAATACATGTCTGTTAGAAGGCATCAAATTTGAGATGAAGCCAACAAGCAACTGGGACAGTTCAGGCTCTACACTTCTACCTTGTACAAAACTATTCGGACTATGACAGTCCTTCCTTACTGTTTTTAACAAGTGACATTGTTTAAATAAATTTATATAGCAGGTATATTAAGAAACTAGCTGCAGATAGCTTTTGGGTAGAGCTAATCCAGGAAATTAACTGCAATTCATGCGAGTTTTTTGCGGCAGTTTGCCTTGTCCATGAAGATTTTCTCAGGTCCGAGAGAAAGGACATTTGTCTTGGACCGAAACAGAAAGAGATATAGGGTCTTAGTTTCGCTTCAGGATTGTATGTGCCTAATAATACAAGTGTTTGAATTGTCATGCATGGTGTCTGACTGGACTATAATTGCAATTTAAGTGCCTAGTATAGAATATTATGTTGCACAAGATTTCAATGAATAATACCATTATATTATTGATGAGAATTGAACTGTATTTATACAAGAGTTGGGTCCTATTCTGGGCAGTAACATTTGCCAAATTAATGCTAAGATTGATGTACAATAAAGAGTATGATTTGTACAGAAAATAGAAGTTATGTTGTAACGGCTAGAATGCTAAACATGGAAAGAAGCTGTAGATATTTGCCTATGCTGATTGTGTGTAGTTTTCCCCAATACGCCCCCTCAAGATAGGGCTCCCGTCGGCAAGGCCAATCTTGGAACGTAAAACTGCAGTGCGTTGTTGGGACAACGGCTTTGTCAATAAATTTGCAAGTTGATCCGCAGTATGAACATGTTGAACTTGGAGAGTACCTTTTTGAACCAAATCCCGGACAAAGTGAAGATCAATCTGTATGTGCTTCATTCGGGAGTGATCAACGGGATTGTAGCTGAGATGGATGACACCAAGATTATCACACAATAGGGAAGGAGGAGCCTTAAGTGGATAACCAAGTTCAGTGAGGAGGTTTACTATCCATACTGATTCGGAGGCAGCATTGGCGAGTGACCTGTATTCAGCTTCGGTGGAGGATCGGGCAACGACTTTCTGTTTCTTAGAGCTCCAGGATATCGGGGTCTGACCAAGGAAGCTAATATAGGCTGATGTAGAGGTGCGGTCATCAACATTTCCAGCCCAGTCAGCATCCGAATAGGTGTTGAGTGTCCAGGGGGTGTTCTTCTTGATGTGAATACCATGGAAGATGGTGTGCTTCAGATACCGAAGGAGTCTTTTGACAGCAGTCCAGTGCGAATGCGTGGGCTTGTGCATGAACTGCGACAGTTTATTGACAGCGAAGGAGATGTCCGGACGGGTAAGTGAGAGATATTGAAGACTCCCAAGTACCCGTCGGAACTCGGTACTGTCAAAAGCAGCAGTGCCATCAGCCAACTTCAGAGGTGTGCTGGTGGATAATGATGTTGAGACATCCTTGGCTCTAGTCATGTTGGTTTTGGAGAGCAGATTGCGGATGTACTGGTGCTGTGATAAAAAGATACATGCACAAGTGGGAAGAACTTCTACCCCTAGAAAGTAATGAAGAGTACCCATATCTTTTAATAAAAACTTGGAGCTAAGCAGCCGAACAATGGAACCCACAAAAGTTAAATCATTCCCAGTGATCACAAGATCATCTACATAAACAAGTAAATAGCATACAATATTAGCATTACTATAGATAAATAAGGATGAATCAGCTCTGGAAATAATAAAACCAAGGGTGAGAAGAGCATTTTTCAGTGTAGAATACCAAGCCCTAGGAGCCTGTTTAAGGCCATAGATGGCTTTTCTCAGCCTGCAGACATGATCTGGTTTTGAAGGGCCTTGAACCCTGGGGGCTGACTCATATAAACAGTCTCATTCAGTTCCCCATGCAAAAAAGCATTATGGACATCCATTTTCCTTAAGGGACAGCCATGAGTAACAGCTAGGGTGAGGATTATCCGAATCGTAGCCGGTTTAACCACAGGGCTAAATGTTTCAGTGTAATCTATTCTGGGTTTTTGGAGAAACCCTTTTGCAACTAGTCTAGCTTTAAAACGGTCAATGAAACCATTTGCTGTTCTTTTAACACGGAAGACCCATTTACAGCTTACAGGGCTACAATTTTGTGGTGGGGGGACTAACTCCCAGGTGCCATGTTTCATGAGAGCCATGAGCTCATCAGACATGGTAGCACGCCATCGTGGTTCAGAGATGGCTTGGCTGACACATGTGGGTTCTAGACTATGGGGCAGTGGATGCTTAGTCACGGCATGCATTTGTTTGGGTTTATAGATGTTGTTCATGGAGCGTGTTGTCATGGTGTGTGTTCTGTGTGTTGGTGCTGATGAGATGTTCAGGGGTGCAGGGGAGGGGTTTTGTTGATGGGGAGGTGATGATGCTGTGACTACTAGTTGTGATTGTGGCTGAGAGTGAGATGAATGACTGGGTTCAGCATGAAATGCAGATGGGCATGAATTTGGATGTAAAGAGGTAGATGAATTTAACAAATTTGAAGAAATTGGAGAGGGAAGAGAAACATAGTTACTTGGAGGTGATGAGAGCACGGTTGTAGCAGGTCCCGAAGTCACTGGTGCAGGCGGCGAGGGCACGGAATGGTGATGAGGGAACAATCAATCGGGGAAGACGATGTACGGGGTGGAGAGGTTGAATTGATGTCGGCTAGGGATTTGTTTTCGTCAAAAAGGACGTGCCGAGAGAGGTAAGTCTTGTTGGTTTTGGGCTCTAAGCATATGTATGCGTTTTGGGTTAATGAATACCCAATGAAAATGCATGGTGCAGATTTGGGCTGAAGTTTATGGGTGTTGTAGGGCCGGGTTAAGGGATAACAAATACATCCAATTTTTTTTAATTTGAGGTAGTTGGGTCTTTGTCCAAAAAGGGCCTCAAATGGTGATTTGTTATGGAGGAGAGATGTCGGTTGACGATTTATGAGGTAGGTGGCTGTATGAAAAGCGTGAGGCCAATATGAAAGGGGTAATTTTGCATCGGTGAGCAAGGTGAGCCCGGTTTCAACTAAGTGACGGTGGCGGCGTTCAGAGACACCATTTTGTTGGGGGGTGTGGGGAGCAGTTGTGTAATGACTGATCCCATGAGTAGACAAAAATGGTTTGAGACTAATGAATTCCCCACCGTTGTCCGAATAAGTGCTTTTTATTTTTGTTTGAAAACAATTTTCGACAAGTAATTTAAATTGAGGAAAAATGGTTTTGACACAAGATTTGGCTTCAATGGGATAAAACCATATGTATTTGGTGTAGTGATCTACAAGTATTAAGTAATATCGAGAACCATCTAGACCGGGACAATGAGCGGGCCCCCATACATCAGTATAAATAACTTCAAGTGGCGCATGACTTTGAATAGTTGTGGGCCGAAACGGAAGTTTATGGGCTTTATTAATGGAACAAGATGAACATAAGGAATTAAAATGCTTTGTTGTTTTGTTTGATTTTTTTATGGGTAAGGAAAAAAAATTGACAAGACTTGTAACAATTTTTGAGGACGGGTGTCCAAGGCGTTTGTGCCAGCCATCAAGAGAAGTATGTTCATGTAGATTTGCAACAAATTTGGAGGGTGATCCCACCAGTGAATTCGGGAACTGATATACACCATCCTCACATGCACCTTTTAGTAAAATCGCCCTCGAAGCTTGGTCCTTAACAAGAAAATAAGATGGGTGAAGTTCAACAAAAACATTATTTTGAGCAGTAAAATGATGAACAGAAATTAAATTTTTGGAAATATTAGGAACACAAAGAGTATTATTCAGAATAAATTTCCGCAATGGTGAATCTAAGGTCAAAGATCCAACATGTGAGACGGTCAAACCTGTCCCATCACCAATGACGACTTCATCAGTACCATCATATTCAAAATGGATGGATAAATTTGCCAAGTCGCCGGTAATGTTGTGTGAGGCAGCGGAGTCAAGGAGCCAATATTGATTTTGTGCATTGGTGGTATTTGCACAGTTGGCTGTAATTTCATTCTGACGCAGTTTGGGACAAGACTTTAGGGTGTGACCCATTTGGTCGCAGAACTGGCATTTTGGACTGAATCGTCGCTGGCTGGGCTGACTGGATGGGTCTGTCGGTGGGTTTTAAACGGACCAGGTGATCTGTTGGTTTGGTGGGCCTGTTGGCTCATGTGACTGGTATGCTGAGGAGGCCCATAGTGGGCCTGTTGGCTCATATGACCTGTGTATTGTGAAGGCCCATTCGGCCTATAATTACTCCTCCTGGACGACCCACTTGGATTAAATGTGGGTTGTCGGTGACGATGGGAGTAGTTGGCAGAAGCAAGGAGCGGCTGAGTGGTGGAGTCCAGTCGCCGGAGATAGTTGTCGTGACCGACAAGGATGTCGTGCAGCTCTTCAAAGGCCAGAGATGTTGGCCGCGCACGAATGGAGGTGGCAATGTCCCTGAAATCAGCACCCAAACCATTTAGTATATAGAGGGTGAGATCGTCATCGGAGATCGGATGATCGATTAAGGTAATTTCATCTGCAAGGGCCTTAACGGCGTGCAAGTAGTCAGGCACAGAACGGTTTTTCCGTTGGATTAGGGTAAGTTCTTCCTTTAATTGCATAGCTCGGGTTCTTGATTTGCTTGCATACATGTGATGTAGCCTCTCCCAGGCTTCATGTGAGGTTTTGGCAGTGGCAATGAGGGGAGTGATGGTTGTGGATGTTGAGGCCAAGATGGCACTTAGGATGAGTTTGTCATTCCGGACCCAGTGAGTTTTGTTTAACTCAGTGCTGGAGGTGCCCGCTGGTGAGGGGCACTGAGACACGCCTTGAACATAATCAAGGAGGTCATAGCCTATGAGGAGAGTTTCGAATTGTGCTCTCCATTGAGGGAATGTGGATGGTTTCAGTTTTTCATTGATCTGTGAGCTAATGTTGAGAGCAATAAGAGCATTGTCAGGGGAGGGTGTGAGTTGGGAAAGTGAAGAGGTGGGTTGGGGAATTGTGGGTGCTGCTGCTGTTTGCTCTGTAGAGGAATCCATTGTGGAAAAAAAAAAGAAGGATCTTAATGCTCGTGGGAGATGAGCTCTGATACCATATAGAATATTATGTTGCACAAGATTTCAATGAATAATACCATTATATTATTGATGAGAATTGAACTGTATTTATACAAGAGTTGGGTCCTATTCTGGGCAGTAACATTTGCCAAATTAATGCTAAGATTGATGTACAATAAAGAGTATGATTTGTACAGAAAATGGAAGTTATGTTGTAACGGCTAGAATGCTAAACATGGAAAGAAGCTGTTGATATTTGCCTATGCTGATTGTGTGCAGTTTTCCCCAATACCTAGCACATTACGTACGATGAAAAATATAATGAGAAAAAAGGGGAGGAAAAGAAGAAAAAAGATTCCAAATGTGCCCCATATGATGCTCAAACAACAGTTTTATATAGCTAATCATGGTATCTTAACATGCCACTTTGGTATGTTGTTTAACTTTTGCCCTACCCTTTTTCTCCGAAGACGGCCAAAATTGTTGTCATCGTTTTATTTTCATCTTCTTGTTGGCATGGCTTCATCATCATTAATTGTATCATTAGTGTTGGGAATTCTACAGAATCCCCTCCTGATTTTTATCTCGTAATTATAGAAATATAATATATTATATTTATGTTGTGATTCTTTCCTTCTTAGTAGTCAAACTACACATGTATACATTCTATATATAAATAAAACACAAGCTTCACCTCAAAGTGTGGTGGGTTTTCACAAAACATTTACATGGTATCAGAGCTCTCCTAGTTTAAATCCCAAAAATCTTCCTCCCTTCTTCCTCATGTCCGAGCTCCTCTCATTTAATAGGATGGTTCACATGATTTTCATTAAGCTCTTAGCCATAATATTTTTGCTCTGGAAAAGTCAACTCATTCCTCTCTTTCAATGCCAAGGTTGCATTGGTTTCATCAACAACTGTCTGAAGCAATGACAAAAGATGGTAGCTCTATTGCCAACCCCTAATTCCTTGAATGGAAACTCAAAGACCAACGAATCTTAAGTCTATTACTGTCATCTCTCACAAAAGAAGCCATGGCAGTCGTTGTTGGCTTTGCAACTTTTCGAGATTGGCTTGCTCTTGAACGTGTGTTCAGTCATAGATCTAAAACTCGGTAGATTCATCTAAAGGATGAACTTCAACTCATGAAGAAAGGAAACCGCTCCATTGTTGACTTTGCCTGTGCATTCAAAGGCCTTTGTGATGAATTAGTGGCCATCAAACGACTAGTTGATGAAGTTGACAAATCTCATTGTTTCTCCGTGCTCTTGGCACTGAGTTATTGTCTTCTCCTCCAAACAGATAGCTCTTACCTCTGACTTCATTTCATGATTTGGTCTCTTTAGCTGAAAGTTTTGATTTGTTTCAAAAATCACTTGAAACTCACACTCTCTTCTGCAGTGTTCACAACCACAATGAACAGAGGACACTTTCATGGTGAACATTTCGCTTCACAGGAAATCATCGCCACAGAGGTTGCTCACATGGCAGCACAAATGGCCCCTCCTCTAGCAACTTCGGTGGTCATTCATTTAGGAATAATAGATCTTGTCGCTCTTATAACACACACTGTCAAATCTACAAAATAGGGGCCATACTATTGATCGATGTCAAAATCGATATGATCGTGTAGAGCCATCATCACACATTGGTGAAACCTTTCTTGGTTCCACCTCGGATTGGTACCTTGACATCGGTGCCTCTACTCACATGACACCGGATTCGACTGCACTAACCACCTTCGAGCATTATGTTGGTAATGATAAGGTTATTGTGGGAAATGAGACTCCCCTTCCCATCACCCATACAGGTACCTCTCAACCCTCTCCAAATTTAAAATTGATTGATGTTTTATTGGTACCACATCTCATAAAAAAATCTCTTGTTCATTAGTAAATTGACTAATGACTTTCCTATTATGGTCATATTTACTGACTATTCCTTCATTATTCATAAAAAGATCACAAGAATGGTGGTTACAACTAGAAGATGTGATGACGGTCTTTACGTACTAAAGTGAGGCAATGTTGCTTTCATTTTTGCCCTAAATAAATCTATCCTTATAGCGTCGTATGATCTATGGCATGCGCATCTTGTTCATGTTAAACACTTTATTATTATTATTATTATTATTATTATTATTAAATAAAAAAGGATATTTATACCTTACTTCTATTTTGCCTAATCCTACTATTTGTGTTACATGTTAGATTGCAAAAGGTCATAAGCTTTTGTTTTCTACTAATAATACTCGATCCAACTCCATTTTAGGTCTTATTCATTACAACATTTGGGCCCCAACATCTATTCAATCAAAATGGGTTTTGTATATTACATTATATTTGTCGATAACCTGCACCAGGACCTGCATGTCCCCTGTGCGTGTTTTGTCTAGGATGATGAACTGGAGGTTCATGATCCTCAAACTCCTGATTTTCTTCTTCATCCTCATGAACTATCTTGTGTCCTCACTGATTATGAAAACCATGTTCTTGTTGAGCATGATGTTCCTCCATTACATCTAAACAACGAATAACATGTGCCATAACTGTGGCAATCTGATCAAGCTGATAATGCAGTTGTAGTTGGTCAGAGTTTTGGATGTTTGGATTTTGAGTGTTTGGGTTTTGGTGGCTTGAGTTGGAATTGTTTAGGTCTTGGGTGGTGGGGGTTGGACTGTTTGGCTGGTGGCTGGTAGGGTTGGGGTTGGTTGGGTTTTGGTGGGTTGAATTTGGGTTGTTCCTAAGTTGGGTGTTTGCCATGGTATAAGAAGTTCCACTGCGAGTTACAAGCATGTACGTACCACACAACTCTGATACCAAATTGATGTCCACGACCTTTAGAATAGCCTCACGCTGATTACTAAGAACAAAGACAAACACAAAATCTCTGTTGAAATTTGTTGCCTTAAGGTGCTGACGTGTTGCTTGAAGACCATTTCAATTTTACATGTGTTTATTGTTCTGCTGGAATAAAGGATTGAACAAGTCCTTAGGTGATTTGTTAGTAGTGCCGAAGTGTAAGCCAAATGTGGCAGTAGTGTTGCTTATATTTAGTAATTCTTGTTATTTCCCTTCTATAAATCAGTGTAATTGATTGTTGTAACATCAAGCAATTATCTTGATTAATTATCCAATTTCAAGCAATAAAACGTCCACTGTTCAAATTCAATTTCTGGTGTTTTAGCTACAGTAACTAACAGTCACTGTAGAGATCAAAGTTCTTCATTTCCTCTTCTCTGTTTTCTTCACTTAGCTGCAAAAGTATTTTCAATTGGTATCAGAGCTATTTTCTTGAAGGGTCTGTGATGGATTCCGAAACCAACTTCTCTCATATCTCAACTCCAATCTTCAATGGAGAAAATTACCAACTTTGGGCAGTACGAATGGAAACATATTTGGAAGCTATGGATTTATGGGAGGCTGTTGAAGAGGATTACGAGATCCTACCACTGCCAAATAATCCAACCATGACTTAAATCAAGAGTCATAAGGAGAGAAAGACCAAGAAATCAAAAGCAAAAGCCATGCTATTTGCTGCTGTTTCAACAACGATCTTCACCAGGATCATGTCCTTGAAGTCAGCTAAGGATGTCTGGGACTATTTGAAGGAAGAGTATGCAGGAGATGAGAAAATTCGTTGGATGCAAAGTCTCAATTTAATACGCGAATTTGAGCTGCAGAGGATGAAGGATACTGAGACTATCAAGGAGTACTCAGACAGGTTGCTGGGAATTGCAAACAAGGTAAAATTGTTGGGAACTTCATTCTTGGACTCAAGAATAGTTGAGAAAATTCTGGTCACAGTACCAGAAAAATATGAAGCTTCAATTACCACTCTGGAGAACACAAATGATCTGTTAAGCATTACCTTGACAGAACTTTTGAATGCCTTACAAGCCCAAGAACAAAGAAGGCTTATGAGGCAAGATCATGTCATTGAAGGTGCCTTGCAAGCCAAATTTCCAGATTCTGAAAGAAGGAAATTTGGTAGAAAACACCAAGTTGCAGCCAAACCCACCAGTCAAGGTCACGGCAAAGGGAAATTCGTTAAAAGAACTTTTCCACCATGTCAGCATTGCAACAAGATGGGCCATCCACCATTCAAATGCTGGAAGAGGCCTGATGCAAGGTGCAGCAAATGCAACCAGCTTGGGCACGAGGCATTCATCTGCAAAGTCAAAATGCAGAATCAAGAAGAGGATGCTCAAGTTGCAAATCAAGATGATGAAGACCAGATGTTTGTGGCAACATGCTTCACAGTACAAACTACCTCAGATCATTGGCTAATCGACAGTGGTTGTACAAACCACATGACTTTTGATAAAAGTCTCTTCAAAAATCTGCAGCCAACAAATGTTGCAAAAGTCAGAATTGGAAATGGTGAATGCATTGAAGCTAAGGGAAAAGGAACAATTGCTATTACAACAATCTCAGGTACAAAAACAATAGCTAATGTTCTTTATATACCTGATATTGATCAAAATTTGCTGAGTGTGGGGCAATTTATTGAGAAAGGAATGAAGGTGATTTTTGAGAATCACACTTGCTGTATTTTTGATGCTGCTGGGAACAAAATACTTCAAGCCAAAATGAGAAGCAAAAGTTTCTCATTTGTTCCATTTGAAGGAGAGCATACGGCATTTCCAGTCACTCTAAGTGACACTGAGTTATGGCACAAACGGCTGGCACATTGTCATCAAAAGAGAATGCTCACCATGAAGGTTCATGAAGCTGTCAGAGGTATACCATCATTCACTGATCTCCAATTAATCTGTAATGCTTGTCAATTTGGGAAACAAAACAGAATGTCATTCCCACGATCAACTTGGCGAGCAACACACAAGCTCCAGTTAATTCATACGGATGTAGTTGGTCCCTTGAGCACACCATCTTTAAATGGCAGCAGATACTACCTGCTATTTATTGATGATTACTCCCGTATGTGCTGGATATATTTCATGAAGTTCAAGTCAGAGGTGGCTGGCATCTTTTGGAAATTCAAGAAAAACGTGGAGAACCAAAGTGGCAGCAGCATTCAAGCCATACGGTCTGACAATGGCAAGGAGTATACCTCAGCTGAATTCAACCTCTACTGTGAAGATGCTGGTATTGAGCACCAGCTAACAGCCCCCTATACTCCAGAATAGAATGGGGTAAGTGAGAGGCGTAATCGATATGTCATGGAGATGGTGAGAAGCATGATGCATGAGAAGAATCTACCCAAAATGTTGTGGGCAGAGGCTGCTAACACAACAGTGTTCATCCAAAATAGACTTCCAACATCAGTGTTAGCCGAAATGACACCCTTTGAAATGTGGTATAATTATAAGCCTTCCTTGCGTTTCCTCAAAATTTTGGTTATGTATGTTTTGTACATGTTCCACAGATTAAGAGGGATAAGCTTGACAAGAAAGCCATCAAAGGTATTTTTGTTGGCTATAGCACAATTTCTAAAGCCTACAAGGTTTATCACCCTCAAAATCAGAAAATTGCTATTACAAGGGATGTCACATTTCATGAAGATGCGCAATGGGAGTGGGTTGATTCACAGGAGAGCATGCTGATTAACAACCCAATTCAGCCCTTGCAAGATGAATTAATTGACTCCGAATCAATTGATTATGAACCAGTCAGAGGTACTCGGTCAATTGAAGAAATTTATCAAAGGAGCAATGTTGCTGTTTGCGAACCTGACAACTATGAAGAAGCCCAACGAAATCCATTATGGCAGAAGGCAATGGAAGAAGAAATCTTCATGATCGAGAAGAACAAGACGTGGGAACTTGTTGACAGACCTGGTGACAAAAACATCATTGGCGTAAAATGGATTTTTCACACCAAATTGAATGCTGACAGTTCAATCAACAAATTCAAAGCCAGGCTTGTTGTCAAGGGATATGCTCAAGTGTATGGGGTTGATTATTCAGACACATTTGCCCCAGTAGCAAGGATGGACACTATCCGATTGCTACTTGTTGTTGCAACTCACAAAAACTGGAAGGTGTTCCAGTTGGATGTCAAATCTGCCTTCTTGAATGATGTTCTTCAAGAAGAAATTTACGTCGAACAACCAGTTGGATTTGTTGTTCAAGGCAAGGCTGACAAGGTGTATTTGTTGAAGAAGGCACTCTATGGATTAAAACAGGCACCAAGGGCCTGGTATGGAAGAATTGATGAATACTTGACAGGTTTTGGTTTCCAGAGAAGCCCCTCTGAATCAACTCTTTATGTGAACAAAATTGAAGGTGATGTTCTAATTGTGTCACTATATGTTGATGACCTTCTTGTGACTGGGAGTAATTTGCAGCAAATTGAAAGGTTCAAGCAAGATATGATGCAAGCTTTCGAGATGAGTGATCTTGGGCTAATGAGTTTCTTTCTCAGCATGGAGATCAAGCAAGGAAGAGGAGAAATTTTCATTGGACAAGAAAAATATGCAAAGGAGATTTTGAAGAAATTTCAAATGGAAAATTGCAAGCCAACTGCAATTCCAATGAATCAGAAGGACAAGTTCAGCAAGGATGATGGTACTGCCAAGGTAGATGAAGAGAGGTTCAAAGGCTTAATTGGTTGCTTGTTGTATTTTATAGCAACCAGACCTGACATATTATATGCAACCAATCTTCTTGCTCGATTCATGCACTGTCCAAGCGAGCTGCACATGAGGGCAGCCAAAAGAGTTTTAAGATACATCAAAGGAACATGCAATTTTGGGGTCAAATTTACACAGTGTCAAAAGCTGAAGTTGCATGGTTTCTCTGACAGTGATTGGGGTGGATTTGTTGATGACATGAAAAGTACTTCGGGATTTTGTTTCAATTTGGGATCAGCTGTGTTTTCATGGTCCTCTAAGAAGCAAAGTATTGTTGCTCAATCAACTGCGGAAGCAGAGTTCATAGCTGCAACTGCTGCAGTCAATCAAGCATTATGGATTAAAAAATTGCTATGTGATTTACAGATGGAGGAGCAAGAAGCAACTGAAATTTCAGTTGACAATCAAGCAGCCATAACAATTTCCCACAATCCAGTGTTCCACGGGAAAACCAAGCATTTCAACATCAAGCTATACTTCGTTCGTGATGTGCAGAAAAATGGTGATGTTGAATTGATTTATTGTAGAACCGAAGATCAATTGGCAGACTTGTTTACCAAAGCACTCCTTGCAAATCGGTTTGAGTTTCTCACCAGGATGATTGGGGTTTGCAGCCCTTAATGCAAGGAGGAGTGTTGAAATTTGTTGCCTTAAGGTGCTGACGTGTTGCTTGAAGACCATTTCAATTTTACATGTGTTTATTGTTCTGCTGGAATAAAGGATTGAACAAGTCCTTAGGTGATTTGTTAGTAGTGCCGAAGTGTAAGCCAAACGTGGCAGTAGTGTTGCTTATTTTTAGTAATTCTTGTTATTTCCCTTCTATAAATCAGTGTAATTGATTGCTGTAACATCAAGCAATTATCTTGATTAAATATCCAATTTCAAGCAATAAAACATCCACTATTCAAATTCAATTTCTGGTGTTTTAGCTACAGTAACTAACAGTCACTATAGAGATCAAAGTTCTTCATTTCCTCTTCTCTGTTTTCTTCACTTAGCTGCAAAAGTATTTTCAATCTCTCTATGTGCTGGAATCACTCCAATTAACAATTCAATTTAGAATCGTAAGGTTGGGCAAAAAGTTCCTTCTGTTTATTTTATTCTTCCTTTAAATAGTTAATACAATCTTTGGTTCCAACTAGAAAGATAATAACTAGGAAAAAAAACTAATAGGATAAATCTCCAACTCTAACTAGGAAAGCAATAAAAGTTTAACACTAGAAAGGAAATAAAATTACAGCATAACCAAATTTGCAGCAATTATTGATCACAACACTATGGGGCGTCATTTTCCTGAATTGCATCAACGTCAGTTCCCTGAAGTGCATCACCCTCTTCCTGATTTGCATCACTCTTACACTCTTATTTGTTTTCAAGGATCACACCACCATGAACAAATTACATAGGGCCCTCATCGATGCATGAGGTAGGTATATATAATTAATAGGTTTAGCTACCATGTGTCCGTCCTTGTAACGTTTTTCAATAATAATTTAAACCTCATTATCAATTTCTACTTTCTTATTTTGTAATCATATTTACTAAATATATATTTTGAAGTCCAATAATTAGTTCCTTCTATTCGGGGAACTTTATTTCTCTTGTTTATAGATCCATGTGTATTATGGGGCCACATGTCAATGCCATTGTGATTTCAAATTATGGAAGAAAAAATATCATTCTCATAATTTGTTTTTCCTTTGTTATCACATTTCTTTTATTTTTTTTAAAAGTCACGCATATCATTAAGATGCTATGACACCTATAGATTGAAGCAAGTTTTGTAGCAATATAATAAACACTCAAAAAGTTACCAGATACAATCGAGGCCAAGAGTTCCAAATTTGTAAAAGTTTAGTTTAATTAATTAAATAAATTTATTTTCTTCCGAGGTGAAAGTGTTTGTAGTTCTTAATTTAATTCCAAGTTTCAAAAAATTATGAAAATTATATGTGATGAAACAATTTTACTTTTTTAATAATTGAAATGATAAGGAAAATAGGTTGCCTAATACATGGATTGTTTACTATTATTACATAGTTTGGTAAGAAAATTTACAAAGTCATATAGGTTAAGAATATATTTGAAAAATAAAAATGTTTAAACATAATTGCATTTCTAAATATTAATTTCATACACAACCGCTATACATAACATGTGTATAATCACCTCAAGATTTTACAAAGATTTAATGATCAAAAGAAGAAATTCAAGATTGATAGCCAAGAAAGAGAGATGATAAGTGACATGGCAAAAAAGAGAAAAAAAAGAAGGAAAAACAAAAAACAAAAAGAAGAATGGGATACGGAGGACACATCTGAGTTATGTCATTCAATACACAATACACTTAATATCGATAAAGAAATCTCAATGAGATGATCCACTGTATATTAGAAGATCCCATGTGCCCTAAGGAAGAAAGTTACATTTCATCTTCTACTTAATCTTTAGTTTTCTTTGTCTCTATGGAGTCCTGCTTATTTATTCCCACTAAGTAGAAACTCTTTTTTTTAATCTAATGGTGATAAATTTACCCTTTTCTTTTTGAGATCTTTTGTATTTAGTATTTTATCCATTTCCAACATCTAACCAATGAATTCCTCATTGAAAAAAATCAAGAAACTTAATATGAAATCCCGAGTCTCATGAAATGCATCTTGTTTAATAGGTTGTCTCCTTTGCTCCTCATGCCATTGACAAATTATACATTATACATTATACATACATCTAAAACATATCAAGAAATTACTGTTCAATCACACTACTTTAACTGTGTATTACAACAGTTCATTTTTACTGCTCACAGTAATTGTTTCCCACTACTTTATGAAAAGGAGAGTTTTGTTGTTACATAATTGTTCTGTTTTCTCTGCTTCTTCTTTTTTCCCTTATATCCTCCGAATCAATGACCCCACAAGTATGGACTCCATGTGCTGTTGCGGTGCCCTTTGTTTCATCTTGACCGTTCAAATTGTAGATTTTAGGTGGTCGTTGGATTCGTTGGGGTGCAAGAGGTTTCCTTTCTTTTCTCTTTTTTTTTTTAAATAAATAAATTGAAAACAAGGTTTTAAGCTCTACTCCATGGTAATGTTTTGTGGTAATTCATGTTGGTTCGTAACTTGGTTTTATGTGGATTAGTAATGTGTTTCTTAAGAATTATAAATCTAAATTTGATGGGGGAAATTGATTATTGCAAGTTTTCTTCTAAATTATTTATCTGATTTATTGACATGTTTTTTTTAAATATAAATTCTTTATAATTAAATAAATATATTTAAAAAATATTTTTGTGTTATTTCATAAATATATATGTTGGGTATACTTATGATATAAGTATTAAGATCAAGTGGGATTTTTTGATAGTATTAAGATCAACTTAATTTAATCCCAGTATTCTAATATCACATAAAATATAACAATATAAAGAATAAATCTTTAAAATAAAAATAAATAGTGTAATTTTGTTTTATAACAATAACGGTAGTGACAACGATAATATTGTCACTGATAATTAGAATATTAATTATTTGCAATAATGGTCATAATGACAACTATAATAATTATTACAATTTAACAATCATAATAGTAACAATGAGAATAATAATTGAAATAATTCATTAGTAGATGTTATTTTTGTGAAAAAAAAGACTTTTGCGGCATTTTTTTATGTATGATATTTCAGATCTAATATCATGTAAACAAAAAATATACAAAGCCACACGTTGAAAAAACAGGTTGAAAAATTAAGTCAAATTATCTACAGTTAAAAAATATATGAGTCACTTGCTCTCTGCTTCACCGCAGCCAGAACCGAATTTTTAAACATGTGAAAAAAATGTTAATGGTCCTATATTTTCTTTATTATGCTATACATATGAGCGAAATAATCAACCTACAAAACTTTTAATTATTTGATTTTTTATATATTCATTTTATTATAAATAATGTGTTTAAAGGTATTTTTTTCTTAAAAATTGGGAATGATTATATCTTTTGATATTTGTTTAATATTAATGCCTTAATATATATATATATATATATATATATATATATATATATTAAATGAACTAAATGTTTTTGAAAAAAATATAAAATTAATTTAAATCTCACTGTTATAATATAATGTAAGATATAATAATATAAAAAATAAATCTTAAAAAATAGAAATAAATAATTTAATCTCTTTTTCTAACAATAATGATAGTGGCAACGATGGTATTGCCACTAATAATTAGAATAATATTTATTTATAATAATGATTATAATGACAACTATAATAATTATGACAATTAATAATCATGATACTAACAATGAGAATAATAATTGAAATAATTCATTAGTCGATATTATTTTTTGAAATAAAAATTACTTTAAACTAAAATTATATCAAGCTACACATAAACAAAATAGATGAAAAAAACACAAAAATAACAAATCACTAACAACAGAAGATTCACTATACATGCCTAAAAGAGAGTTTCAATCTCATTTCATGCTACCAAAGCTAAATTTACTCTGTTTTTAGCGCAAGCTGTATTTAATACATGGATAAATAACAATAAAATTTAAAAGTCAAAACTAAAAGTATAGATACATAAATACAAGCAAAAAATTAAAAACAATTCTGGAAAGACAGAAAAAACAAGGGATTAAAATTAAACCAAAAAACAAAAGAATACAAACGAAATACAAAACAAGAAATTATATATGTTGAAACGAGACAAAACAAATTTTTATCCTAACGGCTTACAATTCAACTAATTTAATATTAAGATAACCAATTAAAACACACACAAAATCAATCAATTTGCTATAAAAAAAAGTCCAACACAGTGCGCGGGCAAGTAATCTCGTATTTTCTAAATTGTTTGCATATATATATATATATATATATATATATATATATATGTGATCACTCTTCTTGTAATCCTTTGATTACTTCTTTTTAATCAAAGGGTTAATTCTAATACATGTCTTCATAAATCTTTAATAATTTGTTGACTTTTTGCTCCTAAATATATTGTATTTTGCAATCTCTTAGAAAATAGAAAAAAGATTGGGCTCTAATACCAATAAATACAATTGAACCCAAGGAATAAGAATCAAAGAATAATTATCTTTTAATGATTTATTCTTAATATTAAAATTAAAACCACTAAAATAATAGACCTTAACCTGACATTTATAAGATAAAAATAATCAGAATTCTCAATCAAATAAAAAAATTACATTTGACAAAATATTAGCTAAAACTTTTTAAATTATATAGAAAACTAATAAAATTGAATAAAACAACAACTTATTTCCGAGTTATGAACATTTACGTTAGACTCTTTTTGGATTTGAATCTATCCATCTAATGAAAACACATGTGTTCAACTATTTACTTAGAGTTTATTTGATATTGTGATAGCAGTTGTTATTTGACAATACACCAAAAAAATATTTTTATTATTTTTTAAAAAAATTATTTTTAATATTAGTATATCAAAATAATTAAAAAATAATATATTTTTTTTATTAAACTTTTAAACACAAAAGCAAGAAAACTTTTAATCCAAATACCACAAAACCTCGTGCATAAAATATAAAATATTCTGATGGAGAAAAAACGCTCCTTTTCTTTTGCTTCCTACGCTGCCTTTCCAAATCTAACTTGCTAAAAATTTAATTACTGTTGATAATTTTGGACGAAAAAATATTTGCCTTACTTTACTTGCCATGAAAAGATCCAATCGTTCTGTGATTACCAAGAATTTCAAACATCACTATGCTTTTTTATATTTGGGATTCATTTTCTGAGAATTTGTTTTTCTATTTTTGAACATATTTTGTGAGATTTCTAATTATAGCAAAGAAGATTACAAATATAACCGCCAAGTACGAGCTGACTTTTTTAAATTCCCTCCAGGAGAAATAGAGAGCGAAGCATGGAACAATAGTTGACTGGCCAAGAAGGAAAGAATATCAATGATGGGAGACACGCCTTTCATCCACATTTGCCCGTTCTTTCTTTTATTTTGATCGTTAAAGGTTGCAGCTAAAAGTCTGTCTTCTCCATTTCGATTTCTTATCTCGCCCAATTTTCAATTTTGCCTATTTTTAGTATTGTTTTTGCCAATTCTTTTCTAATTTTTATCAATCACTTTTTCTTCTTGGATTATCTTTATCTCTCCATTAAGGGAGATAATTTTTTGAGTGGAATTTGGGATTTGTTGTTAATATCGGGGGCTTTTTTTGGGTGTTCTTTTGTAAAGTTTGTTTCTTTGAGGGAGATTAATAGATGAGTTTTTGCAATTTTCTACCTTCAATCGGTTTTTGGAATTGGGGCATTGGAGATTTGTGTTTTTGAAGGAATTTTGATATTTGATGGAGAAATGGGTAGCTTGATGGTTGTTGTGTTCATTTTGGTGAAGTAAATACGATGTTGTTGGAAATTTATTTGGAACTCAATATTGTATTATTGGATTGATTTCTCGAAATTCACGAGATCTTTAACTAACTTATGAAGAGTCACATTCATCTTCTTTTCCTTTTCTTTTCCTCAAGCGAGTAGTTGAAGACTCTTTTTTTATTCTTTCTTTGGATTTTGGATGTCAACAGCAGTCTTTTTCTAATCTCTCTCTCTCAAAATTCACTAGAGGTATTATGAAATGGTCAATGAGATTATGACTGCTGCAACCAATTCATTGATTTACTTTTTAGTTTTGGATTGGTGCTAGTTAGATAGTTACAAGGAATGTTCTCCCTGTTGTTTATGTTATATCATGTGTATACGAGTTTGTAAATAGTTTGGGGGTTAAGGATACAAAATTTCTCTTTTACTGTTTGATTTGTGGAAGATCAAGGGACTTGTATTGGAGCTAGAATAAACAATCTTGATTTTTCCACAAATCATGAATTTTTTTAGCATCATGGGCAATTCATTTGGTTGTTCTGCCTCTGGAGAGCGTTTGGTTTCGGCTGCAAGAGATGGGGATATTCAAGAAGCCAAGGCCTTGTTAGAATACAATCCAAGGCTTGCAAAGTACTCAACGTTTGGTGTTCGAAATTCTCCACTCCACTACTCTGCAGCTCAGGGTCACCATGAGGTATTTTCTAGTTATCTTTTATATTGTGCGACTATTCGAGTCTTTCTGCTGTGATGACTATGAATTTACCTGTTTCTAGATAGTTTCTCTCTTACTTGAGTCCGGGGCTGATATCAATCTGAGGAATTATCGTGGTCAGGTAATTCCATCATACTTCAAAGAAGGTTCCAGGTTTATTTGTTCGTTATTTTAGCTTTTATTGACTTGAACCAATCATTCATATAGCTTTTAGGTATTTTGATAAATTTCTAGACTGGTTAGCGTCTCTTTGAAATAATAAAATATCGAGTTCTTTTTAATTTGTGTGCATAGACTGCTTTGATGCAAGCTGGTCAACATGGTCACTGGAAGGTTGTGCTGACTTTGATGCTTTTTGAAGCCAATGTATGTAGTTTACTTTCAAGTCAACTGGAACTTGTTTGATTAACCATGAATATCTTACAAGATTTGGGAACTAGGAATGTGACATTTGTGGAGTATTGGGTTTTAGATTCACAGAGCAGATTATCTTAATGGGGGTACTGCACTTCATTTAGCTGCTTTGAATGGTCATTCTCGATGTATACGCCTCCTCCTTGCAGACTACATACCCAGCAATGCTGATTGTTGGGATTTATTGAGTAAAGGCTCAAACAACAATGGATCTATCTCCGAGTTTGATGGGAGGTAACTATGAGTTCCCTTCGCACTTTTACAACCCCTTTTCCATTATTATGATTTTATTTGCTGAGTTGTGCCATTTGTTTGCACCAGTGCTCTTCGCGAGTTTATCGATAGACCTGCTGATGGAGGCATAACTGCTTTGCATATGGCAGCACTGAATGGGCATGTTGAAAGCGTGCAGTTACTCTTGGACTTGGGAGCTTCTGTTAATGAGATCACTGTGGAAGATGGAACTACTATCGATCTAATTGGTGAATCCTCGTTTTACCTTAACTGATGATCACTGTCGCTTGTACTTTTAGGCCAACTTGCAGTTAATTTTAGTTGAATAGTAATGACATTTAGTTCACTACTTAAACAGTGATGTCATTCTCTACCTTTGCCATCAATGCTAATTAATTTCTCCTGCTCAGTTTCTCACAAGGAGACCAAGACACTTTTTAAAATGGAGGTCATTTATTCAATTTGTGTTCAGATCACTGTCGCAACTCTCAGTGAAACCAGTATACAGAGGAATTGAGTTATATGTATCCAATTGAAATATACTAATTGACATGGTTATCAAAATGGCAAATCAACTTGTGGACTTCTATGGTTTCACTATCCAGAAATGATAAAGTCAAGTGGTAATCTCAGCAAAAACCATGTTTTGGACCTTTTGACCCAGCGAAAGGGTGTTAGATTGTGAGTTCTAATTCCAACAACTTTTGGAAATTCTTCAGCTTGTTCAGTTTTGTTTCATCTGGGCAGTCTCGAAATTTAATAAGATATTTGCAAAGTTTTGTCCTTGCATGTCTTCATTGAGAAAAAAAAAATTTGTTTTTTTTTAATTATATAGGAAAAAAGAAATGAAGCTTCAAATCTTCTTTTTTTTTCCCTTTCCAAGCAAGTCTCACTTTTTTCTTACTCTCTTCTTCTTTGTCTATCTTGACATTGATAGCTTAGGAACTCGACATACTTGAAGCCTCTTGATAGCTTCTAATTCCCAGAAACTTTATTAGGAAAGTTAGAACACCAAGGAAGGAAGTACTGTTTCCCTGGTTCAAATGAATTAGACAATATGTTATGTTTGTGTTTTCCACCTGGTGAACTTGAGTTTTATTGCCTTTTTTGTTGTTGTATTTAGATGATAAAGATTGTTTCATATGGCAACTTTGTGACATAGATCAGACAGATGTTAAAGCTTGATTATGGGAAAGTCTCTTTGAACATTTTCTTACTCTCTGGAGAGAGATTTAGCGCAATTTATTTTCATAACTAAAAGCCTAATTTAATGACATTATTTTGGCTATCAATGCCCTATTATACTGTAGAGCTGGGAGGCTAGGTCCTACTGTTTTGGATAAGACCTATTTACGCTTCTCAGTGTTGTAAAAAATATAGGCATGAAGTGAATACCAATGGCACACCATTATTCTGAGCTGAATTCTATAGCTTGCAATACCATCTATTTAAAAGTGTGTCCCTGATTGTCGCTTTCCAGGTGCTGGAAGCACGGCTCTTCACTATGCTGCATGTGGTGGAAATCCACAATGTTGTCAAGTATGTTTCAATCCAAGAAAATTGTGAAACTGAATGAGTTACGTTTATGCTGAATCTTTATCATGTTCATATGTGCTGTGATTCAGATTTTGATTGCCAGGGGTGCCAGTTTGACTACTGAAAATGCAAACGGGTATGCTTCTAACATCTTTAGTTTTCCCTTATGCTCAGTGTACATAATAATTTAGTGATTTGCAAGCGAAATCTCTTTGCATCTTGCAGCAATGATACTGTTTCGTCTTTACAACCAGGTATAAAAAACCCTAACGGTTAAATGTCTTCCTTTACCAGATGTTATTTTGTTCACCCTACTTATTTAGTGTTCGTGCAGAGAGAGTAGGGTGGGGAGCAGAATTCGGGATTTTATAATGGTTTAGGATGTAATGATTTTGGGTTGGAAACCATTGGACATGTCTTTCAAATAAAACCATCTTAACAAATTGGCATTGAAATTATATAGGATAAGAATTTAATGCTCATAAAACTGACAAATCTGAGGGCAGATTAATGTGATGACACTGATGTCAATGGACATCGGGTGCTGACTAAATGAATTTTAGACGTTGTAATGCATTGCTTTCCCATCCTTAACTTGAAACCCTACTTAAACTAAAATATGAGAAGTGCCTATTTATGACTGCTTTGTATTGTGAGAGATCAGTTGTGAAGGCTGTTAACTTTAAATCACTAACATCTTTACTAATGTAGAAGGGAAATATTAGAAATTTCACTGAGTTTATACTTTGGCTTCTGGGTAAATTGTTTCTTGGAATATGTTAGGATAATCAACCTTTTCTGGCTCCTCCACTTTTAATGTATTTTACCTTGGAATTTCCTCTACTCACGTGTCCTTCACAAACTGATAACAGCTGTTAGAATGTAGGTCTGGCTTTGCCAATGTCAGTCGTGAGGATGAGCACTCTTTAGGCGCTCTTTAGAAGAATTTATTGGTTGCTTCACCTTATACACCTATGTTCCTTGTGTTGCATTATCCTTACATGACCTTGGGAAATAACAATTATTTTCAATAGTAGTAAGATCAGAATCTTTGATTAATCTATACTTATTATTAAGTCCACATGCTGAAAATAAAATACTTCTCAAGCATAACATAATTAGTTTTTAAGATAAGTAAAATCTAGTTCCATTTTGGAATTATGTCATTTCAATGATGGATCTGTACTTTAAAATTTAGGGAGTAGCAAATGTCCTGTACTGTTAGCTGTCCATTTGCCCCATTATTTTATGGATTCTGTTGAGATAAACCACATCATTGTGTTGACTTACCTCTGGTTTTCTTTCGTTTGGTTCAAGGTGGACTCCTTTAATGGTTGCTCGTTCATGGCACAGAAATGAACTTGAGGTGATTCTTACCACACAGCAAGAAAACCAGTCTCAAATATGTTCTTCTCCATATCTATCTATTCCCTTTATGAGCATTGTCAAAATTGCCAGGTCAATACAGTTTGTCATATTTTGTTGCCTTCTTTACAGTAATGCATTGACATATGCAATATTCTGTGACTTGTATCCTCAAAGTATAACCCCTGAATTTTACACTTGTGTCTAAACTACAAGGTCTTTCAAAACTTCCCGTGAAACTTTGTTTCACTTTTATTCTCTTTTTGTGTGATAACATCTTGCCTGGCTGATAATGTGGCTTTCAATGAAGTTCGAAATTAGCAACTGCTATCAGGGTGACTTTAGCAAAAATGTGGACCCTAGAAGCACTGAAGGATAAAACTTTTGCACATGATGGTAAACCACAACACTTGTTGTGGAACTCTTGTATTTCAGATTGAGTTCCATGTAAGAAATCACATATATCACGAAGTTTTCTTCATGATCATTTCGAGGCTAGGCATCTCATTTGGATTTATGTAAACTAATGGTTTGTTTCCAAGCAAAATGGTTAATTCCATGATCATGGAATGTTAAGCTATCCTTTGTTGGGATCCTTTGCAGAGAATGTGGATGGAGGAACAATGATTCCCTTCCTACATGTGATGATACATGTGTTGTTTGTCTGGAAACAAAATGCACAGTTGCTGCGGAAGGTATGTTACTGACAGTTGCCAATAGCTTCCACTTTTCTATCATGTTCTTTATTGCTTTCTTTAAATTGCTGGAACTAATATTGTCAAACTGAAATTGTGAAAGTAAAATTATGGGAAAAAAAGTGGTCAGTTATTTGATCATATAGTAAATGTTGTGGATTTGAGACCTAAGAGCTATCACTTCATCAAGAAAATCTGGAGGGTAGAACTTCAATAATTTTTTCAGTTTCACCCCCCCCCCCCCAGCTCACACATATTTTTCATGGGTATTTCTTTTTATGAAGGAGCAAGCAAATCAAATTTTGTCATTTTAGGACCAACACCTCGCTTCTCCAAGCTTGTGTTTCTGGATTCACCCAAGTGGTGGTGTGAGCTGGACGCTCGGTGCCATTTTTTGGCTTAGTAAAGAGTGATGTTCGGGTGTGATATTATATAGAGCAGTAGTGGCCAGATAGCGATAGGGGTGGTCTGTCACGATCATGTATGTTATTGTTGGTGGTTGGGATTAAATTTACTATGTATTCTTAGTGTGCTCCCTGTGTACTTCAACTGAATAAACCTGCCATTTATAAATATATGTACACCACATAAAGCAATATGTTGTGCAGGCTGTGGACATGAATTCTGCACGAGATGTGCTTTATATCTCTGCTCTACAATCTGTATCTCAACTGTCGCTCAAGGTCCAACAGGGTCGGTCGCCTGGCATAGTTTCATTTGTCAAGCTTCCGGGAACAAAGGCAATGGTTAAAGCTATTTCCAGAACAAGTTTTTCCCTATCATTTTGTACATGTACGGGTGAAGAACCAGATTTCCCTTCATTGAAAACCCCACTTCGCAAGCCTGATTTTCAGTGCTCCAAAGTTTCCCCTCCTTCATCTTCGTTCCGTTCTTTAAGTTGCCGCAAGTTCCCATCTATGAATTTCAATCCTAGCCGTTGCATGGGAACTTCAGATACAACTCCTTTAATCCCATGTACTACTGATCTGAACCTGCGTGAATGCCAAGTCAGGTGTTCGAGATCAAGAATTAGGCGATCAACTTCCAACCCAGGAAATGGGTGCTAACGTTTTGAGAAATATTGTTTTCATGATTATTTTTTTCCCTCCCGTTTTTTGCATTAATAATGCTGCTTCAGTCAATCTTTCCCTATTGGACACTTTATTTTTTGCTGATAGGGTGGACCAAAACAGTGGAACATTTCAATTAACATGGAGTTGGTTATCTATGATAATAGTTTATTAGCTATTTTATCTTGATCGTTATTGGTAGGTATTTTTTTGTACCATGTACTTGCCTAATTGTTTGCTTTAGATTATGGTTTTTTTTATTTTAGTCAATGAATACAGAATTTAATTGTATGCATATATTTCATTTTACTTATGCATAGAAAATTTTAGGAAGGTGAAGTTATTTTAATGATAAAGTTGTGAACAGCATATCTTTAACCTGTATATATATATAAAGAAACTGTCAAGACATCTGTTCGGGCAAATAATGTATTTTTTTTATGAGCTCTTTCCAAAACTCTTTTTTTAGATAAAATTCTTTATTTTTATTTATGCATTTCTTTCTTTTTTTTACAAAGATAACAACTTTTGAATTCATATTATGGTTTATTAAATAAAAAGTTATCATAATATAATAAGCAAGTTTCAACTAAAAAAAAGTTCATGTATAATTATTCATAAAACAATTGCTAATAAATGTATAGTAGTATTTGAAAACTATGGTATAATTCTATAAATATTACAATATAATAGTTATTATTTATTGAAAAAAAAATATTTTATAATATAAATAATAAAAAAAAATAAAAAAATGAATAATAGAGCCAAGCCTTAAAAAATTTTAAAAAAAAAGCGTTTTTGAAAAACATTAATTTTTTTTTATTTTAGATTAAAGTTTTTGGTGTTTTTAGATTATTTTCATATGTTGATGTCAAATATTATTTTTTAAAATAACAAAATCTTATTTTGATGCATTTTTAAACAAAAAAACACTTTAAAAAACAACCACAAATACACTCCCAAACAGGCATAGAGTCTTAGTGGGGGAGGACAAGCCCCATCCATATACATGAGATTGGAAGGGTAGGTTGTATGACTGGTTTTTTTTTTTTTTTTTCAAAGAAAAAAGAGTGTCATTCCTTAAAACAATTTTTAGCTATTTCTAATGATTGAAAAAATGAGTTTTAAATTCTGACTTTCAAAACCTGATTTTCAACTTATTTTGATCTAAAAATATCAAAAATATTTTACTAAAACCTCCATATCTCATAACTTTAAGTAGTTTTAAAACTCAAAATTAAATTAAATTAATTTTTTTAGAATTCAATCTACTTTTTAGAAATGATTTGAAGGCTAAAACCACTTTCATTGAAATTCGATCTTATAGACGAACTTAGTGACACTAAATAGACATTTGTTTTTGCGAAAATATGGATGTGCAAAGGGTTTATCTCTCCTCTCCCTCAATAACACCCTTTTTCTTCTCTTTCAACTGTAATGGAAATGAAGTCTTATGACCAAAATGTAAAATCTAAAAATTATAGAGACTAAAAAATTGTTCGTGAGAAAATATTAGTGCAATAAAAATCTTACAACTCAAACTTTAACTTATAATTGGAGGAGCTTGAGTGCTAAGAAAAAAAGAATTATAGGCCAATCTTGTAGCTCGAAAGTACATTATTGTCACTATGGAAGACAAGCCTAATTGATCACACAATTGGATGACCATTTGGGGGCATTTAGTTACCTAACAGGATGAGTTTTCCTCAAGCATGTAGACTCTAATAGATGAGAGAGAGGCTTTAAGAAGGGAAGCACTAGGCTTTTGAAACCTTGCATTATCATATGCATATTGAAGATACCAATAATCATTCCATAAGGTTAAGGGGCATAACTCCACATGTAACATAGAGTTGATCAATTTTAAAAGAGAAAATCATACACTATTTTGGTTAGATTGGAGATTACATTAATAAGGTTATAGTATATCCTAGTTCAAGGTTATAGTATATCCTAGTTCAAGGTTATGATAAGAAAGAGTAAAGTAACTTTGTTTAGGACAACAATTTTCATAAAAAGTTTGTATTATATTAAGCAAGCTTTATAGTTTCTTAGATTAATAAAAAAAAAACTTATCACACCTTTAGATGTTTGATGGCTTGCTTGATATTTGATGCTTGGTATATGTTGTATCTTAAAAAATAAGAAGTTAGAATATATAAATTATAATTTTAAGGACTTAATTATAATTTTAGAAGCCTCAATTGAAGACCTAATTGCCAAGAAATGGGTTCTTTGGAGAACTTGGGTGTTAATTAAATGAAATCAAAGTTTAGAGACCCAAATTAGACTTGGAAAGGCTAAATTGGTGAAATTAAAGACTTAATTGAATAAAAGTCAAAGTTTGATGAGTAATTAAGGACTTAATTGAACAAACCTGAGATCAATGGCCAATCCGTAAAAGACACGTGATTTTAAAGACTTGAATTAACAAAATTAAAGACCCAATTAAAGAAAATTAAAAGTTTATTAACTAATCAAAGACTTAATTGAATAAATCAGAAACCAAGAACTTAAGTGAAAAAACACTTATATCTAAAGGATAAAATTGAATTTAGTAGGGGGTGAAATTGCACAGAATTAAGAGTTTAAGAGTAATGAGGAGCACAATTAAACAAGTTTGGAAGGGTAAGGAATAAATTGAATATTTATAAATCCCAAATCAAAGAACCCTAATTTTTAGAGATTAGTCAACATAGCACTCTTTTGCAAACATTGCACACCTTCATCTGTGAATTTTAACTAATCAAAAAGGCATTTGAAGTTAAACAAGTTTGGAAGGGTAAGGAATAAATTGAATATTTATAAATCCCAAATCAAAGAACCCTAATTTTTAGAGATTAGTCAACATAGCACTCTTTTGCAAACATTGCACACCTTCATCTGTGAATTTTAACTAATCAAAAAGGCATTTGAAGTAGTCAATTGTGGTGTTTTCAGCCATCTTTGTGGTTGAAACCACTACCATTCAACTAAAAAGCATCCTCTTTATAACCCTATTACCATGAAATCAAGTGTTTATATCTCATATTCTTCATTAATCATCTCAAAATCTTATCCTTAATCAACCTTCACTACTTGTTCAAATCAAAATATAATTACGTTGACACCTTTAAGCATACAGATAGGGAGCTACAAACCTCCAAATCAAGTAAAAAAAGATCCAATAGAAAGGTATTCACCCCATTTATCAAACTCAAGTGGTCTCAAGCAAAGATAACATTTAAGCTACTTAAATGAGGTTATAAAAGTGATAAATGTAGTTAATCTTGACTGAGACACCTACCTATATAGATACCCAACTCCCTCTATGCTCACACTTAAAAACCCTTTAGAGAGCCCTTATCAATGATATAATATCATTTCTTTAAGATCAAAAGGTTAAAAAAACACCTTTCATTTATATCCAAGTTGTTATAAAACCATTTGAATTCAAAACCAGAGATATATGATAAAATCAACAAGGTTTTAGTTTGATGGAACCTTAACAAACTCGTCTAGAACCTCTGGTTTAGCCAATAAAGGGAGAGGTAATCAACAAGGAAGGTAAAGAAAAAGAGGGAAAAAGAATTTTGGTTAAATGTTGATGTTTTGGACAGAAAGGCATTGGAATTCAATCTTTGCTTGAAGTTTACAAAGCTAAGTACATCCTTGTAAAACTTGAAGGTGGAGTTAATGAGGCCTGCCAGATTGATTCATTCTTTTATTTGAATGGATAATGTTAATATATTTGAATTTTAGCTTTAGTATGCTATAATTGTTTAGTTCAAAATCTACCTACCATGGCTAATAGCTGTTAATGTTTTGACATTTTTAACTTATGCATGTTTCTAAGTCTTTGAGTTGTGTTTAGCCTTAGAAAGTGGTAAAATATAGTTTTTATAGCTTGATTTGGTTAAACTTGTTTAATGATTTGAATTGACAATATAGTTAGATGTATGATTCTGACTCTTTTTTGTTTATGCTTAGTTCGCACTATTTTACAATCATGTTGGTAATTAGTAATGTGGTATGTGGAAACTAAAAGTGCATGAGCTTGAGGCCTAAAGTGGTCATTCTAGGTCGACAATTCTTCTAGGTTTTCTGGCATTTTCTAGGCATTGTTCCTGATATTCATTCAAAGAATATTGTCTTATGTGTTAGTTTTAGGTTTTATTTTGATTCAACTCTGGTTCCTTCATGTTTGTGTACCATCGTTAGTAAACAATATAATATCTATATGTATTAATAATATATTTTTGAAAGTTTTAATTCTAGAGTTTAGGTTTTATTCAAAACTCATTTTTGTCAATTTGTGATGCTTGAGTGATAATTAAAATCAATAGACCCGTGATTCCTCATGTATACGTGATCACGAACATAGTCATGTCTTTTGTTGCTTGAAAACTGGTTTGATTTGACATTGATGTTACTGGTTTCTTGATGAATGTTCTTCATATTCTTTGGTTTTATATGTTTGATCTATTTTTGTTTTTAAAAAAAATAGTTTTTATATTTTTGTTAAAGTTTAATATGTTTTGGTTTTATTTGTTTTTTGGGTTGTTTTTGGGTTAATCTTACCGAGTCAACTCAGTAAGGTCAATTAGTCGATCAATTTGGTCGAGTTGACCTATTCAGATTTAACCTAATTGAGTAGACTTAATCAACCTAATTGATTTGACCCACTTTTAAGGGTTTGTTTGGTTTTCTATTTTTTTGCTATTTTTTTTTTTGCTTAAAGGTGTGTTTGACAAACACTCCCTTAAACCTATTTTGGTAGTTTTTATTTCTATGTTAAAAGTGGTTTTGCCAAACATGGTTTTATAAAATATAAAAATAAATAAATACAATTACAAAAAACAATCTATTAATGTGTTACATACAACTAAATATCTAAAAAATAAATTCAATGTTTTCTAAAAATAAGCTTTTTTAGAGTTTTTGCATATGTCTCGCTATTTTAGTAATGAGTTTATTAAATCTATTAGAATTTAATAAATATTTTAAAAAATTCAATCTTCTCTTAATTCATGAGTGTCATAACCCAATTTTAGGTTATTCCCTAAATCTATCCAAAATAAAAAAGTAAAAAATAAAAGGGGATAGTGTCGGCAGAAAAATCAAGGTGAAAATTTTGGATATTTCTGAGAGCTCGATCGTACCTTTTTTGTGCCCAGAAATGAAGGAAAATACAAATTCAAGGCTAAAGTAATTTATTGTAGGATAAATCTGCGTAAAAATTAAGTCAAAAAATATAATTATATTTTTGTGGGCCAGTTTGATTTAATCGTTGACCAATTTAAAAGTGTAATAATGTTTGAGAATTAATTTAGGGTCCAATTGAAGGATTTAATTAAGTGCAAGGACTTGATTATACCTTTAATTGGTCAAATTAATTTTATTAGGGGCTTAATCAATGAAAAATCAAGTTCTTGAACTTAATTCGGGTTCAATTGATAAGAATGGAATTTTCAGAGATCAATTTGAATTTTTCCAAGCCAATTATGCGAAATCGGGGGCCAAATCGAACAAATTGAGAGTCGAATGGTCGATTGAGGGTTAAATCGCACAAATCAGAAATCAAGGACCAAAATAAAAAAGGCGCGCAAAGCTAAGTCTGGTATTGAAATTCTGACAAGGGTGTAATTAAACAAAATCATAAGTTTAAATCCAATTAGAACAATTACAAATTGAAGGACCAAACTGCACTTACACCTCCCAAAGCAGCAGATAGTGCACGCCATCGCCTGCACCGCTGCCGTCAGGCCGCCTGCATTATCGCCAACAATATACTTTCAGGCATGTTGCCGCAAGAGGTGACCCACCGTTGCAACGGTTACCTCCTGTGCCTATAAATACGTAGAAGCCATGCACGAAGGAAAGGTGGAGGAGAAAATATTTTACGTAGAGAGGAGAGAGCAGAACAGAGAGAATTCACGTAAAGAGCTGAACGGAGAGTAGGAGAATTACGTAGAGAGGAGGAAAATTTACAGGGAATTCACGAACAAAGAGGGGAATACACAAAACATAGATGATTTTTTTTTAGGTAACAGAGGAGATAGAGCAGAATCACGTAGATAGAAGGAAAATGTATAAAGGTGACACCCGAGATTAGGAACCAGCGATGATCCCTCTTCATCCCCCTCATCTCAGCGTCATCTCTCTCGGTCAGCCCAACCTCTCTCGGTCAGCCCAACCTCTCTCTCACTAAAACCAGGCAAGGCAGCGCCTCTCTCTCTCCTTCCTCCAGTAGCAACTCCAGCCAACCCAATGTCTCTCTCTCTTCACCAGCAACTCCACCTCCACACTAGCAATCCAGCCACCTCCTTCGGCCAAGCAACAAGAGCAGCCCCAGCAACAACAACAAAAACTGTCACCTTCTGACGCCCAATCCGGCCACCACAGGCCACCATTTACGACGCCACCATGACATGAAGAACCACCTTGACCTATTCTACCCAACGGTATTAACAGGTACGCCATTCATCACACTCTAAAATTTGACTGTTCATCGTCTTCGTTGCAGTTGCATGTGAGGAGGAGTGAATTAATTCACTCCCCCCCCACTGTAATTGCATGGACAGTGGGCTGGTCGGGCCAGGCTTGGTGTTCGGCCTGACCCCCTAGTAAGGTGGGCTTCCAACCCGTCTAGGCTAGAAGCCCAGTCCAGATGAGATCTGGGTTGCCAGCCACCTGGGCTGAAAGCCCAGACCGAAGTGGATGGGGTGGGCAGTGTCGCGACGGCAATTTTTTTTTAACGCTTCGCGCCCCGCCGTTCCCCGGGATTTGGGTTACTAGGAACCTAGTGGTCTGCGAGAGTCTTGGGTAAGGGGACTTGTTGTGCAAGGGGAAGACGCATCACCCCCAGTGCACCCTACCTAAGGCAAGCTGCATTGTTGTTTGATTGTTTTTCCTAAGTTTGATTTTTTTTTGTCTTTTCTAAAGTTCGACGTAGATCTCTCTTCGTGAGAGAATCTCTACCTCGTTAGGAGTTTGAAAGACTAAAAAAGAATTTTACACTGCATTGAAAAAACATTTTTTTTTGTTTGCGGGTATACTTTACAATGTAATTTTACACCGCAATAAAAGAAAATCTTTTTTAGTATCTCCAAGTGTACTTTACAATGTAATTTTACACTGAGATAGCTAAAACAAAAATAATTTTTTTATTTTTTTGATATTTTGGCCAAATTCCAAAGGATAATCATAAACCGGTTACGATATCCAATTTTCATTTTAAATATGAGAAAGATGAAACACATTTTTTATGAAAAATAAACATGAACAAATCTTGGAATTCGGCCGTATGCACGAAAACAAATACATTTTTTTGTTTTTTTTAATAATATTTTTTGATTTTTTTAAATAATAAAAAATAAAAATTTCGGGCTGGGCCTAGCCCACCCAAATGGGCCGGCCCATCAAAGGGCCCACTATCACAGACTTGGGCTGGTGAGCTGGACCCGGCCCAGCCAACTGGGCTGGGCCGAGAGCATTCCAGCCCGCCCCGAGCAAATTTTTACGCTGCATGAATTAAAGTGGTGGTCGGCCGACCACCACGAGAGGCTCACCTGCCACTGCCGTCGGGTAGAGGAGATCGAGGTGGTTCTTCCTGTCGTGGTGGCGTCCGAAACGGAGGCCCGTGGTGGCCGGAATGAGCTCTCGAAGCTGCTGGACTGATGCTCGATGGGGCTGTCTCTGCGTCGTCCCCGTTGCTGGAGCTGGCTGAAGGTCACGGTTGGGTCGGTTTTGTGGAGGAGGAGCTCACGGTGGTGAGGGGAAGAGAGGGCTGGCTGCTGTCGTGATTGTGGCTGCTTCTAGTTGAGAGAGAGAGACAGCGTCGAAGAGAGAAATGAGATTTACAGTGGAGAGGAGAGAGGTGCTGCGACGTCGGGAGAGGGATAGAGGATTGTCGCCGGAGCTGATGAAGATGAGCTGAGGGAGACGGAGTTTGTTCTTGAAAATGGTGGTTGTTGGCTGGAGGTCACCGGAGCTGGTGAAGGGCTGCTGGTGCCGGGGAAGAAGATGCAACGGTCCCCCTTCTTTGTTTTCCCTGTCCGTCTGTGTGTCTCTGTGTGTGTTTTTTATTTGTGTTTCCCATTTGCAACGATGGTCTCTCCTTTGTGTATTTCTCCTCCCCTTTCATCAGTTTTCAGCCTCCAATTTATAGGCAAAAGAAGGCATGACACGGCAAGGAGGTGTTGTCCGAGTATGGGCCATTGAGTGTTGCAGGAGAGAAGTGGACATGGCTGCAATATGGGTGCAGCATGGTGAAGCATGGCCAACCATGGCTGTCGGCAGATTTTTTTTTTTTTTTTTTGAAATAAATGGGTTGCGACAAAAAAAGAATTTTTCGATGGGAAAAACCAGGAAGAACGATGTTTTTTTGTTCAATTTTGGCTTCCGATTTCACCCGAAAAAGTTTCGTAACCGAAAATTTCAATCTTCTCAATTAAAACCCAAATTAGACTTCCAAACTTAATTTCTCATCAATTAAGCCCTTAATAAAATTAATTTGACCCATTTAAAGTATAATTAAACCCTTACGCTTAATTAAATCCTTCAATTGGGCTTTCAATTAATTCCGAAATCATAATTACATTTTAAATTAGCCGACGATTAAATCGTATTGGCCCATAAAAATATAATTATGTCTTTCGACTTAACTTTTATGCAGATTTATCCAATAATGAATTATTTTAGCTTTGAATCTGCATTTTCCTTCATTTCAGGGTAAAAAAAGGTACGATCGGGCTTTTGAAAACGTCAAAAATTCCCACCTTGATTTTTCAGCCGACACCAGCCCCTTTTATTTTATTTTTGTTATTTTTTGGTACATTTTGGGGAATAACCCAAAAATTAGGTTATGACAGTTGCCCCCCTCTTTACAATGCTTACGACTAAAGTCTTGTAAAAGACTTTAGATAGTAAGCGTTGTAAAGAAAAAAAATGAGAATAAGGGCTATAAAGCGCACTCAGAAAGGAATGATAAGATAGGGCTAGAAAGCGCACTACCTAGGAATTGGGGTCGAAGGAGGATACTCAAAAAGGATGGAAGATGGTGATGTCTGTGAATGATACAGGAAAATGGTCTCATTGTAATGGGTGACCTACCCAGGTGAAAAATGGTGAAGATGGTCTCCTTGTAATGGGTGACCTACCCAGATGAAAGATGATGAAGATGGTCTCATTGTAACGGGTGACCTACCCGGGTGAAGGATGGTGAAGACAGTCTCATTGTAATGGGTGACCTACCCAGGTGAAAAATGGTGAAGATTTCATGGGATGAACGATAGGGCTAGAAAGCGCATTACTTAGTTGATGATTGAGGGTTAGAAAATGCACTGAAAGATGAAGGAAAAATAGGGCTGGAAAGCACACTTTTCACATTGATGGTCGAGGGTTGGAAAACGCACTCGAAGATGAAGGGGAAAATAGGGCTGGAAAGCGCACTATTTTAATTGATGGTCGAGGGTTGGAAAATGCACTCGAAGATGAGGGGAAAATAGGGCTGGAAAGCGCGCTATTTTAATTAATGGTCGAGGGTTGGAAAACACACTCGAAGATGAGGGGAAGATAGGTCTGGAAAGCGTACTGTTTTAATTGATGGTCGAGGGTTGGAAAACGCACTCAAAGATGAAGGGGAAAATAGGGCTGGAAAGCGCATTATTTTAATTGATGGTTTGAAAACACACACGAGAAGGAAGAAAAATAGGGTTGGAAAACACACTATTTTAGCTTATGGTTAAGGGTTAGAAAACGCACTTAAACAAGGAGGATAGGGATGGAAAACGCACTATCTTAATTGGTAGTTGAGGGTTGGAAAACTCACTCAAATGAGAGGAAAGAAATGGCTAAGAAGCGCACGATCCTAATTGATGGTTGAGGGTTCACCTAAATTCTGGAAAGAGATAGGGCTAGAAAGCATGCTATCTGAGTTGGTTGATGGCTAAAAAGCTCACTCAAATAAGGAAAGGGATAGGGTTGAAAAACACTATATTTGTTCTGAGGAAAGGCTCGCAAGCGCTCAAGGAAGTGAAAGTGGTAAGGGCTCAAAGGCGCACACAAAAATGATGAGCAGAGGTTTGTAAATTACAATCCCTCCAAAACATTTTTTGGATTCCTAATGGGATAATGCAATGCATGGTGACACCCAAAATCAAGAAACAAATAAAGTTGAAAAGCATGCTCAAAGAAATGAGAGGTGAAAGCTTGAAAGCGTGCACACAAAATGATGAATGAAGGTTCGTAAATTACAATCCCTCCAAAATATTTTTTAGATTCTCAATGTGGATGCAATGCATGATGTCACCCAAAATTCGAAAAAAGATAAAGCTGAAAAGCATGCTCAAGGAAATGAGAGAGGTGAAAGCTTGAAAGCGTGCACACAAAATGATGAATGAAGGTTCGTAAATTACGATCCCTCCAAAACATTTTTTAGATTTTCAATGGGGATGCAATGCATGATGACACCCAAAATCAAGAAAGAGATAAAGCTGAAAAGCATTCTCAAAGAGGTAAGAGCTTGAAAGTGTGCACACAAAATGAATGAAGGTTCATAAATTACGATCCCTCCAAAACATTTTTTAGATTTTCAATGAGGATGTAATGCATGATGATACATGTATACTTACCTGAGAGATATAGGTCCCCTGTCTTCTTCTTGGCCTTCCTTTCCCAGGGTTTGGACTCTGTCTTTGATGGCTTCTCGCTTTTGCTTACTCGAGCCGCAACTTAAGATTTTGACCACTGGAGATGATAGTTTTTCCATATCAACATGCCCCCCGAGTTTGATCCATATTCTTTGAAAAGGAATTATGGAGTCAGCTTCATGATTTTGACCACTAGAGATGATAGATCTTTCATATCAACATGCCCCCCTGAATTTGATCCAGATTCTTTGAAAAGGAATGATGGAGCCAACTTCAATTGCATTTTAGATTGCCCTTAGCCTGGTCATGTCCCACAAGTGTTTTAGGCTCAAGTGTTTGCAGGAAGGGGTTGGTTATTTGCAAAGATGGTGTTTTCATGTGGGATTTTGGAATTTCAAAGTCATTCCAAGCACAAAAACCATTTTGATTGCCGCAGTCGAGTCATGTCACACCAGTGTTTTAGGCTACGAGTGTTTGCAAAAAATATTTTCATGCAAAACTTTTGGAATTTCAAAGTCATTCCAAGCACAAAAACCATTTTGATGTTTGTTTAACAAACTTGTTCTCGAAAGAATTCAAGTGATCTCATTGTTATGTTTTATGTTGACTTTGACAAGAATGTGAAATGATATTTGCAAGTCTCGTATATCAGGAAGGCTTCGATCAGGTTGTGTGAAACATTTGTAAGGATTGTTTCAAATGGAAAAGCATTGCTTATCGACCCAGATAACCCGTATTTGATCAGAAAGGGCTTTATTAGGCTTGTAACGTAGGCTTAGGTTACTGGCTACGAAAAAAAAAATATTTGTAGGCTCAAAAAGTGTTTAAAGGTTTTTTAGACTAAGGATCACTTAGTGCTTACTCTTAGAACTTCATTTAGCCCTCATGATTGATTTTCATAGTGACCTAGCATGCCCCCCAGTGTTGGTTTGGGATTTGACCTTAACATGCCCCCCGGTATTTGTTTGGGCTTTTTCATTGGTATTTGGCACTAATGTTGTGCTGACTTGACATGCCCCCAAGTATTTGTTTGGGCTTTTTCATTGGTATTTGGCACTAACGTTGTGCTGACTTGACATGCCCCCTAGGTATTTTGTTTGGGCTTTTTATGTTGGGTTTTTAGTACTACCAAAATGTTGAATTAATTTGCTATAGTGTACTAAAACCCTTTTTATGTTTATGCCCCTCAACTTTGTTCGGGCGTCACTTGTCATTGAGGACTGTTTTGTAATAGTTTTTTTTTTTTTTTTTTTGCATTTGCCCCAAGTGTAGGGTGTGATCCTCGTCAGGGTTAATTATCAAGAAAATAAAATTATTAGGCTCAAATAGGGACTGCAAAGGATATTTGAGATTTTGTGAAGGCATATCAAACATGGTCTTTCCTCATTTCAAAAACATGCAATCTGAATCAATAAGCTTTGCTTTTCCATATGAAACAAGTTTTTGATTATTTTTTTTTTATTATTTGTTTGGCTAAGAGATTAGCTTTATTATGTGGGTTTTGGTGGTATGAGATCACCTTTCAATGAAATCCTTTGAATTCCCAGAACACATTTGTTAAACAAACATCAGATTGACATTTCTTTTCGTACTAGACTTTGATTTGCCAAAAATCTTTATGAAATCATGGGATCATGTATACTTTGGATGAAAGGGTTTGTGTTATTTAGGCAGGAAAGCGAGAACACATCATAAACACAAGAGAATACATGATCATTGAAAAGGAAGGTTTGCTTAACAACAAAAAGGTCCATGTCATTAAAAGCAAGATTACCGACAAGTCAAAACATAATGTCCAAACATGACCAAAACAAGAAGAAAAAAGGAGAAATCATGGAAGTAAACTTTATCAACACAAAAGCTTTTGTTGATTTCACTTTCCATGGTGCGAACACTTGGTACCCCATCTCCGTAAAGCTTAATTGGATGCAGGATCTGGATTTCCTCTACCCTGCTTTAATCAAATGCTATCCACCCTACTTTGATCAAATGCATGAGTCTCTTCTTGAAAGCACCACAAGTGTGAATGCTATGTCCCGCAGCACCAGCATGGTACTCGCAGGTGAGGTCGGGTTTGTACCAAGCAGGGTAAGGCGACTGCAAAGGTGCCTGAGGTTCAGGAGCTATTTTCCCCATGCTTATCAACTTTTGATACATCTCATTTAAAGGCAATGGTAGCGGAGGTATATGTTCTTGAGTTTTCTGGTAATTTCTTTTAGGGAAATTTTTAGATGGATCTTTGGCTTGAAGATTGATGTTAGCAATTTCGGATGAAGGGTTATGGTAGTTTTGGAATTGGTTATTCCTACCCTTGTAGTCGTCTTCAAAATGTTCAACATCTTTTCTTTTGCCTTCAAAGCCATTTTTCTCCACATGCGCGAGAATTCTCCCACTTCGGATTCCCTGCTCTATCCTCTCTGCCACGGCTACAACATCTGTGAATTGTTGTGCTGAGCTGCCCATTAAATGTTCGTAATATGGAGCTCTTAGAGTGTTGGCAAATAATGTCACCATTTCTTTATCCAGAAGCGGGGAATGTACCTGTGCAGTGAGATCTCTCAATCTCTGAGAATATTCCCTTATGCTTTCTCTGTTCGTCTTTTCCAAGTTGGACAAAGTTATCCTGTCAGGAGCAATATCCATGTTGTACTTATATTGCTTGATGAAAGCATCTACCAAATCTTTCCAGCTACGGATCCTAGTGTTATCTAGTCTTATGTACCAATTCAAAGCTGCCCCACCCAAACTGTCTTGGAAGAAATGCATAAGCAATTTTTCATCATGCACTACTTCTGCCATTTTGTTACAGTATGATTTTAGGTGAGTGACGGGGCATTGTGTCCCAGTGTACTTGATAAAGTCAGGAACACGAAACTTTTTTGGTATCACAACATTAGGGACTAGACACATTTTTGCAGCTTGTACTAAGTCATATAGGTTCACCCCTTCAATGGCCCTTATCCTAGCCTCCAATGTCGCCATCTTATCTTGGTTGATACCCTCTGATGTTGTTATAACTGTTGGGGTTGCGGCAGGTGCTGGCGCTGCTGATTGTACAACTGCTGGATTTTGTTCTGGATCCTGAACCATTTCTCCTGTCACCTCTTCATGGTGATTCATTGCTTGTGCTTGAGCAGCCGCTACGGGTCTAGTTGAAGGACCCTCGCCAGAGGTATTTCTCAGTGCTTGCTTGAGTAAGCTGGTAAGACTAGCCATGCTAGCTTTCAAAGAATCCAATTCGTCTTGAAAATGAGCATTACGGTTTGCACACTCATCGTCCTCCATATTTCTCTGCGGGAGTCGAGTGGTAGGAGCTCTACGGGGACCTATATTTTGACCTGTCGATATAATGTTATACAATGATGGATGCAAATGGATGCAAATGTATGTACACATCAGGTGAATTATTAGAGAGTTTGCACCTAAAGACAAGTTCTAAGTCATTACATGAGGGGTAAGCTTTCTATCTGGTCATAAAAGGTCTATGAACTGCCCAGTGACCGCCTTACATGAAGGTGGTATGGCGGTTTACAAGAAATAGTTGGGCCACGATGTGACCGCCATTATCGAGTAAACACTCAGTTCATAGTTGGATGTTTCACGAATCTGAACCCCGACTAAAAGTCATGAGGCAGACCGCTAGTCCCCACCTAACCTAGAATTTGGTTTATTCACGAAATTGAAATGCATGATGCCAATAATTCAAGCTCAATGTTATGCATGAGTTGCAAGTAAAATAGATGCTAAAGCAGTAAAAATGCATGTTAAAGCAGCAAAAATGCGAGCAAAAATAAATTGAGAAATAAACAATCAAACAAACAATGCTCAGTCCAGCGATGTCCCCAGCGGAGTCGCCATCTGTCGCGACGGCAATTTTTTTTTAACGCTTCGCGCCCCGCCGTTCCCTGGGATTTGGGGAGACAACGACGCGCGGTGAAAATGGGGTTGTTTATAGCCGTAATATTTACGACTATAATTCTAAGGAGTTGCCACCTAGTATTAAGGTTACTAGGAACCTAGTGGTCTGCGAGAGTCTTGGGTAAGGGGACTTGTTGTGCAAGGGGAAGACGCATCACCCCCAGTGCACCCTACCTAAGGCAAACTGCATTGTTGTTTGATTGTTTTTCCTAAGTTTGATTTTTTTTTGTCTTTTCTAAAGTTCGACGTAGATCTCTCTTCGTGAGAGAATATCTACCTCGTTAGGAGTTTGAAAGACTAAAAAAGAATTTTACACTGCATTAAAAAAACATTTTTTTTTGTTTGCGGGTGTACTTTACAATGTAATTTTACACCGCAATAAAAAAAAATCTTTTTTAGTATCTCCAAGTGTACTTTACAATGTAATTTTACACTGAAATAGCTAAAACAAAAATAATTTTTTATTTTTTTGATATTTTGGCCAAATTCCAAAGGATAATCATAAACCGGTTACGATATCCAATTTTCATTTTAAATATGAGAAAGATGAAACACATTTTCTACGAAAAATAAACATGAAAAAATCTTGGAATTCGGCCGTATGCACGAAAACAAATACATTTTTTTGTTTTTTTTAATAATATTTTTTGATTTTTTTAAATAATAAAAAATAAAAATTTCGGGCTGGGCCTAGCCCACCCAAATGGGCCGGCCCATCAAAGGGCCCACTATCACAGACTTGGGCTGGTGGGCTGGACCCGGCCCAGCCAACTAGGCTGGGCCGAGAGCATTCCAGCACGCCTCGAGCAAATTTTTACGCTGCATGAATCAATTCATGCAGCGTGAACAGTAAAGTGGTGGTCGGCCGACCACCACGAGAGGCTCACCTGCCACTGCCGTCGGGTAGAGGAGATCGAGGTGGTTCTTCCTGTCGTGGTGGCATCCGAAACGGAGGCCCGTGGTGGCCGGAATGAGCTCTCGAAGCTGCTGGACTGATGCTCGATGGGGCTGTCTCTGCGTCGTCCCCGTTGCTGGAGCTGGCTGAAGGTCACGGTTGGGTCGGTTTTGTGGAGGAGGAGCTCACGGTGGTGAGGGGAAGAGAGGGCTGGCTGCTGTCGTGATTGTGGCTGCTTCTAGTTGAGAGAGAGAGACAGCGTCGGAGAGAGAAATGAGATTTACAGTGGAGAGGAGAGAGGTGCTGCGACGTCGGGAGAGGGAAAGAGGGTTGTCGCTGGAGCTGATGAAGATGAGCTGAGGGAGACGGAGTTTGTTCTTGAAAATGGTGGTTGTTGGCTGGAGGTCACCGGAGCTGGTGAAGGGCTGCTGGTGCCGAGGAAGAAGATGCAACGGTCCCCCTTCTTTGTTTTCCCTGTCCGTCTGTGTGTCTCTGTGTGTGTTTTTTATTTGTGTTTCCCATTTGCAACGATGGTCTCTCCTTTGTGTATTTCTCCTCCCCTTTCATCAGTTTTCAGCCTCCAATTTATAGGCAAAAGAAGGCATGGCACGGCAAGGAGGTGTTGTCCGAGTATGGGCCATTGAGTGTTGCAGGAGAGAAGTGGACATGGCTGCAATATGGGTGCAGCATGGTGAAGCATGGCTCCGGTATGGCCAACCATGGCTCCGGTATGGCCAACCATGGCTGTCGGCAGATTTTTTTTTTTTTTTTTGAAATAAATAGGTTGCGACAAAAAAAGAATTTTTCGATGGGAAAAACCAGGAAGAACGATGTTTTTTTGTTCAATTTTGGCTTCCGATTTCACCCGAAAAAGTTTCGTAACCGAAAATTTCAATCTTCTCAATTTAACCCAAATTAGACTTCCAAACTTAATTTCTCATCAATTAAGCCCTTAATAAAATTAATTTGACCCATTTAAAGTATAATTAAACCCTTGTGCTTAATTAAATCCTTCAATTGGGCTTTCAATTAATTCCGAAATCATAATTACATTTTAAATTAGCCGACGATTAAATCGAATTGGCCCATAAAAATATAATTATGTCTTTCGACTTAACTTTTATGCAGATTTATCCAATAATGAATTATTTTAGCTTTGAATCTGCATTTTCCTTCATTTCAGGGTAAAAAAAAGTACGATCGGGCTTTCGAAAACGTCAAAAATTCCCACCTTGATTTTTCAGCTGACACCAGCCCCTTTTATTTTATTTTTGTTATTTTTTGGTACATTTTGGGGAATAACCCAAAAATTAGGTTATGACAGGCAGATAGCCCAGCCCTAGGCAAGGTGGGCTGACAGCCAACCCACCTGAAAAAAATAGAAAAAATACAAATTTGCATAAAAGAAATATATATTTTTTTAAAAATAATTAAAACAAAAAAATGTGTTATTTTCATGCATGCAGCCAATACACTAACATAATTTGAACATTCCTTTTTTTAAAAAATATTATTTTGGAGTTTAATGAAAATTGTGTTTTTAGCTTGGATTTCATAAACATAAAAATTTGTTTTTTTTTCGCTTTTTTGGATTTTACAACATGTTTGTAAAGTCCAAAGGGTATTGGCCAATATTCTAAAAATATCACAATCTTATTTTAGGGATTCATATTATTCACTGATAATATTTGGGTAAAAAAAATCCTAAAGGGGTTAGTATCCAAAATATTGGCGGCGATAATTTGTTATGATTCACTGTTGATATTTGGGTAAAGAAATCCTAAGGGGTTAATATCCAAAATATTAGTAGAAATAATTCGTTGTTATTCACCGTAAATATTTGGATAAAAAAAGTTTAAAGTGGTAAATATCCAAAATATTTTTACGGGAATAATACGTCATCATCATTTAACCAACATATTTTTGAAAGATAAATACCATAGCAATTATAAGGCAAACCAAAACACCAAGCAGCTTACCTTAAGTAGGGCGTACTAGGGGTGCTAAAACCTTTCCTTACGCAACCTGTCCCTTGCCTTAGAATCTCTGGAAGACCAATTTAGGTTTTCTAGTAACCATAATACTAGGTGGCGACTCCCCTTTTCACAAAAATAAAGATAAAACTCTGACATGAATAACTTTGCTCACAGGGAGAGTCGTCGCGACGCCGCGCTCTCGCGGAGGGTGCGACAATGAGAATTAACTGTAAATAATCTTATATAAATATTGGACCTACAAATAGGATGATATTTAAAATATCAATAATTGACTCATAAACTTTCTAGAGTTATCTCAAATATTCACCAATTGTAATTGAGAGTATTTTATCACAATAGACATAAAAACTCACCTATCATATGTGAACCCTGTTAGGGCACCTACAAAGATTTTTTCCAAATAATCTTTTGGGTATATGAGCCCATATTATATTAAAAAAATTAAATTCATTCACATAATTAAATTTTAAGCCACAAACAAAACTATCAGTTAGGAAACCACCAAATCATTAACCATATTAGAACCAAGCAAAACAACTTAACTCAAGTAGGGTGTGTTGGGGATACTGAATTTTTTTCTAATAACAACCAATCCTTTGAACCTCTGTTAAGACCGATATATTCAGGGTTTTTTAACAATTTTAAACCAAATAACTAGATGACTAACTAGATGGTGACTTCTCAACGATGATGTCTCACGGAAACATACGACATTATATATTTGAATTAATTAAGGGGCATAATTCAACATGATACAATGAGCTAATTAACTTTTTTTAAAAAGAAAATCCTACACTATTTTGGGTAGATTTGAAAAAGTTCAGGCTATGATAAAAATGTATGACAAGAATGAGTAAAGTGATTTTGTCTAGGACAACAATTTTTTTTTTAAAAGCTTATATTATATTAAGCAAGTTTTAAAAATTGTTATTTCAGAATAGTAAAAAGATACTCCATCACACCTTTAGATGTTCTGATGGTGGCTTGCCTGATATTTGAAGCTTGGTATATATTTAAATAAATTGTAGTGAGAGAAATCTCCATGACAAAATTCCCATGGTTTGGTGTCATCATTAAGGAATTTTGAAGAAAAATTGTCCTAATTTGTGCTCATAGTACTGATCACCCTACAAAAGTTAAACTTCCCATGTAATGTAAGATCTTTCGGTTGTTTTTCCATTTCTGATTGAATAATGCAATAATACAATGTTGTAATATTAATGTATTTTTTAACAATATTATAAATGTATTAAATTAATATTCTTTTTTTATATTGAATATCATACACACTAATTTATTATTTCAAATATATGTATATAGTAAATTTTATCAATGTATTAACAAATAACTAAAACAAAATGGAGATTTGAACAGTAAACAACACTGTTCACGCAGACTCATTTCACTGTGGACGCGAGCTTTGTCCTCCGTGCGTCGCGCGAGTTCGTCCATCCTTTTTTTTTTTGTTTTTTCCGCCTATGAACAGTGTTTTACCGATTTTGTCCCCGATAATAAGACAAAAACACGGTTTACGCTGAGGGGCACGGGCGTAATTGACCACCTACGGACCGGTCCGGTCCGCCGGAACTGTTTTTTTTTTAATATTTTTGAAAATGTGTAATGACGTTCGTAGCCCCCGAAACAACAAAATCTATCAATTCGGATCAGGGGTGGTTTAGTAATTGACCACGACGTTACTGTGCCCTTGCGTCAGCGCTGTCAGCAGGCCGTACGGGCGCGTCGGCGCGTTACGTGATCCCGGTTGATTCAGGCGGCGCGTGCGGAGTCATAAGGCGGTGAAAATTTTTCCTCCGCCGGTCAAGACGATTCGCAACTCTTCCCTGAATCGCATGGAGTGGCGCGTGCGGTTCAAATATGGACGTGTAGGCTCAAATAGTCGGTTGAATGTTTATGTCCTCTTTTCTCTCTCCTAAGCGCCGGAATCAATATTAGTCCCCCGAGTTATTGTGCATGCATTTTAGTCCCTTGGCTTTTGTTTGATTTCTGTAGTCCAAGTTTCGAATTCTTTCAATTTCGTCCTTGCATTCAAATTGATATATATGCAATTTGCATGTCAGTCCTTCTTCTTTTAATTTTTCGGTTTTCTATTAGATCCCTTAATTTATTTAGTGCAGCAGGTTATATTGTTTTCAATTTTGTCCCTCATTTCAAATAATTAATAATAATAATAACAACAATTATTTCAAAAATAATAATAATAACAACAATAATAATAACAATAATAATAATAACAATAATAATACCAATAATAATAATAATACCAATAATAATAATAATAATAATAATAATAATAATAATAATAATAATAATAATAATAATAATAATAATAACAACAACAATAATAATAATAATAACAATTATTTTTGTTAGTAATTATTTTGTTAATATTTTTTTAGCTCTTCATAATTTAATAATTTTTATTGTTTTGACAGTAATGGTGTTAATTTTTTTAATATATATTTTTATTTTTTCCCTAAGAATATATATAGGAAAAAGAAAACATGACCTAGGATTTTTTTAATATCAAAAATTAATATAAGTATTCTGAGATACATTTAATATAGTTATATAATAGTAGATGATCGGCCACACAATTACAAATAACCGATTAAAACACATTCACAAATTTAATTTTTTTTTATTTGTAGAATAATGTCTACTTTTGTCCATGTATATATAAGTGTACTTAACACAACAACAATAATAATAATAACAATAATAACAATAATAATAATAATAATAATAATAATAATAATAATAATAATAATAATAATAATAAAAACAATAATAATAAAAATAATAATAACAATAACAATTATTTCAATAATAATAATAATAACAATAATAATAATAACAATAATAACAATAATAATACCAATAATAATAATAACAATAATAATACCAATAATAATAATAATAATAACACTAATAATAATAACAATAATAATAATAATAATAATAATAACAATAACAATAATAATAATAACAATAATAATAATAATAATAACAATTATTTTTGTTAGTAACTCTTTTGTTAATATTTTTTCTGCTCTTCATAATTTAATAATTTTTATTTTTTTGGCAGTAATGGTGTTAATTTTTTTATATATATTTTTAGTCTTTCGCCTAAGAATATATATAGGGAAAAAAACATGACCTAGGATTTTTTTAATATAAAAAATTAATATAAGTATTCTGAAATACATTTAATATAGTTATATAATAGTAGATGATCGGCCACACAATTACAAATAACCGATTAAAACACATTGACAAATTTAATTTTTTTAATTTGTAGAATAATGTCTACTTTTGTCCATGTATATATAAGTGTACTTAACACAACAACAACAATAATAATAACAATAATAATAATAATAATAAAAATAATAATAACAATAACAATTATTTCAATAATAATAATAATAACAATAATAATAATAACAATAATAACAATAATAATACCAATAATAATAATAACAATAATAATACCAATAATAATAATAATAACAATAATAATAATAATAATAATAACAATAACAATAATAATAATAACAATAATAATAATAATAATAATAACAATTATTTTTGTTAGTAACTCTTTTGTTAATATTTTTTTTGCTCTTCATAATTTAATAATTTTTATTTTTTTGGCAGTAATGGTGTTAATTTTTTTTATATATATTTTTAGTCTTTCGCCTAAGAATATGTATAGGGAAAAGAAAACATGACCTAATATTTTTTTAATATAAAAAATTAATATAAGTATTCTGAGATACATTTAATATAGTTATATAATAGTAGATGATCGGTCACACAATTACAAATAACCGATTACAACACATTCACAAATTTAATTTTTTTTAGAATAATGTCTACTTTTTTCCATGTATATATAAGTGTACTTAACACAATAATAATAATAATAATAATAAAAATAATAATAATAACAATAATAATAATAATAACAATAATAACAATAATAATAACAATAATAATAATAATAACAATAATAATAATAATAATAATAATAACAATTATTTTTGTTAGTCACTCTTTTGTTAATATTTTTTTTGCTCTTCATAATTTAATAATTTCTATTGTTTTGACAGTAATTGTGTTAATTTTTTTTTATATATTTTTAGTTTTTCGCCTAAGAATATATATAGGGAAAAGAAAACATGACCTAGGATTTTTTCAATATAAAAAATGAATATAAGTATTCTGAGATACATTTAATATAGTTATATAATAGTAGATGATCGGCCACACAATTAAAAATAACCTATTAAAACACATTCACAAATTTAATTTTTTTTATTTGTAGAATAATGTCTACTTTTGTCCATGTATATATAAGTGTACTTAACACAATAATAATAATAATAATAATAATAACAATAATAATAATAACAATAATAACAACAATAATAATAATAACAATAATAATACCAATAATAATAATAATAAGAATTTCAATAATAATAATAATAACAATAATAATAATAATAATAACAATAATAATAATAACAATAATAACAATAATAATAATAATAATAAAAATAATAATAATAATAATAATAATAATAATTATTTCAATAATAATAATAATAACAATAATAACAATAATAATAATAACAATAATAACAATAATAATAACAATAATAATAATAATAATAATAATAATAATAATAATAATAATAATAATAATAATAACAATAATAATAATAATAATAATAATAATAATAATAATAATAATAATAATAATAATAATAATAACAATTATTTTTGTTAGTAACTCTTTTGTTAATATTTTTTTTGCTCTTCATAATTTAATAATTTCTATTGTTTTGACAGTAATGGTGTTAATTTTTTTTAATTTTTTTTTTAGTCTTTTGCCTAAGAATATATATAGGAAAAAGAAAACATGACCTAGGATTTTTTCAATATAAAAAATTAATATAAGTATTCTGAGATACATTTAATATTGTTATATAATAGTAGATGATCGGCCACACAATTATAAATAACCGATTAAAACACATTCACAAATTGATCAATAAACTACAAAAAAAAAATATCACACCAAACAATCAATATAAATGTACTTAACACAATAATAATAATAACAATAATAATAATAACAATAATAACAACAACAACAACAATAATAATAATAACAATAATAACAATAATAATAATAACAATAATAACAATAATAATAATAACAATAATAACAATAATAATAACAATAATAATAATAATAACAATAATAATAATAACAATAATAATAATAATAATAATAACAATTATTTTTGTTAGTAACTCTTTTGTTAATATTTTTTTTGCTCTTCATAATTTAATAATTTATATTGTTTTGACAGTAATGATGTTAATTTTTTTTATATATATTTTTAGTCTTTCGCCTAATATATATAGGGAAAAGAAAACATGACCTAGGATTGTTTCAATATAAAAAATTAATATAAGTATTCTAAGATACATTTAATATAGTTATATAATAGTAGATGATCAGCCACACAATTACAAATAACCGATTAAAACACATTCATAAATTGATCAATAAACTACAAAAAAAAAATATCACACCAAACAATCAAATAATTCACCATACAAATGGATACAAAAAATATTTCCATAACCAGTAAACACAACTGAATAAAGAAAAATTAGATGATTGGCCACACAATTACAACAAAACCAACCACCAACAAATTCCCAATTGACTACAGCAAACAAAAATCTCTAATCAATATAATCTATTACATTTTTTCGACCAACTGATTATATAATTATCAATCCAATTAAAACACACCAGATAATCAAAACATTGCAATTTTGCTATCTATGAGTTAATTAAATCAACACACAATTCAAATCCAAACTGTGACTAAATTATTCTCCAAGCCAGTAAAATAATGTCAACAACCAACCAGATCAATGCAAACAAAAAATAATCTATCTTTAATAGATTTCAACGATTACAATATTGCTATCAACCAGTTATATGCTTAGTAACTGTTAAAAAATATTTAACCATCAACACATTCAGTTCAAGACAACAAAAAATCATATTTCATTCATTTTATTGATTACAGATTTACATCAACCAATTAAATAACCATCAAAACAATTAATACATACTAAACAATTAATCAATTATGGTCTTGCAATACTCAAATTACAATTCGCTAATCTTTCATAAATTTTATCGCTTATAATTTTTAAATTTCAAAATTGAATTATTATCTGAGTATTTAAGCTTATAACAATAATCAACTAATTCAATACATAAAAAAAAATTATAGCATGATTTAAAATTTATAATTCTCTATTTATCAACTAAAAAATTCTTTGCTTACCACATAAATAATAAATTTACTATATATAAAAAGCCTGGCGCAACTCGCGGGCTAACCAGGTCGTTAATGTCTATATGAAATTATTTAACAGAAAGGAAATAAAAGGAAAAAGAAAAAAAAGACCGAACAGTTCACTTACAGACTTCAAAACTGAAAAGAAAAAGACCGAACAGCTCACTTAAAGAGAGAAGCTCAGGATAAGCCACTCCAAAAAATAAAAAATGGCACTCCTCTCTTCTTCTCCTTCCCTCTCAATAACTTCTCCAAATTACCGTTACTACCCTTCCCGGCGACTTTGCCTCTACCCAATCACAGCCACACACGTAGTCGCTCCACACCTTATCGACAAGTCATCTCTTATAATCTCCGAAACGTCGTCGGAGGACCAACTCTGGGCCGCCGCGTGTCTCCGTGTCCGTTCCTTCCACGAGTTCAAGCCTTCCACTTTCGGTATCCAAGTCAGTCTTTGATTTTCTCTTTCAATTACTATAATCTTTGTTCTCTTGATTTTTCCGTTTGGTTGCCAGCAAAATTGAAACTGATTAATAATTTTAGGATCATAAAAGATACCTAGCAGAGCGTGAATTCGAAGCTTTAAAAGAACGAATTGCTGGTAAAAGAACCGGTTTTAATAGAGTTTCGTGTTTAAACGCGACGCTTCCGTTGTCACAGTTGTTGAGCTTATTTGATGATGATTTATGCCCGCAATGTAAGGTTTGTTTAATTATTATTATTATTATTATTATTATTATTATTATTATTATTATTATTATTATTATTATTATTATTATTATTATTATTATTACAGTCTGTGTTACATTTGCAAGTGATAATAATGTTTTTCTTTCCTTCTAATTTTAATCAATTGTAGTTTAGAGAGAATGGAGAAGATAGAGTGGTGGTGGGGACACTTGATGTAAATCAGTGTACGAATCTTCCTGATGAAATTACTGGAAAGAAACCTGAGGTGAAGTTTATTTGTTAGTTTTTTTAATTTTTTTGATTGTGGATTATTATTGTTCTTATTTTGATTATGGACATCTTTTAAATGAAAAACTCAACAGTTCTACATTACGCCAATTTGGGGGTGTTCAATCTGTAAAAAAAGTAAATAACTGAATTGTTTAACTCCACTTCAGAAATGATCGTGTGGGAATGCTTTGTGGGCTGTATTTTCTTTGATCGAAACTTTCTATTCTTGCTTAAAGTGAAAACTTGGCCATCTACTTGTTGTATACATCTGGTTTGGTTTCAATGCCTCTCCTTCCTTGCTTCATGCTTTTGATATCGCTCTGTATTTTTGATCAATTTGGTTTATCAAAAACTATTCCTTTTTATTTCCCCTCGAGAGTTCCGATATACAGTGTGCTCGCGATTGCTTGATTTTTTAGATCTTTTCTTGTTTCATCAGTTTTTTCAGGAATGATAACACAGTTGTAATTGCTTATGTTTAATGTTATCTGAAAAAGTTACTTTCCAAAGCTTTCCAATCTTTCCCTCTATTTTCTTGTCCCACTCTATAAACACCATCTTTATGGATAGTACTTGGGAGTACTGTGATATAATTTCTGATCAGCCTGGCATGATTTCCTTGGACTTTGACACGCCCAACATGAATTGTTCCTGGCCAGGTCAGGCCCAGACCTAAGGCCTGATTGCTTTTCTTGGGCAGTCCTGGACTGAACAAACCGTAGCTCCAGTTTTGAATGCTTTGCTCTGTAAGGTTTCTTATGGTTGGGCCAGGCCAAGAGTCATCGCTCTTGTGAATAATAGTTTCTTATGATTTTTTCCCCAAATGTTTTTTTTGGAAACAGCAATAAGTAAACAATGACAAGAAGAACTTTGAAATATCTTAGTGGTTTTCCTCGTTGCTTCAACAGGGTATTGAAGGTCAATTTGCTAGGGGATACTTGAGCAATGTTTGTGTTGCCAAGGAACTTCACAGGAATGGATTGGGTTATGATATTATTGCAAAGTCTAAAGCAGTTGCTCAGAAATGGGGTAAGAACTTGTTAAAGTCATTTCCAGAGCAGCCACGCCTTTAATCTTTCAGATGCAATACCGGCACATTGCTACCATGATGCTGTAGACATAGAAAAGGAAGGAAGGGGAAAAGTGGAAAAGAATGCCATAAATGAGATTGTTGTATGTTTGAGAATTAAAGTACTGAATGTGATATTTGCAATTACTCTGTATCATTGCTGATTAATAATCATGAATAGGCATTACCTGGATACAGATGAAACTCTCACGCCTATACTTTCCATCTTGAGTATAGTGCTGTAAATTTCATCAAGAGATGTTTTTGCCACTTTCTGAATTCTCTGCTAGCTGGTTTAAGTTCTGCTTATGAATAATTTAGTTTAGTTTGGTGAATTATTTTCAGGCATTACTGATCTCTATGTCCATGTTGCTGTCAACAATGAACCAGCAAAACAGTTATACATGAAAAGTGGTTTTGTCTATGAAAATGACGAGCCTGCATGGCAAGCTAGGTTCCTTGATCGGCCACGGAGGCTTCTATTATGGCTTGGTCTCCCAGGTAACCAAAACTGGTGATGGGTTGATGATGTGCCATACTTGTTTAATCTTGAATTCTTTTGCGTGGTATCATTTAATGTTAATATCATTTAAACATACCTTTCTTCCCCTTCTTTTCACTTTAAATCTTAATTTGTGAAGCATTTGGTAACAAGTTGGTCAGAGGAACTGGTATCAATGTGACACTGAAAAATTGTGATTAATTATTGAAAAGGTGTCGGAGCTCAATGACATTTGTTTTCCATGACATTGATTTATTGGTTATATGAGATCATTTTTATCTTCACTTTTCTCTATAGTTGATTACAATTCAACAAGTCGACAAGATGTTAAAACATATTCGTAGTTATATCATGGATGCCGTTCTCTTATAAACTCTAATGAGTGAACCCTCAATTTTCCTTATCTCTCTATTACCTTAGGGAAGTTGCTATGGCTCCCACCCACCTTTTACAGGTGGTTTGAAACTGTTACTGCCCTTTTGGGAGGCAGGATTAGTTGCTTTTTGGAAGCTTTTATTGTTTGTCATTTTAGCTAGTTTAGGACCCCTTGGTCTTGAATTAATAGACAACAGCAGGATGCAGCAGTGATGGCTGAATCATTTATGGACTGGGCGTAGGGCCTGATTTGTCTCTTGTTATTGGTATTTTACTGAGGCTGATTTGCTCTCAGTATGGATCTTTTAGGTTCAATAATTGAACCATTGCTTCGTAGTGTTCCCCCTTAATTCGTATGGCTCTTTGGTGGTGTATTATCGAACCAAAAAATGGTCCAACAAGTCAACCTCTCTCTAGACATTTCTTGGTGGGTAGCTTTTGAAAGGGGCTAGATGAGGGTCTTTTTATGTTGTGGCTAATTGCACTCTAGATTCCAGTCCTGTGTCTTTTTCCCGTTGGAGGAGAGGATAGCTATCTCCTCACAAAATCATGTTTTGCTGCCTTATCTTGCTTACTGTTTTGAAGAGTCACCTGATAAAGCCTCGACTGGACTTGTGATTCTGGGAGGTCAGGTGGGAGATGGTGCCTCCTTATGCCTGACAGTTGAAGCCTGCAGGCAACAAAAAAGAGAGCTTAGACAGTAATAGTCTTTATCACATGGAAGAAAACCGGGCTAAAGAATTAGGAAACTCATCCTTTTCACTCATCCCTTTTCACCATTTTCCCATTCAGCATGTTGCCACGAAACAAGTAGTTTACTGGAAGCTTTATTCGATGGTTTGAGCAATTATAAAAAGATGCAAGACTAACCTGTGTGCTTTGTCGGGATGACTGGAGACGTTAACCTGTTAACTTATCGAAACGGATGATTGTGTTTGGTACAGAGTCTTTCTGTAATTAGTATGCTTTCAAAATAACAAATCTTATACTTTGATGTAAACTAGGTGCACTCTTTCATGTTGTTTTTGACCAAAGTAATCTATGTTTTGTAACACACGAACCATAAATAACTGAAAATACCAATTTTTATACCCCAAGGACAGAAAAAATTGATTGACACATGGTGACTGCTAGGTTTACAAATGGAGAAATTATCGGAATTTTTTTGCTCCTCCTCTCATAAAAATGAGATCCATTATTAAAACATACAAATATTTAAATATGAACTAAACAGGAAGCAACCAGCGACACCTTATCGAAGAGCTGAAAACTTTGAATGAATGCACTCTCGAAGGCTCTATGTTGCCGTTCAACCAAGGCCATGTTTGTCGGCATCTATAGAAGGACCGAGCAGGCTTACAATTACACCAAGCTCTGGGTGTTATTTCATGTCACCAAGACTTGTTGTTTATGATGTTTCCATATCTTAGCTTCTCCTAACAATAATAAAGTTTGAACATTTGTTTAGCTTTGATTGAATTTTCTTTAAAGTTTCCAGTCCATCTCTTACCCTCTCAATGTATATCACTTGCTGAGATTATATAGTATGGCCAGGCTTCTCAGCACCTGCAAATCAAGCATCTTCTCTGTTTCAATTTCAATGTCATCAGCTGAGAGAATGGAACGAATTATTCTGAGATTAAGTTCATGCTAGTAAATAGAGGCTCCATGCAAGCACCAAAATGAATGCTGTGATGATTACTGCAGTGTTCTTCATTAAATTATAATAATAACTAACCTCTCAGAAATCTGCTCTCATTATCATCAAAACGGATCGCAGCCTGAAGTATCGTCTTCACATTTTCCAGTGGTGGAAACCCAATCCACCAATTGTGCCAAACAGTTGGTCACTGTCGATTGCAAACATGATCCTACTGTAATCTGCTTGCTATCCGAGGCCTGCCTTACCGAGGATCATTCCAGCCTGATACAAAAACCAATTATACCAAAGTTCGAGCCCACGCTCGATTAAACACGCGCGCACTGTTACATCACAAGATGAACCGCACACGTTGAATTAAGAAGTTAATGCATGATAAAATTGTAAGGGAAGAAATGGGGTGGTATTATTATATACAGCTAACTTGTTAGGCAGTTAAAAAAGAAACATTACATGATTATAAGATGATCAGAAGAATGAACAATACGTACTAGAATCTGAGAAACCAACAAAGGGATGCTGAAGCGCTTAAGAATGAAACGAAAAACATGGCTGATGAAGAAGATTGCTAACACAAGCAGCTCCAACCAGCTGGGCAATGGAGCCTCCAGGAGGTCATCCTGAAAAACACCAGGTGAATTAATAAATGGTGGTATGGCTGTGCATTGCTCTATTTGGGTGATATTGTACTCGATTTCATCTGAACGAGAATTCATTTTGCTACTGACCAGTGATGGGGTTTCGCAAAGGGCGAGGGAGAAAGCTGAGAACATAAAACAGGAGCTTTTTATTTGTTTGTTTCTCCTAAACAGTGTTCTGTCATTCATTTCTTACTCGATAGGTTGTTTCCTGGCTTGACAGATCAAGATAGAAATTGAGGATGTTAATTCGTTTTTAACATAAACCCAAGATCTTGAACTGCATGATAATCACAATAATATTTCGATATAAGAAGGATTAAGAATTACCTCCGTTCATCATGGTACGAGGAGATTCTTGATCCTGCTGCCGAATCCTGCTACTGATTGGTGTTGAACTTTGGTTGAAGAAAAGCTTTAGTGAAGAGTTTCGGTTTCTCTCTCCTCGCCTATAAACCCTAATGTGTTGATAATTACGGCTAGCTTTTGTGATGGACAAAAGCTTATATTTATAGGTGGAGAGAGGACCGAAATTCCAATTAGGGTTTTCTTTAATTCAATCTCAACCGTCCATCAAGGTAGTGATTGATATGGAATATAACTCCTTAATTAAAACCGATTTTGTAGAAAATAGCATGTATCCTATGAAAACGGAATTCCTATAATGACCACAATTTCGGGAAAGGGAAGGACTTGTGGTCCAAGTAAAGGACCTAAAAGTAATTTCCTTACAGCCTCCCATTTGGTCGATAGGAAGTCCATTAGTGTTTTCATATAGGAGTCATAAGGCGCGCGTTACATGCTAAGCTCTTCTTTAGTCAGTTATCATAAGTGTCTTGGCTAATCCGGTTGTCAATGGGAGTCATGGCGTGCACACATCATTCTATAACATGATTCCTTCCATGTACCACTGTATTGACAACTTTCATAACTAGACCATAAGAGGAGATTTGCATAATGGTCCCATAATGTCTTTGTTACAAGACTGTTTCTGTTAGCATTCATCCAATCATAAATATGTACACAATGGATAACAGAAAGAATATATAGCAGATGTAGCAATAAATTAAGAGCTCAATAAATGTCAAGTACAAGTACATGATAAAGAGCAGATAAATGATAACTAGGAACTATCTTCAAGACTCATACTTTGAGTATGTCCCTGAAAGGTCTTTGGAGGTAGTCCTTTTGTGAATATGTCTGCAACCATGAGATCTGTTCTTGTATGCTCAATGACAATTTTCTTTAGTCTAACATCCTGCTTCAGTGATAGATATTTAAGGTCCATGTGTTTTGCTCCCTTAGATATCCTGTCATGCTTGGAGAAGAAAGTTGCAGCTTCATTGTCACAGTACAGAGTTAGTGGCTTAGAGATGAAACTCAAAGCTCCAAACTCAGAGACGAAATTACGCAACCACGCTCCCTGAATTGCAGCCTCATAACATGCCACGTACTCAGCCTCCATGGTGGATGTGTAAAGCAACTCGGATTTCTGGCTTTTCCATGATATTGCACCTCCAGATAAGAGATACACATAGCCAAGAGTGCAGTGTCTAGTGTCAGGACATCCTCCAAAGTCTGAATCTGAATAACCAGTCACCTGTAGGTGTCCTGATTTTCTATATGTGAGCATGTAGTTCCGTGTTCCCTTTAGGTATCTCAGTACTTTCTTTGCAGCTTTCCAATGAGCTATCCCTGGATTACTTTGAAATCTACCCAACATGCCAACAGCATGACTAATGTCAGGCCTCGTACAGACCTGTGCATACATCAAACTCCCTACTAGAGAAGCATAAGGATATTGTGCCATTTCTTTACGTTCCAACTCGTTCTGTGGACACTGCGTAAGATCAAGCTTATCTCCTTTATGCAGTGGAACAGGACTAGAGGAACATGTCATCATCCCAAATCTCTCTAGAACTTTGTCAATATATGCCTTTTGAGACAATCCTAAAATACCAAGTGACCTATCACGGAATATCTCTATTCCTATCACATAGGATGCCTCGCCCATATCTTTCATTTCAAAGTTCTTAAAGAGATAAGTCTTGGTTTCATGTAATAAACCAAGGTCACTGCTGGCTAATAAGATGTCATCAACATACAGAACTAAAAATATGAACTTGCTCCCACTGATCTTAAGGTATATGCAAGGGTCAACGATATTTTCTTTGAAACCAAATTCAGTAATAATTTCATCGAACTTTAGATACCATTGCCTGGAAGCTTGTTTCAGACCATATAGTGATTTCTTAAGTTTGCAGACCATGTCTTCCTGACCTTCAATTATGAAGCCTTCAGGTTGACGCATGTAGACTTCCTCTTGCAAGTCTCCATTAAGAAAGGCGGTTTTGACGTCCATTTGATGTAACTCAAGGTCATAATGAGCCACTAACGCCATGATAATTCTAAGTGAGTCTTTTCTGGACACAGGAGAAAAAGTCTCAGTATAATCAATACCTTCTTTCTGATTGAAACCTTTGGCAACAAGTCTGGCTTTATGTCGTTCAATATTGCCTTTGCAATCGCGCTTGGTCTTAAAAACCCACTTACAGCCAACTGCTTTGTGTCCTGGAGGCAATTGAACTACTTCCCATACTTGATTTTCTGCCATAGATTTCAATTCATCCTTCATGGCATCGATCCATTTATTAGAATTAACATCTTTAATGGCTTGTGAATAAGAAACCGGGTCTTTCATTGTCCCATGTTCAGATTCTACTTGGTAAAGCATATAATCATTGGAAATAGCGGATCTCCTTTGTCTTTGAGACCTTCTTAATGCCGGTTCCGCTGGTGTTGCATCCATAGGTTCATTGGCAATAATCTCATTATGGAGTTGTGGATTATTCATTGGGTGTTCCTCATTGTTGAATGATTCAACAATGGGAGGGTTCCCATCTTTCGAAATAGAGGGTAAAGGAACATGTACCCTTATTTCCTAAATGATCACATCTTGAACTTTATTACTCCCACTGATTTCGCCATTCTCGTAGAATCTGGCATTACCGGTTTCAACAATTCTCGTACTATGGTTAGGACAATAAATCCTATATCCTTTGGACTTATCTGGGTAACCTATAAAGTAACCACTGATCGTCTTAAAGTCCAATTTCTTTTCTTGTGGATTATAGATTCTAGCTTCAACTGGGCAACCCCAAACTTGGAGATGTCTTAAACTAGGTTTCCATCCTTTCCACAGTTCAAAAGGTGTCTTTGGAACTGCCTTACTAGGAACCCTGTTCAAGATGTAAACAGCTGTGCGTAGAGCATCCATCCATAATGATATAGGTAAATTGGCATGACTCATCATGGATCTAACCATTTCCATATATGTACGATTTCGCCTTTCAGCTACACCATTTTGCCATGGAGATCCAGGCGTTGTGTATTGGGCAACAATTCCAAGCTTTTGGAGAAGTTTTGCAAAAGGTCCAGGATGTTGTCCTGTTTCATCATACCTTCCGTAAAATTCACCACCTCTATCTGACCTTATAATTTTCACTTTTCTATCTAGTTGCCTTTCGACTTCAGTAATGAACACTTGTACAGCATCCACTGACTGAGATTTATCATGCAACAAGTATAGATAGCAGTAACGTGAGTAATCATCAATAAAGGTAATGAAATACTTCTCTCCCCCAAAAGTTGTAGCGTCAAAAGGTCCGCAAATATCTGTATGTATTATTTCAAGAAGCTGGGTACTTCTTGTGGCTCCTTTCTTTGTGTGTTTTGTTGTTTTTCCTTTAATACAATCCACACAAGCTTTATGATTAGTAAAGTCTAGATCCGGAAGGACACCATCTTTTACTAATCTTTTGATCCTTTCACTGGATATGTGACCCAGCCTTTTATGCCACAAGAAATAGGAGTCGTTTTTAGACGACTTACGCTTTGTTTTTACATTAGAATGCAGGGTAAGATGGGTTTCAGCAAATTGTTTAAGATGGAACTTGTATAAACCATCAATTAAAATCCCCGAACCAATAAGTTCAGAATTCTTAAATAAACTGAAATTACCATTTCCAACTTGAAACGAATAACCAATTTTATCAAGTGCACTTACGGAAACTAAATTACGGGAAATAGACGGAACATAAAGAGTTTGACATAAGTCTAACTGAAAACCGCTATCTAAAACAAGAAGAAAGGTTCCAATAGCTTCAACTGGAGCTTTGTCTTGATTTCCCATAAATAAGAAGTTCTCACTTGGGTTTATGGTTTGGGTCGTAAGGAATCCCTGCATTGTGTTAGAAACATGAACGTTAGCACCAGTGTCAATCCACCAAGTATTGGAAGAAACATAAGTAAGATTTGATTCGAAATAACTTACGAAACCCATAGGGTTACCTTTCTTTTCGAACCATTCTCGTCGTTTAGTGCAGTCTTTTGCAAAATGTCCAGGTTTCTTGCAAAATTTGCACAAGTCTTCCTTCTTTTTCTTCTTGGGTGGTTGATTGGCCTCATTAGATCTGGGTGGTGCCCTTTTCTGGCCTGAATTGTGCTTTGTCCCAGCTTTATGTCCAGCTCTTTGAACAAAATGAGCCACTTTAATGCCTTGTTGAGTCAGTCGTGCCTATTCTTGAACCAGCTTATTAGCCAATTCATTCACTGCCCACTTGTCCTTAATAGTGTTGTAGTGAATTTGGAATGGCCCGTACTGAGGAGGTAAACTGTTCAGGATAAATTGGACGAGAAAAGACTCATCCACAGTCATTCCCAAATTTCTCAACTTAGCTGCGAGGTTGGTCATCTCAATAACATGTTCATGCATTGAGCGAGTACCATCGAACTTTATGGTTGTAAGATCTGCCATTAGTTTCCCAGCAAGGGACTTGTCTGCAGTCTTAAACCTTTCCTCTATGGCTTTCATGTAATCTTTAGCATTCTCGGGCTTAGGAAGGGAGGTTTTGATGTTGCTGGCTATGGTCATTCGCAGGAACATGATGCTTAGTCTGTCAGATCTCTCCCAAGTATTAAAGAGAGTCTTTTCCTCAGGGGTACTGTTGTCAGTAAGTGGATCTGGCTTATCTTTGAGGAGGGCCAGATCCAAATCAAGTACTCCTAAGGTGAACTCAACTTGCTCTTTCCATTCAGAGAAGTTGGTTCCAATAAGTATAGGGACAGAAGAAGCATGCGAGTTGAGGTGAGTGGGTAGGCTAACTGCAATATAATGAGAGATACAATAATTTAATAAGGCTTTAACTTAAAAGACAACGCATGCATAATAAAATAAAACTTAGGTGCTCCTGTGGGTAGTCACCAGAGTTTTAATACATTATACCATCTAAAGTTGAGTATTTTTAGGTGAGTGTAATTACTCCTAATTAAGACAAATAAGATATCTGTGGATATCTTTAGTCTCCGTAAATATGTGTTTCAACATATGAATATAGTCATCCTGTAGGAGACTGAAAAATTCATGTATTGAAAAATATGCAATTATAACGTTATGATGGTAAGGTTATGACCAATTTTCAATGTATATGAATGTGGGTCACTGTGGTGATCCTAACCCTAAGCATACAAAATTATTGACCAAAAGAATCAAACATGTATTTAAATTAGTTTCAATTTCGTTATGATATATTATGGGTTGGCTAAGAAAAACTGAAAGGAGGTCGAGCGAAGCGAAGCGAGCTCCTCTTAACTGGGGTCGATATTTTTTTTTTTTTATTTATTCTAAAGGTTTCTAGAATAGGTTTTTCTTTATTCCCTAGTGAATACGACATAATGCATCAAGTAAAAAAAAAAATGAAAAAACGATAGAAAGTAACATCATAAACATAATCAGGAAAATTAGATCCAACTATATGGCCTTGTTCCTGTCTTTATCTTCAAGCTTCAAAACGGCTCCCTTTTAGGTCGAACAAGCCACCAAATCGTCCGCCACCACTTTCGTTACGACGAACTTATTGACATCCATTACATCGAATATTTTCGAATAGTACTCACGCAGGAGCTTTGTACATAATCAAAATTGGAACTTTAAATAAATCACGATCAAACAGTCGTGCCCAAAAATTAAAATAATACGGAAAATAAATAACATTCATTCAGGCCATAATAGTTGGATCGTTAAGTATCTGCAAAACAGAGTTAGGATATAGATATCTACCGATTATGGCGATATAAGGTTATCCTACTTCATGGACAATCATGCGTTCCTAAACCTAGGCTCTGATACCACATGTTAATTCGTTTTTTACATAAACCCTAAGATCTTGAACTGCATGATAATCACAATAATATTTCGATATAAGAAGGATTAAGAATTACCTCCGTTCATCATGGTACGAGGAGATTCTTGATCCTGCTGCTGAATCCTGCTACTGATTGGTGTTGAACTTTGGTTGAAGAAAAGCTTTAGTGAAGAGTTTCGGTTTCTCTCTCCTCGCCTATAAACCCTAATGTGTTGATAATTACGGCTAGCTTTTGTGATGGACAAAAGCTTATATTTATAGGTGGAGAGAGGACCGAAATTCCAATTAGGGTTTTCTTTAATTCAATCTCAACCGTCCATCAAGGTAGTGATTGATATGGAATATAACTCCTTAATTAAAACCGATTTTGTAGAAAATAGCATGTATCCTATGAAAACGGAATTCCTATAATGACCACAATTTCGGGAAAGGGAAGGACTTGTGGTCCAAGTAAAGGACCTAAAAGTAATTTCCTTACAGAGGATTCCATTCGCTTTCATCATCAACAAAAGTACATTCTTAAGAAAGAAACAACAGAAAATCTATCTGTCCAATAACTTCTGAAAATGACATGGCACTTAAAATCGCAAGAAGGTAGCTCCATTTGCTATAAATCGACATCCCATTTACTTAATGATACGCTGTACACAGATCTACGAAAGGCTGTGTCGATGTCTAAATACTTTTGATGCCTAATTACTTGCATAACAGGCAATTGCATTGCGCTTCGCCGTAGATAATATCATTTTTTTTTAAAATGTAATAGAAATATCGAGTGTGATTTTTTTGTATGGTAATGTTAAATAAAATTATTTATAAGATAATTTTTTTGTGTTTAATATTAATGTGAAGTAATACAATTTTACAAAAAAAAATAAAAAAATTAAAGACACCTGCACTCGCAGATTTATGAGCAAACATTTGATAAAATCAATTAAAAATGAGTTATTTTCTTTTTTAGAACAAATTGATTGATTATTGGGTTTGCTTTAATTGTTTGGCTAAATATTCAATCGACAGATAATAAAAATACAAATGATAAAATCCACTAAAAATAAGTTATTTGCTTTCTGCAACAAACTCATTGATTGTTGGTCCTAATTTAATTGTTTGACTAATCATTCAATCAATATTATGTTTAGTTTTGCATAATTCAATTGGCAGATATTAAAACTGCAATTTATAAAAAATGAGTTAAGTGTTTTCCACAACAAACTGAATGACTGTTGGGCTTTGTTTGAAATGTGTGACTAATAATTTAATTGATATCATGTTTATTTTTCGATATTAAATTAGTTGAATAATTATTTTCAAAAATTTAAAGACAATATTGACCAACAAAATTTTTCCAAACCATGAATCCGAGATATTAAATCTGAAATATTATATAGAGAAAACACTTTTACAAACGAGCAAGCAAGAAAACAATTAAAAACAATTACTAAACTAATCATTATTATTGCATAAACAATGAAAACCATAAAGTTATTCTGAAAAATAAAAAAGAAAAAAGAAAAAAGAAAAACTTTAACAAAAGAGCAAACAATAAAATACCCCCTAGTCCAAGAGTTAAATTTTGTGTAGCAAAGGGCAAAATGGTGATTATAATATTACTATTCATAGTATTGTGTTTCTACTACTATAGTACTTTGCCCACACGTTATAACTTTTATATATATATATATATATATATATATATATATATATATATATATATAAATGAATAAAAAAATAGTAAACAAAAAAAAGATCAAGGATTAAAATTGACATAAAAATTAAAACAATATCATACTTAAATTGTGAAATATAAAAGAAATAACAAGAACCAACTTGACAAACATAACATGATTAACTTGAAATGAAGGATCAAATTGAAAACAACTAAAACTTCTACACAAGAGTTAAGAAAAAAATAGAATTAGAAAAAACAAAGACCACTTGGAGATATAATATTTCATAAATTAGAAATGAAAAATGAGGTTGAAAATAAATAAATATAATATAAAATTCCAAGATTAAAAATTAAAATTAAAAGAATAAAGACTGAATGAAGAAGGGAAACAAAATGTCCATTGACTCTAAATTGGACCACCAATAACAACTCATGTTGCACCAATAGAAAGAGAACACTACCACACTTTCAACGACAAGACAAAAAAGGTGCGATTCATATTAGATTGAAAAATGATAGTCATAAATGTATTAGTGATGTTTACTATATGCATACAATAAAAAAACATCATACTTTGACATTATTTAATAATCATGGAGTTATGATTGGAAAGATAACCATGATAAAGAACAATATATTTTATTTAGAGACATGTGCTTAAGTGCCTAAATGCATGTGTGAATGACAAGGGTTGGCTTTGACATAAGTATATGAGATTTAAACATGTAAACTTTGATAGCTTGAAGATGATGACACAAAAGAAAAGAAAGGGATATTATTCACTGAACATCTAAATCAATTGTGTGAAGAATGTTTAGTGGGCATTCAATTGTGAAAGAGCTTTCCAAAAGAATCTACATCAAAAAATGTCAACTCCTATAAAAGATACATTCAATCATGCTTATTTCATAAGAACTTGTATTTTATGTTTTTTTATTTATTATAGTAAAAAGGAAAAAAAAAACTTAGATGTATTTCTTAAAAGAAAATTCTAATATATTTTAAGGTACTAGTTGAAAAAAATAGTTATTCTATAAAATATAAAAAAATCAATAATGAAGGGAATATAACAAAAGGAGAGTCTCTTAATATCTTTAAGAACTATCACAAGCCCAGTCAATAAAATTTTTGAAATATTTTTATTTAAATTAGATTTAATAAAAGACAAAAAGAAATAAATAAACAAGACCCTTAAAAAAGAGTGTAGAAGTCTATTATGTCATTCATGATTGACATGTAATGAAGTAATATATCAAATATAATAATATTTATTTTACTACAAGGCATAGCAAAAAAAAATAGTGTATGCTAATGTCATTAAAAAACATCATAAACCCACTAAACATGTAGAATTTATTCATAATATATGCAGAATTTACAATTCAATGATAAAAAAAAATTAGTCATTGATCACTACCAATTAATGTAGAATTTATTCATTATGAGTGAGAATATTCATATTATTTTTTTGAAAAATAAGAATATATGTAACTTATAATTGAAGTGTCAATTATGTTAATAATATTCAAGTGTCAACTATGCCAAGACAATCCATATCAAAATTAATGATGTTTTTATACATATCTTAAAGTCAACGCTAGCTTAAAAAGTTTTAATAATTGGGTACTTAGTTAAATGCATTCTTTTTAAAATATGTAATAAAATGAGCAATCAAAAGATTTTCATACCTTAAACTCTTTAAATAGTTCATCCTTACACATTGAATCTATATTTTTCCAAGAGTACATGCTCCCTTGAAATTAGCTCTCATTATGCCTCTGATATCACGTCCATATGATGAGTTATTACCTTAAAAACTTATATTAACAAACTTTCATTAAAAAAATAATGAAACAAATAATAAAATTTGTACAATGAAAATGTCAACTTATTTTGTTGCTCTATACAAACAAAGCTCTTTTTTTATATTTGAATTTATTTATGTGTCACAATCCTTCTGTTTAACCCTTTTATTAAAATTGTTTTGAGTAGATGTCGAACCATGGTTTGATGGGACACCATCTTGATCCTCTAAACCTCTTCCATTACTATCATCTCCCTTATCACACAGACCTTCCATTACTACCATCTCTCTCATCTTCATCTCTAATGTCCTCCTCCTCATCATTATTACTATTATCACCATCTACTCTCTCATAACCCTCGTGTAAATTATATTCTCTATAAATGGGCAGGTCTTCTCGAGGGAAACTTTCTTGAGTTTGAAGCAAATTTTTAAAGTCAAAACCCTCATATGCATTTTCCCTCTTATAGCCATGTTGATGAGGATGTGTACTCTCTAATGTGGTTATATAATACTCATATAAGCTATGATGCACAAGTTGGCTAGAATTGAATGTTTTGTTATTCAGTCTGGATAGAGTGCATCCAGATGTTGTGGACCTATCAATCTTGGGATCTAATATAGATTCACGTCGAGATTTGAACTGCAACGGTAAATTCCTTGCAGAGTCATTAAATACTTTTTTTTTCCAAAATAATTTATGATCATTCAGCAACAATTTTTTCGTTGCCAAACATAATCCGATGTTGATTTGTTGCAACATCAGCAATGGATTTTTTCGTAGATGATCCATTGCTAATAGCCCCTATTTTAGTAGAGGGCCGACAGTTTAGCAAAGCAAGGTGTCAGCTGCCGTGTTCTGATGAGCAACTGTTCTTGCTTGATGAGGTTGAGTTCTTACATGCTGGAGTTTTCAATGTCTTCATTATTGCCCTCAATCCAAATTTGTCTCTTGATTTGTATCTTCCAAAATGGAACACACTAAGATGCATGGAGGTATGGAAGATGCTCTCATCTTATTAATTAAAAAAAAGAATTATGGTTTTCTCTGTGTTTTTCTTTTCCTTCAGAAACATTTGACTGTGTACGTAAAAGTAACATCCCATAAGAACACGCTGTTTTCCTATGATTGGATTGAACAAACAAACAAATGCCTTAAACGAGAATGAATACTGTCTGATAAAAACAGCTATTATTCTTAATTATTTGAGCCCATCAATCATGGAATAGATTTCTTGCACTTTTCCAGAAACTTATTATTCATATTATCGCAACTAATATATGTGGTTTTATTGCAGATTTTGCTGGACTACGATCCACCTCAAAGAGAGCTTCAAACCCTGCAAACAAGGAATAAAATATATTTAATTACTTTACCACTGACATTTCAATAAAATATATAGAGATGATGGCTACAGTTAATTACGGTCTGTAGTCGATGTTAATTATACCGGCAACAGGATTAGCGATTTGAGTGAAGGCTTCCTTGGAGAGATCAAGCGTAGATGGACATCCAGGACAGTGATCCACAATCTTCACAGTTACTGTCTTGTCTGAACATGGATGCGGTAATGGGTTCCTGGGACCTGTACATGTAACCTGAAACATTTTTCCACAGACAGCCCCGTTGCTCCATAAACTATCATTTGCTGCAGCTATCATAATGAATTTCAACACTGCCTTTGTATTCAATGAATATAATTTTGCTCAATCTTTATTGATGAATGATGAATTGAATTTATACAAGTAGAAGAGTGTAAATAAGGTAAGCTACCGTTGCATGTACAATGAATGAAAATATCCGTTACAATATATCACAATGAATGGCTGGATATAGAGTCTGTGTGTTAGCCTGGATTTGTTCTTGTTTCCTTTGATGGAAGATTCTGGGAAGTGCATTCTTCCCTTATACGCCCCCTCAAGATTGGGCTTCCATCGGCAAGGCCAATCTTGGATCGTAATAGTTTGGTCCGTTGTCGTGATAGGGGCTTTGTTAACAAATCGGCTAACTGGTCTTGAGTGTGCACATGCTGGACTTGAAGGCTGCCGTTTTGCACCAGGTCACGCACAAAATGGAGGTCAATCTGGATGTGTTTCATCCGTGAATGATGCACTGGGTTAAAGCTTAAGTGCGTGGCACCGAGATTGTCACATAGAAGTTGCGGTGGAGTCTTAACTGGGACCGCAAGTTACTTGAGAAGAGTGGAAAGCCAAATTGTCTCTGAAGCTGCATTGGCTAAAGCTCGGTACTCCGCTTCAGTGGAGGAGCGGGCAACTGCACGTTGTTTTTTTGAGCTCCAAGATATGGGGTTGGAACCCAAAAAACTGATGTATGCTGATGTGGAGGTTCGATCATCCAAATTGCCAGCCCAATCAGCGTCAGAGAATGCGCGTAGAGCTGGAGACCCTGCTTTGCGGAGTTGGATACCATGGAGAATGGTTTGCTTTAAGTAGCGTAAGTCTCTTGATGGCTGTCCAGTGGGTGATTGTTGGCTTGTGCATAAATTGAGAGAGCTTGTTGACTGCAAACGAGATGTCTGGACGCGTCAAGGAGAGATATTGGAGACTTCCCAGGATTCTTCGAAATTCAGAGCTGTCCACAGCGGCTGTTCCGTCATTCAGCTGAAGTGCCTGAGATGTGGAGAGTGGTGTGGATATGTCCTTAGCTCCGCTCATGCTTGTCGTTGCTAGAAGCTCACGGATGTATTTGTGTTGGGAGAGGAATAAGCTGACAGCATTGGGTATCACCTCAACTCCTAGAAAAAAATGCAAGTCACCCATATCTTTGAGAGAAAATTTGTCACCTAATTGCGTCACAACATTAGCCACAAACACATGATTATTTCCAGTAATAACCAAATCATCAACATAAACCAAGCAATAACATATTATAGAATTGCAATTGTAAATAAAAAGAGAGGAATCGGCTAAAGAGCTATGAAAACCCAGTTGAACAATAACACTTTTGAGAGCAGAGAACCATGCTCGAGGGGCCTGCTTGAGACCGTAGATTGCCTTGTTTAACCTGCAAACATGGTTAGGTTTGGACTGATCTTTGAACCCCGGTGGCTGCGACATGAACACTGATTCAGTTAATTTTCCATGTAAAAAAGCATTATTAACATCTAATTGTCTCAAGGACCAACCAAGCATAACAGCAATAGATAAAACAGTTCTAATAGTAGCCGGTTTAATGACCGGACTAAATGTTTCAAAATAGTCTATGCCGGGGCGTTGATGGTAGCCCTTGGCTACTAATCGAGCCTTGAATCTGTCCACAGAACCATCAGCATGCCGTTTGACCCTAAAAACCCACTTGCAACCCACTGGTTTGCATTCCGGAGAGGGTAACACAAGATCCCAAGTCCCATGTTGCATTAGGGCCGTGAGTTCGGATGACATGGCTTGACGCCATTGTGGGTTGGAAATTGCTTGGGTGACAATAGTTGGTTCGATTGTTTGTGGGAGAGGGTGCTTGGATATTGTATGAATGGTTTTGGGTTTAAAGATTTGGTTCATTGATCTGGTGGTCATTTGATGGGTTCGAAGGGTAGGGTTGTTTGGTTGGGGGTCTGCTGTAGGATGAGGTTGGCTGATGACAATGGGTGGTATGGGTTCAGATGGGGATGTGTAGCAATTGGGGGATGGGGTTGATGCTTCGGGTAAAGAGGGGTTAGGGTTGAGTAAATCACATTCAATTGCAGGAAAGGAATTTGAAGATGAAGCTTGAGAGTGAGAGGAATTACCTGGAGGAGTAGTGGCCATGGCATGAGAACCTTCCGGGGTTGCCGATGATGGATTTGCCGAAGGACGTGGTGCACAGGACGACAGTGGCACGGTGTCGTTCAAAAACTCGAACGGGGCAGGTAAGTGTGGAGACGGGGGTGGATTATGGGTGATGGGTAAGGGTGCCACGTGTTGGGTAGTAGATGTGGTGTTCCTATTTTCATCAAATATAACATGGCGAGAAATAAATTTTTTTTTTTCTTGAGGTTCAAAACATTTATATGCATTTTGGGTAGTTGAGTAACCAAGAAAAATGCATAACTTCGATTTGGGTTGCATTTTGTTTGAGTTATATGGACGTGTAAGAGGGTAACAGGGGCAACCAAATTTTTTTAATTTTAAATAATTCGGTTTTTGACCAAAAAGTGCTTCGAACGGTGATTTTCCACTAAGGATGGTAGTGGGCTGTCTATTTATGAGATAGGAGGCGGTTAGAAAAGCATAAGGCCAAAAAGATGGATCAAGGGTTGCATCATGAAGTAAGGTCAAGCCGGTTTCAACAAGATGCCGATGACGACGTTCAGAAACGCCGTTTTGTTGTGGTGTGTGGGGGGCCGTAGTGTGATGAGTAATGCCATGAGTTTGAAAAAAAGATTTAAGAGCAATAAATTCCCCACCATTGTCAGAGTATAGGGCTTTGATTGTTTTTTGAAATCTATTTTCAACAAACTTTTTGAATTGAGGAAAAATTAAAGAAACACCAGATTTAGCGGCTAGGGGATAAAACCAAATATACTTTGTGTGGTGATCCACAAAGATGAGATAATAGCGTGAGCCATCAATTCCAGTATAACTGGCCGGGCCCCAGACATCAGTGTAAATGAGATCAAGAGGTGCATGACTTGTGAGACTGTTGACACTAAATGGTTGACGATGGGCTTTATTAATAGAACATGAATGACAAATATAAGACAATGTTTTATTTTTAAAAATAGGAAGGGAACAGTTCTTAATTAAATTCTGAACAATTTTAATGGAAGGATGCCCAAGCCGCTTGTGCCAACCGTCAATGCAGGTCCGTTCATGTATGTTGGCAAGTTTTAGTGGTACCATCATGGATCCCGGGAAGGTGTAGATGCCATTGCTACATGCTCCTTTTAGCAAAGGTGCCCTCGTGACTTGATCCTTCACAAGAAAATAATAAGGGTGAAGTTCAACAAAAACATTATTTTGCTTAGTAAAATGATGCACTGAAATTAAATTTTTACGAAGATTTGGGACATAAAGTGTGTCACGTAGTGTGAAAGTGCGATGAGGTGTATGTAGGTCCAATGAACCAGTGTGTGAGACAGTCAAACCTGAACCATCGCCAAGGATGACTTTATCTGTTCCATCATATTCAGAGTGAATAGATAGATTATTCAAATCACCAGTAATATTATGGGAGGCCGCGGAGTCAAGTAACCAATTTTTATCTGTTCCATTTGAGGAGGTAGTGCAGTTGATGGATGTGTGTTGGGCCTGAAATTGGTGGCAAGATTTTGCCGTGTGGCCCACATTATCACATAATTGGCACTTGGGCTGGTAACGCCTGTTTGGGTTATTGGGCCGGCCTGTGTATGTATTGGACCTGCGCCCATCACGTTGGGCTCCTTGGAATTGTCTGCTTGGACCGTGAGGCCCATCACGCTGGGCATGTGGCCCATCACGCTGGGCTCCTTGATATTGCCGGTTTGAGTCCACTCGCCTGTGAAAATTTTGATTTCCTCCTGGTGCAGGCCACCGTGTTTTGGTGAAGTTTGCAGTCATCACAGACTGCTGTGTTGCAGCTTCAAGGCGACGGAGATAGACGTCGTGACCGACGAGGAGGTCATGCAATTCTTCAAAGCCCAGTGATGATTCTCGGGCACGAATGGGAGCTGCAATCTCCCTAAAATCTGCGCCTAACCCATTCAAGACATAGAGGGTTAAATCATCATCCGAAATTGGATGATCAATGACAGCGATTTCGTCTGCCAGTGCCTTCACGGCATGAAGATATTCAGTAATTGACCGAGAGCCCCTTTGTATCAAGGTGAGCTCCTCCTTTAACTGCATAGCTCTCGTTCTTGAACGGCTAGCATATAAAGTCTTGAGTTTTTTCCAGGCATCGAATGATGTTTTTGCTGTGGCTATGAGAGGTGTGATTGAGGAGGATGTGGATGCCAATATTGCGCTGAGGATGAGTTTATCCTGGCGAATCCAATGGATTTTGCAGAGTTCTTCAGCTGCAGTCCCGGTGGAGATGGGACATGGGAGTGTTCCTTCGACAAATTTGAGTAAATCGTACCCAATGAGGAGTGCTTCGAATTGGGCACGCCACTGAATGAAGGTAGAGGGAGTCAATTTTTCATTGATCTGGGCAGTTATGTTGAAGGCTATGAGTGGTTGATTTGTTGCGGAAGGTGGTTGGGTGTTGAGATTAACAGTTGGGTTTTGATCAGAAGGTGAAGACATGGTGGTGAGTTGGATCGGTGACTCGTTGGAGGTAAGTGGCTCTGATACCATAATGAATTTCAACACTGCCTTTGTATTCAATGAATATAATTTTGCTCAATCTTTATTGATGAATGATGAATTGAATTTATACAAGTAGAAGAGTGTAAATAAGGTAAGCTACCGTTGCATGTACAATGAATGAAAATAACCGTTACAATATATCACAATGAATGGCTGGATATAGAGTCTGTGTGTTAGCCTGGATTTGTTCTTGTTTCCTTTGATGGATCCCATATATATCATAACACCAAAGCTTTTGCTGCCATAGCAGGCAGATGCTGTCATATATTTATTTCAAAAAATATATATTAGATAGGGCACTCTCATCTGAAGATTGTTGTATCAGTAAAAATATTAATTTCTGTCATATATTTGTGCATCTGTGCTTATTTTAGCAGGGTAAATTTACGATCCGATAGCATATATAATTTTCTGTGATATATAATGTGTGCAATGCGAGGATCATACCAATTGGGACTCATTTTTTTACAAAAACAAGAAAACCCTAGTGTTAAAAAGGATAATTTGTCAGAAACTCACGGACATAGTTTGTGTAGAAAGTAGCGATTCCAGGTGTGGCAACAGCTACTGAGAGAAGGCTTGCGAAAATTCCCATCACGATCAAAATACTCTTTCCCATGGTCACTTGACTCTTTTCTCTCTAGTTTACTGGCTAATCTCTAACTTCAAAAAGCCCTATGATGTGAATAGTAAAATGCTTTGGTACGTCAGACCAATTTGGTCTCCTCCCATTATACAGGAATGAAACTTCAACGACTGGATTTTTTATGGAAAGATATCAAGTCTAGGCTGCTTGGATTCAGAGCACCTACGATAATTAGTTTTTCATGGATATGTTTGAATTGCCACCAGATAATTTATGGAATGAAACTAATCCTATTCAGTGAAGGGAATTTTGAAATTAGCTAAGGTAGGGTTCACTGTCTACCGAATTTTTTTTTTCTTTTATGGCGATTCCATAACTTCTTTTCAAAATTAATAACCTTGCTTTTAATGAAAATAATATTCACACATTATATATAGAAAAAAAATAAAATATGATGTATATTAAACAATATTCTATTTATGTGATATATTATATGATTTTTTTAAAAACGTTGAGATAACAACACATATTGAGTGAGCTTTGACCACTCTATTGAACTATTAACCCAAGTCATGAGATGACACGATGTTAACCATATAAAAAATATATATATTAAAATAAATCATGAGGGTTATTTATTAATTAACTTTATTTTGAATGATGAAATTAAAAAAATACTATATTACAAAAAGAGTTGGAAAAATATTTGATTAAATTTAGATTAACCTATCAAACCGCCAATTTAGATCATGTATATTGTTTAAAACTTGAATTTGACCACCGCAGATCTGTGGCCAAATTCAGGATTTAATATTTATCAATTCTAAAAACCTTGGTTGTCTGAATTGACCTCGCGACTAATATAGATATTAACAAGCCGATTTGCCCGCTCTGCTGGGCTTTTTTATCTATGTAGAAAATTGTTTGATTTTATAAATGTTGTATTTTGTTATTTTAATATTTAATTAGTAACATTGTAATTGAAAAAATCTATTGAAAATTGTTTTTTTCAACCAAAAAGTGATTGAATATTGCTATTGCTAAAAATCGTAGATAATGTAGGTAATATTTTTTTTAATGAGTTGCTTTTTTTTTCCAGTAATATTAGATCTGACGCATTATAAATAAAAATATTGTTATTTTTTTTCCAAAAATAAACTTATATTTTTTTCGTGCTATAATTAGTTATTTCAATGTTTAATTACTAAAAATGCAACAGATAAAAATATGTTAGAAATGAGTTTTTTGCGTTGTATAATTAGTATGCTTGTCCGCGCATTGCGCCAGGGTTTTTTTCATGTAGAAAACTAATTGATTTTTGACATGTTGTAATTAGTTGTTTAAATATTTAATTAGTAACATTATAATAGATAAAATATGTAACAAATAATTTTTTTCCCAGACTAAAAGGAATAGTGTAATAAAATGGGAAGTGGTTTGTATATTTTTTAATTGGAGATAATTTAGGTAAATGTATAAAAAAAAAATGTTATAGTTGTCTTTTTTTTCCCAGTAATATTAGATTCTACACATTATAAATAAAATGGAGAGTATTGTAGATAATCGAGGTAAATTTGTCAATAGAAAAAAATTTGAGTTGATAATGGAAGTCAATGTGTGTACCTTTTGTTTTTTTGAGTTGTATTTTTTCTCAAGTAATATCAGATTTGAAATATTAAAAATGGGAAAATTGAAAAAAAATATATTAAAAAATAAACTTAAAGAAAAGAGTATAAAATTTCAATTCAAAGCAAAAAAATTTCCAGAAGATTTATTAATCATATTATTATATTAAATGTATTTAAGCATATTGATATAAAAAATTTTGTTTTAAAATCCAAGGTCAAATTTTTTTCTCTCTCTTTATATATATATTTTAGACGATAATATTCAATAAATATTAAAACATACAAGTAGTCTTACATACTTTATAGAGTAATAAAAATGGGAATATATTTTAAACGATAATATTCACTAAATATTAAAACATATAATTAGTCTTACATACTTTATAGAGTAATAAAAATGGGAAGCGGTTCGTATATGTTTAAATTTTAGATAACGTAGGTAAATTTGTAATTTTATTCTTTGTTCCAGTTGAATTTTATTCCTAGTAATATTAGATCTCACACATTATAAATCAAAATATTGTAATTTGTTTTTAGAAATAAACTGAGTTTTTTTGCATGCTATAATGACTTATTTGCCGTCTAAAAAGAACAGTGTAATCGAGACGGGAAGTGGTTCGTATATTTTTGAATTGCAGATAACGGAGGTAAATTTGTCTGCCTTTTGTATTTTTTAGTTGTATATTGATCTCAATAATATTAGATCTGCAATATTAACAATCAAAATACTGGAAAAAAAATTCAAGAAAAAAACTTGAACAAAATAGTAGAAAATTAAAATTTGGAGCAAAATGTATTTTATAAGATTTATTCATCATATTATTATACTAAATGTATTTAAGAATACTGATATAAATTGTTTTCCTTCAAAAAATCCGCGGTCTTTTTTTTTCTCTCTGTATATATTTTTAGACGATAATATTAAATAAATATTCAAACATATAAGCATTTTAACATACTTTAATTTGACATAAATATACAAATATATATTTAATTTTACACACTTTCAATATTTTTTTTATTATTAGGGGATAATATTCAACAAATATTCAAAAAATTAAATTATAATTATTAAATTTTTTTAATGATTATTATTATTATTATTATTATTATTATTATTATTATTATTATTATTATTATTATTATTATTATTATTATTATTATTATTATTATTATCATTGTCATCATTGTTAGCATTTAAAAAATATTTGTGATGTAAAAAAAAAATTAATTTTCAAATGATTACTACCAGGAATAAAATTTGAAGACTAAATAAAAAGAAACCCCAACAAAAGAAAAGATAAAAGAAATATCCAAAACCAAATTAAAGAAAAATATATACATGAACTTGTACAATAATAGGGAATAATGCATCCATATATAAATAATAATAAAGGAAATGAATTTCAAAAGAACAATTAAAAACATAAGGCCCAAAATAACAATAAAAGATATAATTAATTTAAAGTGAAGGATTAATTTGACAACAATTAATACTTTTGTACCAAAAATATTCAAAGATTTAAAAGGAAAAATATTTAAAAGAAGAGGGACTGAAATTAAAGTGCAATATATAATGAATTTGAAATGAAGGACAAAATTGAAAACAATATAACCTGTTGTACTAAACAAAATTCAGGGATCTAATAGCAAACCGAAAAATTCAAAGAAGAAGGACTGACATGCAAATTGTATATATATCAATTTGAATGAAAGGATGAAATTGAAAGAATTCGAAACTTGGATTACAGAAATCAAACAAAAGCCAAGGGACTGAAATGCATGCACAATAACTCGCGGGACTGAAATTGATTCCGGCTCTGAGGAGAGAGAAAAGAGGACATAACCTTTCAACCGACTATATAAGCCTCCACGTCGATCTTTGAAGAGCACGCGCCACCCCATGAGATTCAGGGAAGGGTTGCAAATCGTTTTCACCGGCAGAGGAAAAATTTCCACCGCCGAATGACGCCGCACGCGCAGCCTGAAGCGATGGTGGGAAAAAAAGGCGCCGACGCGCCCGTAAGGCTCCCTGACAGCGCTGACGCAAGGGCACAGTAACGTCATGGTCAATTCCGAAACCACCCCTGACGGTAATTGATGGATTTTGTCATTTCGGGGGCTACGGACGTCATAGCACATTTTAAAAAATATTAAAAAAAAAGGTTACGGTGGACCGGACCGGTCCGTACGCGTGCAATTACAACCGTAGCCCTCAGCCGAAAATGTGTTTTTGTCTTATTAGCAGGGGTCCGAGCGTCATTACACTGTTCACATCAGGAAAAAAACAAAAAAAACAGGGTGGACGAACTCGCGCGACGCACGGAGGACAAAAGACCACTCCACAGTGCCACTGAGTCTGCCTCTACATTCGAACGACCGAGCTGTTTTAGATATATGTAATATTAGATAGAATATTGATATTCTGTTGTTTTCTTTAAACACAGTTAGCCTGACAGTAGAAAGACACCACCGCGCTCTCAAAATCATTTAATGACTTGCACTGGTCAGGCGGGGGAGGACAACAATGCTTCTTTAGTTCATGTCTATCGCTGGGCCTAGAGAATAGTCACAAGTCACAACTTGGCAAGGTCTCGTATTATTTTGTTTGTGTTTTATATTGTTCTAGATGTTGATTCTGATAACTTTTTTAAAAAATAAATTAAAATTATTTTTAATAACAATACATTAAAATAATTTAAAAACACTAAAATATTATTAAAAAAAATTTTAAAACAGTGTAATTGTATTTATTTTTTATATTGATATTTTTATTTTTTATATCAACATTTCAAACTTTTAACCCAAGTTATTAGACTAAAAGTACGATATATGAAAAACAATAAAACTCAATTCTAAGCAAATCTAACACCAAATGAATCATCATCATCATTATTATTATCACTATTACTGTTTTGTTATCATTATTATTAGTACTAGCAGCAGCAACAACCATCTTATTAGTATCATTATTATCATTACTACTATTATTATCACTTTTATTATTACTATTGTTGTTATCATCATCATTATTACTACTACTAGTAGTAGTGTTTTTATTATTATTACTCTTCTTCATATTATTGTTATTGTTATTGTTGTTGTTGAAAAGAAAAACATAAACGACAACAAGATGACTATTGAATGGACTTTAGTCGACATCAAGGGCACTAGTCCCTTAATATGTATGCATCACATACTATTAGAGGACTATGCGAAACCAACAAGGGAAATGCAAAGGAGGATAAACCCGCCTATGATTGAGATAATGAAAGCTGAAATTTTGAAACTTTTAGATGCAGGAGTCATTTTCCCCATCACGGACTGTAAATGGATGGCACCAATCCATGTGGTGCCCAAAACGACCGCAATCACATTGGTGAAAAACAAAAATGATGAGTTCATTCCTACTCGCATCTTTAGTGAATAGAGAATGTGTGTTGATTACAGAAAGCTAAATCTTGTTACACGCAAAGATCATTTCCCATTACCATTCATGGATCAAATGCTTGAATGCCTAGCATGTTTCTATCGATGTTTTATCAAAGATTTCGGGAAGATTCTAGCACCCTTGTGCAAACAATTAGCCAAAAAAGTGGATTTTTTGTTTGGTCAAGCATGTAAAGATGTCCATGATGAGCTTAAAAGGCATGTCACATCTACCCCTATCACCCAACCACCAAATTGGGATGAGCCTTTTGAGATAGTGTGTGATGCGAGGGACTATGTGGTAGGAGTTTTGCTTGGGCAAAGAATAAGGAAGAATTTTCATTGTTATCGCCTATGTTTCCTGCATGTTGGATGGAGCGCAATGCAATTACCATACAATTGAAAATGAACTTTTTGCAGTGGTGTTTGCTCTTGAAAAATTCAAGTCATATCTACTTGGTACAAAAGTCATTGTTTGTACTAACCATACAACTTTAAGGGATCTTTTGAAGAAAAAAGAGTCCAAACCAAGATTGATTAGGTGGATCTTGCTTTTACAAGAATATGATCTTGAGATCAAAGACAAAAAGGGTGACGAAAATCATGTGGGTGATCACTTGAGTCGACTGAGGACCAAGGATATATAAACCAAAACAATAAAAGAGACATTCCCGATGAGTAGTGGCATGTGTTACATTCATTTACAGGACCATGGTATGCTGATTTGGTGAACTATTTAGTCACCAAAGAATGCCCTCCAGGTTTGTCTAAATCTCAAAAAGACAAGTTACAAGCTGATGCTAAATATTATTTTTGGGATACTCCTTATTTGTGGGAATTTTGTGTGTTGATCAAGTAGTTAGGAGATGTGTACCATAGGATGAATTTCATTCCATTCTCACTTTTTGTCATTCTTATTCTTGTGGTGGGCATTTTGGAGCAAAAAGAATGGACCATAAGGTACTTTAAAGTGGTTTTTATTGGCCTTCTATTTTTAAGGATGTATATCATTTTTGGAAATCATGTGCAAAATGCCAAAAAACAGGTAATATCACTCATAAGAATCAAATGTCTTTAACAAATATTATTGTAAGTGAAGTTTTTGATTTTTGGGGTATTGATTTTATGGGTCTATTTCCTTCTTCTTTTGGCAGTCTTTATATCCTTATTGTTGTTAATTATGTGTCCAAATCGACTAAGGTGAAAGCCACACAAACTAATGGTGCTAAGGTTTTTTTAGATTTAACAGGTTCAGAATCCCTATAGCTATCATTAACGATCATGACACTTATTTTTACAATCATTCAATGGAAACCATTGTTACACAAATATCATATGACATCAGACTTCCATAACATGCCATCCTCAAATAAATTGCCAAACTGAAATTTAAAATCAAGAAATCAAGTCCATTTTAGAGAAGACAGTGTAACCTAACAGGCGAGATTAGAGTCAACTTGGTGATGCACTTTCAGCTTATCGACCTGCTTACAAATCACCTATAGGAATGTCACCTTATAGGGTGATTTATTGAAAAAAATGTCATCTACCAGTGGAGCTTGAACACAAAGCTTTTTTGCCATTAAAAAATGTAACATGAATTATGATGTCATTGGGATTGCAAGAAAGTTGCAATTGCAAGAGTTGGAAGAGATTTGAAATGATGCTTATGATAATGCAATGATTTTCAAAGAAAAGACTAAGGGGCCGTTTGTTTCAAGGAAACTGAATTCCAGGAATTCAGTTTCCTCACTTTCCAGTGTATGGCAACACTTTGGAAAGTTAAGTCAAAGGAAACTCTTTTCCCCACCTTTCCGATCAACATAAGAAAAGCATTAAAACTGAGGAAAGTGTTTTCCTTTACATAAGTAAAGGAAAACACTTTCCCTTCCCTTTCCCTTCTCCTTTTTTCCCTCATTTCTCTTCATAACCAGAACCGTCTCTCGTCTCTTTCCCTCTCTGTCGCCTAACCTCTCGCCTGTAACCTATCGCCTGAAACCCAGGTCGTCCCTCGCCTCCTCTGTCCCTCGCCTCGTCTCTCGCCTCTCCCGGTCCCTGAAACCCATCTCATCTCTCGCCTCTATCCCTGCAACCCATCTCGTTTCTCGCCTTTGTCCCTCTGTTTTGTCTCTCGCCTGTAAACTCTCGCCTCCCTCAGTCTCTGAAACCCATCTCATCTCTCACCTTTGTCCCTAAAACCCAGCTCGTCTCTCGCCTCTGTCCCTCTGTGTCCTCTCGTCACTCGCCTCCCTTAGTCCCTTTCACCCAGCAAAGGTCTCGTCTTCCCTCTCGGAAAAGGTAAGTAATTTGAGCTTTATTAATTGTAATTAATTAAAATGAGTTTATGAGCTTTATGCCTGCATTTGGTTTGGGAGAAAAATGGGATGTTAATTATTTTATTTTATTCTATGCCTGCGGTGATTTTGTGGTTGATGCTGTTTACAAAGTGTTGATTTTTATTCTTTTATTTGCAAGAATACACAATATTTCTATCACTGCTAGTATGTTGCCTGAATAATTCGTTTCTCCAAGATTTGGCTGTGACAAAATACACGGGTGGGAGAACATGGCAGAACCAGTAGCAAAGTTTAAAAACCTAAAATTAAAGCAATTGTGATATAATTTTGAGCCTTAGATAGACAGATACATGTGCTGGGATGCCAATTACAGTAGCTGTTTAGGCTGGAATGTAGCCAAAGCCCAGGTTGCCAATTAAATTCTATGTTTAGGCTGGAATGTAGCCAAATCATTGAAGCAAATTCCTTGGTATGTTAAAAGTACCATTGTTTGTATGATCTTTTGATTAGTTTGTGGATTCGGGTGATTTATTAATGGTATGTTACTACGAAAAGAACTTTAAATAAATTTGCATCAGATGTTTGAGATCAATTAGGTACCATTTAGAAACAAAAGAAACTGCCCATAGAAGTACCATTTAGATCTTTAGTGTTCAATATTCTAGAAGTGTTATGTTGAATAGTAGGAATTAAACCTCTTGTGATTAGCAACTAGGCAGGTGATAATCTATGATACTGATATGCTGGATGGGAAGCAAAGATTTATAGGGTAATATTTTTGAGAAAATAATTGGCTCTCATAATGTGCCTGGAAGTGATAAATCATGTTGTTCAAACATAGCACTCTTCAAGAGACAATGAAGAAAATGTAAGTAGCACATTTGATGATCTGTACCTGCCCACGGTCAAATAGGGTTAAAAGATTCAAGCCTTGAGATAGAGTTACTAAGTCGAATGCATTAAGAATCAAAGGACTCGTCTCCTCATTCCCATGTTGTTCATCAGCCCTTAGATCCTACAGCAAACCATCTCATCAAGAACACAAATAGGATAGAGAAGACAAAGCCACTTCCAAATAAAGGAAACGGGGCCTAAATATACAACCAAATTGATTTATTCTGGATGGCAGCCATAGTTTCAAGGGGTTAGAGTAGCATATCTATTGGAAAAGAAAGGGAACGCCAAATTCAATTGACTTCAAGAGAATTTGACCAGCCAGAAATTAGAGCATGCATGAGCAGTGAAACCAAAATTGAGGGCTAGAGGTGACATCAGTAAGCATGAATCTATCTCCAAGTTGAAGGTGAAATGCCTTGTTAAAATTTGTTATGCTGGAAAACAGCTGTCTTCTAGTTAAAATATCAAATCAATGATCGAGCACTCAGAGCAGTAAATAAAGCCAAAAGCATCAAGCTGATAAAGCTATCAAGTTTCAAGATTCTTAAATTATGGAACAACATTTAGCATCTGGACCAACCTCAGGATCATCAAAAACTGCATTTACATCATCCAGGTTCACATCTTCATACTCAACGAGTCTGACAGGGACAAAACCTTTCTTGAACCACTCGTCATTCCTAATCTGTTCAACTGTAATACGCTGCATGGAGAGAGGGGGTGGGTGGGTGGGGATATGGAAAACTTCTTAGAAACACCAAAGCAAATTAACTAACTTAAGACACTAAATTAAATTAAACACTTGGACACTATAATCAGCAAATTAACTAACGCTTGTGAAGTGCAAAACATAGGTAATACATCATGTGTTTGTCATTCCATATGACTTCGAAGACTATTAAAAGAGTTGTGAATACCATAAGAGAAGCCTAAAGAGATTTATGTAGGCAACTTATTAGCTAATACATTAGTCATAAAGCCTACTCTAATGGATATTTGGTCCAATATTAAGGCAAAGCATGATTTCAAAAGCCGTCACTTTCATCAAAAGCCATCATTTAAAAGCATGATTATTGATCATTGTGAACTTATGAATTGTATGTTGTCAGCTTCTTTGAACATAATTCATTGTATTGATTGTGTAAATATTTGATATGCTTTTCTTAATATTGATTTCCCTATATTTTTAGGTATTGTTATCAAAAAACTACACTTTCATGTTATGGATAGTAAAATAATTAATGCAGTATGCATGGGAGCAGCTGTTGTTGTGATAGCTGCAGGGGAATGTATAATTGAAGAAGAAATAAATAGAATTTATATACCAAGAGAACCACGTATAAATGCAATTGCTCAACGAGAATTCTATATTGACAGCATTTTGAATCGAGGTGATTGACATTGCGTTGAACAAATTCGTATGAAACCTATTGTATTATATAGATTGTGTGATCTTCTCACAAGTCGTAACCTATTACAATCAACTCAAAATGTGTCTATTAGGGAGCAAGTAATTGTGTTCTTACAAATTGTAGGCCATAACCAAGGATTTAGGGTTGTTAGTGGTAGATATTATAGGTCTGTTGAAACTATCCATCGTTACTTTAGAATTGTCTTAAAAGCAATTCTAAAGTTGTACAAACACCTTATTAAAGATCCAGAGGATACAGTTCTAGCTGAGATAATGAATAATAGAAGATTCTATCCTTATTTTAAGGTATGAACACAATACCAATATTTTAATGAATTAATTAATTACATTAAGAAGAAAAGGTTATAATTTATGTTGTCATGTTTATATAGGATTGTGTGGGAGCAATTGATGGTACCCATGTTCCTGCAAATGTTCCTGTTGAGATTCAAGGAAAGTTTCGAGGACGAAAAGAAGGAACAACACAAAATGTTTTAGCAGCTATAACTTTTGATTTGAAGTTTATATACGTTTTAGCTGGCTGGGAAGGAAGTGCCCATGATTCACGGGTTTTAGCTGATGCATTATCAAGATCTAATGGTTTTAAAATTCTTGAAGGTATATAATAAAGTATGTATTATATGCATAAACATATAAAATGTCTTACTACATAGAGGTAGTAATAGGTTTTTTTTTATTTGTAGGGAAATATTATCTTGGTGATGCTGGTTACGGTATTCGAAAAGGAATCATTTCTCCTTTTCATGGAGTTCGATATCACTTGAATGAGTTTACAGACCGTGCACCAGAAAATGAAAAGGAGCTATTTAATCTTTGACACTCTTCATTGAGAACCGTGATTGAGCGAGGGTTTGGTATTTTGAAGAGTCGTTTTAGATCAATTGATGGAAAATCTTTTTGGTCTTATGAAACACAAGTAGATGTTGTGCTTGCATGTTGTATTATTCATAATCACATAATGGGGGTTGATCCTGAGGACTTTCTTATGGAAGAAATATGTCCGGATAATGAACTAATTAGACGAACAATCTACTTCAGTCAACGGGAGGAAAGGGAAGAGAATAGGGAGTGGATATCAAAAAGAGAAATGATTGTCTCAACCATGTGAAATGATTATATAACTCAAAGAAACTTGTAAATGAGTGTTAATTATATGTGTTTGTTTTTCTTATGTCTTGCTTCAGTGTTTATATGAAATGTATTAAATCGAAATATTGTATGATTTTGTATAAATTTGTAATTTCTTTTTTGTAGAAATGAGTTTAACACAGGATGAAAAATGCAAAGGCAAGGGCAAGCATTTCAAATGGACTAAGCCCATGTCTAACATGCTGCTTGAGTTATTAGCTGAGGAGGCACTTAAAGGAAACAAACCTTCTTCCACCTTTAAAGCAGAATCTTTTGTTAAGGTGGCTACAGAAATCAGTGAAACGTTCAATGTGCAATGCGAGCCTAAACATGTGGAAAATCATCTCAAGACTGTGAAAAAAGAATGGGGAATAATAACCACTCTTAAAAATAAAAGTGGTTTTGGCTGGGATGATTGTTTGAAGATGATTACAGTTTCAAAACATGTATATGATGAAGAAGTGAAGGTATGATAAATATTATACTCTTTGTAATTTTTATATTTACTTTTCTTTCTACAATGTTATACAATGAACTAAAAAAATTGCATATTCTATATGTTATGAACAGGCACATCCTAGTCATGACAAGTATCTGAACAAAAAACTTGATTTGTATGAGGTAATGACAATTGTTGTTGGAAAAGACATGGCAACCGGAAATTATGCCAAATCATATGTTGATGTCAACTTGGAAGAGAACACTGAAGTTCAATCAATTTCCATTGAAAATGAAGGTGAATATGAAGAAACTTCAAAGGGAAAAGGGACATCTTCCTCTAGTACACAACATAGGCAACATAGAAAGAGAAAAGCCGCATGTATGAAAATGATGGTGTTGAGAAGTTGTCTAAACATATTGGAGATGTAGCATTTGCAATTCAAAGTCTCGGCAAAAATCAACTTGATGTTAGTGCGTTGTATGAGGCAATGATGAAAGTTGAAGGCTTTGATGAGACAACTCTTGTGGAAGCATTTGATTATTTGGTCCAAAATGAAATGTTGGGAAAAGCATTTATGGTAAAAACTGCTAATTTGAGGAAACTTTGGGTTCAAAACTTTGTCACCCAACACTACAACAGGCCTGCTTACTAAGATGGTTTGAAAATGTTCAATGTTTGGTTTCAGACTATGTTTTTATTTGACAAGTATGTTTACTTGTTTAATTCGGAGAATTCTATATTTATGTTTGTAATTTGAACTAATATGTATGTCAATGACATCGAAACTTAATATTTATGCATGACTATTTATTTCTTGATGTTATGTATAAATATTTATTTCTTGATGTTTATTTTATAGATATTAAAGGGATAATTGCCTTTACCTAATTTTTTTTTTATCTAAAATACCCATCAAAATATTGTTGTATCTATTTATCTTTTCAAAAATACTTCATACCAAAAACAAAAACCCAAACATATAACTCTCAACATAAACTAATTTGGCTTTCTTAATATGAAAAAACAAATTATTTAAAGCTTTTAAAATTGAATAATTTTTACTTACAAAATATTTAATAAACATATTTCTCTATAATATGATATGACATATATTGTAATATTTTATAAAATAAGCTATGTATGAATATAGGATATAATAAAAAAAATTCATCATTATACTTATTTGATTTCATTTTTTTACTTAAAGTGATTAAATATTTTATATTAAATATTTAATATACATAGGATAAACTTGAAAAAAATAATAATTTATTAATAAATTATTTTCCAGTTCATTTTCCATAACACAAACAAACACTGGAAAGTGTTTTCCAGTTCATTTTCCATAACACTACCAAACACTGGAATTCACTTTCCAGGAATTCACTTTCCCCGGAATTCACTTTCCAAAAGGAAACCACTTTCCAGCAAACAAACGGGGCCTAAGAGTCTACATAACCGAATGATTATAAGAAAAGAGTTTCATGTTGGAGACAAAATCCTTCTTTATCATTCGCATTTAAAACTTTTTCCTGAAAAGTTACGCTCTTGTTAGATTGGACCCTTTGTTGTTTCTAATATTTTTCCTTATGGTGCAGTTAAAATTACAAGTTTAGAAACCAACAAAGTACTCAAGGTCAATGGGTATCGCTTGAAACTGTTCTATAAAGGTTGGACGTCAAACTCACCATGGAGTTAGCTGAACCAATCTATGAAGAATGATCATAAACATGTCAAGCTAATGATATAAATATAAAAGCGTTTACTAGGAGGCAACCTAGAAAACAAAATTCAGATTTTTTCTTTCTTTTTCCTTATCTTTTATTTTTTGTATTTTACTATACTTTTATCATTTTCTTCTATTCCTTTTCTTTTATTTCAACATTGAGGACAATGTTGTGTTTTAAGTGTGGGGGTATTGTAAGATTGTTGGTTTTCTTATTTTGGTTTTCTTTGTTGTTTCCCCTAAAAAAAAACAAATTTCAATGTTTAATCTTTTGAACTCCTACTGGTTTATGAGAATGTGAGTATTATATATGAGAATTAATTAAAATAGATGAAGATATAAATCAAATGAAGGAGTGTGCATGCAAATTTTACTATTTAATTAGTTTAGGGATTGACTTTGAGAATATGCCATGTTAAGTTTATAGTATTTTACCAATGCAAGTTTTTGAGTCTTCAACATTATATTTTTTGATTGTGTATTCTTTCAATGATATGTATCTCTAGAACTTGCTTAATATCTTGTTGAGATTACATTTGCATTACATATATACATGAAGATGATAAAGGTCTTAGAAATTTTAACCACTTGAACCAAAAAGCCAACCTAAAGCATATTATCCTTAGTAAGCTCCTTTTGAGCTTGTTTATCTTTTATTTGCTTTATACATGTATAAGCCTTAACTTTTTATATGTTTTCCTTTTCCATGACCAAGTATTAGTAGAGCATATACTTATGATGTCTCATAAAATTAGGGTTGGAAACTATGTGAAAAGAAAGAAGAAGTAATGCTCGATGAAAAAATGGGCAAAATTGCCAATGGTGAAAAAAAATGAAAGAAGAAGAAGAAGAAGAGAAAAAAGTGCTCCTTTATGTTCTTAATATTTTATGTTGAAAGAGCTTGAAATCAAAAGAAGTTCAACATTGGTGATTAAAGATGGAAAATGTGTGTGCTTTGATGTGATATCTTATTTGAAATATCACTTTTTAAAACGCTCTACTTACTTGTGATTTTTAACCTTTTCTTTTACTTTATTTTACCTCATATTAACCTTAGCCCCATTACAGTAAAAAAGTAAGACCTTTGATTCATGCATTATTTGTAATATGTTAGTATTGGAGATGGGATTAAAGAGCAAGTTTAAGGTAGAATATATTCATTGATTGAATTTGAGAAATTTAAACACATAAGTCTTGGAGTGTGTATCAATGATAGGACTTGTCACTTTGGCATGACATAGATTTCATTTAAATCCTAACAGTTAATTGAGTTTTGGAGTTTGCATATAAATAAATTCATGAAATACTCTTTATCCTTGTTGATTGTATCTTGTTTATAATGCATATATTCTGGGACATTGATAAGAGATTAAGGGATTGATCATAGTTATTTTCAATTTGATTTTATCTATCATTTCTTAAGGAAAAGCAAGAGATATATGTGGGGATATTTGATGCAACCATATTATTCAATAGTTTCACCCACATTTAACTAGATGATTCAACCCACAACATAGTATAGGTCAAAGATGTAGTGACAAACTAAACATGGAATATCATGAAAATGGTGACTTTATCATACGCAAAATCTTAACTTGCAAACATAACAACAAAATCTTAACTTGCAAACATAACATTCAAATAAATTTAGTACTCAAGTCATAATAAAAAAAAAAGCACTAAAGATGCTCTTTGCAACCTTATATGGAAGTGTTTGGTTAATATTTTAGGATATAATAAACGAATATAATTACAATAGAAAAGATAGAAATAAAATCATTAGTGTATTATATTTGATAATGATGTATAAGACATAATAAATATTTTAGATTCAATTAGATTAACAAGGAACGAAACAAAATAATATATAATTTGTTTTACTCTAAATATCTATTACCATCATGTTATAACCTAATTTTGAGTTTCTCCAAAATCATCTTTTTATCTTATAGAGAGAGAGAGAGAGAGGGCTGAAAAATAACAAATACAAAAAGATAAGCGATATGGTTGGAAAGAACAGGTTGATTAGAGATCTACATACATAAATTGTATATGAAGAGACCAAATTAGATCATCAATAATGATGAAAAATCAATTACACCCTTGAAATACCTAAATATGAAAAAGAAAAAAAAATTCAAGATTAACTTTAATTAATGTTAGATGAATTTGCATAAAAATTAAGTTTAAGAACTTAATTAGATTTGCTAGTTTGATTTAATTATGGGTCTAATTAAAACTTTTATTAAGTCAAAAAATTAACTTAGGTCGAAATTAAAAAAAAAAATTGAGTATAAGGACTTCATTAAAGTTTTAATGGGTCAAATTAGTCTTATTAAGGACTTAATTGGTGAAAAAGGAATTTCAAAAGTTTAATTTAGGCTTAATTGAATAGAAAGAGAATTTTGGAGGACCAAATTTAATTTGTACAAGTTTAATTAGATGAAATCAAGTTTGAAGTTGCAAGAAAATCAAAGTTTAGGGTTCAATGAAAGATCAAATTGAAAGAATTCAAGACCAATGACCTTTCTGCCAAAGGAGCGCAATATTAGGTGTTGTACCAAACTAGTTTATATACTAAATTGAAGAAAACTAAAGTTTAAAGCTTAAATAGACTAAATTGAAATATTATAGACAAAACACTACTTAAAAAAACACCAAACTTCATGGATCTCAATTGATTTTTGACAGGGACCTCATTGCATAAAATCATTTAGTTTTTTTCTCAATTAAAGAATTTTGAGCTTAAATTGAAACAACATGGATGAAATTAAAGTTTCCAAAATCTCAATAAGAGAACCCTAATATATAGGGTTTAATCTCAACATGTCACTCATTTTTAATGAAAGGAAAAGGTGTTATGTCATTTGGTCCCTGTTTATTTTTTCTTCAACTGTAAAGATTCATCGAATTGACATATTCAAACAAATGAACATGGTGTCTCTGACCACCTCATGTGGTATCTATGAGAACCATAATGTTCTTTTCTACAAAGTTACGAAACCTTTTAAGGCCTCATGCATCACTTTCTTTGTTTTGTAAAGCATGTACAAGCTTCTAAGTTAGGTAAAGGATTAACAATCTATCCTATTACTATTGTCCAGGATTTAGATGGGTGAAATGCCTAACCTATATTTGAGTGCCTATTTGGTAATCATTGATATACATGTTTTAACCATTCATCGTAAAGCTCTCATGCTAACTTTACAAAGACATTTACCAGGCGAATCTAGACCCTTTTGAAACTAAATAGTAAACTTATGCCTAATGTAATGACTAAAACATTGCTTTATGATATTTAACTCCGTTAAAACCTATCCTTATGATGTTTGACTACCTAATAATGTCTTTTTGCATAAAGGAAAATATTATATATAATCCTGAACTTTATAGGGTTTTTAAGCTACAACCATGACTTTTTCTTAATATGCAAAAAAATCTAAGATGGTGCATCTAGTTACGAGGAATTTGTTAGAGAATAATATAAATCATATTATGGAGCCTCATTTACAAGCTTAAGCTTTTAGATGAGATGGTTCATTAACATGGTATCAGAGCCTTGTTGACCCAGCGGTCACGAGTTCGAATCTCACCACCCCCATTCTATTTGATAAAAACTAAGCACAAGGTGATGTGGGTCTGTGCAAGTTTCAAGCCCAAAAGGCTTTCACTTGAGGGGGTGTGTTAGAGAATAATATAAATCATATTATGGAGCCTCATTTACAAGCTTAAGCTTTTAGGTGAGATGGTTCCTTAACAGAATTGCCCAAGAACCAAGGTTGGAAAATTACCGCATATAAGAAATATTTTTGATTTTTTAATGAAGCTTCAAACCTATATTTCTTTATCAAACTCTTTAATGTTTATAAGAATAAATAAGATGAAAACTTGGGAAAAGATATTTTCATATTAATTAGACCATGAATTTTTACTTATATTCAACAAAGACAAATTATGGATTACCCCTTTGAACAGGCTATTCCATATTAGATGTATATGTACATACACTCACATTTGTATTCATATATTAGTATAAATGTTTTGAGGTTTTAAATGTCATGTATGCATATTCAAGTTAAAATAAAGATAAAAAAAGTAATTCAAACTCTTAAAATTTACAACTCTATATTTTAATGGAAAAACATGGAAGTTGAGGAGTATGCCCATCATGATGCTTATTTTCAAGAGGATTTGGACTCTTTAAAACTCAACATGGTTTACATTAGTAATTTTCTCAAATAAACATTTGAAAAGATCTTTGGTAAAGGTCTATCTAATCATCCTGTGACCTTTGCCTAAAATCAAATTACAATTTTTCTAGAAAAAGTCATAGGTTGACAAGGTTAGGAACCCCACTACGTTATGGAATTCATACAACCGATTGTTCCTACAGTAGCCCCAATTGATGTGGATGCATATGCTATTGAGTCCCATAAGATAAGATATTTTTAAGGATGGTTAGTATGGTAAAGTGGTAGCATTAAAGGCAAGAGTTAGTGTCGTTGAAGGTGTTGATTCATATGATCCCATTCGAGCCATTGAGATGTGTTTTATTTTAGATGTGGTCATGAAGATTTTTTGTGCACCTTAATTCATAAAGTATATTGAAAATCAAAGCCCTTCCACTCATCCCAAATTCTATTATAACAAGATGGAAGAGGTTATGCATAATAAAAAGGTATTGGTGAACTTTTTTCGAGATGATTTGAGTGGAACTGCTTTAAGTTGATATATGAGGCTAAACAACACACCGACCTAGAGTTGGAAAGATTGTAGTTGCTTTTATTTAGTACAAATATAAGATGGACATTAATCCTGACAAGTATAATATGTCTTTTTTGGAAGAAAAAAAATAGATAAATAGATTATGCATAAGTAAGTTCAATAATGGAGAGATTTAGTTATCCAAGTATATCCCCCATTATTGGCTATAGAGATGGTCATTTTGTTTGATAATATCACCAAACAAATCTACTATGAGCATGTTATAGGTAGCTTAGCTGAATAGTTTATTGATGTTTTAGTAATGGTTGAGCATACTGAACACAAGAATCTTTGCACCAACTAAAAAGAAGGTTTTTAGAGGGAAAAATTGTTCATAATGTTAAAAGTGGATACAAAGGAAAATAATAATAATTCCTAAAATTATAAAACTCAAGCCTCTTCATCCCAAATAGTTAATATCATCTTTAACTTAATTTTTCCCTTTAAAAACCCAAAACATAAAATAACATAACTCAAAACCATCCCAAGAGAAACTACCAAAAAACCCAAGAATAATTACCCCTACTACCTTTATCTTTAAATGAAAGGTATCAGAAGCTACTAAGTACTACACAAATAGCTTCATTTTCTCTCACACAGTTGCAACAACCCTATCTTAATTGACACAAATTAAACCTCACTTATGAATATCATATAGGCATAGCTAGGCACCACACATTGACTCTTGTTACTATTTAAAAATAAGCTCTTATAATTTATCAAAACAAGATGGATAACATTTGAAAAAATTTCTAATATGAATACAATTCCTCTACCTAATCATGTTATGAGCAATGGAACTATAAATGCATTAAAAATAAATGCATAAGGACCTTGAAGGTGTTTATGGATGAGATCTATGAATTGCTTGTAAAAGCTGGATATAGGAGGAGCACCTATGAGAAAAGGTTGATGAGTGATATTTTCTATAAATATCATAAAAAAAGGTTATATGATAAATCAATACAAAAATTTCCACAATGAAGTGATACATATGCTAACTCAAAGTACTTTGAGAATTAAAAAGGCAACGAGCAAATAAATACTTTTAATTGATGAATATTTAAAGATAACTAAGCTCTACATCCACACCTTAGACTATGAGGATAAGAGATAATTATAGTAAAAAAAGTTAAAATGGAGGATGTGATGTTGCCTTAGTTGTTTATTTACAATGTTAAAAAGACTCTTTCAAGAGCTTTGGTGAGGAGACTAGCAGATAAGGATGAGCTTTATAATTAAAAAAAGCAGCATGTTCCTTTTGTATTTAAAAAGTAATTGCTCTTATTTAATCATGTTTGTTAAAACTATTTACCTTTGTTTTGCTCTATTTACCTTTCTGATCTTGTTGTCAATCTAACTTATGATGCCACAAGTGTTAGTGAGCCTTTATTTAAATATGATCATGCATTTCCTTTGTTCAAAATATACCTTGTTTCCTTTTACTCTTCTATTTAAATACACACTTACATAAGCATAAATTTTACTTTCAAAAATCCTATAAGTGAATCTTCCACCAATATATACCATGAATTATTTTATGTATTTTCCTCTTTATAAACTCTAAAAAAAACTTTGAATAGACTTTTACATGATCTCATAAGCTTAAAAAATAAAAATAAAAAACTTTGGTTTTGTAAAAGATAAAATAGATATCAATCCAAATATTTTAGAAAATCAAAAGCTTTTCATACAAATACAAAGGTCAAATTGGTGTTTATTTTCAATAAATGAGTTTTTAGGAATTAAATTGATTTCTTAGTGAGGTGATCAAATTGTTTAGAAATATGAAAAATGAACCAAAAATCATTCATACTAACTTTGGAGATGAGTTTTGTTTAGCTATATAATGATGCACAATTTAATTTGATGGAAATATTTTGCATATACAACTAATCACAATGGACGAGAGCAAATCCTACTTATCCTAAATGCATGGGTTTGAGATGATAAAGGATCATCTTTCATAATCCTTTCAAAATACTTCAAAAATATCTTTTGCAAGTCTCGTTGAGTCTAGTAAAGTTTTTTCTTGCAAAAGAACCCTAACTTAAATCACACCTCATACTAGGGTCAATTTTGAGGATTATAAAACCAATTTAAACTTAGAATTACACAAGAGATTCAAATATTCTAAGGAGTTAAACATGCCTTGTAATGATTTTCATAACCCAATTTTTGGGTTACTCCCCAAAATCTACCCAAAAATAACAAAAATAAAATAAAAAGGGCCAGCGTCAAAAGAAAAATCAATGTGGAAATTTTGGATGTTTTCGAGAGTCCGATCGTATCTCTTTTGTCCCCATAAATAGAGGAAAGTACAGATTTAAGACAAAAATAATTAATCATTAGATAAATCTGTGTAAAAATTAAGTCAAGAAACATAATTATATTTTTATGGGCCAATTTGATTTAATCATCAGCCAATTTAAAGTGTAATTATGATTGAGAATTAATTTAAGGTCCAATTGAAGGATTTAATTAAGTGCAAGGATGTAATTATACTTTAAATTGGTCACATCAAATTAATTAAGGGCTTAATCAATGAAAAATCAAGTTCTTGATTTTAATTCGATTTCAATTAAGAAGATTGAAATTTTCAGAGATCGAACCGAATTTTTCCAAGCCAATTGTGCGAATTCAGGGGTGTAATTGAAAATAATTGAGAGTTTAATTGTTAATTGTGGATCAAATTGCATGAATCCAAAACCAAGGATCAAAGTGGAAAGAGTGTGTAAATTCAAACTCTATAAATAAAGTTGATTAACATTGTAAAAAGGGGGTGGGAACACACCAAAAAACCCTAAACATAAAAATACCCTAATCTTTACTCACCATGGGGCTGCACCCCCCCCCCCATTTTTCACTCTCTCCTCTTCTTCTCTTGGCTAGCCTTTCCCCCCCATGGTCACTCCTTTGTCCTCCTGGTCGGTAGCTCCTCTCTGCCCCCTCTGGCGACTGACTCGACCCCCGTCCCATCAACTATCCTCTCCAGTCGTCGGTGGCCAGCTCCTCTATGTCGATGGCCTCCCTTCTCTTCCCCTTTTGGAAGCGTGCTTCTACCTCCAGCCACTCACTGCCTTCTCCGCCATCCTATCCTCTTAGAAGCACCGGTCAACACCATCAGGTCTCGGGTCACCAGCTATCGTCTACTGAAAGCAAGCACTGCGCACCCACAGCACCCCCGATCGGCCATTCAGCTACCATCCAGTGTGACTCTCTCTCTCTAGGTCATCCTTCATCTCTTCTTCTCTCTTGCTCCATCTCCTCTCCCAGTGCCGACAGCCACCTAATTTAGTAGATCGAAGAACATATCTGAGATCTAGAGAAGAAGAGAACATTCCAGCTATGATTGTTTGTGTTTGTGTGTTTTGTATGTGTATACAGGTCACCATGAACATCATCACCGGCGAGAGAAGGAAGGGAAGAGGCAAATCCACTCCCCCTGTCCTTACTGCTCCATCAGCGGTGGCGCGTGGCTCCACGCGTCGCTAGTGATGGTGGCGCGTGAGCTGACGCGCCACTAGAGCTCCTGCGTTGCCTCCACTGCCAACAATGTTCCCGATGAGGTTTATTTTGTAATTTTTAGATGTTTATGTGTTTGTTTAAATTGTTATTATTTTTATTTCTTGTACATGTTATGTGGTTTGTAAAATGTAACAAAAAATAATGAAAAAGAGAATGGGTGCATTTGTTGCATATAAAAAATATAAAAATTGCATTTCGAAAAGAAAAAGAAAAAAAATGTGTTGTTTTCGTGCATACGACCGAATTTCAAGGTTTTTCCCATCATATTTTTCGTAAAAATAATATGTTGCATCTTTCTCATATTTTGAAACAAAAATTGGATATCGTAATTGGTTTATGATTATCCGTTGGAATTCAGCCAAAATATCAAAAATAATTTAAGAATTATTTTGTTTTATCTATCGCGGTGTAAAATTACATTGTAAAGTACACTTGTAGATAGTTAAAAATAGGATTTTAAAATGCAGTGTAAAATTATTTTGGGTTAGTATTTCAACTCACAATGAGGTAAAGATTCTCTCACGAAGAGAAATCTACGTCAAACCTAAGAAAAGACCAATAAAAATAACTTAGGAAAAATAATGAAACAACAATGCAACTTACCTTAGGTAGGGTGCACTGGGGGTGATGCGTCTTCCCCTTGCACAACAAGGCACCTTATTAAGACTCTCACAAACCCATAGGTTTCCTAGTGATCGTAATACTAGGTGGCGACGCCTGATAATTATAGTTGTATTTTTTATGACTATAAAACACACCCCTTTTCACCGCGCACAATTGTCTCCCAAATCCAGGGATTTGGGGAGCGAAGCGCGGAAAAAATTGTCGTCACAACAATGATGATGATGATAATGCTTAAAAACAAACAAATAAAACAAAGACAAGTAATCCAAGCCCGATACTAAGGCATGACAAGATCATTTTACAAGGTAAACCCTAAGGTCTAGGAGGTCATCAACCAAAAAGAAAAGATATGAGAAGTTTTGAGAATAAACACTAGTGATCCTTAGTCATGAGAGCCTTTAAAAACCTCTCAAACATTTAAATATCATTTTCTTTCAAAATTAAGAGCCAAAACCTACATTACATGTGAGATAAAGTATTTACCAATAAGAAACAAGAAATCTGGATTGGTAAGGGATCTCTCCCGTGCAAAAAGAGATCTCTAAAAGATTATGGTTATGCTTTATTATTCATAAAACTAAAATGAATGCTTTTAAAAAAATTCTTCTCACTTCAAAATCTCAAGTTAAAAGTCAAGCCATTTAACCACCAAGTCATGAAAACAAAAGCTCACATTGCACCAAATTTGCTCATATAAGTCATTTGATATTTAACCTTCATACAACCCCTCTTCATAGGAGTCACTTGTGTTTTTCCAAATAAATTTGCTTTGAACTTGCATTGAAATAGTTTTTGCATTTTAAAATAGCTTTGAAATTCCAAATATTTTTTTGTGATATCAATATTTTATGAGAACCAAACATATTCTATATAACATCATCCTTGAAAAAACTCAAGCAAACAAAACAAGATAAAATACTTGGAGGCATGATTAGGAAGAGGGCAATTAAAAAAAAATCAATCAAATTGATTAAGTAAATCTTTTTTTGTGAAAAAAAAGTGAAACAAGTTGTTTAATTCTCTAATGTCCTAAATAGGCATCCCTTTCTCGGAGATCAATTCCACAAGTTATAGTTAAAGCACACCAAGTGGACCATAAAAAACTTGCTATAGAGATTGAAGCTTTGAGAAACAAAGTCCATGAAAAAAAGGGACTTATATTCCCTAGGTAAAAATACATGCATTTTAACCCCCAAATAATGAGTACACTATTTAAAAGACAAGGGCTCTAAAACACACTTAGAAATATGATAATGTCAAAAAGTGGGCGCGCTATACTTTTAAAAATGCTTTTGAGCATAAATATTGATGTCTTCTATAATTTTGGTTTTGATCATTATTCCTGAAACCAAAACTCACCCATCACTTAAAAATTGCAATAATATTGGTCTTTAGTTTGTCCCTCCCTTGCAAACACACCTTTGAGGTCTACAATCTTCACACCACTTAAGATTAAAATGGTTGGGAAGGGGTAAACTACCATGGTAGGTGTTTCCTTTTCTCTTAGGTTGAACTCCATTTCATTTTATTTTTTTCCTTTTTTTCTATTTTTCTCCACCTTCTCTCTCTTTTTCTTTCTTTCTTTCTCTCTATTTTTTTCTAACCTTCCCTCTCTATGTTTTTTGTTTTTTTTTACTCGGGTATAGGCATGGCAGTCAAAATTGAGATTTTGACACGGATCGGAAAGGGCTTCGAAAAATCGGATCGTAAGATCGGATCGTAAAATCGTAGAAAGATCGTAAAATGTCCGTACAAAAATTATTATTTTTAATATATTTAAATTTAAAAAATGAATTTAAATATAATTAAATATTATTATTTTTTATTATTATTATTATTCTACGATTTTTCTACGATTTTTTACGATTTTTCTACGAGTTTGACCGAGTTTGACCGGTTTCGATTTTTCTTTCCGGTCCAACCAGGTTTTCGGAGCCAACTCGCAAAATCGTACGATTTTGCGAGTTGACTCGCGATTTTGACTGCCATGGGTATAGGTCTTTGAAAGGATTTTTATAGGTAAGAACACGAGGGTGGGTTCTTAGCCTAACAAGATAAAAAAAAAAAAAAAAAAAAAAAAACTTTTATTTATGGAAAGACATTCTCATCATTTGTTGCAATTAATGCATCTTCTTACATATTCAGACAATTGTCTTTGTAAGATGACAAAGTAGGAAACTCACATGTCTTTTTTCTGTATCTACAAGCTCTTAGATTTTGGGATTGGGGTGTTTAGCAAGCATGGCAGGACTCTTCGAAGATTGAAAACAAGCAAGAAATAGGTTAGAGGTGAAGTACGTAATCATATCTGCAGGGGAAACATGTTTTTTTTTGTCTAGTTTCATAAGAGAGGAAAAACATCGAATGACCTAAAAAGTGGTACTTGCATGCCTTTTTTCTCGTGTGAACTAGCGAGGCAGGGAAGAAAATAAAGAATTGCGGTACGCAAAATGACACTACGGCGCCGTTTGTTTCAAGAAAACTGAATTTCTGGAATTCAGTTTCCTCACTTTTCCATGTTTGATAACACTTTAGGAAAATTGGTCAAAGGAAAGTGATTTCCTTAACTTTCCCGGTCAACTTAAATTTTAACTTCACACGCGGAAAATGTTTTCCGCTCCTGCACAAGAGGAAAACACTTTCCGCGTGTGACCTATCTCTTTCCCTCGTATCCCTTTCGTCTCTTTCCCTCATCTCCTCTCGCCTCCCTCTCCAGTCCCTCATCTCTTAATCCCAAACACTTCCATTTTCGCTAGACTCGGCTCCCGTTGTCTCGACTCCTCCACTCCCAGACCACTCCTCTGCAGTCTGTACAACCACGAACAAGAATCTCAAAGAGATATCGAGCCAACCCGTGATTCTATTCGGAGGGAGGGTCAAGATTTGATGTAATTAGGACAAAAAGGCCATCAACGGCTCAACGCGCCTTCATCTTCGTAGCAGGAGTATCCCATTGAAATCTCTTCTTCTCTGGTACGAAATCATAGCTTCCATGGCGCTTTTGTAGTTTGGGGCGGCGGAAAAATAACAGAATATCCTGTTCTGCTTGATCTTGTTTTCTTGAGTCGTGGGAACCTTGAAAAAAATGGTGGTCTCAAGTAATAATCCTCACAACAAGGAGATACTGGTCAGAAGAAGGATTGCTAGCATGTAATATCTCTTTCTGGGTTATCTTTCTTTTTCATTTTTATCTTTTTTCTTTCAATTGTAGTTACCATTTATTTAGCTATAAGGTGTAAGAACATAGGAATTAATGGAATTATATTTTTTTTAATTCCTGCACCTGCTTGTAATGGGATTCTTTCTTTCTTTTTTTATGCATGACTATTTATTTCTTGATGTTAGGTATAAATATTTATTTCTTGATATTTATTTTATAGATATTAAAGGGATAATTGCCTTTACCCAAAAACTTTTTATCTAAAATACCCATCAAAATATTGTTGTATCTATTTATCTTTTAAAAAATACTTCATACCAAAAACAAAAACCCAAACATATAACTCTCAACATAAACAAATTTGGCTTTCTTAATATGAAAAAACAAATTATTTTAAGCTTTTAAAATTGAATAATTTTTACTTACAAAATATTTAACAAGCTTATTTCTCTATAATATGATATGACATATATTTTAATATTTTATAAAATAAGCTATGTATGAATATAGGATATAATAAAAAAATTCATCATTATACTTATTTGATTTCATTTTTTTATTTTAAGTGATTAAATATTTTATATTTAATATTTAATATACATAGGATAAACTTGAAAAAAAAATTAATTTATTAATAAATTATTTTCCAGTTCATTTTCCATAACTCAAACAAACATTGGAAAGTGTTTTCCAGTTCATTTTCCATAACACTGCCAAACATCGGAATTCACTTTCCAGGAATTCACTTTCCCCATAATTCACTTTCCAAAAGGAAACCACTTTCCAGCAAACAAACGGGGCCTACGTTTTTCTTTTAATTAATTTTGGCTTTTATCCATTAAAATGACATTGTTTCCTTGAAACTCGCTATTATAATGGAATGTTGTCATTTGTGTCTTGGATTAGTTTAGGGTTTTGGATCTAACCAAACAATGTCATTTTCAAAAGTCTAATTTAGACATATAACTTTATAGCCCTTTTTATTTTAGTCCTTGATTTGTGGAAATTTCCAATCCAACCTGAAATTGGTCTTTCCCTTTTAAATCTTTTTAACTTCACCCATCATCCATCTTAGTTTGGTCTCCAAATTTTGATGTGCTTTATAGTATGTCTTTGGTCCCTCATCTTATAAATTGAATCATTATTTCAAAATTCACTTTAATTAAGTCCATGATTGAAATCAAAAGTGTTGTCCTAATTCAAGCACCTTTTCATTTTAGTCCTTGGAACTTCATTGCTTCTATTTTTTTTATTAAATTGACTTTCAATTTGATTTTTTCTTCACTTGAGCCATTGATTGAATTAATAAAACACTTGTAATTCCCACCACTTCTATTTTGGTTTTTTGCTTGCAAAGGTAGCTATTTTTGTCCCATATTCCAAAGTTTTCTCCTTAATTAGGCCCATAATTGAATGAATTGGACATCCAAACTCTGCCAAGCTTTCTATATTGATCCTTGATCTTTCAATTACTTCAATTATGACCAATTCAAATCTTTTTTCCAATTTTTCTATAATTAAACCTCACATTGCATGTACCTGTCATTTTTTACCAATTATAAATTAAATTCTTGTTTGATTGTAACTAAAGACCATTTGCTTACTTTTTTTTGGGTGGGGGGAGGGGGGTGGGGTTGAGAGATATTGAGTAAGATTAAAAATTAGATTATGGCAATTATTATTATTATTTGAGCTAATTGAAAATAATAATTTCTTCACTTATTAAAATAACATTAAAAATATTTGTAATCATCATAAAAAATAATTCATTACTAGAAAGATAATATAATTAAACTATTAGTTAAATTATTTTCCTAAATATATTTAACATTAAAATAAATAATTAAATCAATCATATTTCAAATAAAATATTTACAAAATCACAGTTAAATTTCATCACAAATGCACTTTCCCACCTCTTTATTAATATTTGATTAAAATCCACCATGTTTTGATGATTTATATATATAAAGAAAAAAATGATTCGATTAGATTTGGGTCTATTATTCCTAATTTTAGAATAACAGAAAATTGAATAAGAATTATTTAAAAAAAAACTCTTCTTCTTCCGCTAATCCATCTTTCCGTTCCTTTCTCATGTAACAGAAAACAAACGCTACTTTTAGTTAAGAAAAAACTTCTCCATTCGACATCCCATCTGTAATCATGCCTCCTCCTCATCATCACCATGATCACCACCGCATACACGGTGGTGCAACACCACCGAAACCAAACCAAAAGCTTCTATCCTTAATCCTCAAAACCATAATTATGACTGCAATAACCAGCCTTTTTTTCCTATTCCTTGGTATTGCTGCCATCCTCCTCCTCATAGCCACAGCCGCACTCCACCGCCACTCGACTCCATCCTCCAATTCGTCAAATGGGTTCTCTCTCAAAGATTTAAAGAAGCTCCCAAGATTCAGATTTTCGACTCTGACAAGACCTGAAACGGGTGCTGATCAAACTTCATGTGTGGTTTGTCTTGAAGAGATAAAGCAAGGACAGTGGTGTAGAAACCTTGTTGCGTGTGGTCATGTGTTTCACAGGAAATGTGTGGATGCTTGGCTTGTCAAGGTTTCTGCGTGCCCTATTTGCAGAACACGAGTTGAATTGGTTCATGGGGTAAAAGATATGGGACTTTGGTTGGGCAAATGAATTAAGGGTTAGGTAGAATTTTATTTATCCTTTTCTAAAGTTCTTGTTAAATTTTGAGTCTTTTCATCTTCTTCTTCTGTATGGACGCTATTAGATTTTTGGGTAATAAATGAACGGATGGTTTGACATCAATTTGATATTACTTGCAGCATTCTTGTTTTGGCCTATAAATATCTTCATGCAAATGCTTTGTTGAATATGAAATCTTATTTTGGTTGAAGGATTCTTGATTTAACTCCTACTAATATAATTCAAATACGACTACATCAGTAAGAATTGAATTTAGTCAAGATTTCTGATTATATGAGATCAGGGGTGAATTACTTGGAATTGTCTGTGGAAGTGTTACCCATAGAAAGGTTGATCCCTGCTGAATTTGCTGGTCAGACTCTGAAATCATTACAAAGGAATAATTTTTTTTTATATGGGTTTATGTATCAAATGAATTGAGAAGAACTTACTGGCTGATTGAAAGGCATATTGGAAATTGATGTGGTTAAGCTAAATGTTTTTCCCGGTGTATGAAATGATTGCTAATGAATATTCTAACTCATTCAAACTAGAGTAATATTAAAATCTAGTAACCCCAGTTCGTAAATTTTAAGGAGTTCATCCATCAAATTTATTCCAGAAATTACATTAATGTAGTGGTCAACACTACTTACAGACTTGAACAGAAACTTATTTGTAGCTTTAAGCGGCTATTCACCAACCCCTAAGATATCTCTGTGTTTTTCCTTTAGTGTTCTGAACAAAGTAAGCAGAAATATGGAACAGCATAAAGTTTAAAGTTCAAAAGAATAAGAAAAGGATGTATACCATCAAGGCAAGATGCATGATATCACAATATTCTTACCAGTTTGCTTATTTCGTCTCTACTTCACCAACTGATTTTATTACATCACATTAGCTTTTGTTATGCTACAAAAAGCTGCAGCCTTGCATATCTTTTGCTTGAGAGAATCCTATCTCTCTAGTATTTTGAGTGTCACATAGTGAAATTAGATTTGATTTTGAACAAACCTATTTTGGTTTGATATCGGTTTTTCTGATTTCTTCATCGTGAATTCTTTTAGTTGCTGGAATTTGAATGTGCTGTTTGGTGCTGCATTTTGATTACTGTAATGGCTAATTGCCAATGTACTGAGTTTGAGCTTGCTTTTGTGTTGTCTGTGTTGTGATCTTGATCTGTTCTATGACAATCTCCTGTTCCTTGTTGTGAATTTATCTTCATGATTCCTGTGTCCTTATGTCACTGTCTCATCCGTTTCATTTTTCCTTTAATGACAATCTTCTTCCTTTTTTTTCTTTATCCTTTGGCAACCGCTCTGATTTCTCTTGGTTTGACCTTGGTTTTTGCTTCTTTTTTTTCATTCAGCTGACAGTTTTGCTGTTGTATATGCTTTCTTGTTTTATTTACTTTGAATTTGTTGTTGTTGGAATGAAATAGTAGAGAGTTGGAAATTCTCGTTATTGCTGTGGTCTAATTACAATAGTAGAGGGTTGGAAATTATCATTATTGCTGTGGTCTAATTACAAATTCTTTTTTGAAGTTGCTCCTGGAAATTTCCCAAAATATCTCATCTCAATTTTTGTTCTCCCCTAAGGTGCATATAATTGTCAGGTACTACATGAAGGGTAGACAGCATGTGGTGTTCTGGTTGTAGGTTATTTCTGAGGTACATTACTCAGCATGCATTGGTGTTGAAAGGGTTGATTGGCTTGAATCATGATGGATCATATAAAGAAGTCCCAGAATTGGTCCTTTAGTTACTCTACCCTCAGAATTCATGTCCCATCTAAAGTTTCACCAAAAATTTAATCTTCATTGTTGCCACTTATTGTTTCCCTGTGTTTTTTGGTCATGATATACTGTTTTGGCCAGCAGGCAAAATGATTGTTGGGAAGTGGGTACAATTCAATGCTGTGTCTGGGTAGGGAAAACACATGCTGCAGCACAATATTTTTAGTTTCTAGGCTTTAATGTATTGGGGTGCTGCGGGAGTAATTCTCCTTGCTTTGTTATGCATGTTCTTGTGACTGTTAATCATGCATTTAAGTTCAAAGAATGTATACCAGAGTTAATATTTGGAATGGTGAATCCTTCCTCTTTTTTTGGGTCATTGCATAACTTGGATATCTATTTTCTTGTTTCTTAAGTTCATTCTCTCTATAGTGGAATTAAAATCTTAGAATTTTGGTGCTTGGAAAGCTTTTTCACGGATGAGATTTTTTCATGCTTTAATATCCAAGTTTGCCAGAGTGATATGTGTTTGTTCCAATTTTCAGGTGAGCAGGGGTGGATTCTGGTTTCCAAGGTGGTTGCGTTGTTCTAGTAGTACTGGATTCGTCAGTACATTGTTAATCTGACCGATTACTAGATAGATACATCAATCACTCCTTACCCATTCTACATGCCCCGTAAGCGCAAGCAATTCTGCTGAACACTACCCTTGGAACAATGGATTTGAAACAGTTTTTGGAAAGGGGTTTAGTAAGAAAGTCTGTCAAATGATCAACCAAGGGAACATGAGAAACTGGTACGAGACATCTGGCAACTTGATCACAAATAAAGTGGAAGTTAATACCAACGTTATTCGTATGAGAGTGGATGGGGAGGATCGGTCCAACACCGAGCGTGACCATGCAAATGATTTATTAGTGGTGTCAAGTGGGTTTATTACAAGAGCTAGGGTAAAAAAACTTAAAACGACATTGAATGGGTTAGTTCAGAGCACATGGAGCAAGATGAAACTAGAGAGACAAATAACACCTATAGAGCTTAAAGGGTCACCTCTAATTCATTGAATTCATGTTTTTCGAATGAGTGTGGATGATGAGGATCAGTCCAACACCAAATGTGACCATGCAAATGATTTGTTAGTGGTGTCAAGTGGAAGAGCTAGGGTAAAAGAAACTTAAAATGACATTGAATGGGTGAGTTTAGAGTACATGGAGCAAGATAAAACTAGAAGGACAAATGACACCTATAGAGCTTATCTAATTCATCGAATCCAAGTCCAAGATGGATCTCATTCAAGTTCTAAAAAGGGCTGATGTGTTAGGCCCTATATCAATCTTGATTTTGGTTTATTTTTTCTAATATTACATGGAGTCCAAATTAGCATATTACCCTTCTAAGGAAGCAATTTTTCCAGATTACTTCCTAAACAAGAGAGAATTTTTAGCATTCAAAACAAGAAGTTTCCTAGTATTGGAAGGATACCTAAAAATCAGCAACATTGAAGACCAAATTAGACTTATTTATCTTATTTTTTATATGGCTGCAACTTAAATTTTTTATTTTTAAATTCTTATTTTTATATCAAGTTTAGATACTTAAAGATCTAGGTCTAATTGTAAGTGAGCTATAAACAAGTGCATTAGGTTTAGATACTAAGGATTTGGGTCTAATTGTAAGTGAGCTATATACAAATCCATATCTTTGGGTATTCTAGGGTTTAGCTTATGTTAAAAACACATATGTACCTAAGTTTCAGATTATTTTTTTTGCTTAATGATATTCAAATTACGGGTGCAACTTTGTGTGCTTATGAGGGTGAGAATTCTCTCTTCTTTGATTCTCTAAAGGACTAAAAATGACTTATCGAGGTTCAACTAACTTCGTAGTGTCAACCCATACTTCTCATTCCTGAATTGTTATTCGATGGGTAGAGGTTTAACTCCAATACTATTGGTGCCTAGGTGCAAGTTATCTTTATGTCACACTCTTATCAAACCTCATTTACTTAGCTTTCCCGGAATTGTTGTCTTTGCGTGTGGATTGCTTGATCGTGTGTTCAAAAGATTCGTATAAGTGAAAAACTAAATTAGTATAGAGAAATGTATCCCTAAAGTTGTCACATTTTATTGTTAGAGTTGGGGATAATGTAACTCCATGTTCTCTAATAAGTTGGGTTAGATAATTAACTATGGTTATAGTAGGTGCAATGACAACTCCCATTGAAGAATAAGCAATGGTAGATTGTTTATTTGAACTCCAACTAATCAGATTGACACCAAGAGAGATAACTTAAGCATAGGTGGATGTTTTATAATCAACATTACTAGAGAAAATATTTTTTTAGGTTTCTAAATATTATTTTGAGCTTGAGTTATCAGCCAATAGAAGTGACTTGGTGATTATTAGGTAGGTAGTTCTTGGCTAGAAAAAGAAAAAGACAAAGGATGTGAGCATATCTATATTGGGTTTGAGTCAAGTGCATCATTTGGCATGAAACCATTAGTAGAGTACATCTTATACCTGATCGAGATGGAACTTGAGGGATCTTAAATGACATCTTATACCTGATAAAGGTGGAAATTGAGGGATCATAAATGGGTAGGACTTTGTTGTGGTGAGATAAATAAATATGAAGACAAATACATTTTTGTAAGAAGAGAAATAATGGATGGAGGTGATGCAAAATAGAGTTGTGAAAACATTGTAATTAAAGATGGGTCACAAGGAGTGCTAGAGTGTGGTTGATGATGTTTTTCAAAGTATTTTTCATTCATAAATACATTAAAATTATGTTTTTTTATAAAAAATCATTTTTGACATCAGCATATCAAAATAATCTTAAAATATAAAAAAACCTTTAATTTAAAACAAAAAAATGAAATATTTATTTCAAGTTTTTTCAAAATTATTTTTAAAGTGCAACACCATATTTAGAATTGAATGTCTTTAAAACATGAATTTTCTGACTAGATAGAAGCTTGTTGAATTAAGAGAGATGACTCACCAAGTCATTGTTGTATAATTTCTCTCTAACTTTCCATAATTGTTGAATATAGAATCTTCATATTAGACACATAATCTTGACGTTAGCAAGTTCATCAACTTTTTGTCATTTGTCAATAGAGCAAACACTAATAATCTTGCCAATTATGATCCCATTAAGGGAATTCCACGTTAAAAAACAAATATAAACATGTGCACTACACTTTCGTTTCCATTAAAACATTGTGTGATATTATGGTGTTAGACTAGTCTTATATGAAATTCTAGATTAAGACATTGGTTGTTGCTAGAAAAGATATTAGCTTGTGGTCTAAATATGGTTTTATAGTTAATGATGGTCTCCTAATCGATGGTTCGTTTATGGCTCAGAACAAAGATTTACGCTTATGAATAAATCTAGCATTTTGAATTTATTAAGAGCTTATATGTTTGGGTAAATCCATATAGAAAGAATTCATGAAGGTGCCTTAACAGGGTTCACAAAGGCAAGAATATTTTTCCCAACTTGTATATTATAGTGAAAGATACCATTAACTAAACTAGTGAATATCTAACATATTTTGAGAATTATCTAATTAGCTCAAGGTTCTTAAATATTATCATATTGATAGGTCTAATATTTATAATAGAATATTGACTAATAATTTTTAACAATTAAATTTTTTAGGGTAATTGAAATATTGATGAATTTCTTAAGGATTTTTACAAACTTATTGTAATTTAAAAAAAAAACAAATGCAAGGAATTTTAAAAAAAAAACAATGCTAAAAAATATTCCTCGATTTTATAAATAAAGTATTTTTTTATGATTGGGTTGTATGCAACAAGAGAGAATCATTTTTATTTATTTATTATTTATCTATATAAGACCATGTCTCACAAAACTATTTTTTCTTCCAAAACTGCCAAAGTGGATTTAAAATGTCTTTGTCAAACACCCTCTTATACAAAAAAAAAAAACATTTAGCAAAAACATTACTAGCCAAGGTCATAGCCATTTGACCCGAATTTAATTCAACAGGTTGCCCTGAAATGTTTTTGTTCAACAATAAACCAAACCAAAAATCATTGGTTTAACCTGAAAACAACCTAAATCATAATCTAAAATGAGTCAAACTTGTAAAAAGATAAAAATTCAAAATATTTTGATCAAAATAGATCAAAACCTAGAAAAATGAAGAATTCAAAAAACAAATGAAGAATATTCAATGAGAACCTAACAACATCAATCAAGATTCAAACCATATTTCATGAAATAAAAAACATAAAGGATGGAAATCAATCACTAAACAATAATCAAACATCAAATATTAATGATTATCAACCAATAATTATGATTTAGTCAAAATAGATTTGAGTTTCAAACCAAAATCTTATGATTAAAACCTCTAGAAAATTTGTTATTGATGTAAATGAAACCTAGATTTTTAATTGACAAAATCCAATTAAGTGTCTAATATGAAGAAATGGACTAAAATTGATCTAAAACATGAAACTAAGATAATGTTCCTTCCAATAATACAAAGAGCATTGCCTTGGAACCCATAAAAATTCTCAGAAATATCTAGCAATGTCAGACCCAAAAAATGGCCTTCTAAGCCTCTAAGCATATTGTTTTTTATCCTTACAAACTACATTATCAATATTAAGCATAATTAATTAGAAAATCTAACAAAAACATCAAATCATCAGAATCATGCATTGAATTTCATCTTCATAATGGTAAACCCAATGACAACCAATAAAAACATTGAAATTTGATTCAAAACTCACTCTTGAAACACTTGAAACCCAAACCATGCCCAAGAACAAATAACATACACTAGCAAACATAAAAAAATTATTATCCTTATTGTTGGATTTCCATATCATTTAATTTAATTTAATTCAAACATCTAAACATCCAATAACATTAATAGACAACTTAAAATACGATAATTTTTTTTATAAATTAATCAAAATCAAAGTTAAAAGAAAAATAATGAAATACATGTTCGAAAACATCATAATACATAAAAGAGTATGCTAGAGTTGTGGTCATGGACAACATCTACTAGGATAAACGTTTTTTTATATCTTTCAAGTTTAAATAATTGTTGTTGCACTTTGGTTTCTTCTTTTTCAAGGTTGTGTTAGGCTCTTAAACCTAGCCTCTTAAACCCTTACATTTAAAGTTTATTTACGAGTCCTTTTCTCACCTCCTTTCTTTTTTTTCCATCTCTTTTTCTTTATTCTTTGTTTTTATTCTTATTTAATTTGGCTGATTTTTAAGAGGTATTTATAGGGTTTTGGTAGGGCTGTGAATGAATTCAAACATAGTTGGTAAAATCTTAGCTCTGTGATCAAAATCTTATCTCTTAAATATGGTTATTGATTTTAAGACTCATATGATTAGTCAAGGTGTATACAAACTGATCTGAACACTCATGTTAATAAAAAAAAAATAAAAGGATTTTGGACTAAGGTAAAAAAGTGCATCACTTGCCCTTCAATGGTTTCAGGGTATAGTGGTTTTGTAATAAGTTTATCTATGTGGTTTTGTAATAAATTTACCTAGGTGGTTTTGTTTTATGCTTGGAGATAAAAATACGCACTCCTCACCATCAGATTTTGGATAAAAAAATTATGTTCCCAATAAAATTTAATTTTACTTATTCAAATCATTTTAAATTTTCAGACCCCATTTTTTACTAAGCAAATAATCATAATTATTTTTTTATCAATATTATTTTTATCTTAACTTCATGATTTAATTTTTTTATTATATTCAAAATATTTTTTATTTTTATTTATTTATATGCATATATAACTTATTTTTTTATTAACAAATGTAAAATTTATAGTCTATAATCAATAGTAAAAAAGTTAACAATACCAACATAATTTGTAGCGATAAGAAAAAAAATGTTAGTGTCCTGTAACTCTTCATTAAAAAAATATAAACAGTTTCTTATTTCAAACGAAAGTTAATTTTCATCACACATATTTATGATTTTTAAAAGTTAAATGATAATTTAATTAATTTGAAGAGAAAAAAAGCACCGAAAGTAATTAATGTAGCCCAGACAGCACAATTACGAACTCCCTTGTACCTCTCGTCGGTTCGTACGAGGATAAGGATGATGGTTGCGCTGGCATTGGGAGATGATTTCCTTCGATATGAACCACATGTTCCAAGACACAGAATTCAAAGAGATGTGGTCGACGTTTATCTAAAAAATACCTTACGGTTTTAAAATAGAGAAACTTCAATTTAGCCCCTAACATATTACCCATTATCAATTGAATTACAGATCTTTTATATATTTTTATCAAATTTGTTTCAAATTTTATCAATACTAGACAATTGCATCCTCTACCCTTGCTTTATTACTGATTTTAAAATTGTTTATTAGGACATACCAGAGTTTACATTATGATAAAAACACTTAACGAGAATACAATATTGTTTTTGAAATTGAATTAATGGAGAGGTGATATTGTTTAATGTTGATTATATTTATTCATTTTTTGTTAACGTGGGGGTGCATTTGTATTTGCTTAAAACTATTTTTTATATTTTTAGATTATTTTGATAAAATGATGTTAAAAATAACTTTTAAAAAATACTTTTTTATTTTAATATATTTCAAAATAAAAATATTTTAAAAAATAATCGCTATTATTCTTTCAAATATCTTCTTAGAATAAAAAATAACTTAAATGATAAAAAGTAATAGGGGATAAGATTGAAAGTTAATATAAGATTTACAATTCTATCCCATTCACAAATTTTACTTTTGTTGCATAATTGTAAATTAATACTATTTTTTAAGACTTTACAAACATCAAAACTTTTTATAATAATTTAAAAATAAACATTAATATCTACCACTTGACCCCTCTTTAAAACTTAAATTCATCTATTTTTTTCAGCTATATTTAATTTTAAGAAACAATGTAGCAATACCATACAATATTTAAAACATTTTCTTAATGTGTTTAAAAAGTCCAATATTTTTTTTTTTTTTTTGATGTAGTTTGATCAAGAAAAGTCTAGTTCTTAGAAACTATAGTTAGGAAAGTTCAAATAACTCTAGTTTAACCACCATGTTGTGAAAGGGTTGTTCTGCTGAATTACTGAAACGTAAATATGCAAAAATAAAGGGATCAAATACAAAAGTAATGAAAGTTATAAGGCTAAAATTGAACATCCAAGGAAACAATAGGGACCAAGAATGTAAACGTTAAGAAAAGGGATGCACCAACAAGGCCTTCCATTACTCAGCCGTCAATAAACAGTGAAACGTCATCCTGTTATGGTTTTTTTTTAAATTATTTTTTTTGTTTAGAAATAAAGAAAAAAAATTTAATAATTTTTGATATAGTACATAATTTTTTTTAAAATATCAAATAAATAAATAATTTAAAATAAATAAAAATTTATTTTTTAAAAAAATATATTTTTAAAAAACAGTGTTAAATAATTAATAGTAACAGAAATAATAATAGTAATAATATATTATTCAAAAAGAGAAAAAAATGATAATTATTTATTATTAATTTATTTCTTAGTTGATAGGCGCGCAGGCATAGAAGTATATATAATTAAACTGAAGATGAAAGCAATTTTGAGAATACAGATAAAAGTAGCAAAAATAAATAAATCAGATACATACACCCACAGCAAGCAAAAGCTATGGAGATGGTGTCCATGTCTTCTTGTCTGCTATCCATCAATGGAAACTTCCTTCTTTCTTCTCAATACCCATCTCGCCCGCCCACACTTGTCAAGTAAGTTGAAACTCACACAATCTTATCTCCCTCTCTGCTTTCATTTCTCTGTTTCTCATGTTATATCAATATATATTCATTCTCTATGTTCTTTGAATGTTAAATATGAATTGCCATGTTAATCTTGAAAGAAATTGGAAAGTATTCTATGCTATACAAGATGTTTATACTTTAAAACAAAGAAAGCTCTCTTCTTTTCCATGTTCTTCTATAAATTATGGTTATTGTATTCCTGGGCTTTTGTTTTCATGCTGGGGAGAGTCGAGAATTTAACACCAGATGATTGTAATAATCATGCCAACAATGATTGAACTTTGTGTTTCTATTCAGTAGCTGGTTGAGTTGCTCTTCATTATATATATATTCTGCTGTTAATTTTATGTGTGTGTTTTTTTAAAAAAATGATCTTTTTCAGATGGGGATATAGAAAGGATCAGGATGGAAGCTCAGTTACGAAGAGAATCAAAATGCAAACATTTCGAATCTTGGCAAATCCTAATGTATGAATTGACCAAGGCTTCCTCTTGAGTAATGCCAATAAATTTGGTTTGAATACTTTCGAACGTTTTCTTAGGTATGGAATGGTGATTTTATGCTAAATGGCTCTTTGTAGCGAGATTTTTGTTGTTTTGGGGTTTGTAACATTTGATATAGTTGAATTGTTATCAAATCAAGAACAAAAATAAAAAGAATGTATGCTAAGAAGAAAACAAAGCATTGAATTGATTGCATGATTTTAAATATCTGGGAAAAAAATTGGCTATGACTAGATTTCTTATTATGGTCGTTATGCTTTTGTTTTAGCTTAGCTCTCTTGTTTACTGTTGAAGTTCACTGTGCATAATGGAATTAAAAAACATTGAATGAATGAACACATTGCTTCAAATGTTCACTTGAGACATTTGAGAGCGAAGACTTGTTTTCCCCTTCTTCAGGAGGAATAGTCTAGGAGCCTATCACATAGTGAAAGCCTAAATAATGACCACCTATATGAATGAATGAATAATACATGTTCATAACATAATTTTCCATATGTGGCAAAACTTACGAAAAGAAACCCTCAAGCTTAATGCAGTCAAGTCCCTTTAGCCATATCTTATGGCCTCTTCAAAAATATTCTTAGCAGTCATTCACATACAGGGTTCATATTTTCATGGGAGAACCACTTTCCAACCCTTTCTTAAACTTGGAGAAGAAAACTTTCATGCAATTGTTTTTTCAAAAGCATACCTTCAAGATGACCTTCAACGAGTACTTGATTGATTATTGGTGACTCTGAGGTTTTAGTACGAAGAACTTAACCAGGACATAATCCATAACCCTGGAGCCCTTGCCACCCTCTCTGTCTATGATGTATTGGATGCTTCTGGAAATCTATTTTAACACTGAGCAAAATTTCTGTGATTCTAACTGTAGCCCAGAACTTATTTAGTTTCCTAACTTCCCTGCCAATACAATTCCTAATATTATTGGAGCACAATTATGTAGATTTCTTCCACTTTATGGCAAGATTTTGATTTGTATACATTAATTCCTTAGCTGCCTCGCATGAGAGAGTATTTTGCTCTTATGTGTTATGTAACACAGGAAATTCAAATCTATGGAGGATGTGATAAGTAATTTGATCTTGTTGATATATTTGTAGCCTGGTCCGTGTTTTCCAACCATGATTTTGTAACAAAGGTTAATAAGATTTGTATTTAAAGTCAATGAATGTGATTTCTTGGGTTTTTTATTATGATTTATAGACAACAGGCTTTATATTTATAAAAAACTGCTCATGCCATGATTGTTTGAAGTGATTTCTATTTATTTGAATTCTTTCCAGGGAAGTTGGCATCTATTAAAGTATTGTACTTGACATAGTGAAGATTTTTAAGGGGTTGACTATTTATCTAGTAATGACTGTAGGAATTGACCATAAAGCAAAGCTATAGTGACATCTTACAGTCGAGGTGTCATCTAGGCGTTTTCATTTTGACATCAAAGTCTTAAGATTGATTGTGAGTTGGTTGCATAAATTTTCCCTGTTCAACCTGTTCATTTCTAAATTTGTTAGAAGCCTAGAAATGACCTGTTTAAATTGGAGCCTACCATGCTGTTGCTGTGGCCTACTTGTGCTTTAAATCGCATGGAATTGCTTTGCCAAATAAGCTGTAAGATGATGCAAATCTCCCCTCTATTCATTTGCTGGGAATACTGAGGTAAGTATAGGAACATTTAGAGTTCCCCCAGCAATTCAAGAGCTAAACTTTCAGGGAAACTAGACTGTGACATTATGAGCTAGTGACAGCCTTTAGTTTTGGGTGCTGTCAATTGTAATATTACCTGTTCATCTCCTGAATCTCAGTTATTCAAACATTGCTCATTACAGGAAAGAAAATTCCCAGCTTAACCATTGAGTCAGTGCTTAAAATGTATTACCTGCTAAGTATTTATCATTAATCCCCCCCCCCCCCCCACCCACCCTTTCCTTTTCTTTTTATCCCCTTCCATCATTCCCTATTTATTGGAGTTGCAAATTGCAGTTCTTTTTTATTTCCTTTATTGTTTTGATTACCTTGCTATCTAATTTATTCTTGCTTGACATGTTTTCTCTTAATCATGTTAAACTGAATAATTCTTTATTTTCTCTTTTACCCATTGATCCAGGTGTCAGGGAACAGCAACCCACTGAAGGAGATCATCATGGTTGATCCTTTGGAAGCCAAACAATTAGCAGCGAAACAAATGAAAGAAATTCAAACAAAAGAAAGACTCAAGGTGAGACATTTCATGTGCTTTTAAGATGTCATTTCCACTTGTCTAAAAAAAATCCATGTGATGACAAGATACTGATGAGAGACAATTAAGTGATGACATTTTCATTTAAAACTGGAACTAGTCAAAAACATCTCCCTGGATCTCTGAAATCTTTCATGGCTTTCCGATCTAGGCTTTAGGGTTGCATGTGTGTTCATTTTCCCCCAGGAATCATGTTTCCCCATTAAGAGCATGTTTCATGTCTCACATCTCTGTTCTTAGGTTTGAGCTACAATGTAGCCAGTGCTCATCTCTTCCAGCATAGGCACCCATTAATTAGTAGTAAAATACTGAGGAAGCTGATGTGCTTTCCTTCCCCGTAAAAATACATAGATGATATTCTTTATTCCAATCCCACTTGGGGCAGTACTTGGGTTTGCATGGATGTCCAATCTTTCCTTGTTTGCGTATCTTGAAATTTCTGGTACTCGTCTTGCCAGAGGAGCGTATCATCTCATTAGTTTTAGTTTTGCATTGATCAAATCAACCTTAATGTCTATCTTCAATCTTGGTAAGTTACAACTTCGATGCTAGTAATGCTCTGCTACTGCAGAAACGGCGCCAAATTGAAGCAATTAATGGAGCATGGGCAATGATTGGCCTCACAGCAGGCTTGGTCATTGAAGGTCACACTGGTAAAAGCATACTGGAACAGGTAAAGTCTGCTTCCATTGATTGCATTCAATTCAGAGGTCTGTGCAGTGGTCATTTCGATCAGTACTCGTGGACATTTATTGCCTTTTACTATTAGTTTGATTAATTGACCTCTTTTTTTTCTCAGTTGGCCGGATACTGGTCTGCCATTGTCCATTTTTTTGTCCGGTAACGTGATTCAGGAACGGCGAAAACACAGATTCTTTACTCAAATATTCTCTCGAATTTAACCTAGTAAAATTGTCTGAAAATTGTTGCTTCAAGTGACAAATGCTGTACCATTTACCTCGTACGGATTTCCTCTGTTTAATATGTGTTAACATTCTTTTATTTCCCCTCTTCCTATCCTGTAACCAAGTATTCGATTGGCTATTTGGCTATCACTGCATCCTTGATAAGCTTTTAATCTCTTCTTGGAAAAAAACTTTATGAATTTTTTTCTGAATATATCAGATTAATTTAAAGGATTTGTCTAAATAAACTTAATTTTGATTGTATGAAAATGTTTTCTTATTGTCCATTAAAAAAATAAAGGAACTATATTGAATTTTTAGCATTTCAAAAGCTGATTCCAGTGCTCTATATATCCTGTATAATTTTCTCACCGAAATGAATTGTTTTCACGTCTTTTCTATCCACAAGTCTACCAATGGCATTGTTATGGTTTGCGTGCTCTCGAACATGGAGCTTTTTAAAGCATTGAGAAAAATGGCAAGTTGCTCTGCAGAATGCTTGCTCCTAGTCAATTTGCTTTCACTCTTCTGAACTTGAGACGGTCCCAAATAAAAACTAGCAGTTCATGCACCAAAGTAATCCGTTGATACAGGAAGTAACATAGCAATAATAACGGTGGACGATTTGTGATTTTCTGGAGATCTTTCATAACTATGGGTTAACAATGGGGTTAATATCGTCCCAAGAATTGTGATGTGATTTGCGATTTGCATAGCAGGCATGGAGTTGAGTTTAAGTCAAGACATGTACTCATTGTAAGAGTGAAATAGTAGGAATTTTATTTACTTATATCTATAAAGTGTGTGTAGAGTTTTCTTTTATCCAAAAATAAAAATAGGGGTAATATCGATGGTCCATTAAACCACTTCTCTCTTTTTCCTTTAAAGCTTGAAGCCCTATATTTCCAGGCTTTCGCCGCCTCTTTTCTTACGTTTCCTTTTATTTGAGGACGTTCAGAATTTTGCAAGCTCGTCAAGCAAATCCCATCCTGGGGACTAGAATCAAAGCCTAAGTTCTAATCTCCTTTTATCCATGCAGCTAAATTTATCAAGGACATTAGACGTTCCAACGTGTGCTAATGCACGACAAATATTCAATAACATGATGGCGCATAAGCTGAAATGGTCACGATTTTGAGGTTTCAGGCAACGTCAAGGCTCCTTTTACTTTATTTATTGTCAGGAAATTTCAATCCTGGTAGCAGCTGTATTATTACAGGTTCTGTGAGGTGTTTAGCATTTGCAGAGAGTGAATCTTGTGGGTCACGCAATGTAGATTCAGAGTCTAAAGTTTTATCCGGTGCGTTCTGCGCCAAGTCTCCATCGAAACACAAGTCTATTTTCAATGCATCGAAAGAATTCATTCATCTCTTGTTCATTGCAGATTCATACGCAAATCCACTTTCATACCTTGATTGCAGTGTAGACCCTTGTTGAGGAAGTCTTCTTTCCGGAGTCAAAAGTCCTTTTTAAAAACATAAATCAGCGTCATGGAGGAGTTGATTAGACATGAAATTTCCAATCATGTAAATAGGGTTGGTGCCAAACTAGGTGGTATACGATGCTCTACCCCCATCCAACCCTCAAGGCAATTAAGCTTTTTAATTAGCCACATCTACTTGGTTAGGTGTAGAGATGATGATGATGTATTAAAATCTAAGAACATACATGGGAAAAATATTTAATCTCGAAATAAATAACTTCTTAAGACTAAAAAAAGAGTTGTTATCTCACGGTGAATGGCAGCATTTCGCTATGACTTTTCTTTTCTTTTTTATTAATGATAAAAAACAAAAAAAGAGAAAGGAATTTGTTGTGGAACACCAGTGGAGGCAGCTTCCTAGGAAAGGGCCTCTCCTGTTCAGTCAAACATTCAAACAAAGATATGGATAGACAGACAAATAGCACCAAATTAGGGACTCGAAAATTACGTGTCAAAGTTAGCCCCATGAATAAAGTTGAGGTTGAGACCCAGTTTTTCCAAACGACTTCGTCCATTCAAACTTCTCATTTTTAGATGCTTTTAAAGTTTTTTCTTAAAAAAAAAATTAAATTGATATTTTTATAGTATTTTTAGGTGTTAATATTAAAAATAATAAAATTAAACAATCACACTCTCTCCCTGCCCTTATCCAATATTGTTGTGGGCTCCTATAAATTGTTTCACTTCATTTCAGTTGGATTACAACTAGATTTTCTTGCCAAATTATGCTGCGGGGTGAGCTAAATTTTTTTTAACATGATATTTTTTAAATAGTGATAACCTGAGTAAATTTAGGTTAACTAGCTAATGATCCAGAAAACCCCAAACGAAGAAAAAGAAAAAAAAATAGAAATTTCAAAGCCTAATAACCTAACATTAAAAAATGGCATATATATTTTAAAAAATTAATTAAATCGGGTTAATCTTCAAAACCACAGAATTAAGTCATGAGACCAAGATGACCATATAGAATACCACAAACAATTCATGGGAAAAAAATATTAACCATAAAAAAGTTATAAAAAAAAAACAATGAGGATCATACTTGGTATAAAAACTAATGAAAAAAATAATGAGGGACTTAATAAAAAAGACTCAATAAAAAAAAGAGCTATTACAAGAATGAGAACAAAGATTTGATTAAAAAATGAAATAAAATTCCTAGGGGAAAAAATGAAGAAAAACTAAATAAGAAAAGGATTGAAAAAGAGAATTTAAAAAATAAGTACCAAATCTAGAAAACAAGGAAATAAAATAAAATATTGAGAGACAAAATTGAAAGAAAAAAAATAAAAAAACAAGAATCAAGAAAACAAGTAACATATTTGATAAACAAAGCAAAATCAAATGGAAAAGGGAAGTAACTAAAAAAAGAATCTAAAAACAAATTCAAAATATATAAAGAGAAATAAAAAAAGGATCATAATTGAATTTATTTCTCCATTATTTTCTTAACAAAATTATATTGTTTGTACTTTTTAGCTGAATAAAAAAAATAATTGTTCTCTAGGAGAAATTCATGTGAGCACATGTTGATTTTTTTTACCATTATTTGTTTAATCAATATACTATCATTTTTACTTCGTGTATAATAAAAATATTTAATTAACCTTGATAATCTCGATCATTTGATCCAACTTGTGACCCACAACATGAAAGGGGTCGACTCTTGGAGTGGATTCTGATATGAAAATTCAATAGAATAAAAAACCAATCAAAAAGAGAACTCATTATAAAATGAATTGCAATCATAAGAATGAAGATCACATTCAACTAAAAAAGGAATTAAATTCAAATGATTACGGATGAAATAGAAAATAAAAGTCGGTAAGAAAAAAAGATTAAAAGCAAAATAAAAGGGATTAAAAGAATGAGGATCGAATTTGATAAAAAAAAATCAAATGTCAAGGGATGAAATTGAAAAACAACTAAATAGAATTCAATACAATTAAAAGATCGAGGACCACTTTTTCATTTTACAAGTTCATCACACGGCTTCGGATGTTATCCTTGAAAGAGATCAACAAAGTTGACTTGAAAGGGTACAAGGTAATTGAATTGTACAAAAAAATATAAAATTTTGAAAAAAAACTCATGTTCTTCTTTTTTCATGAGCTTAGAAATAATTATACTTTGCAATAAGGCTTTAGAGTATAAAATTATCTCTAAATGTTTGCTCAACTATTTGGTTTTTGAAGGGAGACATCAATTATTTTACTGTAGATTGTATTTTGTATAATATACAGTAAGGTTTTATTTGTAATATTTATTAATTAATATATCCAACAAGAAAAAAGAAAGACTTTTCATCAACATATTGAATGCACTAAAACCCAACTGTGCCTAAGCAGAAGTCACGTCAAACGTGTCATCTAACAATTTGCTTCGCAAATTGACCAAAAGCCTTCAATACTAATCCTCAGTTGATTCGCGAAGGATAAACGAAGGATTTTATTTATTTATTTATTTATGTACTTGGCAAGTGCGATTGCCCTGCCAATCGCGTGTGGTTTGGATTCAAAGGATAGTCAAGATTTGATTCTGATTTGGATTGTGTTCACATGGATTTATAATGGAAATATCAGCAGGAAGACAAGTTGGACTGAGGTGCCTTTAGGGTTCCTTTCCAACAGAAACATCACGTCCTCCAAAAGGTTTTTGCAAACTTGGAGAACTGCTCTTCCTATTTGGCCTGTCTAGAATTTTCTTCCATTGATGTCAACCATTATTATGCACATTATAGTATTCTTTTCAATATTTATGATGCCCATATATGGTGAAGGATATTGTTCTTTCAATAAGAAAGCTCCAAAGAGATAGCTCACTTTACTCCATTGGAGGTCATATCAAAACCAAAAATATTTAGTTTACTAGATTGAAAACCAAACAAAATATCATCGTGTTGCGATACCACAGCATATATAAGTTTGAAAAACATATTGATGATAATAAATATATTAATATTTTAAAAAACACTTATTTTAAAAAACATATATTAATATTTGAAATTATGAGAACATCAATATATATATATATATATATATATATATATATATATATATGTGTGTGTGTGTGTGTGTGTGTGTGTGTGTGTGTGTGTGTATATATATATGAATTAGTTTGAGGTTTTAATAATTATAATGGAATATTTAAATCAAGTTTGATTCAAACAGAATAAGATATACTTCATAAATATATTGATGATAATAAAGGGATAATGCAATATATTTAAAAAAAAAAAAAAAAACTAATAGTAAAAGTAACACTACCCCCGTTACTTTTACTTTGGTGATAAACATAGATATTTTGTCCCCCAGCTTTTCAAGCATGCTTGAACCAAAGTATATCTCTTTGATCAGAAATTCAATTTCCCATACGCAAGTAACTGTTTTACAGTGATCATTCAAGAAAATTTAGGAAATCAATCATGTCATAAGGAGGAGGAGGAGGAGGCTTGTGCTTTGAAGTTTGGCAGTTGGATTTCTATAAATCCACAACACAATTTCAACAAAAGGTTAAGTGGTAAAAATTTAAAATTAAAAGGTTTATTCTCTTATAGTATCAGGTTTGAATTTTATGGTAGTTAATATAATGACTATTATAGACTTATATAATAATTAATTTCAGGAACCCATAAAATTAATCGAGTTTTTATGGTAATTTAAAAAAGAGAGAAGTCTATGTTTAATTAAGTGACGGGTTTAATAAACCTATCATATGACCTGTCTCATTAGAGCCGTCATAAAAGAAAACAATTTGCGTTGTGAGCTGTCTTATGTATTAATTAATGAAGTGGGATTGGTGCAAAATGGAACAAGCACGAAAGGCCAAAAGGAATTAAAGTGATAATATTCTTTGATATAGAGCCATCGAGAGGGGTGAGCTAAGACTATTGTTCAGGTGAATTTCTAAGAATTGGTATGTCTAATTTGAACAAATGTAAGCGAAGAAGGTTATCAAATTTGATCACATACTCTACGAGTTATTTTTTAGAAGATTTTAATATTTTATTCAACAATATTGCAATAATATTCGGTTTATTAAAGAAGAATTCGTACAAATTCGTATGGCAATTGTCTTTTACACAACCAATCATCAATTATCCTTCCCGTACGTTTACATGTGTGTAGATGTATTTTTCTTATATAATTGTGATGTTACCCCTCGACACGAGCCAAGAAAGAATGACTTGATAAGATTTTCACACTACTTGCTCCCACCACGAGAGATCTCGTATGAAATCAAAACTAGATAGGAACAGAATTTCATTTTATTTGTATTGTCATAAAAGAAAAGCAAAGAAGCACTAAGGGTATGCGACACACAGAAGTCAATAGACAAAAATGGATGGTGTTCCTCTTATATAGGAATGGAATCATTGGGAGAAGGGAGGAAGGAAGAGATCGAGGACAAGGCAAAACAATAGATTAAACCATATATTATTCGGATATTGTAATCTAAATTGATTAAAAAAGATGAAGAATCTATGCGATTACCTAACTAACACATCGCATTTTGATCCTATCATGCACATAATAGAAAAGTGATTTTGTTTTTGTTTAATTAAGTATAAGAGTTCGGGAGAGTTAACACAAATAAGGCTACAAAGGTAACACACATAATTTAGGTCAAACGTAATCCATTTATTATGTTCAAGTTGCACAGTAAATATAGCGCTTCAGAAACAAATGTAACACACCCTAATTTCCAAATGTTTTTCATCCAATGGACTGAAGCCGGACTGCTCTCTCTGTTCATACAGCTTGTGGCCCCAACCATCGTTGCCTTCATCATCTGTTTAGGTCTAGATGGGGCACAGTTGGCTCTACCGGTAAGGATCCACCTGCATATCTGTATTGACGGTGATGGCTCTGCTGGAGAGTGAGAAGCAGCCAGCCTGCATGCCCCCATAAAATCCTCTAACTAAGGATCCTCAACAAAACAGAACCTTATCTCTATCCTTATTTGGTTGTGGGTCCAACTAAGCTCTAGCTCATACTCAATTTCTCAGCGTCCTGCACAATAATGTTAGCAAAATATTCATCAGTCCCATTAATCTACTAAATCATAATCATAAGTTCTCATATACCAATTGTGACACTTTGAAATTTCAGTTTCATTTCCTCCAATTTACTATATTATAAACTATTGAAACTAGACATCGAAATCTAATTTTTTATTTTTGTTGCATGAATTTATCTCCTATACAAATCATCATTCCTCTCCATTTATCTAGTTTTAACCCATTTGATTTATAACCCTTCTTATGAATATAGTAACAATTTCTTGATTTCTACTAACAAGATCCAAAATCATTCTGAAAATATTATCTCTTCTCTTCAAATTCAAACAAGTTCCATTCTTGCAATTATCCTATTAAGATTAAAACAATTGCAAGTCTTACTATAACAAATGTTATTGTACAACAAGACATGGTGTATTGTGTTGTGGGTTCTAGTTTTCTTTAATAGTGCATCAAATGATAAAGTTTAATGTCATTATTAAAGATTTCAAATTTCTGCAAATTTATTTTTCTATAGTTGTAGATTTTTATGGTTCAATCTCAAAATTCATTTTTACCATATTTCAACTTCTAAATGATAAGAAAGGGAGAGACAAGTCACTAAGAAAGAATGAGGAGAGATAAAAGTATCTACCAACTATATTTCAATCACCAAAAAACCAATCTTGGTGTCAACAAGTTTTTTTCTTCAAGAGAGAAGAGTTTAATAAAGGTGATTTTTCCCTTGAACCATGTTCGGAGAGGTATATTAAGGTTATAAAGCCTTTTCATTTCATTTGAATTTTAATTAAAATGTGTTTTGAGCAAGAAATGAGGTTATTGAGATTTGTATGATATTTTTCTTTGGTATTTTCAAGTGAAAAAAGTTAAGATTTGAGTTTTTAGATTCCAAAAAATCGACCTCTAATTTTTGGATCACTAAATGATATTGGAAAATGTTTCGGTAAATGACACGTCATTCATCCAAGTAAAAAACATGTCTTCTATTATATTTTAATAACATTAGAAGAATGACATGTCATCTAGCTATTATTTTAGAAAACAAAGTGACACGGACAAAAGCAATACAAGAAAGACAACAAGCACGAGAGCACAAAATTATGCCAAATAGGGATCACACAAAACCCTACCTCAAAACTTATCACTACATATTTTCTCTTCAATTAATCCCCTCCTCTTAATCTTCGTTAATTAATGAGATAATTCTCTAAATTGTTTTTGCATGCTTATTGTATTTAGTCGAGAAGCTAATTTTGTAAATTATTTGTGCATGTCTTTTATCACTATCTCTTAAATGTTTTTCTCTCAATAAAGAACATCCTTACCCCATCTTACATGAACATGTTCTACTATGAAAATTTCTCTAGCCATAGTTATTCTAGCATATAGTAAGCAAATAACCTATGATTTGGAGCACATAAAAAGCAAATACTTGCACCACATAAAAAAAACAAATAACCTATGATCATTGGGCTCTAATACCCACAACTACAGACAAAACCAACACAATAAAAAATGACTACCACAAGAACAAAAAAAATTCCGAATAGGGATCCTATTTCAAAATCTTATTACTAGATATTTTCTCTTCAAGTAATCTTCTAAATACAAGATAAACAACTCTATTTATACTAGGAGAAAATGTCCGAAATAAACTAGCAAAAAAAATCCTTAATAGATATCATTAATAAATATAAGGAAAAATAAAAGAGTTTTGAACCAAATAGGAAATAAAAGAGTTTTAAACCAAATAGGAAAAATATAGCAAATCTTGAACAATAGCTTTTGAGAGTTATCAAAAGACCTTCTCAAGCAATGATTCTTGCAAAAATCTAATCCTATAAGAACTATAACTTTTAGAATCTTCTACTAAAATTCCAGCTCAATTTAGAGCTTATATAAAAAATCATGCTTAATAACATGAGACTACACATTAAAAATGAAACCTCCTACATCAAAAAGCCAATCTTATTTGAGATTTATAGTTTTAGGCCAAACCGACTAGCCAATCAAAAAGCCATCATCTTTTTGTCTTTTTATTTTTTAATTATTTTTTATAGAATATAATCCTATTGAAATGAAATTATTATGATATTTAAGAAATTATCTAGTTATGCCATAATTTTTAAGTAATATTATTGTGTTTTAATAGTAATATTTATATTTTTTATGATATTATATATTAACCCAATGTAAATAATTTTTAAAAACATTTCTTATAAATATTGAATTAGAATAAAACATCTATCTTCATTTCCTTACTATATCTTTTTATCCATTTCTTAAAATAATTATTCTTAGATTTTTTCATGCAGCCACACAAAAATACATGATTTGTTTTTTTAATATATGATAGTTTTTTTTATACATGTTATCACTGAAAAAGAGAAATACATAAATAAAAAGAGTGGATTTTAATTGAAAAATATATTTTTTAATTGAGAATTTAAATTATTATTATTATGAATATTTATTTTAGTTATAACCAAAATAAATAAAAGTAAATTTTTAACATGGCTACTTGTCACCCATGAAAAAACCTAATATTAAAAACAAATAAAAGGAGTCGTCATTCCACTCTGTACATAAACACACATTATTATAGATTCTTAAAGTAAAACTATCATTTTACCCCTCAGATTGACAAATTTAACCTTCAGAACTGGCGGCATTTTGGACATTCCAAGGGACATGTCTGATATTTTCAAATTGTTTGAGGTTTTCTGGTATTTTCTGTTTTCAATTGCATAGTAAAACTATCATTTTATCCTTGAGAGTTGACAAAAAGACGAGGAACAATTAGGGGTGTTTTCTGTTTTTCACATATTCATGCACAGTAAAACTACGCAAATATCCCTAAAAATCGAAAAAACGAAGGCGTGAAGCTAAGGGCATTGTGGTACTTTCATTCCCAGTTTTTTCGTGGTTTTCGCTGGGTCTAGGGGTGTGTAGGTAAATTTCCATTTTTTTATTATTTCTTTTCTGAAATATTGCAGGTGCGTCGTACGGACGCACCAATAGTGTTTCACCCGCACCACCTTTCAGGCGGCGCATGCGACATCTTTTGGCCATGGAAACTTTTCGTTCGTCGTGTCACTGGGTTTGCCGCCATATTCTCTGCCACCCGGTGAGGCGCGAGCTATGCAAAGGTGGGAGGTGAATAGTCAGTTTAGTCCTGAAATTTTAATTGATGTTGGTGATCATTTTAAAATTAACATTTCTCTCTTTTTTTCTTGATTTTTTTTTTGTGTTTTGTCATTCTTATCTAATCTTCGAATCAAATTATTTTATGGTTTCATTGTTTGCATAATAATAATAATAATTTTAGTGATTATTTTTTTGAATTTTTTTGTAAAAACATTTTTTTTATTCTTTAGGCCAATTTAATGATTTTAATTGTTTGGACAATAATGTTGGTAGTAATTTTAACTGTTACAGTCATGATAATGAAGATAACATATGGATGGATTTTCAATGATGTTTTCTTCTTTTTATAGATAGAAAATTAACTGATTATATTTTTATTTGATTATTGCAGATGTTTTCACAATTTATATTTGGTTTGTTGTATTTAATTTAAATTAGATTATAAAATAAAATAATTCTAATACAGTGAATTCAATAATTTAAGAATCCGAATCTTCTTGCTTTTTAATGATGATGATGATTTTAAACTGGTGATTTCGTTGAAGCCTATTAAACAGATAAATTTATATTAATTTAAAATTTATATATTTTATATGAAACTTATTTCACAAAAATTATATACAGATTTATTATTTTATTCAAATTTATATTATAATAAAAAATTGACACTATAAATATTTTCTTACGTTTAAAAAAATATAGTTTCAGGAATGATAAAATGTGGGTAAGTGGCTAATATATATATATATATATGGGAAAGGGAAAAAAATAAAGAAATCGTGAAAGTAGGTGCCTTCTGTAGCGCAGATACACCAACCTCATATTAAAAAGAAAGACAAGATGCCGCCCACGTTCACGATTTGATAAAAAATAAAATAAAAAAATTCACACCTTCTCTCTCTTGTCTTTGTAGATAACGTGGGTCCCACAATTCAATGATCCCACGTGGCTGATGAGTGGGTCCCCCATAAGAAACATCGTTTTTGCATAATAATCTAAAACTTGGGAAAGGCAGTGATCCTGACACAAACGGTCAGGGCCTACCGCTACGATACCACGCTGGATTATAGACTCACCCATGTCATCGATTCGTTTACCGAGCTTAGCACTATTCTTTTGTTTTCAAGTTACTTTCTACATTTCGTTTCAAAAGTGAAAAACATTAAAAAAAATTTATTATTATTTTTTATTTTTAATTAAATATTTTTGATTTTTTTTTTCACTTGCTGATGTTCAAAATTATTGTTTAAAAATAAAAAAATATCATTTTGATCCATTTTTAAATGAAAAACACTTTCAAAAACATCTTTAATTATACTTTCAAACATACACTAAGTGTATCAAACCTCAAATTAAGGTGAACATAGGTTTTGAACAAAACTATAAATAAGATTAGTTTAGAAAATTTTAAAAAATATATGTTTATTATATATACATCTAACAAGTAAGGTCTTGGACAATTTTTATTTCACTTTTTTTGGCCTTTTATTAAAGAGAAATAATTTTAATTTCACTGTATTATTAACAAACATATCTTATCTGTTTTTTAGGTTTTTTTATTAAATAAAAATCTTGTACCATTGCTCAAATAATCTCTCATTGCCTAACTTCTTTTTTTTTATTAGATTAATATTTTTTTGCTCACTTAAAAATTAAAAGATAAGAAATTATACTTTTTTAAAACAAAATGGATATCTTATATGGTTCTCCCACTAAAATAACAAATCTTCATTGATTGATCTTATCTTTTTAGCAACAATGACCTATTCCAATACATACAAATTACAATGGGCCATGTCAATGCATAAGATGAACAATGTTCTTCTTCTTCTTCTTCTTTTATTTTTAAAAAAATATTATTTTCTTTATTCGACAATGAACTCCAACTATACAAGTAGAATTAGCCAATTATGAATGGTCTAATGCCTTTGTATATTACTATCCAAGGAGTACATGTTAAAAAAAGATAGCGACATCCAACTATTAAAGATGATATATATAATCTTAATTTGTGAGAATTGATCATATTATATAATAGTCAATTGTTTAAAAAATAAATAAAAAGACAAGGTTATACTTAGGATTTGGTACTCCTATCCAATCAATCCAACAAAGTTAATTATGACGAGAAAAAGGAAAGGCAAAATTTAGATGGTAAGAGTCTATGAAAGTACGGCAGACGTGTCTAGCAAGGAGTGGATGACCTGGGAGCAATGACAGCCGTTGATACAGCTAAAGAAAGCACCCGTGACTTGGGGGTGTTCTCATGGATAAGATTGTTTTTGGACTTTACAGGTTTAGACCACCCGCACACGCCACGTTTCTTTTGTAAGAACTCCACATGGCAAACTCCTCAAAATTACATCGTCTCTTTCGTACATCTTTCCAGAGATATTTCATGGAGCAAACTATATTTTTGGTCCCCGAAGGTTCAGAAATACTATATTCGGCCCTTAATTTGAGCCAAATATTTGACTCCATAGATTCGGCTTCATAATAAATTAATAATAATAATAGCAATTAAATTTACAGGCCATTAAATTCCACAACGAGCTACTACTGATTGATCAAACTTTTTGAAAAAACACTCGGGTCAATATGGATACATGAGCACACAGCTAAGCTAATGTCTATCCAAGATAATTTGTCAGCGTTATAAGTTGCTATCTCAGCACGTGCCTACAGTGTAGAGGCCTCAAATGTCCACTGCTAGTTCACAGTTTCTGACCGGGTTAACCTATTTTAAAGCTAAACCCACACGTGTCTTCCTCTCTGTTTCCTTACTTTGACAAATATTTTCCTTTTTTCTATTCTTATCTTTATTGGCACCGTTTCTTTTATTTATTACCCTTGTCAATTATATTTATTGCAGTGAATATATTATAACTCTTTCTTGTTTAAGGATGACCCACAAAATCAGTTTACTTGGATGTGTTGTGATGTTAATTGTTATGTCTTCTTGTCATTTTAGGATAATGAAATCATTCATTGAAATATAATCTCAAATTAACAGTCATAACATCAATTAAAAGATATTTAGGTAAATAAATTGAATATATTTTTTTGAAAAGTAGAATAAATAAAGCATAATGATATAAAAATATATACACGAATCACTTAAAAATCAGATTAAAGATTTTTCAAAAATGCTTCATGTTTGAGAGTGTGATTGAAGTTGATTTTGAAAATATTTTTATTCAAAAATACATTAAAATGCTATTTTTTTATTTTAAAAAAAATAATATTTCACATCAGCATATGAAAATGATCTAAAACCACTATTTTTTTAATTTAATATAAAAAATAAAAATATATTTTTTATTTTTTAAAAAAATTTCAAATTTAAAAACAAATCTAGAGGACTCCGTGAACGAAAATAAGAAAAGGTGATGCGAAATATTAATTACATTTAAGTGAAATTACTATAATATAAAACTATATCTCAAAGGTTTGCCACGTATATATACAATTAAATAACGTGGTCTCCTTACTTAAATATATTTATTGTGGTAACACACAGAGCCAACTGGCTATCATCGGTAAACAAATCCAACTCGAAGCCAATATCGGTTGAAGTCTGTCCAGAACTAAACAGAAGTGCGTAGACCCCACGCAATGCTGGTGGAAAGCTCAAAATATAATCTCAACCGTCCAATCCAGTCATTAAATGCGCACATATAAATACTACTACTACTTTCTTCATGTCGGCCTCGCTCTCGTTCTTATCCTTCCTTCCTTACATATTTCCTTTCCCCGCCCTCTTCTCACGATAATGGAAATAAAATCAACCATTGTATATCTTCCCTCTATGATTTTCTATAAAAATATCCCTTTTCTTTTTTCTCTTCATTGTTGATCAGCTTCAAAGCAATAATATATCTTTTTGTACTTTTTATTTTGGTTTTTCTTTGATTTAATTTATTTGGTTTCTCGATTAAAAAAAAACTGAGGAATATGATAACACAGTCTTGCAAGGACAGTTTGGATATGATTTCGGTTAACGATTTTCGTGTCGTGGACCGAATCCCTCGTATCATGAATGTGCTGGGAGTTCTCTCGGAATTCGAGGTTGGTGAGCAGGATGATGAAGGCGTAACCAGTCCTGACGTGTCCAAACCGCGCCGAATCATTGTGGCGAATCAGCTACCGATAAGAGGGCACCGCAATGAAGAAACAAAAGAGTGGTTCTTTGAACTCGATAAAGAGAGTCTTGTCTTGCAGTTAAAAGATGGGTTTCCTGCTAATTCAGAAGTTTGGTACGTGGGGTTGCTGAAGGTTGATGTTGATAAGAAAGATCAGGACGAGGTTGCGCGGTTGTTGTTTTATATGTTTAGATGTGTTCCTGTTTTCTTGACTGCCGATCAGAAGAACAAGTATTATCATGGCTTTTGTAAGCACTATTTATGGCCTTTGTTTCATTATATGTTACCCTTGTCTCCTAGTCATGGCGGTGTGCGTTTTGATAGGTCGCTTTGGGAGGGGTATATAGTAGCTAATAGGATATTTGCTAACAAAGTTACTGAGATCTTGAGGCCTCACAAGGATTCTGTTTGGGTGCATGATTATCATCTCATGGTGCTGCCTTCTTTCCTGAGGAAGAGGTTTAACAGGGTTAAACTTGGCTTCTTCTTGCACAGTCCATTCCCATCATCTGAGATATACATGACCATACCTGTCAGGGAGGAGATTTTGAGGTCTCTTTTGAATTGTGATCTTATTGGGTTTCATACTTTTGATTATGCTAGGCATTTCTTGTCTTGCTGTAGTAAGATGCTGGGTATTGATTACCAGTGCCAAAGGGGTTACATTGGCCTGGATTACTGTGGTAAGACTATCAGTATCAAGATCTTACATATGGGGATCCATATGGGACAGCTTGAGTCGGTTTTGAATATGGAGCAGACAGCTACTCTGGCCAAACAATTGAAGGAGAAATTTGAAGGGAAAATCGTGATGGTTGGTGTGGATGATTTAGATTTGCTTAAAGGTATCAGCTTGAAGTTTTCAGCGATGGGGAGACTTTTGGAAATGCGTCCGGAGCTGATAGGGAAAGTGGTGCTGGTCCAGATTGCCAACCCGGCTAGAAGTCAGGGCAAGGATGTGCTAGAAGTCGAGAAAGAGACCACTCTCGTTGCCCAGCAGATCAATCGAAAGTACGGTTACAAAGGTTATCAGCCGATTGTTTTCATTAACGGTCAAGTCAGCACTCTAGAGAAAGCAGCATACTATGCGATATCTGAATGCTGTGTGGTCAATGCTGTAAGGGACGGGATGAATTTGGTGTCATACAAATACACTGTTTGTAGGCAAGGCAGCCCTGTTTTAGACAAGGCATTGGGGATTGATGAATCGTATCCAAGGAAAAGTTTCCTAATTGTGTCAGAATTCATCGGCTGCTCACCGTCTCTCAGTGGGGCATATCGTGTCAATCCTTGGGACGTAGGTGCTGTGGCCGACGCCATGTACGTGGGTATCCAGATGAAGGATGAAGAGAAACATTTGCGCCACGAGAAGCACTATAAGTACATTAGCTCTCACGATGTTGCTTTTTGGGCGAGGAGTTTTGATCTGGACCTGGAGAGGGCTTGCAAAGAGCACCATCTCAAGAGGTATTACAATGTTGGGTTTGGTTTGAATTTCAGAGTTGCTGCTGTGGGAACAAATTTTAGGATGCTCACGGTTGAAAGAGTTGCTGCTGCCTATAACAATACAAACAGCCGCTTGATCCTTTTAGACTATGATGGCACTATGATGCCACAGTCTGCTGTTGACAAAACACCCAGAAGCGAAGTTATTTCGATCCTGGACTGCCTATGCAGTGATCCCAAAAACGTTGTTTTCATTGTGAGTGGCAGAGGAAGGGATCCTCTAAGCAAGTGGTTCTCTCCATGTGAGAAACTGGGTATATCAGCTGAGCATGGTTACTTCACCAGGTTACTGTCTTGCACATTTCATTAGCTTACGTGATGCAAGGATTTGGTGTTTTCTGTATTCGCTCTTGGTAATCTTGTTTACTGTGTTTCAGGTGGACAAAGAATTCTCCATGGGAGACTTGCTCGGTTGCAATGGATTCTGATTGGAAAAAGATCGTACAACCTGTCATGGATCTTTATACAGAGACAACTGACGGGTCTTTCATAGAGAAAAAAGAAAGCGCGCTGGTGTGGCACCACCAAGACGCAGACCCTGATTTCGGCAGCTGCCAGGCTAAAGAGCTTCTTGATCACTTGGAGAGTGTCCTTGCTAACGAGCCTGTGGTTGTTAAAAGAGGCCAGCAGATTGTCGAGGTGAAACCACAGGTATGAACACCTTGGACTGTTTTCAATTGGGTAGTTAAGTGCAGCCACGGGTGACAGAAAATGGGAAGTTGGGTTATGATTCTTGACTTCACCTATAAATCTGGAGAAGTTGGGTTATTTATTCTTGACCTATCTCTTCTGGTGAATTTCAGGGAGTAAGCAAAGGTTTGGTTGTGGAAAACCTTGTTTCAACCATGCGAAGTCAGGGCAAGTCACCGGATTTCCTGTTCTGCATCGGGGACGATAGGTCAGACGAGGACATGTTTGAGAGCATTGCAAGACTCGTTGGCAATCCATTAACACCACCCATTGCAGAAGTGTTTGCCTGCACTGTTGGTCATAAGCCAACCAAGGCAAAATACTATGTCGATGATACGCCTGAGGTCATCAAGCTGCTTCAAGGCCTTGCTGCGGCATCAGTAGGATCAAATCATACTCTTGAAGATGAGGATATCTAAAATGACCATAGGGAAACAGATAACTAGGGAAACATGGGCAACGAGGTTGGAGCTATGGTTTTGCTTCATCTCATCCATGTTAGGATGGAGGTGTTGGTTTAGGGCTTACTCGAATGAGAGAGCAAGACTTGTATAGCAGATAGTTTTTTTTCTTTTACAACCACAGGTTCATCTTAAAATTCCATAGATGAAATTTACAAGATGACAGATTCATGTTCTTTCCCAATTTGAGGGCAAATTTCATCTCATGACAGCTTCTCTCTCTCTTTTTTATCCCTGTATTTGTAGGTAGATGTAATTATGTAAGAAAAAGATTTACTCAATCAGCTGTAGATTTCAATTTAATAAGCCTTGCACAGTGCATGTTCTGTAGATTTCAATTTAATAAGCCCTGCACAGTCAGGGTCAGCTTTCTTGGATAAATGAATGGATTTGTAAACCAAAAGAAAGTGGGCGGCTGATTCTGCCACAGAACTTTCAGAGATAAAGCTTACACAATTAACGAGTCATAATTGATCAGAGATGGAAATAGCAAACCTGCAAAATTTCTGAAAGCAAGCTGACACCCTTTTTCCAACTATCTTTCTAGCGCAACTGTTTCTGTAGACTTTGCCGGCGATGAGCTGAGAAATTATACCTGGCTTTCCATGTATAAAAATGTTGTAGTAATTAAAGCTATAACTTGGATTATCATTTTAATTTTTGCGTGTCTTCTCATTGTTTCGTTTACTAGTCTTGCAGCAGGGCTTTAGGCACCTGGTTGCTAACTAAGCGAATCAGCAACCATATCCATGGTAATGATAAGCAAAGCTACGTGATCCATCATTCAGAAACCAGATTTTTCCTTGGTTTTCTGTTGTCCCTGGAATGATTCATTAAAAAACACCATATGGCTAGCTAGGCCTGCTTATAGTCAAGTCTCGCAAGAGATTATATCGTTGTCCTTAGTAGTCAGGTAGATGAATCACAGTTTCTGTCATTGTTGAAGATCCAAGACAATCTCCAACCCCACTTTTTTGGAATTGAAGGAGCTCCATATCCAACTTTGCAGCCTCATCTTGATTATGAATTGTGCAATAATCTTCACCAATCAAATACACTTCTTTCTGTCAAAGATGGTGTTTCTGAGCTATTTATCATTGTTCTTTGATAATATACACTTTGAATAATCAGTTTCATTTGTGCTCTTAATGGCAAGATAGACAAGTTTTTCTGCCTCGTACTTTATGGCTCTTCATAGTTTCCAACCGGTCCGACCATGTTCTCTCATTGATACTTAGATTCTAACATGTATGGAAATATGGGTGGTGCCATCGATGGAGGCATGCCACCCAGTCCCTGTCTATCTGATATCTCGAGGAATGACACCTTTGCCCTATGGGACGCAGAATCATCCTGATGCTACAGGTATATGGAAGGTATTATCCGTGAATGGATTCCTCTCTAGCTCGTTATACTTTATGCCCTGCGTAGGGGATGGTTCTCTCCTGGACCCGTCTCATGTGTGAGCCATCCTGAAATACATTTTAAAACTACATTAATATTCCAGTCCCCGGAATAACCCAAGGCTTTGATTCGTGACAAACATATGATCATATCTTTCCATAAATCTATTTTTGGTTCTATTAGGATTTCTTTTCATTCACTTTCTAACTTTGTTCATTCTTTTTTAATTTCTATTCAACATTCTATATAAATAACAGAGCAACCATTTTAACTATATAGTAGGTGGTACATATAAAGGAAATTCAGTAATCAACCATGTATACAACTCCAACACCTTCACAGATTATCCTTATCTCTTGGTTTAAGCTTTACCGCAATTTATGATGTACAACTCTATGTAAACTACAACTCTTCAATCCTATAAATATAGGATTACAAGTCAATAAACAAGTGTGATTTCTGTGAATGCTGTAACTTCTTTATGGTATCAGAGCCTCTTCCTCTAACGAGAATTTTTCTTTCTAAAATGGTTACATCAGCTGAAACACCCTCAATCAACAATGAAAATACCCTTGTAGCATTTAACGCTGGTTCTCAATTACCCCTGAAATTGACTGCCACGAACTTCATGTTATGGCGTGCCCAGCTCACATCACTGCTGATTGGCTATGATCTACAAGGTTTTATTGATGGAACCACTATTTGTCCATCATCAACGATTCCTCCAAAAAATGCACCAGATGGATCTACCACTGCATCTACTCCTAATCCTGACTTCAATCGGTGGATTAGGCAAGATAAGCTTATTCTTCATGCTATCCTTGCATCTGTCTCTGAATCAGTAATGCCCCTAATTGCTGCTTCAGCAACTTCTCATGATGCATGGTCCAAGTTGCAGCGATTATATGCAAATCGCTCACGCACTCGTGTTATGCAACTAAAGGAAAATTTGACTCTCATTCAGAGAGAATCTCGCTCAGTCACAGAATACCTGCACTCAATCAAAGTTATTATTGATGAACTGGCCATAATTGACTCCCCAATCTCAGCAGACGACATCACACTCTATGCCTTAAATGGCCTTGGCTCAGATTTTCGAGATATTGCAGCACTAATTCGAAATCGTGAATCATCACTTACCTTTGAAGAACTGCATGATATGTTAGTCTCCCATGAAAGCTATCTCAAAAGAATTGAAGCTTCAAATCCTATTACTATTGCCACAGCAAACACCACTCAACGTCGCCAGATGCACACCAAATTTCAGCGCAACCAGCGCAATGGTTACAGTGGACAAAACCGCAACTACCAGAATTCACAAAACCATCAACACAGTCGTCGTGAATGGTTCAGTAAGCCCCAAATCATCTGTCAATTATGTGACAAAATTGGGCACTCAGCAAAGACCTGTCGAGTAGTCCCCAGCCACAAATCAGTGAACTGTGCATCCTCCAATGGACAACAAGATAAAAGAAAATGGCTCATGGATTCAGCTGCATCTCACAACATTACCTCTGACCTCAACAACTTGTCCATTCATTCCGAGTATGATGGCACTGATCAAGTTGTAATTGGCGATGGAACAGGTTTGGAAGTCACTCACATTGGCGCCATGACACTCCCCTCTTCCTCAAAATCCTTTAAACTCAACGATATTCTTTGTGTTCCTAGCATTCATCAAAATCTAATTTCTGTTCACAATTTCACTCGCACAAATAATGTTTCTGTTGAGTTTCATTCATTCTATTTCATTGTGAAGGATCGGAGCACGGGGGTGATTCTTCTTCGCGGTAAATGTCAAGATGGTGTTTATCCAATGCCCAAGCACCCTGGTATCATCAACACCTCTGCAGTAGCACTCGTTGGTGAACGAACATCACATGACAGATGGCATAGGAGACTTGGGCATCCCTCAAATAAAATGGTTGATTTCATTATTCGCAGTTTTTCTCTTCCAGTTGTTGGCACTCGTCCAGTCTTAGCTTCACTGTGTTCAGCTTGCAAATGCAACAAAAGCCACAAATTACCATTCTCAACTACATCTCTTATTAGCAGTCAACCCCTTGAATACATTTATACAGACCTTTGGGGACCTGCGTCTTTAACTTCAATTGATGGATTTCGGTTTTATGTAGTCTTTATTGATCATTTCACCAAATATTGTTGGTTATTTCCAATTCATAGAAAAAGTGATGTTCAGTCCATTTTTGTTCAATCAAAAGGTCTGCTGGAAAAACAATTTGGTTTTCAAATCAAGCATTTATACTCAGACAATGGGGGGGAATATCATGCTCTTCGTCAATTCTCCTCTAATTCAATAAGTTGGCTCACCACAGCTCCCCACACACCTCAACAAAATGGAACTAGTGAACGACGACATCGTCACATAGTTGAGACGGGATTAACTCTATTAAGTCAAGCTCATCTGCCCCCATCCTACTGGTCTTTCGCGTTTCAAACTGCAGTATACTTAATAAATAGGATGCCAACCTCTATTCTTGAAAACAAAAGTCCATTCCAGTGTCTCTTTGGTCGATCACCAGATTATTCAAAATTGCGTGTTTTTGGTTGTCAATGCTATCCATGGTTAAAGCCATACACAACAAATAAATTACAACCAAAATCCATGCCTTGTCTGTTTCTTGGATATTCAAACACCCAAAGTGCTTATAAATGTATGGATCTTGTCTCATCCCGAATTTACTTATCACGTCATGTTGTGTTTGATGAGAGTCAATTTCCATTTTTAAATTCTGCTCCTGTCACTATGCCATCTCTGTCACCTTCAAGTGCAGCTCAAGTCACCGATCAAATGATACCAGCAGTTCCTCCAATTGCATTGTCACCATCCACGACAAATACCGTGATGAATGATCCCTCTACTGCACCACCTTTCCACTCTCCATCAACAACACAAGGTCAGTCTCCAGAAATAAATCCACCAATAAGATCAGAAACACCACAGCACCGAATTCATCAAATGAGGACCAGGTCTATGAATAATATTCATAAACCAAAACAGCTTTTTACAGCCACCAAACATCCTCTTCCTTCACCAGCAGAACCAACATCCGTGTCTCAAGCCTTACAGAACCAAATATGGAGACAAGCTATGTCTGAGGAATTCACTGCCTTAGTCAAACATGGCACATGGGAACTTGTACCTCCAAGCAGTGACATTAAACCGATTGGATGCAAATGGGTGTTTCGCATCAAACGAAATTCTGATGGCAGTATCTCTCGCTACAAAGCGCGCCTCGTTGCACTCTCACTGTGGCTATTCTTTTTGCAGAAATCACATTGGATAAGTGATTTGCCTTTGAACCAACAATTTTGCTCAGCATGGTTTGTTCTTTTACAATAAGAACAACCTGCAAAATTTTGTCTATTAACAGGAACAATAACATGGACAATTGCAAGAGAATGTCTTCATGGTCCAGCCTCCAGGCTTTATTGATTCTACATTGCCATCTCACATCTGCAGATTGAAGAAGTCACTCTATGGCTTAAAACAAGCCCCACGTGCCTGGTACAAGGAATTACAAACATCTCTTGCTCAGCTAGGCTTTCTTATGATCTTCAAATGTCTCTCCAAGGAGTCTCATTTGGTTGACAGTGTTCATCAATCTGCCGGAATAGGACTTGACATTTTCATTGTCCTTCATCTTCATTAGCTCAAATTCTCTCTTTAATGCAAGAAGTTTGACTGTTTTAACTCTATTGCTGCCTTCAAATTCAACTTGAAGTTTGTCCCAAATCTGCTTTGGTGTCTCAAGATTCATAATCTTGGTGAAAATATGGTTTGCAATTCCGGAATGCAAACATGTAATTGCCTTGTCTTTCTTCAATTTTTCTTCTTCATGAGCCCTTATTTGCGCCAAAGTAATATGGATCAGCATCCGTCTCCACTATGTTCCATAGACCTTGTGATCGCAAGTAAAACTTCATTTTCACAGCCCAAATGTGATAGTGTTCACCATCAAAGACTGGGATAGACGAGTGAGACAATGAGGATGAAGAAGCCATGGATTTTTAACAAATAAATCTCACTGATTTTTCCTCTCAATTCTCTCGTGTTTCACTCAATCTCTCGTGTTTGCACTCAGTAAAATCACTCCAATTTCACTCGCAAAAAACACCCTCAGTCCCGAAGGAACAATAGCTCTGATACCACTGTTAGAATTTGTTGATTTGAACAGTAACTGTTTATAACAGTTACTGTTGGAATTGAAATCTGGAAATTTAAGCTACAGTGAAAATGGAAGAAGAAGATATATATTATTGAATTTGAAATTGCCCTATAAATAGGCTTACAGAAACATAAATTTAAATCAAAATACTAACTCTCAACAACCATGAGAGATTATTGGTAAACAGAATCAATTATTCAGTAATCAACTGAATTTGATTTTGCGGAAAATAAATTCAAAATTCAAATACAAAAGAACATTTAAAGTTGACTAAAATACTATCTTCAAATCAGCAATCCAATCTTCAATCCAATCTTCAATCAGCAGTCTAATCTTCAATCAGCATCTTTAGTCTTCAAGGCAGTATCTCACATAATTCTAACATATGGAAGGTATTATCCGTCAATGGATTCCTCTCTAACTCGTTATACTTTATGCCCTACGTAGGGGATGGTTCTCTCCTGGACCCGTCTCATGTGTGAGCCATCCTGAAATACATTTTAAAACTACATTAATATTGCAGTCCCCGGAATAACCCAAGGCTTTGATTCGTGACAAACATATGATCATATCTTTCCATAAATCTATTTTTGGTTCTATTAGGATTTCTTTTCATTCACTTTCTAACTTTGTTCATTCTTTTTTTAATTCTATTCAACATTCTATATAAATAACAGAGCAACCATTTTAACTATATAGTAGGTGGTACAAGCTTAGAATTAAGGAGTTTACTCCCCTTGTAGTATCAAGTTCGAGCCCTGTGGTTACTAATATGATGGTCATTGAAGGCTTATATAGTCATTAACTTCGGGGCATATAGGATTAGTCAAGGTGCACTCAAGCTGGCACGGAAACTCACATTAATAAAAAAAAATAAAAAACTATTTTCATCTAATGAGTACCATATCAATGGTCCGTTATCATTTACACTCGCTCAATGAATGTAAATTCATTTCACATCTCCCGACACTAGAACAACCCCACTAGCATCATAACATGTCAATATCAATTATCCAGTATCGTTAACATTCACTATATGAATACCAATTAGTTTTTTCACATGCTCTAACATTACAATGCCTCTTTTGTCTAGGAAGTTCTGCTGTAGCTATCAATTTGGTAAATTTTGTTTTTGCACTAGCATAATAATCCAGCTACTTTTCTTGTTTCCTGGTCCCCTTCTTCTCACAGATGGATGGATGATCAACTGCTTGATGCAATATGTGAGTGCCTAGTTTCTTCCTTGAACACTCAAGGCACGTATATTGTTTGGGAGGGAGATCCTGCGGCAGACATGTGATTTATTATTAGAGGCAGACTGGAGAGTTCCACCACCAATGGAGGCAGGACTGGTTTCTTAGATTCTGTCATGCTGAACCTGGGGATTTTTGTGGAGAGGAGGTAGATGCATGGGCTTTGCATCCAAAATCACCCCTCAACATTCATTCCGATATCATTCACATCATCGGAAGCCTGCTTCATACAGGCTGCTTTGTGTCGGCACAAAAGAAAAATAATCTCATAATGTCGGAATACTTTGCGTTGAATGAGGAGAGGCTACTGAACTTGATCAAGAGAACATGGCCCCCTGATAAGAGGTGATCAATGAACCATGGGATTTGTTTGCTCTATCTTTCCTTCCATTTGGCAGCACCATTGATTTCAGAATACAGCAATTTAGATCTTCCATCGACTGCAGAAACCAGCAAGGAAATAATGAAGGATTTTCTGTTATCTTGTAAGAATAAATAAATAAATTAGGGAACTCTTGCTGGGAAGCAGCAGTATGTACAAATTATATCCTAAATCCATACAAGAAAACGTAAATTACACGGGCAAGTAACCTAGATACAACTTGGCAAGCTACAGATCACCATGCCATCTTATAGATGTAACACTATCATACAGCACAATGATCCTAGTATACAATTTCAAAGATTTGTCTTCCCCATTCTTTGTCATCCTTTATCAATCCTGTCAATGTCATAGAACTCTATGTTCTTGTACTTCTGGGATATTATTTCTGCCTGAACTTTTCTCGCGGTGTCTGTTGCACAACCAACAAGAATCAGGACAGAAGTGCCTGCAAATCCTCGAAATGCAGTCAAGTGTGAGATTTGTTCGATCACAGAAGGACCAGCAGCCAGGATAGCCAAAAAGGTTGAACCCAGAACAGATATGCGGCCAAGAACCTGTAGTGTGACAATTTAGTAGAAATACAAAGTCCAAGAACCACATGAAGCCAATCAAAGCTTAAAGCTCAGACTTAAACTTTACAAATGCAATAATATAATCTTATTATAGCAGCTTCTGCAGAGTATTATACAGTCAGCTGTGAGTGGCCCTCTGAACAGGATTATCTGGATTCCAGAACCTAGAGAACTTGGCGGTAGTGTTACTACACCCACCCAAGTCCACGGGGTGGATATGGTGACTGATCAACCTAGCAACTAGACCAGGCAAGTTTCAAAGCAAGATATGTGGGGGCTGAACCATCGTTACCCAGCCGACCTGACTGGTGCGCTCGTGCATCAACCTGAATTGGACTTTTAAGAAAAAAAATATCTTAAAGCTACACCAACTGAACATTGTTTTTTATAAAAATAGTAAATTGAGTATTTTCTTACTGGCTTGGGTTAAATCGCTTAATCCATTACCTAGATCATGGCATAGTTAGGTTTAATAACCTTATTTTCTAGAATCTATTTTTTATTCAATCAAACACTATACAAATATAAATGAACAAGAAAGACAACAAATAAAATAATTTTGAAGAAACATGTTTTTTCATCAAAAATCAAAATTGTCTTCTAATTCATGTAATTCTTTTTTTTACAACAAAAGGCCTTTTTTTTAATTGCAGCACAGTTAATTGAATAAAAAGACAGCAAACATAAGAAAAAAAAATCTTGAAGAAACATGTTGCTTTGAAATGAAAGGGAAAAATATATAATTTTAAAAATTCCCTTCATTTGACATAAGTAGGGAAAATGCATTTCCCCAATCTAAACTCCATTTCTTTTTTAATGCATCTCTTGATTGTTTTGATGAAAGTATTTTTTTTTATTGCAAAAAAACTATCATGGTCTTAAAAGCAAATCCTAAAAAATATATATTAAAATAATATCACAAGGAAAAAATAATTATAAATCATGTCAAAAATCTATTTAAAAATTATGAAAAGTGATGAGTATTTTTTTTTAAACAAAAAAAAAAGATTAATAATAACTAAGTATGTTTTTTTGGTGTTAATTGTGTTCTATTGTTTTTAGAAGACACATTACCAATGCCTAGATGCATTTTTTTTGCGCTCAATTTTGTTTTACCATGACCCATGACCTGCAAAACCAAGTGCACATGCCTAGCTTTCTCTTTTCAAGGGATGGACGACTAACACATCGTCTGCCTTTCTTTTTGTAAAAAAAAAAATACAACTAACAACACGACATGTTAGCCTAGTTTCCATATGCCAAATAGGTGGTTGAAAATTCAGTTTGTTTTTTTAATTCAAAATACCATTTTTCAATTTATTTTTATTTTAAAACACCAAATAAACAACCTTATAACCTCAATAGATTAATTTCTCAACTCAGATCATTCCTAAATCGGTTTAAAAATACAAAATCAAACTAGAAAAAAAAATCTTTAACCCTAAGCTATTTTTTTTCAGAATATGAAAGCTCAAAAACACCTCAATTACACTCATTTGGTCAAGAGGGACACGTTGACACCAAATTTGATCATTTTTGTCTACAAAATCCAACAAACTGAGTGTTTTCTCTCTTCCGTCATTTTTGATGACTTTCACTCTCTCTCAAACTCAAGAAAATAAAATCTTGGACCAAAACATAAAAATTTTAAACTAAAGAGACCAAAAATAAAAGTGAAAGAACTTTGAAGGAAAAAAATATATAAGAAAGGCGTTGAGTAAATAAAAAGAAAAGGGCTTAATTTTTGCCTCATTGTCAACTTTCATCCTCGTACTTTCAATTTATTCAAAAAAATAAAACCAAAATATGTTTTGCAAAATCGAGCATCAACCCATTGTCATGATATTTTTTGACACAACAATAACTCAATAGAAAGCAAATTAAAATAAATTATAAACCCCAAATCCCATTAAATGCAATGTGGAAGTACAAAATTGAAAGAAAAAAAGCTGGTAACCAAAAGAGAAAATGCATCAGGGACCTGTGCAGTGATTTATCTCACAACCTCCCAATAAAATCAGAAACTAATTTATTTATTTATTTTTAATTGTAATTGTAATGAAACATAATAGGGTGTCCAGACATCCGTGGCAATAAAAGGGACCATTATGATATATAGAAATCATATTCATACACGGTATTCCACGTACATGAAATTAGCAATGCAAAGCAGTAGTCCGGGGGCTGATCACTAAAAGAACAAATCTGCTTCCACTGAACAACTAAAAGCTCATGAATGAAAATGGCCAAAAGAGTTCATCTATGGTTCAAGCTAAACGAATATAGGAAAAAGGTGAGGTGAGTTTCATTCATTTTGGATGGCAATAATGTAATCAAAGGAACCCAAGCAGCTGGACATTTGAAATTAAATTTCAGATTTTGTGATTGACTACTTCCTATGATAAAAACTAAGAATGTTTAGTAATTGACCATTTTGATGAATACCCTAAGGTCAATTATTTGATGCACAAACTCGAACTCCTGTATCAGACTAGCATGGTGTAGAACTCATGTTACAAACACCTGATGTTCTAATCATAGTAGCGTTTCAAGTATGGGCCTATATATTGATTCAGCATCCATGATTTACAGTACAACAATAGACAAATTTCATAAGAAAGAAAAAACTTACTGTTTTAAGAAATGCGGCTGTGTTTTTCCCTGGTCGTACTAGTGGAATTGACGCACCTTGGCGCTTCAGTTGTTCACTCACATCATCAGGGTCTAATTGAAGGAAGGTATAGTAATAGTTGAAGAAGGCTATTAATATGATATTGGTAGGGAGATAGAAAGAACCTGCAAATATTTATCCAGTTAGTTCAAATTATATTAAGCTTGTGTTATACTGACAAAGAAAACAGAATCCACAAGATGAAAGTTTTCTTTTCTTCTATCTATTTTCTTATATATTTCATGTCATTACAATCAAGTGTTTGGTTCCCTACATTACACAACACTACAGCTCTAAAGTAAAATAAGGGGTTGGAAAATAGCCACCCACCATAAGGTAACCCTGAATCGGATGACTCAATTACCATACTAAAACAGAAAGGAAGAAAGAGTACAGCATCCTACCATAAACATTGAATTTGTTTGGAGTAAGTAGAGTTGATGCTAAGCATTCAAAAGTATTTGACCAACTTATGCACCATGAAAAGGCCCTCAAATGAGCATAGAGAAAATTAGCTCCCAAAACCTTGGTAAGATGATGGAACTTTTTAGCAACTAGGTTTATAATAATTTATTTCGTTAGCACCAACAAACTATTTCCTATCAACTAACATCCTTTCATGTGTCATCAAACACAACCAACCAAAATAGTAAAATACTCACCCCCCGGGTTCAAAGTCAATGCAGCGTTTTTCAGTGCAGATATCCCAGTGAACCGTGCTAGGGTACCAGGCAGAGCCAATGATGATGTAGAAAATATAATTGGCATCACCCCAGAACTATTTACCTTCATAATGAAAAAGCATCATATAAATATAAAGACCAATTGAACCTGAATGGAAAGACATTCAACCACAGGAAGCCTCAATAAAAGGAAGGTGCACTACATAGCATAGTATGTGCATTGCATGACAGGCTTTTTACAATACAGATTCTTTATTACAGCGTAGGCAGCGGGAATATGCTCAAACTCACAGCTTAAGGTGGTGAGATCCTGCATATATATCACACAGCCAAAATAATTGAAAGATAAATTATCTGACTTAACCTCTGAATGTCAAAGGTAGTCTTATTGTGGTACATTCTATCATCAAACATTATTCACTAAAGCTTGATGTCTCTAACCATTAGGGAGTTGGAAAATAAGGGTCTGTGAGTCAAACATATGATGCTGAAGTAACAGCAAGATCTTTCTGTTTCCCCCCTTTCCTAGAGAGCTAAAATTAATCTAATAGGGAGAGGCTCAAGGTAACCCCAATTTTTCAAATAAGACATTCTCCAGCAAAAACAGGAAATCAATGAGATTTAATTTGATTGTTGCTGAAAGAGATCCGATGGTGCAAAGAAGAGACTTATAGTGCATCATTGATTGCCTCTCTTTATATGCAAGCAACAAAAGCAAGTGGGTAACCAACTAAATTTGTATTTCCAAAGATCATGTCTCTACATAAGGATAACTCAAACAAATTGTATTCCTCCTTTCCAAAATAAAGCCAGTCTTTTGACCCTTGATCCTTCCAAAGAAAATGGCATGACATCCCCCCCCTCCCCCCCATCTTCTATGGACAAATTTTGCTGTTCAAGAATAAAACTGATTTTTTGGGCCCTTTGATCCTCCCATTGAAGAGGCATGACATTTCCCTCATCTTCCATGGACAAACTTTGCTGTTCAAGTTGAAGAGGTATTTTATGTATAAATGCTCTCATTTACAGGTATCCAGCTGTCCTTAATTTTATGATAATTAAAGTCCAATGAGTTTTGGAATTGACATAAGGAATCCATCCGGAGCACTATGTTATCAAGATGATCTTCGTGAATGACAAAACCCATGCAGTTGATACGCTTGATTGGCAAAATATCATATCTAAACCAGGTCAATGGCCACATCCAATCATAGATACATGTACAATAGCATAGTTATAACATGGAAACTTGGAGAATTTTTTCTTCATTTTGTACAAGTGTGAGAAATGACTACTTAATTACTCCTAGGTGAAAATAAAGGTACATATCAAGAAATTGACAAACAAGTATTCTGAATAAATAGCATCGAATTAAATCAAAGCTTCTTTTTTTAAAAAAAAAAAAAAAAAAAAAAAAAAAAAAAAACATGATACATGAGTATGGAATACAAACCTTAAAGGGTAGATAAGCAGATTTTTGAAGGCCGCCACTGCTGCTCGTGTACCTTGAGGCATAGTTGAGTGGAATCTTTCTCTCAGCCTCCTGAAATCCTTTATCGTGGTATTCATTAACATTTTGGTTCTTCCACAAACTCAAGTCTTATTTCAAAAATAGTTAACAATTACCTGAAACTCAAGTCTTATTTCAAAAATAGTTAACAATTACCTGAACATACACAATGCCAAGAACTAATAGGAAGAACGAGAAGATAATGGTGCCGAGTCCAACATAATTACCATCCTGAAATGCCTGTGCAGTAGTCTGACCAAACGATGCCGGCAAGTAGGAAATAATACTTGTAAATATCAAAAGAGATGTGCCATTTCCAAGTTTTAGATCAGAGATACGTTCTCCGATGTAAGTTGTGAACACAGAGCCAAGGGTCAATAAAGTAACAGAGGTTAGAACCCACTGTGTGCTAAAGTCATCAACAAAGGGACGAAGGTAAAGAACCTGGCCAATTGCCTGTCATGGAAATCAAAAACACCTTAGCATCATATTGAGAATACATTTATTCTGCTGAGAACATAAATTGTTTGGGAGCAAATATTTAATGTTCAACACCTTCACAGACTGATATGTGATGCTTCTATATAACAAGTAAATCTAGCGTGCTACTACTTTGCAATTCAGCCTGAAAATCAGTTTGCACAAAACTGATCCCTTAATTCACAACTTTAACTCTGTGGTTGACAGAAGTACTTTCAATTAAAGGGATCGATATTAAAAATATTCCAGAATATAATATGTGTATGAATGATTTCCTTTTCACATCTTAATGAAAAATCTAGCCTGAATATATAAGACAGTTGCAAATTTTAGCAACAACAAAACTTCAGCGGGTTATTTAATGAATCTAGGTTCAAGTTAGCTAACACATTATTCAGGTGAACATTTAGCTGGTTACCTGTACTATAGCAAACCCAACTGAAGCATAACGAGTATACTGAAGAATTTTCTTTCTTCCTGCTTCACCTTCTCTTTTCTGAAGATCTTGCAACTTCGGATAAATTTGAGCAAGAAGCTGAAACACAATCTGGGCATTGATAAAGGGAACAATTCCAAGTGAAAATATTCCAAGTCTACCAATGCCTCCCCCAGAAAATGAATCCAAAGTGCTTAATAAGCTGTTCTGATCTAAATTTCCAGCAAAAGCCTCCCGATTTACCCCACCAAGGGGTATATATATTCCAAGACGGGATACAACCAGAAACCCCAAAAGTTTGAGAAATTTTCCAGGTAGTGGGCCTTTGAAGAAATCACCAAAATCAATGGAACTGTCCTCAATTGCAGCTGCCAAGAGTCAAAGCATCTACTTAATTGCTAAAAGCTAAGATTATATTTGCAACTTGAATATGATAAGACATTAAGCCAGAAACAGACCTGCAACTCCTCGCTTATCTTTTTTTGTACTTGAAGCACTTTCAAGTATTGGTGATAAGTAGGCTAGAAGACTTTCCCAGGAGGCATTTAGACTGGATGGTACATCTAAATTAATACCCAAGGGATCAAAACTGGAGCTCTCACAGCTGAGGAGAAATTCAAATCAGCAAGAGAAATAGATATTACCATTGAAAAATAATCATTTCTAGGAAATGTTAAGTTGGAAAACTCTGAATGGGATGATTTTGAAATGAAAACACACCTTCTAAAGCCTCAACTTCTTAGAACTTATTGAATTGAAAAGTTCAATGCCCTTAAAACTTGAAAGAAAAAGTTGAATTTGCAGAGAGTACTTTTTTCCTGATTTCAAAAAACGATGACAGAAACTAGTAGCTACATCACCTTAGCGTTTGTTTAACGCACGCAATGAGCGGTTTTACAAACAACACAAATATGCTGCTGAATTCACAAGTAGTAAGACAAGGGTTATGGAATTAAGCATGAAAATCAAGCAGAACATATTCAATCATAACAGGGGATGATTCCAAGCCAGTTACAGGGAATTATTTGGAGTTTGAAGTACAAAAATAGAAGTTGGAGAAAAAATAAAAAGCCTTTATAACTATGAATATGAGATGTCAAAATAAGTAGATTCAATAATAAAATAGACATTATACAGTTACTTAACTGTCCTAGATATGATTAGCAGGATCCAAGTCATGAAAGAGGCACAACTCATAACCAGCTAAAAGAAGGTTGTGTATCTTGAAAAATCAAAAGAACTGAGGTAAACTAGAAAAGGTTTCACCAAGTAGATGATCTGAAACAGATAGGAACTTAGTTTAAGATGAATCAATTCCTTGCATAGAACAAGATTATGAAGAAGATGGAACCCCATGATGAGGGTATAGAGAAAAATAGACAAGAACAAGCGCATCAAGCTATATTTTCCTTGGATAAGAATTTGAAACTCACTTTTATCAATCTTTTTCTTTCTTTCTTTCTTCATTATCCCTGTTTAGCATAAGGGGCTTTATGGGGGCTTTCAGTCTACTTCTCCATCCAGCCAGCTTAACACGCAAGCTTCACTAATTCACACATAAGGAATACCTTGCAATGAAGCTGTTTATTAATTTTGTGCACCTAAAGTCTATATTAATTGGGAAAAGCATTTGGCACAATTCTCCTGCAATCAACCCCCACTTCGATATGATTCCAAGGCTACAAAAAACTAGGGGATCAATAGTCTAATGATGCTAATACTTTATACATTTCATTATGAATTCTTGGCAGATAGAACTAGCTTCTCACAAATCAATATCACACACCAAGTTGAACTGGCACATTGGTTTATAAACCTCTCAGAAAGTATATCCTTCATACAGCTATAGCAATCGTCGATTCACTTCAAAACTTCAATTTTAATTGACACATGCGCCTTGTTTTACAATTTGAATTCTTTTGGTTTCCACCCAGCACCCCTAGTCCTAAAATGAACTTTTCCCCCCCTTGTTTCTTCTATCTAAATGTCCATTTGATCCACACACAACAAGAGAATCATAGCGCAATCAGAAAGACTACCACCAACATGCTCAATAAACCAAGAAAAGCACTTTCGAATTATTATTCTGTTAACCAAACAATTCATGAGAAACAAATTGACCAAAACAGAAACCCAAATACAAACAAACAAAACCCACTTTGGATAAAGTCATAGAAATCAAGGTTTAAGGATTGAAAAGACAAGATAATAAGATAATAAATGAAAAAAAGGTGTCCCATAAAAAAAATACATTAAAGAAGTACCTGTTGGTGTTAACGGTAGAGTTCCATGACTTGGTACTGGGTTTTGGCTGGACAGAGAAGCTGGCTCTGCAAACTGGGGTTTTGAGTCTTTGAGAGAATCTTGTGGGATTGAGACGAGAAAGGTTGAAGCTAATGGGCGAGCAAGGACATGCTTCTCCCACAGTTAACAACATTATCTTCTCTTACAAACACTAAAAGTTAGTGGACGTTTTCTAGTTCTCCACAATTATTACAGGACAAGCTAGTTGGTCGGATGAAAAATTTTCAACGAAAAAAATACTGCAGACTAGTGAATGGTTTTTAGTTTTGTTGAAGTTATTTTTGAAATGATATTTGATTAAAAATATATTAAAATGATTTTAAAACAAAAAATTGTTATTAATATATAAAATGATCTAAAAATATTTAAAAAAATAATTTTAAAATAAAAAATAAAAATAAAACTTTTTTTTTCAAAAATATTTTTAAAACATAATATCATACAAATTCAATATGTCAACACACTTTTTAGCATAAAATGTTTTTACCGTTAACTAAAATTATGATAGATTCTATGATAAAATAAATTTAGATTAGATAAATAATAATAAAATATTATTGGTATTAATTAAAATGAGATTGAGAAGTTAAGATAGATATATTTTAATATGCTTTATCTTATGTTATAAAAAGTTTTTTTATTTTTTTATTAATGGTAATTAATTTATTTTTGGTAAGAAGAATAATAATTTAAGATCTAATTAAACAAAATAATTTGTTACTCTAATTTAAATAAATAAATATAATTCTATTGCTGTATATTTTTTGTTGAGTAAAAATAAAAATAAATATTAGCAATTTAAAATAAAAATAAAAAAAATCATTTGTTAAAGTGAAACACTTTTATCAAACCATCACATTATATTTTTACTCAGTATTTTTGTGTTAAAATAATATTTTTTTAGATAATTTATGAAAAATTTGATGTTAATGTAATGAGAAAATATAAAAATAATACATCATCATGCATTGTAATGGAATTTTTTTTGTGAATGTCACAAACCCTTGTCTAGTTAGGTAGATCAACCTAAAGACTTTCTAACTCCACTTCTTGTCTAGTTTGAGTTTTAAATTGAACAAGTGTGAGTTGATCTTATGTGACTTTAATCAATCTGGTGAGATTAAATTTGATTTATATATATGACAATGATAATTTGATCCTTTCTTTTTATATAATATGAAGATGATGTTTTGGGTTGACTTAGGCAACTTGAGTTATTTTATCAAACTCGGGATTCAAGTCATGAATTAGGTTGGGTTTAATATTTTTTTTATAATTTTATTTAATTATATGATGATAAAACTAATATGTGTAGGAAAACCACTAAAAGATTTTAAAATAAATATCGTAAAAGGCTACTCAAAAAGAGTGTTTGCTAATGTTATAAAAAAAGAAGAAAATTACATGCCTCCATATTTAAAAGAGTTACATTGTATATCATATACTTTAATAATTTTATAACATTTTACAGCATGCCAAAAAAGAACTATGAAAAAACATGACAAGGATTTAAGTTTAAATAATTAACCTCAAACCTTCTCAAATCTCATATCCATGTGGAAAAAAAAACACAACCCAAAGCTTTTTCAAGATGAAGTGTTAATGATATAACACAAAAATAGTATCAAACCTAAGAATTAGAAACAATCCAGATTTGACATGCAAACCAGATTTGACATGTAAACCCTAGATAAAATTCACAAAACTAATGAGGAAATTAATTTGTTAAATAAATAAAATTAATAGCTTAATAAAGAAGATGGCATTACATCTTGGGATTTGAAACAAAATGTTCCTATGTTAAAATTATAAAAAATAGTGGGAAGATAAAAATCAAAAGAAAGAGATAAAGGGGGAAAGAAATGTTTGAGGATATAATTTAATAAAATTTAATGTAGTTAGTTTAAACTCAATATTAAAAATATGTCTAAATTTGGAAAATATGACCTAGCAAACATAGAAGGTACAATGTAAACTAGTAGCCTAAAAATTGATAAACTAGAGATAAATATAAAGGATTTTTATAAGTTTAGGGAGACAATATTTAGCATTTTAAAATAAATTAAAGTATAATTTTACATGAGAATGATCCAGACTACTCCTATAAGCCCTATGTGCAATCACATAGTTTTTAACATGAAAAATAATGAGATTTGAGAAAAGTTTATATTATTAATTAAAGTCATAAATGAATTAGTTTGGAAATATTGATGATTTAAGAAAATTAAAATATTGAAAAACTTAGAAATTAGCATAAAATTATATGTTGTCTAGTTATGCCGGCAGTATCAGCATAACTCTTAATTTGATTGTTAGATCATGATACATTTGAGAGGAGTCTTTTGACATATCATTCAATTTTAAGATAAAACTTCAAGTTTATTAGATATATATATATAAAAAAAAGGCTTTAAGAAGAGATTGATACATAGATAATGTTGCGACAATGTTTTTTCACACTTCGAGGCTCGCCATCCTCTTAAAGAGAGATGGCACGTAGTGAAAAGGAGGGGTTTGATAGTCGTAAAATTATGACTATTTTTCTTGGGAGCCGTCACCTAGTATTAAAATCATTAGATAACATAGTGGTCTGCGAGAGTCTGGGTAAGGAGATTTGTTGTGGAAGGGGAAAACGCATCACCCCCAGTGCACTTCCCTAAGGCAAGTTACATTGTTGTTTGATTTTTTTATTCGTTGGTCTTTCTTAAATCTTGAGGTAGATCTCTCTTTGTTAGAGAGTCTCTACCTCATTGGGAGTTGAAATACCTGACAAAAAAATATTTTACACTGCATTTTGAAAACTCTATTTTTAATTATATGTGAGTGTACTTTAGAATGTAATTTTACACCGCAATAGCTAAAACAAAATAATTGTTAAATTATTTTGTTATTTTGGCCAAATTCCAACAGATAATCATAAACTAATTACGATATCCAATTTTCGTTCAATATGTGAAAGATACAACATATATCTTTTTACAAAAAAAATATGCTTGGAAAACCTTGGAATTCGGTTGTATGCACGAAAACAATATTTTTTTTGTTTGTTTTATTTTAAATAAAAATATATTTTTTTATGCAGATTTTGTATTTTATATTTATTTTTTGTGGGTTAGGTGCCCGGCCCTGATGGGCCAAATCGCTCATCATTTGGGGTTGGAATGCCCGGACAGGGATGGGCCAATTGGCCCATCCATTCTAGGTGGCCGGGTCGGGCACATGACCCAGCCCGACCAGCCCACTATGTGAGTAGTGGGATGTAAGCCCCACTGTTCACATGCAAAACAGTGGGACGGGAGGAGTGAATTAATTCAGTTTTTTATTGTTCACCACAGTGGTGAACAGTGAAATGGTGGTCAGTTAGTTAAAGGTGATGACTTTAAGCTCGCGAGGGAATTTTTGAGTTGGAAATCTTGGCGAGAATTTGGGGAAAATAAGGTTTTGCTTATAATTGAATAAATTAGGATGTAATAGGCTGTAATGGATGTAATAATAACGAAAATATTTTAAATAAATTAGGGTGAAATTGAGAGCTATAAGGTCGGCAAAATATGGAACAAATGGAAGACTTGTTTAGTTGATGTGTAAAAAATTATGTATGATGATTTAAGATGGAATTTATTGTTGTATTGAGTTACAGTGAATTATTAGTGTATCTTAAGCTTGAGATTTTGACATGAAATTGAGGAGAATATGTTGATGTCGGTGTTGTTTTTTTATGATAAAAATATAAAGAATTATAGCAATGTTAATTAAAATGAGTATTAGAGTACAACTTAAAGAATGAGGAATTTCAAGCATGCAGTGAAATAGAAGACTATGCTTGGGTCAGGTCTTATCCTCTTGTGTGATTCTCTCTTCCACTGGGCCCATGAGTTTCTGCAAGCCCACCTCAGCCCATTACTGTTCAAGACAATAAGCCTCTTTGGTCAGGTCTTCGACAAAGAGAATACCGTGGGCCAAATCTTTTTCTCCTGAAAGTAACTCAGAGATCCCAATTCTAATGAAGCGCAGGTTGATTGAAAACTTTGCATTGCTGCTGCTGATGGCTTGTGAAATAGGCCCAGATCGTGTCATCTCAAAGCACGATCAGCTTCTTCTTGTTCTTCAGGAGGAAGCAAGATTCAAAACCTAAAATGTCTTGACCTATTAGTGAGGCTGGCATTAGATTGCTGTCAATCACAGACGTGGAGCCGTAAAATAAATAAAAAATAAAAAAAATGAGGCTGGGTTTACAAGCTGAAAGGTGTGGTCAAGCTATAAGCCAGCTCCATGACAAGAAATATACCCGACAGGCATGGGCGTATATAATTTGGATTCAATTATATGGTATACAACTTCTTACCCATCACAAAGTCCAGACCTAGGCCGATTCTTCTTGTATTAATCTACTAACCACTACCACTTAGAGAAAATATAGAATATGTGGTTGGGGATGCTGGGCATCAGCCATCCCTTCTTCTTTTTTTTAGTTCTGGCTCCTTGTCCCCTTTCTTAGAAACCCTACCCTACTTTTTGGTCGCATGCCCTCTTTTTGAAAAAATCAATCAAGGATGGTTGAGATCTGCCTTTATTTTTAGTAAATTATTACATACATTGTGTGCATTATCTTCACATCTTTTCTATAATTAAAAAAAAAGATAATCAAGAGCATATGCAGTCATCCGGATCATCATCATATGGACCACCTTGGATGGTTTTTAATTATTTCCCTAACTAACACATTTTAAAAATAAAAAGGGATTAAGTTTCTACACCACTTGTTAGCATGGTCAAGTACTAGTTTACAGTAATGTGTTACGCTATAGGCTAGTTCAATTTCCTTTTAAAATATAATAAAAATATTCATGTTGTAAAGAGTTATTTTGTATGGTTATTAAACCTGTCCTGTCCTAATACGAGTGTAATTTGAGCAAATTGGACTGATAGAAAGAGTAGCCCAGTTACATGTAGTAAGGATTATATATTATTTTTATTAATATGGGTGTTCGAGTTTGCGCGCACCTCGATTAATCTTATTACGCTGAAGATTGAAGTTATCGACCGTGTAAAACTCTGATTATACCCGCTAGATGGTTGGGGTAAAGATTATATTAATATGCAAAGAGGTGGAGGTGGTCAAACAACATTTTGATTAACAGGGAAGAAAAGGTGAAGATGGGAAAAGTTAGATTGAATCATTAACAGGGAGAGGGAGCAGGCACGCGTGGGGGTCTAAAAGCCTGCATATCTACAGAGAGAGGAGCAAGTAAAAAGGGAATGCATGCTGCTGTGCTTTGTCATCTACTTGTTCCACACCTACTCTTCACATTCCACTCATATTGATTTATCTAATCAAACTCCTGCGTTGTGTAATTATTTTAGTCCCCAGGTCACCCTCCTGTGACGAATATTCAAAACTAAAAAGCTACTTTTAAATTGATAATTAATCAGAAAGCATGGCCACATCCCTCATCTTTTTCCCTGGCTAGGAATATAGAAATCAGCTTCAGATGTCAGGATCCACTTTTAAAAGGAAGGAAAAAGTAGATGCTTTCCATGTTAGCTAGCTTCGAAGACAGTCCTTTTTCTTGTAAAGGGATCCAGGTGGGACCTGAGTTGTTTTGTGGACGAAGGAAAGGCAAAGAACTTGCAGGGGCGAGGGTGGCATGCCATTCATCGAAGCTCTTGCTTTGGGCCTTAAAATTTGATTGAATAGATTAATTTCTTCTTAGATGAGGTGAGATGGTTCTTTAACATGATATCAGAGTATTATTGATTCATCAATTATGAGTTGGAATCTCATTGTCCCCGTTCTATTTTATAAAAATATACAAGTTTCAAACTCAAAATTTTTTCATTTGAAGAATATTAAAGAATAATATAAATTATATTATATGATATCATCTAATAATTTAAAGTACTAAATGAAATAGTTTATTAACCCTAAAAGAAGAGCAAAGCAGTGAGCATTGCAGGTCTGAAATATCCGTTGTAAGAGATGCTTTCAAAAGCGAGAGAAAAGAAACCCTACATGAACAGGACAAAGTTTGTCTCATCTTATTTGTATCCTCTTCTTTTTGTCTTATGGATTTTGTCTGACAAGTTTTACATATCTGAAACCTCTGTTGCTTCTTTACTCCTTGCATGTGGCAGGCAGTGAAACTATGGATACATATGATTTTACATCAGATGAAAACCCAAGTTCATCCAAGGCATAATACATGTAATTATCAAATGTGTAAGAACTTCACATCAAGATCGATTGAAGCTGATGTTTCAAAATTAAGTCATCCGTATACATTGAGTAGATTTTACTTTAACAAGAAATGAAAAAGACTACAAATTATTGCTTTTATTACAATGATTTGTTATATTTTTAGAGGATTGTATATATATATATATATATATATATATATATATATATTATGTCATGTAAAGCCTTATATATAATATAATTGCTGTAATAAATAATATTTTATGCTCGTTTCAAAAATATTTTTAAAAAATAAAATAAAAATTAATTTTGTTTTTTACTTTAAATTTTTTTAATGTTTTTTTAAAATTATTTTAATATACTTATATTAAAAATAATTTTTAAAAAATAAAAAATATTATTTAAATATGATTGAGACAATATTTATAAAATCACAAATTTGAGACAATATTTTTTTTCATGAGAGTACCTTAAACCAGTAATTATTGACATTTTATTTTATGCCTCTCTGAATTCTCCATATTTAAAAAAAAATAAAAAAAATACAGACCTTTTTCTAACAATCAGGAGTAACATTACCTGATTTTTGAAGATGGAGTGCACAAAAATATCGCTTTCCAACTCTTAAATGGACTCCTTGAATCAAGTGCTTTATTGATTTCTTCAAAATAAATTTCACCTTTATTCACTTACTATCGTATTTACTTTATTGATTTTATTTATCGCTTATTCTTCTTAACTTTATTGGAAGAAGCTCTAACGATTTTATATATTTGAACCAAGTTAAATTGTTTGTATTATTACAATAAGTTATAATATATTTGAAGTTAGTTGATGATGTACAGTAAAGTCAATACACACGTGTATATAGTACTCCTTAAAGAGATTCAAACCTTCCACTGTGGGAAGAGATTCAGCTCAATAACAAAAATCCAGGAGAATAACATTTCATGCTTAGAGCAATAAGTTGTAACTCAATTCATATCAATGTCCTTCTTATTAAAATATAATTGAATTCAAGCTTTTTTCATATTAAAAAATTATATTCAATTTATATTAGTGTCATTCTCTCAATTGAAGTAAAAAGATCTTGAGTTTTTTTTAATATATATATATATATATATATATATATATATATATATATATGCGCACGCTTGCACTTGAATATTGTCCTCGAGTTGTTGTATTATTCAAGTTAAGAGTTTTGTTCCCAAATGACTTAGCGTGATGATATATAGTTTGTGATCTGTGCAACAAGTTTTGAGTTCGAGTCAGGATATGCACTCCTTGTAAGATGTTGAAATAATTAGAATTTTACTCGTTTATCTAAATTCATAAAATATATATTTTTTTAAATGGGTTTAATCAAGTTGCAAAGTTTTGTTCAATTTCTAGAATGCGCTATGGGGCAGTAATAAAACGTGACCATCGGACTTCAAAAACGAAAAATTAAAAACAAATCAAGTTTAAATAAAGGTCAGTTTTAATAGTATGGAAATTTCCTGGGAAAAGGTTTGCATCGTCCTCAGGAAACCTTGACGACCTTACGAATTTTTATATATATATATATATAAAGAAAATTGTGGTTGAGGAGTCGAATCAATATATTATTGGACCATCCCAATGCCCCGTATGAAAGCACATGGCTTAGCCACCCGAGAGCGTGCTCACTCTCCTCCCTTTTACACAATTTATTATCTAATTTAATATTTTTAGAAATGTGATTATTTAATATTCTCCTATTTAGAGCTTAGAAAATAAATGGTTAGGGGTAGAAAACTCAATACTTATAAAATAGTTTTTTTTTTTGGGATTTAAGGCCTCTTTTATGTAAGCTATTGCAATAAATAAAAGAATGAGTTTTTTTTAATGTAAGAGATTGCATCAATTGCAATAATTAATTAAATAAGGGGTTTGAGAGTTATTTTCTCTTGATAGCATTAACGAGAGATAAATAACTCTTATACAATATTAATGAAGATGAAAATATGATAAACATTTAGAAGATTTTTAAATCCTCAAGGATGTAGAGATATGATTATTCTTGATATAAATATTTTATTCTAAAAACTCATAAGACAAGCAAACAAAGTTTCATGGCCCAATATAAGACCTATAATGGTTGTCATACTCATATATCCTTGAGCTCAAAGCGTAACTGAACTTAAGGATGTTGGGGTTGACAACTTGCTAGATCCACATCTGTTTAAGCTCAATAGATAGATGAACCCAATGATGTTGAGTCTACCAACATGTTAGACTCGTATGTATTTAGGCTCAGCGCATAGCTGAAGACAAGAATGTTGGTTTTGATAACTCATCTAACTCGTCATCGCCATCATCCCTATCATCCTCATCAACCATAACTATATCAATATGTCACTTATCTTCATCATCACTTGGTTTTGATTCTCAATAGCAATATAGAACAGATGTCTACCTAATTGAGGATCTATATTAACAATAATCAATACCAATATTTGTTTACTATCATTATCACCTAACCTAGATGGACTATTTGCTCGTGATACCTGTGTAGTTCTTTGATAGTTACTTAGAAATCGAGTCAACTTCATACTAAAAGAGTTGTCTACGTCTAATTTATTAAGTAGAGCTCTAATATACTAATTTCATTAATCATAGCAAAACTTAACATTGAATTCACACTCACATCACAACAAATTGGTATACCAGTATAGCAATCTTAATTAACCCTAGTTTGCAATATCCTCTAAAAAAATTTGAACTTTATTTTAACAATATTCCATCCAAGTTGATCACATAACATTCTCAACAATTCGTTAAGGGATATATTTGATGTAACAATGAGGAGAAACTCATAATTTTTTTCATTATAAGTGACATCATTATTAGTATTGATAATGATACCATCATTGATGCATAATGTTTCTAAATTATCAAACACCTTGTCAAACGACACAACTATATTTTATTAAAATTTTTAGGTTAATCAAAGTGCATCAATTATCAGTAAAACATAAATTGATTGGTGAACATCTATATTCATCAAATTAATTGGCAAACACTTACATTCAACAAATTCTGGTAACAAAATTATTAAATAAATTCATGTGTTTCATAGCTAATATATTAATTCATACAAAATTCAATATAATTAATAATTTAACCTAAATCAACACTAAATATCCCATTGCATAATATTTTTAATTCACAATCAACAATAACAAAAAAAATCTTTAACAAAATAATCAAAGTATCAATTAAAAACATATATAATTAACCTAATCCATAATTTAACTTAAATCAACATTAGCATATCAAACATATAATTTTGTTAATTCATAATCAACAACAACCTAAATAATTGATAAAATAACATAATTATATATAATTAACAATTTTAATTGCATCTAATTAACCTAATTCCTATTCAAAACTCTAACATTCAATAAAATCAAGTTAACATTAGGTAAACATGAATTGCATCAAATTAATCAAGGTGAAGTGTTTAATATACCTTTAGGAGTGAAATGTGGGTGGTGAGGGTGATCAATGGTGACTGGTTTGGCTGGAAAATCCACCACTTGCAACTTGTAGAGAGAGAAAGTTTTGTTGCTATGATTTTTTACTAGAGAGAGAGAGAAAAAAATTGAGTTTATTAGGACTATTTTAGGGTATTTTTAATGGTGGAGAGAGAGATCATATTCGATGGCGAGGAAGGAGAGACAATGTGGTTTTTAAAAATTAAATGAGTCACATATGATATTTGATTGAATACAAATGAATATTTAAATAAATTTGTGATCTAAAAGACAAATACAAATGAAATTGATTGAATAAATCACACAATAAAAAATATATTACACAAGGTCAAACATATTAGAAATTTCATTTAAAAATGAATATTTTTTATTTTTAAGAAATAAAGTTCATGTGTATAAAAAAAATATAGATGAATTAGAAATGTATCTTTGAAAGTCTAAGACAAGTAAAAACAAACCTTATAAACTCTTATATTAAGAAACAACATGCAAAATTTGTGACTATTATCATAACACCTGGATAAACTCATACAAAAAATATTAAAGATAATCAAAAACCAATAATATATATAAAAAAAGATTAATTCTAAGTAAGAAGTAAAATCCCCAACAAATCAAATTTCAAAATATAAACCAGAAAACAAAATCACACAAAAAGATCTATTAAAGTAAGGGTGAAAATAAAAAATAATAATAAGAGGGCAAGAATTATTTTTCCAATTGAAGGGTTAAATTGAATTAAAAAATAACATTAACACTAGGAAAACAAAATCAAAATAATGAGGGTCAAATTGATAAAAAAACAATTTTTTTTATTTAATGATAAAATTAAAAGACAAAAAACATTTAACAAAAAAGATAAGAAAAAAAACTAAAAATTAAGAAGAATAAGTTTGAAATGAGAAAAACAATACATATAAAAAAATGATAATAGAAGAACAAAATTGAAGAGAAAAAAACTTCTATAAATTGAATAAGAACAAAATAGTAAAACAAAACAATGAGGAGTAAAATAATTTATGTCTAGCCCTATAATTAAACACTGACGCTACATATATTTGTTATACACACACACGCTGACCTAACAAGTTAAGTTGAGGTTAAACTTCAGAGTGGAGAATTGAATTAGGACGACAAGATGATTGCATAAACTCCGTACTATTACGATATACTAAAATAATAATAATTAAAGATATGAAAAAGTCTGGCGGTGTGATGCATCTTCTCTACTGCTAGGTTAATAACCTAACCTGTTCGGAAGAGTATGATTATGAAAATATTTTTTATTTAAAAATATATTAAAATAATATTTTTTATTTTAAAAAATTTATTGTTGATATTATCATGAAAATAATCTTAAAAAACCAATTTTTTAATTTTAAATAAAAAAAAATATTTTTTTAAAAAAATATTTTCAAAATTCAGTATCAAATAACCCGAAAAAAATATGTTCATGAAGGAGAGAGAAGGGCTATCCTATCATGTTCTTGCAAAAGCGTATATACTTTACTTGTTTGGTCAGGATAATAAATAATAAATAATATTTTCTGATGCAACCCAACTCCAAGGCTCTCTTACGCTTCGTGTCCGTTGCTTAGGTCTATCATTTTCAACCTCTATAAATAAAATGAGGAGTATTTGCACTGTGTTTTAAAAATATTTTAAAAAAATTAAAAAATAATTTATTTTAATTTTAACTCTAAATTTATAAAAAATAGTGTGTTTTAATTATTTTTAAAGAAATTATTTTAATAAATTTCTAAATAAAAAAACATTTTTAAAACAATCTAACCATATTCGAAACAGATACGGAAGCAAAAGCACAACCGCTCCTCTCTCTCATGTATGATAAAGTAGCTTTTGTTCGAAGCTATGATAGGGATTATGCTTTTATTTTAAAATAACATTTTTAATATTAATAAAAAAATAACACTTATGACAGACAACATTTTTACCGCAATGTTAAACATTTTACGTCCGAGGAAAATATCTCTTTGCCATGCAATAAATATTACAAAATATATTCTTTTTTATATAATTTTACTTAATTTCTACTGTTATATATTAAGTACTTCTGCTTGATAGTTTTTTCTTCCTCCATCACCGACAATGTCTTGCCTCGTAATCACCATTATTAGCGACTTAATGGCATGCTCGTCCACCTCCCTCCTAACGACTGAACAATTTGTAAGAGAATTAAGTGACCGTTTGGTCTTGTGGTATTGAAAACGCATTTTATACCTGTGATGCTGTGTTTGGTAACTTTAAAATTGATGGTGGGATCCATCAATTTTAAAGTTGTAACCATGGTTTGCGGAAAGCAGCAAATTGCTGCTTTCCGCGTTCCAAACTAGGGGGCGCACTAATATATATATACATATATATATATATATAATATTTATATATATTTATAAAAAATATAATTTTAATATTAAAATAATTTAAAAAGTAATTACAATAAATAAATATATTAGAAGAACATCACAATATAATTTTTATCTCGTAATTCTAATTTTGTTTTAAATGATATTTTATGATTGTTTCGGGATCGAAGAGCCCTTCACGTATAGATTTAGTTTGGATAAAATTACAAGTAGTTTGATGGGAGAATAAAAACAAGTGTCTAATTTCGTTGACTTATTAATTATAATTTTTTATTATAATTATTAAATATTTAAAAAATAATATATATATATATATATATATATATATATTTAAAAAATAATATATATATATATATATATATATATGTGTGTGTGTGTGTGTGTGGGCGCGCGCGCGCGCGCACGTGCACGTGTGTTCTGTAATTTCACAAGTTAAAAGCAAAATAAAAAACTTGGTAACTAAACACACAAAACTGCTTTTTTTCAATCTCAAACTCAACCACGGTTTTAACCAAACACTTCACTGCTTATTTTGAACCACAGTAAAAGCACTTTTTTGAAACTACTTTTTTTTAACCTCAACCACAAAAGCAAAAGCAATTTCAAACAGACCCTAAGAAAGCTGGTGTGCTTCTGCTTTATAGCATAGAATCATGACCACACTTGTATCTTGTACAAATCGATAAAGAGTGCTAAGCAATCATTCAACTCAACATATATTTCGTTGTGGTTTAAAACCATGTTTAGTTCAATTTAATCTCATCCTGACAAAACTTCCATTGGCACTGTAATGTATTTTCCATCGATAATTGTTTTCATGACAAACTCACGAACATAATCCCTTGTCTGTTAAAATCTCATCAGTAATTCTTTTTTGTTAGTGATTTCATTGAATTGAATCTACCAACAAAAATACTGACTGTAAATCTACTGACAGAAAGATCAACTATAATTTCATTTGTATATTTCATCGATGAGGCCATTAAAAAATATCATTGGTGATTTCATTGTTAATATTTCATCGGTATTTGTCGTCAGTATACTCTTTGAAAAATATTGATGGGGCATTTTGCCTGTATAGCCATCGGTAATAGAGGATTTTTGAGTGCTTACTTTCCAACTCTCTAGAAAATATTGACGACACGTTCCGTCTGTAATTCTGTCACTACTATTTCAATTTTTTTCAAAAATAAATTATATTTTGTATTAGATTATATTAATTTTAAATTAAAATATTTATTATCAATTATTAAATTTTTAACATTCAAAATTCAAATACAATAAATCTAAAACAAAGACAGTGTTGGAGGAGGAGTAGGGTGTTCGAGACCACGAGATGTAAAAGCAGGAGTACACGGATCATCCAAATATAATTGCATCTGCATAACTAGTTGACGTAGTGTGACCATATCAGCACGAAGTCATGCCGCATCATCATGAAGTTTTGTCATCTCATCACGAAGTTTGGTTGTCTCCCCATATACTTTCTCAGCTAAAGCCACCTGGAACTCCAGAGTTTGAGTGAATGAAACCAATTGTAGGACGTCTCAACTGTCAAAACACTCTGGGTTGATAAAAAAAAATTATTAGTCGTAGTGTTAGAGAGTCTGTATACCCAATATATATCAGGTCCATCAGACATTCCCACCTTTAACCACACATCTAGATCAAAATCTAGATGGGTTGAAGGATTGTATCCGTATTTTTCCTTCAACCGACTATTATATGTTTCTTAGAAAGAAAAAATTCAATGAAATAATAACTTCAGAAAAAAAAATTGAAGAATACCAACATACCTAGAATTGATGAGAGTGATTATCCATGAGTTGTGGTTGCACTCCGTGTTAGCGGTCTCTACTCCGCACATGCATCTAAAAAGATTCATCAGTAATAGATCACCTCCAAGACTTGTAGCCTACAAGGAAAGACGTTGTCAGCTATAAATATTAAGAAAAACATTATAAAAAATAATACAATTAATTAAGAATTACCATCTATTTCGCATGTGAAACGAACAAAACCTAGAAAACAGCAGTTTTGGTTTTGCGCACCGAAATGTGAGCGTTGTGTGAAATCATTGAACATCACCGCCTTTGATATATATGGTGGTTTAAGTTCCTTTTAGACTTCCAATTCTTCCCGTTTGAAAGCTTTCTTACTTATGTTTATTTTTTTCTACGTCTCCTACCATAAATCACGCAATCTATAAGGTACAAATGAATTATTTGTTAGCAAATGAACAAAAAAATTGTGGAATTTGAAAAAAAAATTATCAACATTGCCAAAATTACCAAGTTGCAATTTGATTGTCCCATACCCTTCTTACAACATCATCATTAACATCCTGCCAATCAAATTTTCCATTGGAGTAAAAATTTAGAAAAGAAAACTTGCATTAATTTGATAAAATAAATAAATTAACATAATTAAAAAGATTAAGTTCATACTCACCTTAAACGTTGTAAACCATGTATCAACTCGCGGTCTCCATTCAGGATTTTCGGGATCTGAATCCATTGAAACAATGAATCCCCATTGATGATTTAAAAGTCGTTATTGTTCTCGCGACCTCAATATTTGTAAACCTAAAATTTTATTCCCTAATTGAAATTATCTTTTTTAAAACAAAATTAGACAAATTTATTCGTGAAAATAAAAAAAATTAAAACCTATATTGAAAGGTCATCCTTCCATTGGGCCCAATACTTACTGGTAATTAGATCCCGCTATAAAAGGACACCCCCTCAACCGTCGTGAGTCGATGTATGTGCCTCAAGTGCCTGTTCATCATCAGCACCTAAAAACTCATGGTCCTCGGAATCACTGCTAGGAGAACTAGCGGTGATCTTGTCGTCACATCGCACAATGGATTTTCCCCTAGTTATCTACACGAACTATTGGATATTCAAAATTAAATGGTTCCTACATTTTAAAAATTCCAGCATCACCTCCTCTTTATCGAAGACCATTCAAAATGTACAAACCTACAAATACACATCATATATGTCACAAACCAGTTGATTTTATTCATTTTCTTCAAATAATTTTGCATAATTCAATTTCATCAAATTGTTTTTATTTCTATGTTAAAATATTTTTTAAAATAATCCTAAACTTGGAAAAATCTATACTAAAATTACAGAAACTCAAGAAAACAATTATAAAATAATGACAATAATAATTTAACTAGAGACCTTAATTTCTTTATTTAATAATTCATTGAACAAAATATTAGCAATTAATAATATTAGCAAAAATAATTCAAATAATACCACAAGCACAATAACAAAAAAATTATCATCAAATGGTCCATCAATAACAATAAAAATTAACATTATGCATAACAATGCAAACAACATATAAAAATGCATTAATAATATAAAAACATTATTTAATAATCAATTAACACAAGAAAAAATTATTAACTTAAAAATATCAATAAATAATTCATTAAATCAAAAAATTTAATTAAAAATAGTGCAATAGTAACACACCAAAACCATTAATAACAAAAACAATTATGTAAAAATAATACAATAAAAAGAGAAAAGAAGATGAGAAAAGGAAAGAACATATACCTTGGATATTTGAAGTAGAAGAAAAGATTAAACATGGAGAGAAGCAAAGAATTGAAGGGGGTGTTAAAACACATGGAGAGAGAAAGGGAAAGATGATGAAGAAGATCTGAAATGCTTGTTTGTTCTGGCTGTGGTCTTTTATGTTATGTTTACTGATGAAATCACCAACAAAAACTACAGTATTAATATTTTTAATTATTTCATCTGTCATTTTAAATTATAAATTCCCCCTTTCACGAAATTTTTTTTAAAAAAAAACCTTGAAATATTATCAATGACATTATATTCTGTCTGAAAAAGCATGCATTGGGACTACATAACACATAACCTCATGAGAATACTTCCCAATAGCAAACACAATTGACACTTGCTTAGTAACCTTCACTTCAACACTTTTTTTTTGAATGTGAGGAAACTCCATCCCCTAGAAAGTGCATTTTGTGGACCCATTTAAGCGAGTAAAACTCCATCTATCCTAGGCTATTACAAAAGGTGCTTCACTTCAACACATTCATTCAATCATTGTAATCTATAAGGCCTAAAATGTTTAATGCAAACCGGATTCAATTTTTTAACAAGAGTATCACTACTTCTATTAGCACAACTACCAGCATCAATTATCATGCTACACATCTTGTTTTATATGTGACATCAAGTATGAAATATATTTTCTTCTTGTTGTTCTACATCATCTTTTTTTATTTGCAATTTATAAGGATTGGTATTATCATATGCAAACTCATGTATGTTGCTAAGACTATAAATGAATTACAAAAGTTAGATAAGTTTGCTCACTTTGTGTATTGAAGCTTCACAAAAAACTCAACGATGGAAGCTGACATAACTTACATAGATGTGGCGATATCAGTGGGTTAGGGTGGCCAGACTTGTTAGAAAATTATTGTAGCTTACTAGTTATTATATAATAGTGTGAATGGTTTAGTCTATGACTCTTTTATTTGGCCTCTAGACATGAATCTAACAAATGCATGCAATTAATGAATGCCTGTCTTCATCATATTAAATATTTATTTTCAAACACTTTGAAGTCATGCGTGGAGAAAAACTTGTGTCGATTATTGAAAACCCAAAAATGTGGCCACATGCATGTTTCTGGTTGGAGTCATTTATTTTGACGTCGGCATGCATGAACACAACATTTTTGGACTCATATTCATATCCTCCTCCTCTAGATGCTTCGCCATTTGCCCATAAATATCCGCGCCATTCAAACAGTGGACGGCGGCCATTTTTGTTCTACTGGATGGTTGGATCTCTTCGATTATTAACTCGGTAGGGGCCTTGGATATCCGAATTGATGAGGCTGATCGTATGGATTGAAGAGGGGTGATACGACGGTTTAGTGCTTCGGGATAATTTATTGTGTTTGCTCGGTGTTTCCATTTGAGAAATTGTATTCTACAAAAATGTAGATGTGAGAATTAGAATATAAATAATTAAATTTGTTTGTTTTTGCCTCTCAAGGATAATTTCGAAAAAATAAAAAATATTTTTTACTTCAAATTAGTTTTTTTTTTTTATCTTCTCATATTCTAATATAAAAAATACTTAAAAAAACAGTAAATAACAGCAGATTTTGAAGTCAACTTCAAGGATATACACATTCATGACTTTCGGTGATGATCTTAAATGAGAACACATGCCTGCAATTAGACAGGTCGATTGGATGGATATTAGATAGGCTCCATTAGTTCACCATATAACGACAAGCACGCTGCACGCCATTTTTTTTCCAAGTTAGAAACGTTTGTTTTTATATTATTTTTTAAAAATTATATTTTTTTAAATTATGTTTTGGTGTTAATATAAAAAAAATTAAATAATCTTTTTTTTGCAAGGAAATAGTCAATACAACAATAAACCTAAATCTTAATATCTATTTGGGAGTGTAGTTTATGTTGATTTTCAAAATAATTTTTATTTAGAAATGCATTTCAATAATATTTTTTTTTATTTTTTAAAGATTAGTTGATATTAATATATATTAAAATGATAAAAAAAACCCAAATATTCTTAGGTGGTTATTTATCATAAATGCATTAATTGGGCGGCTTAATTTGTCGTGTGTGTCTCTGATGTGGTTAGAGAGATAGAAACGACACAAAAGAAGCACATGAACACACTGCTGAGTCGACAGAGAGAGAATGATCATTATGAGTCATAGGGATGGAATCAGCTGCTATAGCTAACCTTGAACATCTGGCATCATCATGTATATACGATTAAGATGCTTTAAAGCCTACTAGTGGAGGTATTGAGTTTAATCTATATATATATATATATTAAAGTTTAATGTTTGAATATCCTTGATTATATTATATAGGATCATGTTGTATGGTATAAAAGTTAGTGATTTATCCTGTTTTTATGTGGATAATTTTTGCAGATATAATATAATCTCCATATATTTTATATTTTAGAAGTGGACAAAAAAAAACTGAAAAACTTAGAAAACCAAAACAATAAACCAAAGAAACCGAATAAAAAAATCGATTAAACCGAGAGAATTTGTTTTAAACTTCTGGTTCGGTTCACTTTTTTTTTTTAAGATTATAACCGGTAAACCAAAATTGAAATCGAACCGAACCATTTCAAATGAAAAAAATATACTATATTTTTTTTTATTCTCCCGATTCATTTCAAAGTTTTTAATTTGATTCTATTTTGGTGAAATGGAAAAAGGGAACAACTTGGTTAAAAAAACTATTATTTGGTTTTTTAGTAAAAAAAACCGAACCGAAACCAATAAGTTTAAACCGGTTTCATTTTTTATTTTGTTGTTTTTAAAAAAATAAAAAACTAAATTGAACCAAAAATGATCACCCCTAATATATTGTATTCAAAATGCTCTTGTTTACATGTGCTAACTTTAACTTTGTATATGCACACGCACACAACATTTTGAACATCAGAAATGTAAATAAAATACATCTCCAAGTTGATAATCCAACGGTTAATCTTTGACTTATTGGAAATGGATATCAAATCAGAAGAAAAAACTCTTAAGACGCGCCATACAATAAATTAGAAAATAATGGCATTAACATTGATTGCTGAATTGTGAAGATGGAAATCAGCAACGTCAATTTGTGTGATTTGATATTTGATTAAAATATCGACAAAATTTTATAAAACATTTTGATCCCGTCATCAAATTAACTCGTTGAATAAAAAAACTTTAACAAAAGAACAAAAAAAAAACAGCAGCAAAAAAAGACAAAGTTAAAATAAATATTATGAGCATAACAAAATTCATTTAATTTGAAGAACAAATAAACATAAAACATTAAAAAAAAACAATATAAAAAAGATATAAATATTAATTTTAAAATCACCAACATAAATTAAAATTTCAGGACTGAACCGAATAAAAATAACAGCCTAACAAAAAATAAAAGACAAAACTAAAAGCATGGATACATGAATATGGACAAACAATAAATATTGTCTAAGAAGGAGTGAAAAAACCAAATGAATTAATACTAAATAAAAAATTAAAAGAATAAGGCCCCAAATGAAGAAAAAAAGATATAATTAATTTCAATTGAAGGACAAAACAACAAAAAATCAAAACCTTGAGATTAAAAGAATAGGGAATGAAATGAAAAGTAACAAATTTAACCTATTTCAATTGCCGGACAAAATTGAAACAAATCAAATCTTCCAGACCAAAAAAATCAAAAGAATAAATGCTGAAATGAAAACAACATATATGATGAATATCAATTGAAGGGAACAATTGGAAAAAAAAAATACTTCTATTGAAGAAATCAAAAGGAAAAACAAAATAAAAAGATTAGGGACTGAAATGAAACATCCATAAACACAGAGGGTCGAGATGAATTTTGTGACTGCATGAGAGAAAAAAGGCAAAAAAATTGACCATCAGCGATCCTCCCCCCTCCAGACAATGACACGTGTACCACTAGGAGGAAGAGGACATGAAGACGCATCCTGAAACACGACGACTAGATAATTTCAACCATTGACACACACTGCATTAGCCGCCTGAATCGCACGTACGCGTGAAAATTGACGGCTCGTTAGGACGATGTGCCTGCAATAACCTCAAGAAAAATAATAAACAAATACGGAATTATCTAAACACCTCTGAACCCACCGATAACCAAGAAACAATCTTTCATGAAAGTATCACCATGCCCCCAACGTCAAACCTTTGTTTTTGTCGTTTCTGAGGGTATTTAAGTAGTTTTATTATGCACAAAACATGAAAACTTAAACTACCCTCGTCTCCGGTGCATTGTTTATGTCCGTCCCGAGGGCAAATTAGTATTTCAGCTTTCAAGACCAGGTGAAAAACCGAAAATATCCTCATCTGGTCTTTTTTCTTTTCCAGTACCTAGAGGTAAAATAGGTAGTTTCACTATGCAAAAATCGGAATAGACCAGAACACCCCCAAACAATTTGCAAATACCACACAAGTCCCTAGAAATATCCAAAATTCCCTCAAAACCGAGGGTTAAAATCTATGGGCTGAGAGGCAAAAAGTAATTGCACTGTTGAAATTCCTTGTAATTTATGTCTAGGGACACAATGAAACATCAACACGTTTTTATATTTTTTAATATAAATATATATATATATATATAAATTCTATGAAAAAATAGCATATAATTCAATTGACATCCAATTTTTAATATCATAAAAGATGTTGAATTCAAGTCTCTTTTTTGTAAATGAAAATAAAACATGTTTTTATTTCAGATTTATGCCTCAATTTTACTTAAGTCATATAAAATTATAAATTATAATCACCAATAACATATATTTTTTCTAATCAATTAGATAACTAGAAAACCATACAAGTTGTGATCAATTATGATATTTTTAAAATCTAAAACACTTACTTCAACATCAACATCATATTACACACACATGTAAAGCATTCATTTCTATAATAAATATATTTTATTTTTTATATTTCAGGTTGAATAATAAAAAATAATCAATTAATAAACATCTAAAACTTAATGAAGAACAAATAAATAATTATATATTTTTACTTAATAAATAAAAAATATAATAGAAATATATCAGTGGTCAAGGGTAATAAGCACGACTGCCCACAAAATAAAAAACTGCCTGCAAGTGGGAAGTTTCCTTTCTCAGCTGCGTTTGGTATATGTCATCGGCATCCTAATCTGGAATGGTAAATCCACAAATGTTGAGGTCCAAATTCCTTGGAAGTAGTTGTTCTAATTTATATTTTCCTGCCCTGCCCTTTTATGGTCTCTTCTTCCGGAGACATGGGCCACGTGGTTGTTAGTGATTGACAGATCATGGGTGCTGTGTTACTTTACCTGTCCTTTCATTGGCTCTGCATTTTACTTTTGTTCCTGTCCCTTCAGCACCTCTTGAAAATAACGGCTGGTTAATCTGAAATGTTTTTCTCTTTTCCCAGGCCACGGATTTTTTCTTTTCTTTTCAAAACTGGGAGATTTTTTTCCATTTTAACTACTTCGACAGGTGTCACCTACAAAATTTGATATCACACGCAGAGGATTTTATGCAATTTGACAATTTCTTCTTTACTCAGAATATATTTAGTCCCCCAAGCTTTATCTTTCAGTTAATTTTAGTTTTATTATTATAATCATTTCATTTGTTGTTTTTTCGGAAAAAAAGACTTGTTTCTACTCCATAACAATAGAAGAGAATTTATTTCATTTTTTTTATAAATAATTATTTTTAAAATTTTCTAGAATATTCTATTCTTTCTTAGCAGAACTTATTAAATTCCATAATAATACAACTAGAGTTAATTAAATAAAAAACATTGAGGGACCAAACATCATAAAGTAATTATTTCTTCTTGTTGATTTTGATGGTCTGGCTAACATTTCATTACCGTCCTATTAGTCCTCGTTTATGAAAGTAGAATTCTCCATCATTTAATTTTAACTAGTTATCTGCCAAAAAAATAATTATTTTTATGATAAAGAAAAAAGTTAAAGTTAATGTCCTCATAGCCAAGTCTATGGATGCATGCATGCATGCACGCGGGTATGTATGTATTTATGTATGGGGTTCCAAAAGTTACTGTTTTGGACATACTGGCTTTTAAATTTGTTTACCATGTTCTCGTGAAAGATATGGTACAATGGATGTAGGTTAGGAGGTCTTGTCTCAAGCTCAAACCATTCCAAGAAAAATTACTCTTTTAATTAGAATTATAAATCTCAAGACCTTTATGCCAACAAGTAAGCAAGATGTTGTCCTTAGACAACACGTGTAGCTCACCACTAGCTCTAAAGCTGAATTGTTATGGTATTTTATGTATTGTTTTATCGCTATTTTTCTAATTACATATATCTAAAAGAGAATGGGGGCGGTGCACAGCGTTTTCCGGCGTTCCACTGTAGCTATAGACTCATTGTCACTGTGGACTCGCAATTTGATCCGGTGGTGCGCGCGAGTTCGTCCATCCTTTTTTTTTTGTCTTTTTCCGCCCATGAACAGTGATATGACGGTATCGTCCCTCACAAAACGACAAACAAGGGCGTTGGTCTGAGGGGCTAACCGGTCATTGCGTGTTTTCGGTCCGGTCCGGTCCGTCCGGCCGATTTTTTTTTAATATTTATTTGAACGGTGCAATCACCGTTTTAACCCTACAAAACGACAAAATAACGCACAGGGTGGGAGGGGCGATATGGTAATTAGCCACTTTTTTATTCTTTTTCACGTCGGGTTACTGTTGGCGCGTCCCATCACGCGCCGTCCATTTCTGCCCTCACGCATCTTTCTGACGACGCGTGCGCATGCATACGGCGCCCAAAAATGCCCGACTGTCGTCTAGAACGATTGTTCGCCATGATCTCTTCCTCATGGGGCGGCGTGTGTAGCCATGTGGTCTCCGGGTACGTGTCAATGGTCGTTTGAATATCCCCCCCTCATTTTTCTCTCCTCCTGCGCAAGCTGACATCAGCGAAGCAGTGTTTTTGGCAAAATTCATTTCAGTCCCTGAACGCCCGAATTTGTTGTTCTGACCCTTGTTGCAATTATATAAGTTTTGATTTGTTGAAATTGCATCCTTCAATTCAAAATAATTATAATATATAGTTTCAGTTCGGTCTCTGGGCTTTTAATTTTGCGTTTTGGCCTTAAATCCTTAATATTTTTGGTATCCAAGTTTTGATTTATTTCAATTTTATCCTTCCAAGCAAATTAATCATAAATCCTTAATAATTTTGGTGCCAAATTTTGATTTCTTTCAATTTTATCCTTCCATGCGGATAAATTACATATTTGAGTTTTATTTCGGTGCCACTTCTCTTAATTTCTGATTTTATTTCGGATTATGAAATTTCCATATTATGATTTATTTCAGTTTTGTCCTTTAAATTAGATTTATTACAGATATTTTTTTAATTTTATCCTTTATACTTTTAATGCTATACTTTTAATTCTTACTTTTGTCCGTGTTTATATGTGCATACTCTTGGTTATTGTTTCCAATTTTTTTTATTCCACTGTTATTAAGATTTTTTTCAATGTTTAAATTTTAATTTTTATTGGTGATCATTTCAAAAATAATGTTTATTATTATTTCTTTTCTTTAGTCTTCAAGTTCAACAGTTTCTTTAAATATAATAATATTTATTTTCTGTTAATATTGTTAGGCATTGAATTTTCTAATTATTATAGATAAAAAATTCAAAATAATAATAATGATTATTTGTAAGTTTTATTTTCTTTTAAATATGTCAGCCTAATTATATATTTTGATATTTATTTAATGTTAGAGCCTTAATATATATATATATATAGCCTATTTTTTTTTGAAAAAAAATTAATATCATTGTTCTAAAATACTTTTAATATCATAATATGAAAATAAAAAAATTATGGAATTTTTTTCTCATCAATTTTATTATTTCCACTGTTATTAGGTTTAGTTTTTTAATATTTACATTTTAATTTCTGTTGGTGATCATTTCAAAAATAATATTGTCTAGTTTTTTTTATTCTTCAATTCAGATAATATTGTCTATATATATATATATATATTATTTTAAAAAAATAATAATTTACTATTAGTATTCTAAAATATTTTTGATATAATAATATGAGCAATAAATTTTACAACCAGTTTCATACATAGAAAAAAAATATTTCTAATAAATTTTATCAAAAGAGTTTTAATAGTAGCAATATTCAATCGCTTTTCGGTGGAAAAAAACCCGTTTCTAACATATTTGATGAATCATAATTTTACTAATTAAATATTAAAATAAAAAATTACAACACATAAAAAATCAAACAGATTTTAATACAGATAAAAAAGCTCAGCGCATCGCTAGAGAACATTCGCTAGTGACACCGAAAATGTCATCATCAAAGCTTATCTTTCTTTTTTTCCTTTCCTCTCTCGTCTTTTGTTTTTTTTTTTGCCATGTCATCTATCTGTTTAATGGATTTGGATTTTTTTTGTTAATTTCAGACATTAATTTCTTTATAAAATATAAAAGCAGCATGAATTAATGTGAGTTGCCCAGGCACTAAGAACTCGTTTGTCAATGCGTTATCAAAGTATTTTTCAAGACATTAGTTTTTTTTTAATTGATATTTTTTATATATTTTTAGATAATTTCCATGCACGGATATCAGAAATAATTTTTAAAAATAAAAAAATATCATTTTAATATATTTCTAAATAAATTTATTTTAAAAAACAACCCTAAACATACCGCCAAACAACACTAAATGTCCAACACAGCACCACCTGCTATATGTGTGTATTAACTGGGAATTATTTTGTTATGTCATTTAGTGACCAGCTTTTTCATGCAGCCAGAGGTCGCGCACTAAATGGGTGACTATTTTTATCATATATTTAACATGTACATAACCATTGTTTGTATTTTATGCCAGAGTAAAAAGTATTTTTCAATTGTTAATTTAAAAAATATTATTTTTCACCATGCTAATATGGAGAAATATTCCTGTTAAATCATTAAAAAAGCTCTTAAATTCAAAATCAAAATCACTATCAATGTTTTTGAAATATTGAAAGGAAAAAAAAGTAATAGAACAGGAGGAATGCCTCGATTTTATTAATCATGGTCCACGTAAATAATAAATATTCATATCTATGATAGAATACTATAAAACAAAGTATTTAAAGCACCTTAAACAATAATTAAAAAAAAAAGAAGCGATACATTGCTGCCTAAAGATTCCGTTAACGGTTAATCTATCACCCCCCCCCCCCCCCCCCCTCCTCGCTACACTGCTAAACCCTTCTCAACAGTTTTCACCACCCCCCAAAACAGTTGAGCATATTTACATCTGTATCCAATAACAGACACTAGGAATTGCCATTGCCAGCACTATCCATTCACCCTATCTCTGCTATCGGTGGTATTGGTTCACAGCCCATCAGCCACCACTCTGATGCTACGTGGCAGCCAGTCTACGCGGCTACGACTATCAGAATCGGTATCAGGCTCGATCCGGACTATCATGGATTCACTGGCGCAAATTGGTAGCCGTAATTTAAGCTGGCGTAAGCTTGGAACCAACACGTTGTCGGTCCATTCTTCTAAGCCTGTGTGGCTCAGCCATGTCCCACCAACAATTTTTTCCAATGCTTCGTCTTGAATTTCAACCGGCATCTGATTGTCGAAGATGGTCGAAAACTTCTTCGTTATAGAGTTTGAAATGTCACGTCTAATGGAGCCGAAATCTACAGGTTTGAAAACAATGTGATCGTCTACTGAATTGAGTAGCTCTTTAGAGATTGCTGAAGTCAACAGTCTGTTGTTAAGGACATGTTCATCTTCATGGTCAACTGTAAGATCACTTGAATTGTGCGAACCATCTGCCTTGTCACCACCTGCATCAGCAGCTTCATTCAGGTCGAATGCCAGTGCTGGTCCCAAGTCCGTCCTTGGCCTTGCCGACCTCTCCTCATCATCAAGCCAGTTGGCTCGGCGCTTTGCTCTTCTCTCGGACAGGGTTAGCTTCAATTGCCAGCCTCCACCTGCCAAACTCGCAAGCTTCTTTTCATCCAGCGAATTGCTGTCGGACAGGAATTTGAGATTGTCTGGTAAGCGATTTGCGGTCAGAATGAAGATAACATTACCAAGACTGATTTCCCGGCCAAGGGAATCTGCAATACGACCTCTCTCCATGGCCCGCTTTATGCTCCCTCTAACCAGCATGTCCGCTTCATCAATATCCTCCAGTATGATTACTGAGAATGGGTTCCTTCGAACTGCCTCTGCTATTCGATCAAGCACAGTTTTACCACGGAAACTCAATTCAGATTCCCCATCCTCGTGCCGTGAACCGAGACAGACCATTATTGGATTGGTCACACAAACAAGCTCTGAAAGAGTTGATGCCATCTTCTTCTTGCCAGCCCTGTCAGGACCCGTGAACAATAGCCAAATGTCACCCCTTGATCCAGTACCCTGACGTTTCCCATGACCCAATTTGCATTGTGTCACCGTAGTAGCCACTGCAGATGCGGCATCTTGCTGCCACCAAACCTTTTGCAGAAGACCCTTGAGGAGCTTCTTGAATGAGTCGGTGTCTAATTTGCTGAGAAGTTTACTGACCGGCAATTCATGCAAATGGGATTGAGGCTCAGAGGGAACACAGCTTAAAAAGTCCTTGGTGTGCTCTTCATGTTCTTTTTCAGGAGTGGTCTCAGCAACCTTCGGTCTACCAAGAACTAGGTCTGTAATCACAGGGCTTCCAGGGGGAGTGGTTGCCTGCCCAGCTGGTTGGCTGGGCAACAAATTTGGGTTGAGCACAAGGGTTCCACCCAGCTTTTTATTCAAGCTTAATTTGGGCTGGAAAGGTTGATGAGGAAGCAGGTTTTGATTAAACAAGCTTGCCATTGAGAGAGCTGGTGGGGTAATTCTTTCAGGTCCATGATTAGGTTGATGATAAGCAGGATGTAGGTGCAAGCATGTATCGTGCCATTTCTTCTGCAACTCCTGGCTCTTTTGCTTCAGCACCAGTTCCTGATCCTTGGTCTGCATAATAACAGCAAAAGACAATACTAATTTCATTTTTGGACTTTCATTTCCTGCAATTAGAACGAGAAAGAAGAATCTTAATCGGGCCAGTGCGAGTTTGTAGTTTGCTTGGAGGTTTCAGCTGAACTTACCACTGTCTGATCAGATGTCTTGACATCACCATCTTGGGACTTTGCATTTCTCAACCATTGTGGCAGTGGAGGCTGAGCTGCTTCAGATTTGATTTCTGAAGATTTCTCAACCTCCTTAGGTACAAGTTTTGCAAGCTCTTGCTCATAATTCTGCGTGCAACTAGGGCAGCAACTCATTCTTCGAGCAGGATCCAAGTTCTCAGAGAGACGCCTTGGTGGAGGAAGTGTAACAGTTGGAAAACCCTTCAGTGGTGAAAAAGATTCAACTGAACTGCTGAGGATTCCACTGCTTCCAAGCCTACACAGCAACACATATGAAAATGAGTTTAACTATAACAAAGTGATAGAAAGCACTAATTGAAGTTAATTACAATTATGCTCTGGACAAGGAGAATAAAAAAAAATCCTTCAACTAATTGAAGTTTCTATTCATTAAGCCACGGGCAATTCAGATGTCAGAAGACACCAAAACCTCTACGATTAAGCAACTTTCTCAACTGACACAAAATCCAAATGATATGAAAGAATCTGTAAACCGGCAATTTCCGATGCCATCGGGCAATGAAGATGTGAAAGCACCCCCAGATTTCCACTAAACCCTCTGTTTAAAGCATAAGATAAGCTGATGACAAAAAGAAGAGGAAAAAGTACAGTTCCAAAAATTAGCAAGAACAGAATACATACCGAGAAAACGTCCCTGGAAGAAGTGCTCTAGCAGCAATGGGTACTGCCTGCAGATCCCAATCATTTTCCATTGAAGGATGATAGACTTGACACCTCAAATAGGTCTCACATGTAGCAGTCCCAATCATCCAAACCTTTCCACCACCACTCCCCTCTCCAAACCTCCCCAAAAGCTTCCTCATCTCCGCCACAGCCGACCGCCCAACATCTGACATAATCTGCTGCTGCTGAACCCCAATGGAACCTGTTAAGCTCACTTGCTGCTCAACAAGCCATTTCAAATCCCCCAGATCAAGAATCACCCCACCACAATCCAAATTTCTTATCCGAGTCTCAATCAACCCCCCTAATTCCACAATCTTTGCCGCTATATGTGCTTTATCTAAAAAGCCTTTCTCTAAATGAATCACCTGAACATTCTTTAACGGCCCGTCTCCTACTTCTTTACTCTCTATTCTCTTCAAGATTTCCTTCACTACCATCTGTGGCTCCGATTCACCTACCAAAACAGGGTTCCTCTTCTTACTCTTCAACAAAATATCAATAACCTTCTTAACCTCATCATTTCTTTGTGCACCAGATTGACCGACAATCCCTTGTTGCAATCTTGGGTTCACATACAAATTCCTATTAGTGACAGGAGCAGGAACAGCCACAGCTCCTGGAGCACGAAACCCCAATCCAATCCCAGAATTAGCAGCAGAATTCGAATTCGTAGAAGCATTCAAAGATTGCTCGATTGTTGCCTTAACAGATGGACTTGAAAAGCTAGCTTCCCTCATAACTCTACTAACGCTTGGATCATCAAGAATTGATATAATCAACTGCTCAAGCTCAACTTTGACAGCTAAAAGTGGTTGTTGCTGCTGTTCGGGGCACCCTCTTCGCTGATGAGCCTGAGCACGCTTTAGCGCAGCCATTAAGGCATTGGAGATTGGAGGGTCTAGGCCAGGGCTGAGGTTTTGTGCAGTAGGGAGGCGTTCAAGGGCAACACTAAAACAGAGCTCAAGAGCTCTGCACTGAAGAGGATGTGAAGAATTAGGGTGTGATTTGATGCATGCTTGACGGAGGAAGCCAGATGGGGAACCTAATAGTGTAGCCGCAACATGAAGTGGCGTGGTCTGGCCATGGTTACGGCGGCTTGCTTCGGCTATCGAGTGGTTTAGTACACTCGCCGCCTCTGGTGTCAGAGTTTGCTGGATCGTGCTAAGACCAGCTCTCATTTCTTGAACAGCAGAAACAAATCTTTATCAATATCTCTCTATTGAAATGAGTTCAAAGAGCTTTCCTTTTCTTTTGTTTTTTGTTTTTCAGGAGGTGGGGATGTAATATATAGTTGCAAGACAATAAGAACGGTTCTGTTCTCTCTCGAAATGGACAAATTTGGCTATTTTTCAGGTGGAGAAGAAGGGATGAGGAAATTATCAAACAATAAAAGAAAGAAACAAAGAAAGAGAGAGTTTAATGTTATTTTTTCTCAGCAAATAAAGGGTATTCTCCTCCGCCTCCACTACTACTTGTTCTTCTTCTTCTTCTTCTTCTCTTGTGAGAGTATCTATCAATCAATCTGACCTCCTTTTTCTCGCTCTCTCCTTTGCTTTGCCTTTAGTTTTCTCACTTTTTCACACACATAAAAAGCTTATATTATAAGAGAATTCAACGCAAAAAGGAAACAAGGTCAGATCCTCTCCTTCACAAGAACCATTGATCCCTCTTTCTCTCTCCTTCTTGCTAACTTTTCTTTATCTCTATCCTTCCGATCATCATCTTTCAGTAACCAAAATATCCCCTCTAATTAATACATATACCCAACAATGTTAAATGGTAAAAAGCAGATATATATATATATATATATATATATATATTGAGGGGGGGTGAGGTTAAATAATAATAATAATAATAAAAATAAAAATGATGGGTCCTATAGAAATATATTTAAATAATAGAATAATAAACAAAAAAAAGAAGACCCACAAGGAAAGTAGGAGGAGTAGTAAAATTAGTTATAGAGGGTTGCATGAATTCTCTTTTGTTTTTATTGTGTAAAAGAGAGAGAGAGAATTTCTGAAAAATTGAGAGAGAGGTAGTAGGGACTAGGGATGTACTCTCAGTTGCAAAGATTTCTGGAAAATGCTTTCTGGGCAGAGCATTCTGCCCCTCCTTTTTAGTGCTTCTGTCATCTTTTTTTATTTATTATTATTATTTGTTTTATTATAATAATGTATGTTTCTTTCTTTCATTCATTTATTTTTTTGAAGAAATAAAATTATAAAATAAATTTTTATATTTTAAAACATGTTTATTTTATTTTTTTCAATGTATCTAACCCAACATTTATGATGAATAACAGAGCAAAAAAGACTAAAAAGATGGTTAAGAGTGTGTTAACAATTTATTTTTTAAGAGAAAATATATCATAAATACATTTTATTATTTAATATTAATATATTAAAATAATTTAATATTTGTATTGAACACTCACTCGATGATCAAGAGATTCATTAGGAGATCAGATTACTTCAACTTCACTTTTATCACCCTAATCTCTCTCTCCCCGACGGTAGATTGACTGCTTTTCTCTCTCTCTCTATTTCGTGTCTTGTATAATAGACTGAATCGTGGGACTGAACATAATCCCACGATATCCTACAGCGCGTCTAGACACGCTCCATTGACTAATTCCAGAACTCGAGTTGAATCTGCAGTGTGTGTTCCTCACGATGATTGAAGCGTGGTGAAACATGAAGCGGAAAAGCTCCCTCAACTTTCTAACTTTATTTGCCTTTCAACCAATCTCATGCTTTTCACACGCATCCGCTGCAAAGGCATCGCACGGCTTCCATTTTCATATTTACAAAAGTCTATTTAACTTTCAACAATGTCTCTCTTTCCTTTTCTAACCACTTTTGTCCCCCTTTTTCTTCTCTCTCTCTCTCTCTCTCACAATTTCGTAGAGATTTATGTGTCCAAGCAGACCAAACATGGGTTTGTTTTCTAAATTATTTTTTTAAATTTATTTTTAACATTAGCATATAAAAAACACATAAAAACAAAAACACTCTTAAAGTACAAAAGCTCCACGTATCAGACTATAATATAATAGATGAAAGCTCATATGGATTCTTAAATTATTGTTCGTATAGACTATGTATTTTGCTTTAGGAAGTGAGGAGGACATGAAAAGTGAAAGCATGACTTCATTTAACCTCTGCACTCAATGATGGTAATTATTAATGGTTTCAAAATTCGTGTCCCTTAAGCAAAACCACAGGGTGAGAGAATATGTTGACTATCATGAAATTTCCTCGGTGAAAAGGCAATGTCATGATTAAGTTTTCAAAAAATATAATTATTTCTTGACGATGAAATGATTTCTTTAAGCCAGGCATAAACGGGGGATGAATTTCTGTACTTGGAAGAAGAGGAGGTGGTGGAGTCATAAGTGATTTTGGATGCCAGCACCCTTTTGTGTAAACTTGCTGTACATTATTCAGCTTCAATTATTTAGGTGATATTTTATACTGTATTTTAAAAGTATTTAAAAAAAAAACTAGATTATTGATAATATATGTATATATATATTACAAATACTAAACAATATGTATTAAATCATGTTAAAGAAAAACAAAATTGTGTTGAAATAGTATAGCAACTTGTCCTCTTTTGGGAGAAGAAAGCAAGAGTTGTGTATATATTTTTTTGTTTCCAAGGAAACCTCACACCTTTTAGTTATTCTTTGCAGATCCGGGTTAAACAAGTATCCTTATTTGAATTTGAGATCAATAAGATATATCTTAAAATCTTTATTATCACATCATAATTTTTAGAGACTTTCATATATAAAAGAGGCTAAGGAAACATTTAAATAGTTGTTTGCATTTTTAATAGCTTAAACAAAATACATCAAAATGATAGTTTACTATTTTAAAAAAAATTATCTTTGACATGAGCATATGAAAATGATATAAAACACCAAATTTTTTAAATTTAAAATAAATAATAATAATTTTTTTTTTCTTTTCAAAAACACTTTTGAAAGGTAGTGACAAACTCTTCTTAAATATAATACAATTACATACCATGTTTGGGATAATAAAAGTAAATATTATATAAAAATATAATCAGTATTTGCCATTGATAATCCCTCGTGTCATGATAAAATTAACTATGTTGTTCCTTGTTCTATTATTATTAATTTGGATTTTTCTAAAAAAAAACAACTATTTGGTAATTATTTGAGTTGTTTTTACTTTATCGGACAATTCATGTGATTCCGGTTGTCCAAATCTTATTACACATTACTCCCAATAATATATTTTTTTTCGTTCTAAAATACTAAAAGAGAAATTACATCACCTACCTAAAATTAGAATCAAGAAAAGTTTTGGGTAGTCAAATGCTCTTAAGAATATATATATATATATATAACAATATAGCAAGCAAAAAAATCTGAATAGCCCAAATGATTTTTTTATTTAAAAAAAATAATAATTTATTATTCAAATTAGTTTGGATAATTCATGTATTTTGTAAGAAATAGTGCCCACCCCAAATTATTACGAATATGATCTTAACTATGGGGCAACCAATTCCTTCTCTTTACATGGAGTCGATGCCCCGGGGGAAATATAGAAGAAAGCATTTTAAAAGGAATAAAAAAAAACACATTTAATTAACTAAACAAACGGAACTATGAAAGCTCAAACGAGTAAAATCTTATAAATTATGGTTCTTAATTATAATTTAATAGTCACAAGGAGAGAGGTGCTCCAATGTAAGAATAGCAAGTAGGGCTCCAATATCAACAACAACATTATTATCATCATTGTTAATACTCGCAGACATATTTAAAATTGTAGTTAAAATTGTTTTCAAAAAAATTAATTTAAAATAAAATATAAAAATTATAATTTTTTTTAAAATATTTTTGAAACAAAATGATAAAGAAACACTAAAATATAAACATGAAAGTGAAGAAAGAGATAGAAGTTCAAATTAGATGGTATATATATATTACAGGCTGCAACCACTACATAAAAAAGAGGAGTTAAATTCAGCTTTTTGGGATTCCTAACTTTACAAAATCCTGTGCTTTTCTTAGATGTTATTTCTTACTTTTGAGGTTTTAGTTGTGCGACCAAAAGGAAAGGAAAGGAAAGGAGGGAAGAAGTCTTCAGAAACAAAAATCATCATCATCATCATATTCCCCTTTTCATAACGCACGCCCTCCCTAGCCTTTTACGCGTTTTTCGAGCTCACCACCACCACCGCCCCCCCTTCTCCTCCTCCTCCGCAACCACAACAACCACCACTGCCTTTTTCCACACCCGCCTTCCGCCTTCGCGCTTCCATTGTCCCGTGCATTGGCTATGCTTCTCGAATCCCCAATCAATGCTCTCTTATTATTATTATTATTATTATTATTACTATTATATATCCACAATAATCTCAATCATTAGTTATGCGACATCTTCTCCTTTGCCTTGTGCTCATGCTTGTTTGAGGGGTTAATTACAAAACGACGTCCCTATAGTTTTGTGCTTTGTTTAATTGAGTCCCATATTTTGATGAATGGAGTAGTCTACTCTATTTTTTTATATATTTAATCAAGACATACCCTTTTATTTTATTTTATTTAGCGTGAAAACAAATTTTACAAAGATGTAGTTATTTATAAACATTAAAACTCCAAGCTAATGTGTTAGGAAAAAATATAGGATTAAATAAACCCTTTAATTAAAATTATATTAAATCAGCATGCATCCCTAGTACAAATCAACAAACAAGCGTGTTTTCTCGTGGCCAAACCCTCATTATCATCATTTTCTAGCCATCATGGCATCGTTTCCGGCTTAAATTGCTGTAGCACACACTAAGAATCAAGACCTAACATGCTAATAAAACAAAACAAAAAAAAAACTACAAGATTTCAAAGTATTTCATACAGCAGCATCCTGACCGTCTAAATTACCCCATCAGCCTTCACCTCTTAAAAAACCACCATAAACCGTTGACTTTGAGCTTCTTCATTCAAAATTCCGTTCAAAGCAATAATTAGGTCATCTCTTGTCGTTGCTTTGCCACTTCTTCCTCATCTCCTCCGGGAACTGGCATCGGCATCAGTCATCCCTCATCACTCCATCATCTCTTGTTCGCCAACTCATTCACAAAACTGCTATGTTGAATAGAAGTCTTGTCTTAATTGAATCTATTACTATTACGTTTATTTATTTTTATCAAATGACCAACCTTAACATTAAAAAAATAGTCTTATTATATAGTTTAATTCAACTTATTTGAATATGGGATTCACTAAAAAAATATCTTGATTAAAGAGTGGAAGTTAAACTTGTTACACGCTACTTATCCATCATTTTCTTTGATATCATCTCATAGTAGCAGCGATTGATATTAATCCTACTCTCAATAATACATGTTGCAGGCAAAAGGAAACATACAAATTTTAAAACATCAATATTCCTTCTTCTTTTCAGTTATTTATCTTTTAAGATCTTTGGATTTGAAAATATCTTTAGATTTGATCATTGTCTTGCTTGAAATGTTTGAGTCATAACCACAAATTAGTTGAATTGTGTTATATATATATATATATATATGTAGAGAGAGAGAGAGAGAGGGGGGGGAGGGAGGGAGAGAAATATGTTGAAATATGGGGTAAAAAACAGGTTATTATAATCAGAATCCTAGATTTTATGAATTTTTGTTTGTCACTATTGTAAGATTTGTTTTAGCTGTAAGACTAGAGTCAACTTTTACATGTTAAGTATGTCTCTCTCTAGAATTTGCAGCAGGAGACTTGGACAAATTTTCAATACTTGAAGTATACGGAGAAGACATGACATTAAAATCAAAGTTGAAGTTGATTTCTCTCCATGATAATTTTGAACCGAAATGGTAAAGCAAATAAGAATTCTACCGAGTTGCGGCTTCAGAGTTGAAATTGCCTGTAATCATCCATTGACTCAAAAGTCCTCAACACGTAAGGGTTAATAATTAAGCATGCATGATAGTCTTCTCGCCGAAGATTTTCAAAGGTAAAAGAGGATATTTTCTCTCTGACTGCACTGTTCTGCAAAAAAATATTCAAAAAAGAGAGTTCGTTTGACTTTTGAAGTGGCGAAGCACTTCTTACTGAGTTATCTCGGCCTAACAACTTCTTTTCATGTCATTATTGGAGCTGAGCGTGTGTTACATATTCCACAAGAGCTCAACTTTTCAATTGTTTGGCTGAGTTTACTTTCGTTCGATTTGTAAGAAATCAAGAAAAGCTGCTCAATTTCTCACATCCAAAACTGTTATTTTGCGTTGACCCCAATTCGGTCACTTGGAACCAAATGATGTTTGCTCTTATAAACATATGCAAATTACAAGAAGCAAATGCAAATTTTAATTCTAAGCAAACTTTGACTAGTAGTATAGCATGATCGGTATCGTGTTGTCAATCATTTTTTAAAATATTTTTCATCGAAACTATATTGATATATATTTTTTTTAATATTAGCATATCACAATGATATGAAAATATAAAAAATAATATTCAAATAAGCAATATTCTTCGAAATTATTTTTGAAATAGTGAAACAAATAGAACATAATGCGGATTTCCAAAAAGTTTCAATTATCCAGGAGTCATCATGCAACCATTGATATATCAAGTTGTGTGGGGGTGGGAAAAAAAGGCATAATTTATCCGTTGAACAAGCAAAAGCCTCACAAGATGGTCGAACTCATGACTAGTGTTATTATGGAATGCTTTCACCCTTATTACCTTACATCAAATCAAACTCCTCTGTATGCAGTTTAATGCATGAAACGACATCCCACGCTGGGTGAAAACACCGAACGATAAGGGGGAGAAAAGCTCTCTTTCAAATATTTTTGAATTGAAAAACCATCAATATTAAAAAATCAATAATCTATATATAATACTTTTTTTTTTATTAACGTAGATATCTGTGTCATCTTATACCTATCTCAACTAATTTCATGACCCTTAAAGTTAACAACTATATAAATCATTTAGTGGTCATCATATCAGCATCCACATAACTCGAATCTAGAACCACAAGGGAATCAAAACTATTAGTTCTATGCTTTTACCATTCCATCAGCTCCTAGATGATTATCTATATATAATAATCTTAATTTGATATCAATATGTCAAGAAATTTTTACGTAATTTGTTCAATCAATCAATAACAGCTTCAGTTTTTATCATACTGAATTTTGACAAGTAGTAAGATTTTTTTTTAAAAAAAAAAGTGGTGGCGTGAGCATCCTTACCGTAACTTGTAAGTTAATTGCGACCAAGTCTTTTGTCTAAAATTTTAAGGATTGAGAATAATATAAAAAAAACAATCACGGCCTATAATGGGATTTGGAGGATAGCAAGAGCTACTCACCTTATCCCACCAAGGCCATGATTAATTAGATCCAAAAACGAAGACCCCCCCCCCCCCCCTATACAGTTAGTTCTCTTTGCTATGCTGTTTGGTTGAAAACTATGGTTTTACATGACTCTTTTTTTAATAAATAAATATGTTTTACATAATTTATTCAGTTATGATTGATTCTAAGATCTTTTTGTTCTTTTATTATTTCAACTTCAAATCACTGAAATGGTAATAGAGGGTACAATCCGAGTCAAAGTAACTTTGAGGATCGATTTGATCAAATGTTAAGAGTTGAGGGACGAAGGGTGATTCGTGGCCTTATTATTAACTGTCGAGATTAATATTTTTTAGGTTTCTCTTGCGAAAAGGAATCCTAGATGCATTGCAATATGTAGATCTGCAACGTGTATACATTACGAGAATATGCATGACATACATACATACATACATACATACATGTGATGGTCATGGACATCCATGAAACAATCAAGTACAAGGATGGGGGCGTGTAGAAAACATTTTAATCCACGCATACATCCATGACGTAGAACTGCAGCATATATAAATAAATACAAGATGAATATTTATATTTTCAAAACTGTCGGCCTGTACAACGTTATCGGCAGTAAATTGAGTTGAGAAAAACAACTCTTCTAGCGAGTACAATCTGGCTGGAAAATAATTACTCTTTCTGGAAAATAGTTGTTGACAATAAATAAAAGCTAACAAATATTGCAGGAAATCATGGCCGGAGTCACATAAAATTATGTAACGTTTGAATACTTTATTTTATGTGTTTATTAATATGGATATCTGTGCTAATTTACATGCATTTCAATTAATTTCATAGGTCATAAAATTAATAATTATGTAAATTTTCAGTAATCATCGTATTTTAGTAATCTCAAAATTCAAATTTAAAATGATTAAAAAATAAATATTTTAGTTTCAAACTTGTACTGCCGACCCTACTTGTACAGGAAGCAAAGTTTTTGACATGAAAAGAAAAGGAGGGGAGGCAGAATTTGCTGAAGAAGCTCATGGCTTGTCTGAAGCATGCCCACATCTTAAGCACACCATAATAATAATACTTCCACTTTCGAAAGACTTGTCATGTGACCTCATAGCTACTTTTATAAGCTTCTCTACTCATCATTTCTACATCGTCACCGATATGAATTGTAAGAAAAAACTCCCAAGATTATTTAATATATATATATATTGCCCTTAGTATCATTATCAAAAGGTAGGGTTGCTTCGCAATTGACTCTTTGATCAGGGAAAAGTTACCCTCCATCGCTACACCATTGCCTTTTCAATTCCCTTCCCAACCCCACCAATAATAGAGCAGCCATAATTAAAAAAAAGACTTTTTTTTATAAGAAAATAATAAATTCGTCCAAGCAAGGATTGCGAGTGACCCCCTTCGCCAGGATATCTCAGTGTTTTTCTTCAAGTTATGTGATTGTTAAAGTTGGATTTTATTTGACTTCTCACATCATCAAAAAGGGCCTCTTTTTTTCCCTCATCATCCAAGTTCGAATCTCAATCCATATATCATGAAATGGGTTAAGAAAGGCTGATTGATGAGACAGAAGGGCCCATGGGTCTTTTCACTAATGCCAGCCGAACCCCACACAGCTTTTTTACACGTATAGTAAAAATGGGTGATAATCATGTGATGAAAGGTCAAACTTTAAGCAAACCCTTTACAACAAGTCACTCGCAGCTGGGGAGAAATGAGAGCCATCCCCTCAGAAATAAAGGATCTTGGTAGCTTCTTGTACTCAAAGCAATTAGACTTTCACCCATTTCTTTCTCCACTCTCCCTTTTTTAATTCAGAATAATGGGAATCGGTCTTGCTTTTTTTTTTTTTTTTTTTTTTTTACGATTATTATTTGAGATGAATTGGGTAATAAGATAAAGCATGCATCTATAAAGCAAAAAGTGACCCTTGGTTCCCCTTTTTGCAAATGCAAAATTTGTACCATCATATAGAAAGAAAAAATAATTCTAGAAAAAGTTTGATGGCGATATTAAATTGTCCATCCAAAAAAAAAATATAAAAAATATTTTTGAAATACAATGTTAAATATTCCGGACATGGAAGGACCGTCCCATGAAAAAGTCGTACTCCTTTTTATTTATTTATTTATTATTATTATTATTATTATTATTTGGCCATTTAGTTTTGTAGAAAGGAACAATTGCAAGCTGCCAAATTCCCACCTAAGAAAACATCATTTGAAATAACATTGCTAACAACTCTAGGGAGTTTTGGGAATCCTTAAGAACTACTAACAATTGAAAATTCCACATAAAATAGAAGAGGCAGAGAGAAAAAAGAACTTTTCCTCCACTAAATGGTTGGAAATTTGGCTTTTTTTTTAAGCACCAGGCTTTACACACAAGCAATTATTAACTTTTTATTAAGAGGACAAAGGCGAGGAGAGAGGAAGAAAAAGAGACGACTGAACGTTTTGGATACACGTGTGAAAGAACCCCATGCCTACGTAAGACAGAACCTTTCATCAACAGAAGCATATTGAGTCTCTAATTAAACCATAAAGTTTGGTTTTAAAACTTGTTTTTAAAAGTTAAGACATCGCAGCTTTCAAGGGGACCTACCAGATTAGTTTAATTATTCTTGTCGCAACTAGTGGATAACAAGAACCTACAGTAATTACTCTAGTAATTAAATAGATGATTATAATAAAACCTACCTTGCTCTGAGCATGCACGCTAATTATAACCTTAAATCATTCGGTTGAGGTTATTTCTTATTAAAAATACATAAAAATGATCTAAAAACACAAAAATAAATAGATAAAAATTTCAAAAGTATTTTTGAAAAATATTCACTACCATCCATTGTAAAATTAGCCTCTTCAATTTCACTAATTATATTATTACTCGGGGTAATTGAAAACTTGTCACATTTTCTTCTCCTCCAAGTTGGGTGGACACACAAGTAGAATACAAGCATGCTTATCTTTGTATCTTTTCAGCCAAATGAGTGATGCCAGAGCATCATTGCTGCCCACCAAATGTGTGCGTGAGCCCCTAATCATAATAAAATAAAATAATAATAAAAAGAGAGCCTTAAATCTCAATACAAAGAACAGCCCACCTTCAACTTCAACCATAAATGCCTCTATACGCACATTGTATCTCCCACCCATCCTTATCAAGGCTTAAGAAATTGGAACTATTCATTGCCTGCCATGGGTCCAAGAATAATAAAACAAACACAAAAGAATGCACCTCTTAGAATTAAGTAGTGTTCATCCTTTTGATAGATGTCGAGGGCCAAGCTTGCTATATAGTATTTCTTTTTTCATCTGCGTGTTCTTATTAAAAAATTCAGAATTAACTCAAAAGAAGATGGTTGACTGCATCCTCTACCGAAGAGCACTGGGATTCAGCAGGGAAAGCTAAGTGTCTTCGAGAAGATGAGATGGAAGTGTCTTTGAGAAGATGATATGGGTGGGAGACAGACGCTGTCTTTGTTTTGAAGGATTTTCTACTTTTCAATGTTCAAACTAATTTTGCTTGCATTGGTTGATGTCAAGGACAATAATTAATGTAGACCGATCTGCTCTTCGTTGGACTGTCGCCTTCTTATGTGATCATGAGACAATCCAAATCTTCTCGTGATTCATACTTAACAAAAACCAACTGTATACCACCTGATTATCTGACTTTTAACTTGATAATATCATACCACCCTTCGTATGGTGATAAAATTCAAATTATATATTACTATTGGTACCCGATCTTTGACCCCCTTGTTTTTCTATTTTGAAAAAAACACAAAAAAATTGTTACAGGCAACGCTTCGAGTTTCTCAGAACCGAGTAACGTTATATTTCATCAATCGATATAGAATAATTGTCCTGTTGCTGCTGCTGTTGTTAAGATAATAAAGTTATTTTGTTTTATTATTCAATAAGAGTATACTAGTATCTTTACTTAAACCTATATATAGTCTCTTTGTAGGTTAAATAATTAATTAAGCATTGAAGTAGTCATTAATGAAACCCTAGCCTCCTCTTTTGTTTTGATTTTCTCTTTTAAGTTTGTTTTGGTTGTATAATAGGTGTTATATTATGATGAACCTTAGATACACGAGAGAAAAATATCTTTCATTTAAAATTTTACTAAAACAAAAACCATTCATTTTGTGTTCAAAATGAAGCTTTTCTTTGGATAAGGATTATAGGATGTCGGTCCTACGATGCTTTGTTACTATCACACGATATGATATGATGTAATGATCTTTATTTCATGTAGTCCACTAGTTTGCTATACATGGTATTAGTTTATGATATGATGCTTTAAAATTAGGCTCCAAATAAAATAAAAAGTATATTGAAGTAACCAAAGAGTACCATTGAATAAAGCAGAAAGGCTAAGTGAACAACATCAAGTAGGTGTACGTGGTCAAGAAAGACGGTAACTGGGCAAGAAACCTATTTTTATTTTTATTTTTATTTTTTTCAAATTTCTTTAAGCAAGCAGAATCCCTGGACAGAAAAAGAAAAAAAAAAGACAGAAAAAACTGCATTCATTGAGGAGATCAGCAGTAAGAGTTTCAGGTTGACAAAACATGCAAAACGTATAAAAAGCTGGGCTGCCCAGAAAAAGGCTCAGCTCATCAGAAAAAAACACAGATGAAAAGAAGAGCACGGGCACGCATGCCAGGGACAAAACATTTCTTGAACAACTTTATCGAGAGATGATGCAAGAAAAGCTCGCAAAATGCAGCTGTAGCATGTAGTCTTGTGCAGAGAGAGAGAGAGAGAGCATAAAATAGTACGGACACTGAACCTCATCTTTCTAACTTTTTTTTCTGTCTTGTTTGTTTGCGATGTATGGAATCCTTGATGTCATAAACTTTACTTTTCTTCTTCGAAACATTTAATGGCTGCAAACATTTCAATGGGAAACCAGTGAAGGAAAGGACAATCCAACTTCATGCATTTACTGCAGAAAGTTACTCTTTTGTCCGATATCATGCAACTCCCGGATTTCTCGCCGAGTTTCAGTTAAATCCTCCTTTTTTTCTTTTTTCTTTTAACATTAATACTGTTGGCCAAAAACAATATTTGAGAAATATTACATTTTAGTTTGAATAAACATACAAACACCAATTGGTATGGGTTTTATTTGGGGGTACAGTAATTGAGGGTTTGGTTCATTCTTATTTTGGGGTTAGGATTAGGCAATTTGGAGTCATGGTAGTTTAGGGTTTTGGTTGGAGGTTAATTTGGGGTTTGATTAAAAACGTCATTGAAGTTCATGTATTTTATCTAAAGACGTGAATATAAATTGTTGTAATCTAATTTTGACCTGTTTATTTTCAATTGAATTTTCTAAAAGGGTTAAAACTAGAAATCAAAATGGTAGAGACTAATTTTGTTTAAGGGATATGATTTGTCAATGTTCGAAAAATTAGGGACCACAATGCATGTTTCTTTACTTGATAAAACAAGCTTTTAGATTTACCTAATCTCTTGGGGTTTTTGATTTCAAATTCTAAAAGGATAAGTTTCATATTAGGATTCCTGATTATAGATATTGATCCTTGCACATTGAACAAAGAACATAGAGAAGGAGAGATAGAGAGGGTAAGAGAGAGACATAAAATTTATCTTCCCAAAAATCACTTATAAATTTTCAAAAAAGATTTGTTCATGCATCTATATCCACTGCTAGCACCCACACAAGCCAACCTCATCCCCACTAAATCCTCATCCTCACCACCTTTTCTCTACCTTTTTTTCATCTCAATTATCAACCATACCAGAGCCAACTTATACTCCATATGATTCATCCTTTTATTTTTTTAATGATTTATATCTGTAATATTTTTTTACAGGGCTTTCATTAATTGATGTTGATGGGTTTTTGTTAATCGAGACACAATTGAATTATTGTCATAGTCATGTTAAAACATATAAGGGTGCTTAGATTTTCATACATGTATGATTAAAATAGATAGTTAATTGTCTTGTGAGAATATTATTTTGACATATATGATTAGATTCTTGAACCATTAATTTTGATTAACATCTTTAAAAAAAAAAAATGGTAAGATTTTTTTTTTAAAAAGAGTTTTTGATTTCGTGTTTGTTTGTTTGTTCCCCTAATTGTTTATTTATAATCCATAATAAAGGTTCTTAAGAAAACTGTTTTTAGAGTTTTTTTTAGTGTTTGTATGTTTTCACTCATAATTTTTTATCTAAAAAATAAAAAAATCATTTATCCAAAATAAGTAAATAAATGTTTTTTTATTATGTAATTATTTACTTTAATTTATTTTTATTTACTTTTAAAATTTTATTATGATAGGAATGCATGCTTGTGTTTTTCTTACACTTTCCTTTAGCAATTAATCTAGAGTGGGTCAACATAACCCTAAAATTTCATTGAGAGTGAGTCATGACTTACATGTCTAATTTAGAACATGATGAAATAGATGGGCTTAAAAGCCTAATTCAATATTAACCATCCATTTGGTTTTGAAAGTGAGGATTGGGCCTCAAGATTAACCCCTAATCTTAAATGACTTTTTAGACCCATGATGAGTTTTGAGAAAAAACCCAATAGGTATATCATCACAAGTTTAGAACGTAAAAACAACTTATCTTAGATAAGATACTCTTAGGTAATGATTTTTTTCTTTATTATAACCATCCTCTTACCTAAGAATATTTAAAGACTAGTTATGATTACTATTTACAATAAAGTAGATGGCAACTCCTTTTCCATTATTTTCTTATTTTCACCACGATGTCGGAGGGGTGACAAAATAGAAAATCCAATATATAGAGTCTTTACCATTAAGGCTAAGTTTCATATGTTTATTTGTTGATGAATGTACTTTGCTTATTTTTGTTTGTTTATTTTTTTTGTATTAAAATTTTCCTAATGTTTTTTCTATTGTTTTTGTATGAATTCTTGTTTGAATTTCATTTTTTTTTACTAGATATGGATTTATACCTGCACACTATATATCACTTTTATTTTGCACACTTATTTCTTAAGTCTGGGATTAGGGAATCAGCGGTGTCGTAACGATTATTGACCTAAGCAACACTCATGAAACCACCAAACTCTTATGGAAAGTCTACTTTTTTGAGATTAGTACACCAATAGTAATTCACCTTGGTTTACTCTTTTCCACATTGTTGGTGTTAGTTCAATCTATCAAGTTTTGATAATCGAGCAAAGAATGACCTTTTTTTAGACCAATTAATTAGTAACTTACCCATGTATATAATGGCTAGAACCTTTTCTTAGGTTGTCATCCTATAATATCATTATGGGTAAGCCTTGCTAGGATGAAATCTTGACTTAAAATCATGAGACTTTTTAAAGGAGATGGATGATAAGATAATAATATAAACCCCATAACAATTCCAACAAAAGTCTGAAACCTTGCAAGAAATCAATGGGGATTGTTTGAACCATAATCTCGATACCAAGCTTCTTGATTTGAAAAATATAAGTTGTCTCATTAATGAAATTAATAGGCCTCTTTAATATTTGAAGAGATGAAATAACTAAGATCTATATATCTTCGTTGAGAAATATAAGAATTTTGTTACATTATTTAATAACCCTTTAGAAAAAAAAGAGAAAAAAGACTCACATACACTTTGAGAACCCTTGTTATATATGTTTTTTCTTTGGAGAAATTGACATGGTGCTAACCATTGAAGAATATTAACAACTATTGCAAATTTTTAAATCTGTGTATACATTTTATTTCTATAATTGGCATGATGGTATTGCATAACAAATCACAAAACTTATGAATGTTAGAGATATGACAGTAAAGTTGGAGGAAATACAAGTGTAAAAGGATGACCTTGGAATACTTGGGAAATTTATAACCAAAAAATAAAAGATCCAAGCAACAACTTCAGAAAATTAAGATATTAGACCTACAAATATTTTGGCTAATATTATTTCCTTTTGTAGTCGGCCTAATCATTATGGAAATAGTAGATGTTTTCATGTATATGAAAAGAAACAAAGTTAACCCAATAGTTTCAATGATAACATAAACTATTTTATCTTTTAACTATTATAGAATAACAAGTAAAGACTCAATGAGATGTTATGTTCATCTGTTATACATATGGATGGTAAGCCATATGATAATTAGAGAAAATTGTTTTTGATAATCTTAGTGGATCAATCAACAACCACTAAAGAAGTTTACTGAGAAAAAATGTCAAACCCATAATGAGGGGAAATATGTCATTTTTTTTAATAAATTACATATCGCTCAATTGAGGAAGGGAAATTTTGATGGGAACCAAAACCAATCTTACATTTGATTGTCAACATGTACTGTTTTACCTAATAAGGGTTACTGGATATATTATTTATACACTCTTTATGAAAGACAATTCAGATACATGCATTATATCTTAAAGATAAAGTTTTGGCTTAATTTTAGGGAAGTTATAAAGATGCTAAATCTTTGACTATAATGGAGCATATAAAAACTCATATCATAGTTTAGCCCATTTATTATAGCATGATAAGGAAAAGAGTTAAGATGCTTGATTTTCCACTTCTAACATAAATATTGAATAATTTTCCCATTAAAATTATAGGAGTTATCAGTGATTATTGTCTCTAGCAATCCATACCAACAAATGATATTCTTTTCAAGAAATCTTCGAACAACCTTCTGGTAATAAAGGCATATGACACTATTTCAATCTATTGTATGAACTAATCAATTACCACTAAAACGAGTTGATGATCATTACATTTTTTTGGATTAGTTAAAATGGCATTATTTTACCTTTTGGGTAATATGAGCATACAATGATTTATAATTCTATTTTATAAAGTAATGATTACCACCAAAATAAGTCAATGACCACTACATTATTTTGGATTATTCAAAATGGAACTCTTTTACAAATATTGTACACCTTTTTCCATTTTGGTTGACCAGAAAGACATCTTCAAGAGGTTGAAACCACCATTATTAACCTAAAAACATGTCCTCTACAACCCTATTACCTTGAATCAAACGATTATGTCCTACATTGTCCATTAATCATCTCAACATTTGGTCACTAATAAACTTTAATTATATATTCAAGAAAATATTAATCAGGTTGCACTATTCTTAGGTAGCAAGTTCAACGCGAGTAGCAGCGTAGACCAACCTTTTTTCGGTACTATTCCTGGCCACCACAAGCCATCATTTTCTACGCCACCACCACAGGAAGAACCACCTCAGCCTCCTCTACCCGGCAGCAGTGATAAGTGAGCCTCTTGTCACCCTCAGCTGACCACCTTATTACTGCTCACGTGCAGTAGTTTTCAATTTCAATTTTTTTTGCTTTGATTGTTGGGCTGGACCCGCTCTCGGCCCATCCTAGTTGGCTGGGCTGGGGCCAACCCAAATTCAGCATCTGGGCCAAGCCCAATCTTTTTTTATTAAAAAAATAAAACAAACAAACAAAAAAATATGTTGTTTTTGTGCATACGATCGAATTCCAAGATTTTCTGTGCATATTTTTCATTAAAAAATATATGTTGTATCTTTCACATATTTTGAACAAAAATTGGATATCATAACTAGTTTATGATTATCTGTTGGAATTTGGCCAAAATATATAAAAAATAACAATTATTTTGTTTCAGCTATCTCGGGTAAAATTACATTGTAAAGTACACCTGTAAATAGTTAAGAAGTTTTTATAGCCGCGGTGTAAAATTACATTGTAACATACACTTGCAAATAGTTAATAAGTTTTTTTTAAGTGCGGTGTAAAATTACATTGTAAAGTACACCCGTATATAGGAAAACAATTAAAAAAAATGCATTGTAAATGTTTTTCATAATGGTTAGGTTTTCGACTCCTGATGAGGTAAGGACTTTCTCACGAAGAAAGATCTACTTCGAACCTTAGAAAAGATGAATGAATAAAAAATTAAACTTAGAAAACAATTAAACAACAATGCAGCTTGCCTTCGGTAGGGTGAACTGTGGGTGATGCATCTTCCCCTTGCATAACAAGTCCTTAATACTAGGTGGTGACTCCTGATAATTATAGTCATAATTTTTACGACTATAAAACATCTCTTTTACATGCGTTGTTTTCCCCTCCAGGGATGGTGGGGCGCGAAACATGGAAAAACATCATCGCGAAAATGATAAAGAATAACCTGTATATATTGGATAGTATTAGCTTTTAAAAAGATGACATGTTTGTACACCATATTGAATAATTATAGACTTAAATCTAAATGCTCTTCTTCTTAAAGCCAAATGACTAGTTTTTGAATTCCAACCTTTTCTTAAAGAAGAAGAAGAAAGAATCCTAATTTATCGTAATTTATCAGGAAATATTTTTGAGACATGTATGACTTAGTTTTAAACTAGGTTGTCCTTGATCATTATATACATTATCCACCGATAACTTAAATATATGTAAATTTGCATCCTAGCATTAAATGACATGTTTTGCATCCTTTAACAAAACATTTCTACCTAATTACTTTAAAAAATTGCATCATAAAGGTTTTGTTCCATTTAGAGTTAAATGGATACAATTCTTGAAATGTTATGGCTTAATCCCAAGGCATGAAAATCAACTTCAAGTTATAAATGGTAATGGATCAAATTTGTTAAGTCTTGACGAGAAGAAAATGTGTGATAAGACTTTGATATGAGAGAAAATGATGATAAAATGATATAGTCATTAATAAGTGATAATGTAGATGTGGTCAAACAACATAGGGGCAATTTTGTTTGTAAGAATTTATGACATGAGATGTTTTATTGAACAAATACCATGTTTAAGGTGCAATCCAACTAAGGAAGCAATATCATGGCTAAAACACAGTCTACCAATTTCCAAAGAATAAGTAATATTTGTTGTAAAAGGTGTAGGTTACATGACATATAAATACTAAAATGGATTAAAAGCATGAGTAAATTTGAGTAGGCTGGTGATACAAGAGAAGAGATAAATTAGAAATATAAGATCTTGTCATAAAAAAAGAAAATGGATTACAAAGAAAAAGAGCCTTTAATTTAAACAAGGTATGCTTTCATGTCACTCACCCATGTTAATCTTGTTATTTTATCTAGTAAGAATCCATGATCCCTTCATTTAAATAAATCCTAAATTGATCCCAAGTCAATATTTTTTTTCAATGATCCCAACTTGATCATTTTTTAAACTATCCCAAGTCCATCATCTATTTTAAACAATCCCAAGTTGGTTATTTTTAAAAAAATTATAAGTTGATCCCAAGTCAATCATTTTTTCTTTTTAACTATCCCAAATCAATTATTCTTCAAAAGATTTTACTCATCATTTTTCTTTTTAATGATTTTTCCAAGTCAGTCGTTTTTCAACGATTCCAAGTTGATCATTTTTTCAAAAGATCCCAAGTAAAATATTTTTTTTTCTTTTAAAAGATCCCAAACTAATCATTTTGTAAAGATTCCAAGTTGATTATTTTTCAGAAGATTCTAAGTCGATCATATTTCTGTTAATGATCTCAACTTTATTGTTTTTCAAATGATCCTAAGTTGATTGTTTTTCAAAACATCCCAAGTCCAACGCCCATGTTTTAAAAGTAAGGATTGAGCTTCAAGACTAAGCCCTAACCCCAAAACCCCAAATGATATTTAAACCCATGTTGAGTTAAGGTTAATAATTAAAAAATCCCAATTGGTACATCATTAGAGATTCAAACATAGAAGCAACTCATTTTAGGTAGCATGCTTTTGGATAATGAGTTTTATTTTAGTGTAATCAACTCATTTCCTAAGAATCTTTTAAGACAAGTTATAGTTTCTACTTACTATAAACTATGTGACGACTTATTTTTCATTTTTTTTTTTAATTTCATTGTAATGTCCAAGTGCAACACAAATCACGATTTTAATTTAAAAACATGATTACTAATCATCGTGTTTTCAATAACTGTGCTATTTATTTAATTTGTTTTCCTCTACTAATTTACCAACACTTTTGGCAAAGAAGAAAATACCCTAAATCCTTGGAATTTAGGTTGGATTGCAATATAACTTCTTTTTGCCATTTTTTACGGCACAAATATTTGTGTCACATTATTATTTTGTAAAAAATAAAAAAAACAAAAAAATAAGAAAATGGTATAAAACTGCATACATAGTGAGGAATTTATTTCAAATGGACGAGATATTAATATCGATTGATGCATATAGTAATTAGAAAATATATTTTATCATCCGATAAAGTCTTCTTTTATTTTTAGCATATTAGTACAGTATCTTCAATTTGCCTTGCGGAATACACACACACACATATGTGTATATTATCATATAGATGCGAATGATGGTGACACAATAGAAGGCAATCTGTCCCTATACAGAGTGAATTATTTGGAATAACATGAATTTGAGGTCACATACGTTGTGTAGCATCTGAAAAAGAAGAAAAAGAAAAAGAAAAGATTTCCTTCACATTATTGTACTAATCAAGAAAATCATGTTATGTCTATTTTACATCAAGCCCTTCAAGTTAAGAGATATTTGGTTTGGAATCCAATGCGAATTGGGAAGGAGACAAGTTTTTCAATGACGTTGTATGATCATAATTGCAATTTGCATTTGTCAATGCAATGATGTCCTTTGATTCGTCAATTGACTTGTTTATGCTTTCAAACTCTGCAGAAAATAGTTAAGTTCAACGGAAGTCATGGAAGAAAAAACTCCCGGGTTCAAGCTTCAGGAAAGAAAAACTGGCGTCTAATCTATCTATATATCTATATATCTATATATCTATATATATATATATATTGTAGTTAATGTAGTAATATATGTGCTGTGACAAGTGACAGGCCTGCTCAACTGGCACGACAGCCTTAAGAAGAGCAACATTTGTTACATTGAACTTGACTAGTTGCCGACACTTTACATTACATTTGGGAGGTGACTCTGGTAACGCTAGTATTTATCTTCAGAGCATCTCTACATGAGTACAAAATGGAATTACTGACATTTATAACGAGGAAATGGAACTCATGTTTTGATCAAACAACAACTTGATGACACAAAACCTTTCAAGTTGCTCAAAAACAATGAAATATCAAAGTGAAAGAATATCCATAGTTTATGATACGAAAGACCTAGTAAAACTATAGCAGAACTAAAGTTAATTACTAATAACAGGTGAAAGATGATCTCACAGGCTCGAAAGCAACAATATTACAAAGCTGGTTTGCAAGAACTGATTCAATGGATAGAGGAGGACACCATCTAACCAGATGTGGAAAACTTTGTGGAACCCCGGCCCCAATTATCACAAGTTTGTGTATTCTTTGCAGTGTTTTTATTTTGAAAAACTACTGATTTCATATCTAGGCGTTGCTGCAAGGGGCATTGTCTGAAACTGTATGGTTTTGTTGTGCACAGGCTTTTCATCTATGAAATGGTCAAAAAGGGTTGATCTTTGAGCAGAGCATAGGATTGCCGCATGAGCTCCAGTACTAGATTGCTGAGGCTGTGGATATTTCTCTTCACCGCACAGACCTTGAACACACAATTTACTTGATCCATACTTGCAATGCTGAATTTCCAAGAAACCATTCAAGTATGGGTACATATATACTTATAAGAAATTAGAAAGAACCAAAGAGCAGACTTACTCATTACGTTTTCTGGAAAAAAAACTGTTATTATGTGTTGATGTTGCCCGGCCATGTATCCAGTTTATTTTCTATGGCATGTCAAATAAAGACAACCCAATTCCATCTAGAAGATATTAAAAAGGGTAATGAAAGAGAGAAATACTCAAGTTTTAGACATTCTACATCATTAAACTGAGTCATTTCATGCCTTGAAAAATTAATGGCTATCATTAAAGATTGTTCAAATGTCTCTTCTGGAAGAGTGATGCTATTTACCTACCTACCGAGGGCCAGTTATCTTTATTTCAACATTTCTTCTGCGTAGCTCCTCCATAACTGAAAGTGTTTGAAAGTGTTTGAATAAGAAAAACGAAAACAGGGGAAAACAGGACTTGAAGAATGCCAGAAATTAATTTGCACAGTAGCTGTTTTTACTGTTCACAAATCACAATTGATTGCTGAATTGAATTGATTAAAAACTGAATTGAAAGCTTACAATTTATAGGAAAGAAAGACACCCACGACAGCCATGATATGGACTCTATTATCATGTAACACGCTGCCACAAAGACACGATTGAAGAGCCACTACGCAGACCACTACGCATGAAGTGAACACAAGAGCTGCACTGTCATTTTACACGTGATCAACAATTCCTAAAGACTCGGACAACCTTGACTGAATTTAAGTGCAGCTGAATTAAAACAACAATGACTAAAAATAAATAATCAAACAATGCAGGACTAAAATAAATAATTAACACTCCTCCATATTTTAGGAGCTGCAAATACCGAGTTTCTCCCTCAGAAATTCGAACTGGTTGACTGGCAATGGTTTTGTGACAATGTCAGCAAGTTGCTCTTCAGACTTGCAGTAAATGAGTTTGATTTCACCTTCCTTCTGCACTTCCCTCAAAAAGAAATATTTGATTTTGAAATGCTTTGTTCTCCCATGAAAAACTGGATTGCACGAGATTGCAATTGCTGCTTGATTATCCACAAACAATTCGGTTTGTTCCAATTGATTCCAGTATAAGTCACGGCATAATTTTCTCAGCCATACCGCTTGGTTTGCTGCAGCTGTGGCAGCAACAAATTCGGCCTCAGCAGTTGATTGTGCCACAGTTTCTTGCTTCTTCGAGCTCCATGAAAATACTCCTGATCCCAAGCTAAAACAGTAGCCAGAGGTGCTCTTCATGTCATCCATAGAACCTCCCCAATCACTGTCAGAAAATCCCAGCAGTTTGGAATTTTGACATTTCGTAAATTTTATACCAAAGGCAACAGTCCCTTTGATATATCTAATTACTCTCTTTGCTGTTTTGAGATGATTCTCGCTAGCACAATGCATAAAGCGAGAAAGGATGCTGACAGCAAATAGAATATCTGGTCTAGTTGCCGTTAAATACATTAGACAACCAACCATGCTTCTGAAATAATTTTCATCCACCTTGTCTGCACCATCATCTTTGCTTAAACTCTCCTTCGAATTCATTGGAGTAGCCATAGCCTTGCAATCTTCCATGTGGAATTTCTTGAGAATTTCCTTGGCATATTTTCTTTGGCAAATGAAGACTTCATGCTCTTCTTGCTTAATTTCCATCCCAAGAAAATATGACATTAACCCAAGGTCTGTCATTTCGAAAATCTCCATCATCTCCCCTTTGAATCCATCAATTTGCTTAATGTTGCTTCCTGTAATTAGAAGATCATCAACATAAAGAGAGACAATAAGCAAATCATTTTCTTTATGCTTCACATAAAGAGTAGCTTCGGACAGGCTCTTCATAAATCCCAGCCGTGATAGGTGCTCATCAATCTTGCTATACCATGCTCTAGGTGCTTGTTTCAAGCCATATAGAGCCTTCTTCAGCAAATAAACCTTCTCTTCTTGTCCTTGCACAGCAAATCCTTCAGGTTGATCCACATAAATCTCCTCCTGCAAGCTGCCATTGAGAAAGGCGGATTTTACATCCAATTGAAAAACCTTCCATCCATTTTGGGCTGCCAATGCTAACACAAGTCTGATGGTGTCAAGTCTGGCTACCGGTGCAAATGTATCGGAGTAATCAACTCCAAAAATTTGCGCATAGCCCTTCACGACAAGTCTTGCCTTGTACTTGTTGATGGTTCCATCCGCGTTCAGTTTTGTCCTGAACACCCATTTTACGCCAATCACTTTCCTGTTTTTCGGCCTTTCAACCAGCACCCAAGTCTTGTTCTTCTCTATCATTGACATCTCCTCCTCCATTGCCTTCAGCCACATTTCATTTTTGACAGCTTCAAAATAATCAGCAGGCTCACATACAGCCACATTACATCTTTGATAGATGTCTTGAATCAGCCTTGTTCCACGAATTGGTTCTTCATCTTCCAAGTCTGTTTCTTCGTCTTCTGCTGGTTGAAGAACAGATGTGGATATGAGTTTGCTGCTGCTGGTGTCACTTGTTGGCTCCCAATTCCATTTTTGCTCCTCATGGAAAATCACATCTCGGCTCACAACTATCTTCCTTGTCTTTGGTTGATAGACTTTGTACGCCTTTGAAGATGAGCAATACCAGATGAAGATGCCGGGTTCTGATTTTTTGTCTAGCTTATCTCGCTTGACCTGTGGAATGTGAGAAAAACATACACAACCAAACACTCTTAGAAAATTGAGTGAAGGTTTGTAGCCATACCAAGCTTCAAATGGCGTCATGTTCTTGACAGCTTTTGTGGACATCTTGTTCTGCAAATACACAGCAGTGCTTGCTGCTTCGGCCCAGAAATTTTTGGGCAAGTCCTTCTCATGCAACATGCTTCTTGCCATCTCCATAATGCTGCGATTTCTCCTCTCACTCACTCCATTTTGCTGAGGAGTGTAAGGAGCAGTAAGTTGGTGTTCAATACCAGCTTCTTCGCAAAATGTGTTGAATGCCGAAGATGTGTATTCAGTTCCATTGTCAGTCCTCACGGTCTGAATTTTGCAGCCACTTTGGTTTTCCACAAGCCTCTTGAAATTCCAGAACACTCCAGCCACTTCTGACTTGAATTTCAAGAAAAAAATCCAGCACATTCGCGAAAAATCGTCAATGAAAATGACATAATATCTGCTACCTGCGAATGATTCAGTTCTGTGAGGGCCTGCCACATCTGAGTGAATGAGCTGCAGCTTGCGAGTGGCTTTCCATGATGAAGGTGGAAAAGCCCTTCGTCTTTGTTTCCCGAATTGGCAAGCATCGCAGATTTGAAAATTGTCATCAAATGTTGGAAGTCCAACCGTGAGCTCCTTCATGGCTTGCATACGTTGCAAGTGACAGTGGCCAAGTCTCTTATGCCACAATTCCGTGTGGCTAGCTGCAGTTGTGAATGCTAAAAGCTCTTCTTTTATTGGATTAAAAAAGAAGCTTTTCCCCTTCATTTTGACTTTGAGAATCTCCTCTCTATTAGCATCAAACACATGACAGCACCCATCTTCAAAGACCACTTTAAGACCCCTTTCAATTAGCTGGCCAACACTTAGCAAATTTTGGTTAATTTCTGGAACATAAAGAACATCAGAAATTAACTTGACACCACTGCTGCTAGTGATGGTGATGGTTCCTTTCCCTTCAACAGAAATGTAATCACCATTACCAATTTTAACTTTGGTAATTTCAGTCGGCATCAAGCTTTTGAAAAGCTTTTTGTCATTGGTCATGTGATTTGTACAACCTGAATCAATTAACCAACTTTCAGTAGAGGTTTCACTTACAAAACAGGTTGCTACAAAGAGTTGATCTTCATCTTCTTCTTCGGCAATTTGAGCTGCACTCTCCTGCTGCTGCTGTTGATTTTTCCCTTTGCAAATCACGGCTTCATGCCCAAGCTGGTTGCATTTTGCACACTTTGCATCAGGTCTCCTCCAACATTTGAATGGGGGATGGCCTTCCTTATTGCAGTGATGACAAGGAGGATATTTGCCCTTGAAGTTTCCCTTCTTGCTGCTGTTATGGGCTGCGGCAGAATGAGAAAAATTGCCATCTTGACCCTTCTTCTTCTTCCACTTGCTTTTATCACCTCCATGATGCTTTGCAAACAAAGCTCCTTCGGTCTTAACCTCTTCTCTCATGTGTCTCCTCTGCTCTTGTGCTTGCAAGGAATTCAGCAATTCTGCCAAAGAAATTTTTGACAGATCCTTGGTATTTTCCAAGGTTGTAATTGTAGCTTCATACCTCTCAGGTACTGTAACTAGCAATTTTTCAACAATTCTGGAATCGCTGAAATCAGAACCAAGTAATCTGATTTTGTTTGCAATTCCAAGAAGTCTGTCTGAATACATCTTAATTGTTTCAGACTCCTTCATTTTTTGCAATTCAAAATCTCTGATAAGATTCAATACCTGCATTCCTCTTATCCTTTCATCTCCTGCATATTCTTCTTTGAGATAATCCCAGATGGATTTTGCTGACTTGTGAGACATGACCCTTGTGAAAATTGTTGCTGAAACCGCAGCAAACAAGCATGCTTTGGCCTTTGATTTCTTTGTCTTCAACTCCTTATGAGTTTTGATTTGCGTCATGGTGGGGTTGTTTGCAAGTGCAGGAATTGCATAATCCTCTTCCACTGCATCCCAAAGATCCATTGCTTCAAGGTAAGTCTCCATACGGACAGCCCACATGTGATAATTGTCTCCATCGAAAATTGATGGAGCAATTGAAGAGAAGCTTGATTCAGACTCCATGATCGCAACACACAAACAAGAAAACCTCACACACAGATCCCTCAAGAATAAAGCTCTGATACCAATTGAAAGTGTTTGAAAGTGTTTGAATAAGAAAAACGAAAACAGGGGAAAACAGGACTTGAAGAATGCCAGAAATTAATTTGCACAGTAGCTGTTTTTACTGTTCACAAATCACAATTGATTGCTGAATTGAATTGATTAAAAACTGAATTGAAAGCTTACAATTTATAGGAAAGAAAGACACCCACGACAGCCATGATATGGACTCTATTATCATGTAACACGCTGCCACAAAGACACGATTGAAGAGCCACTACGCAGACCACTACGCATGAAGTGAACACAAGAGCTGCACTGTCATTTTACACGTGATCAACAATTCCTAAAGACTCGGACAACCTTGACTGAATTTAAGTGCAGCTGAATTAAAACAACAATGACTAAAAATAAATAATCAAACAATGCAGGACTAAAATAAATAATTAACAATAACATATGATGAAGGTTATGATGGCATATAAAATCATTAAAACACGGTTTCAGAATATCGGATGCAGTGAATTCACATCTATGCTTGTCCTTTACCTTTAATCACTTCTGAAGAATACAGGGATTTGTTTCCGGATTATTTCCATCGACTTAACCATTCCCAAAGAGAATCAGACGGCATAAGTGTGTGTCTCTTAGCTACCAGGGATTTCCACTTTACAGATGACCTGAGTGAAATACTATCCAATCCTGTGAAAACCTTTTCTTAGCTATAAGAACTCGTCTAATTAATGTCCTTGACTAGAAAATGTTAGTGGTATCGAACGCAGAGTATCACATGTGTAGGACTCCAGTAAAAAAAAACATGAACAACAAAAAAGGATTAACCTACAAATTACCTTACAATAGGAGGAGGCAACATGGCTCTAAACAAAGTCCAAGAGAATACATCAAGAAAATATAGTCCACATTTACCTCATTTAAAAGAGTTGAAATAGAAAAGGAAAAACATCAAATTTTCCCCAGCTAGAAAGCTTAACAAAATTAAACTGGCAACAAAGATATGCAAATCGGCAAATTATTGTTTTAGAAAGACAGAAGTAGATATTCAATAAATGAATTAACAAAAAATCAGAAGCATAAACTACACACAAAATCTGCATGGGTGAGTTGCAAGCACAAGAATGGATTTGCAGAGGAAAATCATGATGTAGAACAAGTGTTAGAGGCGTATATGTTGAAGAGGGAACATCCTAAATTCAAGGACAATTGAATTTTCCAGCAGTTCAGGCGTTGAAGTCGGAATGATACGAAACTCACCCAGTTAATGTATTTTGGCGAGTCTGGCATTAGACTACAACTTTTCTTTTGATACATACCTCTTTTTAGCCGAATTCCATCGTTAAGGCCATGAAATCGTCGTTTTTGTCATTTTAGGAAAGTTTCGTTTTAGCCATAACTCTTGATTTCTAGGTCTGAATCGACTTCCTTCAATTCCGGCTTGCTCAGAATTTCTAGTAGTTTTAATTTCCGCAATTATCTCAATTTTGCTATTTTTGGTAATTTTTAATAATTAGTCTCTTGTCCAACAAGGATTAGGGCTAGGGTTTTTGCTTTTTTATAATTGTAAGCTTTCTGGCCGTGGCACTGAATTATTCAATAAAATTTCAAACTTTTTTGAGAGTTTCTCTCGTTTCTGGAGATCCCAGAATATTATATAGAATATTGATGTTGGTCGTATTCTTTTATGTTTTTCGCCGCGTCAAATCTTCATCAAAATTTATGATAATATAATCACATAAAATAGATGAGTAAACAAGGACCATAATTTCTTTAGACACCACCAATACTTGAAAAATTCCTGAGGCACGAACAATTACTGTTCAAATCAGTAACTGTTTTTGCCTAGTTGCCCAGAAAAACACACACTGTTTAAATCAAAGAAGTTCCTAACCAGGTTTTACAGAAACTTGAGAAACAAGGCAACCGAGAAATACACAATCTTAAATGAAATTTTTGGAGTAGAATCCCTTAAGGTTACTGCCATCCCTTAACTTTATTTATAGAAGAAAAAACAAACCTTACATGAATAAGGATTCTAGTCTATTACAAATTCTTTGCTAAAGAGGAAATTGAAAACTCTTAGTCTAATTAGGAAATAGCTAATGTACTTTGATCAAACACTTTGATTTTTATTGAAACATAAATTAAAACTACTAATGATCTTCTAATCTTCACTTCAGTTGCAGTCTTGGAATCAAAGTCTTCATTCTTCAACACTCCTCCTTTGTTCCAAGGGCTGTACATTCTAATCTTTTCTCTTAGGTCTTCAAACCTCTCTTTAGCTAGTGATTTGGTGAAGAAATCAGCTAGTTATTCATTTGTAGGACAATACTTCATTTCCATCTCTTCTTCTTGATTGCATGGAATTTTATTTTCATGTGCTTGGTTCTGTTATGAAAAACAAAATTTTTGGATATTGCTATTGCAGCCATATTGTCACACCATAATTCTGTAGGTTTAGTTTGTTCGAAGCTTAATTATGCCACTATTTTCCTCAACCAAACCAATTGATTTGCTGCCACATATGCAGCAATGTATTCGGCCTCAGCAGTAGAGTGAGCCACCACTGTCTGCTTCTTTGAATTCTAGCTAAATATGGTTCCCCCCATTGAAAAACAAAATCCTGAAGTGCTCACCATTTCTTCATCACTCCGTGCCTAATCACTATTTGAAAAACCAATTAGATTAGCAATATTTGTTCTACCAAAGTTCATACCAAATTCCTGTGTCCCCTTTAGGTATCATAGGACTTTTTTTGCAGCAACAAAATGAATTTGACTAGGATTTTGCATGAACCTTGATAAGTGATTGGCAGTGAACACTATGTCTGGTCGAGTAGTAGTTAAGTAAAGTAAACTTCCAATCAAACTCCTGTAAACTCTTCCATCAGCTTGAGAGGCACCATCATTCTTTGTCAATTTTTGCCCCACTATCATAGGAGTGTTGACAGGTTTGCAATTTTCCACTGCAAACTTGCTTAGTAGCTTCATGGTGAAGCTCTTTTAACATAGAAAACTACCTTGCTTGGATTGTGTAATTTCCATGCCAAGAAAATATGTTAGTAACCCAAGTAGATTCATTTTGAACTTGTTCTTCATGTTGATCTTAAATTTCTCCACTAGCTTCTCTTGATTTCCTGTAATCAATAAATCATCAACATATACTGACACAATCAAGATATGTTCAACAACCCTTTTTAAATACAATGTAGATTCATTCATGCTTCTTTCGAACCCCAAACTTAAAAGATATTCATCCAATTTGTTGTACCAAGCTCGAGGAGCTTGTTTTAGTCCATACAAGGCTTTCTCTAGAAGATACACTTTGTTAGTTGTGATATTTACTTTGAATCCTTTAGGTTGCTCAATGTATATTTCCTCATTGAGTGTTCTATTAAAAAACACAGACTTAACATCCAGTTGCCACACAAGCCAGCTTGTTTGTGCAACTAAAATCAACAGCAATTTTATAGTATCAAACCTTGATACTGGAGCAAATGTATCATTATAATCGATACCTCGTTCTTAAGAGTAGCCTTTTACCACAAGCCTTGCTTTGTGTTTGTTTATGCTCCCATCTGCATTTAAGTTGGTTTTGAAAATTCACTTTACCCCAATGATATTTTTGTGAGCAAGCCTATCAACTAACCTCCATGTCTCATTCTTTTCAATCATCATCAACTCCTCCTTCATTACTACCATCCACACATGTGAATTCATGACTTCTTCCACATCAATTGGCTTTATTTCAGCAAGGTTGCACCTGTTGTAGACATCACTCAATAGTCTTGTCCCTCTCACAGGTATGTTATCAAGATCATCATTTCTGGGGTTTCAGTTTAATACTGAATTTCAGGCTTTGGTTCATCATTCATTGCACCATCCTAATTCCATATACTATTTTTTGCAACCCTTACATCTCTAGAAATTATAGCTTTATTAGTTTTCAAATCATAAACTTTGTAACCACTGGACTTAGTGCTATATCCAATCAAAATCCCTACCTCAGCCTTATGATCAAGTTTGTTCCTTTTAATGTCAGGTTGCAAGACGTAACAAGGATTGTCAAAGACTCTTAAATGTTTAAGATTAGGTTTGAAACTATACCAGCATTCAAAAAGTGTTTTCTCCCCCAGTATTTTAGTCACCATCGTGTTCAAAAGATAGGTTGAGGTGCTTACTACCTTAACCTAGAATTTCAGAGGCAACTTCTTCTCATGGAGTAGGCATCTTGCCATTTCCATCGAGGTTCGATTTTTTCTTTCACTGACCCCATTCTGCTGAGGGGTGTAGGGAACTGTCAATTGGTGTTTAATTCCTTCTCTTGTCAAGTGTTCTTCAAGCTTTCGCGAGGTGAATTCTACTCCATTATCAGACCTCACCATCTTTAGTTTGCAACTTGTTTCCCTTTCAACTGCAACTTTGAACCTTACAAACTCTTCAAATACTTCACTTTTATTTTTGAGAAAATACACCCAACAAAATCTGTTATAATCATCAACAAACAATAAAAAATATCTAGCACCATTCAAAGATTCATTATGTATTGGACCACACAAATCCGTGTGTATCAGCTGAAGTTTTGTAGTTGTTCTAAATGTACTTTTGTTAAGCACTCTTTGTTTGTTTTCCCAATAGACATGCTTCATATACATCACCATGTTCTTGAATTTTTGGCAAACCTAAGGCTATTTGTAAATCAACCATCTTCTTTAAGGTTGCATAATTGAAATGTCCCAACCTTTTATGCCATAGTATAGAATTTGCAGACATTAGTGCTATGCTCATATATGCTTCTTTCCAATCAGGATTAAAGCTACGGTTCATCATTCTTGCTGAGAGTAGTAGATTGTCTTAACAATCTCTAATTTTGCATATGCCTTTGTTAAAAGACAATGAATAATCTTTTTCAAGTAATTTCCTACACTTACTAAATTCTGTTTAATTTTAGGCACATATAACACATTGCTCAGAATTCTTATACCTGCCATAGTTTCAACTTTAATGTCTCCCTTGCCTTCTACTTCAACATATTTATCGTTTGCAATTCTTACTTTGGACATGTAATTTCTATCCAAGTTTTTGAATATGCTTATATCTGCAGACATATGATTTGTACATCCACTATCTATAAGCCTTCACCATGAACAACTGCTCTTCTTTGTTTTCTGAGGTATTTGAAACATACACTTGCCTTGCTGCTCCTGGATACTTGCAGAATTTCTGGAGATGCTCAAATTGTTTACAACTTCGGCATTGTGTATTTTTGAGCCAACACCATGCTTCAAGATGGTTGGTTTTCTAGCAATATTTGCAGGGAGGGAAATTATCTTTCTTTTCCTTTCCTTTTGAGTTGAAATTGCTTTGGTTATGATGCCAGTTCTTCCGTTGCCAGTTTTTACCAGTGTCTCTTCTCCCTTCATGGCTTCCTCTGTAGAAATTCTTTGTTTTAACCTTGCCTTTAAACCCAGCCATGAATGCTTCTTCATTTGATCCTTCATGCCTAAAGCTTGCCTTAGTTATACTGCTTGCAAGGCATTCACTAGGTCTTGCAGGCTCATATATGCGAAGTCTCTTGAATCTTCCAAAGAGTAGATTTTGTTTTCAATTTTTTCTGGTAAACTCACTAGTACCTTCTCTATTATCCTAGAATCTTAAAAGTCTTCTCCCATCAATCTCATTTGATTCACTAAGTTTCGAGATGTTGGAAGAAAATTCCTTGACAGTCTCATTATCCCTAATCTTTAATGCTTCAAATTGTCTCCTTAAATTCAACACCTGCATCTTTCTAGATTTTTCATCACCTTGGAATTCTGCCTTCAGCTTATCCCAAGCTTCTTTTGCAGATTTGCATGCCATAATTCTCATGAATATCTCTTCACTTACAACTGTGTGTATGCATGTAAGTGCTTTGAATCCTTTTGCTTTTTCTTCATTAAAGAATTTCATTTGTGCAATCATAGGATTATTCCCAAGAGGATTTGGCTGTTTGTTACTTTCTACTATCTCCCATAGATCAAATGCCTTGGGATATGTCTCCATCTTCACAGCCCAAATTCCAAAATTCTGTCTAGTAAATACTAGTGTCTTTGTGGAAAAGGATGCAAAATATATTCTGAAAATTCAACTGTGATTCATTGAAAAGAAGCTAACAATTGCTGTTCTGATGCTTTTCTGCAATTGTTCTTAATAACTTTAAGGAATCAAGAAGAGTAATTGATCCTTTTAATCAATTACATAAGCATTCCTGGCAGAATAAAAAATTGCCAAAAGAACTCTTGTGTTTCACTCTCCTTCCCTTCAAAGTTAATCACTTTGAAAAATTTCACTTTTTAATTCTCTCGTGTTTCACTCAATTCCTTCAAAGATCCAATTCTGCTTTGATATCAATTTGTTGGAAAAATTCCTGAGGCACAAACAATTACTGTTCAAATAAGTAACTGTTCTTGCCTAGTTGCCCTGAAAAACACACGCTGTTTAAATCAAAGAAGTTCCTGACCAGGTTTTATAGAAACTTGAGAAACAAGACAATCGAGAAATACACAATCTTAAATGAAATTTTTGGAGCAGAATCCCTTAAGGTTACTACTATCCCTTAACTTTATTTATAGAAGAAAAAACAAACCTTACATGAATAAGGATTCTAGTCTATTACAAATTCTTTGCTAAAGTGGAAATTGAAAACTCTTAGTCTAATTAGGAAATAGCTAATGTACTTTGATCAAACACTTTGATTTTTATTGAAACATAAATTAAAACTACTAATGATCTTCTAATCTTCACTTCAGTTGCAGTCTTGGAATTAAAGTCTTCAATCTTCAACACTTAGTACCTTAACCTATGTCCTCTTGTATGTGCAAGTGACAAGAACAGATCCATAATTAGCCTGGAAAACTGCTGAATATGAGAATTCCATGTCCAGATTTCCCTCTAGCGCAATGAAATTATCCCATCAGTAACCATCATCTTTGGTCACAGCAACTTTAAGCACGCCCCTTGAGATTTTATTATAAACAAGTAAGACAGGACCATCTTTTAGTTTAACTACATCAATACTCAATGTAAAAATGAATATTGCCATTCACAACCAAAATGAGGTAGCAACAATGAAAGACTTACATAAAAAACCATGGGAATGGGAATTTTTTTTTTTATCAATTTTTAATCTCTCACTTTAAACAGCATCTGCTAGTTTTTGAAAAGAAAAAAGTATCAAATTACAATAAATAAGTAGTAGGTTCAACATCAATGCTCTCTGTCTTAAATTGGGATGTGAGTGAAAAATCAGGTCTTATAATCCCATAAGCAACTCCAACTTGCTGTAGCTAATGAGCTGATGGCTTTAAAAATCATGGAAATCCACTCTCTCAACTCTTGCTTAGGTTTCAGGTTTTTCTGGTCTATGTCTTACGGAGTCCTAAAGTGGGATTTGGTGTGATTCATTCTAAGCTACATGTCAAGTTTCATCATGCCTGGAGTGTACTCTTGAGCAAAGATGCTAGATCTAGATGGGGATCATGAATGTTTCGACAGCAGCTTCAGGGAGCCTATGCCTTATGGTGAGTAAACTGGAATGTGTCCAATTGTTAAGCATGGTGTTCATTGTTTTCACGAAGATGCAAGATCTAAAAGGGAGAGCTTTCATGCTCCAACAACAAAAACCACATCTGAGAAAGTGAGCCAATTTTCCTCTTGATTGAAACTCGGATTTCCCAGGCTGTTTGAAACCCTTTTGAGATTATTAATTTGAATTTCTAATGTAATTCAAATTATAAAAAAATAAGCAATAACAAATCAGAATGGAGACTTTCTAATTTATTATCATAATTTCAGATAAAAAATAATATCTCAGGAATAGCTATTTTTTTCTCATAAACCCTAGTACCTTTTTTTGCCACCATTCTGTCAATCACGTGAGCAATAAAAGCATTATGCTTCTCCAAAGATTTTGAATGGAAACACTAGACAAGAACTAGAAAACAACTCTTCTTATCAATAAAACTGACTCCGTTTTCCCTGTACTCTTCAAAACAAGAAATTCAAGTAAGTGAAGAAGATTCAAAAGCATGGAAAAGGTTTCATCCTCGCCATTCCTCTAGCAAATTCTTCAAGGTCTTTACTTTTTTTTTTCTCAATTGGGTTTGAATTCATTTTTTTTTTAAAAAAAAAATTGGTTATGTTACATATTCACATATTCACATACATTTACTTAGTAATGACTAATGTGAAGTGGGTGACATATTATCATTACTTTTCATCAGATTTTATTTCAATACAATTTTACAATTATCTTTCCTAGATTAATCTAGCTTTTCCATTATTGGGTGATGCTATCATTATTTTTTCATGTCATCATTTTCAAAACCTTTTTAAATTAATTGGATGATATCTATCACATGGTTTATCTAAACTATTATAATATATGACATTACCATTAATATGACAACATTAACTTATGGAAACATGTATGTTGATATAGCTACTAGAAGGCTACATCTTTTTCCTCACTTTTATATAAAACTAAAAATAAAATTAGGAGCTCTTGTCCATTTTCATCTATTGAACCATGAAGCTTTTGTGTTAATTTTTTTATAGTTGGGTGTCTCAAGTTTAGGTTCACACTTTGTTGAATCCTTACATTTATCATCCTCGGGGAGCCCTGATCAACACCTAATAAATTTAATTTGTTTAGTCATAAAAACTTTTGGGTCATGAATAAGACTTGTTGAAATTTTAATGTATACAACATCCCTTTAAGATTAATTTACTTATGCAATTTTGGTACAATAAGTAAATTTATCTTGAATTATATATTTTCTTTACATGCTTTTTTTTTTAATTTTCAAAAGAAAATTATTTATTTATTAAACTTAGAATTTTGGTGAGATTAAAAGTGTGTCCACTTTAGATAAGATGAAATTGTTTTTTTCTTTTTTTCTTCTAAAGAATTTTCTCAATGGAGAGAATAACTTACACTTTGCAAATACACTTTTTAGGCGAGTGGCTAGTAAAGCATCCACTCTAGCATCTTGAGAATTGATTGAATAATTGCTTACAAGACATATGAGAGGAATAGAGGGTCCCACTAGGCGTTCCATAAATTATACACTCAAAGTTCTCGTGTATTGAATAAATGTGCTAGAAAATATGATGTCAAAATTACAGTAGTAAATTTGATTACAAGAAAAATAAAAACTCTCTTTAAGTGATTTTCCCATGCACAAATCCCTTGATCAATGGTTAGGATCTAGATCTTGTTTTGGATTAAGAGATATTCACACGGGCTTGAAAGCTTTAATTGTATGACATCTTAACTTGATATGATTTGATGAAGAATTGGACTTTGCTTGATAAAGATTATTCACAGAAGTTCGAAAGCTTTAATCATGTGATATCTTGACTTGATTTGATTTGATAAAGGAAAGAACTTTCATCCTTTGTGTTCCTTCACTTGTTTTAATGAAGGAAAGGACTTGATCCTTCGTTCTCTTATCTTGATTTGATAAAAAAGGACTTTGATTATGTTTTTTTTTCCTTGATAGAATTGAGTTTATTTTAAAGAATTCTCAAGCTTTTGTGTTTAATCTTTAGTCTCTGCTTGTTGTCTTTTAATGACTTGTCTTTTTTTTTTATGTTGACTTTTTGCCTATTTATAGACAAGTCAAGTATAATTTGACCTCAAATGTACTTTAACTAATGGATTTAGAAAAAAACAATATAAAAATTACTTAAAATACCCTTAACTTGAAGAATATTAAAGCAAGATCCATAAAATGTAATAGGATTTGTTTTTTTAATTTAATTTGGGCTCAAACTGAATAAATTTAATGATACTCACATCTAATAAATATAACTTGTATAGCTATGTTGCGATGTCGCAGTCGCACAAATTAATTATCCTAGCTTAAAGCAAATCAAACAAGATAGTATATAGCAAGCAAGGGGTCGATCCCACGAAGATGATTTAGTTTAGATTTTTGTGCTATATGTTATGCAATTAGGGGGGGGGGGGTTGGAAGTTGGCTAGGCTAGGCTAAAGCAAACTAAGCAAAAATTATATAAAACTAAAATTTATCAATAAAGGAAACCTTGGTCGCAAATCAACATCCACCTACAGAAATCAGAACTGATCATGGAAACGACACATCAATTTATATTCTGAATATTTATCTCTTCTTAAAATTGGTTCGTTAATGAATTCGCCGTATAACTTACCCTAACCATCAAACAACCACAGTGTTCGCACTAGTAATTTGATTCAATGGCAGCATTAAAATCTAGATAAATTGATCAATGAAGAAACATAATTGTCCGTAATATATGTTTAGTTTGATTGAATGTTCTCCCTAAGATTAATAACATAGATCCGCTACAATTATTAACTTAGTTGCTTCATAAGTTCATATACCACAACTCCAGTTTTGATATCAAACTTACCAATCGATTGTCTACAATAATAACTTCGAGTCCACTCTTAGCAATTAAATAAACAATCATAGGAAAATAAGCATAGGAGAACAAACATATTCATCATATAAACTGAAAAATTGAGGTAAAAATAGATCTCACAGTTCTTGAAATCTAAAGGTTTATGTGTCCTTGCAACCAAGCAAAAGAGTCTAGCCTTGCATGTTTATTGAACAACTAAATAAAAAGATGGAAGAAAACATGATTTAGGGTTTGGAGGAGGAACATTTGTGTTTTCTTTGCTGCTGGCCGAAACTTCCTTACTCCTCTCTTCATTTATATATGCTTAGAAACCCTAGTATCTATTTTACACAATAGTCCTTCCTTAAGTTGACAGAATTTAGTTGTCCCTTGTAAAATTCATATCTCCTTCATATCACATTGGTTTGAGCTGAAATTGGAATAATGTATAGGTCGTTGAGTCTTGAATCCACTAAAATTAAGTTTGCATCAATCGGACGTCTACAGCTAGAGATATTGAAGTTGGAATGGACGAATGTTGACATCAGCAGATTGCAAGATTTGAATTTGAAGGCTACGATTTCCATGCTCTTCCTTATTTTATTTCTTTTTCCAAATATTTATGGATGTTAGCTTTCGAATGCCACTGGAATCATTTCATTTCGATCTCTAGAGCTTCCGCTCTACATAAAACATCGACTGAAGGTCAAATCTGTCAATCAGCTCCAATTACCTCATTTTTGCATCTTTCATTCAAAAATGCCTTCAAAACATAAAACAAAGAATATCAAGGCATTTTATACACAAAACATATGCAAAAAACTAGGTAAATATGGATAAAACTATCAAATAATATGGCCGTATCAAATACCCCCATATTTAGCGCTTGCTCGTCCTCAAGAAAGGATAGGTAAAAAAAATTAAATTAAAAATAACCATGACCAATCTCTTAATCTACCATCAATATCCAAGAATTCAAGCATTATAAATAAGAATACAATCGAGAAGGATAAAGAACATAAATCTTCATGAATTTGTTTACATGCAAACTTCAAAACTCAATTACTCTTCGGGATTTAAAAGAAATCTATGTCATGCCAAAGTGATAGGTCCTCTCATTGATATACACTCCAACACTCATGTGTTTAGGGCTTATGTGTTTAAATCTCTCAAATTCAATCAATGAATATGTTCCACCATAAGCTTGCTCTTCAATCCCATCTCCATTACTAAAATATTACAAACCATGCATGAATCAAAAGGTCTTATTTTCCGGTTGTAATGGGGCTAAGGTTAAGGTGAGGTAAAAGAGAGTAAAAGAAATGGTTCAAACCAAAGAAAGTAGAGCATTCTGAAAAATGATATTTCAAACAAGATATTCCATTAAAGCACATCAATTTTCAATCTTTAAGCATCAATGCTTAGCTACTTTTGATTTCAAGCTCGTTTCTATTCTTTTCTTCTTCTTTTCTTCTTTTTCTTTTTTTTCTTTTCTTTTCTTCTTTTTTTTTTGTTCTTCACTTTTGGCAACTTTGCCCATCTTTTCATCAAACATCACTTCTTCTTTCTTTTCACATCATTTGCAACCATAATTCCATGAGATATCACAAGTATATGCTCTACTAATCCTTGGCCAAGGGAAAAGAGGAAAACATATAAAAAGTTTAAGGCATATACATGGATAAAACAAAGAAAAGATAAACAAGCTCAAAAGGGGCTTACTATAGATAATATGCTTTAGGTTGGCTTTTTGGCTCAAGCGGTTAAAATTCCTAATGCCTTTGTCATCTTCATGCATCTATGTAATGCAAATGTAATCTCAACAAGATATGAAGCAAGTTCTAGAGATACATATCATTGAAAGAATGAACAATCAAAGAATATAATGTTGAAGGCTTAAAAGCATACATTGGTATAACACTATAAAGTCAACATGATATATTTTCAGAGTCAATCCCTAAACCAATTAAACATAAAAACTTGCATGCACACTCATTCATTCAATTTATATATTCATCTATCTCACTTAATTCTCACACATAATACTCATATTCTCATAAACCAATGGGAGTTCATACAGATCAATCATAGATTTTTTTCTCTTTTTTTTTTGGGAAGAATAAAGAAAAACAAAATAAGAAAACTGATATTTTTCCAATACCCCCACACTTAAAACACAACATTGTCCTCAATGTTGAAAATGAAAGAAAAGGGATATAAGAGAATGACAAAAAAAAATGCAAAAAAAATAAAAATAAAAGATAAGGGAAAAAAAAAAAGCGAATCTGATTTTTTTTTTGTGTTGGGTTGCTTCCCAGGAAGCGCTTTTGTTTTGTGTCATTGGCTCAACATGTGGTATGCTCATTCTTCATAGATCGGTTCAGCTAACTCCACAGAAGTGGTGATTTCTGTCGTCCAACTTTCATAGAAAGGTTTCAAGCGATGCCCATTGACCTTGAGTACGTTATTTGTTTCTAAACTTGTAATTTCAACTGCACCATAAGGAAAACATTAGAAACAACAAAGAGCCTAATCCAACGAGAAAGCAACTTACTAGGAAAAAGTTTCAAACGCGAATGATAGAGAAGGACTTTGTCTCCAACATGAAACTCTTTTCTTGTAATCATTTGGTCATGAAGACTCTTAGTCTTATCTTTGTAAATCCTTGCATTCTCATAAGCGTCATTTCAAATCTCTTCCAACTCTTGCAATTGCAACTTTCTTGCAATCCCAGTAGCATCATAATCCATGTTACATTTTTTTATGGCCCAAAAAGCTTTATGTTCAAGTTCCACTGGTAGATGACATGCTTTCCCATAAATCATCCTAAAAGGTGACATTCCTATTGGTGATTTATAAGCCGTTTGGTCAGCCCAAAATGCATCACCAAGTCGCAGACTCCAGTCTCACCGATTGGGTTGCACTGTCTTCTCCAAAATGGACTTGATTTCTCGATTTGAAATCTCAGCTTGGCCATTTGTTTGAGGATGGTATGCCGTAGAAGTCTGATGAGTCACATGATATTTGCATAACAATGCTTCCATTGAACGATTGCAAAAATGCATGCCACGATCACTAATGATAGCTTTAGGGATTCCAAACCTGTTAAATATGTGAGTCCTGACAAAATCTACAACAACTTTAGCATCATTAGTTCGTGTGGCTTTTGCCTCAATCCATTTGGACACATAATCAACTGCAAGAAGGATATAAAGATCACCAAGAGAAGAAGGAAATGGACCCATAAAATCAATACCCCAAACATCAAAAATCTCGCTTACAAAAATATTCGTTAAAGGCATTTGATTTTTATGAGTGATATTACCTGTTTTTTGACAGTTTTCACATGATTTGCAAAAATGAAATGCATCCTTTAAAAATAAAAGGCCAATAAAAACTACTTTCAAGTACCTTATGGGTCGTTCTTTTTGCTCCAAAATGTCCACCACAAGAATGAGAATGACAAAAGGTGAGAATGGAATGAATTCATCTTTGTGGTACACATCTCCTAACTACTTGATCCACATAAAATTTCCACATATAAGGAGTATCCTAGAAATAATATTTAGCATCAGCTCATAACTTATTTTTTTAGGATGTAGACAAACATGGAGGGAATTCTTTGGTGACTAAATAGTTCACCAAATCAGCATACCATGGTCTTGTGGAGGAATGTAACACATACAACTGCTCATTAGGAAATGTCTCTCGTATTGTTTCAACTTGTATATCCTTGGTCCTTAGTCGGCTTAAGTGATCAGCCACATGGTTTTCAACACCTTTTTTGTCTTTGATTTCAAGATCAAATTCTTGTAAAAGCAAGATCCACCTAATTAATCTTAGTTTGGACTCCTTTTTCCTCAAAAGATACCTTAGAGCTGCATGGTCAGTGAAAACAACTACTTTTGTGCCAAGTAAATATGACCTGAATTTCTTTAGAGCAAACACTACTGCAAAAAGTTCCTTTTCAGTTGTATGGTAATTGTATTGTGCTCCATCTAACATGCGAGAAGCATAGGATATAACATGCAAATTCTTACCAATTCTTTACCCAAGAACAACCCCTACCGCATAGTCACTTGCATCACACATTATCTCAAAAGGTTCATCCCATTTTGGTGGTTGGATGATAGGGGCAGATGTGACACACCTTTTAAGCTCATCATGGGCATCTTTACATGCTTGATCAAACACAAAATCCACTTCTTTGGATAATAGTTTGCACAAGGGTGCTGTAATCTTTGACAAGTCTTTGATAAAGCGCCAATAGAACCTGCATGGCCAAGAAAAGAACGAACTTCCCTCACGCATGAGGGGTAAGGTAATGATGAAATAACATTTATTTTAGCTTTATCAACCTCCAATCCACGTGAAGACACAACATGCCCAAGAACTATTTCTTGATCTACCATAAAATAACACTTTTCATAGTTCAAGACAAGGTTAGTTTCAATGCATTTTTTCAAGATCAAAGATAAGTTTTCTAGACATTTATCAAAAGAATCACCATACACCGTGAAATCATCCATGAAAACCTCAATTATTCTTTCAACATAGTCAGAAAAAATACTCATCATGCATCTTTGAAAAGTTGCAAGTGCATTACAGGGACCAAAGGGCATTCTTCTATATGCATATGTACCAAATGGACATGTAAATGTAGTCTTTTCTTGATCCTCAGGATTAATAACAATTTGATTGTATCCACTATATCCATCAAGAAAGCAATAAAAAGACTTACCTGCCAGACGTTCAAGCATTTGGTCCATGAATGGTAATGGGGAATGATCTTTACGCGTAGAAAGATTAAGCTTTCTATAATCAACACACATTCTCCATCCACTCGAGATGTGTAAGAACCCGGATGAATTTTTTTTTATATCATTACTCAATGATCCATATTAGTTCACATCAGTAAAATATCATCCATTCCATAAACATTCCATTAATGAGATGAAATTCGCACAAACATATACTAATTTCGATTTCACAATTGAAGTCTTATATTAGAAATAAACATGCAGGGATATAAGTTTACATTCATAACCTACTAGTGGAATTTACAAATCTTCACAAAAAGGGGCGAATGAAAATTATGCATTCATTACATTGATTTATCCTAAACACATCTTAAATTAGAATGCATCCACATGGTTCTTTACAAAAGTAGGTCCTCTTATATTAGATTCCCTAGACCCCTCGTGGCTGTGACGTCCCTGCAGCAGTACAGACATTTAAGAAATGCGATTACTTAATGATAGTACTAATAACTTTGTCTAAATGACTTATCCGTTAAAAGAAACACTGACAAGTTGTAATTTCTACGTATACATAGCAAATCACTGGTAAAATTCAGAGGTTCTCCATTTTTCTTCCATTTCAAGTAACAATATCTTTACTCCAACTATTCTCATAAGGTACTAAATTCTGAGCTGTAGCAAATCAATTATCTATTCATTTGTTCCGGCCATCCCTTCGGATGCCATTAGCCGAAGCTAATCAATCATTTGTTCCGGCCATCCTTTCGGATGCCATTAGTCGAAGCTAATCAATCATTTGTTCCGGCCATCCTTTCGGATGCCATTAGCCGAAGCTAATCAATCATTATTTTTTTCCACATTTAAACATTCAACCATCTAATAATAACTCTAACGCATCTAGATAATATTCAACTTAAAATACTTCTTACGTGCCGTATACAAAAGAGGCGTAATTCACCTACTTGGTCTACTCCTAGGCTGTTCTGGTCTGGACGATGGGTCAATCCCGACGGCACCGCCTGCGACATCAATGTCCAAAATCAATATATTTCTATTTTCAATTTCATATTCTTTACCATACTTATTTCAACAACTTTCAGCACACATCATTCAATAAAATCCCAACAAAATCATACATTATATCCATAATTTCAATACATACTCCATCAACAAAAATCTCAACAAAACACATTAAAACCAGAAATTTCAGCACACATCATTCAACAAAATCTCAACAAAATCATACATTATATCCATAATTTCAATACATATTCCATCAACAAAAATCTCAACAAAACACACATTAAAACCAGAAATTTCAGCACACATCATTCAACAAAATCTCAACAAAATCATACATTATATCCATAATTTCAATACATATTCCATCAACAAAATCTCAACAAAACACACATTAAAACCAGAAATTTCAGCACACATCATTCAACAAAATCATACATTATATCCATAATTTCAATACATATTCCATCAACAAAAATCTCAACAAAACACACATTAAAACCAGAAATTTCAGCACACATCATTCAACAAAATCTCAACAAAATCATACATTATATCCATAATTTCAATACATATTCCATCAACAAAATCTCAACAAAACACACATTAAAACCAGAAATTTCAGCACACATCATTCAACAAAATCATACATTATATCCATAATTTCAATACATATTCCATCAACAAAAATCTCAACAAAACACACATTTGAATATCGGTCAGCCTCTAAACAAAACAGCCCCCCCCCTCTCATGATTTGTTTATTTCGTTTTTCATATATTTTCTTTGTTCTATCAATTTATTTCAGTTTACTTTACCTCAAGAAAATGAAGAGAATTTCAAGACTCTTACCTCTTGTATCTCACAATTTTTTTCTTCTCTTTTATTCTTCTTCCTCTCGGCAGAATCCACCTCTCTCTTAAATTCTCAACTTTACACACACATTTATCAAATATTCTCCCTTAATTTAGCTTAGCTTCGGCTGTGAGGAGTGAAAAGGAAGATGGGAGGAGAAAGGGATTTTGTTGCAAAGAGATGGGAAAAGAAGGGTTTCGGTTGGGAAGAGATGGGAAGAGAAGGGTTTCGGTTGGGAAGAGATGGGAAGAGAAAGGATTCGGTGGAAGAGAAATGGAAATTTGGCTGGGAAAGGAGAAAGGAGAGTTTGGATGGCTAGGAAAAAGGGAGGAGATGGAGATGACAGAAAATAAAGAAAAATTCCCACTCCCTCTCTCCTCTTTGCATTTATATACATGAACCGGTTTTGCTCTCTTTTTTTTTTTTTCATTCGGGTGTTTACATTCTCCCCCTCTAAAATACAAATTTCGTCCTCGAAATTTAAAGGATTTTACATTCCATACCTGGTATTTCGAATAATTCTGGGTATTTTTTTCTCATCTCATCCTCCCTCTCCCAAGTTTCCTCCTCTATTTGAGCATTTCGCCATAAAATTCTGACAATAGGGATCTTTTTGCTTCGCAACTCCTTTTCACCCTTATCTAGTATCCTTGCGGGTTTCATTTCCAGTGTTAAGTTTTCATTGACCTCAACCGGGATCTGGGGTAGAATTCTGGCGGGATCCACATCAGCCTTTCTTAATAAGGAAATATGAAACACATCATGGACCTTAGCCAACTGGGGAGGCAGGTCCACTTTGTATGCTACTGGTCCCACCCGCTATAGGATTTTGAAGGGTCCGATGAATCGAGGGGTTAATTTTCCCTTCAATCCAAACCGCAATATGTTTTTCCATGGGGCTACCTTTAAGTACACTTGATCCCCCGTACAGAACTCAAGGGGTCTCCTCCTTACATCAGCATACTTCTTCTGTCTATCTTGTGCGGCTTTGATGCGATCCCGGATAATTCTCACTTTTTCCGTGGTTACTTGGACTAACTCTGCCCCATATAATTTCCGATCTCCAATTTCTTCCCAGCAAAGAGGTGTTCTGCACTTCCTACCGTACAAGGCTTCATAAGGGGCCATCCCTATTGTGGCTTGGTAACTATTGTTATAGGTGAATTCTATCAATGCCAGGTGTTCTTCCCAGTTTCCCCCAAATTCTAGTACACAGGCTCGTAACAAGTCTTCCAAGACCTGGATGACCCTTTCTGATTGACCATCCGTTTGGGGGTGAAACGCAGTGCTCATATCCAATCTGGTCCCTAGAGCTTGTTGTATACTGGGCCAAAGTCGAGAGGTGAATCTAGGATCCCGATCCGATACAATGGACACCGGAATCCCATGGAGTCGTACCACCTCACTTATGTAGATCTTGGCAAGGTTGTCCACTGAGTCAGTCATCTTTATAGGTAAGAATAGTGCGGATTTCATCAACCGATCTACTACGACCCATATTGCGTCATTTCCTTTTCTCCCCTTAGGAAATCCCGACACAAAATCCATCATTATCATCTCCCATTTCCACTCTGGAATTTGTAATGGTTGTAGCGGTCCTGCAGGCCTTTGGTGTTCAACCTTGACTTGTTGACATATCCCACACTTTGACACATACTCAACTATTTCTCTTTTCATGTTCGGCCACCAATAGAGAAGTTTCAGGTCTCGATACATCTTAGTGCTGCCAGGATGTATGGAGAATTTGGACTCATGAGCTTCTTGTAGAACCATCCGCTTGATTGTTCCGTCATTAGGTACGTACAATCTTTGCCCCATCATCAAGGACCCATCATTCGCTATTCTAAATTTCATTTCCTCACCCGCTTCTACATTCCTCCTAATCTTGGATCCAACTTCATCCTGGAATTGAGCTTGTAGTATTTGTTCCCGATACGTCGGTCGCACCAAAAGTTGAGCTACCAATCCACCTCCGACATTAACGTCTAAATTTGCACCCATTTTTTTCAATTCTGCCAACTGCCGCTCCTCCCCTACCGTTGCCCCTTCTAGGGTGGATTTATTTTTTCGACTGAGGGCATCTGCCACCACGTTTGCCTTTCCCGGATGATATTCTATGATGCAATCATAATCCTTAATGAACTCTACCCACCTTCTTTGTCGCATATTCAACTCTTTTTGCGACATTAGGTACTTCAGGCTCTTATGATCGGTGAAAATTTGAGTTCGAGACCCATACAAATAATGTCTCCATATCTTTAAAGCAAACACCACAGCAGCCAACTCCAGATCGTGCACCGGGTAATTCACATCATGAGTCTTTAACTGTCTTGATGCATAGGCAATCACCTTTCCATGTTGCATCAGGACACACCCCAAACCTTTTCCCGAAGCATCACTATAAACAACAAAACCTTTTGTCCCTGAGGGAAGGGTTAACACTGGAGCGGTGGTGAGCCTTCTTTTCAATTCCTGGAAACTCCTTTCGCACTCTTCCGACCATACCCATTTCTTATTCTTCCGAGTCAGCTGAGTCAAAGGTGTCGCAATCAAAGAAAAGCCTTCGATGAACCTCCGATAGTATCCTGCAAGTCCCAAAAAGCTACGTATTTCAGTAACTGAAGTCGGCCTTTCCCATCTCAAGACTGCTTCAACTTTTTGAGGATCTACAAAAACACCTTCCACCGAAATGACATGTCCTAGAAACGTCACTCTCTTCAGCCAAAATTCACATTTACTTAGTTTCGCATATAATTGATGCTCTCTCAAGGTTTGCAAGATTTTCCTCAAGTGTCCTTCGTGCTCCCTGAAAGACTTCGAGTATACCAATATTTCATCAATGAATACTACTACAAACTTATCAAGACAGGGTTGGAAAACCCGATTCATCAAGTCCATAAAGAAAGCTGGAGCGTTCGTCAATCCAAACGGTAACACTAAAAATTCATAGTGTCCATAACGAGTTCTAAATGCAGTCTTTGTTACATCAGCCCCTTTTATCTTCATCTGGTAATACCCTGATCTCAGATCTCTTTTTGAAAACACCCTTGCTCCTTTTAATTGTTCAAACAAATCATCGATCCGAGGTAACGGATACTTGTTCTTCATTGTTATTCTGTTCAACTGTCGATAATCAATACAGAGCCTATGAGTTCCATCTTTCTTTCTCACAAATAGGACCGGCACTCCCCATGGAGAATTACTAGGCCGTATGAACCCTTTGTCTAACAATTCTTGTAGTTGGGTCCTTAACTCATTCAGCTCTGTTGGAGCCATCCTGTAAGGTTGCTGCGATATGGGTGGGACTCCAGGAAAAGTGTCTATGGACACCTCTATCTCCCGCTCTGGGGGTAATCCCGGTAACTCCTCGGGAAACACATCCGGAAATTCCCTCACCACATTAATATCTTTCAATTGTGGCCCTTCGACATTGGAGTTTAAAATATATACGAGGTACCCTATACACCCTTTTCTCAATAGTTTCTGGGCCGTTACCATCGATATTATGATGGCCGGTTTGAACACCCTCTCTCCTTCAATAACTCTAACGCATCTAGATAATATTCAACTTAAAATACTTCTTACGTGCCGTATACAAAAGAGGCGTAATTCACCTACCTGGTCTACTCCTGGGCTGTTCTGGTCTGGACGATGGCTCAATCCCGACGGCACCGCCTGCGACATCAATGTCCAAAATCAATATATTTCTATTTTCAATTTCATATTCTTTACCATACTTATTTCAACAACTTTCAGCACACATCATTCAATAAAATCCCAACAAAATCATACATTATATCCATAATTTCAATACATACTCCATCAACAAAAATCTCAACAAAACACACATTAAAACCAGAAATTTCAGCACACATCTTTCAACAAAATCCCAACAAAATCATACATTATATCCATAATTTCAATACATACTCCATCAACAAAAATCTCAACAAAATACACATTAAAACCAGAAATTTCAGCACACATCATTCAACAAAATCTCAACAAAATCATACATTATATCCATAATTTCAATACATATTCCATCAACAAAAATCTCAACAAAACACACATTAAAACCAGAAATTTCAGCACACATCATTCAACAAAATCTCAACAAAATCATACATTATATCCATAATTTCAATACATATTCCATCAACAAAATCTCAACAAAACACACATTAAAACCAGAAATTTCAGCACACATCATTCAACAAAATCATACATTATATCCATAATTTCAATACATATTCCATCAACAAAATCTCAACAAAACACACATTAAAACCAAAAATTTCAGCACACATCATTCAATAAAATCTCAACAAAATCATACATTATATCCATAATTTCAATACATATTCCATCAACAAAAATCTCAACAAAACACACATTTGAATACCGGTCAGCCTCTCAACAAAATCTCATGATTTGTTTATTTCGTTTTTCATATATTTTCTTTGTTCTATCAATTTATTTCAGTTTACTTTACCTCAAGAAAATGAAGAGAATTTCATGACTCTTACCTCTTGTATCTCACAATTTTTTTTTCTCTTTTCTTCTTCTTCCTCTCGGCAGAATCCACCTCTCTCTCAAATTCTCAACTTTACACACACATTTATCAAATATTCTCCCTTAATTTAGCTTAGCTTCGGCTGTGAGGAGTGAAAAGGAAGATGGGAGGAGAAAGGGATTTGGTTGCAAAGAGATGGGAAAAGAAGGGTTTCGGTTGGGAAGAGATGGAAAGAGAAGGGTTTCGGTTGGGAAGAGATGGGAAGAGAAAGGATTCGGTGGAAGAGAAATGGAAATTTGGCTGGGAAAGGAGAAAGGAGAGTTTGGATGGATGGGAAAAAGGGAGGAGATGGAGATGACGGAAAATAAAGAAAAATTCCCACTCCCTCTCTCCTCTTTGCATTTATATACATGAACCGGTTTTGCTCTCTCTTTTTTTTCATTCGGGTGTTTACAAGATGCGAGTAGAAATGAATTCATCATCTCTGTTTTTCACCAATATGATTCCAATTTTTTTGGGCACCATATGAATTGGCACCACCCATTTACTGTCTATGATGGGGAAAATGACTCTTGCATCTAATAGTTTCAAAATTTCAGCTTTCACGACCTCCATCATGGGTGGGTTCAACCTCCTTTGCATTTCCCTTGTTGGTTTCATATCATCTTCCAATAATATATGATGCAAACACATTGAGGGACTAATTCCCTTGATGTCGGCTAAAGTCCATCCAATGGCCGTTTTGTGATCACACAACTTCACAAGTTTTTCCTCTTGCGCACTTGTCAAACCTTTTGTTATGATAACATGAAGTGTATTGTTGTCGCCAATGAATACATACTTCAAATTATCAGGAAAAGGTTTCAATTCTAACTCGGGGTCCTGTAAAATGGATGACAAAAGCTTTTTATGTGAAAGTACTAAATCAACAAAGACATTACCATGGGGAATGGTTTGCAAAGCTTGCAAAGCCAATGTTGCTTCATGCACGTTTTGGGGAACACATGTGTGCCTCTCCATCACCTCTAATTGGGTAAAATAATAGTCATAGCTCAAAGCTACGCTTAATCCATCCATACAATCAAAATCACAAACTTGCTGCACACACTTCTCAACTTTATCACAAAATGTGATAGAATAAACATTGATATAAGGATATTTCATTGCATCATGAAAATAAAATTCAATCTTTTCATCTCCGACCTCCATAGACAAAGTATCCTTACCACAGTCAATCTTTGTATTGGCACTTTTCAAGAACGGTCTCCCAAACATTATTGGAGTACTTCAATCTTTTCATCTCCGACCTCCATAGACAAAGTATCCTTACCACAATCAATCTTTGTATTGGCACTTTTCAAGAACGGTCTCCCAAACATTATAGGAGTACTAGAATCACAAGAATGATTCTCCATATCAAGAATATAAAAGTCACATGGAATTAGCAAGCTATCAATCTTGACTAGGACATCTTCTATCACATCAAGTAGGTAAACAAAACTATGATCCGTAAGTTGTATTACAATGTTGGTTTTATACAAAGGCTCTAAACTAAGAGAATCATAAACATGTTTAGGCATAACACTAATGGATGCACCTAAATCGCATATAGCCCTTTTAAAACTAGCATTGCCAATAACACATGGGATAGTAAATGCATCTGGGTCATTCTGCTTCAAAGGCATATTCTTTTGAACAACAACATATACGACTTCTCCCATACTTACCATTTCATGACCTTTCAATTTAAATGCTCTTTAGGTAGTGCACAACTCCTTCAAAAATTTAGCATACTTGGAAATTTGCTTGATAGCATCAATCAAAGGAATGTTGAGTTCCACTTTCTTGAAAACCTCTAAGATCTCTTTTTCTTTGTCTTCTTTCTTAGACCTAGAAGAACTCACAGGAAAGGGTGGAATTGTTTTAAAATTGGAATTCATTGAGTGAGGAGTTACCTTTGGAGTGCTCGTGTTGTCTCATTTTGTGAAGGAGGAGTACGTTTCTTCTTGCTACTCAATTTAGTTTCTATCTCTTCTTCTTCCTCCATCTCAACTTGTTTTGACTTGTTTTCTCCAAGTTCTTTCCCACTTCGCAGCACAATTGCATTAACATTCTCTTTTGGATTTAATGCTCGTGAGGGCAATTTTTCATTCATTTGTGTTTCTAGTTTGCCCACACTTGAAGCTATTTACCCCATTTGCTTCTCCAAGTTGTGAATACTTGACCTTGTTTCCTGTTGAAAAGACATGACATTTTGATGCAAGGTCACAGTGTTAGAAGCCAAAGTTTTCATTATCTCACGAAGATCATCACTGGATGATGATCCCGTAACATTGGAGTTGGTGAACGAAGGGGGTTGTCTCGCTTGATAATTTTGTTGGGGTTGTGGTTGAAATCCATGGGAATGGAACTGTCTCCCTTGATTACCTTGTTAAGGTGGGTTCCCGTAGCGGAAGTTGGGATGATCTCTCCATTCGGGATTGTACGTGGTAGAAAAGGGATCATACTTACGCTAGGGTTGTCCATTGAATGTTCCATCAATCGCATTCGCTTGTTCAATGTAATCTTCTTGCATTGTTGGGCACATATTTCAAGCATGTCCTTGTAGTGAGCATATGCTACAAACTTTTACCTGATGTACATTTCCACAAGCCAAAAAACGCAAAACAGAAGTAAGATCATTAACTTTATTCTCAAGGTTAGAAATACTTACCTCATTCACTCTTTTGTTTGAGAAGTCTCCACGGGTGCCAAACTGTTTCGAGTTGGCTGCCATGTTTGAGATTGATTGGCGTGCAACATCCGGTGTCTTATCTACCAATGCCCCTCCACTTGCAGCATCAATGATACTACGGTCAGTAGGCATCAATCCTTCATAAAAATATTGAATGAGCAGCTGATTGGGTATTTGATGATGAGGGCATTGAATGCACAATAGCTCAAATCTTTCCCAATACTCAGCGAGTGTCTCTCCATGAGATTGTCAAATTCCACATATTTCTTTCCTTATGTTGGCAACTCGAGATGCTGGGAAATACTTTTCGAGAAAAATATTTTTCATATCATTCCAAGTGTCAATGGAACCTGGGAGAATAGAAAAAAAAACCATGCCTTTGCTGCTTCTTTTAAAGAGAAAGGGAAAGCTTTCAACTTAACCTATTCCTCTTCAACTCCATTCGGTTTCATGCCAACACAAACCATGTGGAACTCCTTAAGATGAGTGTGAGGATCTTCTCCTACAAGACCATTGAATGTTGGCAGCAAATGTATAAAACCATATTTGAGTTCAAAGTTCACATTATTGTATATGTTTATGCACAATGGTTGATTTTCCATGTTAGGAGCAACAAGCTCCTTGAGTGTTTGTTGTCGTGCAAAAGTCATGATGTTGATGCGAGCTTCCTTTTGTAACCTGCATAAAGTGTTTTCTATTTTGAGATCAACCTGCACTTGATGACTTTGATTACAGGCATAAATCACAAAGAAAACTCAAAAGAAATCAAGCACACAAGAGATTGAAAACAATGCAATAAGCAATAGGATCCTACGCTAGAAAATTAAATGTGTCCAGAAACCTTAGAAAACGATAGAATTTGGCCTCGATAAGGTGGGGCTAGTGACCAAAGGTCACCAATGCTTCTCAGAACGTCGTTTTCCTTCAGGAAACAAAAGACCAATACCTAATCCACCAAAAAGTTTGTTTTGAACAGTACCACCGCAAACACAAATATGTTTTCTCTTTTTCATTTTTTTTCTTTTTTTTAGAATGTGTAATAATCACAGCAAGTAGAATAAATCACAGCACAACACAAGAACACAAGAATCAACTAAAATCACTTCCCCGGCAACAGCGCCAAAATTTGTTCCGATGTCGCAGCCGCACAAATTAATTACCTTAGCTTAAAACAAATCAGACAAGATAGTATATAGCAAGCAAGGGGTCGATCCCACGAGGACGATTTAGTTCAAATTGTCATGCTATATGTTATGCAATTGGGGGGAGGGGGTTGGAAGTTGTCTAGGCTATGCTAAAGCAAACTAAGCAAAACTTATATAAAACTAAAATTTATCAATAAAGGAAACCTTGGTCGCAAATCAACATCCACCTACAGAAATCAGAACTGATCATGGAAACGACACATCAATTTATATTCTGAATATTTATCTCTTCTTAAAATTGGTTCGTTAATGAATCCGCCGTATAACTTACCCTAACCATCAAACAACCACAGTGTCCGCACTAGTAATTTGATTCAATGGCAGCATTAAAATCTAGATAAATTGATCAATAAAGAAACATAATTGTCCATAATATATGTTTAGTTTGATTGAATGTTCTCTCTAAGATTAATAACATAGATCCGCTACAATTATTAACTTAGTTGCTTCATAAGTTCATATACCACAACTCCGATTTTGATATCAAACTTACCAATCGATTGTCTACAATAATAACTTTGAGTCCACTCTTAGCAATTAAATAAACAATAATAGGAAAATAAGCATAGGAGAACAAACATATTCATCATATAAACTGAAAAATTGAGGTAAAAATAGATCTCACAATTCTTGAAATCTAAAGGTTTCTGTGTCCTTGCAACCAAGCAAAAGAGTCTAGCCTTGCATGTTTATTGAACAACTAAATAAAAAGATGGAAGAAAACATGATTTAGGGTTTGGAGGAGGAACATTTGTGTTTTCTTTGCTGCTGGCAGAAACTTCCTTACTCCTCTCTTCTTTTATATATGCTTAGAAACCCTAGTATCTATTTTACACAATAGTCCTTCCTTAAGTTGACAGAATTTAGTTGTCCCTTGTAAAATTCATATCTCCTTCATATCACATTGGTCGTTGAGTCCTAAATCCATGAAAATTGAGTTTGTATCAATCGGACGTCTACAACTCGAGATATTGAAGTTGGAATGGACAAAGGTCGATATCGGCAGATTGCAAGATTTGACTTTGAAGGCTGCGATTTCCATGAGCTTCCTTATTTTATTTCTTTTTCCTTAGCTTCTCATAAATTTATGGATGTTAGCTTTTGAATGTCACTAGAATCATTTCATTTTGATCTTTAGAGCTTCTGCTCTGCACAAAACATCGACTGAAGGTTAAATCTGTCAATCAGCTCCAATTACCTCCTTTTTTCATCTTTCATTCAAAAATGCCTTAAAAACATAAAACAAAGAATATCAAGGCATTTTATACACAAAACATATGCAAAACACTAGGTAAATATGGATGAAACTATCAAATAATATGGTCGCATCAGGGAGCATACCTGAATCCATATCTGGAAGTTGCTATCTAGAGTCGTATAGATGGCCTTCCAGATTAACATGTTCTCCATTGAGAGCCTTTTGATTCTATCTACCTTAACCTTATTTTCTCTCTGATAATGGGATGTCAGTTTAAGAATAAAGTAGCACGTGTAATCTGGGGACCATGACCCTATATATAGGTAAACGGGTACCTTTTGGTGTTAATGCCTTTTGGCATTCCCACCCTTTGGTATTCCTATTTTAGCCCATCACTAAAATAGGAATAACCCTTTAATCTCTACACATTAAAGGTCCACACCCTATTAGATACACCAAAAACCCAATTGCCTAAAAATGCTTAGCAAATCATTTTTTAATTAGGCTTCACTTTATTTGACAGTCCACAAACACATAATTATTTTCATATAAGCCCAACGTTGGATTAATGATCCAACAATATCCCACTTGAGCTATATGTATAACCTTATAATTATGTTTTGCAAAAATAACCAAATAAGCTCAATCTTTGTTGTCATTAACAAATGTATCTATAATCAATCCAGTCTAGTAATCATACCAGCATATGATCTAAGCGGTCTTCGTTACAATTATCTTAACTCAACCTATCAAAGGTCACGTATGCCAATACAACTAAATGACATGGATCATGATGTGGATGTGTAGCATGGAAATTTCATGCAATATGATCTTAACATGCTTATTTCCAACTGGTCCACCCTTAAACCTTAGTGAGATCAAACCATAATAAAATCAGAGTGTAAATTAGACCAAAGACTTTATTTCTGCAGAAAATAACCTCATAAATATCCATAAACTGAAAATTTGTCTATTTTATAAAAGCATATGAAATTACAAACTCCTTTTAAAACTGAATACTATCAATTGCCAAAACACCCATACGAGCAGTATGCTCATGAAACATTTTGGGTGGCAAACCCTTAGTAAGCGGATCCGTAACCATGAAGTTTGTACTGATATGCTCTATAACAATTGTCCACTCTGAACTCTTTCTTTAACAAGTAGGAACTTGATGTCTATGTGTTTCAACTTCGACGAGCTCCTATTGTTATTGGAATATAAAACTGTCAACTTATTGTCACAAAATAATTTTAGTGGTCTTTCAATATCATCCACTATGCGTAGCCCTGTGACAAAATTCCACAGCCATACTCCATTATTGGATGCCTCATAACATGCTATGAACTCAGCTGCCATAGTGGAAGAGGATATAAGTGACTGTTTAGCACTCTTCTAGGAGACAACACCTCTAGGTAGCATGTAAATATAGCCCGACATAGATTTACTATCTTGGCATCCAACAAAATCGGAGTCGCTATACCCAATGATCTCCAGATTAGCCAAACTCCGATATGTGAGCATGTAGTCTTTTGTTCTCTGTAAGTACCGTAAGACCCGTTTAGCTGCTTTCCAATGGTCTATTTCTGGATTGCTTAAATATTTTCCCAGTATCCCAGTAATGTATGCAATATCCAGACACGTACAAACTTGAGCATACATTAGACTCCCTACTACTGAAGTATAAGGAATCTTTTGTATTTCTCTTTTCTCAAAATCATTCTTAGGGCACTGATTGAGACTAAATTTGTCTCCCTTAGCCACATGGGTATCTCCTAGTCTACAGTCTTGCATGCCATATCTCTTAAGAACCTTTACGATATAGCTCTTTTGTGATAATCCAAGAATACCTTAAGAGCGATCTCGATGTATCTGAATACCTAATACAAAAGAGGCTTCACCAAGATCTTTCATCTCAAAATTCCTAGCCAGAAATTTCTTGGTTTCATGCCATAAGCCTATATCGCTGCTAGTAAGCAAGATGTCATCGACATATAAAACCAGGAAAATATATTTGCTCCCACAGAACTTATGGTATATACAATCATCGACCAAATTCATCTCAAAACCAAACGAGATGATCACTTGATGAAACTTGAAATACCATTGTCAAAATGCTTGTTTGAGTCCATAGATGGATTTCTTAAGTTTGCAAACCATATTCTTTAGGTCTCCAGACATCAAATTTTCTGGTTGCAACATATAGATCGTCTCATCAATATTACCATTGAGAAATGTTGTCTTTACATCCATCTGATGTAACTCAAGATTGAAATGTGCCACCAATGCCATTATACTTCTGAAAGACTCTTTCGAAGATGCCGGAGAGAAAGTCTCTTTATAGTTTATACCTTTTTTCTGTGTAAAGCCCTTTGCAACAAGACGTGCCTTGTACTTCTCCACATCACCTTTCGAATCCTTTTTGGTCTTAAATATCCATTTGCAACCAATGGGTTTCATACCTTCAGGTAATGGGATAGGATCCCACATGTTGTTGTCTTTCATTGACTCAATCTCCTCATTCATAGCATAAATCCACTTTTGAGAGTTAGAACTTTCAATAGCTTGATGGAAGCTGATAGGATCATCTTCCATCACACCAATATCTATCTCATGTTCTTCGAGAAATACAATATAATCATCTGATATTGCACTTCTCTTCTCTCTAGTGGATCTTCTTAATGGAATAGATTCTAGAGGTGCTCGAGGTTGTTCTTCTAGAACAATTTCTTAGATATGAGGTTCTTCGACATTGTCTTGATTCATTGTGTCTTGAACAAGGTCAGAAATGGAAACTTGACCAATGTTAATAACACTTGTGGGAATATTAATATATTCCTCTTCAAAGACAAAGTGTTTATCTTTATCACCTCCCGCAAACTCGATATCCTCAAAGAATCGGGCATTTCTCATCTCGAAAATCGACTTAGTTGTGGGATCATAAAATTTATACCCCCTCGATCTTTGCGAGTATCCAATAAAATAACAACTTACCGTCCTAGAGTCCAGTTTCTTTTCATTAGGCCTATAAGGCCTTGCCTCAGCTGGACATCCTCAAACATGCAAGTGTTATAGACTAGATTTCTTACCTATCCAAAGTTTATAAGGGGTTTTGGTAGTGGCTTTAGTGGGTACTCGATTAAGGATATATGCTGCAGTCTTAAGAGCTTCTCCCTAGAGTGATTTTGGTAAGGTAGAATGACTTATCATACTTCTTACCATGTCCTTAAGCGTTCTATTTTGTCTTTCAGCAACACAATTCATATTGGGCGAACCTAGTATAGTGTATTGTGGGACCATACCGCATTCATCTAGGAATTTAGCAAATTGTCCTGGACGTTGTTCTCCTGAACCGTCATATCTACCATAGTACTCACCACCACGGTCAGATCTAATGCTTTTAATCTTTTTACTGAATTGATTTTCAACTTCAGCTTTATAACTTTTGAACACATCCAATGACTGTGATTTTTCACTTATGAGATATACATAGCCATATCTGGAAAAATCATCTATGAACGTTATGAAATATTGTTGACCATTCCAAGCGACCGCAGGAAATGACCCACAAATATCCGTATGTACGAGTTCTTAGGTGTTCATAGTCTTGTTGGCTACAAATCTCCTTATATTGGTTTGTTTACCCTTAATACAATTAACACAAATGTCAAAATTTGTAAAATCTAAGGGATCGAGAATTTCATCTGACACAAGTCTCTCTATTCTCTTTTTAGAGATATGACCTAATCTTTTGTGCCATAATACACCTGAATTCTCGCTAATTAATTTTCTCTTGGTACCTCGTGTACTTAATTGCAAGGATTCATTAAATGAAGCAATGATATCAATCAAATAAAGATTATCGTAACCAGATAAAGAACCGGAACTAGATTATCGTAACAAGATATCAATCAAATAAAGATTATGCCCTTCAACACCACAAGAGAAACAACTAGTACCTGCTGAATCATGTGATTTCAATAATTATTTCTTTTGAGGTATTGTACCTGCAGCTTCCTTAGGGTTCTTTCTTTTCCTTCCCTTGTCTTTAAAAGTAGAGGCTAAGTGAGCACTCTCTATCCTATCTTGCTTAAGTCTTTACTCTTCCTGAACACAGTGTGAGATGAGCTCATTCAAAGACCAAGTCTTTTTCTAACAATTGTAGCCACCTTAAACTGGTTAAACTGTGCCGGAAGGGATATTAAAACCAAATGCACTAGCAAGTCCTCAGAGAGTTCAAGATGAAGTGATTTGAGCTTAGAAGCAAGATGAGACATCTCCAAAATGTACTCCCTTACATTGTCTTTGCCATTATACTTCATTGAAATGAGACTTGTCAAGAGCATACCGATTTTAACCTTTTCATTCTTGACAAATCTCTTTTCAATATTGGCAAGGAATTCTTAGCTGTAGTGATTTGATCAGACATTATGCCCCTGAATGCTTCTGGAATGGATCTCTTCATGATCATCATACACATGCGATTTGATTTCTCTCACCTTTCCATATCCCTCTTTTCATCAAAGGTACTCTCATCCTTAAGAGGTGGGGGAGAATCAGTCCTTAACGCAAGGTCGAGATCCATAACTCTAAGAACAATCAAAAGATTGTCTTTTCAAGACTTGAAGTTAGAGCCATTGAGCATAGGAATATAGTTGATACTGACAGTTATATTAGCAGGATTAATCGCTGAAAAGAGAACAACAACAATTGAAACAAGCTCATGTACAAAACTTATCATTAAGAGCAAAAATAATTCAAATAAAGGTAAAACCCATCTTAAGATATCAGGCACTCCATTAATAGTTTATCTTTGGATAAAAGATTAATATGCAAGTGATATCTTAATGTAGTAATCAAACATTGATAATAAGAACATGTCAAAAAATAAATCGGCCTTTGGGTCGATTAATTAGTCACATGTAAAACCAAATAATCATCACATGTTGATTACTACATGTTCACATGCATTTACTTCAAATATTGACCTTCTTTTGGGTCGGTCAATATAAACATAAATCGCATACACATAACTATTTATATTTCAAAATGAAATTAATCTCCACAAAAGAGGTCACTTTAGTGACATTGTTTTAATTAATTCATTTCAAAATATATATCATTTTACCAATATTTGAAAAAAAATTGCACCGTTTTTTTTACAAAGTCAACTGTTGACTTTGACCGTTGACCTTGCGGCTGGACCGGGTCGGGCCAACTCGGATCCTAAACCAGCCTGCTGAATCCATATTTTAGTGATGGGCTATTTTCTACAGGCCAAAGCCCATAATACAACCATTTTATTTGGGCCTAAAGCTCACAACTTCTGTTTGTTTGCTGTGGGCCGAAGCCCATAGCCCAAAACAAATACTATCATAAATACTGTGGAGAGATAACCCCAGGGGTTACGACCCCTGGGAAATTGATTATTGTTACAGCCGTAACAGTAAATGTAACGGCTGCAGCTTGCAGCCCCTTTGGCAGCTGTTAAGTAACAGTTGCCCCCTTAATTATACCATAATTATGTAATTGCACTGGCAGCCTGCCAGTGCAACCATTTCATTTTTTTTGTAAATAACAGTACTGGTAATGGCCAGCACTGGTCACTAGCAGCCTAAGAGCTGCCGGTGAGTTCCCCTTCACCAACGCTGGTTATATCCTTCAACTGGCAGCCCTTAGGCTGCCAGTTAAATGCCTTCACCAGCGCTGGCCTTGCCAACGCTGGTTACTTCATCTTCCAGTTGAATTCTTGCAAAGCCAGCGCTAGTTAGTTCTTTGATTTACTAGGCTGCCAGTTTCATCACCAGCGCTGGCTTTATATATATATATATATATATATATATAAACAAATATTTTATATACCTATATAAACACACAATTTATTTCTTCAACCATGGCTGCCAGTGTAATATATACATATACATATTGCATACAACACTGCATATATTTTTTCAATAATTCAACTTAAAGTGGCTATGATACCACTTGTTAGATCTAGCATTTCATAGCATAAAGATATTCATATTCATGTCGAATTATCAAAAACGCATAAATGCATAAACTATAAAGCGGGAGCTTACCTGAATCCATATCCGGAAGTCGCTATCTAGAGTCGTATAGATGGTCTTCCAGATTAACATATTCTCCTTTGAGAGCCCTTTGATTCTCTCTACCTTAACCTTATTTTCTCTCTGATAATGGGATGTCAGTTTGAGAATGAAGTAGCACGTGTAATCTGGGGACCATGACCCTATATATAGGTAACCAGGTATCTTTTGGTGTTCATGCCTTTTGGTGTTCTCACCCTTTGGTATTCCTATTTTAGCTCATCACTAAAATAAGAATAACTCTTTACTCTCTATAAATTAAAGGTCTACACCCTATTAGATACACCAAAAACCCAATTGCCTGAAAATATTTAGCAAATCATTTTTTAATTAGGCTTCACTTTATTTGACATTCCACAAATACATAATTATTTTCATATAAGCTCAACGTTGGATTAATGATCCAACAAGCAAATCTTCCCAATTCACTCTTGCTCTAGATGTTCTACTTCTTTTTTTTCCTAACTGATCAAAGGTGAACAGTCTAGAAGAAGCTTTCAGTCACTTGATTTCTAGTTGTGTTGTCTCTCTTCAGAGAAGTAATTTATAGTTGTGTAAGTTTAAAATTCTGTGTCCCGTCGAAAATTGTAACATAGGATATTTCTCCACCAAAGAAGTGGGCAAAGATTTTAAAATCAAACTTCAACTAGTTACCTGAACACGTCCCTCCCACACATCCTTTCTCGACCCAAATAATGCTGCTTGTATGAATCTTCACTTGTCTACCAAAAGCAGCAGTGCAAGTTATTCAGCTTAAGTTACTCTCCACTGCTCCACTATATAAGATTCTGCCATCTCTTCTTCTCAGTCAAAGTTGTCAATACCGTTCCGGTCGCCGTTCCGGTTTTTCTATTGGAACGGAACGTTCCGGTTTCAGAGCGTTTCGGCGTGCCGTTTCGGGGTTGTACTTTTCATATATAAATAATTATATATATATATATATATATATATATATATATATATATATATATATATATATATTAATTTATCAAGCATAATTAAAATTCAAGATAAATTAACTTTAAATTATACAATATAAAGTCAAACAAATATAATCTCAAAATTAGAAAAAAAAATCAAAAGTTAAAAGAAAAGAAAAGAAAAGAGGATTTTAAGGCCGGAACGGTACCGAGACGTTCCGGCCGGAATTGGGCCGGAATTTCTGGAACGGGCCGGAATTAAAATCGAGATAAAAACGACGCCGTTTCATCTCGATTTTCTTAACGGAACGGAATGTTCCGGCCGGAATGGAATGGAATTGACAACTGTGTTCTAAGTGATAAGAAGGCTATTGGCTTGGCAACCTTATACAGTGATTGCTTCTTCTATCATGGGAAAACTTGACTGTAAAAGGAATAGTTAAAAAGAGGACCATGGAGATTGTAAGTTTTACTTTTGGAACTCTTGACCGACTTTACAGAGCAAAAGTAGCTCCTCTGATGACAGCTTGAATAGTAAAGGGTTCCACATAGGAACATCAGGTTGTTCATCAACAATGAAAGGCCATTGCCAGTAACCATCCTGCACAAGAGATACGCAACCATTTAAGATAAACAATCTTATAATCCAAACAAGAGCATGGAGAGGAACTTTAACAATGAATCAATTACTCACAGCAGTTAAAGAAAGGCAACTAAGACAAGAGGGCTTAAAAGAATTTAAGGCATTAATGGATTTGTCCAGGATCTTCCTAAAACTGCTTTTTTACATGAATCTCTTAAATCCAACAGTGAGTTAATTGTTGCCACTTAATCCACTGAGGAAGTACAGTTTACTACTTGAAGGAAGACTTTCATGGTTGAAACTGTTGGGAAATAAAATTCAGTGAAGAACAGTTACTGTTCAGATCACTGTCAGGAATTTGTCCCTGACGCAAAGAAACAAGCACTGTTCAAATCAGTGCTAAGAAACCAAGAGTCTGCCCAGAATTTTCCCAGAATTTAGAAAGTATAAAGAACTAATGATTGATGCAAGAAAACACAGAGCAAGGGGCAGAATTTCTTCTTAGGATACTGCCATCCCTAAGCTTTTATTTATAGAAGAAAATTGAATACAAAACTAGAAATTCCAGTCCATTACAATCTCTTCAACTAAACTGGAAATATTCAAAACTTCTTAAATAGGAAAAGCTAACTAACTAACTAGGAAAATTAACTTGTTGTGATCAATACAATTTGATCTTTATTGAAAACATAAAACTGATAATTAAAACAGTAAAGGAAATCTTGATGATCTTCGTAGCTTCAGTCTTTAATGTGCAGACTTGGAATCAGTTGACTTTGACCCTGCATTTTCAACACTCCCCCTTGGTTCCAAGACTGCATAGTTGCACATTCCAATCATCTCTCGTTTTACCTTAGGTTGCAGATTATAGTATGGACTCCCAAACAGTTTCAAGTGTTCTATGTTAGGTTTGTATCCATGCCATATTTCATAAGGTGTCTTCTCTCCCAAACCCTTAGTAACCATTTGATTTAGGAGGTAAGAAATTGTGCTTACTGTCTCTGCCCAAAATTTCAGAGGCAATTTCTTCTCATACACATGGCATCTAGCCATCTCCACTAGAGTTCTATTTTTCCTTTCACTAACACCATTGTGTTGAGGTGTGTATGGTATTATAAGTTGATGCTTAATCCCCCTCTCTTTCTAAATGCCCCTCAAGTTTATGAGTAGTGACCTCACCCCCATTATCAGACTTCAAACCTTTCATCTTGGTTCCAGCTTCCCTCTCGGCTGCAACTTTGACTTTGTCAAAGGTATCAAACACTCCCCCTTTTGTCTTAAGAAAATACACCCAATAATATCTACTGAAGTTATCAACAAATAGCAAAAAATACTTAGCACTATTTAGGGATTCATTTCTCATAGATCCACATACTTCAGTATATAATACTTGTAGCTTGCAAGTGGTTCTAAATGTATTATCATTAAAGGCAATCCTAGTTTGTTTACCTAATTGACATGCTTCACAAACCTCCTTTTGCTCTAGAATTTTAGGTAATCCAATCATCATCTCTAAGTCTGCCATTTTCTTCATGTAGCATAATTAAAATGCCCCAATCCCTTATGCCACAACACTGAATTTGAACTGTCAGTGATGTTCATGTTCTGATGTTCATACTTTAAGCTGAGGCTGAAACTTCTGTTATACATTTTAGCAGAAAACAATATGACTCCTTTATCATCTCTAATTGTGCATATGCCATCAATAAAGGACAATGAGTAACCATCTTCAAGCAATTGTCCAACACTCACTAAGTTTTGTTTAATTTCAGGCACATACAACACTTTATCAAAAGTTCTCATACCTGCCATAGTTTCAATGTCAACATCCCCTCTGCCTTCCACATCAACATACTGACCATTTGCCAATTTTACTCTAGATTCATAACTTGAATCTAAAGAATCAAACATCCACACATTTGCAGTCATATAATTAGTGCATCCATTATCAACAAGCCAATTAGAACTTTTTACCTCAACTTTGCTGCAATTCAGTTCTGTCGTAGCCATGAATAATTGTTCATCTTCCACTTCTGAATTTTTTGCAATGTACGCTTGCTTTCCAGTTCCAGCTTCTACGTAATTCAGTTCTGCCGTAGCCATGAATAATTGTTCATCTTCCCGTTCTGAATTTTTTGCAATGTACGCTTGCTTTCCAGTTCCAGCTTCTGCGTTTGATTTGCAGAACTTTTGAATGTGTCCATACTGTTTGCACCTTCTGCATTGAGCATTCTTGAGCCAACACCTTGACTCAAGATGATTAGTTTTGTGGCAGTATTTGCAAGCAGGAAATTGATCATTTCTCTCCTCTCTTGCATTGAATTCGTTGGGATGGTTCTGGTTTTGTTGCCAGTTTTTGTTTTGCGAATTCCTTCCAATTTCTCTTCTGTCACCATGACCAATTATTGGAAAATTTTGATTTCGAGATCTTCCTCTGAATCCAGCAACAAAAGCTTCTTCACTTGAGCTTTCTTGTCTGAAAGCTTGCCTCTACTCTACTGCCTGAAGAGCATTAATTAGGTTCTGAAGACTCATTTGTGTAAAGTCCTTTGAATCCTCCAAAGAACAGATTTTGTTCTCAAACTTTTCAGGCAGGCTGACAAGAACTTTCTCTACAACTCTTGAATCCTGAACATCTTCTCCCAAAAGTCTCATTTGATTGACTAGTTTGGAGATGTTAGAGGAGAACTCTTTGATGTTTCTGTCTCCCTCATTTTCAGCCCTTCAAATTGCCTTTTTAAATTTAAAATCTGCATTCTTCTTGATTTTTCGTCACCTTAAAATTCTGCTTTAAGCTTATCCCAAGCCTCTTTAGCAGTTTCACAAGCCATAATTCTTGTGAATATTTCTTCACTTACAACATTATGGATGCATGTAAGTGCCTTGAATCCCTTTGCTCTTTCTTCATTAAAGAACTTGATTTGAGCAATCGTAGGATTGTTGTTCAATGGTGTTGGTTGTTTGTTACTTTCAACAATCTCCCATAGATCAAAGGCCCTGAGATATGTTGCCATTTTCACAGCCCAAACACCATAGTGTGTACCTATAAACACAGGTGATTTTGACGAAAAAGGTGCAGAATCCATGAAGAAGAAGAAAATCCTGACGATCCGACTGTTACTCTTTTGATTCTGCAGAAACTGATAACAGTTGTTGTTTTGAGTAGATTTGATCGTAATAAAAAATTGAAGGGGTAATTGGTTGTATATTGTCAATTATGTATCAAGCAAACACAAAATCAAGATGATTTTCTTGATTTGAAATTCCTCACTCGTGTTTCACTCCCTTTCCCTTCAAAGTTAATAACTTTGAAAAATTCTCACAATTCTCTCGTGTTTCTCACAACCCTTCTAAGATCAATTCTGCTCTGATACCATTTGTTGGAAAATAAAATTCAGTGAAGAACAATTACTGTTCAGATCACTGTCAGGAATTTGTCCCTGACGCAAAGAAACAAGCACTGTTCAAATCAGTGCTAAGAAACCAAGAGTCTGCCCAGAATTTTCCCAGAATTTAGAAAGTATAAAGAACTAATGACTGATGCAAGAAAACACAGAGCAAGGGGCAGAATTTCTTCTTAGGATACTGCCATCCCTAAGCTTTTATTTATAGAAGAAAATTGAATACAAAACTAGAAATTCCAGTCCATTACAATCTCTTCAACTAAACTGGAAATATTCAAAACTTCTTAAATAGGAAAAGCTAACTAACTAACTAGGAAAATTAACTTGTTGTGATCAATACAATTTGATCTTTATTGAAAACATAAAACTGATAATTAAAACAGTAAAGGAAATCTTGATGATCTTCGTAGCTTCAGTCTTTAATGTGCAGACTTGGAATCAGTTGACTTTGACCCTGTATTTTCAACAGAAACAATGTTTTATGTTGCTCACTGGCTTGGTACATATGTGGAACAAGATTATTGTGATAGAGAGGGAACAGAGGATTTCCCGTAACAAAAAAGATGGAGAACTAGTTATTGATGAACTGGAATGGTTTTGCAGAAGGAAGATCGTAACATCTCGAGATTGTGTTCCTTCTTATATGGTGCGTTTGAATGGAGTTGAGTTCTTCAAGCATCTTTCTCTGCTGAAGCAACTGTTTGATAATTTTCTGGCCACCTTAGAGGACTACAATTGGGCCTATTGGGAGAATCCCATCAGCAGATATGCAGCGGGATTGGAAAGCCATGTTGATTGTCGAACTACAATATAAAGTACAATTGTAACAATATCAATATGTTCTAAAACAAAACCAATAAATTTAAGAGAAAAAAAATTGTTTTGTGTGTCTACCATGTCCCTTAATGGCAGAATAGGAAAAGAAATAATAATCCTCTTAAAACCATGGTCAACATGGTTGAAGGAGAAGACATCATTGTTGTGATTCTTTCTCAAGTCAATATGGTGAGCAATGAGAAAACTTGGGTGGTAAATTCTGATGCTAGACACATATGTGCAAATAAAAAATTATTTTCCACTTATACACCTTTTAAGGATGGAGAATAAGTGGTTTACCTTGGAGATTTAAGGACACTAAATGTTCTTGGAAAGGTTATAGTCCTTGGAGAAGACATTATTGTTGAGTTTGAATAAGGTGTTGCATGTTCCTAATATAAGAGCAAATTTGGTCTCTGTAGCTTTATTGGGAAATTTTAGAATTAAAATTTTATTTGAATCTGATAAGATTGTAATGACAAAGAACAATGTATCTGTGAGGAAAGGATATTATAACATAGACCTTTTTGTACTCAATGTTACTGATAATATAAATAAAAATGCATCTTCTTTTACTTACTTTTTTAACTCTATTGATTATAACATGCTAGATTAGGACATGTTTGTTTATCTTGTTTAAATTGTTCATTTATGAATAAATGTAAAGTATGTGTTGACGCTAAAATTACTAAGAATACATGTATATTTGTTACAAGAGAATCCGAATTACTTAGTTTAATACTCACACACTTATGAGATTTGAAACAAATTATGACTAGAGGAGGCAAGAAATATTATGGGACCTTCATATATGATTTTTCAAGATATACAAAACTCTACCTACTTATAAGTAAAAATGAAGCTTATAACATGTTTTTATTATATAAAACTGAAGTAGAAAATCAACTGAACAAAAAAAATCAAATGAGTTAGATCTAATAAAGGAGGTAAGCGTGCTATAATGAATAATTATTGTGAAAATAAAGTTATAATACATGAAGTTACTCCACCTTATTCACCCGAGTCAAATGGGATAGTTCAAAGGAAAAATAGAACTTTAAAAGAAATGATGAAGAACATGCTAGTTACTTCTTTTGCACCTAACAATTTATAGAGTGAAACCATTTTATCCGCATGTTATTTACAAAATAGAATTTCTTATAAAAAATTGATTTAACACCATACAAACTATGGAAAGATTATTTTTCAGATTTAAATTTTTTTGAAAGTATGGGGGTGTCTAGCTAAGGTTATGTTACATGAACCAAAAAGAAAAAAAGATAGGATCAAAAACTTTTAATTAAATGTTTATTGGTTTTGCTGAAAATAGTGTTGCGTATAGGTTTCTAGTTTTAAAAATCAATGTGCTAAATTACAATACTATTATTAAAAAAAATTATATGGCTAAGCAAGTTCCTAAGCAAATGGCATTAGAAATTTAATCAAATTGTCTTAAGTGATGGTTTTTCTTTAGGTAGTGTGGATAAATGTGGTTGTACTCAGTTTATTAATGAATATGTAATCATTAGTTTATATGTATAGGATATGTTGTTTTCAATTCTAGCATTAATATCGCACATAACACTAAATGTTTCTTAACCTCTAAATTTTATATAAAAGATATAGGAGAAGCTAGTATAATATTGAGTATTAAAATTATAAAAAGAGACAATGGTCTAATGTTAACATAAGAACATTATGTAGAGAAACTTCTCAAAATGTTTGGTCACTTCGATGTGAACCTGTGAATACTTCTTATGATGTTAAGTCTCACTTAAATAAAAATAAAGGTAATGTTGTTGTTCAGCTTGAGTATGCTCAAATTATTGGGAGTCTGATGCATTTCATGAACTTCACTTGACTTAATATAGCATACGTTGTGTATAGATTGAGTAAATATACATAAAATCTCAATTATGAGAATTGAGCATCAATAATTTGATTTATGAAATATTTGAAAGATACCATAGATTATGGAATTATAGATAGTGGATTTCTCGTTGTATTAAAAGGATATAACAATACTAACTGGATTTTAGATTTTGAAGAAATTAAATTCACTAGTGGCTATATCTTTATTTTAGGTGGTGGTGTAGTGTCTTGGAAATATTACAAACAAAGTTTAATTGCTCGATTCACCATGGATTTAGAATTTATAGCATCGAAATCAATAGGAAATGAAGTTAATTGGTTGAGGAATGTTTTAATTGAAAATTCACCTTTTATATCCATGCATAGTGGTTGTCGAACTACAATATTCATTGCTAAGAATACATCTTTCAATGGTAAAAAAATGATATATTTGATTAAGACATGATATTGTAAAGCAGCTGCTAAAAGATAGAATTATTTCAATTGATCATGTGAAATCAAAAATGAATTTCATCGATCCTCTAATTAAACCACTTGGTAGAAAGATGATATTAAAAACATCGAGGAGAATGGGAGCAATGCTAAAGCAAGAAATCAAAATAATAGTAACTCAACCCATGTGATTGAAGATCCCATGAATTAGGTCCATATGAGCAATAACAAAGTTATTTATGATTTTATAGCACTATGAAATAAGTTTTTTTTTATGCTGTGAGAATAGTACTAGTCTATAATTAAGGAGATGATGACCTATAAAGTTCTTAGTGAGATATAACGTTTAAATTATAGTGAACATTTGATGGAATTACCTATATAAGTGTGGAGTGGGGGTTGCTCTTATAAGATACTAGCAAAAATTTTAAAGCACTTATGAATAATCAGGTGCATGCATGACTTATTAAGAGCAAAACCAAGTCAAACAACAAGAAATTGCAGGGGTATAATGTGATTGGTGAGACATCTAACTTACAATAAGAATTATTCTAGTTCATAGCAATTAATAATTTCACCAATAATTTTGTAAAGTAAAACTCATTCTTCTATAATTTGGTTCATAATCCAAAAGACATCATGTTAGATGCATTACACTCAGTAGTAAAAGAACCAACAAATTTATTTTTTCCAAAAAATCTTTTGAAATATATAGGGGTATTGTTGTAAAAATTAATTCAAAACATCTTATCTCACATTTTGAAAGCTCAATTTACCTTTTATTTACAAACAATATATAGGACTCTCTAACCCATATAAAAAAAACATATTCATCAAGTGTCTTATATAATAAAAGATAGTGGACTCGCGCACATAAAGTTAAGTCGAGCAAGAGAAAAACCTCTTATTGTTCCCCCTTGTATGTAAGGCAACGTCTATATTTTCTGAATTTTTTTGTCTCCAACATTAATTTTTTTAATGACCCTTAAACTGAAATCACAATATTTCAAATACTTGAAAATTAATTTTTAATAGTAATGAAATTAGCAGCTCCTTTTTGTTTTTAAAATAATTAACAGCTATAACAACTACAACTATTTATTTTCCCAACAATTATATTTTATTAGGTGTTGTAATAGCCTTTTAATTCCATAATAATTTTAAACTGGTTGTTATATGATGAATAAATACCATGCACTTTTGCAATCAAAGAAATAACCCGAACTAGTTTTTCTTGTGTACTCGCTGGTGTAGTATTTTTCTTTTACTCTTTTCTAGGTTGTTTCTGTTGCCCTCTTTCGTTAAGAAATAGCTTGTTGGATCTTAAATGATACCTTGTTGTTGAGAAAATATCCTTAATGACAATATCAGTACACGCCTCAAGTTGATATGTTTTTGCTTTTGTTCTTTGTATTAATATTACAGCAATAACTACATTCATACCCATATATAGTGTTTGATTTGTTTCCAATACCATGATTGTTCTAAATTTGGGAAACACATAATAAAAACTTACATCAAATAAAGGATATTTGAGAAGTAGATCCTCTCAACAATTAGGAGCAAGACATACATGATTAAAATAAGCACTAAAAACTAGTATCCACATAAATCACTTTATCAAATAAAAAAGATAGTGTCATAACCCGATCCTTGGATCCATGTCTGACGCATAGATAAGGTTCCCCTTCATATTTTATACCTATGCAAATTCAAACATTAATACAAACTTTTTCTTTTAACTCAATCTGCAACATTTGATATCATAATGAAGTCCATACTATAAATCAATAGTTTTGATACAATTCAATAAATTTGAAACATTAACTAGACATAACCTCTGACCCAATGTATGTTTAGGAAGGATGCTTAGAGCAACTGCAGCAGAGAAAGGATATGGAGAGGCAAAAATAAAAAACGAATTGTTTAGCATGTTTGGTTAGAATTTTGCACTGCAGCGGGAGTGCCATTGGCAGAGCCAAAAATAGCACCCCGTGCATAAGCTGCTATTTGTAGCAGCTCATGCAAAGAAGGGAAAATTTTGGCCCCACCTTGGGGCCACCTTCTATATATATATATTAATATATATATATATATATATAAGAAAATAATGTAACTATATCAAAAATATTTATTTTTGTTTTTATTTAAAAATACCTCAATAAGAGAGTAAAAAATTATATACAAAATTAATAATTATATTGTTGGAGGGTTTTTTTAAAGCAATTATTTAATTATATAACATATTCCTATTAATTGTATAATTAATTATATAATTAAACTACATACAAAATAATTGCACTATATTTAAAATAATATAAAAAAAATTGCTCTCCAAAATGACTTTTACCATTGGAACACACATCAACAAAAAAATCATATATACACTATTCAAAAAGCTTGTTTTAAAGATTTGGCTCTCCAAAATGGCTATTGTGAGTTGTTCTTAGAGCAACTACAATGGGAGTGGCATTTGGAGAGCTAAAAATAAAAAAATGATTGTTTAGCTTGTTTATTTAACTTTTGACACTTAGCGGGAGTGCCAAAAACAGAGGTAAAAATATCTTCCCCTGCATGAGCTGCTATCACATCCAGAGAAGGCAAAATGGCCATGTCAACACACACACACACACACACACACACACACACACACACACACACACACACACACACACATATATATATATATATATATATATATATATATATTAGAAAATAATGTAACTATATCAAAAATATTTGTTTTTATTTTTGTTTTTATTTAAAAATACCTCAACAAGAGTAAAAAATTAAATACAAAATTAATAATTATATTGTTGAAGGGTTTTTTAAAAATAATTATTTAATTATATAACTTATTACTATTAATTATATAATTAATTGCATAATTAAACTACATATAAAATAATTACACTATATTTAAAATAATATAAAAAAATAACTCTCCAAAATAGCTTTTACCATTGGAATACACATCAACAAAAAAATCATATATACACTATTCAAACAGTTATTTTAAAGATTTAATTCTTCAAAATAACTCTGTCATTGGAGTAAATATTACAAGTGAACTGAAGAGGCAACAAAAGCTTTCAATAACCTCAAGTTAGTCATGAATAATCCTCTAGCACTGACTTTGCCTGATCTTCAAGTTCAATCCCAGCGTCTACACTACAGTCTCTGATGAGAAACTAGAATATGTTAGAAGTATATCTTCTCCCATTCTCTCTCTCTCTCTCTCTCTCTCTCTCTCTCTCTACGGTGACTACTCACCTTCTTCCTCCTTCAAACCAGCACCATTGCTACTCACTTTCTGTTTTTCAACTTGCATCACAAGATGAACAGACAAAACAGAAGAGAAGCAAAGACAATGCTCCTAAATGGGGCTTCTGTTTTTAGAACTAGGTTTCGTCAAAGCAATTCAATTTCATCTGGAAATAAAAAAAGGATTGAACTAAGTAACACACCCACATTCATGTATAAAGAATTCTGAACAAAGGAAATCACGATAACTGAAACCGAAGAAGAGTAGCATGAATTAATAGCAGAACAGGAGGGGGGGGATGGAGAAGCAGCCATACCTAAGACAGTGATGACAGTGATGCCATGAAAAGGAGAGGAGAGAATAACTTTGAGCGGAGAGAGGGAGGATCGCATTGAAAGAGATTCGGCACTGCTCGAATATTGAACTGCAGCAAAGGCCCCTCAAAGATCAAAATATTATATACTGCCCCATCAAAAACATTAATTTAGCCCCCTCAAAGACTGAGACTTTCCTTATTCCCCCCCTAAAAAACACATTTTTAACACAGTTTCAACAGGACGCCCAGTCCTCCTCACTCACTCCTTTCTCTCAATCCCCCTGCTGAATCCTGAAAAAGAAACCCCATGGGAATGGCACAAATCAATCCAGCCATTTCCCATATTACCCCGACAACAACACTTTGCTATTTCCTCCTCCTCCTCCTCCTCAGCACCACCCCAATTTTAGCCATAACCAACATAACAGCCCTACTCTCCTCCTTCCCTGACTTCTCCTCCTTCACTTCCCTCCTCGCCTCCACGCCCTCTATAACCTCAGACCTCTCCAACCGCTCTGCTCTCACTCTCTTAGTCATCCCAAATTCTTACCTATCCTCCTCTTTAGACCTCACGCGCCGCCTCTCTCCTTCTTCCCGCACCGACCTCCTTCGATACCACATCCTCCTCCAATACCTCTCTTCCTCCGACCTCCACCACCTTCCCCCAGCCGGGGCCCTCATCACCACCCTCTTCCAAACAACCGGCCGTGCCTCCGCTAACTTTGGCTCTGTTAACATAACTCGAAACCCAGTAACAAACGCAATCACTATTTCCTCTCCATCCCCTTTTTCCTCCTCCAACGCCACGGTCTTGTCCCTGATAAAGACTCTTCCTTACAATGTTTCAATAATTTCAGTGAATTCTCTATTAGTCCCATATGGGTTTGATTTGATGGCATCAGAAACAAGGCCCCCTTTGGGTTTGAATATTACTAAAGCATTACTTGATGGACACAATTTTTTTGTCGCTGCATCTTTATTATCTGCTTCTGGTGTCGTACAGGAATTCGAAGCCGATGAAGGAGGAGCTGGAATAACACTTTTTGTGCCCACTGATTCTGCATTTGCAGATCTGTCGGAAAATGATGTTAGTTTACAGTCATTGCCAGCTGATAAGAAAGCTGATGTGTTAAAATTCCATGTCTTACATTCTTATTACCCCCTGGGTTCATTGGAGTCTATTGTTAATCCTGTGCAGCCTACATTGGCTACTGAAGATATGGGTGCTGGCAGTTTTACTTTAAATATTTCGAGGGCTAATGGGTCGGTTGCGATTGATTCAGGGATTGTTCTGGCGTCTGTTACGCAGACGGTTTTTGATCAGAACCCTGTTGCAATTTTTGGGGTTTCAAAAGTGCTTTTGCCTAAAGAGATTTTTGGGAGCAATCCAGTGTTGACTGGTAAGCCAGGGAATTCTGATATGGGAAATACACAGCCGCCTGCTGTTGCTTTGTCGCCAGAAAGTTCGCCGAAAATGTTGTCCTCTGCACCGGGTGCTAGAGAAGAGATTAAGTCTGGAGTTGGAGGGTCACAGTGGTTGAGTAATTTACCTTTTCTTTGTGTTGTTGCTGTATGGTATTGTATTTAGTGGTATTTTGCAATTCATAATCAATGAATTCTTTTCACGGGGGGGGGGGGGGGTTGCCCTGTATGTGGCATTGTAGAGGTAGATGTCGAAGTGTGAATTGTGTAGTTCCTTGAATAATTTATATCATAAGAACATCATTTTTTTTCTTTTGGCCAGCTCTGCCCCTTTTTTCTTTGGCTTTCGTTATAAAAATGGATAAGAGTCGAAGAAGGAAATAGTTTTTTTTGGCAGCTTGTTATGTTCTCCAACAGTGTTGAATATGTTAGTTAATTATGAGGTTTGCAGCTGAGCTCTATTTTGCGTTTGATCTCTCCTTTATGTTTCAACTTTCTAAGCCATAACTTCGAAATCAATCTCCTCGATGCGTTCTGCCCTAAATGCAACCCCTGATAACACATGCTCTATCCTAAAAATAACAAACAAATTGGTCTGGCAGCGGGGGATGCATGTACTGTTGCATTGTTGATCTCATCGGTACTTGTGTTGAAAGTGTATGATTCAGGAGAAGTTCGAGTTTGCAAAATTGGTGGTTGTTGGCTTGTTTTGTTTGGGAGTTCCAGGTGAAGGCTTTGGGTATATCAAAGGCATAAGATATTTACTGGGACTAAGGAGATTCCCTGCCGTCAGTTTATGGAGCAATTAGAGTTTCAAGTTGCTGGGGAGACAACCTGGTTCCAGCTCTGCTACTGGTGGATATCAACAGCAGAGAGGATTGCAAAATCCAAAATGGATTTTAAAATTTCGATGCGACCAGCTCCTTATCCCCCTAATCCAAGTGTGAATACATTCTCATCAATTTGATTCTGATTTGGTGGGGTTATATTTGGTTTTTGTTGATCAAGGAAAATGAGGATCTTTCTACTTCTTTGTTGTTTTAATTCTTTAGCTTTGGGATGAGTTAAAACATATCAATGATCACAGGCACCAGGGAGTGCGGCTGCAAGTTCCTTTCACCCATGGGCCAAGCAAGGTAATGCCTTCTGAATCTGATGTAGGCATTCTTGCTTTCTTTCTTTCTTTTAGTTAAACTGTGTTATTTGGGAGTTATTGTAATTTGCTGCTATGTTTCTATAATGTTTTGTTATTTGCTTTTACTTGATTTGTGTCATTGCAGTCTTTAATCTGATCAATAAGTAGTGGTCAATATAAAACCATAGCCCCACTTCTAATAAAACACTTTTTAAAACTTCCTTTTACTAATGTTTCTTTCTTGTATGGCAAGTCATTGAACATCGGAAGAAATCAGTGTAAGATTTAAAATGAATGATGGTTATGGAACCAGAGGCTGGTTAGTTTCAAACTCAGTAATGCTCTTTCTTCTGTGGTCTGTAACTAATTATTGTATCATACTATGCTGGTAAAAATTAAAACATTTCTGAAATTTAATGTTGACGATCTTATGAACCTGTTTGAAAAAGCTATGAGTGAAGGTCTTTTTCTTTGCTACAATATATGTTGCTGACTTAATTGGGAACATACTATTCATTGGGAATTTTAATGGGAAATACTATTTGGAGTAATATAGAAGAGCTCGTAACTGGTTTTTTCTATGTGTAAGAGCAACCAATGTTCCATTTTTCTAAATCACAGATCACATGCCATTTTCTACCAATTTGGCATCAATTAATTTTTATTCCGCCGCAATCTCTGTGAATCAATTTTTAGGCCTAGATTACAACTAGAACAACATCCAGAGCTAAGGTTTTGTTTTTCAAAACAAAATTTTGTTGGTATTTTGTATTTGATATTTATATCGACCCCATTTTGAAGTTTCACAGATCATGTCAAATTGTTTTGGTGATAGACATGGATCCTTCTGCCTATCCGGTGTGTTGTGTTGGATACAAAACAATGGTCTTTGTATTTATTATTTCCTGATTACTGGAAGCAATCTTCACTAGCACAGGGATCTCCTTACAGCAACTTTCACTATGATGGAACTGAGCAATGAGTTTACGAAGTCTTCGAGTAGTGTGAGATAGGCTATTTGCCAGACTGCTCTGAAATAGATGCTGGAGACAAAAACGAGTGAATCTATTTTTGTGAGCATGTATCAATTTCATATCTTCTGTCAGCAAAGCAGATCCATTATGCTTTAAAGCCTATCGGTGATCTAGTGCACTTCCACTAGGATCTTGATAAGCATGCAGCACCATACTTGAAGAAAACAATCAATTCCAATCTAAAAGGGAGATTGCTTTAAGGATAATCAACCTTGTAATGATTGTGGATTCATTTGTTGAAGTGGTAGTTTATCAGCCTAATGGCAATAGAGGTTCAGGTTTTAGGAGAAGGTAACCTTGTAGTGAAACTTTCATGATGAAATAAAGAGACATCATGAAATTAGCTTTCATGATAGAATAGAGTATAAGCTGTGGGGTTAGGGTTTGGACGCAGAAGTTCAGTTGGGCTAACTACCATGAAAGTGCTCTGCAGTAGGGCTGAGGCCAAATGCAGTGATTCTCACCAGTGGAAGGGCATTTGTGTGTCATGGGTATACACGTGAGTGAGCACTAGAAGGATTGTGGTTTATTCTCTTTCTGTTGGGATACATGGGTCATCGAGGAAGAGGGCTCTCTTGCCAAACAAGGCATTTCCATCCTATCCCAGAAGCTCATTGGTATCCTAAAGCAGTGGAGTGGATTGGTGGTATTGAACAACAGGCCTGGAATACAATCGGCCATTTGGTGCCTTGTGATATGCTTTCAAGAATTCCTCATGAACCTGTCCTACAAAGCAGGAGAGGGGAACAGACGGATCTTCAGAAGAACTGGCAATAGGAAGTTTGCCATCAAATCTGCTTATAATATTTTTGAAGAAGGTTGCTGGAATAACTCACAGTATGAGTGGGATTTAGTTTGGAAATGTAAAAGCCAACACAAGATTCTCTATTTCTCCCAGCTGGTACTGATTAACAGATTGTTAATAAATGACCTTTTAGAGGAACAAGTTATCTAATAGTTCCAGTTACTTGACATCTGTGCATGAGCCTTGAGACTACTCTATGGCCAAATGTTTGGTACAGTGTTCTAGACAAGAAGGACAACATCACATTTTTTGAGAAGGATCATTGTATATGGTTCTTTCTAAGCTTAGAGAAGTGTGTGACAAGGCCTTGGTCAAGGATCGGGTTTTCATCCTTGGAATCATAATCTGGAAAAATTGGAGATGGATGAATGATTATGTTCTTAACAATATTATGGTATATTGCAGGCAAGCTGTATTTGTGTTTCACAGGCCTGCTGACTCTTTTAACTTCCTTGAAGCCAGCAAGGGAGGAGAGACTTATTGACTGGCAACAACTTCCATAAGGATGGATGAAGTAGAATACTGATCGGTGTTGTTTTTGGGCTTGATTGGTTAGTTTATGTGATTGCATCACCACCAGATTCTTGTGGTTTTCAAACCAAGCTGAAGTCACTGCCATCATAATCTTTGCTGTTTCACTACTTCATTCTGGTGGAATCGGACCACTATTGATATTTGTTGGTTGGATACAGAATCTGGTCAGCCTCGGGCATGTCATCAAGTGTTCCTCACCATTTCCGCATTAGGATAATCATTCCAGAGGATCTTTTTTCTCGTGCCTAGCTTGAAGCCAATCTTTTTGCAGGCCATCTTAATAAACTAGGAGTTGCTAGAAATGCTGATTTATATTCTTGGTTTGGCTCGGTGCCAGTTGCTTAACCTAAACCGCTTCTGCTGTGAGGAAGGTACTGCTGTTTCATTGGAATTGGATCTACTCTTTTGGCTTATCTAGCATCTGTTCTAGATCTTATTCTATAACTTTGTATCACATAATTCTACTGCTGCTTAGATTGCACCTATGAGTTTGTCTGAAGATTGGTAGTTTATGTGGTCTTTTGTTGCAGGAACCCTTCTGCTGCTGAATTTCCAGGGAACCCTGCGAGATATTTCAATCCTGCTTCTTTTCATGCACTGTATGTCTCTGGGCTTTTATGTCACCACAAAAGCATCTGTCTGTATCGATCTCCATTCTGGTATCATTTGATCTTTGGTTAGATGGCGTGTCTGCTGTCAATGGTTTCTCTAATTTCCTTCTTGACCAGCTACGTGATGTTTGGAGCTCATGCTCCTACAAGATTTATTTTTGTTGGCCGACTGCTGTTGGAGGTTTAGGTTGCTCAAACAATGTGAATCTCCTCTTCAGCATCAGTGTCTCTGCTTTAATTACTTTCTCCCTTGTTTTGTGATAGCTTTAGTGTAAATACTTCTGTACCCAATTTTTTCCAAGCCTTTTTTTTCAAGTGGTTGCTTGGTGCCTTTTTTACATAATTTCCTCCCGTTTAACAAGAAAAGAAAACAACTAGAATTCTTAGGGGGCTCGTAGGGCAGCCCCAATATGGTGGATGTAGGAGGCCAGTCCAGGCACCATGGTGGTGCTTGGCGAGGTGGTCTTGCTTTTAGAGCCTGCGTGTTTGACAACTAAAGGTGAAGTCATGGGCGGTTATGGCAGACATGGAAATAGCTTGGAATCTGCAGGTTTCAAGCATTGATCCTTGGAAGTAGACTTGGTGCAGCCATGTTTCAGTCAAGACTAACAGATGATAGTTCTCTTGCGATCATGGTCTTGTAGGGTAATTTTCCATGAAAGTGTGTAAAGAACCTAAATAGTTTGTGCAAAGTTCAAAAATGAAAGCATTACTAGAAGAACATGAATTAGTATTTGCAGAAGCTAAACACTTTCCACCTACTAGAATATAAATCTTAACACTTCCTAAATGTATGTACGAACCATATTGAAAGCCACCCTTCTTATCTGTTTTCCTATGGCTGAAGTAATCATGTGGTTGAAGTCTTTTATACTTGCATGTTCCAGGCTTTCAAACCCTTATACCATAATCATGATCAAAACTTAAGACTTCCTCATTTGTATTCCTATAGACCTTTTTAGTGTTTAAATAACTTATCTCAAATACCTTCTGCCCTTGGGACCTTTATGGATTAGCCTATCCCAAAAGTTGGCTACTTCAATTCTCAATCCAATTATCTCATTCATAACCTCTCAAACCCTAACTTCATTGTTTTCAATTATTATTGCATAACCAAATAACATCATTCATTATTATTTTTATTTTTTGATGGTGATGAACTTTTGGTTAACATCATCAAGATCTAAAAATCATGTTAGTAGTAAGAGAAATATACACTTGCATACTTCCTTACATGTTCGCACTTAATAAATGTCACTCTCCTTGTTTTTAACATAATGTTTTTGTTTTTCACTATGATAACCTCATCTTTCACCTTTTACCATTCTATGCAAAAAAAATTAGTTATTTAACGAACTAATTCATAACAAATAAGAAAAATTAAGAACTTAGTGGCGCAACCTGGAATAATATATAAACTTAATAAACAATAAAAAAAATTCAATAGAAAACTAAAAATACAAAATCACAAGTAGCAAAATGAATTTGTGTGAAATACAAACAATAGAAAGACATGAAAATAAATGTAAGAATAAAAAACCAAATATGGTGCAAACCTCGTGGATATAAAAATTCAAAAACCTACAGTCAAATTGACTATTCATTCATTCTTGTGATTGAGCTTGATACAATAGAAACTATAGAGACCAAAACCTCACCCATCACCTATAAAGAGATGCGATTAAGGAGTATAAAAGATGTCATAAATCTTGGTTAATTATTAGATAAGTTATAGTAGTTCAATAAAAAACCAAATTAAAAGAATTTATTCTCTCACACATATAATAGATTATTTTGAAATTAAGATATGTAGAAAAAAAACCTAAATACAAGTTAAATAATTCTATTTATAATAAGTGAAAATATCGTAAACAAGATTGAAAAAATAATAAAAGAGTTCTAAATAAAATAGAAAAAAGAATTATAAATCAACTAAGAAATTAATACAAATCTTGCATAGTGACTTTCGGACCTCATCACAATGTCTTCTAAATGTTCGATTGCTATATTCTTTTAAGTGCATATAAAACAATGCCTTTAGAGTCTTCTGGTGAGATTTTAGTCAAATCCAAAGGTCAAATTAAGAATTTTGCTTGTTAGAGTACAGTTATATAATAGGAAAAATAAGCCTTTAACTATAAGAGATAATTAGCTTGTAAGTAGATAGATTAAACTCCAATTACACATAAATTAAATTGACATAGGTATGATCATTACATGTTAACGATATAGCCTTTTTGAAATTCACCTTGGCCCAACCACTCTAAATAAGCTTATTGGATGTATATTTGAGTTATTTTTCATTTATCTTGTAATTAGCCTAACTGAAACTCTTAATGGATCCTTTGATGTAATTTAAATTGCATATCCTAATCTACAATATTAAAGGATGAAATTAAAAAAACATTAATTAAAAAACTAATAAAACAACAACTTAATTCAACATAGCTTAACACGCTAAATCTATGACTCGAGATATCAGACCAAGATAACATTATATATAAAAAATAAAAAACAACTTGAGTCAACCCTGGATAATTTACCAAACTCGTGACTGGGGTTATGAAGATGAAATAACCTTATAGAAAACAAATTAAAATAAAATATGATATATGAATTTCAATTAACCCAATGCTTGAAGAGAGAAATTGGAAAATAATCAATTTAAAACCAAGACTAAAAAAATAACTCGATTAAATTTGGGTTAATTAATAAAACCAATAACTCGGGTTATAAAATCGAGATAAACATATAGAAAGTAAACCAAAACAAATCATGAAACCTACTTCTTAATCATTAAAATGTTGAAGGGTGAAATAAAAAAAAGATTCAATGGTGTTAATTTGCCAAATTTTTAACCTAGGTCATAGGTTAAAAATAAAAATAAAATCAAGTTAAAATATTAAAATAATCTTCTAAAAAAATAAAAAAATTGTAATATTTAATTTCAAATTAATAAATGATAAAGGATGACATTAAAAATAAAAAAGTTAATTAAAAATATAAGTTAATCAAGTTAACTAGCAAAAGTTACCATCTAAATTATAAGATTGAGTTAGCTTTATAAGAAAAGGTCAAAACAAATCATCAAGTTTATTTCTAAAAACTAAATATTAAAATTTAAAAAATAGATTTAAAAAAGTACTATTAATATAAGCACCACTTTTAAAATATTTTGTTTATAATAATAATAAAGTTTATTTTCTTTATTGCATCCATTTTCTCTCTAAATTATCATGAGTTCAGGACCCTTCACCATGCCCACTTGCCACATGGTGCCCCACTGATGACAGTGGACAGGACAGCACAATTTAATTTCCTTCTCTCTCGTAGCGCCTCCCTTTTGGTTGTGGCAGTGAACATCCTGTCGGCATCCAATAATAAATTTTATCAGCACAAAAGCAATTAATATTTCTTCTTAAAAAGGTAAGGAGAAAGGAACTATTTTTTTTTTAAATATATGAAAAAATTAATTTCATTTTTTTTGTTCTCACTGTAAGAATAACTGTACCTAAATCAACTCGCAGGGCGTGCCCGGATTTTACAGCAGTGCTGTGTTCCAGCAACGCACACCGTGAGAACAAGCTGGTATTGCTCTTGCGAAGGGATAAGAATCCAGTGCGTAACACGTGCATCACAGCAACCAATTGCGATGGCGAGAAGAGAATTGGTCATCTATGTCGGCTGAGTACTTCTACGACTACCACGTGCATGCTCATATATAAAGAAATTTTCCATTTTCTTAACCATATTATAAAGAAAGATTCCAATAAATTGGGTAAACTAAATTATCACAATTGAGCTTCCAATAAGCATAGAGTGTTGAAATATTAGTAAATAAAATTATTTATATTTTGTAATTAAAATTAGTGTACATTAAATAATATGTCCACACCCTGAATATATAATATGATGCGGTGATGTGTTCATACTAGAAATTCAAGCTCTCAAAAAATAAAAATAAAGATACCATAAATCTTTATAAATAGTAATTAGATTTCATATATATATATATATATATATATTAAAATAAATCTCAAGTAAAAAATAATATTAAAAATTAACCCTAAAAAATAGCTCAATCGATCAGGTCTTGAATGTGTTTTATTTTTAATGATTATATTATTAAATATTTATTTAATCATTAATTTTAAAACTTGTAACATAATGAGAGATGCAAAAATAATTAAAAAAGATAAATTAAAAATTGATATTTTGAAGCTGTCCCTGTCTTGCAAATGTGCTCCTGTTATCATTCATTGCTGGATCCATCTACTAATGAAAAAGAAGGTAGATCTCAACCACCTTTTTCAAGGCCCCGCTGCCAACCCATATATCCTATCAATCCCCTAAATAAAATAAATAAATAATAATAGATATAGATTATTGTGAATGGTAATAATATAATGTGCATATAATTTTATTTCTAGATCTTGAGAGTATTTTAAACTTTTCCATGGTCTGGTCGATATTATCTAATTTGTTTAGGGATATTTGAGTTTTATACAGTTTTTTTGCATTTATTAACAAAGAACCTAAAAAATATCGTTGTTTCACTGTAGATGCACTGTAGCTCCAAACCCGTGCGCACTGTTCACTAAGAACCTAAAAGAGATCATTGTTTCACTGTAGATGCACTGTAGCTCCAGACACGTGCGCACTATTCACTCGCAATTTGCTTCCGTGCATCGCGCGAGTTCGTCCGCCTTTTTTTTTTTCTCTTTTGTGAAAGTGGAATAACGTTTTTGTCCCTCGAAAAGGACAAAAAACGGTTCTACGCTGGAGGGGTGCGGAGGTAATTGCGCGCGTGCAGACCGGTCTGGTTCGGTCCGGTCCGGTCCGCCGCACTTTTGTTTATTTTAATATTTTTTGAAAATGGCCAAATACAGATATAGCCCCGAATAAGACAAAATTTATGAATTGGGCACAGGGGTAACCCGGTAATTGACCCACATTTTTTAATTTTTTTTTAAAATACTGTCGGCGCGTGTAGGGCACGCGACCGACAGTATTCCGCCTCACGCCCTGTTAAGGTGGAGCGTGCGGCGTCTTCAGGTGGCCAGAAATGGTCTCCCGGAGTCTCTGTCGATGCGCCTTCGCGTGGTCTTCCACCCGGTGCGGCGCGTTTCATCACCCGGTGTCCGTGTATGCGGCGGTGGCCGGTTAAAGCCGTTGTTCCGTTTCTCTCTCTCCTGCACGCAAAAGTACAGGAGAGGCCCCCAGGTTTTTTTCCTTTTTCACTTCGGTCCCTGCACTTTTAATTTGTTGTATGGTACAGAAGAGGCCCCCAGTTTTCACTTTGCATTTCGGTCCCTTCCCTTTTAATTGAGTCCTTTGATTGAAATTAATTAAATGTTAATGTTTCACTTCGGTCCTCCTTCTTTTAATTTCCGGATTGGGTTTAAAAACCTTGATAAATTTGGTACGGAGGTTGTGATATTTTCAATTTCATCCTTTGATTAAAATTGATAATATATTTTATTTTCATTTTGACCCTTATACTTTTAATCTTTGATTTTAATCCCTATATTTTTTTATATTTTTAGAATAGTCTCTGTTTTTGTCAATGTATATATAAATATGCCCTTAGCTTTGGTTTTTAATTTTATTTTGTGTTTATAATCATTTGAAAATTAATATTTTTGTTTTTTTCTACCTTTGCTCTTGAATATTTTTCACTAGATCATTTTTGTTTCTATTTTATTTTTTTGTTTGATCTTTTGTTAAAGTTTCTAGGATTTTTTTAGTCTTCCATTTATTTTTGTTTCTTTCATTATTAACATAATAATAATAATAATCATGATGATGATGATGATGATGATGATGATGATGATGATGATAATAATAATAATAATAATAATAATAATAATAATAATAATAATAATAATAATAATAATAATAATAATAATAATAATAATTTAATTATTTTTCTTGCTTTCTCTTATGTTAATGTTTTTTAGTTAATAATAATAATGATAAGAATTTTATTGTTTTTCTTGTTTACTCTTTTGTTAATGTTTTTTAGTTTTTTCTTCTCGGGATAATTTTAGAATTTTAATTTTGTTGACAGTAATAGCAATGATAAATTTTTTTCTATTTAAGTTTTTTTGTTTGATCTTTTCTTAAAGTTCTTAAGATTTTTTTAGTCTTTCATTTAGTTTTGTTTCTTTCATTATTAACACAATGATAATAATAATAATAATAATAATAATAATAATAATAATAATAATAATAATAATAATAATAATAATAATAATAATAATAATAATAATAATAATAATAATAAAAATAATAATAATAATAATAATAATTTAATTGTTTCTCTTGCTTACTCTTTGGTTAATGTTTTTGAGTGTTTTTTTTTTCCAGATAATTTGATAATTTCTATTATTTTAATAGTAATAGCAATGATACTTTTATATTTTAAAACTTTGATGTTGCTATTGTTATAATAGGGTGTGTTGATCTATTTTATTATATTAAATTTTGCAAATATAAATATTATATTTTAGTTTTGATCCAGCAAATCCTATAAAAATTGTTTGCTCAGCCCGCAACGTAGAATTTTATTTTTGTTTTATCATCTATTATATTTTTTTTATTTTCTCTTTCTTTTAGTTTTTTATTGGTTTTTTTTTTATTTTCAAGTTAGATGAATTTTTTTTTACCTGATAATTTTGATTTTATTTTTTTGTTTGATCTTTTGTTCAAGTTATTAGGATTTTTTTAGTCTTTCATTTATTTCTGTTTTTTTCATTATTAACACAATAATAATAATAATAATAATAATAATAATAATAATAATAATAATAATAATAATAATAATAATAATAATAATAATAAATTTAATTATTTTTCTTGCTAACTCTTTTGTTAATGTTTTTAGTATTTTTTCTCTTAGGATAATTTGATAATTTTAATTGTTTTGGCAGTAATAGCAATGATAATTTTAGATGTTAACACTTCGATGTTGCTATTTTTATAATAGGGTATGGTAATCTATTTTATTATATTAAATTTTGCATATATAGATATTATATTCTAATTGTGGACCAACAAATCCTATTAATTTCTTTAATCCCAACAATCATAAAAATTGTTGCTAAGCTTGCAACGTAGTGCGGTCAATTTTATTATTTTTCAAATCAAATAATTTTTTTTTCGAGTAATAATTTTTATTTTTGTTTTATCATTTATTTTATTTTTTTATTTCCTCTTTTGTTAATGTTTTTAGGCTTCTTTTAGTCTTTGTTTTAATTTTGTTTTTTTTTAACGCAATAATAATATTAATATTAAGAATAATAATAATAATTTTAGTTTTTGTTCTTACTTGCTTTTTTTAAATTTTTTCCTGTTTTTTCTCGAAGTAGTTTAATAATTTTTATTGTTTTGACAGTAATAGTGATAATAATTTTAGAAGTTAACACTTCGAAGTGAACAGTGTAATAACCGTTGTGTCATTCGAAAAAGACATAAAACACGCCTGTGAGGAGGGGGCGTTCCGGTAATTCACCAATATTTTATTATTTTTTTCGGCGGGTTACTGTTGGCACGTCATCTGACGCGCCGTTCGTTTCCGCGCTCACGCGTGTTTTGGACGGCGCGTGCGCCTGACTCCGGCGTCCAAAAATACCCAACCGGCGTCTAGAATGATTTTCATGCATGTTCTCTTCCACCTGGAACGACGCGTGTGACACTATGGTGTCCAAAGACGTGTCAATGGTCGTTTGAATTTCCCCCCTTAATTTCTCTCTCCTGCCTGCGCCAACTGACGTTAGCGAAGCTGTTTTTTGCCAAATTTCATTTCAGTCCCTGAACGTTGTAATTTGTTTTTTCTGGCCCTTATTGCTATTATATAGGTTTTGATTTGTTTGAATTTCGCCGTTCAATTGAAATTGATTATATATTGGAGTTTCAATTAGGTCCTCATGCTTTTAAATTTGCGGATTGGGCTGGAATTACGAAGATTTTTGGTATTAAAGTTTCCATTGATTTCAATTTCATCCTTCCATGCAAATTTATTATAAATCCTTAATATTTTTAGTATCAAAGTTTGATTTCTTTCAATTTTATCCTTATATGCAAGTTAATTATGGATTTCATTTTTATTTCGGTCCCAATTCTTTTAATTTCCGGTTTTGTTTTAAATTATTGAATTTCAATGTTTTAATTTACTTCAATTTTGTCCTTTAAATTAAATATATTATTTAAAGTATATCAAATTAATTATATATTTATATATTTATGTCAAATTAAAATATGTGAAACTAATGATATGCTTTAAGATTTATTGAATATTATCGTCTAAAAATATTAATAGAGAGAAAAAAATGACTTAGGATTGTCCTTTTAATTAAATATATTATTGATGGTATGTCAAATTAATTATATATTAGTATATTTATGTCAAATTAAAGTATGTTAAACTGATTATATGTTTGAATATTTATTGAATATTATCACCTAAAAATATATACAGAGCAAAAAAAAAAGAGCAAGGATTTTTTGAAAGAAAAAATTAATATCAGTATTCTTAAATACATTTAATATAGTAATATGATGAATAAATCTTATAAAATAAAAATAATATTGGCTCCAAATTTTAATTTTTTGCTCTTTTGTTCAAGTTTATTTCTTGAAAAAAAATTACAGTATTTTGATTTTTAATATTGCATATCTAATATTACTGGGGAAAAAATACAACTCAAAAATGTAAGTTTATTTATGAAAAAAAAATTACAATATTTTTATTTATAATGTGTCGGATCTAATATTACTAGGGAAAAAATGCAACTCATAAAAAAAATATTACCTGCATTATCTGCGATTAAAAAATATAATAACTAATTTCCATTTCAATTATACAGATTTTATCAATTATAATTTTACTAATTAAATATTAAAATAAAAAATACAATACATATAAAAACAATTAATTTTCTACATAGATAAAAACCCCCGGCACATCTCGCGGGCATATGGCTCGTTCATTCTATTACAAGTGCAATGTCTGGCTCTGGCCCACGCCACGGGTGGACCTCCCAGAAAAAAAAAATTACATATCAACTTGTTTGTTTTAGAATTTCAAGAAATTTTTTTTTCAAAATAAAATGATATTATAATTACATTTAAAAGAAAAAAACGAAAAACAAGTACTAAGCCAGTTAATTTATTTTTAAAGAAAACAAATAAAAATTGAAAAGTTTTGAAGAACGGTCAAATGAATTTTAAATTAAGATATAAAATGGGCAGGAATTCGTTTAGGGAAAATATTGTCTGTCGTTATTTATGAAAGAGGCTGAAATTGGTGGGGGATTGAAATTGTAAGGTTATTTGCCGGGTTTGGATGATTTTTTTTGTTTTATTATTAATATAATTGTTTGAATCAATTTATATATATCTTCACTAATTTTATAAATCTTGAATTTAATAACCATATAAATTTTAAATAATTATCATATTAGTAATTATAGGTCACAAATCCGAGACAACAAAAAAACAAACTCCACGTGAATGATTTTGATAGCTTTACAAAATACCAAGGATTCACGTGTGGTATTATAGGTGGTTATTATTTAAAATATTTTTATTTTAAAATAATATTTTTCATTTCTTATTTTCGATAGTATAAATTAAAAAAATCTCAAAATCTCAAAAAAAAAAAAACAAAAAAAAAATTATTTTGTTTTCAAATATATTTTTAAAAGAAGAAACAATGAGCTATTCATAGTCGACATTTGACCGCATGCATTAGAGCGCTAAACATCATTGTTGACTCAGCGCCCCCCATCAAGTCTCAACTGTTAACTGTCTCCCCCCTCTTCCCTTTTTTTTAATCTCCGAAGCTCACTGTTTTGTAACACTGATAGTGATAGAGATACAGGGAGAGGTGCTGTCTCATTGTGAATAATGGATTCGTCGACGGCGTCAACGACGGAAAAATCGAAGGCGAAGATAGTGGCTTCGAAATCATCGGGCATTCAATCAAGTCGAGGGTTTAGATTATCGGGCATCCGAATAAACAAAGAGGATTTGAATAGGAAACTGTCGGTCCCTAAATATCTGCGTCACGCAATTCGAGATTCAATCAAGTCAAAGGATGTTAGTGCCGCTGTTGACCGTTGTCGAGAAGGAAATAATGGTGGTAGTGAGGCGGCACCGGAGGGGCCTATGGTGGTGTTTGTGAATTCCAAAAGCGGTGGTAGGCATGGGCCTCAACTTAAAGAGAGGCTTCAACAATTAATGGGAGAGGAGCAGGTTCTGCATTGATTTTTGTTTTACCCGCTTCTTTTCCTCAGTGTGCTGTTTTCTGTGGTCTTTTGTGTTTTTTTTTTTTTTTTTTTTTTTTTTTTTGTGGAGTACAAGATTATCTTAAGAATGGATAGTTAAAAACTAAAAACTTATAGTTATAATGGACTTTTGTTTTTTGTTATAATAATTGTAGTTTTATTTCGGAAAGTTTTCTTGTTAATGGGGCAGTAAAGGATCAGCTTAAACTTGGGTTTATGCCAAGCTGAATATAAACTAAAGAAAGACTGGATAATCAATTATTAGCAGGCTGCTTTACTAGTTTTTGTTAATATGGTCATACAGAGTTAGCGTTTTGAATAAGAAATGATTTCTTGTGCAGGTTTTTGACCTAAGCGATGTGAAGCCCGATGAATTTGTCAACTATGGTTTGGTTTGCTTAGAGAAGTTGGCTGGCCTCGGTGATTATTGTGCCAAAGAGACTCGTGACAAGTTGAGAATTATGGTATGTTTTCCATGGTATTTTGTCATAAATGCACCTTTTCTTGATCGGTACATAAATGATCGTGTTGATGATGCCATTCATTGTACGTGTACACTTTGAATATTTTTTGGATTATTGGACAGGTTGCGGGAGGTGATGGTACGGTTGGTTGGGTGTTAGGAAGTCTCGCAGAACTTCATACACAGGGTAGGGAGCCAGTTCCTCCAGTGGCAGTCCTTCCTCTTGGTACTGGAAATGACCTGTCAAGGAGTTTTGGTTGGGTAAGGTTTTCCCTTACGTTAAATTTTAAGTTTGCTGACTTTAATCTTGCATTATTAAGCTGGGGTCTTGAATGATTTTTTTTCAGGGTGGTTCATTTCCTATTTTCTGGAAATCAGCAGTCAAAAGAACTCTTCTCAGGGCCATTACAGATCCAGTGTGCCATTTAGATAGGTAAGCATTCTCTTATGATGCAAGCTGCTCCAATGTTATTACGATAAAATGCATTACATTTGTTAAATTCTTCTCATTTTATCTAGAACTTTAAAATTTCTTGACAGTTGGCAATATTTTTTGCTGCTTGAAGCATTGTTCATCTTTAAAAGAAACCCTTATCCTTGTGGATTTCATAATGAAGTGACAATTATGGTCATTTTTTAACGAGTAGATATCTCCTTGTGCATTAATCTTGCAGCTGATGCTTTCCCTGACTCGCCACTGCATAGCACGTGGTTTTTGCAGATATCTTTTATTTTATCAATGTAGACATTGTGTCGTGGAATTTGTTTTTCTTCTGATTTTCTGTTTCTGTCATGCCTTTGTTTCCTTGAGGATTCCTCTTGTACACTTCATGCAACTTGCATCATCTTGTGCTCATAAATCTTGTACTTCTGAAAGAAGTCTTGTTTGGTTATGTGTGGTTTGATTATGGCATTTCGACAGCACTAGCACTTATGTTAAACATCACCTTTTTGATGATTCAGTTGGCATCTTCTAGTGTCAATGCCGAGTGGAGAAGTGGTGGATCCACCCCATTCCCTGAAACCTACAGAAGAGTGTTCTCTTGAACAGGTACTGGACCCTACTGCTTTAAATTACACTGCTACATTCACTTAGCTGCTAATATGTACTTATTTTTGCATGTTGAAGGGTAATGTCAGTGTAGATTAAGTGAAAATTTCGACAAAGTCCTTATTCAATAGGTTTTTTTTTTCCTGGTGGTGCTTATTATTACTATTATTATTATTATTATTATTAGTTTTTGGGGGAAGGGGTGGATTTTTGATGGATTGATTTTCCCTTTTTATGTATTGCAAGCTTTTTGGATTATCTGCTATTAGTCCTGTTCGTGGTTGCTATAATCTGCTTCATGCTTCCTATGCATTTCATGATATTGTCAGTTTTATGATTCAAAGACTAGGATGACCCTTGGGTGAATTAGCTCACCCTGCAGACCCTTTCTAGCTAACTGCAGACCCATGCTATATTGTCAAGAGGCACTCCAGGCGAGGCGAGGCTCCAGTGCCTTTATTAGCCCCAGGCATTGGATTTCAAAGAGGCGCTGCCCAGGCGAGCGCCTTGTGAGTTGGTGCAAGGCACTAAGGCTAGCACCTGCTTGAAGGTCTTCCTTATTTGTTGGATTTTGGTTTTTTTTAAATGACATGTTTTGACCTATTTGTCCTTTTTTTTTAATTTACCACAAGAAACAACTTAGGGCTATTTTTGTATAAACAAAGATTAGGATAAAAAAGTAAAAAAATAATAATTAAAGTGGGAGAAACAAACAATGAAGGACACTTAGAAGAGAAACACCAACCACACTTTCTTTTTTCAATAGTGGGAGTCAAAGAACAAAAATTTGTACCGTTAATACTTTAATTTTTTTCTAAATAAGTGCAATATAGTTTGAGAGATGAGTATTTCAATTATAATCATGAAATTGAGGATATGGAGGATTCAAGTGAAGAAGAGGAAAGCATGAATGTTTTTGAAGATAAATGAATAATGATGATGATATTTAATTTTGCTTTTTAATCTATTTGGCTACTTACTACTTTAAACTGTCTTATTTTGATTTAAGGCCGAAAAATATAACTTTATATGACTATGTTATGGTATTTTATATATATATATATTCATTTGTAGCATATTGCCTTGGTTTATTTAGGCGGGTGCCTAGCGCCTCAGGCATTTTATAGGTTAGATGTCTTTTAGTGTCGTTCGCCTTTGACAACACTGGAAAGGATTTATAATCACAAGCCTAATCATCTTCCATGCAACGTGAGAAATATGAACATTGATATTTGAGTTTCTGAATGCACATGACTCTTGGAAAGCATGAAATTTTATATTTGGGATCAATTAATATAATTAGAAGTAAATTTAAGTGTTGGCTTGAACCTATATTTAATGTAGATAATTTAGACCCTATCTTTTGTATGAATTAATCATACTTTCATCATGTGCTGCTTCATCTACGGCCATAATGTTTTCTTGTCAATATACTTTTTGAATTTCTGTTCCTGTCTCATCTGTAAACGATTAAACCGATCCCTCCTCCATTCCCACCCACATGCATACACAGATAAAGGGGCAGGGATCCATGGATGTAGCAAACCACGTGCATGTCTTGGGGCATTTTCCAATATGTTGATTTATAGATCTCATTTCATTGTAAATTGAAAATCAGTTACTTTGATAGTTTAATCCTGTGATGTTTTTATGCTGATATATTGGTACAAATCTGGTAGCTGACCGGTTGTAACTTTCTTTTGAGTGCAGGGTTTAACAATTGAGGGGGAGTTGCCTGAGAAAGCGAACTGCTACGAGGGAGTGTTTTATAATTACTTCAGTGTAGGTATGTCAACATGTTCTAGAATGGCCATTAAAATTATGCACATATGGTCTTAACTTGGTTTTAGAGATTTATAATGTTGTTTGAGTTCAACTTTTTGTCTTGATTGAGTGTTTCAACTGTGAACTTAAACAAGAACATTTCATTACAAACATTCTGTTACTTTGTTTCACTGTGCTCATTTGTCCATAATGATTCCATGTGTTTTCTGCTAAGAATTGAGCTACTTGAAAGTTGAAAATTGTTTTTTTTACTGAGAAATGATATTTTTTTCTTTGTTTGTTTTGTTCTCTTTTGTAATTTCTCATTCCATTGGTTCTTCTGGATTGATTCTTTCATTTGCTTCCTTTTGTGCCCATTGGTTCTTCAGCATGTTATCTCATTGGTTTTTACTTTAAAGTTGTTTGTTCAATTGACAGAAGGCTTAACACAACGATTAACACCTCATCTAAACTAAGTGGTGCATGTTGAACCCAATTTCACTAATTAACTCAAACAAGAATTCTATGGCATTTAAGAAAGAAAGATGTACAACTCATTTTTGAAGACTTGCTTAATAACATTAAAAAATTTGTTCCAAATTACAACCTTGCAGATTTTAGCTTATGATGAATATTTGTATCCTGTTTTACTCTTTAGGTTCCATCCAAGTTTATTGTTTATTTTCACAGGAATGGATGCTCAGGTTGCCTATGGCTTCCATCACCTACGCAATGAAAAACCTTACCTAGCACAAGGTCCTATTTCAAACAAGGTTAGGCCTAATCTTTGTATTTCTTTATATATGAATTTGTATATTTTAATTCCCTTGGAAATACACCATAAACTGGACTCTTAGTAGGATTGATGGGAGCTTAGTTCTTAACAAGGGGCATAATAGAAAAGCTGAAAAAATAAATAATAGAATTCTTTGATTGTACTTGTATTTCGGGACAAACCAAATTGAAAACCGTGACAATTTGCTGGTTAGAGGGAATATTAAATTAGGATGATAGTTGGAAAAAGCAATATATCATTTTTGTATGTTGCTAAAGCTCTGTTCTCAAGACATTGATACCATACTGTAAAATTGCTGGTACAGAACTATTATTTTGAAACTGCAAAATATTAAAAAACTTGAGAAGAAAGTAAATATCAAAGTCAAATAATATCACTCTAAATCTATTTATTTATTTATTTATTCTGAACACCTTATACTCTTGAATTTTGGCTCTCTGAATTTGGTAATTTGTAATCGAGACAGATGTGTCAAATCTTTAAGAAATAAAGATTCAGCAGCAGCATAAAGGTTGTATGTTTCATTCTTTTGTTGAACTTCACAGAAGCTGTAGTAAGGTCATCTAGTTTTGTTGTTTATTTAGCAGTTCATGTTGTCATCTTTATTTTGCAAGATCTGTTATATGTAGCACAAAAACTCTCACGAGTTCATGATGGAGAATGAAGAAAGGCCTCTAGGATAGTACTTGGTTGCTTAGTTTATATGACTATTCAAGGTTTATTCGTTTTTCGGAGCTTTGTTCTTTTTTTATTTGGTGTCTAAAGTAGCTCTATTAGGAGTTAGAAGTTGAAGCACTACACCAATAATATAGCTGAGTCAGAAAGGGCGCGTAACCTTTCCCATTATTCCTTTGTGTTAGTGAAACAAATGACAGCATGTTGATGAGCACAATTTTACCTGGCATCGTGTTTTCTTGAACTGTTAAATCATAGTCAAGGATTCAATTGTTTGTGGTAACATTGATACCATACTGTGTTTGATCTGTTGTTGCAGTTGATCTACTCTGGATACTCTTGCACTCAGGGTTGGTTTGTCACACCTTGCATAAGTGATCCAAGTTTGAGGTTAGATATATGTGAAACTAAAATTGGTTTTATAGAATTTGATTTGAACGTCTTTTGTTTGTCTTTGCTGTTTTAATACTCGGTGACTAGGGTACTTTTTTGGATCCATTGCTTATTGTAGTGTAGAAGTTCTTGGCTTGCAACCTCAAAGGTGCAAGTTTTAGTCTTGAGAGTTCTGAACGGTAGGATTGTCTCCAAATTCTAACACCCAGAATTCCACTTGGATGGGACTACAACTGTGCAATTACCTATTAACTGGCATTATGATTCCATTTGTTGTGGTGATGGATTTGTTTTTGTTTAATCTCTATAAATTACTTTTTTGTTTATTAACTTGAGGATATTCAGAATTACTTTTTCTTCACTAGAAAATGTTCTTTTGCAACATTTAACTGCTGTTTCTAAGTCTCGTACAATCCTAACCTTACCAGTAATTCTCCTTCTATTGTTAAATTTGTGCATTTATTATATGTAACCACTTGTCGTCACCTCACTGCAGTTTCCCTGGAAATTTGTGTCAGAATTTTAATCGTAGTTGCTGATATGGCTATTGTTTGGATATTTGAAACCGTTTCTTCTTCTTATGATTGTTTTATCAAATATTTTCAACTGTATCTAAGTTTTCTTTATTAGTTATTCATTTTCTCTGGAATTTTCTTTTTGCACTGTTCATGTTCACTACAGTATTCCATGACAATATATTCCTTGATTTATATACTGGCATAACATTTATTGGCTGTAGGGGACTCGAGAATATCCTCAGGATGCATGTTAGAAAAGTTAATTGCTCAGAATGGGAGCAGATACCAGTTCCTAAAAGGTAGAGTGATTGATGTCATTTCTGTTGAGATACTTTAATGATTTAAGTAACAAGATGCTTCTGAGCGCTACCTTTTCTGTATTAGCCACCCATAACTGTATTTATTTTCATAAACGCATGAAAGTTTTTTGTCTGACCCAAATATTTCTTATGTTTCTTTTGCTAGAGATATTTATGTTGCTATTTTTTTCATAATTAATTTATACCTGTACGTTCTTTCTCCTAGTGTAAGAGCGATTGTTGCTTTAAATCTTCACAATTACGGGAGTGGAAGAAATCCATGGGGTAATCCTAAACGAAAGTATTTGGAAAAGGTACCACACATCTGTCCTGCGAGTCTATTTTTCACACTTATTAAATTTGTTCTGTTGAGTTCTTTACATTCTATTTACAGCCTGAAACTGCTGTATCTCTCCCATGTGATAGCTGTGTTTCTTTGGCTTTGGTTGTGTATGGTACAAGGTTAGAAAATGGTGATAATAATTACAACAGTAATTTTTACATGAGTAATTCTTAAGGCTGCGGACGTGGGTGTAAAAGTTTGTAATCAACATCGTTTGCCAAGAGGTAAGAAAAACTAATGTATTAATGGGGCTGGTTAGAATTAAATATTAAAGAATGTATATCAGAGGATTCCACACGAAAATTAGAATAAATAGGTTACAAATTTGAGGGGGGGTGGGGGGCAAGAAGAGAGGAATAAATAGTCCCGCCCTCCCCCTTGAAAATCTTTTCCCTAATTTACCCCCTTATTTGCACCATGTGAGAAGTAATCTATAACCCCTTAATAATTCCTCTCTAGTTGCTTACAACAAAGAACTATAATCATTTATATAAACTGAAACTTATTTACCCTTGTAATATTTAACCCCATTACTCCAAACCAAACATAACCTTGAGGTAAATTGAAACTTATTCTCATGCTTGGTTAAATTATGCTTCCTTATTTTTCTGATTCCTAAGAAAGATTTATCATTTATATAAATTTCGTTGTTTCTATTTCAGAAAGGTTTTGTTGAGGCCCATGTTGATGATGGTCTCCTAGAGATTTTTGGCTTAAAGCATGGATGGCATGCATCATTCGTCATGGTTGAACTCATCTCCGCCAAACACATAGCCCAGGTACTGGTCTTTCTGAGACTTTAAAAATGTTTTAAATTATAAGTTTTTCATGGTAATTCCTTGCATATCAAAAACTAAAAATCATTTTTGGGACGTAAGGAGGATAACATTATGTTGCTTTGGAGCTTCATAGTATATGATCCTTGGATCTTTCTTTTGCGTATTTGATCTGGCAGTTGGATCTTATCAAAGAAATTTGTACACCATCATAAACTCTTAAGAAAGTGTGTGAGCAGTAATCCATGTATGCTGGGCATTACTTTTGTATGAAGTGTATTGTTATACAATATTTTGATGGATGGAATTTATAATTTGGTTAAATATATTTTTCAACTATAATTTAATGTTAGAAGCAGTTTTATCCAAATCCAAACATCCACATCTTAATCCTAGTTCACAGTGGATAATTAGGTATATTGAAGCTGTTAAATGCCGAATGAATGGAAAGAGGACCAAGGCTGGCATTGTGTTGACTTTTGACGGTTTGACCCCATTTTCTCGAAGTAATGCTTTTTTGTTCACAAGTTTTATTGGATCTTTCAGGCTGCAGCGATACGATTTGAAGTAAGGAGTGGAGAAGGGAAAGATACATATATGCAGATGGATGGCGAACCTTGGAAGCAGCCCATGAGCAAGGAATACTCATCAATTGTGGAAATTAAGAGGGTGCCTTTTCAATCTCTCATGGTTAATGGAGAATGATAATAGGCAACTGGGTTGCTTTGGTTTAGGTTTGTATACTTAAAAAGCTCGCATTTCATCAGGGTTGAAGTCACTGGCAAGCGTGGTGTAAATTTGTGCTTTAATTTATGGATAATAGTGCCAGTACATTTTCTGAAAATTTGCATGCCATTGGAAGCCCAGCAACAACATCTAAACCATCAAGTTGTTCAGCAACTCAGTTAAATTCTACTTGAAATTATTTGCTTCCATCTAACATGCTTGTGATAGGGCTACAGCTTGACGTGCAGGAAAATGTTGTGTTTGACCTCCAGAGGTATGTAAGGTTTTGTAAACCAGTAAATTGATTATCCAGCACACTGGTGGATGCTGTTTGTATTTCATTATATAGAGAAGATTTACAGTAAACAAGTAAATGCTATAATCTATAAAAGGAATGAAATCTGTACATTCTATAATAATATCAAGCCGTTACACCATTGATGGTGATTGCCTGATCTTCGTGTCCTTGATCTTCTCCTATGGGATTTACATCCTTGATTCTCTCATTTGCTGTATGTGAGCTGGTGTTACTGCTAACACCCCCCCGCAAGCTGAGCGTGGTAGGGAACACGTGAAGCTTGGACCGAAAGAGTTTGAATGAAGAGACTGACAGACTTTTAGTGAAGACATCAGCAATTTGCAGAGTGGATGGCACATGTTGAATTTGTAGAGAGCCATTGGTCACAAGTTCACGGACAAAGTGAATGTCAATGTCGATATGTCTAGACCTCTTTTGAGAATGGCACTAGTGTTGTCACAGAGGAGAGTGGGACTTGATGGAAGCTGAATGTGCAAGTCTTTGAGGAGGTTTAATAGCCATTTAACCTCAGCTGCAGTGAGAGCCACTGCTCTATATTCCGATTCAGCAGAGGATCGAGAGACAGTGGGCTGCTTATTTGAGGTCCATGAGACTAGATTGTCACCAAGGAAGATGGCATAACCTGAGGTTGAACGGCTGGTGTCAAGGCATCCAGCCCAGTCTGCATCAGAGAATGCTGAGACATTGAAGTTGGTGGAAGGGCTGATAAGAAGACCAAGATGCAGAGTGCCTTTTACATATCTAAGAATTCGTTTCACTGCTTGGAAATGATGTGTTTTGGGTGCGTGCATAAATTGACAAACCGAGTTGACAGCATGCGTGATGTCTGGCCTGGTGATGGTCAGATACTGAAGTGCACCCACCAATGACCGATAGGTAGTAACGGATGGAAATGAAGTTCCTGCAGCTGATAGATGTTGGGAGACTATCATAGGAGTGCCAACTGGTTTTGATGCAAGGAGTTCAGCTCGAGCAAGAAGATCTGTAGCATACTTCACTTGACTTAAGTATACACCATTGGATGAATGAGTTACTTCAAGTCCCAGAAGTAGTGGAGGGAGCCGAGGTCTTTCATGGAGAATTCTGAATTGAGTTGCTTAATGAGCTTGTCCACGAGAGCTGCAGCGCTACCTGTTATTATGATGTCATCGACATAGAGTAACAAATAGATCATTCCATGTGTGTTAGAATATACAAATAGGCTGGGATCAGACATGCTGCAAGTAAAGCCAACAGTGAATAGAAAATTGCTGAATCTGTGAAACCATGCTCTCGGGGCTTGCTTAAGGCCATAAAGTGCCTTGTGAAGATGACAAACATGATTTGGAAAGGAAGGATTAACATATCCTGGTGGTTGTTCCATGTATACGGTTTCTTGTAAGACCCCGTGTAGGAAAGCATTTTTAACGTCAAGTTGACGTAGATGCTAGCCGCGAGAAATTGCAATTGAGAGTACAATACGCACTGTGGAAGCTCGAACCACTTGGCTGAATGTGTCATTGAAATCAAGGCCATAGTGTTGGTGTATCCTTTGGCAACAAGGCGTGCCTTCAGCCTGTCAATTGAACCATTTGGATGGTATTTTGTGCGAAAGATCCATTTAGAACCAACAACATTGATGTCAGGTGGTCTGGGAACTAAGCTCCATGTGCGATTGAGTTGAAGTGCCTTGATTTCATCATCCATGGCAGCAAGCCAATCTGGAGATTTGGCAGCACTCTTAAAGCCCTTTGGTGTTGTGCTGGCTAACAGAGAAGACAACAGTGGTGACGAGGGCAGCTGACATACATAGCTGTATTGTTTTGGCTTAGAAATGTCTGCCTTTCCACGAGTTATCATAGGATGCACATTCTGAATAGGTGCTGGTGAAGGTGGAATTTCTGCAGATGGTGGTGACTGGATGTCAGGAGCTGCTGCTTCATCAATAGCAAGGGCTGGTGGCAGTGAAGGCAAATTTTCCAAGGGTGACGACAAATCACATGATTTACACGGCAAGGATGTTGTGTTGGATGGCAAATGTTGAGATGGAGAGCCTGTAGAACAATTTTCACTAGATACACTGGATGTGAGCATAGCAAGATCATTAAATGCAATATAATCAGAGAGAGAAGCTGTGGATTTCATGTTGGATGAGGAAAATGGGAATACAGTTTCATCAAATCTTGCATGTTGTGTAATGAATATTCTATGAGATACAGGATCAAGACATCTAAAACCTTTGTAAAAAGAGTGATATCCAAGAAAAATGCATGGAAGACTTTTCGGCTCAAACTTGTGTTTGTTGTAATCCCGTAAGGCTGGGAAGCAGAGGAAACCAAAAATTCAAAAAATGGAGTAAACAGGGATCTTACCATACAGAATTTCGAAAGGGGATATCCCTTTTAAGACGAGTGTGGGCAAGCGGTTGATGATGAAGACTGCTGCACTGAAGGCTTCAACCCAAAAATGGAGAGGGACATTGGCATGAAAAAGCATTGTGAGACCAGTTTCGGTGATGTGTCTGTGTTTTCTTTCTGCTCTTCCATTTTGAGCTGGTGTGTATGGGCAGGACAATTGGTGATGGATTCCACATTTAATGAAATGAGATTGTAATTGATTGCTTATGAATTCTCCTCCACCGTCACTTTGAAAGGTTTTGATAGTTGTAGAAAACTGATTTTCAACCAGGGACTGAAATTTGATAAAGGTTTGGTAAAATTCATGTTTGTATTTTAATGGATAGAACCATGTAAATCGAGAATGATCATCAATAAAAATGGCATAGTATCTATATCCAGTGGTGGATTTTATGGGTGCAGGACCCTATAAGTCACAATGAATTAAACCGAGAATGGTTGAAGATCGACTATCACTTGGTGGCAGTGCATGTTTATGGATTTTGGCCTTTTGGCAGCTGATGCACAGAGAGGGATTGGGTAGGATTGAAGTGAGAGACAATGAATGCTGTTTATTAAGGATCAAAATTATTTTGTGGGAAACATGTCCCAAACGTGCATGCCAAATTTCAAAAGAATTACAAAGACTTGATTTGGTAACCATAGTAGCAAAAACTTGATTTCCACACTTCAGTATGTAGAGTCCATCAACTAGTTTACCGCTTGCCACCACCTGTCGAGTGTGTCGATTCTGTATGATAAAATCATTGTTAGTGAAGGACACAGACAAAGGATAATCTTTTGTAAGTTTGCTGACAGAGAGCAGATTTTTGGTTAAATCCAGGACAACAAGAACATCATTAAGTTTAAGAGTGGGAGTAGGAGAACAAGAACCAATATGGGTAATTGGTAGAGAGGAGCCATTACCAACCACAACTGTTTCCTTACCAGTATAAGGCTCCACCTTATCTAGTTGAGAAGCATCATTGGACATATGAGCAGATGCTCCTGTGTCTGTGCACCAATCTGCAGATTCATTGTTGATATCACAGTTTGCAAAGGCTTCAACAATGTTGGCATCATTCTTGACATATCTGCGTTTGCAGTCTGTAGCGTAGTGTCCTTCTTCACGACAGATTTGGCATCGTGGGGGACGCCTGAACTGCTGCTTGTTGCGATTTTGGCCCTTGTATGGTGCTCCTTTGTATTTGTGGGTGGAATTTTGAAAATTCCCATTTTTGTTGGTTGGTGCAGGAGAAAAATTTGCCACATATGCAGGAACATTTGTGTTATGCTCAAGGGATTTTGAAAAAAGATCGAAGCTTTCAGCCTTGTGAACAATATCTTTGAAACTTGGAACAGGGGTCAAAGATAATTGAGTGATAGAGAAGGTTGAAAATTCATGGCCTAAACCACGTAGATACCAGTGTACCTTGTCAATGTCTTCAACTGGTCGTCCCATTGCTGCCAATTGATCACAATGGGCTTTGAATATGCGTGAGTATTCAGCAATACTTTTAGATCCACGCTTCATAAGATGAAGTTCATCTTTAATTTGGAGTTCCCTGGCCTTGGATTTCAGGCTGAAAGTGGTTTCAAGAGAGTTCCAGACTTCTCTTGATGTAGTAATTCCGATGGTGACTGACAATGCTTCTTCAGTGAGAGAGGATAGAAGCAGGCTCATTACAAGTTGATCAACTTGTTTCCAGGAATTATGAGCTGTAGGGTCAGTTGTAGCAGAGGGCATTGGTGTTGAACCATCAACATAGCCATACAATTTCTGGCATTGCAGTAGTGGAATCACTTGACTGCGCCAAAGAAGAAAATTGGTGGAAGATAATTTGACAATGATCATGTGGACCATTGTGTTGAAAGAAAGAGTAGTGGAAGTGTTTTCTGAGGCCATAGGATCAAATGATGTTAATCGTATAGCTCTGATACCATGTAAGGTTTTGTAAACCAGTAAATTGATTATCCAGCACACTAGTGGATGCTGTTTGTATTTCATTATATAGAGAAGATTTACAGTAAACAAGTAAATGCTATAATCTATAAAAGGAATGAAATCTGTACATTCTATAATAATATCAAGCTGTTACACCATTGATGGTGATTGCCTGATCTTCGTGTCCTTGATCTTCTCCTGTGGGATTTACATCCTTGATTCTCTCATTTGCTGTATGTGAGCTGGTGTTACTGCTAACAAGGTAGAGCCCCTGATAGGATTCCATCTAAATATAGATAAGTTGATGGCTATTGAACCGCCAATAAACTAGAACAAGGGATAGCACGTCTCTGATAAGTTATGCACAGCAACAGAAACTTCTACAGGCTTAGCCCTAGATTTACAAGGAATGATATTCAGTGCATCTACCAGGAGAGCTCTTCTACGCAGCCAATATCCTGATTGCTATAAACATCATACGACAAGGACATCATATGTTATCTTTCAATCAGCATTTGGTGAATGGATGGCGGTTCACCATTATTCATGTACAGTTGGTTATTGTAGGCTAAATTGAGCTGGTACTTATACCACTGTTCACTGAGGTTAGATGGCCACGATTTTGATCCCCATCAACAACTTTTGGGGGTTAATTATTACGTTTTAAAAGTATTTTTGAAAAAAATTGAATTTGAATTTTTATTTATTTTAAATTAATTTTATTTTTATTTTTAAATTATTTTCATGTGCTGATATCAAAAATAATTTTTAAAATATATTTTCAAGATTTTTCCTCCAATATATTTTCCAAGATTTTTTTTTAAATCCCATTAGTCAGGATAACCAATAATCTTATACCATCTTTGTTTAGAGTGACCCAATTCCCCACATTGAATACAAACTAGTCCCCCCATTTCTCTTATTGACCGAATTAAATTGTTTCCTTTCAGTCACGTGATATCCCACAGAGTCATTATGCATTCGGCTTGCGATCATCATAGAGCTCTCGGTACTTAAATGGGAACCTCCCATTGTTTACTTCTGTCGGTGCTCTCACCGGACACAGGCGTATGCACTTTCAATATTCAACTTTGGATCCTTTCGCAAGATCTCGGCACGGATCTGTTCAAAGATGGGGTCGAGTCCACTGAGAAAGATGTGAACCGACAACTGTTCTGGCTTGGGATAGAGTCTGATAGACAATCTCGTGGAAGATGACCTCCAATTCATTGTAGTCAGTGGATAAAGGACAACCATTCTACTTAGTAGTGAAAGATTTTTGATTTAATTAAAAAATACAAGTCTCATCGGTTATGTCATAGAAGGTTTTGGACACGACCTCCCAGATCTCTTTGGTTCTGGGAAGGCGAATGAACCGCTGCATCAACGATGGTTTCATTGAATCGATGAGCCAACTTTTGACTTGATGATATTCAGTTATCCATTCCTCCAATTTCGGGTCTCCAGGTTCAGGTCTTGCTGCTTCTCTGATAAGATACCCAGCCTTGTTATGAGCAACAATTCTCATTTTCATGAGTTGTGACCACAGTGAGTAATTAGTATCATCTAGTATAATTCTAGTTGGTAGTGCAAAATTATCTTGATGAACTATGATTTGTGATGTCGTCGTTGAGATTGGTACAATGGTTGTTGTTGATGAAGTAATTGTCATTTGTGAAATACAATACGGTATTCAAAGCCAAAATATTATGAAATAGATATTGTTGCTTAATTATATATTAGCCAAACTAAATATATTATCTAATATAATAAATAGAAGAGTAATGTGTAAAAAAGTTGTTTTCTTATTTTTAATTCCTATAATCGTTGTTTCATTTGAATTTATTGACATTTACAATAAGGGTATAATATAAGAAAGATTATGATTTTTTTTCTAATACTAGTATGTGTTTTTTGTGTGTAACTTCTTAAATTTGATTCAATCACGAAATGTTATATTTTTATTATTATTTGATTAAATAAAAAAAATAGTTCTAAATAATAAAATTATTAAATACAACCAGATCCATGACTTATGTTGTTAGATCAAATATCTTAATTTAAATCTATTTCTCAACTTTTCAATTTAATTATCATTGATATGTTTTTATATTTATTAGCATAAATAACTCAATTTATTCAACAAAACACATGTTTGCGCATGCTTAACATGAGTTATCACGTGAGAGGTGATTGTGTCATTTAGTTGGAGCGTGTTGACTCATTCATGCACCGTTACATTTTTTTTTGTTACGACACGTGTAAATGACGATATAACTTATGTAAATGACGATAATGCGGTTAGTTATTAGTTAATTGTTTTATCTCTTTTTTTTTTGTCTCGCCCCGCCCCCCTCCCACACAAAAAAAATGTAAGTCTATCCTCTTTATTTTTGATATTTTAATTTTAGTTCTATCCTTTTAATTTTTGTTTTTTTTCTTCTCAATTTAGTTCTTTAATTCCAATTTATCACACACACACACACACACACACACACATAGATATACATGGTCTCTTTCTCTCTCTCTCTCTCTCTCTATATATATATATATATATATAGAGAGAGAGAGAGAGAGATCTTAGCTAAGGATGAATAAGTACCCGTTTGGCATTGAGGTTCTACCTGTGTTTCCTCCAAACACGGGTCATTCGGCGTTTGGTAAAGGGTGAACCACAATTTTTTAAACTGTGGGATCCACTAAAAAACGAGGTCAAACCTCAATTTTGAAGAAGCAGCTTGAGGCTGCTTCTCATGTCACGCACCACAATCTCTCTCTCACTAACACCATAGAAAACAAGGAGTAGAGAGAATGACCAAGCTGTGTAAATATAAGTATCCTCATCTTATAAGCATCCTTATGGACACCAGCAACAATAGAATCACCATGAGGATGCTTCCCCTCCACGCCATAAGCTCTGCCATGACCTCCTCAGCAGCAAGCCCCGATGTAAGCAGCAGCAGCGGCAGGAACAATAGTAATAGCCTTCCGACGCTCTTCCCGGCCACCACAGGCCACCATTTCCAAAGCCACCACCACAGAAAGAACCACCTCAACCTCCTCTACCTGTCAGCATCGTCCATTGAGCCTCTCGTCACCGTCAGTTGACCGCTACTGTTCACGTGAATTAATTCACGTGAACAGTCGTTGCACTGTTCATGTTTTAAGAAGACGTGAACAGTGCAGCACACCGTTTCACTCGACTAATTTAGGTACTAGACTTGGGCTGGACCTGCTCTCGGCCCAGCCTAAGTGTAATAGAGTTAGGCCTTTTGGGCCAACTTGGCTGGACGATCCATTTTGTTGGGTCAGACCCAATTCATTTTTTATAAAAAATGTATATTTAAAAAAAATATATATATATATTTAAAAAAAAATAAAAAAAGTGTAGATAGAAATCAGTCTAGTAGCCTGGGCATTGAAGTCATAATGATGCGAAACTCACCCAGTTAATGCGTTTCGGCGAGTCCAACATTAATCAAGAGCTTTGTTGTTGATGCATACCTTTTTTTGGCCGAATTCCGTTGATTAGGCCCTGAAATCATCGTTTTTGCCATTTTAAAAAGTTTCGTTTTCGCCACAACTCTTGATTTCCAGGTTCAAATCGACTTTCTATCAATTCTGACTTGCTCAGGATTTCTAGTAATTTTAATTTCCGCAATTATGTCAATTTTACTATTTTTGGCAATTTTAATAATTAGTCCCATTTTTTTGTCCAACAAGGATTAGAGTTGGGGTTTTCGCTTTAAATATGATTGTGGGCCTTTTAGCCGAGACACTGAATTATTGAATAAAATTGCAAACTTTCTTGACAGTTTCTCTTGTTTCTATAAATCCCAGAATATTATACAGAATATTGAAGTTGGTCGTATTTTTTTGTGTTTGCGTCAAAATGAATTTGGCATTGGAATTATATCTCTACAACTAGGTCGCAAATGTTGTTATTGATGATATTGTTACCAAATGTTGCTCTTCGATCAAATAACATGGGATCGCAGAAGCATTCACGTATTGATTTAGTTCGTGATGAAATTGCAAGTAGTTTGATGGGAGAATAAAAACAAATGTCTAATTTTCTTGAATTATTAATTACAATTTATTGTTATGATTATTAATCTACAATATTTAAAAACAATATATATATATATATATATATATATATATATATATATATATATATGTGTGTGTGTGTGTGTGTGTGTGTGTGTGTGTGTGTGTGTGTGTGTGTGTGTCCTTTAAAGTAATTTCATAAGTTGACAGCAATATAAAAAGTATGATAACTAAATACACAAAACTGTTTTTCATTAACCTCAAACTCAACCATAGTTTTAACCAGACACTTCAATTTCAGTTATGAACCGTAGATAAAATTATTTTTCATGATACTGTTTTTATTAAATCTTAACCATAAAAGTAACCGCAATATCAAACACACCCTAAGACTATAACGGGCAAAGGTTAAGCCATTTTTCATAAACTCTTAAAGATAGAGTACCTACTTGTGATTCACTACATAGTTTTGGGCTGATTTGTACTTATATTTGTGCTTCTCTCCCCCTCCCTCGAAAGGCCTTTTGGTTTAGGGTTTTAACGTCCCCACAATTACACTTGTCTGTGCCCCAAAAACCCTCGAGAGCTTCACAGCCATGGCGAGCACCAAAGTCCAGCGTATTATGACCCAACCCATTGTACGTCTCCTTACTTCTCATTATTATTTTTTCCTAGGTTTTTGTCATAACGTTTTTTTTTTTTTTGTTGTGAATATCTGCTGCGCCAGAACTTGATTTTCAGGTTTCTTCAAAGTGTAAGTCACTCTTTGCCTTATTTTACTGATTTTGTTTCCTGTGTCTGCTAAATCTTTGTTGTTTGCTAATGGGTTGTTGATATTTTTGCTTATTTTTTTCTTTTCTATTTTGTGGGTACAGAAAGCTCGCATTCAGATTTGGCTTTTTGAGCAGAAGGACTTGAGGATTGAAGGCCGAATTATTGTAAGTTTTGTACCGAGCAAACAAAAAGTCTATATAGTTTGATTTGTTTTATGGGATGTAATGGTGTTATGTTAGTTTGTGCGTTCTTGATTGGGGAGTAGGCTTAAGTTTGCTGTTAGAGAAAGTATTACCGAGTAGCATGGTGTTAATATCATGTTGTCTATTATTGCTCTTTGTATGGCCATTGTGGTTGTTAGCTGCTTTGGGAAGCAGAGTATCTGTATATGTGTATATCTAATTTTGTTTGAAGTTTTTGTGAATAGCTCTAGGATTGTGGTCGTCCCATGGGTGGATAATAATTTATAGGTTGCTGGATTAGAATATTGACATTCTCAACTCAGTTGTGCTTATATTATTTGGCATGCTGCATAGTCTGTGTGATCTCAATCTTAGGATTTGTGCATCTGCATAATTGATACTTCACTATCATAAAATGCTTTATTCATGCTTAGATGTTTCAAGCCACCTCACCTAGATTCTAATGATGGTATTATCTACTCCCTCCTGTCATTTTACTTTAAGAATCTACACAACCATCAAAAAAGAGGATAAAAGATTGACAATCTAATCAGAGTCAACATTATGGCTTCATCTTTCATTTTGTCATAATAGAACTCCTCTTTCTTCCGGCTGCAGTGCTTTTGAATAACTTTGTATTGCTATAGCTTTCCTTAAATTATTGAAGTCTAGTTTTCTGTGCTGTGCTAGTCTTTCCTTCAAATAAACCTTTTGTAACTAATTTTTCAAGAAGATAGGATCAAAAGAATTCATTAGAGAATAGATCTGATGATTCTCCTTGCAAATTCATCCTTTTCAGAGGATTAGCTTCAACAAATAAAGGAATGTTATAAGAGACCGGGTTATGTCACGTCTTAACCCAAGCAATCACTCACATATGATAAAGGAAGAGGAAGATAGGATATAGTTATAAATGAATATGTCAATGGAAATGGAACAGGAACAACAAAAAGGAAAGAAAACAAAATGCAATATTATATTCAACCATGTATTTCGAAAATACAAGCCAAACAAACCTTGTTTATATTGTCCCTAGGTCTAAGCCCTAATCCTTAAAAGAGGAAAAAATCCTAAGAAATAATTATAGTTAATATAGTGATTCTTAAACTGAATAGAAAATAAAATTATAAAGACAATTTTAATTTCCAAGATTGGAAAAAAACTCTTTTGAACTCAAATTGTCCATGAAAACATCCAACTTATTGTTCTTTGATCATAACCTCCTTAGCAAAAAACCATCCTCTATCATGAAACTGTCCAACAAAATGCTCTTCAAGAAAAAACTTTTCCATTAAAACCATCCTTTACCATGAATATGTCTATTACGATCTCTAATTACAGTGATTCAATAAAACATAACAAAAATCACTAGGAATCATTGAACTCTGAGACAAATTAACACAGTTGAGAAGTGAATGGTAACAAAGTTTGTTACAATTTAAAATCCTTAAAAGACTTGAGCAATTTGTTGCAAGTCAAAACTCTCACCCACGAGGTTTGTTACACGTCAAAACCCTTAAAGACCAAGCAAACCCATAATTATAGGGAGACCGAATATTTAATTTTATTCATATGTCTACTGAAGCCAAACAACCTTTTTTATACTATCTCTAGATTTAAACCCCAATCCTTAAAGAGGAAAAAATTTCAAGAAATAATTATAATTGATAACAAGAAAAATAAAATGATAAAGACTATTCAATTATCTAAAATTGCTCTTGGATTAGTTTTCCTGGGTTGGAAAGACCTTGTCATCGAGTTCAAATTGGCCATGAAAACATTCAACATATTGTTCTTTGAGCAGAATCTCCCTTTCATAAATTGTCTTCCATCTTGAAAACATCCATCAGAATGTTCTTGAAGCAGAACATACTTTGCCAGAAGCGTTGAGCCTTCGTACGAACTAATATAGTTGAGAAGCCAATGGTAATGGGTTCTTTTACAAGTTAAAACCCTAGAAGACCCATGAGATTTGTTACAAGTCATAACACTCACCCACGGGGTTTGATACAAGTTGAAACCCTAAAAAAATATGCAAACCATAACTAGGGGAGACTAAAATATTTAATTTTATTCATCCATGTCTGTTGTAAATACAAGCCAAACAACCGTATTTATGTTAATCCTAGATCTAAACCCTAATCATTAAAGAGGAAAAAATCCCAAGAAATAATTACAAAGTTTGCATAGGGATTCCTAAACTAAATAGAAATAAAATAAAATGACAACAACAATATTTGCTTCTGCATTAAGAGGTGCATAATTATATTAACACTCTTCTGAGTGTATGGCACACAAACTGATATGGTAGTTACAAAACATTTATTTATAATAATTAGATAAAAATCAATATGCACTTTTAAGTGGTTGAATGTTGTTATGAACAGATGGCGTGCTTTGAACCTGCAGAAGAATCCAAATTTTCAAATTTCAAGTGTCAAGTATATGTAAAACTCAAGTTTTTGCCTATGTTCCTGTGTTGTGATTTGTCATTTACTATGTGTCTTTACGCACCTCCATCGAAGGATGATATATATAAGTGCATAATTTGTGATTGCCACCCCTTCTGCTGGTTTCAGACTTTTTGGTGCTTTAGGGATGAACAAGTCCTTTACTAGTAATCATCACCACCCAATTCCCCTTTTCAGCGGTCTATTGAATTTCTTGCTGAACATTAGAGGATGGAGAATGCTTGTACTTTTTGGTTTCTAAATACTTCTTTTGTGAGTCGTGAACATTTGAGTTTAGAGCATATCCATCACCTTGTTCTGTCCAGTCATTCTGGTGTTCTTACGGTTGGCAGGGTTTTGATGAGTACATGAATTTGGTTTTGGAAGATGCTGAGGAAGTCAATGTCAAGAAAAAGAGCAGAAAGTCCTTAGGTAATTCAATATCATAATCCTTTTCCTCCTGTTTATTGTGCATGCTCTAAAATATATCTTTTATGTTTTACAGGAAGGATTCTTCTTAAGGGAGATAATATTACTCTGATGATGAACACGTAAATTGAACCTAGAATCACTATACTCTTTCTCTCCTCTCGTATATCCTTCATGACTCTATTTTTGTACATAACAGGGGAAAGTAATGGTCATTCCTGGTTCTTTAAGAAGAGGAGGTTGAGTGGAACAGCTCTGGGTAACAAACATTAGTAGGTTATGAATGAAAACAAATGTTCTTGTCATGAGGTGTGTCTTTACATTTGACTTCACAATGCAACATCTCCATCGGAAGAATTGCTATCAATTATCTTGGTGCTTGTCAGGGTTACCAATTTTTTATCAGATGCACTGATGTATGGGAACCAAGAAATATTTTATGCTCTGCACTGTTTTCTTTTCAAGCTAGGTGAAGTAGCCTTACAGTTTTTGTGCGCATGCATTTTGTAAGGTGATTAATATCTAATTTACAAAATCACCTTACCCTGGTGAATTGTTTTGCTTGGTTAGTGGGCCATCTCTTGTTTCATGGCTCGCTAGCAGGGCCAAGTGGGTGAGCTTTGCTGTGATTGATACAGGTCAGGCAAGGCCAGGGTGGTGGAAGAAAATTACTGGTGCTGTAGGAAATTGCAGGGACCCAGGTAGGGTCCAAGGTGAGAGGAGCCATTGTACTGGTCCTGGTGCAGCCGTGCTGCTTGATAGTATCATATAGATAATGTGTCCGTTAATCGGGAGGCAAGTGCTGACCCATTTTCCACTCACTCCTCGTTGCTGAGTACTGACTCAGCCTCCACACGTTTCATATCTTCGCACAAACAACACATCAATGCCTGGTTGTTTGGTAATCAGCAGCGCAGATCTTTTTATCCCTCGGAGCCTGTCATCGATATCTGGGCGTGTCTTCTCAACAGAGAAGGTATTCTCTTCAAAGATATTTTGTCCATCATGCAGCGAATCGATCGAAGATTTCTTCAGTTGACTTGAACCCCAAATGCCCATAATTTTCTTTCGCTTAGCCTTTCAGCTTCATTTTGGCTTCTGAACTGTACCAAACTGACTCCAAAATTACTTTTGAAAATGCTGTATTAAAATAATGTTTTTATTTTTTTTATTTTTTAGAATTTATTTTTATATTAACATATAAAAGTAATTTAAAAACACTAAAAAAAATAAAAATAAAATAATTTTTTTTAAAATTATTTATAAAATGCATTGCAAAACAACTGCCAAGTGTAAGATTGATTGGTGCTGTTTTTAGTGGGTGTTTGACACTTTTTAAATTTGTTTTTGAAAAAAAATTATTTTTTATTTTTTTAGTGTTTTTAAATATTTTGATATAATTTAAAAGTAATTTTTTAAAATAATAAAAATATTATTCTGGTATATTTCTGAACTTAAAGTACTTTTAAGAGTAATTTCAGCTACATTTTCAAATAGATATTTAATTTAAAAATTAAATCACACAAAAAGAAAAGGAAAGAAAAACTTATCTATTTGATCCAATGTATGACAAGCCATATATTGATTAAAAACAGTGGCGAAAACCTATTATTTCAAAACGCAATGATAAATTCTCTTTAATATGTGCGTTTTTGTTTTCTAACAGTAAAAGAAATACACGATAAAATAACATAATATATAAAATATTTTCTTAAAAATCACAAATTATATATGTGATTCCTTAATTGTAAATATTATTTGCACTCTTTTAAATTGTTAATTTGATAAACATAACATTTAATGAGAGAGAGAAACAATTATTGATATCATTAAGAAAATCTTATCAGGGTAAATTCAACCATATCAATTTCTTTTTATAAATGATGAATGAAATGTGCCACGTGAATCGATCAAAAATAACTACTCGTGTGGCCCATTTTTAGTCACTGCTTTTTAAGTGATTAAATTCGTTTCGCCAATATTTCCGGAAAATAACAATGTCCCTTGAGGGACAAAAAGCTACACATCCAAGTCCATGTGTTAGTTAAGAGTTTGCTTGCTGAAGCTGTGAAATTAAACGCCAAAAAAGAAAAGCCAAACGCTTTATGTTCTCCCGTCCTCATGTACGGACTGGTCAATAACAAGGACACTAGTTTATATATTTTGTTTAGAAGTTTGTGCATCTTCTAGTGCAAATTGGGTAGAGGGTCCCAAAGACTATCGATTTACCATTACTTATTATTTTCTTTCACTCTTTTTTTTTTTTTTTTTTTTTGAATGTAGTAAGGTGCAATTAGCATTGTTAGGTATAGTACTAAAGTTGATCTTCTGATCTTGAGATTTTCTTTTCCTATTGTTAAGAGGGGTGGATTTTCTTTTTATTATTTAAGAGGGATAAAGGGTTTTTTTTTTCCTATTGTTTGGAGGGGTGGTCACTTAGTTTTATGGTCATTCAACCTAAGTTGGATTTAAGAATTGTAAGGTAAAAGAGATATTTTAATACTTCAAAACATATGACCTATGATAAATTGCATTGCTATTTTTTATATATTCATAATGGTATGCTGTGTTTAATTTATCAATAATTTATCTACATGGTGAGAATGAGTCTATTATAATGAGTTAAACCTTGGGTGGATGAGTATGTTTAAGCCCATCCATTCTAAAGTCTAGGTTATCTTTGATATTTATATAACCATTTATTCATGATAATAATATTAACAGTCTATCAAGGTATGTCGATGAATAATTGGATAAATTTTTATTGGGCTAACTGAGTCCATTCCAAATCTCTTGAGAAATTATCGCTAAGTATTTTATTTATGCACCATTGACCCATGAATAAGGACCTTTTCAAGTTCATTTATTATATAGTATTGAGGTTCACTTGTAATTTATATTTAATAAGGTCTTTGTGAGGTTCACTTGTAATTTGTATATAATAAGGTCTTTATGCTTCAATCCCAATATCTAAATAATAAGTATTATGATGATCTAGTTACATGGATGATTTGAAATTACTAAGAAAAATTAATGCCCCCGATGAACACTTAAATGTCATCAATAGATATGAAACTCAAATGCTTTATATTTTAAAAGAAAAACATGTTATAAAAAAAAAACATGTAGTATTACAAATCATTAAACTAAATACAATGTCCTCTCATCTTCAAAGAGTAAAAATGTTGAGTGGAGACCAACTTATCGAGAAGGTTATGGGAAATGACATAAAAGATGAAGTTGAAGATGATAATTACATGCTAGAACCTGTCGCATACAAAGATGAGAGCACTACATCATAGCTTCTTATTGCATTAAAAAAACAAATAGAGATCAATAAAATAAGATACTGATTTCAAGAGAAAACAAATAATATTCGTTATATTTTACAAAGCCCTCCTAAGCGAGTCATGTATACGTATGGTTTTTATGTATAAAGAGATTATTAATTTATATATTAAGTGGGCTCTATGTGTTTTTTTTTAAATATAATTTTGTAAATTCTGTGAATTATTAATTATCACAAATAATATTTGTTTTTTTATTAAAATAATGTGGTTTTGTCCTGTAAAAAATAACATATATTTTTAAAAAATCATGAATCCAAGTAGAGTTTTGAAACTATCCTAAGAATGATAGTTTGTCATTTGTTGGACCACATCATAATATTTCCTTGCATGATGGGGTCAGGTGTTTCAGATAAAGAGAAAAACCCATCTCTTTCAGAATTCATATCACAAACGTTGCCGTGCAATTACAAGCTTCACCATTATTAAACTTGTATGACTCTACATTTCAACAACTGTGGACCCAATAATTTGAAAGCTGTTTGACCCGCTGCACTCTGTTTCGTCTTTTGTTCTCTTTCTGCCTCTGCATGTGTTCAGTATCTTCGTGGGACATCCAATAAAACTCAGCAAGATTTTCTGCTCTCCTGACTAGTTTTGCAATTGAGCAATTTTCTGCTGCTCGATTTTCATGATTATAAAAAGTGCTCAGCCTTTTGTTTCTATTATATCCATCAGGTGTTTGATTAAGGAGGAGGGTATTCTTACAGATCCTACATGAAGGAAGTAATGCATATCATAGTTCAGTCACATGACAACATAAATTAAAAAAAAAAAAAACATATTAGCAGGAGTCAGCTGAATAACAAGACCATGGGTTAAAGTCGGAGGTTGTTAATAATTACGATGTTTGGTACAGCAGTTAGTAGCTGGGGGAAATGCAAGGGCAATGAATTACGTGTAGATCAAGTAATTGAGTAAGAAAACTCTATCTATATCCCTTTTGTTCCTTCCTCTTTGCTGTGTCTTTATCTTCTTATCATACAATTAAGGCACAGTCCTAATAATTTGGTCTTTTCCATCTATTTGATTAATGTATATATATATATATATATATATATATATATATATATATATATATATATATATATTAATTTCCAATAAATTGCACGTAATGCGACGTAGCATGAGGCACAACCTTCTTCTCACGAGATCTTTTATGAACTATAAGGAATCACCTTTCCGGATTTGGTTCTTTCAGATGTAAGAACTCCTTTAATTCTTTATTGATAGATTTTATTTTATTTTTTCTTTATTTCGCTAATCATACTAGGGCCCGTTATTATTATAACAGAGAACTCCTTTTTCTGCCCATGGCACTAATGTATTCTCTTAATCGCTAGATTGTATGATTAGTTTCTCCATTGTTAATGCTATCATGAGGTATTGCATCGATGATTATTTACCTTGGACACGCATAGTGACCAATCTTGTATGATCTTATCTCTTAGCTCCTCTAGGGTTGTTGCTGTAGGTCACAGCACATATTCTAAATTCTAGCCAGTTTCTTACTTTTTCGCAGCCCCTCTTTCAGGTAGCTTTAATTGAGTGTGTTCTAATAGAAAACTAATTAAACTAAACCTTTTTCGTTTATCTAAAAAGTAAAAATAAAAATAAAGTTAGCCCTGATTAATCACAATAATTAAACTCCACAATCGAATTTCCATCCAAGAAGGGAACATGTGCCTAACTCTCAGCCCCTTTCATCTTTCCATGTTATGTTTCTGTGACTCTAGATTCCAACAGTATCGCACTCATGCATCTATACAGCTAGCTTTTGTTTATATGTCTACAAAGGCTTAGGCATCGTAGCCTTTCATTAAAGTAAAATTAATAAACAATTGCTCTAATCTCTAAGCCTACTGCTGAGGTGCCTTATCCAACAAATCCTCTATTATATGCATGCGCTCATGATAAATGTTTACAATCAGCATCTGATATTACGAAGAAAACAAATGTTACTGTGCTTAGGGCCCTAATCAGTACTCAAATTTGATGAATTGAGAGTATGAAAGGAACTAAAAGCTCGTTTGATAAACGAGGCAGAGAAAAATCAGTCATGGTTGTGGGAACCCCGGCCCACTTTATGAATCTGGTACTTAGGCTAGGCAGCCTAATTAAATACAGACATATGTGAAGGTAGTGGCAATCCCACTTGAACAAAGTTAATTCTATCATGATATTTAATCAGCAATTCCATGCATCAAAACACGGCATAATTAAATGCTGATAACATCAAGATAATATTCCATTGATGTGGGATTAATTAATGGGTTCCGCAAGATTAAGTAGCTTAAGCTCAAGCTAACGTGAGCTAATCGGAAAGTATCTCCCTCAAACGTGATGGGAGGGGGGATGAGTTCATTCAGTCATAAAATTAACTGTTAATTATAGCAAATAATATTTTCATACCAATAATTTATAGGTAAATCTAATCAATTATAATTGCAAATGGCGGGTGGACTGTTAACTCTCGTGTCCCCTGAATTAAAAATACGGGGCAACTAACATTTAATAATGCGATCAATTTTCAGTGCAGATCTGAAAAATTGACACGGACAATTATCAACTAATAAAATGCGTAAAAGCTTTCGATCGGTTCTAACACTGCGGGTGTTATGGTTTTAAATTTCTAGCTGTTATTTTAAACTTTTGATTAGTTGAACTGTGAGAATGGGAAAAAAAAAATTAGATGATTGCTATCACTGTTTACTCTATAATAGAATTAAATGTACTTAGGGTCAAGGTTTTTGACCTAAGAGAAAACAATTAAGGGAGCAGAAAATGGCAAGGTAACCACCCGATGGCGACCATTATTTAACACGACCTCATGCGACTTCTTGTCAACTTAGAGAGAAAAATTAAGGGTTAAATAATAGAAGAAAAAGAAGCTCTACCCTATTAGAAGGAAGAGAGATACGTTTAGTTAACTAAGCAATATAGTTAAATAAAATAATGAACGAAGTGGGATTTGGTTAGGATTTATCTGTGCCATTTTCTTCTTAATTCTCGTTAAATTTTGTAAATCCTCCCAGCAGGGACCCATCCAAGTAGCTATCCTGTTGGTGCCAATCCAATTGTGACACTGAACAAATATAAAATGATCTTAATGGAGAGATTAATCAGCAACATTAGTGTATGATCCAATCACAAACGATTGTGATTTTCATCCATTTGTAATGATGTGAAAAATTGACGGTATCGTATGGGAAGGAGGTCCAATTGTCCTTGACGTGTACGTTCAGTGGTGGAAGGTGACTATGAGTGGGACCCGTTGACACCTGAGTGGTTAAAGCTGAGCTTTATTATCCAATCCACACACCCACAACAGCACTAGCTAGGGTTTCGGGGGTAGCTACCAGCTAGAATGTCCCAGATGCATTGCCAAACATAAAAATGCTGCAAATGGGAGGGCAAGAAAGAGGTGGAAAGCAATATCGGCAAGGCATACACTAGTGGAGGGGGCCATCAAGCAGGGACTCTCCTAATTCCAAAATGGAAGTTGGACCCCACATACAGCTCCATGATTTTATGACCCATACATGAGAATCAACGGGTCCACTATTCCCACCTGAGCTAACAAAGCTGATCCTGCTGCATTTTTATCATAACAATTTGGAATGTGAAGTTATTTTGCTTCCAACATATCTCTTCCTGGAAGAAAATTGGAAAAGAACGAATGTGCAAGGGAGTAGTTGTTATTGTTGTGATGATCATTTCTTCTTCATCACCAATTTGAATGATGTGGGGATATGAGGTTTGGTAGTATACTTTTCATGGACAGCTTCTATGTTGACATAAATCAAAGTAACCACGCAATTTTCAACTTCTTTTTATTGATGAATATGAAAGAAATGTGGAGACTAGATGAGTCAGTATTGTTTTTTTTTTTTTTTTTTGCGTGTCTTCTTATCCAATGAGCCGTCAATCTCTGAAGTCTCAGACCAAAACAGTTAGTGTCCAATGATACAAATTTACTTAAGAGACTGAAATTAAGAAAGAAAAAAAAAACGAAGTTGTAATGGAGCTACTTTAGAGCTCATACTGTTCAAAAGTAGTGAACTTCGTTATCCTCTTTTATTATGCTGTAAAAGTTGAATAGCAATGAACGAACATGCCAAAACCAGCACCAGAGGCATCGCTTGAGTAGCCCTAAGCCTCACGCATATTATATATATATCGCACACAAACGGTTTCTTGTTCATTTTTGTAACAGTAACCGTCTCTTTCTTCTTTTGATCTCTCTATCTGCTTTTTGTGAAATCGTTTCTCTCTTCACCTTCCTTGCAAGGTATGATAAACGAAGGAGTTATTGGTTCGGTGCAATGATTTTCACGTTTGAGCATTGATCGATATGTCATTAATCTATGTGTCATGCGTTTTTGAGTTATATATTTTCAAACATGCATGGAAACTGTGCGTAGCTGCTTCTCGGCCGGGAAAGAAAAAGAGAGAGTCGACCATGTTGTTATGAGAGAGAAAATGCGAAGATTTTACCTCTAAAATGTTATTATGAGTGAAAAAACTCGACCACCTTGGTTTTAACATGAGAGTATCACTTAATCAGTGTAAGATTTTAGAACCATTTCAGGACACGTCATGATCCACAAAAAGCATCTCATTGAGAAAGTAGTAGTGTCCAAGTTGATATTGAACAGTGAAAGCAGCCATTGTATGGGACCGACGTCATCTGGCTTGTTGCGAATGCAAATTGAACGTTGCTCGCAGCATATATAATCATGAGATCCCATTTCGGATCACATCATCACAGATCAAATGATGGACCCGAAGAAACTTAACTCACTCCTAACACCCTTTTAATTCTACGTGTTTTTCTCTACATTCCTATCCATAGTTAACACCCTAAATTGCGATTACCCTTTTGCAGCTCAAGGGATGCCGATAATGTTTCTTGAGCTCTTCCATCAAACAATAAAACCTCTGCTATGTATATTACCAATAAAAAATAAAAGAAAAGAAAACATCTGCTATTGCTACCAGAGTAAACAAAACAGTGGAAGAAAAAGGAAACCATCTACACCCGTCATGTCATGCTATCATTACAGCATCGCCTCCTCGGCTTCGAAGTGCGTTATCACTGTAACATAAAAATAAAAAATAAATAAGACCCCAGATTAAAAAGAAACTCAAACCAGAGAGTGGCTCCCAGCACTGGACCCCATGCAAAATGACGAAATAAAAAACCTCACAGATTTTAAAAAGAAAATGAAAAACCACCTCTCACCCACTTTTATTTCTTCTTATAACTTTTCTTCCATCTATATATACACTATCCATCTTTCTTTCACCTCTCATCAAAACCACCACCTGCAAAACCTCATCTCTCAAAGGCAAAGCCAAGTTCTTACCTTTTGTTGTGCATTTCCTCCCTTCTTTTTCTCACCTCATTAGATTAACAGAACGAATGGCTGCAAGAGCACCCTTCAACGTGACAGAAAGAGCACCAAAAACAGGCGCAGTTACACCACACTCACCATGGCATTCACCTGTGCCGTATTTGTTTGGTGGGCTAGCAGCCATGCTTGGTCTGATTGCTTTTGCCCTCTTAATTCTTGCGTGCTCTTACTGGAAACTATCCGGGTACCTTGAGAGTAGCAATGAAGGAGGTGAAAGAGACCTTGAAGCTGGAGAAGGAGAGAATAAGAGTGGTGATGGTAGTGAGAAAAAGCCAGTTGCTTTTGAAGAGAAGATTTTGGTTATCATGGCTGGTGAAGTCAAGCCAACTTTCTTGGCCACGCCAATGGCTAGTAGGTCAACTTCATTTGGTGATACTAGTAGTGAAAAGAGCTGTTCTTGCAGTAGTGAAGAGAGTGAGAAATTGGAGAGTGTTAATGATGTTCAGATGGTGAAACAGGGGGATAATGATGAAGATCACCAGGTTCAAAGTGGAGACACGGACAGTCATGAATCTTCTTCCAGTGAAAACCAACGATTCAGCGCCCCCCCTCCCGGGCTATCCTTGTAATTTTGGGGTTCTTACCCGTTGAATTTTAGGATTATGAGGGAGCTCTGTTACAAGTTTTGATTTAAGGTCTCTTTGGAGGAATAGTGTCTGTAACGTGAGCTCCGGTGTTAGACTGGTGTATGACCCTCTTTAGCAGCTATCTTTCTCGCTCTTGGTTCTGTATTTCCAGCTCGGGAAATGTAAATTTTACTGAATATCAATGGAAGAATATAGCTGTTTTTACCATTAATTTTATATATACTTCCTTTCTTTTTTCTCAAGAAAATAGATCTTGATCGGTAATATATTGTTACTATAATATAATAATTACTAAAACCGAAATCTGGTTCATCATGGCCAGTTTAGGAAACGGTTTTATAATTCTTGAAGATGAGATGCGACTTATTTAGTTTTGAAATCAGTGACTCTCCAAATCAGAAAGCAGAATTCAACAAGAAACAAGAAAGTGTCAAGGCAGAAGGCAGGTCGGCATGCGTAAGAGTATATGCTGACAAGTCTCTTTATCCTTCCTTCGCAAATTGTGAATGACGCGGCGAGGTGAAAATGCAAAGGTTACACAGTAACGCGCGCAGAATTATAACATTTGATGAGACTGCTAAATTTTTAATTTTTTAAAAATAAGCTCCCCTTCTCTGCTTCAACTGTACAGAATTATGAGTTCATAGCTTTCATTGCAGGTCTCGTTCTGGTCGGACATGGTTGTGGCGCCAAGTCTGCATCCCACATTCTCTATTGGTTTGTGATGGGCACTGCACTGAATTGTGGAGCTGCACTATATATGGTCAAATTACAAGACCATCCTTGCTTTATGAATTGTGGACAATGGAGGTTTACATGGGATCGATAGTGCCGTGAGTTTATAAAGAAGGTGGATCTTGATTCAAAACCCACTAGGAAATGCCCTGACTAATGGTTTAATTGTTCAATCGTATTGTTTTGTTTTATTTGTTGAAATGAAATTTACATTTATTTCGTGAAAGGATCTTGTTCTTGGATAGCTAATTAGACTCCATATATAATACAGATGTTGCTGTCAACATCTTGGCTCTCACGTTTGGATTAAAATAAAAATAAATCATGCTTAGAGATTGATTGAGAGAGAAGAGAGTTAAATACGAAAAAGAAGGGAAATGATTCCCACTAAGCAACTTAAGATTTATTATTGGTGATTGATTTAAATGTTTGAATCTATTCTTTATTCCTTTTTAATTTGCTGTGAACTCAAAATAAAACGAAGTTTGATCAATTATTGTTGTTACTGCTCCTGTGAGAAAGATCAGAAGATGGATAAAATGACGCCCAATAGGTTTGTTTTTGTTTTGTTTTCTTAGCTAGTGGGAGACTGCATTTTCCATGGATATTATAGAAAGGTGGTGCCTGCCAGTCATGGCCTTGACAATCTTCGTTATGCTAGGCTATTGTTCTTATATTGGTGGTCTAGATACAATGAAAATGTATGTCACTATGTAAGCAAAAATAATCATTGGTACATAATGCTTTCTGAAGTAAGCATCACTAAGGTATCGTATATCGTAGAGATATAAAGAGTTGTTGCTTACTTCATCAGAGCATATCTAGATAAAGAATCGAAATAATCAATTTGTGAGGTAATTGAATATGGATGTACCTAGCTAGTAAGAACTTGGAACGCATATAACATTAATTAAAGTAAAATATTCCATATTCTCGTGTTATATAATTAAATTCTATTAACATAACATATTACAAAACACATAAACGTTGTGGTGTTTTCACTGTGCTCCCTCTCACAGATCACTGTGGATTCGAGCAGTGTAGGGGCGATTTTGGCCCTCGGCCGCGCGGCAAAGTGGGGCTGTCAAACGGGGCTATTTTGGGTTTTTCCTTTTCCCGTCCTTTTTTTTTAAAAAAATAATCAACCGTGAACAGTGCATTGACGATTTCGTCCCCGGTAATAAGATAAAATAAGGGTTTCGGCTGAGGGCCACCCGCGTAATTGCGACTTTTTATTTTTTTATTATTTTCTGAAATGGCTAAAGACAGTTTTAGCCCCTAATAAGATAAAAACACTGCCTTGGTTCCAGGGACAGAACGGTAATTAACCCTATTTCTTCAATTTAAAATTCGTTGTCTGTCAGGGCGTGAGGCGCACGCGCCAGACGGTTTTTCGCCTCACGCCCTATTTAGGTGGCGCGTGCGGCGTGCTACGGTGGCCGGAAATTGGCTACCGGCGTCCAACCCGATGCTCCGCCGTGTGATCTTCCTCCCGCGGTGGCGCGTGTAACCTAAAAAAGTCTGTGGACGCGGAGGAGGCCGGTTAAAGCCGCCGGCCACGTTTCTCTCTCTCCTGCACGTCAATGTGCAGAAGAGTCCCCCATTTGTTGTTGCGTTTCACTTCGATCCCTCGACTTTTAATTTTGTTTTTGGTCCTGAGTTATATAAGTTTTGATTTAGTTCGATTGGGTCCTCCGATTTTAATTAATTGAATGTCAAAGTTTCACTTCGGTCCTGCTACTTTCAATTTCCGGATTGGCTGTATATAACTCAATTAATTCGGTACACAAGTTCCGAGTTTTGCAATTTTGTCCTCTGATTTCAATTGAGAATAAATGTAATTTGCATTTTAGCCCTTTGACTTTTAATTTTTTAATTTAAGCCCTTTATATTTGATTTTCATTTAAGTCCTTATACTTTTATTTTTTTATATTTCTAGAATAATCCCTACTTTTGTCCATGTGTATATAAGTGTATTTAACACAGTAATAATAATAATAATAATAATAATAATAATAATAATAATAATAATAATAATAATAATAATAATTTAATTATTTTTTGTTCTTACTCTTCTGTGTTTTTTTTCTTTCTCCCGATAATTTGATAATATTTTTTGTTTTGCCTGTAATAGCAATAATAATTGTGTTTTTTTTTTTTTATCTTTTGTTAAAGTTTCTTGCATATTATTAGTCTTTCATTTATTTTTGTTTCTTTCATTATTAACATAATAATAATAATAATAATAATGATAATAATAATAATAATAATAATAATAATAATAATAATAATAATAATAATAATAATAATAATAATAATAATAATAATAATAATAATAATAATTAAATTGTTTTTCTTGCTTGCTCTTTCTTTAATGTTTTTTTTCCCTCTGGATAATGTGATAATTTTTTTTTATTTTGACAGTAATAGCAATAATAGTTTTTTTTTTAATCTTTTGTTAAAGTTTCTAGGATATTTTTAGCCTTTCATTTATTTTTGTTTCTTTCATTATTAACATAATAATAATAATAATAATAATAATAATAATAACAATAATTTAATTGTTTCTCTTACTTATTCTTTTGTTAATGTTTTTGAGTTTTTTTTTCCATTATAATTTAATAATTATTTTGTCGTTTTCGAGGGGTTGATTCGTGATTAAACTGTGCACATTGCGGCTAATTAAAAAAAAAAGCCAAAAACCAAAAACACCCCCAGAAAAAAAACACAACACGCCTGATCACCAAGCCCATTTTCTTTTGTGATCTCTTATAACGCAGTTTCTTTATTCTAAAAAATATTATTTATGCTTGCGCAACAAACTCTACTTAAAAATTGCTACATTTTATCTCATAATCCATAATTTTTCTTAATTATATCATATAAATTTATTGTTTTTGATTTAATTATGTTAAATTATATACACAAAAATGCCCGCGGCAACGCACGGACAATATAGCTAGTGAATATATCAATGCGTGTAGTGTTAGAAAAATAGTTTTTCAACGTTTGAGGTAAAATTTAAAGTAAACTCACTCACACTATCATAAAATCAACGAATATACGAGAATATAAACAGATTTTTTTCATTAGTATTTTTCTATTAACTTTATAGATGGTGCTTTTCCGTCTTCTTATCTATCGGCAAGCATCGACGGATTAAAGTGGGAAAAGAAGGAATATGAGAAAAAAATACACATGTAAGATGACGCATGATTTTTACAAACACTATTATCAACAAAAAGTTTTCATCATTAAATATTAATAGTAAATGTAGCGAGAAAATTATAATGGAATTCAAAAACCCAGAAAATCCGATGATGTGAAATTGTTATCGATAAAATTACAAACGACTTAACCAACAAATATATTCCATCGGTAAATTCATTGGTAGTTTTTAATTTATGACCTAGTCATTGTCCCCCTCCCCTCTTTCTCCTCCTTCCTTCATTTTTTCCTCTGCAACTATAATCCACCCCTCTCCTCAATTTCAACACAGTTTAATCTCTCATAACAAATATGATGACTATAACATTTAGTTGCGTGTTTTGATTTAATACTTTTTAGTGTTTTCCACTTTAAGTAAGAAAATATACCATTTTTTTAATTTTACTTTAATATTTTAATTTCTTTTATTTTTAAAGTATATTGATTTTATTTAGGTGTTTACTTGTTTTATAGTTTTTTCTCATAAAATTGTCTTGTATGGATTTATGATTTGTACATGTCAGAATTTGTATAGTTGTATTTGTTTAGTTAATGTATTTAATTAAAACATGATTATTGTATATAGATTTGATTATGTAAGGAAAAATCATTTATGGATGTATTGAGAATCACCCTAAGGGTTGCATAAGATGAATTATTGCAACGGGGTTCAATGTTTTATTAACTACACAATATCTAATTCGAGAAACATAGTGGAAGCGATATTAGTTGTCCATGTAAAAGGTGTAAAAACAAAAAGTTTATCAATCTAGATTTTATCACGATACATCTTCTACAAAAAGGTTCATGAAGGAATACATGTGTTTGTATGCATAAGGAGAAAAAATTGTTTCTTACGAGACCATAGTAGAAAGGATGGTTGGGACAATTTCTAGTTCCAACAATGTGCATGGAGTTGTAGATACCGATAATAATCCTTATAGGAATATGGTTAAAGATGTGATGGAATCAATTGGGGTGGTGCAAGTGAATGTCCAATCATAAATGAAGAACCTAATGTAAATGTAACCAAGTCTTTGATATTTTAAAAGACCAGGATGAACTATTATGAGATAATTGTGCATATCAAAGTAAATTATCAGTTGTGGTATAAATATTCACCATCAGTTTAGATTATAGGGTGAGTGAGGTTGGTTATGATAGAATTATTGATTACAAGAAAAACATTATGCTTGAAAAGAATAAGTTGAAATAAACTTTCATGTTGTCGAATCCATGATGAAAATCTTCGGTCTAGGATACCAGAAAATTGACATGTGTCCAAACTTCTATATGTTGTACTACCTTAAAAATACAGAGTACATCAAATACAAAACATGTGAGCATCCTCGATATGAACATAGAATTAGTAAGGGATGGACTCTTGTCATACACATGAAACATAGATACTTTTTAATCAAGTTATTCATGTCACCGAAGATTGTTAAGCACATGATATGGCTTTATTTACATGATGTGGTTGATGGAATGATGGTGCATTTTTTTTATGATGAAGGTTATAAAAAGTTTAATCGTGTGCATTTTTAGTTTTCAATGAAAACAATGAACGTGCATCTTGGTTTATGTACAAATATATTAAATTCATCAGGTTATTTTCCGCTTCTTATACTTGTTGGCTGGTGATCTTAACGGTATACAACTTGCAACCGGGGATGTGTATAAGGTCAGAAATCATGTTTTTATCTAAGATCATACTGATTCCTTATACTTTGGGTCGCATCTTAAATGTCTGTCTTTGACTATTGATTGATGAGTTGAAGTAGTTGTGGTCATTCAGGACTTTGACTTATGATGAATTGAGAAAAAAATTGTTTGTTGAAGGCAACTTTGATATGAACTATCAATAATTCTCTGGCTTATGGAATGATTTCTAGGTGGAGCACACATGGAAAACTAGCATGTTTATATTGTATGTAAAGCAACAAAGCATTCATTCTAATAAATAATGACAAAACATCTTTTTTTATTGTTACCGACAATTCTTGTCAATGGATTATAAATACATACAGAACAAAAAAGATTTGTTCTTTGGAAAAAATGAGAGGGATGTTACACCGCCACTATCTTCAAGTGAAGAAATGCATGAATTCATGACACGATATTAGAGTACTATGATAATATGTATGGTTTTCAATTCGATAAGTAGAAGTTTCCTACTTTTAGTTTGATCCAAAATTGGATAAAACAAAGTATTTTCTAGAAGTTTCCTACTTTTAGTTTCCTACTTTTTTATTGATCCAATCTCACCTGTCATAACGTTGATGTCATGAAAATAGAAAAGAACGCGTTTCAGAATGTTTCTAACAATGTTATGAATGTGAAAGAGAAGACAAATGACAACATCAAAGCTAGAATGAATATATCTTAGTTTTGTCACCGTAAAAATATAGAGTTGATTTATGTTGTGTCACGAGTCATGAAGCCTAAGGCTAGTTTTGCCTTAGAGAAGAATTTACTACTAGTAGTCTACAATTGAATTAAAAGTCTATGTTTTCCTGATAGACATGAGGTTGGTGAATCTGAAGTTTGCAGAATGAAGAATCATGATTGTCATGTGTTTATACATACACTCATTCCATTAGAGATATATGTGCCAATAAGTTACAAACCCAACATATAGAGAGGCTTGAAATGAATATTATCTAGATAATCTGCAAACTTAAGATGATATTCCTTCCATCGGTTTTTGACTCAATAAAAGATTTACCCATACATTTACAATAAAAGGCAAATGTTGGAGGCCTTTTATAATAAAAATGGATGTATCCATTCGATAGGTTAGGGATTGCACATGCATAATAATAAAAATATATTGTCTTTTTATGCATAAATTAAAACATTTGTTTAAGTCAATGAAGGTAATTTTTCAATATATAACATACAAAGCCTATATTGTTAAAGATATTGCAATATTTATCTTGTTTGATTTTAAGCCTTATTTGACAACAAAAATCATTTGTGTTCCAAGACATGACGATGGGGGGAAGTGCACTTGAGTGAAAACTTGTCGATATTCTCTCATTCTGGATGATCCATTCAAAATATATTGTTTGGAGATGATATTTATCAAAAACAAAATTCAAACAAGCACATAATTATATGCTTTTTAAATAAATATACTATTGAACATGTTATTTTCAAATAATTTATCTTTTATAAATATTATAACTGATACATTGTTGAATTTTTCATAAACAACATCATCAATATTTACTATCCCAAAACTCACGGTTGACCGAATCCCAAATCTTTCAATTACAAGATGAACAACTTTTACGTGGTTCAGGACATATGTTAATACTTTAAAATATATTTTATCTCTCACAACACTTAATTTCATTATACATTTCCCGTTAATTGTTCATATGTATACTTTATGTATCAAGTTTATAAATTCGAAAAGAATGTTAGTGCTACTCTGTCTTTACTAAGTCAAAAGGTTAAGTTCTACAATGGACACATGTTTCATATTGAAGAATATAGGCAGAGAAAAATGACATAATAATGGTGTTTATGTTAAGACAGATGTTTATAACGTTGACTATTGCAGGAAGTTAAAAGAGATGATTGAATTGCAGTATCAAAGCAAGCAGAATAAAATATTTTAATTTAAATGCTATTGATATAACATCACTGATAGAGAGTTTAAGTACATTCCCACCATTGTTCGTCAAAATTAATTCAAAGGCTAGACTCTGCAATTTTAACAATGTCTTTTTTTTTGCTAAGCAATGACAACGAGTTTACACATAAACTCTTTTCTTTAAAAACAATCGTTCAAGAGTTGTTTGATTATTTGTGATGAAAACCAAACCTAGGGGTCATTTCAAGGTTATTTAGGACAACAAGACAAATTTATAGAGAAAGATGATGTCTTTCAACTTGATGAGTTAATTGATCTATACCAAGTTACTTTTAACGACATGGAAGAATATTCAAATTTTTGTATAAGTGAGAACATTTTTGTTGATATTGACATTTAGGAGTTGAATGGTGTATTTGGTCCAACAAAAAATACATAGTTGATGAAGATGATGATAAAGATGAAATCAATATTGAAAATTATGATAGAGATGATGACGAATAAATTGACGAGGAAGAATGAAATTGTGATTAAATAATTTTAATGTAATGACAGTGATATAAAATTATTATTCAATGACAAGCAAATATGTAGTGTAACATTATTATTGATGTTGTTTTTTTATGTGTGCAACTATGTTAAGTATTTGCAGGATTGATAGATAAAGATACAAATGAAATATTGTTTTAGAAACTGTTTAACATCGATAAAAATACTGATTGACTAACATCACACATGGTATTATCGATGACTTCATTCCATTGGTATTTTCTAGTACCACGAGAATTACTCCCCTTCTCCCTGACACTGTTTATTATAAACATCACATAAGGTTTTGCCGACAAATTAATTTCATCGTTAGTTTCCAGTTGCCACGAGATTTGTTCCCTTTCTCATGCAATAATTCATTGTCAACATCACACATATTATTGTCAACATATTAATTATAGTAGTTTAGAATAGCCCAAATGACTGTCCCCTTTCCCAATGGAGCGTAGTTGTTGTTTTATTTACTATTGATTTTTTATCACAACATTACAACCAAAATAAAAAAAATGAAGGGATTTCAAAAACAATTTTGAAGGGATTTCTGAAAATTTTCATACAAGTTTAAAATTTTTATTTGACTTACCAATGAAATAATTAAAAATATTAATATTTCATTATTCGTTGGTGATTTCGTCTATAAATGTAGTTTAAAATACCACAACTAGCACACACATGAACATTTCATCTTATTCTTCCTTTTTATCCTCTCTCTTTAACACATAGTATTAGTTCTCTTTCTCGTTCTATCCTTGTTCAATCTCTCTCTTTTCTTTTCTTTTTCTTCATCTAAACTAGGTATGACTTTCCCTTATCTTCTTTTCTCTTCTTATTTTTTCATTTTTTTGTTAATTAAAATCTCTCTTATAATTTTTACTTATTATTTTTTTTTCTCCTTTCGGTTTCACTTACAATGAATTTAAGGTAATATTTCTTTTTTCTTCTCTTTTGTTGTGTTATTTTTTATTTTTTTTATTAATTTTTTTTATTAATGGTATTGGTGTGGATTATTGCATTATTTTTAATTAATATTATTTATTATTAATGGTTTTGGTGTGAGATTATTGCATTATGTTTAATTAATTTCTCTTTTTTTAATGGATTATTAATTGATAATTTTTCTGTTATGAATTATTTTTTATTGTTAATGGATTGTTAACTCATATTTTTGTTGTCTACTTAAATATTTATTTTCATTAATTTGTTTTTAGTTTTTGAAATTTTAGAATAATTTTTCAAAGTTTAGGATTAATATAAAAATTATTATAACATAGAAATAAAAATATTCTATGAAATTAATTGGTTTGTGGCATATATTATGTATTTTTGCTAGGTTTGTAAGTTTTGGGTAGTCTCCCGTATAAGAGATGTGCTACCAAAAAACATTTAAATGTAGAAAATATTTTTTTGTTACTTATAAGCATGTTGTCTCATTACAATTTATCTTTATGTCAAAAATTGAATTTATCTTTATTAAGAAGAATTGATTTGATTATAGATTTATGGATCTTTACATAGACAGGTTCATATCATATAAGCTCAAACTATTGTATCTTGATAAGGATTCTAGATATTAGTTAACTAAAAACTCTAATTAATTTGTTAAATAAAGATTCTTTACATAAATCATTTTTTATTTCCGTTTCGGAATAAAACCCTTCTCATATCTCAAAATTATAAGCATAATAATTCTGCACCATTATTATTATTATTATTATTATTATTATTATGCAATATATACATTTATAGATACGTAGATGACATGACTTTAAACTAAATAATTAGCATGTTTCCAAAATGTAATTCCTTTCAATGTCTTTTCTTCTTTTTTTCCTGATAGAACTAAATATTTGTACGTGGAGATTTGACAAATAACAGTGTTAACAAAGACGCGACAACAAGAGAGTGTTGTACCATCGAATCCACGACACAAAATTAGTAGACTTATACTTTTGATAAGGAACCTTGTGCCATCTATGTTGAAAAAAGAGCCCATAATTTTATTTTATTTTTTATATCTTTTATTTTAAGACGTTTGCAATTGCCAAGTGTTACGTGTATTCTCTCTTACCTTGCTTTTGCCCTCCTCCAGCTTTATTCTTTTATGTTTTTTATTTTATTTTCACATGAAAGATTAGATAGCAGATGCTTTCTTTATGTCTTTCTTTTTTCCTTCAAGTTCATTAATTGGTTAACATATTACAGTTGATGATTTAAATACAATTCACGAACCCACTATATATTTGTTTATTTCCAGGTACGATCTCTGCTATGTATTGGATTATGGAAACTCTCTCTGGCTCAACATCATTGGGCTTCAATCTAATCGCTCCTCTTTCGTTTTATTCCCAAATGGGTAGAATACTGATTGCACTTTTAATTAACAATGAACAATCAATTAGATGACAGTTCCTGAAAAACATGAGTACTGCGTTTTAAAAATGTTATAAAGTTTATATATATATATTAAATTAATTTTTTTTAATGTTTTTAGATCATTTTAATGTATTTTCAAAAGAAAAACACCAAAAAACAACTTCAAAACCACACTCCTAAACAAACACATAATCCAGTAGTTAGAACTTGAATTTTATTATGACATTCAGATTTATACAATTAAGTGAAATGAAATTTATGAAAAAAAAAGATCTGTTTAAAAAATTACAAAAAAATCACATGGGATTTATTTTAGACCACGTAAATCAATCTTCATATTTGCACAGTAATTGCCTAGTTTGAATGCATAGTAATATTAACCTTCACACGAGTAAACTTTTGGCAAAATCGTTAAAGAGGTTTGGTTCTGTTCTTGACTTTTTAAATTAAACTTTAACGATAGCATCTAAAAACATTATTAAAATTGATTTGAATTACCATATATATATTTATAGCATTTCCTTTAAAGGTTTTTCAGAGAATAATCTAGCTTTTTATTGACGCACAAAATGGCATCGAGATATTTTTCTGCACGGTCGAATAATCTATTGACAATTTATTGACGTTTAATTAATATAAGTAATTATTCATGAGATTTCACATAAAGAGCTGATTAAGCACATCAAATATAAAATATATAGACAGATAGATATATAGTTAGTAATCTGCAATAAAAAAAAATTCATCACCTTAGTTCGTAGGGGGTCATTCATTTATTCCATTAGTTTCACCTATGGAACAATTGAGGTCCCATTAAAGTTAAGTTAGATGAACTCAATTATCACCCTTGACCCTATTTCGAAAAATGAAATCACAAAGCATTACTACTATGCATTATCACGTCTTAATCATAGTTAATGCCCTAATTAACTTTGTGTTCATATACAATAATACCCTTCTCAATGGACGTGGGGACGGTGACCACGCTGCTTCTATTATATCCTTCGAGAAGAAGAAAAATCCGATCGGTGCTTTATGAGGTCGGCTTGAGCAAGAATCAAGTTCTATTACTTACATAAGAAATCTCTTCGTATATAACTGCAGGAAACAGTTAATGCCCGTCTTTGATTTAGGTTAGATCCATCAGTGGCAGGTAAGAAACCATTACCACTTTAAGGAATTAGTACATGATATTTTCTCTCTTATCAATTCGAGTCTTACATGAGCTACTAAAAATTTTAATTGATTATAAATTTCAACACTCATAAAATTAGTCGAGGTATGTATAAATTATCTTGAACATCCATGTTATATAAAAAAAAAAGAATGTGTACATGGGAACCAAACCAATCGGGTAATCAGACCCATATATTGCATCAATCTGTAATAATAAATTTACAGATACGATTCACTCACTGAAACCTGGTGTGATAAACTTACATGTGTTGATCAAGTCAATTCATGCATGAAGGAGTGACAGTAAAACGACCATTGCTGTGGCATGCGCAGCCATCTAAATCAGTGCCACTATGCAAATATATGTTTGATTAGGTGAAAGCGTGAAGAGGAAGTCCCATTACAGCATCCAACAAGATCTGAATCAATATTTTCCTGTCTCCAATAGTTTATCAACTGTTATTTTGAATTCTACTGATGCATGCTTGCTGTGTTCTCTGTTGGCCGACTAGAAAGACTGATTATAGACCTCATGGGCGATCGGCAATGCTAAAAATACTAGAATTTGATTATCTAAAAGTGAACCTACTTCGCACTGTAATTAACAGAGACCCCTCGAGAAACCCATTTCATTGTTTCTTGTGGTTGATTAAGTGATCTTCTATCGTGATGGAAAAGGAAAATTTGTGGTGACGAGGAGGATGAGGATGCCAATTATTGGATCGCGCTTGAATCACTTGTTTGACCCGTCAAATCAAAACATTCCAATTACAAATATAAAAAAAGGAATGCTGCTGAGAGTAGCCAGCTATCTTCACAGAAAGTCTTGAAAACTACAATTCATAATATCATGGACTCATTTATCTGGCCAGGAATCACCCATATATATTAATCATCTGTTTGATCAAGGCATTATTGGACCTTAATGGTTATCGCGATCGTAGGTACCCCGTATCATGATCACCAGCAAGACAAAGTTTTGACGCCCACTTACCCATTGTTGAACATTAGATACAATTATTCAACATCTTGACAACGATGACAAACACAAGCATAAGTGGAATCCAAATCCACATTTGAAAGTATTCATCACTTTATCAAGTTAGAGAACATACTTTAGAGTAGCGAATTCAACAATGAAATAAATATATTGTGAAAATGGGAAAGTAGAGAAATGCATTTATATTTTACGAATAAAAGAAAGGGATGTAGAATTTTATCATTTAGTTCCCTTTTGTTTTATGGTAAAAGACAAAGGAAGATTTTTTTTTAAAAAAACAAAATAATCAAATTAGCATCCCTATTCTAGATCAGATTTTTTTAGATTCTCCACATCAACAAAACAGAATTAATTATATTTTTGTTTTAAATCATATTTAAAATATTATATTTTATAGCATTTTGATGTATTATATGTAGTTTGTTTATGTGTTTACTTGTTTTATAGCTTTTTCCCATATAAATGTTTTGAATGAATGTATGATTTATACATGTCATCATTTATTTGAGATTTTGAAAAATTATATTTATTTGTAATTTGATATCATTGATTTAGATTTTGTGACTAAAGTGATTTGTAAGTGATTTATATCAATGAAATAAATAACATCTTATTTAATCGATATATTTTATATTTCATCAATTTTATTGTTAAATTTAAAGTTTTAATAAATATAAAGGGATTTGAGTCTTTGTAAATGGTAATGATTCAAGGATACTATTAAATGGACTGAATAAGTTTGAGTTAAACCAATGTAAGGTAATTTATCTAGTTCACATAATTAATTAATACATGTTGTCATAACCCAATTTTGGGTAATTCCTCAAATCTACCCAAAATAAAAAAAATAAAATAAAAAGGGCTGGTGTCGATAGGAAAATCAAGGTGAAAATTCTCGATATTTTTCGAGAGCTCGGTCGTACCTCTTTTATGCCAAAAAATGAAGCAAAACACAGATTCAAGGCTAAATTAATTTATTATTGGATAAATCTGCATAAAAATTAAGTCAAAAGATATAATTATATTTTTATGGGCCAGTTTGATTTAATCGTTGGCCAATTTAAAAGTATAATTATGTTTGAGAATTAATTTAGGGTCCAATTGAAGGATTTAATTAAGTGCAAGGACTTAATTACTCTTTAAATTGGTCAAATTAATTTTAAGGGCTTAATCGATGAAAAATCAAGTTCTTGAGCTTAATTCATGTTCATTTGAGAAGATGGGAGTTTTCAAAGACCAAATTGAATTTTTCCAAGCCAAATTATGCAAATTCAGGGGCCAAATTGAAGACATTGAGAATTTAATGGTCAATTGAGGGTCAAATCGCACAAATCAGAAATCAAGGACCAAAATAAAAAAAGGCACGCAAAGTTAAGGCTGGTATTGAAGTTTTCGCGAGGATACAATTGCACAAAATTACAGGTTTAAATCCAATTGGGGGTGCAATTAGACCAATTACAAATTGAAGGACCAAAATGCACTTACACCTTCTCCCAAAATAACAGACTCGACACAGCGCACGCCATCGCCTGCACCACCATCGACAGGACACCTGCACGGCGCTGCCGACAACCATGCTTTTAGGCATGCTGCTGTAAGAGGTAACCCACCGTTGCAAGCAATAGTTACCTCCTGCGCCTATAAATACTGCATGGAGAAACCATGCACAAGAGGAGAAAAAAAGGGGGGAGCGGAGAGCAAAAAATTCATGTAGAGAGAGGAGGAAAATTTATACATAGTGACAGGAGAAAGAAGAGAACACAGAGGAGAAAATTTACGTAAAAGGAGAAGAGACTGAAATTTGACAATTTATTGCACGAGGAAGACAAAGACACACACGCAGCGGCAACCACCTATCTTCTTCCCCATCTCTAGCGTAAACAGCTCTCTCTCTCCTTTCTCCCCTGCATCTCTCTCTCTTTTCCCCTACAGTTGCAACTGTTTTCTCTTTCAGTCAGCTCTCTCTCTCCCTCTAAAACTAGTCGACCAGACTCTCTCTCTCTCCTCAAACACTTGATTGCAGACCACCTAGCTCCATCCTCATCATCACCAGCAGCCAGGCCACAAAAAAATAAAAAAATATAAAATACAAAATTTGCATAAAAAAATATTTAAAAAAAAACAATTAAAACAAAAAATGTGTTGTTTTCATGCATACAGCAATATGCCAACATATCTTGAACATTCCTTTCCAAAAAAAATATATTCAGAGTTTAAAGAAAAAATGTGTTTTAACATGGATTTCGTAATCAAAAAAAATTTGTTTTCTCGCAATTTTTGGATCTTACAACATGTTTGTAAAATCTAAAGGATATTGGCCAATATTCCAAAAATATCAAAATCTTATTTTTGGGGATTCATATTATTTACTGTTAATATTTGGGTACAGAAATCCTAAAGGGGTTAATAACCAAAACATTAGCGGGGATAATTTGCTATTATTCACTTTTGATATTTGGATAAAGAAATCCTAAAGGGGTTAATATCCAAAACGTTAGCGGGGATAATTCGATGTTATTAACTGTTAATATTTGGATAAAGAAACCTTAAAGTGGTAAATATCCAAAATATTTTTACAGGAATAATCCGTCGTCATCATTTAACCAACACATCTTTGAAAGACCAATACCATAGTAATTATAAGGCAAACCAAAACACCGAGCAACTTACCTTAGGTAGGGCGTACTAGGGGTGCTAAAACCTTCTTTTTACGCAACCAATCCCTTGCCTTAGAATCTCTAAAAGACTAGTTTAGGTTTCCTAGTAACTATAATACTAGGTGGCGACTGCTTTTTTCACATAATAAAGATAAAACTCCGACATGAATTCCCCGCTCATAGGGAGAGTCGTCGCGACGTAGTGCTCTCGTGGAGGGTGTGATACATGTTGTCATCATTATTCTTTATAGGTCTCATATAAGTAATGGATAATCATTATTCTTGATGATTTGAGGTTATTCGTTAATGTTCTTGATTTAAAATTGCTTGTTCATGATAATATGGTTTATTGTGGCTAAGAGAACCTAGTTTAGAGGTCTAAAATGTATTTTATGGGTTTGACAGTGCATTTTGAGTTTTCTTGGCAAAATTAGGTTTGTGTTCTTCGTGTTCATCCAAAGAATATTATCTTGAGTACTAGTTTTGGATCCCATTTAGATTTGGTTTTGGGTTATGCAAGTTCATATATCATAATTTATAAATAGTCTAGTGTTTTCATGCATTAATAACATGTTCGTATGGGTTTATAACTTAAAGTTTTGATTGTTAACTGAAACCAATTTATGATAAAATCATGCTTTTTGAGTAATAATCAAAGAAAATAGACCCTTAATTCTAGATCTATGTTTGATTGAGAACAAAACCATGTTTTTGGTTTCTTGAAATCTTGTCTAGTTTTATGCTCATGTTGCTGGGTATGATCTTGAATATTCTTTATTTTTCTTCATGTTCTTTGTTTTTTATGACATTTAATTTGTTTCCATAAGAAGATTTTATGGATTTTGTGTTTTTTTTTTGTTTTGATACTATTTTGGTTGAAATAGATTTTTGATTTCGTTTTGCTTCAAACCTTGTTTTAGGTTTGGTTCATGGTTGGACTAATGTTTTTAGGTCAACATCGGGTCAGTTGGTAAAGGCCTTCTCGGCTTGCTAAATTTTTGCTAAAGGGTTTTTTGGGTAGGGGGTTGTTCTGAAAACACATCCTTATGCCTATTTTGACAGTTTTGTTTGTGAATAAAAATGGGTTTTGCCAAATAGACCCCAAATAATTTCCAAAACATTTTGAATACCAATTTCAAATAGTTATGGCCCCTCACATGGTTTCCACTATTTTAATCTAATATCAAGTTGTATAGTTATACTGTAAGATACAAATTTGGTAGAAAAAATTCTTGATTTTCTCTAAAATTTTAGAAAATGTTCAAAAATTCAAAAAATACTTCCTTAATATTGGGTTCTATACTTACATTGTAAGATATGGATCCAATATTAAAAATACCTAATTTTTATTTGAAAATTCCAATTCAAAAAAAATTCAAAATTTTCTTCTCTTAAAAAAATAAAATATATTTCATTTTCATGCATACGGTCAAATCCTAAATACTTTTCATGCATACTTTCTAAACATAAAAAATATTTTTGATTTGTGTTTTAAAAATATAAAATAATATCATAATTAATTTATGATTATACATTAACTTCAAAAAATCTCATAACTTTAAGTTTTTTTTTATTAATATTCAGATTAAATTGTAGACTTTATATTTGGAGGTATAAAATTACGCTATAATATATACCCTTACCTATTAAAAATACAAAAATTAGAAATAAATATAATTTTAAAATTTGGTTTGTAGAAGAGTTTAATATTTAAACCTAGTAAGGTATAGACTTTCTCAAGAAGGGAGATTTTCTTTAAACTTTAGATGATACCAACAAATAGAAACATACCTTGCATTAAAAATCAATCAACAATACAACTTATCATAGGTAGAGTGTAGAAAAGGTGATGTGTTTTCTTCTTACACAACTAGTCCTTTTATCTAAACTCCCACAGACCATTAGGTTTTCTAGTAACTATAATAGTAGGTGGTGACTTTTGAATTTTAAAAATCATAACTTTATGTTTAAAACCTAAAACCTTTGTTTTCACTAGGAGGCAAATTTATCAATCTATATAGTGTATGTCACGATAGAAGGGCAAATTGAATACGAACTTGTTTGGTAGGATTGAACTTTTTTTTTATTTTCTTGTTTATTTTTGTTGGTTTATTAAATTTAATTTTAGCATGTTGTTTTTACTTGCTACTTTAGTTTGCATTTATACGTATGCATTAGTATATCGATTATGAATAGTGTCATCATACATATTAATTTTATGAATAAACCCAGTTCTAGGTTAGGTGAGAAATAATGGTTTATCTCATGCCTTTCGATTAGGGTTTAGATTCATGAAACATCCAAATATGATTTGAGTGTTTACTCAATAATAATAGTCACATTATACCTCAACCATTCTTTATAAACCCCCTACACAACCTTCATAAGAGGTGATCAATAGGAAAATCATAAACCCTTTTGAGACTAAGTAGTGAATTTACCCCTCACATAATAGCTTAAAACCTACCTTTAGGGTATGAGGGTATGTTCTCATTAATAATAATTTTGCATTGAGTTAAACCCGAACAAAATAATGAGCTCTGTAGGATTCTCTTTGATCTAAAACCATGACTTCTGTGACTTTTTTTTCAGTACGAGTATAGATCCAAGATATTGCAATTAGTTGAAAGGGATAGCCTAAAGACCGAGGTTAGAGAATTGTCACCCATAACTAAAGTACATTACTCCATGAAAAATATTAAAAAGTTTGTGCGAGTCTTGGGATATGTGGATGAGACTTTATTTGAGAGAAAATATAGGAGAATTACCCACCTAGTAAGACTCGTATTAGATTTTTAAGGCCTTGATGCATTTATAAAATACAGGTTATAAAATATTTTAACTTTGGAGATATTGAGATGACCCCTACTATGAAAGAATATGCCTAGATCTTGAACTTCCCTACTGACCCTCCCAAAGTATATTTCAAACAAGTAGTCGAAAAATTAATTTTCAAGGTTATAAAATTGTTGTGTCTAGATGAAGTTGATCAATACATGATGTCTAATGGAGGTTTTAAGTGGGAAGTGATTGAGAACAAGTTGAAGACAAAAGAAAATCAAGAGAAGAGAAATACCAAATAATTGTTTTTTCCATCTTTGGGTTATAATTTTTCTTTCAAAGCCACTTAAATCATCAATATTGAAGTTATTGATGCATTAATTGAATATAAACAAACAAACAAAAATGTCAACTTCATTTTCTCAGCTAAAACTCTCTTATTCCAAAATCATTATTTCTCTAAGAATAACCCTACCCAATGTACCATCCCACTTGTTAATGCATGTTGTGTCTGAATAATATAAGTATAAAGCATCATTATGGATAATGTTTTTTAAAAACAAATTCTACTAAAACTTTAATAGAATTTACTTAATACTTGGAGGATACCAAGTTATTGATATTTTCTATCACAACCCAAACAACACCAAAAATATTATCTAATCTTCGTGGACCTTATTCCATATCAACTTCAATCAAGATTGACATACAATAAGTTTCCATGAAATATGAATATTAAAGCTAAAAATAAATGAAAAGGACAAGATTATAAAATATGTAACAAGAAAATTAAATGCATGGTATTAAATTTTAGGAGAATACAAAATGATTAATTTACATAGAAAAAATTAAAGATTCCACTAATTAATACCTAAGGAGCGCATGAGTACAAAATATGCCTAATACAATAAAATATACCCCTAATTTATCAACCGTATATTATACTGTGTGATGATCTTATAATTAGAAAAATAAAATAATAAACAATTAGTTGAATAATAAAATTCACAAGTGCGCACTAGAATTTAAATAAGTTTTTATTAGTTTGAACACTCTAATTTTATTTTCATTAATATAACGTCTTTTCCCTTTCAATCTAAAATTTTCATTTCTTTACAAGCATAACCTCATTTCCATAACAAAAGTCATATTCAATATCTATAAATACTTCTTCTCATTAGTTTTCTTTAATAATGGAAACAATATATTATTAACCTTCATTTAACTATAGATAGTGACTTTCACTACAAATATTAGCTTCCATACATGTATAAAAGCAACATAATAATGGCTTCCATTCATTAATGGAAGCAACAGATATAACATTGGCTTCATTCCAACAATGAAAACTACAAACATTGGCTTTCATATGGAATGAAAGCACCATAACAATGACTTTATTCATCAATGGAGGTGCCAAACCTGATTTTGCTCCCTATTTTTAATATTTTTGCATCAATTTTGGTATTTCAACGTCATCTCAAATAGGTTTTATTTCTTAGTGTGTTAAGCTTTGAACATGCTTACTTTAAAATTTATTGATCAATTTGACTGAAAAAACTGCTTTGTTGAGAAATCGCCTTGCCCTGTAACTGTTGGAAGTTAAGTTGCATATCAGTTTGGTTAGTGATCATGTGCAGAAGAGGAAGACACTAAGAGATGTGCAGAGAGTTGCATTTCGTCATTAAGCATGCAAAGAAGTGTATAAACATGACAGTTACATTCTGTTATGTAGCATGCATAAAGTGTGTTCAAAGTTTGTTGTAACTAACTATAGAGAAGTTGTAACTCATGCATAAAGTGTGTGTGTGTTCTGCCTCAAGTATATAAGAGGCATTAAGTCAAACAATACATAAGCAATCAAAATATACGAATTACCTTCTTCTGCAGAATTCTCTCTTCTCTCAATTCTCTGGAAAATATCTTCCCTTGTTTCCCCAAAATCCAGCAAACATAACCTGCACAATACAACAACAACAAACACAAATTAAGAAATTCAACAGTAACATGTCATTTTCATACCCTGCAATTGCACCATTACTTTACATCCAACATGCCATTTCCATACTTTTCAATTGCAATATACCATTTCCTTCACTGCAACACCTCATGTCCTACAACACGCAAAAATATTTTGCGTTATCATTGTAGGCTATATATTTATATATATAGTGAGAAGAGCAAGGAAAAGAGAAAGAAAGAAAGAAAGAAGGGAGCAAGAGAAATAAAAGAGAAAAATAGAACATGGCTCAACAACCACAGACCACTTACTATTCTCTCCCACCGTAAACAAGTTGTAGTTACACTTCTTCTCCTTCGGCGATAGCAGCAACTGTCATAACCCAATTTTGGTTTATTCCTCAAATCTACCCAAAAATAAAATAAAATAAAATAAAATAAAAGGGGCTGGTCTTGACAGAAAAATCAAGGTGAAAATTTTGGACATTTTCGAGAGCTCGATCGTACCTCTTTTGTACCTAGAAATGAAGGAAAATGCAGATTCAAGGCTAAAGTAATTTATTATTGGATAAATCTGCATAAAAATTAAGTCTAAAGATATAATTATATTTTTATGGGCCAGTTTGATTTTATTGTTGGCCAATTATATTTGAGAATTAATTTAGGGTCCAATTGAAGGATTTAATTAAGTGAAAAGACTTAATTATACTTTAAATTGGTCAAATTAATTTTATTAAGGGCTTAATCAATGAAAAATCAAGTTCTTGAGCTTAATTCGGGTTCAATTGAGAAGATGAGAGTTTTCGGAGATCAAATTGAATTTTTCAAAGCCAAATTATGCGAAGTCAGGGGCCAAATTGAAGACATTGAGAATTTAATAGTCAATTGAGGGTCAAATCACACAAATCAGACATCAAGAGCCAAAATTAAAAAGGCATGCAAAGTTAAGGCTGGTATTGAAATTCTGACGGGGATATAATTGCACAAAATCAGAAGTTTAAATCCAATTGGGGGTGCAATTAGAAAAATTAAAAATTGAGGGACCAAATTGCACTTACACCTTCTACCAAAACAACAGTCCTGACACAGCGTCCGTCATCGCCTGCACCACTGTTGATAGGCCACCTGCACGCCGCCGCCGACAGCCATACTTTGAGGCATGCTCTGCAGGATGTAACTCAGCGTTGAAAGCAACGGTTACCTCTACGCTTATAAATACTGCATGGAGAAGCCATGGAGAAGAAAACAAAGAGAAGTTAGAGGAAAACATTTATGTAAAAGGAGAAGAGATTGAAAATTTGACAGTTTAGAGGTTGCACGAGGAAGACAAAGACATAATAGAAATTTGCAGAAAAATCATACACACACAGCGGCAGCCAGCTAGCTATCTTCTTCTCCAGCTCCGACATCAGCAGCTCTCTCTTTCCTTTCTCCCTAGCGTCTCTCTCTCTCTTCCCCAACATCTGCAGCTGCTTTCTCTCTCGGTCAACTCTCTCTCTTTAAAACCAGTTGACCAGCCTCTCTCTCTCTCTCTTTAAAACCAGTTGACCAGCCTCTCTCTCTCTCTCTTTTCAAAACTTTACAGCAGACCACCTAGCTCTATCCTCATCATCACCGGCAGCCTCCATGCCAGCATCCTAGCCGTGGCCTCCGTCGAGGCAGTAGAGTCAACAACAGTGGCAGCAACGTGAGCCCGTCAACTTTCGACGCCCCATCTGGCCACCACAAGCCACCATTTCCGACCCCACCATGATAGGAAGAACCACCTCAACCTCCTCTACCCAATGATATTAACAGGTACGCCATTCGTCACACTCCAAAAACTCTCATTTTACTGTTCATTATCTTCTTTTTCACGGGGGAGTGAATTAATTCACTCCCCCGTGCCACTATTCTGCATGTATGTACAACAATGGGCTGGCGAGGCTGGGGACAAGGCCCAGCTTGGCCATTGAAATTGGTGGGCCGAATTGGCAGTCCAACCCCAAATGATGGGCCACCCAACCTATCAGGGCTGGGCAACCAGCCCACCACAAAAAAAAATTAAAAAAAATACAAAATACAAAATTTGCATAAAAAAATATTTAAAAAAAAAACATAAATGTGTTGTTTTCGTGCATACGGCCAATACGCTAACATATCTTGAACATTACTTTCCAAAAAACAATATTCAGAGTTTAAAGAAAAAATGTGTTTTAGCATGGATTTCATAAACAAAAAAAAAAATTGTTTTCTCGTATTTTTTTGATTTTACAACATGTTTGTAAAATCCAAAGGGTATTGGCCAATATTCCAAAAATATCAAAATTTTATTTTTGGGGATTTATATTATTCACTATTATTATTTGGGTACAGAAATCCTATAGGGGTTAGTAACCAAAACATTAACGGGGATAATTCGCTATTATTCACTGTTGATATTTGGGTAAAGAAATCCTAAAGGGATTAATATCCAAAACATTAGCGGGGATAATTTGTTGTTATTCACTTTTGATATTTGGGTAAAGAAATCCTAAAGGGGTTACTATCCAAAACATTAGCGGGGATAATTCGCTGTTATTAACTGTTAATATTTGGATAAAGAAACCTTAAAGTGGTAAATATCCAAAATATTTTTACAGGAATAATACGTCATCATCATTTAACCAACACATCTTTGAAAAACCAATACCATAGCAATCATAAGGCAAACCAAAATATCAAACAGCTTACCTTAGGTAGGGCATATTAGAGGTGCTAAAACCTTCCTTTTACGCAACCAGTCCCTTGCCTTAGAATCTCTAAAAGATCAGTTTAGGTTTCCTAGTAACCATAATACTAGGTGGCGACTCTCTTTTTTCACAAAATAAAGATAAAACCCCGACATGAATTCCCCGCTCACGGGGAGAGTCGTCGCAATGTCGCGCTCTCGTGGAGGGTGCGACAGCAGCTGCAACAACAACATCACTTTTTCTCCCTGATGCGGCAAACTTCATCTTCCTCTATCAAGCAACATCAACCATCATTCTCTCTAATAACACCTCCTACGACACCATATTGACCTCTCTACAAGACGGCAGCAACAGGTGAGACACTCTTTCTCCCTTCATACTCATTCTCCTTGTTATTGTTCACTACATGTGAATAGTAGGGATTGAAATAATTCACCTATTTCATCCCATTCGATTGGACAACTCATCCTAGAAAATATATAAACAAAAAAATTAAAAAAATTGCATTTTAAAAAATTGTTTTGTTTTCATGCATATAGCCGAATTCTAAAAATTTTCTAAGCATATTTTTCACAAAAGACAAAATTACATCTCTTCCTATGTTTTAAAATACAAAATAAGATATCGTAACTAGTTTATGATTACACGTTAGAGTTCGAACAAAATATCAATCTTTCACCAACCATTTTGTTCATTTCATTAAGCTATAGATTTTCATATTTGGGTGTAAAATTATATTGTAAAATATACTCTTATATATTAAAAATACAATAAATACAGTGTTAAAATTTAGACCATAAAACAGTTAGTTTTTTTACTGAATGAGATAGAGACTCCCTCATAAAAAGAGATCTACTTCAAACCTTAGAAAAGAGCAACAAATAGAAATCGGATCTACAAAAACAATCAAACAACAATCCAACTTACCTTAGATAGGGTGCACTGGGAGTGATGTGTCTTTCCCTTGCATAACAAATCCTCTTACCCGGACTCTCACAGACAATTAGGTTTCGTAGTGACCTTAATACCAGGTGACGACTTCTAAAAATTATAATTATAATTTTATAATTATAAAAACTTTCTTTCATGCCACTCCCCACCCCCATCCCCCCTCTCCCCTCTCCCCTCTCCCCTCTCCGGGGATAGGCTCGTGAAAAAACATCATCACGTCAGGAGATAACAAACATAACATTGGCTTTCATCTAGGTATGAAAGCAATATAAGAATGGCTTTATTAATCAATGGAATGGAAGCAACAAACATAACATTAGCTTTCATTTCATGATGGAAGCTACAAACATGTGTTTTCCATAAACCTCTTATAAAGATACATTTGTCACCATTAAAAAGATCAATTATAAGAAATTGTAAGACTACTAAACAAGATTAAAAAGACTAAAGTGCAAAACACCTACCTGATTTCTGATCTTCAGATGTGATACCGTATTGTTATTCTACTAGTGCAGCCTCTCCTGTACCATTAATGACAATCATCAATGACAAGTTCCATAAACAATAAAATCTTATCCAAATCCAAATTTTAATTAGAACAAAACTGTAAAGTTTCACGCATGTACATAATGTTTTCTTATTTATAATTTCAAAATTTATTTTGATTTTTTATATAATTTTATAAAATTCAAGTCATGAATTTAACCATCTAAACATGGTCCATCTAAGATTTTATATTCTTAATATTACAAGAAATTTAATTTTGAATTTTTTATTTATTAAACTATATTATATTTTTATCAGTAATTCAAATTATTTTAAATCTATCAATTAACCGGTGACATCAATTCAACCTCCTCGTAACTTCAAATTTTTTACCAAATTTTTTTATTTCCAACGTCTTAGATACATTTTATAAAATTGATTTTATCTGCTGCCGCACGCATAACACGAGGGAATAATCTACAAGGATAGTACGAGGACTTTTTTCTTTTTTCCCATATCATCAGATATTGTAACTACCAGTTCTGCTTTACGGCCTTGGCTATGTGGCGCTGCCTTGACGACGTAGGCCGTCACAGGTGGAATAAAGAATTCAACTCTGCCTTGCTCAGCATATTTCTCGAAGACCTTAAACGAACACTAGGCCTCCAACTATACTTGAGCGACCATCAGTTCTTTGCAGGGCTTTTGTCAGCCCAGTCCATGAGGTGGGGTATTGCCAAACTCATTACGCAGCTACGTGCTACTGATAGTCTGATATTGCACATGCAGGATCCTAATTTCTTGTGTTTGATCTTGGAGAACATTGATATGACACCTACATTAAAAAAAATACGATAGGATCTTAGATTTTCTGAATAATAGCTATACAATCTACTTCAGATAATTATTCAAAAACAAAAATTCTTAGATAATCAAATTGTTGGGATGAGAAAACTCAAAAAATATACGGTAGCTAATGGGCGATTTAGATAAAGAGCCACCAAAAGAAAAATGGAAAATGAGCGGTACAAACTAGAGTCTTTTTCATATGCGGTCTAGTTAATTTCTCATCCAAAATCAGGGTCATCAGTCAATATTTTCCGCAAATGTGTTCGTAAGCATACTTGAAATAACCTTTCCACTGCAATTTTAATTGAACAATGTTATTACTCAATCATTGTAAGATGCATGGGAAAATAGGCTTGAGGTGATGTGTTTCATTATTGCATCTATGGATTTTGAGTCACATCAATATACGTACCAAGAGATATTTCCAATTACTTTTGGTGATTTAATCATTAACCATTGAGGATTATAATAGAAGAGGCCCGGAAGAATCTTGATGAAAAGGCGCGTGTAGAAAAATATGTTATAGTGTCGTAGAGCAATTTTAAGTGGAAATCACCAATGATAAATGACATAATCTGCATAACGAGTTATGGTAATAAGATATGTACCTATGATTGTAGTGAGGGAGTTAGGTGGAACTCAATGCATACCAAGAACTTTAGGGTTAACAGATTTCATTGGTTTATTCAATCATCATTATAGGAGATGGAACTCATTAAACAAGATTGAGGAAGGCTTCTATTACTGAAGAGAGAAGAGAAAGGTAAGGTCGAACCCTCATTCAGCCTAGACTATGGAATTTGGAGAAATAAGGAGCTTTGTTAAATATTTAGACTCTTAAAACCTAGAAGTTCAAAACAAGAGGTGGAATAACTCAAAAGAAAAGGAGTGGATAATGAGGAAGAGTTGAGAAAACAGTTAGAAAAGTACATAATCGATCTTGTCATTGCAAGGGGCAACAGTTACTTTTAGAGAAACAATTGATAGAATAAGATTAGATGAGAAACTTCTTGAATCAGCATCTAAAAGGGAAGGATGAACAATTAGTAACCTTAACGAGGGATCTTGAGATGACAAGAAATTGGCAAAAAAGAGTGAGATTGTTGAAGAGGTAACTACATAGGTCCAAAACAAGTTAAAGGCTCTAATAACCAAATTAGATGAACTAGTCATCAGGTGCGTGCAAATTGAAAAAAATAGGTCTAGATGAAAAAGTTAGCTAAAAGTAATATGATTGTTGTTAAGGAAATGATGAACTCTCTAAAAACAAGACAACGCATAAAATTTCGTTCCATTCAAAAATTCTGCAAAATGATTCATTCAAATATTTTTAGGTACCTGCACCGTGAGGTCACACCCCACATCATTCGCAGGGACTTAAATTCAAGCAATGTACTTCTGGATTCGGATTTTGAGCCTCTTGTTGCTGATTTTGTTTTTTCGAAGCTAATCCCACAAGGAGTTAGCCATGTCGCGACGGTGATTTTTCTACGCACTTCGCGTCTCGCTATCCCCGTGATTTGGAGGAGACAACGGCGCGCGGTAAAATGAGGGGTGTTTTATATTCGTAAAATTTAGAACTATAATTATCAGGAGTCGCCATCTAGTATTAAGGTTACTAGGAACCTATTGATCTGCGAGAGTCTAGGGTAAGAAGACTTGTTGTGCAAGGGGCAGACGCATCACCCCCATTGCACCCTACCTAAGGTAAGCTGCATTGTTGTTTGATTATTTTTTTAAGTTAAAATTTTTACGCTGCATAAAAAAAATAAAAAAAATTGTCTGCAGGTGTACTTTACAATGTAATTTTACACCACAATTTCAAGTATTTTTTATCTACGGATGTACTTTACAATGTAATTTTACACCGTAGTAAAAATCTTTTTTTATCTACGGGTGTACTTTACCATGTAAATTTATACCGTAGTAAAATTTCTTTTTATCCGCGGGTGTACTTTACAATGTAAATTTACACCCTAATAGATGAAACAAAAATATTTATAATTATTTTTGATATTTTGGCTAAATTCCAATGGATATTCATAAACCGGTTATGATATCCCATTTTTGTTTCAAAATATGAGAAAGATGCAACGTAATTTTTATGAGAAATATGTATGGAAAAATCATGGAATTTGGCCGTATGCACAAAAAACAAATACATTTTTTATATTTTTGAATTTTTTGTAATAATAATAGTAGTAAAAAAATATATATGTCAATTTGTATTTTTTAACTTGTTTTTTTAATTTTAAATTTTTTTCTGGGCTGGGCTGTCAGCCACAGTGGGCTGTCAGCCCAGCCTTAGTGAGCTGGGCTTCCAGCTTTCACGGGCTGGAAGCCCAGAAGGGTGTGGCTGGGTTTCCAGCCATCATGGGCTGGAAGCCCAAAGTGTTTGGGCTGGGCTTCCAGTCCTCACGAGCTGGAAGCCCAAATAATTGTGGGCTGGGCTTCTAGTCTCTGCGGGCTGGAAGCCCAGCTCCCTTAGATCGTGGGCCGGGCACAGAGCCCGGCCCACTCCCGCAAGCCCAGCCTGCATGAACAGTGGGATACGTCCCACTGCATGCAGCGCTGAGACGAAGGAGAAGATGAACAGTGGGTTTTTCGACTTTGATGAAAGGTCTACCTGTTAATACCGTTGGGTAGAGGAGGTATAGGTGGTTCTTCCAGTCGTGGTGGAGTCGGAAATGGAGGCCTGTGGTGGCCGGAGTGGTCTTCGGAAGGTGACGGGCTAGCGTTGCTGTCGTCGGGACTGTCTCTGTTTCTTCTCCGGAGAGGACAGCTGAGCAGCTGGAGTTGAGAGGAGGCTTAAGGTGGTGATAAGGGTGGATATGGGTGGTTGAATGGTGGCTGTTGGAGGAGAGAGAGAGACGCCGGGTCCTCTGGTTCTAGAGAGAGAGAGGTTGACTGGAAACGGGGAAGAAGACGGGGAGTGAGCTGCGGTTTGTGTATTTTTTACGCGAGGGGTGTTTGTGTTTATTCTAAGCTTCGTTCGTCCCCGTAAACCTTCTTCTTCCCAGTATTTTTTCAATTTTTTCCACTGTCAATCTCCTCTGTTTCGTTTAAAACTTTTCATCTATCTCTCAATGCTCCTTTTCTTTTCTCTGCTCCAATGCTCTCCCCCTCTGGTTTTTTTCTCCTCCATTTATAGGGGCAGAGGCAGCTCTACTGCCTCTGCCTCCTCTGCAACCCACGACCTCTGCAAATTTGGAGAGGCTGTGTTGCAGAGTTTTGGCTTTGCAATTTGGTCCTTCAATGTTTGATTGGTTCAATTGCACCCCCAATTAGTTTTAAACTTTTAATTTTATGCAATTGTATCCCCGTCAAAATTTCAACAGCAACCTTAAATGTGCGTGCCTTTTTTATTTTGGTCTCTGGTTTCCAATTTGCGCGTTTTAACCCTTAATTGATCATTGGATTCTCAATTCGTTCAATTTGGTCCCTGATTTCGCATAATTGACTAAAAAAATTCAATCGATCTTCGAAAATTCCATTCTCATCAATTGAGCCGGAATTAAATTCAAGAACTTGGTTTCTCATTGACTAAGCCCTTAATAAAATTAATTTGACCAATTTAAAGTATAATTAAGTCCTTGCACTTAATTAAATCCTTCAATTGGATCCCGATCATAATTAAACTTTAAATTGGTTGACGACTAAATCGAATCAACCCATAAAAATATAATTATGTCGTTCGACTTAATTTTGACACAAATTTATCCAATGATAAATTAGTTTTGCCTTAAATCTGTATTTTCCTTTATTTTTGGAACAAAAGAGATATGATTGAACTTGCGAAAACAACTAAAATTTCCAAATTGTTTTTTTTTCTACCCATGCTGGCTCATTTTATTTTATTTTTGTCCTTTTATTTTATTTTGCGGAGTAACCCAAAAATTGGGTTACGACAGTTGCCCCCCTCTTTACAATGCTTACGACTAAAATTTTGGAAAAGACTTTAGATAGTAAGCGTTGTAAAGAAAAAGAAAGGTGGATGTACCAGACCAAGAAATAGTTGATCCATCCAAAAATGAGAATGAGGGCTATAAAGCGCACTCAGAGAGGAATGATAAGATAGGGCTAGAAAGCGCACTACCTAAGAATTGGGGCCTAAGAAGGACACTAAAAAAGGATGGGTGACCTATCAAAGTGAAAAATAGTGAAGATGGTCTTATTGTAATGGGTGACCTACCCAGGTGAAAAATGGTGAAGATTGTCTCATTGTAATGGGTGACCTACCTGGGTGACAATAGTGAAGATGGTCTCGTTGTAATGGGTGACCTACCCAGATGAAAGATGAAGAAGATGGTCTCATTGTAATGGGTGACCTACCCAGGAAATGGTGACGATGGTCTCATTGTAATGGGTGACCTACCCGGGTGACAGATGATGAAGATGGGTCTCATTGTAATGGGTGACCTACCCAGGAAATATGATGATGGTCTTGTTGTAACGGGTGACCTGCCCAGGAAATGGTGAAGATTTCATGGGATGGAAGATAGGGCTAGAAAGCGTACTATCTTAATTTATGATCGAGGGTTGGAAAACGCACTCGAAGATGAGGGGAAAATAGGGCTGGAAAGCGCACTATTTTAATTGATGGATCGAGGGTTGGAAAACACACTCGAAAATGAGGGGAAATAGGGCTAGAAAGCGCGCTCAAATAAGGAAAGAGATAGGGTTGAAAAACGCTCTATCTGCTGAATGAAAGGCTCGTAAGCGCACTCAGGGAAGTGAAAAAGATGATGGCTGAAAGGCGCACATAAAAATGATGAAGGTTTGTAAATTACAATCCCTTCTAAACATTTCTTGGATTATCAACAGGGATGCAAAGCATGATATTTAAATTTAAAAAAGAGGCAGGCCTGAAAAGCACGCCAAAGGAGAGCTCGAAGGCGTACACAAAATGATGAATGAAGGTTCATAAATTACGATCCCTCCAAAACATTTCCTAGATTCTCAATGGGGATGCAATGCATGAATGCATGTATACTTACCTGAGAGATATAGGTCCCCCTTCTTTTTCATGGTCTTCTCTTTTCAGGGTTTGGATCTCTGGCTTTGAAGGCTTATCGCTTCTGCTTAATCGAGCCGCAACTTAAGATTTTGGCCACTGGAGATGATAAATTTTCCATATCAACATGTCCCCTTGAGTTTGATCCAAATTCTTTGAAAATGAATGATGGAGTCAGCTTCATGATTTTGACCACTGGAGATGATAAATCTTTCATATCAACATGCCTGAGTTTGATCCAGATTCTTTGAAAAGGAATGATGGAGCCAACTTCAATTGCATTTTAGATTGCCCTTAGCCTGGTCATGCCCCACAAGTGTTTAAGGCTCTAAGTGTTTTCAGGAAAGGGTTTGTTATTTGCAAAGATTGTGTTTTCATGTGGGATTTTTGGAATTTCAAAGTCATTCCAAGCACAAAACCCATTTTGGTTGCCCTAGTCAGGTCATGTCACATCAGTGTTTTAGGCTTCAAGTGTTTGCAGGAAAGGGATGGTTATTTGCAAAAAATTGTTTTCATGTAAATTTTTTGGAATTTCAAAGTCATTCCAAGCACAAAAACCATTTTGATGTTTGTTTAAGCAAACTTGTTCTTGAAAGAATTCAAATGATCTCATTGTCATGTTTTATATTAATTTGACAAGAAAGTGAAATGATATTTGCATGTCTTCTATGTTAGGAAGGCTTCGATCAAGTCGTGTGAAGCATTTGTAAGGATTGTTTCAAATGGAAAAGCATTGCTTATCGATCTAGATCACTCGTATTTGATCAGAAAGGGCTTTATTAGGCTTGTAACGTAGGCTTAGGTTACTGGCTACGAAAAAAAGATATTTGTAGGCTCAAAAGGTGTTTAAAGGGTTTTTTTAGACTAAGAATCACTTAGTGCTTATTCTTAAAACTCCATTTAGCCCTCATGATTGATTTTCATAGTGACCTAGCATGCCCCCTAATGTTTGTTTGGGCTTTCATCTTGACATGCCCCCAGTATTTGCTTAGGCTTTCTATCATGAGTTTTTTAGCAGTGCACTTATGTTGATTTGACATGCCCCCGGTATTTTGTTTGGACTTTCTCATGGTTTTTGGCACTAACATCATGTTGACTTGACATGTCCCCCAAAGTATTTTGTTTGGGCTTTTATCGCGACATGCCCCCCAGTATTTTGTTTGAGATTTCTATGTTGGGTTTTTAGTACTACCAAAATGTTGAATTAATTTGCTATATGTACTAAAATCCTTTTTATGTTTATGCCTGTCGCACCCCCCAAAAAATGATGAGCACTGCATCGTGACGACTCTTCCCCATGAGCGGGGGATTAAATGTGGAGGGGTTCTCTATTTTCGTAAAAAAGGGAGTCGCCACCTAGTATTATGGTTACTAGGAAACCTAAAACTGGTCTTTCAGAGATTCTAGGGTAAGGGACTGGTTGCGTAAAGGGAAGATTTTAGCACCCCTAGTACGCCTTGATCTAAGGTAAGCTGCTTTACGTTTGGCTTGTTTATGATTTGCTATGGCTTTGAAAAAAACATATGTTAATTAAATTCAAAAAAATGGGATATCATTCCCGCCGAATATTTTGGATATCAACCCCTTAGAATTTATTTATCCAAACACCGACAGTGAATAATAGCATATTATTCCCGTCGAATATTTTGGATATTAATCCCTTTTGGATTTATTTATCCAAATACCGACAGTGAATAATAGTATATCATTCCCGCCGAATATTTTGGATATTAACCCCTTAGGATTTATTTACCCAAATACCAACAGTGAATAATAACATATCATTCCCGCCGAATATTTTGGATATTAACCCCTTAGGATTTATTTTACCCAAATACCGATGGTGAATAATAGCATATCATTCCCGCCGAATATTTTGGACATTTAACCCCTTAGGATTTATTTATCCAAATACCGATGGTGAATAATAAATTCCAAAAAATAAGATTTTTATATTTTTTTGAATATTGGCCAATACTCTTTGGATTTTACAGACTTGTTGTAAAATCTAAAAATGCAAGAAATGTTTTTTTCTTTGCGAAATCCATGCTAAAACTCATTTTTCTTCAAAAACCCAAGATAATATATATTTTTGAAATAAAAGAATGATTTTTAAAATATGCTAGTGTATTGGCCGTATGCAAGAAAACAACACATTTTTTCTTTAACAAAAATATCTTTTTGGAAAATTTGCATCTTTATACTTTTTATTTATTTTTTTATTTTTCGGTGGGTTGGCTGTCAGCCCACCTAAATTCGGGCTGGGCTGACAGCCCAGCCCACCTTACCTCCAGGCTGGGCTGCTAGCCCAGATGGCTGGCAGCCCAGACCCATCTGGGATGGGCCTCCAGCCCAGACGCTGGAAGCCCTTCAGGGCCAGGCCGGGCACAAGGCCTGGCCCGCCAAGTCCACGCGGGGAGTGAATTAATTCACTCCCCGCATGCAAACACAGGGACGATGAACAGTAAAAAATGGAAATTTCGAGTGTGATGAATGGCTTACTTGTTTATACCGTTGGGTAGAGGAGGTCATGGTGATTCTTCTGATCGTTGTTTCGTCGGAAATGGTGACCTGAGGTCGCCGGATGGAGCCTCGGAAGCTGCGGGCTGGTGGCGTTTGCGTCGGGCTACTATGTTTTTTCTTCAACAGAGAAGGTTGCTAAGCTGCTGAGAGCTTATGGCAGAGACTATGGTGATGCTGAAGAGGGAAATGGGTGATCGAAGGTGGTGGTGGTTGGCTGCCGAGAATGAGAAAGAAACAGAGGTCTGTGTTTTTTAGAGAGAGAGCGGAGCCAAAAACAAAACAGAGGGAGAGCGAAAGAGAGCAGATGCGAAGGAAAGATATTCGAAAATTTTCACGTAAAATTCCTTGTCTCCTCAGCCCTCTCTGTTCTTTCTTTTTCTCTTCTTCTCCCTTTCTTCACCATGCAGACTGCTATTTATAGCAGAGAAGACTCGAATGCAAGGAAGGTAAGTCTGGACAGCTATGCACATCGATAGTAATCAAGAAGGAGATCACGCTGGAGATAATTTTGGGAAGAAAATCAACGATTGATGAAGACTCGAATGCAAGGAAGGTAAGTCTGGACAGCTATGCACATCGATAGTAATCAAAAAAGGAGATCACGGTGGAGATAATTTTGGGAAGAAAATCAACGATTGATTAGGGACAAATTTGATCTGCCTTGCCGCGACGGAGAAAAAGTCAATTTGAAAAAGGAAGCAAAATTTTGAATGATCTGCTATGATCACCGTGATTTTAAATTAAATGCAACATGCCGGAACAGTGCATGTTTCCTTTTTTATGCAGATTTCAAAAAATCAAAAGAAGGTAAAAATATGATTTGGTCCTTTAAAAATTCTCTAAATGCATCCAATTGGATTTAAACTTTTTATGCAATTAAATCCCATCAAATATTCAATCTCAACCTTGGCTTTGCGCGACTTTCTAAATCTGGTCCTTGGTTTCTGATTTTCACGATTTAAACCCCAATCGACCACTAAAGTCTCAAATTGCTCAATTTCGCCCTTGAACAAAAAAAAATCTATTTTTTGAAAAATAAAGAGTCAAAAATTGGGTAGCAACAATGCCCCCCAACTTTGTTCGGACGTTACTTGTCATTGAGGACTGTTTTTGTAGAATTGTTTTTTTTTTTTTTTTTTTTGCACTTGCCCCCCAGTGTAGGGTGTGATCCTTGTCAGGATTAATTATGAAGAAAAAATTATTAGGCTCAAATAAGGGCTTCAAGGGATATTTGAGACTTTGTGAAGTCATATCAAAGATGGCCTTTCCTCATTTCAAAAACATGCATTCTGAATCGATAAGCTTTGCTTTTCCATGCGAAACAAGTTTTTGATTTTTTGAATTGTTTGTTTGGCTAAGAGATTAGCTTTATTATGTGGCTTTTGGTGGTATGAGATCACCTTTCAATGAAATCTTTTGAATTCCCAGAACTCATTTGTTAAACAAAAATCAAATTGGCATTTCTTTTCGTACTAGAATTTGATTTGCCAAAAATCTTGATGAAATCATGAGGTCATGTGTAATTTGGATGAAAGGGATATCATGTGTGCTTGTTTTATTTAAACAATAAGCAAGAACACATCGTAAACACAAGCAAATACATGATCACTGAAGAGAAATGTTTGCTTAACAAAAGTCTTGTGGCGTTACAAGCAAAATTGCCGACAAGTCAAAACAGGAATATAATGTTCGGACATGACCAAAACAAAAGGAAATCATGGAAGTAGACTTCATCTCCTGATATCGGCACACTCCCTTTCAAAATCTTTTGCCGACGTCACTTTAATGGTGCGGACACTTGATACCCTATTTCCGTGAAGCCTAATTGGATGCAGGACCTGAATTTTCTTCGAATGTTATCCACCCCACTTTAATCAATTGCATGAGCTTCTTCTTGAAAGCACCACAAGTGTGAATGCTATGCCCTGCAGCTCCAGCATGGTATTCGCAGGTGAGATCGGATTTGTACCAATTAGGGTAAGGTGGTTGCAAAGGTGCCTGAGGTTCTGGAGCTACTTGCTTAATGCTTACCAATTTTTGATACATCTCATTCAAAGGCAATGGTAGCGGAGGTAGCTGTTCTTGGGTTTTCTGGTAATTTCTTTTTGGGAAGTTTTTAGGTGGATCTTTGGCTTGAAGATTGATGTTGGAGATTTGAGATGAAGGGTTATGGTAGTTTTAGAATTGGTTGTTCCTACCCTTATAGTCGTCTTCAAAATGCTCGACATCTTTTCTCTTGCCTTCAAAGCCCTTTTTCTCCACAGGTGCAAAAATTCTACCACTTCTAATTCCTTGCTCTATTCGTTCTACCACGGCTACAGCATCCGTGAATTGCTGTGCTGAACTGCCCATCATATGTTTGTAATAGGGCGCTCTTAGCGTGTTGGCGAATAATGTTACCATCTCTTTATCTAGAATCGGAGGATGTACCTGTGCAGCGAGATGTCTCCATCTTTGAGCATATTCCCTCATGCTTTCTCTGTCCTTCTTCTCCAAGTTGGACAAACTTGTTCTGTCAAGAGCAATGTCCATGTTGTACTTGTATTGCTTGATGAAAGCATCTACCAGATTTTTCCAGCTACGGATCCTGGTGTTATCTAGTCTCATGTACCAATTCAAGGCTGCCCCACTCAAAATGTCTTAGAAAAAATGCATCAGTAGTTTTTCATCATGCACTACTTCTGCCATTTTGTTACAATATGATTTTAGGTGAGTGACAGGGCATTGTGTCCCGGTGTATTTGATAAATTCAGGGACACGAAACTTCTTTGGTATTACAACATTTGGGACTAGACACATATCTGCAGCTTGTATTGGGTCATATAAATTTACCCCTTCGATGACCCTTATCCTGGCTTCAAGTGTTGCCATCTTATCTTGGTCGATACCCTCTGATGCTTCTATAACTGTTGGGGTTGGTGTAGGTGTTGGCACCGCTGATTGTACGAAAGTTGGGTTTTGTTGTGGATCCTGAACTCCTGTCACCTCTTCTTGGTGGTTCATTCCTTGTGTTTGAGTAGCCGTTGTGGGTCTAGTTGAAGGACCCTCGCCAGAGGCATTTCTCAGTGCTTGCTCGAGTAAGCTGGTAAGACTAGTCACACTAGCTTTCAGAGAATCCAATTCTTCTTGAAAATGAGCATCGCGGTGTGCACGCTCTTCGTCCTCCATATTTCTCTGCTGGAGTCTAGTGGTAGGAGCTCTTCGGGGACCTATATTTTGACCTATTGATGATATGTTATGCAATGATAAATGCATGTGAATGCAAATATATGTACATACATAACGAGTAAATTATCAGGAATGGTGTACCCAAAAGCAAGTTCTAAGCCATTACATGAGGGGTAAGTTTTCAATCTGGTCTCAGAAGGTCTATGAACTGCCCAGTGACCACCTCACGTGAAGGTAGTGTAGGGGTTTACAAGAAATGGTTGGGGCACAGTATGACCTCCATTATCGAGTAAACACTCAGTTCATAGTTGGACGTTTCACGAATCTGAACCCCGACTGAAAGTCATGAGGCAGACCGCTAATCCCCACCTAACTTAAAATTGGGTTTACTCAGGAAATTAAAATGCATGATGAAAAAGCAGTAAAATGCGTGTAAAAATATGAACTAGAGAATAAACAATCAAACAACAAAGCTCAGTCCGGCTATATCCCCAGTGGAGTCGCCATCTGTCGCGACGACGATTTTTCTACGCGCTTCGCGCCGCCATCCCCCGTGATTTGGGGGAGACAACGGCGAGCGGTGAAATGAGGGGTGTTTTATAGTCGTAAAATTTACAACTATAATTATTGGGAGTCGCCACCTAGTATTAAGGTTACTAGGAACCTATTGGTCTGCGAGAGTCTAGGGTAAGGAGACTTGTTGTGCAATGGGAAGACGCACCACCCCCATTGCACCCTACCTAAAGTAAGCTTCATTGTTGTTTGATTGTTTTTCTAAGTTAAAATTTTTACGTTGCAAAAAAAAAAAAAAAAAAAAATTTTCTGCGGGTGTACTTTACAATGTAATTTTACACCACAGTTACAAGTTTTTTTTATCTACGGATGTACTTTACAATGTAATTTTACACCGTAGTAAAATCTTTTTTTATCTACGGGTGTACTTTACAATGTAAATTTACACCGTAGTAAAATTTCTTTTTATCCGCGGGTGTACTTTACAATGTAAATTTACACCCTAATAGATGAAACAAAAATATTTATAATTATTTTTGATATTTTGGCTAAATTCCAATGGATATTCATAAACCGGTTATGATATCCCATTTTTGTTTCAAAATATGAGAAAGATGCAACGTAATTTTTATGAGAAATATATATGGAAAAATCATGGAATTTGGCCGTATGCACAAAAAACAAATACATTTTTTATATTTTTGAATTTTTTGTAATAATAATAGTAGTAAAAAAATATATATGTCAATTTGTATTTTTTAACTTGTTTTTTTAATTTTAAATTTTTTTCTGGGCTGGGCTGTCAGCCACAGTGGGCTGTCAGCCCAGCCTTAGTGAGCTGGGCTTCCAGCTTTCACGGGCTGGAAGCCCAGAAGGGTGTGGCTGGGTTTCCAGCCATCATGGGCTGGAAGCCCAAAGTGTTTGGGCTGGGCTTCCAGTCCTCACGAGCTGGAAGCCCAAATAATTGTGGGCTGGGCTTCTAGTCTCTGCGGGCTGGAAGCCCAGCTCCCTTAGATCGTGGGCCGGGCACAAGCCCGACCCACTCCCGCAAGCCCAGCCTGCATGAACAGTGGGATACGTCCCACTGCATGCAGCGCTGAGACGAAGGAGAAGATGAACAGTGGGTTTTTCGACTGTGATGAAAGGTCTACCAGTTAATACCGTTGGGTAGAGGAGGTATAGGTGGTTCTTCCAGTCGTGGTGGAGTCGGAAATGGAGGCCTGTGGTGGACGGAGTGGTCTTCGGAAGGTGACGGGCTAGCGTTGCTGTCGTCGGGACTGTCTCTGTTTCTTCTCCGGAGAGGACAGCTGAGAAGCTGGAGTTGAGAGGAGGCTTAAGGTGGTGATAAGGGTGGATATGGGTGGTTGAATGGTGGCTGTTGGAGGAGAGAGAGAGACGCAGGTCCTCTGGTTCTAGAGAGAGAGAGGTTGACTGGAAACGGGGAAGAAGACGGGGAGTGAGCTGCGGTTTGTGTATTTTTTATGCGAGGGGTGTTTGTGTTTATTCTAAGCTTCGTTCGTCCCCGTAAACCTTCTTCTTCCCAGTATTTTTTCAATTTTTTCCACTGTTAATCTCCTCTGTTTCGTTTAAAACTTCTCATCTATCTCTCAATGCTCCTTTTCTTTTCTCTGCTCCAATGCTCTCCCCCTCTGGTTTTTTTCTCCTCCATTTATAGGGGCAGAGGCAGCTCTACTGCCTCTGCCTCCTCTGCAAATTTGCAGAGTCCGTGGGTTGCCACGGCCTCTGGAAATTTGGAGAGGCTGGGGGTTGCACAGTTTTGGCTTTGCAATTTGGTCCTTCAATGTTTGATTGGTTCAATTGCACCCCCATTAGTTTTAAACTTTTAATTTTATGCAATTGTATCCCCGTCAAAATTTCAACAGCAACCTTAAATGTGCGCCTTTTTTATTTTGGTCTCTGGTTTCCAATTTGCGCGTTTTAACCCTTAATTGATCATTGGATTCTCAATTCGTTCAATTTGGTCCCTGATTTCGCATAATTGACTAAAAAAATTCAATCGGTCTTCGAAAATTCCATTCTCATCAATTGAGCCGGAATTAAATTCAAGAACTTGGTTTCTCATTGACTAAGCCCTTAATAAAATTAATTTGACCAATTTAAAGTATAATTAAGTCCTTGCACTTAATTAAATCCTTCAATTGGATCCCGATCATAATTAAACTTTAAATTGGTTGACGACTAAATCGAATCAACCCATAAAAATATAATTATGTCGTTCGACTTAATTTTGACACAAATTTATCCAATGATAAATTAGTTTTGCCTTAAATCTGTATTTTCCTTTATTTTTGGAACAAAAGAGATATGATTGAACTTGGGAAAACAACTAAAATTTCCAAATTGATTTTTTTTTCTACCCACGCTGGCTCCTTTTATTTTATTTTTGTCCTTTTATTTTATTTTGGGGAGTAACCCAAAAATTGGGTTACGACAAGCCACATGACCACTCGAGTTAAGGGAACTTTAGGGTACCTAGCTCCTGAATTTGCCACGTGGGGTAAAGGTGTCAGACAACTTTGGTATTCTCTTGCTAGAAATTATTTACAGAGAATAATATAAAATATATTATGGGATCTCATCTAATAGTTTAAGTTTGTAGGTGAGATGATTTCTTAACATAGTATCAAAGCGTTGTTGACTCAGCGGTCTCGAGTTAGAATCTCATCACCCTCATTCTATTTGATAAAAATCAAACAAGTTTCAAGTTCAAAGAGTTTTCACTTGAGGGGATGTGTTAAAGAATAATATAAAATATATTATTAGGTCTCACCTAACAGCTTAAGCTTTTAGGTGAGATGATTTCTTAATAATTATCACAGGAAGGAAACCATTAGAGAAGCTCCATGGTGGGGTTAAAAGGACTAACAGAATGGGCAGAACCATTGATAACCAAATGGAGGTTCAAGGACCTTGCTGATCCAAGAGGTTAGAGGCAATTTTGATGAAAACCAACTCAAGCAATGTATTAACGTTGCAGCCTTTTGTGTGCAAAGTGAGCCTGAAAATAGGCCTACCATGAAGGTTGTTGTTAGCCTGCTAAAAGGATACGATCCAAGAGGCAAGGTGATGCAAACAAGGATTAAAAGTGTCAAATACAAGGAAGAATTGCTAGAGCTTGACCAGACTAGCGATGGTGAAAATGATGGCGGTGGTCTTGAGGAAAGTGGGTATGGAGTTTTCGGTCCCTTGGAGGTGCAAAAAATGCAAGACCCTTATATGCCTCATGGAAATGGCAAGAAAATGTCACAAAAAAATGTGTGAGAAATGAGTTAGTAATGTACAAGCACAATTAATCTAAAATACCATGGCAGGAGAGGAATGCTTTGCTGAAGTTGCTACTGTTAATCGTTGTTCTCTTCTTCATGTTCTGTATAACCTTTGAAAATATCATATACTTGAGTTCTTGTAATCGTCGTCCCGTCAAGATCTTGAACTCTTTCAAAATGAGGGTTTCTTATTATTAGTATTATTATTTCCTTGCAACAATTAGATTAGAATCCAAAACAAAATCCTAACTTCATATGATACCATGTTAAGGAACCATCTCACTTAATAACTTAAGCTAATAGGTAAGGCCCCAGAATATGATTTATATTATTCTCTAACACCCCCCCCTCAAGTGAAAGCCCTTTGGACTTGAAACTTGCACAGGTCCACATCACCTTTTGCTTTATTTTTATCAAATAAAATGAGGGTGGTGAGATTCGAACTCGTGACCGCTGGGTCAATAAGACTCTGATACCAATTGATAAGGTCCCAGTCAAAAGACAAATTAAGCAACCGAGTTGTTCTCTTTGGGTGAGAACTGACCACAAGACAGTATATGGAAAAATAATTGATTTGATGATCTTTATTCCTTTCCTTGCCATGCTTATAAATACACCAGCTCCCTAGTCTCCTTATTCATCTACGATTACATTATTCGATTGCAAAGTAAATGGAAATACAATGGAAGTAACTGCTAACATTAATTGGTGTAATTGATAACAGTAACTGGTCCCTTAACACAACAATAATTGATGCCTTAATATTTGTCTTCAAACCCCTTTATTGTCAGCAACCGTTACCCTTGTGTATGATCATGTTTGTCTTGTTCTTGCTCCTACAAAGCCTGCACTTCCCCCTATATATAAATTCCCTAGGATTTTTTTGAAAAAATAATAATTAATATCAGTATTCTGAATACTTTTAATATAATAATATGAGGAATAAATCTTATAAAATAAAAAATAATTTAATTCCTTTTCTAACAATAATTATCGTTTCATCGATAGTATGAATAATAATAATTATAATATGAATTATTTATAATAATATTTATAATGATAGCTACAATAATTGTGACAATTTAACAATCATGATAATAACAATGACAATAATAATTGAAATAATTTATCAGTTGATGTTATTTTTCATAGAGGTTGACTTCTGCAGCTTTTTATGTATGATATTTCATATTTAATATCACATACAAAAATATATCAAGTGACACGTAGACGAAACGGGTAGAAAAATTAGGGCAATTTATCTACAGTGAAAAAATATACAAGTCAATTGCCCTCCATTTTGCCGTAGCCATACACAAATTTTTTGACATGCAAAAAAATGTTAATGGTCTTAGATTTTTTTTATAATGCTATATATCTAAGAAAAATAATCAGCCTACTAATACAAAGATAAATTCAAATAAAAATTAAAAGTCAAAACTAAGAGTATAGATACATAAATACAAACAAATTATTTAAAATTATATGAAAAAATAAAGGGAACGAAACTAAATCAAGAAATAAAAGAATTATTTATTTTTTCCTTACAACACTTTTAATTTATTTAATTTAATCATTCCATTTAAAATATTTACATTTTTTTTTTTCATTTTGGCACATATACTTTTAATTATTTATTTGAATTTCGTTATATTTTAGATATATTTCTAAATATTCTCTATTTTTGTCCATGTTCACCGTGACACAAATCATTGTGGACGGCAACAGTAATGCTCAATTTTTGGTTCGGTTTGGGTCAATTCGGTTCATTTGGTTCATCAGTCTACTGTTTTTTTCACTGTGAAATAACGATTTTGTTCCTCGAAAAAGAAAAAAACAACTGCTGGATGGAGGGATTCCACGGTAATTGCACTTTTTTGGACAGCTCCGGTCTGGTTTGGGTAACTGGTTTTTTTATTTTTTATTATTTCTTCGCACAATACAATAACCATTCTACCCCTCGATAACGACAAAAATTAGGTCTGACCGAGAGGGGTGCCACGATAATGTTTCATTTTTTAAAAATAGCTAAATACGGATATGCCCCCCACTAAGACAAAATGGAAGAATTGTATGCAGGGGTGTCATGGTAATTTACCTATTTTTTTAATATTTATTCTGACGTGGTACTGTTAACGCATCGTGTCTGTGCTCACATGTTTTTCTGACAGCGCGTGCAGCTTTCTCCGGTGTCAAAAAAACCCAACCGGTGTCTAGAATGATTTTTTCCCTTGAAAAAGAAAAAAACGACTGCTGGATGGAGGGATTCCACGATAATTGCGCATTTTCGGACCGTTCCGGTCTAGTTCGGGTAACCGGTTTATTTATTTTTTATTATTTCTTCGCACAGTACAATAACCATTCTGCCCCTTGATAACGACAAAAATTAGATCTGACCGAGAGGGGTGCCACGGTAATATCACATTTTTTTGAAAATGGCTAAATACAGATATGCCCCCCAATAAGACAAAATGGAAGAATTGGATGCAGGGGTGTGATGGTAATTTACCTATTTTTTAAATATATATTCTGACGTGACACTGTTAATGCGTCGTGTCTGTGCTCACGTGTTTTTCAGACGGCACGTGCAGCTTTCTCTGGTGTCAAAAAATACATAACCGGTGTCAATAATGATTTTAAGCCATGTTCTCTTACTACCGGTGCAGCGCATGTCATTAACGGGTGGTCGAAGATGAGTCAATGGTCATTTGAATTTTTTCTTCCCTTTTCTCTCTCCTACCTGTGCAAGCACACGTCAGTGCAGCTCTTTACTGTGATATTTCTGTTTACTCCCTGAACTTTTGATTGTGTTTTCTGGTCCTTATTGTCATTATATAGGTTTTGATTTGTTTTAATTGGGCAATTAAAATTGATTGTATATTGTAGTTTTATTTAGGTCCCCATTCTTTGAATTTTCGAATTGGTTTGAAATCCTTAATATTTTCGGTATCAAAGTTTTGAATTATTTCAATTTTATCCTTCCATGCAAATTAATTATATATTTAATTTTTATTTCGGTCCTAATTCTTTTAATTTCCGGTTTTGTTTTAAAATATTTAATTTTATCGGTATTGCTGTTTAGATTTTTTTCAATTTTTTCCTTGAAATTATATTTATTATATATGTGTTTTTTTATTTTGGCCCTTATACTTTTAATCTTGTATTTTATTTTAATTCCTTTTATATATATGTATATATAAATATATATATTTCTTACATAGTTCCTATTTCTGTCCATGTTTATATATACATGCTCTTACTTTTTGTTTTGAATTTTTATATATTTTCAATGTTATGAAGGTGTTTTTATTTACTATTCAAATTTTAATATGTGCTAGTGATCATTTGAAATTTAATAATTATTATGATTTCTCTTTCTTTTTTCCTTCAAGTCAAATAATTTCTTAAAATGTAATAATATTTATTTTGTTTTTAAATTGCTTTTTTGTTAGTATTGTGTTAGTTTTGTTTTCTTTTAAGTATGTCAAACTAATTATAAATTTGGATATTTATGTAATATTAGAGCCTTAAAATATATATATGTGACCTAGATTTTTTTGAAAAAAAAATATCTTTAGTCAATATCATCAATTGCGGTTTTGCTATCTACGAATTAAATTATATCCAAATTAGTTTAAAAAAAAACATCAATTAAATTGTTTGGTGCATAAAACAAATCACTCATCTGTGCTAAAATTCAATTACTGTAATTTTACTATTTGCTAATTAAAGAATTCATGAAACAAATAAAACATACATAAGAATCAATCAGTATGTTACACGAAGCACATGACTCATTTCAACAGAATTTTTGCGATTCCAACTGTACAATCTATCGATACAATAATTATTAGAACAAATTTTAACAGTAGCAACATTTAATCACTTTTAGGCGGGAAAAAAAGCCATTTCTAACATATTACATTAATTACAATTTTACTAATTAAATATTAAAATAATCAGTTACAACACGTATAAAATCATTCAATTTCCTACATAGAAAAAAGCCTAGATAAAACATTCAAAATAATGATAATGATTATTTTTAGATTTGTTTCTTATAAATATGTGAGACTAATTATATGTTTTAATATTTATTTAATATTATCGCCTAAAAATATATAGAAGAGCGAAAAAAATGACCTGGATTTTTTGAAGAAAAAAAATTAATATTAATATTCTGAAATACTTTTAATATAATAATATGATGAATAAATCTTATAAAATAAAAAAATTATTTTGGCTTTTAATTCTAATTTTGTGCTCTTTTGTTTAAGTTTATTTATTAAGAAAAAATTACAATATTTTTATTTATAATATTTCAGATCTAATATTATTGGGAAAAAAAGGCAACTCAAAAAAAATGGGTAAGCAAATTTAACTAGGTTATCTACAATTAAAAAATATACAAATCATTTCCCGTTTCGATTATCTTGTTCCTTTTAAAAAAAAACTCATTTCTAACATATTTTATCTATTACAATTTTACTAATTGAATATTAAAATAACTAATTATAGCATGCAAAAAAATTAAGTTTATTTCTTAAAACAAATTACAATATTTTATTTATAATATTTCAGATCTAATATTATTGGGAAAAAAAGGCAACTCATAAAAAAATAGGTAGACAAATTTACCTAGGTTATGTACAATTAAATAATATACGAACCACTTCCCATTTCGATCACACTGTTCCTTTTAGGCAGAAAAAAACTCATTTCTAACAGATTTTATCTATTATAATTTTACTAATTAAATATTAAAATAACTAATTACAGCACGTAGAAAATCAATTAGTTTTGTACATAGAAAAAAGCTCAGCGCAACGAACGGGTAAGTCATCTCGTATATATATATGAATATATATATAAGGGGTTTTTTCAAGTATTTTTATTTATAAATACATTAAAATAATTTTATTTTATTTTACATATTGGGAATCGCATTATGTAACTTTGGTCTTGAGATGATGATGTCACACGTTCCTATACAACGTCGTCACCTAGTTATTTGGTACATGATTGATAGGAAAATTTGAGTATACTGGTCTTGTCAAAGATTAAATGGTAAAAGATTGGTTACATAAAGAAAAAGCATTAGCACTCCTAATATATCCTACCTAAGGTAAACTGTATTTGTGTAATTTGTTATGGTTTATCGGTTTTGATGTATTTAATTTATACTATTAATTCTCATGAATTAAACTAGTTATTCAATAATAAAATGCATGCAAACACCTATTTCTTTTGGATTTTTTTTGCATGAAAACAACTAAATGATATATTTTTTTTGGTAGACTTGTCCATTTACAATTAAAAACATTTTTTTTGTTAATTAAAATTTTTATTTTTATATTTTTCTATGAAACAAAATAAGATGCAACGAATAGATATCATATGTGTTTACAAAACAACAAAACATAAATTCTAACAATAATTTAAATATATATATTTATATATATATATAGCAATTTAAAATTTACAAAAAAGGGTCCTCAACATTTAGGGGCAACACTGGGAAGCTAGGAGCACTAGCGATAGGAACTCTGACACAATGAGTTCTTCGGAAGCAACATTTCTACCATTCGCTTGAAATGGGGAGTTCAGGGTTGAGGCTAGTGGCTTTAGGTTAGGTAAGGGAAAGGGAAGATGGTTAACCAAGGAATCAATTGAGGGTTAAGGGAAAAAATATTGAGGAAGAAGGAAAGGGGTTGTCTACTTTTAGGGGTGGTCCTACGGCTCCTACTTTTAGGAAGAAGGAAGTTACCTCACGCATGCCTCCTTAATTACTGTACAAGTACATTATAATTTACTTGAGCAATAAACACAAAGGCAACACGGTGACTACACAAAGTGAGAGGATGCAAGGAGACTTACCTGGAAGCTGCCGGTCAGAGACAATGATGTTGGGACAGTGACAAGTGATGGAGAAGTTGATGGTGACCAATGGGAGGAAGTCTGATCGGGGATAGGGGTGATGGAAGCTGTTAGCTGAGAGGGAGAGGCTGTGGGGAAGGGAGAAAAGATGGTAAAAGGGAGGTGTTGTATTTTTTGTTATGCTGACTGCCTCTCTCGACCTCTTGCTCTCTTTTCTTTTCTTCTTTTCTCTCCTCCCTTCTCCTCTTTTTCGCCCTCCTTTCTCCCTTCCTTTAGGTCAGTAGAGTAGAGGAGGGATATATATAGCCTAGACATAGCTCTTATTTAGGGAAGATTTAGTGCATTTATCTAGAAAGCAAAATCATGTTTTTTATGCAATTAGATAAAACAAAATAAGAAAACATATATTCTGCTCAAATTGACGATAAAAAATACCTATCGCGACAGGATTTTCTACTTTTACACTAGACATTCAAATGAAATATCTTGAGATTCTGATATCTAAATCAGGCAATTCAAAACCCCAAATTCATCTACACGAGTAGGACTACAACTTTCATGAAAGACCTGAAGTGAGAAAAAATCGTTTTGATGAACACAATCTCCCGCACTCGGCTTGGTCAAAAACTGTTTTGAAGAAACGAATTCGAGGCAACGGCAAAATCATTTTTTTGGGTGCAAATTCTAAGGGATTTATCCAACCTTAAACCTATTGTAAAAAAAATAGCTTTGCTGGTTTTGCAAAAATAAACAAAATAAAACCTTGTGCGACAATCGAGCAACAAAAATTATTGTGACTTTTTCTGAACTAGCCCTTCCTATTTTTTCAACTAGACTAATTAACTATTTTGAAATTTAAAATTGGTTTCTGGTTATCCTAATAAATCCTTGAACCATTAAATTGAGTCTCTCAAATAAGACCTGCAAATCTCGGGTCAAAATCATTTTCGCGGTATAATTTTTCTTCTTTTATGCTAGACATTCCAACTAGAATATATTGAGCTTCCGATATCAAAATCAAGAATCCAAAGTCGTTTATCCATACAGGACTACAACTTTCAGTGCGAGAAAAAACCGTTTTGAAGAAGAGAATTTACCCACAATTTACTTGGTCAAAAACCAAGCAAGACTGGACATTTAAAGGGGAATATCTCGAGCTTATGATATCAAAATTAAGCAATTAAAAATAGTTTTGAAGAATATAATTTGCCTGCAATTCGCTTGGTAAAAAAAACTAAGTAGGACAGGACATTCAAAAAGGAATATTTTGACGTTGCGATATCGAAATCAAGCGATTCAAAAATCCAAAGTCATCTATAAGTACAAGACTACAACTTTCATTAAAGAACCCAAGGTGAGAAAAATTCAATTTGAAGAACATAATTTGCCCGTAATTTGCTTGGTCAAAAATCAAGCAAGACTGGACATTCAAACAAGAATATCTTGAGCTTCTGATATCGAAATCAAGCGATTAAAAAATCCAAAGTCATCTATAAGTACAGGAATACAACGTTCATGAAGGATCTTAAGCGAGAAAAAACAATTTTGAAGAACAGAATCTGCTTGCAATTTGCTTGGTCAAAAACCAAGCAGGATTGGATATTCAAACATGAATATCTTGAACTTCTGATATCGAAATAAAGTGATTCAAAATCAAAAATCCATAGTCATCTATACGTATAGATGTAAAAATTTAATGAAGGATCCAAAGAGAGAGAAAAACATTTTGAACAATAGAATCTGTCCATAATTTGCTTGGTCAAAAACCAAGCAGGACTAGACATTCAAACTGGAATATCTCAAGCTTCTAATTTAAAATCAAGCAATTCAAAAATCCAAAGTCATCTATACGTACAGTGCTACAATGTTCATGAAGGATCCAAAGCGACAAAACATCATTTTGAAGAAAAGAATATGTCTGCGATTTGCTTGGTCAAAAAGATCATCCAATCTGATTCGAAAACTAACAATATTGATTATCCTCATCTGATTGAGAATCTGACATAAGAAAATGGGCTCTAGGAACCAATAAAAGTTCAGATCAATTCTTGAACATGTCAAGGATGATAGAACATAGTTGGGATGGTCAGATATTGCACGAAATCAAATCAAATTCAAAGTTTAAGTTGGAAGAGCAATTTGGTATTAGAACAAAATTGCAACAGCAGCAAAATCAATGCAATTTTTTAGGGATTCATCCAACCTTAAAGACTAGATAAAAAAAGAATGACTTTAGCATTATAAAGATTCCTAATTGATCTAAGAATCCTGACGATTTCGACAGCAAAGAAGTAGGATAAGAAAAGCAAAAAGCAACAAATATAGGGTTCAAAAAAACATTTTTATTCTCTATTTTTGTCCATCATCCAGTAATCATGAGCTAAACTCTTGCATTTGGTTCCAAAGAGGTGTACATCATTTCCAGCATGTGGGGTCTAAAATGAATAACAACAAAGAAAACGCTAAACATATACTGAAAATAACATAACTACATCAGAAATATTTTATTTTTATTTTTTTCTTTTGTTTTTGTTTTATTTAAATACTTCAAAAATAGGGTAAAACATTGGATAGCAACAAATGACATATTGGATCTACCTAGGTCAACATGAGTTAACCTATTAAACCATAACTTAGGTCATGAACTCCAATCGGTCTAAGTTTGTTTTATTTTGTTAACTTATTTTTTTTTATAAGATTAAAAAAATTCTCAAAAACTAAGTAGCAACCTAATGTCAAGAATAACATTATAGAAAACAAACCAAAATAAATTATGAAAGTCAATTCTTAATATATTTTTTTTATTTGTGAAACAAAACAATGTTTTTATAATTTATAAAATAAATTAAAAAATATATATGAATTGATCAATCACAAAGAATTGCTAAAATTAATTAAATATAGATAATCTACAAATGGTATACATTGATTATCTCTTTTATTTAAAATGTTTTATTTTATTTTATTAGATAATTTTGTTACTAATAGCAAATAATTTCCTTTTCATAAAATCTTAATAGAAATAAAATTAATTCGTATAAAATATAAGAGAAAAGAATTACGATAAATCCAACTATTCTCTCTCTCTCTCTCTCTCTTTATATATATATATATATATATATATATATATATATATATATATATATATTTCTATCAAAATAAAATCATTCCCACCTATTGATATAAACAATCAAATCATTAAAATAGAGTATTTAAAATTCCTTCTTTCATCAATAAAACTTTTCTAGAATATGTTTCTTCAAACAAACCAAAACTATTAATATATCAATACAAACATGTTGTTAAAATAACTTTTTTCCATTGAATTGCATGTAAGGGGGAAAAATATCATATTTAAACTATTCAAAAAGTTGCATGAATAATTTGGCTTTTCTAAATGGATTTTTCCATTGAAGACGTTCTTAGAGTAGGGTTTTTATTTTTTATTTTTTGAAGTAGGGAGAAATTCAAATAGTTTTGTTCTTTTCGGTGTGAAATTGATTGATGAGAAAAAATGCTCAAAGTAATGTTGTAATTGATAGATGAAGTCAAATGATTTACAGTCATATTTCAATGTCATGTAATATCCCAGCCCGTCAAGTATAAAGAATCCCTCTCTCATCTATCCATGTGGAGAGTGCGTTAGTTTCTTCTAAACGTTTTGATTCATGATAAAAAGGTAAGGTCTCTTTTTGAGTGGCAAAGAACTCGTTTGCTTTAGCCATTTTTTGAAGTTTTAGCTTTGATGTCAAGACATGTCAAAAATACTTCCCATCCCCTTTGCTTATACCCGAAAGCACCCAACCATAACGGAGGCATATTATGCTTCTTAAACAAAAATAATGGAGTGAGAGCTCCCTTCTACATACTATTAAGCTTCTATCATGGACCCAAGTCATCAATAGAGCAAATAACTGAATACCTGTCTTTCCTCAACGACTCGAAGAGCTTTCAATCTGGTCGGCCAACTTGTTGGAGACAACATGATCCCTCCAGCTCCTTCCAAAATACTCGTTGGCATCTCGTTAGACCCAGATCATAGCATTGAGCTCCTTTCATGGGCAACTAGAGTTCTAGCTCAATCAAATGACACCATTGTTGCCATTCATGTTCTTGGTCAGAATCTTTAGTACTACTTCTATGAATAAATAAATCTCCATGCATCATGACTTTGACTGTATATCTATGGGCATTGTCATCTCAGTTTCCTGCTGAATCAAATATAAACTAGGTAGTTAACCAATGTTTGCTGCATAGTTTTGCTAAAGTCAAGTTTTGTTTAAATGAGTTGAATTTCTCGAATAGATTAGTAACCTTCGGTGCTTCTACTTATACTTGGCATAGTAATGTTCTGCATGTTTGATAAAAAAACAGTTGGTGAGGAGTCAAAGAAGTGTGAATTAATTAAGAAAAAACAATGGCAGATTCGACAAGCGAAAGCACATGTTATATCTGTTCTTGGAGAATTTGCCAGGACATGCCAGTCTAAGCAGGTATTTGACATTGAACCTTCTGAACGAATGTTTGTCAATTGTTGAATAATGTATGTTCCAATATTTTTCTACGGAAATATCATTGAAATTAGAAATTATAGTGGATCGAATTTTTTTCCAGATAAATTTGGAGGCTAGAGTAGGATTTACTTCTGGTATTGCTAGATCTCTGATCGAGGAAGCAAAATCCATTTCAGCTGATTATCTTCATCTTCGTGGCTCGAGAAACCGATCAAATAGGTGAGAAAACCATACTAGTAATCAGAGAATGTCATTTATGCTTTGATATTATAGCTCATAAATAATAAAACACTTCACTTTTTTTGTTTGCCTATATGAGAACTTGGCATGATATTATTGTTGAATTTAGAAGAAAATATCAAATTTCTGATAAGAACATGTACTGTTCAAATCTGTACAGACAAATTGTCAAAAAACCTGAGAACAGGTACTGTAGCGATCAAAAACTGGGAACGTGAAATTTTCCAGAATTGAAGGGAAAATTTCCAGAAATTAAAGAACACAAAATACTCTGAATTTTGAGTTAAAAGAACGTGAACATGGGCAGAATTTTTTGTCTGGTTACTGCCATCCCATTAGCTTTATTTATATGAATCAAGAACTTACAACGGTTATAATTACAAAAATCTGTTAAAATTGAAACTTATCTAAACATTGACTTTTAACTGAATTAACAGAATAATGTTGACTTCTTATCTATTGGATGTTAATCATCCTGATTACATTGAATTTAAAACAGGAAACAATTAAACATGACTCTTCAATCTTCAATTCGTCAGCTTCTTCTCCTGTCAGCTTGGCAGACCTGGAATCACTTCAGAATTTCAACACTCCTCCTTGATTCCTGGACTGCGCATTCCCACCATTCTTCTTAGTTCTTGAAACCTTTCCTTTGGTAGAGTTTTGGTAAATGAGTCAGCCAATTGTTCCTTAGAACAACAGTACTTCATTTCCAGTTCTCCTTCTTGCTGGAATTGCCGAATAGCATGAAACTTGATTTTCATATGTTTTGTTCTATCATGAAACACTGAGTTTTTGGAAATAGCAATTGCAGACATGTTGTCACAAAACAACTCAGTTGGTTCCACTTGATCACAATCCAAATCCTTCAAAATCTTCCTCAACCAAACAAGTTGATTGGCAGCCACAAATGCTGCAATATATTCAGCTTCAGCAGTTGAATGTGCAACTACTGATTGCTTCTTTGAATTCCAACAGAAGATGCATTCCCCCATTGAAAAACAATAACCTGAAGTGCTCATCATCTCTTCATCACTCCCACCCCAATCACTGTCACAAAATCCTTTCAATTTGACAGTGTTCATCTTGCCAAAAAACATGCCAAATTCCAGTGTTCCCCTTAAGTATCTCAGCACTCTTTTGGCTGCAATGTAGTGTATTTGGCTGGGATTTTGCATGAATCTTGAGAGGTAGTTGACAGTGAACACAATGTCAGGTCATGTGGAAGATAAATACAATCAAACTTCTATAAATTCTTCCATCTGCAGAGGGAGCACCATCAGCTTTTGTGAGCTACATACCTAGCACCATTGGGGTGCTAACTGGTTTGCAATTTTCCATTGCAAACTTGTTTAGCATCTTAGTTGTAAATTGCTTTTGACATACAAAGCAACCTTCCTTTGTTTGAGATATTTCCATCCCAAGAAAGTATGCTAATAATCCAAGTTCATTCATCTCAAACTTGTTCTTCATGTTCATCTTGAATTCATCAACAAATTTTTCATTGTTACCCGTAATCAACAAATCATCTACATACACTGAGATTATCAAAATGTGATCATCAACCTTCTTCACATATAGAGTGGCTTCATTCAAGCTTTTCACAAACCCCAAGCTTGTCAAATAATCATCCAATTTGCTATACCAAGCTCTAGGAGCTTGTTTCAAACCATACAAAGCTTTCTTTAGAAGATAAACTTTGTTCAAATTGGATTCATCCTCAAAACCTTGTGGTTGTTCCACATATATTTCTTCATTCAAGGTTCCATTTAAAAATGCTGATTTGACATCCATTTGCCAAACCAACCATTCCTTTTGAGCAGCCAACATGAGCAGCAACTTGATAGTGTCCATTCTTGAAACAGGAGCAAAAGTATCATGGTAATCAATCCCTTGCTCTTGTGAGTATCCCTTAACTACAAGTCTAGCTTTGTTCTTATTGACACTACAATCAGCATTCAATTTTGTTTTATAAACCCACTTAACACCAATGACTTTTCTATGCTTAGGTCTGTCAACAAGCTGCCATGTTTCATTCTTTTCTATCATAATTAACTCCTCCTTCATTGCTGTAACCCAAGTTTGAGAATCCATGGCTTCTTCTACATTATTTGGTTCAATTTCAACCAAATTACATCTATCATAGATGTCACTAAGTAACCTAGTCCCCCTTACTGATTGGTCTTCATCCTCAGATTCAGTTTCATTGTCAGTCTCGGGTGCAAGATCATTGTCTATACCTTCAATTTTCTCATCATCCCAATTCCATATTTGGTTCTCAGCCACCTTAACATTTCTAGCTATAACAGCTTGGTTTGTTTTCAAATCAAAAACCTTATAGCCCTTTGAATTTGAGCTATAACCTATCAAAATCCCAACCTCATATTTTTGGTCCAATTTTCTTCTCTTAATCTCAGGCTGAAGCACATAACAGGGGCTGCCAAATACCTTTAGATGATCTATGCTTGGTTTATGTCCATGCCACTCTTCATAGGGTGTTTTATCTCCTAATGACCTTGTCATCATCCTATTTAAGAGATAAGAGGCTGTGCTCACAGCCTCAGCCCAAAATTTCAAGGGCAATTTCTTTTCATAGAGAAGGCATCTTGCCATCTCCATTAAAGTCCTATTTTTCCTCTCACTTACACCATTTTGTTTAGGGGTGTAAGGGATGGTTAGTTGATGCTTAATACCCTCTTTAACTAGGTATTCTTCAAATTTATGGGAGGTAAATTCCCCCATTATCAGACCTTAAAATCTTCAAGCTGCAGCTGGATTCCTTCTCAGCCGCAGCTTTGAACCTCAGAAACACCTCAAACTTCCCCTTTGGTCTTAAGGAAATACACCCAACAAAATCTACTGTAATCATCTATAAACAACACAAAGTATCTAGCACCATTCAAAGATTCATTATGCATAGGACCACATACATCACTATGAACAATTTGCAGCTTAGTGGTTGATTTACATGCATTTTTATTGAACTTAATTCTTGCTTGTTTTCCTAGTTGGCATGCTTCACAAACCTCATTTTGTTCATGTATCATAGGTAACCCTTCTACTACTTGTAGTTCAGCCATTTTCTTCAATGTAGCATAGTTAAAATGACCCATTCTTCTATGCCACAGTATTGAATTTTCTGATGCATTGATATTCATACTAATGTGTGCTTGTTTTTCTTCAATGCTAAAGCACCTATTATTCATCTTAGCAGTAAACAAAGGTGTTCCTAGATCATCCTTTATTGTGCATATGCCATTATCAAAGAACAATGAATATCCTACTTCAAGTAATTGACCTACACTAATCAAGTTTTGGTCAATTTCTGGAACATATAACACATGCTTAAAATTTCTAGTTCCAGCCAAGGTTTCAATATCAACTTCCCCTCTGCCTTCTACACTTACATACTGTCCATTAGCAACCTTAACCTTTGATTTGTACTTTTCATCAAAGTTTTTAAACATGCTAATTTCAGCAGTCATGTGATTTGAACACCCACTATCAATTAACCAATTTTGCTTACTAACCTCAGACTTGTTGCAGCTGTGGTTCACAATGGCAGTGAACAATTGCTCATCCTTTGGCTCCACAACCTCAGCTACATGTGCTTGCTTCCCATTTGAGGTGTTGTTCTTGCAAAAAATTTGAATGTGTCCAAATTGCTTGCATTTTCGACATTGAGCATTCTTGAGCCAACAAAATGACTCAAGATGATTTGTCTTTTGACAGTACTTGCAGGTGGGAAATTGCTCTCTTCTTTCCTTTCCCCTTGCATTGAAGTTGTTGTTGGCATTATTTGGCCAATTTTTGCTCTGCCATGATTTTCCAGAATTGGTTTTGTTTTCAGGATTTTTGAAGAACACTTGTGAATTCTGGAATTTTGTTCTTCCTTTAAATCCAGCAGTGAAGGCTTCCTCACTTATGTTTTCTTGTCTAAATGCCTGCCTTTGTTCTACAGCTTGCAAGGCATTGATTAACTCTTGAAGACTCATAGAAGTGAAGTCTTTCGAATCTTCCAAAGAACATATTTTGTTCTCAAACTTTTCTGGCAAGCTGACAAGTACTTTCTCCACAACCCTTTCTTCTTGAATTTCTTCTCCAAGTAGAGTCATTTGGTTTACAATCTTGGATACATTTGATGAAAACTCCTTGATTGTATCTTAGTCTCTCATCTTCAGGCCTTCAAACTGTCTCTTCAAGGTTAAAATTTGCATTCTCCTAGATTTTTCATCACCCTGAAATTCTGCTCTTAATTTGTGTTGCGATGTCGCGGTCGCACAAATTAATTACCCTAGCTTAAAACACACAAGATAGTATAGAGCAAGCAAGGGGTCGATCCCACGAGGAAGTTTCAAGTTAGATTTTTATGTTGTATGTTATGTGATTGAGGGGATTTGGTTTGTGATTATCTAAACTATGGCAACAATTAAAATCAATTAAAATCGAAACTTATCAAGAAAACAAACCTTGGTCACAAGCATACATCCACCTACGGAAATTAGAACCGATCCTTGAAACGAAAAATGCAATTTATGTTCTGAAATTTTATCTTTTCTTAACGTGATTAATTAACGGATCCGCCGTATAACTAATCCTAACCAACAAACAATCAAAGTGTCCGCACTAATGATTCAATTTAATGGTAGCTTTAAGAACTAGATAATTTCATCAAGATTAACATACAAGTTGTCCGCAACTTGTGTCAATTTAGTCATATGTTCTCCCTAAGTTCAATAATGAGTTCCGCCACAATTATCAAGTTTAGTTGCTTCACAAGTTCATATATCACAACTCCGGTTTTGATATTAAACTTAGCAATAGATTGTTCACAACAATAACTTAGAGTCCGCTCTAGCAATCATCAACAACAATCATAGGAAATATGCATAGGAAAACAATCATACTCATTCATAACATAAACTGAAAATAGAATGAAGAATAAATCTCACGGTTCTTGAAATCCGAAGGTTTTTGTGTCCTTGCAACCAAGAAAAGAGCTTAGCCTTGCATTTTTATTGAACAACTAAATAAAAAGATGAAAGAACACATGATTTAGGGTTTGGAGGAGGAAGATTTTGTGTTTTCTCTTGTGCTGGCCGCCACTTCCTTGCCCCTCTTCTCCTTTTTATATGCTTAGAAACCCTAGTGTCTATTTTACAAAATAGTCCTTCCTTAAGTTGGCAGAATTTAGTTGTCCCTTGTAAAATTCATATCTCCTTAATATCATATCGTTTTGAGCTGACATTTGGAGCGTTTATAGGTCTTTGAGTCCTGAATCCATTAAAATTGAGTTTGCATAAATTGAACTTCTGTAGCTCCAGATATTAAATTTTGAATGGACAAAGGTCAACACTGGCAGAATGCAAGATTTGACTTTGCAGGATGCGATTTCCATGATCTTTCTCCTTTTATTTTTCTTGCATTACATTTCCTGAAAGGTATGGATGTTAGCTTTTCAGTTCCACTGGAATCACTTCATTTCGATCTCTAGAACTCACGCTCTGCACAAAACATCGACTGAACGTCAAATCTGCCAATTACCTCCAATTTACTCCGTTTTGCATCTTTCATCCAAAAATGCCTTCAAAACATAAAACAAAGAATATCAAGGCATTTTATACACAAAACATATGCAAAACACTACGTAGATAGAGATGAAATTATCAAATAATATGGTCGCATCAATTTGTCCCAAGCATCCTTAGCTGTTTCACATGCCATGATTCTTGAGAAGATTTCCTCACTTACTGCAGTGTGAATGCAAGTAAGAGCTTTGAATTTCTTTGCTCTTTGTTCATGAAAATATTTGATTTGGGTCATTGTTGGATTGTTGTTCAAGGGAATTGGTTCCCTGTCAGCCTCCACATCTTCCCATAGGTCGAAGGCTTTAAGATATATCTTCATTTTTACTGCCCAAACTCCATAGTTCAAACCTGTGAAGATTGGGGATTTTGAAGAAAATGATGCATCCATCTCTGCCAAAACCTGTCAGCTCGAAATTTTTCCTCTTCTTTGCAATTCATTTCCAAGACTTCAAGTAATAGAGAACAAGGATATCAATTGATGATTACTATCAATTGATTATCCTTTTAAAGAACAAATCAAGTCAAATTTCTTGATTTGAAGAAATCTGCAAATTCACGAAAAACCCTTCTATCCCTTTCAAGATTTAATTAACCTTGAATAATCTCTCTTTTTCTAATCACTCGTGTTTCACAATAAATCCCTTTTCAAAGACCTAATTCGGCTCTGATACCATGTTGAATTTAGAAGAAAATATCAAATTTCTGATAAGAACATGTACTGTTCAAATCTGTACGGATAAATTGTCAAAAAACCTGAGAACAGGTACTGTAGCGATCAAAAACTGGGAACGTGAAATTTTCCAGAATTGAAGGGAAAATTTCCAGAAATTAAAGAACACAAAATACTCTGAATTTTGAGTTAAAAAAACGTGAACATGGGCAGAATTTTTCGTCTGGTTACTGCCATCCCATTAGCTTTATTTATATGAATCAAGAACTTACAACGGCTATAATTACAAAAATCTGTTAAAATTGAAACTTATCTAAACATTGACTTTTAACTGAATTAACAGAATAATGTTGACTTCTTATCTATTGGATGTTAATCATCCTGATTACATTGAATTTAAAACAGGAAACAATTAAACATGACTCTTCAATCTTCAATTCGTCAGCTTCTTCTCCTGTCAGCTTGGCAGACCTGGAATCACTTCAGAATTTCAACAATTATAAGGTATTGTTTTGAACACGCCCCAGAAACCTGCACAGTACTTTCATTAGGGAAATGTGAACCACAGAAAAATTCAGCAAATATAAGAGGTTGGTTTTAGGTTAAGAGAAAATTCTTGTCGACGTACAGTATATAACTTACTCTAGAACGCCTATCTAATATTCCATTTATGGCAGAAAATCTTCAACCAAGTTCAAGGTGGTTGAATGGTAACACTCGCAGTGGCAGCACTTCCTCCACCATTGAAAATCACATCAGCTCAAAGAGACACAACTGTTCACCAAGAACTGTATTCCATCAACTTGAAGCAGAATCTCACAGTACAGAAGATGATACCTTCAGTTTGGGAGACTTGAGCACTACAGAGTCCCCTCCTCTGGCTACCAATATCAATGGCCATTCAAATACAAAGAAGCAAATATCTACCTGTGAACTTATCTCCTCAATTTTTGCTTCACCTATGAGAAAAGGAAATAGGATTTTCTTGAACAAAGAAAAAAGCAGAGTACTTTGCTACAGTGCTTCACCTATGAGAAGATTGCCAGTGCAACAAATAACCTCCACCCAGGTAAACTTCCAGTAATGATATGTGCTAGGTTGTCTGAATTAGTGAATAACGGATGAAATTAATCAACAGGTCTAATGCTCGTTTGTTTTGTTTTGAGCATCATCAGACAATATAGTCGGTCGACGCGGGTATTCAGAAGTATATAGAGGTGATCTTTCTGATGGAAGAACTATTGCGGTGAAGATGCTAGCCAAGGACAATAGGGATGCTTACAAAGAGAAAGAGATCCTAATGGAAATGGGCATTATTGGGCATGTTTGCCATCCCAATACAGCAAACTTACTTGGGTGCTATGTTGAAAATGGACTCTACCTTATTTTCAATTTCTCTCAAAATGGAAATTTGGCATCTGCGTTGCGCGGTAAGAAGTTACTGAACTTTCTTCTCAATAACTCTAGAATGCTACTCAAAAGGGAATTGAAAAATGCAGGTATAAAAGAAATGTTGGCCGTAGCAAAGAATGTATAGTAATAGAATATTTCTTGAGATTTCTGAGTGCAGGAATCGTTCATGGTTTGACGCAAAATTATGGATGATGAAATAAATTATTTCTGTTTATTTAAAAGATATTAGTTTTGGATGGTCATCAGGTAAAACAGGTGAGTCACTTCAGTGGCCAGTACGGTGGAAGATTGCCCTTGGAGTGTCTAGAGGTCTGCATTATCTGCACAAATGCTGCAAGCATCGAATAATACATCGAGACATAAAAGCCTCTAATGTTCTTCTAGGGCCTAATTATGAGCCACAGGTGAGTTTTGCATGCAAACTCTAGCACTTTTTAAAAAAATTTAAACTCAATGAAGGATTCAAAGGATAATATGTTGAATTGTGAGAATTGATTGTGATTTGTGTTAATTGTTTGCAGGTTGATATGCTGGAAATTGAGATGAACAAGCTTTAAGAGCTGGAGAGGAAAGATTTGCAGAGTAAGTGTTTCTGCTTTTGTATTTTCGTAGTGCTTACATTGTGTTTGACAAATTGCCTATTTATATAGTTTATGCAACACACATTACACATGATCTGAAATCACTTAGAGAGTAAAGTTAATCTTCTCTTCTAAGTTGAAGTTAGTTACAACAGAATTAACAAACAATTAATGACAGCTATGTCTATGCATACACTGCCTCTTCTTCTCCTCTGCGTTGACAGCCTGTCTTCTACCAGTTTGAGTGATCCAGTAAGTGGCTTATTGTTCAACAGCCTCTCCTAAGCTACTTACCGGCTTCACCCCAAGTTTAAACCTTAATTGGTTAAACCTTTCCTTAGGCAATGCCTTCGTAAAAATATCTGCAAGTTGATCCTCACTGCTGCAAAACTTTACGCTAATCTTTCCCTCCTGCAGTGCTTCCCTTATGAAATGAAACCTCCTGTTAATGTGCCTAGTCTTTTGATGAAAGAATGGGTTCTTTGCCATAGAAATGGCAGACATGTTGTCACAAAACAGAGGTGTTGCCTCTGTTTACATCTCCCCGAAATCATCAAGCACAAGCCTCAGCCAAATGGCTTGAGTTATTGCTTAAGAAGCTGAAACATATTCAGCTTCTGCTGTAGATAGAGCTACTGTATTTTGTTTCACAGAAGCCCATGAAAAAACTCCACTTCCAAAGCTAAATGCATAGCCTGAAGTGCTTCGGCTGTCATCTTCACTCCCAGCCCAGTCTGCATCACAAAATCCAACCAATGTTGATGACTGATTTCGAGCATACTCAATTCCATAATGTAGAGTTCCCTGCACATATCTTATAACTCTTTTAGCAACCCCCATATGCTTCCTTGTTGGCTGATTCATGAACCTTGACAGTAGGCTAGCAGCATACATTAAATCAGGCCTAGTAGCTGTCAAGTATAGTAGGCTCCCAACTATCTTCCTGTAAGTGCATTCATTAGCAAACTCACTCCTATCTATCTTCTTTAATTTTTCTCCAGTGGGCAGAGGGATTGAGACTGGTTTACAGTCTTCAAGGCCGAACTTTTTAAGCAAGGATTTGGCATACTTGCTTTGATGAATGAAGATGCCTTGACTGGTTTGTAGCACTCCTATTCCTAGGAAGTGATGGAGAAGGCCGTCATCTCATACCTTTGCATCATTTCCTTTTTGAATTCATTCATCAATGCTTCACTGCTTCCTGTGTATACTATGTCATCCACATAAATGGACACAATAATTTGCTTCCCTTCACTGTCAACCTTAGTGTATAGAGTAGCTTCACTTGCACTTCTCTTAAATTTGCACATAGTGATATATGAATCAATCTCACTATACCAAGCCCTAGGGGCTTGTTAAAGTCCATAAAGGGCTTTCTTCAGCTTATACACCTTGTGTTTTGCTTTCTTCACCATGAAGCCTTCGGGTTGCTCAACATAAACCTCTTCTTCAAGCACCCCATTTAGGAATGTTGATTTAACATGAAGCTAAAATAACTTCCAGTTTTTCTGACTTGTAAGTGCAATAAGGGTTCGAATTGTATCTAACCTTGCTACTGGTGCAAAGGTTTCATTGTAATCGATCCCTGGTTTTTGTGCATAAACTTTTGCGACAAGCCTTGCCTTGTGTTTGTGAATTGTTCCATCTAGGTTCAACTTTGTCTTGAACACCCACTTGACCCCAATGACTAGTTTGTCCACAGGCCTATTCACCAACTCCCAAGTGTTGTTCTTCTCAATCATTTCAAGTTCTGCATTCATAGCTTCTTCCCAAGCTATATTACCTGCTGCTTCTTTGTAATTTTCAGGTTCCACAATGCTCATGTGGCACCTTGCATATACATCTTCAAGAGATCTCATTTTAACTGGAGTTGAGCTTGGTGTGGAAGGTTGGCTGTGATCTTCACTTGACTGTCCAGCTTGCTGTTCAACTGGAGAGTTTACACCATCTTCATGTTAAATTGATTCATCTTCACTGGTATGACATTCCTCACCTATGCCTTGAAACATAGTATTTGTAACAGTAATTTCTTGTGGCTTTACTTTCCAATTGAAGAGCTTATCTTCATCAAAAACCACACTCCTTGATAATACAATCTTCTTAGATTGTATCACATAAACTCTATACCCTTTCTCACAACTACCATATCCCATGAAAAATCCCTTATCGGCTTTGCCATCTAGCTTCTGCCTTAGGTGTGCTGGAATATGAAGATAGCATATGCATCCAAACACTTTTAAGTGTTTGATGCCTGGTTTTCTTCCTATAAAGGCTTCAAATGGAGTCTTGTTGGACAATGAAGATGTGTAGCACCTGTTTTGCAAGTATACGGCTGTGTTGACAACCTCAGCCCAGAAATTCAGAGGTAAACCCTTCTTTGTCAACATCGATCTTGCCATTTCAATTATTGTTCTGTTTTTCCTCTCAGCCACTCCATTTTGCTGAGGGGAATAGGCTACTGTCAGCTGCTTTTCAATTCCAATTCCAGCATAGAAGTCTTCAAACTCTCGTAAGGTATATTCTCCCCCTCTATCACTTCTTAACTTTTTCAGCTTGTGCCTAGTTTGCAATTCCACAAATGTTTTAAATTTCTTAAACACAATGAGTGCATTTGACTTGTTTCTTAGAGAATACACCCAGCACATTCTAGAATAGTCATCTATGAATGTAATAAAGTACTTGTTGCCTCCATTTGAAACATTTTGCATAGGTCCACACAAATCAGTGTGTACCAACTCCAGTGGGCAGCTTGATCTCCATGCTTCTCCCTTGTCAAATTTCTCCCTGTGGTGTTTCCCTGTCACACACCCTTCATACACATCCTTAACCTCTGTTAAGGCTGGCAGACCAGTCACCATTTCTCCACTTTGCATTTTCTTCATACTAGCAAAGTTTAAATGGCCAAGTCTTATATGCCAAACCCAAGAATCCTCAACTAATGATGCCTTCCTTGCTGCAGGTATCAAGGATTCTAATGACAGTGGGAAGCATCGATTTCCCTTCATCACCACCCTTGCTAACACATTGGTAAGCCTCTCATCATCAAAGGTTACTGCTGTATTTGCCCCAAATAGGATGTAGTATCCATGCTCCATCATTTGCCCCACACTTAGGAGATTTTCATCCAACCCAGGAACCAGCAGTACCTCATTTATATACCTCCTTCCACCTTTGGTTTCAACCACCAGAGTGCATTTTCCAGCAGCATGTACTAAGTCTCCTAAGCCCATTTTCACTTTGCATTTAATTGTTCTATCAATGTCAATCAAACTTGACTCTTGTGAAGTCATATGATTACTACAAGCACTATCCATAAACCATTCATCCTTATTCTTTATACTTGCTGCATGACAAGCATAAAATAAATTTCCACTGAACACTTCCTCCTCCTCCTATGCACAATTTGCCAATTGCTTGTAATCATTGCAATCCTTTGTGTTGTATCCAAATCGATTGCATCTACCACATTTTGCCTTGCTTTTATATCTACAAATACCAAAATGGTATTTATGACATACTTGACATTGTGGCTTCACAATACCTTGACTGTTGCTACCTTGTATGTTCTGTGTATTGTAGGAATTGTTGTTGTTAATTCCAGCTCTATGGTTGCAGCTTGAGATATGATTATTATGCACATTTCCACCTGGTGACCAGCTTGTAAGTCTTCTCTCTTGTCCCTGCCAACCTTGCTTTGACTTTGTATGTGAGCCCTTGTTTCCACCATGAAAGTGATTACTCCAATTCTCAAGGTGCTGAATGCTCTTTTAGTACCAAATTGCTTCTCTCTCTCATCATGCATACCTTCTCTTTTGTCAAACACTTTGACAGGGGCAATTACTTATTCAATTCTTAGCACATCAATGTCTCTTGTTTCTTCAATTATTGAAACAATAGACTTATACCTTCTGCACAAACTCATTAGTAACTTCTGAACTAATCTAGTTTCAGTCACCTCCTCACCAAGTGATTTTAAGTCATTCACAACCTCAAAAAACTTGGCTAGATAATTGTCTAGGCTGTCATTTTTTGACATTCTCGTGTATTCAAAGTCAGCTCTAATTGCCTGAAGTTTTATAGCCTTTACCTTTTTGTCTCCTCTGAATTCTCTCTTGAGAATATCCCAAGCTCCTTTAGCAGTCTTCTCATTCCTTATCCTTGGAAACAATTCATCTGTAATTCTCCTTGAATGAGGCTTAGAGCTTTTGCATTTTTGATCTTCATCTCTCTTGAAGTAGCAGCTATAACTACTGTTTTTGAAGTTTCAGCTCCTTTTTCAACTTCATTTCCTTAAGATATCATGCCAATCTCAATTACCTCCCATAGATCATATGCAATTAGGACAGTCTCAATCTTTACTGCCCAGAAATCATAGTTACTTTCATTAAATTGTGGAGTTCTTAGGTCTCCTCCAGAACTTGATGATCCTGCCATGCTTTGAAATTGAATTCTAATTGATTGTTTGATTTTCACAGTATACGCCCCTTCTTGAATCAAATTAAAGCTCTGATATCATGTTGAATTGTGAGAATTGATTGTGATTTGTGTTAATTGTTTGCAAGTTGATATGCTGGAAATTGAGATGAACCAGCTTTAAGAGTTGGAGAGGAAAGATTTGCAGAGTGAGTGTTTCTGATTTTGTATTTTCATAATGCTTACATTGTGTTTGACAAATTACCTATTTATATAGTTTAGGCAACACACATTACACATGATCTGAAATCACTTAGAGAGTAAAGTTAATCCTCTCTTCAAAGTTGAAGTTAGTTACAACAGAATTAACAAACAATTAATGACAGCTCTGCCTATGCATACACTGCCTCTTCTTCTCCTTTGTGTTGACAGCCTGTCTTCTACCAGTTTGAGTGATCCAGTAAATGGCTTATTGTTCAACATAATAAGCATTTCTTTCTTGTTTAGATAACTGATTTTGGGCTTGCAAAATGGCTTCCTAACAAGGTGACTCACCATGTTGTGATTCCAATTGAGGGCACATTTGGATACTTAGTGTCGCACGTCGCCGTGCGGCGTCCCGGGAGGGATCCTGGCTCTCGCAGTGGAGTTGAGAAGGAGTCGCCACCTGGCTGTTGAGGGTCGCTAGGAAAACCCGTTTTGTACTGGTCTGCTCAGAGATTCAAGGGTAGGGGACTGGTTGCGTAAAGGGAAGGTATTAGCACCCCTAATACGCCTTACCTGAGGTAAGCTGCATTGTCTATTTTGATGTGATTTTGAATGCTTCAATAGGTCGTATTTATTCATAAAAAATGTTCCGATTTGCAAAAGAAATCGGTCACCGCACAAAATAATCCTGTGAATTTCATTGATTATTTCTAGATATGCAAATGCTATCCTACTTGTAGTTTCATCATTCACCACCTGAAATTAACCATTAATTCTCATGAATTAATTTCACGGTTGACCGATCCATAAAAGAAATCGACCACCGCTCAGAATAATCCTAACAATTTTGGTGGTTATTCCCGAATATGTAAATGTTAGCCTACGAGTAAATCCGGCAATTACTACCTAAAATTAACCGTTAATTCTCCAGAATTAATTTCACGATTTGTTTTAATATTAGGCCAATTTCTCAAGGTTTAATAAACGTGTTATTAAATCTACGATAAATTTCCAGAAAAACACTTTGGCCGTATGCAAAGAAAATATATTTTTTATTTCCTTTTATATTCCTTTTTTCTTAACAAAAACAACATAACATTAAATAAATGAAGCACAACACACACACCCACACAATCTCTTTTTCATTCCTTTTTCATCACATTTTAAAAATAAAATACAACTCACACACATTATCTTTTCCATTTTTTTCATTACATTTTTCAACTAATAATTAAAAATACAATAAAACTTCAAATAAACACAAAAACAAAAAAAAGAAAATTACAGAAAGCAAACAGGAACAGTTCCGGACAGTGGTGGCGGTGGCTGGAAGGCTGGTGGCGCGTCATCCCACGCGCCACCATCACTAGCGGCGCGTGGGTCCACGCACCACCGTGAACAGTAGGACGGGGAAGGATTTGTCCCTTCTCTTCCTTCTCTCGCCGGAGACGGCCTTCTAACGGCCTGCAAAACAACAACGAAAGCAAACAAGGCACAAACACAACAAAATCAGAATTCTCTGCAGATCTCAGATCTGCCCTTCTCGGTTTCGTCTTCTTCTTTTTCTCGGTTTCTTCTTCTTCTTCTTCTTCTTCTCTTCCTCGCCGGCGAGAGTGTTCCAAAGACCTGCAAACAAAACAAAATCCACAGACAAAACACACAAAATCAAATTATTCTCTTCTGCAAATTTCGGATCTATCCTTCTCGGCGATCTGTTCTTCTTCTCGGATCTGCTCTTCTTCAGTCTGTTCTTCCTCTTCCTGGTGGCCGGAGTTCAGATTTGACAGGGAGAGAGGGTGCTGTGGAGGCAGAGGAGTGAGACCGTGGAGCTTGTTGTGGTGGTTGTGTTGCCGTCCGAGCGACGGAGCTGGTCTGCTGGGGGAAAGGGCTGACGGGGAAGGGAGTGGGGCTGCTGGGGCTGGAGTTGCAGAGGAGAGGGAGAGACGATGGGGAAGAGAGCGGGTCTGCTGGGGCTGGTTGCCGGAGAGACAAGGCTGAAGGCAAGGGTCAGAGGAGCAGAGGGCGCTGAGAGGAGTGAAGGAGGGGAAAACCTGGCTTGGGGAGAAGGATTGAGGGCTGAAAAATGGGGGCTGCAGCTGCCAAGATGGGGTGGCGGCTGCAGCCCCAAAATTGAGAGAAATTTAGGGTTCGGGCTTTCTTTAGGTTTTTAGGGTTTTGAATGTGTATCTTTTTTTTTGTCCATTCAATTGTGGCTGATACCTCTCTATTTATAGAGGTTTTCAGAGGCAAAAATCAAAATCAATCCTCAGCTTGCGCGCTTCTTTCAATTTGGTCCTTGATTTTCAATTTATGCGATTTGACCCTGCATTGACTGTTAAATTCTCAATTTATTCAATTTTGCCCCTGTAACAAGATATTTTGATATTTTTATCTTTTTTCAATTTTTTCTTTTTCTTCCGAAACATAAAAATAAGTAGGTCAAAATTTGGGCAGCAACACTTAGCATCAGAGTACTTCATGCATGGAATTGTGGATGAGAAAACTGATGTTTTTGCATTTGGAGTTCTTCTTTTGGAGATCATAACGGACCGGAGGCCTGTTGACTCAACAAAGCAAAACCTGCTCTTATGGGTATGTAGAGATAACTGGATTCTTATCTTGCTTGATTACCTTATCTGATGCTACTTCCAAATCCAACAATTTAAACGATCATAAAATGAATCCCAGTAACAAAATGACAAACCCTATTGCTAGTTTTGATTTTTGATTCTCTCTTCAACTCCGTCTCAAAAACTAAACTGAAACTTCTCTTGTGATTAAAATGACTTACATGTGTATAGGCAAAGCCTCTAATGGAATCTGGAAACATCACGGAACTAGCTGATCCGGAACTGGAAGGGAAATTTGATTCAGACCAAGTGCAAACAGTTGTTCTAACAGTTTCATATTGTGTGAGACAATCCTCTACGTGGCGTCCATCAATGAGTGAGGTGCGCGCGTAACGGTTATATATAGATAGATAGATATAGATATGTTAGAGTAGTATAAATAGAGGTTGTTGTAACACACAATAGTGGTGACAATTACAATAAAATTCAAATTCTCTTCTCTCCCTCTCCTCTGTTCTCTCTCCTCTGTTCTCTCTTTTATCATTCTTCTTCAATTACACAATCCTAACATGGTATCAGAGCAGTTTTGCTAACGCATGATCAATGAATTGATCCAAGCTTCCGCAATCTGATCCTTCAATGGATCATTCAAAAAAAAAAAAAAAAAAAAAAAAAAAGCAGCAGCAGCAGCAGAGCACGCATCATCGTGCATCGTAAAGAGGATTGCACAATTAAGCAGCAGAGCAAACACAGAACTTCTTGTTCCTGTAAGTTTACCTCAATACAGTCTTCTGCTTCTGCGAATTTGATGTTTTCTTTAAAGCTCGATCAACTCTTTGACCACTGCTCCTCCTCTCTCAGTAAGTGTTCAAAGAGTACCGAAATACACACACAAAAATCATAATCTAGTCTCAGTAATACTCTCAACTCGCCAGTCTCTGCACATCAATTACTGTATTCAAATTTTGCGCAAAAAAAAAAAAAAAAAAAAAAAAAAAAAAAAAAAACTGAAACAGAGCATCATTCATCGTGAAGAGTACACACACAAAAATTCTTGTTCCTCTTTCTGTTGCTGCTATGGCATCTTCTTCTGAGAATGAAATCCACTGTCCGGTCCATTTCGTAAATATCCATCAACTCCATGCCTAAACTTGAAGTACAAAGTCCTCTCTATCTGCTGTCTGCACTGGAGAAGAAGAAAGACTGGAAGCAACAATCCTCCACAGATCTCCAGTGAATCACAAAAAAAAAAAAAAAAAAAATCGATGGTTGGCAGTCTCGTCGCAAAGTGAGCAGCCTCTGTCTTGCTCACAAAAGACTAAGCCTAAGGACGGTGAGGACGGCGATGATCTGGAGAAAGATAAGTTGAGATCTGGATTGAATTAGGCGATTGTGAGGGAAAAGCCTCATGTGAAGTGGAATGATGTGGCTGGGCTCGAGAGTGCTAAGCAGGCTTTGCAAGAAGCTGTTATTTTGCCTGTGAAGTTCCCTTAGTTTTTTACTGTATTTCTTCATCAGATCTGGTTTCAACGTGGAGAGGGCAATGAGAGTGAAGCTTCGAGACGTATCAAGACTGAACTTCTTGTGCAGATGTGGGTACTCCTCAAAATGCTTAAGCGGCGGAGAGCTAGGGTTTTTTTTGTTTTTCCTTTATGCCTTTCTTTTCTTTTATTTCTATGCGTTTGTTATTGTGTGGTACGGTGCCGTTTTATAAAAAAAAAAAAAAAAAAAAAAAGAGATTAAGAAAAAACTTAATCCAATGAAGAAGAAGAAGAAGAAGAAGAAGAATTCTTACACAGATTAAGAAATTCATCGGCAAAAACTTCAGAAAAGCTGAAGAAAAGCTGAAGAAAAACTTCAGAAAAGCTTCAGAAAAGCTGAAGAAGCCAAATGAAATCCTTCAGAAAAAAAAAAAAAAAAAAAAAAAAAAAAAAAAAACTGAAGTAGATAAATGAAATTCCGGTCAAGAAATAGACCGAAGAAATTCCTTCTCTTCTCTCGTTTACATATTGTTTGTCAACAGAATTAAGTACTCTTGTATTTCATTTTCATTGTTGCAATCTCATGCTTGGTTTGTCAAAGCATGAGATTGAGGGGGGATGTTAGAGTAGTATAAATAGAGGTTGTTGTAACACACAATAGTGGTGACAATTACAATAAAATTCAAATTCTCTTCTCTCCCTCTCCTCTGTTCTCTCTCCTCTGTTCTCTCTTTTATCATTCTTCTTCAATTACACAATCCTAACAAGATATACATATAGATATAGATAGATATATAGAGAGAGAGAGACTGTAAGTCCATTATTTCTTGTTTTCTTTGCTTTCTAAGTACGTGTTAGAGCTTCTAACCAGTGGGCATGACTCTGAAGTTGCAAGAAGCTGGAGGATGCCAAAGTTTACATCTGACGAGTTAGATGATTACTCCATGGTTTTTGGATACGAGGTTCCAGTGCGTATGGCGTCGGATGATTATTTGTAAGGGCAAGTCCAACGGGACTAGCCATCAGAGCAGGCAAAGGCATATTTTAAAAAAAATGGCTCTTTTTGTTAAATTTATCTCTTCAACGGGGAGAGCTAAATGCAGAGGCAAAATGCCTTTTCCTTTTTCGGGAGCCATTCCCATAGTTTCTGTAGCAGAGGCAAAATAAAAAAATCCGATCGTTGTAAAAATGTTACCGTTGCCATTGTAGAGAAGGGAGGTGAACGACTGTGAGAGTGAGCTGGGTTTGGTTGGCCCGGAGGAAACCTAGAGAAAAGGTGCTCACAGAGCTTAAACAAAATCAACAATGGCAACGACCATAACCTGTATTTCTACATCATCTTCCTTCATGCTAACGTGCGCCATCTCCACAGTGCTAACCCCTTCTCTCCCCTTTCTTAAAGCCCAAAAATCTTCTCTGTAGGATCAACTTTCATGGCCAAACAGAGGTAAAATCTAGAATTTGCAGTGATTGTTAATGGACGGGTGTGGGTGTGGGTGTGGGTGTGGGTTGGTGTGTGTGGGGCTGGGGGTGGCGGCAGGGAGAAGATAAATGGGGTAGGGATTTTAGGTTTGAGATTAAGGGGAACGGGTGGGGTGGGGTGGGGTTTATTTTAATTATTAATATATTATAATAATAATTATTAATTATAATAATTATAATAATAATTAATAATTATTATATTATAATAATGATTATTATTAATAATTATTATAATAATAGTTAGCACAAAATAATAGGGGTATCAATTTGTAATTACTTTGTTTGAATTATTTGTAATGGAATGTATTTTAATTAATTATGTTTGAACTTATTGGTTATTTGTTGATGTATTCATTTTATTTTTTTAAGTTTTTCTAATACTCAAAGACAATATTACGGGTCTTTTAATTATATTTAAATTTAAAAATATAATTAAAAAAATAATTTTATTATTGGACGGTTTTTCAAAAGTAATTATTTAATTATATAACTTACTCCTATTAATTGTATAATTAAACTACATACAAAATAATTGCACTATATTTAAAATAATATAAAAAAAATGGTTCTCCAAATTGGCTCTTACCATTGGAGTACACATCAACAAAAAAGTCATATAAACAATATTCAAGGAGCCATTTTACAGATTTGGCTCTTAAAAATGGCTCTTACCATTGAACTTGCTCTAAGCAGGCAATCTTTTTGTTTCCTTTTTTTTTCTTTTTTTTAACTCTTGTTTTTTGTGGCAAGAAATAAAATATACAGTTGAGACTGAAAATGTGTAATAGGGAGAAGGAAAAAAACTGGCTTTTCTTCAAGTTCTATGTAACTTGTGTATTAACGCTATCAAGAGTGGAAATTCTTTTTACCTCTTTGTTATCCCTTTCTCTGTCCATTTTTCCATTAATTCAACTTTTTATAGCAGCATGGGATCAATTTTTTGACTTTTTTTGGATGAGGAGGAACGACCTCAAGATTGATTGAGCAAGTCGATTCGAAACACCATTTGCCATTGACAGTCAGACAGTGCATCACAAGCTAATGAAGGAAACAATGTACCCAAATTTTTTTTTTTTTTATTAATGTTGATATCCGGGTCAACTTGTGCATACCTCGACTAATCTCACAGATCCTGAATTTAAAAACCATATAAACATTCAGTGATCATCATATTAACAACACAGGACTCAAACCTGAGATTACAAGAGTAGTAAATATGTCTAAATTTAGATGCAAAGATTAATGTCATGTTTGTCAGTTTTTTTTTTTTCAGATGTATTAAAATAATATAGCTTTTATTTTTATATTAATAAATTAAAACAATTAAAAAAATAAAGAAAATCAATAATATAATTGCACGGTGTCATGAGCCTAAGCCCATCTAACAATAATTAACAAACTTTTTTCTGGCCCAGCCGAATGGACTTACGAACACATGATTGTCAGGATGCTTCGGTTCATGTGGTTTCCCTTTTTGTACGTGAACTGGTCTGCTAACCTTTTTTCGTATAATCAAAGTTTATAATTGTCAATTATTTATTTTATTTTTTTGGATTTAAGAAACTCCACCTTTTTATAGGTATTTTTCACGTGTCCGGTTGAGCAAGTAAAATCTCAGTTATCCCACAATCATACAAGATAAGCATGTCCCAACTTGAATCTAAGACCTGCAAGACAAATCTCGAGACTTTTGTCATCACGTCACATTCCTTGAGAATTATTTGTCAATTTATATTACAATCAGATATGTTTTGTATTTATTAATTTATATTAAAAAAGTCTTGCTTCTGAATAATACTTGTGTGATTACTTTTATTTGTAATCAAAGTTTACTACTAATTTCTCCTACTTTGATATTATGAATTAAGAAAAAAAATATTATATATCCTGTGTGTGTGTGGTCCTCTAAGTTCGCTTTCAAACTCGAATTATCCATAAATTAAGGCTAATTATATAAGCACCCCAAAATTTCTTTTTCTCCTGGTTTCATTACTTTAACTACAAAAGTGTTTTAATTGGTATCTTTTTCTCTAAACCTATGTAATTTAATCAGTAGTATAACATATAAATAACATATTTTCATTTAAAACACCTAAAAAGTCACTAGAAAATAAATTGAAAAATTGCGTTGTATTAATTTTATGGTATTGGAAATTATGTTTTCCCTATATTATCTTTGAATATTGATTTTTGTAGTGTATTTTATCAACATCTTTTTATATGATTTTGTGAACTCCTGTATTATTTTTATTGTGTTTGGGAATTGTTTTGGAGAGGGAGAGAGAAGCAAAGCTAGCAAAAGAAAATAAGTTTTCTTTGTTTCATTTTTGTATGTCATTGAATACAAGTGAAAAGATTTTCTATGTTTGATTAAAGGATGAAAATGAGTGGTTTTGCTATTAGATTACATTCATGTTTTTGAATAAAGTTACATAAATAAATAGAAGAAATTAGATAAGTGGTTTACATCATGCTGCAAGATAAGTTAAAAAGAATTAATGTAGAGAAAAAAAAGTCTAGATAATGATAACAAAGTCAATTAGGATTAACTTTAGTAACTTATGACCTGAAATATAAGATCAAGATAATTTATGTAAGAAATAATTTTTTTTTATAAAAATCAAGATTCAATAACCTAATATCAAATGATGAAACTATAAAAGTTAACAGGATTAAACATTTTTTATCTTATATTTTTCACAATTTTTCCTAGAGAAATAATATTTTTTTTTTTTTGTTGCCTCATTTTTGTTTATCAAATTAATCAAGATTTAACATGGTTATCAATTCTCTATCATATTATCAAATTATGTTTCGAGTGAAACAAAATTGGTGTAGCTCGTGGGGCCATAAACTGAAGGATATAGGAAACTATTGCTTACCCACACTCATTGCACTATGGCTTAAAGTAGTAGTCCATTTTGATAAGATGTTTTTTGTTATTCTTTTCAGATATATTTTTGTTAATTTCATCTTTTTAATATCATGGTGATTGAGAATTTAGATTTGTATTTTTTTTTTCATTTTTCTTTTTACTTTATATTAGATTAACATAGTTTACAGGTTTTGTCATTTTTGTTTTGTTTTTTAATTGAACTTGGTAATCCACTTTGTTTTACTATTTTTTTTCTCCTCTATTTTTGTTATTGAATTTTTTTATAATTTTATTTTAAAATTTATTTTCATTTATTAGGATGATTGATAATATAACTTCATGATTTATTTTATTTTTATTTTGTATTTTTATACGACTAGCATGGCTTGCAAATTTACTAGGGTAACCCAGGTTGTCTCGGTTTATAGGTTTGGTATGACGTCTTTTTTTTTTATCAAACTTTAGTTTTTTATATTTTTTTATTTGATCTTCTATAAAAGTACAAGAAAAATATAAGGATTAAAAAGGATAATTCAGAAAATAAGGGATATAATTGCCCTTTTCTCTAATACAGAGTTTTTTTCTTGAGAATAATACTAGTTATTTGACCCATGCTTCGCCACTAGTGAAATATTCTTTCTTTTTTGAAAGAAAAATGTGTATGCAAACTTTTATGATGTATTTTTGAACATTAAAAAATCTCAAACGGAATTCAAAAGGTTCATACATACATATAACTAAAATAAATTAAAAACTATTTATATAAAAAACAATTATCAAATTTGATCACTAACAAATCTGGTTTGTTTTACACACACAAAAAAAAAAACAATTTTAAAGCATATTTTGACATTCAAAAACTATAAAAACACCCCAAACACGTTGTAAATAACCTCTAACAACTCAAAAATTATCTCTAAAACCCTTAATAAAAACCCTCAATCAAAAATTGTTTTTAAGAAAAAAACTATCAAGTCTGATCACTAACAAATCACATTGGTTTGTTTTAGAAAAAAAAAAAAAAAACTCATTTTAAAGCATATTTTGACATAAAAAACTATAAACACCCTAAATACATCGTAAAACTTATAATATAAACATCCTAAAGCTTATAATATAAAATATTGAAGGACTAAAATGTATGTTTAGCCTTGATTTTTAGCAAAACCATTTTTTGTCGTATTTTTCATTTTAATACTTTATCTATGTACATTCTCTTTCCTTAAAAAATGAACTTAGTTTGCCATCAATTTGGGCCTATATAGGGGCATTAAAATAAAGCTAAAAAATCACTCTCGCAATCCACTATAATTTATTTATTGGTAAATAGTAGTATGAAGAACAATATTTTTTTCACACCTTTTAAAATATTATTTAATTAAGTCATATCATATGTGTAAATGATTTAGTCAATTTAAACAAAAAGAAGTTAACACAAGGATAGATTGGAAATAAATTTAATTATTTTATAAAGATAAGATTAGTTCAAATAAGGATGTAAGAATAAATTCAAAACTTTCTCTATTGTATAAAAATAGATAAAGTAATCTCGAGCAAATAAGACTATAATAATAAATCCAAGTCCAAATTATTTGAAGTATTTTCTTCCCCTCCATTACCCTTCTCTACAATCTTGAAGGGAGAAGTTTTAATTGAAAAAGGAGGGGAATGGAGGTTAAAAAGCTCTCTTCACCTATTACAATGTTCTCCCTTTTAACTAACAAGTTCCTCTTCATTTCTCATCCCTATTCCTATAAAAACCGTAAGAAAAAAGGATTATAATGAAAAGGACGTTAATGAAAACACAGTAGAGTTTAAGTGTTGAAATTAAAAATAAAAATAAAAATAAAAATAAAATTAAAATGTTAATCATAATAAAATGGTCTGTAATTTATGCACAAATTAGCCATAGATAAAATATAAAAAAGATTCAAAACTCTTTGATTTGCTGGAAACTTGGCACGATATAGACTCTACAGAAACCGAGTGTGTGCAGCAACTTGTCATGGAGACCGGATAAGCCAAAAACTCTTTGAGGATAATGGAGGTGGTTGACGGGTCCATAGTTGATTGAGTGCTTCTTCACGTAGTAGTGGATAAACATGGCAAATAAATTTCAGTGAAATGAATGGAGAGAAGTAGTGGGGATGGACAGCCATGGAAAGGCGGAGCCCACGGGGGAGATGGCGTGGGCCGGTGGCGCACGTGAAGGGCATGATGTTGGGCCCACCACAGCGTTTTCATTTATGGAGACTACTTTTTGAGCAACCCACTACCTCTCTTTCATACCCATAAGAGCCCCCCACATGCAAAACCGACACCTTTTCCATTTCTGGCGTCGCTATCCATTGCCTCCCAAAAGGACGATATTTTTCTTCTCCCCCTTGCTCTGGGACAATATGCCCCGAACTTAATGACTTGACTTCATTTCTATTTTATTTCTCTTTTTTCAGACAATCTCTATTGAAATTATATAGACTTAACGAGACATTTTCCTTGCAATCCGTTTTTTTATAATATAAAAAAGCATCAGTAATTAGCATGGTCAAATTTCTTTTAAGTAATGTTAAAAAAAAATTATTTATAAGATAATTTTGTGTTTAATAATAATGTGAAGTAATATAATTTTACAAAAATAATATAAAAAATTAAAGACAACTAAACCAGCAAATTTATGAGCAGATAATTGATAAAATCCATTAAAAATAAGTTATTTGTTTTCTGTAGCAAACTAATTGATTGTTGTTTTTGTTTTAACTGTTTGACTAAATATTTAAATGGCAGATAATGAAATTGCAATTGATAAAATTAACTAAAGATGAATTATTTGCTTGTTGTAACAAATTGATTGATTGCTATAAATTTTTAAATCCAAATTTTATTAGTTTATCATTATGATTGAAGACAAAACTAAAACAATAATATTAGAAGCATAAAAAACATATTATTTGATTGGAAAAAAATGAAAATAATTAAAGAAAAAAGAAAAAAATAGTAATATTATCATTATGAATATTATTATTATAATAACTTGATTACAATAAAATTATTAAATTATCTCGAAAATTAAAAAATAAACAAAAAACATGTTAACACATTCATAAAATTTATTGAATAATACAAAAATGTGAGGTTACACACATTAAAAATATTATAAAAAATAATATTTAATTTATATAAAATATACAAAAAATATAAATGAATTATACTAACCTATGAAAAAATTAAGCACATTCAATATAATTAAAAAAAATCGTTACTCTCCAAAGGCTAAAAAACCTTAAAAATTCATAGAAAAGGGATATTAATTAAAATATTAATTTAAAAATTATTTAAAAACACATATAAAAAAGTTATCAATATAAAAAAAAATTTGTTTTGAAAAAAGTAACGACAACCGAGTTGTTAAAGTATAGTAAGTGCCCGTTTGGCATTGCGATCCCACCGGCTTTTGGCCGAAATTTGAATTTTTTTTTCCATTTTAAATGAATATTTTTTTGTGTGTTTTAGATCATTTTGATGTGCTGATTTCAAAAATGATTTTTAAAAAATAAAAAAAACATCATTTTGATGTATTTCGGCACGATAAATACTTTGAAAAGCTACCGCAACCACACTCCCAAGTCGGGCTTAGCGTTTGGTGGAATCAAGAAAAGGGCTATGCGTGGTCCTTTAATTTTCTTTTAGTTTAATGTCGTTTGCCCTAGTTGCTTGGCACAAAAATTGATGATGTGTTTTATTGGAAATCTTGAATTAGACCATTGGTGTCGCAAACAATTGATGTTTTTTTTTGTTGACTCAAAAAACTATTTTGACCCATTTATTTTCCAAAACACCTTAGAAATTTTGTTAAACCAAGTTCTCTAACAATAATAAAAAACTAAAAAAGAGGAAAATAAAGTTTGGTATCAATTTTTTTAATCATACGGACCGGTTTTAGAATTATTTAAAAGAGATTAAAATGATTTTTTTTAAATAAATTATAGATCTGTAATCTATTTTACCTGTTTTTGTTACTTCAATCATCTATCTTTTTATTACCTTTTAATTCAACCCTCACCCAAAAAAAATATGCAATTTAAGTCTACTTCGGGCTCAAAATGGCTCTATTGTGTAATAAATTTTGTTTATTTTTATTACAGTCTAGAATTGGAAGATGATAAACAATAAAAAACAGCTACTATGTTCTTCATACATGCTTTAGTTTCTGTTTATAATAGTAATAATATTTGTAACTATGTAGTTGAAGCAGTTAGAATTAATTAGTTTAATATGCGATTTTATGTTATTTAATTATAAATGGATACGTGATCACTGTCACGCTAGTCAAGCCCAGCCACCTGCAAATAAAGAAAATAAAGATAGTTCCTCTAGATGGAGAACTCAGAAAATTAAAGCATCACCAAAGAAAACCTCCAATTTGATTTTTTAGATATTTTTATACATTTAACACTGAAAATCTAACAGCACGACCAAATAAAAAAACTAGAGAGGTTGGAACAAGGTTGTCACTCTCATACTGTTTTGCCTAGAATGACTAGTATATCTATTTTAATTTAAGAAATTAAAGAATAAAATTAATCTTTTTTGTCTAAATTTCAGCCAAAATATTTCATACAGGAGTATTTTTTTTTTATAAAAATAACATCTAGTTTCTATTATCAATTATAACTTTTAACTCTATAGTTAGATTGAACTATTTTTTTTAAAGATCTTGCGAGTCGATATTTTTTTAATTTTATCCAAATTCATAATTTTGTTTAGAAAAATTATTTTATTATTTTCTTTTTTAGATTAATTTTTATCTGAATTTATTATTCAAAAACAGGTTCATTAAAAATTGAGCTTTATAATTTGTTTTATCTAGGGTTATTATGCTCTCACGATCCAAGTCATAAATTTAGAAGATTAACCTAGATTAACTCGAATCGATCCAATATATTATCTCTTTAACATTGTTTTTTTCTTAAAAAAAGATTTCATCTTGAGATGTTTTTAGTCAAATTATAATTTTACTTGTATTTAAAATTGAAATTGGTTTTTATTTGGGTTTGAATTAAAGTTACACTTGTTAAATTAATATTTTAAATATATATATACAGCCTGGCCACATTGAAATGCTCCGAGACCAAAATATATAATTCGAATAAAAGAAATAGAAGCCAACCAGAACAAAATTGATTGAACCTACATTATCAATCAATCAGTATTCTACTAGCATCCAAATCCCTATCAGAGCATCATCACTGCACAAATTGGTGGTTGTTTTCAAGAGAATCATGTTGAGAAGCGAAGAAATGGTCCCGGGTCAATTGCATCCACCAATTTGCGATCCTGTAATCTTCCACTATTAACAGATCCGGCAACCGTAAAGGCATTTCACGTGGAGAGAAGGGAAAAGTCTTCTCATGCCAAGTAAATAGCACGTAAAGCCTCCTTCCTTGCATGCACGAGACCAAGAAACTAATCTGTGTTATGAAGTCTCTATCCTAATCTTATACTTCTCTTGCAGATCTAGAATGTGATTGGAGCTGGAACTATGTCCTTTCATTGGTGACTATATAACCTAAGTCAAGTTCTTAAAATACTGGGATATTCAATGAGCTATTGCCCTTCCTATATATTTTGTTAAAACAATCATTGTAAAATTGCATTCTCACTAAGTTATTATTGGAATCATTGTTGTGTTGATATTTGTGCCTTAAAACATATATATATATGTCATAACCCAATTTTGGGTCATTCCCCAAAACTACTCGAAAATAACAAAAAAAATAAAATAAAAGGGGCTGATGTCGGTAGGAAAATCAGGGTGAAATTTTGGATATTTTCGAGAGTTCGATCATACTTTTTTTTGTGCCCAAAATGAAGGAAATCGCAGATTCAAGGCTAAAATAATTTATTATCGGATAAATCTGTGTAAAACTTAAGTCGAAAGATGTGATTATATTTTTATGGGTCAGTTTGATTTAATCGTTGGCCGATTTAAAAGTATAATTATGTTTGAGAATTAATTTAGGGTCCAATCGAAAGATTTAATTAAGTGCAAGGACTTGATTATATTTTAAATTAGCCAAAATAATTTTATTAAGGGCCCAGTCAATGAGAAATCAAGTTCTTGAATTTAATTCGGGCTCAATTAATGAGATTAGAATTTTCAGAGACTGATTTGAATTTTTCCAAGCCAATGCTGCGAAATCGGGGACCAAAGTAAACAAATTAAGAGTTTCATGGCCGATTGAGGGTGAAATCGCGCAAATCAGAAATTAAGGATCAAAATAAAAAAGGCGCAAAGTCAAGGCTGATATTGAAATTCTAACGGGGTTTAATTGCACAAAATCATAAGTTTAGATCCCATTGGGGGTGTATTTAAAACAATTTCAAATTAAAGGACCAAAATGCACTTTGAACTCCCGAAACAACACGCCACTACCTGCTGCCCTCCCTGCGCACGCCACCAACGGCTATATTTTCAAACGGCTAAATTTTCAAATGGCTACAAATACAGCAGCCATGCACGACACGAGGGGGGGATTCACGCAGAGGTAAAGAAGGGGAGGAGAAAAGGAAAAAAAGGAGGAGAGAACAGGAACAGAGGGAGACGAAAACAGAGAAGGAGATTTTACGAAGAGAAGGGAATTCACGTAAAAATAGTGGGGGGAAAGCAGAGAATTGAAGAGAAAAAAAAAACGAAAGAACAGACAGTGAGAAAACGAAGGAAAAATAGAGCAAAAGAAGCAGAGAAAATACAGTTGAATTTTACGCAAAAACTTGAATCTTCATCTCTCTCTCTCGTGTCTGGTTCCTCTCTCTATCCCTTTACTGCGTTTTTTTTTCTCTCTCGGTTGTTCCTCTCTCTCTCGTTTTGCAGGTCTCTTTCCCTCTCTAGAACCAGGCATACCGGCGCCTCCTTCTCTCCTCCAACAGTCACCATTCAACCACCCATATTCACCTCATCACCACCGGGAGCCCCCCCCCCTCAACTCCGGCATCTCAAGTCATCCTACAGGCGACGGTGACAGAAGCCATAGCAGGGACTGCGACGTGGCACCGACAGGCTTCCGACGGCCACTCCGGCCACCACAGGCCACCATTTCCGACATAACAACGACCGGAAGAATCACCTCGATGTCCTCTACGCAAAGGTGTTAACAGGTAAGCCTTTCATCACACTCGAAAATTCCACCATTTACTGTTTATCTTCCCTGTTGCATGCGCGGGGAGTGAGCTAATTCACTCCCCCCGCAGGGCTGTTTGGGCCGGGCTTTGTGCCCGGCCCAGCCCTCTGAAAAGTGGCTGGACTGGAAGCCCAGCCCGACACCAGTAGGCCTAGAGCCTGGCCCGAAAAATGAACGGAAGCCCAGTCCGATACTAGTGGGCCGAGAGCCCAACCCGACAATAAATGGGCCGAAAGCCAAGTCCAAGATTTGGCCCGCGAGCCCAGCCCAGTAGGAAAGCATTTGGGCCGTGAGCCCGGCCCAATATGGAGGCGGGCTGGCAGCCAGCAAGTGGGCTGGCAGCCCAGCCCAGGGAGTGGGCTGGAAGCCCATCCCAGGGGAGTGGGCTGGCAGACCAGCAAGTGGGCTGGCAGCCCATCCCAGCAAGTGGGCTGGCAGCCTGGCCCATCAGGGCTGGGCAGCCAGCCCACAAATAATAAAAAATAAAAATAAAATAATAATAAAATATAAAAAAATACAAAATTTGCAAAAAAGTATTTTTATTAGAAAAGATAAAAAAATGTGTTGTTTTCTTGCATACGGCCAATACACTAGCATATTTTAAAAAATTGTTTTTCTTTTGAAAAAATATATTATCTTGGGTTTTGAAGAGAAAATGAGTTTTAGCATAGATTTCGCAAAGAAAAATTTATTTCTTGCATTTTGAGATTTTACAACATGTTTGTAAAATCCAAAGGGTATTGGCCAATATTTCAAAAAATATAAAAATCTTATTTTTTGAAATTTATTATTCACTGTTGGTATTTGGATAAATAAATCCTAAAAGGGGTCAGTATCCAAAATATTCGACGGGAATGATATGCTATTATTCACTGTTGGGATTTGGATAACTAAATCCTAAGGGGTTAGTATCCAAAATCTTCGACGGGAATAATATGCTATTATTCACTGTTGGTATTTGGATAACTAAATCCTAAGGGGTTAGTATCCAAAATATTCGACGGGAATGATATGCTATTATTCACTGTTAGTATTTGGATAACTAAATCCTAAGGGGTTAGTATCCACAATATTCGACGGGAATGATATGCTATCATTCACTGTTGGTATTTGGATAAATAAATCCTAAGGGGTTAATATCCTAAATATTCGGTGGAGTAATATCCCATTCATCATTTAACCAACGTATTCTTTGAAAGATCAAAATCATAACAAATCTTAACCAAACAAAAACACCAAGCAGCTTACCTTAGGTAGGGCGTACTAGGGGTGCTAAAATCTTCCCTTTACGCAACCAGTCCCTTACCCTAGAATCTCTGAAAGACCAGTTTAGGTTTCCTAGTAACCATAATACTAGGTGGCGACTCCCTTTTTCACGAAAATAAAGATTAGACCTCGATACACGAATCCCCCGCTCACGGGGAGGGTCGCCGCGACGCCGTGCTCATTTTTGGGGTGCGACAGAATGGCGACTCCGCTGGGGACTTTGGACTAGGCTTGAAATTTTGTTTGTTTATGATATGTTAATTATTTGTGTGTTTATTTATTCATTTATTCTCATGTTGCAATGAATTATTTATATGTTATTTAAAGGCTTTAGCATGCATTTTTTCATCCTGTCATCATAATATACCTCGTCATGCATCACTTTTTATTATTTTGAGAGCACACACTAAACTTTAAGTTAAGTGGGGGAGTAGCAGCTTACCTATGACTTGAGTCAAGGTTGAAGTTTGTGTAAACCCCAACTCTTTGCTGAGAGCTTAGATGATAGTGATTGGTATACGTGCCATCCCATTATCTGCTAAGACCCCATATTGCCTTTACGAGGGTGATCACTGGGACAGCGAGAGACCCTCTTTAGAGACCAAGTAGTAAACCTACCCTATGTCTCACGTAAAGGAACTAGAACCTATCGTTAAGGTGTATGCTCCATAATATCTTTCTTACACAAAAAAAAAACGCATTTTTAATCACAATCACGCATCATATCATGCATTTTCTCATACATTTTTGCACGCATCATCAACCGAGAAACATAGGTCTCTCTTTTGGGACCCACGATACCCGACTAAGAAAAAGGATGAAAAATGAAGAAAGGTCCTTGAAGTTGTTACCAGTACCTTCGATCGAAAGCTAGTCGGAAGAGATAAGTTCTAAAGTTGGGAAACCCAAGAAAAGCTCCATTGATGCTCAAAACGTAATCAACAATACTTGTTAGTTTGTGATGTTTTCTATGTGGTTTGTCATTTCCTAGTTAGTTTTGTTTTATTGACAATCATGGCTTAAGACACCAATTGGATCTTATCTTTGTTTTCAAGCCAAAATTTTTCTTTTAAAGAGATCATGCATTTTCAAAAATTTTCTTTTGCTGTGCATTTACACCGCAAAAAAAAAAAAAAAAAAAAAAAAAAAAAAAAAAAAAAAGGATCTTTCAATAACATCTGCACTTTGCACTGAGAATGAATGACCGAATTTTAAAATACATAACAGATGTAGAGGAGGAACAAGTGGATGAATATAACATTAGAGAATTCACGAAATTAATAGAAAAATATGAACAAGTTTGGAAACCCGCTAAAGAGGAAAATTTGATCACGTAGAAGGAAAGAGAAGACTTGATTACACTGTTTAGAGATTACGTAGATGTTTTTGCTTGGTCTTACAAGAATATTCTTGAATTGGATACGGATAGCATACAAGGTACCGCTGGAAGAAGGATGCAAACCGATTAAGCAAAAAAAAAAAAAAAAAAAAAAAAAAAGAACCCATCCAGAAGTTTTGATCAAAGTAAGGGCAAATAGAAAAAACAATGGAACGCTGTTTTTTTAGAAGCAATCAAATATCCACAATGAGTTATCAATTACATTCCTCAATTTCGTCTTTGGGGTTCCCGTAATTAACTGAAGTCATTCTCACTCTCAAAATTCGAGCTGTTAATTAGTACTATTATTGTTTGACTTAAACAGTGAGATGCTTAAAGCTGACAGGAGGAACTCCAGCATGCATTATCCTCAGTGTCTTGTCTAATTTTGAAACCTAAACAGCAGAAAAAAGAGATCTTTCATTAACTGAAGCTGAAAACAGGTCTGGAATGAAAAGAAGCAGGAGATCCTTCAACTGAAATGCACTTTATAGTAAACCAACAATGTGTATATGGACAAAAATCACAAACCAAGATTACAACGCACTGCGCATTTAGAAGCTGACCAAATGGAAACAATATCTTAGTCACGGATAGTTGTTGTCAGCGAAATGACAACGATTAAAGTCTTAGATAAAGGGCAAATCAAATCGCCAATTTTACACGATAACATATCATAGCTTCTTTGACAATGACCAATGATCAAAACCCAAATTCAAAATGTACGGAAAGCAAGAAATAATATGTCTTTAAAACCCATAATCAGATGAAGAAAAGGAAGCAGTCCTTTACTTAACCGGGTTGTTAAAGAAACTTGAATGGATAATTCGACTAAGGATCTGATGCATCAAAATTCATAGAAGTTATCAAGAAATGAAAGTGATTAACTGATGCATACAGCTAGGCTCATCAGAATGGGAGCATTAAGAAAAGAATACAGGAAATCTAAAAGCCCCAAGAAATTAGAGTATGTGTGGACTTAAGGGAATTAAATCGTGTAAAGCTCTAAAGATAATGTTCCCCGCCTATAGACATGTTAGTTGACAATACAACTCGTAGCTCCACATATTCATTTACGAACGGGTTTTTGGGCTACAATCAAATAAAAATGGCACAAAAAGCTAATACCTTACCAAGAATATCTATCTAAACTAGCTAGAGAATTTGAGGAAATTAGTCACACATCTAGGAAGGGAAGGAAATCAGCTTCTGAATGCTTTGGCCACACTAGCTTCTATGGTTAGAATAGACTTAAGACAAAACTTGCAGTCTATACACATTGATATCAGAAATAACCCAACTCACTGTTGCTCAGTTGAAGGAGAAATAGATGAAAACCCTTGATACTATGATATCAAGAATTTCATCTGAAACCAGGCCCATCCCATGGGGGCATCCAAAATCAAAATGAAGACCTTGAGGAGGTTGACAATGGATTTTTATCTTGATAAGGGAAGTTTGTATAAGAAATCATCTTACGGGACTTTGCTAAGATACCTAGAAGAAGCTTTGCCAAAGACGTGTTACAGGAAATCTATGAAAGGATGCCAGTGGACATATGATGGCTAGAAAAATACAAAGAGTTGGTTATTTTAGGATGACATTAGATAAGGATTGCATTGACTATGTCCACAAGTATCATAAGTGTCAGGTCTACGGTGACAAAATCAATGCCCTTTCGGCTCCCTTATTTAACTTGATGGCCTTTTGTAATGTGAGGAATTGATGTGATTGAGCCTATCAACCCAAAAGCTAGCAATGGTCATAGGTTTATTCTCGTAGCTATCGACTACTTTACAAAATAGGTAGAATCCGGGTCATTTGCTTATGTGACGCAAAAAGAAATTTGTTGAAAGAGATTCGATATGTCGATACAAACCACCAAAAAGATTATAATTGATAATAGAACTCTGCGCTAAATTAAAAATCAAGCATTCTAATTCCTCGCCGTATAGACCAAAGATGAATGGTGCGGTAGAAGCTGCTTATTAGAATGCTAAGAAGAGTATTCAAAAGATGGTAGTCACCTACAAGGATTAGCATGAGATGTTGCCCTTCATGTGTACCGTACCGCAGTTCGGACTTCAACAGGAGCCGCCCCGTACATGTTGGTGTATAGAATGGAGGCGTTAATGCCTTTAAAAGTGGAAATCCCATAATTAAGAGTATTGATAGACTCTGAACTAGAAGAAGTAGAATGGGCAAAAGTTAGATATGAACAATTGAATTTGATCAGCGAAAAGAGGATAGCTGCAATTTGTCATCATTAATTATACCAAAGAAAGATGGCCAAATCATATGACAAGAAAGTCCGACCTCGAAAATTTCAAGAAGGAGATCTGGTATTGAAGAAAATATTGCTTGTACCGGGACAAGATCAGAGTAAATGAGCCCCAAACTATGAAGGCCCTTTTGTGGTGAAGAAATCGTTCTCGGGAGGAGCTTTGCTATTATCTAGAATGGATGGAGAGGATCTAGTTAGGCCTGTGAATTCTGACTCTGTAAAGAAATATTACGCCTAATATTTTGTAACCTCCCAATTAATAAGATAAAATGCGGTCATGGATTCTCGTTACAAAAAAAGAAAAAAAAGAAGAAGAAGAGAATATTGAACTATACCATCTACGGTCAAACCTCATGTGGGAAGAAATGTTATTAAGATTATCGAGTCTCCAAGATAAGTTATCCATCAAATGAAGATCTTGCAAAATTATTTTGTTAGACTATATTGAGTGCAACAAAAAATGAAATAACATTAGATGACAAATGATGGTTTGAGTTTTAGTATTTCCTTTTTAAGTTTGAAATTGTCAATAAAAGGAATGACATGGTTGTGGAGATTCTTAAAGAATTGGTTGATTGATAAAAATCACGTTAAGATAATTAATGTGTTTTTTATCTTTTCTCTTACAAAGACAACAAGAGAAAAAGAGTTAACGACTAGATGATGGTGATCCTAGGTCTATGAAACCCTTAAACATTTTTTTGAGCCATGCTTTAAAAGTCTTTCTTGATCAAGCAAGCAAATTTTAACTGATAAGTGATGCTCTCCAATATTGTTAGGGTTTTTCCATAAGGGTTATAATTTCACGAACTAAGTTACAATTTGTTATTCATATTGATAAAGTAAGTGCTGAAAAAGGAGACAAATTTTCAACTGAATCTCGGGTCTTTACTCGACACTCTATGGTTTGAAAACCACAAATTATCACTTCATCATGTACTGTCAAATAACATATCCCTAAAATCAAAATTGAAACCCAAATGAATTTGATTTTCAACAAATGACATCTCTTTTATTTTATTTCAAGGATTAGACTTTGGATGCACATGCTCTTTTGAAATTGGTGACTTAATGTCAGAACAAGAAAGATTTATAAACAGAGAAAACATTGGTCGGATTTGCAAAATCCTTGACATTGACAGTTCTTCATTATCATTGCGAAGCTTATGATTAGAGGCCAAAAATGTGGATCTTGCAAGCAGTTTCACATCATGCTTGGGGGCAAAGAAGCACAAGCAAATAATGATTTAGTGAAATTTATCAATGAGCACCAACAGATCTAACTCAGGGCAACATTGCTTAATAGAGAGTGATGGTTTGATAAGCTCCAACAGTGATTAAAAATAAGATTGCATTTGAAGGGCATCTTCAGATTTTGGAATGTTGGCTTACCCGCAGATTTGATGGTCTCTAAAAAAGATATTGTCACATGGGTATATTTTGATAAATGTTGAAGAATGTGCGCGCCATAGAGGTTGAATGTGGGATAATATGTTTTGAGGTTGTCGATTCAAGCTCTGCTTCACTACATACATGTCAGTGATAAAAAGAAAGATGTCATCACATGAGTCGTATTATTGATACATGTTGAAAAGTACTGTGCCACCAAGACTAATGGGGGATAATTGACTTTAGCAGCACATCGACTCAAGGTTCAATTCACCGCAAAGAAAAATAATAACCTTGTTAATGACAACATTATAATTCTTCGCATGGACTAAGAAGAATCTATTCAGAAAAAAATTGAGTCTATAACGAAGAATTTCAGATTGCATGATCGCAGTTGCATTAATTCAAGGTTGATGATGACATATGGTAGAAGAAATACAATTCAACTGATCGACGACCGAAGATGAGGTCAGCATTAGCAAGCCTTGTAATGATTGCTAGCAAACACACGCAAACCAAAGAGCTGTTATTGAAAGAATCAAAGAAAAATGGATGACTTGTTACACCCCTTCATGATGAATCAAGCAACACCACGCTTGGGGGCAAGTTCAGAATTGGAAAAAATGAAAGCAGAGATAATCGCAGATAACCCAGAATAAACAATGTGTTTAAGTTTTTGGATAAATGACAACAGAGCTTTGGATATTAGGCAAAGACATCCTATGACAATGGAGCATTAGCGAAAAGGGACCTATGTTTCCAAAAGAGGTAACAAAAACATGCATGTTATATTATCATAGCACTAACCTGACAGGAAAGGTTTGATGAAAGTATGTCACCCCAAATTTTGGAAAATACGGAGAAGCAGAATCTCAGGCGAACGAAACCACGGAAGAGAATATGAATTGAGGACCAATGCTGCTTTGTTCCTCGAAACAGGGTAGGTCACCCGGAACAATGAGGCCATGCTAACTTGGGTAGGTCACCCGGAACAATGAGACCATGCTAACAGGGTAGGTCACCCGGAACAATGAGACCATTCTAACTTGGGTAGGTCACCCGGAACAATGAGACCATGCTAACAGGGTAGGTCACCCGGAACAATGAGACCACGCTAACTTGGGTAGGTCACCCGGAACAATGAGACCATGCTAACAGGGTAGGTCACCCGGAACAATGAGACCATTCTAACTTGGGTAGGTCACCCGGAACAATGAGACCATGCTAACAGGGTAGGTCACCCGGAACAATGAGACCATTCTAACTTGGGTAGGTCACCCGGAACAATGAGACCATGCTAACAGGGTAGGTCACCCGGAACAATGAGACCATTCTAACTTGGGTAGGTCACCCGGAACAATGAGACCATGCTAACTTGGGTAGGTCACCCGGAACAATGAGACCATGCTAACAGGGTAGGTCACCCGGAACAATGAGACCATTCTAACTTGGGTAGGTCACCCAGAACAATGAGACCATGCTAACAGGGTAGGTCACCCGGAACAATGAGACCATTCTAACTTGGGTAGGTCACCCGGAACAATGAGACCATGCTAACAGGGTAGGTCACCCGGAACAATGAGACCATTCTAACTTGGGTAGGTCACCCGGAACAATGAGACCATGCTAACTTGGGTAGGTCACCCGGAACAATGAGACCATGCTAACAGGGTAGGTCACCCGGAACAATGAGACCATTCTAACTTGGGTAGGGTAGGTCACCCGGAACAATGAGACCATTCTAACTTGGGTAGGTCACCCGGAACAATGAGACCATGCTAACAGGGTAGGTCACCCGGAACAATGAGACCATTCTAACTTGGGTAGGTCACCCGGAACAATGAGACCATGCTAACAGGGTAGGTCACCCGGAACAATGAGACCATTCTAACTTGGGTAGGTCACCCGGAACAATGAGACCATGCTAACAGGGTAGGTCACCCGGAACAACGAGACCATTCTAACTTGGGTAGGTCACCCGGAACAATGAGACCATGCTAACAGGGTAGGTCACCCGGAACAATGAGACCATTCTAACTTGGGTAGGTCACCCGGAACAATGAGACCATGCTAACAGGGTAGGTCACCCGGAACAATGAGACCATTCTAACTTGGGAAGGTCACCCGGAACAATGAGACCATGCTAACAGGGTAGGTCACCCGGAACAATGAGACCATTCTCACTTGGGTAGGTCACCCGGAACAATGAGACCATTCTAACTTGGGTAGGTCACCCGTCACAATGAGACCAACTTCATTTTTTTCTTTACAACACTTACTAGTTAAAGTCTTTTACAAAGACTTTAGTAGTAAGCATTGTAAAGAAGGGGGCAACTGTCATAACCCAATTTTGGGTCATTCCCCAAAACTACTCGAAAATAACAAAAAAAATAAAATAAAAGGGGCTGATGTCGGTAGGAAAATCAGGGTGAAATTTTGGATATTTTCGAGAGTTCGATCATACTTTTTTTTGTGCCCAAAATGAAGGAAATCGCAGATTCAAGGCTAAAATAATTTATTATCGGATAAATCTGTGTAAAACTTAAGTCGAAAGATGTGATTATATTTTTATGGGTCAGTTTGATTTAATCGTTGGCCGATTTAAAAGTATAATTAACTAATTAACTGTATGGTCTCATTGTTTCAAACATAAAATAAATCCTAAGCAGCCTAAATTTTTATCTAATTAACTGTATAAGTTCTCAATTTGGTTATCCTAAATTCTTCAAGTGAGAGAAAGGCCAAATTCTTTAATTTATCATTTTTTATATAAGTAAACTCTATCTCTTAGGAAACGCATTTTGTGAGTCCAGATTAATGGGTAGAACCCCGACTATTCCATAATCTTATAAAAATATACATGCTCTAACTCGAACTCAAATTCTGCTGTGTAGATCACAAGTATAGCAAAGTTGTAAAAGACCTTGTCAAGGGCTGCAGTTAATGCTGTAATTTTCCTTTTCTATTAATAGACTAGCTGTCTAAACATTAACACTCCTTTGTTTTAGTAAGGAAAGTTCTTTTTCTTATTAGGTTTGTCAAATTAATATCTGACTAGTTGGACTCAATCATTCATTGAACTTTACTCTAGATAAATATTATCAAATATGCAAAAAAAATCAAAGTGGTTTGTAAGCAAAATTTATATATTGGATTATTAATTAATTTTTTAGTTTTGATCATTTAATTTATTTTATATTGTCAAAGTGGGAAATGATTGGTATCTTATTGCCTGCAAAAATCATTTTTGGTGAATTTGAAGATTCATTTGATGCTTAAGAGAATATGTTTTTTAAAAGAAAATGTCATAATATTTTAAAAAGAGACTTATACAAATAAAAATGTATTGGAGAAAGATTCCATCCTCCTTATTTGAAAGGTTTTTTTTGTGTGTGTGTGTGTGTATTTATAACCCCATGAATATATTTAATAGAGAAGTGGACAAAAATATAAAATCTCCCTCATAATTCTAATGAGAAAAAATATATCTAATCATAAGAAGTTTTCTAATTTTATTAGAGAAAATATCTTTGATTTTATAAAAAAAAAAAAAAGCAACAACAAATCATTTGACTGAGGTTAGAGATGTCTGATAACCTTGTTAGAGCATGATTTGATTCAATATTTGACTAAACATAAAAACATCGAGATTCATACATGTTTGGGCTCAGAGAACACAAAACTTTGTAACTTTTCAACACTCCTACCGCTTAGTTGAACCAAAAAAACATCAAATTTGGTAACATTTCCATACCTATTGGTGGTTAATATTTAATTGTGACTAAGGTTTGTTTGTACGAGCGACTTGATCCTTAATTTTTTTTTAATGAAAATCAGGTAAAAACATATATGAAGAATACTTTTATATAAATACACATATAATCGTCGATTGTAGGGTAATGTTATTAGATTGAAAAATGCCTTGGTAGCCTATCAAAAGGGAGAAAGAGATCCGAGATCTTTCTGTAGAACCCCTCCCCCCCCCGCCATAAAACAAAACAAGTGGAAGAAATAAGACCATGACCAAAAACTTTTCACTAACAGAAAAGGAGTTACAGAAGTCCCTGATAGTTGAAAAATAAACGCAAATGGGACTTTTAATCTGAAAAGCTGCAGCAGCACAGTAATCAACGTTGAGGGGGGGTTGCTGGGGTTCAGACCACCTTCGTACCGGCTGACAAATTATATATTCTTCTTCATAGTAATTAATAGCTAATTAACCCCTCCTTAATCTGCAATCAAATCAAAACGAGGGAACGACACCGTATTGAGTATCGGCCAGGAAAGGGACAGAGCTCGTAGAGTTATATAAGCTATCCATATCGGATTCCATTTCGGTTCTCTTCGCGAATCGGCCTTTGATTCTCGGTCTGGTTTCTGCGTAAGCCTTACGTGAAGCATACCGTATGGTTTTTTCGAATTTACGGTTCTTTCTTCTCTCTCTATACCTTAAAACTCTAGCTTCGCGGTCAGTCCCAGCTAACTGAGTTGCTGCTTGATTTGTGCTGGAACCTGAGATGGGCATGCTTGGATTGGTAAAAGTATTGATGCTTCGGCCGAAGGGATACGATATATCCGACATAGAATTCCCATCAGGAACAACACCAACATCGAGGGAAGACGAAGAAACCTGAAAAATCAAAGAAACGTTTCAGCAACTCTTCCAGGCTTGTAGATATTTGAGCTTTAAGTACGCAGTTTTCGTACTTACGCTGTGGCTAAGAGAGTGAGAGGGGTAGCTGCTGAAAGAGGTGAGGTTCGATCTACAGAAATCAATATCAAAGCAATTTTTATGATTGATCGCGGGAAGCGGAGCTGGTTTGTTTTGCACAGGCACAACGCTATCAGCCCCAGCGCCACCCCCACCAGGACTCTGCTTATAACTCCCATCCATGGGATTCTGATACTCGAGATCAAGAAAGGGATCCAGCTCAGAGAAAAACATATCTCCAGTCTTGGCAACAGGATTCTCGATGTGGAGCTTGCAATTAAGGTCATGTGCTGTGTGATTACTGTGCAACAACCACGAAATACCCTCGACCTCATCGTTGTGATCATATGCAGGCACTAGAAAATTAAACTCCGAGGAAGTCTTAACAATTGATTCAGCAGAGTCATAAAAAGGCTCAACGGGGACTCGTTCATGACGGCGAGCAAGAGGGTTAGCAGAGTGGATGTCAGCATCGCAAGTAACACAAAGAGCAGCTGCATCAGCCTTACAAGTAACCACAGCTGGTGCTTGCTCGCAAACCTCACACATCCACACGCGCTCGTGCCTTGACATGATCTTGCTACTCACCCCACTATGGTGAATCTTGGTGTCACAATTCAGACACAAAAAGGCAGAGTCCGCCCGGCAAAACGCAGCTGCAGCTTCCGTTTTGCACGAGTCGCAACGTTTAGCCGCGGCACGCCATCCTCCGGTCAAGTTCCTTAAGTTCTCGACTACAATTCCCATTTCGTTTTCTTTTTGGTTCTTCCCAGTCAGTATCTGAAATGAACAGGAAAACCGAAGGCGTTTTTCCTTTTGGGTTTCTGATTCTCCAAAATGCTGTAAAGAGAGAGTTATAGGATCTTGGTATGAGGGGCTAAGAGCGAAAACTCGAAGAGTTGGGTGTATTGATCATTACTTGGCTATTGATTGTTATTATCCATCTAAGTCAGAGGAGAGGAAATTTAGGCGCTGATAAGTAAGAAGATGACACGTGGAGAGTTCATAACCAAGAAGAAAGATTTCTTATTATTTGTTCATTCATTAGGTAGACAAATAATATTCGTAATATGTTTTTTGGGTTTTGGTTTTTGAGAATTTTAATTGTGTTTATGAGAAGTTGCTGTCATGTGTCTGTGCCGACGTGGGACCCATGAGAGAAGGGGGGATGTTGTGCTGACTGTCAGAGGCTGGGCTGGGCCTGGATTGTTAATTGTTTTTTGTATATTTCTATTGTTTATATTATTTGATTTCATTTAACACTTGCGGAGGTAGATAATATAAATATTATGAATTATTTATCATAGTTTACTGTTGAATGTTTTTTTTATAGGAAAAGATCTCAGTGAGTTTATCAAAACAAGAAAAAGTAGCTTTATTTTAGCGACGGGTGATGTTTGTGTGATTTCTCTAGGAGCATGACACACGGGTAAAGAATATATATTTGTATCACTGAAGTTCGTTAAGCTTCTTACATTTAATATTAGATAGAAGTTTAAGATTTTTTTTTTTTTTCATATGCAAAGGATCTCCTACAAAGTCTAAAGAGAATGTAAGGATAAAGATTGAGACAATATCTTGGATAATATTTTGTAATGAGAGTTTGGTCTTTATATATTTGGATGGAGTTTAGAATTTGTATGTGATCAATTTTAGTGAGATGTTAGTCCCATAATCCTTTTATTGGCCAGAGAAACCAAATACGGGAAGCATGTCATTTGAAGCATCTAAACCATGAGTATCACGAGTGTCGTTTGATTTTGATGAAAATCAGAAGTTAGAATTGAAGAGAATGGTTGGTTTAGAAATTTATTTCCTCGTATCATAACCTAACAAGAGTTCTAATTGCCGGAAAATAATTAGTAAATATAATCATAATATATATTAAGAGATAATAAGAGGTAATCATAGATAATTGCTTCAAATAGAACTTAGGATTCAGAATTTAGAATTGTCAAATGATGCAGGTTGAAGTTATCTCGGATAATAACAACACAAAAATCACATAAAAAACACATAAGATTTAATGATCAAAGAAAGTTGAAAATATCAACCTTAAATTAACAATTTTATTTCTTAAAAAATAAAGTATGTTGTATTGTCTTCTTAAGAGATTTATATTACTGTTAAATAAGTCAAAAAACCTTACATCTCCTAGAATTCAACAAGGATTCTAAAACCATAAAGGAAATAAAAAAACCAAATTAAAAATTATAATACGAAAAATCATTGAAAAAATAGTAAACAATTTTATATCAAGAGCATCAATACTCAAAACATGAAAGATTTTATAGTTTGTTCAACGACAAAGTGTTTAGTCTAAGAAAAGTTGCTTATAGAACACTTACAACAATTATGCCCTAATGTTGTCTGTCTTCAAATTGGTTGATCGCGAGGACACTTCCTTTTTCTGCCTGTCAGCCATGCAAGGACAATCTCTTCGTCCACCTCTTTCGACTAAAATTACTGCAAGCCCTCATTTCACAAGGAGTTTGCATTCCACTTGTTGGAGAATAATATAAATTATATTCTGGAATTTTAACTATAAATTTAAGTTTTTAGGTGAGATAGTTCCTTGATATGATATCAGAGCCTTATTGACCCAAAGGTCATGAGTTCAAATCTCACCACCTCCATCCTATTTGATAAAAATCAAGCACAAGGTAGTGTAGGCCTGTGCAAGTTTCAAGCCCAAAGGGCTTTTACTTGATGAGGTGTATTGAAGAATAATATAAATCATATTCTGGGATCTCAACTATAAGTTTAAGCTTTTAGGTCATGAGTTCAAATCTCACCACCTCCATCTTATTTGATAAAAATCAAGCACAAGGTAGTGTAGGTCTGTGCAAGTTTCAAGCCTAAAGGACTTTTACTTAAGGAGGTGTATTGAAGAATAATATAAATCATATTCTGGGACCTCAACTATAAACTTAAACTTTTAGGTGAGATGGTTCCTTGATACCACCAACCCACTACTGCTAGTTTCTGCTTGCTTTTGTCGTAACCTTCTTACTCTATTGTAGGCATTTTTCAAATATCTTTCTTGGTCCTGATCTTTTCCTCCCTCTTCAGTACCTCCTTGTCCCCATGATCAATTTCCAGGAACTGCAAACTCAATTTTTCGAGGTCCTCCCATATAACTTCGTCCTTCGCCAAAGATTCGTATTGGACTAGCACCGCCTATCTAATGCGATATCCTCTTCTAACTCTTTGGTTTTCTAGGGCCTTAAAAGGCTTAAGTGTTAGCTACCAATCTTGTTTCATGTCTGGTAAAACTGAGATGCTAACTTGGTTATCTCATATACTGCGTTTAAGGTTGTTAAACATGGGATACCGGGTAAATATATGCTTATTCGGGAGGCTCCAACTTATATGCCACTTCCTCAATCTTCTGAGTGGTGTGATAAGGCTCATTGTTGCGGAAGCTCAACTTATATAAAGCCTTAAGAGAAATGGATCCCTGCCTGTTTAATTGGAGCTTTAAGTAGACCCAATCCCCGACTAGGTAGTGCTCTTACTCTTACCGCAGTTGTTGGTCAACATAGGACCTCATACATTTATTGGCTTGTTCTAAGTTTCTCTTAAGCTCCTTAATCAGCTCGCCTCGATCCTATAAAACCCTATCAACCTCATCATTAGGAGAAGATCCCATCGTATTACTAATTAGGGCCGGTGGTGTTCGGCTACAGAGGTACTTTTTGTTTGAAGCATGGCACGTTGTATTGTACCAATATTATACCCAAGCCAGGAAATCATCCCCCTGATACGGGTTATAATGGACGAATGCCTGAAGATTAGACCCCAGTGTACAGGTAGTGACTTCGGTTGACCATCCATTTATGGGTATTAAGTTTAACTCATAGCTAGCTTCGATTCATGCAAACATAATAACTCATGCTTGAAATTACTATGAAAAGCTCAATCTATATTAGTGACAATAGATCGTGGGATTCCATGCAATTTGACCACATGGTTTATGACTAACTATGTCACACACTTTGTTGTACCAAGAATGTACCAAGCTATCAAGGAAACTAATGAATTCAAACAAATGCCAATTCAAGCTCAACTGTCACTATGATAATTACCAGATTTTGTGCTTTCCATATCTCTGCAAATATTACTATTAATTGTGATTGTAAATACCTTTCTGTAACAAAATCAGAATGCGTAAATCAAGCTTTCAGGATTGTATAAAGCATAATGAAAGATGAATAGAAAATCATGAGTTTCAAACACAACAAACAACAGTGCAAATTTGTTATATGGTTTCAGAGCAAAAAAATCTCCAATGAGCATTCTTCCTCCCTGCTTCCTGCAAAATGGCCACCATTTCTGCATCTACCAATGATTCACCCAACTCACCCATCATCACAATCAATGCTGCCACCACCATCAACGAAAAACTCACCCCTACTACCTTCCCTCAGTGGAGGGCTGAATGTGCAGCATTGTTAATTGGGTATGATCTCATTGACTTTGTAACTGGTGTAAACAAATGCCCTGCCATTGATGAAATGAATTTCAATGCTTCCAAAGCTACAAACTCCCACTGGATTAGCCAAGACAAACTCATCCTCCATGCCATCCTTGCTTCCACCTCCACCACCATCACCCCCTCCTTGCTGCCCACAAAACATCCCATGAAGCTTGGACAACACTTACCCGTTAATATGCAGGTAAATCAAGAACACGTGTGATGCAACTCAAGGAAGATCTGTCCTTGAGCACTCATGGATCTCGCACCGTAACTGCATTCCTTCAAGGAATCAAAGTGATTGCTGATGAAATCGCAATCATCGATCATCCAGTTTCAGACGATGATCTAACCCTATACATACTCATTTGATTGGGTAATGAATTAAGAGAAATTACAGCATCCATTCGTGCTCGTGAGGCCTCTTTGAGATTTGATGAAATCCATGATCTTCTTGTAAGCCATGAGAGCTACCTTCGGCGACTGGAGCTTCAATTTGCAGCAAACTTTGTGCCCATTACTAATTACTCTCATCGACAAGGCAACAACTCTAGACAGACTAGACGAACCCCTAATTTTTCTCCAAACAGAATCAATGGTGTCTACAGATCTCTCCTAACCACACTCGCAATAATAGTGGAAATAATAGGAATGAGACTTTTAATTTGGGTCACAGGAGGTATAAACCAAAATGTCAATGGTGTGATCAAATCGATCATATGGCAAAAATTGCCCAAAAATGTCTCTTGGTGACTTCATTGCTAATTGTGCAGCTTCTCAACAAAAAAAATCCCAAATAGCTAGTTGACTCAGCGACATCTTACAATATGACATTGATCTCTCTAATCTAATGATTAATTCTTAATATGATGGTACTGCTGAGGTGGTAATTAGTGATGGATCAAGTTTGCCTTGTGTCATATTGGTTCCTTGTCTCTTGAATTGTCCAATCGTGTCTTTCATTTACGTGATACTCTTTGCATTCCAACAATTCCAAAAAATCTCATTTCTATTCATCATTTTACCAAGCATAATAATGTTTACATTGAATTTCATCCCACTTATTTTTTGGTGAAGGATCGATCACGGGGGCGATACTACTCAAAGGTGAATGTGAAGATAGAGTGTACCCATTTCCGGAGCAGATACCATCCACCAAAAAACTATCATTGCCTATGTTCATGAACGTACTTCTACTGCTAGCTGACACAAACGTCTTGGTCATCCATCGTCAAAATTGGTTCATCATCTTATTCATGCTTTTTCTTTACCTTCTAATAAAAAAGCCATTTATCTTTGTGCACTTCATGCTCTCAAAACAAAGCTTATCGTCAAATCTTTAATACTCATGGTCTTACTAGCACAACTCCAATTGAACTGATTTACACGGATGTTTGGGGTCCATCTCATGATATTGGGATTAATGGCTAAAAATATTATGTTATTTTTGTTGAGCACTATACCAAGTATATTTGGCTCTATCCTATGACTCATAAATCAAATGTTCAAACAATTTTTCCACAATTTCACGATCTTGTGGAAAATAAATTTAACTAAAAAATAAAGAGTCTTTATTCTGATAATGGTAGGGAATATATTGGCCTAAAATCCTATCTTTCTGTTCATGGAATTAGTCACTACACTACTGCTCCCCACACTCCACAACAAAATGATAATTTTGAAAGGCGACATCGCCATCTAGTTGAGACTAGCCTCAACTTTACTCACAGATGCCCACATGCCTCTCTCCTATTGGCCATATGCATTTCAAACCGCTGCCTATCTTATCAATTGAATGCCCACCTCAACCTTGAATAATCAATTGCCATTTGAAAATTGTTCAACTAGAAGCCCAACTATCTCAAGCTCAAACAATTTGGTTGTCTATGTTATCCCTTAACCAGGTGATGCAACCATATTATTTGATAGTTTCACCTATATTTACCTAGTGTTTTGCATATGTTTTGTGTATTAAATAAAGAGAAAGATGAAAAGCAGATTAATGTAATGACTTCACACACTTTTTCATTTACATTTGCAGGTATAAATACAGGATGTACAAGCTTGAGTTAAGCCTTGATTTCTGTTATTCTATAATTGACTACAAGCTGTACAAGATTCAAATATTCAAATTTAAACGTAAGGTTTGAATCTGCTGAATGAGGATTTTATGGAGGAGCTGATTCTGCAGAATGAGTAATTCGTGGAGATTGAATGACTTTCCTTATATGCCCCCGCAAGATGGAGGTACCATCAGTAACACCAATCTTGGATCTTAAGGTTTGAAACCGTTGGCGTGGAAGAGGCTTTATAAGTATGTCTGCAAGCTGGTCCAAAGTGTGAACATGATTGACAGTAATGCGATTTTTTTGGACAAGATCACGAACAAAAAGGAGGTCGATGTCGATATGCTTCATGCGAGTGTGCTGTACTGGATTTAAGCTGAAATGAGTTGCACCAATGTTATCACAAAAAACCTGTGGAGAGTGTGGTAGCTTTAGGCCAAGTTCTGTGATTAAGGAGTGAAGCCAGACTATTTCAGAGGTGCCAGCAGCTAATGCACGAAATTCAGCTTTAGTAGAGGAACGCGATACAGCTCTCTGTTTGCGTGCAGACCAAGAGATGGGATTATAGCCGAGAAAAGTGATAAATGCAGTGGTGGAAACTCTTGTATCGGTGTTGGCAGCCCAGTTTGCATCAACAAAGGTTTGGAGGTTGAGGGAGTTGCTGTGCTGAACAAGAATCCCATGGAGCATTGTTTGCTTGAGATATATGAGGATTCGTTTTGCTGCAGTCCAATGACATGCTGTGGGTTTGTGCATGAATTGGGAGAGCCGATTGACTGTAAAGGCAATGTCAGGTCTAGTCAAGCCAAGATATTGCAGTGCCCCAATAACTCTTCGATATTCTGTGCTATCTGCAGGGGCTGAACCATCTGTTAAGACGAGTGGTGTGCTGGTTGACATTGGAGTGTGAACGTCTTTGGCCATATCCATGGAATGCTTAGAGAGTAAATCTCGCATGTATTGATGTTGTGAAAGGAAAAGGCCTTTGGTTGTCGGAACAACTTCAATGCCAAGAAAAAATGAAGTTGACCCATGTCTTTGATAGAGAAGGTGTGGCTGAGTTTGTTGACTACAGCAGCTACAAAGGTTGAAACATTACCTGTGATTATAATGTCATCAACATACACAAGACAATAACATAGAGCACTGTCAGAGGCATAGATAAATAAGGAAGTATCCGTAGCTGAGTGAACAAATCCAAAATGCAAGAGAGCATCCCGAAGAGCTTTGTACCACTGGCGGGGTGCCTGTTTCAGTCCATAAATACTTTTCTTCAGTTTACAAACATAGTTTGGCTTGGAGGGATCTATAAAGCCTGGAGGTTGATGCATAAACACTGTTTCTTCAAGATTGCCATGAAGAAAAGCATTATTGATGTCAAGTTGCCGAAGGGGCCAGCCATTCATGACAGCAATAGATAGGATTAAGCGAATCGTGGATGGTTTGACAACTGGACTGAATGTTTGAGAATAATCAATTCCTGGTCTCTGGTGGAAGCTTTTAGCGACTAGACGTGCTTTGTACCTGCTGATGGTTCCATCAGAGTTTCTTTTTGTTCGAAAAACGAATTTATAGCCTATAAGATTTTGATTGGCTGCAGGAGGGACAAGTTCCCAAGTGGCATGATTAAGCAATGCAGTGATTTCTTCTGCAGGAGGGACAAGTTCACATGTTGGTTCAGTTGATTCAGGTAATGGGTGTGTGGTGGTGGTGTGAAGTTGTTTGGGAACAAAGATATTATTCATAGACCGAGTGGTCATGCCATGATGTCTTTGAGAAAGAACAGGGGCTGGAATATTCACCTGAACCGTGGAGACCGTTGTTGTAGTGTCTGAATTGGTTGTAGAAAGAGAGAGCTCTTCTAGAGGGACAGTGGAGACTGGTGCAGAGGGAGCTTGGTTTGCTGGTGGGACAATCTGCAGCAATGGTGCAGAGAGAATAGGAGCAGCAGGTGTGGAAGACACAGAAGGGGACTGGGTGGTGTCATTCTTTAGGGGATAGATATTTTCATCAAACGTAACATGTCGTGAGACATATAAGCGTTGAGTAGGTAAGTGAAAGCAAAGATAAGCACTCTGTGTAGTAGAGTATCCAAGAAACACACATGCAACAGATTTTAGTTGGAATTTATGTGTGTGGTAAGGTTTTAACCAGGGAAAACATAGGCAACCAAATGATCTGAGTTTGAGGTAATTTGGAGCTTTTTTAAACAAAGTTTGGAAAGGGGAGTTGTGATGGAGAATTGGTGAGGGTAACCTATTAATTAGATAAGTTGCCGTGGCAAAGGCATATGACCAAAACTGGGAAGGAAGATGGGCGTGAGTGAGTAGTGTGTTGCCTGCTTCTACTATATGTCTATGGCGACGCTCTGAAACACCATTTTGTTGAGGAGTGTGTGGGGCTGTGGTGTAATGGCTGATGTTATGAAGAGTAAGAAATGGTTGAAGTGCAACAAATTCTCCGCCATTAACAGAGTATAGGCTTTTGATATTTGTATTAAACCGAGTTTGAATCATTTTATGAAACTGAGGGAAAATGACCTTGACATCAGATTTGTTACGTAATGGAAAGAACCAGACATATTTTGTGAAGTGATTAATGAAGATCACATAATATTTATGCCCTTGAATGCTGGCGTGTGGTGACGGTCCCCAAACATCGGTGTATATTAAATCAAAAGGAGCAGAGCTATGGAGGCCATGTTTATGAAAAGGCAGACGATGGGATTTATTGATAGAACAAGAATCATAAACATGACATATAGAGGAAGTGCTGGAAACGGGAAGTGTGAAGGAAGTGATCATTCTGGCTACAACTTTGGGAGAAGGATGACCCAAGCGCTGATGCCAGCCATTTATTGATGTGCGTTCATGAACCATTGCAATGGGAGTGGAGGCATGAAGGTGAGGTGGAGGATAAACACCATTCTCACACGGTCCTTGAAGAAGAGTTTCTCTCATCCTCTGATCCTTGACAAAAAAACAAGAAGGGTGAAGTTCAAGAAACACATTATTGTGTTTTGTAAAATGATGGACTGAAATCAAATTTTGATTAATGGAGGGAACACAGAGAGTATCTTGAAGTTGGAAAGTGCGTTTAGGAAAAGGAATAGTAAGAGAACCTGAGTGGGTTATTTTCAAACCTGAACCATCTCCAATGAGCACTTCATCTGTGCCATCATATTCAGAATGCAAGTGCAGATTGGATACTTGAGAGGTGATGTTATGGGAAGCAGCAGAGTCTATGAGCCAATATTGATCTGAATTGGGAGAAGCAGTGGTGCAGTTAGCTGTAGCCTTCTTGGTTTGTAACTGAGGACAGTATTTGGCAACATGGCCAAGTTGATCACAGTATTGGCATTTGGGGTTATATCTTTGTGGCTTGAAATTTCGTGACTGAGATTTTATATCATATTTGTGTGTGGCTGTATTCAGAGATGACCATGGTTGTTTTTTTTGAAAAACAAAGGTCCTTGCATTGTGTACTATGTGCTGTGACAACCAGGGAGGGGGGATTGATGTCCAGGCGTTTGAGATAAGACTCATGACCAATGAGAAGGTCATGAAGTTCTTCAAATGATAAAGAAGATTCACGGGTACGAATAGGGGCTACCATTTCTCTATATTCAGGACCTAAGCCATTGAGAACATAGAGAGTGATGTCATCAGCAGAGAGTGGGGCATCAATTAGAGCAAGCTCATCTGCAATAGCCTTGACAGAATATAGAAATTCTGTGACAATGCGTGTTCCACGCTGAATAAGGGTGAGATCCTCTTTGAGTTGCATAACTCGTGTTCTAGAATGACTGTCATAAAGCTTGGTCAGTTTGTTCCAGGCTTGGGAGGATGTTTTGGAAGCAGCTATAAAAGGTATCACAGAGTCAGACACCGAAGTAAGAATAGCATTCAAAATTAATTTGTCTTGTCAAACCAGTTAACATAGGCAGCAGTAGGTGCTACATTCGGATCCGTAGATGAGGGGCATGTGAGTGTACCATCAATATAACCATATAGGTTATAACCAAGAAGGAGGGACTCAAACTGGGCATGCCAGGAGGGATAATTGGTTGGTGTGAGTCGGGTAGTGATCTGCTGGGTGGCATTAATAGCAACAGGGGAAGGAATTGAGAGGGCCATTTCAGAAGCAAATAAGAAGAAGAGAAAAGAAGAGGATCAAAAGAAAACTCGTTGGAGCAAAGAGAGCTCTGATACCATAAAGAGAAAGATGAAAAGCAGATTAATATAATGACTTCACACATTTTTTCATTTACATTTGCAGGTATAAATACGGGATGTACAAGCTTGAGTTAAGCCTTGATTTCTGCTATTGTATAACTGACTACAAGCTGTACAAGATTCAAATATTCAAATTTAAACGTAAGGATTTGAATCTGCTGAATGAGGATTTTATGGAGGAGCTGATTCTGCAGAATGAGTAATTCGTGGAGACTGAATGACTTTCCTTATATTAAATGCCTTGATATTTGTTGCGATGTCGTGGTCGCACAAATTTATTACCCTAGCTTAAAACAAATCAAACAAGATAGTATAAAGCAAGCAAGGGGTCGATGCCACGAGGACGATTTAGTTCAAATTTTCATGCTATATATTATGAAATTGGGGGGGGGGGTTTGGAAGTTGTCTTGGCTAGGCTAAAGCAAACTTATATAAAACATAAATTTATCAATAAAACAAACCTTGGTCGCAAGTCAACATCTACCTACAGAAATCAAAACTGATCAGGGAAATGAAACATCAATTTATATTTTGAATATTTAAACATCAATTTATATTTTAAATATTTATCTCTTCTTAACATTGGTTCATTAACGGATCTGCCATATAACTTACCCTAACCATCAAACAACCACGGTGTCCACATTAGTAATTTAATTCAATGGCAGCCTTAAAAACTAGATAAATTGATTAATCAAGAAACATAATTGTCTGCAATCTATGTTTGATTTGATTGAATGTTCTCCTTAAGATTAATAACGTAGATCCACCACAATTATCAACTTAGTTGTTTCACAAGTTCAAATACCACAACTCCGGTTTTGATATCAAACTTAGCAATAGATTGTCTATAATAATAACTTAGAGTCCGCTCTTAGCAATTAAATAAACAATCATAGGAAAAATAACATAGGAGAACAAACATATTCATCATATAAACTGAAAAATAAAGGTAAAATAGATCTGATAATTCTTGAAATGTAAAGGTTTCTGCGTCCTTGCGACCAAGAAAAAGAGTTTAGCCTTGCATGTTTGTTGAACAACTAATTAAAAAGATGGAAGAAAACATGATTTAGGGTTTGGAGGAGGAAGATTTGTGTTTTCTTTGCTGCTGGCCGAAGTCCTTTGTTGCCTCTCCTCTATATATGCTTAGAAACTCTAGTTTCTATTTTACAAAATAGTCATTCCTTCAGTTAGCATAACACATCGTTTTGAGCTTAAATTTGGATTGTTTTTAGGTATTTTAGTCTTAAATCCAACCAAATTAGGATTGCATCAATTGGACTTCTGTTGCTCCAGATATTGAAGTTGGAATGGGCAAAGCTCGACATTGACAGATTGTAAGATTTGACTTTGAAGGGTGCGATTTCCATGCTCTTCCTTATTTTATTTCTTTTTCCTTAATTTTACAGAATTTTATGTATGTTAGCTTTTTAATGCCACTGGAATCACTTCATTTTAATCTCTAGAGCTTCTGCTCTATATAAAACATCAATTGAAGGTCAAATCTGTCAATCAGCTCCAATTAACTCCTTTTTGCATCTTTCATCCAAAAATGCTTTCAAAACATAAACAAAAGAATATCAAGGCATTTAATACACAAAAAATATGCAAAACACTAGGTAAATATGGATGAAACTATCAAATAATATGGTCGCATCAAATACCCTCACACTTAGCTCTTGCTCGTCCTCAAGAAAGGATAGGTAAAAAAAAATTAATTTAAAAATAGCCATGACCAATCTCTTAATCTCCCATAAATATCCAAGAATACAAGCATTATAAATAAGAATACAATCATGAAGGATAAAGAACACAAATCTTCATGAATTTGTTTACATGCAAACTTCAAAACTCAATTACTCATTGGGATTTAAATGAAATCTATGCCATGCCAAAGTGATAGGACCTCTAATTTATATACACTCAAACACTCATGTATTTAGGGCTTATGTGTTTAAATCTCTCAAATTCAATCAACGAATATGTTCTACCAAAAGCTTGCTCTTCAATCTCATCACCATTACTAATATATTACAAACAGTGCATGAATCAAAAGGTCTTATTTTCCGGTTGTAATGGGGCTAAGGTTAAGGTGAGGTAAAAGAAAAGGTTCAAACCAAAGAAAGTAGAGCATTTTGAAAAATGATATTTCAAACAAGATATTCCATCAAAGCACATCAATTTTCAATCTTTAAGCACCAATGCTTAGCTTCTTTCGATTTCAAGCTCTTTTCTTTTCTTTTTTCTTTTCTTTTCTTTTTCTTTTTGTTTTTTTTTCACCTATGGCAACTTTGTCCACCTTTTCATCAAGCATCACTTCTTTCTTTTCACATCATTTGCAACCATAATTCCATGAGATATCACAAGTATATGCTCTACTAATCCTTGGCCAAGGGAAAAGAGGAAAATATATAAAAGTAAGGCTTATACATGGATAAAGCAAAGCAAATATAAACAAGCTCAAAAGGGGCCCACTAAGGATAATATGCTTTACGTTGGCTTTTTGGCTCAAGCGGTTAAATTCCTAATGCCTTTATCATCTTCATGCATATATGTAATGTGAATTTAATCGCAACAAGATATGAAGCAAGTTCTAGAGATACATATCATTAAAAGAAAGTACAATCAAAGAATATAATGTTGAAGGCTCAAAAACTTGCATTGGTATAACACTATAGAGTCAACATGACATATTTTCAAAGTCAATCCCTAAACCAATTAAATGTTAAAATTTGCATGCACACTCATTCATTCGATTTATATATTCATCTATCTCACTTAATTCTCATACATAATACTCATATTCTCATAAACCAATGGGAGTTCATAAAGATCAATCATATATTTTTTCTCTTTTTTTTGGGAAGAATAAAGAAAAACAAAATAAGAAAACTGACATTTTCCCAATACCCCCACACTTAAAACACAACATTGTCCTCAATGTTGAAAATAAAAGAAAAGGGATATAGGAGAATGACAAAAAATAAAAATAAAATGCAAAAAAAAATTAAGATAAGGGAAAAAGAAAGCAAGTTTGATTTTTTTTTTTGTGTTGGGTTGCCTCCCAGGAAACGCTTTTGTTTTGTGTCATTGGCTCAACATGTGGTATGCTCATTCTTCATAGATCGGTTCAGCTAACTCCACAAAAGCGGTGATTTCTGTCGTCCAACTTTCATAGAAAGGTTTAAAGCGATGCCTATTGACCTTGAGTATGTTATTTGTTTCTAAACTTGTAATTTCAACTGCACCATAAGGAAAAACATTAGAAACAACAAAGGGCCAAATCCAGTGAGAACGCAACTTACCAGGAAAAAGTTTCAAATGCGAATGATAGAGAAGGACTTTGTCTCCAACATGAAACTCTTTCCTTGTAATCATTTGGTCATGAAGACTTTTAGTCTTGTCTTTTGAAATCCTTGCATTCCCATAAGCATCATTTTGAATCTCTTCTAACTCTTGCAATTGCAACTTTCTTGCAATCCCAACAACATCATAAGCCATGTTACATTTTTTTATTGCCCAAAAAGCTTTGTGTTCAAGTTCCACTAGTAGATGACATGGTTTCTCATAAATCATCCTAAAAGATGACATTCTTATTGGTGATTTGTAAGCAGTCAGATAAGCCCAAAGTGCATTGCCAAGTCACAGACTCCAGTCTCGCCGGTTGGGTTGCACTCTCTTCTCTAAAATGGACTTGATTTCTTGATTTGAAATCTCAGCTTGGCCATTCGTTTGAGGATGGTATACCGTATAAGTCTGATGAGTCACATGATATTTGCATAACAATGCTTCCATTGAGCGATTACAAAAATGAGTGTCACAATCACTAATGATAGCTTTAAGGATTCCAAACCTGTCAAATATGTGAGTCCTAACAAAATCTATAACAACTTTAGCATCGTTAGTTCATGTGGCTTTTGCCTCAATCTATTTGGATACATAATCAACTTTAAGAAGGATATAAAGATTGTCAAAAGAAGAAGGAAATGGACCCATAAAATCAATACCCCAAACATCATAAATTTCACTTACAAGAATATTCGTTAAAGGCATTTAATTCTTATGAGTGATATTACCTGTTTTTTGACAGTTTTCACATGATTTGCAAAAATAAAATGCATCCTTAAAAATAGAAGGCCAATAAAAACCACTTTCAAGTACCTGATGAATCGTTCTTTTTGCTCCAAAATGTCCACCACAAGAATGAGAATGACAAAAGGTGAGAATGGAATGAAATTCATCTTGTGGTACACATCTCCTAACTACTTGATCCACACAAAATTTCCATAGATGAGAAGTATCCCAAAAATAATATTTAGCCTCAACTCGTAACTTATTTTTTGGGGATGTAGAACCTAGTGGGAATTCTTTGGTGACTAAATAGTTCATCAAATCAGCATACCATGGTCTAGTGGAGGAATGTAACACATACAATTGCTCATCAGGAAATGTCTCTCTTATTGTTTCAACTTGTATATTCTTTGTTTTATGTTTTGAAGACATTTTTGAATGAGCTAAATGGAGCTGTTTGACAAATTTGACCTTTATTCAATGTTTTGTGTAGAGCGGAAGCTCTAGAGATTGAAATGAAGTGATTCTAGTGGCATTCAAAAGCTAACATACAGAAATTTCTGTAAAGCTAAGCCAAAAGAAATAAAATAAGGAAGAGCATGGAAATCACATCCTTTAAAGTAAATCTTTTCAATCTGCCGATGTCGACCTTTGTCTGTTCCAACTTCAATAACTGGAGTTACAAAAGTCCGATTGATGCAAACCTAATTTTGTTGGATTCACGACTCAAAGAAATATAAAATATCAAAATGTCAACTCTAAATGATGTGTTATTAATGAGATATGAGTTTTACAAGGGGCAACTAAATTCTGCCAACTTAAGGAACTATTTTGTAAAATAGAAACTAGGGTTTCTAAGCATATATAAAGGAGGAGAGGCAGCAAAGGACTTTGGCCAGCAGCAAATAAAACAAAAATCTTCCTCATCCAAACCCTAAATCATGTTTTCTTCCATCTTTTTATTTAGTTGTTCAACAAACATGCAAGGCTAGACTCTTTTGATTGGTTGCAAGGACACATAAACCTTCAGATTTCAAGAACTATGAGATCTATTTTACCTTTGTTTTTCTGTTTATATGATGAATATGTTTGTTCTCCTATGATTATTTTTTCTATAATTATTTTTTTAATTTCTAAGAGTGGACTCTAAGTTATTATTGTAGACAATCTATTACTAAGTTTGATATTAAAACCGAAGTTGTGGTATATGAACTTGTGAAGCAACTAAGTTAATAATTGTGGCAGATCTACGTTATTAATCTTAGGGAGAACATTCAATCGAATTAAACATATATTGCAGACAATTATGTTTTTAATTGATCAATTTATCTAGTTTTTAATGGTGCCATTGAATCAAATTACTAGTGCGGACACTGTGGTTGTTTGATGGTTAGGTTAAGTTATTCGGCGGATCCGTTAACGAACAAATTTTAAGAAGAGATAAATATTCAGAATATAAATTGATGTGTCATTTCCATGATCAGTTCTGATTTCTGTAGGTAGATGTTGACTTGCGCCAAAGTTTGTTTTATTGATAAATTTCGGCTTTATATAATTTTTGCTTAGTTTGCTTAGTTTGCTTTAGCCTAGCCTAGACAACTTCCAACCCCCCCAATTGCATAGCATATAGCATGAAAATCTGAACTAAAACGTCCTTGTGGGATCATCCCCTTGCTTGCTCTCTACTATCTTGTTTGATTTGTTTTAAGCTAGGATAATTAATTTGTACGACAGCGACATCACAACTCCATGCCCTATAATACACATAAACTTGAGCCCAAGTCCAAACCTTGCACTTTCATGGGTTACAACATCTCCCAAAATGCATATTTATGTTCTGAGCCCTTTACCCAAAAGATCATCACATCTCGGCTTGTCATATTTCATGAAAGGACTTTGCCTTTTAAAAAAACAGACCCTAATAAATTCTTCCCTTCTTCGTCTGTTGGACCAAATTCTCCTGTGATGATCTCGTTGCACAACTTTGTTTAGCTCCACTTGGCACCATCACCTCTACGGATGTGGGTACTGAAGTCTTGCCATCGCCTGAGCATGGGTCATCCCCTAAACCGTCTCCTCACCAGGTAAGTACTCCTTCCTTTTCTCCCTTGATTTTAAATCCAAATACTTCAATAGAATTGTCTGCAACTATTGTCTCTAAGCACAATGAAGTGCGAACCCACCGCATGACTACTAGGTCCATGAATGATATTTATAAGACAAAAAAATCATTTCTTGTCACCAAACATCCTCTGCCATCTTCCTTGAAACCATCGAGTGTTACTGAAGCACTGGCTGATTCAAGATGGCATGAAACCATGTCCTCTGAATTTACTGTCTTAATGCGTCACAATACATGGAAACTAGTTCCACCTCCGACTTATTGTAATATTGTTGGCTGTAAGTGAGTGTTTCGAATTAAAGGGCATGTTCATGGCTCTGTTGAATGATTCAAAGCCAGGCTAGTGGCTAAAGGGTTCAAACAGGACCAAACGTGGATTACAAAGAGTCATTTAGTCTTGTTTTTAAACCAATAACCATACGTAGTCTTAAATATTGCTATCAGGCAGGGTTGGTCTCTAAGGCAATTGGATATCAATAATGCATTCCTTCATGGGCATCTCACATTAAAAGTGTATATGAAGCAACCCCCTAGTTTCAGGAATCTAGAAAAAATTGATCATGTTTACTGTCTTACAAAGGCAATTTATGGTCTAAAACAAGCACCTCGTGCTTGGTATTCTACTCTCAAGCAAGCACTGACAGCGTTTGGGGTAATTAATTCTAAATCTGACTCTTCATGATGGTTCTACCCTTGCCTACCCATGAAAAAAACATAAAAAAAAAACAAAGCCAAATATGTTTTTTTTTAAATAATATCACAAGAAATATGCATAGAAAATCATAAATTTTAATCCCCGACAAATCAAATGTTAAAGGATCAAATTAGATAAAAATTAATTATACAAAAAGATCCAAAACAAAAAAAGAGTAATTAAACAAATGAGAACTACAAAATTTCAATTAAAGGTTGAAATTCAAAATAAAAATAACTAATAAAAATCAAAAGAATGAGGAAAAAAATGGTGTATTATTTTTTTAATCATTTGTTTCCTCATTCTTTTGATTTTTATTAGGGGAACAAGTTAAGTTGATAGCTTTCCCTTTCTCTTTAAAAGGGGCAGCGAAGACATGGCTTTTTTCTATTCTCCTAGGTTCCATTGACACTTGCAATGGCATGAAGAAGATCTTTCTTGAAAAGTATTTCCCAGCATCTTGAGTTGCCAACATAAGAAAAGAAATATGTGGGATTCGACAATCTCATGGAGAGACACTTGCTGAGTATTGGGAAAGATTTGAGCTATTATGCATCCAATGCCCTCATCATCAAATACCTGATCAACTGCTCATTCAATATTTTTATGAAGGATTGATGCCTACTGACCGTAGTATCATTGATGCTGCAAGTGGAGGGGCATTGGTAGATAAGAGACCCGATGCTGTGAAGAGATATCAGTGATCTGTCAAGCATGATTCCAGCCATTGACTTCATTACTCTGATCTGTATACGAGATTACCTTCCAAACACAGCATGATAGGCTGAGATTATGTTTCCATGTATAGCACATAATCTTCCATGTATAGCACAATAGACAGCCATGAATTGGCTATGTAACCGTTACATATATTCCTGTAATTCTCTATTTAAAGATGAATAAAATCAAAGGAAAGGCAAGTTAGTTTTCCTACATGGTATTAGAGCTTTTAGAGGTATCACAAACAATGGAGTCTTCTACCTCTATGATCCCACCCGTGACCAGTTCCCACTCCTCTGAAACCTCACCTGTTATTCCTCATTTACCTGATATCTCTGTTAAGCTAGCTTCCAATAATTATTTGCTATGGAAAACACAAGTCATTCCCATTTTACGTGGCAATGGACTTCTTAGCTATGTGCAGAATCAAGATTCTTGCCCATCACAAACCATCACTGGTGAAGATGGTGTGTCAAAAACCAATCCAGCAGCAGCTATGTGGCTGCGAACTGATCAATTGATCCTTGGGTGGATCAATAGCTCCCTTTCTGATGGTCCCCTATCCCAAGTCATCAGCAGTGAAACCTCCTATGATGCTTGGCATGTCTTGCAGACTCTTTATGGAAGTCACACTAGGGATCGTCTTCAACAGATAAAGGGCGAATTGCAGTCGCTCAACAAAGGCAGTTCTTCTTTGGAAGATTACCTGCACAAGGCCAAATCTTTATCCTTGTCCTTGCGAGGTGCAGGTAAGCCAATGGATGACGATGAGTTCATCATATGCATTCTTAGAGGCTTAGGGTCTGAGTTTGATCCTATGGTGGCAACCTTGAATGCTAGAGATGTTTTTCCACCTCTTGAAGGAGTGATTGGAAAATTACGTGATTTTGAAATACGTCTTCAAGCAACACGAGTGAATGTGCCTCCTCCTAATGTTGCGTTTTTCACAAATCGTGGCAGACCCAATAATAAGTTTCGTGGAACTTATGGCCCTCGGGGTCGTAATAATACTACACCAAATCAGCCGTCTCCTCAATTTCATCAAAGAGATGGTCGTCTGCCACGCTTCACAAGAGGTAATTCTGGAACTCGTACTCAAACATTTCCAAATCGTGGTGGACGCAGTGCTGGTCGTGGACGTGGAGGCATAACTTGCTTCAGATGTGGAGGTCCAAATCATAAGGCTGATGGGTGCTTTGCCACTGATGAGGAAGCAGAGCAATTCAAAGCCTTCGCTGCAATTCAAATTGCAGATCCTACAGAGGACACTTGGTACACCGATACAGGCGCAAATAACCATATGACAGCTGATACAAGTGAGGTGCAAGGTATTCACTCTTATCTTGGCAATGAATCTGTTATGGTTGGAAATGGAAATGGATTACAAATATCTGGTATTGGTCAAGTTTCTCTACCTGCTACTGATATTAAACTCAATAATGTTCTTGTGGTTCCTGACATTAAAAAGAAATTGCTCTCCGTATCTCAACTTACAAAGGAACATAACTGCTATTTCATATTTTATTCTTGGGGCTTTCTTCTTAAGGACTTGAGGACGAAACAGGTGCTGCTTAAAGGCTACATGGTTGATGGTTTGTATCCACTCCAGCTACGACATGGTTGTGCAAAATCTCCAGTTGGTTTGTTATCAACAAAAGAATCTGGCAGCTTGTGGCATGCTCGGCTGGGACATCCTCAATCTCGAGTTCTTCAGTTTTTACGTTTATCACCTTTGAATAATACTGTTGGTTTTTGTGAAAGTTGTGCTTTGGGTAAATCCTCAAAGCTACCATTTTGCTCACGAAAGACATATGCTACTACTTTTTTGCACACTCTTCATACCGATGTGTGGGGACCGGCTTCAATTCCATCCTATGATGGATTTCGATTTTATTTAATAATTGTTGATGAATATTCCCGATACATATGGCATTTTCCTATGGCACGTAAATCTGATGTTATTACTATATTTCCAGCATTTCTGAAGCAAATGACTAATCAGTTCAATACCACTGTAAAAATAATTCAAAGTGATGGTGGAGGAGAATTTGTAAATCAGAGTTTACAAGATTATTTTGTATCCACTGGGATTATTCACAGATTATCATGTCCTGGCACACCAGAGCAAAATGGATTGGCCGAACGTCGACATCGGCATGTTGTGGAGACTGGTTTAACTTTAATGGCGCATGCATCCGTTCCACCGCAATTTTGGTCAGCTGCATTCACAACGGCAGTATTCCTGATCAATCGACTTCCAACTTCTATTCTTGGAAATAAGTCCCCTTGTGAGCTTGTCTTTGGATCACCACCATCATATTCTCTTTTAAGAGTTTTCGGGTGTGCCTGTTATCCTTTACTTACCCCGTTTGGGAGATCCAAATTGGACTATAAATCTGTTCGCTGTGTGTTCTTGGGCTACTCTACACAGCACAAAGGATATCAGTGCTTAAACATGCAAACAGGTCGCATACATCTCTCGGCATGTTAAATTTGATGAGCTAACCTTTCCCTTCAGGTCTGCACAAAGGAGCACAAAATCTGATTTTCGTGAGTTCAAAGTGCGTGCACTTCCCAGGCCCCTTCAACTTAAAACCATGGAATCTATACCACGGTCTTCGTTGCCTCCAGCTGTCACTGTTAGTGACAATGAGCAGTCTCCATCTATGTCTTGTTCCACTCCATGCCAAGACTCTTCTCCTATCACGGTCATCCAGGATGCATCTGCCATTTCTCCTCCTGTCGCTGAAACAGAGTCATCTCCTCTGCCACCTGAGACTAGTCCACCATCTGCTCCACGTCGCAGCCATCATATGGTCACCCGAGCTCAAACAGGCTCCTTAAAGCCTAAAACTTTCTTTGCTACGAGATATCCAATATCTGAATGTTTTCTTGCAGATTTTGCTAATCATCCACAGGAGCCTCGGTCGTATAAACAAGCTCTTAATGATCCAAAATGGCAGCTAGCCATGCAAGCTGAAATGACTGCACTAGCCAGCAACAATACATGGACTTTGGTGCCTCGACGACCAGACATGAACATAGTCAGCAACAAATGGGTGTTTAAAATTAAAACACGCTCTGATGGCTCAATCGAGCGCTATAAAGCCCGCCTGGTTGCCCGTGGCTTCACCCAATTACCCGGCTTGGACTATGATGAAACTTTTAGTCCAGTGGTTAAACATGGCACAATCAGATTGGTTATCACACTTGGTTTGTCCCATGGCTGGTCCATTAAACAACTTGATGTCAGTAATGCGTTCCTTCATGGCGAATTACAAGAACGGGTCTATTTATCTCAACCACCTGGCTTTGAAGACCTATCTAATCCTCAGCATGTTTGTCAATTGCATAAAGCACTTACGGTTTAAAACAGGCTCCAAGAGCCTGGTACATGAAGTTCAGTGCCTATATTCAGCAATTGGGTTTTCATCGGTGTCCCTATGATCAATCCTTATTCACTCGACGCCAAGGTTCAGATATTATCATGCTATTGATTTATGTCGATGATATCCTTATCACAGGTAGCTCTCCTTCCAGCATCAGAAGCTTTATTTCTCACCTATCTGCTGCTTTTCATATGAAGGACCTTGGCGATGCTCACTTCTTCTTGGGACTCCAGATTACACGTGATGAGTCGAACATCACTGTAACCCAAACTCGCTACCTTCTTTCCTTACTTGAGAAGTTTGGTCTAGCTGGCGCAAAACCAGTATCCACACCTATGGCTTCTGGTACATCGTTAACTGCTGATGAAGGCACTCCTCTATCTGATTCGACTTATTATCGTTGTCTTGTTGGATCACTTCAATATCTGACTTTGACACGCCCCGATGTCTCCTATGCAGTCCATAATGTCTGCCAATTTATGCAACATCCTCGTGACTCTCATCTCATTGCAGTCAAGCGTATATTTCGGTACCTCAAAGGTACTATTAATATTGGTCTTCACTTTGTTAAAACTCCTCACATTACACTTCGTGGTTTTTGTGATGCGGACTGGGCTGGCTCAAGGGATGACCGTCGTTCAACAACTGGTTTTTCCATTTATATGGGAGATAATTTATTGTCCTGGGGAGCTAAGAAGCAAGCTACAGTATCTCGGTCAACAGCGGAGGCTGAGTATCGTGCTTTAGCGTCCACCACTGCTGAACTTATGTGGTTTATAAACCTTTTGAAAAGCATCGGTTATTCACTTCCAGCTCCCACATTATATTGTGACAATCTCAGTGCTCTCAGCATGGCCAAAAATCCTGTCTTCCACCATCGGACGAAACATATTGAGATCGATGTTCACTTTGTTAGGGAACAAGTTGCGCGTGGATGCCTCTCTCTGCAACATATCTCTGGTCCTGATCAAATCGCTGACATCTTTACAAAACCGTTATGCGTGGCCAAATTTTTACCAAATAGAACCAAGCTCTTCACCAGTCCAATACCGCCTTGAGCTTGAGGGGGGATGAAGAGATATCAGTGATCTGTCAAGCATGATTCCAGCCATTGACTTCATTACTCTGATCTGCATACGAGATTACCTTCCAAACACAGCATGATAGGCTGAGATTATGTTTCCATGTATAGCACATAATCTTCCATGTATAGCACAATAGACAGCCATGAATTGGCTATGTAACCGTTACATATATTCCTGTAATTCTCTATTTAAAGATGAATAAAATCAAAGGAAAGGCAAGTTAGTTTTCCTACATGCTGCACACCAATTAATCTCAAACATGGCAGCCAACTCGAAACAGTTACCCGTGGAGACTTCTCAAATAAACGAGTGAATGAGGTAAGTATTTCTAACCTTGAGAATAAAGTTAATGATCTTACTTCTCTTGTGCGTTCTTTGGCTAATGGAAATGTATAGCAGGTAAAAGTTTGTAGCATATGCTCCCTACAAGGACATGCTACGGATATGTGCCCAACAATGCAAGAAGAGTACATTGAACAAGTGAATGTGGCTAATGGAACATTCAATGGACAACCCCAGCGTAAATATGATCCCTTTTCTAACACATACAATCCTGGATGGAGAGATCATCCAAACTTCCGCTACGGGAACCCATCCCAACAAGGCAATCAAGGTAGACAGTTCCATTCCCATGGATTTCAACCACAACCCCAACAAAATTATCAAGCGAGACAGCTCCCTCCATTCACCAACTCCAATGTTATGGGGTCAGCATCCAATGATGATCTTCATGAGATGATGAAAACTTTGGCTTCTAACACTGTGATCTTGTAGCAAAATGTCATGTCTTTTCAACAGGAAACAAGATCAAGTATTCACAACTTGGAGAAGCAAATGGGGCAAATAGCTTCAAGTGTGGGCAAACTGGAAACACAAATGAATGGAAAATTGCCCTCCCAAGCATTGAATCCAAAAGAGAATATTAGTGCAATCATGCTGCAAAGTGGTAAAGAACTTGGAGAAAACAAGTCAGAACAAGTTGAGATGGAGGAAGAAGAAGAGATAGAAACTGAATTAAGTAGCAAGAAGAAACCTACTCCTCCTTCACAAGCTGAGACAACGACGACCACTCCAAAGGTAACTCCTCACTCAATGAATTTTGATTCTAAAACAATTCCACCCTATACTGTGAGCTCTTCTAGGACTAAGAAAGAAGACAAAGAAAAAGAGATCTTAGAGGTTGTCATAACCCAAATTTGGGTTATTCCCCAAAACTACCAGAAAATAACAAAAAAATAAAATAAAAGGGGCTGGTGTCGGTAGGAAAATCAAGGTGAAATTTTGAATGTTTTCGAGAGCTCGATCGTATCTCTTTTGTGCCCAAAAATAAAGGAAATCACAGATTCAAGGCTAAACTAATTTATTATCGGATAAATCTGCATGAAAATTAAGTCGAAAGATATAATTATATTTTTATGGGCTAGTTTGATTTAATTGTTGGCCAATTTAAGAGTGTAATTATGTAACAACCCGCAAATTTTTTTTTTTTTTTTTATATAGTGCCGATACTCAATGATCCATATCAGTTCACATCAGTAAAATATCATCCATACAATAAACATTCCATTAAAGAAATAAAATTCGCATAAACGTACAATATTACAGTTTCACAATTAAAGATTTATATTAGAAATATACATACATGGATATGAGTTTACGTTCTTAACCTACTAGTGGAATTTACAGATCTTCACAAAAGGGTCGGGTAAAAATTATGCATTCAATACATTGATTCATCCTAAACACATCTTAATTTAGAATGCATCTACGTGGTTCTTTGCAAAAGTAGGTTCCCTTATATCAGGTTCCCTAGACCTCTCGTGGCTGTGACATCCCTGCAGCAGTACAAACATTTAAGGAAATGCAATTACTTAATAATAGTATTAATAATTTTGACCAAATGACCTATCAGTTAAAAGAAACACTGACAAGTTGTAATTTCTGCATATACATAAAGCAATTCAATTGTAAAATTTATAGGAGCTCCATTTTTTTCTGTTTCGAGCAACAATATCCTTACTCCGACTATTCTTATAAGGTACTCATTTCTGAGGTCAACTGTTCCTCCCCCATGGTCCTTCTTTCTGAACGCCATTAGACGAAATTAAGCATTCATTTGTTCCGGCAATTCCTGCGGATGCCATTAGCCGTAGCTAATCAATCATCTGTTCCGGCCATCCTTTCGGATACCATTAGTCGAAGCTAATCAGTCATTTGTTCTGGCCATCCCTTCGGATGCCATTAGCCGAAGCTAATCAATCATTTGTTCCGGCCATTCTTTCGGATGTCGTTAGCCGAAGCCAATAAATCGTTTATCCCGGCCATCCTTTCGGATGCCATTAGCCGAAGCTAATCAATCGTTTATCCCGGCCATCCTTTCGGATGCCATTAGCCGAAGCCAATCAATCGTTTTTTCACATTTAAGCATTCAACAATCTAATATAAACTCTATCGCATTCGAATAATATTCAACTTAAAATACTTCTTACGTGTCGTATGGAAAAGAGAGGTGTAATTCACCTACCTGTTCTACTTCTGGTCTGTTCCTGTCTGGACGATGGTTCAATCCCGACCGCACCGCCTGCGACATCAATGTCCAAAAATCAGTATATTTCTATTTTCAATTTCACATTCGTCACCATACTCATTTCAACAAATTTCAGCCGAAACATGCATAAAATTCTCAGCAAAATTACACATCTATTTCCAGCACACAACAAACATGCAGTTTCCAGTTCAACACACCCAATCCCCATCATAGTTCACAAACTGAAATCATCAAATTTCGGCACACAAAAATCCCTCAAAATTTTCCAACAGAAAACACATTGAACCCATAAATTTCAGCACGTAATCCTTCAATAAAATCCCAACAAAATCACATATTGTAACCATAAATTTCAGCACATAATCCATCAACAAAATTCCAACAGAAACCACACATTGAACCCATAAATTTCAGCACGTAACCCTTCAATAAAATCCCAACAAAATCACACATTGTAACCATAAATTTCAGCACATAATCCATCAACGAAATCCCAACAAAATCACACATTGAAACCATAAATTTCAACACATAATCCCTCAACAAAATTCCAACAGAAAACACACATTGAACCCATAAATTTCAGCACGTAATCCTTCAATAAAATCCCAACAAAATCACACATTGTAACCATAAATTTCAGCACATAATCCATCAACAAAATTCCAACAGAAAACACACATTGAACCCATAAATTTCAGCACGTAACCCTTCAATAAAATCCCAACAAAATCACACATTGTAACCATAAATTTCAGCACATAATCCATCAACGAAATCCCAACAAAATCACACATTGAAACCATAAATTTCAACACATAATCCCTCAACAAAATTACAACAGAAAACACACATTGAACCCATAATTTCATCACGTAACCCTTCAATAAAATCCCAACAAAATCACACATTGTAACCATAAATTTCAGCACATAATCCATCAACAAAATTCCAACAGAAAACACACATTGAACCCATAAATTTCAGCATGTAATCCTTCAATAAAATCCCAACAAAATCACACATTGTAACCATAAATTTCAGCACATAATCCTTCAATAAAATCCCAACAAAATCACACATTGTAACCATAAATTTCAACACATAATCCCTTAACAAAATTCCAACAGAAAACACACATTGAACCCATAAATTTCAGCACGTAACCCTTCAATAAAATCCCAACAAAATCACAAATTGTAACCATAAATTTCAGCACATAATCCATCAACAAAATTCCAACAGAATCACACATTGAATGCCGGCCAGCCCCTTAACAAAATCAGCCCCCCTCACATGATTTGTTAATTTCGTTTTTCATATATTTTCTTTGTTAGATGTTCCCAAAATTAGCTTCATTTCGTTTCTATTTCTTTGTTCTCTTAATTCATTTCGGTTTACTTTACATCTAGCTTGAGTATTAGGTTAATTTCCCCAGGGTTCTCTTCTTCATTTTGTTTCATATCTTAAGAAGAAAAAGGAAGAGAGTTTCATGACTCTTACCTCTCGTATCTCACAATTTTTTTTGAAAGATTTGAAACTCTTCTTTCTCTTCTCTTGTTGCTTTGCTTCCTACTTCTTCCCTTTCTTCTTCCTCTCGGCAAAGGTCCACTTTTCTCTCTCTAGGTCTCAACTTCTCACACACATTCACAAAGTCCTCTCCCTTAATTTAGCCTAAGGTTCGGCTGTGAAGAGAGGAGATGGTTCGGCTGTGAAGAGAGGAGATGGAAATGGTTCGGTTGTGAAGAGAGGAGATGGAGATGGTTCGGTTGGCTGTGAAGAGAGGAGATGGAGATGACGGGAAAGAAAGAAAAATCCCCCACTCCCTCTCTCCTCCTTGTATTTATATTCATGAACCGGTTTTGCTCCTTTTTTAAAAAAAAAAAAACAGAATTTTGTCTTCATTTCCTATATATACATATATGTTTTTTTTTTTCTCTTGGGTGTTTACAAATTATGTTTGAGAATTAATTTAGGGTCCAATCGAAGGATTTAATTAAGCGCAAGGACTTGATTATATTTTAAATTGGTCAAATTAATTTTATTAAGGGCTTATTCGATGAAAAATCAAGTTCTTGAATTTAAATTGGGTTCAATTGATGAGATTGAAATTTCCGGAGACCAATTTGAATTTTTCCAAGCCAATTATGCGAAATCGAGGGCCAAATTGAGAGAACTGAGAGTCTAATGGTCAATTATGGTTTAAATCGCTCAAATCAAAAACCAAGGACCGGAATAAAAAAAAGGCGCGCAAAGCTAAGGTTGCTCTCGAAATTCTGACAGGGATTCAATTGCACAAAATTAAAAGTTCAAAACCAATTGAGGGTGCAATTAGAGCAGTTGTAAATCGAGGGACCAAATTGTATTTTTACCTTCTCCCAACTTGCAAGCGTGCACTGTTCAATCACCTGCAATGCAGGCACGCCACTTTGAACAAATACACGCTGCTGGATATACAGAGGCAGCAACCCTTCGCTGTAGGCCATGGGCAGCCAAAGGGTTACCGTCCTCTGCTATAAATAGCATGCAGACAAAGACGATCAGGAGGAGGAAGAAGAAGAAAAAACAGAGAAGAAGAAAAAAACGGAGGGGCAAGTTCTGGAAATTCACAGAGATTTTTGAGCAAATAAAAACAAGAAAAACAAGGGAAAATCACACGAAATAAAACCATTATCTTCATCCCTCTCGTTTTTGGCTGGTCTCTCTCTCTCCTCTTCATCTCTCGGTCTCTTCTGTCTCTCTCTCACTAAGACCAGGCATGCCAGTGCCTCCCTCTCTCCTCCAACAACCACCGTCTCCGACAACTTCTGCACCACCCCATCATCACCAGAAGCTCCCCTTCCTCCGGCAACCCTAACCACGATCTCAGGCAAGGTTGGCAGAACAGCCCCAGCGACTGCAACGTGACCCGTGCACCTTCCGACGTCCACTCTGGCCACCACAGGCCACCATTTCCGATGCCACCATGACCAGAAGAACCACCTCGACCTCCTCTACCCAACGGTATTAACAGGTACGCCGTTCGTCACACTCGAAAATTCATCATTTACTGTTCATCACCTTCTCTACATGCTGCGGGGAGTGAATAAACTCACTCCCCGTAGGGCTGGTTGGGCCCAACCCTGTGAAAAGCAGGGCTTCCAGCCCAAGGTGACTGGGCTGGAGGCCCAGTCCGAGAGTAAAGCCCAATCCAAGTTTAAGTGGGTTGAAAGCCTAGTATGAGATCATTGGGCCAAGAGCCAGCCCAGTATTGTAGTGGGCTAACAGCCCAGCCGACATGGTGCGGGGCTGGCAGCCTGGCCCATCAGGGTTGGGTAGCCATACCATCAGTAAATAAATAAATAAATAAATAAAAATAAAAATAAAATAAAATATAGCAAAAAAAATAATCCTAAGAAGATTAATATCCAAAATATTTGACGGGGATAATTCGTTATTATTGAAGGTTGGTATTTGGATAAATAAATCCTAAAAGGGTTAATATCCAAAATATTGACAGGGATAATTCGTTATTATTCACTGTTGATATTTGGATAAATAAATCCTAAAAGGGTTAATATCCAAAATATTGGCGGGGATAATTTGTTATTATTCACTGTTGGTATTTGGATAAATAAATCCTAAAAGGGTTAATATCCAAAATATTGGCGGGGATAATTCGTCATTATTCACTGTTGGTATTTGGATAAATAAATCCTAAAAGGGTTAATATCCAAAATATTTTTACAGGAATAATATGTCATCATAATTTAACCAATATATTTTTGAAAGATCAATATCATAGCAATCATAAAGCAAACAAAAAACACCAAGCAACTTACCTTAGGTAGGGCGTACTAGGGGTGCTAAAACCTTCCCTTTACGCAACCAGTCCCTTGCCTTAGAATTTCTAAAAGACCATTTTTAGGTTTCCTAGTAACCATAATACTAGGTGGCGACTCCCTTTTTCACAAAAAATAAAGATAAAACCCCAACATGAATACCCCGCTCACGGGGAGGGTCGCGGAGACGCCGTGCTCTCGCAGAGGGTGCGATAGAGGTTTTCAAGAAAGTGAAACTCAACATTCCTATGATTGATGCTATCAAGCAAATTCCCAAATATGCTAAAATTTTGGAGTTGTGCACTACCAAAAGAGCTTTCAAACTGAAAGGTCATGAAATGGTAAGTATGGGAGAAGTCATGTATGCTGTTGTTCAAAAGAATATGCCTTTGAAGCAGAAAGACCCAGGTGCGTTTACTATCCCATGTGTTATTGGCAATGCTAGTTTTAAAAGGGATTTATGCGATTTAGGTGCATCCATTAGTGTTATGCCTAAACATGTTTATGATTCTCTTAGTTTGGAGCCTTTGAATAAAACCAGCATTATAATACAACTTGCGGATGGTAGTTTTGTTTACCCACTTGGTGTGATAGAAGATTTTCTAGTCAAGATTGATAGCTTGCTAATTCCATGTGACTTTTATATTCTTGATATGGAGCATGATTCTTGTGATTCCAGTACTCCTATATTGTTTGGGAGACCATTCTTGAAAACTGCCAATACAAAGATTGATTGTGCTAAGGATACTTTGTCTATGGAGGTCGGAGAAGAAAAAAATGAATTTAATTTTCATGATGCAATGAAATATCCTTATAGCAATGTTTATTCTATCACATGTTATGACAAAGTTGATAAGTATGTGCAACAAGTTTGTGATTTAGATTGTGTGGATGGATTAAGCGTAGCTTTGAGCTATGACTATTATTTTACCATGTGTGGAGGAGATGGAGAGGCACACATGTGTTCCCCAAAATCACGAAGCAGCATTGGCTTTGCAAGATTTGCAAACCGTTCCCCATGGTAATGTCTTTGTTGATTTAGTACTTTCACATAAAAAGCTTTTGCCATCTATTTTACAGGCCCCCGAGTTAGAATTGAAACCTTTGCCTGATAATTTAAAGTATGTATTCATTGGCGACAACAATACACTTCCTGTTATCATAGCAAAAGGTTTGACAAGTGAACAAGAGGAAAAACTTGTGAAGTTGTTGTGTGATCACAAAACGGCCATTGGATGGACTTTAGCCGACATCAAGGGCATTAGTCCCTCAATGTGTATGCATCATATATGGTGTAAAGGATGATACAAAACTAACAAGGGAATGCAAAGGAGGTTGAACCCACCTATGATGGAGGTCGTGAAAGCTGAAATTTTGAAACTATTAGATGCAGGAGTCATTTACCCCATCACAGACAGTAAATGGGTGGCACCAATCCATGTGGTGCCCAAAAAGACTGAAATCACGTTGGTGAAAAACAGAGATGATGAATTCATTCCTACTCGCATCTCAAGTAGATGGAGAATATGTGTTGATTATAGAAAGCTTAATCTTTCTACGCATAAAGATCATTTCTCGTTACCATTCATGGACCAAATGCTTAAACGTCTGGCAGGTAAGTCTTTTTATTGCTTTCTTGATGGATATAGTGGATACAATCAGATTGTTATTAATCCTGAGGATCAAGAAAAGACTACGTTTATATGTCCATTTGGTACATATGCATATAGAAGAATGCCCTTTGGTCTCTATAATGCACCTGTAACTTTTCAAAGATGCATGATGAGTATTTTTTCTGACTATGTTGAAAGAATAATTGAGGTTTTCATGGATGATTTCACGGCGTATGGTGATTCTTTTGATAAATGTCTAGAAAACTTAACTTTGATCTTGAAAAAGTGCATTGAAACTAACCTTGTCTTGAACTATGAAAAGTGTTATTTTATGGTAGATCAAGGAATAGTTCTTGGGCATGTTGTGTCTTCACGTGGATTGGAGGTTGATAAAGCTAAAATAGATGTTATTTCATCATTACCTTACCCCTCATGCGTGAGGGAAGTTCGTTCTTTTCTTGGCCATGCAGGTTTCTATCGGCGCTTTATCAAAGACTTTTCGAAGATTACAGCACCCTTGTGCAAACTATTATCCAAATAAGTGGATTTTGTGTTTGATCAAGCATGTAATGATGCCCAGGATGAGCTTAAAAGGAGTGTCACATCTTCCCATATCATCTAACCACCAAACTGGGATGAGCCTTTTGAGATAATGTGTGATGCGAGTGACTATGCGGTAGGGGCTATTCTTGGGCAAAAAATTGGTAAGAATTTGCATGTTATAGCCTATGCTTCTCGCATGTTAGATGGAGCACAATGCAATTACCATACAGCTAAAAAGAAACTTTTTGCAGTAGTGTTTGCTCTAGAAAAATTCAGGTCATATTTACTTGGTACAAAAGTAGTCGTTTCACTGACCATGCAACTTTGAGGTATCTTTTGAAGAAAAAGGAGTCCAAACCAAGATTAATTAGGTGGATCTTGCTTTTACAAGAATTTGATCTTGAAATCAAAAACGAAAAAGGTGCTGAAAACCATGTGGCTGATCACTTGAGCCGATTAAGGACCAAGGATATACAAGTTGAAACAATAAGAGAGACATTTCCTGATGAGCAGTTGTATGTGTTACATTCCTCCACAAGACCATGGTATGCTGATTTGGTGAACTATTTAGTCACCAAAAGATTCCCTCTAGGTTTGTCTACATCCCAAGAAAATAAGTTACGAGCTAATGTTAAATATTATTTCTGGGATACTCCTCATCTGTGGAAATTTTGTATGGATCAAGTAGTTAGGAGATGTGAACCATAAGATTAATTTCATTCCATTCTCACCTTTTGTCATTCTCATTCTTGTGGTGGACATTTTGGAGCAAAAAGAACGACCCATAAGGTACTTGAAAGTGGTTTTTATTGGCCTTTTATTTTTAAGGATGCATTTCATTTTTGCAAATCATGTGAAAACTATCAAAAAACAGGTAATATCACTCATAAGAATCAAATGCCTTTAATGAATATTCTTGTAAGTGAAATTTTGATGTTTGGGGTATTGATTTTATGGGTCCATTTCCTTCTTCTTTTGGCAATCTTTATATCCTTCTTGCAGTTGATTATGTGTCCAAATGGATTGAGGCAAAAGCCACATGAACTAATGATGTCAAAGTTGTTATAGATTTTGTCAGGACTCACATATTTGATAGGTTTGGAATCCCTAAAGCTATCATTAGCAAAGCTGTCAATACCGTTCCGGTCGCCGTTCTGGTTTTTCGATTGGAACGGAACGTTCCGGTTTCGGAGCATTCCGGCGTGCCGTTCCGGTCGTCGTACTGTTCATATATAATTAATTATATATATATATATGAAAAAAATAAAATATTAATTTAACAAGCATAATTAAAATTCAAGATAAATTAACTTTAAATTATACAATACAAACACAAAGTCAAACAAACATAATCTCAAAATTAGAAACATCTCTAAAATTCCAAAATATTATGAAAGTAAAATGTTCGAAAATAAAAGAAATATAAATCAAACATCTTCTACATCATTAATATAAAAATAAGGATCTTGATCTTGCGGTGGAATATAAGGAAAGTCATCAACTAGACATTCCAATAGTTGGTCATTTCCACCAAGCTCATTCTAATCATTAAAACATGTCTCTTCATCATCTAAATTTAAAGTAGACAAAGGTGCTTCGATACTCTCCCAACTTATATCTTCTCCATCAAGAAGATCGGGTTCTTCACAAATCCATTCATTTAATATATCAATGTTATCAAGGCTAATGGGATCTAAAGCATCTCTTGTTTTGCTCAAATTCCTACAAAGAATAAACACGAAAGAAATTAAAAAATTAATATCAATGTAATAGAAAATAATTATTAATATAATAGTATTGATATTTTACCTGTGTTGAATCTTTAGATTATAACGAACAAATACTAAATCATTTAATCTCTTGTGCTCAAGCCTATTTCGCCTTTTGGAATGGATGGATTTTTCCAAAAAATCCCTTCGCCATCTACAATATTTAACTTCGTGTTTTAATTAATAGTTGATTCATTCAAATTTTAATTGAACTCATTTATTTATTTTTGGTAATTGTTTTTAAAAAAAAAACACAAGTGTCAGACTTATTGGAAGCCTTATTGCTACTAACACAGAGGGAGATTCTGGAAAGAAAGGAGAGAAACGTCACATGGCCACCTTTTCAGATCTGCTACTTCTCCTTTTACTTGTCTCCTCTGTTTCCCAACCCCACTCTCTCTGTTTTTGCTTCTCAACTCGCTCTCTTTGACTCAGTTTCCAGCTCGCATTGGACTCGCAAGCCCACACCTTCACCTGTACACTCCTACCGACTCACTGCTTCTCTGTATATTATACTATATATTTTGTTTGCATTGGATGGGTCGCTCGCTGGAATGGTGATTTTACGGCTTGTTTGGCCGGAATCCCGGTGAGTTACTGGATATTTTCGGTGGAGAAAATGTTCAGGTCAGCGAGATGGAGAAGGGAGAAGAACAAGATCAAAACTGTCTTTAAATTGCAGTTTCATGCAACTCAGGTACTTTCACTGGCAAACATATTGAGGTGAGGGGTTATTGGATTAGGGATTGAGATTTGAGAAGTTGAGATTTGAGGTGAGATTCGAGGTGAGCTGATGGAAGAAATTCTTGTTTTGATTTTGAACCCGGAACGGAACGCCCGGAACAGAACTGAGGCGTTTCGGCCGGAATTTCCGGAACGGGCTGGAATGAAAACCGGGACGAAAATGACGTCGTTTCGTCCCGGTTTTCTCACCGGCATGGCACGTTCCGGTCGGAACGGCACGAAATTGACAGCTTTGATCATTAGTGATCGTGGCATGCATTTTTGCAATCAGTCAATGGAAGCATTGTTACCCAAATATCATGTGACTCATCGGACTTCTATGGCATACCATCCTTAAACGAATGGCCAAGCTGAGATTTCAAATCGAGAAATCAAGTTCATTTTGGAGAAGACAGTGCAACCCTACCGGCGAGACTAGAGTGTACGACTTGGTGATGCACTTTGGGCTTACCGAACTGCTTACAAATCACTAATAGGAATGTCACCTTTTAGGATGATTTATAGGAAAACATGTCATCTACCAGTGGAACTTGAACATAAAGCTTTTTGGGCCATAAAAAAATATAACATGGATTATGATGCTGCTGGGATAGCAAGAAAGTTGCAATTGCAAGAGTTGGAAGAGATTTGAAATGATGCTTATGAGAATGCAAAGATTTACAAAGATAAGACTAAGAGTCTTCATGACCAAATCATTACAAGAAAAGAGTTTCATGTTGGAGACAAAGTCCTTCTCTATCATTCGCGTTTGAAACTTTTTCCTGGTAAGTTGCGTTCTCATTGGATTGGGTCCTTTGTTGTTTCTAATGTGTTTCCTTATGGTGCAGTTGAAATTACAAGTTTAGAAACAAATAATGTACTCAAGGTCAATGCGCATCGCTTGAAACCATTCTATGATAGTTGGATGACAGAAATCACTACTTCTATGGACTTAGCTGAACCGATCTATGAAGAATGAGCATACCACATGTCAAGCCAATGACACAAAACAAAAGCGCTTTGTGGAAGGCAACCCAGCACAAAAAAATCAGATTTGCTTTCTTTTTCCCTTATCTTTTATTTATTTATTTATTTATTTATTTTTATTTTATTTTATTTTATTTTATTTTGATTTTTTTTTTGTCCTTCTCCTATATCCCTTTTCTTTTATTTTTCAACATTGAGGACAATGTTGTGTTTTAAGTGTGGGGGTACTAGGAAAATGTCAGTTTTCTTATTTTGGTTTTCTTTATTCTTCCATAAGAAAAAAAAATCTATGATTGATCATTATGAACTCCCATTGGTTTATGAGAATATGAGTATTATGTGTGAGAATTAAGTGAGATAGATGAATATATAAATTGAATGAATGAGTGTGCATGCAAGTTTTAAAGTTCAATTGGTTTAGGGATTCACTCTGAAAATATGTCATGTTGACTTTATAGTGTTAAACCAATGCAAGCTTTTGAGCCTTCAAAATTATATTCTTTGATTGTACTTTCTTTTAATGATATGTATCTCTAGAACTTGCTTCATATCTTGTTCAGATTACATTTGCATTACATATATGCATGAAGATGATAAAGGCATTAGGAATTTTAACCGCTTGAGCCAAAAAGCCAACCAAAAGCATATTATCCTTAGTGAGCCCCTTTTGAGCTTCTTTATCTTTTCTTTGCTTTATCCATGTATAAGCCTTAAACTTTTTATATGTTTTCCTCTTTTCCCCTGGCCAAGTTTTAGTAGAGAATATACTTATGATATCTCATGGAATTATGGTTGGAAATTATGTGAAAAGAAAGAAGAAGTGATGCTTGACGAAAAGATGGGCAAAGTAGCCAAAGGTGAAAAAAAAAGAAAAAAAGAAAGAAGAAAGAAGAAAGAAGAAAAAAGAAAAAGAAAAAGAAAAAGAAAAAGAAAAAGAAAAAGAAAAGAAGAAAAGAAAAGAACAGAAATGAGCTTGAAATCGAAAGTAGCTAAGCATTAGTGCTTAAAGATTGAAAACTGATGTGCTTTGATGGAATATCTTGTTTGAAATATCATTTTTTCAGAATGCTCTACTTTCTTTGGTTTGAACCTTTTCTTCTACTCTCTTTTACCTCACCTTAACCTTTGCCCCATTACAACCGGAAAATAAGACCTTTTGATTCATGCATTGTTTGTAATATGTTAGTAATGGAGATGAGATTGAAGAGCAAGCTTATGGTAGAACATATTCATTGATTGAATTTGAGAGATTTAAACACATAAGCCCTGAACACATGAGTGTTGGAGTGTATATCAAAGAGAGGACCTATCACTTTGTCATGGCAGAGATTTCTTTTAAATCCCGAAGAGTAATTGAATTTTGAAGTTTGCATGTAAACAAATTCATGAAGATTTATGTTCTTTATCCTTCTCGATTGTATTCTTATTTATAATGCTTGAATTCTTGGATATTGATGGGAGATTAAGAGATTGGTCATGGTTATTTTTAATTTAAATTTTTTTACTTATCCTTTCTCGAGGACGAGCAAGAGCTAAGTGTGGGGGTATTTGATGCGGTCATATTTTTGATAGTTTCATCCATATTTACCTCACGTTTTGCATATGTTTTGTGTATAAAATACCTTGATATTCTTTGTTTTATGTTTTGAAAGCATTTTTGGATGAAAGATGCAAAAAGGAGGTAATTGAAGTTGATTGACAGTTTTGACCTTCAGTCGGTGTTTTGTGCAGAGTGGAAGCTCTAGAGATTGAAATGATAAGTCAAAATAAATAAAATAAGTCAAAATCTAACATCCATAACTTTCTGGAAAGATAAGTCAAAAGAAATAAAATAAGGAAGAACATGGAAATCGCAGCCTTCAAAGTCAAATCTTGCAATCTGCCGATGTTGACTTTGTCCATTCCAACTTCAATATCTCTAGCTATAGAAGTCAAATTGATGCAAACCCAATTTGGTTAGATTCAGGACTCAAAGAACTATAAACTCTCCAAATTTAAGCTCAAAACGATGTGTTAGGAATGAGATATGAATTTTACAAGGGACAACTAAATTCTGCCAACTCAAGGAAGGACTATTTTGTTAAATAGAAACTAGGGTTTCTAAGCATATATAAAGGCGAAGAGGCAGCAAGGGACTTCGTCTAGCAGCAAAGAAAACACAAATCTTCCTCTTCCAAACCCTAAATCATGTTTTCTTCCATCTTTTTATTTAGTTAAATAAATATGCAAGGCTAGTGATGCGAACCCTAGCAGAATTTAATGGTATTCGCAATCCCAAGATCAATCGAATCCAAGTTTGTTGAGAATTGAACGAGCTTATCACAATGGAAGACTTGCTCCAAGGCAACAAGACTATAAACCAACTCGATCACAACGCCTACACCAAAGAAAGTATAAATTCACAACAAAGAATGGTCAATTCTCTGAAGAGTTGAAAGTTCAATCAAGAACCAAGATGAAGCAACCAAAGACGGTTACAATGCTGGAAAATATTGTTCAAAAAAGTTCCCTAACATTATTCCTAAAGAGTATTTATACTCCAAGCCAAAACCCTAGTTTCCCCAATGGGTCTCACATAAGCCCAAATTAAATAATAATCAACCCAAGCTAAAACTAGCCCAAACTAATTAAAGTAAAAAAATAAACAAGTCTAAAAACCCAAACAAATTGTCTCCTCTCAAAATAATTAAAATTTGATAGCCCAACTAATTAAATAAGACAAGTTCATTGTTTCCGCATTTTGTCGGGCAGCAGCAAGATCCAAGTTAAAACAGATTGTTCTCTCTCGTCTTAAAGAATTAGAAGGCATGCCATATACCGCTGGAAAGGTATGGAAGTATAGTTTCCATAACAACTAGAATCACATCAAAATTCGATCTGTAGCTCAAGTTATGACTAAACGAGTAACCAAAGGTCAAACTGTCTGAATCTAGTCTTCTTCTCCCAATCCTTGTGTAATGGTCTTGGTTCTACCAACAAGCCCTTCTTGAACATGAATGAGATTAATCAAGGCTTGATATTTATTATTACAAATCCTCTTGAAGTCCACCTTAGCCCATGTATCTTGAAGAAGTCCATTGAAAGCTTCTTTGCACTTTTTAGCCCTAAGCCTAGTAACTGCAAGGATAGGAAAACCTTTAGATTTCAAGAACTGTGAGATCTATTTCTACCTCAATTTTTGAGTTTATATGATGAATATGTTTGTTCTCCTATGCTTATTTACCTATGATTGTTTATTTAATTCCTAAGAGCAGACTCCAAGTTATTATTGTAGACAATCTATTACTATGTTTGATATCAAAACCGAAGTTGTGGTATATGAACTTGTGAAGCAACAAAGTTAATAATTGTAGCGGATCTACGTTATTAATCTTAGGAAGAACATTCAATCGAACTAAACATATATTGTGGACATTATGTTTCTTAATTGATCAATTTATCTAGTTTTTAATGCTGTCATTGAATCAAATTACTAGTGCGGACACTTTGGTTGTTTGATGGTTAGGGTAAGTTATACGGCGGATCCGTTAACGAACCAATTTTAAGAAGAGATAAATATTTAGAATATAAATTGATGTGTCGTTTCCATGATTAGTTCTGATTTCTGTAGGTGGATGTTGACTTGCGACCAAGGTTTGCTTTATTGATAAATTTTTGTTTTATATAATTCTCGCTTAGTTTGCTTTAGCCTAGCCTAGACAACTTCCACCCCCCCAATTTCATAACATATAGCACGAAAATCTAAACTAAATCGTCCTCGTGGGATTAACCCCTTGCTTGCTCTATACTATCTTGTTTGATTTGTTTTAAGCTAGAGTAATTAATTTGTGCGACCGCGACATCTCAACACAACCCCTTGTGTGATCAGTTTGCGACAGAATTGAACCTCCAATTGAAACCTCTAGTATACAATATGAAAATAAGCCCAAATGGAATATATGGTGCGATCGTAATGCCAATACACATAATTTTGAGTTTCAATTGATTCTAAGGTGTTTTGCTTAGGGTTCAGTAAGGTAATATTTTTGCAGCAGAAATGAACAACAAAATAAAACCTCAAGTAAACAATATCATAATAATCCCAAATTTGACATATGATGTTATCTCACACCCAATAGATTGAATATGAATTTTCAATGGATTCCGATGTGGTTTACTTATGTTTCACCATAGTGGTGTTTTCTGTGGCAAAAATTGAATGATCCTTCAAATTTCAACTAATGCCTATATCTCTTTTTTTTTCTTTTTTTTTAATATACTGAATCTCTTTCTCTTTTTTTTCTTTTAATCTGCTGAAATGAAGAGATAGAAAAAGATGAAATAAAACCTTTTTTTTCCTTAGATGACGTAGACACGAAGAACAAGGAGATAGATGCAAACACTAGAAAACTTTAAGGAACACAAAATAAAAACAAAAATAACAGAATGATATGACCTTGTTTTGGATCCTAGCTCTGATACCACTTGATACGAACATTGTGATCATGTGGTCACGCAACCCACAACCAAGAATGAGATCCGATCCTGGAAAGCTGAAATAGGTCTGTTAGGAGTGTGACACAATGGAAACCTGCCCCAAGGCACCAATACTATTGGAATCAGTAGAATGACACCACAAAGCCAGTTAATCTTCGATAAGTCAGAGTCAGTTTGTTCAAGAACTAAAACATGCAAGGATCACTCTCACACATAAAACTAAAAAATTCAGAAGTAATATTCATCAATGTCTGCCGAAATATAGATTACATGAGTTTAAATAGTTCTTGAAAAAGTAACCCTAATGGACCCCTTATGTGGACTTAAGAGAGATCCACTCAAAACCGAGCCAAAACCCTAAGTTGGAAAGCCCATGACTTAATCCAAACAAGCTTTGGATCCTAACTGAAAACAAAGTCTTAATTAAGCCCAAACAAGCCATGGGCTGTAGCTAACAAAATAAAATAAAGCCTGTTGTTACCTAATTTTTGACCTACTTCTTTTTATGTTTAAAAAAAAACAAAAAATATTAGAAAAAGACAAAAATCCAAAAATATCTTGGTACAGGGGCAAAATTGAACAAATTAAGAGTTTAAAGGTCAATTGAGGGAGAAATCACACAAATCGGAAACCAAGGACCAAAATAAAAAAGGCGCACAAGCTTAAGGATGCTTTTGAATTTTTGGCTAGGAAAAACTCTATAAATAGAGCTAATCAACCACCAATAAAAGGGACCAAAAAAAACTCATACACCCAAAAAAACCCTAAAACCCAAAAAATCCCTAAACCTAAATTTTCTCTCCATTTGGGGCTACAGCCGCCAGCCCCCTTGAGTGCATGTGCAGCCCCCTCCATTTTCTTTTCCCCTCCCCTCTCAAGATCTCTCTTCCCCAGCTTCCCTACACCTCAACCCCGGCCAGCCAGCGGCAGCCACACCACCTCTCCTTTGCAGCTCCGGCCAGCCACACCTCCTCCCACACTCTCCTTTCCATGGCCTCCCCATGTCAACCCCTTCCTCTACGCAGCCCTTCCTCTCATTTTCTCCCTCACTCCCTCCTTTTCTAATTCCCCCAGTGCCCTTTTTTCCCCTCTTCTTCCTCTCTTGCAACTGCAGCCACCGGGCGACCACCACCTGCTCCTCCACTTCCAGCTTGAAGCTGCAGCCACCGGATGACCAACTCCTCCTCCTCTGCTTCCAGCCTGTAGTTGCAGCCCCCTCCCTATTTTGTTTTCTTCTCGTGCAAATACGGCCACACCTCCTCCATTTCTAGCTCCTCTGCACCGACTGCCTTCCTTCTCCTCCATCTTCTTCACAGATCAGCCACCGACAGCCACCTACATCATTTCCTCTCAGCCTACCTTCACTGCATCCACAATGGCATCATCAGCCCTCACCATGGACAATCTAGCTGTCATTTGAAGAAGAGGAACAAACTAGAGATCTAAAGAAAAGGGAAATAAAATTGATGTTTGTGTTTGCTGTTATTTGTGTGCTGTGTTGTTTGTGTGTTGCAGGTCACTGTGAAAGGCCACCGCCAGCAGGAGAAGAAAGAGAAGAGGCAGATCCATTGGCCCCCCTATCCTGTTTGTTTCACCGACGACGGCGTGTGGTTCCACGCGCCGCCAGCAACGTCGGCGCGTGGGCTGACGCGCCACCAGTGCTCCTGCACTACCGCCACTGTTCCAACACTGTTCTCGATGTCCAGTTTTTTGTAATTTTAGGTGTTTATGTATTTATTTGAATTTTTATTGTTGTATTTTATTTGTAAAACTTAATGAAAAAGAAATGAAAAGGAGAATGTGTGTGTGTGTTGTATTTTATTTGTAAAATGTAATGAAAAAAAAATGAAAAAGAGAATGTGTGTGTGTGTGTGTGTGTGTGTGTGTGTGCTGTATTTTATTTGTTCATTTATTTATGTTATTTTGTTACGAAAAAAAAGAATATAAAACTATAAAAAATGTATTTTATTTGCAACGGCCAAAGCGTTTTCTGAAAAATTATCTTAGATTTAATAACAAGTTTATTAAATCTTGAGAATTTGGCTTATATTGAAATAAATCGCGAAATTAGTTCATGAGGATTAATGGTTAAATTCAGATAGTATATGTCGGACCTACAAGTAGGTTAACATTTAAATATCTAGAAATGATAAAAAAAATTCCCAGAATTATTCTGAGCAGTGACCGATTTTTTTGAATCGGCCTACATTGAAATAAATCGTGAAATTAGTTCATGAGGATTAATGGTTAAATTCAGATAGTAAATTTCGGACCTACAAGTAGGCTAACATTTAAATATCTAGCAATGATCAAAAAAATCCTGAATTATTTTGAGCGGTGACTGATTTTTTTTTTAATCAGCCTACATTGAAATAAATTGCAAAATTAATTCATGAGGATTAATGGTTAAATTCAGATAGTAAATGTTGGACCTACAAGTAGGCTAACATTTAAATATCTAGAAATGATCAAAAAATTCCAAGAGTTATTCTAAGCGGTGACCGATTCTTTTTTTTAAATCGAAACATTTTTGACGATGCATAAAATTGCGGAAAACTTATCCACGATAGATGACCCTTTTAAGGCATCTACATGGATCTTTTTCCTAATATTTTATTTGGGTTCATGAACTCATAATAAAATTTCAAAAGCTACATTTATTCACATGAATAAATACGGCCCATCAAAACGTCACATCAAAATACACAATACAGCTTAACTTAGATAAGGTGTACTAGGGTGTTGCGATGTCGTGGTCGCATAAATTAATTACCCTAGCTTAAAACAAATAAAAAAAGATAGTATAGAGCAAGCAAGGGGTCGATCCCACGAGGACGATTTAGTTCAGATTTTCATGCTATATGTTATGCAATTGGGGTGGGGTTGGAAGTTGTCTAGGCTAGGCTAAAGCAAACTAAGTGAAAATTATATAAAACTGAAATTTATCAATAAAGCAAACCTTGGTCGCAAATCAACATCCACCTACAGAAATCAGAACTGATCATGGAAACGACACATCAATTTATATTCTGAATATTTATCTCTTCTTAAAATTGGTTCGTTAATGGATCCGCCGTATAACTTACCCTAACCATCAAACAACCACAGTGTCCGCACTAGTAATTTGATTCAATGGCAGCATTAAAATCTAGATAAATTAATCAATTAAGAAACATAATTGTCCGCAATATATGTTTAGTTCGATTGAATGTTCTCCCTAAGATTAATAACATAGATCCGCTACAATTATTAACTTAGTTGCTTCATAAGTTCATATACCACAACTCCGGTTTTGATATCAAACTTAGCAATCGATTGTCTACAATAATAACTTCGAGTCCGCTCTTAGAAATTAAATAAACAATCATAGGAAAATAAGCATAGGAGAACAAACATATTCATCATATAAATTGAAAAATTGAGGTAAAAATAGATCTCACAGTTCTTGAAATCTGAAGGTTTTCGTGTCCTTGCAACCAAGCAAAAGAGTCTAGCCTTGCATGTTTATTGAACAACTAAATACAAAGATGGAAGAAAACATGATTTAAGGTTTGGAGGAGGAAGATTTGTGTTTTCTTTGGTGCTGGCCGCCACTTCCTTGCTCCTCTCCTCCTTTATATATGCTTAGAAACCCTAGTGTCTATTTTACAAAATAGTCCTTCCTTAAGTTGGTAGAATTTAGTTGTCCCTTGTAAAATTCATATCTCCTTCATATCACATCGTTGTGATCTTCACTTTGGATCGTTTATAGGATTTTGATTCCTGAATCCACAACAATTTAGTTTGCATCAATCGGACTTCTGTAGCTCGAGATATTGAAGTTGGAATGGACAAAGGTCGATATCGGCAGATTGCAAGATTTGACTTTGAAGGCTGCGATTTCCATGATCTTCCTTATTTTATTTCTTTTTCCTTAGCTTTCCATAAATTTATGGATGTTAGCTTTTTAATGTCACTGAAATCACTTCATTTTGATCTCTAGAGCTTCCACTCTGCACAAAACACCAACTGAAGGTCAAATCTGTCAATCAGCTCCAATTACCTCCTTTTTGCATCTTTCATCCAAAAATGCCTTCAAAACATAAAACAAAGAATATCAAGTCATTTTATACACAAAACATATGCAAAACACTAGGTAAATATGGATGAAACTATCAAATAATATGGTCGCATCATAGGGGTGTTAATACCTTCCTTTTATGCAACCAGTCCCCTACCTTTGAATCTCTGACCAGACTAGTGCAACCAGGTGACGACTCCTCATCTCCCTTACAAGACAAAAACCCCTCCCGGGGACGCCGCTCGGCGACGTGCGACAAAGCCCATAAGGCTTATTTATAGCCTTCCATCGAGCCCATTATTCCCATGTTTCCAAGTTCTAGTAGGATTGTTTTGGCTCCTTTGTTGTCCTCACTTCATGGCCCAAATAAGATTGTATTGGACCCCTCCTGCACATGGATAAGATGTACTAGGGTCTCCTCTTGATACTCCAATGGTCCTTGCAATTATGACTTGGTTGAAACCTTCAAAACTAATGCATTCAATGTCTCTTTCAATGCCTTTGTCTTAGATCGTGTCATTGGACCATTTAGAACATGTAATGAGTCCTTGCTAGTTTTTCTGGGCTAGTCCGTATCAAAACCTATATACAAGGGCCAAGAAAAAAAATAATAAAAGAAAAGAATAAAAAATAAATTAAAATACTAACAATAAAGAAGACCAAACAATATTTTTAGTGATTTCAATGATAGGATGAAAACATATTTTTAGTAATTGGGAGACATTTCACGTGCTGCCTAAAATATATGGATGCCTCTCAAGTGCTTGTGTTTCTTTTCCATTAAAGTACTATCTAATATAAGTAAAAGACCAAATTTACATTATGAAATTGGCAGTAAAAGTGTTTTAGTAAAAATATCAAAAAAGGCTATTGAAAGCATGTTTTATTTTTTTGATTTCAAGAGTGAAGTTGACATACTGTTAGTTTTAAATTTTTTAGGTTGGATTATTTTACTATTTTCAAAATCTTTGAAAAATGTACATGTACCTCTAGTAAATAGTCAATCCTTTAATCACTAATGAGTCCCTTATACCAAGGCCATTGATTGTTTTGGAAAGATAAAATAGTAATTACACTATCAAAATGAATAATAAAATATGTTTATATGCACACTCAATTTTCCTTCCACTTTTATATATATATTAAGAATTCATTATAAAACCCAATCCAGAATACTTACATTTCACACCTTCAATTTAAGTGCTCGTCATAACCAATTTTAATTTTAGATCCTAAAATTTCAAAAATATTGTTTTTGTTCTTAAATTTAGTGTTAATATAGAAATAAATCCCTAATTATAATTTAGTAGACATCATAGTCTTCAAAAAACAATATTTTAGTCCCTATGTTTTGGTTCTAAGAATCCTAGAAATATATTTTATATATATTTAATTAATAGGTATTAGCTTCCCATGTCCGAAAATAAAAGGAGAAATTACTCTAATTATCTTAATGTTAGATTCTTTTCATCTTGCACAGGATTAATTCAAAACTTACACTTTACATCTTGAACATTAAAGACAAGTAAAAATTTACCTCCTCAAGAATTGACACAAAATAAAAATCAACAAAAATATCAATTTACTAGCCATGGCACCCGCACCTCGTCGTGACCGGAACCATATTTTTTTCAATGTAAAAAAATATTAATTATGTGTGATTTTTTTATTATAATATAAATTTGGGCAATATAATAAATCTGTTTAGAAATGAAGTGCAAGTTTTTTATAAAATATATGAATTTTGAATGGATATAAATTTATTTGTTTAGTAGGTTCAATGAAATAACCAGTATAAGATTATCATTATCATTAAAAAAAAAAAGCAAGAAGATTTTGATATCTGAATTATTGAATACATTGTATTAAGATTAGTTTATTTTATAATTCAATTTAAATTAAACACAACAAATAAAATATAAATTGTGAAAAAACCTGCACTAATCAAATAACAAAAATAAGTAGTTAATTTTCTATCTCCAAAAAGAATAAAATATTAGTTGAAAACCCATCCCCATGTTACTATCATTACCATTGCTATAACAGTTAAAATTATTATCAACATTACTGCCCAAATAGTGAAAATCATTAAATTGCCCAGAATTTAATAAAAGTAAAATATTTCCTCTAAAAAAAAATAAAAAAATAATCACTAAAATTATCATTATTATTGTGCAAACAATAAAATCATAAAATCTCTGATTCAAAAATCAGATAAAAATAATAGAAAACAAAAAAAAAAGAACAAAGATAAAAAATGGAGCAATATTAATTTTAAAATGATCACCAATATAAATTAAAATTTCTGAATTGAACCGAATAAAAATAAAATGACAAAAATTCAAAACAAAAACCAAAAGTATAAATGAATGAATACAGACAAAAACTAAACAATGTCCAAGAAAGATCAAAAAAAAGAAAGAAATACTAAATAAAAAAATAAAAGAATAAGTGCAAAATGAAAAACAATATATATAATTAATTTCAATTGTATGACAAAACCACAACAAATCAAAACCTTGGGAACGAAAACAAATAAAGGAATTTTTAAAAATAAAATGCAGTGTAATCAACATAAATTAAAATTTCAGAATGGAAAGTGATAAAAATAAAACCCCAACAAAAAATAAAATGAAAAAAAATAAAAACAAAATATAAAAGCACAAATGCATAAATATGGACAAAAAATAAACACTATACAAGAAGGACAAAAAACCCAAAGGAATTAATACAAAAAATAAAATAAAAAAATAAGTGCCAAAATGAAAACAAAATATATAATTAATTCCAATTCAAGGATAAAAATGAAACAAATCAAAACTTTGGAACCAAAAAGCAATAAAGGAATTTTAAAAAATCAATACAGTGTAATTGTTGAACAAATTAAAAGAATAATGACCGAAATGAAAAGTAGCATATATGACCAATTTCAATTTGGGGACAAAATTAGAACAAATTCAAAGGAACAAAATTAATTTCAAAATTATTAAAGGAACAAAAACAAACCGAAAATCAAAAGTTGAAGGACCGAAATGAAACTTACCGTATATAATTAATTTCAATTGAAGGGTATAATTGAAAATAATCAAAATTTCCATTGAAAAATCAGTAATAAAAATGAAATCAAAAGATCAAGGACTGAAATTAAATTGATACAAATATGAGGAACTGCACCGTATTTTCTGGCAGTAGGACAAAGAATAGGGGGGAAGAAAAACCGTCTACCGGAGATCACACGGTCACATTTGACGAACACGCGCCGCCTGTGGACTTGGAGAACATGGCGGCGAACCATATGAGACAGTGGATGCCCAATTTTCACCGACCAATGACACCGCACGCACCGCCTGAAAGATGCGTGCCGGTGGAACACTGCTGGCGTGTCCGTACCAAGCGCATGCAGTGTCCCGGAAAAAGAAATATTAAAAAAATTATCAATTACCCATATACTCCTGGACCAACGATATCTACAACAAAACCGGGGGTGAAAATTCGGAAATACCCCCAGTTTCACGTGTCTGTTTTTGTCGTTTAGGGGGGCTATTTTTGTCATTTTGTTGTGCAACAAATTTGGAAATATCATCCATGTCCCATGAAAAATGTGAAAATACCCCCAGTCCCGAGGGTTAAAAATTTTCGGTCTTGAGGGCAAAATGATAATTTTACTGTAGTAATGAATAGTAATCTGAGTCTAGGTGAACAGTGGAATTTTGCACAGTAAAAGGGGGACTACTATATTTTAAGTAATGACTAAAAAGTACCTGAAATAAAAAAATAAAAAATACCATTTAATTCCTCTCCCCTAAATAATAAGTTAAATCTAAATAATAAGTTAAACCCTTGTCGCCAACATCTCATCTTTCTACTCCACAACATGTAGGCTTTATTCATGCTAATGACATTGAGGGTTGTTATCTTTGTGTGTATACATTACTAGAAATAATTTGTTAAGTGATTCAATATATACCCTTTTTGCCTAAAAAATATGCTTTACTCCAAAATTATTTAATAGTGAATATCTAGGACGATCAAACTAGCCGATTAATCATACCAATTCAACCGGATGATTGGTTGAAATAAAGTATTTTTCTTGTATGTGAACAATTAGATTTTGAGGTTTCAATTAGGTTTAGTTTTTAAGACTAAAATTTGAGCAAAATGGAGTGTTTTCGCCTCATAAAATATCTGAAATGGTCAAATCTAGAGAATTATGTTTTATGAGAGAATTGCAACCAGTTCACACCTCTAAATAATTTGAATGATCGGTTATGACAAAGCACAAATAGCTTGGATGTTACCCAAATTTAAAATTTTGACCCCTCAATTTTCTTGAGTTTTTTACATGGAAAAAACCTATTTTAAGTGTATAAAAAGGATCAAAAGAGAAAATTAGAAAAATTCAAGGCTGAGATTAAACTAGTCGACCAATTTAACTAGCTCCATGCAACTGGTTAACGAGTTGGTTGAAAGTAAATATTGCTATTATTTTCCAACGTAAACAAATTTCTAAATTGAAGAACCTTAACCTTAAATTGAAATCCCACAATCAAAACACTTAAATTCCTCTAAACCAATCTTATTTGATCTTCTTAATCCTACTATCCACATCAAAAAACTCTTTGAAATGTATAATTATTATATAGGCATCAATATTCACATGTTAGGTTTAAAGTTCAAGTGACATGCTAGATAACATCACACATGTAATATGCTCATCATCATTAATATGAAATTGATATTTATTCCTAACTTTATTATCAATATCCTTAATAAAGGACTTAAATTTTCAAGAACATATAACTTTCTTTTTTGTTTGGGAACAAATCTCACGTTGCGGTACTACTCCAAAAAATCTAGTTTGGTTAATTTATTAGCATAAAAAAATGTTATTATGTAGGGATATATTTCTTTGTACTTATGGTAATATTTCAACCTATTTATGTAAGATAATGAGTATTGGTTTCATGCATAAACTCTTACAACAAAATTTAGATAAGGTCTTTAATCATTGATCTCCTATTATTTTCTTGCAAATTAATAGCCCTCACTATTAATTCATGAAATTTCTCTTACATATTTTAGTGGGTTAGGATCCCATTTCCTATAATGATCTTAAGTAACTCAGCAAATCAAAATAAGTTAAATTGAATAGATAACAAAGCTTGTCAATCACATCTTTATGTGATTCCTACATTAGTTAGGTGACAACTCTTTGTCTAAATATATCATATATGTTTTGCTTAACTACTGCCTCTAATTGTATATGATCATAAGTAGCTCATACAAATAATATAAGTTACTTAAGTTGGACCTAATTTTACAGCATTAAAAATATTTTATTATTTATAACCTTGAGTAACTCAAAAAGTTATGTACAAAAATCACTTTGATATCATACTCAGAAAGGTATCAAACCATATCTTTAACTTGTACTCAATATATTAGTGATGCATTGATGAGATCACCCCAACACCAAGCATAAACACGCAAATGATCCATTGGTGGTGCCAAGTTACAACAACTAGGGAAAATAACTTAAAAAGACATTGAATAGGCTAGTTCACAACACATGGAGTAAGATGGACCTAAAGGAAAAGAGGATGCTTATGGAGTTTAAAGGGAAGCCTCTAATTCATCTAATCAAAGTCCAAGAAGAATCTCATTCAAGTTCTAAAAATGGTTGATGTATTAAGTCTTATGATAACCTTGATTTAGGCTTATCTTTCCTAATATGACATCGAGTCCAAATCTAGATTAATTCCTATAAAAGGGAGAAATTTTAGCATTCAAAAGAAAAAGTTTCCTAGTCTAGAAACGAAACCTAAAAGTCAACAACATTCAAGACCAAATAAATTTTCTTTATCTTATTTTTATGTTGCAACAACTTAAATTTTTTATCTAAATTTGTATTATTTTTTAGGGTTAATAAACATCAATTGGGCTTAGATACTTAGGGATTTGGATCTGATTGTAAATGAGCTTTATACAAGTCCATATCTTTAGGTATTCTAGGGTTTACCTTAGGTTAAAAACACATATGTAACCTAAGTTTCAGATCATGTTTTTTGCTCAATGATATTCAGATTACGGCTACAAGTTTGAGAGCTTGTAAGGGTGAGAATTCTCTCTTCCTTAGTTCTCTAAAGGACTGAAAATAACTTATCGAGGTTCAATTGATTTTGTGGCATCAATCCATTCTTATCATTCATAAATTGCTATTTGTTGGGCGGGGGTATGAATCCAATAGTGTTGGTGCCTAGATATAAGTTATCTTTGTGTCACACTCTTATCAAACCTGATTTATTTGGCTTTTCAGGAATTGGTGTCTTTGCGTGTTAACCTAAAAAACTTGTGATTTAAGTCATGAGACTAAGATAACTTTATAAAAAACAAATTAAAAAAATTTAAGTGTAAATACCCAATAAAACTTAACGTTGAAAGATAAATTGAAATTGAAAAAAAAAAAAAATTGTAAAACAACAACAATAAAAACTATCACAACAAATAATGTTTTGTAAGAAAGGGCAAAATAAACCCCTTCTCTTTTTGTTTTTTGTTGTAATATATACATTTAACAAAAATATATAGGGCGAAAAGTAAAATGCTATTTTCCATGTGATTCATTTTATTATTATTATTATTATTATGGATAGGGGTGCATAGGTTTATTGTTTAGGAACATCAAAATACCTTTTTTTTTCACATAAAAGAAAAAAAAATACATTTGTTGACTTTTAGGGACTTTTTTCAAGCTTCATATTTTATTGCATAATAAGTTTACAAAATTACACCTGATTTTAAAATTAATTGCTATTTCAAGCCAAGCATTGATCTTTGAATCATAAAATCACAGATATAATAGTGCTAAATGGCCTAATTACTAGAAGATGCCCTAATCACAGATTTAATCACAAAGTTATTTTCCTTGAATTAGGGTGTTCTTGTACAAAGGCCTTTTGCCAAATGAGGAATGTTATCATCTTATTTCTTTCGTATACCTTTGCCTCCTACTCTTATTTTGTTTTATCTATTGTGTTGGAATTCATTTGTCGCGTGATCAAGACGTTCTCATCATTTGATATCAGAGCTTTGCTCCATTAATGAGGTTATATCCTTTTGAATTTTTTGTTTATTGTTGATTTTGCAAAAAACAATTCTTAATGTCCAATTTCTTCATCTCCTTGAATATGCGGCATATCAAAAACAAAAGGATAAAAAAGTGTTATTTTATTCTCGTACTGTCCAAAATATAACAGTAGCATAAAAAAACAAAAAATAAAATAAAAAAACCTCGTTCAAAGATCTTTAGTGATTTCTGTTACAGAACACTTAACAAGGGAAAATTGGATCACATGAATTTGGAGTTAGCTTAAATTTGAAATTCTAATTACTCGGGTCATAATCACACCAAATATTAATTTTTGTGGTTAATTGGATATCGTTTGTTTAAGTTTCAAATTTTGGGTCTAATTAGATCTGATTCATAAAGTTTTTGTGTTAGCATATCAAACCTTATTGTAAATTACTGAAATTGAATAATTTATCTATTAGGTTAAAATTGTAGTTCATCACAAATTATAGTTCAATTTTACATCATTTACCTGAGGTTCCAGATTTGAACTTAACTTATCATAAAAGAGTTTTTTTTTTTTCAGGTTTGAAATTTGTTTTGTTTATGTTGTTGTCATTTCTTGCATCATATGTATAAAATATATAACATATTTGGGTGTCGGTTCATCATTTTGCATATTTCATTTGTGTTTTTTTTTCGAGTCTCCAGTTTCGTTTATATTTCGGATAGATTTGCTTGGTACAAATGAGACTATCATCGCAACTCTTCTTTGCTAGTTTTCTATGTTTTTGTTGTTTCTTGATTCATGTACACCTAGTTTATGTTTTTATTGTTTCTTGAGTCATGTACACCTATTTCAGATAGATGGAGACCACAATGATTCGGGTTAATGCGATTAAAGATAGGGATGCTACAATTACTAGATTTCTTAATGGATGAATAAAGACATTGGATATGTTGTGGAATTACAACATTATATGGAATTGGAGGATATGGTCCATATGGAAACAAAGGTGGATAGGGAGAAAAAAAAGGGGTAGCACACATTTTTAGACAACTTCGGTTTCATGTTCCTCGGTATGGAGGATGAATGTGCAAGGGTCGATCCACCTAAGGCTAAAAAGGATGTTCATACGGTTGAGCAAGGTAAATATGAATCTCAACCTACTCGTGACATAGATATTAAATGTTTAAAGTGTTTAGGGAAGGGGCACATTGCATCTTAATATCCAAACCACAGAGTTATACTTAGTGCCCGTTTGGCACGGCGTTTCAACCGTCGTGCCGCAAAAATTCAATTTTTTTTTTCATTTTAAATGAATATATTTTGGTGTTTTTAGATCATTTTGATGTGCTAATGTCAAAAATGATTTTTAAAAAATAAAAAAACATCATTTTGATGTATTTCAGCACGAAAAACACTTTGAAAAGCTACCGCAACCGCCCTCCCAAACAGGCCCTTAGAAGAGACAATGGGGAGATTGAATCTAAAAGTGACAAATCTATAAGTGAATAGATACCACTTTTGGAGGATAGTAGTGATGAGGAAATTGCATATCCTATTGAGGGGGAGACCTTGGTTATAAGACGTGCATTGAATATGCAAATCAAAGAAGATGATGTATAACAGCAATGAGAAAACATATTTCACACTCGATGCCACATACAAAACAAGGTGTGTAGCATGATAATCAATGGTGGTAGTTGTCCTAATATAGCTAATGATACTCTTGTGAAGAAATTTAATCTAGTTTGCAGCCCATATCAAATTTTATTTTAACGTAAAAAAAATTATTTAAGTGTTCTTTATGTATTTTTTAGCAACATAAAGAAAAATATGTATATATACATAACATATCCAAATACAACCTAGATAATCAATAAAAATATAGTTTGACTAAAACACAATTAAGAACACAATATTTTTAAAATATTTGAAAGAAAACATATTAGATCAATTATAATAGACTTGAGTTAACTTGTCAAATCTGTTACCTAGGTCATGACACCCCAGTAATCTTACAAAAACAAATTAAACTCAATTCTCAATCAATATAATGTTGAAAAGTGAAATTAAAAATAAAATTCAACTAAAAATAAGTAGGGTCAAATCGGGTTAACCTGTTAAACATGGATCATGAGATCATAATAATCCCATTAAGAGCAAATTATAAAGCTCAATCCTAGATGAACCAAATTTTGAATGATGGAATCACAAAAAACTCAATTAAAAAAAATATGAAAAATCACTTGGGTCAACCGACTAAACTCGTGACTTAAGTTATAGGATTGAGATAACCTCATACAACGCAAACTGAAAAAAAAATTGAAGCTTAATGTCTATTGAACCAAATATTGAATGATGGAATTGAAAAAGAAAATTCACTAAAAAAAGAATAAATATATGACTAGAGTCAACCTAGGTTAATCTACCAAACTTGTTTCAGGAGATCGAGATAACTCAATAGAAATCAAATTGAAAAATATCATAAAGTCAAATTCCCAATCAGCCCAAATTTGAAGGATGAAATTAAAGAAAATAACCAGAAAATAACTTTAGTCAACTTAGTTAACCCGTAAAACTCGCAACTAAGGTTATGAAACCATGATAATCCCATAAAAAATAAATCAATAAAAAACTTTAAAGCCTAATTCCAAATAAAGTCAATGTTAAGGGATATAGTTGAGACAAAAATTATTAAAAAAATAACTAGAGTCAACACTACTAACCCTCAAAATTCATTATTTAAGTCATGAAACCCTTTAGAAATAAAATGAAAAAACACAAACTCAATTCTTAAAACCTGACCAATCAATCAAATGAACAGCTCTAGCAATATATATATACTAGTTAATTGCCCGCGCGTTGCCGCGGGTATTTTTTTGTATATAATTTAACACAATTAAATCTACAACGATCAATTTATATGATATAAGTTAATAAAAATTATAGATTAAAAGATAAAATGTTTAAAATTTTGAGTTGAGTTTGTCACGTAAGCATAGATTACATCTTTTAGAATATAGGTATTGCGTTATAAACGATCACAAAAGAGCGCGCACTAACATTAGAAAAAAAAACAAAATATTTGAATAAGAAAAAAAAACTTAATGAAATCATTATTGTGCAGATAATAAAATTATGAAAATCAATTAATAGAAAGAGCAAATAAAAAAACAACAGGGAAAAGGAAGCAATATTCATTTAAATTATTATTGCCGCTAGAATAAAAACAACAAAAATTATTAAATTATACCGAGGGAAAAACAAAAAAGCATGAACAAAACAGCAAGTAAGAAAAACCAATTAGAAATTATTCTTATTATTATTTTTATTATGAAAGAATAAATAATCACTATTATTATAATAATAGAATACATAAGCACTATTCTTATAATATTAATAATAATCACTATTATTATTATTCTTATTATAATTATTATTATTATGTTAATAATGAAATAAACAAAAATAAATGAAAGATGAAAAATATCTTCGAAACTTTAACAAAAGATTAAAAAAAATTACCATGGCTATTACTGGCAAAAAATTTTTTTTATCAAATTATCGGGAGAGAAAAAACATAACAAAAGAGTAAGAATGAAAAATAATAAAATCATGATTATTATTATTATTATTATTATTATTAGTATTGTTATTATTATTATTATTATTATTATTATTATTATTATTATTATTATTATGATTGTGTTAAATACATGAGTATTATTATTATTATTATTATTATTATTATTATTATTGTATTAAATACACTTACATATACATGGACAAAAGTAGGGATTAAAAAGAAAAAAAGTGTAAGGGCTGAAATGAAAATTAAATATCAAGGGCTTAAATCAAAAAATTCAAAGTCAAAGGGCTGAAATGCAACTTACATTTATTGTCAATTGAAATCAGAGGACCAAATTGCAAAACTCGGAACTTTTGTACCGAATTGATTGAGTTATATAAAGCCAACACGGAAATTAAAAGTCGAAGGACCAAATTGACACTTTGGCATTCCAGAGAGAGAGAAACGTGGCCGGCGGCTTACACCGGCCTCCGCCGCGTCCACGGACGTCTGGTGATGACACGCACCACCGCGGGAGGAAGACCACTCGACGGCGCATCGTTCTGTCATCCGGGTGACAATTTTCGACCACCGGAATAGACCGCACGCGCCGCCTAAACAGGGCGTGAGGCGGACAACCGCCTGGCGCGTGCGGTCAACGCCCTGACAGACGCCGATTAAAAAATTCGAAAAATAGGGTCAATTACCGTTCCACCCCTGCACCCAATTCAGTTTTTTTGTCTTATTAGGGGCTAAAACCGTATTTAGCCATTTAAGAAAATATTAAAAAAATAAAAAGTTGCGGCGGACCGGACCGGTCCGGTCCGGCCGCGCGCAATGACGCCGGTGCCCCTCAGCCGTAAGCCTGTTTTTGTCGCATTATCGGGGACGAAATCGTCATTACACTGTTCACAAATGAATATTTAAAAAAAAAAAAAGAAAATTAAAAGGAAAAACCGATTTTATCCCCGCTTGCCAGCTCCTCCTCGCCGCGCGCCCGAGGGCTAGTTTCGGGCGTGCACTGGCGCAATGAATAGTGTTATGTGAGAGGGTGAACAGGGCAAAAACCCACACGGTTTATATGTTTTGTAATATGTGTGTGTGTGTAAAACTGAAGGAAATATTGATTACTAGTCTAGTTAATCAATGAATTAGGCAATGTTGATGAGAATGGTTTCTGTGCATATTTTCACAATCAGAGGTTGAAAAAGAATTCCTTTTTAGCCTACATTTACATTTAACTACAACGTGAGAACGTGAAGAATGGGAAGATTAACATCACCAAGAAATAAAACCTGATGATCTTGCTGATTTGAAGAGCACAATTGAGGGCTGAAATCCAAGGAAATCATAAAAAGGAGAAAAAGAAGAAAAGACACATTAAATTTGTTGTACACTGTGATGTGCCTTGATGAATATATCATCTATGTGAGCATCATCTGTATAATTATATGCATGTTAAGCTTCTTTTGAATGTTGGCTCAAGCTATATAACTTCATTAGCATTTTTTATTCAACCGAATTAACCAAGTAAACAAATGGAACATCTGCCAAGTCAGTAACCAAAATCTAATCCATTAACATTCATAATCAAAACCCATCTGCCAAAACACTTAACAATTACAAATGCAAACAAATCCAACAAAATTAGAAATATAAACCTGGAAATGGAGACCGCGAGGCAGGAGAGTATTTATTGTGCCAGCAGCGGTTGTTGGGGAAAGGAAAGGGAAGATTAAGGATGCTTCGTTGCGGTGGTGATGGGTCTAGTAGGTAATTGAAGATCGGCGACGGCCAGTATAGAGATCGATGAAGAAGAACGTAATTTGCTATTCAATTTTGATTCTTGAGGTCTCTGCAAGTATATGAGGAGGAGAATGATCGATGGATCGAAATGCGAAAATCAACGGTCTATCTTTTAATGTTACGGCTGAGATTTAAAACAATATTTTAATCAGCAACCGATAAAAATTGTAGATTTCACCAGCAACGGACTATCTATTGTAAATTTGGACTATTTGTTGCAGATTTGATAAATACTTTTTTTTCTGAAATAATTTATTATTGGTCTTCGTTACTAATCATATTCTGATGTTGATCCGTTGTTGCAACATAAAAACTTTCCGCTCCCTTTTTTAGTAGTGACTGCTCTTAAATGTTGCTTCCCTTCCGCTTCTCTCTTTTTCCGTCTCATGATCCATTCAATAATACCATTAATATTTATAAACTGATTGATTAAAATCGACAATCACATTTAATATTTGAACTGATAGTGGTTGTGAAACATTTGAACGGTGGTTCTCTTGTTTATTTTATTGAAAGATAAAACCTTAATAAACAAACAGAAACAACAATTGATGACATGCTAATAATGAGTGACGGTTTATTCTGTCTCAAGATTTCATGATCACCAACTAGATTGGTAGTTCCTTTATTCACTATTTCCCATCACAGCATAGGGCTTAGGCACAAGGCAGAGAGGATCCCTTCTGTGAGTAGCAATTCCGGGTAGCACATGATCAATGTCTATATCTTCCCTCCTCATCCCGGCGGGCATTTCCCAATCAAATTTGTGAAGAAGATTAGCAAGTGAAAGCTCCACATTGGCAATTCCCATGTCTAAACCAGGACACATTCTTCGCCCTGAACCGAACGGTATTAGCTCGAAATGATGTCCTTTTAAATCAATAGAACTACCCATGAATCTATCAGGATTAAACTCATTTGGGTTCTCCCAAGCTTCTGAGTCCCTTCCAACTGCCCATGCGTTCACATAAACTAAGGTCTTGGCAGGTATTTCATACCCATCTATGTTGCACTTCTCAGTCGTTTCTCTTGGGATTAGTAGTGGTACTGATGGCTGCAATCTCATTGTCTCTTTAACCACAGCTTTAAGGTAACACAATTGTTCAACATCATATTCATTCACAAAACCTTTATTTCCTATTACGGTCCGCACTTCTTCTTGGACTTTTTTTAATGCTTCAGGATTCTTCATTACAAAGCACATCGCCCAAATTACAATAGCAGCACTTGTATCTGTTCCAGCCACAAATATGTCCTGCAACGAAGACAAGAACAGAGTACATTATATTTTAAACCATTAGTCCCCACTCAGTGAAAAGCAATCTAATCATGCTTGCAACTTTGAATATCAAATTGAAGGGAAACCCTTGGACTTGAGAGAAATGAGGATACGTACCATTAAAATTGCTTTGATGTGATCGAATGTTAGTTGAGTTTTATATGGGCGATCCTTGTATATTTGAAGCAAAACATCAAGTATGTCCTCATGCTCGGGCTTCGATCGGTTTGGATCCAGATGTTCATCAATGATTTGTTGGTAAAAAGCATCAAATTCTTTGAAATTCTTTTCGAGACGACGGGCTAGTCCAGTGAGTCTATCAACCCATCTCATGTATGGAAAATAGTCTGAAAAGAAAAAAATAGAAAACATAGCCTCGGTTTCATTAAGCAAATCTTGGAACTTACTTTTTTCACTTCCTCCATCCTCGTAACTTTTCCCGAAGGCAATTCTACATATTATTGTGCTTGTAAGAGACATCATAGCTTCTGTCAAGTTGAAGGGCTCAGAATCCAGAGCTGAAATGGAAATTTTCCCAATCATATGTGAAACCTCTTCTTCTCTAATTGGACTGAAACTTTGCACACGAATGGAGCTAAATAGATGAATTACACATATCTTTCTCATCTCCCTCCAATAAGCACCATATCTTGAAAAAGACAAGTCTAAGCCATTGTAGGACAATTTTTGCTGGCCAGTCAAGACAGGCCTGCTACAAAATTCAAGATCATGGGTTTTCAATATCTCTTTAGCCATTTTGGCTGAACAAGCTACTAGGGCTCTTCTGAAACCTAGCCTCAAGGTAAAAAGGGGGCCATATTTTTGAGAGAGTCGCCATAGATGCTTTTGAAGGTTGCTGCTATCTAGCTGGTGCAAGTTACCTATCAAGGGAAGACCCCTGGGGCCAGGAGGGAGACGAGATGTTTTAGTGGTTGTATTTTTCTTGAGAAGAAACCAGAGAAAGATGGGGAGGGAGAGAATTACGAGGAAGAACAGTGAAACCATAATGATCCTGTTTCTATGGAGATTCAATCGATCACAATGGGACAAGCTTCACAATAAATAAAGTGGCTCAGTGGGTTTTTTTTTTTTTAAAAAAAATAGGCTGGATGATCCAAAAAATATTCTTGATATTTTGTAACTTACAGTAGTAAGCAAAAATAATACAAATGCTATAACCCTACAAGCTAAAGATTTCTTGTCTCATGATATGCGGTGATGAATTAATTTTTGCATATAATAATTCTCATAATTTAAGCATCAATCATCCTTCATCACACAAGTTGAGTATATCTGAATCTTAGTTGTCTCATATTGACTGCAATTTTGCTGTAAACACATTGCTAACGTCTACATCACCACGTCGAAATCATTTGCCCACAGTGGCCTTGCTCCATAACTTTGTATTGAAACATCGTTATAGCCTGTGAGATAAGTAGGCCAGACAGCATGAGCCTGAGCCTCTTCAATCAGTTCCACGGCTTACGAGAGCATTTAGAACAGTCTTTTATTAGTCTGAAGTTTGAGGTTGAGCATTTGTAATAGCCTCAATCAACTGAACTCGTAAAAACTAAAACTTTAATACTTTAACAAATACAAACTCTTCAAGCTCAAGACTTTCATTTCATGGTTACTCATTTTTAACTTGAAATTATCAAACCAAATCCAAAATGCGCTCCGACCTCCATGTCTTCTCACAATATTCCCCGTGAGCTATAAGATAACTAGTCAGCCTTGGCTCATCCTGGTTGGGAAGCTGTAATGGAAGAACTTGTGGCCTTACATCTAAACCAAACCTAAAAACGCATTCCTCGTACCTTAGATATAAATGTCATTAGTTCCAAGTAGGTACTCCAGATAAAATTCAAACTTAATAGATCCTTAAATAAACTAAAAGCTTGTGCTGTTACAAAGAGCTTATGATTAAATTGATTATACTCAAACCTTGTCTCTAGTTATGAAACTAGGAACCATTCGAATGATTGTCACCATAACACATGTTCAACAATGCTTCATTCGATAACTTGACATAAAAGATGCATTTTTCCATGGTCACATCTTTGAAGATATATATATATATATATATATATATATATATATATATATATATGAAATAATTACTAGTAATAGCTGATCCACCACATCCAACATATATTTAAAAACTTCATGAGACTCTTTATGGACTCAAACAAACACTTTACGCTAGGTTTTAGTTTTATCGTTTTAACATATTTATCCTTATATATAGTTTTATTTGTATTTTAATTAATCTATCTTCTTCTTTTTTTCATTTTGACAACGGCTCACTAGTTTTTCTCCACATATATTTTTCTTATAGATCTAATAGCAAACTTTATTCAACTTCTGATTAGTGAATTTGTAATAAAAGATTTGGGACTCGTTAGTCATTTTCTTAGCAATGACTTTCTAAGACAACTGATGTAACCATATTATTCGATAGTTTCACTCACATTTAACTAGTATTTTGCCTATGTTTTATATATATAATACTTTGATATTCTTTGTTTTATGTTTTGAAGGCACTTTTGGATGAAAGATGCAAAAGACAGTAAATTGAATGTAATTGGCAGATTCAACTATCAGTCAATTTTTGTGCAAAGCATGAGCTCTATAGGTCAAAATGAAGAGTCCAGTGGCATTAAAAAGCTAACATTCATACATTTCTGGAAATCTAAATCAAGAAAAATGAATAAATAAATAAAAAACATGGAAATTGCAGCCTTCAAAGTCAAATCTTGCATTCTGCCACTATTGCCCTTCGGCCACTCCGACTTTATTATCTTAAGGTATAGAAGTCCATTTGATGCAAACTCAATTTTGTTGGATTCTTAACTCCAATTCCTATTAGCTCTCAACATTCCAGCCCAAAATAATGTCATATGATGGAGATATGATTTTCAAAGATGACAACTAAATTCTGCCAGCAACTAGGTTTCGTCAAGAAACATGTTCAAATTGCGTTTTCAAGCATCCAAACAGACATCCAACTCTGTATTTTAGCAATTCAGCTCCTCTAAGTCAAATTGAAACCTTTGCCCGATAATTTGAAGTATGTATTCATTGGCGAAAACAATACACTTCCTGTTATTATAGCAAAGGGTTTGACAAGTGCGCAAAAAGAAAAACTAGTGAAGTTGTTGTGTTCTCACAAGACTACTGTTGGATGAACTTTAATAAATACAACTCTTAAATGTTGTTGCCCCTCCACTTCTCTCTTTTTTCGTGTCATGATCCATTCAATAAAACCAATAATATTTATAAACTATTCAATTAAAATCGACAATCACATATAATATTTGAACTAATGGTAGTTGTGAAACAATTGAACGGTGGTTCTCTTGTTTATTTAATTGAAAGATTCTCATTGAATGGAGCATTTGTAGCAGAAGCCTGGGCTAGAAATTCTATTTTCAAGGCTAAAGGACATATTAAAACATGGCAACAAACTTTTAATGATAATAGGTCCAGTAAATTAAAGATATCGTAGTATATTACAATAGAAAACCTTAATAAACAAACATAATAATAATTGATGAGATGCTAATGAGTGACGTTTTATTCTGTCTAAAGATTTCATGATCACCAACTAGATTGGTAGTTCCTTATTTCACATCACAACATAGGGCTTAGGCACAAGGTTGAGTTTTATATGGGCGATCCTTGTATATTTGAAGCAAAACATCAAGTATGTCCTCATGCTTGGGCTTCGATCGATTTGGATCCAGATGTTCATCAATGATTTGTTGGTAAAAAGCATCAAATTCCTAGAAATTCTTTTCGAGACGAAGGGTTAGTCCAGTGAGTTTATCAACCCATCCCATGTGTCACAACGACAATTTTTCTTCGCGCTTGGAGCCACACCATCCCCTGTTGAGGAGACAATGACATTCGGTGAAAGGGGGGTGCGTTTTATAGTCGGAAAAATTAGAACTATAAATATCAGGAGTCACCACCTAGTATTAAGGTCACTAGGAACCTATTGGACTGCGAGAGTCCAGGTAAGGGGACTTGTTGTGCAAGGGGAAGACGTATCACCCCCAGTGCACATACTTAAGGTAAGCTGCTTTACTGTTTGATTGTTTTTCCTAAGTCATTTTTATTGGTGTTTTTCTAAGGTTCGATGTAGATCTCTCTTCGTGAGAGAGTATCTACCTCATTGGAAGTTGAAAACCTGACCTTTTTATCTTTTGGAAATTTCCACACTGCATAAAAAAAATTGTTTTTCCCAAGCAATTTTTATTGGTCTTTTTCTAAGGCTCAACGTAGATTTCTCTTCGTGAGAGAGTCTCTACCTCATTGGAAGTTGAAAACCTAACCTTTCTACTGAATGGAAATTTCCACACTGCATAAAAAAATGTTTTTCCTAACCCATTTTTATTGGTCTTTTTCTAAGGTTCGACGTAGATCTCTCTTCGTGAGAGAGTCTCTACCTCATTGGAAGTTAAAAACCTAACCTTTCTACTGTTTGGAAATTTCCACACTGCATAGAACTTCTTCTTTTTATTCGCGGGTGTACTTTCCAATGTAATTTTACACCCTCAGATAAAAAAAAAAATAATTTTTTTTTTTGATATTTTGGTCGAATTCCAATGGATAATCATATACTGGTTAAGATATCCAATTTTGTTTCAAAATATGAGAAAAATACAACATATTGTTTTATGAAAAATATGATGGGAAAAACCTTGAAATACGGGCGTATGCACGGAAACAACACATTTATATATATATTTTTTTGAAATTTTTGTATTTTTGTATTTTTATATTTTTTAAATGTTTTTGCTTTTTTTTAAAGGAAAATAAAAAAAATAAAAAATAAAAAAAGTTGTGGGCTGGACTGTCCAGCCCTGATGCGCCAAGAGCCCATCATATATTTCGGTGGGCTAGTCTGTCAGGCCTGATGGGCCTAGAGGCCTATTTTGTGGTGGGCTGGCATCCAGGACGGTGGGCTACAGGCCCACCCAAACTTGGTGGCTGGGCCGGGAGTAGGGCCCGACCCAACCAACCCAACATATGAAGAAGATAAACACTAGGTGGCATTTGGTCGAGTTTGACGTCCGGCATACCTATTACTGTTGTAGTGTAGAGGAGGCCGAGGTGGTTCTTCCTGTGGTAGTGACATCAAAAACAGAGGCCTGTGGTGGCTGGTGGAGGCTTCAGAGTTGGCTGGTGGAGTCGTCGAGGTTGGCTGGGTCACGCCGCTGCAACTTCTGCTGCTACTACTGCTTTGCCAGAGGCCATGGCTGAGTTGTTTGTGTGGAGGAGGAGATGATGGTGGTGAGGATGGTGGTGACAGGCGACGTTGATTACTGTCGGAGGAGGAGAGAAAGGTTGTTTTACATTGCTGTTTTTTAGAGAGAGAAATGCCGACAGGAGGAGAGAGAGGGTGAGTTACAACGGAGAAGAGGGAGAAGCTGCAACGGGGAAGAGAGATGAGTTGCTGGAGTAGCCTCACCGGCGATCAGGAAGGGTGAAGGAGGAGGTTTGGGGTGGTTGCACTATAATTTTACTATTCTATTATCTTCCCCGGTTTGTTCAGCCTTTCCGCCCCCTGTTCGCCTGTCCCTTTCTTCTGTAATTCTCCCCCTATTTATAGGCTCATCTTGCAACTTGCAGGTAAGGGGTTGATGTCCAGAGCATGGTGTTTTTTAGTGGTAGGTAGCAGGGTATGGTTGCCGGCATGTCACAGGTATGGCTGCCGACTACGCCTCTGTCTAGTTCATCATCATTTTTTTTTTAAGTATAAAATAAACTCAAAAAAATGGGTCGTTAAAAAAATAATTTTTCGACGGGAAGAACGATGCTTTTATCTTCAATTTTGGCTTCCGATTTCGCCCAAAACCTTTTGTCACCGAAAATTCCAATCTTCTCAATTTAACCCAAATTCGGCTTCCAAACTTGATTTCTCACCAATTAAACCCTTAATAAAATTAATTTGACTCACTTAAATTATAATTAAGTCCTTGCGCTTAATTAAATCCTTCAATTGGGCTCCAAATTAATCCCTAAACATAATTACACTTTAAATTGGCCGACGATTAAATCAAATTGGCCCATAAAAATATAATTATGTTTTCATCTTAAGTTTGAAACAGATTTATTGAATAATAAATTAGTTAAGCATTGAATCTGTATTTTCCTTCATTTCAGGGCAAAAGAGCTGTGATCGAGCCCTCGAAAGCGTCCAAAATTTTCACCTTGTTTTTCTGCTGACACCAACCCCGTTTATTTTATTTTTGTTATTTTTTTTATTTTGGGTAGGTTTTTGGGAATAACCCAAAATTGGGTTATGACACCATGTATGGAAAATAGTCTGAAAAGAAAAAAATAGAAAACATAGCCTCGGTTTCATTAAGCAAATCTTGGAACTTACTTTTTTCACTTCCTCCATCCTCGTAACTTTTCCCGAAGGCAATTCTACATATTATTGTGCTTGTAAGAGACATCATAGCTTCTGTCAAGTTGAAGGGCTCAGAATCCAGAGCTGAAATGGAAATATTCCCAATCATATGTGAAACCTCTTCTTCTCTAATTGGACTGAAACTTTGCACACGAATGGAGCTAAATAGATGAATTACACATATCTTTCTCATCTCCCTCCAATAAGCACCATATCTTGAAAAAGCCAAGTCTAAGCCATTGTAGGACAATTTTTGCTGGCCAGTCAAGACAGGCTTGCTACAAAATTCATGATCATGAGTTTTCAATATCTCTTTAGCCATTTTGGCTGAACAAGCTACTAGGGCTCTTCTGAAACCTAGCCTCAAGGTAAAAAGGGGGCCATATTTTTGAGAGAGTTGCCATAAATGCTTTTGAAGGTTGCAACTATCTAGCTAGTGCAAGTTACCTACCATGGGAATGTTGAAGAATTTGGTTCCACTTTAGCTACAATATTAGGGATAGGTTTTTTATTAATGTTAGTCATTTAATGTCAGCCTTTAGTGTTTTTGTTTGATTGTTCTTTTCTGCTTTCAGTTTAAATCTTATCTATGATAAGTACACTAAAGGAGTTTATGTTTGATTAGGGTTCTTATTCTTGTAAATGCTTTGATTTCATCTAAAAATAAAACTAAGGGATGGCAGTAACTTCACTTTGATTCTGCTCCTGATTTATGCATTCAATTGTTCATCGTGTTCTTTAATTCTTTAGTTCTTAAAAAGGATTGTTGCAAATAATCCAAACAGTAATAGTTGAGGTAATTTTTTAAAGTGTTTTTTGTTTAGATATGCATCAAAATGAATTTTTTTATTTTTTTAAAATTATCTTTAACATCATCAAATCAAAATGATTTAAAAACACCAAAACTTTTTAATTTGATATAAAAAATAAAAGTAAAAATAATTCATTTTTTTTTCAAAAATGTTTTTGATAACGCAATGTCAAACACCAAAGTGAGCTTCTAGAAATTGAACCACAATATCTTTAATCAGTCTGAAGTTTGAGGTTTAGCATTTGGAATATCCTCAATCAACTGAACTCGTAAAAACTAAAACTTAAATACTTTTACAAATACAAACTCTTCAAGCTCGAGACTTTCATTTCATGGTTACTCATTTTTAACTTGGAATTATCAAACCAAATCGAAAATGGGCCCCGATCTCTATGTCTTCTCACAATATTCCCCGTGAGCTATAAAATACCTAATCAGACTTGGCTCATCCTGGTTGGAAAGCACAACTTTCCTAGTGACAGGGTTATACATTCTATAGGCTTTTGACCCACTGCATATACCAAAGTGTACACATTTAGTGCTTTTGTCATCCAATTTTTTTCTTTTTTGATCATGGTTGTGTACATATCCAATACACCCAAATACCTTAAAATGTTTCACTAATGGCTTGAGATTACTCCAAGCTTCTTCTAGAGTCCTATCTTTTACTGCAATGGTAGGACTTCGATTCATCAAGTGCACTACCCAGTTAACAACTTCTGCCCAAAATTCTTTTGGAACCTCTTTCTCAATCATCATACTTCTAGCTAGGTTCATAATGGTCCTATTTTTCCTCTCTGCAATTCCATTTTGTTGTAGTGAGTTGCCTACTGATTCCATGAGTTTTGCAAAACTCATAGAAACTTTCATAATTGAATTCCCCACCTTTATCTGTTCTTAAATAGCAAATCTCTCTCTCAATCTCTTTCTCCACTAGTTTTTTGAAATTCTTGAAGGTGGTTAAGGCTTCTGACTTTTCAGTCGAGAAGAACACCCAAGTGTTTCTTGTGAGGTCATCAATGAAAGTAATCAAATATTTCTTTACGCTAATTGACTCTGGAGTTACTGGACCACATATGTCAACATGTATTAATTGTAATCTCTCTACGACTCTCAATTGACTTTGCTTGGGAAAACAGTCCCTGTGCTATTTTCCCATTATACATCCCTCACAAACTTATGTTGGACTCTTCACAAGAGGCAAACCCTTCACCATCTTCTTATAGTATAGGGTTCTCAGCCCCTTGTAGCTCAAATGGCCTAGTCTACAATGCCATAGGTGTGATTTATCTTCATTGACAGTATTAAAACATGCATGTTCAGTGGTTTTGACAGAGGCTTGCAAAACAAACATTCTATTTATGGACATATTACTCTTCATAATGAGACCTTTCGATGGATGAAACAATTTGCATATGTTTTTTTTTATCAATATGTCTAATCCCCTCTCCTGCAATTGCCCAGTACTCAACAAATTGTTCTTCAACTCAGGTATGTAATATACCTGAGTAATCACTTGTATTTCCCCTTCTACTTCCATCCTAACAATCCCTTTACCCATCACCATCATCCTAGAGTTATTACCTAATTTCACAGTGTCTAAACTCAGCATCCAGTTTTGTGAACCGCATTTTATTTCTTGTCATATGGTTGCTACAACCAGAGTCTAAGAATCATACCTCTTTTCGTGTAGCATTCTGCAGTTCAACATGTGCCATGAGGAGCATTTCTTCCTCCTCCAGTTTTGCATAATTGGCCCCTTTTGTCCATTCTAGGCATTCGTACTGAAAATGCCCCAATTTGTGACATTTGTAGCATTCAATTAGTTCTTTATTGAATTGTTGTATGTCCCTTCCTCTTCCTCTGCCTCAAAATCCTCTGAATGAGCTTCTGCCCCTTCCCCTTGTTGCTCTCTCATCATACACAATTTTTAGGGCTTGATCTTCTTCTTTGTGCTCCTGCATCCTCTGTTCATGTACCAGCAGGCTGCCCTGAAGGTCATCGATGCTCATGGTGTCCAGATCATTAGACTCCTCTATTGAACACATAATGTAGTTGAATTTAGGAGTCATAGACCTTAGAATTTTACTAACCACCATGCTTTGCTGTACCTTTTCATCATGAATTTTCATCTTGTTGGCCACTGTCAGGGTTCTTGACAGGTATTTGTCAACCCTCTCACCTTCCTTCATGCTTAATGTTTCAAATTCTCTTCTCAAGGCTTGCAATTGTACCCTTCTCACCTTTGTTGAACCCTGGTATTTTTGTTTCATCGAATCCCAGATGGCTTTTGATGTTCCCTTGTCAAGAATGGTCTTTATGATCTCTCTGTCAATGGCTTGGAACATAAAGTTCTTGACTATCAAATCCTTGAGCATGGCTTCTTCCATGGTTTTCTTTTGCCCTTCACTTGCACTAGGACCTCGTATCACCGTTGGTACTCCTTCATCAACCAAGCTCCACATCTCTTTACTTCTTAGAAAAATTTTCATCATCATGTACTAGTGATCGTAGTATCCAGTGAATTTGAGAATGGCAGCTAGTACAAACTGCTCCGAGGTAGACATCTTCTTCTATACTCACTCGCTCTGTGTTTCACTCACCCTATGTCCCTCTCACTCTCTTTGACTCTCTTTGTTTAACCCTTTCTCTTCCCACTCAGGTCCCTTTCGACAGATCTGAGCTCTAATACCAATTGTTGAATTCAATTGATGTTGAATTCTTCAATTGATAAAGTTTCTCACTCAATTGATAGAGTTTCCTCTTCTCACAATTACAGAAAACTTGCCAATCTTTATTCATTGAATGCACAACCCTTTTATAGTTTCTTGAACACACTAATCTTCTACTAACTAATCTCTAACAAACTACTAACTAAAATCAACAACTACTACTAACTGAATGATACTAACAAACACATTAGCAACCTGTCAATGATCAGTTAACAGAAACCCTAACAAACCCAACAGAAGTACCCTCATTTGAAGAGGGTGAAATTGAATGCTGATGGCTGCAATAAATGTAATGTTGGGGCTGCTGAATGTTGGAGTATAGAAGATGTATTCTAGAATATTATATTTGTAGTCTAGAGTATTAAAGATGATATGAGATATGTGTATAAATAGAAAGATACACACAATAAATGAATGCAAAAACAAAATATCAATACAACAAATATTCAAATTTCACTCTCCCTCTCTTTTCTCTCTTCTCCCTCTTCCGGTCTCTAAACTCATTCTTTCCCTTTCAATTATCTGTAAACTTTCTTAATCCTAACATGGTATCAGAGCTACTATGCTAGCGCATGAATTGATCCAAGCTTCCACAATCTGCTCCTTCAATGGATCATTCAAAAAAAAAATCTACTGCTGAAGAAAACACATCGTTCAAGTTTTTCTTTATGATCTTTTGCAGCTTCTTTAGTTGAGACTTTTTTTTTAATTTTCAAGCTAAAGATGAAGATGATCATCTGTGTCGCTGCTGCTCCTTCTCATCTAGTTGCTTTCTTGTTCATCCGAGAGACTAGTATGAGCTCTTTTCAGTTTTAGCAAACACGCTCCAATTGCAATATGCACGGCCAGGACTTCTCTTCTTCAACATCTGTTCCTCCTCCAAATTTAAAAAAAAAAAGAAAAGTAAAAAGAAAATGAAGCTGAAAGAGAGCATCAACAAAGTGAGAATCATTGTGAATCGTGAAGCAGCGAAGCATGGCTCTGTCTCCAGCCACCACGTTTCTCCCTCCACCATAGCCCCGTCGCTTCTACCGAATAGTGAGCTTGTTCTGTTCCAGATCCAAATCGACAACACGCCTCTTCATCTTCTTCACCAGCTGAGACAACAACTGAAAACGAAGAAAGCACTAGCAGTTTTGCTCATTTCTGGTTTGCCTCCTTAATCATCTGCTGCAACTGAAGATTCTCATAATCTTTATTCTGAATTTCAGATTGGAATTTCTTCACCATAACCTCATATGTTTTGAGTAGGCTCTGCTGTTCTTGGATCTCTAAAAAAAAATGTTTGAAGGAATGAATTGTCCTCTTCAAATCAATATGTGAAGGCTTCTAAACCTCTAATCCAGTGCCTGCATATGATTCACAGATCATCGAGTTGAAGCTGTTAGTAGATCAACTTGAGAAGGAGAGGGACTTTTACTTTGCAAAGCTATGAGATGTTGAGCTTTTATGTTAGAGCCCTAGGATTGAAAACCTACCAGTGGTTGTAGCGTTGAAGAGCATCCATTATTCTACTGACGATGATGCCTCAGTATTGGCAGAAGCTCAAGCCATGGTGTCACTTCACCAGCAGGAAGTAGTGTACTTGAGTCTCATTGCTGAGCTGAACTGGAGCTCGGGTCACTAGAGGACTGACATTGTAGCTCCGCAAGCGAAGGAGGTTGAGGCTGAGGCATCGACAGAGTCAGGTTCGTGTGTGTCAAGCCCTTCCAGCTCTACTTCATTTTGTATGTTGTTAAGGCAAGATGAATTGCAAAGATTTGGCAGAGAAGAGAGAAGCAATTGAGGCGACTGAGAGGAATAAGCTGTGAAACCCTAAGTTTTGTGTTTTGTATGTTGTCGTTTGTATTGTGGTGCCGTTTTATGTGTTCCTTACTACCATTTTGACAAAGATAAAAAAATAAAAAAAAATCATTAAGAATTAGAAAATGAATTCTTACACAGATTAAGAAATTCATCAACAAATGAAAAACTTAAGTAGATAAATGAAATTCAAACAAATTCTATCCCCTCTCTTCCCTCCCATTTCTTTCCTCTCATCCCTCTCTTCTCAAATTCTATGAATTCTTACACAGATTAAGAAATTCATCAACAAATGAAAAACTTAAGAAAAAAAAATTAAATAGACAAATGAAATTCAAACAAAATCTATCTTCTTTTCCATTTGAGCATTCTTCTTCTTCTCAATTTCTCAATCAAAATCAAACTGGTTCAATACTCATGTATTTCATATCCATTGCTGCAATCTCCTACTTGGTTCATCAAAGCACGAGATTGAGGGGTAATAGAAGATGTATTCTAGAATATTATATTTGTAGTCTAGAGTATGAAAGATAGTATGAGATATGTGTATAAATAGAAAGATGCACACACAACAAATGAATGCAAAAACAGAATATCAATACAACAAATATTCAAATTTCAATCTCCATCTCTTTTCTCTCTTCTCCCTCTTCCGGTCTCTAAACTCATTCTTTCCCTTTCAATTATCTACAAACTTTCTCAATCCTAACACTGAAGTGTGGGGACGGTTTAGAGATAGCCTGGGATCTAGGATCAAGGGCTTCGCAATTAACACAGCTGTTTGTTCTTCACTTAGAGCACAGTTGTGGGTAGTAATCACTAAGACTAGAAGTTGCCTGGTCACTTGACATACGTCGGATAATTTGAGAGTCACATTCTACACTACCTATAAACTTAATCTCAAAATAACCAAATCCAAACTAATTTTAGTAAAACAAAGTGAAAGCCCCTAGAAAACCATAACCAGAAAAATAAAATCCATAAACAAAACAACATCTACTAACATCAAAAAAACCCCAAATCAGCAACCAAAATCTAATTCATTAACATTCAGAATCAAAAACCATCTGCCAAAACACTTAACAATTACAAATGCAAACAAATCCAGCAAAATTAGAAACATAAACAGTGCAGAGCTACTTGCAAATGAAGTGCTACCTCATATAAATAAAATAACAGTTAAAACTAAGCAATGAAGAACCTGGATATGGAGACTGTGAGTCAGGGGAGTATTTATTGTTCCAGCAACGCTTGTTGGGGAGAGGCCAGGGAAGATTATGTCACGTGCAGGCTAGTCCATTCATTGTCAAGTCCAGCAGGCTTCTGTCAAGTAAAGTAAAGTGTAGTCAAGTCAAGTAGAACGGGTCCAATAATCCTGTTAGGCTAGTTCAGTTTCATTCAGTTCAATTAAGTCCAATAGTATCATTCCAGTCAATTTATTTCGGTTTGGGTTATTTCATGTGTAGTCAACCGGGTCATCGAAGTCGGAATGACGCGAAACTCACCCAGTTAATGTGTTTCACCGTTTGCGGAAGAAGTCAGCGCTATGCCCTGATGTCGACCAGTTTTTGGCCAAATTCCATCGTTTCGGCCCCGAAATCGTCATTTTTGCTATTTTAGGAAAGTTTCGTTTTTGCAATAACTTTTGATTTAAGAGTCCGAATTGACTTTCGTCAATTGGTACTCTCTCAGAATTCATAGGCCTTTCACATTCTGCATTTATCTCAAATTTGCCATTTATGGCAAATTTAATGTTTTATGTCCTTTCCTTTTCTGTATTGAATTAGGCTAGGGTTTTTACTTTAAGTATCAATGTAAAACCTGCAGCCGACTCAACTATCATTTTATTGAATAAACACTGAGTTTTATTGAGATTTATTCTCGTTATTGTTGATTTACGGAATATTGACGTTGGTCGTATTCCCTTGTGATTTTCTGCTGCGTCAGTTAAGAGTGGGGTAATTAAATAAACCTTTAGAATAGGTCAAATAAGCTGAATTAGTGGAAATAAGTTATTTGGGAAACATGTAATCTGGAAAGTTATTGAATTTCAGTGTATTTAGTCTATAAAAATGCAGAGAAATGTACTGAACAATTATTTTGAAATTAAGATTGGAGGTTTTGATTCCTCGAAAATCCAACTTTTCTCAATTTTCTTGTGTGAACGTAACAGATTAAGGATACTTTGTTGTGGTGGTGATGGGTCTAGTGGGTAATTGAAGATCGGCGACAAACAGTATAGAGATCAATGAAGAAAAATTTAATTTGCTATTCAATTTTGGTTTTTGAGGTCTCTGCAGGTATATGAGCGAGGAGAATGATCGATGGATTGAAATGCGAAAATCAACCGTCTGTCTTTTAATGTTGCGACTGAGGTTAAAAATAATATTTTAATCAGCAATGAATAAATTGTTGCAAATGTTTTTAGTCAATAATATATAATTCGTTAATCTGCAACTGATTTTCGATTGTAAATTTCAACTGCAATGAACTATACATTGCAGATTCGATAAATACTTTTTTTCTGAAATAATTTATTATTGTATAATAATGAATTTTTCATTGCTAAATATATTCTGATTACAACATTAACAATGGAATTTTTCCATTGATACAATTGCTAATTACCCTTTTTTTTAGTAGTGACTGCTCTTAAATGTTGCTGCCCCTCCACTTCTCTCTTCTACCGTCTTATGATCCATTCAATAAAACAAATAATATTTATAAACTGATTGATTAAAATCGACAATCACATATAATTTTTGAACGACTAATATTTGAACTGATGGTGGTTGTAAAACATTTGAACGGTGGTTCTCTTGTTTATTTTATTGAAAGATAAAACCTTAACAAACAAACAGAAACAGCAATTGATAACATGCTAATAATGAGTGACGTTTTATTCTGTCTCAAGATTTCAAGATCACCAACTAGATTGGTAGTTCCTTTATTCACTATTTCCCATCACAGCATAGGGCTTAGGCACAAGGCAGAGAAGATCCCTTCTGTGCGTAGCAATTCCGGGTAGCACATGATCAATGTCTATATCTTCACTCCTCATCCCGGCAGGCATTTCCCTATCAAATTTGTGAACAAGATTAGCAAGTGAAAGCTCCACAGTGGCAATTCCCATGTCTAAACCAGGACACATTCTTCGCCCTGAACCGAACGGTATTAGCTCGAAATGATGTCCTTTTAAATCAATAGAACTACCCATGAATCTATCAGGAATGAACTCATTTGGGTTCTCCCAAGCTTCTGAGTCCCTTCCAACTGCCCATGCGTTCACATAAACTAAGGTCTTGGCAGGTATTTCATACCCATCTATGTTGCACTTCTCAGTCGTTTCTCTTGGGATTAGTAGTGGTACTGATGGCTGCAATCTCATTGTCTCTTTAACCACAGCTTTAAGGTAACACAATTGGTCAACATCATACTCATTCACAAAACCTTTATTTCCTATTACGGTCCGCACTTCTTCTTGGACTTTTTTTAATGCTTCAGGATTCTTCATTACAAAGCACATCGCCCAAATTACAATAGCAGCACTTGTATCTGTTCCAGCCACAAATATGTCCTGCAACGAAGACAAGAACAGAGTACATTATATTTTAAACCATTAGTCCCCACTCAGTGAAAAGCAATCTAATCATGCTTGCAACTTTGAATATCAAATTGAAGGGAAACCCTTGGACTTGAGAGAAATGAGGATACGTACCATTAAAATTGCTTTGATTGTAAGTTTTTCAATTAAGCTTCTATTTCTTGTAGAAATCTTCAATTGATTGTTTTGGTTTAATTTGCAGATGTTCTACTTTTGTTTGAAAGAAAGAAAGGATTTTGGCCGAGAGCTTTGGGAAGAGATGGTTCTACTGAGCAGTTGAGTATTTTTCAATGTATATTGCAATTAATTTGGTTGATGAATTTCCTTCTTATATACTGCAGAAAACCCATGCATTACACATGTTTGTATCCATCTGTAACAAACTTGTAACTAACTAGAGAAGTCAAGTTGATCTTCTCTTCTTACAATTGAGTTAGTTTAACTAAAAAAAGCATTACAATACAATCTCTGTTAATGAACTCTGCCCTGCTTTCTTCCACTTTTGTTGATGAGTTTGATATCCACGTAAGCAGTTTAATCATCAACACTCCCTCCTAAGCTGCTTAGTGGTTTGACACCAAACATAGACCTTAATTGATTAAATCTATCCTTAGGTAAACTCTTAGTGAATATATCTGTCACTGGATCTTCACTTCGACAGAACTTCATGTCAATTACACCTCCTTGAACTGCCTCCCTTACAAAATGGATTTTTCTATTAATATGCCTTGTTTTCTGATGAAATACTGGATCTTTGTCATTGCAATTGCTGACATGTTATCACAGTATAGTAGTGTTGCCTTTGTTTGCACTTCACCTAGATCATCAAGCACATCCCTTAGCCATATTGCTTGTGTAGTTGCCTTAGAAGATGAGATATACTCAGCTTCTGCCGTTTACAATGCTACCATGTTTTGCTTAACTGAAGCCCATGAAAATACTCCACTTACAAAACCAAATGCATAACCAGAGGTGCTCCTACTATCATCTTCACTTCCTCCCCAATCTGCATCACAAAACCCCACAAGAGTTGCTGACTTATGTTCGGAATACTCTATCCCATAGTCAAGAGTTCCTTGAACATATCTAAGGACTCTTTTTGCAACTCCCATGTGTTTCTTTGTGGGCTTAGTCATGTATCGAGACAACAAACTTCCCACCATTTTTCTATACACGTTCTCATCTGCATACTCACTTCCATCCTCCTTCCTCAGTTTCTCACCAGTAGCTAGTGGTATTAAAACTGGTTTGCAATAAGCAAGCCTGAACTTCTCCAGTAAAGATCTTGCATATTTGCTTTGGTGAATGAAAATGCATTGATCAGTCTACAACACTCCCATTCCCAGAAAATGATGGAGAAGAACAAGATCAGTCATCCCATACCTTTACATCATTTCCCTTTTGAATTCATTCATCATTTTTTCATTGTTGCCTGTGTACATGATATCATCTTCATAAATTGATACAATGATCTGGTTTCCTTCACTATCAGACCTTGTATACAATGTAGCTTCACTTACACTCCTTTTGAACTTGCACATAGTGAGATATGCATCAATCTCACTATACCAAGCCCTAGGGGCTTGTTTAAGACCATATAGAGCCTTTTTTAGCTTGTATACTTTGAGACCTGCCTTCTGAACCACAAACCCTAGGGTTATTCAACAAATACCTCTTCATCAAGCATTCCATTTAGGAATGCTGATTTAACATCTAGCTGGAATAGTTTCCAGCTCTTATGACTTGCAAGTGCTACTAGAGTCCAAATTGTGTCCAACCTAGCCACTGGTGCAAAGGTGTCATTGTAGTCAATTCCTAGTTTCTGAGGATACCCCTTTGCTACATGTCTAGCCTTGTACTTTTTGATTGTTCCATCTAGGTTCATCTTGGTCTTAAACACCCATTTGACCCCAATGTCAGGCTTCTTAGTAGGCCTATCCACCAGCTCCCATGTATCATTCTTCTCAATCATCTCCAATTCTTCCTTCATGGCTTTCTGCCACACTGCTTCTCCAACTGCTTCTAAATAGGATTCAGGTTCTGCCATGCTCAAGTTATATCTAGCATATATATCCTCCAATGTTTTTAGCTTTACTAGAGTGGATGCATTAGACCTTGACCTTGAGCTGCTGTCTTCATCAACCTCTCTGTGTTTTGCAATTTCCTGAGAGCATTCACCATTAGTTGACTGAATGCTTTTAGTTTGTGCTTCTTCTTCATTGCCTTGAAGCACTAGATGGAAAGGGATAAAGTTCTTATCCTCTTCATGCCCCTTCTTCCATGAAAACTTACTATTTTCATCAAAAACCACACTTCGAGATAACACAATTTTCCTAGATTACAGAATGTATATTCTGTAATCTTTTTCACAGCTGCCATAGCCCATGAATATCCCTTTCTCAACTTTACCATCAAACTTCTGTCTTAGGCATGCTGGAACATGAGAGCATCTCCAACCGAGCAGGCAAATGGAGAGCCAAAGCCAAATTTGTGTACCTTTTGGCTTTTTATGCAATTGTATCGTCTCCAACGGAAAAAATATTATGACAGGCAAAATGGCTATTCCGTTGTTGACTAGCTAAATATGGCTAAGCAAATGGCAAAAGGCAAAAGTAAATGTTACCGTTGCAATATTCATCTTCTGTGTAATTAAAACATCAAAGCATACATCTTCTTGAATTGAAACTGAAGCCTTCGAAGAACACAATTTCTGTCAACGCCAAATCCTGAAACTTTTGAAGATTTCTCCATCTGGGTCTTCATAAAATGCTCTGCTTCTTCAAATTTGTCGAGGTTGAGGAGAGCCCAGGTGAAAATTGAATGAGTTTAAGAGAAAAAATGAGAAATCAATTCGTATTTGTGGGATTTTGAGAGAAAGTGGAGAATTTGGTTGATGACGACGATGAAGAAGAAGAAGAATTATTCTGGACAATACATCTAAATCCAAAATGGAAAGAATAAAAAAAAAGGAGGAATGAATAATTGAAGTTGTTAGTCGAGAGAGAGAGAGAGACATGAAGTTAGGGTTTGGGGTGGTGGGAGGTGAAAATGTGAAGGAACATTTGGCTTTTTTGATTGTTAGTGTGATTTTATACGAGAATATAATTTCTTGCTTAAGGATATTTTTTACTTTAAATATTTTAATTTAAATTGTTGTGGAATTTTTTATTTTATTTTTTTAATTTAAATATAATTAAAAAATTAGTATTAGAGGGTTTTTTCAAAGCAATTATTTAATTATATAACTTACTCCTATTAATTGTATAATTAATTGCATAATTAAACTATATACAAAATAACTGCACTATATTTAAAATAATATAAAAAAATGGCTCTCCAAAATGGCTTTTACCATTGGAGTGCACATCAACAAAAAAAGCCATATATACACTATTCAAAAAGCCATTTTAGAGATTTGGCTCTCCAAAATGGCTTTTTTCATTGGAGTTGCTCTGAGTATAACATACACATCCAAACACTTTGAGATGTTTGATGCCTGGCCTTCTCCCTATAAATGCTTCAAAAGGTGTCAAGTTTGACACTGATGTTGTATAACATCTATTCTGCAAATACACAACTGTGTTGATAGCTTCGGCCAAAACACAACAGGTATGTCCTTCTCCTTCATCATTGATCTAGCCATCTCACATATGGTTCTATTCTTCCTTTCAGCCACTCCATTTTGCTGAGGGGAATATGCAATGGTTAGTTGTCTTTCTAGCCCTTGATTCTGGAATTCGATTGTGGTATACTCACCTCCTCTGTCACTTCTCAACCTCTTTATTTTGAAGCCACTTTGCAATTCAACAAATGCTTGAAACTTTTTGAACACATTTAAGGCTCCTGATTTATACTTCAAAAAATATACCCAACACATTCTTGAAAAATCATCAATAAATGTGATAAAGTATTTGTTACCTCCACTTGATTCATGTTGCATTGGTCCACACAAATCTGTGTGAATCAATTCCAGTGGACTAGTTGCTCTCTAACTTCCTTCTTTAGCAAATTTCTCCCTTTTATGTTTCCATAGAACACATCCCTCACACAAAGCATCTATATTTGTTAAAGTATGCATTCCAGTAACCAAATTCTTCTGCTGCATTTTCTGCATACTGTCAAAGTTCAAGTGACCAAGTCTTTTATGTCAGACCCATGATTCTTCAGCTACTGATGCCTTTCTTGTTGCAGGTAATATGGATTCAAAGGAAAGAGGGAAACATCTATTCCCTTTCATGACCACCCTTGCTAGCACATTTGTAAGTCCCTCATCATAAAAAAATATTGCCTTGTTACCCCCAAATAGGATGTAATATCCGTTTTCCATCATCTACCCTACACTCAGTAGATTCTCCTCTAATCCTGGGACCAGCAACACTTCTTCTATATATCTCCTTCCTTGACTTGTATCAACCACAAGAGTTCCCTTTCCAGTAGCTTGCACTAGCTCACCCGAGGCCATCTTCACCTTGCAGGTAGTTTTTCTATCAATGTCTATTAGATTTTCCTCTTGTGAAGTCATGTGATTACTACATGTATTATCCACAAACCATACATCTTCATCTTTTACACTTGCTGCATGACAAGCATAAAACATTGTTCCTGTCGAGACATCTTCATCTTATGCATAGTTTGCTAGTTGTTTGTAGTTAATACAATCCTTTGTACTATGCCCAAACTGATTGCATTTACTGCATTTTGTCTTTCCTTTATACCTACAGACACCAAAGTGATATTTTTGCTATACACCACACTTTGGTTTCATAACACTCTGATTACTGCTCCCTTGTCTATTCTGTGAGTTGAAGGAATTATTAGAACTTGCTCCAGTTCGATGATTCCAGCTTGAACCATAGTTGTTATGAAAGTTTCCACTTGATGACCAATTTGCAGGTCTTCTTTCTTGTCCCTGCCAGCCTTGCCTAGATTTTGAATGTTAGTCCTTGTTTCCACCATAACATTGATTACTTCCCAATTTTAAGCTACTGAATGCTCTCTCAATACCTCTTTGTTTCTCCCTCTCATCATATGAACCTTCTCTTCTGTCAAACACCTTGATAGATGCTACTACCTCCTCAATTCTAAGCAATTCAAGATCTCTTGTCTCTTCAATAATTGAGACAATAGATTTGTTTCTTCTACTTAGACTCATTAACAGTTTTTGCACTATCCTTGTTTATGCCACATCCTCACCAAGTGATTTGAGATTATTAATCATGTCAAAAAACTTAGCAAGATAGTTATCAAGATCTTCTTCATTTGACATTTTCATATATTCAAATTCACGAATTGTTTGAAGTTTAACTGCTCTAACCTTTTGATCTCCCCTAAATTCTCTCTTGAGGATGTCCCAAGCTCCTTTTGCTATCTTCTCATTCCTTATTCTTGGAAACAATTCATATATAATTGCTCCTTGAATGAGGCTTAGTGCTTTTGCATTCTGAATCTTCATTTCTCGTGAAATATCAGGTGCAGCAGTAGGTGTGGCTTTTGAAGCTTCAGCTTCATTTCCTTTTTCAGTAGGCTCTTTTTCAATATTTGATTGAGATATCATGCCAATCTCAATCTCCTCCCACAGATCATATGCTATTAACACAATCTTCATCTTTACTAACCAAAAATCATAATTACTTCCATTGAACTGTGGAGTTCTTAGGTTTCCTCCTGAACTTGATGATCCTGCCATTATAATCTTGTATTTCTTTGAATTCACAACTTACGCCCCCTAATGTAGAACAGGTTGCAGAAGCATTCATGCTCAAGAGGGATCACCCGAAATTTAAAGGCAACTGAATTTCGGCAGCCGAGTCATCGAAGTCGGAATGACGCGAAACTCATCCAGTCAATGTGTTTCGCCGTTTGTGGAAGAAGTCAGCACTACGCCCTGATGTCCACCGGTTTTTGGCCAAATTCCATCGTTTCGGCCCCGAATTCGTCATTTTTGCTATTTTAGGAAAGTTTCGTTTTAGCCATAACTTTTGATTTAAGAGTCCGAATTGACTTTCATCACTTGGTACCATCTCAGAATTTATAGGCCTTTCACATTCTGCATTTATCTCAAATTTGCCATTTATGGCAAATTTAATGTTTTATGTCGTTTCCTTTTCTGTCTTGAATTAGGCTAGGGTTTTTACTTTAAGTATCAATGTAAAACCTGCAGCCGGGTTATCTATCATTTTATTGAATAAACGTTGAGTTTGATTGAGATTTCTTCTCGTTATCTTTGATTTACGGAATATTGACGTTGGTCATATTCCCTTGTGATTTTCTGCTGCGTCACCCCCTTTGATGAATTAGTTTACATCTCTGATACCATGTAAGTTTTTCAATTCAGCTTCTATTTCTTGTAGAAATCTTCTATTGCTTGTAGAAATCTATAATTGCTCCTTGAATGAGGCTTAGTGCTTTTGCATTCTTAATCTTCATTTCTCGTGAAATATCAGGTGCAGCAGTAGGTGTGGCTTTTGAAGCTTCAGCTTCATTTCCTTTTTCAATAGGCTCTTTTTCAATATTTGATTGAGATATCATGCCAATCTCAATCTCCTCCCACAAATCATATGCTATTAACACAATCTTCATCTTTACTAACCAAAAATCATAATTACTTCCATTGAACTGTGGAGTTCTTAGGTTTCCTCCTGAACTTGATGATCCTGCCATTATAATCTTGTATTTCTTTGAATTCACAGCTTACGCCCCCTTTGATGAATTAGTTTACAACTCTGATACCATGTAAGTTTTTCAATTCAGCTTCTATTTCTTGTAGAAATCTTCAATTGATTGTTTTGGTTTAATTTGCAGATGTTCTGCTTTTATTTGAAAGAAAGAAATGATTTTGGTCGAGAGCTGTGGGAAGAGATGGTTCTACTGAGCAGATGGGTATTTTTCAATGTATATTGCAATTAATTCGTTTGATGAATTTCCTGCTTATATACTGTAGAAAACCCATGCATTACACATGTTTGTATCCATCTGTAACAAACTTGTAACTACCTAGAGAAGTCAAGTTGATCTTCTCTTCTTACAATTGAGTTAGTTTAACTAAAAAAAGCATTACAGTACAATCTCTGTTAATGAACTCTGCCCTGCTTTCTTCCACCTCTGTTGATGAGTTTGATATCCACGTAAGCAGCTTAATCATCAACATTAGTGTGATCGAGCGTTAGTTGAGTTTTATATGGGCGATCCTTGTATATTTGAAGCAAAGCATCAAGTATGTCCTCGTGCTCGGGCTTCAATCGGTTTATATCCAGATGTTCGTCAATGATTTGTTGGTAAAAAGAATCAAATTCTTTGAAATTGTTTTCGAGACAACGGTCTAGTCCAGTGAGTCTATCAACCCATCCCATGTGTCATAACCTAATTTTGGGTTATTCCCCAAAACTACCCGAAAATAACAAAAAAATAAAATAAAAGGGGCTGGTGTCAGTAGGAAAATCAAGGTGAAATTTTGGATGTTTTCGAGAGCTCGATCGTACCTCTTTTGTGCCCAAAAATAAAGGAAATCGCAGATTCAAGGCTAAACTGAGGGATGAGAAATCAAGTTCTTGAATTTAATTCGGGCTCAATTAATGAGATTGGAATTTTCGGAGTCCGAATTGAATTTTTCAAGCCCAATTATGCGAAATCAGGGGCCAAATTGAGCGAATTGAGAGTCTAATGGTCAATTGAGGTTTAAATCGAAGAGATAAAAAACCAAGGATCGGAATAAAAAGGGCGCGCAAGGTTAAGGTTGCTCTCGAAATTCTGACAGGGATACAATTGCACAAAATTAAAAGTTCAAAACCAATTGAGGGTGCAATTAGAGCAGTGGTAAATTGAGGGACCAAATTGTATTTTTACCTTCCCATCATTTGCATGCTTGCAGGCGTGCCTGCACTTTTCAGTCACCTGAACAGTGTCAGGCACGCCATTGCAGCTACTAGGCAATGCAGAGGCAGCAACCCCTCGCTGCACGCCATGGGCAGCCAAAGGGGTGTCGTCCTCTGCTATAAATAGCATGCAGATAGAGACGATGAAGGAGGAGAAAAAGAACAGAAAAAGTGAGAATCGAGAAGAGAAAATCTTGAAGAAGGTTGAGAGCAGGGAGGAGGAAAATTCACGGTTGCAGTGAGGGGAGATTGAAAAAAAAACCAGAGGGGCTGCACCAACGTGACAAAATAAGCCAATTTCACGTAGAAAAAAAGAGAAGAAAGAAGAGAGAGGAGAACAGAGAATAGAGAGAGACAGAGGAGAGAAAAAGGGAATTAATGTTAAAAAAAGAAGACAAAATAAGTAGAAAATAAGTAGAGGATTGCAAAGCCAAATTTGCGTAATCTCCTTCCCCACGCTGCAGCTACTCTCACTCTCTTAAGTCGACTCTCTCTCTCACTAAAACCAGGCACTCCGGCGTCACTCTCTCTCTGCCGGCAGCCACTCCAACACCACCGGCAGCCTCCCCTCCACTCCAGCAGCCCAGCCACAATCTCAGGCGAAGGCAGAAGCAACAACCACCATCACAGCAAGCACAACCCGTCACTTTCTGATGCCCATTCCGGCCATCACAGGCCACCATTTCCGACGCCACTACGATAGGAAGAACCACCTCGACCTCCTCTACCCAAAGGTGTTAGCAGGTACGCCATTCGTCACAATCCAAAAACTTATTGTTCATCGTCTTCATTATTTGCATACGGGGGGAGTGAATTAATTCACTCCCCCACCCACTGTCCCTGCACGTGGACAGTCGGCTGGTCGGGCCGGGCTTTGTGCCCGACCGGACCCCCTTAACAAATCTGGGCTGGAAGCCCATCCCAGATATATGGTGGGCTTCCAGTCATCTGGGCTGGAAGCCCAGCCCGTGGGGTGGCTACTGGCAGCCCATCCCAAGAAGGTAGGCTGACAGCCCAGCCCGAGTTTAGGTGGGCTGGCAGCCAGCCCCCCCCAAAAAATAATAATAATAATAAAAAAATACAAAAAAATATAAAATATAACATTTGCAAAAAAAATATCTTTTTTTTTAAAATATATATAAAATATATTGTTTTTGTGCATACCGCCAATATACTAACATATTTTGAAAATTCTTTTTCTTTGAAAAAAATATATATTATCTCGGAGTTTGAAGAAAAATGTGTTTTAGCGTGGATTTTGCAAAGAAAAATCATTTCTTGCATTTTTGGATTTTATTATATGTTTGTAAAATCCAAAGGGTATTGGCCAATATTCCAAAAATATCAAAATTTTATTTTTGGTGATTCATATTATTATTCATTGTTAATATTTGGATAAATAAATCCAAAAGGGGTTAATATCCAAAATATTGACTGGGAGAATTCGTTATTATTCACTATTGATATTTGGATCAATAAATCTTAAAAGGATTAATATCCAAAATATTGGCGGGGATAATTAGTTATTATTCACTGTTGGTATTTGGATAAATAAATCCTAAAAGGGTTAATATCCAAAATATTGACGGGGATAATTCGTTATTATTCACTGTTTATATTTGGATAAATAAATCCTAAAAGGGTTAATATCCAAAATATTGGTGGGGATAATACGTTATTATTCATTGTTTGTATTTGGATAAATAAATCCTAAAAGGGTTAATATCCAAAATATTGGCGGGGATAATTCGTTATTATTCACTGTTGGTATTTGGATAAAGAAACCTTTAAGTGGTAAATATCAAAAATATTTTTACGAGAATAATACGTCATCATCATTTAACCATAATATTTTTGAAAGATTAATAATATAGCAATCATAAGACAAACCAAAACACCAAACAGCCTACCTTAGGTAGAGCGTACTAGGGGTGTTAAAACCTTCCCTTTATGCAACCAGTCCCTTGCCTTAGAATCTCTGAAAGACCAGTTTAGGTTTCCTAGTAACCATAATGCTAGGTGGCGACTCCCTTTTCCACAAAATATAAAGATGAAACCCTGACATGAATTCCCCGCTCACGGGGAGAGTCGTTGCGACGCCGCGCTCTCGCGGAGGGTGCGACACCATGTATGGAAAATAGTCTGAAATGAAAAAAATAGAAAACATAGCCTCGGATTCATTAAGCAAATTTTGGAACTTACTTTTTGACTTCCTCCATCCTCGTAACTTTTCCCGAAGGCAATTCTACATATTATTGTGCTTGTAAGAGACATCATAGCTTCTGTCAAGTTGAAGGGCTCAGAATCCAGAGCTGAAATGGAAATTTTCCCAATCATATGTGAAACCTCTTCTTCTCTAATTGGACTGAAACTTTGCCCACGAATGGAGCTAAACATATGAATTACACATATCTTTCTCATCTCCCTCCAATAAGCACCATATCTTGGGAAAGCCAAGTCTAAGCCATTGTAGGACAATTTTTGCTGGCCAGTCAAGACAGGCCTGCTACAAAATTCAAGATCATGGGTTTTCAATATCTCTTTAGCAATTTTGGCTGAACAAGCTACTAGGGTTCTCTTGAAACCTAGTCTCAAGGAAAAAAGGGGGCCATATTTTTGAGAGAGTTGCCATAGATGCTTTTGAAGGTTGCAGCTATCTAGCTGGTGCAAGTTACCTACCAAGGGAAGACACCTTGGGCCAGGAGGGAGACGAGATGTTTTAGTGGTTGAATTTTTCTTGAGAAGAAACAAGTGAAAGATGGGGAGGGAGAGAATTACGAGGAAGAACAGTGAAACCATAATGATCCTGTTTCTATGGAGATTCAATCGTACACAATGGAACAAGCTTCTCAATAAATAAAAGTCAAGTGGCTCAGTGGTTTTTTTTTTAAAAAAAAATAGTCTGAATGATGCAAAAAATATTCTTGATATTTTGTAATTTACAGTAGTAAGCATAAAGAATGAATACAAATGTTATAACCCTACAAGCTAAAGATTTCTTTTCTATGACATGCGGTGATGAATTAATTTTTCCATATAATAATTCTCATAATTTAATCATCATTCATCCTTCATCACACAAGTTGAGTATATCTGAATCGTAGTTGTCTCATATTGACACCAATTTTGCTGTAAAAACATTCATGCTAACGCCTACATCACCACGTCTAAATCATTTGCCCACAGTTGCCTTCTCCATAACCTTGTATTGATAGCCTGTGAGATAAGTAGGCCATACAGCCTGAACCTGAGCCTCTTCGATCAGTTCCACAGTTTACGAGAGAGCATTTAGGAACAATCTTAATCAACTGAGCTTCTAGAAATTGAACCTCAGTCTCTTTAATTAGTCTGAAGTTTGAGGTTGTGCATTTGTAATAGCCTTGATCAACTGAACTCGTAAATGGGATCCGATCTCTATGTCTCCTCACAATATTCCCCGTGAGCTATAAAATGTTGAAATCCAACATTCAAAAAGACAAACAAAGAAGGAAAGAAACACTCTTTTATTGATGGATTATTCTACTGCATCTGCTACACGCCTTTTTATAGGCAAAATAATTAACAGTTTCTCCTATAAATTATAAACAGAAGGGAAACTAATTATCCTAAACATACTGCAATAATCTCCTTAAGAATAGGATTGTTCTTGATTTATTGAAAACAAACTTGACCAATTCAACACATTAATTCTAACTCTAACACGTGCTGATATTGATAAATTCTAACACTCTCCCTCAACATTAGCTTCTACACTCTTAATCATACCAAGCTGTCGACATAAATTTTCAAATTTGTTGCTACTCAGACCTTTTGTAAATAGGTTTGCAACTTGATCTTTTGACTTAGGGTCTGTTTGGCACAGTTGTTGTTGTTGTGGTTGAGGTTGAAAAAAAACAGTTTCATGAAAAACGCTTTTAGTTGTGGTTCAAAACTGAAATTGAAGTGTTTGGTTAAAACTGTGACTGAGTTTGAGGTTTAATGAAAAGCAGTTTCTAGTGTTTGGTTACCATGTTTTTCATATTGCTGTCAACTTGTAAAATGACTTTAAAGGACACAAACATATATTTTTTTAAAATATTTTAGATTTAATTATCATAATAATAAAATGTAATTAATAATTCAAGTAAATTACACACTCGTTTTTATTCTCCCATCAAACTACTTGCAATTCCATCACGAACTAAATTCATACGATATGTCAAGGCTGTGGAGTAAAATGAGGTAAAACTGGTTACGATATCCAATTTTCGTTTTAAAACATGAGAAAGATGCAACATATTTTTTTATGAAAAATACGATGGGAAAAATCTTGGAATTCGGTCGTATGCATGAAAACAACACCTTTTTATGTTTTTTTTTTTTTTAAGTTTTTATATGTTTTTAATAAAAAAAATAAAAAATAAAAAAAATAAAAAAAATCACTGGGCTGATTGTCTAGCCCTAATGGGCCAGACTGACAGCCCACTGTTCATGGGCTGGGCCTCTAGCCTAGGTGGGCTTCTAGCCCACCTCCCTTATGCGTTTGGTTCGAGCATAAAACCGGCCCATTTTACGCAAGCCTGCATGAACATTGGGACGTGAATTATATCCCACTGCATGCAGGCGACAAGGCGAAGAACATGATGAATAGTTAATTTTTCGAGTGTGACGAGAGGTGTACCTATTAGTATCGTTGGGTAGAGGAGGTCGAGGTGATGATTCCTGTTTTGGTGGCGTCGGAAATGGTGGCCTGTGGTGGCCAGAGGAGGCTTCCAAAGATGACGGGGCTCACGTTGCAGCTGTTGCAACCGTGGTTGTTGCCTCGCCGGAGAGTGTAGTTAGGTTGCTAGTGTGTAGGGGAAGTTCACGGTGGTGATAAGGGTGATGTTGGGTGGCTTCTAACGGTGGAGAGAGAGAGAGCACCTGCAAACCAAGAGAGTGAGAAGGAGCTGGTTGCCGAGGGGAATGAGGGATGATGGTGTGATTTTTGTGTGATTTTTCCCTGTTTTTTTGCTTGTTTTTCTTTGCTAAAATTTCTGTAAATTTCCCCAAAACTTCTCATTTCTTCCCTAGTTTTTTCTCCTCTCTTTTACATGAAAATTTTGCCCCTCTTCCCCTATTACATTAAAAAAAAATTCTCGTCCCCCCTCTCTCTCTGCGTAAAAATCCTCATTTTTTTTATCTTCTCTTCTGTTCAATTCCCCTCTGTCTCTTGGGTAGTCTGCGTTCATTTTGAAAAGCATCGAAAAGATGTTTTTCAAAACACGGTTGAACCTCAGGAATTTAGTGGGACCCACAGAAAAAATATGGGATCCCGTTTGGTATTAGAAGTGTTGGCCTCGCGGTGAGCCTCAACCGCAAGCCGCACTGCGGGGCCAAACACCCACTTAATTTGCTTCAGTTCAACCTCTTCTTGTAGAACCTTTTCTTTGATAAAATGATAATGCGCTTCCACATGTTTTGTTCTTGCATGAAACACTGGATTCTTTGCCAGGTGAACAAATGACTAGTTATCTCAATACAATAATTGCATAATCCACCATTTGATGTAGATCATTCATTAGCCTTATTAGCCACGTACTTTCTTGAGCTATCATTATTGTTGCATGGTATTCAAACTCTGTTGTTGATAGAGACACTATCGCTTGCCTTTTGCTACACCAAGAGATTGATCCTGACCCAAGTCTAAACACATACCCTGTGGTTGATTTATTAGTGTCGTGATCTCCTGCATAGTCAACATCACAATAGCCAACCAATTTACACTCTTCACCTTTCCTGTACAGCAGACCATAGTCAATTGTATTAGGATTGTGTAATTGATGAAGAAGAAACTGAGAGAAAATAGAGGAGAGAGAGAGAAGAGAATTTGAATTTTATTATTTTTGTCACACTAAATGTGTGTTACAATAGTTACACTATATTTATACTCTAACACCCCCCCCCCCCACCCCCCACCCCACAATCTCTTGCTTTGGTAAACCTGAGATTGAAGCAATGAATACAATTTGAGTTTGATTGAGAGATTTGAGAAATTGAGAAGATGAAGAAGAAAAATGCTCAGATGGCAGAGAAGAGAGAGCATGGAGGGAAGAAATTTCATTTGTCTATTTATTGATTTGAATTTCATTTGTCTATGAAAAAAATTGAGAAGAGAGGGAAAGCATTTGTATTCCATATTCTACTTGTTGATGAATTTCTTAATCTGTGTAAAAATTCATTTTTCCACTTCTAGATGATTTTTTTTATTTTTTATACGCTCACAAAACATCAGCAAGAGAACACACAAGATAAGCCTCAGCCGCCTAGGGTTTCTCAACTTGTAATCCTCTCTTAGCAGCAGCAGCCACCACAACAATGATGACTCTTGATGAGGCGCTTGGTGATTCAAATCCACATTATTCAAAAGTACTGAGAGAGAAAATTGCAGTAAGAGAGGTTGTAAACAAAGCTGCGGAGGCTCAAAAAGCTGCACTAGTGGAAACATCTTGATGTCGGATACTAAAAGCAGCCAGATTCCAAAGCAAAGAAGCAGAAGAGTTGCTGCTTAAGGTAGAGAAAACTGTTGCTGAAGCTTTTAAAGCGGCAAAAGCTATGGAAGTAATCATGTTCGATGTACCAAATAACCCCCAAGTGTCTAGAAAACTCTTGAACTCCAGCTGTAGAAGCTGCTTTTTTGACATAATCTATTCCTTCATGTATCCGCCTGTGTTTTGCAAGTAAATGGATGTGTTTCTCCTCAAGATCTGCATACTGTTCAAGCATGCGTGCATGTCCTTCCATGGCCATTTGAATTGCTTCCTTCAGCTCTTCTACACATTTCTTCTTTGTATGCAGTTCCTACTTTAATTTTTCAGCTAACGCCGTGCTAGCATCAAGCTCGGCTCTCAATTCTTCTACAAGAGATATCCACTTGCTCTTAGCATCCATCCAGTGTTTTATCTCTATTTTGAGTTTCTCCTTCAGGCTCTCCTCTGATGATGATTCCTTTTCAGAACCAGAAGTAATGCATGAGGACCCAAACACCACCATTTCTTTTGGTGATTCTTCTATTATCAATTTACTGGCACAGGAACTAAGAAACCTTTTCTCTCGTGCTGGCTCCTCACAAGAATCTAAAGTGTTTCTAGAAGGTTTATCACAACTCGAAATTAGAATTTCATGATTCTCAACTTGTAAAGGTATTGTTTCTTCCATGTCAACATTTGTATCCTCAGTCCCTTGTTCTATGATAGATCTACCTTCACCAATATACTTCTCATTTGCCGAGCCTACTGGTTCCAGGCCTACTTGAATGCAGAGCTTTTCAACAGCTTCCTCTTCAATTTCCATCATCTCCATCTACTTGAGGCAATCGAGGCTGTTGAATTTCAAGTTGAATCTCGAGTTCATTAACTAGAGATGGAACTTATGCTTTGCAGGCAACGAATATTAGGATAGATAAGCTTTTCAGTTCACTTTCACTACTCTCTGCTCTCTGGATCTAGAACAAAGGAACAAATGCAAAAAAAAAATTGAATAATGCATAGAAGGATCAGATTGCAGAAGCAAGGATTGGATCAAAAAATTCATCTGCGCTAGCATAAGCAGCTCTAATACCATGTTAGGATTGTGTAATTGATGAATAAACTGAGAGACAACAGAGGAGAGAGAGAACAGAGAGATTTTGAATTTTATTATTTTTGTCACACTGAATGTGTGTTACAACAGTTACACTATATTTATACTCTAACAAATTGTACCCTTCACATACCTCAGGATCCTTCGAACTGCTTCCAAATGACGCTTCTTTGGGTTTTGCATATATCAACTCATCACATCAACTGCATATGAGATATTGGGTCTAGTTACAGTTTGGTAGAGCAAGCTACCCACCAATTGTCGATACATTGTTGCATCTTTCAAATCCTTGCCTTCGTGAGTGCACATTTTGGTCTTTGGATCCATAGGTGTTGAGATTGACTTACAATCTAACATCCCGAATTTTTTCATTAGATCTTTGGCATATTTTTGTTGACATAAAAGTATTCCTCTACGTGTGCGGCTCATCTCTAACCCAAGAAAATGGTTCAGTTGTTCTAGTTCTTTCATATCAAAATGAACTGACAGAATCTCCTTGGTTTGGCAAATTTCTTCAATGTCATTGCCAATGATGATTATATCATCCACATACACGAGCATGATAGCTAATTTCTTACCATTAATTTTAACAAACAAACTGGAATCTGCATAACTCACTGAATATCCACGTTGAGTTAAAAATTCAGCAATGTTACCATACCATGCCCTAGCTGCTTATTTCAACCCGTAGAATGCCTTCCTCGGTTTACATATATAGTTGGGATGACTTTGATTATGAAAACCTATAGGTTGATTCATATATATCTCCTGATCTAACTCTCCATGCAAGAAGGCATTCTTCACATCCATTTGCCACAAGTTCCATTCTTTGTTAGCTGCAATGACAAGTAAAACTCACACATATATAAGTTTTGCAACTGGACTAAATGTTTCCTCATAGTCTAGTCCATATTGTTGAGAAAATCCTCGTGCTACTAGACGAGCCTTGAGTCTTTCAATTGTTCCATCTCTGTGCCGGTTTATTTTATACACCCATTACCAAGACCAAAGGATGTAGAACCCATTTGTAGGAAATGGGTTCTACATCCTTTTGTCTTGGTACAAGTTCCCAAGCTAGTTTTGTTTTAATGTTGTAATTTCTTCTTCCATAGCTCTATTCCAGTCTGGATTCTGAATAGTTTCTGCAAAATTTCTTGTTCTTTTACATCTTCTACTATGGTAGCATTGACATATTTTGAGTTTGGCTTCTTCATTCTTGTTGTCCATATACACTAGTCTGCCAAGGGCCTTGAGTTTCAGTATCATCAGTTACATCTTCATATATGCATACCTGGATTCGAGTAGATTGCAACTCATCTTTAAAACCTTTTAAATCTGGTAATGTCTCTTGCTCTGTGGACCGCCATGATTCATCAAACACTACATTCCTGGATGTGTAACACTTTCCAGTTATAGGATCACAACATATCCATCCTTTTCGTTGACTATCGTAACATACAAAAATACACCTAACAACCTTTTTGTCCATCTTGCTACATAGATGATTAGGTACAAAAACATAACATACATATCAAAAGACACAAAAATAACTCATTGTGGGTTTCATGTTCCACAGCTTTTCAAATGGTGATAGACAATTTAACTTTTGCAAAGGAAACTTGTTGATTACAAATGCTGCAATCTTCATTGCTTCTGCCCATAATCTTCCTGTAATATTATTTGCATGAAGCATACTTCGATCTGCTAAATGCCTGTTCTTTCTTTTTGAAAAACCATTTTGCTGTGGAGTGTTTTCACGTGTACTGATCGTGAATTCTGCATTCTCTAAGAAAATAAGAGAACTCATCTGAGTATATTCTCCCTCATTGTCAATATGTAGACAATAGATCCTTTTATCAACTTCTGCTTCTGTCACTTTTTGAATTCTTTAAACCTTGAAAAGGTTTCAAATTTTTCCTTCATAAAATATACCCATACATATTTTAAGAAATAATCAATGAATGTTACCATGAATTTCATCCCACTAATGGAAGCTTGCTTAACAGGTCCAAACACATGAGAATGAATGAGTTCTAATGGTCCCTTTGCTTTCCATTTTGATTCTTCATACGACAACTTATGTGCTTTGCCATACTCACATCCTACACATATTGTACCAATCCTCACTTCAAGTTGAGGAAGTCCTTTCAGCATTGACCTTTTCATCATCACATTTAGTTTAGAAAAACTCACATAACTTAGTCCTTGATACCATAGATCTATTATCTCACTCTTTCTTGTCTTGTCTACTTATGCTATTTCTGCATACATCACATACACTGATTCCAATCTTTGTCCCTTTATCACTGGTTTGTCTAAGCTCTCAAAACCACAATAAACTTTTACATCTTAAGGACTGAAGAGAACAAAATGACCTGAGGATGTTAATTGTGCTACTGGGAGAAAAATTTTCCTCATACTAGGGATGTGATAAACATTTTGTAGTGACACATCATTGGTATTATACTGGGAAGAGACTACTGCATCACCAATATGAGTTATGTGTAGCTTTGAATTGTTTGCTGTGACTACCACATGTTTTCCTTTATACTCCATCAGGAATTTTTCTTTGTCACATGTCATATGATTTGAGCATCCTGAATCAATGATCCAATCCTTCTCATAATCAATATGTTCAGATGTTATTGCTGTAAAGTCTGCTTCTTCTATAGCTATGAAGAATGCATGAGGGTCCCACTCATCTTCGTGTTTGAAAGTAGCAATATTAGCTTTAGTAGGCTCCTTCTTCAGCTAACAATCTTTTGCCATGTGGTCCTTCCCACAATTATAACTTTTCCCTTCAAATTTCCTTTTGACACTATAGTTCCTTGCTTCACTGGTACTTTTTTCTCCTTGATTGTTCTTTGCCTTGTCTTCATTTCTTTTAGTTGTGTCATTGATGTGTTGTTTAGGCTTTCACCTACCTTTATGGATGTAAAGTGCATCCACCTTACCCTTAAGAGACAGTTCTCCCATTTGTTTAGTTCGGCTTCTTGACCAGCATGGAGATTCTCAAACTCAACAAGTGATGGTTGATTTTTCCATTCTTATACTACAACAACAAAGCTTTTGAATTCTAGTCTTAAATCATGATGGTTATTCTTTTCATCCTGGTTTCATGGATTGGAGCTTTTGTATTTAATTCAGAGATTTATCAACATAATGTCTTCACCTTGTGAAAAAACTGGGCAGCAGTTAAGTCACGCTAAGCTAGTGACAACAACTCACTCTCTAGTAGTTGAAGCTTTGTATCATTCTTCTTTGAGAACAATTTGGCAAGTGTATTCCAAGCTTCATGAGGGATTTTGGCATCTCAAATATGTTCCAGCACATCTTGAATTGTTGTTTTCAAAACAAACATTGTTTTGCCTGCTTTTATCTTCCATTTTTGTAGTGTACCATTTGCATCCTCAACCTTTGGTTGTGTAATTTCACAGCCATTCACAACAAATCTTGGCCTTACATGTAAGACATCATACATGTTGATTGTTGAGCTTTTTAATCCCACCAATGACTTGAAGATCACCCATTTCACTCTCTCTTTTTCTTACGTGTTAGACTCTCAAATACCAGCTTTCAAGAACTCTCTCTTGAACCATGCTGTGATACCGAATATTGAAATCCAATATTCAAAAAGACAAATAAAGAAGGAAAGAAACACTCTTTTATAGATGGATGATTCTAATGCATTTGCTACACGCCTTTTTATAAGCAAAATAATTAACAGTTATTAGAAATAGAAGGGAAACTAATTATCCTAAACATACTACAACAATCTCCTTAAGACTAGGATTATTCCTGATTTATTGAAAACAAACTTGACCAATTCAACACATTAATTATAACTCTAACACGTGCTGATGTTGATAATTCTAGCCTAAAATAGCTAGTTAGACTTGCCTCATCCTAGTTGGAAAGCTGCAATGGAAGAACTTGTAGCCTTACATTTAAACCAAACCTGAAAACTCATTCCTCGTGCCTTAGATATAAATGTCATTAGTTCCAAGTAGGTACTTGAGATAAAATTCAAACTTGATAGATCCTTAAATCAACTAAAAGTTTATGTTGTTACAAAAAGCTTATGATTAAATTAATGAAATTGATTATACTGAAACCTTATCTCTAGTTATGAAACCAGGAACCATTCAAATGATTGTCACCATAACAGATGTTCAACAATGGTTCATTCCATAACTTTACATAAAAAAATGCATTTTTGCATGGTCACATATTTGAAGATATATATATATATATATATACACACACACACACACGAAACAATCACTAGTAATGGTTGATCCATAACATCCAACATATATTTAAAAACTTCATGAGACTCTTTATGGACTCAAACAAACACTTTATGCTAGGTTTAATCTTTTTAGCATATTTATCCTTATATATAGTTTTATCTGTAGTTTAATTAATCTATCTTCTTCTTTTCTTCATTTTCACCATGGCTCACTAATTTTTCTCCTAATATATTTTTCTTATAGATTCAAGCACCTGTAGCATACTTTATTCTACTTCTAATTAGTGAATTGTAGTAAGAGATTTGGGACTCGTTCATCATTTTCTTAGCAATGACTTTCTAAAACAACTGATGCAACCATATTATTTGATAGTTTCACCCATATTTAACTAGTATTTTACCTATATTTTATATATAAAATGCCTTGATATTTCCTATTTTATGTTTTGAAGACATTTTTAGATGAAAGATGCAAAACGGAGTAAATTGAAGGTAATTGACAAATTTGACCGCCAGTCAATTTTGTGTAGAGCGTGAGCTCTAGAGGTTGAAATGAAGTGATTTCAGTGACATTAAGAAGCTAACATCCACACCTTTCTGGAAATCTAAGACAAGAAAACAAATAAATATATAGCATGGAAATCGCAACCATCAAAGTCAAATCTTGCATACTGACACTATTAACCATCGGCCACTCCGACTTTATTATCATAAGTTATAGAAGTCCAGTTGATGTAAACTAAATTTTGTTTGATTCTTGACTCCAATTCCTATCAACGCTCAAAATTCCATCCCAAAAAAATTTCATATAATGGAGATATGATTTTTCAAAGATGACAACTGAATTCAGCCAGCTAGTAGGTTTTGTGAAGAATTGTGTCCAAATTGTATTCCCGTTATCATAGCAAAGGGTTTGACAAGTGCGCAAAAGGAAAAACTTGTGAAGTTATTGTGTTCACAAGACAGACGAACATTGAATGGACTTTAATAAATACTGCTCTAAAATGTTGCTGCCCTCAACATCTCTCTTTTTCCGTTTCATGATCCATTCAATAAAACCAATAATATTTATATACTGATTGATTAAAATCGACAATCACATATAATTTTTGAACTGATGGTGGTTGTGAAACAATTGAACGATGGTTCTCTTGTTTATTTTATTGAAAGATTTTCATTGAATGGAGCATTTGTAGCAGAAGCCCGGGCTAGAAATTCTATTTTCAAGGCTAAATGACTTGTTAAAACATGCCAACAAACTTTTAATGATAAGAGGTCCAGTCTCTTAAAGATATCATAGTATATATTACAGTAGAAAACCTTAGTAAACAAACAGAAATAACAATTGATGAGATGCTAATAAGTGACGTTTTATTCTGTCTCAAGATTTCATGATCACCAAATAGATTGGTAGTTCCTTTATTCACTATTTCCCATCACAGCATAGGGCTTAGGCACAAGGCAGAGAGGATCCCTTCTATGCGTTGTAATTCCGGGTAGCACATGATCAATGTCTATATCTTCCCTCCTCATCCCGGCGGGCATTTCCCAATCAAATTTGTGAAGAAGATTAGCAAGTGAAAGCTCCACAGTGGCAATTCCCATGTCTAAACCAGGACAGATTCTTCGGCCTGAGCCTAACGGTATTAGCTCGAAATCTTATCCCTTAAAATCAATAGACCTACCCAGGAATCTATCAGGATTGAACTCATTTGGGTTCTCCCAAGCTTCTGAGTCCCTTCCAACTGCCCATGCATTCACATAAACTAAGGTGTTGGCAGGTATTTCATACCCATCTATTTTGCACTTCTTAGTCGTTTCTCTTGGGACTAGTAGTGGTGCTGTTGGCTGCAATCTCATTGTGTCTTTAACCACAACATTAAGGTAAGACAATTGCTCAACATCATATTCATTCACATAACCTTTATTTCCTATTGCGATCTGAACTTCTTCTTGGACTTTTTTTAATGCTTCAGGATTCTTCATTAGAAAGCACATCGCCCAAATTACAGTAGCAACACTTGTCTCTGTTCCAACCACAAATATGTTCTATAACGAAGACAAGAACAGAGTACATTATATTTGAAACCATTAGTCCCACTCAGTGAAAAGCAATCTAATCATGCTTGCAACTTTAATTTCAATTTTGAATATCAAATTGAAGGGAAACCCTTGGACGTGAGAGAAATGAAGGTACGTACCACTAAAAAAATAGAAAACATAGCCTGGGATGCATTAAGCAAATCTTGGATTCATTATGAGTGACATTCCAATCTTGTAATATTAATGGAAATATTCCCAATCATATGTGAAACCTCTTCTTTGTTGAAAAAACAAAGAACCCAAAAAGTCAACCAAAGCGTAGTTACTGTTCTATTGAATTCAAACACCTACTGTTTGAATTCAAATCTGGAAACTGTGGTTGATTGATGAACAAAACAAAGAACAAGGAAAGATAGCAAGAATGAGCAGAATTGGAAGTGAGGTTACTGTTATCCCTCTTCTTTATTTATAGCAAAGTTGAAGTGTTACAATCAAATAAGAACTCTTGCTATTACACCTCCTTGATATATAATCTAACTAAAACAAAAAAAAACTAAGACTTATACTGAAACTGAATTACTGAAACTGAAATTGATCAACATGATCTTATTTAAGAAAAGAAAACAATAATAGAGATTTAGTTTAGTCCTAACACTAAAGTAGTCTTGGAAACAATCTTCAATCTTCAACACTCCCCCTTGGTTCCAAGGCTGCGCATCCCAAGCTTCTCCCTTAGATCTTCAAACCTTTCTTTGGCTAAAGGTTTGGTAAACCAATTGTTCCTTTGAAGTGCAGAACTTCATTTCTAGCTCTCCTGATGCGACCATATTATTTGATAATTTCATCCATATTTACATAGTGTTTTGCATATTTTTTGTGTATAAAATGCCTTGATATTCTTTGTTTTATGTTTTGAAGGCATTTTTGGATGAAAGATGCAAAAATGAGTAAATTGGAGGTAATTGGCAGATTTGACGTTCAGTCGATGTTTTGTGCAGAGCGTGAGTTCTAGAGATCGAAATGAAGTGATTCCAGTGGAACTGAAAATCTAACATCCATACCTTTCTGGAAATGTAATGCAAGAAAAATAAAAGGAGAAAGATCATGGAAATCGCATCCTGCAAAGTCAAATCTCGCATTCTGCCAATGTCGACCTTTTTCCATTCCAACTTCAATATCTCAAGCTACAAAAGTCCGATTGATGCAAACTCAATTGGAGTGGATTAAGGACTCAAAGGTCTATAAACGCTCCACATTTCAGCTCAAAACGATGTGATATGAAGGAGATATGAATTTTACAAGGGACAACTAAATTCTGCCAACTTAAGGAAGGACTATTTTGTAAAATAGACACTAGGGTTTCTAAGCATATATAAAGGAGAAGAGGGGCAAGGAAGTGGCGGCTAACACAAAAGAAAACACAAAATCTTCCTCCTCCAAACCCTAAATCATGTGTTCTTCCATCTTTTTATTTAATTGTTCAATAAACATGCAAGGCTAGACTCTTTTGCTTGGTTGCAAGGACACGGAAACCTTCAGATTTCAAGAACTGTGAGATCTATTTTTACCTCAATTTTTTAGTTTATATGATGAATATGTTTGTTCTCCTATGCTTATTTTCCTATGATTGTTTATTTAATTGCTAAGAGCGGACTCGAAGTTATTATTGTAGACAATCAATTGCTAAGTTTGATATCAAAACCGGAGTTGTGGTATATGAACTTATGAAGCAACTAAGTTAATAATTGTAGTGGATCTATGTTATTAATCTTAGGGAGAACATTCAATCGAACTAAACATATATTGCGGACAATTATGTTTCTTAATCGATCAATTTATCTAGATTTTAATGCTGCCATTGAATCAAATTACTAGTGCGGACACTGTGGTTGTTTGATGGTTAGGGTAAGTTATACGGCGGATCCGTTAATGAACCAATTTTAAGAAGAGATAAATATTCAGAATATAAATTGATGTGTCGTTTCCATGATCAGTTCTTATTTCTGTAGGTGGATGTTGATTTGCGACCAAGGTTTGTTTTATTGATAAATTTCAGTTTTATATATTTTTCGCTTAGTTTGCTTTAGCCTAGCCTAGACAACTTCCAACCCCCCCAATTGCATAACATATAGCACGAAAATCTGAACTAAATCGTCCTCGTGGGATCGACCCCTTGCTTGCTCTATACTATCTTGTTTGATTTGTTTTAAGCTAGGGTAATTAATTTGTGCGACCACGACATCGCAACAGCTCTCCCTCTTGTTGAAATTGTCTAATTGCATGAAATTTGATTTTCATGTGTTTAGTTCTATCATGGAAAACAATTTTTTTTGAAATAGCAATAGCTGAGGTGTTATCACACAATAATTCTGTAGGAATTTGTTGATTGATGCCTAGATCACACAAGATTTTTCTTAGCCAAACTAGTTGCTTTGCTGCTACATAGGTTGCTATATACTCAGCCTCAGCAGTGGAATGTGCAACCACTGATTGCTTCTTTGAATTCCAACAAAAAATGCTTCCCCCCATAGAGAAACAATACCCTGAGGTGCTCATCATGCTTTCATCACTGCCTCCCCAGTCACTGTCTGTAAATCCAGTTAGTTTAAGTGAGCTGGATTTTTCGAAATGTATCCCATACTCTAAGGTTCCCTTTAGGTACCTTAGGACCCTTTTAGCTGCAGCAAAACGAAGTTGACTTGGGTTTTGCATGAACCTAGAGAGGTAATTTATAGCAAACACAATGTCAGGACATGTAGCTGTCAGATATAATAAACTTCCAATCAAACTTCTATAGATTCTCCCATCAGTTCTAGGAGATTCATCTTCTTTTGTCAATTTTTGCCCCAAAACCATAGGTGTACTAACTGAGTTGCATTTCTCCATTGCAAACTTGTTTAATAGCTTGATAGTGAATCTCTTTTGACATAAGAAGTATCCCTGCTTGAGCTGATTTATTTCCATGCCTAGAAAGTATGTTAACATGCCAAGTTCATTCATCTCAAACATCTCCTTCATGTTGTTTTTGAATTCTGTCACAAGCTCCTCTTTATTTCTTGCAATTAGTAAATCATCTACATATACTGATATGATCAGAATATGTTTGTTAGTATTTTTAACATATAAAGTCACTTCATTCAGACTTCTTTCAAACCCCAAACTCACTAGATACTCATCCAGCCTGTTGTACCAGGATCTTGGGGCCTGTTTCAGGCCATACAAAGCTTACTCAGCACATATACTTTGTTTGCATTGATTTCCCTCTCGAAACCATCAGGTTGTTCAACATATATTTCCTCTTTTAGCACTCCATTTAGAAAGGCAGATTTGACATCTAATTGATAAATGAGCCACCCACACTGTGCTGCGAGAGCTAGCACCAATTTGATTGTATCTAATCTAGATACAGGAGCAAAAGTTTCTGTAAAATCAGTACCTGGTTCTTGTGAGTACCCTTTAGCTACAAGCCTTGCTTTATGCTTGTTAATGCTCCCATCTGCATTTAGTTTTGTCTTAAAAATCCACTTAACACCAATTACCTTCTTGTGTGTAGGTCTCTCAACCAATTGCCAAGTTCCATTCTTTTCAATCATCATGAGCTCCTCTTTCATAGCTGCTATCCATACTTGTGAGTTGATAGCTTCTTCAAAATCCATGGGTTCGGTTTCAGCAACATTGCACCTGCTGTACACATCAGTTAAGAGTCTTGTTCCTCTTACTGGAATATCATCAATAAGGTCATCATTTTGGGCTGCATCAGGTTTAGTTTGAGGTTCCAGTGTTATTCCTTCAACTTCAGTAGCTTCCCAATTCCATTTGTTGTTTTCTGCTACTCTAACATCTCTTGCAATCACAACTTTATTAGTTTTTAAATCATAAACTTTGTAAGCTTTAGATTTAGTACTATAACCAATAAAAATCCCTACATCAACCTTCTGATCAAGTTTTCTTCTTTTGTCTTTAGGTTTCAGAGCATAATAGGGGCTTCCAAAGACTCTCAAATGATTAATGTTGGGTTTAAGGCCATACCAGAGTTCATAAGGGGTCTTGTCCATCAAGACTCTTGTAGCCATGCGATTCAAAAGGTAAGCTACTCTATTAACTGCCTCTCCCAAAATTTTAATGGCATGTTCTTCTCATACAACAAGCATCTTGCCATTTCCATCAATGTTCTATTCCTTCTTTCACTGACTCCATTTTGCTGTGGAGTGTAGGGTACTGTCAGCTGGTGTTTAATCCCTTCCTTTGCCAAGAAGTCCTCAAATTTCCGAGAGGTAAACTCTCCCCCATTGTCAGATCTTAGTGCTTTTAAATTGCATCCTGTTTCTCTTTCAATTGCTGCTTTGAATCTCACAAACTCATTGAACACATCACCTTTAGTTTCGAGAAAATACACCCAACAAAACCTGCTGTAATCATCAATAAATAGCAGAAAATACCTTGAACCATTTACAGATTCATTTTGCATAGGACCACATACATCTGTATGGATAAGCTGAAGTTTTGTTGATGCTCTAATTGTGTTACTAGGAAAAGAAAGCTTAGTTTGTTTTCCTAGTTGACATGCTTCGCAAACATCCTCATAATCTTTTATTACTGGCAGTCCTAAAACCATCTGCAAATTAGCCATCTTTTTCAAAGCAATTTGATTAAAATGTCCCATCCTCTTATGCCAAAGGGAAGACTCGGCACTTACACACATGTTAACACTCATATAGGAATCATTTCAGTCAAGATTAAAACTCCTATTCATCATCTTAACTGAAAGTAGTAATGTTCCTTGATTATCCTTAATTTTGCACCATCCTTTTTTAAATGATAAAGAGTAGCCAACCTCAAGCAATTGTCCCACACTTACTAAATTCAGAGTTATTTTAGGTACATACAACACATCTTTCAGGATTTGTGTACCTGCAATGGTTTCAATTTCAATTTCCCCTTTGCCTTCAATCTCCACATAATCATCATTAGCAATCCTTACTCTGGATTCATAGTTTCTGTCCAAGTTTTTGAACAACTTCACATCTACAGTCATATGATTAGTGTAACCACTATCAATAAGCCAAGATGAGTGTTTTACCTCAATTGTGTTGCACTTTGGTTCTACTGAAACCATGAATAAGTGTTCTTCTTGAATTTCTGAGGATTCTACTATACATGCTTGCTCATTTGCATCAGTTTTGACTTTGCAGAATTTCTGGAGGTGGCCAAACTGTTTGCAATTTCAGCATTGGGTGTTCTTCATCTAACACCAAGCTTCGAGATGACTAGTTTTCTTACAAAATTTGCAGGGAGGGAAGTTATTCCTTTTCACCTTTCCTCTATTGGTAAAATTTCTGTTATTTGGCTGCCAAATTTTACCTCTTTCACCTCTGCCTTCATGATTGATTCTGTGAAAAATTTTAGTTTGGTTTTTCTCTTTGAATCCTTCCATGAAAGCATCTTCATATGTTCCTTCTTGTCTATAGGCCTGCCTTTGTTCTACTACTTGCAAGGCATTAATTAGTTCTTGAAGATTTACTTCAGAAAGATCTTTAGAATCTTCTAATGAACTAATTTTATGCTCAAACTTTTCTAGTAAACATACCAGAATCTTCTCTATAATTCTAGAGTCTTGAAAATCCTCACCCAACAGTCTCATTTGATTCACCAATTTCGATACATGTGAAGAAAAATCTTTGACTGTTTCAGTGTCCTTCATCTTCAGCCCTTCAAATTGTCTCCTTAGATTCATTACTTGCATCCTTCTAGACTTTTCATCCCCTTGAAATTCTGCCTTAAGCTTGTCCCAAGCTTCTTTGGCAGATTTGCAGGCTATAATCCTTGTAAAAATGTCTTCATTCACAGCATTGTGAAGACATGAAAGAGCTTTGAATCTCTTTGCCTTTTCTTCATTGAAAAATTTCAATTGTGTAATTGTTGGATTATTTCCAAGTGCAGTAGGTTGCTTGTCATTCTCCACTATTTCCCATAAATCAAAAGCCTTTAAATAGGTTTCCATTTTGACAGCCCACACACCAAAATTGTGTCCAGGAAATACTGGAGTTTTGGCTGGAAAAGAAGCAGATTCCATCGAGGAAAAAAAACTGAATTTCTTAACTCTTTCTCTCTTGTGCTTTCACTCACCACCCTTCAAAGAAATGCTTTGAAAAAAAAACCTCCCAATCTCTCGTGTTTCACACTTTTCCCTTCAAAGATCCAATGAGCTCTGATACCAATTGTTGAAAAAACAAAGAACCCAAAAAGTTAACCAAAGTCGTAGTTACTGTTCTATTGAATTCAAACAGCTACAGCTACTGTTTGAATTCAAATCTAGAAATTATGGCTGATTGATGAACAAAACAAAGAACAAGGAAAGATTGCAAGAATGAGCAGAATTGGAAGTGAGGTTACTGCTATCCCTCTTCTTTATTTATAGCAAAGTTGAAGTATTCCAATCAAATAAGAACTCTTGCTATTACACCTCCTTGATATATAATCTAACTAAAACAAAAAAAAACTAAGACTTATTCTGAAACTGAAATACTGAAACTGAAATTGATTAACATGATCTTATTTAAGAAAAGAAAACAACAATAGAGATTTAGTTTAATCCTAACACTAAAGTAGTCTTGGAAACAATCTTCAATCTTCAATCTTCAATCTTCAACATTCTTCTCTAATTGGACTGAAACTTTGCACACGAATGGAGCTAAATAGATGAATTACACATATTTTTCTCATTTCCCTCCAATAAGCACCATATCTTGAAAAGTGAAAACATAATGATCTGTTTCTATGGAGATTCAATCAATCACAATGGGAAAAGCTATCCAATAAATAAAAGTCCAGTGGCTCAATGGTTTTCTTTTATAAAAAAAATAGGCTGAATGATCCAAAAACAAGGTTTTTTAGTAAAATAAAATATTATTTCTTATGCTTGCAACACACGTATTCATAAATTTAATCCAAAAAATATTCTTTAGATAATTATTAGATATTTTGATTAGGACTTTGTTACTTTGTTTTAAAAGTATTTTTGAAAAAAATTGAATTTTATTTTATTGTTTATTTTAAAGTAAAAAATAGTGTTTTTAGATTATTTTCGTGTTGATATCAAAAATATTTTTTTTTTAAATATCGTTTTGATATATCTGTAAACAAAAACACTGTCGAAAACAACGTAGAATACACTCTAAAAAAACTATTGTTTTGATATATTTGTAAACAAAAACATTGTCGAAAACAACCTAGAATACACTTTAAAGTCTTAAAAACTTAATCTTTAATACCTTCACAAATACAAATTCTTCAATCTCGAGACTTTCATTTTATGGTTACTCATTTTTAACTTGGAATTACCCCCTCTCATTTATATGCCTCTGTCGCATGTGTTAATTGTTAATCCTAAAAGTCTTTTACCAATCCTAATTGAGAAAGCATGCAATGTGCTCTTTCTAATACTATCATGTTCATACATTCTGCAACCCTATTTTACTATGGTATATTTCTAATAGTAAAATGTGTAGCAATTCTTTGATTCTTGAAGAACTAATCAAACTCACATGAGATAGTTCTTAAGCATTTGATATTCTAACCAGGCAACTTCTTAATCAAGGTTTTTTTTAAAAAAAAAACTGACAAAACACCACTCTTTATCTTCAGAAAATACACCTAAACTGTTTTAAATTAGTAATCACTAAGGCTTAATAGATATTGCTTTGCATCTTTTGACATAACAAAAGAAAGACTTTTAAGGTCAAAATAAACATAATCCACAACACCCTATTTACCACATTGCCACGTCTTATTCGTAAAAAAGGTTTTCATCCCCTCCACCCCCATGAAATATCCCACTTTACTTTGACAGCAACTGGTCCTTAAAATCTATTCATCAAGCTATGCAAATTCACTAATATCATTATCACAGAAAACACAGCAATTAACCATCTTATTCGTAAGGCTTTCCCCATTTGAAAATGTCAGAACCTGATAAGCCAAGAGTTCAGCAGCCAAGAAGGTCTACTCGAATGACCATGCCTAATCCAAAATATCAGCAGTGAAGACATACAAGCGGAAGAGACATGAGAAGACCCACGTAGTGGCTGCGTGATAATAATTAGCAATTTTAATTCTCCTAAATGCGTAACAGGCATGTGGCCTTGTAACAGCAAAGTAATTTAATTTCCCTAAATGTGTAACGGGTATGTTGCCCTGTTAACAGTAGAAGTACTCCTAAGTTTAAGAGACTTAATGCTCTAAACGTGGAGTGACAGTTATGTTTCAATTGATGTATTTAAAGTCAGCTTCGGCTAAGGAATAGACAGCTTATTGATTTCAACAAATACAATTGCGGTTAATTCTCACCCTAAGTAGAATAATCTTTACATAATCTAATCGGGACCTATCATTGGTATCAGAGCATGGGCACTAACAAAGAGAGAATTGAAAGTTTAGAAGCTGGGTTAGGGGGGCTACAAAGCAGCTTCAGCCGAATGGAAACTGGGGTGACTGACAAACTCCATCATATTGAAGGAGTTCTCGGCAAGCTATCTGAGATACTGTTAGTTAAACAGACACCTTCAGATGTCAACATTCCAGAAACCACGACTGGTTCTTCCAAGGGACAATCTCGTACCATACGAGAAGAATCAAGGGAAATTGTCGAAGGAGGCAGACCCCCATTTGCTGCCAAGCTCGCTAGCTTGGAATTTCCACGTTTTGCTGGAGACGATCCCACGGAATGGTTCACCAGAGTAGAACAATTTTTTGAATTTCAGGGCACCCCTGAAATACAAAAATTAGCTCTTGCTTCGTTTCATTTGCAAGGTGAGGCCAATCAATGGTGGCAGTGGTTACGCAGATCATACAGAGAAGAGGGGCAAGAAATGACATGGAACGGCTTTCAAAGTGAACTATGGGCACGATTTGGTCCTACCGAATGTGAAGACTTTGATGAAGCATTATCAAAAATAAAACAAGAAGGGTCCTTGCGGGAATATCAGAAGGAGTTTGAGCGTCTAGGCAACCGAGTGCAAGGTTGGCCACAGAAAGCATTGGTGGGAACATTCATGGGAGGCCTCAAACCAGAAATAGCTGACAGCATAAGGATGTTCAAGCCAAAATCGTTGAAAGACGCAAGCAGCCTGGCACGAATGAGGGATGAGCAGCTCAATCATCAGCGAAAATTCAGCAGACCTGTAGGACGATCGTTTACGAATTTCCAAACACAACCGAAGGCCAGTCCAGTTTCACCTATGAAGAAACTGTCATGGGACGAAATGCAAAAAAGGAGAGCGCAGGGCCTTTGTTTCAATTGCGACGAAAAATTTACACCTGGACATAGGTGCAGAGGACCACAGCTCTTGCTGTTAGAAGGCTGCGAAGACTATGCAGAGGAAGACAGTCCCGAAGGTGCTGAGGATTTCCAACCTGAAATTTCACTTCATGCACTCACGGGTTGGACAACACTAAGGACCATGAGAGTACTGGCAAAGATTGGTTCCCATGAAATGGTGGTTCTCATTGACAGTGGGTCAACCCACAATTTTATTAGTGCAAGAATGGCGAATATACTGTAACTTCCTGTAGTTCCCACAGAGGCCTTCCAGGTAAAGGTGGCGAATGGTGTTCCATTAAAGTGTCAAGGACGATTTGACAATATTAGTGTTGATCTCCAAGGGATCCCGTTTGTCCTCACACTGTATGCACTACCACTCGTTGGTTTAGATGTCGTATTGGGGGTGCAGTGGTTGGAGCAATTAGGGACTGTGAGGTGCAATTGGCAGCAATTGACAATGGAATTTGCATGGAATAATCAGACATACACTTTACAAGGGATGGGATCAACAATACGGTCATCATCACAGAAGGAAATTACTAAAGATTTGCGGCATGGAGGGTCATTGTTTGCCATTTGTTACCAAACAACAGAGGCGGACACATCGCAACAGGTGGAGCCGGAATTGGCAGGCATTTTGGAGGAGTTCAAGGATGTTTTTCAAGAACCAACCAGTCTTCCCCCCAAACGGGATATCGACCATCAGATCATTGTGAAGGAAGGAACGGAACCTGTCAACGTTCGGCCCTACAGGTACGCATATTTTCAAAAAGCTGAAATTGAAAAACAAGTTCAAGATATGCTTAAATTGGGGCTAATTAAATCAAGCACAAGTCCCTTTTCATCACCTGTGTTATTAGTCAAAAAAAAAGATGGTTCATGGAGATTTTGTACTGATTATAGAGCATTAAATGCTGTCACCGTCAAGGATCGATTTTCGATTCCTACCGTTGATGACATGCTCGATGAACTCCATGGGGCCGCTTATTTCACCAAATTAGATCTAAGGGCCGGATATCACCAAGTAAGAGTACACCCTAACGATATTCACAAAACTGCTTTTCGCACTCATAATGGCCATTATGAATATTTAGTTATGCCATTTGGTCTTTGCAATGCACCTTCTACATTTCAAGCTGTGATGAATTCCATATTTCGGCCCTTCCTTCGAAAATTCATACTTGTCTTTTTTGATGATATTTTGATTTATAGCCCCAATTGGCACATGCATCTTGAACATGTTAGAACAGCTTTTGAAATATTGCGTCAACATCAATTTTTTGTGAAATTCAATAAATGTGCCTTTGGGTCGCAAGAATTGGAATATTTGGGGCATATTGTGACGACGCAAGGCGTTAAGGTGGACCAAGCCAAAATTTCCACTATGATAAATTGGCCCCGTCCTACTAATATCTCTGAATTACGTGGTTTTTTAGGGCTCACGGGATATTATCGGAAATTTGTCCGCAATTATGGACTTATTGCCCGACCCCTCACGAACCTCCTCAAGAAAGGCAGCTTCGGGTGGCCTGATGTAGCCGAGCAAGCTTTTACAGAACTCAAGAAAGCTATGACCACCACTCCTACACTAGCCATGCCCGATTTCACGGAGCCTTTTACCATTGAATCAGATGCATCAACCGATGGCATAGGAGCAGTTTTGAGTCAGCGAGGGAAGCCTATCGCCTTCATGAGTCGGGCCTTGGGGATTTCCAAGCAATCGTGGTCAGTATATGCGAAGGAAATGTTAGCCATCATCCACGCAATTCAGACATGGCGTCCATTCCTATTGGGGCAGAAATTCTACATTCAAACTGATCAATGCAGCCTCAAGTATTGGTTAGAACAACGGATAACTACCCCGGAGCAGCAGAAATGGGTGACAAAATTGCTTGGGTATGATTATGAGATCACTTATAAACCTGGCAAAGACAACAATGCTGCTGACGCATTGTCAAGGGTACCAGGCAGTCCACAATTGAATGCTTTATTTGCTGCCCATACTCCCTTGTGGGATTCCATTAAAACGGAAGCCAGTACCAATCCTTACATGCTGCAGATCAAAGACAAAGCACTTGCAAATCCAGGAGCTCCTTACAATTGGAGAAATGGACTCGTTCACTATAAAAATCGCATCGTCATTCCTGCCCAGTCCACCATAATTCCGCAACTACTGCATGAGTTCCACGACTCTCATACTGGGGGACATTCGGGGGTGTTGCGCACCTACAAGAGACTGGCATCACAATTCTATTGGCCCTCTATGTATTCCACGGTACACAATTATGTTGCTTCATGTGATGTCTGCCAGCGTAACAAACAAGATACTCTATCTCCAGCGGGACTTCTTCAGCCTCTTCCAATACCGTGTCAAGTGTGGGATGACATAAGTATGGACTTCATCGAAGGATTACCTCCTTCGAATGGGAAAACTTTGATTTTTGTGGTGGTTGATCGGTTGAGTAAATCAGCACACTTCATGGCTCTCTCTCATCCATATACTGCAAAAACGGTAGCTGAAGCCTTCATTGCTGGGGTTGTCAAGCTTCATGGTATGCCTCAATCTATTGTTAGTGATCGGGATCCTGTGTTCGTCAGTCATTTTTGGCGTGAGTTCTTCAAATTATCTGGGACAAAATTGAGAATGAGTTCCGCTTACCATCCGCAAACTGACGGCCAAACTGAAGTTGTCAATCGCTGTATTGAACAATACCTTCGCTGTTTTGCTTGCCAGCGGCCGTGTAAATGGTGCTCCTTTCTTCCATGGGCAGAATATTGGTACAATACCACATATCATGCGTCCACAAAGATGACCCCTTTCCAAGCTCTTTATGGCAGACCTCCACCAGTAATACCCTACTACCGTGAAGGAAGTTGTCCAGTTCAGGAAGTTGATAAACAATTGGCTTCTAGAGATGCAGTATTACAGTTGCTCAAAGACAATTTGAATTCGGCCAATAATCGAATGAAGCAACATGTCGATTCCAAGCGTAGGGACATCGAATTTCAGGTTGGGGAGATGGTTTTTTTGAAGCTCCATCCATATCAACAGAAGACGGTATTTAAACGAGTCTATCAGAAGTTGGCCAGTAAGTTTTATGGCCCCTTTGCAATTGAGGAGAAAATTGGGAGTGTGGCCTACAAACTCAAGCTTCCCGAGACATCACGTATACATCCAGTATTCCATGTCTCTTTACTTAAAAAACAAATTGGGGACAACATGGTTGCCAGCACAGACCTTCCTTCATTTGCGGACGAAGGTGATGCTATTATTGAACCACAAGCAATACTAGAGACTCGTTGGGTTAAAAATGGGTCCAAATTTATTGAGGAAAGTCTAGTCCAATGGAAACACCTCCCTCGTGATGATGCCACATGGGAAAAAACACAAGACCTGCGTGACAAGTTCCTCTCCTTCAACCTTGAGGACAAGGTTATTGTCGCAGGGGGCGGTATTGATAAGCCAAGAGTTCAGCAGCCAAGAAGGTCTACTCGAATGACCATGCCTAATCCAAAATATCAGCAGTGAAGACATACAAGCGGAAGAGACATGAGAAGACCCACGTAGTGGCTGCGTGATAATAATTAGCAATTTTAATTCTCCTAAATGCGTAACAGGCATGTGGCCTTGTAACAGCAAAGTAATTTAATTTCCCTAAATGTGTAACGGGCATGTTGCCCTGTTAACAGTAGAAGTACTCCTAAGTTTAAGAGACTTAATGCTCTAAATGTGGAGTGACAGTTATGTTTCAATTGATGTATTTAAAGTCAGCTTCGGCTAAGGAATAGACAGCTTATTGATTTCAACAAATACAATTGCGGTTAATTCTCACCCTAAGTAGAATAATCTTTATATAATCTGATCGGGACCTATCAGAACCTTTTCCAGACATGTAACGTAGCAAATAACCATCTTATTTGTAAAGCTTTCCTCGTGTGAAAATGTCGGAACCTTTTTCTGTTTTTTTTTTAATTTTTTGGTTTTTTTTTTTTGTTCTTTTTGAAACATAAAAATATCACTGTAGAATCAAAGTAAAAATTCAAATATTTTAAAAATAACACGTTAAAAGTTTAACACATTGAACAAACTTTTACATTTACAAACTTCTTAAGCGACCTTGAAAAATACCAAAAATTAGTATATAGCTTAAAGAGGTTGCCCATTCAAACAGTAATGAACAATGATTTTCATTGTTCATTACTGTTCGAAAAGGTGCTTTTCGTTTATTTTATTTTTTTAAACCGGCTTCCTTTTTTTATATAACCGGGATCTCTGGGGAAGCTTACGCGCACCACGACTAATCTCTGGGCCCACTTTTTTTTTACATTTTTTTGTTTTTTTTATAACCAGAGTGTCCGGGTTAGCTTACGCGCACCACAAGGTTTTTTCCCACGTATACATATTTTTTTGTTTTGGGCCAGCTTACGCGCACCACGAATAATCTCCAAACCCATTTTTTTTACATTTTTTTTTGTTTTTTTCCCACTTATATATTTTATTTTTATAACTAGAGTGTCCGGAGCACCTTATGCGCACCACGGCTAAGAACATGATTTCACTATTCATTACTAGTTGAAAAGGTGCTTTCTGTTTTTTTTAAACCGCTCCTTTTTTTTTGTTTATGACCGATGTGTCCGGGCCAGCTTATGTGCACCACGAATAATCCCCGGACCCACCTTTTATTTACATTTTTTTCAGTTTTTTCCCACTTATACATTTTATTTTTATAACTGGAGTGTCCGAGGCAACTTATGTACACCACGGCTAATGATTTTCACTATTCATTACTAGTTGAAAAGGTGCTTTCTATTTTTTTTTTTTAAACCGGCTTCCTTTTTTTGTTTATAACAGGGGTGTCCGGGCTAGCTTACGAGCATCACAAGTAATCTCCAGGCCAACTTTTTTTTTTTTACATTTTTTTTCCTATTGTTTTTCTACTTATACATTTTTTTGGTTTTTTTTATAACTAGGGTGTCCGGTTTAGCTTATGCGCTCCACAATTATTTTCCCACATATACATTTTTTTTGTTCCGGGTCAGCTTACAAGCGCCAAAAATAATCCCCGAACCCACTTTTTTTTTACATTATTTTTCTGTTTTTTTCTCACTTATATATTTTTGTATAACCGGGGTGTCCAGGGCAGCTTACGCGCACCACAACTATTATTATTTTATTAAGAAAAAACTAAATCAACTTAGTGTTTTACTTGATTTTCATTGTTCATTACTGTTTGAAATGGTGCTTTCTCCTTTTTTTAACCCAACTTCCTCTTGTTGTTTTTTATAACCGGGGTGTCCGGGGCTACTTACGGGCACCACGACAAATCTTTGAACCCACTTTTTTTTTATTTTTTTTTCCATGTATACATTTTTTTATTTCTAGATAGCTTACGCGTGCCACGAATAATTCCCGGAAACACTTTTTTACATTTTTTTCTATTTTTTTCCTCCCAATTATACTTTTTTTTAACCGAGGTGTCCAAGGCAGCTTACGCACACCATGACTATTATTATTTTATCAAGAAAAAAGCTAAATCAGCTCGGTGTTTTATTGTACACACAGACTAAAAGTTATTGTGGATTGGAGCAGTGAAATAATAGTTTTACCCCTTGATGCGCCTCAGCTTTAACCTTGGAATTAGAGGTAATTTCAAATTTTTCCCTTTTCGTGCACAGTAAAATAACTGATCTAGCCCCTAATAAGACAAAAACAAACATTTGCTTGTAGAGATATAACAGTCCTTACAAATTCTTCCTAAACAGTGCAAGCATTATGTAACTATCAATCTACCCCCCATAAATGACAAAAATGATGCATTGGCGATAGGGGTGAGATGGTAATTAACATTTTCTTAAATACTATTTTTATTCTGGGGTGAACAGTAGTGTAACGATGTTAATACTGATTTAGCCCCAGAAAAGACAAAATGCAAGACTTAGATGTAGGGGTGATTAGGTGATTGACCATTTTTAAATTAATATTTAATGTCAGCTGCTGCAGGCATGTCCGGAGGACGCGTTGACGGGTTTTGGGCTCACGCCCCCTTTGGGTGGCGCGTGTTGACTACTTCGGCGGTGAAAATTTTCATCCGACATTTCACCGGATGCGCCTCCACGTCCTCCACCTTATGGTGGAATGCATTGCGTCCAAAGGTGGTCGGAAAAGTTCCAATTGGTCGTCGACCTTATTGAAGTTTTGAATTGTTTCAATTTTGTCCTTCATTGGAAATTGATTAGATATTGTAGTTTCATTTCGGCCCTTAGTCTTTTAATTTCCGGATTGGTTTGAAATCCTTAATATATAAGGTATCAAAGTTCAGATTTGTTTCAATTTTATCCTTCAATAGAAATTGATTATACATTTGAGTTTTATTTCGGTTCTCAAGCTTTTAATTTTTGGTTTTGTTTGAAATTCTTTAATTTTTTCAGTATCAAAGTTTAGATTTGTTTCAATTGTTTCCTTGAAATTAAATTTAAGATACATTTGTTTTTTTATTTCGGCACTTATACTTTTAATCTTTAATTTTATCTTAATTACTTTATTTTTTTATATATATATATATTTTTGAAATGGTTGCTATTTTTCTCCATGCTTATATATACATGCTCTTGTTATTAAGGTTTTTTTTTAAATTTAATGTTGAAATTTTAATTGTGTTGATAATCATTTAAAAAATGATATAAAGTATTTTTTTTCCTTTTAAAATGTTTTTTTATTCTTCAAGTCAAATAATATTTTAAAATTAAACTTGAGTGTTTAAATTTTAATTTGTGTTGGTAATCATTTGAAAAATGATATTTAGTCTTTTTTTTCCCCTTATAATTTCTTATTTATTTATTTTTCAGGTCAAATAATGTTTTAAAATGTAATCAATTTTGTTTTTTTTCATTCTTTTTGGTTACTGCTTTTTTGTTAATATTTTTAATTGTGAAAGTTTTTAATTATTATAGGTGAGGCATTCAAAATAATGATAATGATTATTTGTGAGTTTTTTTCTTATAAATATATGAGGCTAAGTATATATTTTTATATTTGTTTAATATTAACGCCTTAATATATATATATATATATATATATATATATATATATATATATATATATATATATATATATGCATAAACAATACAACCTATTTATTTTCTTAAAATAAAATAATAATTTACTATTAGTGTTCTAAAATACTTTTAATATAATAATAAGACAAATAAATCTTATAAACTAAAAAAATATTCTTTTTTTACTAATAATTATGGTTTCATCGATAGTATGACCAATAATAATTAGAATATTAATTATGTATATAATATTTATAATGATAGCTATAAGAATTGTAACAAAAATTCATTGGTAAATGTTATTTTTAAAAAAAAATAACTTTTGTGTCTTTTTTTATGATATTTCAGCTCTCATATTACGTAAAACAAAATATGAAACCACAAGTTGACAAGACAAGTGGAAAAAATGTGTCAAACTATATACAATAATAAAATAAAAATTGCCCTGCGTTTCGCCATAGCCGAAACCAAATTTTTGAATGTGTAACAAAATTGTTAATGTTCCTATTTTTAAAAAAAAAAATGTTATACATCTAAGTTAAATAATACGCTTAAAAAATTGAAGATTATTAAGTTTTTATATGTATTTATTTTACTAAATATAGGATGTTTAGAATAATGATAATAATTATTTTTAGGACTTTTTCTGTAAAAAATAGGTGAGGCTAATTATATATTATAATATTGACGTCTTAAATGTATTTAAATAAAATAAAATGACTTTTCTTTAGAAATCTCACATTAATTTAATCTCAGTTTTCTAAAATACTTTTAATATAATAATATGAAGAAAAAATATGAAAAAATACTTTTTGATAAATTTTAGCAGTTGTATTTTTGCTATCTGTCAAATAAATTATTTCTTAAGTAGTTAAAACATGGCCAACAAACCATTAGTATGTTGCAGACAACAAATAATACATCTTTAGTCAATTTAATCAATTATGGTTTTGTTATCTACCAATTAAATTATTACCAAGGTAGTTAAAACAAAACCATCAATCAAACTGTTTGTTGCGCAAAACAAATCACTCATCTATGCTAAAAATTCAACGATTGTAATTTAACTATTTGCTAATGAAATAATAAATGTAACAAATAAAATATACACAACAATCAATCAGTAACAACATGGCTCATTTTAACAGAGTTTTTTTTATTCCAATTGTACAATCTACAGATTAAATAATTATCAAAAGAGTTTTGGCAGTAACAACATTCAATCACTTATTATATATCTTGTTTCTAACAGATTTTATCAATTACAATTTTACTAATTAAATATTAAAATAACCAATTACAACACGCACAAAATCAATCAGTTTTCTACATAGAAAAAAACCCAGCGCAACGCGTAGGCAAGTTTGCTCGTTATGTAACTACATGAAAAACATATTTTTCTTGTTATTTGTTGTTTTTTGCATTTCTTATTTTTTTTCAAAAATACCTTAAGGGTGTCAAAAATTAGATAGCAACACACATAACAGATCTTATCATCCAGTCTCATTTATATATCTCTGCCATATGTGCCATAAATGATTGAAAGCACTATCTAAATTAACCATAAATGACACACTAATTGAATCATTTATCATTGAACCTTGAAGATGGTAGAGGTTATTAATCAACTTTCATTTCATAACAATAATAGCATCCTTACAAACCCTCTGAAGTCCCCTCAATTCTCTTATTTGCACTTATGTCTCATTTCCTTAAAATGTTTTAGTTTTACCCCCACTTTTTTTTTTTAATTAATTCCCAACTATTTAAATTTATTTCAATTCCACCCCTCAACTTATTATATATCTATTATAATTTATATTTTAATTCATTTCTTGAATTTACTTCTCTGATGGATCAATTTTGTCCTCTTGACTTGTAGCAGTAACAGACTTTACATTTGATAGGCAGCCTACTAGGTCAACCGAGGCCATCAATCCCTGGGCTAGGGGACCAATAGTTATTTTATAGGCATATACATTATACAGATGGGAAGAAAAAAAAACACTGCCCATCTAGGAGTGGAAAAGGTTAAGGCTGTTCGTATATCCTCCTACCAGTGGCAAAGCAGTTTAGAAATGAAACCTAGAATTGAAACCTAGAGTTTGGTCTGTTTGAGATCAATTTGGTTTGTTTTATAACTCTCAAGGTGCCCATCGTTGTCTCTGTTCTTTGACCATCGGTCTCTCCCTACCCCCTTTGACCCTACTCCATTATGTTGTAGGTCTGATCCACCATCAATCTCCCCACCCCATGATGAGATCTCTTGGTGAAGATTGAGACGAATTCAAATGGGGGTGCAGCTAGTTTATTGATTCCAACCATCAATCTATTCCATTTTCCTGTAAATGAATATCTATGCTGATACATTTTAATATTCTTCCATGTGAGTAACCCCAATCACGGTTGTCTTAGACGCTTACAAAGGTACCGTACTAATTCGAACTCGAAATTTGCCATACAAATCACAATTTCTCTGTCAAAATATCACGACTCTTGAAGAATCAACTCTAGGAGGCCCATCAATTTGGTCTGTTTGAGATCCATGGTCAATTTATCTGTCTGGGAGCATCATAGGCCTCCACTGCACAAACATATTTAAAAAGGAAAATTACAATTTGTTAGCAATTACAAGCCGAGGAAATCGAATAATGACCAACAAAATGGGAAAATGAGAGAGGGTGATTGAGAAGATCAGGTGGTTAGAATTACTTTGATTTTCCCATCTAACAGTCCATTCAGGCTTAAGAAATGAGAAACATGAGAGCTGAATCCTCCGATGGATCCTTCTTCGACCTTGATGAGGACCTCATGCTCTTGAGCTAGCTGTATGATCAACTCTCCATCAAGTGGCTTACAGAATCTTGCGTCAGCCACTGTTGCTGTGATGCCCTTCTCTTCAAGAAGCTTTGCTGCTTTAATACAGCCTTGAACTACTGTTCCGTAGCCCAAAATAGCCACCCTGCTCCCCTCTCTAAGCACTCTCCCCTTGCCAACCTGTAAACCAACTTCTTGCTTAGCAAACCATGCAAATATCATGCGTGAAAGCAGAGAAATGGATAACTCTCCTCTAAGTCAAATTGAAACCTTTGCCCGATAATATGTGTTTATTGGCGACAACAATACACTTCTTATTAGCATAGCAACGGATTTGACAAGTGCCCAACAAGAAAAGCTTGTGAAGTTGTTGTGTGATTACAAGAATATTATTGGATGGACTTTAATAAATACAGCTCGTAAATGCTGCTGCCACTCCACTTCTCTCTTTTTCCGTCTCATGATTCATTCAATAGAACCAATAATATTTATAAACTGATTGGTTAAAATCGACAATCACATATAATTTTTGAACTGATGGTGGTTGTGAAACAATTGAACGGTGGTTCTCTTGTTTATTTTATTGAAAGATTCTCATTGAATGGAGCATTTGTAGCAGAAACCCGGGCTAAAAATTATATTTTCAAGGCTAAATGACATATTAAAACATGCCAACAAACTTTTAATAATAAGAGGTCCAGTCTCTTAAGGATATCGTAGTATATATTAACATAGAAAACCTTAATAAACAAACAGAAATATGTGTATTCACTCTCAAGATTTCATCATCACTAACTAGATTGGTAGTTCCTTATTTCCCATCACAGCATAGGGCTTAGGCACAAGGCAGAGAGGATCCCTTCTGTGAGTAGTAATTCCGGGTATTACATGATCAATGTCTATATCTTTCCTCCTCATCCCGGCAGGCATTTCCCAATCAAATTTGTGAAGAAGATTAGCAAGTGAAAGCTCCACAGTGGCAATTCCCATCTCTAAACCAGGACAGATTCTTCGGCCTGAGCCGAACGGTATTAGCTCGAAATCTTGTCCCTTAAAATCAATAGAGCTACCCAGGAATCTATCAGGATTGAACTCATTTGGGTTCTCCCAAGCTTCTGAGTCCCTTCCAACTGCCCATGCATTCACATAAACTAAGGTCTTGGCAGGTATTTCATACGCATCTATTTTGCACTTCTCAGTCGTTTCTCTTGGGATTAGTAGTGGTGCTGTTGGCTGCAATCTCATTGTCTCTTTGACCACAGCTTTAAGGTAACACAATTGTTCAACATCATATTCATTCACAAAACCTTTATTTCCAATTACGGTCCGAACTTCTTCTTGGACTTTTTTTAATGCTTCAGGATTCTTCATTAGAAAACTCATCGCCCAAATTACAGTAGCAGCACTTGTATCTGTTCCAGCCACAAATATGTTCTGCAACGAAGACAAGAACAGAGTACATTATATTTGAAACCATTAGTCCCCACTCAGTGAAAAGCAAGCTAATCATGCTTGCAACTTTAATTTCAATTCTGAATATCAAATTGAAGGGAAACCCTTGGACGTGAGAGAAAAAAGGATACGTACCATTAAAATTGCTTTGATGTGATCGAAAGTTAGTTGAGTTTTATATGGGCGATCCTTGTATATTTGAAGCAAAACATCAAGTATGTCCTCGTGCTCGGGCTTCGATCGGTTTGGATCCAGATGTTCATCAATGATTTGTTGGTAAAAAGCATCAAATTCTTTGAAATTCTTTCCGAGACGACGGGCTAGTCCAGTGAGTCTATCAACCCATCCCATGTATGGAAAATAGTCTGAAAAGAAAAAAACAGAAAACATAGCCTGGGTTTCATTAAGCAAATCTTGGAACTTACTTTTTTCACTTCCTCCATCCTCGTAACTTTTCCCGAAGGCAATTCTACATATTATTGTGCTTGTAAGAGACACCATAGCTTCTGTCAAGTTCAAGGGCACAGAATCCAGAGCTGAAATGGAAATTTTCTCAATCATATGTGAAACCTCTTCTTCTCTAATTGGACTGAAACTTTGCACACGAATGGAGCTCAACAGATGAATCACACATATCTTTCTCATCTCCCTCCAATAAGCACCATATCTTGAAAAAGCCAAGTCTAAGCCATTGTAGGACAATTTTTGCTGGGCAGTGAAGACAGGCCTGGTACAAAATTCAAGATCATGGGTTTTCAATATCTCTTTAGCCATTTTGGCTGAACAAGCTACTAGGGTTCTTCTGAAACCTAGCCTCAAGGTAAAAAGGGGGCCATATTTTTGAGAGAGTTGCCATAGATGCTTTTGAAGGTTGCAGCTATCTAGCTGGTGCAAGTTACCTACCAAGGGAAGACCCCTGGGGCCAGGAGGGAGACGAGATGTTTTAGTGGTTGTATTTTTCTTGAGAAGAAACAAGAGAAAGATGGGGAGGGAGAGAATTACGAGGAAGAACAGTGAAACCATAATGATCCTGTTTCTATGGAGATTCAATCGATCACAAATTCACAATGGGATAAGCTTCTCAATAAATAAAAGTCACGTGGCTCAGTGGTTTTTTTTATAAAAAAAATAGGCCGAATGATCCAAAAACATGTTTATTTAGCAAAATAAATATGTTTTTCTTATTCTTGCAACAAACGCATTCATAAATTTAATCCAAAAAATATTATTGAGATAAGATCTAGATATTATGCTTAAACTATTTAGCATTATGTTTTAAAAGTGTTTTTGAAAACAAGTTGAAATTTTTTTATTTTATTTTTTACTTTAAATTAAAAAAATAATGTATTTAGATCATTTTTATATATTGATATCAAAAATAATTTTTGTTTAAAAAATAGCATCATTTTGAAACATTTATAAACAAAAACACTTTTGATAATAATTTCAACCACACTCTCAAACAATCACTAAAATTTATGATTAAGCCTTTGTAATAACCTCAAATAACTGAAGTCGTAAAACTAAACCTTTAATACTTTCACAAATACAAACCCTTCAAGCTTGAGACTTTTATCTCATGGTTACTCGTTTTAACTTGGAATTATTCAACCAAAACAAAAATAGGCTATGACGTCTATGCTTCTCACAATATTCCCCGTGAGCTATAAAATACCTAGTCAACCTGGCTCATCCTGGTTGGAAAGCTACAATGGAAGAACTTGTAGCCTTACATCTAAACCAAACCTGAAAACTCATTCCTCATACCTTAGATATAAATGTCATTAGTTTCAAGTAGGTACTTAAGATAAAATTCAAACTTGATATATCTTTAAATCAACTAAAAGCTTATGGTGTTACTAAAAGCTTATGATTAAATTGATGAAATTGATTATACTGAAACCTTGTCTCTAGTTATGACACCAAGAACCATTCAAATGATTGTCACCATAACACATGTTTAACAATGGTTCATTCCATAACTTTACATAAAAAATGCATTTTTGCATGGTTACATCTTTGAAGATATATATATATATATATATATATATATATATATATATATATATATATATATATATAATACTATAAGCCAGGTTTTATCGTTTTAACATATTTATCCTTACATATAGTTTTATTTGTAGTTTAATTAATCTATCTTCATTTTTTTTTCATTTTGACTATGGCTCACCAGTTTTTCTCCTGATATTTTTCTTATAGATCCATTGAAGCACTTGTAGCAAACTTTATTCAACTTCTACTTAATGAATTTGCAATAAAAGATTTGGGACTCGTTCATCATTTTCTTAGCAATGACTTTCTAAGACAATTGATGCAACCATATTATTCGATAGTTTCACCCACATTGAACTAGTATTTTGCCTATGTTTTATATATAAAATACCTTGATATTCTCTATTCTATGTTTTGAAGGCAATTTTGGATGAGAGATGAAAAAAGGAGTAAATTGAAGGTAATTGACTGATTTGACAGCCAGACAATTTTTATGCAGAGCGTGAGTTCTGAAGATTGAAATGAAGTGATTCTAGTAGCATTAAAAAGCTAACATCCACACCTTTATGTAAATCTATGGTAAGAAAAATAAATAAATAAACAACATGAAAATCACAGCCTTCAAAGTCAAATCTTGTATTCTGCCACTATTGACGTTCGACCACTCCAACTTTATTATCCTAAGTTACAAAAGTCCAATCGATGCGAACTCAATTTTGTTGTATTCTTGACTCCATATCCTATCAACGCTCAACATTCTAGCCCAAAAAATATCATATGATGGAGATATGATTTTTCAAAGATGACAATTGAATTCTAACAACATATAGGTTTTGTGAAGAAACGTGTCCAAACTGCGTTCCAAAGCATCCAAACAGACATCCAACTCAGCTCCTCTAAGTCAAATTGAAACTTTTGCCCGATAATTTGAAATATGTGCTCAATGGCGACAACAATACACTTCCTATTAAAACTTAACTAGGATTGTTCCTGATTTTTTGAAAACAAACTTGACTAATTCAACACATTAATTCTAACTCTATCATGTGCTGATGTTGATAAATTCTAACACTCTCCCTCAACATGAGCTTCTACACTCTTAATCATACTAAGCTGTCAATAGAATTTTTCAAATTTGCTGCTACTTAAACCTTTTGTAAATAGGTCTGCAACTTGATCTTCTGACTTAATTTGCTTCAGTTCAACCTCTTCTTCTAGAGCCTTTTCTCTAATAAAATGATAATGCATTTCCACATGTTTTGTTCTTGCATGAAACACTAGATTTTCTGTCACGCGAACAACTAATTGGTTATCACAATACAATAGAATTGCATAGTCCATCAATTGATGTAGATCATTCATTAGCCCTATTAGCCACGTACTTTCTTGAGTTGCCATTGTTGTTGCACGATATTCAGCCTCTATTGTTGACAGAGACACTGTCGGTTGTCTTTTGCTACACCAAGAGATTGATCCTAACCCAAGTCTAAACACATACCCAATGGTTGATCTATAAGTGTCGTGATCTCCTACATAGTCAGCATCACAGTAGCCAACCAGTTTACACTCTTCACCAATCTTGTATAGCATGCCATACTCAATGTGCCCTTCATATACCTCATGATCCTTCGAACTGCTTCTGAATGAGGCTTCTTTGGGTTTTGCATGTATCGACTTATCACAACAACTACATATGAGATATCGGGTCTAGTTACAGTTTGGTAGAGCAAGCTACCCACCAATTGTGGATACATTGTTGCATCTTTCAAATCCTTGCCTTCGTGAGCACACATTTTGGTATTTGGATCAATAGTTGAGATTGACTTACAATCTAACATCCCGAATTTTTTCAACAGATCTTTGGAATATTTTTGCTGACATAGAAGTACTTATGTACCTGAGCAACTTATCTTTAACCCAAGAAAATGATTCAATTGTCCTAGTTCTTTCATATCAAAATGAACTGATAGATTCTCCTTGGTTTGGCAGATTTCTTCAATGTCATTGCTAGTGATGATTATATCATCCACATATACGAGTAGTGTTGCTACCCAATTTTTGACTCACTTATTTTTATGTTTAGAAAAAAAACAAAAAAATATCAAAAAAAGAAAAAAAAAATCCAAAAATATCTTGGTACAGGGCAAAATTGAACAAATTGAGAGTTTAACTGTCAATTGAGGGTTAAATCGTGCAAATCAGAAATCAAGGACAAAAATAAAAATGGTGCGTAAGCTTAAGGATGCTTTTAAAATTTTGACTAGGACAAACTCTATAAATAGAGTTGATCAGCCACAAAAAAGGACCAAAACAAAAGGGAAGAAAAAATTTTACACACAAAAGAAACCCTAAACCCATCTTTTTCCCTCCCCCGTGGGGCTACAGCCGCTAGCCCCTTTTGGGCAGTTGCAGCCCCCACGTTTTCCTCTCCTCTCCTCCTCCCACGATCTCCCTTCCCCTTCCTCTCCTACACCTCAGCCTTCGGCCAGCCTTCCTCTCCACTTCTCCCGGCCAACCACAACAGCACCATTCCCTCTGTTTCACTCCTCTTTTCCCCTTCTGCTCCTGGCCATCCACCACAACAGTAGCCCCCTCCACTCTCTTTTACTCTCCTACAACTTAACCTCGGCCAACCAGCTACAGCCCCTCCTCCCACACTCTCTCTTCCCTCCTCCCATGTCATCAGCTCCTCTCTTCGTAAATCCCTGCGCCTCCATCCAGGCGACCAGACAGCCTTCCCACCCTCCTTCACAAACCATCGGCCCTTCCCCTCTTCTACCGTCACTCTCCCTTGTAGAGCCTGCAACGCTCAACCACTCTTTTCTACTTTTTCAACTAGTTGCACCCCCAGTCGTCCCTCTTCCTCTCCAACCATAGCTAGTCACCCTCACAACCATATTCCGTCTTCCTCTCCTACTCCAGCCCCTCAGTGCCAACAACCCCTTCCACGACACCATAGCCTCTTCCACGACAACATAGCCCCGTAGACCACACAGATCGGCCATGCAAAGTAGCCCACCATCCATTTGAAGAAGAAGCCAAGAAGAATGGACGAAGAAGAAAAAGAATAGACCCGAGATTTGAAGAAGAGAATGGAATTGATTTTTGTGTTGTATGTGTTTGTGTTTATGTTTGTGTGTTTGAGTTTTTGTGATTTAAAATAAACACATTTTTTTATAGTTTTATATTCTTTCTTTTTTAACAAAACAACATAAATAAATGAACAAATAAAATATAACACACATACACATTCTATTTTTCATTAGTTTTTCATTACATTTTACAATCATATTACATGTACAAGAAATAAAACATAATAAGAATTTAAAGAAACACAAAAACATCTAAAAATTACAAAATAAATCTCCTCGGAAACACTGTTTACGGTGGATGTAGTGTAGGAGCACTGAGGAGTGACGGGTGACCTACCCGGGTGAAAGATGGTGAAGAGGGTCTCATTATAACAGGTGACCTACCCGGATAAAAGATGGGGATGGTCTCATTATGACGGGTGATCTACTCGGGTGAAAGATGGTGAAGAGGGTCTTATTATAACGGGTGACCTACCCGGATGAAAGATGGAGATGGTCTCATTATGACGGGTGACCTACTCGGGTGATAAATGGTGAAGAGGGGGATGCAATGCATGATGATGCATGTATACTTACCTGAGAAATATAGGTCCCTTTCTCTGATGCCCCATTATCATAGGATGCCTTTGCCTAATCTCCAAAGCTTTGCTGGCTTCTCTAATTAGATGGCTCATTGAAGTTTGTCATATGTCATTCATCCACTCAACGTAAATGCATTGCTTATTCTGGGTTATCTGTGATGATTTCTGTTTTCGTTGTTTACCAAGTCTGAACTTGCCCCCAAGTATGGTGTTGCCTGATTCATCGTGAAGGAGTGTAACAAGTCATCCATTTTCTTTGACTCTTTCAATAACAGTTCTTTGATTTGTGTGTGTTCTGCTAACAACCATTGCAAGACTTGCTAAATGTTGTCCTCATCTTAGATTGTCAATCAGTCATGAAGTTTTTCATCAATTGAATCCTATTTCTTCAACCATATGTCATCATCAACCTTCATGGAATTGTCAAGTCATCTAGAAATGCAACCAAAACTCATCATTGCTTGCTCAATGTTATCCACAATAAACTCCTCTCAGCTCGTGAGAAGAGATGTAATGTTATCATCATCTGCAATCATGCGATGAATTGCACCTTGAATTGATGCAACTGTTCGGTCATGCAATCTGAAACTCTTCGGTGTAGACTCAATTTCTTCTGAACAAATTCTTCTTAGTCCATGCAAAGAATTATAATGATGTCATTAACGAGGTTCTTTCTATCTACCATTCTCATGGGTGAACTGAACCTTAAGTCGATGGGCTTCAAAATTAATTATTCCCCAGTTAATCTTTGTGGCATACATCATCTTTAACATTTATCACAAACACAACTCAGAGATAACATCTTTCTTTATATCACCCACATTCATGTAGTGAACTAAAGATTGAATCGATGAACTTCAAAATATATTATCCCATAATTAGTCTTGGTGTCACATACACTCTTCAACATTTATCAAACTGCCTCCATGCGATAACATCTTTTTTGGAGACAACCAAATCCGGGGGTAAGCCGATATTTCAGAATCTGAAGATGCCCTTCCAATGCAATGTTATTCACGATCACTATTGGAGCTTGTTAAACCATCGTTCTCTATTAAGCAATGCTGCCGTGAGTTGAATCTATTGGTGCTCATTTGATGAATTTCACTGAATCATTATTTGCTCATGTTTCTTTGTCCCCAAGATGATGTGAAATTGTTTGCAAGATCCACATTATGGCCTCTAACTATTGAGCTTTCCAATGATAATGAAGAATTGTCAATGTCAAGGATTCTGCAAATCTGGTCAATATTTTCTTTGTTTGTAAATCTTTCTTGTTCTGAAATTAAATCACCAATTTCAAAGATCATGTGCATCCAAAGTCTAATTCTTGAAATAAAATCAAAGAGATGTCATTTGTTGAAAATCAAATTCATTTGGTCAAATATCCAACACACGATATCCAATGCATGTAGACCTGTAATTATCTTGTGTTTTGCAAACAGTAATTGACCCATTGTGAGATTGAAATCGTTTTTTTTATGGGTTTTTTGTGTTTCAATTCTAATCTCTGATTTTGGGGTATGTCATTTGATGGTACACAATGAAGTGATAATTTGTGGTTTTCAAACAATGAGAGTGTTGAGTAAAGACCTGAGGTTCAATTGAAAATTTGTCTCATTTTTTAGCACTTTATCAATATGCATAACAACTCGTAACTTAGTTTGTGAAATTATAACCCTTATGGAAAAAACTCTAACAATTTTGAGAGCACGACTTATCGGTTAAAATTGCTTGCTTGATCAAGTAGGACTTTTAAAAGTAATGCATTAACACTTTGCAGATGATATCTAAGCATATGTCCTAACTGATTTCATTAAAGAGCAGAGAACTTTGTTGTTGGCTTGCAGAAAAACACGAATGATGTTTCTGTATCGGTGATAATTCTTCTCAGCAATGTCAAATGTCAACGACTCTTGACCCTTTGGAGGATGACAGATTGAGGGACCCCTATTTCAAACTGTGGGAATGCATGTTGAAATGTATATGCATGTTTTTTTTAACAGGCTCACCCTTCAAGGAGTGACACGTGGTTGTAACAATTGCATGATAAACAAAAATTTTGATTTTTGCTTAAACTCTACAATGAAAATTTCTTAAGTAACGACCACTGTGTCGCCCATAAGTCTTGAATTCAAGATGCTTCGAGTAGGGTTTGCCTTAATGCCAAAACACCCTAATGATTGGTTCTAATCTTTGGGCAACAAATGGTGAGTTGCTACTTTGATCTCTAAACAGGGTCTCTTGTCGTCCCAGCGATCACCCTCGTGAAGGCAATATGGGGGCTCAACAGGTAATGGGATGGCACGCATATGAATCACTACCAGTCTAAGCACTCAGCGAAGAGTTGGGGTTTACACAAACTTAAATCTTGACTCAAGTCATAAGGCATGCTGGTAGTCCCCCACTTAACTTAAAATCGCAAACCACAAGAATATAGCTCAAATAAATTAACAATGCATGGACATATGTGTCTTCACCCAATTTTGGGTCCTTCCCCAAATCTATCCAAAAATACAAAAATAAAATAAAAGAGGGCTGGTGTCGGTAGGCAAATCAAGGCAGAAAAGTTTGACGTTTTTTAGAGCTCGATCATTGTACCCAGAAATGAAGGAAAATGCAGATTAAGGCTACCATAATCGGATAAATCTGCGTAGAAAATATGTCAAAAGATATTGTATTTTTATGTGCCAATTCGATTTAATTGTTGGCCAATTAAAAATGTAATTATGTTTGAGAATTAATTTAAGGTCCAATTGAAGGGTTTAATTAAGTACAAGGGTTTAATTATACTTTAAGTTGGTCAAATTAATTTTATTAAGGGCTTAGTCAATGAGAAGTCAAGTTCTTGAATTTAATTCGGTTTCAATTGATGAGATTTAAATTTTCGAAGACCGAATTGAATTTTTCAAGCCCAATTATGCGAAATCAGGGGCCAAATTGAACAAATTGAGAGTTTAATGGCCGATAAGGGTTAAATTGCAAAAATCATAAATCAAGGACCAAAATAAAAAAGGCGCGCGAAGTCAAGGCTGATATTGAAATTCTGACGGGGTAGAATTGCATAAAATCTTAAGTTTAAAGCCAATTGGGGGTGCATTTAGAGCATTTATAAATTTAAGGACCAAATCGTACTTTCACCCTCCCAAAATCAAATTTGCAGGTTCCTGCACTTTTCTGACACCTGAATAGTGCAGGAACAGCTTTGCAACGACTCTTTGCAGCAGGGCATGACACTGCAACCCTCAGCCTTCTACAAATTTCAGAGGTGATATACACACAATATGCATGTCCTCATTCCCCTACAAATACCCCGTTCGCAGCTGCAAAAAGGAGGGGAAAAAAAACCACAGGAAGAAAGAACGAGAGAAAACCAAAGAAAAAGGAAGGACAAGAATAGAGCAGAGTTTGTTTTGAAAATTCGATAGAGACGAAGACACGATAAAAAATTGTAGAACAAAATCATACACACGCAACGGCCACCACCCATCTCCTTCCCCAGCTCTGGCGTCACTCTCTCTCTCCCCCTTCGTCTTTCTCGGCCAGTTACAACTCACTCTCTCTCTCTAATAAAAAACCAGCAGCCCCCGCTCTCTATCTCTCACTCTCGTTTCAGCAACTCAGGCTACCCACTCAGACCACCTCGCACCACCCCTTCGTCACCAGCATCTCCACTTCAACCCCGGCGACCTAATCACCGTCTCAGGCAAAGGCAACAGAGGCAGCAGTAGCTGCTTGTAGTTGCACCGATCATCTTCCAACGCTCATTCCAGCCACCACAGGCCACCATTTTCGACGCCACCATGACAGGAAGAACCACCTCGACATCCTCTACACAATGGTATTAATAGGTACGCTGTTCGTCACACTCTAAAAATAGCAAATTCACTATTCATATTCTTCTTCATGCACGGGGGAGTGAATTAATTCACTCCCCCATGCCACCAGTGCCACTATTCTGCATTATGCAGAACAGTTGGCTGGTTAGGCTAGGGACGAGGCCCAGCCAGGAAAATGGGTGGTCGTTAGGCCCACCATGGGCTGGCAGTTCAACCCCAAATGATGGGCCTCTCGGCCCATCAGGGTTGGGCAGCCACCCCGCAAAAAAATATAATAAAAAATACAAAAATACAAAATTTGCATAAAAAATATTTTTATTAAAAAAGAAAAAAATATGTTGTTTTTTTGCATATGACCAATACGCTAACATATTTTGAACATTCATTTCCAAAAAAATATATTCCGAGTTTAAAGAAAAATGTGTTTTAGAATGGATTTCGTAAACACAAAAATTGTTTTCTCGCATTTTTTGATTTTACAACATGTTTGAAAAATCCAAAGGGTATTGGCCAATATTCCAAAAATATCAAAATCTTATTTTTGGTGATTCGTATTATTCATTGTTGATATTTGGATAAATAAATCCAAAAAGGGTTAATATCCAAAATATTGACAGGGATAATTCGTTATTATTCATTATTGATATTTGGATAAATAAATCCTAAAAGGGTTAATTTCCAAAATATTGGCGGGGATAATTGGTTATTATTCACTGTTGGTATTTGGATAAATAAATCCTAAAGGGGTTAATATCCAAAATATTTTCGGGGATATTTCGTTATTATTCACTGTTGATATTTGGATAAATAAATCCTAAAAGGGTTGATATTCAAAATATTTTTACGGGAATAATATGCCATCATCATTTAACCGACATATTGTAGCTTACCTTAGGTAGGACGTACTAGGGGTGCTAAAACCTTTCCTTTACACAACCAGACCCTTGCCTTAGAATCTCTGAAATATCAGTTTTAGGTTTCCTAGTTACCATAATACTAGGTGGCCACTCTTTTTTTCATGAAAATAAAGATAAAACCCAACATGAATTCCCCGCTCACAGGGAGAGTCGTCGTGACGCCGTGCTCTCGTGAAGGGTGCAACAGGATGGCGACTCCACTGGGGACCCTTGGACTAGGCTTGATAATTTGTTTGTTTATGCTATGTTGATTTCTTGATTTTTTTTGTGTGGTTGCTATGAATGGTTTATCTTGTTCAAAAGCTTTAGCATGCATCCTTACATCTTGTCATGCATGGTGTATCAAATATAAAAAAAATGTCCTATCATGCATCACCTTTATTATTATTTTGGCACACACATTAAACTTTAAGTTAAGTGGGGGACTAGCAGCTTACCTTATGACTTGAGTCAAGGTTTAAGTTTGTGTAAACCCCACCTCTTTGCTGAGTGTTTAGACTGGTAGTGATTGGTATAAGTACCATCCCGCTATCTGCTAAACCCCCATATCACCTTTACAAAGGTGATCACTGGGACAATAAGAGACCCTCTTTAGAGATCAAGTAGTAAACCTACCCTATATCTCACATAAAGAGATTAGAACAAATCATTAGGGTGTATGTTCCCTCCATTTTGTTTTGCATAAGGCAAACCCTTCTCGAAGCATCTTGAATTCAAGACTTATGGGCGACACATTGGTCGTTCACTCAAGAAATTTTTATTGTAGAGTTTAAGCAAAAATCAAAATTTTTGTTTATCATGCAATTGTTATGACCACGTGTCACTCCTTGAATGGCGAGCCTATCAAAAAATAAAGAAAAAGAAAAAACAAAAACATGCATATACAACATGCATTCCCACAATTTGAAATAGGGGTCCCTCAATCTGTCATCCTCCGAAGGGTCAAGAGTCGTTGACATTTGACATTGCTAAGAAGAATTCTCACCGATACAGACACATCATTCATGTTTTTCTGCAAGCCAACAACAAAGTTCTCTACTCTCCAATGAAATCAGTTGGGACATATGCTCAGATATCATTTGCAAAGTGTTAATGCATTCATCGATGGAGATTGTGGAAAATTCAGGTTTCCTTTTAAGGAGTGCGATTAGTTCATATATGAATCCATTTTCAGAAAGCAAGCATTAGTCAAAGAAGTTGTCAATCCACTTAAATATTATTTGATTTCTCTCCTGATCATGTGGAGTTGTTGCGGCATTAACAAATCAAGGGGTTTTATTCCACCACGCACAAAAGACCATGTTATTTTGAGCACAATTCTGTCTTTTAAAGCAAAGATAAATATCTTGAGTGTGAAAACACAATATGGTATTGTCAAATCTAATCCAGTGTCTAAGAGATCAAAGCATGTGCACTGCAAGATTACATTGCTCGACGAAGTGCAATTGTCGCAAAAAGAGTCTTTTTGTCATATGATGAAATTGTTCATGATTTGCGTACTTTAGTGGTTTGTTTAGAGTGCTTCCTAGCTCGATTCACTTTTTATGTCCAATGAGGAGCGCGGTGGAGTGCAAAAAAAAAAAAGCCTTTCTTTTGCGACATAATCCAGATGAGAGAGATGAATAGTTGCAAGAATTTCAGTAATCAAGTGTGAAAGTTAATCAACAAATGGCAAGTCAAGTTTTGTGGAGGATGTTATCATCGGCAGTGTCAGCAATAAATCATCGCGAGCATAAGCAAGATCAATGAGCAGTGACAATACATAAATGATTGTTTGAAAGTCTAAGAAAAGTGTCGCATCGTCAGTAATTTTCTTATGGAATCTCATCGGCCATCACTTTGTTTTGGGGTTAAATCATCATTTCATCGAAGCATGTGTTTCCCTTGTCTTTTTGTTGTTTTGAAATCAAGAGATGTTTAACATTCTTATTTTCAACAAAATATTTTGATCAAACTCCAACATGCAAAGTTTAAAGTTTATCATTCCTGAAAATTAAAAGTATTTTGATTGCAGAATTGACCCAACTTTTGTTAAGTGACATGATGACCAATAGCAGGTAATCGAACTTTTTTTTTGTGAGCCCATACACCGAGTTTTTGAACCACATCATAGAACTAAGTTTTATTAATTTGCATATTGACTTGTAATGGATTCGATAGTTATGGACGCATCATGACTCTTGCACGTCCAAATCATTACACTGGACGAGGTCAAAATTTATCAGTTAAAACCAACTTTGCTTAAAATGATGAAAGACCATCTTTGTTTATTTCCTTCACTATTCTTGAAATATGTATACCTTGTTAATCCCAATTTGAGCCTGATATTATATTTCTTTGAAAAAGCCCGACAGGATCACATCCTCACTGTAAACACCCAAGAGAATATATATATATTAAAGGCTAATTTAGATTTTCACTACCGATTTCGTGACGCGACAGAAAATCGTAAAGAAATACAACCAAGGTCAATATTCCGTAAGTAATCTGCAACAAGATGAACTTGCAAAAAAAACCCAAGGAAGGAATTAAAGGACGAGTAAAATAAGTTGAGAGGGGTGAAATTGAAATAAATAAAAAGATTATGATTTAAATTATAAGAAGAGAAGAGGTGGGGTAAAAAGAGATATTTAAAAGGAGATGGGGGGAGATAAGTTAGAGAGAGGTGGGAGAGAAAAAGATAAGAAGGGGTGGTACTCCGAGAACAATATCTCCTCTGGCCACCGTTGGATCGGGCTGAAATTTTAGTATGTTATGCACCTAATCATTGTCTAAACTCTGACCAGAGGGATTGTTATTATCTGAAGCCGTTCGAGAAAACCAGTCATCTGAAGATATCTGGAAAACCCCTCAAATTCATCAGAGTCGCCAGCTAGTTCCTCCTCCGTCCACCGTTGGATTTCTCTGAAATTTTGGTATGTTGTGCGCCTTACTTGTTACTAAATGTCCACCGGAGGGATAAGCCTGGTATTGCTCTGGTAGAGACATGTAATCTTTTGAACAATATTGCTAAATCTGTTTCTTCAGCCAGTCAGAGTTGCCAGCTAGTTTGCCTTTATTGCACCGTTGGATCAACCTGAAATTTGGGTACGTGGTGCGTATGAGTGTTATTCACGTGCTGAACGGTGAAGATGAGAATGGTACACTTCAGCAAGGAGATATTGATGCTTAACAGTATCTCTCCAGTTTAAGGTCAGTCTCTGGTTTAACTCCGATCTTGGTAGATCCAACCGTTGAAATACCCTGAAATTTGAATATGTTTTATATAATGGGTTTTCCTACATATTAATTGTTGGTATTTGATAATTGTCGAGTTAATTGTGATTTATTGCTGTTACAACTATTGCTGAGTGCTGTCTTGACAGCAGATTTGTTATGTGTTGAAATTATGTTTTCAATGTGTGGTTTGTTGGGATTTTATTGAATGATTGTGTGCTGAAATTTATGGATTCAATGTGTGTTTTCGGTTGGAATTTTGTTGAGGGATTATGTGTTGAAATTTATGTTTTCAATGTGTGATTTTGTTGGGATTTTGTTGATGGATTATATGCTGAAATTTATGGGTTCAATGTGTGTTTTCAGTTGAAATTTTGTTGAGGGATTATGTGTTGAAATTTATGTTTTCAATGTGTGATTTTGTTGGGATTTTGTTGAGGGATTATGTGTTGAAATTTATGTTTTCAATGTGCGATTTTGTTGGGATTTTGTTGATGGATTATATGCTGAAATTTATGGTTACAATGTGTGGTTTGTTGGGATTTTATTGAATGATTATGTGCTGAAATTTATGGGTTCAATATGTGTTTTCGGTTGGAATTTTGTTGGGGGATTATGTGTTGAAATTTATGGTTTCAATGTGTGATTTTGTTGAAATAAGTATGGTGACGAATGTGAAATTTGAAAATAGATATATACTGATTTTTGTGGACATTGATGTCGCAGGCGGTGCAGTCGGGATTGAACCATCGTCCAGACAAGAACAACCCAGAAGTAGATCAGGTAGGTGAATTACACCTCTCTTTTTATATGACACATAAGAAGTATTTTAAGTTGAATATTATTCGAATGCGATAGAGTTTATATTAGTTTGTTGAATGCTTAAATGTGAATAATCGATTGATTAGCTTCGGCTAATGGCATCCGAAAGCATGACCGGAACAAATGATTGATTAGCTTCGGCTAATGGCATCCGAATGGATGACCGGAACAAATGATTGATTAGCTTCGGCTAATGGCATCCGAAGGGATGGACGGGACGAACGATTGATTATCTTCGGCGAATGACATCCGAATGGATGGTCGGGACAAAAGAATGATTAGCTTCGACTAATGGTATCCGGAAAGGATAACCGGAGTGAATGAACGGTTAACCTTAGCAAATGATGTCTTATGAGGATAGTCGGGTTTGAGATTATGGTTAATTACAATAGTTGGTGTATATATTTATTGCATTACAAGCTATATGTGCCAAATATATGAAGTGATTATAAATGTTGATGCCTCATTTAACTACCAGACCGTTTAGTCTTCATCATTATTATTATCATTAAGTAATTACATTCTCTTAAAATGTTTAATACTACTGCAGGGACTCATACCCACCAGATGTCTAGGAACCCGACACACACAGGAACCTACTTTTGCAAGGAATCACGTAGATGCATACTAAATCGCAATACTGAACGCATAACTCTTATTAAACCCTTCTGTATAAATTTGTAATGGCTATTAGTTACGATAGGAATGCAAACTCATGTCTATGTAGGCATATTTTTAATATGAATTTTCTAATTATGCAACCATAATACTACATGTTTATGTAAGATCCACTTTTAATGAAATGTTGATTGTATGGATGGTATTTTGATGATGTGAGGTAATCAGGTTTGCTGATTTCCGGTACCATATGTGTTAGAAAAAAAATAAAAATAAATCTGGGTCGTTACAGTTGGTATCAGAGCACCTGGTCTTGATCCTGAGGATCAATGATAATGGCATTGTTGTGGTGATTTTTGAAAGGTATTATAGGATGGTTCGAACCAGAGAGCAAGCTAGGACTGACTTAACCCCTACATGAGGAAGGGGGGTCGAGTTTACATTATGACAGTATGAAGCGGATTCCGTGGTAGATACTACATTCTATATACCCGCGGTATTGGTTCATTCTGAGAAGAGAGAACCAACAGAAGGTCAGGAAAATCTACTTCTCGACGGGTAGATGTGCCTCCAGCGGAGGCATTTGAAGGCGAGCGACAAATCAATATATCTCCCTAGTAGCGCCGATGGTTGTGCTGAACATATTTTAGATTGGGCTTTTATGGAATGTATGGTACAGGCTTGGCGGTAAGGATGGTTGCAGGTGCTTCTAGTGTAGCTTCTAGATTTGAGAGGGTCGTTATAGTAGTACAATTGGCAAAAGATATATAGGAAATGGGTTGTGGAATATTCTCAAGAGAGGAGGATTCATGATTTAACACCTTTTGCCTCCACCTATTTTCCCACGAAGCACCACAGAGTAGACATATTTCGTGATGGACAAAGACAATAACTGGGAATGATAATGATAACTATGCAACTCCATTCTGTGCGGGATTTGGTAAGGCTGCTCAGGGTATGAAAAGTGTCAGAGGTGTGAGCAAAGAAACCCGAGGGGTTGTTCTACGATGGCAGGAAGATTCTACATCTGCAAAAGGAGAGGGGCATCGATGGAGGGAGTGCCCATGTATGGGTAGAAGTTGTTATTATTGTGGGGACACGAGTCATCGGAAGAAGGATCGTCCTCGTAGGGCTACCAAGGGAAATCGAAGTTAGAGGACCGATGTTGGGAGTCAGCAACAGACAGGTTATGGTTGATCGACCTGCTAGACTTACCTCGTCAGGGATAAGTGTTACTCGAGGGAGGTCCAGGTTTCAGGAGGGAAGATTTCAAGGTCAGGTATATCATATGACTCAAGAGGATGTAGGAGTTATGCCTGATGTTGTGGCAGGTACTGTAATATTCCACATCGGCGGGTGAGGGAGTGGTAGTTGGCCTTATTAAGAGTGCTGGTTGCTAACTTGTCATACGCGTTTTGGAGCGTCAAGCTCAGAAGTGGGCTCACCTCACCAGGAACAAAACCGTGAGGACGGTAAGGCCCAAAGCGGACAATATATTGCAAGTTGGGCCGGGCTGTTACAGGTACAATACAGTTAAATATAATGCAAGATTTTACTTTAATTGATTCTGGAGCTAGTCATTCATTTGTATTATGTAGAATTGTGGAATGATTGCATGTGGTGCCTCACAAGTTGCGAATCGAGGTGACAATTAGTACCACTTTAGAAGAAAGCATGAATATTGATGATATCTATAGAGGAGTTAAACTATATATTGAAGGGTTGGGATTGAATGTAGACCTTATGTCATTAGAATTATATGACTTTGACTTGAATTTTGGGCATGGATTGGTTAAGCAAACATAAGGCACAAGTGGATTGTTTTATCAAAACAGTGACTCTCCAGGGGGTAGGGAAATAGGAATGTTGTATTTAAAGGAGAGAGAAAAGTTCTTCCAAACTATATGATTTCAGTCTTAAGGGCTAGAAGGTTAATGAGGAAGGGTTGTCCTGGTTGGTTAACTCATGTAAAAAAAAAAAAAAACAAGTATCTATTTCCACGAATAGATGAATTATTTGATCAGTTAAAGGGTTCTAAGGTATTCTCTAAGATAGATTTGAGGTCAGGGTATCATCAATTGAGAATTAAAGAACAAGATATTCAGAAGATAACATTCAGAGCCCATTATGGACATTACGAGTTCTTAGTGATGCCTTTTGGGTTGACCAATGCACTAGCGATGTTCATAGATTTAATGAATCGAGTGTTTCCACCTTACTTGGATAAATACATGGTGGAATTTATCGATGACATCTTGGTATATTCTAGTTCATATTCAGAACATGAACAACATTTGCGGGTCGTGTACAGACTTTGAGGGAGAATAAATTGTATACAAAGCTGGATAAGTGTGAGTTTTGGCTCAAGGAAGTGGTATTTTTGGGCCATGTGATTTCTGCAGAAGGAATATTCATGGATCCAAAGAAGGTAGAGGTTGTGTAAAATGGGTGAGGCCTACTAATGTGATAGAAATTCGAAGTTTCTTGGGTCTCGCAGGATATTACCGGAGGTTTAGGGAGGGGTTCTCCACCGTAGCATCACCTTTGACCAAACTAACTCGCAAATAAGTCAAATTTGTCTGGTCGGAGGAGTGTGAAGGGAGTTTTCAAGAACTAAGGAAAAGGCTCACTTCTGCTCCTGTGTTGGCCCTTCCATCAAGGAACATAAGGGTTTGCGAGTATATAGCGATGTTTCAAAAAGAGGTCTGGGATGTGTACTGATGCAACATGATTGTGTAATTGCTTATGTATCCAGACAATTAAAGCCACATGAGGAGAATTATCCAGTTTATGACCTGGAACTTGCAGCGGTAGTGTTTGCCCTAAGAATATGGAGACAATTTTTGTATGGGTCACAACTGCAAATCTTCTCAGATCATAAGAGTTTGAAATATTTGATGTCGCAGAAAGAGTTAAACATGCGCCAAAGAAGATGGGTGGAGTTAATAAAAGATTATGATTGTGTGATTGACTACCATCCTGTAAGGCTAACATTGTAGCAGACGCTTTAAGTAAAAAGGGTAAAGTAATTATGAATAATATAGAAATTAAGAGACAAGGAAGTATAGTGGAAATGAGAAAAATGGGTTTGTGGCCAAGTCTGGGTCCTGAAGGGTCATTATTAGTCAGTTAAAAATCCGATCTGTACTTTGAGATAAAGTTTTGGAGGCTCAACAAGTAATGAGAAGGTAAGGAAGGTTAAAGGGAATGTGAACCAGGGTATAGAAAAGTCTTTTCAGGTGTTATCTGATGGACTAATAGCTATAGGAAGACGAATTTATTTGCCCAATAATGAGATCTTTAAAGATGAGGTATTGAGAGAAGCTCATGAATCCCGTTTTGCTACCATCCTGGAAGTACAACGATGTATAAGGATTTAAAGGAATATTATTGGTGGCCAAATATGAAGAGAGAAATAGCAGAAATTGTGTCAAATTGTGGGATTTGTCAACAAGTGAAGGTAGAACACCAGAAACCTACAGCGAAGCTGCAGCTGTTATCAGTTTCCAGAATGGAAATGGGAGGATATCTCTTTGGATTTTGTGATAGGATTACCCAAGGGAAAGAAAGGTAATGATGCCATATGGGTTATTGTGGATCGACTAACAAAGTCTTTTGTTTTGCTTATGAGAATGACAGACTCAACGGATAAACTTGCAAAATTGTACATAAATGAAGTGGTCAGACTCCATGGGGTACCAGTATCGATTGTCTCGGACCGGGATCCAAGGTTCACATCGAGACTATGGCCTAGTTCACAATGGGTTTTAGGAACAAAGTTAAATCTAAACACGGAATTTCATCCACAGACGGATGGGCAGTCAGAGAGAACCATTCAAACTTTAGAGGATCTTTTAAGGTCTTGTGTACTGGAAATTGGTGGAAATTGGGAAGATCACTTCCCATTAGTAGAATTTACTTGTAATAGTAGTTATCAAACTACTATTGGTATGGCTCCATATGAAGCATTGTACGAGCGGAAGTGTCGTACCTCAATTTATTGGGATGAAATAGGGCAAAGGAAGCGGTTAGGACCCGAAATGGTACAACAGGCAATTGACAGGGTACAGGTGATTATAAAGAGGATTTAACCATGGAAGTTAAGCCCATCAAGATTTTACATCGGGATGAAATGATACTAAGGAATAAGAGAGTTACATTGGGGAGAGTATTATGGAGAAGCTCACAAATAGAGGTAGAAACGTCGAAAAGAGAGTCTGAGATAAAGAATAAGTATTCGCATTTATTACCTGAAATAGGTACTTAATTTAATTTCGAGGACGAAATATCTAATAGGAGGGGAGAATGTAAACACCCAAGAGAATATATATATATTAAAGGCTGATTTAGATTTTCGCTACCGATTTCGTGACGCGACAGAAAATCGTAAAGAAATACGACCAAGGTCAATATTCCGTAAGTAATCTGCAACAAGATGAACTTGCAAAAAAAACCCAAGGAAGGAATTAAAGGACGAGTAAAATAAGTTGAGAGGGGTGAAATTGAAATAAATAAAAAGATTATGATTTAAATTATAAGAAGAGAAGAGGTGGGGTAAAAAGAGATATTTAAAAGGAGATGGGGGGAGATAAGTTAGAGAGAGGTGGGAGAGAAAAAGATAAGAAGGGGTGGTACTCCGAGAACAATATCTCCTCTAGCCACCGTTGGATCGGGCAGGCATTTTAGTATGTTATGCACCTAATAATTGTCTAAACTCTGACCGGAGGGATTGTTATTAGCTGAAGCCGTTCGAGAAAACCAGTCATCTGAAGATATCTGGAAAACCCCTCAAATTCATCAGAGTCGCCAGCTAGTTCCTCCTCCGTCCACCGTTGGATTTCTCTGAAATTTTGGTATGTTGTGCGCCTTACTTGTTACTAAATGTCCACCGGAGGGATAAGCCTGGTATTGCTCTGGTAGAGACATGTAATCTTTTGAACAATATTGCTAAATCTGTTTCTTCAGCCAGTCAGAGTTGCCAGCTAGTTTGCCTTTATTGCACCGTTGGATCAACCTGAAATTTGGGTACGTGGTGCGTATGAGTGTTATTCACGTGCTGAACGGTGAAGATGAGAATGGTACACTTCAGCAAGGAGATATTGATGCTTAACAGTATCTCTCCAGTTTAAGGTCAGTCTCTGGTTTAACTCCGATCTTGGTAGATCCAACCGTTGAAATACCCTGAAATTTGAATATGTTTTATATAATGGGTTTTCCTACATATTAATTGTTGGTATTTGATAATTGTCGAGTTAATTGTGATTTATTGCTGTTACAACTACTGCTGAGTGCTGTCTTGACAGCAGATTTGTTATGTGTTGAAATTATGTTTTCAATGTGTGGTTTGTTGGGATTTTATTGAATGATTGTGTGCTGAAATTTATGGATTCAATGTGTGTTTTCGGTTGGAATTTTGTTGAGGGATTATGTGTTGAAATTTATGTTTTCAATGTGTGATTTTGTTGGGATTTTGTTGATGGATTATATGCTGAAATTTATGGGTTCAATGTGTGTTTTCAGTTGAAATTTTGTTGAGGGATTATGTGTTGAAATTTATGTTTTCAATGTGTGATTTTGTTGGGATTTTGTTGAGGGATTATGTGTTGAAATTTATGTTTTCAATGTGCGATTTTGTTGGGATTTTGTTGATGGATTATATGCTGAAATTTATGGTTACAATGTGTGGTTTGTTGGGATTTTATTGAATGATTATGTGCTGAAATTTATGGGTTCAATATGTGTTTTCGGTTGGAATTTTGTTGGGGGATTATGTGTTGAAATTTATGGTTTCAATGTGTGATTTTGTTGAAATAAGTATGGTGACGAATGTGAAATTTGAAAATAGATATATACTGATTTTTGTGGACATTGATGTCGCAGGCGGTGCAGTCGGGATTGAACCATCGTCCAGACAAGAACAACCCAGAAGTAGATCAGGTAGGTGAATTACACCTCTCTTTTTATATGACACATAAGAAGTATTTTAAGTTGAATATTATTCGAATGCGATAGAGTTTATATTAGTTTGTTGAATGCTTAAATGTGAATAATCGATTGATTAGCTTCGGCTAATGGCATCCGAAAGCATGACCGGAACAAATGATTGATTAGCTTCGGCTAATGGCATCCGAATGGATGACCGGAACAAATGATTGATTAGCTTCGGCTAATGGCATCCGAAGGGATGGCCGGGACGAACGATTGATTATCTTCGGCGAATGACATCCGAATGGATGGTCGGGACAAAAGAATGATTAGCTTCGACTAATGGTATCCGGAAAGGATAACCGGAGTGAATGAACGGTTAACCTTAGCAAATGATGTCTTATGAGGATAGTCGGGTTTGAGATTATGGTTAATTACAATAGTTGGTGTATATATTTATTGCATTACAAGCTATATGTGCCAAATATATGAAGTGATTATAAATGTTGATGCCTCATTTAACTGCCAGACCGTTTAGTCTTCATCATTATTATTATCATTAAGTAATTACATTCTCTTAAAATGTTTAATACTACTGCAGGGACTCATACCCACCAGATGTCTAGGAACCCGACACACACAGGAACCTACTTTTGCAAGGAATCACGTAGATGCATACTAAATCGCAATATACTTCGTATGAAACATTGTACTGAACGCATAACTCTTATTAAACCCTTCTGTATAAATTTGTAATGGCTATTAGTTACGATAGGAATGCAAACTCATGTCTATGTAGGCATATTTTTAATATGAATTTTCTAATTATGCAACCATAATACTACATGTTTATGTAAGATCCACTTTTAATGAAATGTTGATTGTATGGATGGTATTTTGATGATGTGAGGTAATCAGGTTTGCTGATTTCCGGTACCATATGTGTTAGAAAAAAAATAAAAATAAATCTGGGTCGTTACAGTTGGTATCAGAGCACCTGGTCTTGATCCTGAGGATCAATGATAATGGCATTGTTGTGGTGATTTTTGAAAGGTATTATAGGATGGTTCGAACCAGAGAGCAAGCTAGGACTGACTTAACCCCTACATGAGGAAGGGGGGTCGAGTTTACATTATGACAGTATGAAGCAGATTCCGTGGTAGATACTACATTCTATATACCCGCGGTATTGGTTCATTCTGAGAAGAGAGAACCAACAGAAGGTCAGGAAAATCTACTTCTCGACGGGTAGATGTGCCTCCAGCGGAGGCATTTGAAGGCGAGCGACAAATCAATATATCTCCCTAGTAGCGCCGATGGTTGTGCTGAACATATTTTAGATTGGGCTTTTATGGAATGTATGGTACAGGCTTGGCGGTAAGGATGGTTGCAGGTGCTTCTAGTGTAGCTTCTAGATTTGAGAGGGTCGTTATAGTAGTACAATTGGCAAAAGATATATAGGAAATGGGTTGTGGAATATTCTCAAGAGAGGAGGATTCAGGATTTAACACCTTTTGCCTCCACCTATTTTCCCACGAAGCACCACAGAGTAGACATATTTCGTGATGGACAAAGACAATAACTGGGAATGATAATGATAACTATGCAACTCCATTCTGTGCGGGATTTGGTAAGGCTGCTCAGGGTATGAAAAGTGTCAGAGGTGTGAGCAAAGAAACCCGAGGGGTTGTTCTACGATGGCAGGAAGATTCTACATCTGCAAAAGGAGAGGGGCATCGATGGAGGGAGTGCCCATGTATGGGTAGAAGTTGTTATTATTGTGGGGACACGAGTCATCGGAAGAAGGATCGTCCTCGTAGGGCTACCAAGGGAAATCGAAGTTAGAGGACCGATGTTGGGAGTCAGCAACAGACAGGTTATGGTTGATCGACCTGCTAGACTTACCTCGTCAGGGATAAGTGTTACTCGAGGGAGGTCCAGGTTTCAGGAGGGAAGATTTCAAGGTCAGGTATATCATATGACTCAAGAGGATGTAGGAGTTATGCCTGATGTTGTGGCAGGTACTGTAATATTCCACATCGGCGGGTGAGGGAGTGGTAGTTGGCCTTATTAAGAGTGCTGGTTGCTAACTTGTCATACGCGTTTTGGAGCGTCAAGCTCAGAAGTGGGCTCACCTCACCAGGAACAAAACCGTGAGGACGGTAAGGCCCAAAGCGGACAATATATTGCAAGTTGGGCCGGGCTGTTACAGGTACAATACAGTTAAATATAATGCAAGATTTTACTTTAATTGATTCTGGAGCTAGTCATTCATTTGTATTATGTAGAATTGTGGAATGATTGCATGTGGTGCCTCACAAGTTGCGAATCGAGGTGACAATTAGTACCACTTTAGAAGAAAGCATGAATATTGATGATATCTATAGAGGAGTTAAACTATATATTGAAGGGTTGGGATTGAATGTAGACCTTATGTCATTAGAATTATATGACTTTGACTTGAATTTTGGGCATGGATTGGTTAAGCAAACATAAGGCACAAGTGGATTGTTTTATCAAAACAGTGACTCTCCAGGGGGTAGGGAAATAGGAATGTTGTATTTAAAGGAGAGAGAAAAGTTCTTCCAAACTATATGATTTCAGTCTTAAGGGCTAGAAGGTTAATGAGGAAGGGTTGTCCTGGTTGGTTAACTCATGTAAAAAAAAAAAAAAACAAGTATCTATTTCCACGAATAGATGAATTGTTTGATCAGTTAAAGGGTTCTAAGGTATTCTCTAAGATAGATTTGAGGTCAGGGTATCATCAATTGAGAATTAAAGAACAAGATATTCAGAAGATAACATTCAGAGCCCATTATGGACATTACGAGTTCTTAGTGATGCCTTTTGGGTTGACCAATGCACTAGCGATGTTCATAGATTTAATGAATCGAGTGTTTCCACCTTACTTGGATAAATACATGGTGGAATTTATCGATGACATCTTGGTATATTCTAGTTCATATTCAGAACATGAACAACATTTGCGGGTCGTGTACAGACTTTGAGGGAGAATAAATTGTATACAAAGCTGGATAAGTGTGAGTTTTGGCTCAAGGAAGTGGTATTTTTGGGCCATGTGATTTCTGCAGAAGGAATATTCATGGATCCAAAGAAGGTAGAGGTTGTGTAAAATGGGTGAGGCCTACTAATGTGATAGAAATTCGAAGTTTCTTGGGTCTCGCAGGATATTACCGGAGGTTTAGGGAGGGGTTCTCCACCGTAGCATCACCTTTGACCAAACTAACTCGCAAATAAGTCAAATTTGTCTGGTCGGAGGAGTGTGAAGGGAGTTTTCAAGAACTAAGGAAAAGGCTCACTTCTGCTCCTGTGTTGGCCCTTCCATCAAGGAACATAAGGGTTTGCGAGTATATAGCGATGTTTCAAAAAGAGGTCTGGGATGTGTACTGATGCAACATGATTGTGTAATTGCTTATGTATCCAGACAATTAAAGCCACATGAGGAGAATTATCCAGTTTATGACCTGGAACTTGCAGCGGTAGTGTTTGCCCTAAGAATATGGAGACAATTTTTGTATGGGTCACAACTGCAAATCTTCTCAGATCATAAGAGTTTGAAATATTTGATGTCGCAGAAAGAGTTAAACATGCGCCAAAGAAGATGGGTGGAGTTAATAAAAGATTATGATTGTGTGATTGACTACCATCCTGTAAGGCTAACATTGTAGCAGACGCTTTAAGTAAAAAGGGTAAAGTAATTATGAATAATATAGAAATTAAGAGACAAGGAAGTATAGTGGAAATGAGAAAAATGGGTTTGTGGCCAAGTCTGGGTCCTGAAGGGTCATTATTAGTCAGTTAAAAATCCGATCTGTACTTTGAGATAAAGTTTTGGAGGCTCAACAAGTAATGAGAAGGTAAGGAAGGTTAAAGGGAATGTGAACCAGGGTATAGAAAAGTCTTTTCAGGTGTTATCTGATGGACTAATAGCTATAGGAAGACGAATTTATTTGCCCAATAATGAGATCTTTAAAGATGAGGTATTGAGAGAAGCTCATGAATCCCGTTTTGCTACCATCCTGGAAGTACAACGATGTATAAGGATTTAAAGGAATATTATTGGTGGCCAAATATGAAGAGAGAAATAGCAGAAATTGTGTCAAATTGTGGGATTTGTCAACAAGTGAAGGTAGAACACCAGAAACCTACAGCGAAGCTGCAGCTGTTATCAGTTTCCAGAATGGAAATGGGAGGATATCTCTTTGGATTTTGTGATAGGATTACCCAAGGGAAAGAAAGGTAATGATGCCATATGGGTTATTGTGGATCGACTAACAAAGTCTTTTGTTTTGCTTATGAGAATGACAGACTCAACGGATAAACTTGCAAAATTGTACATAAATGAAGTGGTCAGACTCCATGGGGTACCAGTATCGATTGTCTCGGACCGGGATCCAAGGTTCACATCGAGACTATGGCCTAGTTCACAATGGGTTTTAGGAACAAAGTTAAATCTAAACACGGAATTTCATCCACAGACGGATGGGCAGTCAGAGAGAACCATTCAAACTCTAGAGGATCTTTTAAGGTCTTGTGTACTGGAAATTGGTGGAAATTAGGAAGATCACTTCCCATTAGTAGAATTTACTTGTAATAGTAGTTATCAAACTACTATTGGTATGGCTCCATATGAAGCATTGTACGAGCGGAAGTGTCGTACCTCAATTTATTGGGATGAAATAGGGCAAAGGAAGCGGTTAGGACCCGAAATGGTACAACAGGCAATTGACAGGGTACAGGTGATTATAAAGAGGATTTAACCATGGAAGTTAAGCCCATCAAGATTTTACATCGGGATGAAATGATACTAAGGAATAAGAGAGTTACATTGGGGAGAGTATTATGGAGAAGCTCACAAATAGAGGTAGAAACGTCGAAAAGAGAGTCTGAGATAAAGAATAAGTATTCGCATTTATTACCTGAAATAGGTACTTAATTTAATTTCGAGGACGAAATATCTAATAGGAGGGGAGAATGTAAACACCCAAGAGAATATATATATATTAAAGGCTGATTTAGATTTTCGCTACCGATTTCGTGACGCGACAGAAAATCGTAAAGAAATACGACCAAGGTCAATATTCCGTAAGTAATCTGCAACAAGATGAACTTGCAAAAAAAACCCAAGGAAGGAATTAAAGGACGAGTAAAATAAGTTGAGAGGGGTGAAATTGAAATAAATAAAAAGATTATGATTTAAATTATAAGAAGAGAAGAGGTGGGGTAAAAAGAGATATTTAAAAGGAGATGGGGGGAGATAAGTTAGAGAGAGGTGGGAGAGAAAAAGATAAGAAGGGGTGGTACTCCGAGAACAATATCTCCTCTAGCCACCGTTGGATCGGGCAGGCATTTTAGTATGTTATGCACCTAATAATTGTCTAAACTCTGACCGGAGGGATTGTTATTAGCTGAAGCCGTTCGAGAAAACCAGTCATCTGAAGATATCTGGAAAACCCCTCAAATTCATCAGAGTCGCCAGCTAGTTCCTCCTCCGTCCATCGTTGGATTTCTCTGAAATTTTGGTATGTTGTGCGCCTTACTTGTTACGAAATGTCCACCGGAGGGATCAGCCTGGTATTGCTCTGGTAGAGACGTGTAATCTTTTGAACAATATTGCTAAATCTGTTTCTTCGGCCAGTCAGAGTTGCCAGCTAGTTTGCCTTTATTCCACCGTTGCATCAACCTGAAATTTGGGTACGTGGTGCGTATGAGTGTTATTCACGTTCTGAACGGTGGAGATGAGAATGGTACACTTCAGCAAGGAGATATTGATGCTTAACAGTAGCTCTCCAGTTTAAGGTCAGTCTCTGGTTTAACTCCGATCTTGGTAGATCCACCTGTTGAAATACCCTGAAATTTGAATATGTTTTATATAATGGGTTTTCCTACATATTAATTGTTGGTATTTGATAATTGTCGAGTTAATTGTGATTTATTGCTGTTACAACTACTGCTGAGTGCTGTCTTGACAGCAGATTTGTTATGTGTTGAAATTATGTTTTCAATGTGTGGTTTGTTGGGATTTTATTGAATGATTGTGTGCTGAAATTTATGGATTCAATGTGTGTTTTCGGTTGGAATTTTGTTGAGGGATTATGTGTTGAAATTTATGTTTTCAATGTGTGATTTTGTTGGGATTTTGTTGATGGATTATATGCTGAAATTTATGGGTTCAATGTGTGTTTTTAGTTGGAATTTTGTTGAGGGATTATGTGTTGAAATTTATGTTTTCAATGTGTGATTTTGTTGGGATTTTGTTGAGGGATTATGTGTTGAAATTTATGTTTTCAATGTGCGATTTTGTTGGGATTTTGTTGATGGATTATATGCTGAAATTTATGGTTACAATGTGTGGTTTGTTGGGATTTTATTGAATGATTATGTGCTGAAATTTATGGGTTCAATATGTGTTTTCGGTTGGAATTTTGTTGGGGGATTATGTGTTGAAATTTATGGTTTCAATGTGTGATTTTGTTGAAATAAGTATGGTGACGAATGTGAAATTTGAAAATAGATATATACTGATTTTTGTGGACATTGATGTCGCAGGCGGTGCAGTCGGGATTGAACCATCGTCCAGACAAGAACAACCCAGAAGTAGATCAGGTAGGTGAATTACACCTCTCTTTTTATATGACACATAAGAAGTATTTTAAGTTGAATATTATTCGAATGCGATAGAGTTTATATTAGTTTGTTGAATGCTTAAATGTGAATAATCGATTGATTAGCTTCGGCTAATGGCATCCGAAAGCATGACCGGAACAAATGATTGATTAGCTTCGGCTAATGGCATCCGAATGGATGACCGGAACAAATGATTGATTAGCTTCGGCTAATGGCATCCGAAGGGATGGCCGGGACGAACGATTGATTATCTTCGGCGAATGACATCCGAATGGATGGTCGGGACAAAAGAATGATTAGCTTCGACTAATGGTATCCGGAAAGGATAACCGGAGTGAATGAACGGTTAACCTTAGCAAATGATGTCTTATGAGGATAGTCGGGTTTGAGATTATGGTTAATTACAATAGTTGGTGTATATATTTATTGCATTACAAGCTATATGTGCCAAATATATGAAGTGATTATAAATGTTGATGCCTCATTTAACTGCCAGACCGTTTAGTCTTCATCATTATTATTATCATTAAGTAATTACATTCTCTTAAAATGTTTAATACTACTGCAGGGACTCATACCCACCAGATGTCTAGGAACCCGACACACACAGGAACCTACTTTTGCAAGGAATCACGTAGATGCATACTAAATCGCAATATACTTCGTATGAAACATTGTACTGAACGCATAACTCTTATTAAACCCTTCTGTATAAATTTGTAATGGCTATTAGTTACGATAGGAATGCAAACTCATGTCTATGTAGGCATATTTTTAATATGAATTTTCTAATTATGCAACCATAATACTACATGTTTATGTAAGATCCACTTTTAATGAAATGTTGATTGTATGGATGGTATTTTGATGATGTGAGGTAATCAGGTTTGCTGATTTCCGGTACCATATGTGTTAGAAAAAAAAAAAAAAAATCCGGGTCGTTACACTCACACTGGGAACAAATACACTGGGGGCAAATAAGGGATTTGTAGTTTGAGGATACAATGACAACATTAGAATCAATTGAAGGGGGGATGTTTAAGAACAAAAACCCAACCTTGGAGAACAAGCAAATTGAGATAGGACATGACAAAAACCAAGAGTCGATGCTAAGGACAAGTTCAGAAACAAGAAGGAAAGAAGAAAAAAATTGAAAAAAAAAACAAACAAAACAAAAGAGAATATTGAACTATACCATGTCCGTTGGTATTTGTGGTCAAACCTCATGCGAGAAGAAATGTTATTAAAATTATCGAGTCTTCAAGATAAGTTTTCCATCAAATGAAGATCTTGCATAATTGTTTTGTTAGACTATATAGATTGCAACAAAAGATGGAATAACATTAGATAACAAATGATGGTTCGGGTTTTAGTATTTCCCTTTTAAGTTTGAAATTGTCAATGAAAGGAATGACATGGTTGTGGAGATTCTTAGAGCATTGGTTGATAGATAAAAAATCACGTTAAGATAATTAACATATTTTTATGTCGTTTCTTCTACAAAGACAACAAGAGAAAAAGAGTTAACGACTAGATGATGGTGATCCTAGGTCTTTGAAACCCTTAAACACTTTTTTGAGCCTATGAATTCCCTTTTCTTTTATAGTCATGAACCATAGCCTTATTACATGCTTTTAAAAGTCCTTCTTGATCAAGCAAGCAATTTTAACTGATAAGTGGTGCTCTCCAATATTGTTAGGGTTTTTTCCATAAGGGTTATAATTTCATGAAGTAAGTTACAAGTGGTTATTCATATTGATAAAGTAAGTACTGAAAAATGAGACAAATTCTCAATAGAACCTCGGGTCTTTACTCGACAGTCTAATTGTTTGAAAACCACAAATTATCACTTCATCATGTACCATCAAATAACATACCCCCAAAATCAGAGATCAGAATTGAAACAAAAAAAAGCCATAAAAAACAATTTCAATCTCACAATGAGTCAATTACTATTAACAAAATACAAGATAATTACAGGTCTGCATGCATTGAATATCGTGTGTTGGGTATTTGACCAAATGAATTTGATTTTCAACAAATGACATCTCTTTGATTTTATTTCAAGAATTAGACTTTGGATGCACGTGATCTTTGAAATTGGTGACTTAATTTCAGAACAAGAAAGATTTACAACAGAGAAAACCTTGATCGGATTTGCAGAATCCTTGACATTAACAGTTCTTGACTATCATTGAAAAGCCCAGCAGTCAGAGGCCATAATGTGGATCTTGATAGGAATGCAAATAATTTCACTTCAACTTGGGGGCAAGAAACACAAGAAAATAATGATTCAGTGGAATTCATCAGATTTATAGCGACAACAAATATGTTATGGTGATAAACAGATGAATGATCATCAACAGATCAACTCAAGGAAGGATTGCTTAGTAGAATATGATGGTTTAACAAGCTCCAACCACGATTGAGACTAGCATCACAATTGAAGGGCATCTTCAAATTTTGAAATATCGGCTTACTCGCGGATTTGGTTGTCTCCAAAAAGATGTTATCGCATGGGTGCATTTTGATAAATGTTGAAGAGTATGCAAGCCACCAAGATTGACTGTGGAATAATTTGTTTTGAAGCCAGTCGACTCAAGGTTCAATTCACCGCATGAATATGGGAGACAAAAAATACCCCCGTTAACGACAACATTATAAATCGTTGCATAGACTAAGAAAAATTTGTTCATAAGAAATTGAGTCTACGACAAAGAGTTTCAGATTGCATGACAGCAGTTGCATCAATTCAAGGTGCAATTCATTGCATGATTGCGGATGATGATAACATTACATCTCTTCTCACGAGCTGAGAGGAATTTATTGTGGATAACATTGAGCAAGCAATGATGAGTTTTGGATGCATTTCTAGATGACTTGACAATTCCATGAAGGTTAATGATGACATATGGTAGAAGAAATAGGATTCAATTGATGAAAAACTCCATGACTGATTGACAATCTAAGATGAGGACAACATTTAGCAAGTCTTGCAATGGTTGTTAGCAGAACGCACACAAATCAAAGAACTGTTATTGAAAGAGTCAAAGAAAATGGATGACTTGTTACACTCCTTCATGATGAATCAGGCAACACCATACTTGGGGGCAAGTTCAGACTTGATAAACAATGAAAGCAGAGATCATCGCAGATAGCCCAGAATAAGCAATGCGCTTAAGTTGGGTGGATGAATGACAACAAAGCTTTGGAGATTAGGCAAAGGCATCATATGATAATGGAGCATCAGAGAAAGGGGACCTATATTTCTCAGGTAAGTATACATGCATCATCATGCATTGCATCCCCATCTTCACCAATTACATCAGGGTAGGTCACATTATAAAGAAACCCTCACCTCTATCTGTCATCGAGGTAGGTCACCCAGTATAATGAGACCCTCTTCCTCCATCTTCCATCCGGGTAGGTCACCTGTCATAATGAGACCCTCACTTCAATCTTCCATCCAGGTAGGTCACCCGTCATAATGAGACCCTTTTCACCATCTTTCATCCGGGTAGGTCACCCATCATAATGAGACCCCATCTTCCATCCGGGTAGGTCACCCATCATAATGAGACCCTCTTCACCATCTTCCATCCGGGTAGGTCACCCGTCATAATGATACCCTCTTAACCAATCTAACCCGTGTAGGTCACCCATCATAATGAGACCCTCTTCACCATATTCCATTTGGGTAGGTCACCTATCATAATGAGACCCCATCTTCCATTCGGGTAGGTCACCCATCATAATGAGACAATCTTAACAATCTAACCCGGGTAGGTCACCCGTCGTAATGAGACCATCTTAACAATCTAACTCGGGTAAGTCACCCGTCATAATGAGACTAGCTTAACAGTCTAACCCGGGTAGGTCACCCGTCATAATGAGACCAGCATAACAGTCTAACCCGGGTAGGTCACCTGTCATCATAATGAGACCAGCGTAATAGTCTAACCCGGGTAAGTCACCCGGCATAATGAGACCGTCCTAACTATTCTAACCAGGGTAGGTCACCCAGCATAATGAGACTGTCCGAACTATTCTAACTAGGGTAGATCACCCAGCATAATGAGACCCTCCTAACTATTCTAACGTGGGTAGGTCACCCATCATAAGGAGACCAACTTCGTCATTTTTTTCTTTACAACGCTTACTAGTTAAAGTCTTGTACAAGAGTTTAGTCGTAAGCATTGCAAAAAAAGGGGCAACTGTCATAACCCAATTTTGGGTCCTTTCCCAAATCTATCCAAAAATACAAAAATAAAATAAAAGAGGGCCGGTGTCAGTAGGAGATTCAAGGCAGAAAATTTTGACGTTTTTGAGAGCTCGATCATACCTCTTTTGTGCCCAGAAATGAAGGAAAATGCAGATTAAGGCTAACGTAATCGGACAAATCTGCGTAGAAATTAAGTCGAAAGATATAATTGTATTTTTATGTGCCAATTCGATTTAATCGTTGGCCAATTAAAAATGTAATTATGTTTGAGAATTAATTTAAGGTCCAATTGAAGGGTTTAATTAAGTACAAGGGTTTAATTATACTTTAAATTCGTCAAATTAATTTTATTAAGGGCTTAGTCAATGAGAAGTCAAGTTCTTGAATTTAATTCGGTTTCAATTGATGAGATTTGAATTTTCTGAGACTGAATTGAATTTTTCAAGCCCAATTATGCGAAATCAAGGGGGCAAATTGAACAAATTGAGAGTTTAATGGTCGATTAAGGGTTAAATCGTGCAAATCAGAAATCAAGGACAAAAATAAAAAAAGCAGCGCAAAGTCAAGGTTGATATTGAAATTCTGACGAGGTAGAATTGCATAAAATCTTAAGTTTAAAGCCAATTGGGGGTGCATTTAGAAAATTTATAAATTTAAGGACCAAATCGTACTTTCACCCTCCCAAAATCAAATTTGCAGGTTCCTGCACTTTTCTGACACCTGAACAGTGCAAGAACAGCTCTGCAATGACTCTCTACAGCAGGGCATGGCACTGCAGCCCTCAGCCTTCTACAAATTTCAGAGGTGATATACACACAATATGCATGTCCTCATTCCCCCTATAAATACCCCGTTCGCAGCTGCTAAAAGGAGGAAAACAAAAAAAACCAGAGGAAGAAAGAACGAGAGAAAACCAAAGAAAAAGGAAGGAGAAGAACAGAGCAGAGTTTGTTTTGAAAAATTCGACAGAGACAAAGACGAAGACACGATAAAAATTTGTAGAACAAAATCATACACACGCAACAGCCGCCACCCATCTCCTTCCCTAGCTCCGGCATCACTCTCTCTCTCCCCCTTCATCTCTCTCGGCCAGTTACAGCTCACTCTCTCTCTAAAAAAAACCAGCACCCCCCGCTTTCTCTCTCTCACTCTCCTTTCAGCAACTCAGGCCACCCACTCCGACCACCTCGCACCACCCCTTCGTCACCAGCATCTCCACTTCAACCCCGCAACCCAATCACCGTCTCTGGCAAAGGCAACAGAGGCAGCAGTAGTTGCTTGCAGTTGCATCGATCATCCTTCGACGCTCACTCCGGCCACCACACGCCACAATTTCCAACGCAACCACGACAGGAAGAACCACCTCGACATCCTCTACATAACGGTATTAACAGGCACGCTGTTCATCAGACTCCAAAAACACCACATTCAATCTTCACATTCTTCTTCATGCACGGGGGAGTGAACCACCCGTGCCACTGTTCTGCATTTTGCAGAACAGTGGGCTGGCTGGGCCGGGGACGAGGCCCAGCCAGGATAATGGGTGGCTGTGAGGCCCACCATGGGCTGGTAGTTCAGCCCCCAATGATGGGCCTCTCGGCCCATCAAGGCTGGGCAGCCAGACAATAAAAAAAATATAATACAAAAATACAAAAATTCAAAATTTGCATAAAAAATATTTTTATTTAAAAGATAAAAATATGTTGTTTTCGAGCATACGGCCAATAAGCTAACATATTTTGAACATTCATTTCCAAAAAAATATATTCCGAGTTTAAAGAAAAATGTGGTTTAGCATTGATTTCATAAACATAGAAATTGTTTTCTCGCATTTTTGGATTTTACATGTTTGAAAAATCCAAAGGGTATTGCCCAATATTCCAAAAATATCAAAATCTATTTTTTGATGATTCGTATTATTCATTGTTGATATTTGGATAAATAAATCCAAAAAGGGTTAATTTCCAAAATATTGGCGGGGATAATTCGTTATTATTCACTGTTGGTATTTGGATAAATAAATCCTAAAAGGGTTGATATCCAAAATATTTTTACGGGAATAATATGCCATCATCATTTAACCGACATATTTTTTTTTGAAAGATCAACACCATAACAAATCATAGGCAAACCAAAACACCAAGTAGCTTACCTTAGGTAGGGCGTACTAGGGGTGCTAAAACCTTCCCTTTATGCAACCAGTCCCTTGCCTTAGAATCTCTAAAATATCAGTTTTAGGTTTCCTAGTTACCATAATACTAGGTGGCAACTCCCTTTTTCATGAAAATAAAGATAAAACCCAATATGAATTCCCCGCTCACGGGGAGAGTCGTCGTGACGCCGTGCTCTCGCGGAGGATGCGACAATATGTACATATGAACAAAAAAAAAAAATGCAAAAACATAACTAAAAATAAACACATGTAAAAATTCGAACAAATCAAAATAGATAAAAAAAACATCAAAATAATCAAAGCTTAGTCCAATATTATTTTAGAAAAAATAACATCCCTAGTGGAGTCACCATCCATCGCACCCTCCGCGAGAGCGTGGCGTTGCGGTGACTCTCCCCGTGAGCGGGGAATTCATGTCGGGGTTTTATATTTATTTTTGTGAAAAAAAGAGTGGCCACCTAGTATTATGGTTACTAGAAAACCTAAACTGGTCTTTCAGAGATTCTAAGGCAAGGGATTTGTTGCGTAAAGGGAAGGTTTTAGCACCCTTAGTACGCCCTGCCTAAGGTAAGTTGCTTGGTGTTTTGGTTTTCCTTATGATTGCTATGGTATTGATCTTTCAAAAATACGTTGGTTAAATGATATTGACGTATTATTCCTGTAAAAATATTTTGGATATTTGTCACTTTAAGGTTTTTTTATCCAAATATTTACAACGAATTACCCCACTAATATTTTGGATATTAACCCATTAGGATTTCTTTACCCAAATATCAACAGTGAATAGTAACAAATTATCCCCACCAATATTTTGGATATTAACCCCTTTAGGATTTATTTACCCAAACATTAACAGTGAATAATATGAATCCCCAAAAATAAGATTTTGATATTTTTGGAATATTAGCCAATACCCTTTGGATTTTACAAACATGTTGTAAAATCCAACAATGCGAGAAAATGAATTTTTTTTGTTTACGAAGTCCATGCTAAAACTATTTCTCTTTAATATCTAAAATAATATTGTGTTTTAAAAAAAAGAATGTTCAAAATATGTTAGTGTATTGTCCATATGCACAAAAACAACATATTTTTATCTTTTTAAAAAATATTTTTATGTAAATTTTGTATTTGTATTTTTTAATATATTTTTTTGTGGACCAGCTGCCAGCCCTGATGGGACGACAAGCCCATCATTTGGGGTGGAATGCCAACCCCAGGTGGGCCTAACGGCCCACCTATTTTAATGGCCTAGCTTGGCCTCGTCCCGGCCCAGCCAGCCCACTGTTTTGCATAATGCAGAACAGTGCCATGAAGGAGTGAATTAATTCACTCCCCTATGCATGAAGATAACCATGTCCTAACAGCCCAGTTGTACCTATTAATATTGTTGGGTAGAGGAGGTCGAGGTGGTCTTCTTGTCGTTGTGGCGTCGGAAATGATGGTCTGTGGTGGCCGGAGGAGGCGTAGGAAGATGTTCGGCCTGCGTTGCTGCAACGGCTATTGCTGCTACTGCCTTCGCCTGAGACCACAACTAGTCTGCTGGCATGAAGGGGGAGCTACTAGTTATGACGAGGTGGTGCTAGGTGGTTGGAGTTGGTTGCTGCTGGAGGAGAGAGAGGACTGAAGGTGGTTGGTTTTAGAGAGAGAGAGGGTCGGTTGAGAGAGGGAGAGCAGTTGTAGCTGCTGGGGAGCGGGAGAGAGACACTAGGGAGAAACGGAGAGAGAGGGGGCTGACGATGCTGGAGTTGGGGAAGAAGATTACCTAAAAAAATTTCTCTGTATTCTCTGCTTTTTTCTTTGTTATTACATGAATTTTTCTCTCTTCGTAAATTTTCTACTCTATTCTCCCCCTGTTGTGTAAATGCTCTTTTTTTCCTCTCTCTTGCATGCTGCGAATGGTGTCATTTATAGTGGAAGGAGGCAACCCTTCGGCATGCACATTGCGTGATAGGTTGCTGCCTCTAAACTTGCAGAGGGCTTGCAAAGGCTTACCCTGCACTGTTCATGTGTTGGAATAGTGCAGGCACGCTGCAGATTTCGAGTGATTTTGGGAAGGTGAAAGTACGATTTGGTCCCTTAATTTGCAATTGTTCTAATTGCATCCCCAATTGGTTTTAAACTTTCAATTTTGTACAATTGTATCCCTGTCAGAATTTCAAGAGCAACCTTAGCTTTGCACGCCTTTTTTATTTTGGTTGCGCGATTTAACCCTCAATTGACTATTAGACTCTCAATTCGTTCAATTTGGCCCCTGATTTCGCATAATTGGCTTGAAAAAATTCAATTCAGTCTCTGAAAATTCCAATCTCATCAATTGAACCCGAATTAAATTCAAGCACTTGATTTCTCATCGACTATGCCCTTAATAAAATTAATTTGGCTAATTTAAAGTATAATTAAGTCCTTGCACTTAATTAAATCCTTCAATTGGACCCAAAATTAATTCTCAAACATAATTACACTTTTAAATTGGCCAACGATTAAATCAAACTAACCCATAAAAATATAATTATATCTTTCTACTTAATTTTTACGTAGATTTATCCAATAATAAATTACTTTAGTCTTGAATCTGCATTTTCCTTCGTTTCCGGACATAAAAGAGGTACGATTGAGCTCTTGAAAAAATGTCCAAAATTTTCACCTTTTTTTTCCTACCAACACCGGCCCCTTTTACTTTACTTTTTTGTTATTTTTGGGTAGATTTGGGGAATAACCCAAAATTGGGTTATGATAGTTGCCCCTTCTTTACAATGCTTATGGCTAAAGTCTTGTAAAAGGCTTTAAATAATAAGCGTTGTAAAGAAAAAGAGAATGGTGAAAATTGGTCTCATTATAATGGGTGACCTACCTAGGTGAGAATAGTTAGGATGGTCTCATTGTGACGGGTGACCTACCTGGGTTAATTGGTTAAGATGGTCTCATTATAATGGGTGACCTACCCAGGTGAGAATAGTTAAGATGGTCTCATTATACCGGGTGACCTACGCAGGTTAAATTGGTTAAGATAGTCTCATTATAATGGGTGACCTACCCAGGTGAGAATAGTTAAGATGGTCTCATTATATCATTCACATACACAAGTAGGATAACTAATTTCTCACCATTAGCTTTAACAAACAAACTGGAATCTGCATGACTCACTGAATGTCCAATTTGAGTTAAAAATTCAGCAATCTTACCATACCATGCCCTAGGTGCTTGTTTCAACCCGTAGAGTGCCTTCCTCAGTTTACATAAATAGTTGGGATGACTTTGATTTTGAAAACCCATCGGTTGATTCATATATATCTCCTGATCTAACTCTCCATGCAGGAAGGCATTCTTCACATCCATCTACCATAAGTTCCATTCTTTGTTAGCTGTAACAACAAGTAAAACTCACACAAATGTAAGTTTTGTAACTGGACTAAATGTTTCATCATAGTCTAGTTCATATAGTTGAGAAAATCATTGTGCTACCAGACGAGCCTTGAGTCTCTCAATTGTTCCATCTATATGCCATTTTATTTTATACACCCATTTGTAGGAAATGGGTTCTACATCCTTTGATCTTGGTACAAGTTCCCAAGTATGGTTTCATTTTAATGCTATAATTTCTTCTTTCATAGCTCTATTCCAGTCTAGATTTTGAACAACTTCTGCAAAAGTTTCTAGTTCTTTTACATCTTCTACTATGGCAACATTGGCATATTTTGAGTTTGGCTTCTTCATTCTTGTTGATCTTCTAGGTTGAATTGATGCTGCTATTTCACTGGATTTTTCATTAGATTCTCCTTCTTCACTTGGTTTTCCATAAACACCAGTCTGCCAAGGGCCTTGAATTTTAGTATCATTAGTTGCATCTTTATCTATGCATAACTCGATTAGAGCAAATTGTAGATCATCTTTAAAACCTTTTGAATCTGGTAATGTCTCTTACTCTGTGGACCACCATGAAGATGATTCATCAAACAGTACATTCCTAGATGTGTAACACTTTCCAGTTATAGGATCACAACATCTCCATCCTCTTCGTTGGCTGTCATAACCTACAAAAATACACCTAACAACTATTTTATACATCTTGCTACGTAGATGATTAGGTATAAGAACATAACATACACATCCAAGGACTCAAAAATAATTCACCATGGGTTTCATGTTCCACATCTTTTCAAATGCTGATAGAAAGTTTAACTTCTGCTGAGGAAGCATGTTGATTACAAATGTTACAGTCTTCATTGCTTTTGCCCACAATCTTCCTAGAACATTCTTTGCATAAAGTATACTTTGACAAGTTTGTGCTAGATGCCTATTCTTCCTTTCTGCAACACTATTTTGCTGTGGAGTATTTACGCAAGTGAACTAATGGTGAATTCTACATTCTTTTAGAAAATGAGAGAACTCATCTGAAGTATATTCTCCCCCATTATCAATACATAGAAAACATATCCTCTTATCAACTTCTACTTCTATCACTTCTTTGAATTCTTTAAACCTTGAAAAGGTTTCAGATTTTTCCTTCATAAAATATACACATACATATTTTGAGAAATCATCAATGAATGTTACCATATATTTCATCCCACTAATGGAAGCTTGCTTAACAGGTCCAAACACATTAGAATGAATGAGTTCTAATGGTCCCTTTGTTTTCCATTTTGATTCTTCATATGACAACTGATGTGCTTTGCCATACTGACATCCTACCCATATTGTATCAATCCTCACCTCAAGTTGAGGAAGTCCTTTCAGCATTGACCTTTTCATCATCACATTTAGTTTAAAAAATTCGCATGACTTGGTCGTTGATGTCATAAATCTATTCTCTCACCCTTTCTTGTCTTGTCTACGTATGTTATTTCTACAAACATCACATACACCAATTCCAGTCTCTGTCCCTTTATCATTGGTTTGTATAAGTTCTTAAGATAACAATAAACTTTTACATCTTAAGGACTAAAGAGAACAAAATGACCTTAGGATGTTAATTGTGCTACTGAGAGAAGATTTCTCCTCATACCAGGGATGTGATAGACATTTTATAGTGACACATCATTGGTATTATACTGGGAAGAAACTATTGCATCACTAGTATGAGTTATGTGTAGCTTTGAATTTTTTGTTGTGACTACCACATGTTTTCCTTTGTACTCCCTCAGATTCTACAGTTTTTCTTTGTCACCTGTCATATGATTTGAGCAACCTGAATTAATGATCCCATCCTTCTCATAATCAATATGTTCAGATGTTGTTTTTGTAAAGGTTGTTTCTTCTATAGTGGTGAAGAATGCATGAGGGTCCCACTCATTTGCGTGTTTGAAAGTAGCAGCATTACCTTCAACAGGCTCCTTCTTCAGCCAACAATCTTTTGCCATGTGGCCCTTCTTCCCACAGTTATAGCATTTCCCTTCAAATTTCCTTTTGACACCGTAGTTCCTTGCTTCACTGGTACTATTTTCTCCTTGATTGTTCTTTGCCTTGTCTTCATTTCTTTTAGTTTTGTCGTTGATGTGTTGTTTAGGCTTCCACCTGCCTTTATGGATGTAAAGTGATTCCACTTCACCCTTATGTGACACTTCTCCAATTTGTTTAGCCAAGGCTTCTTAACAGCAAGGAGATTCTCAAACTCAACAAGTGATGGTTGATTTTGCCATGTATTGCAACAACAAAGCTTTTGAATTCTGGTTAAACCATGGATGATTATTCTTTTGATCCTAGTTTCATCGATTGGAGCTTTTGTATCCAATTCAGAGATTTCTCGACATAATGTCTTCACCTTGTAAGAGAATTAGGCAATAGTCAAGTCATATTGAGCTACTGACAGCAACTTACTCTCTAGTAATTGAAGCTTTGTATCATTCTTCTTTGAGAACAATTTGGCAAACATATTCCAGTTTCATAAGGGATTTTGGCATCTCGAGTATGTTCCAACACGTCTTCTTCAATTAATGTTTTCAAAAACATTACTTTGCCTGCTTGTATCTTCCATTTTCGTAGTGTATCATTTGTATCTTTAGCCTCTGGTTGTGTAATTTCACAGCCATTCACAACCTCCCACAAATTTTGGTGTTACATGTAAGACATCATACATGTTGACCAAGTGTTGTAATTTTGACTTCTGAGCTTTTTAATCCCACCAATGACTTGAAGATCACCCATCTCACTCTCTCTTTCCCTTATGTGTCTGACTCCAATACCAGTTAAGAACTCTCACTTGAACCATGCACTGATACCAAATGTTGAAATCCAATATTCAAAAAGACAAACAAAGAAGGAAAGAAACACTCTTTTATTGATGGATGATTCTACTACATCTGCTACATGCATTTTTATAGGCAAAATAATTAACATTTTCTCGTATAAATTAGAAATAGAAGGGAAACTAATTATCCAAAACATACTTCAACAATCTTGAAAACAAACTTGACCAATTCAACACATTAATTCTAACTCTAACACATACTGATGTTGTTAAATTCTAACATAAACTACCTAGTCAGACTTGGCTTATCCTGGTTGGAAAGTTGCAATGGAAGAACTTGTAGCCTTACATTTAAACCAAACCTGAAAACTAATATCTCGTACCTTAGATATAAATGTCATTAGTTCCAAGTAGGTACTTGAGATAAAATTCAAACTTGGTAGATCCTTAAATCAACTAAAAGCTTATGCTATTACAAAAAGCTTATGATTAAATTGATGAAATTGATTATACTGAAACCTTCTCTCTAGAAAAAGTTTTTTTAATGCAGCTTTTGTATTTTGTATTTTTTTTATTTTTTTTCTATTTTTTATTTTTCTGGGTGGTGTTGGACTGCTAACACCCCTTTTGCTTATTTTTTGGCCTAGGGCGAACAACCCACACCATTTTAGTCTGGGCATCCCAGCCCGGTCGGGTCAATCTTTTTTGATCGGATGGGCTTATTGGTCCACTAGATCTTGGTGGTTGGGCCGAGAACAAGGCCCAGCCTGGCCAACCCACTCTCTGCACGTGACTAGTGGGCATAAGTCCCACTGTTCACATGCAGAACACTGGGATGGGGGAGTGAATTAATTCACTCCCCCTATTGTTCACCAAAATGGTGAACAATGAAGAGGTGGTTTATGGAGGGTGATGACCGGTGTACCTGTCACTGCTACCGGGTAGAGGAGGCCAAGGTGGTTCTTTTTGTGGTGGTGGCATCTGAAATGGTGGCCAGAAAGAGCACCAGAAAAGTGGCTGTCTATGTAGGAGAGGCCCCTGCTCTCTTGCCGGGGCTTGTTGCTGTTGCTAAAGGCCATGGTGGAGCTTATGGCATGGAGGAGAAGCCATCGGTGATGAGAGAGGTGGTGCTAGGTGGTCGGCCGACAGCTGTTGAAGGAGATATAGGGGTGACGGCGTGACTGGTTTTAGAGGGAGAGAGAGCACTACAATACAGGGAAGGAGAGAGGGAGCTACTACAATTAGAGGCTGGTTGTCGCTGTTGTCAGCTGCCATCATGGGTGCTGAGGGACTGAGTAGCTGAGGGAGACAAAATAGTTAAGAGCACAATTGAAGTGCACCAGTTTGTTGTGAATGAAACCTGAAAAGCTTGAGACGCAAGGAATTGGAATTGGAAGTTCAATCTTCATTGAGTATTTGTTCTGGCTTATATAGCCTTTGGTATAACAGACTCAAAACAACTTTGACATGGAACATGCATGTGTGAGAGCAAAATGAAATAACAAGAAATAACAGATTGTATGAAACTATTAAGCCATGCCGTGAGTACTTCTCCTTCAATCTCTCCCTTAAGCAAATTACTGCAAAACAATTAGCTTAATTCAGCAATGTCATATACCCCAAGTAAGCCTCGAAGCCTTTTTAAGACATCAACTTTCAATGGCTTGGTCATTATATCAGCTAACTGATCTTTACTTCCACAATGAACCAAATCAATCAATCCTTCCTTCGTAAGCTTTCTTAAGAAATGATACCTCATGTCTATATGTTTACTGTGTCCATGCATTACAGGATTTTTGAAAGTTTAATGGTAGAGTTGTTATCACACCAGATATGAGTGCAATCTTTATCGGTATACCTTAGCTCCTTCAATACTCTTCTCATCCATATGGCTTGGCATGTACACATAGTTACAACCACAAATTCATCTTCGGTCTGTTGATAGAGTGACAATTGGTTGCTTCTTCGAACACCATGATACTACACTAGAGTTTAACAAGAACACATAGCCACTTGTCCTCTTTCTATCCTCCACATCCCCTGCATAATCATTGTCTGTATAAGCACACAATTCTCTATTTTCATCTTTCCTATAGTAAATACCATAGTTCACAGTCCCTCTCAGATAACAAAGAGCTCTCTTTTACAGCCTATAAATAAAGATTAGTGGAGTTTTTCTTATATCTACTTACAAGACTTCTAACAAACATCATGTTTGGTCTTGTAGTAGTAAGATACATCAAACTTCCCACTAATTGCTTGAAGTATGTCTCTTCCACAGTAATTCCATCTTTATCTTTGCTGACTTTAAAACCTGGAATAATTGGATTGTTTACCTCATTGCTTTCCAAAATCCCAAACCTTTTCAGAATTTCTAATGCATATTTTCGTTGACATATAAAGATACCATCATCTCTTTGGAGAACTTCAATCGCAAGGAAGAAATGCATACTTCACAAATCAGACAGTGTATCATTATCATCACCAGTGAAAATTAGATCATCGACGTAGATACTAACAATTATGATCTTACCAGCATTGCTTTGTTTTGTGAACAATGTTTGTTCACTCTCACACCTCTGAAACCCTTCTTTAAGAAAATATGATTCGATTCGATTAAACCAGTATAGCTTGATTTAATCCATACAAAGCCTTATGCAATTTGTAGACCAGATGTTCCTTTCCTTTCTTCATGTATTTTTTTTGGTTGTTCAACGTAAACATTTTCATTTAATTCCCCATGAAGAAATGCAGATTCAATCTATCAGTCTATAAAGCTAATAAGGAAAGTGTTGTGGCTGCTGGGGCAGTTCCTTTGCTTGTTGAAATGTTGATGGATGACAAGGCGGGCATAACAGATGTTGCTTTGGCATTGTTGGCTCTGCTTTTGGATTGCTCTGAAGGGCTGGAGGAGATAAGAAAGAGCAAAGTTCTTATCCCTCTTCTTAAAGATATGTTAAGATTTGGATCCACCAAAGGGAAGGAGAACTTGATAACTCTATTTTTGGGGTTGTGCAAAGATGGAGGAGAGGAGGTTGCGAGGCGTCTGTTACTAAATTCGAGAAGTGTTTCTTCCATTCAAAGCTTGTTGCTGATGGTCCCTAAAAGCCCAAAGAAAAGATGATGCACTGCTTAGATTACTAAATAGATGCTACTCACAATCCCATAATCCTGTTGGATAAAAAGAGAACAAGAATATACTATTTTCCAACTTCTGCACAGCCATGGATATGATCATTCTCATTGTATCCATTCTAGCTACCGGTGTAGTCACCTTTGTGTGGTCTATTCCAGGCTTTTGTGAGTACCATTTTGCTACCAAACGTTTATGTTTGGCAATCTCCCCATTTTCATTGTACTTAGTTTTATAAACCCACTTAACACCAATCCTTTTGGCTTTAGTTGGTAATTCAGTTAATGTCCATGTCTTGTTCTTCTCAATGGACATAATTTCATTATCCATTACCCGTACCCATTTTTCTTCCTTCACTACTTCTTTAAAATAAAATGGATCCTCAATTGTGACTTGTGCTACGTAAGCTTCATCTTTACTTAAGCCTTCTCCGTTGACATAGTCGTTCATCCATGCTAGAGTATGACTTGCTCTCCCTTCAATCTCTTTAATGTCATTACACTCTTCTACCTCAGTTGTTTCTTCACTCTCTTCTGCCTCAGCATTAATTCCTTCATTTGCACTTGTCTCATTTCTCTCCTCACTACTGTTTTCTGTACTATCATTTCCACTCCCCTTCTCATTATTCTTATTGTTCTCTTCATGTCGCTCTCCCCACTCCAAATCTAATAGGACATGCTCCTGATAATTCACACCTTCGTGATGCTCTCCACACACTCTTCTTTGGAATTTCATCCCTTCGTTGATTCCCTAGATAACAATTTGTGCATGCCATTTCTGAAACCTTAAAATAAGGAAATCCACGAACCATTCCTTTTTGTTGTAGTGTCTGCAATCCCTTAAAACTTAAATGTCCATAACATCCATGCCAAAGATAAGATAGGTCTTGAGAATTTACGTGCAGAAATCTTTGAACATTAGAAGTCCTTTGAGTTTCAGCCAAAAGAATAAACATTTTATTGGCACTTATTACAGTTTCAATAATCAATCCCCTCTCTAGATGATAAATCTTACATGTTCCTCCTTTAATCAGTATTGCCAGACTATTTTCTTGAAGTTGTTCAATACTCAAGAGATTATTGTTAAGCTCTGGAACATAATACACTTCACTTACAATATGACTTACCCCATTCAGAACCAGTTTCACACTTTCCTTACCAATTACTCTCATTCTGCTGTTATTTCCCAACTTAACTAAATGTTGAAATGTTTCATCTAGGTTAGTAAACATACCTTGTTCTCCACACATATGATTCAAGCGGCTTGAGTCCAAAAACCAAGCATCATTTCGGTTCCTTTTCTGCAGATCAACATATACCATTAACAACATCTCCTCTTCTTGGTTCAATTCTGCAAAATTTTCTTCCTTGTTCAAACTAGGACATTCGTATTGAAAATGTCCAAGCTTGTGACATTTGAAGCATTCGACTATGGCTATATTGTACATTTGAGCTCCTCTCCCACGACCTCTTCCTCTATAGTTGCTCCTCCCTCGATTTCTGCCTCCAAATTGTACCTCATAGATTCTTAGTGCTTGATCATCTCCTTTATTCCTTCAAAATTTCTATTCGTGAACAAGCAATGAACTTTGTAATTCATTACTGCAAGACAATTGATGTTGTTTGACTCATCAATTGAGCAAACAATATAATTGAAGTTTTCAGTTAGTGTACGTAGTATCTTTTCAACAATCTTCTCATTTGTCATGTCTTCTCCAAAGTTCCTCATATCACTTGCTATCAGCAGCACTCTAGAGAAGTAATCTATCACAGATTCTCCAAGCTTCATTTCTAATACTTCAAAGTTCCTTTGAAGAATTTGAAGTTGTGCACGCTGGACTCTAGCATTCCCTTGATACTTGATCTTCATAGAATCCCATATTTTCTTGGTCGTATCCTTTTGGGCAATTGTTTGCAAATTTAGATTGCAACGGAAAATCCGTTGCAAAGTAATTTTCATTTTCAACGGATAATCCATTGCAAATGGTTTTATATTGCAACGGAATTTCCGTTGCAAATTAAATTTGCAACGGCAAATCTGTTGCAACCCATGTTTTGTTTTTTTATTTCCGGAATTTGTTTAGCAACGGAAAATCCATTGCTAAACAAAATCCCCGTTGCAATTTGTGCAACGGATTTTTGCCGTTACAAAAATCCGTTGCAAACAGGCACCTTTTCTTGTAGTGTGGAAGAAATAATTCTTGGTCTTTAGGTCCTTCAGTTTCGTCTCCTCCAAATTTTCATTTATCCTGCTGTCAAAACCTCTAACACTCCAGTACTCTTTTGAGTGCAAAAGATTTTCCATGATCATGCACCAATGTTCATAATCTCCATCGAACTTGGGAATGCAAGGTTGTGTAAAATTACTTGAATCTACTGCCATCTTCTCACTCTGTGTTTTGAGGTTATTGGAATCTTTGGCTCTTAACTTTAAGCTCTGATATCAGTTTGTTAAGAGCACAATCGAAGTGCACTAGTTTGTTGAGAATGAAACCCGAAAAGCTTGAAATGCCAGGAATTGGATTTGGAAGTTCAGTCTTTATTGAGTATTTGTTCTGGCTTATATAGCCTTTAGTATAACATACTCAAAACAACTGGACATGCAACATGCATGTGTGAGAGCAAAATGAAATAACAAGAAATAACATATTGTAAAAAACTATTAAGTCGTGTCGTGAGTGACTTCTCCTTCAGGGAGACACCTATTACTGGTTCTTAAAGGAAACCATGGTTGTTGCGTCTATGTTGGAGGGATGGTCACCGAAATTGAGGAAGGAAGCAAGGTGGTGATCAGCGGCAGAGGAGGATTATAGTTGTCTTTGTTTTTCCCGTCTCTACCCCGTTGTCTATAAATCTTCTCATTGTGTTATCGTCATCACTTTTGTTTCTTCCTTTTTACAATCAAATTTCCATCCCGTGTCTGTAAACTTTTTTTTACCCCTCTGTGCATGGTGTATCGGCGTATATATAGGTGAAGGAGGCAACCCTTCGGCTACCCATTGCATGCAGTGATGGGTTGCCTCCTACAGCAACGTACTTGCACTGTTCAGGTGACTGAACAGTGTAGTCATGTCTGCAGTATTTGGGATATGTGGGACAAGGTGAAAATCCAATTTGGTCCCTCATTTGTAATTGTTTTAATTGCACCCCTAATTGGATTTAATCTTTTAATTTTGTGCAATTGTATCCCCATTAGAATTTCAACAACAACCTTAGCTTTGCACGCCCTTTTTAGTTTAGTCCTTGGCTTTAGATTTATGTGATTAACCCTTAATTCACCATTAACCTTGATGTAGAACAGGTTGCGGAATCATACATGCTGAAGAGGGATCACCCGAAATTCAAAGGCAACTGAATTTCGGCAACCGGGTCGTCAAAGTCGGAATAACGCGAAACTCACCCAGTCAATGCGTTTCGTCGTTTGCGGAAGAAATCAGGAGCTTAGCTGCTGTCCTCGACCCAATTTTGGCCAAATTCCTTCGTTTCGGCCCCGAAATCGTCATATTTGCTATTTTAGGAAAGTTTCGTTTTTGCAATGACTTTTGATTTAAGAGTCCGAATTGACTTTGGTCAATTGGTACTCTCTTAGAATTCATAGCTCTTTCATATTCTGCATTTATCTCAAATTTGCCATTTATGGCAAATTTAATGTTTTATGTCCTTTCCTTTTCTGTATTGAATTAGGCTAGGGTTTTATCTTTAAGTATCCCTTGTAAACCCTGCAGCCGACTTATCTTCCATTTTATGAAATAAACTCTGAGTTTTATTGAGATTCAATCTCGTGTTCCTTGATTTTACGGAATATTGATGTTGGTCGTATTCCCCTTTGATTTTCTGCTGCGTCAATTGGTATCAGAGCACGGATTTGCCGAACTCGATGGCGAATAACGAAGCAGGAGATGAAAACTCTATTGGCGGAGACCATGGAGTAGAGGCCTTGTGGGCGGCAGTGGAGGAGACGTGGCAACAAGTAGCGCAGATTCGCGAAATGCTTGCTGCCGGGATCAATCTCAACGCCAATAACAGGCCACCGGTTGATAGGGCTCGCGCTGAGGGAATTGCCCGAGGCCACCCTGTTGATAGGAGACGCAACCCAGCACCTCGCATACAACCCGACAGCGAGGACGAGTCCGATGAAGAAGATGCTATGGGGTACGGGTTACCTCCACCTGCTAGGAGACCAAGGGAGCAAGACGATTATCGGCTGAAAGCAGACCTGCCCAGTTTCAATGGGAATCTGCGAATTGAGGATTTCCTTGATTGGGTCACCGAAGTGGAGAGGTTCTTTGAGATGATGGAGATACCGGAAGAGAAGATGGTGAGGTTTGTGGCATTCCGGTTGAAAGGAGGAGCTGCGGTTTGGTGGGATCAATTACAAAAAAATCGGCAGCGGCAAGGGAAGGCGCTTGTGCGGACATGGCGTCGGATGAAACAGTTGATGATAGGGAGGTTTCTGCCTCCAGATTATGAGCAATACCTGTTTCAGTCACTCCAGGACTGCTCACAAGGGTCCAGATCAGTGTTTGATTATACCGCGGAGTTTTCGCGACTCTTGGAGCGAAACAACCTTAATGAAACAGAGGGGCAGCGTGTATCCAGGTACATGAATGGGTTGAAACCATCCTTGCACGATAAAATTGGTTTGCAAGTGGTGTGCACTGTGGAGGAGGCTCACAACCTTGCGTTGAAGGCTGAATTGATGGAGCGAAGGGGAGGATTTTCGGGTTTCCGTCGGAACAACCCAGAACCATCCTTTGGTCATAGAGACAAGGGTGGTGGCAGCAGCAGCAATAGCCCAGCAGGGGTGTTGAGTCAGGGAAAAGAGGGAGGCAGCGGCGGCGGCAATCCCCCAGCCCAAGTAAACAGGGGCATGCCGCGAAACCCGAACCAGAACCAGAACCAGAACACAAACTTGAACTCCAACCCCTATGCTAGACCTGCACCTGGGGTCTGTTATCGGTGCTGAAAACCAGGGCATATGTCTAATGCTTGCCCAGATAGGCGCAGGCCTGTCAACTGGATTGAGGGGGAAGAAGAGGGTTCCGGTGCTGCGGAAGACGACGCAGGAGAGGATGACTGTTACGAAGGGGTTAAGTTTGCTGAAGAAGATGGAGAGCGAGTGAATTTTGTGGTACAGCGCATACTGTACACCCCAAGGCAGGAGGAGACCGGACAGCGGAATAACATATTCCGTTCGTTTTGCACCGTGAGCCAAAAGGTGTGCGACCTAATTGTGGACAGCGGGAGTTGCGAGAACTTCGTTGCAAGGGGTTTAGTTGAGCACCTAAAGCTGCCAACCGAGAAGCACCCGACTCCTTACACAATCGGCTGGATTAAGAAAGGACCCACGGTGAAGGTAACTGAAATCTGTCGCGTTCCTATTTCCATTGGAAAAATATATAAGGATGATGTAGTTTGCGATGTGATTGATATGGATGCTAGTCATGTTTTATTGGGTCGTCCGTGGCAGTATGATGTGGACGTAATGTATATGGGGCGGGATAATACATATTTGTTCACATGGGGGTCACATAAAATTGCTATGGCTCCTTATAAAAAGAAATTTTCCGGTAAGACTGCTAAAGTAGAGAAACAATCATTTTTGACAGTGTCCAGTTCGGATACGGAGTTTGTGGCAGATATTAGGAGTGCGCCAGAATTTTATGCGCTAGTAGTTAAGGCCCTTGTGGTGGAAGGGGAGGTTGAGACTTCGGTAATAGTTCCTGACCGGTTGAAGCCAGTAATAGATGAGTTCAGGGATATCACTTCGGATGAATTACCGAATAATTTACCACCCTTGAGAGATGTCCAGCATCACATAGATCTCATACCAGGGGCCAGCTTGCCAAATCTGCCTCATTATCGGATGAGTCCGAAAGAGAATGAGGTGTTGCGGGAGAAAATTGAAGAGTTGCTGCGGAAAGGTTTTATCCGCGAGAGCATGAGCCCGTGCGCGGTTCCTGCGTTGTTGACGCCAAAGAAAGATGGGAGTTGGCGTATGTGTGTGGACAGTCGCGCCATCAACAAAATTACGGTAAAATATCGTTTTCCAATTCCCCGCCTAGATGACATGTTGGATCAACTTGAGGGTTCAAAGTTGTTTTCGAAAATTGATCTCCGCAGCGGGTATCACCAGATTCGGGTCAGACCAGGGGATGAATGGAAAACAGCTTTTAAGAGCAAAGATGGGTTGTTTGAGTGGCTGGTTATGCCATTCGGGTTGTCAAACGCGCCGAGCACATTTATGCGCATAATGAACCAGGTTTTGAGACCTTTTGTGGGGAAGTTTGTTGTCGTTTATTTCGATGACATTCTTATCTACAGTAAAAACGAGGATGAGCATGTGGAGCAGTTGAGAGAGGTGCTGTTAGTTCTACAGGAAAACCAGTTGTTCCTTAATTTGAAGAAGTGCAGCTTTATGATGAATAGCCTGTTATTTTTGGGCTATGTAGTGAGTTCAGAAGGGATTCATGTGGATGAAGAGAAGGTCCGCGCAATCAGGGAATGGCCTGCACCGAAGACAGTGAGTGAGGTTCGGAGCTTCCACGGTTTAGCCACCTTCTACCGCCGATTTATTCGGAATTTCAGTACTGTCATGGCACCGATAACCGAGTGCATGAAGAAGGGTAAATTTCTGTGGGGAGAAGAGGCAGAAACGAGCTTTGCTTTGATAAAAGAAAAGCTATGCACCGCGCCAGTATTGGCCCTTCCCAGTTTTGAGAAAATTTTTGAAGTTGAATGTGACGCGAGTGGCGTGGGGATTGGGGCTGTACTATCCCAGGAGAAGCGACCAGTAGCCTTCTTTAGTGAGAAATTGAGTGAAGCTCGGCAGAAGTGGAGTACTTATAACCAGGAATTCTACGCGGTGGTCCGAGCTTTGAAGCATTGGGAGCACTATCTAGTGCAGCGGGAGTTTGTTTTGTATACTGATCACCAAGCTTTGAAGTTTATTAATAGTCAGAAGCACTTGGATAATATGCATGTCAGATGGGCAACTTTCCTTCAAAAGTTCCCTTTTGCTATTCGGCACAAATCGGGTACTTTGAATCGGGTTGCCGATGCGCTGAGTCATCATGCCAATCTGTTGGTGACATTGGCTCATGAAGTAGTGGGGTTTGAGTGCCTGAAGGAGCTGTATCAGGAGGATGAAGATTTTAAGCAAATCTGGGCGAAGTGCGTTGAGAAACAGCCCGTCAGCGATTTTCATGAGAGCGAAGGTTTTTTGTTTCGCGGAAATCGTTTGTGTATACCCCGGATGTCGATGCGCGAGAAATTAATCCGTGACCTTCATGGGGGCGGATTGAGTGGCCACTTGGGCAGGGACAAAACAATGGCTAGCTTGGAGGAGCGGTATTTCTGGCCGCAACTAAAGAGGGATGTCGGCAATTTCGTGCAGAGGTGCTATGTGTGTCAGGTGTCTAAAGGTCAGTCACAAAATACTGGTCTTTATACACCCTTACCCATTCCTAATGATATTTGGGAGGATTTGTCCATGGATTTTGTGTTGGGGTTACCACGTACCCAGTGAGGAGTGGATTCTGTTTTTGTGGTTGTTGACAGGTTTTCGAAGATGGCCCATTTTATACCCTGCCGAAAGACCTCAGATGCGTCGCACATAGCGAGATTATTTTTCAGGGAGGTGGTCCGACTTCATGGGGTGCCGCAATCAATTACTTCTGACCGCGACACGAAGTTCCTTAGTCACTTTTGGGTGACGTTATGGAAGAAGTTCCTTATAAATATGAAACAATCACTAGTAATGGTTGATCCACAACATCCTACATATATTTAAAAACTTCATGGGACTCTTTATGGACTCAAACAAACACTTTATGCTAGGTTTTATCTAAGTCAAGAAAAATAAATAACTAAACAACACGGAAAAATCGCAGCCTTCAAAGTCAAATCTTGCATTCTGACACTATTGACCATCGATCACTCTGACTTTATTGTCTTAAGTTATAGAAGTCCAATTAATGCAAACTCAATTTTGTTGGATTCTTGACTCCAATTCCTATGAGCTCTCAATATTCCAGCCCAAAACAATGTCATATGATGGAGATGTGATTTTTCAAAGATGATAACTGAATTCTGCCAACAATTAGGTTTCGTGAAGAAACGTGTCCAAATTGTATTATGAAGCATCCAAACAGACATCAAACTCTTTATTTCAGCAATTCAGCTCCTCTAAGTCAAATTGAAACCTTTGCCTGATAATTTGAATTATGTGTTTATTGGCGACAACAATACACTTTTCGTTATCATATCAAAGGGTTTGACAAGTGCGCAAGAGGAAAAACTTGTGAAGTTGTTGTGCACTCACAAAACTACCCTTGGATGGACTTTAATACATACTGCTCTTAAATGCTGCTACCCCTCCACTTCTCTGTTTTTCCGTCTCATGATCCATTCAATAAAACCAATAATATTTATAAACTGATTGATTAAAATCGACAATCACATATAATTTTTGAACTGATGGTAGTTGTGAAACAATTGAACGGTGGTTCTCTTGTTTATTTTATTGAAAGATTCTCATTGAATGGAGCATTTGTAGCAGAACCCGGGCTAAAAATTATATTTTCAAGGCTAAATGACTTATTGAAACATGCCAACAAACTTTTAATGATAAGAGGTCCAGTCTCTTAAAGATATCGTTGTATATATTACAATAGAAAACCTTAGCAAACAAACAGAAATAACAATTGATGAGATGCTAATGAATGACGTTTTATTGTGTCTCAAGATTTCATGATCACTAACTAAATTTGTAGTCCTTATTTCCCATCACAGCATAGGGCTTAGGCACAAGGCAGAGAGCACCCCTTCTATGCGCAGTAATTCCGGGTAGCACATGATCAATGTCTATATCTTCCCTCCTCATCCCGCCAGGCATTTCCCAAACAAATTTTTGAAGAAGATTAGCAAGTGAAAGCTCCACAGTGGCAATTCCCATGTCTAAACCAGGACAAATTCTTCGGCCTGAGCCGAACGGTATTAGCTCGAAATCTTGTCCTTTAAAATCAATAGAACTACCCAGGAATCTATCAGGATTGAACTCATTTGGGTTCTCCCATGCTTCTGGGTCCCTTCCAACTGCCCATGCATTCACATAAACTAAGGTTTTGGCAGGTATTTCATACCCATCTATTTTGCACTTCTTAGTCGTTTCTCTTGGGACGAGTAGTGGTGCTGTTGGCTGCAATCTCATTGTCTCTTTAACCACAGCTTTAAGGTAACACAATTGCTCAACATCATATTCATTCACAAAACCTTTATTTCCTATTGCGGTCCGAACTTCTTCTTGGACTTTTTTTAATGCTTCAGGATTCTTCATTAGAAAACTCATCGCCCAAATTACAGTAGCAGCACTTGTATCTGTTCCAGCCACAAATATGTTCTGCAACAAAGACAAGAACAGAGTACATTATATTTGAAACCATTAGTCCCCACTCAGTGAAAAGCAATCTAAGCAACTTTAATTTCAATTCTGAATATCAAATTAAAGGAAAACCCTTGGACTTGAGAGAAATGAAGGTACGTACCATTAAAATTGCTTTGATGTGATCGAACGTTAGTTGAGTTTTATATGGGCGATCCTTGTATATTTGAAGCAAAACATCAAGTATGTCCTCATGCTCGGGCTTCGATCGGTTTGGATCCAGATGTTCATCAATGATTTGTTGGTAAAAAGCATCAAATTCTTTGAAATTCTTTTCGAGACGACGGGCTAGTCCAGTGAGTCTATCAACCCATCCCATGTATGGAAAATAGTCTGAAAAGAAAAAAATAGAGAACATAGCCTGGGATTCATTAAGCAAATCTTGGAACTTACTTTTTTCACTTCCTCCATCCTCGTAACTTTTCCCAAAGGCAATTCTACATATTATTGTGCTTGTAAGAGACATCATAGCTTCTGTCAAGTTGAAGGGCTCAGAATCCAGAGCTGAAATGGAAATTTTCCCAATCATATGTGAAACCTCTTCTTCTCTAATTGGACTGAAACTTTGCACACGAATGGAGCTAAGCAGATGAATTACACATATCTTTCTCATCTCCCTCCAATAAGCATCATATCTTGAAAAAGCCAAGTCTAAGCCATTGTAGGACAATTTTTGCTGGCCAGTCAAGACAGGCCTGCTGCAAAATTCAAGATCATGGGTTTTCAATATCTCTTTAGCCATTTTGGCTGAACAAGCTACTAGGGTTCTTCTGGAACCTAGCCTCAAGGTAAAAAGGGGGCCATATTTTTGAGAGAGTTGCCATAGATGCTTTTGAAGGTTGCAGCTATCTAGCTGGTGCAAGTTACCTATCAAGGGAAGACCCCTTGGGCCAGGAGGGAGACGAGATGTTTTAGTGGTTGTATTTTTCTTGAGAAGAAACAAGAGAAAGATGGGGAGGGAGAGAATTACGAGGAAGAACAGTGAAACCATAATGATCCTGTTTCTATGGAGATTCAATCGATCACAATGGGACAAGCTTCTCAATAAATAAAAGTCCAGTGGCTTAGTGATGTTTTTTATAAAATAAAATAGGCTGAATGAACCAAAACTAGATGTTTTTAGTAAAATAAAATATGTATTTCTTATGCTTGCAAGTTGCAACACACGCATTCATAAATTTAATCCAAAACATATTCTTGAGATAATAACTGGACATTTTGATTATTATATTGTTGCCAGTAAGCTACACTCAATGCAGCGACCACCGTATGAATGGATAGGACCGAACTACCTATGATTGCCGACAAGCTCTAGCATTCTTGGCGCTTTCGCTGAGGATTTTTATTAAATTTTGGTCGTCGGTTCAACAAATTTCTTTTAGGTGGTCCACGTATAAGGCAAAGACGTCTGTAAATGTTGAAAAGATAAAGTCAAAGACCGGCCTAGACTTGGAAAAGATAATCTGCAGTTGAAGTCAATCCACTGCAAATATCTATCCTCTGTAAAATAGGAAATAAATATCTATCCCCTGTAAAATAGGAAATACGAGCTGATTTGCTCGTTTCACTGGGCTTTTTTATTTATGTAGAAAATTGATTGATTTTATAAATGTTGTATTTTGTTATTTTAACATTTAATTAGTATAATTGTAATTGATAAAATCTGTTAAAAATGGTTTTTTTCAACCAAAATATGATTGAATATTGCTATTGCTAAAAAACTTTTGATAAAATTTGTTAGAAAATTTGCTAAGAAGGTGAAATGATTTATTAGAAATTTGTTGTCACAAATACTCTGGTTAAAAAAAAAAAAAAAAAGAAACCCGGTTAAAAAAGAACAACTGACTTGGACATTAAAAAATAAAAAATACATGTGAAAAAAAGGTCACCGATTCTTAAAAGGAAAAAAAAAAGTCTAAAATATAAATTTCAATTCAAAGCCAAAGTTTTTTTTATAAGATTTATTCATCATATTATTATATTAAATATATTTAAGAATACCAATATTAATTTTTTTTGCAAGAAATCGTAGGTCATTTTTTTTCTCTCTCTATATATTTTTAGGCGATAATATTAAATAAATATTAAACACATATACTTAGTCTCACATACTATATAGTGTGATCGAAATGGGAAGTGATTTTTATATTTTTTAATTGTAGATAACCTAGGTAAATTTGTAAAAAAAAAAATATGAGTTGCCTTTTTTTCCCCAGTAATATTAGATCTGACACATTATAAATAAAAATATTGCAATTTTTTTTTAAAAAGAAATATAAATTTTTTGCGTGCTATAATTACTTATTTGCCGTCTAAAAAGAACAGTGTAGTCGAGACAGAAAGTGCCTCGTATATTTTTTAATTGTAGATAATCTAGGCAAATTTGTTTACCTTTTGTTTTTTTGAGTTGTATTTTTTCCCGGGTAATATTAGATCTTAAATATTAGAAATCCAATTTTTTTATTTTTTTTAAGAAATAAACTTGAACAAAAGAGCACAAAATTAAAATTCAAAGCCAAATTTTTATTTTATTTTATAAGATTTATTCATCATATTATTATATTAAATGTATTTAAGAATGCTGATATTAATTTTTTTCCTGCAAAAAATCCGAGGTTATTTTTTTTATCTCTTTATATATTTTTAGGCGATAATATGTAATAAATATTAAAACATATAATAATGACTTGTTTGCCGTTTAAAAGGAACAGTGTAATCGAGACAAAAGTGACTTGTATTGTTTTTTAATTGTAGATAACCTAGGTAAATTTGTCTATTTTTTGTTCTTGAGTTGTCTTTTATCCCCAGTAATATTAGATACAAAATGACTATTGCTATTATTGCAAAAACAATTAAAATTATCAAATTATCCCGAAAGAAAAAACACTCAAAAACATTAACAAAAGAGTAAGCAAGAAAAAAAATATATTATTATTATTATTATTATTATTATTATGATTATTATTATTATTATTATTATTATTATTATTATTATTATTGTGTTAATGATGAATAAAGAACATAAATTTTTTGCGTGCTATAATTAATTATTTTAATGTTCAATCACTAAAATTGCAAGAGATAAAATATGTTAGAAATGAGTTTTTTGCGTTGTATAAGTAGTATGCTTGCCCGCGCATTGCGTTAGGGTTTTTTCAATGTAGAAAACTAATTGATTTTTTACATGCTGTAATTAGTTGTTGAAATATTTAATTAGTAACATTATAATAGATAAAATTGTTGTTTAAGGATTAAGGCAACTATGCACCTAAGGGGGGGGATTAGGTGTAAATACAATTTAATGCAATTTTAAAATTAATTACTTTAAAGTAAAACAATAACCAACAATATAATTAAGTACTTTAAAGTAAAGAGATAAGAGAGAGAGATTGCTAACTCGGTTTTTAACGTGGTTCGGCAAGCCTACATCCACAGCTCAAGTATCAACCCGTACTTGAGTATTGTATTCTCTTACTAGTCCAAGTAACAAGATTACAATTCCCGCTTGATGAATCCACACCAAGACTTTTACACCACTTGAAGATATGCCCTCTTCAAGATTTTCCTTTTTCCCACTTGAAGATGTACCCTCTTCAAGATTTTTCCTTGGTGATGTTCCCTCACCAATATCAAGAGTTTTATACTCAACTCTCAAGAGTTTTACAAGGATTGTTTTTGTAACACAACAATACACTCTCAATAGTGTGGATATTACAAATTAAGATCTATGATCTCTTTATCTCACTTAATAGCACTTAGAATATTCGAAGGTGTTTAAGTGTAGTGAGAATGAGATTTAATACTCTTTGTGTTAGGATATGAAGATTTAAACACAAATTTGAGTATTAATGAGGATTTGAAGATATGAAGGTGTTTATGCACTACTAATTGCCTCAATATCAGATATAATCAAAATCTCTTGTTAATTTTGCAATTAAGAGGCCTATTTATAAGTTTCAAAGAGAAACTAGCCGTTTTAGTGCAACTGTCATCTCAAACGGTCGACCGGTTCACAACGGATAAATCAAGTGGTCGACCGGTTCATTTAAAAGCCAGAAAATCAATCTTTTTCGACCAAGCGGTCGACCGGTTCACTTGGTAAAAACCAAGCGGTCGACCGGTTCAGTTCGAAAGGCAATTTGTCTTCCAAGCGGTCGACCGGTTCATGCAGAAACTCTATTTTGACAAATTATCTTTTCTGAATTTCTTGAACCGATTGATTATGACTTAAACCTATAATCATCAAACCCTTTTAATGCATGCAATGTGAAGTGTGTGAGTTCATTTTAATTTGTGCTATCAAGTTAGAAATTGAGATTTACATAAAGCACTAAAATGAAAACTTATTCTAAGTCTTCACTTGCTTGCATCTTGGACTTCCTGGAATGATTTCTTCGTGTAATCCATTATGCTTGTTGATGTATTCTTTGTATAATACTTGTTTATAACTTAATCTCATCCAAGCATATTATTAGTCCATTTTCTTTTTATTGTTATCATCAAAATATATAAAGCATACAAATATGACATTATATGTCAACAATCTCCCCCTTTTTGATGCTGACAATAAACAAAAAAAACTTAGATAAAAAATTGAGTCTCCCCCTATATTTTGTAATGCAATATATAAGAGGCATTAAACATTTTTAGCAATTTAATCTAAGTACAAATATCATATGCAATTTCAAGAAAAATTCATTTTTCTCACCCTAAATATATGCATATAAATTTTTCCATATTCCCATTATTGATGCATATGTATATTTTCATATTCTCTCCCCCTTTGGCATCAACAAAAAGAAAATTAACATTGGAGATAAATAAAAACATAATAATCTCCAAAATTATAATCATATTCAAAAACAACATATATCCAAAATAAAAAGCATAAATACAATAAAATGAGATGCATGATACAAAAATCTCTAAGGAGGTGGGTATCGAGAGAGAAGTGAAGCCATCATCTCCTTCATCTCCTGCATATCAGTCCGCATCTCTGTCTGAAAAGCCTCGTGAGAGTCTCTCATGTATCGCATATCCGCCTCAATGTGCGTGAGACGGCTCTCCATCCTATGCGACCAGCCACTCGCAGATGGCTCATCTGGCGAGGAAGCCGGAGGTGGTGACTGAAATAAATTTGTGAACTCATCCTCACCCTGATCCTCAGCCACATTCTCCTCCTCTTCAGCACTTACATGCTCTTCCTCAGCATGTGCACCTTCTTGGTGCCCTTGAATCCACTCACCATTTTCATTAAGCACATATTTCATTCTAGTGAGAGTGGTGTTATCAATCTCCGTCTTATCCGAGTACGGTTTCTTATCCGTACCCGTCAGCAAGATATCAAAGTGCTCAAAAATAGTGGTAAACACTTGACCATATGGTAGAGCCTTTTGTTTTTGATTGTATGCTAAGATCATATTCCTAATCATGATATATGGAAGGTTTATTGGCCTTCTCTGAATCATACAATCAATTAAACATAACTCCATAAAGGTAACTTCATCATAATGCCCCTTTTTGGGCAAGATGTTGTGAGCAATAATCCTATGAAGTAGTCTAGGTCTTAACAGAAGATCCTGACTCTTTATCTTAGCACCTGGAGCAAATTCAGTATTCCCAGTGTGCAATGCAACAGCATGATCATAGATAAACCCCTCAATGGTCGGAATTATTTTAATTTCAAAAACTCGTGGACCATCATTAGATATACCCAATATATCAGCTAATACAGCACAATTAAACTCAATGGGATTTTGTTGAAGAGTACTAATTATCCTTGGTTCTACATTAACCCTCATATTAGCAAAGAACATCCTCATCAACTTAGGGTATGTAGGTTTCTTATATTCATATAATGAGTACCAACCCATTTCAGCAAATAGAGTATCTATACCTAAAGCAGACAAATCATTGCCTAAACCTCTTTCTACACAAATAGCTCTATTTGAGAAATTACTTAAAAACCTTTGAACATTGTCACCTGATGAGGAAGTAGGATCATTGGCTTGTTTGCTCCTTGATTCAGTCCTCCTCAAGCGTTTCTTGGGTGCCATTGACTTCAATTAGGCTTTGGGTGTTTTGATTTTGAGTAATTTTTGAGAGGATTTGAGTTAGGGTTTTCGGAATTTTGATTTTCTCCTGTTTTCTGAAACCCTAGATAGTATTTATACTATCGAGCAACCAGTCGACCGGTTGCCTTGGGATAATTTCAACCGGTCGACCGGTTGACTCCCAAGATGAGAATTTTCCAAATTTCTCTTTTGAACTTTTCTTTGCACTCAAAATGTAGCCTTTTCATGTAAAAATTATGTCCAAAAGGCAAAGAAATCAAGGGGCTAAAAGTGCTAATTTTCGGCAGTAGCCAAGGCTACTGTTCCTCTGGGTCAATCGGTCGACCGGTTGATCCAGATGCATGAACCGGTCGACCGGTACATGCAAAAATGGAAATTTTTGCACTTTGACTTTAAAATATGGTTCATCCCAGAATTTTTTTAAACTCCCTAAAATTTGTTTTGAACAAATTTCTTATGCTTCAAGTGTATACATTTTAACATCAAATAAATCCAACTTATAACCATTGATGTATACATAATTCAAACATCATTTGCATGGATAAACCCTAGGTTCCTTCTTATTTCGCAAAAGCGATCTTTTCCTAAGGGTTTTGTAAAAATATCTGCAAGTTGATGTTCTGTACCTATAAACTCAAGTACAATATCTCCTTTTGCAATATGATCCCTTAAGAAGTGATGTCTTACTTCTATGTGTTTTGTACGAGAGTGTTGAATAGGATTTTTAGATAGGCAAATTGCACTTGTATTGTCACATTTAATCGGAGTATTTTCAAACCTAAGTCTATAATCCTCCAGAGTTTGTTTCATCCATAATACTTGTGCACAACAACTACCTGCCGCAATATATTCTGCTTCAGTTGTTGATAGGGCTACCGAGTTTTGTTTCTTACTCGCCCATGATACTAGTGATGATCCTAGAAAATGACAAGTTCCACTAGTACTTTTCCTATCAATTTTACAACCCGCAAAATCTGCATCCGAATAACTGATTAAACTCATTTCACTTCCCTTCGGATACCACAACCCTAAATCAATTGTACCATGCAAGTAACGAAAAATTCTTTTTACTGCACTAACATGGGATTCTTTTGGACATGCTTGAAATCGTGCACATAAACATACACTAAACATAATATCGGGTCTACTTGCGGTTAAATATAAAAGAGAACCGATCATACCTCGATATTTGGTGATGTCTACGGTTTTACCTTTTTCATCCATATCAAGCTTAATAGATGTCCCCATGGGTGTGTCGGCATCTTTGACATGTTCCATCCCAAATCTTTTCAGAAGATCCTTGGTGTACTTGCTTTGGTTGATGAAGATGCCATCTCTTGTTTGCTTAATTTGCAATCCAAGGAAGAATTTTAATTCTCCCATCATGCTCATTTCAAATTCCTCTTGCATGTATTTTGCAAATTCCTTACACAGAGATTCATTAGTACCACCAAAAATTATATCATCAACATAGATTTGTACAATAAGGATATCTTTTCCTTTTCTTTTCGTAAAAAGGGTGGTGTCAATTTTGCCAATGTTAAAATCATTTTCAATAAGAAATGTTTTTAATCTATCATACCATGCCCTAGGTGCTTGTTTTAAACCATACAAGGCCTTTTTGAGTTTAAAAACATGATTAGGAAATTCAAAATTTTCAAAGCCTTGAGGTTGTTCAACATATACTTCTTCCATTATAAAGCCATTTAAAAATGCACTTTTAACATCCATTTGGAAGAGCGTAAAATTGGCATGACATGCATAGGCTAATAGCATTCTTATAGATTCAAGTCTAGCCACTGGTGCAAAGGTTTCTTCATAATCTATTCCTTCTTCTTGATTATAACCTTTAGCAACTAGTCTTGCTTTGTTTCTAACAATAGTCCCATGTTCATCAATTTTGTTTCTAAAGACCCATTTAGTTCCAATTATTGATAAATCTTTTGGCCTAGGGACTAGTTCCCAAACATCATTTCTCTCAAACTGATTTAGCTCATCTTGCATGGCTAAAATCCATTTTTCATCATTTTCGGCTTCAAGAAAGGTTTTAGGTTCTATTTGAGAAACAAATGCATAATGCCCACTAATGTTTCTAAGGGATGCTCTAGTTTTAGTTCCCTCAAAAGGATTACCAATAATTAAATCTGGAGGATGAGAACTTACATACCTTAGCTCCTTTGGCGGCTCAAAGGAGTTACTTACCAACTCTTGTTGATTGCTTGAGCTTGGTTGGTCCTTGTTGATGTCTTCATTTGATGACTCTTTTGGGTTTTTATCATTAAGATTCAAATTTTGAACACTTTCATTTAAGTCATCTAGAATCTCAACAATTTTGTCATTTTGAGTTTCCTCAAAAGCGACATGCATGGATTCCTCAAGACAAAGTGTTCTATTATTGTAAACTCTATAAGCCTTGCTAGAGGAGGAGTATCCAAGAAAAATTCCAACATCGGATTTTGAATCAAATTTATCAAGGTTGTCTTTAGTGTTTAGAATAAAACATTTTGAACCAAAGACTTTAAAATAAGAGATGTTGGGCTTCCTCCCTTTCCAAAGCTCATAAGGAGTCTTTTTCAACTCAGGTCTCAAAGTAACACGGTTTAAAACATAGCAAGAAGTGTTTACGGCTTCCGCCCAAAAATATTTCGGGGTGTTAAATTCATTTATCATTGTTCTTGCCATTTCTTGAAGAGACCGATTTTTCCTTTCCACAACCCCATTTTGTTGGGGAGTTCTAGGCGTCGAAAGATTGTGGTGGTATCCTTTTTCTTCACAAAACGTTTCAAAAAAATCACTTATGAATTCACCACCATGATCGCTCCTTATGTTTATTATAGAAAATCCTTTCTCGTTTTCGATTTTCTTTGAAAACTTTACAAATTCATAAAAGGTTTCATCTTTTGATTTCAAAAATATAACCTATGTATACCTAGTAAAGTCATCAACGATTACAAACACATATCTATTACCACTTAAACTTCTTGTTCTAGTTGGTCCAAATAGATCTATATGAAGTAATTCTAAAGGTCTTTCGGTTGATATGTGATTCTTACTTTTAAAAGACGTTTTAACTTGTTTGCCCATTTGGCAAGCGTCACATAGCTTTCCCTTTAAATATGCAATATGAGGAAGACCTTTAACTAAATCATTTTTTGCTAATTTTGAAAGGATGTCCATGCTTATGTGACCTAGTCTTCTATGCCATAGAAAACTATCATTTATACTAGCAACAAGACAACTTTCAATAATCATACATGTATCTATTTTGATTTTATAGATGTTTCCAATTCTATTACCGATAAAGATAATTTTATCATTTTCAAGTATTAAGCAACATGTATGGTCAAAAATGATTTTATAGCCTTTGTCACATAATTGACTTATACTAAGCAAGTTATGTTTAAGACTATCAACAAGAAATACATTTTCAATGGAGGGTGAAGACATACCTCCAATGTTACCAATTCCAACAATTTTCCCTTTTGAGTTGTCCCCAAAAGTCATTTTTCCTCCTTTAGTTTTGGTAAGGCTTGAAAAAAGAGTGCCGTCTCCGGTCATGTGTCTTGAACAAGCACTATCCAAAAACCACTCCCCATGTTCCCTTGGTTCCTACAAAACAGAATCAAGATGAGGATTTTGGTACCCATACCTTCTTGGGTCCTTTTTGGTTAGGGGTGGTTCCTTTTGGAACCCAAATCATTTTAACAGTCTTATTTTTCTTCATAGGACATGCATAAATCAAATGTCCTGATTTTATACAGTAATTGCATGTATGACTTGGATCATAAGACTATTTAGCTTTAACAAAGTAGTTCTTTAAGTATTTTTGGTTTTTATTAGGTTTATAACCTAATCCTCCTTTGTTAAACATACTTTTCTGGCTCGAAAGTATTTTTTCAAAAAATTTTGAGCCTTGTGTGAATTTTGCGATAATTACATTCAACTCATCATCAACCTTTTCTTTTAAGGATTTATTATCTTCTTCAAGTTGATTAGTCTTACTACTCTTGTCATTCAAATCACATACTTTCATTTCTAGTAATTCTTTTTCTTCAATTATGCATACATGATTTCTTTTTAGGGTACTATATTTTGAACCTAATTTCTTTTATTCAACATACAGATTTTCAAGTTGTTCATGTAATTCAATATAAGAAGGATCGGATTCATCATCCGAAGATAGTACCTCATTTTCACTTTCGATTTCCATGAAACACATGTTAGCCATATGTTCTTCTTCATCACTGGAGCTTGAGTCCGAGTTATCGCTCCATGTTGCTTTCAAAGCTTTCTTTTGAAAGCGATTTTTCTTCTTTGTTTGAAGAAGGGGACAATCGGTTTTGATATGTCCCAACTTGTTGCATTTGTAGCATCTTGGAGTTTCTTTACTTGATTCTCCTTTGTTTCCCTCCTTTTTGAAGTTCGAGAACTTTCTCTTGTCATTTTTCTTTCTAAGGAAGTTTCGAAACTGTCTTGTGATCAATGCTACATCTTCTTCAAGATCGTCGTGACTGTCTTCATCATCATCATTATCATCGCTTTCAATTTGATGAACAGTTTTAAATGCCAAGTTTTTCTTTGGCCTTTCTTCTTGATCTTGTTTATCCATAGTTATCTCGTGAGTCATTAGAGAACCGATGAGCTCCTCTAATGGTAATTTTGTGAGATCTTTGGCTTCTCGTATTGCCGTCACTTTAGCTTCCCAAGCTTTCGGTAGAGATCTGAGAATCTTACTTACAATATCTGCATTTGAGTAAGTTCTACCAAGAGCATGTAAACTATTTGTAATGCTAGTCATACGAGTAAACATACTTGTTATGGATTCATTTTGCAACATTTTGAATAACTCATACTGATGAACTAACATATCAATTTTTGATTCTTTAACTTGATTAGTTCCTTCGTGAGTTACTTCTAAAGCATGCCATATATCCCTAGCATTTTTACAAGAGGATATTCTATTAAATTCACTTCTATTTAATGCACAATATAAAGTGTTCATTGCTTTAGCATCCATAGAAAGTAATCTTTTATCTAGGTCCGTATATTCTATCAAGCTTTTCGGAATCTCAATACCATTTTCGGTTTTAATTGGTCTATGAGGTCCATTTTCAATAGAAAGCCATAAATCGAAATCTATAGATTGAAGATATATTGTCATTCTAGCTTTCCAATAGGCATAGTCATTACCATCAAAAAATGGTGGTCTAGATGTTGAAGCACCTTCATTTTGGAGATTATAGCTTGTAGTTGCCATTCTACTCAAAGTTTAAGCAAACTTAATAACTGAGAACTAGGCTCTGATACCAATTGTTATTTAAGGATTAAGGCAACTATGCACCTAAGGGGGGGGATTAGGTGTAAATACAATTTAATGCAATTTTAAAATTAATTACTTTAAAGTAAAACAATAACCAATAATATAATTAAGTACTTTAAAGTAAAGAGATAAGAGAGAGAGATTGCTAACTCGGTTTTTAACATGGTTCGGCAAGCCTACATCCACAGCTCAAGTACCAACCCGTACTTGAGTATTGTATTCTCTTACTAGTCCAAGTAACAAGATTACAATTCCCGCTTGATGAATCCACACCAAGACTTTTACACCACTTGAAGATATGCCCTCTTCAAGATTTTCCTTTTTCCCACTTGAAGATGTACCCTCTTCAAGATTTTTCCTTGGTGATGTTCCCTCACCAATATCAAGAGTTTTATACTCAACTCTCAAGAGTTTTACAAGGATTGTTTTTGTAACACAACAATACACTCTCAATAGTGTGGATATTACAAATTAAGATCTATGATCTCTTTATCTCACTTAATAGCACTTAGAATATTCGAAGGTGTTTAAGTGTAGTGAGAATGAGATTTAATACTCTTTGTGTTAGGATATGAAGATTTAAACACAAATTTGAGTATTAATGAGGATTTGAAGATATGAAGGTGTTTATGCACTACTAATTGCCTCAATATCAAATATAATCAAAATCTCTTGTTAATTTTGCAATTAAGAGGCCTATTTATAAGTTTCAAAGAGAAACTAGCCGTTTTAGTGCAACTGTCATCTCAAACGGTCGACCGGTTCACAACGGATAAATCAAGTGGTCGACCGGTTCATTTAAAAGCCAGAAAATCAATCTTTTTCGACCAAGCGGTCGACCGGTTCACTTGGTAAAAACCAAGCGGTCGACCGGTTCAGTTCGAAAGGCAATTTGTCTTCCAAGCGGTCGACCGGTTCACTTGGTAACCCAAGCGGTCGACCGGTTCATGCAGAAACCCTATTTTGACAAATTATCTTTTCTGAATTTCTTGAACCGATTGATTATGACTTAAACCTATAATCATCAAACCCTTTTAATGCATGCAATGTGAAGTGTGTGAGTTCATTTTAATTTGTGCTATCAAGTTAGAAATTGAGATTTACATAAAGCACTAAAATGAAAACTTATTCTAAGTCTTCACTTGCTTGCATCTTGGACTTCCTGGAATGATTTCTTCGTGTAATCCATTATGCTTGTTGATGTATTCTTTGTATAATACCTGTTTATAACTTAATCTCATCCAAGCATATTATTAGTCCATTTTCTTTTTATTGTTATCATCAAAATATATAAAGCATACAAGTATGACATTATATGTCAACAAAAATATGTAACAAATTAATTTTCTCCCCGCCTAAAAGGAATAGTGTAAGCGAAATGGGAAGTGGTTGTTATATTTTTTAATTGTAGATAACCAAGGTAAATTTGTGAATTTTTTTTCCCCAGTAATATTACATCTGACACATGAAAAATAAAAATATTGTAAATTTTTGAAAAAACAAATTTAAAGTTTTTGCGTGCTATAATGACTTATGTGTCGTATAAAAGGAACAGTGTAATCGAAACAGAAAGTTACTCGTATATTTTTTAATTGTAGATAACCTAGGTAAATTTGTCTTTTTTTCTTAGTTGTTTTTTTCCCTCAGCAATATTACATCTGACACATTAAAAATAAAAATATTGCAAATTTCTGAAGAAATGAAGTTAAATTTTTAATTTATAAGATTTATTCATCATATTATTATATTAAATGTATTTAAGAATGCTGATATTAATTTTTTTCATGCAAAAAATCCGAGGTCATTTTTTTTATCTCTTTATATATTTTTAGGCGATAATATGCAATAAATATTAAAACATATAATAATGACTTATTTGCCGTTTAAAAGGAACAGTGTAATCGAGACAAAAGTGACTTGTATCGTTTTTTAATTGTAGATAACCTAGGTAAATTTGTCTATTTTTTGTTATTGAGTTGTCTTTTATCCCCAGTAATATTAGATACAAAATGACTATTGCTATTATTGCAAAAACAATTAAAATTATCAAATTATCCCGAAAGAAAAAACACTCAAAAACATTAACAAAAGAGTAAGCAAGAAAAAGAATATATTATTATTATTATTATTATTATTATTATTATTATTATTATTATTATTATGATTATTATTATTATTATTATTATTGTGTTAATGATGAATAAAGAACATAAATTTTTTGCGTGCTATAATTAATTATTTTAATGTTCAATCACTAAAATTGCAAGAGATAAAATATGTTAGAAATGAGTTTTTTGCGTTGTATAAGTAGTATGCTTGCCCGCGCATTGCGTTAGGGTTTTTTCAATGTAGAAAACTAATTGATTTTTTACATGCTGTAATTAGTTGTTGAAATATTTAATTAGTAACATTATAATAGATAAAATATGTAACAAATTAATTTTCTCCCCGCCTAAAAGGAATAGTGTAAGCGAAATGGGAAGTGGTTCTTATATTTTTTAATTGTAGATAACCAAGGTAAATTTGTCAAAAAAAATTGAATTTTTTTCCCCAGTAATATTACATCTGACACATGAAAAAAAAAATATTGTAAATTTTTGAAAAAACAAATTTAAAGTTTTTGCGTGCTATAATGACTTATGTGTCGTATAAAAGGAACAGTGTAATCGAAACAGAAAGTTACTCGTATATTTTTTAATTGTAGATAACCTAGGTAAATTTGTCTATTTTTTTTAGTTGTTTTTTTTCCTCAGCAATATTACATCTGACACATTAAAAATAAAAATATTGCAAATTTCTGAAGAAATGAAGTTAAATTTTTAATTTATAAGATTTATTCATCATATTATTATATTAAATGTATTTAAGAATGCTGATATTAATTTTTTTCATGCAAAAAATCCGAGGTCATTTTTTATCTCTTTATATATTTTTAGGCGATAATATGCAATAAATATTAAAACATATAATAATGACTTATTTGCCGTTTAAAAGGAACAGTGTAATCGAGACAAAAGTGACTTGTATCGTTTTTTAATTGTAGATAACCTAGGTAAATTTGTCTATTTTTTGTTCTTGAGTTGTCTTTTATCCCCAATAACATTAGATACAAAATGACTATTGCTATTATTGCAAAAACTATTAAAATTATCAAATTATCCCGAAAGAAAAAACACTCAAAAACATTAACAAAAGAGTAAGCAAGAAAAATAATATATTATTATTATTATTATTATTATTATTATTATTATTATTATTATTATTATTGTGTTAATGATGAATAAGGAACAGAAATAAATAATAGAAAAAAAAATCATTATTATCAGGAAAAAAAAATTCATCTAACTTGAAAATAATAACAATAAAACCAATCAAAAAAATAAAAGAAAGAGCACATAAAAAAAATAATAGATGATCAAAGAAAAAAAAAATATTAGCTGAAAAAATAATTTAATTTTAAAATTTTAAAAAATATATGTTCTACGTTGCGGGCTGAGTAAACAATTTTTATAGGATTTGCTGGATAAAAATAAAAATATAATATTTATTTATGCGAAATTTAAATATAATAAAATAGCTCAACACCCCCTAGTATAACAATAGCAAAATCAAAGTTTGAAAATCTAAAATTATCATTGCTCTTAGTATTAAAATAATAAAAATTATCAAATTATCCTGAAAAAAAACACTCAAAAACATTAACAAAAGAGTAAGTAAGAGAAACAATTAAAATATTATTATTATTATTATTATTATGATTATTATGATTATTATTATTTTTATTATTATGAAAGAAACAAAAATAAATGAAAGACTAAAAAAATGCTAGAAACTTGAACAAAAGATAAAACAAAGAAATAAATACAAATAAAAATAAAAATTATCATTGCTATTACTGCCAAAAAAATAAAAATTATCAAATTATCCGAAGAAAAAAAAACAACATTATCAAAGAAGCAAGTAAGAAAAACAATTAAATTATTATTATTATTATTATTATTACTATTATTATTGTGTTAAACACACTTATATATACATGGACAAAAGTAGGGGTTATATTAGACATTTTAAAAAATAAAAGTATAAGGGCTGAAATGAAAATCAAATATAAAGGAATTAAAATCAAAAATTAAAAGTTGAAGGGCTGAAATGAAAATCAGATTTATTAACATTTTCAATTAAAGGACAAATTTGCAAAAATTAAAACTTCTGTACCGAATATATTCAGCCTTTTCAACCCAATCCGGAAATTAAAAGCTGGAGGACCGAAGTGAAACATTAACATTTAATTAATTGCAATCGAAGGACCCAATCGAACAAAAGCAAAACTTATATAACTGAAATCAGGCCCATATACACAATTAAAAGTCAAGGGACCGAAGTGAAAGTATACAAAACCCGGGGGGCTCTTCTGCACTTTTACGTGCAGGAGAGAGAGAAACGGTACAACCGGCTTTAACCGGCCACCGCCACGTCCACTGCCACCGTGTGGAAAAACACGCTGCACCGGGAGGAAGACCAAGCGTAGGTGCACCGGATTAGACGCCGGTAGACCATTTCCGTCCACCGTATCATACCACACGCGCCACTTGAAAGGGGCGTGAGGCGGAATACTGTCGGTCGCGTGAACCGCACGCGCCGACAGTATTTCGGAAAATAAATAAATAATAATGGTCAGTTACCGTTATAGCCTTGTCCCTAATTAATAAATTTTGTCTTATTAGGGGCTACAATAGTCTTTAGCCATTTAAAAAAAAAAAAAAAGGTTGCGGCGGACCGGACCGGACCAGACCGGTCCGTACGCGCGCAATTACGCCCTTAACCCTCAGCCGGAACCGTTATTTTGTCTTATTACCGGGGCTAAAATCGTTACTACACTGTTCATTAGAGGAAAAAAAAAAAAGGTAGAGGTGCACCCGCGAAGCACCGAGCCAAATCGCCAATGAACAGTGACTATGAGTCACAATGAACAGTATGTGAACAGTAAAAGACCGATGTCTTTTAGGTTCTTTGTTAATAGCCCCTGTAGAATAAGAAATATAAGATGGCTTAATTAAGTAGGACTCAATGACTTACAGCTCCTACATTATAGTTAAAGCAATTGTATATAAATTAGTCATTGTAATTCAGCAGATTAATACACACAGAATAACTCCTTTCTGTCAAACACTCTCTTTTTCGATGCTCTTTTATTTCTCATGGTATCAGAGCATACAAAACCTTATTAAACAAAGCTTCCGCAAAACTTCAATGGAGAACAATGATGATTCAAACAGCATTAACCAAAATACAACCCTAAACACTACCCTTCAAAACACGTCCACTTTAACCATAGATCCTTCTAATCCTCTTTTTATTCACACATCAGATCATCCTAGCATGAATCTTGTACCAAAGGTTCTTGATGGGACCAATTATGCCATGTGGAGACGTTCTATGCTAATAAGTCTCAGTGCCAAAAACAAGCTGGGATTCATCAATGGAACCATACTTACACCTGTTGAAATTGATCCTAAATACATGTTATGGCAACGATGCAATGATATGGTGCTATCTTGGATCCTTAACTCCTTAAATCAAGAAATTGCCAACAGCGTTCTTTATGTTGAAACTCCTTCAGAGATTTGGTTGGATCTTCAAGAACGATTCTCACAAGGTAATTTTTCTCATCACTATCAAGTTCAACGTTCCATTGTAGAACTGCAGCAGAATCAGGATTCAATCTTTACAAATTATACCAAAATAAAGACTCTGTGGGATGAATTAAAGATGAGCAGCCCAACCATTCAGTGCACATGTGGTGGAATGAAACAATTGTCAAACAATGAAGAAAAGATGAGACTGAGTCAGTTTCTTATGGGACTAAATGAGAGCTATTCAGCTATTAGGGGTCAAATCATGCTCATGCAATCTTTACCAACTGTCAAGAAAGAATATTCACTCCTGTGTGAAGAAGAAAAGCAAAGAGGTTTGGTTGAGCACAAAATCAATGAACAGGTCCATGCCATGAACGTAAAAAGACCAGGTTCTGTTGCACAAAGGCAAGATCTCTCTCGAAATTGGATGCCTGGCTCATCAACCATGCAAGGATCAAGAAAACGGCTTCACTGCACTTACTGCGATGGAACTACACATACAGTAGAAAAATGCTTCTATTTAATTGGATTTCCTATTGGTCATGCTCTTCATGGTAAGAATATTCAGCCTCATAATCGATCTCAGAAAATAACTGCAAACCAAATAGGAACAGATTCATTGCACAACAAGCCTGGTCAAACCCCTGCTTAGCCCCTGCAACTCACGCCTGAAGAATTGTCACAAATCAAAGCCTTTCTACAAGAAAAATCCATTGTATCTGCAAATTATTCAGGTAATAATATCTCTTGTTGCTCATCAAACACAACTCAACATGCCGAGTTTTTACAATGGATCATTGACAGTGATGCCACCAACCATATAGCCACCTCAGTTACCCGATGAAGATATCACTCCTATATCCTCCCAAGTCACTTTGCCAAATGGTTCCCACGCAAAAATTACAAGTGCTAGTTCTGCACATATCTCTAAGGATTTACATGTCCACGGTGTTCTTTGTGCACCCTCATTTCATGTGAATTTACTTTCAGTCAGTAAACTCACAGCTCCCTTAATTGTTCTGTTCACTTCTTTCCAACTTTTTGTATATTGCAGGACCTAGCTACGAAGAAGATGATTGGCCTGGGGAAGCAGAGTGAAGGACTATACTACCTTATGCCACAATCAGAATCACGTTCATTCACACCTATCTCCTATCAAGTTTCTCTGCCATCAACAGTTGTGTGGCACAACCGATTAGGACATCCATCAAAACTACCCTCTCAGTTTTTGTCGAAATTAATTCCCTCTTTTGTTTATGATTCACAGCATTCATGCGAAGTGTGTCCTTTGGCAAAACAAACAAGGTTATCCTTTCCCATAAGTTCCATTCAAAGCATTAAATTTTTTGAGCTCATACATTGTGACATTTGGGGTCCACACAAAATCGAAACACATTCGGGTGCACATTATTTTTTAACCATTGTGGACGATTACACTCGTTTTACATGGATTTTCCTTATGAAATTCAAATCTGAAACACAAAAGTTGTTAAAATTATTTATTGCTTTTGTTCATACTCAATTCAATAGTCAAGTCAAAAGCATACAAAGTGATAATGGGATGGAATTTATCTCCTTAAAGCCATATCTTTCCACTCATGGAATTTTACTCCAGAATTCATGCTCATACACACCTCAACAAAACGGTGTTGTTGAACGAAAACATAGACATCTCCTAAATGTCGGTCGTGCATTAAGATTCTAAGCAAATTTACCATTAAAATTTTAGGGAGAGAGCCTACTCACTGCCACTTATCTCATAAATCGTCTTCCAACCCCGATTTTGAATCACAAATCACCATATGAACTTTTGTATGGAAAACTACCCACCTATCATCACCTTCGTGCTTTTGGATGTCTTTGTTATGCCACCACCTTACAACCTTTGACCAAATTTTGCACCTCGCACTCGTCGCTGTATTTTTGTTGGATATCCTTCAAACCAAAAAGCATATCGTGTTTACGATCTTATCACTCGACAATTTTTCACTATTCGAGATGTTGTTTTTCATGAAAACACATTCCCATTTTCCAATTCCACTACAGAAGATTCACCTTCTCAAACATCTCTGCCCATCATACCCCCTGAGTCTCATGACAGCCCCAATCAACCACCATTAATTCTTGCTCCCTCATCAATCGAGAACCCTGTCACTTCATCCTCTGACTCTCCCACTACAGAAACTCTTCCATCACCCATACCATCTTCTACACCATCACTCTCAGCTCCTCCTGTTCTACGTCGCAGTGATAGGTCATGACAAATATCTGTTCTTCTCCGTGATTTTCATTGTGGACAAGTTGGTACATCAACTCACTCTGCTTCCAAGACCAAGTCATCTCCTTCACGGTCAGGTACTCAATATCCATTATCCAGTTTTATCTCTTATCAGTCCCTATCTCCTGCTCATCAAATATTTGTTAACACCATTACCAGCACTGTTGAACCAAAAACATATGAGCAGGCACTTAATGATCCTAGGTGGTGTGAAGCAATGAAGACTGAACTCACTGCACTTGAGAATCAGAAGACATGGTCCCTCGTTTCACTTCCCCCTCATTGTCGTCCTATTGGCAGCAAATGGGTCTTCAGAATCAAATACAATTCTGATGGCTCTGTAGAACGATATAAAGCACGCATAGTAGCCAAGGGATTTAATCAACAAGAGGGCTTGGATTATCATGACACCTTTGCTCCAGTTGCAAAGTTAACTACCGTGCGCTGCCTTCTTGCTTTTGCAGCAGTACGCAATTGGCCACTATTCCATATGGACGTCAATAATGCCTTCCTTCATGGTGATTTACATGAGGAAGTCTATATGACTCCACCTCCAGGACTTTGCAAACAGGGGGAGAAGGTTGTTTGTCGGCTTCATAAGTCCTTGTATGGACTTAAACAAGCACCCAGAAACTGGTTTGCAAAATTCTCAGATTCTATCAAAACGGTTGGATTCTCTCAATCACACTCAGATCATTCCCTCTTTGTGCAAGAAAAAGGTGCTGCTCTAACCATTGTCCTTATCTATGTAGATGATATAATCATTACTGGGAACAATGACAAAGCTATTCAAGATGTTAAGTTGTTTCTTCAACAACAATTTCACATAAAAGATGTAGGTAAGCTGAAGTTTTTTCTCGGACTGGAAGTGGCAAGATCAAAGGCTGGAATAGTTATTTCTCAGCGAAAATACACACTGGAAATACTTGACGATGTTGGATTTCTTGGAGCTAAACCAGTTGATTTTCCTATGGAACAAAATCTGAAGCTCACAAATGATCAAGGCGAGATGCTGAATGATGCTGCAAACTACAGAAGATTGGTAGGGCAATTAATATACCTTACAATCACTAGGCCAAACATCACATATTCTGTCAACATTTTAAGCCAATTTATGCACGCACCAAGAAAACCTCACTGGGATGCTGCTCTTCGTATAGTAAGATACTTAAAGAACAATCCAGGTAACGGTTTATTATTTTCAGCCAACAGCTCTTTGCAACTGAAAGCTTACTGCGATGCCAATTGGGCAAATTGTCCTATGACAAGAAGATCTACAACGGGCTACTGTGTATTTCTTGGAGACTCTCTCATCTCGTGGAAGACAAGAAAACAACCTCACGATCATCAGCCGAAGCTGAATACAGATCCATGGCTACTGCAACGTGTGAACTCACATGGCTTCGAAGCATATTTAAAGACCTACAAGTGCACTTAAAGCCAGTGGAATTATTCTGTGACAATCAAGCAGCACTACATATTGCCGCAAATCCAGTATATCATGAATGTACAAAGCAATTCAATAACAGAGGTTGAAGAAATTAATCAATTGGTAAGAATTTTTTATTTTCAGTATATTGTTGGTACATACACTATACAATTTATACAAGTAAAAGTGTATGAAAATCTTATTCTATTGCCTACAATTGTGTTGAGTATTTAATAGGAAATGAAGAAATAAAGTTGTGTTAATTACAATAATTGAGATAGTTGAACACTCTCTCTGAAGTTAGAGTGTATTTTAATTACACCCAACTTGTCAAGTAATGTTTCAAATTGTGTGAAACTTAATGGTTTGGTAAATAAATATGTCGGTTGTTCTGTAGTTTGAATGTAAGCTGTCTGAATCATTCCTTCTTGAATTTTTTCTCGTATCAAATGACAATTGATTCATATGTGTTTGGTTCGCTCGTGGAAGACTGGGTTAGATGCTATGTGCATTGCTGCCTGATTATCACAAAACAAGGTCACAGGCTGTGTGTGGTCTATCTTCAAATCTTTCAAGATGTTCTTCAACCATTTGATCTCTCAACATGTGGTTGTCATGGATCTGTATTCTGCTTTTGCACTTGAACAAGATATTTTTGTTTGCTTCTTGGTCTTCCATGAAACTGGTGCATTTAAGCAAAATGCAGTAGCCTGTGACTGATCTCCTTGTGTCTCTGCAGCGAGCCCAATCAGCGTCACAAAATGCTTGTAGTTGAAGTGAACTCATGGATGGTAGCAGAATTCCTTGTCCAGGTGTTCATTTGATGTACTTTAACACTTTATGAGCTGCTTCTAGGTGTGGTTGTCGAGGCTTGTCCATGAACCGACTTAGTATGTGGATGACATATGTCAAGTTTGGTCTGGTTATAGTCAGGTAGATTAATCTCCCAACTAATCTTCTATTTATTGACCCATCTTCTAGGAGTTCTCCATCAGATTGTGTGAGTGATATATTATGTTCTAACAGAGATTGAGATGGTTTGGCGCTAAGAATCCAATGTCTTCCAAAATTTCCGGTGCATATTTTTGTTGTGATAAGCTAATTCCATGTTGTGATCTTGGAGCTTCAATTCCGAGGAAGTATTTAAGTTTCTCCAAGTTTTTAAGTTTGAATTGCTTGGACAAATGGAGTTTAGTATCTTCTATATCCTGCAAATTATTCCCAACCAATATCACATCATCAACATATATAAGTAAAGCTAGAAAATTACCTTGACGACTTCGGACGAATAACAAATAGTCAGATAGGGATTGATGAAATCATGCAGTCTTGAGTGCAGTAGATAGTTTGATGAACCATTGTCTAGAAGCTTGTTTTAACCGTATAAAGATTTATGAAGCTTTCAGACACGTGTCTCCCCCTTTCGTCCGAAACCCAGAGGTAATGACATGTAGGCATCCTCATGTAGATCCCCATTTAGAAAAGCATTGTTGACATCGAGTTGGTATAAATGCCAACCACGCAAAGCTGCCACACTGAGTAGTAATCGGACGGTGACCAATTTAGCTATTGGGGCAAAAGTTTCCTGGTAATCAAGCCCTTCGATTTGATTGTAGCTTTTAGCCATCAATCGAGCCTTATAACACTCAATCTATATGTCGCACCCTTCGCGAGAGCGCGACGTCGTGGCGACCCTCCCCGCAAGCCGGGGAATTCATGTTAGGTTTTATCTTTATTTTTTGTGAAAAAAGGGAGTCGCCACCTAGTATTATGGTTACTAGGAAACCTAAAACTGGTCCTTCAGAGATCCTAAGGCAAGGGACTGGTTGCGTATAAGGAAGGTTTTAGCACACCTAGTACGCCCTACCTAAGGTAGGTTGCTTGGTGTTTTAGTTTGTCGTATGATTGCTATATTATTAATCTTTCGAAAATATATTGGTTAAATGATGATTACGTATTATTCCTGTAAAAATATTTTGGATATTTACCACCTAAAGGTTTCTTTATCAAAATACCAACAGCGAATAATAACGACTTATCGCCGCCAATATTTTGAATATTAACCCTTTTAGGATTTATTTATCCAAATAGCAACAGTGAATGATAATGAAGTATCCCCGCCAATATTTTGGATATTAACCCTTTTAGGATTTATTTATCCAAATACCAATAGTGAATAATAACGAATTATCCCTGTTAATATTTTGGATATTAACCCTTTTAGGATTTATTTATCCAAATATCAACAGTGAATAATAACGAATTATCCCCGCCAATATTTTGGATATTAACCCTTTTAGGATTTATTTATCCAAATATCACTAGTGAATAATAACGAATTATCCCTGTCAAATTATTTGGATATTAACCTTCTTAGGATTTATTTATCGAAATACCAACAGTGAATAATATGAATCACCAAAAAAAGATTTTGATATTTTTTGAATATTGGTCAATACCCTTTGGATTTTACATACACGTTGTAAAATCCAAAAAATGCAAGAAATGATTTTTCTTTGCGAAATTCATGCCCAAACACTTTTTTTCTTCAAACTCCGAGATAATATATATTTTTTGAAAGAAAAAGAATTTTCAAAATATGTTAGTGTATTGGCCGTATGCAAGAAAATAACACATTTTTGTGTTTTTATAATTTCCTAAAAAAATATTTTTTTTATTTGCAAATTTATATATTTTTTTCTATTTTTTTATTTCCTTTTCGGTGGGGTGGCTGTCAGCCCATCTAAATTCGGGTTGGGCTGTCAGCCCAGCCCACCTTGCCTCAGGCTGGGCTGCTAGCCTAGATGGCTGGCAGCCTAGACTCCATCTGGATTGGGCTTCAAGCCCAGACGGGCTGGAAGCCTGTCTTAATCAGAGGTCAGGTTGGGCACAAAGCTCGGCCCGACTGGCCTAGCGGGGAGTGAATTAATTCACTCCCCGCATGCAAAACGAAGATCTACAGTAGAATGGAAGATTTTCGAGTGTGATGAACAACGTACCTATTAATACCGTTGGGTAGAGGAGGTCGAGGTGGTTCTTCCAGTCGTGGTGGCATTGGAAATGGTGGTCTACGGTGGCCGGAATGGATGTCGGAAAGTGGACGGGTCACGTTGCAACAACTGCTGCTGCTTCTGTTACCGTCGCATGGGATCGTGGTTAGGTCGCCAGGTTTGAGGGATAGCTGCTAGTGATGACAAGGTGGCTCTAGGTGGTCGGAGATGGTGGCCTGAGGAGGAGAGAGAGAGACGCCGGAGTGCCTGGTTTTAGTGAGAGAGAGTCGACTGAAATGAGAGAGAAAGGAGAGGAAAGGAAGTGATGATGTCGGGGCTGGTCAAGAAGATTGCTTGCGTTTTTTACATAAATTTTCCCTCCTGGTCCTCTACTCTTTTTTTCTCCTCTTATTGGATCGTTTCTTTACTCCTCTGTCTCAGTTTTACCTCTGGTATTTATAGCCATGAGAGGCAATCCTTCGGTTGCCTATGGCGTGCAGCGAAGGGTTGCTGCCGCCTGAAAATTTAATACAGGGCACGCCTGAAAATGCAGTGCAGGCATGCCTGAACAGTGCAAGTTTCAAAATATTTAGGGAGGTAAAAGTGTGATTTGGTCCTCCAATTTATAATTGCTCTAATCGATCCCTCAATTGGCTTTAAACTTTCAGTTTTTTGTGCAATTGCATCCCCGTTAAAATTTCGAAAGTAACCTTAGCTTTGCGCACCTTTTTATTTTGGTCCTTGGTTTGTGATTTGTGTGATTTAAACCTCAATTGACCATTAGACTCTCAATTCGCTCAATTCGGCCCCCGATTTCGCATAATTGGTCTTGAAAAAAATTCAATTCGGTCTCTGAAAATTCCAATCTCATCAGTTGAGCCCGAATTAAATTCAAGAACTTGATTTCTCATTAACTAAGCCCTTAATAAAATTAATTTGACCAACTTAAAGTATAGTTAAGTCCTTGTACTTAATTAAATCCTTCAATTGGACCCTAAATTAATTCTCAAACATAATTACACCTTTATATTGGCCAACTATTAAATCAAACTGGCCCATAAAAATATAATTATATCTTTCAACTTAGTTTTTACGTAGATTTATCCGATAATAAATTACTTTAGCCTTCAATCTGCGCTTTTCTTCATTTCTGGGCATAAAAGATGTACGATTGAGCTCTCAAAACCGTCCAAAATTTCCGCCTTGATTTTTCTGCCGACACCAACCCCATTTTTATTATTTTTCCTTATTTTTGGGTAGATTTGGGGAATAACCTAAATGTGGGTTATGACAGTTGTCCCCTTCTTTGCAATGCTTACAGCTAAAGTCTTGTACAAGACTTTAACTAGTAAGCGTTGTAAAGAAAAAAAATGATGAAGTTGGTCTCGTTATGATGGGTGACATACCCAAGTGAGAATACTCGAGATGGTCTCATTGTTCTGGGTGACCTACCGAGGTTAGAATAGTTAGGAACGGTCTCATTGTTTTGGGTGATCTACCTGGGTTAGAATAGTTAGGAACGGTCTCATTGTTGTGGGTGACCTACCCGAGTTAGAATGGTCTCATTGTTCTGGGTGACCTACCCGGGTTAGAATATTAGGATGGTCTCATTGTTCTGGGTGACCTACCCGAGTTAGAATTGTCTCATTGTTTTGGGTGACCTACTCGGGTTAGAATAGTTAGGAACGGTCTCATTGTTCTGGATGACCTACCCGGGTTAGAATAATTAGGAACGGTCTCGTTGTTCTGGGTGACCTACCGAGTTAGAATGGTCTCATTGTTCTGGGTGACGTACCCGGGTTAGAATAGTTAGGATGGTCTCATTGTTCTGGGTGACCTACCCGAGTTAGAAGGGTTTCATTGTTTTGGGTGACCTACCCGGGTTAGAATAGTTAAGAACGGTCTCATTGTTCTGGGTGACCTACCCAGGTTAGAATAGTTAGGATGGTCTCATTGTTCAGGGTGACCTACCCGGGTTAAATTGGTGATGAGGGTCTCATTATAACGGGTGACCTACCCGAATGGAAGATGGTGAAGAGGGTCTCATTATTATGGGTGACCTACCCCGATAGAATTGGTGAAGAGGGTCTCATTATTAGGGGTAACCTACCCGAATGGAAAATGAAGAGGGTCTCATTATTATGGGTGACCTACCCGGATTAGAATATGGTGAAGAGGGTCTCATTATTATTGGTGACCTACCCGGATAGAAAATGGTGAAGAGGGTCTCATTATTACGGGTGACCTACCCGGATGGAATTGGTGAAGAGGGTCTTAATATTACGGGTGACCTACCCGGATAGAAAATGAAGAGGGTCTCATTATTATGGGTGACCTACTCAGATAGAAAATGGTGAAGAGGGTCTCATTATTGCGGGTGATCTACCTGGATGGAAAATGGTGAAGAGGGTCTCATTATTACGGGTGACCTACCCGGATGAAATTGGAGATGGTAGGGGTGGTCTCATTATACTGAGTGACCTACCCGTCTGAAGCCGGGTAGAATTAATTGTTATTCTACGGGCTGTAAGAGTCAAAGGAATTCCCAGAAATTACTTGTAAAATTCTAATCAACGGAAAAGAGATGCTCTCTTTGTTGATTGAAAATTCAATCGATTTTTCTATTAATCAAAACCTCCCGCGAGTTCAATCTTCGCTGACTTAAATACTGCAAGTGTTTGATAATGAGAGGACTTAAAGCTAAAACAGAATTCTAATCAAAACGGAAACAAATAAACAATAAACGAAATATTTCCTAAATTAAGATTTTCCAATTTGACTTCTAGTTGGATTCCACGTTCTTCTCCTTGCTGTTGCTCCTTAGCTGCATTTTGTTGCTCTCCTGGTTTGCTGCGCCTGGAATGCCATCAGCATTCGTGTATGCTCCTGCATCAGTCTCCTCCGGTTGAAAAGGGCTCGACCACGATGCTACGCCGCTGGAATCAGTAAAGCAAGGGCTGAGGTGTTTCACGTTGAAAACGTCTGACGTCTTCAAGTGGCTAGGTAGACGCAAACGGTAGGCATTATCATTAATTTTCTGCAAGATTTCACACGGGCCAATCTTCTTGTCTTTAAGCTTGTTATATTCTCCCACCGGGAAACGATCACGAGTTAAGACAGCCCAGACAAAATCTCCCTCATCAAACAGGACTTTACGCCGATGGTTGTCAATCCTTAGTTTGTATTGAGTGTTGCTTTCTTGTATAGCTGCGCGTACCTGATTGTGAATTTCCTTGAGGTGTTCGGCCATTTCATCTGCCTTTGGACTGGGATGACTTATCCGCGGAATGGGTATTAAGTCCAGTACTCCGGGAGGGTTACTTCCATACACGATTTGAAAGGGACTCCTTCCAGTGCTCCTATTAGTGGATCGATTGTATGCAAATTAAGCTTGGGGTAACGCCACATCCCACTGTTTTGGCTTATGCCCAGCCAAACATTGTAACAGGTTGCCAAGACTCCGATTGACGACCTCCGTCTGACCATCTGTTTGCGGGTGATAGGCGCTGCTGAAATTTAGTTTTGTTCCCAAACGGCTCCATAAGCTCCTCCAAAAATTGCTAATGAATTTGGTGTCTCGGTCTGAAGTGACAGATCGTGGTATTCCATGGATGCGGACGATTTCTTTGAAATAGAGGTGGGCGATGTTGACAGCGTCCATGGTTTTTCGGCATGCAACAAAGTGTGCCATTTTGGAGAATCGATCAACCACGACTAGTATAGAATCAGTTGCGCGCTGTGTGCGTGGTAATCCTAGCACGAAATCCATGCTTACATCAAGCCATGGTGCCTCCGGTACTGGCAAGGGAGTGTATAGTCCTGCATTTGAAAGAACCCCTTTTGATCGTTGACATATGTAACACCGCGCAACGTAATGTGCAACATCGCTGGATATTTTGGGCCAATAAAAATCGGCAGTGACGAGGGCGAGGGTCTTATCACGCCCAAAGTGTCCCTCTCCGTGAAGCTCACGTATAATGTGCTGTCGTAATGAGCAAACTGGAATGCACAATTGTAATCCCCGAAATAGGCACCCATTGTGTAAAGTAAAGTCACCGTGAAGCCCATTTGTTACCTCTAGGAATATTTTGCCAAACGAAGGATCTCCTGGATACAGGTCTTTCAAACTCTCAAAACCTGTAACCTGTGTTTGCATAGTTGTAAGAAGGGCTGATCGCCTGCTCAAAGCATCAGCCACTCGGTTCAAGCTTCCAGCCTGATGCTTGATTGCGAAAGTATATTCCTGTAGTGTGGCTACCCACTTAGCATGTCTGCGATTTAGCTTGTGTTGCCCATTAATGTACTTCAAGGCCTCATGATTGGTTAGCAAGATGAACTCTTGTTGCAGCAGGTAATGACGCCAATGTCTCAAAGATTGCACAATAGAGTAAAATTCAAGGTCATAGGTGGAGTAATTCCTCTTGGCTCCTGTCAATTTCTCACTAAAAAAAGCCACGGGGCGCCCAGATTGGCTCAGCACTCCTCCAATTCCCGTTCCTGATGCATCGCAGTTAACTTCAAAGACTTGTTCAAAGTCTGGCAGCGCTAAAACTGGTGCTTCCGTCATTTTTTGCTTGATCAAATTGAAGCTAGCTTCGGCTGCTTCAGTCCATTTGAATTCCTTCCCTTTAAGGCATTCTATGAGGGGACCAATGAGGGTGCTGAAATCACGGATGAATCGGCGATAGAAGGAAGCTAGTCCATGGAAGCTGCGGACATCATGCACTGTCTTTGGGATGGGCCATTCCAGAATTGCTGTGATTTTGGATTGGTCTGCGTGGACACCTTTAGTTGACACTACAAACCCCAGAAATGTTACTGCCTCAGTGAAGAATGTGCATTTCTTTTGATTAATGATCAAGTGTTCCGCGCGTAAGGTTTCCATTACAGCCCTTAGGTGTGCAAGATGGGCATGTGGCGTGGGGCTGTAAATTAGGATATCGTCGAAGTAGACCACAACGAATTTGCCCATGAAAGGCCGCAATATCTGATGCATAAATCTCATGAAAGTGCTTGGGGCGTTAGAGAGACCAAAAGGCATGACCATCCATTCGTATAGTCCATGCTGCGATTTGAAGGCTGTTTTCCATTCGTCACCCGGACGAATCCGAATTTGGTGATATCCGCTTTTGAGATCAATTTTTGAGAACACCTGCGATCCAGATAATTGGTCTAACATAACATCCAAACGAGGGATCGGGAATTGATACTTAACTGTAATTTTATTGATCGCGCGACTGTCAACGCACATATGCCATGAGCCATCCTTTTTTGGTACGAGTAATGCTGGGACAGCGCAGGGGCTCATGCTCTCTCTGATGAAACCCCATTGTAGTAGTTCCATTACTTGTCGTTGCAGCTCTTCGGCGTCCTTTGGACTAAGACGGTATGCTGGTCTGTTCGGCAAGCTTGCTCCTAGAATGAGGTCAATCTGATGTTGTATGTCGCGTAATGGTGGGAGACCTTGGGGCAAGTCGTCAGGCATCAAATCTACAAATTCCTGTAATAGTTGCTGCACTTCTGTTGGCACTTGTGGCCTTACTTTTGCGTCACTTTCTTCACATGGCATGAGAGCAAAGACCATTGTGTCTTCATGCTTTAATTCCCCCAAGAATCGGGACATAGAGAGCAGATTAGTATTAGCACTAACCAGAATAGGGGGCTGGTTATCTCGACGCGGTGCCAAGACGATCTTCTTTCCTTTTATGCTAAGGGTGTATGTGTTCCTTCGCCCATCATGAACGACATTGCGATCGTACTACCATGGTCACCCCAGCAGGACGTGACAAGCGTCCATGGATACAACGTCACACCAAGCATAAGCAAAATATTTCTTGCCAATAGAAAAAGACACTAGGCAGCGTCTGTCCACTGTTACTTCACTCTCTTTACTCAGCCATGAGAGTTTGTATGGCTTAGGGTGTCGGTCGGTGCTTATTTTTAGCTTTTGGATGACCTCTTCAGATACCACATTCTCGCAGCTACCGCTATCAATTATTAGTTTGCAAACCTCGTTTGCCACCGTACATGTTGTATGGAAAATATTGTGTCGTAGCCAATCGTCACCTGAATCAGCTTTGGGAGTTAATAGGCTCTTCCTGACCACTAAAGTTTCGTGTCCATCTCCATAAAGTACATCTTCTGCTGCTTCATCATCATACGTTGGTTCATCCCCAACATCTATGTAGTCTTCTTCTTCTATCAGCAGATTCGTACTCTTTTGGTTAGCTGGTTTCCTGCAATTCGCAGCGCGGTGTCCTTGCTCCCCACAACGAAAACAGCGAATCGTAGGATTAGAAGGGACCTGTGGTGCTGGTGTTGTTGGGCGTACCTCCTGGTTTCGAATGGTTTGTTTGTTCGGGTCCTTCCAGCTAATGATTCGTCTATTTCCTGACCACTAAAGTTTCGTGTCCATCTCCATAGAGTACATCTTCTGCTGCTTCATCATCATACGTTGGTTCATCCCCAACATCTATGTAGTCTTCTTCTTCTATCAGCAGATTCGTACTCTTTTGGTTAGCTGGTTTCCTGCAATTCGCAGCGCGGTGTCCTTGCTCCCCACAACGAAAACAGCGAATCGTAGGATTAGAAGGGACCTGTGGTGCTGGTGTTGTTGGGCGTACCTCCTGGTTTCGAATGGTTTGTTTGTTCGGGTCCTTCCAGCTAATGATTCGTCTATTTCCTGACCACTAAAGTTTCGTGTCCATCTCCATAGAGTACATCTTCTGCTGCTTCATCATCATACGTTGGTTCATCCCCAACATCTATGTAGTCTTCTTCTTCTATCAGCAGATTCGTACTCTTTTGGTTAGCTGGTTTCCTGCAATTCGCAGCGCGGTGTCCTTGCTCCCCACAACGAAAACAGCGAATCGTAGGATTAGAAGGGACCTGTGGTGCTGGTGTTGTTGGGCGTACCTCCTGGTTTCGAATGGTTTGTTTGTTCGGGTCCTTCCAGCTAATGATTCGTCTATTTTGCTGTCTTTCCACAGCAAGTGCTCGCTGAAATGCCTCTGATACAGTCCATAAGGTGTGTAGACTGAGTGCATCCTGCAAGGGTTGTCCCAGCCCCCCCAAGTAGCGAGCCACTAGTTGTTCTTCTGTCTCAGATAAATCGTTCCTTGCAATTAGTTGGTAAAACTCCTCTGTGTATTCATCAACTGTCCTTGCATTCTGCCTCAAGGAATGGAGACGCTGGAATAAAATTTGGGTATTCCCAAACGGTAGGAAGTGACTTTTTAGCTTCTTTTTCATCTTTTCCCAATCAGTGATCTTTGATTTTCCTTGCCTGTGGCGTGAACGACGCATTTGCTCCCACCATGCAGATGCTCTCCCCTTCAATTTAATGGCCACCAGCTTGACTTTAATCTGTTCAGGAACCTCTTTGTAGTCGAAGATGCGCTCTACTTCATCGATCCAGTCAATGAATCCTTCTGCTTGCAGGGTGCCAGCAAATTCAGGTAGTTCAACCCGAAATCCTAGACTTCCATTGAACATATCCCTTCCCCGTGCCTCCCTTTCGTTATGTCGATGATGAAAGGGGTTATCAAAAGTAGAATCGGAATCATGATCAGTGATCTCATTCTCTAAATCCTGAGTTGTCAGTCGTTGTGTCAGTTCCGCGACTTGTCGTTGCAAGTCTGCGATGCGTTCTTCCTGGATGATTCGATCATGGTGTTGGACTTCCTCATTCGGAACCTGTCCACGTCTCCCACGACCACGTCTACCAGCCATTGACGAATTCTCAGTAATTGCCCCGGGAAAAAAAAATATGGCTCTGATACCAACTGAAGCCGGGTAGAATTAATTGTTATTCTACGGGCTGTAAGAGTCAAAGGAATTCCCAGAAATTACTTGTAAAATTCTAATCAACGGAAAAGAGATGCTCTCTTTGTTGATTGAAAATTCAATCGATTTTTCTATTAATCAAAACCTCCCGCGAGTTCAATCTTCGCTGACTTAAATACTGCAAGTGTTTGATAATGAGAGGACTTAAAGCTAAAACAGAATTCTAATCAAAACGGAAACAAATAAACAATAAACGAAATATTTCCTAAATTAAGATTTTCCAATTTGACTTCTAGTTGGATTCCACGTTCTTCTCCTTGCTGTTGCTCCTTAGCTGCATTTTGTTGCTCTCCTGGTTTGCTGCGCCTGGAATGCCATCAGCATTCGTGTATGCTCCTGCATCACCGTCTTAAGAAATGAACCAGCACTGGTCCTCAATTCATCTTTCGTGATTTTGTTCATCTGAGATTCTGTTTCTCCATATTTTCCAAAACATGGAATTACATTGGCTTTCACCACACCTTTCCTGTCAGGTTAGTGTTATGACAATATAACATGCATGTTTTTGTTACCTTTTTTGGAAACATAGGTCCCCCTGTTCGTTGTAGTCTTCTATGATCATTTATTTGACTGATAGAATGTGCTCCCCGCACTATATTTTCACGCTCAGTGAAAAGACTTTTGGTTTCACATGGGGCCCTTTCTTGCTCCATTGAAGTTTTTCTTTTATTATACTTTTATCGATGTTTAAATTACCCTTTCCATGAAGACTCAAAGAGATATTTTTAAACGAATAACTCAAAATATGGTTTTGTTTATGCAAATTTACAGTTTTAATGCAAATCACCATTTTTAAACAATACTTGACATGAGTAAACAATTCTTGTTTTTTTTTTGCCCCCAGCGTGGTGTACAAAACATGTCAAGTTCAAGTAACATAAAATAAATAAAAATAAATGTTATGAGATCATGCGCTTTGTGAAGAAAAAAGTTTCTTGTAACGAGAATTCATGGCCAAATTTTATCTTAGTGATTGGGAGGTTACAAAATATCAGGCATAATATTTCTTTACAGAGTCAGAATCACAGGTCTAACTAGATCCTCTCCATCCATTCTAGATAATAGCAAAGCTCCTCCCGAGAACTATTTCTTCACCACATAAGGGCCTTCATAGTTTGGGGCCCATTTACTCTGATCTTGTCTCGGTACAGGCAATATTTTCTTCAGAACCAGATCTCCTTCTTGAAATTTTTGAGGTCGGACTTTCTTGTCATATGATTTGGCTATCCTTCTTTGGTATAATTGATGATGACAGATTGCGGCTAACCTCTTTTCGCTGATCAAATTCAATTGTTCATATCTGACTTTTGCCCATTCTGCTTCTTCTAGTTCAGAGTCTATCAATACTCTTAATGATGAGATTTCCACCTCTAAAGGCATTACTGCCTCCATTCCATACACCAGCATGTATGGGGTGGCTCCTGTTGAGGTCCGAACTGCGGTACGGTATGCATGAAGGGAAAATGGAAACATCTCATACCAGTCCTTATAGGTGACTACCATCTTCTGAATAATCTTCTTGACATTCTTATTAGCAGCTTCTACCGCACCATTCATCTTTGGTCTATAAGGCGAGGAATTTGAGTGCTTGATCTTCCATTTATCGCAGAGTTTTGTTATTAATTTCCCATTGAAGTTCTATGCATTATCAGTTATAATCTTTTATGGGGGTCCGTACCGACATATCAAAGCTCTCTGAACAAATTTCTTCACCACTTTTTACGTTACATGAGCAAATGACCCGGCTTCTACCCATTTTGTAAAGTAGTAGATAGCCACGAGAATAAACCTATGACCATTGCTGGCTTTTGGGTTGATAGGCCCAATCACATCAATTCCCCACATTGTGAAAGGCCATGGAGATATCAAGTTAAATAAAAGGGACGAAGGGGCATTGATTTTGTCACCGTGGATTTGACACTTATGACACTTGCGGACATAGTCAATGCAATCCTTCTCTAATGTCATCCAAAAATAACCAACTCTTTGTATTTTTCTAGCCATCATATGTCCACTAGCATGGGTTGAGCAGATCCCTTCATGGACTTTTCGTAATGCGTCTCTCGCTTCAGCTTCATCTAGGCATCTCAGCAAAGTCCCGTTAGATGATTTTTTATACATCTCCCCATCAAGATAAAAACCCATTGTCAACCTCCTCAAGGTCTTCTTTTCAGTTTTGGATGCCCCCATGGGATAAGCCTGGTTTCAGATGAAATTCTTGATATCGTAGTACCAAGGGTTTCCGTCTATTTCTCCTTCAACTGAGTAGCAATGAGCTGGGTTATTTCTGATATCAATGTGTATCGGCTGTAAGTTTTGCCCGAAGTCTATTCTAGCCATAGAAGCTAGTGTGGCCAAAGCATCTCCAAACTGATTTCCTTCCCTTCCTAGATGCGTGAACTCTATTTCCTCAAATTCTCCAGCCAGTTTAGATAAGTATTCTTGGTAAGGTATTAGTTTTTCTTCTTTGGTTTGCCATTCCCCTTTTCCTTGACAAATAATTAGCATTGAGTCCCCATAAATATCCATCTTTTTTACGTTCAACTCCAATGCAGCCTCTAAACCAAGAATACAAGCCTCATACTCAGCAGTGTTGTTAGTGCAACCGAGTTGAAACTGGATATTATTTCTTGTCAGCAGAGATTATCACTGCACCCGCTCCATTACCACATACGTTTACTGGACCATCAAAGTACATAGTCCACCATTCTAGTTTCCCTTCTTCGATTGAAAACACATCTTCATCAGGAAGATCAAAGTATAACGGCTCATAATCTTCCATAGCATGGTCAGCCAGGTGATCGGCAATAACACTCCCTTTCACAGCTTTCCTTGTCATTATACTATGTCATACTCAGCCAGTAGCACTTGTCATCTTGCAATTCGGCTAGACAAGTAGGGTTTTTCGCAGATGTACCTCAACGGGTCTAATTTAGAAATTAACCATGTAGTATGGTACGACATATATTGACGCAACCTCCTTGCAGCCCATACTAGTGCACAACACAACTTCTCAATCATAGTATACCTAGACTCACACTCCATGAACTTCTTACTTAGGTAATAAATGGCCCTTTCCTTCCTTCCGGATTCATCTTGTTGTCCAAGCACGCATCTCATCGTTGTTTCAGTCACCGATAAGTACAATATTAATGGCCTTTTTGGTACAGGAGGAACAAGTAGAGGTGGATTTAGCAGGTACTGCTTAATCTTCTTAAAAGCCTCTTCACACTCTTCATTCCAAATCCCAGGATTATTCTTCCTTAATAAATGAACGATTGGGTCACAAGTCGTGGTTAATTGGGATATAAATCGAGTGATGTAATTTAACCTTCCTAAAAAACCTCTTCTTTCTTAGTCTTGGGAGTTGGCAGGCTTGAATAGCCTTTACTTTCTCAGGAATCTATCCCTTTGTTGCTCACCACAAAAACTAACAACTTTCCAGATTTCACCCCGAATGAACTCTTTGCAGGGTTAAGCCTCAACTTATATTTCTTAACCTTTCAAATAATTTCTTCAATATCTGGCCATAATTCTCTCCTTCTCCAGATTTAGCAATCATGTCATCCATGTATACTTCAATCTCTTTGTGCATCATGTCGTGAAATAAAGTCACCATAGCCCTTAGGTAAATGGCACCAACATTCTTTAACCCAAATGGCATGACTTTGTAGCAGAAGGTTCCCCATGGTGTCACAAAGGTTGTCTTCTTCTTATCTTCTTGTTCCATCAGAGTTCCTATCCTGAGCTCTCTCAGGATTTCTTCAGTACCCATATTTATGGTTTCAAGTTCCTCTTTAGCGGGTTTCCAAACTTGTTCATGTTGTTCTATTACTTTCGTGAATTCCCTAATATTATATTTATCCACTTCTTCCTCCTCTACATCTATTATGTATTTTAAAATTCGGCCATTCATTCTCAGTGCAAAGTGCAAGTGTTGTTGTGAAAGATCTGTTTTCAGGGTTCCCAAAAAAGGATTTTTTTTTCTTGGTGTAAATGCACAGTAAAAACATAAAGAAGAATTTTGAAAATGCATGATCTCATTAAAAGAAATATTTTGGCTTGAAAATAAAGATAATATCCAATTAATGTCTTAAGCCATGATTGTCAATAAAAACAAAATAGAAATAGGAAATGACAAACCACAAAGAAAACATCACAATCTAACAAATATTGTTGATTACATTTTAAGCATCAATGGAGCTTCTTGGGCCTCCCAATTTTAGAACTTATCTCTTTCGACTAGCTTTCGATTGAAGGTACTGGTAGCAGCTTCTAGGACCTTTCTTTATTTCCCATCCTTTTCTTAGTCGAGTATCGTGGGTCCCAAAAGAGGAACCTATGTTTCTCGGTTGACAATGCGTGCACAAATGTATGAGAAAATGCATGATATGATGCGTGATTGTGATAAAAATGCTTTGTATATTGGGTATGGATGCATTTCCCTTGTGAACGATTAATAGCCAACACTTCATAAACATGGGTTTTCTTGTCACATTGCTTTACTAGGAGTACTGCTTTTCGAGTCGTTTGCTTGAGTCATATTCACCAAGAGACAAATCTTGCATAAGAGATGAGTCAATGTCCTTTTCATTAATGTTGGATAAGCTTACTACATTTTTGGAAACATAGAGAGGAAAAGAAAATTAATCTACTTCTTCTACCACTTCCTTGGCCAAGGGTAGAAAAGCAAAACCGCGTTTTTCGATTTTTTCCAAGAAGGCCTCGGTCTCAGCTAGACTTCGGCGATAGCGGATGATATCTCTTCCTACATTTCATGCCTTGATTCTAATGATCCAAGCATGCCCAGCAACTTTATCCATTTGTTCATCCATCTTGGTCATCTTTTCTATGAGCAACATATTGGTTTTGTTCAACGAAGTATTATTGGAATCGATTTGATCCTTTTGTTTTTCCATTACTGCTAGTTTCTTGTCTAGATACTTCACCTTTTCTCTCTCTTTGTTGAGCTTTGTCGTCAGAATTTTAATCTCATTTTCCTTAATTGCCAACTCTGCTTCAATAGCTTCCTGTTCTACAGACCTCGTCGAACGACTTTCTAACATTACATATTTATTATACAAATCTTCATACTTCCCAATTCTATCCATCAGCTCACACTGAACCTCTGCAAATTTCTCTTGGTAGTATTCTATGTTCCCCTGGCATTTGTTATGTTCGGTCTTCAATGCACCAAGCTCAGAGCAACTTTGCATCCACTTCAGATTCATCTCTATTAATTCTCTCTCAATTCCCAACCTAACATTCTCCTCCTCAACCAACTTTAACTTGAGCTTGGTTATTCTCGCATCTTTAGACTGTTTTTGCTCATCTAAAAAAGCTCTCCTCTTATCGCCTTCAACACCATTTCTTCCATTATTGCCTTGTTTTTTCTGCTTTTGCTCAATTCTATCTGAAGCTTTTCTATTTGCCCTCTCAATTCCTATTTATTGTCAACTCTTTTCCTCTTAACAGGCTTTTCTTCAGTTTAGGGAGACTTGACTTCTTCATTGGCCGCGGCTGAGGCAACTAAGTTTCTCCATCTTGCATACCATTCACTTGCAATGGGATCTCCCAAACCTTTTATTTCCACCAAAACTAGATGCTTCCAATCTTGTTTGATGACCTCCAAAACTTCTTGTGCAACGGGATCCTTAAACAAACCAAAGAATTGAGCAATTCTCATGGTCCTTGGAACAAATTGCATGCCCCCATGTTGCCTTACCACAAGAGCAGGAGCATAACTCACATAGCCGGTAATCCCTACCAATGGAACCCAACATCTTTGCCCGCAACTCATTAGGACATTTACTGCCTTGACCCAAGGGGCTCTCCATTTGAAACCACTACTGGGTAAAACTTTTAGCTTCTCTATCCAACCTTGGTTGTCTAGATCTCCCCATTCTTCTTCTTCCACTATTCTCAGTGGTTTTTGGTTGAACCACCAAAAATTATTAAAAATAGGCTTTTTTGTTTCAATATGGCTAACCATCCAGATATACAGCAACTGCGTGCAACATCTCATTACTCCTTTTCCGGCACTTCTACAATGATTAAGTGTTATGATGGTTTCAGCTAAAATAGAGGCCACTGGGAACAACAATTTCCAAGCTTATTATACCTATTTGACTTGGGAACAACACAAGGCCAAATATGCCTAAGGCAATCAATCTTTCTTTTTCTGATCCAGACTTCTGTTCTAGTTAAAACTCCAGCATCTTCCATTTCAGACTAGCAGCGTTCTTCTCTAAAAACCTTTTCGAGTTGGGGATTCTGAGCAGCTTCGACAGGTCGGGATGATTTTGTTAGATCTCAAAGGAAATAAATCCTATAGAGATCATTTGGAAACTCAGTCAACATCCCATATTCCTACATAGTATAGGTCTATGCTCCCAAAAGAAAAATAACGGTAGTCTGGATCCCAAAAATGAACTAGAGCTCGCACCGCTGGGCTTAAAACTTCTACCTTCGCAATCTCTATCAGGCGTCCGTATTTTCTAAAAAATGTGTCCTTTTCCACGTCCAGAAAATGAGTCGTTAACTTGTTAACCTCATTCATAATGCAATTCAGATTCTTGATTGGTGATGGCCTCATAGCATCGCTTTTAAGGCAGTCCCCTACAGTCAATTGTGACGATTCAGAATTTTTCCCATATTCCATGATGGAAAGTTTAGTAGTGGTGGCCATTTCGTTCATAAGACCTGCAAGTCAAAATGCTTTTTTAGGGGTTTTTTCTTTTTATGCAAAAAGATATTATGGAGCATAAACCCTAACGATAAGTTCTAGTTCCTTTACGTGAGACATAAGGTAGGTTTACTACTTGGTCTCTAAAGAGGGTCTCTTGTTGTCCTAGTGATCACCTTCGTAAAGGCGATATGGGGGTTTAGCAGATAGCGGGATGATACGTATATCAATCTCTACCAGTCTCAACACTCAGCAAAGAGTTGGGGTTTACAGAAACTTAAACCTTGACTCAAGTCATAGGTAAGCTGCTAGTCCCCCACCTAACTTAAAGTTTAATGTGTGTGCTAATAATAAAAGGTGATGCATGATGGGACATTTTTTCATATTCGATATGTCATGCATGAAAGGATGTAAAGATGCATGCTAAAGCTTCTGAAAAATATAAACCATTCATAGCAATATATAAAAAACATATCATAAACAAACAAAATTATCAAGCCTAGTCCAAAGTCCCCAATGGAGTCGCCATCCTATCGTATGTCGCCGCGCGGCGTCCAGGAGGGGGGTTTATGTGTCTCGCGATGGAGTTGAGGGTCGCTAGGAAAACCCAGTTGCACTCGTCTAATTAGAGATTCAAGGGTAGGGGACTGGTTGCATAAAGGAAAGGTATTAGCAACCCTAGTACGCCTTACCTGAGGTAAGCTGCATTGCGTATCTTGACGTGATTTTGAATGTTTTGACGGATTGTATTTATTCATGTGAATTAATCTTGCTTTTGAGATTTTATTATGAGTTCGTGAACCCCAAATAAAATTTTCAAGAAACAGATCCGTGTAGATGCCTTAAAAGGATCACCTATCGTGGATGAGTTTTTTGTGATTTTACGCCTCGTAAAAAATGTTCCGATTAAAAAGGGAATCGGTCACCGCTCAGAACAATCCTGTGAATTTTATTGGTTATCTCTAGATATGTAAATACTAGCCTACTTGTAGTTTTGTCATTTACCACCTAAAATTAACCATTAATCCACATGAATTAATTTCACGGTTGATCGATTCATAAAAATTTGATCATCGCTCAAAATAATCCTGAAATTTTTTTTGGTTATTTCTGAATATGTAAATGCTAGCCTACGTGTAGATCCGGCATTTACTACCTGAAATTGACCATTAATTCTCATGAATTAATTTCACGATTTGTTTTAATATAAGCCAAATTCTCAAGATTTAATAAACTTGTTATTAAATCTAAAGTAAATTTTTAGAAAATGCTTTGGCCGTTGCAAATAAAACGCATTTTTTTATTTTACTTTATATTCTTTTTTTTCTTAACAAAACAACATAAAAATTGAATAAATAAAACACAGCACACACATTCTCTTTTTCATTTCTTTTTCATTACATTTTGCAAATAAAATACGACACACGCACACGTTCTCTTTTTCATTTATTTTCCATTACATTTTACAAATAACAATTAAACAACAATAAAAATTCAAATAAATACATAAACACCTAAAATTGCAAAAAACTGGACCTCGGGAACAGTGCCATAACCTAGGTACAGTAGCGACAGCGCAGGGGGAACTGGCGGCGTGTGGAACCACGCTCCGCCGCTGTGAACACGGACGGGGGGTGCGCCGCTGTGAACAGGGACGGGGGGTGGATCTGCCCCTTTTCTTCCTTCTCTCGCCGAAGATGGCCTTCCGGTGACCTGCAAAAACAAAGACAAACAAACACAAACACAAAAGCGCAAAAACAATGTTTCAGCTCCCTCTTCCCTCCTTTCAGATCTACAATTATGGGTTCAAATCCGAAATACCACAATGTTTCAGCTCATTATCTCCTTTCTTCGTATCTGTAATTTTCTTCTTGGTTTTGGCATCCTCTTCTTCCCTGCTTCAGGTGGCTGCTGACGAGTAGATATGGATGGAGGAAAAGAGGGAGACATTGGGTGGTTGTGAAGGTGAGCCGCCGATAGGTAGGGTGGTCTGTGTGGGGGAGGCCACTATTAGTGGCAGTGGCTGTGGCTGTCGGTTGGAGGCAAAGAGGACCTGCAAAATAAAAAAAAGCATAACAAACACAGCACAAACACAACTGGATTGTTCTTCCCTTCTCTTGGTCTCAAATCTGCTCTTCAATCTACTGAATCGGGTAGCTTCCAGTGTTAGGGGAGGAGATGGAGGAGTGGGGGGCTGCCTATGCTGGTGCCTTGGAGGAAGAGAGGGAAAGGGAAAGCTGGGACCGTGGGGGCTGCAGCTGTGTGGCTGGCCGGGAGAAAGGAGAGGAAATGGTGTGGGGTGTGGGTGGCTGTCGCTGGCCGGGAGAAAGGAGAATGAGGGGAAGATGAAAGTGGGGTTACCATGGGTTGCTTGAAGAGGCAAAGGGATGGCTGGAAAAGGGAGGAGAGAGTAAGGAGAGGGAATGGAAGGGAGGGGGCTGCAATGGTTGTTTGCTGGCCGGAGGGGAAGGAGAATGAGGAGAGGGGAAAGAAAAGGGAAAGAGGGGTTGCAGCTGCCCAAAGAGGGGACAGCGGCTGCAGCCCCAAAATGGGGAGGAAAATTAGGCTTAGGGTTTTTTAGGGGTTTTTAGGGGTTTGGGGCGCATGTCTTTTTTTTGGTCTTTTTAATTGTGGTTGATACCTCTCTATTTATAGAGTTTTGTCATAGTAAAAATTTCAAAAGCAACCTTCAGCTTGCACGTCTTTTTCAATTTGGTCATTGATTTTTGATTTGTGCGATTTGACCCTCAATTGACCATTAGACTCTCAATTTGTTCAATTTTTCCCCTCTAACAAGATAATTTTGGATCTTTATCTTCTTTTTTTTTCCGAAACATAAAAATAAGTGGGTCAAAAATTGGGTAGTAACAGATGCCCCCTCTTTACAATGCTTACTACTAAAGTCTTGTAAATGACTTTAAATAGTAAGCGTTGTAAAGAAAAATAGAATGGTGAAGATGGTCTCATTATGACGGGTGACCTACCCCGATGGAAGATGGGGTCTCATTATGACGGGTGACCTACCCGGATGGAAATATAAGGAAGAGGGTCTCATTATGATGGGTGACCTACCCGGATGGAATTGGTGATGAGGGTCTCATTGTTCTGGGTGACCTACCCGGGTTAGAATAGTTAGTAGGGTCTCATTGTTCTGGGTGACCTACCCAGGTTAAAGATGGAGGTGAAGAGGGTCTCATTATACTGGATGACCTACCAACCAGGATGGAATTGATGATAAGGGTCTCATTATAACGGGTGACCTATCCGGATGAAAGATGAAGGAAGAGGGTCTCATTATATTGGGTGACCTACCCGGATGAAATATGGAGGTGAGGGTCTCATTATAACGGGTGACCTACCCGGATGAAAGATGGAGGAAGAAGGTCTCATTATACTGGGTGACCTACCCGGATGAAAGATGGAGGTGAAGAGGGTCTGATTATACTGGGTGACCTACCCAGATGGAATTGATGATAAGGGTCTCATTATAATGGGTGACCTACCTGGATGAAAGATGAAGGAAGAGGGTCTCATTATACTAGGTGACCTACCCGGATGGAATTGATGATAAGGGTCTCATTATAACGGGTGACCTACCCGGATGAAAGATGAAGGAAGAGGGTCTTATTATACTGGGTGACCTACCCGGATGGAATTGATGATAAGGGTCTCATTATAACAAGTGACCTACCCGGATGAAAGGTGAAGGAAGAGGGTCTCATTATAACGGGTGACCTACCCGGATGAAAGATGAAGGAAGAGGGTCTCATTATACTGGGTGACCTACCCGGATGAAAGAATGGTGAAGATGGGGATGCAATGCATGATGATGCATGTATACTTACCTGAGAAATATAGGTCCCCTTTCTCTGATGTTCCATTGTCATAGGATGTCTTTGCCTAATCTCCAAAGCTTTGTTGTCATTCATCCACCCAACTTAAGTGCATTGCCTATTCTAGGCTATCTGCAATGATCTCTGCTTTCATTATTTATCAAGTCTGACCTTGCCCCCAAGTGTGGTGTTGCTTGATTCATCGTGAAGCAGTGTAACAAGTCATCCATTTTCTTTGATTCTTTCAATAACAGTTCTTTGATTTGTGTGCGTTCTGTTAACAAGCACTGCAAGACTTGCTAATGTTGTCCTCATCTTAGATTGCCAATCAGTCATGGAGTTTTTCATCAATTGAATCATATTTCTTCTATCATATGTCATCATCAACCTTCATGGAATTGTCAAGTCACCCAGAAATGCATCCAAAACTCATCATTGCATGCTCAATGTTATCCACAATAAATTCCTCTCAGCTCGTGAGAAGAGATGTAATGTTATCATCACCCACAATCACGCAATGAGTTGCGCCTTGAATAGATACAACTGTTTGGTCATGCAATCTGAAACTCTTCATTGTAGACTCAATTTCTTCTGAACAAATTCTTCTTAGTCCATGCGAAGAATTATAATGTTGTCATTAACGAGGGTTTTTTTTTCCCATATTCATGCGGTGAACTGAAACTTGAGTCGATGGGCTTCAAAACAAATTATTCCCCAGTCAATCTTGGTGGCTTGCATACTCTTCAACATTTATCAAAATGCACTCATTCGATAACATCTTTTTGGAGACAACCAAATCCGTGAGTAAGCCGATATTTCAGAAATCTGAAGGTGCCCTTCAAATGCGATGTTAGTCTCAACCGTTGTTGGAGCTTGTTAAACCATCATTCTCTACTAAGCAATTCTGCCTTGAGTTGATCTGTTGATGCTTGTTCATCTGTTTATCACCAAAACATATTTGTTGTCACTATAAATCTGATGAATTTCACTGAATCATTATCTGCTTGTGTTTCCTTGCCCCCAAGCTGATGTGAAATTATTTGCATTCCTATCAAGATCAACACTGTAGCCTCTGACTGTTGGGCTTTCCAATGATAATCAAAAACTATCAATGTTTTCTTTGTTTGTAAATCTTTTTTGTTCTAAAATTAAGTCACCAATTTCAAAGATCATGTGCATCCAAAGTCTAATCCTTGAAATAAAATCAAAGAGATGTCATTTGTTGAAAATCAAATTCATTTGGTCAAATACCCAACACACGATATTCAATGCATGCAGACCTGTAATTATCTTGTATTTTGCAAACATTAATTGACTCATTATGAGATTGAAATCGTCTTTTTATGGATTTTTTGTGTTTCGATTCTAATCTCTGATTTTGGGGTATGTTGTTTGATGATACATGATGAAGTGATAATTTATGGTTTTCAAACAATTAGACTGTCTAGTAAAGACACGAGATTCTGTTGAAAATTTGTCTCATTTTTCAGTACTTTATCAATATGCATAACAACTTGTAACTTAGTTCGTGAAATTATAACCCTTATAGAAAAACCCTAACAAGCATGTAATGAGGCTATGGTTCATGGCTATAAAAGAAAGGGATATTCCTAGGCTCAAAAAGGTGTTTAAGGGTTTTAAAGACCTAGGATCACCATTAGCTAGTCATTATCTCTCTTTCTCTGGTGTGTTTGTAGGATAAACGACATAAAAAATACGTTAATTATCTTAACGTGATTTTTTTCAATCAACCAATGCTCTAAGAAGCTCCATAACCATGTCATTCCTTTCATTCATAATTTCAAATTTAAAAGGGAAATACTAAAACCCGAACCATCATTTGTCATCTAATGTTATTCCATCTTTTGTTACACTCAATATAGTCTAACAAAACAATTCTGCAAGATCTTCATTTGATGGATAACATATCTTGAAGACTCGATAATCTCAATAACATTTCTTCTCACATGAGGTTTGCCCACAGATATCAACGGACATGGTATAATTCAATATTCTCTTTTGTTTTTGTTTTTTTTTTCAATTTTTTTCTTCTTTTTTTCTGAACTTGTCCTTAGCATTGACTCTTGGTTTTTTGTCATGTCCTATCTCAATTTGCTTGTTCTCCAATGTTGGGATTTCGTTCTTAACATCCCCCCTTCTGTTGATTCTAATGTTGTCACTGTATACTCAAACTACAAATCTCTTATTTGCCCCCAATGTATTTGCCCCCAGTGTGAGGGTGTGATCCATGTCGGGTTTTTTCAAAGAAATATAATATCAAGCTCAAATTGGGATTAAAAAGGATACATATTTCAAGAATAGTGAAGGAAATAAACAAAGATGACATTTTGTCATTTCAAGCAAAAATGGTTTTAACTGATAAATTTGAACCTCGTCCAGTGTAATGATTTGGACATGCAAGAGTCATGATTCACGGGTCCATAACTACTAAATCCATTACATGTCAATATGCATACTAATAAAGCTTAGTTCTATGATGTGGTTCAAAAACTCAATGTATGGGCTCAAAAAATTGTTCGGTCACCTGGTATTGGTTACCATGTCACTTAACAAAAGTTAGGTCAATTCTGCAATCAAAACACTTTTAATTTTCAAGAATGATAAGTTTTAAATTTTGCATGTTGGAGTTTGATCAAAATATTTTGTAAAAAATAAGAATGTTAAACATATCTTGATTTCAACACAACAAAAAGACAAAGAAAACACATGCTTCAATGAAATTATGCTTAGCCCCAAAACAAAATGATAACCGATGAGATTCCACAAGAAAATTATTGACGATGTGACACTTTCTTAGACTTTTCAAACAATCATTTCTGTCTTGTCACTGCTCATTGATCTTTGTTATGCTCGTGATGATTTATTGTTGACACTGCCGATGATAACATCCTCCACAAAACTTGACTTGCCTTTTGCTGATTAAACTTTCATACTTGATTACTGAAATTCTTCTAACATTTCGTCTTCATCATCCGGATTTATGCCACATAAGGAACGCATAAAATTTTCCATGTTTTGCTCCACCGCGCTCCTCATTGGACATAAAAAGTGAATCGAGCTAGGAAGACTCCAGACAAACCACCAAAGTTTGCAAATTATGAACAATTTCATCACACGACGAAAACTCTTTTTGCAGCAATTTCACTTCGTCGAGCAATGTAATCTTGCAGCACACATGCTTTGATTTCTTAGATGCCGGACCAGATTCAACCAAATTGTGCTTTTAAACTCGAGATATTTTATCTTTGCTTTATAAGACAAAATTGTACACAAAGTAACATGGTCTACTCTGCATGGCGGCATAAAAACTCCTTGATTTGTCGATGCCGCAACAACTCCACATGATCAGGAGAGAAGTCAGATGATACTTAAATGGGTTGACAACTTCTTTAACTGATGTTTTCTTTCTGAAAATAGATTCGTATATGAACTACCCACACTTCTTAAAAAGGAAACCTGAATTTGCCACAATCTCCATTGATGAATGCATTAACACTTTGTAGATGATATTTGAGCATATGTCCCAACTGATTTCATTGGAGAGCAGAGAACTTTGTTGTTGGCTTGCAGAAAAACATGAATGATGTTTCTGTATCGGTGTGAGTTCTTCTCAGCAATGTTAAATCTCAACGACTCTTGACCCTTGGAGGATGACAAATTGAGGGACCCCTATTTCAAAACTGTGGGAATGCATGTTGAAATGTATATGCATGTTTTTTGTTTTTTTTTTATTTTTGACAGACTCGCCCTTCAAGGAGTGACACGTGGTCGTAACAATTGCATGATAAACAAAAAATTAATTTTTTGCTTAAACTCTACAATGAAAATTTCTTAAGTAACAACCACTGTGTCACTCATAAGTCTTGAATTCAAGATGCTTCGAGAAGGGTTTGCTTAATTTTTGCGCATCACATGATGAGGTTGCTACTTTGGTCTCTACATAGGGTCTCTTGCTGTCCCAGTGATCACCTTCGTGAAGGAAATATGGGGGCTTAGTAGGTAATGGGATGGTACATATACCAATCACTACTAGTTAAGCACTCAGCGAAGAGTTGGGGTTTACACAAACTTAAACCTTGACTCAAGTCATAGGTAAGATGCTAGTCCACCACTTAAGTTAAAGTCGCAACCACCAGGATGTAACTCAAATAAATTAACCACGCATGGACATCTATACATATGAACAAAATAATAAGAAACTGCAGAAACTTAACTAAAAATAAACACATGTAAAAATTCAAACATATCAAAACAGATAAAAACACATCAAAATAAACAAAGCTTAGACCAATATTTTTCAGAAAAAATACCAGTCCCCAGTGGAGTCGCCATTCTGTCGCACCCTTCGCGAGAGCGTGGTGTTGCGGCGGCCCTCCCCCCGAGCAGGGGAATTCATGTTGGGTTTTATCTTTATTTTTTGTGAGAAAAGGGAGTCGTCACCTAGTATTATGGTTACTAGAAAACCTAAAATTGGTCCTTCAGAGATCCTAAGGCAAGGGACTGGTTGCATATAGGGAAGGTTTTAGCACCCCTAGTACGCCCTACCTTAGGTAGGTTGCTTGGTGTTTTGGTTTATCTTATGATTGCTATATTATTAATCTTTCAAAAATATATTGGTTAAATGATGATTACGTATTATTCCTGTGAAAATATTTTGGATATTTATCACCTAAAGGTTTCTTTATCCAAATACCAACAGTGAATAATAACGAATTATCTCCGCCAATATTTTGAATATTAACCCTTTTAGGATTTGTTTATCCAAATAGCAACAGTGAATAATAACGAATTATCCCCGCCAATATTTTGAATATTAACCCTTTTAGGATTTATTTATCCAAATACCAACAGTGAATAATAACGAATTATCCCGGCAATATTTTGGATATTAACCCTTTTAGGATTTATTTATCCAAACACCAACAGTGAATAATAACAAATTATCCCCGTCAATATTTTGGATATTAATCCTTTTAGGATTTATTTATCCCAATACCAACAGTGAATAGTAACGAATTATCCCCATCAAATATTTTGGATATTAACCTTCTTAGGATTTATTTATCCAAATACCAATAGTGAATAATATGAATCACCAAAAAACATTTTGATATTTTTGGAATATTGGCCAATACCCTTTGGATTTTACATGCACGTTGTAAAATCCAAAAAATGCAAGAAATGATTTTTCTTTGCGAAATTCATGCCCAAACACTTTTTTTCTTCAAACTCTGAGATAATATATATTTTTTGAAAGAAAAATAAATTTTCAAAATATGTTAGTGTATTGGTCGTATGCAAGAAAACAACACATTTTTGTCTTTTTATAATTTCCTAAAAAAATATTTTTAATTGCAAATTTATATATTTTTTTATTTATTTTTATTTTTTTATTTCTTTTTTGGTGGGCTGGCTGTCAGCCCAGCTAATTTCGGGCTGGGCTGACCTTGCCTTAGGCTGGGCTGGCCCAGCTGGCTGGCAGCCCAGACTCCATCTGGACTGCACAAAGCCATGCCCGAACGACCTAGCGGGGAGTGAATTAATTCACTCCCCGCATGCAAAAGGAAGATTTATAGTAGAATGGAAGATTTTCGAGTGTGATGAATGGTGTACCTGTTAATACCATTAAGTAGAGGAGGTCGAGGTGGTTCTTCTAGTCGTGGTGGCATTGGAAATGGTGTCCTGTGGTGGCCGGAATAGGCATCGAAAAGTGGACGGGTCACGATGCAACAGCTGCTGCAGCTTCTGTTACCGTCGCTTGGGATCGTGGTTGGGTCGCCATGTTTGAGGGATAGCTGCTGGTGATGACAAGGTGGCTCTAGGTGGTCGGAGATGGTGGCCTGAGGAGGAGAGAGAGAGACGTTGGAGTGCCTGGTTTTAGTGAGAGAGAGTCGACTGAAATGAGAGAGAAAGGAGAGGAAAGGAACTGACGACGCCGAGGCTGGTGAAGAAGATTGCTTGTGTTTTTTACGTAAATTTTCCCTCCTGATCCTTAACTCTTTTTTTCTCCTCTTATTGGATCGTTTCTTTCCTCCTCTGTCTCTGTTTTTCCTCTGGTATTTATAGCCATGAGAGGCAACCCTTTGGCTGCCCATGGCGTGCAGCGAAGGGTTACCACCGCCTGAAAATTTAATACATGGCACGCCTGAAAATGCAGTGCAGGCACGCCTGAACAGTGCAAGTTTCAAAATATTTAGGGAGGTAAAAGTGTGATTGGGTCCTCCAATTTATAATTTCAAAAGTAACCTTAGCTTTGCGCGCCTTTTTATTCTGGTCCTTGGTTTGTGATTTGCGTGATTTAAATCTCAATTGACCATTAGACTCTCAATTCGCTCAATTTAGCCCCCGATTTCGCATAATTGGTCTTGAAAAAAATTCAATTCGGTCTCTGAAAATTCCAATCTCATCAGTTGAGCCCGAATTAAATTCAAGAACTTGATTTCTCATTGACTAAGCCCTTAATAAAATTAATTTGACCAATTAAAGTATAGTTAAGTCCTTGTACTTAATTAAATCCTTCAATTGGACTCTAAATTAATTCTCAAACATAATTACACTTTTAAATTGGCCAACGATTAAATCAAACAGGCCCATAAAAATATAATTATATCTTTCAACTTAGTTTTTACGCAGATTTATCCGATAATAAATTACTTTAGCCTTCACTCTGCTCTTTCCTTCATTTCTGGGCACAAAAGAGGTACGATCGGGCTCTCGAAAACGTCCAAAATTTCTGCCTTGATTTTTCTGCCGACACCAACCCCATTTTTTTTATTTTTCCTTATTTTTGGGTAGATTTGGGGAATAACCCAAAATTGGGTTATGACACTATCCATCAGTCTCCATTTTGACTTTATAAACCCATTTGCAACCAATAGGTCGTTTATTGGGTGGTAAGGGTACCAAACTCCAAGTTTTATTTTCTTGTAAAGCAACAATTTCGTGTTGCATTGCTTCACGCCATTATGGATAATGGACAGTCTGTGAAAAACTGGATGGCTCTTTGAGAAGAGTGAGGTTAGTAGTAAATGCTTTATGATTATGAGAAAGATTAGTATAAGATAAATAATGAGAAAGATTAGTATAAGATAAATAATGAGAAAGAGGATGAACAGTAACTAGAGAGAATACCGAGTTCGTATATGATGTCAGGTCTGGTTTTGATGGAAGGGTCATGGCGAGGTGAAAATCCTTCAAATATTGGGGTGCATTTACAAGACTGCTTTTTCATCGAGGTGGTGGGTTAGGTTCGGTGGGGCGTGGAGAGGTAGTTTGGAGTGTGGGATTGTATTTAGGGAATGTGTTGGTGGGGTAGGTTCAGTAGTCGAATGTGGGTTTGTATGTGAGTGGATTTGTGGAGTAGAAAGATATGGCCTAGCTGGAAAATCAAGACCAATGTCATAATGAGGAGAGGCAGTGTGGGTGGTGTCCCAAAAAAATGGGGTATTAAGTTGGTCATGTGAGGTGTTGTTGAGGAACAAAAAGATGTTTTCAAAGAAAATGACATCTGTAGAGACAATTACTTGTTTCTTGCCAAGATCAAAAACACGATACCCTTTCTGGCCATATGGGTATCCGAGAAAAACACATCGTGATGCCCGAGGGTCAAATTTTGAGAGATTTTGTGCGTGGGTAGAAACAAAACATAAAGAACCAAAAACTCGTAAATGTGAGTGGTTTGGGGTTTTGTTGAATAATTTTTCGTATGGCGATTTTCCTTTAGGTATGGGGGTTGGTGTTCGATTTATGAAATAAGCGGAAGCAAGAATGGAATCTCCCCAAAAATGTTTACACTATAAAGAGAATGTGGGATGTGTGTATATATATAAGGAATAAAGCTGTTGACACTTCGTTGATGGATCATTTTTGTCCTCTTCACTTGTAGCAGTAACAGACTTTACATTTGATAGGCAATCTACTAGGTCAACAGAGGCCATAAATCCCTGGGATAGGGGACCAATAGTTATGTTTTTAGGCATATATATATTATACAGATGGGAAGAAACAAAAAAAAAAACTGCCCATCTATGAGTGGAAAAGGTTAAGCTTGTTCGTGTATCCTCCTACCAGTGACATAGCAGTGGATGCAATATGCTTTGAACTGAGCCCTGCCTCTTCAATTTGGTCTGTTTGAGATCCATGATCAATATATCTGTCAGGGAGCATCATAGGCCTCCACTGCACAAACATATTTAAAAAGGAAAATTACAATTTGTTAGCAATTACAAGCCGAGGAAATCGAATAATGACCAACAAAATGGGAAAATGAGAGAGGGTGAGTGAGAAGATCAGGTGGTTAGAATTACTTTGATTTTCCCATCTAACAGTCCATTCAGGCTTAAGAAATGAGAAACATGAGAGCTGAATCCTCCGATCGATCCTTCTTCGACCGTGATGAGGACCTCATGCTCTTGAGCTAGCTGTCTGATCAACTCTCCATCAAGAGGCTTACAGAATCTTGCATCAGCCACTGTTGCTGTGATGCCCTTCTCTTCAAGAAGCTTTGCTGCTTTAATACAGCCCTGAACTACTGTTCCATAGCCCAAAATAGCCACCCTGCTTCCCTCTCTAAGCACTCTCCCCTTGCCAACCTGTAAACCAAGTTCTTGCTAAGCAAACTATGCAAATATTATGCGTAAAAGCAGAGAAATGGAAAACTGATTCTGTGTTTAGATACCTCTAGAGGAGTTCCTTTGTTGTTTGATGGAAGAATGGAACCAATGCCATTTCCTCTGGGGTATCTAAAGCAACTAGGTCTGTCATCGATGGCTGCAGCAGTGGCTACCATGTGAGCTAGTTCAGTCTCGTCCGATGGGGCCATGACCACCATATTAGGTAGACTAGCCATGAAAGTTGTGTCGAAGGCACCGCAATGGGTTGGACCATCTGCACCAACAAGGCCAGCCCTATCTAATGCAAATCTTACTGGAAGTTTTTGAAGGTCTACATCATGAACTACCTGCATCACCACCACCAGCACCAAGAAAACTTTCATTAAAGATGTGCACCAGAAAATGCCCCAAAATTGAATAGGCATCTGTAAACATAATTCTACAAGTGTAACTGGTAAATTAAAAGATATCACATTGTGAAAATATAAAATTTTCGTGGAAGCTTTCTCTCTATAAGAATTACTTTTACATAGAGATACATATATTTATTTTATTCACCTGATCATAACCCCTTTGCAGAAAAGAAGAGTAGATGGCACAGAAGGGCTTAAGTCCTTCAGTTGCCAGACCAGCAGCGAAGGTCACAGCATGCTGTTCTGCTATACCAACATCGAAACATCTGTATGGGAATCTCTTTTGGAACAGATTAAGTCCTGTTCCTCCTCCCATAGCAGCATGGATGGCTACAATTTTATCATCTTTCTCTGCTTCAGCTATCAAAGACTCTGCAAAGTACTGAGTGTACGAAAGAGTATCTGATTTCGACTTCAATTGCTTCCCTGACTTGGGATCAAATTTCACAACTCCTATTGAAAACAAGACTTGTTTGGTTAATTGGAAAAGAATGAATTCACAGACAAATATAGAAATTTTATTATTATTATTATTTTAAGGAACGGGATGTTGTACCATGCATTTTATCTGCTGCTACTTCAGCTGGAGTATAACCTTTTCCTTTCTCGGTGATAACATGAATTAGAACAGGTCCTGGCGCTGGCATTTCCTTGACCTTCTCTAGCACATCAACAAGGCCTTCCACATTATGGCCATCAACTGGACCAATATAATATAGTCCTAGCTCTTCAAACAGGCATGCGCCAGATGCTCCTGTCATTCCTCTCATATAGGAATCCACTTTAGCTGCAATTTCCTGTGTTTGCCCCCCAATTTGTTTCGTGATACCCTGTTGATTTATTGAGAGCAGATAAAATGATTTTGATTGAGTCCACAGATTCGAAATCTATTGAATCGAAGAGTTGTTGGGATTACACATGAGCTAAGAGATTCTTTCCATCCAAGAAACAATTGTTAGACCACGATATAATTTTAACGTTTATTTTGATGTGGTATTAAGCTTGAACTTGATGGAAGAGCTCAAAACTAACCTTTGCAGTTTCCCGTAATTGGCGAAACTTTCTACTTGAATGTAACTTTGTCAATGCTCTGCTCAGAGCGCCAACAGGAGGTGCAGGGCCATCCACCGTTGCAGTTGGCAAAGAAACTTGCCTGTTGTCATTCAAGATGATAATAAGATTTGAATCAAGATAGCCTGCATTGTTCATTGCCTCGTATGCTTGTCCAGCCGTCATAGCACCATCACCAATAACTGCAATTACATGGTTTTCCTTCCTTAACAAGTCTCTACCAACAGCCATACCTGAAAAAAGTTGGAATTTAAATAAGTTTATAATCAAATCAGGCTATAGATCACAGTGTCTTCACCTGAACTATATATCTTTTGTATGCTTACACAACTGCACTAATTGTTAGATTTGAGTACCATTGAGATTTCTCGTTGGGAGTAGTATTTGTTGTTAAAAAACCATCTCACCTAAAAGGTTAAGCTGTTAGGTGAAGTCTCATAATATATTTTACATATTCTCTAACACATCCCCTCAAGTTAAAGTCTTTTGGGCTTGAAACTTGTACACAGACTCATGTCACCTTGTGCTTGATTTTTATCATATAGAATGAGGGTGCTGATATTCGATCTTATGACTGCTCGGTCAATAAGGCTCTGATGTCATGTTAAGGAACCATCCCATCTAAAAATTTAAGCTGTTAGGTGAGGTCCCATAATATATTTTATATTATTCTCTAACATTTGTCACGGCGACATGGAAAAACAAGAAAGAATTAGTATTACCTAAGGCAGCTGAAATACTTGTAGAGCTATGGCCAGCTCCAAAGGCATCATGTTCACTTTCCTCCCTCTTTGGGAACCCTGCAAGGCCAAATGTTTGACGAATTGTATGCATCCTCGATCTCCTGCCAGTTAAAATCTTATGTGGATAGGTCTGCAAATTCATAAAATTCAGTGAGCAATAAACATTTAGCAAAACAGAAAAATTATATTTGTCAAACTCTTGTAGTTCTTCAAATCCGAAACAGTTTACCTGGTGACCAACGTCCCAAATGATTTTGTCTTCAGGAGTGTCGAATACATGATGAAGTGCCACTGTTAGCTCTGCCACTCCTAAGCTTGAACTTAGGTGACCTCCTGTTTTAGACACTGTGTATACTATCTCTTCTCTTAATTCATCAGCCAATTTACCAAGTTCCTGCAGTTTTATTAGCAAAACATCATTTGAAATACTGATTCGTGCAGGTGTAGTTCCCAAACCATTTTAATTACTTCCTTAACTAACAAAAAATTCTAGATTTCTATTTACATGGCTTGTGATGTACAAAATGTCACGTCAACAACTTTTTTCTTTTTAACTTGATGTCACCAGCTAGACGACCATGAAGAAAACTTGATTCAGTTTTCTTACCTGAACGGAGAGATTCTTCATGTGAATTGGATAGTTAATGGTATCAAGAACTGGAGTAGAGGGCTTATTTCCAGTGAAGTTGAGGGACCTTTTCTGTCTTGTCTCTTGGTATCTGTTCAGCTGATCCCTTGTATTGTCGTCCGAGGCAGCTAGTATTACTCCATTGAACTGAAAAGTACAAGAGAGGAGAAAAAGGTCATCATGCATCGTTTTTCCCATATTTTTCAAGAATCAGAATAAGGGTGCGCGGGCGGCGCGTGGGTGAAGGAAAAATCATTTCTTTCAGAGTAATTATAGCTACCTTAGGGAGATTGATAGAGATGGGTTGAGAAGAAGGAAAATTATTTGGAAGAAAACTTGATCCAAGGACTGAAGAAGTTGCCATTTCCTCCTAATATGCAAAAGATGATAAAATAAAAATTAAAGGAAGAGTTTCTTAGCGGTGGCAAGAGCCAAGAGGTGCTTTGGCGGATGCAGCTCGAGAGATGATCCAGTTCAAGGTTAAGCAGGAAGCTTTTATAGGCAAAATAAACTGGAGTGAAGACTTCATACCAAAACATTTTGCAGCCACTGCATTTCAAAATAATTTTTAAAAATTTTAATTTTAATATATATTTCATGGAAAGATAGGTTTTATATCCATAGTTACCAAATCCAATAAAAAATCTCATTGGGTCTAAAGCTTGAGTTTTCGGTTTACTAGTTTATCTTTAAAATAATAATATTTTAAATTTTTTTATTAAATAAAATAATATTGTTTTATATATAAAAAAATAGAGTTAATCCTAATAGAGTTTTACTTAGATTTGATCTAAGTTAATCAAATTACTTAAAGTTTGTGTATATAACTTTCAAATCAATTTCAAATAAAGCATTTCTTAGATTAGATTCTAGGTGGCGAATTGATTAACTTGACAGGTAAAACTAGTTTTAATAATAGACCATGTTTATCTTTTAAATTATAAGAAAATGACAATGAATTTCACAATAATAAATAATATTGTAGTTAGTCATGAAACATGACTTCCTCGCTAGGATTAAAATCTTAATTCATGTAATGTTTTTTTTCTTTTATGAAACCTTGATTAAAGTAAGGTTGCTAATTTTATTCTCTTTTTTTTCAGAATATATCTTGTTCTAATTTAAAAAATAGAACAAATCAGAACATATCTCGGGATTGTTTGGCTCAGTTTTTAGAAAATAATTTTGGAAATTTTTTATTTTAATTATTTTTTGATATTTTCGTATCACTTTAATGTGTTAATATTAAAAATAATATTTTTTTTAAAATCATATTATTTAGATATGTTTTTTAACTAAAAACACTTTAAAAACACTATATTAATAATTTATATATTACTCTTCATCTCTCTTGTAATCTAAATCTTTTTGTTTTACTTTAAAAAATATTATTTAATTTTATAATATCAATAATATCTATTCATTAAATAAAACTGAAATTTAATGAGAATAAATATTGTTATAATTAAAAACACAAAACACCTACCAATTGAATTGATGATTGTACGACGTGAGGGTGGCCACGTATAATTTGCTTTATTTGTGTGAAACGTTTATCACATGGATGTCTGACGATGCCGGAGAAGACATCGAAAATAGAAAGGTACCAAACGGGGTTCAGTTTTGCTGTTCCATTTGTACTTTATTTTTTTAATTAAAATAAAATATTTTAGTTTTAAAATAATTTTTCATTCTGTTATGGAGTTGTACTGTTTATTTATTTATTTATTTATTTATTTATATATATATATATATATTAATTCAAAAAAAATTAGTTTAAATTCAAAAATAAAATTATTTAGAATTGTGCAATTTACATTTCAAACATAAATAATAAAAAATAAGAGTTGAATTAATATAACTCGACTGACTTGATGAGCTCAAAGATAACATGAAAAATTGATAAAAATATAGTTTAATTAAAAAAATCAAGTTGACATCTTAAAAAAAATTAAAACAACGAGATATTGAATCAACTAGGGTCAACATAGGTTAACAATTCAAATGTGTGATCTTTGTTATAAGACCATGATAAATTTAAATAAAGCAAATCAAATCAAATTATAAAGTTCAATTCATAATAAACTCGTTGTTGAATAATGAAATTCAGAAAAAAAAAAAAAAAAAAAAAAAAAAAAAAAAAAAGACAACAAAATAATTTTTATGAACATGTATAATATTACGAGAATTTCATCATCAATCTCACAATATCATTATATTCTTTGATTGCTCTAAAATTTTAACATTATATATATATATATATATATATAAATATGTCAAGAGACACCTTGTAAAATTTCATATCAATCTAACGGTCGGATTAAGAGATATGATTGATATTGTAAAATTATTCATTATTTTTTTAAAAAAAAAAAACTTTTATTTGGCCGAGTGAAATAAAACTAGAATATTCTAGCTAGAATTTGAATAAAATTTCCAAAATAAACTGAAATTTTAAACGATATTAAAATTATATTATTTTATATTATTTTTTTAACCGATACAAAATATTTCAGATATTTCTTTCAGAACCGGATAAAATTAACAACACTGCTTTCGACCGCGCGATAAGACTGGGCAAAGGCGATGTGGTTCGTACATCCCCAATCCTAATACAGAACCTACCGAGAAAGGAACACGTTCTCTCAATGTTTCTCACATGTTGATCACGACAGAAATGCAAAAAAGCTGACAATTCAAGTTCTGCTTACTTTTGCAGTTGTCTTTTCCGGTGTGTAAAATGCCAGAGCTGAAGTTTGGAATAATCGAACATGCAAAATTAATTCACGCACCTCAAGTTGACTGCATTAATGCATCTTGTCAGTTCAAGATTCATTAAGCTGACACCTATCCAGTTTGGATTTTAAGTTTAATCAGTCAATCGCTTGGCTTTATCAAGTGAATCAATCAACTGCTTATTTATTATGGATGAATATCCGAAAATATACAGGAACCGGTAGTCGGTCGACTGATTGACTTATCAATATGAACTGATCAACCATTTAAGTTGTTAGGGGAATAGTAATGGCTATAAACAGCTTTTTTTTTCCAGGATCATATAACAGCTTTTTTTTTCCAGGATCATATAGTTTGTCGAATTTAAAAATTAGGTATAGGATGTTGACGCAGAACGGAAGGTGATTAAATGATTTTACCAACGTAAATCACAGAAACAAGAACTCAAGTGTAAAGAAAAATCTGAAATGTATTATTCTGTTTTTCTCCTCTGTTCCGCAGCCTTTAAATAGGCATGACAGCATTCAAGGGGTTACAATTTTGATTGTAGTAAATCTGCAATTATATGCTAAAAACGGAAATAAAGCAAAGGACTTGCAGTCAATTAAATGGAAAAAACATAACGGAAATAAAAACAATTAAAGCGTAACGGGAATTATAAGTAATTGGGAAATAAAAGCTGATGCATATCAACTGGGATTTGAGACGTTGCTAGTTGAGAATCCAAATTTAATTCCTGATCTTCCTGCTGCCAGTTGGCATGTGATTTTTGGACCGTTCCTTCTTCTTCATTTTCTTGTCCAATTCTTCCTCAAATTCTGCAGCAAGTTGTTCTGCATCAGTCTCCTCTACTTGCGAAGAACTCGACCCCGAGTTATATTCTGGATAGACTGGACTATCTGCACAAAATTCATACAGGTCCGCTACATTGAAAGTGCGAGAGATGTGCATATCCGCTGGAAGATCGACTACGTAGGCATTGTCATTGATCTTCTTGATGACTTTGTATGGACCGTATTTCCTTAGTTTCAACTTGTTATAGGATCCAAGAGGAAACCGCTCTTTGCGTAAAAAGACCATCACCTCATCCCCTTCAGCGAACAATTTTTTGCGCCTCTTGACATCGGCTGCAGCTTTATATTTTGCATTCTTCCCTTCCAACCGAGCTTTTACTTTTGCTTGGACACTCCGCGCATGTTCAGCCAGATTTTCAGCGGCCACACTAGAACCAGTCATCTTGGGCAGGCGGGCTAAGTCCAAAGCATGTTTAGGCAATTTTAAATAGACCAGCGAGAAAGGAGATTTACCCGTGGCTGTATGAATTGCATTATTATATGCGAATTCAGCCTGCGCCAATGACACATCCCACTGCTTTGGTTTATCACCACAAATGTTGCGTATTAAGTTTCCCAAGGTCCTGTTGAGATTCCCTCTCTGTCCATCAGTTTGTGGATGGGCTGTGCTGCTGAATTTTAATGTGGTATCCATCCTTCTCCATAATGTGATCCAAAAGTGACTAAGGAATTTTGAATCCCGGTCAGAAGTGATGGACTGAGGCACCCCATGTAATCGTACCACCTCTCGAAAGAACAGATGTGCTACATGAGAAGCATCGGAGGTTTTCTGGCATGGGATAAAGTGACCCATTTTGGAAAATCTGTCCACTACGACAAATACGGAGTCCACTCCCCGCTGTGTTCGCGGCAGTCCCAACACAAAATCCATCGACAAATCTTCCCATATCGCATTTGGCACTTGTAGTGGCATGTATAATCCAGTATTCTGGGCTTGCCCTTTTGAGGTCTGAAAAACATAGCACTTTCGAACCAAGTTTCCTATGTCGCGTTTCAGTTGGGGCCAATAATACCTTTCGGCCACACTGCTGATAGTCTTATCTCGTCCCAAGTGTCCACTCAAACCCCCGCCGTGTAGCTCTCGTACCAGCTTCTCCCTCAAAGAACTTCGGGGAACACAAAGTTGATTACCACGAAAGAGGTAGTCATCAACAATATGGAATTCCCCCACCGTATGTTGTAGCCTGCATTTTTCCCACACCTCAGCGAAGTCTTCATCATTCCCGTATAAGTCCTTCAAAAACTCAAACCCAACAACCTCTTGTTGCATATTCACTAGTAAGTTGGCGCGTCGGCTCAAGGCATCAGCTACTTTGTTCAGAGCGCCGGACTTATGTTTCAGAATGAAAGGGAATTTCTGCAAGTAAGTCAACCACCGCGCATGCATATTACTCAGATTTTTCTGACTATTCAGGTACTTCAATGCCTGATGATCAGTATATAGTATGAAGTCCCGCTGAATAAGATAATGCTCCCAATGCTTAAGAGCACGCACAATGGCGTAAAATTCCTGATCATAAGTGCTCCACTTCTGTCGTGCTTCGCTGCGTTTTTAGCTGAAAAAAGCTACCGGCCTCTTCTCTTGTGATAGAACTGCTCCTACTCCAATCCTGCTGGCGTCACACTCCACCTCAAATAATTTCTTGAAACTGGGTAAGGCAAGGACGGGAGTGGTGCACAGCTTCTCTTTGATCACGGCGAAAGCTGTGTCAGCCGCTACACCCCAATCAAATTTTCCTTTCTTCAGGCACTCAATTATAGGAGCTACAATGCTGCTGAAATTCCGAATAAACCTTCGGTAAAAAGTTGCCAGCCCATGAAAACTTCGGACATCCCCCACTGTCTTCGGTGTCGGCCACTCGCGGATGGCTTTTACCTTTTCCGTATCTACTAATATACCTTCAGAGCTGACTACATACCCCAAGAATACTAGCCTCTCGGTCAGCCAACTGCATTTATTAAAGTTGATAAACAACTTATTTTCAGATAATACTCCCAACACGGCTCGTAGGTGACTTGTGTGTTCATCCTCGCTGCGGCTGTAAATTAGTATGTCGTCAAAATAAACGACTATATATTTTCCAATAAAAGGCCGTAACACCTGATTCATGAGCCGCATAAAAGTACTAGGGGCGTTTGATAGTCCGACTGGCATCACCAGCCACTCGTAGAGCCCATCCTTCGTCTTAAAAGCTGTCTTCCATTCATCACCCGGCCTCACCCGAATCTGATGGTACCCACTGCATAGATCAATTTTGGAGAATAATTTTGACCCTTCCAACATATCCAGCATGTCATCTAGCCGTGGAATCGGAAAACTATATCTGACTGTTATCCGGTTTATGGCGCGGCTGTCAACGCACATCCTCCAACTCCCGTCTTTCTTCGGAACCAGTAAGGCAGGAACAGCGCACGGACTCATGCTCTCACGAATAAACCCCTTCTTTAGTAATTCTTCCACCTTCTCCTGCAAAATCTGATTTTCCTTAAGACTCATTCGGTAGTGCGGTAGATTCGGTAAACTCGCTCCCGGCACCAAATCAATTTGGTGTTGTATAACTCTCAACGGAGGAAGATCATTTGGTAATTCCTCCGACACCAATGCACTAAATTCTCCCAAAAGAGATTGTACCCTTTTAGGTACTTCCTCCTCTGGAGCTCCCTTTTCTGTTACCACCAGAGCCTACACGACTACCACATGGACCTCCCGTGCTTCCTTCACCTCCTCTTCCAAGTCCGGAAAAGAGGTGACTAACGAGAGTAACGAGTGATCTTCCGTCGTAGCTTTATTCGCGACCCCTCCTGAATTTTGCTTAGGCACCATAGCGATTTTTCTCCCCAATTGAAGACATGGACATTCTCTCGCCCTCGATAAGTCACATCCACATCAAATTGCCAAGGACGACCCAACAATACATGACTAGCATCCATGTCGACCACGTCATAAGTCACTTCATCTCGGTAATGTTGCCCAATAGAAATAGGGACTTTGCATACTTCAGTCACACTCACTTTAGGCCCCTTTTTTATCCACCCAATCATATAAGGTTTTGGGTGTTTTTCGACCCTCAATTTCAGATGTTCCACCAGCCTTCTAGACACAAAGTTTTCGCAACTTCCCGTATCGACAATTAAATCGCAGACCTTGCCTTGCACACTGCAACAAGACTTGAAGATGTTATTTCTTTGCGATGGGTCTTCTATTTTTGCTGAACACAAAACACGCTGAACCACGCAATTCACAAAGTCTCCCTCTTCTTCTGCAATTTCGGCCCCTTCCAGCAGCTCCTCCGTTTCTGTCTCTTCCCCCTCATACTGTCCCTCTTCTCCATATGCTCCCGCTCCTATAAAATTCACAGGCCTCCTGGCTGGGCACTCATTGGAACGATGCCCAAGCTGCCCACAACGGTAGCATTTGAATCCCCCTGTTTTGGCATATGTATTTGGTGCCCGAGGGGCTTCCTTTGCTACTGCTGTTGTGCGATTTCCAGCTGGGCTGTTAGAAGAGGATGCTCCTCGCGAGGTCTGATCTGGAACCACTTTGGGAGTACTCTGGACGTCAATGGCCGTGAGTTTGCCCTTATAAGCTGACTCACTCGCGTTTCTATAATGGGGAAAACGAGTAATAGATTTCTCCATTAGCTCTACCTTCAGGGCCATATTGTGTGCCTCATCAACTGTCCACACTACTTGCAGTCCAATCCTTTCTCTAATGGATGGTTTCAAGCCCCCCAAATACCTGGAAACCTGTTGAGCTTCTGATTCATTCAAATCGTTTCGAACCGACAACCGGGACCACTCTTCGGTATAATCTGCTACTGTCTTGTTCCCCTACACACAATTCTGCAGGCTTTGGAAAAGGAATTATTCATAATCAGGGGGTAGAAATCTGCCCATCATGAGTTGCTTCATCCTCCTCCAAGATCGTATGGGTGCATGCCTTGGCATCTCATGTCCATCTGCAGCCTTTCCCACCACACAACAGCCCCACTCCTTAGTTTGTAGGAGACCAGTTTCACTTGACGCGCTTCGCGACCTCCGTAAAATCGAAGAACCTTTCGACCTTGGAGATCCAGTCCAGAATTTCTTCGATCTGCAATTTCCCATGGAACAAAGGAATGTCAGCCCGTACCCTATATTCAGGTTGGTTTCGTCGCTGCAATTGATTTTCAGGCGCGTCTGCTGCTTCTTCTCCCGAGTCATTGTCACTGTCGTCAGCATAAGGTCTGTTTCTGGCGACTCTAGGGGGAGGTTCCACCCTTGGACGGTTGTGGGCACCCTCATTGGCAGTGCCAAAGGTCCCCTAACTAGCTGTTGGATCATGGCTTCCATCCTTGCCATTGCTTGCCTTTGTTCGTCAATGGCTGCCCACAGATCAGCATTTGTGTCCCTGCGACCAGCGTCACGGGGATTAGCTCTTCCTCCTTCGTTGTTGTTGGCCATTGAAACAAGGCAATTCCTTGCTCTGATACCACTTGAAGCAGAACGGAAGGTGATTAAATGATTTTACCAACGTAAATCACAGAAACAAGAACTCAAGTGTAAAGAAAAATCTGAAATGTATTATTCTGTTTTTCTCCTCTGTTCCGCAGCCTTTAAATAGGCATGACAGCATTCAAGGGGTTACAATTTTGATTGCAGTAAATCTGTAATTATATGCTAAAAACGGAAATAAAGCAAAGGACTTGCAGACAATTAAATGGAAAAAACATAACGGAAATAAAAACAATTAAAGCGTAACAGGAATTATAAGTAATTGGGAAATAAAAGTTGATGCATATCAACTGGGATTTGAGACGTTGCTGGTTGATGTTGAGATTAGTAAAAGAGTGAAGAAATTATGCAGAGAAGAAGAGAGATCAGAGAGAGAAGGAAATTTTGAATATATTCTGTTGTAATATTTCTGCATACAAACCTTGTGCTACTAACAGCTTTATATAATATGTCAAATACTCTATACTACATTCTAGAATATACTTTCAGTATTCCAGAATATACACTCTAACGATTGAGAATCCAAATTTAATTCCTGATCTTCCTGCTGCCAGTTGGCATGTGATTTTTGGACCGTTCCTTCTTCTTCATTTTCTTGTCCAATTCTTCCTCAAATTCTGCAGCAAGTTGTTCTGCATCAGATGTCCATATATAATTTATCTCTCAAATAAAAAAAAAGAAGGAAAGATCGGTCACGGATAAATGATAAAAAAATTTAGCTTTACAATTTCTTTCTTGAATTGATCTACTGTTTATTTTTATATACAGAGAAGGTAGTATAACAGCAGCGATGGTAAAATTATTTGATTCTTATTCTTACGAACAATTTGAAAATATTCTTCAAAAATATATTAAAATTATATTTTTATTATTATTTTTAAAAATTATTTTTTACATCAATACATCAAAATGATATAAAACACTCAAAGAAAATAACTTCAAATAAAAAATACAAATATATTTTTTAAAACTTTCTTCAAAAATGCCAAAAGGCACTTAATATGAAGGATCATAGAAATGATGATGTGGTTTAAGACAAAATTTACGAGTTAAAAGAACATAAAGGAGCTCGGCCGTTTACTGTAGATGTAGAGACAATTCACTGTGGATTCAAATAGTATAATTACTATTTTACCCCTCAGTGCGCCTCAAACTTTGTCTTGGAATCAGGGGTATTTTTTAATTTTCCACGGGACTGGTTGTCATTACCAGATTGTTTGGGGGTATTTTACGTGTATTTTTACACAATAAACATATTGTTTAACCCCTTTCATTAGATTGTGAACAGTAACATCACCAAGGTTAATTTTGATTTCTTACAGCTGTTTGTACAATGAAATTATGCCAAAGGGCCTAGAAAACACAAAAACAAAGACATGTTGGCGGGGGCCTTCCAGGCATTTCACATTTTGTTAAAATGAGTAAATACTGCTATACACCTGGAAAAGACAAAGGTCAAGAAATGGTTGTAGGGGTGCTTAAGTAATTTGCTCTATTTTTTAATGATTTTCGCCCAGGCCAATGTTGGCGTATCACCAGGACGCGTCGACGCTTTCTTCCATCACGTCCTCTTCCGTTGACGCGTGCGGAGTCATACAGTGTTGGAAAATGTCATTATAGCGTCTCCGAGGATGTACCACTATGTTCTCTACCTAATGAAGTGGCGCGTGACATCCGATGATGAATGGTTAGGCGACGGTGGTCGGTTGAACTTTTTATACCCTTTTCTCTATCCTGAAGACAATCTTACATTTCATTCCCCTCATATTATGGTTGATTGATTGCAGTCCCTTTGTTTTTGATTGTTTGGTATGGAGATGATTTGTGTAATAAAAATTTCGATTGGTTTCAATTTAGTCCTCGAATTGAAATTGATTATATATTTTGTTTGTATTTCGCTCCTTATTCTTTAAGTTTTTAGTTTTGTATCAAATCCTTTAATTTTTTTGGTTTAACAATTTGTATTATTTTCAATTATATCCTTCCATTAAAATTAATTATTTATTTCATTTTTATTTCGGTCCTTATACTTTTAATTGTTGTATTGAAATTTAATTATTTTATTATTATTTATATATTTATGCATTAATCCCTATTATGTAATGCTTTGTGTTTGAGTTTTGAATTCTTTTTTATTTTCTCTTTTGTTGGGTTGTATTTTTGTTTTCTTTAAATTTTAATCTGTTAGTAATCGTTTGAAAATCATATTTTTTTTAAAAAAAAAAGTCAAAAGTTTTTTTAAGGCTAATAATATTTATTTTTTGTTTTGTCATTTATTTTATTTGTTTGCTTATTCTTTTGTTATAATTTTGAGTTTTTTTATTCTTCGAATTTTAAATTTTTTATTATTATTTATGAAATAATAGTAAGAATTATTTTTAAAAATTTCTCTTTTGTTGGGGTTGCCTCTCTTTTTATTTAGTCCTTAAATTTTAATTTGTGTTTGTGATCATTTTTTAAAAAAAAAAATTCTTCAGGTCAAATATTTTTTTAAAAGCTAATAATATTTTTTTTTTGTCATTTATTTTATTTTCTCTTCCCCTTTTGTTATGATGTTGAGTTTTTTTTTTTTCGAGGTCATTTTTTTAATTAGTTATGCAATAATAGTAAAATTTTTTTGCATACTCTTTTGTTATATTTTTTATTTTATTTATTCTTCAAGGTAATTTTGTTTTTTCACTATTTATGTAATAGTTATTATTATTATTATTTTAAATGTTTTTTTCAAATGATTTTGTTAAGGCTAATAATATTTATTTTTCTCTTGTCATTTTTATTGTTTAGTCATTTTTTATAATTTTTAGTATTTTTTATTCTTCGAAGTAATTTTGTTCTTTTATTATATATGCATAATAATAATAATTAGAGGTGTGTTTTTTCTTACTTACTCTTTTGATAAACTTTTTAAGTTTTTTTATTCTTCAGGATAAGTTAATAATTTTTATTTTTTTAACATTACTAATAATAATAATTTAAGGTGTTATAATCTTGATGATAATTGTGACACTATAAATTATCATGTTAATAATGGTTATTATTTATTCTATAGTTATGGTGCTTATGATGTAACTAATGATGACTTTGATGGTAGTAATAATAGTAACTCATAAAATAATATAATATAAAAAGATCAATAATGACAAAAAAAACTATACTAATTGTCGCACCCCAAAAATGAATGAGCGCGGCGTCGTGACGACTCTTCCCCGTGTGCGGGGATTCAATGTGTCGGGGGATTTATCTATTTTCGTAAAAAAGGGAGTCGCCACCTAGTATTAATGGTTACTAGGAAACCTAAAACTGGTCTTTCAGAGATTCTAGGGTAAGGGACTGGTTGCGTAAAGGGAAGGTTTTAGCACCCCTAGTACGCCCTACCTAAGGTAAGCTGCTTGACGTTTTGGTTTGCGTATGATTTGCTATGGCTTTGAAAAAAAACATATGTTAATTAAATGGCAAATGGGATATCATTCCCGCCGAATATTTTGGATATCAACCCCTTAGGATTTATTTATCCAAACACCGACAGTGAATAATAGCATATTATTCCCGCCGAATATTTTGGATATTACCCAAATACCAATAGTGAATAATAGCATATCATTCCCGCCGAATATTTTGGATATTAACCCCTTAGGATTTATTTATCCAAATACCGATGGTGAATAATAGCATATCATTCCCGCCGAATATTTTGGATATTAACCCCTTAGGATTTATTTATCCAAATACCGATGGTGAATAATAAATTCCAAAATAAGATTTTTATATTTTTTTGAATATTGGCCAATACCCTTTGGATTTTACAAACTTGTTGTAAAATCTCAAAATGCAAGAAATGATTTTTTCTTTGCGAAATCCATGCTAAAACTCATTTTTCTTCAAAAACCCAAGATAATATATATTTTTGAAACAAAAGAACGATTTTTAAAATATGCTAGTGTATTGGCCGTATGCAAGAAAACAACACATTTTTTCTTTAACAAAAATATTTTGGAAAATTTGTATTTTTTATATTTTTTATTATTTTCTCTTTTTCGATGGGCTGGCTGTCAGCCCACCTAAATTCGGGCTGGGCTGACAGCCCAGCCCACCTTATCTCCCGGCTGGGCTGCTAGCCTAGATGGCTGGCAGCCCAGACCCATCTGGGCTGGGCTTCCAGCCCAGACGCTGGAAGTCCTTCAGGGCCAGGCCAGGCACAAGGCCCGGCCCGCCAAGCCCACGCGGAGAGACCCCCCCTGCATGCAAAATTTTGCAAATGCAGGGGTGATGAACAGTGATGCACCAATTTTCCAAGTGTAATGAAAGGCTTACATGTTAACACATTTGGGTAGAGGATTCCGAGGTGGTTCTTTTGGTCGTGTTGGCGTCGGATATGGTGGCCTGAGGTGGCTGGAAACTGCGTCGGAATGGAGACGGGTCTGCTTGCTGCGACGGGGCTGCTCTGTTTTCTTCAACCGGAGGAGGTGACTGGGCTGCTAGAATGACGACGGAGATTATGGTGATGATAAGGCAGCTCTTGGTGGCCGAAGCTGGTGGTCGGAGTGGCTGAGCCGAGAGGGAGAGAGAGAGAGTGTTTCGGGTCTGTGTATTTTAGAGAGAGAGAGGCAGAGTAAAACGAGGGGAAATGCTGAGGAGAGTAGGAAGAATTAACTCAAAATTTTTATCTCAATGGCTCTTTCATTCTCTCTATTTGTCTCCGTCCTTAACAATGTGTTTCTCCCGTAAATCCTTCCTCTGTTTTCTGTTTTCTCCCCCCTCTTTCTCCTCAACGTATACTGCTATTTATAGCAGTACAATACCCAACGTTCATCAATGTTTAATGCAGGGTATTGAATGCAATCAGAGGAAAATCAGGCATAAAATCACGATTGAAATGGGAAAATTCTGACTGCTTTGCTGTGATGGAGATGAAACGGGAAGAGAATCACGCAGGATTTTGGAATTGAGCTGTTATCAAATCTGCTGTTGATCTGCTGCTGCATTGCTGTTGATTTTCTGTTTTAATTCCAATTGATTGCCATTGATTTCAATTGAATGCTGCTGCGTTGAGAGAGCCGAATTGGGAAGAAAATTAAATCGAAAAAGGAAGGAAAAGAAATATTGATCTGCTGTGAAGGAGATGAATCGGGCAATAAAATCAACATTGATGGGAAGGAAAATTTGATTGATCTGCTTTAAGCGCGCCTAAAAAATCAACGTCAATGCATGTCGGAACAGTGCACATTTTTTTTATGCAGATTTCGAAATTTTTTAGGAAGGAAAGAAAAAATAAAAAATGATTTGGTCCTTTAAAAATTCTCTAATTGCACCCAATTGGATTTAAACTTTTTTATGCAATTAAATCCCATCAAAAATTCAATCTCAACCTTAGCTTTGCGCGATCTCCTTATCTGGCCCTTGGCTCCTGATTTTCGCGATTTAACCCTCAATCAACCATTAAACTCTCAATTTGTTCAATTTTGCCCTTGAACCCAAAAATCTATTTTTGAAATACTTTTTTTTCGAAACATAAAAAAATAAAGAGTCAAAAATTGGGTAGCAACACTAATTATAATAATATTAATTATAATTGAAATAATATCCAGAAAAACAACGATTTTGGTTATCGTGATAATTATTGTCATAATAATTACAACGATTATAACAATATTATCAGTAATAATCAGAATATTAATTATTTACAACAATTATAATAATAGCTATAATAATTATGAAAATTATAAATTCATGATGATTAAAATATAATAATAATAAAAATAATTCATTAGTCGATGCTGTTTTTATTTGAAATTGACTTGCACGAATTTTTTATGTATGATATTTCAAATTTAATATCATATAACCAAAAAATATACGAAACCAAATATAGACAAAACGGGTAGGAAAATTGAGCCAAATTATTTACAAGCACTTCGATGCACATAAACAATCTACCGATTAAATAATTATCCAAACATTCAAACAATAACAACATTTAATAACTTCGATGTGCAAAATAAATAACCCATTTGAAACGGATTTTATTGATGATAATTTAACTAATTAAATTTTTATTTAATTAATAAAAACACACTAAACAATCAATCAGTTTGCTAAATAAAAAAAAACCAGCACAGCGCGCTGACAAGTCAACCCGTGTCTCCTAGTTAAAGGAATTTGGATCGCAAAGATACCACAAACGTGATGTTTATGCAAAGACATATGATAAGTCTTAAAAATGTAATTGAAATTAGATATAAGCACATGCAACAAAAAACTTCAACTTGCAAATATTTAGTTAGAGAGATTATATAAAACGATGCGATCTTGCTTTGTAGAATAGAATATGTAATTGATAGTGATATGATAGCTATTTACGCAAAAGCCACTAGGTGACAAATCCCTTGCCCGTCCAGCCAACGGGAATTTTCTTTCTTGGGAGAGACTACTTTTTTCTTCTTTTTTATTTCCTGGGCGAACGAGATAAATAGTTTAAGACTAAGCAGCAGGCCAACGAGAGTGTAACCTGCAGCAGCAACAAAACAACAACCAAAAAAACATTCCATTTATAGTTGCTGTACACATCCATCTCTGAATATTATTAGAACAATTTCAGCATAGATCCACCTGCACCTCTTCAAAGATTAACAATTTGTTCATTTGAGTCCCAGATAATCCAAGTGATGCAAAATATCATACCACCCTAAACTCTCCTATGGCATTGAGGAGAACCATTAGGAATATAGCTTTGCCGGGGAAAAAACAGGTTGTCCAGATCCCTAGGCATACACCATTTCAGCGTCGCCAGACGTTGCCAAATTTCAGCGTTGTCTACTTTGCCAGCATCTGATCAAAGAAAGTATTACCAAGGAACTTTGCCATATTTAACCAATATCTCCTTAAAAAACACCTAACATTCCAAGCCACTATAGGGAGGTCATAGGGTTAAAACATGCAAACTAATATCAGAGATATATCAGCAACTTTAGTTTAAATTCAAATTTAAATATGTAATCCCGAATACATAGGATGTTATCATTATCTTATCACTTGGGTTGATTAAACCCGTTTGTAATTTATGTATTTAAAGACCTGTTGAGATGAATGAATTACATAAGATTAATATCAAAATCTATTATGGTATCAGAGCTAACACGATCGACATAATGCCAACCTTCAATTTTTTATTTTTTTTTTTGTTCATCAACCAATCACCATGGCAACCAACACAGCTCCAGCCACCAAAAATACCACATCTCAGCAGCTTATCACCATTAACATTGTTGCTCAAGCACCCCTCAAACTTACCTCTACTAATTACCTATCATGGAAACTGCAATTCCAGACCCTTTTTATTGGCTATGACCTCCTGGGCTACATCAATGGCACCACTCCTTGTCCACCTGCCACTATCACTCAATCTGAATCCACCATTCCCAAACCTGCTCATTTACTATGGACACGTCAAGATCAACTGATTCTCAATGCCCTTATTGGCTCCATGACACCTCATCTCATTCCTTTCATCGCTCAAGCCGAAACATCCAAACAAGCTTGGACTATCCTTGCCAACACATATGCCAAACCTTCCCGTGGCCGCATAAAGCAACTCAAACTTCAACTCAAAAACACAGCCAAAAACTCCCTCTGCATATCTGAGTTTATGCAACTTATCAAAACACGAGCAGATGATCTCGCTCTCCTTGGTGCTCCACTTGATGAGGAAGATATAACAGATAAAATCCTCGATGGCCTTCTTGAAGATTACAATGAACTTGTTCGTGCTGTCCAAGCACGTGACACCTCCATTACCTTTGAAGAATTGCATGAAAAGTTACTTAACTTTGAAGTTACACTGCAGTTAAACACTACCGATCCACACCCCTTTCCTGCCACAACTCATCTCACATATCGCCACCCTAATCGCCAATGGCGTCCTCCCAAAAATCCCCCATCCAATCCTTGGCGCCCCTCCTACCGATCACCACCAACCAGATCTCATTCCTCTCCTACATTCTCAAACACTCGTCCCCCACCACGACCATATCTGGGTCAATGCCAAATATGCCGTATTCAAGGGCACACTGTCAAACGATGCCCATCTTTTCACCTTATTCCCATTCACAATGGCAATCCTTTCAACACATCTCCCTATCCACCATCACCACCTCAAGCCAACATGGCAACCACTGTCAACCAGCAGTCTTGGCTTCTAGACAGTGGCGCTTCTCACCATGTCACCACAGACTTGAACAACCTTTCTCTCCATTCTCCATACAATGGAAATGATGATCTCATGATTGGCGATGGCTCAACTCTTCCAGTAACACATACTGGTTCCACTTCCCTTCCCTCTTCTCATCATACTTTTCAATTAGACAAAGTGTTATGTGTCCCATCCATTCACAAGAATCTCATCTCTATATCTAAGTTTTGCAAAACTAATTATGTTTCGATTGAGTTCTTACACAATCTTTTTTTTGTGAAGAGTCTTCGCACGAACGAGATATTGCTGAGAGGCCACGCTCATAATGGCATCTATGAATGGCCACTTCACTCACCACTACTGGCCTTTTCAACCATCAAATCCCTTTCCCTTTAATGGCATCACAGACTTGGGCATCCTGCTCCTTCAATCCTTCACCAAATTATGACTCGTAATAATCTAGGACCTTCTCCTTCCATGTCAAAAGCTCAGTTTTGTAATGCCTGTTTATGCAATAAAAGTCACAAGCTTTCATTTTTCCACATCTACTATTCTGTCCACACATCCCCTTCAATTCATATTCTCGGATGTCTGGACCTCCCCTATACTGTCCACCACAGGCTATAAATACTACGTCATCTTTATTGATCACTTCACCAGATATGTCTGGTTTTACCCTCTCCAAAGAAAATCTGATGTCAAACCTGTGTTCCTCAAATTCAAATCCCTTACTGAATCACTTTCAGACCACTATCAAAAACCTATACTCAGACAACGGTGGTGAGTACATTGCCCTCGCCAGCATTCTCTCTGATTCTGGCATAACCCACTTGACAACTCCACCACATACGCCTGAGCACAATGGTATCTCTGAAAGAAAACACCTTCACATTGTCGAGACAGGCATGGCATTACTCACACATGTTTCCATACCCTCAGAATTCTGGCCATATGCCTTTGCCACTGCCGTATACCTCATCAACCGTATGCCATCACCCATCTTGAATCTTCAATGCCCATTGATGCGACCATATTATTTGATAATTTCATCCATATTTACGTAGTGTTTTGCATATGTTTTATGTATAAAATGCCTTGATATTCTTTGTTTTATATTTTGAAGGCATTTTTGGATGAAAGATGCAAAAAGGAGGTAATTGGAGGTGATTGACAGATTTGACCTTCAGTCGGTGTTTTGTGCAGAGTGCAAGCTCTAGAGATCGAAATGAAGTGATTCTAGTGAAATTCAAAAGATAACATCCATAAATTTATGGAAAGCTAAGGAAAAAGAAATAAAATAAGGAAGATCATGGAAATCGCAGCCTTCAAAGTCAAATCTTGCAATCTGCCGATATCGACCTTTGTCCATTCAAACTTCAATATCTCGAGATACAAAAGTCCGATTGATGCAAACTCAATTTTCGTGGATTCAGGACTCAAATACCTATAAACTCTCCAAATTTAAGCTCACAACGATGTGATATGAAGGAGATATGAAATTTACAAGGGACAACTAAATTCTGCCAACTTAAGGAAGGACTATTTTGTGAAATAGACACTAGGGTTTCTAAGCATATATAAAGGAGAAGAGGAGCAAGGAAGTGGGGGCCAGCACCAAAGAAAACACAAATCTTCCTCCTCCAAACCCTAAATCATGTTTTCTTCCATCTTTTTATTTAGTTGTTCAATAAACATGCAAGGCTAGACTCTTTTGCTTGGTTGCAAGGACACTGAAACCTTCAGATTTTAAGAACTGTGAGATCTGTTTTTACCTCAATTTTTCAGTTTATATGATGAGTATGTTTGTTCTCCCATGCTTATTTTCCTATGATTGTTTATTTAATTGGTAAGAGCGGACTCGAAGTTATTATTGTAGACAATCGATTGCTAAGTTTGATATCAAAACCGGAGTTGTGGTATATGAACCTATGAAGCAACTAAGTTAATAATTGTAGCGGATCTATGTTATTAATCTTAGGGAGAACATTCAATCGAACTAAACATATATTGCGGACAATTATGTTTCTTAATTGATCAATTTATCTTGATTTTAATGCTGCCATTGAATCAAATTACTAGTGCGGACACTGTGGTTGTTTGATGGTTAGGGTAAGTTATACGGCGGATCCGTTAACGAACCAATTTTAAGAAGAGATAAATATTCAGAATATAAATTGATGTGTCGTTTCCATGATCAGTTCTGATTTCTGTAGGTGGATGTTGATTGGCGACCAAGGTTTGCTTTATTGATAAATTTCAGTTTTATATAATTTTCGCTTAGTTTGCTTTAGCCTAGCCTAGACAACTTCCTACCCCCCCCCCCAATTGCATAACATATAGCATGAAAATCTGAACTAAATCGTCCTCGTGGGATCGACCCTTTGCTTGCTCTATACTATCTTGTTTGATTTGTTTTAAGCTAGGGTAATTAATTTGTGCGACCACGACATCGCAACAAATTTTGGAGCCGTTGCCGGGGAGGTAATTTTAGTTGATTGTTGTGCTTGTACTGCAATTGGGGGGGGGTAGGAAGTTGTCTAGGCTAGGCTAAAGCAAACTAAGCGAAAATTATATAAAACTGAAATTTATCAATAAAGCAAACCTTGGTCGCCAATCAACATCCACCTACAGAAATCAGAACTGATCATGGAAACGACACATCAATTTATATTCTGAATATTTATCTCTTCTTAAAATTGGTTCGTTAACGGATCCGCCGTATAACTTACCCTAACCATCAAACAACCACAGTGTCCGCACTAGTAATTTGATTCAATGGCAGCATTAAAATCAAGATAAATTGATCAATTAAGAAACATAATTGTCTGCAATATATGTTTAGTTCGATTGAATGTTCTCCCTAAGATTAATAACATAGATCCGCTACAATTATTAACTTAGTTGCTTCATAGGTTCATATACCACAACTCCGGTTTTGATATCAAACTTAGCAATCGATTGTCTACAATAATAACTTCGAGTCCGCTCTTACCAATTAAATAAACAATCATAGGAAAATAAGCATGGGAGAACAAACATACTCATCATATAAACTGAAAAATTGAGGTAAAAACAGATCTCACAGTTCTTAAAATCTGAAGCTTTCAGTGTCCTTGCAACCAAGCAAAAGAGTCTAGCCTTGCATGTTTATTGAACAACTAAATAAAAAGATGGAAGAAAACATGATTTAGGGTTTGGAGGAGGAAGATTTGTGTTTTCTTTGGTGCTGGCCCCCACTTCCTTGCTCCTCTTCTCCTTTATATATGCTTAGAAACCCTAGTGTCTATTTCACAAAATAGTCCTTCCTTAAGTTGGCAGAATTTAGTTGTCCCTTGTAAATTTCATATCTCCTTCATATCACATCATTGTGAGCTTACATTTGGAGAGTTTATAGGTATTTGAGTCCTGAATCCACGAAAATATAGTTTGCATCAATCGGACTTTTGTATCTCGAGATATTGAAGTTTGAATGGACAAAGGTCGATATCGGCAAATTGCAAGATTTGACTTTGAAGGCTGCGATTTCCATGATCTTCCTTATTTTATTTCTTTTTCCTTAGCTTTCCATAAATTTATGGATGTTATCTTTTTAATTTCACTGGAATCACTTCATTTCGATCTCTAGAGCTTCCACTCTGCACAAAACACCGACTGAAGGTCAAATCTGTCAATCACCTCCAATTACCTCCTTTTTGCATCTTTCATCCAAAAATGCCTTCAAAATATAAAACAAAGAATATCAAGGCATTTTATACATAAAACATATGCAAAACACTACGTAAATATGGATGAAATTATCAAATAATATGGTCGCATCACCCATTCCAAAAAATATTCCAGACAGTGCCCAATTACTCCAAACTGAAAATTTTTGGCTGTCTTTGCTATCCTTGGCTACGGCCTTACACTTCCCACAAGCTTGAGTCCAACTCGCACCCCTGTGTGTTTCTTGGATATTCCCTCAATCAGAGTGCCTATTACTGCTTCGATCCCAAATCTACCAAAATTCATGTCTCACACCATGTGAAATTTGTAGAGTCTGAGTTCCCTTATAAATCCTTGACTGCACAGACGACAAGTCGTTCTTCCTCTGCCATTGACACGTGGATTCCACCCATCCTACATGTCACTCCATCCACCACAAATACATCTCTCCCTGTTACTCTAGACGTGGCACCCTCGGTACCACTCGTGTCTTTGACCCCAGAATCCACCCACACACCAAATTCCTCCATACCATATGTCACCCTCTCTAACAGCACCAATCACCACCCTTCACCTCTGGTTAATCCATCACCGCCTTCATCTACCACTCACCCACCCAACCACAATGTTGTCTCCACCCATTCTATGACAACCAGAGCCAAAAATAACATTTATAAACCAATCCAAAAATTGAGTCTCCACACACAGCTTGTACAAGCCAGTGATGTTGAACCAACTTCAATTACAGAGGCACTCAAAGACACTCGTTGGCGTCAGGCCATGTCAGATGAATGTGATGCATTAGTTCGCAATGGCACTTGGGATTTAGTCCCACCTTCTGCTCAACATAATGTCGTGGGATGCAAATGGATTTTTTGCATTAAAAGAAATTCAGATGGCACAGTTCAACGATTCAAAGCTCGTCTCGTAGCTAAGGGCTTTCATCAACGTCCAGGAGTTGATTATCTTGACACATTCAGTCCAGTAATCAAACCCACCACTATTCGGGTTGTTCTCAGTATAGCCATCTCCAAAGGTTGGCCGCTGCAACAGCTAGACGTCAACAATGCGTTCCTTCAAGGACGCCTCTCTGAGACTATATTTATGCAGCAGCCACTGGGTTTTGTGGACAAGGATCACCCATCACATGTGTGTCAACTCAGAAAAGCAATCTACGATCTTAAGCAAGCTCCTCGAGCCTGGTATCATGAACTTCGGAATTTTCTTGAGCACATTGGGTACAAAAAATCGCATGCAGACACATCCTTGTTTGTCTTCCGTGACCGTGCTCACATTGTTTACATACTGGTGTACGTCGATGATCTAATCATCACAGGAAGTAATGATGCACTCGTTCGTTCCTTTGTTTATAATCTTGCCTCCAGGTTCTCTCTCAAAGACCTTGGTCAATTGTCGTATTTTCTGGGGGTGGAAGTAATACCGAACAGGCAAGGCATTCTGCTTTCGCAAAGAAGATACATCATGGATCTACTATAGAAAACAAAAATGACTGCAGCCAAACCTGTGCTCACACCTCTTCCTACTTCACCAACACTGCACTCAAAGTCTGGGTCTCCATTGTCTGATCCTACTGAATATCGCAAGGTTGTTGGTAGTCTTCAATATCTGCTGCTTACTAGACCTGATATTGCGTTTGCTGTGAATAAACTCTCTCAATATATGCATTCACCAACTACAGAGCACTGGATTTTTGTCAAATGTCTGCTACGATACCTTTGTGGTTCCATCAATGATGGTCTTCAACTTCATCGCCACTCTCCACTGCAGGTGCATGCCTTCTCAAATCAACAGCACACTGACTCACTTATTCAACTCCAGGCCTATTCAGATGCTGACTGGGGAGGTGACAAGGATGACTTCTCCTCCACAAGTGCATACATTGTATACCTTGGTCGCAATCCAGTTTCTTGGAGCTCTAAGAAACACAGACAGTAGCACGTTCGTCCACTGAAGCTGAATACCAAGCTGTTGCTAACACAGCTGCAGAGCTGAATTGGTTAAGTTCTCTTCTTACTGATCTTGGAGTTTCTCAATCAAGTTGTCCAGTCATATACTGTGATAATGTTGGTGCCACACAACTGTGTTCCAATCCAGTATTTCACTCGCGCATGAAGCATGTGGCCATCGATTTTCACTTCATCATAGATCAAGTTCAAAAAGGAAGTCTTCATGTAGCTCATGTGTCCTCTGCAGATCAATTAGCAGATGCTCTCACTAAGCCTCTGCCACGCACGAGATTCCAGCAACTAAGGTCCAAGATTGGAGTTCTTCCCCGATCTCCATCTTGAGGGGGCATATCAGAGATATATCAGCAACTTTAGTTTAAATTCAAATTTAAATATGTAATCCCGAATCCATAGGATGTTATCTTTATCTTATCACTTGGGTTGATTAAACCCGTTTGTAATTTCTGTATTTAAAGACCTGTTGAGATGAATGAATTACATAAGATTAATATCAAAATCTATTAACTAATATGTGGCTCTATCTCTGATCTTCCATGGTCTGAGCGCATAAAATAATACACTTCACTCATCTTTACCCGATACAATGGCCATATTCATATCAAGTTGAGAGTTCAAAGTGAAGACTACTTTGGATGCCCCTATAAATTAAAATCATGTGAGATTACCCAAGTTCCTCATCAGTGAGGATTTCATGCTCACGTTGTTAAGGAATCATCTCATCTAAAAGCTCAAGCTTGTAAGTGAGGCCCCATAATATGATTTATATTATTCTCTAACACCCCCCCTCAAGTGAAAGCCCTTTGGGCTTGAAACTTGCACAGACCCACATCACCTTGTGCTTGGTTTTTATCAAATAGAATAGGGGTGGTGAGATTCGAACTCGTGACCGCTAGGTCAACAAGGCTCTGATACCATGTTAAGGAACCATCTCAGCTAAAAGCTTAAGCTTATAGGTGAGGCCCCAGAATATAATTATATTATACTCTAACACACACCCCTCAAGTGAAAGCCCTTTGGGCTTGAAACTTGCACAGGCCCACATTACCTTGTGCTTGATTTTTTTATCAAATAGAATGGAGGTGGTGAGATTCGAACTCGTGACTGCTGGATCAACAAGGCTCTGATACCATGTTAAGGAACCATCTCACCTAAAAGCTCAAGCTTGTAAGTGAGACCCCATAATATGATTTATATTATTCTCTGACACACGTAGTCCGCCTCTGAAGAGATAGACCCAATGAGACTTCTCTTTAGCCATTCCGTATCATATTCCCTCGTACTGTAAATCATAATCATGGCCTCTTTCTTATCCACCACGACTGTATATGATCTACCATCCCTGAGACAAGCATTTAGAGGTTGTGGGGTTCACGTTCTTGAGCTTAATATTACACGTCCCTATCTGATGTTGTTGCTGGTATTTGGCAATATTGTCAAGTATATGGTGACTGCATCAAAGCTAATAGCTTTCAAACGTTCAAGCACAACCTTTTCAGAATCCTTAAATAGTAATGTGACAAAGCCAAACTGTGTCACTTTCTTTGTTACCCTTGTTGAAATAGAAAGAGTATCATTTTTCCAACTTTCTGAAATGATTTCATAATGTCCTCATAAGTGACCCAAGTATGGAAATGTTCAAAGAAATATTTCTTTCAAACAGTCGCATAAATATGGTTTTAAGATTGGTGTTGCTCATAAGGATTTAAACTTTGTGAGTGGTGTTTCAAGGATTATTTGAGATTCAGGGTACTTGAAGATGATGGTGTGGGGTTATTTGAGTGTGGGTTTGGGGTTTTGTGGATAAAGATTAGAGAATAGAAACTTGAATTACATAAGAAAGGACTAAATGATCGTCAACTATCTTAAGTTCGTATTTAAAACGAGATAAACTTCTAATCTACAAAAATCTTAGAATTAACTATCGTGAATTATTTGTTAATAAATAATACATTTTTTCAATTAATTTTTCAATGTTGATCATGTTGGAGAATAATATGAATCATATTTTAGAGTCTCACCTAAAAGTTTAAGCTTTTAGGTGAGATGATTCTTTAACATGGTATCAGAGTCTTGTTGACCTAGCGGTTACGAGTTCGAATCTCACCACCCTCATTCTATTTGATAAAAATCAAGCACAAGGTAAAGTGGACCTGTGTGCAAGTTTCAAGCCTAGAAGGTTTTCACTTGAGGGGGGGTGTTTGAGAATAATATAAATCATATTTTGGAGCTTCACCTAAAAGCTTAAGCTTTTAGATAAGATGGTTCCTTAATAGATCATACATAGAAGATATGTGATCCAACCATATTACTCGATAGTTTTGTCTATACTTATCTAGTGTTTTTTCTGTGTGTTATATATAAAATATCTTGATATTCTTTGTTTTATATTTTAAAGGTATTTTTGGATGAAAGATTTAAAAATGAGAAAATTGACAGATTTGACCTTCAGTCGATATTCTATGTAGAGCTTGAGCTATAGAGGTCGAAATAAAATGATTCTGGTGGTATTAAAAAGATAACATCCATAACTTTCTAGAAATCTATGGAAAGAAAATTAAAAAAAAGAGAGTATAGAAATCGCAGCCTTCAAAGTCAAATATTGCATTCTGATAGTGTTGACCTATGGTCATTTCAACTTGAATATCTTGCGCTACAGAAGTCCATTTGATGCAAACCTAATTGTGATGGATTCCTGACTCAAAGACCTATCAACATATAGAATATCAGCAGAAAACTATGAAAAAGAACAATAATAATTAATTGTGCTACAAAAGTCTATGGAAAGTGGAATTAAAAAGATAGCATCTATAACTTTCTAGAAATCTATGGAAAGAAAAATAAAGAAAGAAAGTATGGAAATCATATCCTTCAAAGTCAGATCTTGCATTCTGCTAGTGTTGACCTTCGGTCATTTCAACTTGATTGTGTTGGATTCCTGACTCTGAAATATGGGTTTTCTATGAGAGAAATATGAGTTTTCTAAAATAACATGAATTCTGCTAGCAAACAGGTTTTGTGAATAAACAAGTTCAAATTATGTCCCAAAACATCCAAATCGACATCCAAGTCTTTATTTTGGCAATTTAGCTTCTCTAAGTCAAAGATTAAAGATTCCATGCAAGGCTATTTCTTCTTTTTAGAAAAATAGTAATTGAAGTATTTAAATGTAATAATATTTACTTAAAGAAGGACTATTTTGTAAAGTAGGAATTAGGTTTCCTAAACTATAAAAAGAAAGAGAGAAAGGAAAGAATAAGAGAGAGGAAGGCAGCTAGAATAGAGAAACACTAATACTCTCTATCAAAATCTCAAATTCAAGCTTTCTTCCATCATTTATAGTAATTGTTCAATAGAAATGCAAGACTAAACTATTTTTCTTGGTTGCAAGGACACAATTTTTTTTGAAATTCAAGAGCTGTGAGATTTATTCTTCCATTTATTTTCAATTTATATGATGAATGAATATGTTTTTTTCTATGTATATTTCCTATGATTATTTATCTTAATTGCTAGAAATTCTATAAGTTGTTGTTGTGAATAATTTATTGCTAAATTTGCTATCAAAACCAAAGATATGATATATAAACTTGTGAAGCAATTGAGCTTAATAATTGTAGTGGATCTACATTACTCTTAGGGAGAGCATTCAAACAAATCAACATGAATTGTGGACAATTATATTGTATAGGATAATCAATTTATCTAGTTCTTAAGGTTATCCTTAAGCTAAATTATTAGTGTGAACACTGTGATTGTTTGTTGGTTAGAATTAGTTATACAACAGATCTGTTAACTAACCAGTGTTAAGAAAAGATTAAAAAATCAGAATATAAATTTAATTTTCATTTCAAATATTTGATTTTCATAGGTGGGATGGATGTTTACATGTGACCAAGGTTTGTTTTGTTTTGTTTTGTTTTATTTAATTTTGCTTTATTGTTTAATTTTGTCTTAGTTTAGATAATCACCAACCAAACCCTCTAATTGCATGAAAATTTGAACCAAACCTTCCTCCTGGGATCGATTCCTTACTTGTTCTATACTATATTGTTTGTGTTTTAAACGAGGGTAATTAATTTGTGCGACCAAGACATCGCAACAATATGGGACATTCTTAAAAAAGCTATATGTTTCTCACAAACCTAAATTTAAAATGCTAAACTTGCATGGAAATGTTTGTGTCGCATCATAAAATAATAATGAAAATAGTAAAAAAACTACTATTTACCCAAAACAAAAAAATAAGTCATATATAAAATTAAATATTTAAGAGTTTGGAACCTAACTTAGTTTAACTAAAAAGGTTGGGATGCTTTTAAACCATTTAACTAATCTAAGTTACCAACCTTTGACAAAAGTTAATATTGTTTCAATGCTAAAGTGGTATCGGTGTCCGAAGACACACAAGTTAGAATTTCTGACACCAAATATCAGTTATTGTCTATCGTCAACTTTAAAGTATAAAGGGACAAAATATCTTGGTATTATGAAACTTAAATTCAGATAACTATATCGGATCTTACTTAAATAACACTACATGTATAATTTAATTTAATTACATATGCAATTGATAAATATTTATATTTTTATGTTTAAATAAGATATTAAATCAAAAGTTTAATTTAATTCTAATATTTGAATATATATATATATATATATATATATAATTGAATTTAATTAACAATTTTTACTAATATACTATAGAGTATATCTTTTCAAAATTTCACCTTAACCAAGAAAGTTTAGTCACTTGCTTTCTTCTTTCTTGAAGACATTGAGTAGAAGGGCAAAAGAAAAGGTACGACAAAAATTGCTTGTACATTATTTCATGATGGCAAAGAGGATAATCGCTTTTGAAAAAAAAAAGTTGTGTCTCTAGTTTTCAGCTAAATGACATCAAATTCTTGTAAGAGTGTTGTTATTGGTTAGTGAAGCACGAGGAAATTAGATGTGTTTGTACCATGTTTCTAAGCATTAACATTAATATTATATATAAAAAAAACATTTTATTGACTTATTGTTTTTCTTAATTATTTTTTTTGATTTTATCTTTTAATATTAGATTTATTTTTTATTCAATACACGGATCACAAATTTGATTCTTTAACCTGATTGACTCAATTTTTTTATTTAATTATTGTTTTTTGCTAGTTTCTTCCTTTAATATTGGGTAAATAAGGATTAAGTTTTATAGTTTATTTTATTTGTTTTTATTAGGTTATTACGGTCTCATGACCCGAGAATAATGCTTAAAGAATGAACTCAAATTGACTCTGATTGTTTTTTATATCTTTTTTTATTTGAATTTTTAATTTTATTATTAAATATTAGATCAATTAAGAATTAAACTTTATAATCTGTTTTGATTTGCTTTTTATAAGAGTATCTTGGTCTCTCACTACCAAGATCGTTGGTTTCGATATTTTAACCTCGGTTAAATCTAGTTATCTATTTTTATTTTAAGAGGTTATTTCAACTTCATGACCTAAGTTACAAGTCCTTCAACATTACATTTGTTTTTTATTAGATTGTCCGCATCTCATGATCCAAGTCGTGGATTTAATGAGTTGGCTTAGCTAACTTAGATTCTTTTATAATTGACTTTTTTTCCTAATTTCATCACTTAATATTATGTTTTATTGGGAATTAGGCTTCATGATTTATTTGTTTTTTTTAGATTATCTTCACCTTATGATCTTAGAATAGTGCTAAACGAGTTGATCCGAATTGACTTGACTCATTTTGTGTTATTTTTTAATTAGAATTTTTATAAATTTCATCGTTCAACATTGGATCTAACAATGTCAATTAGGAATAGAGTTTCATATGTTTTTTATTTGTTTTTTACAATGTTATCTCAATCAATCATGATCAAAGAAGTGAATTTAGCAGGTAATATAGGTTAAATCAAGTTTTTTTTTTTTTCTTATGAGATTATTTCAATCTTATGACTCTAAGCATGACTTTGACATATTAACTCAAATTGTTTTTTATGTTTTTTTTAATTTCATCTTTTAATATTGAATTGATTACAAATTGAATTTTATAATTTTGTTTTATTTGTTTCCTAAAGAGTTATCTTGTTATTATAACCTAGATTTGACATAAAAACTCATGTTATCTTTTTTTTCTTTTTTTCTTTATTTTTTTAAAATTTTATCCTTCAATATTAAACTAATAAAGATTATACTTTGTAATTTAATTTTTATTTTTTTAATTTGCATTCTATTAAATTATAATAGTCTCATAACTCGAATCATAGATTTGATATGTTAACTCAAGTTGACCCAATTCAATTTCATATATTATTATCTCAATATTAAATAAGATGTCATCTTGAAAAGATTTTTATGTCAACCTATATTTTTATAGGTTATCAAAATTGCTTTTAAATCCACAAAATCAACCAAATTGTACCAGGTCAACCTTCATTCAAAAACAATTTTCCACTAGAAAAAAGATATAACATTTAAATATTTTTTTTATATTCACATGCCAACTTGTACAGAAGGGGCTTGGATGAGTGACGAGTTTAAAACAAAGGAAATACCAAAACTGAAACATCGATTTCATTTTCAAACAATACAATAAATGGTGGGGCAAAATCGAAATGGATAAACTACACAGCAGATAGTGGCAATGAAATGGAATGTAAAATAACATCAATCGAGCTAAATGGTTCTTCTTTGGTGAGAATTTTACAAGTATATTGGTGAGAAAAATCAGTGAAGGTCAAATGGCATAACTGCAACCATGAATGAATTTCTGTTACCGGCCAAACCAACTAGTCATGGTAACACTTGATAAATTCTTGCTCAGAGAAAAAAAACGAGCTTCCCATTCTTCTCTAAAAGAGTTACCCACCTCCAGACTTAAGTGTATTGCTCAACCTACAATAACACATGACTCTCCATTAGGCTTCTAATACAAATAACATAGGAGGATAAAACAAAACTGTGAAGCCTTCAGAATTTAATATCTGCATTAATAAAAAAAAAAGGTGCGCCATCAGTCCCTAGATTTTGTTGATATAAAAATTTCTTCCGAGAGGCAGAGATAGTTATAGAAACTGCTGCTGCGCTTTCCTTCTCATTTATTGCTAAAGCACTTTGAGTCTCCCGGGGTTTTGTTTTCTAGTAGATGATTTTTTTTATTTTTTTCTTTTGAAACAATTTGCCAGACACTGATGGATATAGACTTCCCATTTAATCATTCTATTCAAGCATTGAACATAAAGATTGAATTGAATGCTTCTATTGTTTTAAATGCTTCAACGAAACTATTTCTCCTTAAGTTCCTATGGGGTGTTCAGAAAAGAGGACAAGTTCCATTTGGTGAAATTGGATCTGGGATCTTAAGATTGGAAGCTTAGGAGTAAAATTATTTATCTTGACTTACCTTGGTCTTGGATAACAAAGATTTTGGAGACTGGTTATTTGGAAAAAGGTGAGTCGGTCAAAGGGAATGGTTTCCAAAGTACAGGAGACTAATGGGATTAGTATTCAGAAGTTGGAGATTTTCTAAGCATATTTGTACAAATGAAGTCTATGGAAAGCCTGTGAGCTAGAATTCTCAGCATCTTCAAAACCATTGCCAGAAATTCATTCCAATCCATTGGTAACTAACTTACCAATCCAAACCTTCAAAAAGACCTTCTCCTTTAATGGCAGAAGTTTTAAAAATTGTCCATTGTCGATTCTTAATCTTGTGCAACTCCAAAGCCTCAGTCACAGCCACATCATCAAGTGCACCAGGAAGATCCTATTAAAGCCAAAAGAAAATAGAAAATTAAAGCATACAGAGAAGGAGAGAGCAAAAGCCTGATTTGATAGAAATATTTAATGCGAAATTTATTTATGGATATGAAGCCTAATAAAGGGAGCATCTTTCCTTGACCACATCATAAAAATATTAGACCTTTTGTTTTCACATCCAATAAAGCTTTTTCATTTGATTTTGCAAGTATCATTAGAATTAAGTCTTGTTTCTGCCAAATGTTTATTAAAAACAGAAATAAGTAGACAACAACACAAACCTGCTTGTTTGCAAAGACAAGAACAATAGCACCTCTTAACTCTTCCTCCTGCCAGACAATTAAATATGTAAGCTTGCTCTATAACATTACACTAAATGAATGAAAATGTACCTTATCAAAGACAGCTAAATATCTAAAAGCAGAGAGTTGAGTTGCTTAAATTTACATTATATAGGAAGCACGCATGCATGCAGGAACACTAAGATGTTGTTAGGTAACAAGGAAAGGAATGACAGGAATGGGAATGAAAGTCGTATTCCTGTCCATAGGTGTTTGCTAAAAAAAAAATGAAAGTTGTATTCCTTTTTTGGGTCCACTATGGCTTCATAATCTTTACATTATGTGTGCCAAGGGTTTAGGTATAGGATGTACCATTAACAGTTTGTCAACTACTCAGATGTCAGCATAAGTTAGGGATAAAATTACCTCTAAGATTGCATGAAACTCATCTTTAGCTATCATGAGCCTGTCAGTATCACTTGAATCGACAACATAAATAATGGCTTGTGTGTTGGGAAAATAGCATCTCCAGTATGGTCTGTTGCAAACATAAGCAGCCAGTGAGTTTGTGAAATTGATCAAATAACCCATTATCTCACATTTAATCAACATAAATCATGTACCACTCATGGAAAACAAGGAAGGAGTGATAATCAATTATCATAAAAGTATGTGACAATATCATTCTTAATCTTTTACAAGGAAGAATATAGTGGATCATGTCATATATCATCAGCTTGTGATTTTAACATTGCATGACCAATAACAAATAGTACTGTTAAGGAACTATCTCACCTAAAAGCTTAAGCTTGTAAGTAAGGCCCCAGAATATGATTTATATTATTCTCTAACACACACCCTCAAGTGAAAGCCCTTTGGGCTTGAAACTTGCACAGGCTTACATCACCTTGTGCTTAATTTTTATCAAATAGAATGGTGGTGGTGAGATTCGAACTCATGACCGCTGGGTCAACAAGGCTCTGATACCATGTTAAGGAACCATCTCACCTAAAAACTTAAGCTTGTAAGTGAGGCCCCAGAATATGATTTATATTATTCTCTAACAAGTACATATCACAAGGCATCTCATGTTATAGTTCCCTACCAATATAAAGCACTTGTGAAAAAAAGTAGAAGGAAGAGGCAAGAAGTTACCTGATGCTTGTCTGCCCACCTGTACCACAAACAACATAAATGCAATCAGGGCAAGGAATTAACATGCAATTTTTTATCATGCACAACTTAATGAAACAAATTAATTTGTAACTCCACATTTGCTTCTGAATAACCACTGAAAAGATGACAGATGGAGTGGGAGTAATGGACTAGCTGGTGGAAAACAATAATTAGATGGTGTTGGAACAATTAATCTTCTCAAAGAAGAGTTGGGATGTGTGTCAATAAAAAGTCCAGCTCAAATGATCTGTGTTGAGGTGTTGCTTCTTCTAAGTTGAGGATGGGAGTATAAAGGTCTTCACAGCTCAGAGTTCAATGCAGAGTCATAAGCAATCACAATGGAAGTGACAGATGATTTTGAAGACTTTTACAGCTAAAAGAGGTAGAACCCTTTTTTGTTTGAGTCTTTAGTTTAAGAATTGTAGCTGATTGTAATATCAGCAGACCAAACATAATTATTACAATTCTTGCAAACAAACAGCTTGTAATCTAATTCTGGGTTTTTGAGTTTATTTTAATTCAGGGCTAGATGAGTCACGGTGCATACAAACACCCTTTATGAGCAAATAATTAGAAATATACCAAAACATATGAAAATGCATAGAAAACAACTAGAATGTCTGAGTACATAACACCGCTCCATCCATCGCTTTTTTCTAACAACACAAGCAAGGGTGCAGGTTCTCACTTTTTCCATTCCAGCCAGAAAAGAATCATTACAATTTCACGATTCTAGGGAAAGCAGCAAGACATCAAAACTTTACTAGTTTTACGTGTATTCTGTTTACACCTTTTCCATTCCAACCAGGAAGTTCCCTTCAAAGTGGTTTTCCATGGTATATAAAGCATTTAAATAATGGGGGTCCTAGAGACATGGAAGTGACATAAAGGGGTATATCAACAGCAAAACCTATTCCCCCACATGAAGATACCATACATCCATTACCTCAACCACCAAAAAAACGATTAAAGGAAATTTATTCACAATACAACAAGCCTAAAATCTCCATTCTTTGGTTGGTAATAGAAAGTGCCCAAGCAATAATAAACTTCAACCTTTTCTTACACTGAGCAATCAGTAATCAGCAAAGATTCACATGTTCCACCCATAGAAGCTACGGTTGCAATGAAAGTAAAATCTAGCACTGGTTTACAGATCAAGGGGAACAAATAGGCTTACCGAGATCCCATACTTGAAATTTGATATTGTTGTACTGAACTGTTTCGACATTAAATCCAATTGCTGTATTAGGAAAACAAAAAATTCAGTGAGGAATTAAGAAAAGAGTAACAAATTACTCGACCTCATTACAGCAAAACAGTAACAGCATTTTAAAAATAAAAATGCAATTCCAATATCTAAGTTCAACCATTAGCTAAGCCATTGAAGGATAAATCATCAATGTAACTGAAGCCAATGCAATTGGGTCGTAGACAAACCATAAAACAACGCATCACATCTCATCTCACAAATTATGTCAATTTAGGATTCATACTCTCATCAACCAATCAAACATCAAATTCTAATGAAAATAACAAAGAAAATACACTAACTTGGAATGGTGGATACAACTTCACCCATCTGAAGCCGATCTGCATCAAAAAGCAAAATCGAAACACACGAAAAAATATCAAAATTCAACAACTACCAGTTACTCAAAATCACTAAAAAAACAAAGGGTGTCACTTAGAATCGTAAAAAAAAAAAACATACAGAGAATTGTAGTTTTGCCAGCATTGTCAAGACCAAGAACAAGGATCCGAGCCTCTTTGTTGCCAAATACTGAGGAGAACATTTTAGAAAAGAAGATTCCCATCTTATTAAGTCCTAAGTGGGAGACAAGATAATGGAGATACTTTCAGCGCATCAATGGATGAATAGAAGGTAGAATTTTAATCAGATCTGCAACACAGAGTCCTTTCCCTCTCTGCAATCAACAAAATGAAAAAAGAAAAAGGAAAACTAGCAAATAGATTATATGAATGGCATAACAAATAATTTATAAACTGGGAGAACATATATAGGTCCAAGAGGAGGTCTAGTCACCCTAAACTAGAATAATGATTCAAAAGGTCATTAACATTTTATTGAACTATAAAATCAAGCTAAGATATTTTTAGAAGATTCCAAGGGTTATTTTCCTTCTAGTAGCCAGCAAATTGCTAGTAGCCAGCAAATTGCTATATGGACGGTTAGGGTTTTGGCAAATTTGTTATTTTCAATTTTTATGCATTGTTTTGAATTTTATGGTTGTTTTCTTTGTATTTTTAGTTTTTGTTTCTTCATTGAGGTAGAGTTTCTAACCTATTTAAGCGTTTATAAACCTCTTAAGAGACAAATTTTATCATTATTATTTTTAGAGAGAATAAACATGTGAATTTATGGTTCAAATTTGCAACCCTTTTCGCTCATCATATATTTTTGTTTTCTGTTTATTGTTGTCTTTAGCTTCCATCAACATTACACTCTTTTAGTTTTAGTCTAAGACCAGTTGATTGCCCGCGTGTTGTGCTGGGTTTTTTTCTATGTAGAAAATTAATTGATTTTTTATGTTCTATAATTAGTTAATTTAATATTTAATTAGTAAAATTATAATCGATAAAATATGTTGGAAATGAATTTTTTTCCGTCTAAAAGGAATAGTGTGATCAAAACGGGAAGTGATTTGTATATTTTTTTAATTGTAGATCACCTAGGAAAAAAAAATTATATGATTTTTTTCCCCCAGTAATATTAGATCTGACACATAAAAAAAAAATTGTAAATTTTTTCAGAAATAGACTTAAATTTTTTGCGTGCTATAATTAGTTATTTTAATGTTTATTAGTAAAATTGCAATAGATAAAATATGTTAAAAATGAGTTTTTTGTGTGCTATAATTAGTATGCTTGCTCGCGCGTTTCGCTAGACTTTTTTCTATGTAGAAAACTAATTGATTTTTTACATGTTGTAATTAGTTATTTCAATATTTGATTAGTAACATTATAATAGATAACATATGTTATAAATAATTTTTTCCCCGCCTAAAAGGAATAGTGTAATCGAAATGGAAAGGAGTTCGTATATTTTTTAATTGTAGATAACCTAGGTAAATTTGTCAACTTTTTTTTTTATGAGTTGCCTTTTTTCCCCCAGCAATATTAGATCTGACACATTATAAATAAAAATTATTGTAATATTTTAAAGAAATCAACTTCATTTTTTTTGTGTGCTATAATAAGTTATTTGCAGTCTAAAAGGAATAGTGTAATCGAAATGGGAAGTGGCTTGCATATTTTTTAATTGTAGATAACCTAGGTAATTTTTTATTTTTGAGCATTCTTTTTCCCCCAGTAATATTAGATTTTAAATATTAAAAATAAAAACATTGTAATTTTTTTTTAAGAATTAAACTTAAACAAAAGAGCAAAAAATTAACATCCAAAGCCAAAAAAATTTCTTATAAGATTTATCCATCATATTATTATATTAAATGTATTTAAGAATACTGATATTAATTTATTTATTTTCAAGAAATCCTAGGTTATTTTTTTCTCTCTATATATATTTTCAGGCGATAATATTTAATAAATATTAAAACATATAATTAGTCTAACATACTTTAATTTGAAATAAATATACAAACATATAATTAATTTGACATACTTTAAATAATATATTTAATTTAAAGGACAAAATTGAAGTAAATCCAAACATTAAAATTAAATAATTTAAAACTAAACCGGAAATTAAAAGAATTGGGACCGAAATGAAATTGGAATCAATAATTAACTTGCATAGAAGGATACAATTGAAAGAAATCAAACTTTGATACTGAAAATATTAAGGATTTATAATAAATTTGCATGGAAGGATGAAATTGCAAGCAATCAGAACTTTGATACCAAATATATTCCGGATTTCAGAGCAATTCGAAAAATTAAAAGAAGGAGGACCTAATTGAAACTACAATAGATACTCAATTTCAATTGAAGGACGAAATTGAAACAAATCAAAACCTATATAATAGCAATAAGGGCTAGAAAAACAAATCTAACGTTCAACGACTGAAATGCAATTTGGAAAAAAGCATCTGCGCTGACGTCAGCTTGCGCAGGAGGAGAGAGAAATGGGGGGGGAATTCAAACGACCATTGACACATTTCCAGACACCTTATTGTTACACACGCCGCACCAAGTGGAGGAGCACATGCCTGAAAATCATTCTAGACGGCGGTCGAGCATTTTTGGATGCCGTATAAAGACGCACGCGCCGTCCGAAACACGCGGGAGCGCGGAAACGGACGGCGCGTCCTACGACGCGCCAGCAGTAAAATAAAAAAACAAAAATAAAACATTGGCTAATTACCGGAACGCCCCTCACGCCAAGGCCTGATTTTTTTCCTTTTCGAGGGACATAATAGTTAATGTACTGTTCAATAAAAAAAAATAAAAAAAATCCGACCAGCCGAACCGGACCGAAAAATGGTCAATGACTGTGGAGCCCCTGAAAGTGGCGGCGTTTTTTGTCTTTTTCGGGGGGGGGGGTTGGTTAATACACTGTTCATTTTCAAAAAAAAAAAAAAAAAAAAGTGGTCGTGCGTGCGCGATGCACCAGAGCGAATTGCGAGTGAACAGTGTGCATGAGTGTGTGTGTACAGTGCGGCAACAAGGAATGAACGATGTAATTTAGCTTCTTTTGTAACTAGATCATTTATCTATATTATGTTGTGGATCGGATGAAATTTAAAAAAAAAAACATTTTAAAAAATTGTTAGACATTGCTAATGTGTTTTCAAGAAGGGAAAAAATTAAATTGTATAAGGATTGATCGGGTTGACTTGGAAAGTCCAAAGGTAACTTGGACATCTAAAAAAAATATTTTTTTGACTAAAAACAATTCAATTTGACATCTTTTTTTAATATCAAAACAGCAACATATTAAATCAACCCGGGTCAACCCATGTTAACATATAAAATCTACAACCCGAGTCAAGAGATTGTGATAACCTCATAAAAAGTAAATAAAAATGAATTGAAACACAATTCTCAATCAAACGAATGTTGAAGAATAAAATTGGAAAATATTAAATAAATATATAAAATAAAGACTCAAGTCCATTCAAGTTAACATGTCAAATTTGAATCATAAAACTGGAATAACTCAATAAATAACATATCAAAATAAATTATAAAACCTAATTCCCAATTAATCAAATGTTGAATGATGAAATTAAAAAAAAAAAAAAACTCAAGTTAATTTGGGATAACCTATCACATACTTGACTTGAATGAGACCGGATAATCTTATAAAATAAAAATTGAAAGAAATTATAAAAGTTTATTTTCAACCAACTCAAATATTGAAGAATGAAATTGGAAAAACAAAACAATCACAAAAAATGATCAAAAAACCCTATGGCAATTAGGTTGTTTTGCAAGACTTGTGAATCGAGCCATGAGATTAAAACAATATTATAAAAAGCAAATTCAAATAAACTGTGAAGCTCAATCTTTAATATAAATCGATAAAATTGAAAGAAAAAAAAGACAAAATATTATTTCAATTAATAGTATTTTATGAATTTCCCTTTCAATTAGTTGTTGTTAAAGATTAGACAAGGGTTCGTTTTTGTTATAAAATGATTATCTATATCCATGTTTGTTGTTGTTATGTTTATAAAATACATTCAAGTCTACTTATTCTTAAAATTCAAAATTTATATGTTTGGTAAATAACTTTTTTTTAATTCGAGGAAACTTCACCCCTCGAAAAATACACTTTATGGATCTAGACGAGCGAATAAAACCTCAGTTATTCCAGACTCTTACAAGAAGTGCATGCCCTGACTCAAACTTGAGACCTGTTGTGCAGATCATAAGTCATCTACCATTATATCATGCTCTTTGGGGATGTTTGTTAAATATCACATAAAGATATATTAGGAAAGAAGTATTTTTGTGTCTTGTTTCCTGGACAATTATAAAGATATACTTGAAATTAATTACTGCCTTTTCTTTCACTAATTTCTATTTCACATGACACATTCTTATTAATGTTCAGTTAATTGTACAAATAAATTTAATATATAGTGAATAAAATCTCAAAAAATTAATTACCAATTAATGGATCCCAAATTATAGCTCAACATGTATGACATGGAAAGATGATTAAACATACTTTATAGCAATCCAAAGGCTGAAATATAAGTTTATGGAAAGGAAAATCGAATCATTAACCATTTAAAAAAAAAAAACTTTGAATAGTTATTCAAGATAGTACTGTTTGATTACTGTCTTGAAATAAGAAAAAAATAGAGATATTTAAGACATAAATGTATTTGGTTAAAAAAGTAAAGATATAAATATAAAAATAAATTTTTAACCTAAATGAGGTCTCAAAATATAATTTATATTATTCTCTAATATTTTAGAAAAACAATATTTAATGTTTCTTGTTGCATTGAAACTACAGTCATAATAAATATTTATGTTTTGCACTTGGAATTTCTTTTGTGTACATTATGTTGTGTAATCTTGTAAGAATAAACACAATTTCGTAATAAATGTTATACTATGAGTAAAATCTCGCCATTTTTTAGTATTTTATTATTTAGTTTTTGAACTCATATATATATATTTAAAAAAAAATTGTTTATCACATCTTTAATACAATATTAATTTTATATCATATCTCCAATGCTAATATTTAAATTCACCCCATTTTAAATTAAGAAAAATAAATCCAAGATTAAAAGGCATTTAGCATGTTCAAAACCAAATCATGCTGAATTCAATTCAATTCATGAGCAATTTTAAATTTAATTGATAATTTGTTATAATTTATGTATTTAAAATAAAATATTAAACCGCATTATTGAATTTAATTATATATACTATTTGAAAAATATTATTGAATTGACTTGAATTGAATTAGTCATCTTATTTATTTTTCTCTTCATTTAGAAATCATTTTTGTTATAAAAATAATTATTTTTGTTACAAGAAATCTTATATTTATTTAAAATAATATAAAATATAAGCATTTTAAAGAAGATATAAATATACTTATCTTATATTAACTGTTTCAACAATTGTTGAAGGGTGTTCTATCAGTACCCGTGAATTTGCCATTTCACATTCTTCAATCGTAACCTCCTAGCAAGGGGAAAAAACTCGAGCAATCATCACGGAGTTCATTCATGAAAAAACAAATTGCATTGGAACATCAAGCTGCCTTTCCTCTACAATCACTAACTTTCTTAGTGTTCGAAACAAGGATGATTCGGTACCATTATACGATGAAAATGCTTTAAAAATACCACATAAAAATTAATTACTATAGGAAAGTTGAATTTCATTTGAATTTTAAATCAATATGCTTAAAAAATACCAAATACAAGAATTAATTTAACCTTGTAAATTTCTTTTTTTTTAATCATATAAAAAGTTGAACAACATGTAATGAACTTCCTAAATCACTCCTAACTCATGTGGTATTTAATTTAGTCCTAAGATTTACTAGATTTTTATGCGGCAAATCATAAAACTTAAGTACTCCATAAATTAAAGATAAAATAATTATGAATTTGATATCTAACATAAAAGTAGATTGTAATGAATAATAAACTAATAGGCCTCCGAGTAATTAAATGAGAAAACCATGAAAATAAACACTAAAGAACATTCAATAATCAAAGTATTAATTCATCAATAAAAAAAAATTAAATCTCATAGTTTTATTGATTTCATAATCAATAAAAATTTACCTCTTAGAAAAAAAATTTATGTATAGTAGTATGATGAAAACTCCAAGGAGCAAAAGGAAATAAAGAAGAGAAAATCACAAGAAGCATAAAAAAAATCAACTATAATCACCCCCCGACAATGACACCAGATTTTGGTGTGTTGTCGCAGACAACTAAAAATAAAACCTTACCTCTTAGAAATATATGTAGTGATGCAAGTAATGATACTAAAAATAAAACCTTACCTCTTAGGAAATATATGTACCTCGTAGAAATATATGCAGTAATGCAAGTAATGATTGTTTTCAAGGAGAATATTTAGCCTAGTTTTATGCAAGTGGAATAAAATGGAGAGGGTGTGGTTGTTTTTTAAAGTTTTTTTTTTTAATAAATATATCAAAATAATTTATGTTTTTATTTTTTAAAAATTATTTTTAACATCAGCACATCAAAATGATCTAAAAACATCAAAAATTAATTTAAACTAAAAAATTTAAAATTTAATTTTTTTTTAAAAGTGTTTTTGAAACGCAATGTCAAACACTCCCTGTAACAAAACAACTAAAAACATTTAGATTAAATTATCTATAGCAATCAAAAGAACAAACCTTAGTCTAAGTCAAGGAACAAAATGTGGGAGAGGGGGGGGGGGGGGGGGGGGTTGATTATGTGCATGTTTGTGAGTATGGTTGCGGTTGCTTTTGAAAATATTTATTGTTCATAAATACATCAAAATAATATTTTTTTTATTTTTTAAAAATTAGTTTTGACATCAGCACATCAAAATGATCTAAAAGCACCAAAAAATTAATTTAAAATAAAAAAATATTTTTTTTTCAAAAGCATTTTTGAACTGTAGTGCCAAACACCCCCTATAACAAAAACAACTAAGAAAAATTTAGATTAAATTATCAAAAAAAATCAAAAGAATAAACCTTAGTCTAAGTCAACATCTAACATCAAGTCCATTAAAATTGATCATCATTGCAAGCATATATGAATCCAGCTTTGAATATTCACATTTGAAACTATTTCCCTATCTTTCCTTAGTCATAGTAGATTAGAAAACAAGTAATCAAATTAACTCTAACTATTAAACAGCTCAAGAGAAACACTAAAATCTAATCTAGGAGCAACCTTAAGAATTAGATAGAGTGATGAAACTAAACAATAAAAGCTTAAATGGTTGTATTTAATTTAGTTGAATATTCTTCCTAATATTTACTGATTTTTATGCAGCAAATCATTAAACTTTAGTTGCTTCACAAATCAAAAAGATTAAATAATTATAAATTTGATATCTAACCTAGTAATGGATTGCAATAAATAACAAACTTGTAGTCCTCCTATTAATTAAAGTAGAAAATCATGAAAAAAGTCACCAAAAAACATTCAATACTCAAAGCATTATCTAAACCAAAAAAAGAAAATTATATCTCAAAGTTTTATTGATTTCTAGGCTTCCATTTCTTTTGACCAAATAAAAATTCAGTTATACAGCACCATCATGAAAGCTCAAAGGAGAAAAAATAGATAGGAGAGAACAAAGGAGAAAAAGGGGAGAATCTAATTTGATCTCCCTCACCTCTTTTAAAAGTTATTTTTTTTAGAAGCCTACAAAATCTCCTAAAAATACTCTTAATATTATCCTCCAATTATAACCACCAAATCTAAGTAGTTAATAAAATTATTAAATAAAAAATAAAGTCCTATTATAACTAGGAAAGTGATGTCTTCAACTAGAATTCATGGTTCAAATCTAGAACTCCAAAAATAAATCACATCATAATATATGTGCTTGCCAAAAGACATTCCACCATGTTAACAATATAAGTGCAACAGTTTTATACCCAATTTCGACCTCAATGTAGTTAATATCTCTCAAAAATAAAACCATGAAAGTTGTATAGTTATGGCTTAAGGTTCCATAAAAGTTTGAATCAGCTTAATTGGAGCTTGTATGAGAGATGTATGCCCACATTACAAATCTATATCGAAATTGTCTAAAATTTGCCCAATTAGCTTTGTTTTTCCTTTAACGTCTTTATTTGCATCCTAAATCGAAATATAAAAATATTGAGTACACTTAGGCACCAAATAAGTATAAGACTATACATTAAGGAAGAAAACATGACATCTTGCATTCTCATCAAGCCATTTAAGTCGATGATCAATTGAAATGACAGGTATGACATACTATAAGACATTAAAGACATTAAGGACTCTATAAATTTGTTATTGTGACATATTAAATAACTATGTAGCCTAAATTGGATAAACTAACAAGAACATTAGAACATACTTGGTTATGGTATGGTGATGATCCTTCGACCTATCTGGATCTCGATTCAATTTGTGATTAAAGATAAGATCATTTGGTGGACTCTATAAAAATCAAGTGTATAGTCTCTGTAATACTACAATTGAGGACTTGTTGATGAACCATAGTATTTCAACTATTGGATGCTCGCCATTAGCTTTGAGTGCTCAAATTCTAGAGTTTGAGGTAATCTTAGACCAATAAATTAAAGATTAGACGACCCATCTTATTGTTGATTATGAACGACTTAGTGTTGAGACGACCAAACTTTAACGATTGATAATGAAGACGAGATCACAGATGGACGATACATGTGCTGGCTCTTATTTGCTGCATGGTCCAAGCGGAGACCTATATCCTCCTCCTCCTCCTTTAGTGCCTTTATTCTAGATTAACTGTACTTAAACTTATAAACGTTAAAGTTGTTATAAATATTTGAAATTTATTTTAATTTATTTTTAAGTAATTTTTGTTTCTATTTAATAAAAAATTTAAAAATATATTTTTTTAAGCTATTACTAACGGACTATATTCCAGAGTTAAAAAGAAGTACCATAAATGTCACAAATACTATTTACTTATCGCCAAAATAACAAATGATTTGTTTGATGGTCACTTGCCAAAACCATAATGGCAATAAAAACCGACAAAAAAATCATTAATGGAATGAAATACTATTTTTCTGTTTGTGTTATGTTATATTCAACGATGAAAGTACCGATGAAATGAAGCAGGTAAAAAATATTTTGATGTGCTTTGTATGTTAATAAATTCATTTGTAAATTTATTAGCAACGAACACATCGACAAACCACATATCATAGATGGAAGTTTTTCTGATGGATTATTTCTATTTGTGACAATTTTCATGCTAATAGACTGTGAATATATATATATTCTGACAGGAAATCATGTTGATAAGTCTAAAAATTATGGTAGACTTTTGTTACAGAATAATTTTCAATAAAGTTTTAACTCTAAAAGTGAATGAGACCGACTTTTAATTTGATCTTAAATATATCTATAAACCATGTTTATTTTTAAATCAAATATTTGTTTTGGTAATAAATATTATTTGAGAATTAATGTATATTTATTTGTCATGCGATGCTAGACATAAGTGTTAGTTGAGAAACAAATAAATTTAGGCATATAACTAGTTCTTACGAGTGCTTTGATTGAATGATAGAATTTTCTTGTAAATCTAAATGGAGGATAAACGATGATTTTATAATATAGTTTGACCGCAAGAGAAAAAATAATAATTTAAAGCAATTACAATTTCTTAAATTTAATGTCATCATGCATCTTTCCCACACCATGATACGATTATTTAACCCAAAAATAATTTAAAAGTATCTTGCTCCATGCATTCACCTAACCTCATCTTGTTCCTATCATCCTGCCTATTTACCTTCCACAAGAAACAAAATGCCGAAAGTCAGAAATATCGTGATTTTTATTATGAGCCTTCGTACATTACCATTTACTATTACTGTATAATAAATTAATCTTCCCCATCTGATTCCATCAACCCTTCCAACCTTGCTTTAGTCATTACGCATTGGGGTTAGATAGCTGTCGCTGCTTTCAACAACGTTTTTCTTTCCCCTAATATATATATATATATATATATATATATATATATATATATGGATCAAAACTAATACAACAATCTGGGAAAAGAAGTTTGTGTGGACATAAAAAAAACTTTATTTTATATGAAAATAATATTTTTTTATTTTTAAAAAATTATTATTGAATATGAAAACACTAAAAAGAATTTAATTTGAAGTAAAGAAAAAAAAATATTTTCTTAAAATTATTTTTGAAACACAAAAATAAATAGTCTTGTAAAATTCATCTATCTAGCAAATCATTTCATTTAGTTTGATAAATCCGCAAACTAGGTCATTGATTCAACAAAAGTTAATAGCCTAGTTTTTTTTTTCAAAATTCATTTTTAACTAAACTTTTTGTTTAAAAAGAATAGATCATACAACGATGCTGAGATATTTTTTTTATACTAACCAGATCCTATGATAATTTTTGATATCACAATAACTATATAAAATACAAATTAAAATAAATCAACTCTAAATCTCCATAAACATATCATATGAAGACCAATTGTTTTTTTAAGGTCAAAATCCGAAAACAATGTGGATTACTATTGTAATCCATAATGCTTATTGATGCGGGGAAACATTATTTCTTACAAACCTTTTATCTTTCTTCTTATAGTATGTTTAGTATTGTTGTAGCAATTGTTTTTCAAAATAGTTTCCACTTGAAAATATATCAAAATATTTTTTTAATTTTGTTATATTAACATATTAAAATATATGAAAAAACACAAAAAAAATAATTTAAATCAAAGAAAAAAACATTTTAAAACGCAAAAACAAGCTTGCTCTTAATACAAAATATCGGTGAATGAATGAAATGCGACATCAATGAAATAGGTGATGAAAATGAAATTGTTCATGTCTTTTGAGAACCCATTTAAGAATGGGTTAAATGGAAAATTAAAATTTGAATAGTTTTTCCAATTTCAATTAAAACCCAAAAGTGAAGTGAAGAGCTACCATAGATTTGGTTGACGTTCAAATATTTATCCAAACTAGCAAGAGGTGACCTCCACAAATAAGTATATTGAAGACTGCATGTTACAGCAACTCCTAACTTACCATTCAAAACAGTCTGGACCGACTGAGCCAACTAACAACTAGTCATCGTTTCTTCTATGAGAGAAACTCAAATATGAATTCTTATATGCCTCCAGCAAATACACACGCGCGTTTATATAGAAAGAGATAAATGGGAGCCAGAAACGAATACTTTCCTTCAGAAAACAGACATGAGAATTGAGAGCCATGTAAATGGTAGTTGCTGGGAAGAAGAGCACGTGTTGACCTCCATTCTCAATCAAAGTAGCAACCGGTTCGAAGCAAAGAGGTACAGATGCTTGTGATCCATATCAGTAGAAAAAAACAGGGGAGGAACAGCTGTTACTGGTTGAAGAAGAAGAAGAAGAAGAAGAAAGGAGTAGGTGGGTATTGTGTCGTGAAATATGGGATACGGAAATAATCTTGGGAAGTACCAGGTAGGCCGAACAATCGGAGAGGGAACATTCGCGAAGGTTAAGCTCGCTATGGACACCACCAATGGCCATAACGTTGCAATCAAGATCATGGACAAGAACATGGTCATGGAAAGCGATCTCAAGAATCAGGTGAATCTCTCCACTTTCCTGGACTAGGGTTTTGATGGCTAACAAAACCAAACAGGCTTCTTTCTAATACATTTAATTCCAGGTACAAAGAGAGATAAGAACTATGAAACTCCTCCATCACCCTAACATCGTACGGATACACGAGGTACGTCAGCTAGTTTCATGTAGTGTCACGTGACCTCAACTACCGGCAAGTCGGAGAGCTTTCTCAATACTTTCTGGTGTTGAATTACAATTACAGGTTATCGGCTCAAAGACAAAGATTTATATGGTAATGGAATATATCTCAGGAGGGCAACTCGCAGACAAGTTGGTAAGGATCATCGAAGTAGCAGCATCTGCAGTTTGTACAGTAAGTGTTTCATCTGACATTTCTAATCCTGTGCACACCCTGTTTGCTCAGTCGTATGCCAAGAAACTAGATGAATCAGAAGCAAGAAAAATCTTTCATCAACTGATTGATGCAGTGGACTATTGCCATACCAGAGGAGTTTATCACAGAGATTTAAAGGTACAAAATCCAATGTTCATCGCAGTATTTGGCAATTCTCTTGAGAGGTATTTGCACAAACTAAAGAACAACTTGTGTACAGCCAGAAAACTTACTTCTGGACGGCAAAGGAAACCTAAAAGTCTCTGACTTCGGACTAAGTGCGTTTCACAAGGTAATGAAGGTCTAGGAACCTTTCTTCTATTCTTATTTATTTGCAAAGTTAGTTCGTACAATTCCCATTAACATTAGCTGAATATATATGATCGACAGCCGGCTAGCATGCTAACAACAGCCTGTGGGTCTCCATGCTATGTAGCACCTGAGGTAAGAAGCAACTTTCCTGCTTTACCAAATTCCTGAAAAACATTCTCAGCTGGTAAAGTCTGAGAAAACAATGGAGGTTGAGGGATAGGGAATAGTTAAACAAAATTGGACCTCAATTCTCCTCAACACTATAGCTAATGGTGATTTTCTTCTAAGCAGCTTATTGCGAATAAGGGTTACGAAGGAGCAGCTGCAGATGTTTGGTCCTGTGGGATAATCCTTTTCGAACTACTGTCGGGATATCTACCATTTGACGAACGCAACCTCATAATGTTATATAAGAAGGTATTATAGTGTATATGTGAACTGTTAATCTCTCCCAGGTAAGAAAGAAATCACTCCATTGATGACCCTGTTTGTTTAAAGATATCTACAGCTCAATACACATGTCCAGAGTGGTTTACAGAAAGTCAGAAGAAGCTAATATCAAGAATATTAAATCCGAATCCTAGAAAGGTAATCCAAGGAAAGATTTTATGCTTAACAAATACTAGGATCATAACAGAGAAAACAATTTCATCATCCTTCATTGCAGAGAATAACAATATCAGAGATCATTGAAGATGAATGGTTTCAGATAGATTACGTGCCTTCTTGTGGATATGAATGCGAGGAGAAAATCTTCCTGGATGATGTTAAATCTGCTTTTGATGCAGATGAGGTACTCTTTCATAAACAGTAAAAGACAGCCAGTTTTATGATTTCACCTCTATACCTGAAACTGAAACTCTAAGCAGGACAATGCCGCAGAAACAGAGACCCCTGAATCCTCAAGTTTCATAAATGCTTTCCAATTGATAGCAATGTCCCATGACCTTGATTTATCAGGTCTTTTCGAAGAAAAGGCAAGTCTATAACCAGAACTTGACTTTAATCACTGCAAACTTCCTTTGTTCATTTGGGAATTTCAATCAATCTCGTCTCTTTCCTAGGAAGACAAGAAGCAGAAAACCAGGCTAGGCTCTGAACATTCAGTTCATGAAACCATAAGGAAAATCGAAGCTGCTGCAACGGACGTGAGTCTGTCAGTCGAAAGGATGAACAATTCCAAGGTAAAAAAACTCGTTACATTCCTGATTCTTCATCTAGAGAGATCTTCTCCATTACAGAGTGACTAATGACTACACTATACCATATCAGATGAAAATGCATCAAAAACTAAAGATGAAAAGATGTACCAGATCATATTATGACCTATCAGCAGAGGTAAAATGTTCCACACAGCTTCAGGACTTCAGATTCAGGAGTCTAACATCAATAACGGTCTAATGATTCCGTGTCAAATGTCAGGTGATTGAGGTTGCTCCCATGAATTGCGTTGTAGAAATATCAAAATCAGTAGGGGAGCTAAGAGTGTACAAAGAGGTATGAAAGCATTCTGCTGAGTTGCATTATGTCACTTTCTTTGAAAAACAACAAGTGTTGATTAGATATGCAGCATAATGACTATTACTGAGTTCATATCATCATTCTCAATGAACAGTTCTGCAAAAGTTTATCGAGTTTGCTGACAAGGAAATCAGATGAATCATTGCAAACACAAGGATCAGAAAAAACAAGCAGCAATAAAAGTATTCAAGATATCAGAAGGTAATGTAAGAGTCAGTAATACAGTTTGCCTTTAATAGATTGAAAAGGATTGCCTATCGAACTCATTGGAAAATTTTCAAACTATGCAGTTGTGAGGAGCAAATTGAAAAGGAGACCAATGTCCTTCAAGGCTATTCCACTTCATGATGATTGCCTTAACCTGCACTTGACCAGGCATTCACTAGTTCACGAAGAACCTAAAAGTCTGGGATTCTTTCTTTCTTCCTTTTTGACACTAATACCTCACTCCAAATGTATATTTGAGGCCTTAATTCTTCTCTAATATTTTCAAATCAATAAATGACACAAAGAAATAATTCCTCAAGTACCTTTATTAGACCAATCTCAGCCTTGATTTTATCTGTTGACAGCATAAGAATAATATTGAAGCAAGATAGTAAAATTCAAGCAAACCTACTTAGCTAATTCAGTCAGCTAGCAGTACTTGTTCCAAGGGTATTTTGATGAAGCATTCCCGTGTAAGAAATTCATATTTCTTGAATATGTCTAGAACACATCAAGATTCAAACGGATTTTAAACGCATACTTCACATTCTTCCCTTTGTTGTCCATATGCTGCCAATAGGACATATTCAACCTCATAGTATAAAAATGGCATGCACATCCCTTTTATCTATCAAATCTCAACATGAGCCTCAATTGAGTGAACAGGCAACAAAATCTGTATGATGTGAGGCACACTCAGCAAAGGTCATGCAATTCGTAAAATTAGAGCAAAGCAAGGCGAAGCCAAGTAACTCATCCTAGTGAAAATTTGGCATCATGTGCATATGGTGGTTCTATTCTGATGCCTCCGGTAATTCATCTGACAACTTCATATTTTCAATTGGATACGATATTTACATGTTTGAGATGTGCACTGCAATTCTATGAGACAACAAGGGAAAATAGGGAGTCAATTTCTTGATGATGTTCATAAAAGGTCATCAAAACACGTCAGTCAATCCATGCACCTGCGAGCATCTAGAAACTATAGTAATCATGGATGTTCATAAAAAAAAATCAACCTTCCCAAGTGAATATCTTACAATTTGAACTCTCAAGCTTACTTGGGAACCATGATTCCATAAGATTGTGCAGTATCTACCCTTTAGTCATGGCATGTCAAGAGAGAGCTCCTAGAGTTGGTTGTCGGTCTTCTGGCTGTCTAACATACTTTTGAAATTTCAGTTGATTGACTTAACACAAATAGACACAACTCATGTAAGCTCCAAAATGACTACATGATCAGGAAAGAAAGAGAGAGAAAAAACAGCTCCACAGCCTTTTCTCTCTTTATTTAATTGCTTGATGTATCTTTTATTGGTTTCTATTTTCTTAAAGTTCTTTTAAGTTGCATTTATATTTGCACTATTTAATTAGGCCATAACACAAACATGGCCTACTGGTTGCTGCATAAAATACACAAGTGACTTCTCAATATGACTTTAAAAGGCATATTGGTCACAATTTACTCAGTTAGACCTTGTACTTATGTTAAGACATCAGTATTTTATCGACGATGCCTTAAGAAATACATAGCTTAGCTAATCTGAAGAAAAAAACTGTTTGTTTATAGTAACATATACAGTGAAGCAAACAAATAGACGAACCTATTGGGATTTAGATAGCAACAACTCTGCAGTACCCCTGGTATCTCCTCACTGACCTGAAAATATACACTGCAACATCTTCATATGTCACAATGTACACAAATAAAAAAAAAAAAAAAAGAAATCATCGATCATGTGAAAAACCACATCAGCGCCATCATAATTTACCAATTGGACTTCACCTGAATACATGAGCAAGAAGATGACAAAAATGAGAAGAGCACAAACACATCAAACATTATTGGGTGTCCATAAATTTCTATCCCAATCACATGTTGGTGGAACCATTATAGAAAAGAATGTGAATATGTGCCTATTGGTGACTGTTGAAGTCATCAGCAACTGAACCACTAAAAACCCATGGCTTGTAATAGGATATGCTAATTAACTTTTGAAATTTGCAATAAAATATGAAAAGTAATAGAACAGTCTAAAAAGCTCTGCAGAAAGAAAAACTCCAGAGGCTATGGAAAAACCAATCAGCTATACAGCTTGCCTGAATGGTATTGTGAGAAATATACCGTTGTTTGCTTTTGTGAAAGCTAACATCTACACATTCCCAAGGTACTTGAGTCAAACCTTTGATCATCTCTTCTACATATTGAAAGAGAGGATGCTCATAGAACAAAAGTACAATGAAAACAAACAAACTAGGCAAATTAGGAAAAGGGCAGAGAGATCAAGCTCAATTGATAGAGAAATAATGACCAGGCACCAAAAAAAACTTTATGCATCCAACTTAAGCTGTATAAACTTACAAGCAGCACCAAGGTCTAAGCCCAGAAAAACAATAAAATGTTCTTTTTCGCTCCAAGTAACTTTTGAAAATAGAGAAGAATTTTTTTTACCAACCTTCCAAAGTGGTTGTTTTCTCTCCAACAACAATAGTAGTTCTGTCAGAATGATGATCCATTCTTTCGTGCTCCATGTATACAATATGTGGATATTTGTGATATGTCACAAGAAGAATGGACTGTAGATGAAGATGGAAAATAAAAACACTATGAATTAGTTTCTTCAATCAATAAAAGAAATGTATGTCTGGGGGGGGGAAACCTTTGGGAAGTTCATTCTACCGATGCCTGATTGATGATGTCCTCCATCATACCATATCTCAATACAAGTTAAGGCAAATGCACTCTGATATAAGGTTAGAGTTGAGAACTCAGTCATGGAAGGTATCCATAATTAGAAAGCAAATTTGAGTAAGGAAAAGGATACGATCATATTTTGATATACCATACAATGCTAGAATGAATGTAAAGGTGATCTACATGCCATAAACAATGTTGCCAAATATTTATTCTCAATAGACTGCTGGGTGGCCTATTAAAGATAGCATGGTAGATATAATCACATGAATCTTAGACCATGAGAATCATTAACCATTTGAAGGAGAAGAGGTTTCCCATTATCACTGTCCTGTTCATCCAACTATTAAGTGTGCAGTCTGAGATGCTCTTCTCTCAAGGAAAGGAACACCACAGAGAAACGGGAGCCGTAGAATCAGCACAAGAACTGCATTACAAATACAAGAAATATCATGGTAACAGAAGCTCATTATTCAAATGGTTTCCTGAAACTAGAATAGAAATAGCGAATCACTTAAGCTTCTCAAGAAGAATGTCATTTGTATTAAAACTCTATTTTTTTCATCATATATTTTATTCATGTCAAGATGTCAACCTCCAATCACTTATTAAGGACCCTAATCTGTTCTGAACAATGATCTCATTCCGAAATCCCACTCCGCATCCAAAGTACCAGCACTGATTAATCATTTCTCCTAAACATTCTAAACAGTTAAGCAAGGAAAAAAAGAACAAAAATAATTATTTAAGGCACAAGAAGTAAAACAATAGAAGAAGGCAAGATATACAAGGGTCAAGAAGACAGTCAAATGTTATTACGTCTGCAACTTCCTCTCATCGAAAAAACCCTTCTTCTCCTCCACGAGCATCAACAGCAGCTCCAGTCTCCTCTTTCTGATGACAGCCTTGTCTTTCCTCATCCACTCTAGTCCAGCGACAACATCTTCTTCTCCTCCATAAGCGAACCAGCAGTAACAGCTTTTCTTTCCCTCTCGGCACCACCACCAATAGTTCCTTCAGCTCACTACAGGCGACCAGTAGAAGGTCTTCCTGTTGCCGCTGAAAGCATCAACTTTCCTTCTCTCCACCGTAAGCCAGCAACAGCTCTTTCCTCCTCCACCTTCTTCCTGCTCCAATAGCCTTCCTCTTCCTCTCGCAGATGACATCGACCACCATTCTTTCCATCACCACCTCTTACGTCACCGATCAGACTTTCTCATCATGATGGCAGCATCAGGTGGCCCCCTGCTTTACCTCCGACACCACAGCTACTATTCACATGGTAAACAACAGGCATGTGATTGGGCTGGACATAGCCAGTTAAACACCGGGTCATTTAGGCCTAACATGGCTGGGCTGACTCATTTGGTAGTGCTAGATCTAACAATCCATATAAAAGGCGTGCTGTTTTCACTGTTCAATTCATTGTGCCTTCTCTCTGAAATCACCGTGGATTGCGACAGTGTGGAAATGTTTTTTGCCTTCGTCCTGGCGGCAAAATGTGCGGATTAAATGGGGTTATTTTCGATTTTTCCTGATTTTGTCCTTTTTTAAACAAAATAATAATCAGTTGTGAACAGTGTATTAACGGTTTCACCCCCGATAATAAGACAAAACAACGGCTCTTGCTGAGGGGCACCGGTGTAATTGCGCGCATACGAACCGGTCCGCCACAACTTTTTCTTTTTTTAATATTTTCTGAAATGGCTAAATACGATTATAGCCCCTAATAAGACAAAAACATTGAATTGGGTACAGGGGTAGAACGGTAATTGACCCTCTTTTTTCAATTTTTTATTTTGTGTCTGTCAGGGCGTGAGGCGCACGCGCCAGACGGTTTTCCGCCTCACGCCCTGTTTAAGTGGCGCGTGCGTCGTCATACGGTGACCGGAAATTGGCTATCGGAGTCCTCCTCGATGCGCCTCATCGTGGTCTTCCTCCCGCGGTGGCGCGTGTAACCTAAAAAGATCCGTGGACGCGGCGGAGGCCGGTTAAAGACGCCGGCCACATTTCTCTCTCTCCTGCACGTAAATGTGCAGGAGAGTCCCCCATTGTTTGTTACTTTTCACTTCGGTCCCTTGACTTTTAATTTGGTTTTTGGTCCTGATTTCTATTATATAAATTTTGATTTAGTTCGATTGGGTCCTCCGATTTTATTAATTGAATATGAAAGTTTCACTTCGGTCCTGCTACTTTTGATTTCCGGATTGGCAGTAAATAACTCAATGAATTCGGTATACAAGTTTCGATTTTTTCAATTTTGTCCTTTAATTTAAATTGACAATAAATGTAATTTCCATTTCAGCCCTTTGACTTTTAATTTTGTAATTTAATCCTTTTATATTTGATTTTCATTTCAGCCCTTATACTTTTATTTTTTTGTATTTCTAGAATAATCCCTACTTTTGTCCATGTATATATAAGTGTATTTAACATAATAATAATAATAATAATAATAATAATAATAATAATAATAATAATAATAATAATAATAATAATAATTTTTCTTTCTTACTCTTTTGTTAAGTATTCTTTCTCCTGATATTTTGGAATTTTTTTTTTTGTTTTGCTAGTAATAGCAATGATAAAAAAAAAATTTAACTTTTGTTAAAGTTTCTGGGATATTTTTAGTCTTTCATTTTTTTTTGTTTCTTTCATTATTAATATAATAATAATTATAATAACAATAATAATAATAATTATAATAATAATAATAATAATAATAATAATAATAATAATAATAATTTAATTGTTTTTCTTGCTTACTCTTTTGTTAATTTTTTTTTCTCTCCGGATAATTTGATAATTTTTATTGTTTTAACAGTAATAGCAATGATAGTTATTTTTTTTTTAATCTTTTGTTAAACTTTCTAGGATATTTTTAGTCTTTCATTTATTTTTATTTTTTTTCATTTATAACATAATAATAATAATAATAATAATAATAATAATAATAATAATAATAATAATAATAATAATTTAATTATTTCTCTTGCTTACTCTTTTGTTAATGTTTTTGAGTTTTTTTTTCAGGATAATTTAATAATTTTTATTGTGTTAATAGTAAAATCAATGATAATTTTAGATTTTAAGGCTTTGATTTTGCTATTGTGATAATAGGGTGTGTTGAGCTATTTTATTATTAATAATAATAATTTAATTGTTTCTCTTGCTTACTCTTTTGTTAATGTTTTTGAGTTTTTTTCAGGATAATTTAATAATTTTTATTGTTTTAATAGTAAAATCAATGATAATTGTAGATTTTAAGGCTTTGATTTTGCTATTGTGATAATACGGTGTGTTGAGCTATTTTATTATAGTAAATTTTGCATATATAAATATTATATTTTAATTTTGATCCAGCAAATCCTATAAAAATTGTTCGCTCAACCCGCAACGTAGAACATATAGTTTTTTTAAATTTTCAGATTAAATGATTTTTTTCAGCTATTAATTTTTAGTTTTTGTTTTATCATATATAATATTTTTTTATTTGCTCTATCTTTTAGTTTTTTATTGGTTTTTTTATATATTTTCAAGTTAGATTATTATTTTTTTCTTGATAAGTTTCATGTTTTTTTTTCATCTTTTGTTCAAGTTATTAGAATTTTTTTGGTCTTTCATTTATTTCTGGTTTTCCATTCATTATTAAAACAATAATAATAATAATAATAATAATAATAATAATAATAATAATAATAATAATAATAATAATAATAATAATAATAATAATAATGATAATAATGATAATGATAATAATAATGATAATGATAATAATAATAATAATTTAATTGTTTTTCTTGCTTACTCTTTTGTTAATGTTTTTTTTCCCTCCGGATAATTTGATAATTTTTATTGGTTTTTACAGTAATAGCAATGATAATTTTTAATTGTTTTTTATTTTTTCTTTTATCTTTTGTTAAAGTTTTTAGGATATTTTGAGTCTTTCATTTATTTATTTTTCCTTTCATTACTAACATAATAATAATAATAATAATAATAATAATAATAATAATAATAATGATAATGATAATGATAATAATTATAATAATTATTATTATTATTTAATTGTTTCTCTTACTTACTCTTTTGTTAACGTTTTTTAGTTTTTTTTTTCAAGATAATTTAATAATTTTTATTGTTTTAATAGTAAAAGCAATGATAATTTTAGATTTTAAGGCTTTGATTTTGCTATTATTATGATAAGGTGTGTTGAGCTATTTTATTATATTACATTTTGCATATATAAATATTGTATTTTAATTTTGATCCAGCAAATCCTATAAAAATTGTTCGTTCAACCCGCAACGTAGAACATATATTTTATAAAATTTTCAGATTAAATAATTTTTTTCAGCTAATAATTTTTATTTTTATTTTATCATCAATTATAATTTTTAATTGTTTTTCTTGCTTACTTTTTTGTTAATGTTTTTGAAGATTTTTTCCTTGGGATAATTTGATAATTTTTATTGTTTTGGCAGTGATAGCAACGATAGTTTTTGTTTTTATTTTATTCTTTTGTTTAATCTTTTGTTGCAGTTTTTAGGATTTTTTTTCTCTTCCTTTTTTTCCCTTTCATGATTAACACAGAAAAAAAAAGATAATGATAATAATAATAATAATAATAATAATAATAATAATAATAATAATAATAATAATAATAATAATAATAAGAAGAAGAAGAAGAAGAAGAAGAAGAAGAAGATGAATAATAATAATAATAATAATAATAATAATAATAATAATAATAATAATAATAATAATAATAATAATAATTTAATTATTTGCACAATAATGATTTCAGTAATTATTATTTTTCCCTGATAAAAATATTTTGCTCTTTTTTCTAATGTTAGTTCGTGCTCTTTTGTAATCATTTATGACGCAATACCTATATTCTAAAAGATGTAATCTATGCTTGCGTAACAAACTCAACTCAAAATTTTATACATTTTATCTCCTAATCTATAACTTTTATTTACTTATATCATATAAATTTAACGTTATAAATTTAATTATGTTAAATTATATACACAAGAATACCCGCGGCAACGCGCGGGGGCAAATAGCTAGTATATATATATATTGAAAAACATATTACAATTTTCTTGTATATTTTTTTTTTATGATTTTATATAATATCGGGTCGTAAATTTATACTATAAATTACGGACTTCACATTAAAAATATCTAGTTTTCTCTAGAATTTCAAAAAAATCAAGGGATATTTTAAAAAAAAAAGTGATTTCATCACATTTTTTCCCTTCAGTTTTGCTCAATATCGATTTGTATAATCACACAATAATACACAAAGTCGGTATAAAATATATGATCTTCTCTAGAAAAAAAAACAGGAAAAAAAATCCTCATTTCAAAAATAAGAAATATGTTGTTTTCCTGCATATAATCAAATTCTAAAACTTTATGGGCATATTTTTTGAAGAAAAAAAATTGAGTCTCTTCTCATGTTTTAAAATGCAAAAAGAATATCGTAATCAATTTACGATTATCCATTAGAGTCTAGCTAAAATATCAAAAACCTTTTATCAATCATTTTGTTCGATTGACATAATAGAATTTAGTTGCAGATTTTAACATCTAGGTTTGTAAGACTACACTATAGCATGCCCTTAGATATTGAAGATAAAAAAATCATGATGCTAAAATTTAGACTCTAGAACGATTAGGTTTTTCTACCCAATAAGAAAAAAACTCCCACGCGAAAAGAGATCCATCTTGAACCTTAGAAAATACCAATGAATAACTATTTGACCTAAAAAATAATGACATAATAATACAACTTACCCTGATAGGATGCACTACAGATGATACATCTTCTTTATTGCACCACAGGTCCTTTTACCGAGACTCTCATAGACCCTTAAATTTTTTAATGACTTTAATATTAGGTGGCGACTCCTAAAAATTATAATAATGATTTTATAATTATACAAAATCTCTTTCACGCGCACTCCCATCTCCGGGAGTCTCGAGATAATGTCATCGCTACAAAAATTAAGAAAAAAAACAAAACTTTTCTCAAACAAAGAGCACAACAAGAATTTGAATTGAAAGCACTGGAAAACATACTTAGTATCTATAACATTTTAAGTCCATACCAACATGGAATCCATCAAATAATATTAATAAAAACCTTGTGAACATATAGTGAAAAAACATGAAAAGAATTACAACTCTATATGAGTGGAATATCATAAGAAAATGCAAGGACCGAGATTAAGTTGTTAGATGAAAATAAAAGGTGAAAGCTTGCATTCAACCTCACTCTAGGAAATCTAGACTATAAACTTTGAAACAATAGGGTAAACAAGCTTGGAGAAGGTTATAGCCTCTTTCATAGACTAGATCAAAGAGAAGAAAATGTCTCACAGACTATAAAAAATGTCATAATAATTAGTTAACTAAAAAGATTAACCATAAGATTCTCTCACTATTTTAAAGAAATAGTAAGATCAAATCAAATTACTTATAGACTAATTAACAGAAGAAAAATCCTCTAAGAAGATACATAATGAACTATGCTTAACAAATCAATCTATATGCATCACTTATAAGACAACTCATCCAATAGTTATTTAAAATCATTACAAGAATGCAATAGGAAAGGCAAAAATAGTTGGATCAAAAGCAAGTAATATTGAAAACCTAATAAGAAAATTTTTAGTGATTTTTTTTTTAGAAAAACACAATAAAGAAAAGGCAAGAACACATGCCATCTCAAAAAAACACATTCCCGAACAGGCACAACATTGAAAGGTAATGAGCCACGCTGCTAATATTGTTACGTTGTAATATTTCATGTGATATTGAAATTTATTTTATAATAAATACATAACATAAAGAAGGGTGAAAATTGTGTGACGGAGACCACATCAATCACCATATAATATAATGTAATTATCATATGAGATTTCAACAATAAATAAATAAACTAGGCAAGATTTCAAGAAACACATTCAATAAGGCTTTTCTCCAATAAAATTCCCGGGAGGATCATAGTTGCAAGTCATGAAAACCCCCCTTCCACGAAAACAACCCACTCTAGCACACCCCATTCTTTCTGTATTGTTCCAAACAATTTGAGTATAATGTCCACATTCTTGATCCTCAGCACAAGAATTGGACCAGTAACTATACCATTTACGCTCCGAGACCCATGCGGCGGCGGCCTGAGCTGGAGTCCAGCCACTGCCACTGCCCCAAAAGATGTTCTCACCATATGGTCCATTAGAATGCTTCAAATCACAGTCATAGCGCCTTTGATTGGCATACGATTGTGCGTAACGTTCCAGTCTTGCATCCCACGCCAATGGTCGCAGCCTCAAAGAGGCACGGGCAGCATTTTGAGGGGCCAGGAACTGGTTTGCCGTCTTGAGGTGGGGATCTGGCTGTCTTGGGTTGACAGCATGCGTGCTGGAAATGAGAAGGATATAAATGGAGATGATAGCATAGCGAGTATGCATTTGCAGAATAATATTTTGAACCTTTCATTCGGGAATTTTAGGAGGGGCAGTGTATGTTTTTAAATGCAACCCTCTGCGGTGCTCGATTAGGAGGGGTGTGGCACCCATGTTCGATGATGATTGCCACCTTTCTTTTTTTGTGGAAGACGACTTACATTTTCTTCTACAATTTCATAATTTCAAAAAGGACACTTTTCTTTATTACAATCTATTGATGGCATCTTGGATTGTAACAAATTATTAGTTTTTTTTTTTAAAAAAAAAAAGAAAAGCAAAAGGATATTTAAATCATTTAACCGAGAAAAAGTTGTGGGTGTCAGTAGACAAAATGGCTGTTCCAATAGCCATTTTAAATTTTGTATTTTGTGTGTGTGTGTCTCTCTCTATGTATATGTAGAAAATTGGTCGTTACAACTTACAAGGACAAAATAAATAAATAATTATATAATTCGGATTCTATTCAATGTAAAGATTTATGAGACAAAGATTCGTTCAAAGCTCTCAATGTTTTAGTCTCATTATATTATATTTAAGCAAGATTTGTTTAATTAAACGTATGCAGCTTTGACAAAACCCAATAAGAGTGCACCACGTAACATATACTTTTGAGTTGTATTTGAATATGAAAAGCCATCCATTGTTCAGGAAAAAAACAATTAGTACAGCTAATAGATGTCATCTCTAGAATATGTTTAAGCTTTTCCCAGTAAACTGTTTTAAGATTAAAATCAGTTTCTCTCAGGTTACATTCTTCTAGCAGTTTTTAATGACGGGTAATATATTCTTTTGTATAATAAAGGAAGAAACCTAAAATAATCTAACACTCTTTCTCTACCAAAAAATAAAATAGGGTTTCAATTGCTCTAAATTTATAAGGTACGATATTAAAATAGATATTAAAATAAGAAGGACCAAAATGAAAAGATAAAAAAAATAAACAACACATTTTAAAATGGGTGAAAAAGGTTATTTCGGTCCTTTTACTTTTCAAATTATAAACTTTATGTCCCTCAATGTTTCTAAAACTTGATTTTAATCTAAAACTTTATTTTCATTATTTTTTTAGTCTCTCATATAAGAGACGAGATAGAAAGTTATGGGATTTTAATGGTAAAGAGAAAAACTCAATTAACACGGATTTTTGCTAAAAAAAAGGGTCACTTTTAGTGTCAACGAGTTTCATTTGACAAAAGGAGTTTATCTTAGGTGTTCTTTGCTCTTCACTTTGTGTGAGATGATAGATCTAAGATTAATAAGTTTTCCGACTTTAGGTTAATGTTGGTTTTTTTTAGGCTATATACACGTTTATCAAGGTATTTAAGTTGTTTTACAAGTGTTTTTGATAAAAAAAATAAATGTCTTTAAAATAGGTTTTCATGTAAAAAAACATCAAGCTTGATTTGTTGGGCATCGCTGTGACTGAAATCTAGGGAAAAACAGGTAATGCATTAACTGCTTATTTTTAAGAAAAAAAACATTAGGGTTGAATGACAAGTCGTCCACCCCTTAATAAATTAAAATATAATTAAAGATCCCATACACGTGGGCCTAATTGAAAAGCCAACACAATTGGGCTCTTTTAAACCTAGGGTCACCGGGCCACCCAATCCAAGCCCATAAGTGTAAGATTTTTTCTTCCTTCTGTGTTTTGGTCACTTTTTTTCATTACAATTTAATTTGTTAATTGTTTTTTTTTAATTTTAATAAAATTTTATAATGTTTCCAAAAAAAATATGCTTTAATTTTTACCTGATTTAAAAATAAAACTACATTTTTTTTTGTTATGGTAGAAGGCATATTTCTTCGTAGCCCTACTTAATTTTTTCTCCTATAGTTTTTGGATGAGTTTTTTTTTTCTTCTATTATTATCAATTTGTTAAATGAAACATATATACGAAAAAAATGTTATTAAATATAATTACAATGTGTCCATAACCCTTGTTTCTAGGTCAGTGTCTACAACTACATCTTAATTTTCCAATTTAGTGTTTAATTAAATATCATTTATTTTTACTCGGTTTTCACATAAAATTATAATTTTTTTTTCTCTAAATATGTGCAATTTTATGTAATATTTTCTTTGATTGTATTCAATTGTTTTCCTATGTTTGTCTATTTCTATTATCATTTAATTAAATAAAACATTTATTTGAAGAAACAAGGTTTTTAAGCACAATTAGGTACATAACCCGTACAAGATTAAATATCTTAATCTACATCGATCTCTTTGTTTTTCTTGTTTAATCTTTAGTTGTTGTTAATGACCTTTTTTATGATTTATTAGCATGTATAATCATTTGATTAAATACAAAAATAAATTTAAGAAATAAATTTATTAAACATAATTAGGTAAGTAGTTCATGTTACAAGATCAAATATCTTGATTTATATCTATCTCTATATTTTTTTTCAATTTAGTCAGTAGTTGTATTGGCATGGATAATCATTTGACTAAATAAAGAATTTATTACAAGAAATAAAATTATTAAATACAATTGGATACATAACTCGTGTTATGAGATTGAATATATTGATTTATATTTCTCTTGATTTTTCTAGTCTAGTCTTTAGTTATCATATAAAATATTAGATTGGCCTAGCAATAGGCTCAGCAATTCCAAATAGATCAACCTTTTAAAGTAATCATGAGGAAACAAAGGGTACATTCAAGAGCTCATATGATATTCCTTTACTTTTAATACCTATAAAGGATTGTGCTTTAAAAATATATCTTGATTATAAAAAAAATCAATAATATAATCATTACGTATAATTTACTTGAATTATTAAGTATATTTTATTGCTTTGACTATTAATCTACTATATATATATATATATATATATATATATATATATATATATATATATATATATATATATATGTGTGTGTGTGTGTGCACGCGCGCGAGTGTGTTGTTTAAAATAATTTCACTAATTGATAGTAATATGAAAAACATAATAACTAAACAAACAAAAATCTTTTTCATTAAATCTCAAACTCAACCATAATTTTTATCAAATATTTTAATTTCTGTTACGAACTACAACTCAAAATATTTTTTATAAACCTGTTTTTTTTTTCAACTTTAATCACAATGTCAAACAGAGTATAATTACCAAATTACGTCTGCTTTTTATTTTTCTTCAAAAAAATAAGGGAAATTGGGAAAGATGTTAGGTGGCGCATCAACATCATTCTGATGTGGAAAGTGAGAGTGACACTATCCCAGCTATTAACGGCCCAAATATATATATATTTTAGCTATTAACTTTGTCACATGGGAAGGCCCAAATATATATATTTAGAGTTTTGGCTATATTTATTTTTAAAAATATTTTTTATTTAAATATATATTAAAATAATATATTTTTATTTTTTAAAAATTAATTTTGATATTAGTATGTAAAAATAATCTAAAAACACTTAAAATATTAAATAATATAAAAAAATAATTATTTTTAAAAATATTTTTAAAACATAGTAATAAACATTATTTGTAATCATATTTTTAAAAACATTATCTAATAGATTCTACCCTTTTTTCTAGGAAATCACAAAAAAAAAATCCACGATGACCTCATTAGAATGAGAAACCAAAATTGAATTGGACCGTGAATAATAAAACAGAACAAAGACAGCCAGTCAGATTTATTCTTCTTGGTCAATATTTTACCGTTCTTTTTGTTTTGTCCATTTGCTTGTCCATGTCCATCTTGCCTAGTTATGTACTTGTGCATCACGAAAAACATGAAAAAGTACTGCTGCTTAAATCCTTGTAAATTGTACTGCTAGCTTACTGTTCTGTGAGTGACTGTGAGAAACGAAACAATGGACCTAGAAGAAGAAAAAACAAGTTTCGACTTGCCATTGATCTCCCCAGAAAGTGCAATAAAATCAAAATATGGATTCAGCAAAGTTGAGATTGTTGAGGAGGTGAAGAAGCAGCTTGTGCTAGCAGGGCCTCTTATTACAGTTAATTTCCTGATATTTCTCTTACAGGTGATTTCAGTCATGTTTGTGGGTCATCTTGGAGAGCTAGCACTTTCAGGTGCTTCCATGGCTACTTCTTTTGCTTCGGTCACTGGCTTAAGTTTACTGGTAAGAGATTTCTCCCGTTATGGCTGTGTGTAATTTATGAGTTTAAAATAAAATTTCTTCATATCTAACCTCAACCACAATAAGCTTTAGAGCTGAGCTATCACTTTACTTAATTGGTTGAAAAGGATGATGAACTTGGGTCATTTTCTACAGTAAGTGAATATATTTTTCAAATCCCATTTCAAGCTGTTAGTGATGAATGAAGCCAAGCCATTGTTCTGGAATAAAACTTGCTTTCCCTGTTTCCAAACAGCAGATCCTAGTGTCTTTCAAGCTTACTTTTTGTTTCGAAGTTTCACATATCTCTCTGTTTATATATAAAATTTGTTTGATGAGTAGAAAGGACTGGCAAGTGCATTAGACACATACTGTGGCCAATCTTATGGAGCAAAGCAATACCACATGCTTGGTATACACTTGCAGAGAGCAGTAGTAGTTCTTCTACTTGCCAGCGTTCCACTTGCAGTTGTATGGGCCAATGCCGGGGCCATTCTGGTGTTCTTCAAGCAGGATCCAGTAATATCAGCTGAGGCTGGACGCTACGCTCGCTACATGATTCCCACCATTTTTGGTTTTGCTATCCAGGAATGTCATGTCAGATTCCTGCAATCCCAGAACAATGTGATTCCAATGATGATCTGTGCAGGGATGACGACCCTACTTCACATCTTTACATGTTGGATTCTTGTCTTCAAGTCCGGACTTGGAAACAAAGGTGCTGCGTTGGCAAATGCTATCTCCTACTGGACTAACGCGCTCTTACTTATACTTTATGTGAGGATATCTCCCTCCTGTAAGAAGACTTGGACTGGTTTATCAAAGGAGGCCCTGCATGGTATTCCCGATTTCCTTAAACTAGCAATTCCTTCAGCTATAATGGTCAGGTATTTATTTTGTTTTATTTCAAGAGACAATTGCATTGAATTATTTGGGTTTATACATCAAGTAGTAATTAATTATCGCTGTTATTTTGTTGGAATAGCCTGGAGATTTGGTCATTCGAGATGATGGTTCTGTTATCTGGTCTTCTTCCGAATCCTAAACTTGAAACATCTGTCCTTTCCATCAGGTTAGAGATATGTGAAGCCATCAGTGATAGCATGTAGGCACATTTGAACTTGTCTCAAATGCATGAATTCTAACAAATTGCTGTATATTTCCAGCCTTAACACATGTGCTTTGACTTATATGATACCCCTTGGTATAAGTGCTGCTATAAGGTGAGCCTGCACAAAATGAACTGGCAGATACACTTAAAACTGTCGCATTCTCCTGACAAATTTATTTCTTTGGAGTCAGTACAAGAGTCTCAAATGAACTGGGCGCTGGGAAACCACAAGCAGCTCGTCTGGCAGTATGTGTTGCGACATTCTTGGTCGTCACAGAAGGCATTTCGGTGGCCTCGTTGATGATCTTTGGTCGTAATGTATGGGGCTCCTTTTATACAACAGAGAAAGCAGTAGTGAAATATGTGGGAGAACTGCTGGTGTTTGTTGCAGTATCTCACTTTTTTGACGGGATTCAATCTGTGTTTTCAGGTCTGTAACAGCGATTTAGCTTTCTCCTCTCTGTGCCTCCTCGATGCATAAAATCAACTTATGAACATAGGAATTGTTCACGCTAAAGCTAGGACCAAATGAATATAGCAAGTGCAACCAGTAATCGGAAACAAAACCAAAATTCGAATGGATAATTTAATGCATTATACATGCCTTCATCAATGAGAGCTATGATGTGGATGCTTTCACCAGAATTATACTCTATTTGGGTGGAAAGACCTTGTGACAGGATTTTTTATGCTGGCTGACATGGACAACAATTGACGATTGTAGGCACTGCTAGAGGATGTGGCTGGCAGAAGATTGGAGCGGCAATTAATCTGGGTGCATACTATCTTCTAGGCATTCCATGTTCTGTAATCCTTGCTTTTGTCTACCATTTTGGGGGGGAGGTAACTTCTTATCCTCGTCTGTCTGTGTCTGAATAAAATATATATGTTTCTGCCAAGCAAGTAACAGAACAGCATACAAAAGCTTACTGAAATACGGTCTACAGGGACTCTGGACAGGCATTATAGTAGCTCTGGTTTTCCAAGCATTAGCGTTGCTGGTAATAATTCTTCGCACCAGCTGGGAGAAAGAAGTAAACGCCTATTCCTTTGTAAATTCTTTTGTGTATCTCCTGTTAATTTTAGTCTCATTTATGTTTTTGTTCTCTCTTTTGCAGTCAAAGAAAGCTGGTGACAGAGTCTACCGCGCAGTCATACTTGAGAATTCATCAACATAAATGGCGCAAGGATTGTATTACTATAATTGTTTGCCTGAAGAAGAGAAATGGCATTGCAGTATCAAAACTGAAGCTATCATTCACTGACCCTGTTCTGGATTAGGAAAAAAAAACAAGCTATGACCAATTTCAGACAGTGAATGTATGCATATTTTTATAACAATGTTTCGCTCTCAATTCAATGTTCTTCTCTCCTTTCAAAGAAGTTTAATTCAATTCGTTGCTTCTAAACTGGAATCTAATAAATCATCGCCTCAGAAACAAGTTTTTATCGTTAAGAACATTGACAACTAATATAGAGCTCTCTGCAAATATCATTACAAGTTCAAGACATTGTCACAATTCGGAGACCAAAAGATACGAATAGAGTGTGCAAGCAGTTACAGCACTTCACTCTTCGACTGCTGTAGAGATATTGCGTTTTTGATAATGATCAATATCGTAACAGCTGCTATCATATTTCCTTACTCACTTGATTTCTTTGCTACCAGCAATTATGGGAAACAGTTACCTAGGAATTGAGAAATTATATGCCAAATAAATGGCCCTATGAACATTATCCAAGTATGGAAACTTGAATGAGAAGTTATATTCAAGGATACCAATGAGATAACCGAAGAGAATTCGGCCACTTCGTTTCTCTGTGGTCAGTACATAAAATAAGCAGGTCTCTTTAGTATTGATTATGTTCTACTGCAGCGCACATGTGAAGAATCCCATGACAAAATATGTTGGATTCAGTGAAACCTGGCCTAGCAGTGGTTACTGGAGCAAACATTAGTCATGCCAAAGATTGCTGCCGTGGCGAGCGTACCAACATTAATGTCCCTGATTTTTGTATTTATATAGAACTTGAAAGCAGTTAGCAGCCTGACCAAGAAAAAAGCAAATTATACACTATTTTTTATTTTATTATCAAAACTCCACGCATACAGAATAAGGACATTAAAGGGGTGGACTTCATCCTAAGTTCCTATAAGATATAATGTATATACAGTTTATGTTCCAGTGTTGGCTTGTATCAGTGCTGAAGTACATATAAAAGTTTCAGTATAGGATTTCACCTTACAATTTTTTGCTTCCCTCTTGTTATATGGAAGTATCAAAGTTTCTAATTATTAATTCTGTTGAAGATTGAAGATTGAAGATTGAAGACTGATTCCAAGTCTACAACAAGTGTTAGAATTAGTCTAGCTTTCAATTATTATGTTTTCTAAATAAGATCACCTTGTTTGATCAAGTTTCTAGTTTCATTAGAAATCAAGTAATTTCCTATTTAGGTTACAGAAGAAGAAGTTGTAATCAAATTAGGAAATCCTATTTGAATGTAACTCTTCAAGTTTTAGCTATAAATAAAGAAGAGGGATAGCAGTAACCTCACACTTGAATTCTGCTCATTCTTGCTATTCCTTAGTGTTCTTCATTGTTCTTTATTTCGGCACAATTCCAGTTTTGAATTATGTTGACTTTTGTTTCTTTAATTTCCAACAATTGGTATCAGAGCTATTAGGATCTTTGAAGGGATCGTGTGAAACATGAGAGATTAAAAGTGAGGTTGGGCTTTGAAGGGTTTTTGAAAGAAAAAAAATTGAGAGAGCAGATTTTGATCTTTGAAGGGATTGAGTGAAACACGAGAGAATTTAAGTGAAATTTTTCAAAGTTATTAACTTTGAAGGGAAGGGGAGAGAAAAACGAGAGTTCTTTTTTTTCCTGCAAAATCTTGAAGTAGAAGGATTAGTTACTCTTCTCAAATCCTTTAAAACAATTGCACAAAGGCTTCACAGCAGCAATTGTTAAACTTCTTTTTCAATAAATCACGGTTGAATTTTTCAGAATGGATTATGCATCTTTTTCACCAAAAACACCAGTGTTTACTGGTCAGAATTTTGGAATTTGGGCAGTGAAGATAGAGGCATATTTGAAGGCTTTTGATTTATGGGAGTTTGTGGAGAAAGACAAACAACCAACACCTCTTGGAAACAATCCAACCGTGGCTCAAATGAAATTTTTCAGTGAAGAAAAGGCTAAAGGGTTTAAGGCACTTATTAACATTCATAATGCAGTAAGTGAAGAAATTTTTACAAGAATCATGGCTTGTAAAACGACCAAAGAAACTTGGGATAAGCTAAAGGCTGAATTTCAAGGAGATGAGAGATCAAGAAAGATGCAGATTTTAAATTTGAAAAGGCAAATTGAAGGGTTGAAGATGAAGGAATCTAACACAATCAAAGACTTCTCCTCACACATCTCAAAATTGGTGAATCAAGTGAGATTGTTAGGAGAAGAATTTCCAGAATCTCGAATTGTGGAAAAAGTGCTAGTGAGCTTACCTGAAAAGTTTGAGCATAAAATTTGCTCATTAGAAGATTCAAAGGATTTTTCTGAGATGAGCTTTCAAGAGCTTGTGAATGCTCTACAAGTTGTGGAGCAAAGGCAAGCCTACAGACAGGAAGGAACAAGTGAGAATGCTCTTGTTGCTGTCTACAAAGGGAAGAATCACACTCAGAATTTTTCCAGAAATAACCAAAGTGGAAAGATGGAAAAGGGAAGAGACTGGAGACCAAATAATCAACAATCTAGCAACTGGCAACACAACCTGATAAGGAAAGAAAAGAAAGAGTTCCCTGCATGCAGATATTGTCAACAAACAAATCACTTTGAGGAATGGTGTTGGTACAAGAATGTGCAGTGTCGAAATTGCAATCAATTTTGTCACATACAAAATTTTTGCAAAACCAGAGTAGATGAAGTCAAACAGGCTCAAGAAGAGGACACTTCAGAAATCAAAGATGAATTTTTATTTGTAGCCACAATTCAACATATGTGCAATACAACAAAGAGAGGTAACAAAGAGAGGTGATTCATCTTGGCTCATTGACAGTGGTTGTTCTAACCACATGACAACAAATCTCAGCATATTCAAGAACTTAGACAAAAACTACATATCAAGAGTAAAGATTGGTAATGGAGATTTTGTCAGAGTTGAAGTAAAGGAGCCATTGCAGTAGAGACAAAGGCAGGTACAAAAATTCTAAACAATGTCTTATATGTACCTCAACTAAATCATAATTTGGTTAGTGTGGGGCAGCTAATGGAATCTGGATATTCACTACTCTTTGATGATGGAGTGTGTAATATCAAAGATAAAAATAGAGTATTATTGTTGTCTACAAAAATGTTGAATAAAAGTTTCAATGTTGATTGAAAAAAAACATGTTGGGATGTCAACACATGCAAGGTAGATGAATCTATTCTTTAGAATAAAAGGTTAGGTCATTTCAACTATGCTACCTTAAGAAGAATGACAAATTTGTAGAAGGCATATGGATTGCCTAATATACAAGATGAAGCTGTTTTTTGTGAAACTTGTCAATTAGGGAAGCAAACCAAGCACATGAAAATCAAGTTTCATGCCTTAAGACAATTCCAGAAAGAAGGAGAATTAGAAATAAAGTATTGCACTTCTAAAGATCAGCTGGCTGATTTGTTCACCAAATCACTAGCTAAAGAGAGATTTGAAGACCTAAGAGAAAAGGTTGGATCGTGCAGCCTTGTAGTCTTGGAACCAAGGGGGAGTGTTGAAGATTGAAGATTGATTCCAAGTCTACAACAAGTGTTAGAATTAGTCTAGCTTTCAATTATTATGTTTCCTAAATAAGATCACCTTGTTTGATCAAGTTTCTAGTTTCATTAGAAGTCAAATATTTTCCTATTTAGTTTACAGAAGAAGAAGTTATAATCAAATTAGGAGATCCTATTTGAATGTAACTCTTCAAGTTTTAGCTATAAATAAAGAAGAGGGATAGCAGTAACCTCACACTTGAATTCTGCTCATTCTTGTTATTCCTTAGTGTTCTTCATTGTTCTTTATTTCGGCACAATTCCAGTTTTGAATTATGTTGACTTTTGTTTCTTTGATTTCCAACAAATTCTTGTGTGCTCCGAGCAGGCTGCTCAACTGGGGAAGATCGGAAGAATTGAATCTATACTGGTGTGATACTTTGGCATTTTTCCCATGTTGGTTCGGTCACAGTACTTGTGGAGCTATTTCTTGTGTGTGTGTGTGTGTTTGGCAATATGGTATCCAGATCTTTGGCTGGATCAGCCCTCTGGATTCACGCAAGCCGGCTGAATTGCACGTATCGAGAAAATCCCATGAGCACTTGCGAGCATATCATTGTTTAATGCTGAGTTCAATGTTTCTACCTACTATTTTACAGTGATTTTGATTCCCAAACATGGTTATGATTTGCTACTTTCATTTTTATTTGAAGCAGATCCAAACTCACAATCAATTGTTAGAGCTTCTAACTCATTTAAAGGAGGAAGATGTACGTGGAGGAAGACAAATCTTTTTAATCATCAATAAAATTATGTTCACAACATCAATCTCATTATACATGTGCCTTTCATAGGGAGAAAAAGGATTACAATGTATTAAAAATAATTGAAAGCTAATTCATGTATACCGTCTAAGAGAAATTTAAAGTCTTTTAACTACTAATGAATTTATTCAAGCAAAATTCATTCATCTTTCATAGATATTAAATTGATATAATCAAGCTAGTAGAAAGTAAAAGTTCTGATTAGTTGGGTGAGGATCTATCTCACTTTAATGAGAAAATATAATCAATATACCGTGTAAACACCCTAACAAATGTGTTTATAAAATATAAGGATATAGCTAGGCTCAAAAAGAGATCTAGTCACACTAGCTCAACAAAGTGACATTAAAGGACATAACTATGATGTAACTATTGGAACAAAATGAAATCTTTCCAATTTTGACACCAATAAATTTTATGGAAAAACTCTAACAGTTTTGAGAGTGTTATTTACCTGTTCAAATTCCTTTGCTTTATTAAAAAAAAACTTTTAAAATCATGTGGTGAAACTATGACTTATGATTATATAAAAAAAAGTTCATAGGCTCAAAAAGGTGTTTAATGGTTTCAAAGATCTAGGATCACCATCAACTAGTCATTAACTCTCTTTCTTTTTTTTGTAGAAGAAATGACATAAAAATACATCAATAATCTTAATGGAATTTTCTTATTAATCAATCAATGCTTTAGGATGCTCCATAGCCATGTCATTCCTTTCATTGACAATTTCAAACCTAAAAAGAACTACTAAAACTCATTGTCCATCATTTTTCATATGATGTTATTTCATCTTTTGTTGTTTTTAATAGAGGATAGTAAAACAACTCAAAAATATCTTCATTTGATGGATCGACTATCTTGAAGACCTAATAATCTCAATAACATTTCTCTCAACATAAGATTTTATCACAAATATCAAAGGACATGATTTAGTTTAATATTCTTTGTCATAACCCAGTTTTGGGTTATTCCCCAAATCTACCCAAAAATAACAAAAAATAAAATAAAGAATTTATTATAAGAAATATATTATTAAACACAATAGGGTACATAACCCGTGTTATGAGATTGAATATCTTGGTTTATATTTATCTCATGATTTTTCTAGTCTAATCTTTAGTTATCATATAGAATATTAGATTGACCTAACAATAGGCTCAACTATTCCAAATAGATCAACCTATTAAAGTAATCATGAGGAAACAAAGGAACTTCGAAGACAAATTGAAGAGTTATATATCAAAGGGGTACATTTAAGAGCTCATGAGTCTATGTGATATTCTTGTACTTTTAGTACCTATAAAGGATTGTGCTTTAAAAATATATCTTGATTATAAAGAAATCAATTACATAATCATAATGTATAACCATTTTATCCCTAGATTAGATGATATTCTTGATCAATTGCATGGATTTTGTTTGTTTTTTAAATTTCATCTTAAAAATGAATACCATCAAATTAAGATAAAAAAAGGCGATAAATGAAAAAATGCTTTTAAAACTAGATATAATTTGTATGTGTGGTTAGTCTGCCTTTTAGATTTACTAATATGTCTAGTACTTTTATGAGATTGATAAACTATATACTAAATGCATTTATTGGTAGGGTTGTAGGTATTTATTTTGATGATATATTGATTTGTTTTAGATACCAAAACAAGCTAGGAAATTGATTGTTGAAGTTGTTTCCCCTTTAGTATCCTTATTTATCTAAGATAATTGATTGTAGCATTAAAAATTATCTCAAAACATGAAAAATCTTGTTACCTTTATTTAACCTTCCATATAAAAGTAGAAAACTCCTAAAACAAGTTGTCACATCCTTGTAGAAAAAGGATGCATGTGAAATAGGAAGTCCACAAGTTAAAAGGAAGTAAATAATAAAAATCATAAACCTTTCTAATTTAGATGAAACTATTAGCCTTTCTAAATGGTTTTGTTGAGGAAAAGGTCTACATTGAGCAACTTATAGGATATGAAGTAAAGGGAAATAAAGATAAGGTTTTAAAGTTAAACAAAACCTTGTATAAATCGAAGCAAGTCCAAAAGGCTTATAGTTGCATTAATGGCTACTTCTTAAGGAATGAATTCATAAAATGTCCCAATGTATATGCTAAATATGTAAAGATATAAGAGAGTGGTGATATTTTTATTCTATGTTTGTATGTGAATGGATACTCTTATTATATATTTGTATATGGATGACTTGATTTTTACAAGAAATAATCCAAAGATATTTGGAGACTTTAAGCAATCAATGATTAAAGAATTTGAGATGACAAACATTGGTCTTATGACATATTACTTAGGGATTAAGGTCAAACAAAAAAAGGATGGAATACTTGTAAGCCAATAGAAGTTTACAAATGAAAGTATTATGAATAAGTGAATACTCCAATTGAGTGTAGAGTAAAGATGTCAAAGAATAATGAAGGAGAGAAGATAAACACTTTAATATTCAAAAGCCTAGTTAGGAGTTTTAGATACTTGACATGCAGTCATCCAAATTTAATTTTTTTGGAGAAGGACTTGTGAGTAAGTTTATAGACACCTAATATGACACACTTTAAAACTTTGAAGTGATTTTTTTCAGTATATCAAAGCTATTGTTGATCCTGGCTTATTTTTTTGATATTTTAATAACTTTAATCTTGTGAGTTATAGTGATAGTGATAGTGATTGAGCTGAAGATATGAATGATTGAAAGAGCACTACTAGTTTTGTTTTCTACATTGGAGGTACAACATTCACAAAGAGTTTAGAAAAGCTATCTATAGTCACTTTATCAACATGTGAATCTGAATATATAACTATTATGACATGTGTTTATCATTCCATATGGCTAAGAATATTATTGAAAGATTTGCAAATACCATAAGAACAAAAAACAAGAATTTATATGGACAACTCATCAACAATTGTCTTAGCTAAAAATCTAGCTTTTCATGATAGAATTGAGCATGTTGACACATAATTTCATCACCTAAAAGAGTGCATTACAACAAAAAAGTAAAAGTCAAGTAGGTAAAGACACAATATCAAGTTGGGGATATTTTCACAAAATCATTTAAATATGATTTTTATTAAGATAAGAAATATGTTGGGAGTTAAGAATAAATCAAATTTAAGGAGAGATGTTTAAACTAGAAAAATTAGTTGAATCGGTTGACAAGTTAGGAAATGGTCAACTGGTACCGATAATGCTTGTAAAAAAACTTGTAATTCAACATCACTAAACAATACACAAAGAGAGTGCATGACTAAAAACCCTTAAAAGAAAAACACTTTTTAATAAAAACATATCTCTCTCAATCTTCCTTTTGTTCTTGAATTTTTGAATTTACATTACTGTTTTTTTTTTTTTATCTTATACAACACCTATCCTCTTTCAACATTATCAAGTCAAGACTTCCCAAGTTTCTTAGCATCGGTCCCTTTGTATTATCGTCTCCTGAGCAATTAGTCTGATCCAGAAGGTTGCCTAGAGTGACTGGAAAGACAAACAAGGATCAGTAGTGAACATTAGTTTTGGGTGCCTGATGACACCACCACGGTGTTGAATTCTGGAATTGATTCCAGGCCTGCCAAGCTGATAGGAGAAGAAGCTGACGATTTGAAGATTGAAGAATCAAGTTAAATTGTTTCCTGTTTTTAAATCAATTGTAATCAGGATGATTAACATCCAATAGATAAGAAGTCAACATTATTCAGTTAATTCAGTTAAAAGTCAAAGTTTGGATAAGTTTCAATTGTAACTGATTTTTGTAATTCTAGCCGTTGTAAGTTTTTGATTCATATAAATAAAGCTAATGGGATGGCAGTAACCATACAAAAAATTATGCCCATGTTCACGTTCTTTTAATTCAAAATTCAGAGTATTTTGTGTTCTTTATTTTCTGGGAATTTTCCCTTCAGTTCTGGAAAAATTCCTGTCCCCAGATTTTAATCTCTACAGTACCTGCTCTTAGGTTTTTTTACAATTTGTCCGTACAGATTTGAACAGTACATGTTCTTATCAGAAATTTGATATTTTCTTCAAAATTCAACATGGTATCAGAGAAGAATTAGGTCTTTGAAAAGGGATTTATAGTGAAACACGAGTGATTAGAAAAAGAGAGATTATTCAAGGTTAATTAAATCTTGAAAGGGAAAGAAAGGTTTTTCGTGAATTGGCAGATTTCTTCAAATCAAGAAATTTGACTTGATTTGTTCTTTAAAAGGATAATCAATTGATAGTAATCATCAATTGATATCCTTGTTCTCTATTACTTGAAGTCTTGAACGTGAATTGCAAAAGAAGAGAAAAATTCGAGCTGACAGGTTTTGACAGAATTGGATGCATCATTTTCTTCAAAATCCCCAGTCTTCACAGGAGTGAACTATGGAGTCTGGGCAGTAAAGATGAAGATATATATGAAAGCCTTCGACCTGTGGGAAGATGTGGAGGTTGACAGGGAACCAACTCCCTTGAATAACAATCCAACAATGGCCCAACTTAAATACTTTAATGAACAAAGAGCAAAGAAATTCAAAGCTCTTACTTGCATTCATAATGCAGTAAGTGAGGAAATCTTCTCAAGGATCATGGCGTGTGAAACAGCAAAGGAAGCTTGGGACAAATTAAAAGCAGAATTTCAGGGTGATGAAAAATCTAGGAGAATGCAGATTTTAACCTTGAAGAGACAGTTTAAAGGCCTGAGGATGAAAGACTCAGAAACAATCAAGGAATTTTCATCAAATGTGTCCAAGATTGTAAACCAAATGACTCTGCTTGGAGAAGAAATTCAAGAAGAAAGGGTTGTGGAGAAAGTACTTGTCAGCTTACCAGAAAAATTTGAGAACAAGATATGTTCTTTGGAAGATTCAAAAGACTTCACTTCAATGAGTCTTCAAGAGTTAATCAATGCCTTGCAAGCAGTAGAATAAAGGCAGACATTTAGACAAGAAAACACAAGTGAGGAAGCCTTCACTGCTGGATTTAAAGGAAGAACAAAATTCCAGAATTCGCAAGTGTTCTTCAAGAACCCAGAAAACAGAACCAATTCTGGAAAATCATGGCAGAGCAAAAATTGGCCAAATAATGCCAACAACAACTTCAATGCAAGGGGGAAGGAAAGAAGAGAGCAATTTCCCACCTGCAAGTACTGTCAAAAGACAAATCATCTTGAGTCATTTTGCTGGCTCAAGAATGCTCAATGTCGAAAATGCAAGCAATTTGGACACATTCAAAAATTTTGCAAGAACAACACCTCAAATGGGAAGCAAGCACATGTAGCTGAGGTTGTGGAGCCCAAGGATGAGCAATTGTTCACTGCCATTGTGAATCACAGCTGCAACAAGTCTGAGGTTAGTAAGCAAAATTGGTTAATTGATAGTGGGTGTTCAAATCACATGACTGCTGAATTGAGCATGTTTAAAAACTTTGATGAAAAGTACAAATCAAAGGTTAAGGTTGCTAATGGACAGTATGTAAGTGTAGAGGGCAGAGGGGAAGTTGATATTGAAACCTTGGCTGGAACTCGAAATTTTAAGCATGTGTTATATGTTCCAGAAATTGACCAAAATTTGATTAGTGTAGGTCAATTACTTGAAGTAGGATACTCATTGTTCTTTGATAATGGCATATGCACAATAAAGGATGTCTAAGAGCACCTTTGTTTACTGCTAAGATGAATAATAGGTGCTTTAGCATTGAAGAAAAACAAGCACACATTAGCATGAATATCAATGCATCAGAAAATTCAATACTGTGGCATAGAAGAATGGGTCATTTTAACTATGCTACATTAAAGAAAATGGCTGAACTACAAGTAGTAGAAGGTTTACCTATGATACATGAACAAAATGAGGTTTGTGAAGCATGCCAACTAGGAAAACAAGCAAGAGTTAAGTTCAATAAAAATGCATGTAGATCAACTACTAAGCTGCAAATTGTTCACAGTGATGTATGTGGCCCTATGCATAATGAATCTTTGAATGGTGCTAGATATTTTGTGTTGTTTATAGATGATTTTAGTAGATTTTGTTGGGTGTATTTCCTTAAAACCAAAGGGGAAGTTTTTGAGGTGTTCTTGAGGTTCAAAGTTGCGGCTGAGAAGGAATCCAGCTGCAGCTTGAAGATTTTAAGGTCTGATAATGGGGGGGAATTTACCTCCCATAAATTTGAAGAATACCTAGTTAAAGAGGGTATTAAGCATCAATTAACCATCCCATACACCCCTCAACAAAATGGTGTAAGTGAGAGGAAAAATAGGACCTTAATGGAGATGGCAAGATGCCTTCTCTATGAGAAGAAATTGCCCTTGAAATTCTGGGCTGAGGCTGTGAGCACAACCACTTACCTCCTAAATAGGATGATGACAAGGTCATTAGGAGATAAAACACCCTATGAAGAGTGGCATGGACATAAACCAAGCATAGATCATCTAAAGGTATTTGGCAGCCCCTGTTATGTGCTTCAGCCTGAGATTAATAGAAGAAAATTGGACCAAAAATCTGAGGTTGGGATTTTGATAGGTTATAGCTCAAATTCAAAAGGCTATAAGGTTTTTGATTTGAAAACAAACCAAGATGTAATAGCTAGAAATGTTAAGGTGGCTGAGAACCAAATATGGAATTGGGATGATGAGAAAATTGAAGGTATAAACAATGAACATGCACCCGAGACTGATAATGAAACAGAATTTGAGGATGAAGACCAATCAGTGAGGGGGACTAGGTTGCTTAGTGACATCTATGATAGATGTAATTTGGTTGAAATTGAACCAAATAATGTAGAAGAAGCCATGGATTCTCAAACTTGGGTGGCAGCAATGAAGGAGGAGTTAATGATGATAGAAAAGAATGAAACATGGCAGCTTGTTGACAGACCTAAGCATAGAAAAGTCATTGGTGTTAAGTGGGTTTATAAAACAAAATTGAATGCTGATGGTAGTATTAATAAGAACAAAGCTAGACTTGTAGTTAAAGGATACTCACAAGAGCAAGGGATTGATTACCATGATACTTTTGCCCCTGTTTCAAGAATGGACACTATCAAGTTGCTGCTTATGTTGGCTGCCCAAAAGGAATGGTTGGTTTGGCAAATGGATGTCTAATCAGCATTTTTAAATGGCACTTTGAATGAAGAAATATATGTGGAACAACCACAAGGTTTTGAGGATGAATCAAATTTGAACAAAGTTTACCTTCTAAAGAAAGCTTTGTGTGGTTTGAAACAAGCTCTTAGAGCTTGGTAAAGCAAATTGGATGATTATTTGACAAGCTTGGGGTTTGTGAAAAGCTTGAATGAAGCCACTCTATATGTGAAGAAGGTTGATGATCACATTTTGATAATCTCAGTGTATGTAGATGATTTGTTGATTACGGGTAACAATGAAAAATTTGTTGATGAATTCAAGATGAACATGAAGAACAAGTCTGAGATGAATGAACTTGGATTATTAACATACTTTCTTGGGATGGAAATAACTCAATCAAAGGAAGGTTGCTTTGTATGTCAAAAGCAATTTACAACAAAGATGCTAAACAAGTTTGCAATGGAAAATTGCAAACCAGTTAGCACCCCAATGGTGCTTGGTATGAAGCTCACAAAAGCTGATGGTGCTCCCTCTGCAGATGGAAGAATTTATAGAAGTTTGATTGGAAGTTTATTGTATTTATCTTCCACACGACCTGACATTGTGTTCATTGTCCTCTCAAGATTCATGCAAAATCGCAGCCAAATACACTACATTGCAGCCAAAAGAGTGCTGAGATACCTAAGAGGAACACTGGAATTTGGCATGTTTTTTGGCAAGATGAACACTGTCAAATTGAAAGGATTTTGTGACAATGATTGGGGTGGGAGTGATGAAGAGATGATGAGCACTTCAGGGTATTGTTTTTCAATGGGGGAATGCATCTTCTGTTGGAATTCAAAGAAGCAATCAGTAGTTGCACATTCAACTGCTGAAGCTGAATACATTGCAGCATTTGTGGCTGCCAATCAACTTGTTTGGTTGAGGAAGATTTTGAAGGATTTGGATTGTGAACAAGTGGAACCTACTGAGTTGTTTTGTGACAACATGTCTGCAATTGCTATCTCCAAAAATTCAGTGTTTCATGATAGAACAAAACACATGAAAATCAAGTTTCATGCTATTCGGCAATTCCAGCAAGAAGGAGAACTGGAGATGAAGTACTGCTGTTCCAAGGAACAATTGGCTGACTTATTTACCAAAACTCTACCAAAGGAAAGGTTTGAAGAACTAAGAAGAATGGTGGGAATGCGCAGTCCAGGAATCAAGGAGGAGTGTTGAATTCTGGAATTGATTCCAGGCCTGCCAAGCTGACAGGAGAAGAAGCTGACGATTTGAAGATTGAAGAATCAAGTTAAATTGTTTCCTGTTTTTAAATCAATTGTAATCAGGATGATTAACATCCAATAGATAAGAAGTCAACATTATTCAGTTAATTCAATTAAAAGTCAAAGTTTGGATAAGTTTCAATTGTAACTGATTTTTGTAATTCTAGCCGTTGTAAGTTTTTGATTCATATAAATAAAGCTAATGGGATGGCAGTAACCATACGAAAAATTCTGCCCATGTTCACGTTCTTTAATTCAAAATTCAGAGTATTTTGTGTTCTTTATTTTCTGGGAATTTTCCCTTCAATTCTGGAAAAATTCCCGTCCCCAGATTTTAATCTCTACAGTACCTGTTCTCAGGTTTTTTTACAATTTGTCCGTACAGATTTGAACAGTACATGTTCTTATCAGAAATTTGATATTTTCTTCAAAATTCAACACACGGCATGAGTTAGCAGAAGTGTTTGCGACCCATCGAGTATGGAACTGTGTTTTGGAAAGTATTGCTGGATGTGTGCCTATGATTTGTACTCCATTTTTCAAGGATCAACCACATAACACGAGGAATGCAGAGGCCTTGTGGGGTATAGGCGTCGGGATTGAAGGTGGAAGAATCAATAAAGAATGAGCAATGAAAGCTTTGAAACTTATACTGTAAACCGATGAAGGGAACAGAATGAGAAAGAAACTCTTGCGCGTCTTTTTCTACCCAACTTCAAATGTGGATTTAACATGGTTATTGTTGCTGTGGATTTAACATGGTTATTGTTGCTGTGGATTTAACATGGTTATTGTTGCTGTGGATTTAACATTGTTGTTGTTCTTGTTAATAACAAAATCGTCGGAGATTCTTGCGCGTCTCTCTTTAAATGCATTCCTTATGCGTACAAAAACAATTATTAGCGTAAGCTAAATATTCTTAGGCTCCGTTTGTTTGCGCTAAATTGGTTTTTTTTTGGAAAATGAATTCCGGGAAAAGTTAATTTTTGGAAAGTGAATTCCTGTAAAATATTTTCCGATGTTTGGTAGTGTAATGGAAAATAAGTTGGAAAACAGTTTCCAGTGTTTGGTTATGTCATGGAAAATGAGCTGGAAAAATAACTTATTAATGTTTTATTTTTCTCAAGTTTATTAAAATAATGAGGAACAAATCTTACAAATTAAAAAGTTGAATGAGAATGAAATTGAAAGAAAATATAATTTCATAAATTATCTCAAATAAAATAAATAATAATCAAAATAAAAGAGATCAAATCTAAAAAATTAAAAAAAATGAAAGGTGAATATATTAAAATAATAATAATTAACATTTCATAAATTATTTCAAATAAAATAAGTAACAATAAAAAAAATGAGGACCAAATTTGATAGATAAAAAATTTCAATAAAAAAATGATAAGAAAAAAGCAAATAGCAATTATAAAAATAAGGACCAAAATTAATATAAAAATTAAATTTTAAGAGATGGAATTGAAAAATAAATATTCAAAACAAATTATATATATCAATCAAAAGTTTGAGGATCAAATTTGATATAATCAGCAAATAATGACATTTCTAAATTTTTCACAACTTCCGGAAAGTGTTTTCCATCCAAATTTTTCAGGAAAACACTTTCCTGAAAACCAAGCCAAATTTTTCTTTGACTGGAAAGTGTTTTCCGTTGATCAACTTTTCTAATGGCAAACAAACACAGGAAAGTTTGGAAAGTGGTTTCCCAGAAATCACTTTCCAGAAAACAAACACAACCTTAGGCTGTGTTTGTTTCCCGGAATTCACTTTTCGGGAAACCACTTTCCAAACTTTCCTGTGTTTGTTTGCCTTCCGGAAAGTTGGTCAACGGAAAACACTTTCCAGTCAAAGAAAAATTTGGCTTGGTTTTCAGGAAAGTGTTTTCCGGAAAATTTGGGCGGAAAACACTTTCCGGAAGTTGTGAAAAATTTAGAAATGTTATTATTTGCTGATTATATCAAATTTGATCCTCAAACTTTTGATTGATATATATAATTTGTTTTGAATATTTATTTTTCAATTCCATCTCTTAAAATTTAATTTTTATATTAATTTTGGTCCTTATTTTTATAATTGCTATTTGCTTTTTTCTTATCATTTTTTTATTGAAATTTTTTATCTATCAAATTTGGTCCTCATTTGTTTTATTGTTACTTATTTTATTTGAAATAATTTATGAAATGTTAATTATTATTATTTTAATTTATTCACCTTTCATTTTTTTTTAAATTTTTAGATTTGATCTCTTTTATTTTGATTATTATTTATTTTATTTGAGATAATTTATGAAATTATATTTTTTTTCAATTTTATTCTCATTCAACTTTTTAATTTGTAAGATTTGTTCCTCATTATTTTAATAAACTTGAAAAAAAAATAATTTATTAATAAATTATTTTCCAGTTCATTTTCCATAACACAAACAAACATTGGAAAGTGTTTTCTAGTTCATTTTTCATAACACTGCCAAACATCGGAATTCACTTTTCAGGAATTCACTTTCCAGGAATTCACTTTCCAAAACGAAACCACTTTCCAGCAAACAAACGGGGCCTTAAAGTTCATTTATTTTCCAGCCATCATTAATTACCACATTCCGTCTGCTCTTTTTTTTCTTCAAAAAAATAAGGGAAATTGGGAAAGATGTTAGGTGGCCCATCAACATCATTCTGATATGGAAAGTGAGAGTGATACTATCCTAGCTAGTAACTTTTTTTTTTTTTACCAGGACGTCCGAGTCAATTTACGCGCACCAGAACTAATTCCCGGACTCACTAAACCTCCTGTAAACTCATTGAGCATATAAGGCATCACGGGATGATAGGCGTGCATGGTGGGACTTGAATCCTGGTGTAGAGAAAGAAAACAAGTCTCTTCAACCACTAGGCCAAGACCCCACTTGCCCAGCTAGTAACTTTGTCACATGGGAAGGCATTAGTTAATTAAATGTTGGAGGGTGTAATTGTATTTTTATTTAAAAATATATTAAAATAATTTTTTTATAATTTATTTTTTATAGTAGTATATGAAAATAATTTTAAAAATTAATTTAAAATAAAAAATGAAAAATAAAAATTCAAATCTTCTCTAAAAATATTTTTGATACAACGGGATCTAAGAGATTCTACCCTTTTTTCCAGGAAATCACACAAAATTAAAATATCCATGATGACCTCAGTAGAATGAGAAACCAAAATTGAATTGGAACGTGAATAATAAAACAGAACAAAGACAGACCACTGAGATTTATTCTTCTTGGTCAATATTTTACCTTTTTTTTTTGTTTTGTCCATTTGCTTGTCCATGTCCATCGTGCCTAGTTATGTATATCAATAATGTATATATGGAAAAATATCACTACAGTTGAAAACATGGAAAATAAATATAGACTTAATTTCTTATTGTAACAGCAAATATTACATTAATTGTAGATTATAAATTAAGATTTTGTACATGTATTTAGAGATCCACTTTGAATAAACAAGAAAATACACACAAATTCGGTATTTGTGACAATGTACTTGTGTCATCACGAAAAATAAGAAAAAGTACTGCTGCTTAGATCCTTGTAAATTGTACTGCTAGCATACGCTGTGAGTGATTGTAAGAAACGAAAACAATGGACCTAGAAGAAGAAAAAACAAGTTTCGACATGCCATTGATCTCCCCAGAAAGTGCAATAAAATCAAAATATGGATTCAGCAAAGTTGAGATTGTTGAGGAGGTGAAGAAGCAGCTTGTGCTAGCAGGGCCTCTTATTACAGTTAATTTCCTGATATTTCTCTTACAGGTGATTTCAGTCATGTTTGTGGGTCATCTTGGAGAGCTAGCACTTTCAGGTGCTTCCATGGCTACTTCTTTTGCTTCGGTCACTGGCTTAAGTTTACTGGTAAGAGATTTCTCCCGTTATGGCTGTGTGTAATTTATGAGTTTAAAATAAAATTTCTTCATATCTAACCTCAACCACAATAAGCTTTAGAGCTGAGCTATCACTTTACTTAATTGGTTCAAAAGGATGATGAACTTGGGTCATTTTCTACAGTAAGTGAATATATTTTTCAAATCCCATTTCAAGCTGTTAGTGATGAATGAAGCCAGCTATTGTTCTGGAATAAAACTTGCTTTCCCTGTTCCCAAACGGCAGATCCTCGTGTCTTTCAAGCTTACTTTTTGTTTCGAAGTTTCACATATCTCTCTGTTTATATATAAAATTTGTTTGATGAGTAGAGAGGACTGGCAAGTGCATTAGACACATACTGTGGTCAATCTTATGGAGCAAAGCAATACCACATGCTTGGTATACACTTGCAGAGAGCAGTAGTAGTTCTTCTACTTGCCAGCGTTCCACTTGCAGTTGTATGGGCCAATGCCGGGGCCATTCTGGTGTTCTTCAAGCAGGATCCAGAAATATCAGCTGAGGCTGGACGCTACGCTCGCTACATGATTCCCACCATTTTTGGTTTTGCTATCCAGGAATGTCATGTCAGATTCCTGCAATCCCAGAACAATGTGATTCCAATGATGATCTGTGCAGGGATGACGACCCTACTTCACATCTTTACATGTTGGATTCTTGTCTTCAATTCCAGACTTGGAAATAAAGGTGCTGCGTTGGCAAATGCTATCTCCTACTGGACTAACGCGCTCTTACTTATACTTTATGTGAGGATATCTCCCTCCTGTAAGAAGACTTGGACTGGTTTATCAAAGGAGGCCCTGCATGGCATTCCCGATTTCCTTAAACTAGCAATTCCTTCAGCTATAATGCTCAGGTATTTATTTTGTTTTATTTCAAGAGACAATTGCATTGAATTATTTGGGTTTATACATCAAGTAGTAATTAATTCTCGCTGTTATTTTGTTGGAATAGCCTGGAGATTTGGTCATTCGAGATGATGGTTTTGTTATCTGGTCTTCTTCCGAATCCTAAACTTGAAACATCTGTCCTTTCCATCAGGTTAGAGATATGTGAAGCCATCAGTGATAGCATGTAGGCACATTTGAACTTGTCTCAAATGCATGAATTCTAACAAATTGCTGTATATTTCCAGCCTTAACACATGTGCTTTGACTTATATGATACCCCTTGGTATAAGTGCTGCTATAAGGTGAGCCTGCACAAAATGAACTGGCAGATACACTTAAAACTGCTGCATTCTCCTGACAAATTTATTTCTTTGGAGTCAGTACAAGAGTCTCAAATGAACTGGGCGCTGGGAAACCACAAGCAGCTCGTCTGGCAGTGTGTGTTGCGACATTCTTGGTCGTCACAGAAGGCATTTCGGTGGCCTCGTTGATGATCTTTGGTCGTAATGTATGGGGCTCCTTTTATACAACAGAGAAAACAGTAGTGAAATATGTGGGAGAGCTGCTGGTGTTTGTTGCAGTATCTCACTTTTTTGACGGGATTCAATCTGTGTTTTCAGGTCTGTAGCAGCGATTTAGCTTTCTCCTCTCTGTGCCTCCTCGATGCATAAAATCAACTTATGAACATAGGAATTGTTCACGCTAAAGCTAGGACCAAATGAATATAGCAAGTGCAACCAGTAATCGGAAACAAAACCAAAATTCGAATGGATAATTTGATGCATTATACATGCCTTCATCAATGAGAGCTATGATTTGGATGCTTTCACCAGAATTATACTCTACTTTTTTGTGGAATGAACTTGTTACATGATTTTTTATGCTGGCTGACATGGACAACAATTGACGATTGTAGGCACTGCTAGAGGATGTGGCTGGCAGAAGATTGGAGCGGCAATTAATCTGGGTGCATACTATCTTCTAGGCATTCCATGTTCTGTAATCCTTGCTTTTGTCTACCATTTTGGGGGGGAGGTAACTTCCTATCCTCGTCTGTCCGTGTCTGAATAAAATATATATGTTTCTGCCAAGCAAGTAACAGAACAGCATACAAAAGCTTACTGAAATACGGTCTACAGGGACTCTGGACAGGCATTATAGTAGCTCTGGTTTTCCAAGCATTAGCGTTGTTGGTAATAATTCTTCGCACCAGCTGGGAGAAAGAAGTAAACGCCTATTCCTTTGTAAATTCTTTTGTGTATCTCCTGTTAATTTTAGTCTCATTTATGTTTTTGTTCTCTCTTTTGCAGTCAAAGAAAGCTGGTGACAGAGTCTACTGCGCAGTCATACTTGAGAATTCATCAACATAAATGGTGCAAGGATTGTATTACTTTAACTTGTTTGCCTGAAGAAGAGAAATGGCATTACAGTATCAAAACTGAAGCTATCATTCACTGACCCTGTTCTGGATTAGGAAAAAAAACAAGCTATGACCTATTTCAGATAGTGAATGTATGCATATTTTTATAACAATGTTTCGCTCTCAATTCAGTGTTCTTCTCTCCTCTCAAAGAAGTTTAATTCATTTCGGTGTTTCTAAACTGGAATCTAATAAATCTTTGCCTCAGAAACAAGTTCTTATCGTTAAAAACATTGAGAACTAATATAGAGCTCTCTACAAATATCATTACTAGTTCAAGACATTGTCACAATTCGGAGACCAAAAGATACGTATAGAGTGTGCAAGCAGTTACAGCACTTCACTCTTCGACCGCTGTAGAGATAATGCGTTTTTGAAAATGATCAATATCGTAACAGTTGCTATCATATTTCTTTACTCGCTTGATTTATTTGCTAGCAGCGATTATGGGCAAACAGTTACCTAGGAATTGAGAAATTATGTTCCAAATAAATGGCTCTATGAACATTATCAAAGTATGGAAACTTGAATGAGAAGTTATATTCAAGGATACCAATGAGATAACCGAAGAGAATTCAGCCACTTCGATTCTCTGTGGTCAGTACATATAATAAGCAAGTCTCTTTAGCATTGATTATGTTGGATGCTGATTTAAAACAGGTTGTGGAATCCTACATGCTCAAGAGGGATCACCCGAAATTCAAAGGCAACTGAATTTCGGCAACCGGGTCGTCGAAGTTGGAATGACGCGAAACTCACCCAGTCAATGCGTTTCGTCGTTTGCGGAAGAAGTCAGCGGCTATGCCCCTGTTCTCGACCGGTTTTTGGCCAAATTCCATCGTTTCGGCCCCGAAATCATCATTTTTGCTATTTTAGGAAGGTTTTGTTTTTGCAATAACTTTTGATTTAAGAGTCCGAATTGACTTTAGTTAATGTTTTATGTCCTTTCCTTTTCTGTATTGAATTAGGCTAGGGTTTTTACTTTAAGTATCAATGTAAAACTTGCAGCCGACTCAACTATCATTTTATTAAATAAACACTGAGTTTTATTGAGATTTATTCTCGTTATTGTTGATTTACGGAATATTGACGTTGGTCATATTCTCTTGTGATTTTCTGCTGCATCAATTGGTATCAGAGCACGGATTTGCCGAACTCGATGGCGAATAACGAAGCAGGAGACGAAAACTCAATTGGCGGAGACCATGGAGTAGAGGCCTTGTGGGTGGCAGTGGAGGAAACGCGGCAACAAGTAGCACAGATTTGTGAGATGCTTGCTGCCGGGATTAATCTCAACGCCAACAACAGGCCGCCGGTTGACAGGGTTCGCGCTGAGGGAGTTGCCCGAAGCCAACCTGTTGATAGGAGACGCAACCCAGCACCTCACATACAACCCGACAGTGATGATGATTTAGATGAAGAGGATGCTATGGGGTACGGTTTACCTCCACCTGCGAGGAGACCAAGGGAGCAAGACGATTATCGGCTGAAAGCAGACCTGCCCAGTTTCAATGGGAATCTGCGAATTGAGGATTTCCTTGATTGGGTCACCGAAGTGGAGAGGTTCTTTGAGATGATGGAGATACCAGAGGAGAAGATGGTGAGGTTTGTGGCGTTCAGATTGAAAGGAGGGGTTGCGATATGGTGGGATCAATTGCAGAAAAATCGGCAGCGGCAAGGGAAGACGCTTGTGCGGACATGGCATCGGATGAAGCAGTTGATGATAGGGAGGTTTCTGCCTCCAGATTATGAGAAATACCTGTTTCAGTCACTCCAGGACTGCTCACAAGGGTCCAGATCCGTGTTTGATTATACCGCGGAGTTTTCTCAACTCTTAGAACGAAACAACCTGAATGAGACAGAGGGGCAGCGTGTATCCAGGTACATGAATGGGTTGAAACCATCATTGCGCGACAAAATTGGTCTGCAGGTGGTGTGGACTGTGGAGGAGGCTCACAACCTTGCATTGAAGGCTGAATTGATGGAGCGAAGGGGAGGATTTTCGGGCTTCCATCGAAACAATCCAGAACCATCATTTAGTCATACAGACAAGGGTGGTGGCAGCAGCAGCAGCCCAGCAGGGGTGTTGAATCAGGGCAAAGAGGGAGGCAGCAGCAGCAGCAATCCCGCAGCCCAAGTAAACAGGGGTATGCCGCGAAACACGAACCAGAACCAGAACACAAACTTGAACTCCAACCTATATGCCAGACCTGCACCTGGGGTCTGTTATCGCTGCCGAAAACCAGGACATATGTCTAATACTTGCCCAGATAGGTGCAGGCCTGTCAACTGGATTGAGGGGGAAGAAGAGGGTTTAGGTGCTGCGGAAGATGATGCAGGAGTGGATGACTGTTACGAGGGAGTTGAGTTCGCTGAAGAAGATGGGGAACGAGTGAATTTTGTGGTGCAGCGCATACTTTACACCCCAAGACAGGAGGAGACAGGGCAGCGGAATAACATTTTCCGTTCATTTTGCACCATGAGTCAAAAGGTGTGCGATCTAATTGTGGATAGTGGGAGTTGCAAGAACTTCGTTGCAAGGGGTTTAGTTGAGCACCTAAAGCTGTCAACCGAGAAGCACCCGACCCCTTACACAATCGGCTGGATTAAGAAAGGACCCATGATGAAGGTAACTAAAATCTGTCGCGTTCCTATTTCCATTGGAAAAATATATAAGGATGATGTAGTTTGCGATGTGATTGATATAGATGCTAGTCATGTGTTGTTGGGTCGTCCGTGGCAGTATGATGTTGATATTACTTACAAGGGGCGGGATAATACATATTTGTTCACACGAGGGTCACATAAAATTGCTATGGCTCCTTATAAAAAGAAGGCGTTGTTCGGTAAGGTTGCTGAAGTGGAGAAGCAGTCGTTTTTGACAGTGTCCAGTTCGGATATGGAGTTTGTGGCAGATATTAAGGGTGCACCAGAATTTTATGCGCTAGTAGTGAAGGCCCTTGTGGTGGAAAGGGAAGTTGAGACTTCGGTGATAGTTCCTGACCGGCTGAAACTAGTAATAGATGAGTTCAGGGATATCACTTCGGACGAGTTACCGAATAATCTACCACCCTTGAGAGATGTCCAGCATCACATAGATCTCATACCAGGGGCCAGCTTGCCAAATCTACCTCATTATCGGATGAGTCCGAAAGAGAATGAGGTGTTGCGGGAGGAAATTGAAGAGTTGTTGCGGAAGGGTTTTATACGCAAGAGCATGAGTCCGTGCGCGGTTCTTGCATTGTTGACGCCGAAGAAAGATGGGAGTTGGCGTATGTGTGTGGACAGTCGCGCCATCAACAAAATAACGGTGAAATATTGTTTTCCAATTCCCCGCGTAGATGACATGTTGGATCAACTTGAGGGTTCGAAGTTGTTTTCGAAGATTGACCTCCGCAGCGGGTATCACCAGATTCGGTTCAAGCCAGGGGACGAATGGAAGACAACTTTCAAGAGCAAAGATGGGTTGTTTGAGTGGCTAGTTATGCCATTCGGGTTGTCAAACACGCCCAACACATTTATGCGTGTAATGAACCAGTTTTTGAGGCCTTTTGTGGGGAAGTTTGTCGTTGTTTATTTCAACGACATTCTTATCTACAGTAAAAACGAGGATGAGCATGTGGAGCAGTTGAGGGAAGTGCTGTCAGTACTACAGGAAAACCAGTTGTTCCTTAATTTGAAAAAGTGCAGCTTAATGACTGATAGCCTGTTATTCTTGGGCTATGTGGTGAGTTCAGAAGGGATTCATGTGGATGAAGAGAAGGTCCGCGCAATCAGAGAATGGCCTGCACCGAAGACAGTGAGTGAGGTTCGGAGCTTCCACGGTTTAACCACCTTCTACCGCCCATTTATTCGGAATTTTAGTACTATCATGGCACCGATAACCGAGTGCATGAAGAAGGGCAAATTTCTGTGGGGAGAAGAGGCAGAAACGAGCTTTGCTTTGATAAAAGAAAAACTATGCACCGCGCCAGTATTGGCCCTTCCCAGTTTTGAGAAGATTTTTGAGGTTGAATGTGACGTGAGTGGCGTAGGAATTGGGGCTGTGCTATCCCAGGAGAAGCGACCAGTAGCCTTCTTCAGTGAGAAGTTGAGTGAGGCTCGTCAGAAGTGGAGTACTTATAACCAGGAGTTTTACGCGGTGGTCCGAGTTTTGAAGCATTGGGAGCAATATCTAGTGCAGCGGGAGTTTGTTTTGTACACTGATCACCAAGCTCTGAAGTTTTTTAATATCCAGAAGCACTTGGATAACATGCATGTCAGATGGGCAACTTTCCTTCAAAAGTTCCCTTTTGCTATTCGACACAAGTCTGGTACTTTGAATCGAGTTGCCGATGCGCTGAGTCGTCGTGCCAATCTATTGGTGACATTGGCTCATGAGGTAGTGGGGTTTGAGTGCCTGAAGGAGTTGTATTAGGAGGATGAGGATTTTAAACAAATCTGGGCGAAGTGCATTGAGAAACAGCCCGTCAGCGATTTTCATGAGAGCGAAGGTTTTCTGTTTTGCGGAAATCGTTTGTGTATACCCCGGATGTCGCTGCGCGAGAAATTGATCCGTGACCTTCATGGGGGCGGAATGAGTGGACACTTGGGCAGAGACAAAACAATGGCTAGCTTGGAGGAGCGGTATTTCTGGCCGCAACTGAAGAGAGACGTCGGGAATTTCGTGCAGAAGTGCTATGTATGTCAGGTATCTAAAGGTCAGTCATAAAATACTGGTCTTTATACACCTTTACCCATTCCTAATGATATTTGGGAGGACTTGTCCATGGATTTTGTGTTGGGGTTACCTCGTACCCAGCGAGGAGTGGATTCTGTTTTTGTGGTGGTTGAGAGGTTTTCGAAGATGGCCCATTTTATACCCTGCCGAAAGACCTCAGATGCGTCGCACATAGCCAGATTATTTTTCAGGGAGGTGGTCCAACTTCATGGGGTGCCGCAATCAATTACTTCTGACCGCGACACAAAGTTCCTTAGTCACTTTTGGGTGACGTTATGGAAGATGTTTCAGACTTCGCTGAACCAAAGCACAACCGCGCACCCGCAAACTGATGGGCAAACTGAGGTGACAAACAGGACTTAGGGGAATTTGGTTTGCAGCATTTGCGGGGATAAGCCGAAGCAATGGGATCATGCGTTGCCACAGGCTGAGTTTGCTTATAACAGTGCCATTCATAGCGCGACGGGAAAGACTCCTTTTGCCATGATATATGTGACACCACCGAGGCAAACAGTGGACTTAGTTTGTCTACCCAAGGGAGGTCCAGGATTTAGTATGGCTACTGAGAACATGGCTACACAAGGCCAGACCGTGCAGGAAGAAGTGAGGTAGAGGCTGGAAGCAACAAATGCTAAGTATAACGCTGCGGTAGATAAGCACCGGCGTCGCAAGGTGTTTGAAGAGGTGATTCAGTAATGGTTTTCTTGCGCAAAGAAAGGTTTCCCATAGGAACTTACAACAAACTGAAGCCCAAGAAGTATGGTCCGTATCAAGTTTTGAAAAAAATCAACGATAATGCTTATGTGATTGATCTTCCCGAAACAATGGGCATTTCCAAGACTTTCAATGTCGCAGATTTGTTTCAGTTTCACGCGGAGGAGCCATTGTATCCTGATTTCGATCTAGAACATAACTCGAGGTCGAGTTCTTTTCAAGTAGAGGAGTCTGATGTAGAACAGGTTGCGGAATCCTACATGCTCAAGAGGGATCACCCAAAATTCAAAGGCAACTGAATTTCGGCAACCGGGTCGTCGAAGTTAGAATGACGCGAAACTCACCCAGTCAATGCGTTTCGTCGTTTGCGGAAGAATTCAGTGGCTATGCCCCTGTTCTCGACCGGTTTTTGGCCAAATTCCATCGTTTCGGCCCCGAAATCGTCATTTTTGCTATTTTAGGAAAGTTTTGTTTTTGCAATAACTTTTGATTTAAGAGTCCGAATTGACTTTAGTCAATTGGTACTCTCTCAGAATTCATAGGCCTTTCACATTCTGCATTTATCTCAAATTTTCCATTTATGGCAAATTTAATGTTTTATGTCCTTTCCTTTTCTGTATTGAATTAGGCTAGGGTTTTTACTTTAAGTATCAATGTAAAACCTGCAGCCGACTCAACTATCATTTTATTGAATAAACACTGAGTTTTATTGAGATTTATTCTCGTTATTGTTGATTTACAGAATATTGACGTTGGTCATATTCCCTTGTGATTTTTTGTTGCGTCAGATGCAGTGAAACCAGGCCTAGCAGTGGTTATTGGAGCAAGCATTAGCCATGCCAAAGATTGCTATCGTGGCGAGCGTACCAACATTAATGTCCATGATTTTTGTATTTATATAGAACTTGAAAGCAGTTAGCAGCTTGACCAAGAAAAAAACAAATTATACACTATTTTTTATTTTATTATCAAAACTCCACGCATACAGAATAAGGACATTAAAGATGATACAATTCATTAACTAGCTTTTATTTCATCATGAGAGCATTCTTACAAACCCTTAAAACTTTATATTTAGTATAATAATTATAAAATTAAGAATCAAGAAGACTAAAATAAATTTAGATTCTTATTTTCCCTAAAACATATCAAACGTCTAGTATTCTAACAATTACTTATATATTCTAATTTGAATTGTACCCATAGCAACTAGAAATAGTCCTTCATTGTATCTTAATAAAATAAATACCATTAGCAACTTTATAAGTGTCAAACTAGCTTCTATTAGGTCAAATATCAAATGTGCAACAGGAATCAAGAATTCACTCATCACTTAAGCTTCCAATAGACACAACCATAATACTTTCAATGTCATAAAAACTTTTTCCTTCACTAATAAAATTTAAAACATCAAATATTTCTTCATTCTTTGCCTTATCTTTCTACTTAAGACAATTCTTCCTAAAGTCCCCTATTTCATGACATCCAAAACATTTAATTTTCATAAACATCAATTTTGATCTATATTTTCATCCATTACCAAAACACTTATTATTTGTTATAACCCTCAAAATCAAACCTTCTCTACATGATCATCATTATGACTCTCTCATGCTCTCTTTTTTTCAATCCCTGGAGTTTAAGGAAGTTTTAACTTTTGAATTAAAACTATTATTTCCATACAATAAAGTATTAATAAAATAATCATAAGATGGAGGAAACAGATACAATAAAATCGAAGCTTGAGCCTCATTTTCAACCTTAACACCGATATTTTATAAATTTTAAGTTCATCGGATGGTCTTTAATGGTCATAACTTCTTTAATCTTGAGAGTATAGAACCAGTACTTCATATACAATCGATTCATTAGGGATTTGGTCATATAAAAATTTTCCAACTTTTCCCATAATATAACAGTTGTAGTCTCCTTAAAAACTTTTCTTATATCCTCATTAGATAAGCAAATTTGAATAGCATTATATGCTTGTTCCATGATTTTTTTTTTATTCTCATCATTCATATGCTTAAGCAAATTACCTACACCTTTCAATGACTTAAATAAATGTTGTTGAACTAATAAGGCACACATCTTAGTATGTGACATATTAGAGTTGTTGCTACATTAAATATATCTACATCAAACTTCATCACAATGTTACTTTTGTCACCAGAGCAAAACCCACCTAGTTACAAAGTGTGCTATGATACCATTTGTAATGGAAACAACTCTAAAATCTCAATTCAATTGGCAAGTAAAGAAATGGTTTGATAATTTAGGTATACTCAACGAGCGGACAGTAAAAAAAATCATTATGAAAAAATTTAAAATTACAAGGTGTCACACAAAATCACTCTCATCTAAAATCCCAAAATCCCAAAGTAGCGTAAAAACTCACCTTTTTATTTTTCTCTCATCTCTGGCTACTAAAGTGTAGAGAATGAAAGCACTCACAAATAAGTTTTACTCTGAAATATGACAACTTTAGGGTTTTATATGGATTAAGTATATGATAAGGAAATTAACATTATTATTCAGTCAATTTACAAAATCTGCAGTCGATAGACTTCAATCTTTCCTCCCCATCTTATTACCATTGCATATAGGTAATTAAGATAAGACCTTTCCCTAAGGTGATTACACATTGTAGCCTAATTCATAATCTTGAAACATGCCTTCAAACTGAAGAACAGAAGCGGAATCCCAAGAATTTGAGGAGTCCTTCGTCTCAAAATCATTAGACCGCCAATTCATGCCGTCCCAAGAACCATTCATTTCTTTGAAACAACCAAATTCACCAATCTTATCCTCCTGTGAAGCAAAACCATATGTTTTACTGTTGAGAAAGTTTTCGAACTCAGATTGGAAATTCGGAACAGGCTGGGCTGCTGCATCAGATGGCTCTACCACGCCGGCTCTCGAAACAACAGTCAAGTCCATTGCATGGTCACCACTTCTGAAGGGAATATAACTGTCTGGGGATGTTATACCATTCATCGAATTCTCCAAGCCAACCACGCTTGAGTTGCTGAATTTTGGATGACCTTGTTGACGCGTGTCAGAATCAACTAGCTGCCTAGATGTATCAACCTTTTGTCCATCCCCTTGTTGCGGACTAGGGAAAGCATATTGCATAAGAGGGCTAAAGCTTTCATTCAAGGATTGAAGGAGCTTCTTCTCTTGAAAAGGATGCAACTTGGGCCACAGTGTAGGACTGTTGAAGAAAGAGATAGGGTTTTGCAGCTGCATATGTAGCTGGAGCCTTTCAAGTGCTGAGTTACTTAAGGCCTGTGAAGATGAGCTATCCTCTACCCCGTTGCTATCCGGATTCGTGGATGATATCCGACTGAAGCTCGATTGTTTGCGTCTTCCGAGAAGCTTTTTTTTTAGTCTTGTGTTCCAATAGTTCTTGACATCGTTATCTGTTCTTCCTGGTAATTGTGCAGCAATTACAGACCACCTAATTGCACATGGAATTTAAATATATCATTTGTCCCTCCCGAGAAATAAAAACGAAGAGGAATCAAAACAAAAGAATAAACCCTAGAACTAAGATACGAATTCATAAGATGAGAATCAATATCTTAAGCACAAGCATCATGACAAAGAAAAGGACAAAGCAGTGCATGTTCAGTTCCGTGGGAAAGTCTGAGAAAGAGAGAGAGGGAGGGAGGGAGAGAGATTACCTGCTGCCAATACTTATATAGAGGCTGCAGATGATGTTGTCTTCTTCTTCAGAGAATCCACCATGCTTTATGTTAGGCCTCAAGTAATTCAACCATCTCAGTCTGCAACTCTTTCCGCATCTCTTAAGCCCTATAATCAAACCCATCAACAGGTCAAACAAATAATTCTAATCCACTTCCTAAACAAGAATCAAAGAGAGATGGTCGTGAAAGAACATATTTCAGAAAAATATAGAGATAGATATGTACCAATTTTTTGAGGAAGTGCAATCCAGTTGCCTCCAGTACCAAAATGGTCAATATAAGCCTTAAGCTTAGAATCTTCCTCTGGTGACCATGGTCCCCTTTTCACACTGTTCTTATCACAACAAGGAGCTCGACCCATCTCACTCCCTATGTTTTCCTCTTTTTATCTTTCTCTAAGCAAGAAACAAGTCTGGGATTATTGGGGAAATTGGAGAAGGATGACCCGAGATTTATAGGTTGGAATAGTGGGTGATGATGTGCTTTTAGGACAGAAAGTCTTCTCTCCCTCTCCCTCTCCCTCTTCCTTTTGTTAAGTTCGTTCATCGATATTTTATGCCTGCAACTAGACAAAGGACAACTCAAATTTCTTCTACTTAGAATTTTATATTACTGCTTTTTTCCAGAGTGATTATTTTATTATTTGAACACATTATGCTACAGGTAAGTATTAGAAGAAACCTCTATCCTGTTAGTTTGTCTCTAATATCCTCGGAATGCTCCAATAATATCCACCTTAATTATAATATTAATGCTGTTAATTCGGCAGTAAAATTGCAAGTAGATAACTAATTTCGAGTGCCGTGATTGACTTAAACATGTTTATCTTACATGTTTCTTGGGATTACATTACCTTCTTGGAGAGCTGCCATCAGATGGTATACTAAGAGAAGGCTGTTGGGACAAGCAACATTCTGCTTGTAATAATTTATATATCAAGCTGTAAATTATGTAGCGATTGGCAACTCTGTACATTTACTTTATTGGTGGGAGAAAAGATGGAAGAAAATGATCCAGTAAAATGATTCTGGCTTACCGATAGATATAACAAGAAGCAAGATTAATTCTGCTACATATGAGCGGTATTATATATAGGATAGCCAAGCTGAAATCATATCAGCAAAACTAGGAGGCAGGGGCTCTCAGGGGTCTTCCTAATGAAGTTTGCTATGTCTAGGTAAATCAATCAATCAATTAAGCTGCAGATTCTGTTTTATTATTATTAATGTGGGTCTATGGGTCAGTTTATACGCACTTCAACTGATCCTATAAGTTCTAGAGATAACAATTATGTAAATCTTTGTTTTTCATCGTATTAGTAACTACAGGGCTTGAATCTGATACCACAATTAATCTCAAGTTTTTATCACTTAATTTTAAGTGGGAGAACATCATGTTAGTAACTACAGGGCTTGAATCTGATACCAGAATTAATCTCAAGTTTTTATCCCTTAATTTTAAGTGGGAGAAGAGTTAAATCCAGACATTAAAGATGAAATTCCTGTTATCATGTTATTCTGTCACCTGTTCTAGCAGTGTAGAAGATAATATTGAGAGACTCAGTAAATCACGGAACTGCCATGATAAACATGAGACATATCTGGAAAGAGATCAGGATGAAGGATAATTCAGCAAATCATGCACCTGCAGTAATAGACATGAGAGATTTCTGGAAACAGATAAGGAAGATCTCAATTGAGTGAAATATGGAAGAAGATTAGCAAATTCATTGTATATATCTGTTAAGATCTTCTGCTGTATATTCAGCTATAAATAGGCTGTCATGTACGTGAATTATACACTATGCAAATACATAAATCCCTTTCATCCTCTGTGTTCTTTAAACTTTACATGGTATCAGAGCCACAAAAAGACTAGCGTCTAAATATGTCTTCTTCTTCTTCCTCTTCTTCCTCTTCTTCGTCCACCACCCTTAACCCTTCTCAAATGTCAACCATAACCCCAATCTCCAATATTGTATCCCTTAAGTTAACTCAAGACAACTATCCCCTCTGGAAAACACAACTGTTGCATTATTTTCGTGGGCAGGATTTGTATGGTTATCTTGATGGAACCATAATCACTCCTCTAAAATTGATTTCTACACAATCACTCAACTTTCAAATCCTGCACATTTCCACTGGTTGCGACATGATAGTTTAATTCTTAGCACACTCATGTCTTCTATGACTGAAAGTGTGCTGGCTCAAGTAATCTCCTATGATACTTCACATCAAGTTTGGCAGCCACTTGAGACAAACTTCTCATCTAAATCTCGAGCCCGTACAATCCAAATTCGAGCACAACTTGCTAATGCAAAGAAAACCAGTCAATCTACCAATGACTATTTCTTGTTCATAAAACGATTAACTGATGAACTTGCTATGGCTGGACAACCTCTCAGATGTGATGAAATTATCTCCTATGTTCTTGCTGGATTGGGGCACGAATATGATGGCTTGGTCTCCTCTATCTATACTCGGAATGATCCTATTTCTCTTGAGGAGGTCTACTCCCTTCTAATTGTCACAGAGTCTCATTTCAATCGCCACCAACTTTCTGCTCCTGCAACACTTGCTGAAGCAAATATTGCTCAGCAACAAAGATCACACTTCACCAAGAACAGATATGGCTCTCGGGGTCTAGGTTGTTCTAACACCTATCGTGGTGGAGGTAACTTCTTAAACAATACTCCCTTCTAACTGATGTTTGGGGTCCAACGTCTGTAGCCTCCACTACCGGTGCTCGTTATTATGTCAGCTTTCTAGACAATTTTTCTAAATTCCTATGGTTATTCCCAATGAAACTCAAATCTGACGTTGAGAATATTTTTCTACAATTTCAAACCTATGTGGAAAAGCAATTCAACCATAAAATAAAGGCCATCCAATCTGATTGGGGTGGCGAATATCATCGACTTCATAATTATTTCAACGCCAATGGCACTGCTTATCGTATTGCATGCCCTCATACTCACCAACAGAATGGTTCCATAGAACGCAAACATAGACATATTGTGGAAGTCGGCCTTAGTTTATTAGCTCATTCCCACTTACCACAGCTTTATTGGGAAGATGTGTTTACTACTGCGACCTTCTTAATTAATCGAATTCCTACACCAACTCTCAATAATCTGTCACCATATGAAAAACTTTATAAACGAGTCCTAGATTTTTCATTATTTTGAGTATTTGGATGTGCATGCTGGCCTAATTTCAGATCTTATAATAAATATAAATTGGATTTTAGAAGGAAATCATGTACTTTATTGGCTATAGTAGCAATCATCATGGTTACAAATGCTTGGATTTAACAACTGGCAGAGTTTATATTTCTCGTCATGTAATTTTTGATGAAAATTTGTTCCCTTTCCATCACAAAATTCCATCTCCACTATCTTCCAACACTGATTCTTCCAATCATGTTACCCTGCCATTTACCCCTGCCATCACAAGCCATGCCAGTATTAGTAATATGCCAAATTCTTGCTCATTCTCTTCTACTAATATCTCTGTTCCTTTAGTATCTCAATCTGCAGGAAATCCAATTGAAGCACCTAGACAAACAGCAAATTCACCACCTGCTGCTATGGCTGCTGCATCACATAATCCACAAGCTGATGCATCTCGTGCACAGCCTATCAGCCACATTGGGAACTCCTTCTCCACTGATAATGTTGCCAATGTCCAGTCTCTACACTTAGCAGTGATAGCCAAGTTAGAGAGATGTTAGAGAGAAGTGCTCTCGTTTTTTCACCGCAACCACCGGAACCAACCAGCAGGTCTTCCTTCCGATGACCACTTTCCAGATTCCCAAATACCAACCAAAATCCTTTTCATCCCACTTTCCCAAACGATCTCTACACTCTCTCACTGTTTTATCCTTGGTACATCTCCCATCCCCACAACCTTGCAGCCACCCAAAACCTTCTTGTTTACCGAGCCTTACTGGTCCAAGGATTCTCCTTTTGGATCTTAGTATATCTCCGTGGATGGGACAACCAGTCAGCCGCCAACCCATCACTTTTTGTTTTTGTTTTTTTTTTTTCTAGCCTAACAAAAATAATGTCTAACCCTACCGCCCCCCAGCCGCCAAAGGCCATTTCATGGGCTGAAAAGGTGCGAGTCTCAGACTCAAGCACACGATGTCACCTGGACCATCTTCCTCGCCAACCAACGGGGAGCATACTTCGCATCCCAGAGAACATGATCTTAGCCAACGTAGACAAGTGGAAGAACAGTATGGTAGGTTTTTTTGTAAGTTATAAAATGCCATACCATGCTGTCTGTAGTATTGCCAACAGGGTTTGGAAGGAGCATGGACTGGAAAAGGTTTCAGTGCTCGATAACGGGTTCATGGTCTTTCGCTTTGCATCTGAGGAAGGAATGAAGGAAGTGTTAGCTAAGGGGCCATGGATGTTTGGGGGAAAGTCCATACTACTCCAACAGTGGCAGCCGGGATTCAAATTCGACAAGAACAAAATCAGGCACCTTCCAGTCTGGGCTCGCTTACAAGGTCTCCCATTTCCTCTATGGAACAAGCAAGGGCTAAGCATGGCTGCCAGCATGATAGGGAAACCGATTGCCTGTGATGAGGCCACCATCCAGTGTAACCGCCTGGAGTATGCAAGAATATGCATTGAGCTTGACGCCAACATACCACTGGTTCACCAGTTCCAAGTCACGAGCTCTCTCTCAGAGGACCCAATCACAGTGGACGTTCTTTATGAGTGGAAACCAGCCCGTTGCCAATCTTGCAGAGTTTTTGGTCACACTTGCAAGAATAAGGAGACGACTGTGCAAGATCAAGGGCCAAGATTGGAGAAGGAAGGAGATTGCATCGTTCCAGAAGCTCCAAAGTCAGACAAAGAGCATCACACGGGGATGAACCATTTGGTGCAAAACTCAACCTCTCAGGGAGAGGACCTGCAACTCGTCAAAGAAAATGAGAGGTGCACCAAAGAGCTTTGCCCTAGAATCCAAGATAAGGGGGAGTCCTCACTGGCTGTCTCAAGTGAGGGTGCAAATGCCAAGGGCAAGGGGAAGGAGCCAGTAGATAAGGGCATCAGAAGGGAGCTCACCAGTAACCTCAAAGAGAAGGGAGGGAAGACCGGGAGCATGGATAGCTTGCCTCAAAGCATTGACAGCCGCATGGGTTCCTTGAGTGGAGATGGGGACAGCAAAGAGCTGTATAATGAAGTCTCTGGGAGCAGTACCAGTGAATGCCCACCTCTCACCCATAAGGGTCCGAACTCTCCTTCCCCAAAGGCCAAGAAGCGTAAAGGGAAGAAGAAAAAAGGGGCTGGCAGTCCCTGGTGATCGGGTTTGTCCTCTCCTTTATTTTTAATAAATGGTTACAATTGGTAGCTGGAATGTGCGGGGTCTCAACAGTCCTCAAAAACAATTTGCAGTTTGCTCATGGCTTAAGCACCATAATATTGACATTTTCGGTCTTTTAGAAACTAGAATTTTACCCAACAATTTGGATAATGTTCAAGCTAAAATTCTCCCCCTGAACTGGTCAGCTATTTCCAACATTCACACTGGCACTCTCTGTCGAATTTTGGTGGGATGGAATCCCAAATTTTGTCATCTCCAAAGCATTGATACGTCTGCCCAATGGATTACCAGTGAAGTTCATAATCATCCTCGGCTAGCGGGAACTAGGGTTACTTTTGTTTATGGGTCTAACAGTCCTGTTGAAAGGAGGACCCTGTGGCAGTATATCAAGGCAACGAGTGAGGCTAACAAGAACAGCCCTTGGATAATCTTGGGCGATTTCAATGTTGTTCTCAGACCGAGTGATAGAAGTGGAGGGTCTAATGATTGGGGGGGACATCATGGGGATTTTCCAGATTGTATCATGCATTCTACCCTTCAACAGCTCCCATATACTGGAATGCATCTCACATGGCATGATGGGCAGAATAACGAGGCCACAATTATGAAGAAACTAGATTGGGTCTTCGGTAACCTTCCCTTGATGATCAGTTGGCCGAATGTGAAGGCAAATTTTATTCCAAGGCAAGCCTCAGATCATAGTGCTATGGTGGTTAATTTTGAGAAAGCTTCTCCTCGGGCAGGATCCCCCTTCAAGTTTTTGAACCAATGGGCCTCTCATGAGGATTTCTTGGATCTAGTAAGAGGAGTCTGGACCCAGCCAATTGCAGGAAACCCTCTTTTCCAGCTCACAACTAAACTGAACATCTTAAAGGCCCATTTCAAGTCCAAGCACCGCAAAACCACTAGCCACCTATCCGTCAGGGTGTTTAGAGCTCGGAATGACTGGAATGCAGCCCAATTACAGTTGGATGGTGACCCTCTTAATGCAACCTACATGGACAGGGAGAGATTTCATGCCAAGCAGTATATGTTCCTTTGCAAGGAAGAAGAGGCGATTTTCAAGCAGCGTTCCAGGGTGCAATGGTTAACTCTGGGGGATCAGAACACTAAATTTTTCCATCGCTCTTTAATCCACAGGCAGACGCGGAACAACATTTCTTCCTTGCAAGATGGGGAGGGGCAGACTCATATGGGGCAACGAGTCATTGGTGAGCTTGCTGTGAATTATTTCAAGTCCATTCTTCAGAGGCCTAGCGGGTCAGATGGGGGCAATGTTAGGGGCCTTTTTCAAAGAGAAATCTCGGATGAGGCTAAAGCTGCAATGCAGGCCCAAATCTCGGATGACGAAATAAAAGATGCTTTATTCTCAATCCATGAGGATAAAGCACCTGGGCCCGATGGATACACGAGCTTATTTTTCAAGGCTGCCTGGAGTATTATTGGGGTGGATTTCATTCAAGGGGTTGCAGGTTGGCCTTCTCCAAGTTATCAGCCCGGAGCAAACAGCTTTCATTGCTAGGAGGAGTATATCGGATGCAATACATCTAACCCAGGAGCTAATGCATAACTATCACTTGGATTCGGGTCCTGCGCGTTGTGCTATTAAGGTGGACCTCCGGAAAGCTTTTGACACCCTTAATTGGGATTTTGTTTTGGCAGCTCTTCAAGCTATTAAAATTCCGGACTGCATGGTGCAATGGATTGGTGCCTGTATGACATCGCCTCATTTCTCACTAAGCATTAATGGGAATCTTTATGGTTACTTCAAAGCCTCAAGGGGGTTGCGTCAGGGTGATCCTTTATCGCCGTACCTTTTTATCCTAGCCATGGAAGGTCTCTCGGGCATTCTGCGGCAGGCTAGCAGCTCAAGTCAGTTCAAGCATCATTGGAGGTGTAAAAAAACTAATACCACGCATCTTTGTTTTGCTGATGACCTTATGCTATTCTGTCATGGAGATACTCATTCCGTGGGCGTCATCAAGGATTCTCTAGACCGTTTTTCCCAGCTATCGGGTCTAACCATCAACCTCAATAAAAGTAGTCTGTTCATGGCAGGTGTTCGGTTAATTGACCAAGAAGTCATTGTGGGAAGACTGGGAATTCAGCCTCACTCGCTGCCTGTGACTTACCTGGGAGTGCCCTTGATTACTTCCCGGCTGAACAAATCGCATTGTCTCCCTTTGATTGAGAGGATAACAGCCAGAATCAAGCTTTGGACATCCTCTTCCCTATCATATGCTGGTAGGCTTCAGCTAATCAAGGCAGTGTTGTTCTCCATTCAGGTATACTGGGCAACTAAATTTACACTCCCGGCTGCGGTCACCAAACACATTGAGAAAATCATGAGGAACTTCCTGTGGAAAGGCTCTTCGTTATTACGGGGTGATGCTAAAATAGCTTGGAATGAGGTTTGTTACCCGATGAGGGAGGGTGGCCTGGGTCTCAAACGGCTAGCTGCGTGGAATCATGCCTCGACTATCAAGCAGATTTGGAACATCCTTTCCAACCCTTCGTCTATCTGGATAAATTGGGTGAAAGCTTATCTCTTAAGAGGGAGATCCTTCTGGTCCATTCCAACCCCCTCTAAACCCTCCTGGACTTGGCGGAAAATTTTACAGGCGAGAGATAAAATTAGAGGTAGCTTCACAGTCAAGATAGGGAATGGCAAGGACACTCACCTTTGGCTTGACTATTGGCTCCCTGGGGGTGCAAGATTGTGTGATTTGTTCTCTGCCCGTGACCTGACATCAACCGGCCATGCTTGGGAAGCAAAAGTCTCGGCTATTATTAGGGGCTCTCAATGGGACTTTCCGTCAGGGAATGATCAGTTGCATGCAGCTTTACTAAACATTCCCTTTTTGCCTAACAGCCAGCGTCCAGATCGGCATGTTTGGAAGCATAATGCTTCAGGAGATTGCACCATCCACTCTGCTTGGGAGTTCATCAGGCCCTCCAAACCGACTGTGGAGGGTAGCAATCTTATTTGGAACAGGTGGCAAGTTCCTCGTCATGCTTTTATTCTGTGGCTTGCTTCCAGGAGTCGTCTGCGCACTCTAGACAGGTTGCACAATCCTAGGGATTCTAGCCAGAGTTGCCTGTTATGCAATGGCCATGCCGAGAGCCATACCCATTTGTTTTTCAGGTGTGCATACTCTGCTGAGGTCTGGCGAGAGGTTACTTTACGAGCCATTATAAATTGGCCAGCTTTACCTTGGGAAAGGGCTTGGGAGTGGGCTGCGAAGGAGTTCACCAATAGAAGCAACCCCAACCAAAACTTCGTTGGGATGATATTGGCTGCAACAATTTATCATCTCTGGGCTGAGAGAAATAATCGTCTTCACATGCAGGTGTTTTGTAGTGCAAAACACACTACGGACAAGACCCTCAATGCTATCCGAGATAAAATTGCTTCCCTTGGTGATCGCTCTGCGCATCAATTGGGGATTCAGCATCAGTGGAATGTTCATTAATTCTGATTCTAGTAGGGGGAGCCGGGGGCCTATGCTCCTTTCCCCTTTGTGCTGCCTTTGTAGGGCCTTTTGAGGAGTTCTGGGCTGAGCTGGAGGCTTTGGTCGCAGCGCTGGACTGTGGCTGGGCACGTTGTCTCTTCATCTCCAAGCGGCTGGGCTGTGGCTGGGCACGATGTCTTCTGGCACAGTGGGTGTTCTATTTTGGTTATAGGCTAGGCCTTGGGGTTTCGGGCTCCTGTTTGCCTGTTGGGGTTGTAATTGGGCTCCTGTTGCCTGTTGAGGTTTTTAAAGGCTTGGTCTTGCCGGGCGGTTTGTTTTTTCTTTGGGCTTGGGCTGAAGCTCCCTTGTTAGCCTCTTTTTTAGTTTCCTCTCCAGCCTTTTTAGGCTTGTTTTCCTGGTAGGGAGCCTGTCCCTGCCAGGTCAGCCGGCGGCGTTCCAAGCCGTCGGCACCTTTCTCTGTACATTTCCCCTCTTAATACATTTTGAAGTTTCAAAAAAATACCTCTGAACCATCTTCTTCATCAGTTCCCATTCCTACAACTCTACCAGTCAATATCAGGACCCATGTAATGACCACCAGATCTCAAAATCAAATCTTCAAACCAAAAATTCCATCAAATGCCTTTGTACGGTACCCTCTTCCAAAAGCCATACTTACATCCCTTTCATCTTCTCATACTGAACCATCTTGTTATAGTGAAGCCATCAAATCATCACAATATGTTCAGCCATGAATGCTGAATTCGATGCTCTTCTATGAAATAACACTTGGTCCTTGGTTTCACTTCCTCCTGTTGCCAATGTGGTTGGCTGTCGCTGGATTTACAAACTCAAAAGGAAGGCTGATGGTTCATTAGAGAGGTTTAAGGCCAGATTAGTGGCCAAAGGTTTTTATCAACAAGAAGGAATTGATTTCCATGAAACATTCAGCCCAGTTGTCAAGCATGCTACCATTCGGACTGTGTTGTCCTTAGCAATGTCTAATCAGTGGCATATTAAACAAATTGACATTCAAAATGCCTTTCTACACGGTGCATTAGATGAAGAAGTGTATATGGCTTAACCTCCAGGGTACATCCATCCTCAATATCCAAATCATCTCTGCAGACTTCATAAGTCCATCTACGGTTTAAAATAAGCTCCAAGAGCTTGGTTCTCCCGGCTCTCAGATGCACTGCAAATCCTTGGTTTTATTGCTAGCAAAGTCGATCCCTCTCTATTTATCTGGAGAAAACCTGAAGCACTAGTGCTGATCCTTATCTACGTTAATGATATTATCATCACGAGCAACTCCAACACTGCAGTCCAACAGGTTCTTCGACACTTACATTTTGATTTTGTTGTTTAAGAACTAGGTGATTTAAGCTTTTTTTTAGGGGTGGAGGTCCTCCGCTCTAAAGATGGGTTGTATTTCACTCAAAGGAAATACATTGCTCACCTCTTGAAATGAACTAACATGGCAGAAGCCAAACCATGTGTCAGCCCTATGTCCATGACCTGTCACTTATCTGCAACTGAAGGATCAAAATTTTCTGATCCGACTCTCTATCAGCAGGTGGTTGAGGGTCTGCAATATTTGTCATTCACTAGCCTTGATCTGTCCTTTTCAATCCACAGAGTCAGTAAATTCATGCATAATCCTTTGGAACCCCATTGGCAGGCAGTCAAACGCATCCTTCGGTATCTCAAACACACTGTCTCCACTGGTCTTTTCATTAGTCCATCTCCTCCCTCCAACATTCAAGCCTTTTCAGATTCTGATTGGGCAAGGGACAGGGATGATAGACGATCAATCAGTGCATATTGTATCTTTATTGGCCAAAATCTTGTCTCATGGCGCTGCAAACAGCAAGTTACAGTTGCTTGAAGTAGCACTGAAGCTGAGTATAAATCTCTTGCCGACACTGCTTCACAAATCACCTGGTTACAATCCCTGCTATCAGAAATTGGTCTGCCATACCCTACACCTCCAGTTCTATAGTGTGACAATATTGGAGCCACATACTTGACTGTAAATCCTCTGTTTCATGCTCGCACAAAGCACATCGAACTTGATTTTCACTATGTGCGTGACCAGGTTCAACGGAAGCAGCTCAAGGTTCAGTTCATCTCTACCAAGGATCAACTAGTTGATCCTCTGACAAAGCCCCTCTCTCCACAAAAATTTCCAACTGCTATGATCAATCTTAATGTCCGCTCACTCCCCTTCAGATTGAGGGGGCGTGTAGAAGATAATGTTGAGAGACTCAGTAAATCATGGACCTGCCATGATAAACATGAGACAAATCTGGAAAGAGATCAGGATGAAGGATAATTCAGCAAATCATGCACCTGCAGTAATAGACATGAGAGATTTCTGGAAACAGATAAGGAAGATCTCAATTGAGTGAAATATGGAAGAAGATTAGCAAATTCATTGTATATATCTGTTAAGATCTTCTGCTGTATATTCAGCTATAAATAGGTTGTCATGTACGTGAATTATACACTATGCAAATACATAAATCCCTTTTATCCTCTGTGTTCTTTAAACTTTACAAGCAGCAACTCGAACTCAGATAATCACCTACAATGTGTGACTTTCCTGAGTCTAGTGTTACAAGGTTGCGGGCTCGATTCAAATCTAAACCACGTGTCCGAAAATTAAAGGGAAGTGGAGGTGAGGGAATAATTGCACACTTAGATACCCCGGCCCTTCAAGGAAACCATTAACTAGCAGAAGTTGGATCACTATAGTTACATTTTCCTTAAAACTTCTAGCTATATAAACTGAAAACTTGTAATTTATAGAAAGTATTTTTAATTATCTTATCTGTATTTATATAGAAAATATTACTAAACATATTGGAAATTAATATCTCTTATTAATTTGAAGATAATAATACTCGGCTTGAAGGAGTAGAAAGCGCTGTTCAATGGAAGCCATTCTAATTTCTACAGCAATGCACAGCCCTCGTACAATAAATTTAATACTGATCAACCCTATTACGTTACAAGTTGGCTAGGGTTTTTCTTTATAATAAAGAATAAAGAGGCAGATTGCAATATTTTGAAAGAAAAGGTAGAAAAACCAAAAGACACGCAATAGAAAATTCAAAATTTTTTGAAGAAATACCACTCATTGACCTCCATTTCCTATTTTAATACTTTCTTTCTATCAGCAGGAGAAGAAAATGGAGGTCAAGAACCAGAACAGGCAGAAATAACAAGAAGAAAACTATCAAATTCAAAAAGCACCGAGTCGCGTATATTAATATATTAACACCAAATGGAGTCGGATCTCTGGGAGGAAGAAATCATGCTTCTGTTTGTCCTTCTCTCAGCCATAGAATCTCTCCATTGACACTGCATTATATATATATATATATATATATATATATATATTTCATAATCAATAATACCAACCTTGAGACCCTCTTTAGTGAGAGCTGGTTGGGGTGGTCCAGAGGATAAACATGGATGAACAGGGCCTAAACACAATATAAGATCTAGCTAGGTCCATTACTCCAAGGAAGATTTATAATTCTTCAGCAATATTAGACCTCACATTTGAACTTGATGAACAGTACACATGCAAATATCTCTGTCTATGTCTATTTTAACTCTACATAGACTTGCATAGCTAGGTGTCCTTCGAGTTTATGCTGGGCAGTCTTCTTGATGCTTGTTTACCTGATTTCCTGTGACCAATAATGTCCATATATATATATTTTAATAATCAAGGATAGGTACTTTATAGCCTCATCTTGATTAATGCCTCGAGGTGAATGTTTTTTCAGTATTAAAGTGATACAAAACAAATTATTGTTCTTACCTTTGTTAACACAAATTTTAAAAAAAATATATATTCATGGCAAATCATAAATCTGAGAAATATATATTAAAGATCAGTAAAAAAAGATATATACTTTTTCTTATTCTATGTTTTTTCTATTCTAGTTTGATGTAACTCTCTCTTTTTTCTGTTTGTTCTATGGTTAGTCATATACATTTGCAATGTATAATAATAAACAATGAATATAAAACAAAAAACTAGTGGTAAAGGGGCATAATGTTTTTCGCCAACTACTCCTTTTCATTTTCTTCTTCTTTCCATTCCTTTAATAGTATGTGGTATCATAGTCTTTTCTTAACAACGTCTATGCTTTTCTAGATAATCTCTCTTGAAATTTTTAGAAATAAAGAATCGTAGCCTACATTTTCCCTTTCAATTGGCCAGTAGACTGTATAGTAGCATTGTCATTATTATTAATTGAAAATTCTCATCATTGTATGCCCATAAAAATGTAGAAATTATTTGTTCTAAAAGGCTCAAATCAAGCCTTTTCTTATTCGACAAGGCTTGTATAGCTTTATTGATAGATTAAAACCATTTCTATGTTGGATCCATTTTCTTATGCTGTATGTTGGATCCATTTTCTTTAGGTGTTCCTTTTATTGAAAACTATGGTTGAAGTCTAGCATTAATGGCTTAATCATCCACTCTCACGTCTTGCATATTGCATTGAATTCTCTCTAATAAGGCTTTTATGGTTTCTTTCTCCATTAATTATTATTTTAATTATACAGTGTCCTTTTAGGCAAGTCCTATCAAACTCATTTAGATTCATCATAGCATGTTAGTTTGGTTGTCCCTGGTGGGTGTGGTGTGGTGGCAGAGGGCTTCCAATTTGCACAGTAGATCTCGAATTCGAGTCAGGGCGTGCATCCCTTGTAAAAGCCTAGAGTAACTGGGGTTTTACTTACTCACTTGTGCCCATAAAAGTATACTTTTCAAAAAATAAGATTTCCTCGCATCAAAAAAAAATATTAGTTTGGCTCTCTTTATACACATGAGCGTAATGGGATCATGAAATGTTGTCAGTGATATATTGTTGAAACCAACCTCACTTTACTAGGACAAGATTGTCCTTTATAAATGTTTTAGCCATATGAACTATAAATTATTGTTTTTCTCATCAATTAAACACTCATGCCAGTTCTTCAACATGAATCTCATTTTTTTCAAAACTTTTAAGTGATGACTTAACTATGTATTTTTAAAGCTTTTTGGTAGCTTATGTCTTATGTCTCCATTTTCTATATACATATAAAGAAAAGATAAACTTGAATCTTTTTAGTTTTATCTATCTTTCTTGGTTACAATTTGAATCACTTAGGATACCATTGCATGGACATCTTATTCATCATATCTCATTGCGATTTAGTCTTCATTTCCTTATATCAAGTCCAGCTTATTGGTTTCCTCTTCCTTATCACAACCTTTGCCTTCATATCCTATAGTGTTTTATTTTATTTTACATGGATTAACAATCTTTTACTTACATTATTACCTCATCTTTCTATGTCATTTTCTTCTACTTTATCTCCTTGTTATGGGACTTGTCATACTACTCCATCTCTTATCTCTCTCTTTTATAATAAGTGGTTCCTATTCTCCAAGTCTCATATATATATATATATATATATAACTAGTAATGTATCATAAACACATTGGATCTAATATAAAACTTTACAATAAAAGAACAAAATGTTTTCAACCAAACTCTCCTTTTTTTCTATTTCTCTTTTTCAATATACTAGATCATACAAGGAAAAGCTTCTTGATAGATGAAAATTGGGGAATTGATCACATTATCAAACCCTATTGATAGAAGATTTTAATCATCAAACAATATCAATAAATGTCAATCCCTTTCGAATAACAAGATAAGCACTCAAATCATTTATTTAAACGACTTAATCTCCTATATCTAAAGAAATAAAACTATTATTTGGAGAGAGAAACATGCCTACAAATCAGATCAAGAAAACCATGCCCTTATAATAGAAAATAAATAAAAATGTGGAAAATTGCATTTTGTTAAATAGATGTACAAATATGTACTCGCATTCAAAAGTTTTTATCAAACATACAAGTACGAAGGGGATATTTTCAAATTTTCAAACACAGCAGATTTGCACAAAAGGCTACAATCTACCGCAAGATGCAGCAGTTTTTGACATTCATACGCAAATTCAAAAGGTAAGGACAAGTCATCACTGTACGTACGTGCCTATACCTCCCCTCTTCCCACAAAAAAAAATAATAATAATAAAAGGTAACTCAATCATTTTGCAAGAGCAAATAAAGAAAGACGTTTGGCAATTGACTTTTGTGCATACATAACCGGGATAACATAAAATCTTTTGAACTTTAAAGGTGATCACCAAGTCAATTATTGCAGAGAAAAAGCAGACAGTGGTGTTTGGTCATCACCATGGGGTGCTATTTCCCGGTGCCTTCCTTTAATTATTTAAATATTATACCTCAGTTAGAGATAAGATTACTAGTTGAGATATTAATTAATTTCCTTGAATCAAGAGAAGGAGAAGATATCACACATGTTGACATTGTTATTCTATTGGTGGACTCGTGCTAGCTAGTACATGCTCACACCGTCCATTGAATGAGACAGGTAATAAGCCTATAATAAAACATAATTAGCCCTCTATTAATGAGTTGATCAGCCTATAATAATACATAAGTAGCCCTGTATTAATCTGCATGTCATTATCTTCATACACTTTCTGTACGTAGAATGACGCAAAAACGCTACAAACAAACGCGGTTGCTGAGCTAGAGGGATCCATACTCTCTGCATGCTCCTGTCAACCCTCATCGATTGATTTTCTTTCTATTTACAAACCATCGCTAGTGGCATCCAAGAAACTGACTTCGCTAAAATAGCAAAAAACGATCTTAATTGTGGTAAATCATGTTATTAAATACTTATTTCATCATGTTTAATTGTGGAATTATATTTGTAACAACATAATTAGTATGAATCTTAATCTCATCATCTCGCATGTCAAATAAATCTATAAAAATAGAAAAGGGTGTAATTTGACAAAAACAATTTATTTCTTTTATGGAAACAGATAGAGGAAAGACTCAACTACAAAAACAAAATCCCTTTTGGTTAACATGACCTAGAACGTACCAGAATATGACAACAAAAACCTAGTAATATATATTCTGATCGGTTTTCTTTGGTGCCGTGAACTAGAAACACATCTATGGTCTCTGGCTACCAGATGCAATTCCCTAGGGAAAGAAACTGATTTTGTTGGCATCTTACGGGCAACCACAGAGCTTGACTTCTCAAGAAAGTCTACGACATAGCCGTGTGTTAGGTATAACAAAATAGAGACTTACAGGGATGAGAATTAGGTGGGGGTGATGGTGTCACAGAATTTGACCCGATCGATCTTGTCTTTACTAAATAGTGTGTTTGGTACTGTGAAGATCATATTTCTTAAAACTATTTTTCGTTTAAGAATATATTAAAATATTTTTTTAAATTCTTTTTTTCTTCTTAGCATAAAACTAAAGAAATATCAGTTTAATATTTTTTTATATCAAACAGATTTAAATTAATCTTGACCACAAAATCAAACAGTCTTTCGTGCTACTTGACTCGGTTACACATTTCTTATATGTTATGAACTGAAAATGGGAGGGGCTACCCGACCTCCTAATATCTTCAAGATGAGCAAACGAATAGACATCACTCATGGGAAAGGTTAGCACAGCCCTTTTCTTTTTTGATTAAAAAGACTCCTTCGATGGCATCCATTATTTTCAATTTGAATTTTCCTTCCAAGAGATTCTGGTAATGGTAGCATTTTGATCGAGATTTTGGTAATGATAACAGCAGGTTCCTTTCAAGCATATAACACTTTTCCATGTCTTGAATCCCACATGCAGGCTCTGGGAATGAACTTGAGCTGGAAGCACATTCACTTGAGCTCCAACTCAAGTGGTCGTGCATTACATATTCATGCATGGACACGAGACCATGACCCAGAAATCTTTCAGTTTTCCAATTCAACTCCATAAGCAGCTAGTGCAAATAATGTTTGACTTCCGAATTCTCAAGAACTACATGGATGAAATTAAACAATATCAAAAGAAACACTTTTCTGGCTTCATGAACTTGTAGCTTGACTGCACACATCATCATGGACCAATGTAGCATTTCCTCATGTGATTATCATATACATCTCCAGACCATATATAAAACATGAAGGCCGGGTGAGAGATATCGATTAAGTTCATAACAAATAGTTTCAAGTTCTATGCATCATAATCGCAACCACGATAAAGCTAGGAACTCTTTGATTACTATTTGACTTGTATATACACGCCCTTCCCCGTAAAAACCTTGGGTTCAACATCAAATAATAGTAGAAATTGCCCAAGGTAAATGACTTTGATCGATTCAAACAAGTAAAAAACCTGCATGAGAAAGTTAAAATCACTTTGCTGCCATTGAGACCAATTCATGTGAAAGGAGTGAGCCAGAATTATTTGAGAAAGGAAAAATAGATTTGCAAATGCTGAAAGGATAACTTACATTCCGCTTGTCCATCCACAGCTCTCTCTGTATTATGTAAGCCTCGAGGTAAAATCCAATGTGCTTGTAACTGCACTTTGAAAACAACAATCCTATCTCGTAGCAACTTTAAATAAAAGGTGATATGGTTGCATAATAATAATATTAGCCTGTAAATATTTCAGAACTCATATGGTGACACTAAAGGGAGAAATATTTTTATTTATTTGTATTTCCCCCTTTTCTGCCACTATGATAGTCAAGAAATGCAAATTGACCATCCTGGAACTGGAATTATTTCACATTGATTGCAGCAGCCATGTTCCTCAGTTTCCGAGAAATCTCTGAGAATGATTGTCTCTCAGATGGATCTGAGGCCCAACAACTTTCCATCAAAGACTTCCACTCCGGATCACACCATGTGGGAATTTGAGGACGTAATGTGTTGTTCACAATTCCTCCTAGGATTCAGAAGGAAGAAACGAGCAAACAAATCACAGTCACATACGCAAATAAATCATGAAATAATATGACTTAATAAAAGAATACATTTCATTCACTACATCAATTGATGGGGTCAAAACAGATTTCAAAATGCCACAAACATTTGGGCAAGCCAGATGAAAAATGGTGGAGAGCACCAAAAAATTAAGAGCTAAAAATGAAGAATATTCATTAGCATTCAACATTTAGGTTGTTCACACCAAGGCATGTTGTTTCTCTTGCGAATAAATTAGTTCAAGTCTCTCTCTCTCTCTCTCTCTCTCTCCCTCACACACACACACACAAAAGACAAATTCTAGTCTGACTCTGGAGATGACCCACATAACATAGAAACAGGGTAACTGAGATACTATTTAAATTTCTTATTAGGATTCCATAATGCATACTCTTATATTATAAATTAGGATTTCTAGCATATAGTTATAGTTTACCATCAAAAACATCCATCAATCTGCAGAATTTTTTGCATGGCATATATTAATCTTAGAGGTCATGCTGCTCCCTCTATTTAGAAACCCCCTTCTTTTTGCTACTAAGAATTATGAGACAAACACAGTCCAATTGATAGTAACCAGTCAGCCACCAACACAGGATGTATGATGGATCAATGAAAAACTGCCTGTACTGAAAATCTACCAGCTTTAGCTCAATATTATTAGCATATCCAATAAACATAATTTATAAGTATTGGAAATCCATAAGTCTAACCTGCAAAAAACAAATTCATGAGCATCCCAGCAACGAAGGAAATGCAAAAAATCCAGGAGCTAGGGTGCTTTATGATATAGTAAAGAGGCATTGTCCAGAGTATTAAACTAAGGTCGTTGAAATGGAAAAATAAAATTGAAGAATTATGGAATGTAAAACCCTGTTAGACTGAAAGGTGACTTTCCCATAAAAACTAAAAAGCATAGTCAAGCATAAATAAATGGTGCTTAGCAAAAATGAGTTTTAAGGTGAAAGTTAAATGAACAAAAAGACCAGATATGAAATGAGTGAGTATAAAGGTGGTGGTGACACTCAACGAGATTATTATTGAAGGAGAACCACGCTAGTTGGCTTGGCCATGCTCATGAAAGGCACATGAATGCAACAGTGTAGAAGTATTGAGCAGCTCCTACAGCATCCATGCAGAGCAGCTGCCGTGCTTCAATGGCTTTTAGGGTATTTCCCTGATGATATCCTAAGAATTTCAAACGCTCTATAGTTGTACAAAAACAAAACAAAAAACTTGTTCTTTGTCCATTTGGTGGTCTCTTCTTATCTTCAATTTTAAAAAATTATGTTCTCATTGATACTACTTTTATATAAAAAATAAATAAGCAGTTAACTTTCCAGAATAATTCACAGCACCACACCCTCTTAAATCCAAAATTTTGACCCATCATATGCCCAAATGTGTCTAAGTTTGTAATGTGAAGCCTGTAATAGAATATAACCCAGTTTCCATTGGCTTTCCTGATTCTTGCATCCTAAATTTTGAGCCATCATATGCCCAATTGTGTCTAAGTTTGTAATGTGAAGCCTGTAATAGAATATAACCCAGTTTCCATTGGCTTTCCTGATTCTTTATCACTAATGCACGCTTCTTTAGGGAAAAATGCAGAGCATGAAGAGAATCATGATTGGTTAATATAGAAATATCCATGCTCCACAGAGGGATAACCTACATGTTAACAGCAATTCAGGTTCAAAGTCCTTTAATTTAAACTCTTAACAGAAAGACATCTGAAAGCCCAGGTTAAAAGAATCTAATTGGACATCCATGTGTTGATAAACAACACTTTCCTAGAGAAAACAAATTATATTGCTATCAATATGCTTGTCCAGAACACAATAAACATTGATGCTTACCAATTATGGAGGCACAGTGCATGTCAGCATAAGGTTCTTCTCCCGTCAGTAATTCCCACATAACAATCCCAAATGAGTAAACATCAATCTACAATACAAGATTATATGTGTTACTTAAACTACCATAGACAGGAAAATAAGTTATGGCATTTTTATTCAAGCATAATGTTACCTTCTCTGTTACCATGTGGTTCTTGCCACTCAAAAGCTCAGGTGCCATCCAGGGCAAAGTTCCACGAACACCACCTGAAACTAACGTGTGTTGTTTCACCTTTGACAAACCCAGATCACCAATCTAAGAATGTTTATGTGTTAGATGACAGGCTCACGCCCTTCAAAAATGATTAACATTATTAGAAGAAAACAATGTGCAACTTTCTATCTCACATACCTTGCAAACTGGCCTTTGCGGATCTCTCATATTTACTAACAGGTTCTCACATTTCAAATCAAAATGAACAATGTTCTTCCCATGTAAATACTCCATTCCAAAAGCAGCATCCATAGCTATGATGAGTCTCTTACGACGATCAATGGTTCTGTTCAAGATATGACAGTGTCACAGATTCTTCATCCTCAGAATGTTTGTTTGTATAATGTCTTTTGCCCCTTGTTAATAAGTTTTACTTGTAAAGCATGTTTCATTCATATTTGATCAAGAATAAGAACTCTTCTAACAACATGAGATAGAATATTCAAAAAAGCAAAATCATGACAGCACCACCAGCATGGTTACCTGTCCTTCTTCTGCAAAAACTGTTTCAGAGATCCATTAACCATAAACTCAGTAACAGTTGCTAATGATCCATCAGGGCCATCACGAACAATACCATAGAAAGAAACAACATTTGGATGGTGTAATGAACTCAATATCAAAGCCTCCTTCCAGAAATCTGCAATCTACAAAAGCAACATAAATGCAATAATTACCATCAATCACAAAAAATTACACTACATCGTCTTCATATTAGAAACTACAATCTGGCATCAAATATCAACTCCTCTCCAGAAAGATACACCATAATAACAAACATGAAAGCATCAGATCTCCTACAAAAGATGTCTAAAATACATGCTAGAGGTGTAATCTTTCCACAATTCATACACAAGTATCAAAGAAAAACGAAAGATATATTCAAAGCAATATACAGATTTCATGTTATCAAGGTCATGATTCAATCTCCCTTTTCTTATGCCTCAAACAAACTAATTAGCCTCTTTTTATAGTTATTCTGAATAAAATTAACTAGAACATAACATTTCCTACTCTGAAATCTTTAAGCAAATATTCCCTGAAAAGCCTCATCCAAAAATTATTGCAAGCTTCCCTTGACACTGTTTTGCAAGTACCACCACTAGCTCACACACACAAGTGCACACGCATATATCACTTATGATATCACCTAAGACCAAGTCAATCATCCAGAACAAGGGAATGAAGAATAATCAGAAGGATATGGGTCCTACCAAACGCTCTCTTTCAGAAGGTCTCCCAGCAAAGCAGCTGGCTTTTATTCTCTTAATAGCTACATCAGAACCCTTCCATTTCCCATGATATACAGCTCCATATGTTCCAGATCCTAATTCACGAATCTCCTCCAAATCATCATTTTTTATTGTCTGTGACACAAAATCAATCTATTATTAAAACCGAAGCACACAAAACAAGCAAGTGTAGAGAGCAAGGAACAATAACTAAAATGAATGTGCAGCGTTAATACAGAGATGATGTGAACGTGACAGCAAACAGGCACCTGCAATCCCCTTTCTATAGCTTCTGCCTCAGCCTTTGTAGGCTCAATTTTGTTGTTTTTTATATTGTCATTGTCAGAGCTCAGCTCTGCTTCTTCACGAGTATTCTGTCACACATCCAATTCATTAGAAAATAAGATAACGTGTTGTAACATGCTGTTTGAGCAAATTAAAAGTTCAGTTCATTCTTACCACTGCTTCAGGCTCTTTATCATTTATTTCCCCTGATATTGAATCATTATTTGCAGGATCAGCATTTTCTTTGACTCTAGCTTTCACCTCTTCACCCTCTTCTGCTGCCTTCTTTACAGAAGCAATTAAATCAGGTAAGACACTCATACAGCTAATTGACAGGTTTGGATCTCCAGGAACAGCAGGACCTCTTTCTCCTGTTTTCACTGTATCACCACTTTCTTCAGCTAACCTCAAGAAATTGTAATTGACAGCCTCAGGAAATGTTGTTTGGCCATGCATATCAGCAATCATGCCCTGATCTGGGCAAGGTGTGCATCGCACATCCAGGTTTTCAACTTTCCCCACACAATTTGCTTGGTTTTCTACACCAAGAAAGATGGTTCCCTCCACTTTTGATGCTTCAGCTACAATGGCAGTACTTAACTCTGGGTTATAACCTGTATTTGCACTTAAGTTTATCATTTCATGTTGGAGCGGTGGTTGAAGGTGTTCTGGAGCAAAAGACTGCTTATTTTCTAGCCCATTACTATTTGGATTCAATTTCAACATGTGGCCGTAAGAATATTCCAAAGAATTTGTGCCATCAAAAACCAACATTTTCTGTGAGGACTCAACCCAAGGTTTCTGATTATCTATGCCGATGCCACTCCTTTGACTACCGTCTGCCATGCCCCTAAGAAAAGATGGATTAACAGTACCATTCACATGTGGAGTTGCAACGGATGCTTCAAAAGGAGTGCCATGCACTGGATTTTGAACATTTCTCCATAAAGTCTGTGGATGTGAATGACCATGTGGCAATGTGTGAAGATTCTCAGACCCATAAGCATAAGGAAAATTCCCATACCGAACTGCATGCTCTTCAGGAGGTGAAACTTGTAGGCTGTGGACAGCACCCATGGATTGATCATGAAACACATCATTACCCAATTCAGGCCCAGGACGGTGATGGGAGGACATATGATGGCCATCCATCAAATTACTATGCCCAGGGGGGTAATTCATGCCAGGACCATCTACAATGTAGTGATCAGAGAATCTTGCAGCTCCGGAGATATGTTTTTTGGCTTCATCAGCACGGGGACTCAATTGATGCTGCACAATCCATCCTCTTTCATGGCCTTGTGTCTCATTGTAGACAGCTCGTGGATCATTCTGCTCTCTGGGATACACTGGGTGGTGGTGCACCTTTGCATCTGCATTTACCATGAAAGTCTCCCTGTTTGGGGAACAGTCAGCTCCTGGATTAGGAGCCTGAGGAAGTCCATTTCCCATGCTGGGTTGCTCCAAATGCAGTTGATTTCTTGGGAAAGCCCCCCTGCAGTGCTCACAAACACTGTTCCCTTCAAAAACACTGGGACCGTGCAGCAAGTTACCTGGAAAACCACCCTTATCACCACCTACTACTCCAGCAGGCATCCATACTACATTTTCAGAATACTGTGGCTGGTGATCAAAAGGGGGGTGCTGATTTAGCTGCAACCGAGCATATTCTTCAGGCATTCTATCCATCCCTTTATCGGATAATTCCCCAAACTGCATGCGGTATCGTGCAGAAGGGGGTGAGCTTGGCAACTCTGATAATGGTCTTGGATCATGGTGCCCATGATGCCTAGGAGAATAATATGCTGGACTCCATGGACCCTCCATCTCATTATACCTAGGAGCAATAGCAACATGATGCAAGTTGTACTGTGATATTGACATCTCCCCACTCCTGTGGCTAAGGAGACCACCTTCAAGATTCATTCCATTGAAAAACTGTTCTTGTAAATGAATTTCATCAATTGGACCAATCAAAGGGAAATCAGGATGATGCCTTCTAAAATCAGGCCCCTCGTTCAGATTATTTAGTGCATCCACATACCTTCTTTCACTCTCCCTTCCATCCCCGTCAACATAATGGGCTGAACCATCTTGGTCTGTATTCGAAAACAGAAAAATCCTAAGCCTAGTGAAACCATCCCCAGAACCCAATTTATCATACTCCTCCATCATGTTAATCACATCATCATCATTCACAACCGAGACTAACGCATCAAGATCCTCATCAGGCTGTTGATACTTCAACACCATCGCCCCATCATAAAGCTCTCTCATTTTACTTAGCAACTCCTCATAACTAATATCCCTACGCAAACTCACAATCCGCGTCTCTCCACCTACATAACGCAATTTTCCATCTTGGGGTCGAGGCATTATGCTACCTAAGAAACTACACAGTAATTTAACACGTGGGGTATCATCGTTCGAACCAGGGTTGGAACCAGCTGTGGAATTAGTGGTAGACATTGGTGTATCCATGAAGTAGAGACCTTGCTGGTTATCAACAGGTGTATCAGTCTTTTTCAAGCATTCAATTGTGTTATTACACATGAGAGATAACCTCACAACACATCAATATTAACAGCTTTCTCTAAATTGAAAACGTAACAACACAATTCATTAATGATTCTAACAAAGCAAGTAACAAACTGATTCTTCATTAGGCAGCTCATATAAAGCCCCTGAAATCATCAAATTCAGTCATTGCCACTAATGCCAGCACCACCAAAAACAAGAAAAAAAGATCCCTGGATAACAAAAAAAACACTATGTTTATCAATCTAAACCAAGAGAAACTACAGCCATAAACAACTCAAAACATCAACATGAACCCTCCTTTAAGAGCCCAGATTTGGTTCAATAATATATAAAAGAACGAAATCCCAGGTTCTAGAATGAAACACGAAGGTACCTGGTGAACAAATTATGATAGGAAAACAAGAAGGTCCAAGATTAAAAATTTATGTCTGTTTCTCAGAATTGGGTTAGTGGAATTTCTGAGGAAACAATAAAAAAAATCAAAGGAAGGATGAAAAAGAAGCAAAAAAAAAAAAGGGTATGGAGGAGGGTTGGGTTGGGTTGTGGTGTGACTGCGATTATGATAGATAGAAGGAAAGGGTGATGGCGAAATTGCTCTCATACGTGGCAGTCACTGCCTGCTTTCTCTCTCTATCTTCTTGGCATCATTTGTTTGAGAATTTAGCATTATTCTCGCACTTCTCCTCCACGCTCTATTTTCTAGAGTTTGTTTGTGCGTCACAAAGAATTTGTACTTACTAATAACATAAATAAATAAATGGAGTAATTAAAAAAGTTACTTTTATTCTTGAACATAATATTTAGTTTGGAGGCTAAGTAGGTGTTTGGTATTGTGTTTTAAAAATATTTAAAAAAAAGATTGAAAACTTTTTTATTTTATTTTTTACTTTAAATTAAAAAAAATAGCTTTTTTAGATCATTTTAATATGTTGATGTCAAAATAATTGTTAAAAAATAAAAAATATAATTTTGATGCATTTTTAAATGAAAAACACTTTAAAAAACAAACACGATCACACTCTCAAATAGTCACTAAATTCTTGAACTTTGAGTGTGAGAGTGATTGGCTCTAGAATATTAGATTTTGACTAACTCCAAGCTGGAAAAATAATTTAGGTATCTTAAAGTGTTTTTCATGAATAAAAAAACTTTTATCAAACTTCAAGGGTTCAGTATCGCCATAAAAGTTTTGGGCTTAAAAGGTATATATTTTTAAGAATTAAGGGTTTGAATACTATTTGCTATATTTTTTAAGGTTATGTCTAAGGATTTATTCAAGATGCACGCAAGTTCATCCAAACGTTCTTATTACCAAGAAAAAAAAGCTTTTGTCATAAATTAAAAATATAATGTATATATTTTTTACAAATATTGTGATGATGATATAATGGGAAAACATCTTCTTTTTTAAATACTAAAATTATAACTTATTGAATCGATTTAAATCAACTCTAGTTAAATTGTTAAACCAAAATATATTACAAAATCAATTTTCAATTAAATCAATCTTGATAGATAAAATTAAAAAAAGAATCAATTAAAAAAAAACTAAAACAAGATTGGAATAAACTCAAGGTAACTTGACAAAATCATAACCCAAGTCATGCACCCCACTCGATTTAATAACAGTGTTATTTGACATGATATTTCACTCAATTGTGGTTGAACCAATTCCCCTATTTTTTTAATCAAATAATAATTTCAAAAAAAAAAGAACAAACAAAAATACCTATGGAACAAAAATTCATAAAATAAAATAAGACATTCAAGTAAAGAAAGAGAGGTTTATTAAGATTCAAGAGACTAAAAATACATAAAAAATTAAAAACAAAAACAAGCATGTGGGCTTGTTATTGTCCCATAAAAAAATCATGGCTTGTATGCCTATGCCAAGCTTCTTTTTTAGTAATTATATCATTTACCCTTTAATTTAAAAGAAAAAAAAAACAATGCATTTTATGCAACCCTAAAAAATGGCAATTAGAGGGTCATTGTAAAATCAAGGTAGAGGTATTTTATACCTAAAAAATTATTATTTTTTTACCAAAAACATATTATAAACAACCTAATTACCTAACTAAACTCATTGATGGGTTCAATAACCCAAAAAACAAATCCTAAAACCAATTTGAATTAAAAAAAAATTAAATCTATCATCTCAAGTAATGGAAATGTTATAGAATATCTAAGTGGAACTTCTTCAATCAAATGAAACTTGTTAACACTAAGAACAGACTTTTTCTTTGTCAATATTGGTGTTAATTGACGATTTTCTCTTTTACCACTGGAATCTAATGATTTTTTTCTCTTTTTTCTCAAACTAAAAACTTCAAAAAAAAAAGTTATGAACCTAAATTTAATTATTGAAAACTAAAAGAACCGATAAATGAACCTTTTGAAAAGTAGAAGAATCAAAATGAACTTTATACATTAATTTTAAAACCACCATCTATTTTCCATGTCTTTCTTAATTTGATCCATTGTCTTTTAATCTTGTCCTTAACTAATAAATTAGAAGAAATTGAATTTGATTATTTAGGGATGGAATTGTAAGGAGAAAAAAGTATGAGAATGAAAAAAAAACATAGTAAAGTTGTAATCTACAATGTTTTGTGCCTAAATCTACCCTAACATGATATATATCATACCTTATATGGTTTGTTGATTGTTAAAACCTCCATTCCTTTTTCACATTATATGATATGTTTAAGTCTTATGGAATGTCACATAATCCTCTAATCTACCTCAAGACATTATTTCATGAACATATTCTATCCATTAGAGTTTAATTAAGAGGTAAAGATTTTGATTAAAGAAATAAAATTATTACCAATTTTCTATTCCTTGCATGAATATTATGGATTGGGGAATTGTTTTTCTTAATGTATATAGAAATCCAAGACATCTAATCCAATGTGTGTGTGTGCAACTTTCACAATTATAACTTTCAAACATTGGAATCTATATTATTGTTTATGAAAATGTTTATCTTTAATAAAAACAATAATTGTTTAGCAAAATTATAACTTAAATATATTTCTTTATTATTTGTTGATGGAATGTCAAAAGAGATATAAAAAACAATTAACATAAAACATAACAAGAATATTGTATAATACTAACGAAACATTCTATCAGTACTTAAATATTGATTATGTCCAGGAAAAAAAAATTAAAGATGCAATCATAGATGATAACTAGTTTTCAAAAAATATATCATTAGTGGTTTTAATTTTTTCAGTCATTTTATCAATTGACATAAAACATAACAAGAATATTGTATAATACTAACAAAAGAGTCTATCAGTGCTTAAATATTGATTATGTCCAGAAAAAAAAAATTAAAGATGCATTCATAGACAATAACTAGTTTTCAAAAAATATATCATTAGTGGTTTTAATTTTGTCAGTCATTTTATCAATAATATCATCATTAGTGGATTTACAAACAAATAAAGCACACTAAAAAAAACTTATCAACATCATTAATGTAGTAATTCCATTAGGAGTTATGGCATATTATATACATAATAAATTGTTGGTAATTCCATGAGTAATCAATGCATAATACATATTACCAATGGCAAGTCCTGTAATTTTGTAATTCTCTAGAACCTTTCTGATGAACTTAGTTTATCGATCATTTCATTTATAATTCAAATTCAGTCATCCTAATAATATTGTATTTAATATTAAAAAAATAATGAAAAAGAATAAAATAAAACAAAAAACCAAAATTTCATTATTAATCAAAAAAGTATTAGAGTACAATTTATTTAGTGGATGTGAGTTAAAGGAGAAGGAGAAGGCGGATCTTCGTCAGGACTAGGTTGTAACAAGGTCGACCACACGTACCAGTGAGGGTAAACAATAACTACTCAAGAACATTTATTTTATTCATCAAGACAATTATCTCAAACCGAAGTTGGGCCATCTCAGAGGGACTTAGTCCATCGGTAATTTCATCTTACTTCTTAGTCATAAGGTTATGAAACTTTTTTCCACACTCTAGAACTTTTTAAAGGACTTGGTCCATTAGGGACTTCATCTATATTATATAATTCATTAGTAATTCAGTTTGTAATTATTAGTTCCAAGGTCATGTAATTAGGGACTTTTTGAGTGATCCATCAATAACTTTATTGTATTTATAGTACATTGGTATAAAATAATATTTTTTTCAAAGTGTTTTTGTATTCCTTATCTATTCAATATGTAAATACATTAAAATCAATATACAATAATATTATTTTTAATCATAATAATAAAATCACAACAATAAACATTTATCTAGTGTTAACAATAGTTCATTATAGATTAATAACCAAAAAGATTACATTAAAGTTTCATTACTTATTGTCATTTTACAATTTAATCAGAATTTTATTTTTCTTCTTCAATATCATCATCATCATGTCCATTATAATCTTCTTTATTAAATTGATGATCATCAATATCATCATCTTCATTAACTTTTATATGTCTACTAATTCTCAATATATCATTTAACTATTTAATGTCACAATTAATAAAAATACTATCAACAATATGAAAAATTGAGTTTTCTTTTAAATCGATACATGAAGCAACTTGATATACAAAAATTAACTCATCAATTTGAAAGTTATCATCTAGCACTATTACTTCATCATTGCATCCTAAATAACTTGGACACAATCTCTAGATTTGGTTTTCACTATAGATAACCAATCAACTCTAGAATGATCCTTTCTAAAGGAATGTGCGTATGCATAATGAACTTGTCAGCATTGTTAGTAGAAAATTAAAGGCATCATCAATGTTGTAAAATCTAGTCTTTGTATTGATTTTGACCAAACCAAAGTAGGAATTTACTATGATTTCTTTATTGATGGTATCATATAATAACATTTGAATAAAAATACTATAATAAACTCGTTATAATATTGTAGTACAACCACTTATTATAGCCTCTCACAATAATTGACTTTAAACTCATTAGAAGTTGATCTTCTAACACAAACTCTATTATTATATGTCTTTATAACTTGACCATACTCTTCAATATGAAAAATATATCCATTGATGAAATACCTGATATGACACTTGACTTTTCTTTTAGGTTTTTCAAACATGGTAAATTCAAATTGCCGCTAGCATTTCCTTTCAATTGATAACCTTAGTACATGATTACAACCATTAACAATTATATAAAAATGGTGTTATGAAATTAGCTATTATAAGAAGGAATTATTAATTAGTGTTTTCATGTGTTCTGAATCACATGACAAATTATTTATCTTATAATTGAAAATTTTAGATTAAGTTAGATTTGAATTTTGAGATAATACAAATTGATAATGTTGTTTATGAGTAATTATTCAATCTATCAGTTGATGATAGTATAAGAAAAAAGAACTATTAAAAGATAACAACATGGTCAATATTTTATTCAGGTTTGAAAGCATTTTTTTCTTCCAAATATGTTCTCCTCACTGCATTTTTAGATAAAGGTCATCCAGTATGAGGAAATATTAACAAATTTTTACTTAAACATATTTTCTCATTGTCATTATATCTTGTAACGGTTGATTCTTGCTCTCATGTAAGTCTCAAAATACTACGAGATACGTATTGAGATGTCTTCAACAACATAACTCTCTCATATTTAAAGACTTATATTTTTGAGTTTCATTCTTGAACATTTATTTAATTGGAGATTAAACTCCGTTATTTATTATCTATAGTGTTTTTCGCTAATTTTAAAAATAATTCAGGTTATCTTGATTTTTTTTTAATTATTGGTCTTTGTTAAAAAAAATTTTTAATAAATTTTGGTTTTGTATTAAATTAAATCAATTAATTAAATATAAGCATCATATTCTCACTCAATAATAATTTATTTGGTTTGTTTTTCAAGTTATTGCTCTAATAATATATATGGAATTTTGAAGTGTCTCTATGTATTTTTTTTTTCAATAACAAAAAAAAAATTATCGAATTTTTTTTTGGTGATTGAATATTTTCCATGATGGAGTGATGATAATATTTTTAATATACTTTTATTTTTACCCCTCCTAATACGACATCCTCTAGATATTTTTATAATTAATGATTGTTAGCATTTTTTTATTATAAATGTTATTATTCAATAATATTCTTAAATTAAACTAATAATCTGGATCACAATTTTTTCTTACTTCAAAAAACTAAATGCTGACATTGACTAGGTGGGCACTAATCTAGAGAGTGTTTAACACTATATTTCAAAAATATATCTATTTTTTTATTTTTTACTTTAAGTTAATTTTTTTGATATTTTTAAATTATTGTTACGAGCGATATGCCCCCGCGATGCGCCGGGGCTTTTTTTTATCTATGTAGAAAATTGATTGCTTTTATATGTATTGTATTTGTTATTTTAATATTTAATTAGTAAAATTATAATTGATAAAATCTGTATAATCGAAATGGAAAGTGGTTCGTATATTTTATAATTGCAGATAACGTAGGTAATTGAGAAAAAAATCTTAGGTCATTTTTTTTTCTCTATATATATTTTTAGGCGATAATATTCAATAAATATTAAAACATATAATTAGTCTCACATACTTTATAGAGTAATCGAAATGGGAAGTGGTTCGTATATTTTTTAATTGTAGATAACCTAGGTAAATTGTCATTTTTATTTTTATGAGTTGCTTTTGTTCCTCAATAATATTATATCTGACACATTATAAATATAAATATTGTAATTTGTTTTTAAAAATAAACATATTTTTTTTGCGTGCAATAATTATTTATTTGTCGTCTAAAAAGAACAGTTTAATCGAAACGGGAAGTGGCTCGCATATTTTTCAATTGTAGATAACCTAGGTAAATTTGTCATATTTTTTTATGAGTTGCCTTTTTTCTCCAGTAATATTACAATGTTTTGGTTTTTCCTGTTTCAAATAAAAATATTGTAATTTGTTTTTAGAAAAAAAACTTTTTTTTTTGCGTGCTATAATGACTTATTTGCCGTCTAAAAAAAACAGTGTAATTGAAACGAGAAGTGGATCGCATATTTTTTAAATCTAGGTAAATTTGTCAAAAAAAAAAATTGAGTTGTATTTTTTGCCCAGTAATAGTAGATCTGAAACATTAAAAACCAAAACATTGTAATTTTTTTTAAGAAATAAATTTTAAAAAAGAGGACAATATTAAAATTCGAAGCCAATTTTTTTTTTATCCGATTTATTCATTATATTATTATATCAAATGTATTTAAGAATACTGATATTAATATTGTTTATGAAAAAAATCCTAGGTAATGTTTTCTTCTCTCTATATATATTCCTAGACGATAATATTCAATAAATATTAGAATATATAATTAGTTTAACATATTTTAATTTGACACAAATATACAAATATATAATTAATTTGACATACTTTAAATAATATATTTCATTTCAAGAATAAAACTGAAGCAAATTAAAACATTGAAATTAAATAATTTAAAACAAAACCTGGAATTAAAAGAATTGGGACCAAAATGAAACTGAAATTAATAATTAACTTGCATAGAAGGATAAAATTGAAAGAAATCAAACTTTGATACCGAAAATATTAAGGATTTATAATAAATTTGCATGGATGGATGAAATTGAAACCAATCAAAACTTTGATACCAAACATATTTAGAATTCCAGCCCAATCTGAAAAATTAAAAGCATGAGGACCGAATTGAAACTTCAATATATCATCAATTTCAATTGAAGGATGAAATTGAAACAAATCAAAACCTATATAATAGCAATAAGGGCCACAAAAACAAATTACAACATTCAGGGACTGAAATGAAATTTGACAAAAAACACCTTAGCTGACGTCATATGGCGCAGGCAGGAGAGAGAAATTGGGGGAGAAATTCAAACGACCATTGACACGTCTCTGGACACCATAGTGTCACACGCGACGCACCAGGAGGAAGAGAACATGCCGGAAAATCATTCTAGACGTCGGTGGGGCATTTTTGGACGCCGGAGTAAGGCGCACGCGCCGTTTGAAACACGCGTGAGCGCTGAAACGAACGGCGCGTCCGGTGACGCGCCACACAGTTGTCACACAAAAAATAAAATTAAAAATTGGCTAATTACCGGAACGTCCCTCACCCCCAAGTGTGTGTTTTGTCCTTTTCGATGGACAAAATAGTTAATGCACTGTTCAATAAAATATTAAAAAATTAAAAAACCGGTTAGACAGACCGGACCGGACCGAAAATAATCAATTACCACGGAGCCCCTGAAATCGGTGGCGTTCAGGAATATTAAAAATACTGCCCACGTCTGTCACTAATGTATTGACTCCTGGAAACGTGTCATTCATTCATTGAGTGATCCAATGATATCGTGGAATATTCTTCGTACAAACGACCTGTGACGTTCGATTCCTTGTAAAGCCAGTTCTGCTCCACGCGCAGCCATTGCCAGTCAACTCACTCTCACTTTCTCGTGAAAATCACGTGGGCCACTGGATGCGAGGCAATAATGAGGTGCCAGGTGGCACAATGTTTGATTCGTGAGCACCAACTTGTGGATGCAATGGCAGTGGTGGTGTCATTAGATACAGCCGGAGTACTCAAACTTTTGTGCTCTCGCTTTCCAATTTCTTGTCAGTTTTCTTGAATTCTCCATTTTCATTCTGTGGTGTCAATCGTCACATTGTATATAAATATCCAAACATCCTTTTCAAGTATTGTGATTAATGCCATCTTCAAAGGAGATTTTTATTTTCTCTCTCTTATCACGTCCTTGTGGGGAGATAGACTCTACTAAAGCTTTGATATTCCTTTCAATAGGTTCATTTCATATGTCATTGCAGTTTATTAGTTCATTTCATATTAAAATTTTAATTAGAAGTTTATTAGTTTTTTATTTGTGTTTCGTAGCGAGTCGAATATTTATTTTGATAAAAAAAATGCCAATAAATACATAAAACAAAAATATTAGACTTATTGTATGTGACATCTCGGCGAACTAATATATAAATGAGATAAAAATAAAAATAAAAATAAAAATAGAAATAAAAATAAAATTATGTCAATAATTTGAAACTCTAATTAGTATTTGATAAGTAGCTAATTATACTAAAAATAATATTAAAATCACTTAACATATTCTATCTAAAAAAAAGTTGTTTTTAATGATGAATTTATATGGTGCTTGTATGCTAATATTTTGCCTCCACTAATACATGTGTGTGTGTTTTTAAAAGTAAAATAATTATTAAATCCCAAGACTAACATAAGATCTAGGCCATCAACAAGGCTTAATTCCTACTTTTTATAAAATAGGTGCAGGATCCAAGAAAAAGAGTGGATGATAAACTAGTAACTAGAAAACATGACTAGTATTTCAAAGATTTTTAGATAATAAGTTTGTTATGTTAAATGAAAAATTAAAATTATTTTAAAATTTCCAACCTAAGATAAAATGCTTCTTGTTTGTTTTTAATGATAAAATGTATACTAAGCTCATATGCTAATATTTTGTATAGACTAAACATGTGTACGTGTTTTAAAAGTAAAATAATTTTAAGTCTCAAAATAATGATTTGAGATTTAAGCCTAATGGCATGACCTAATACTCACTTTTTAGAATTTTAGCATAAGATCTAAGAAAAAAAGTGAATGATAAACTAAGTTTAGCCTACTTCTTTTGATTACATGATTTATAATTTTATAAAATTTGCCTTCACGGGGACAATGTAACGCCCCATACTCTTGGGGATCAACAAATCATCTTATTAATAGATATTCGCTAAAAAAAACATAATATTTTTTTTTCTCAATGACAAGCGAGCAGTAACATGACCCTAAATAATAACAGGTCCCGAAACAGTAACATGTCCTGAAATAGTAACATTGTAGAGTACACTCATAGATAGTTAAAAATAGGGTTTTTAAAATGCAGTGTATAATTCTTTTTGGTTAGTCTTTCAACTCGCACTAAGGTAGAGATTTTCTCACGAAGAGAGATCTACTTTGAATCTTAGAAAAGACCAACAAATAAAATTGACTTAGAAAAATAATCAAACAACAATGCAGCTTGCCTTAGGTATGGTGCACTAAGGGTGATGCGTCTCTCCTCTTGCACAACAAATCCCCTTATCTAGACTCTCACAGACCAATAGGTTTTCTGGTGACCTTAATACTAGATGACAACTCCTGATAATTATAGTCATAATTTTTATGACTATAAAACACATCCCTTTCATTGCGTGCCGTCTCTCCTCTCCGGGGATGACAGGGCGCGAAATGCAAAAAAAAAATCGTCGCGACAATTAGTTTCTTCCTTGGATTCTTTCAACTAGATGCTTTATAGTTGTCGCATGTCGCCGCGCGGTGTCCCGGGAGGGATCCTGGCTCTAGCAATAGAGTTGAGAAGGAGTCGCCACCTGGCTGTTGAGGGTCGCTAGGAACACATGGTTGCACTGTTCTGGTCAGAGATTCAAGGGTAGGGGACTGATTGCGTAAAGGGAAGGTATTATCACCCCTAGTACACCTTACCTGAGGTAAGTTGCATTGTCTATTTCGATGTGATTTTGAATGCTTCAATGAGTCGTATTTATTCACATGAAAAATGTTTCGATTGAAAAAGGAATCAGTCACCGTTCAGAATAATCCTGTGAATTTTATTGATTATTTAGGATTTATTTACATCCCCGCCGAATATTTTGGATATTGACCTCTTAGGATTTATTTATCCAAACACCGACAATGAATAATAACATAATATCCCCGCTGAATATTTTGGATATTGACCCCTTAGGATTTATTTATCCAAACACCGACAGTGAATAACAACATACTATCCCCGCCGAATATTTTGGATATTGACCTCTTAGGATTTATTTATCCAAATACCGACAGTGAATAATAAATTCCCCCAAATAAGATTTTTTATATTTTTGAAATATTGGCCAATACCCTTTGGATTTTTACAAACATGTTGTAAAATCTCAAAACACAAGAAATGATTTTTCTTTGCGAAATCCATGTTAAAACACATTTTCTCCTCAAACTCCAGGATAATATACATTTTTTGAAAGAAAAAGAATTTTTAAAATATGCTAGTGTATTGGTTGTATGCAAAGAAAACATATTTTTTTTAATTTCATTTTATATTTCTTTTTTCTTAACAAAACAACATAAAGATGAAACACAACACACACACACACACACACATTCTCTTCTTTATTTCTTTTTCATTACATTTTTCAAATAAACCACAACTCATAAACACATTATCTTTTTTATTTTTTTCTTGTCATATTTTATGAATAATAATTAAAAATACAATAAATTCAAATAAAGACATAAACATAAAGAAAATCACAAAAAAGGACTTAGGAACAGCTCTGGAATAGTGGCAGCAACAGCAGGCAGACTATGGCGCGTCTTCCCACGCGCCACCATCATTGGCGGCGCGTGATTCCACGCGCCGCCGTCGGTGAAGGTGCAGAACAGGGGGGTGCGGTGCTGCTTCTTTCCTTTCTCCTCTTGCAGGTGGTGGCTTCAACGGTGACCTGAAAAACAAAACAAAAGACACAAAGCAACAGGCATAAAGATCACTTTCGTTCTTCCTTCAGATCGGAGAACTGTTCTCGCCGGCAAGGGTGTCTCGAGATGACTTGTGGACATAAAAAAACAGCACACAGCAAACAAAACAACACAAAAATCAATTTTTCTCTTCCAATCTTGGCTCTGTTCTCTACGTTTGTTCTTCTCTTCTCAAAATCTCAGATCTGTTCTTCCTTGGCTGAGGCAAAGGGATGACGGCGCTGGCCAAGATGAGATGGAGTGAGGACGTGGGGGTTGACTGTGAGAAGGGGAGGAATAGATGCCATGGGGCTGCTGTTGTGACTGTGGCTATGGGGTTGAGGACAGTGAGGGAGGCTGAGAGAGGCAGTCGGTTTGGGGTGTTGCTGTCTAAAAAAGGAGACGAGAGTTAAAGGGAAGGCAGGTGTTGTTGGCCGGAGTTGCAGAGGAGAGGCAGTCGAGAGTGCGGGGCTGTGGGGAGCAGCTGGCCGTGATGGGTACTGTCATGGCTTGAGAAAGAGATAAAATGGTGGCTGACGGGAAGGAGATGGAGGTCATGGGACTGCTGTGAAGAGGGATGGCGGCTGAGGAAGAGAGAATGAGGGAGGTTGGCCGGAGAAGGTGAGTAAGGGAAAGGGAAGAGAAATGGGGAGGGGCTGCAGCTGCTGCCAAGAGGTGGGCGGCGGCTGCAGCCCAAACTGGAGAATAATTAGGGTTATGTTTTCTTTGAGGGGGTTTAGGGTTTTTTGGGTGTATGTGTTTTTTTTTTGTCCCTCCTCTTTGTGGCTCAACAACTCTATTTATAGAGGTTTTCAGAGGCAAAATTCAAAATAAGCCCTCAGCTTGCGCGTTTCTTTCAATTTGGTCATTGATTTCCAATTTGTGCGATTTGACCCTGCATTGACTGTTAAATTCTCAATTTGTTCAATTTTGCCCTTGCATCAAGTTTTTTGGATTTTTTCTTTTTTCTTTTTTTTTTCTTTTTTTAATATTTTTTCTTTTTCTTCCGAAACCTAAAAATAAGTGGGTCAAAAATTGGGTAGCAACAATAGTATATGGGTTATATCTTAGGATATCTATATCTCATTCAAAACTTTTTACAACGCATTATAGTGGGATCAAGACTTAAGATAAGAGACATCAAGGATATCCTGAAAGGGTTTTCTTCAATTGATCAACCACATTATACTTAATGCACTTTATTAATTTTAAGAATTTATCAATTTCCTTCTCGCTTATTAGTTTGTTTACTTCCATACTTTTGACGGCATCTACAATCGATGATTGAACTTGAAGTGACAATTTTTTTACCCTTAAGGAACTAGAAAGACAATAAAAGGCCAAATAGAAATTTCTATAACTGTGTGACAATGCATTATAGTTTCCATTGTGGGTAAGAACAAGTTTTGTAAGAATAATCTTTAACGAGCCGCTCTCAGTGCATTGGATCTTATATAATTATACTTTTTTTTCCTTGGAAATTTATCATACCTACATCACCATCATTTTTCTTCTTCTCTATTTGTAAAAGACTCTAAGTCATTATATATGTCATATTCTAGTGAAACTCTTCAAATTCATCAATGTTATGTTTCACTGCTTTGTGAAATGTATAGAAACCTTTATTCTTTCTCGAATTTGATTATTTTGGCAAATAACTAGTTTGCATCAACATGTCATATAACATGTCTATGGTTACCCTTAAAACTTGCTCCTTCATTCCTCAATAACCTATAATATTTACTCTTTCAGTATTAGAAGCATGATTGGATAAAGGATTATAATTGATGTTAAGTGTATCTCAAAGGTTATCGACTTTGCTTTGAATAATTGTAAGAGCTTCTTCTAGAATTTGAACAAGTTTTGATGTTGTGGCTGAATTTCCAACGTGGTATTTACAAATTACCTCTGGTTTGTACCAAATTGGGAATAAGGACTTAGGGTGTGTTTGATATTGCTTTTGCTTTTGTGGTTGAGGTTTGAAAAAAACAGTTTCATAAAAAGCACTTTAGTTGCGGTTCAAAATAAATTTTGAAGTGTTTGGTTAAAAATGCTTTTGAGTTTGAGATTAATGAAAAGCAGTTTCATGTGTTTGGTTACCAATCTTTTCATATTGCTTTTAACTTGTGAAATTACTTTAAATGACATATATATATATATATATACAATTTTTTAAATATTATAGATTTAATAATTATAATAATATAATGTAATTAATAATTCAAGTAAATTGGATTTTTTTTTATTCTCTCACCAAATTACTTGCAATGTTATCATGAACAATATCCATACAAAAAGGTTGAATGCAATTCCTGACTATTTTCGCGAGCTACGATATCTGGAAAAAAATCATTGGGGATATAATTGGAATTACGATCATATTAAAACAATATTTTTAAAAACTTTAAATTTATTTATGATATTAGTGTATCAAAATAATTTAAAAATATCAAAAAATTAATTTAAAATAAAAAAAAATATTTTTAAAAAATTCATTAACTGAATAAAAAAATACTTTGGATTTTCTAATTCTAAAGCAACTAAAGTATACAGTTTGGTTTCTAGTACCGAGCAGCTAATAATAAGCTTAGGCTAGTTTTCAAGATGAGCTAACAAAATTCTGGCTCCATGGACCCAAATAATCGAGGGAAAAGAAACACATGCAATGTACAAATCAAAGACAGGATGGAAAGTTCTGGCTGTTCCAGTTGTGTAAGGATGGTGCAACAGCAGATAGTTTTATTTAAGGAAACTATGATATGATATTGACACTGTGTACTCTCTCTTTTCTCATCTTTTCTCATGCGTGAAAAGCAGCATTTCACATAACCAAACACTTTTTAAACATGGGACCTACATAATTTTTCCAACTTTTCACATAACCAAAAACTTATCTGTTTTTTTTAAACCTGTTTTTTTGAAAACGAAGGTGTGGCCACACTCCTAAATGACCTCTTAATTGGTGGGAAAAAAAGGAAGTATACCACATGATCTATGCTTAATAGTTATGCATACATTTCCTTTAGGGGTATTGTTAATGGAAAGAGTTGTTCTTGGTTTCTTTGGTAAGTTCTTCTTATGTTATTTTTTACTTGGGTTTTTGATGCATTGGTTGGCCAATTCATTAGAAAAGGCTTGGCAAAGTTGATGTTGGGTATTTGAGGAGATAAGGCTTGATAGCTTTAGGCTTGGAAATCTTTCTTACCCTTATACCCCTCTTCTATGTTGCTTATCTTCATCTTTTTTCCTCCTAGTGAACCCTTTCTTCTTAGCAAGTTCTAATATTCTATTGATTCTTATTTCTTGCTCAATCATTTCACTGATAACCACAACATCATAAAAAGTGTTCGACAAAGCTACCTATAAATCTCACTGATAGCCATAACATCATAAAAAGTGTTCGACAAAGCTACCTATAAGATACTCACAGTATAGAAAGTTGAAAGTGTTGGTGAATACAATCACCATTTTTCTCTAAAAAAGACAATTGAACATGCATTGCCTTGTTCTTCCATCTATAACCATTCTCCCTCACTGTTTCCTTATTATTATTCTCCATCACCATCAAACTTGTCTGATCTAGGGCAATATTAATGTTGAATTTGTAATGTCTCAAGAAGGCATCAATGATGTCACTCTAGCTGTTTGACCCTTGTGTTATCTAAAGTCATGTACCAATTTAGCACAGAACCAGTTAGGTTGTCTTGGAGGAAGTGGATGAGCAACTTGTCATTGTGTTTGTCATTTTGTTGCAGTATGATCTCAAATATGTATTAGGGCATTCCAACCTAGTATATTTGACATATTCAGACACCCTAAATTCTTTGGGTATCACTATATTTGGTATTAGGCATATTTCCATAGCTCTCAATCTTTCTTCTCAGGTGGCCTATTTTTCTTGTCTAGGATGGTGAGAGAGTTTAAACTAGTGGGATTCTCTTTTGTCATATTTATAGTGTCGAGCCCTTGTGTAGATGTAATTGGGTGAGTCAACAGAATGCTAATCATTGATAATTGGGGTTGTTATTCGGGGTAATAGAGTCGGCTACTGACTAGATAGCCTCTCCTTAGATTATATTCGCATGAATTGCTCGACTAAACAATCATTTGATCCATGTTACTTTTAACATCATCTAGTTATTTCTGGTAACTTGTCTCAAAGTGAGTTTCTCTTTGTTTTCCATCTTTTTACAAAGTTTGGTATTGTAAATCTTAGTAAGAGTTTGAAGATTTGTTATGCATATTTCACAAATTATAACACACAAGTGGATATAAACACATAATTATGCATGATGATAAATGCGTGTTGGATATAGATTGGTTAACTTATGGCCTCACATATGACCACTATTGTTTCGCAAATAGGTATGGCTCCGATCCTGGCAACCGAGTTTTTGCGGGAATCTTTTCCGTTCATCTGCTGCATGGCCAAGATATGTCTATTTGCATACGGTTGTGCACAGACTCCAAACATCATCTCCAGTTGCTATTAAGAACAAAAAAGAAAAGAAAGGAACATAAGCTTGCAACAACAAATTTGACTCGACAGGGAGAATAGACATGGAGAAGGCAGAAAAGGAAACCACCTATACGATAGCCAATCACTCAAGTCCATTATGGATATATTGTTATTGCGTTTCAAAAATATTTTTGAAAAAAAAAAGATTTTATTTTTATTTTTTATTTGAAATTAGATTTTTTGATGTTTTTAGATCTTTTTTATATGCTGATGTCAAAAATGAATTTTAAAAAATAAAAAATTATCATTTTAATGTATTTTTGAACAAAAAACACTTTCAAAAGTAAACTCAACCACATTCCCAAACAAGCATGAAACTTTCACCCATAAAATCAGATTAGTTCGTTCACAAATACATTAAAATGATATTTATTTTATTTTTAAAAAAATATTTTTGATTTCAGCACATGAAAATGATCAAAAATAAAAAATAAAAAAAATATTTTTTGAAATGCAGTGCCAAACAAACAACACCTATAAAATTGTTGTCACAGCATTTCAAAAATATATTTGAAAAAAATTAAGAAATATATTTAAAAAATGGACTAGAATATTTAATTTTAAAACTCACGCATCCATTATGTTTTGATTTTACCACATCATACTCTTGATAAAAATTAGCCACGTGCTTACTGACCCAAAACTACATGGTAACACAGTTGACGAATACACACTCACGCACGCACACACTCCATTTGAGGGGAAAGAGCTCCACCACTCCTTCTTGAATCAACTGTAAAGGGATTTCAAGCAGCATAAATCCAGTTCAACACACAAGAAATCTCCAGGTAACAGCTGTCTAGAAATTCACAAACCAGGAGAACAAGTAGCGGCGAATCCCATCCCCTGAAACATTTGCAAGAGAGCACGCAGGTTTCACAGCGGCACATGTGGCATGCCAAAATTCCTGTCGAACAAGAAAGAGACGCATTCATGGATCCCGTAGCAATACCTGCTAATAAATTATCTTTTTCAACGTTTTTGAATCCTCCGTTCGTCAGTTTAAAAAGGATTGATATGTAAAACAGTGATAGTAACTACAAGAAATGATAATTATGGATTTTCCATTAATTAAAAACCTTTACTTTAAATTGTTTTTTATTTAGAAATATATTAAAATAATATATATTTTATTCTTAACATTATGACATAAAAATAACCTAAAAACAGAGAAAAATAATAATTTTAAAAAAATCTAGATTTTTCAAAATTATTTCTAAAATCAACAACCAAACATGTCTTAGAGTCTGTTTGGTATTGCGGTTGCTGTTGTGGTTGAAATTTCATGAAAAACAGTTTCATGAAAAACACTTTTAGTTACGGTTCATAATTGAAATTAAAGTGTTTGATTAAAACTGTGGTTGAGTTTGAGTTTAATGAAAAACAATTTCGCGTGTTTCATATTTTTCATATTGCAGTCAACTTATAAAATTATTTTAAAACACACACACATACACACATGTATATATATAACAAAATGTAATAAATTAGACCGTTTTCTCAATAGTTTCATCGTCCTGTGGTTTCTCTTGGGTTTCGCGATATCACTCTCAAGGTTTTCCTTCAGATTTTAATTTTATGGCTTTCTCTTAATATTTGTGTTGGTATGGTGTGTGCTCTATGTTTCCAGTTGTTCTGCCGAAATGGAATTCTGCGGTGTACTTCTTTGGAGGTTAACGTTTGCTATGTTTCTTTTCAATAGAGCCTTCGCAACACCACGAAGCTATCCCCTTAGTCACTACTGAAGCATGGACTGAAACGAAGTAGAAGTTGTCCACTCTGTTCTTCAAACAGGAATAAACCCAGTAACACTAGGCTAACTGTGATCGAGTAGGGCACTTAGCCTTGGTGTGGCTGAGGGAGAAGGCTTCAGTGTGATGTGGTGTGCATGAGGGAGTGCAGGTGGGTGTGGCTGCATGAGGGGAAAAACATCTGTCGAACTGAGTCCCAAACGCAGTTTTTAAGGTGGGACCTACAATACAAATTGTGGTTCTGTTTGGTAACAAATAATTTAACTCAGCCTCAACTCTAGAAATCATTGAAAAACCAAACATTCATTTAAAACCTCCGGACAACAAACTCCATTCAATTGTGTAAATAAAATTTAATCCTGGTAAAAAAAGTTTATTTTTTTTAATTACACTGTAACCAAATGAACTATTTACTGAAACTCTAATTTCTTCATCAAATAAAGTATTATTTTTTCTAATAAATATTGCCTTTTTTAATATTTTTAGTGTTTGTCCAAAAGAGTATGATAATAGCATGCTGAAAAATTAATTAAGAATTAATTTAATAGCATGACAAATTTTGATTTAGTTTTAAACTTTATGTTTTCTATTGCATTATTTTAAGTCAATTTAGAGTTTTGATAATCAAAATAGGATTATATAGTTCAGAAGTAATTTAAGTAAATTGATTTACGTTATTTAGGATTTCATAAGAAATAATAAAATAATTATAATTATAATCTATATTTTAGGATCCATTAAGAACAAGACATGTTTGTTAGGAATTATAATTTTTTTTTAAAAAGTTTTAATTAGTCTTTTTATTAATTAGAGATTTGCTATCATTAATATTATAGAATGCCATGCATTTAATAATTTGAGATGGAATAAATATTGGAAATGAATAAGAGAGAGCTGGAATTAAGTGTCTGTTTGCTAATATGATATATAATATTTTTTTTATTTCTAATATTATGATATAAAAAATTATTACAGAAAACATATGTTAATTTAATATTTTTCAAATAAAAAGCAATTTAAAAATCACTGTTTACCCTCAACACATTCCAAACAAACACTCCCTAAGAAAACTAAAAAGAATAGAGGTGCCACGTCCACCTTTAAGAACCCTAAAACACTACACCCACGGCCACAGACTGCCAACAACAGAAACCCCACAGACCACCACTCTCCCCACGCGGCTTGAAAGATTGTTTGTTGGCAGAAATGAGGATAATAGCTCAGGTTTCGTTGCGTTGCATTAGGGATGGATTCTTGAGTAGCGGGCGATTTCAGGGTCCTCATCTTATGAAATTTCTCTCTACAAATGCTCCTTCAGGTACTGAATCTGTCTTTCAGATCCCCTTTTCGATGTAACTTTTTTAATCGAACCTCCTTTAAACTTGCTTCTTGTAAGTAGGCCGAAAGGAATGCCAAATCTATCTCTTTATATATCTTTTCTTGTGAAATACTGTTTTGGATGATTGGGGACTTTTTTTTTTAAAATACAATGAACCTTAGGTGGTTTTCAAATAGCTTAAGTTAAAAATATCTAGCATTTTATTGAGTGATTGTATGATGGTTGACAATTGGCTATGCTATTATTTAGAGTTACTGAGTACAGTCTTCCTATTATTGTCATTTTTTATATGTTTTTTGTTTCATCTGGGCCAGATGTGGTGGAACCATTTGTGAACTTCATTGTATTGCTTTTTTTTTTATCTTTGCATTTGAATAGGTAATTGGGTTGGAGACAATCAAAGCTCTAATTCGTTTGAGTCTGCTGATGGCTTTGAACAACGAATATTTGGTGGCAATGATGGGGGTAATTCGCGTTCTGAATCCTTTTTCCAAAAGCTTGATAGACTGGGAAAGTCTCGCAGTGGACCTGGTTTCAGACTGAATGAACGAAATAGTTTTGAAATGGTGGATGATTTAGATTCGAGTTTTAACACATTAAGGGATGGAATGGATGCAAAGTTACAGCAAGCAGCTGGATATATAGATGTTGATATTGATGATATAGATGAGTATAGACCTGATGCACACTTTGAAGATGGCGATACTTATGACATTAAGGTATGCAGTTGCGCAGCCATTGAATCTGTACTTAGAATGCTGTGTTCTTGTTAGTTTGGTTCGTACAGTTTGCTACTATGAAGGGTATTACTGGGGTGCATCTTGCTCTGGTTTCTTAAGCTCCCCTGATATGTTGGTTTCATGCTCTACTTAAAAAAAAACCTTGTTTGATGTTCCCCGCTATGTTCTTCTCTAATTTTAGTAAGTTTTGTGAATCATTTTTAGCAACCAGTTTCTATTACTGATCTGATGTGCAAATTTTCTATTATCTTTATGGGAAACATTTGACGTAAGATATTGTAGTATGATGCTAAATTAATACAGGTAAAAAATCACAGTATGATGTTAAATGGCAAGTTGTACTTGGAACTTTCCAGGGTGAACACAATGATGATCAGTTTGAAGTTGTGACATGGTTGTTAATGGGAAAGAAATAATGTGCCCTGTTGCAGTATTCTATCTGTATTTGACTGTGATGATTGTTTCAATTGGCGTCTTCATTCAGAGATTGTCTATCTCTATTGCTGGTGCTATGACTATGTACTCTTCATGCCTTTGTCTCCATGGTTGCCTTGTCTAAGACCTTGCCATATGCAGGATCTGGATCTTACAAAGCCATTTGTACGTAGAGAAAGACGGGATGAATTTTCTGTAACTACAGAGGAAGTTCTGAGCAAAGCTGATTTTCGGGTGAGCTTATCACACAATGTTTGCCATTTATGCTCCCTAGATATAATATTAAGTATAATATAATTGCAGATGCCACTAATAAGTGTCACAATTGCCATTGTGGAATATGAGTTGGTCAAGTCACTTGAAGTTCTACTAGCACTAGTGTTAACCACTAATAGGTGTTAACTGCCCAAGTGACTGCTGGCCTGCCAGTTATTGTGGCTGTTGGTAACATGAAACGATGTACTGTTTGGCATTCTTCTTAGTTTCTTGCAAAAGTAGTGGGGTTTCCCATTGATTTGTTCCCACTATGACTGATGGCTGCAATTTTCTCCTGCTGCTCTCCTGAACTAAATCAAATTGTAATTATTTTATTCTTGATTCTACTTCATTTGTTGGAACGTAATTGCTAAATATTAATTCAAGTCACTATTATCCTTGCAATCTCTACATTTTTGGGCACATACCTAAATTCATTGTTTTTTTTTTCTCTGGGCAGAATGTTAGATTCCTTTCAAACTTCATAACAGATGCTGGAATTATTATTAAGAGGAGACAGGTAGCATTGGAAGTCAATTCAAGTAATTGCTGTTCATTGATTCTATGATAAAATTGTGAATTCCTGCCTTCATCATTATTTTGTAGACTGGTATAAGTGCCAAAGCCCAGAGAAAGGTTGCAAGGGAGATCAAAACAGCTCGAGCTTTTGGTTTGATGCCTTTCACAACAATGGGGACAAAATCATTTGTTTTTGGCACCACTATGCAGGGTCAAGATGAGGATTTTCAATATCGGTCTTATGAACACTCAGTTGATGATGAAAAAGATCAAGAAGAATCTTAGAAGTTTGTGCCATCTCTTCAGCCATGTTCTTCACTCCTTAACTACTAGAATTGGAATTTGATAAATTTATGGAGGAACTTTTGGAAAAGTTATGCCACAATTTGAAAGTTGTGTGCTTGATAGAAAATAATATATAACTAGTGTTTTTACCCGCGCTACGTATGATTATGTTTTCAATGAAGATTTTTAATTTAACTCATCTGATAATCATTTAATTTAAGTCCTCAAAATTAATTTGTAGACAAACTCATCCTATAATTATTTAATTTAATATTGATTCTATATTATCTTTCAATCTATGGTCCAATTGATTTTTTGATTTTGTCCAAAATCTTAATTAGTTTATTATTCATGTGTTTAAAATTTTTCTTAGCCAATTGTTACCAAGTTGCTAGTTTTTTTTTCTTACTTTTAAAAATAACATTTTAAAGGGAAATCCAAAATTAGGCTGTAATAGTTGCTTTTTCTTTATAATGTTTATGATAGAAAATTTTGTATGCGATTTTAGATAATAAGCATGTAAAAAAATGAATTTACCAAATAAAGAAGTGGTTAATCCTTTTCAAAATAACAAGGTATTCAAAGAAAAATATTAGAAATGAGGGCTCAAAGGCATACTTGAAAGAAAATTATATCAAAAGCATCATGTAAAAGAGATTGGGTTTAATGACGAGTTATCTAGAAAATAAAGACATGACATCTCACTTTAAAGAAAATAGTGCTAACAACACCATGTAAAAGTCATAGGTCTTGAAGGTGTGTTATCTAAATGTAAAGGCACAATAGATCACTTAGAAGGAAAATGGTACCCAAAACACTGAGTAAAAGAGAACTTGACAACATGTTATTTCGAAGGTGAAGGCATAATGATGCACTAAAAAAGAAATGGTGTCAAAAGCATTATATGAAAGAAATAGAGCTTAATGGCATGGTATATAAAAGGTAAGGGGGATGATGGTGCAATTACAAGGAAATGATTTTAAGGATGCCATAAGAAAATGAGTGGCTTAAAAACTCACTCAAAATGATATGCTTTAGAGTTATATACATATAACCTTCAAATATCCCATTATCTCATTTCATAAAGATTAGCTTTATTTGCCCTAATATTGACATGAATTAGACATTCAATAATCCATTTTTGCTTAAACATTCAAACTCATCAAGGATTCTTTCCTTGTACTCTTTACAAAGGTTATAATGCAATGTTTTGGAGTTAATATGTTTGTATTGTGTTTTTATCTATGAAATGTAGGTCCTTAGTTTTTTGTGCTCTATCTCTTAAAACTTTAATCCTCGTAGCAAGTATTCATGACTCTTTCACTTTTGCTTACTAAAGCCACAACTAACAGACTTTTCCTATGAGTAAAAAATGTTCATTTAAGAAGCTCAAATGATCTTTACCTATCCTATATTTGGGCATTTTTATATCATGGATTGTGACTTGTTTCATAATGGTCTTTTAAATTCATTGGAGGACTTCAATAACTCGTTTCTCATTTTTTGTTTTCCTTGAAGAGGAATTATAAAAGCAAGCCCTATTATGTTTCTTGAATTACCCTTAATATAATCATGTCCCTAAGTATTTTATCTTGTTTGCTTGCTTGAATTTTATTAGGGGATAATATCATTTAGAAAAATATTTGGTTCCTTATAAGAGATTGCTTTCATATGAAAATTTATTAGAATTTCAAAGTCATTTCCAAACATGAAAACCGTTTTAACGCTAGTTTAAACCTCTTTGTTTTGAAAAGAACTAGAGAAATTCCCATGAACAAGGTTTCTTGATGTTTGAATTTCACTATGAGTTTTTCTACAGGTGGGGATGCAAGGTGACCTTTTATTTCATGGCTTATTGGTCAAAAGGGTTCAAATTTTGATTTAAAAGTCTTAGAGAATGGAAAAATATTTAAAGTATTCATTTTACTTATATGAATACTAAAACATAATTAAACTATCTTGAAAAGCTCATTTCAAATGGTAAAGCATCGCTACCAATCCAGATTGTTTGCTTTTAATTAGAAAAAGGCTTTATTGGACACATAACATGGGATTTGGCTTTTAGCTAGAAAGAAAAGAATGTTTACAAGCTCAAAAGATGTTTAAAGGATCTCAAGACTAAATATTACTAACACTTGTTCCCAAACCTTTTTTTTGGTCAAGGGATTCCAAGACCATAGAATAGATTTTGCAAAATGGTCTCACATGCCCCCAATATTTGGACTATTTGACTTTGAGTTTCATCATCACACTCTTTATTTCTATTCTATATGACATGCTTAACCTTTTTTAATCTTTTAATTTATTCATGCCTCATCTTTGTTTGAGGATTTTCTTGTATATTTTTGTGGAAAAATGTTTTTTAACCCTTGTATTTGCCTCCAGTGTGAGGTGTGAATAGTTAATGATGACCTTTGATCATTGAAACTCTCAAATACCTTTTAAATATTAATTTTCCTTTCTTTAATAGCCATGAGCCGTGGCTTATATTATAAGCTTTTAAAAGCCCTTTTTTTAATCAAACAAACAACTTGAACCAATAAAGTGCACTCTTAAAACATAAAGAGTTTTTTTATAAAGATTATGACTTCATGAACTAAGTTACTGATTATTATGCATACTAATGAAATGGTTGCTTAAAAATATTTTTTCTTGATAAAATCACAAATCTTAATCTAACCCTTTTTTTTTATAAAAAAAAATCCATAAAAGGTTATCTCATCATTTATCATCAAATGATAAACCTAAAATGAGATATTAAAATTGACATAATGAATCATAAAAGATTTAAAAACATTGTATCAAACTTACATTGAGTCAATTTCTATTTTCAATATGCAAAATAATCAAAGGAATGCATGTATTGAATAACATGTGTGTGTGTGTGGGGGGGGGGGGTTCTTTATCCAAGTTAATTTTCAAGATACTTTCAAAGATGGCATCCTTTTGGTTTATTTTAATAATGAGATAAGAACGAGTATGACCTTTAAACTTCCATAGTTAACTCTTGAGGAAAAGGTGATTATGTGTAAACAACTAGTCCATCAATAGGTCTCGCAAAATTCTTTATGAAGATAATGCAAAAAAGCTTAGTAAAGTCAGTTGATAAGGTTCATATAAAAGAAGTAATTCTTAGGTGTATGGTCAAAATAATGAGCAGAGATCATATATGGACTGTAATGCTAACTAGGAACAATACAAAATGAGATGTAAGAAATTCAATCATGTCTTTAAATGGGTGGTTAAGATTAAGCATAAAGGTTGATGATCACACATGCTTGAAAATGATGGTTCAACTAGAGGCTATTTCATGACTAATTGACAATTTAAGATGAAGCTGACACTAGAAACCTTTTGATAATTATTGGCAAAATGAAGATAATCAAAGGGTGATTTTATAAATAATCCAAGAAGTTAAATGATTTTTTAAACTCTTTCACAATAAAAAAAAAGCAATATTATACTTAGGTGCATGGTCAAACTTAATAAATAATGAGAGTGGTAATCATCGCGAACAACTAAAGATGGGTATTGCATTTACATTTGAATGAAGTACTGACAAACGGTAAACTTGAATGAGTTGGTGAATTAGAAAACTGAGAAGGTTTTGCATAGCAAGAAAATACACCCTATAATGATGAAGCATTGAAGATGGGGGGGGGGGGGGGGGGGGGGGGGGGGGGGGCTATATTTCAAATAAGGTAAGGATGTATGTTTGTCATCTAACCCCAAAACATTGCATAAATATTTGAATTTTTCAGAAAAAAAATCTTTAATGAAATCCAATAAGATTTTGATTAATCCAAGTTGACAAAGAAAGAATCATTGAGTTGCGATAACAGGGAATCTTAATTTTAACTTTAAAATAGAAAGAGTTTCTAGGTCAACCTTACAATCAAGAAGCAAAAAAAAACTGAACCTTGTCATCATGAAATCCTGTTAAATCTAGTCATCATAAAGGAAAAATGTCAACCCTACAAATAAAAATCACTAGGAAAGTTTTAATTAGAATTTGATCAAACCTTATCATTAAGAAAACAAAGGCAGAAACCTGACATCTAAGAATCCTAATTTTTAAATTGTGCAATCATTTAAAGAAAAAAAAAGTCAAAACCTTGTCATTAGAAAGAACAAGAAAAAATGATTATCATCAAGAATCAAAGTTTTGAGAATCCTACTATCAAGAATCTTAATTTTCAATTATGCAATCAAAATAGTTTAGATTCAATTAAAATAGTTAAAGCTACCTTCTAAAAGTTATAATTAAAAGAGATCACTAAGATTTAAGGTTTCAGACCAATTGAGCTAGAAATAAAGAAAGTTAAGCGAAATAAAAATAGTGAGAATATGATTCTTCTAGTCACTGTGAGATTTTGGTTATGGTTAAAGAGAATCATAATGGATTTTAGGTTATTCAAGTTGTAGACAAAGATTTTGTTTTTGGTTAAAGAAAATCACCATATTGAGATTTTAGGTTAGCCGATTTGTAGATAAAGATTTTTGCTTTGGTTAAAGAAAATCACTAAATAAGAATTTCAGGTTAACTTAGCTTTAAATAGAGTTATTAATTTTAGTTAAAGGGAATCACTAGATTAGAATTTCATGTTAACCGTGCTATAAATATATTTTTGTTTTGGTTAAAAAGAATCACTAGATTAGGATTTCAGGTTAATCGAGTTGTAAAGATTTCAGGTTAATCGAGTTGTAAATAAAGATTTTAGTTTTAATTAAAGAGAATCACTAGATTAGAATTTCAAGTTAACTAAGATCTAAAAATGGATTTTGGTTATGATTAAAGAGAATCTCCATATTAGGATTTCAAGTTAGCTAGCTTGTAGATATAGATTTGCTCGTGGTTAAAGAAAATCACGAGATTGAGATTTTAGTCAATTAAGTCAAAGACAAAGACCAAATACTTAGTTAAAGGAAATCATCAAATTGGAATTTTAAGTTAACTAAGCTATTGATAAAAAAAATTAATTTTGGATTGAAAAGATCACTTAAATACAAGTTTTCAGGTACACTAACTTGAGAACAAAAGTTTTCAATATGAAAAAAATTTAATTCCTCACATAAATAGTTGGGTTATAATTCTAGTTGAAGGGAATTGCTACAGAGATAGAATTTTAGATCAACCAACTAAAAGTTTTAAAAAGATTAGGTTTGAAGAATAATTTGTTTGTCTTTCTAAACTTACTAGCAAAGCACTTGACAAGTCTTAGCTCTATAAGTATTGTAAAGAGATGGTATATCTTACCACCTATTTTCGGGCCCTCACATAATTAAAAAATGAGAAAAAAAAATATAATACAAAAAAACTAAAAAGTTGTTCAAAGAAACACACACACACATTAGACAAACCTAGAAATCTTACAAAACTTATAGCTTCAATCATTTTTAAAGAAAAAACCATTAAATCTTGGTGTGAAGTAGTCATTGAAGATGAAAATTCTACAAATGAATCTTACCTACAAAATGACAAAGTACATCATTGGATATATATGTGTGTGTGTGTGTGTGTGTGTTAGAGAAAAATATACCAAAACATCAAAAAAAATGTCAAAAATTAGTTGAAAAAGATCAAAACATACAACTTTGAAAAATCTGACAGCATATTTTCGACTTATGAAGGCCTTATTTGAAAGAAAAATTCAATTTAATGAGCAAAATTTTAAATTGGATGCTAAAAGACCCAATTAGAAATTTCAAGGTTTAATTGAATCTATTGAGGACTTAATTGTAAGAAAAATGATTTTTAAAGTCACTTTTAATCTTTAATTGAAAGAAATTAAAGTTTAGGTTTAAGTATAATTTTAAAAAGTTAATTTGGTCAAATCGATGACTTAATTGTGTAATTATTGATGTTTGATGGGCAATTAAAGACTTGATTGAAAAAACTCCAAAATCATGGACCAAACACAAAAGGATATGTGAATATATAAGCTAAAATTGATCAAAATCAAGAGGGGAGAATTAAAGAAACTTAAAGTTTGGTAAAAATGAACAAATTTAGAACTAAGGATAAATATGAACAGAGGTGGTCAATTTTAGGGTTGACAATTGAGTTTTGTAAGGGTGAAATTTGCATGAAGTAAAAAGTTGAGAGATGATTATTGTTGTAATTAAAAGAAGTTCGAAAATAAGAACTCAATTGAAATTTGTCAATCTCAAATTAAAACTCTAAATGATGTCTCATTCAAACTTAATAAAAAAAGATAAATGACACGTCGTTCATTACTTAGACATCCCTATTTTGAAAGTTTTGGTTAATCAAGTTGACAACTTCAAATGAAGAATTTAAAGCTACAAACCTCTAAATTGAGCAAGGTTGGATCCAAAATGAAAGATGTGTATCTCTATTGCCAACTTTCTAGTGATTTTAGGTGAAAATGATATCATAATTGTGTTAACGAAGCTTTGAAAGTGTGCGACCTAGTCAACTCTAATAATGAACCCCAAACATCAATGAGCTTTTTTGGGTTTACACTCAAATACTTCTCAATTGTTATTTTTAAGGGTTTATAACCCTTATAAAAAAATCACAAATAAATTTAAGATCTATATAAACCCTACAAAATTTTCCCTTAAGATAAGAGATAAGGAGGAAGAAAAGAGATAAAAAAGGATAATATTCACAATAGTTTTTTTTTTTTTTTAAATGCCAAGGAGCTTAAAATAAAATTTTTCCAAGCTTTGAAAGGATAATAGATTGGTGAGAGACATAATTTTCTAAAGAAATACAAAAGAAAAAGTAGTTGTCCTTAGTGTATTTTTTAAATCTAAAAACAAGTTATTATGGCTTGTTTGAGGTGTTTTCTTTTAATTTTTTTTGTTTTATATTTATGTTTAAAAACATAGAAAATAAGTTTTTAATGCTCAATAAATGGATGTTTATTCATATCTTTAATGATGTGACTTTTAATTAATGAAGTTATTTGAACATTGTTTTTTTATGTTTTTAACATATTAAAGTTGTTTAAGTTGTTATATATATATATATATATATATAAAATATTGTTTTAGTTTTTGTTTAACTAAAGTAATACATGTTAAAACAAAGATGTTTTTCTTGGTTTTGTTAGTCTGTTCATGCACAAAATAGGTTTAGAAAATTAATTTTGAATACATATTGCATGAACATATAGATTGTTTAAGTTGATAGTGTTTTGGATTTATTACCTCATATGTAATTTTGATTTTTTGTTAGTTTTTCTTAGATTCAAACATGTTTGTGCATTGTATTGTAACTTGTTGGAATAAATAAAACATGTTTTAGAAGCCAAAAATATTCATTTTCAGGCTTGATAATGGTTGCCTTTGTTGGGTTCTTAACAATGTTCTTGGGAAAACATTGCTTTAACCCCATTATTTGGACCATCTTGGATCCATTTATTTGCACATTCACCTTTGTTATGCATGATTAACCAATAATCTAGTGTTCAATTGGATTAATAATATGATTTTAATGGTTTTTAATCCAAGTGTTTGGGTTTAGTACTGAAATCTATTTTGACAAAATTATGTTGTTTAGTGATAGTGAATGAATACTAGATTATTTATCATTCATGATTTCCAATACATATATGCCTTTTTTTTTTATTGTATCTAGCTTAATTTGGAAGTAACACATGCCTATTTGACATTGTATTCAAAGGATTTTTTTTATTTGTTGTTTTAAATTATAGATGTATTTAGATTATCTTGTTTTTTTAATGTTATTTTAAAAAAAAATATTATTTTAATATATTGTTATAAAAAAAATACTTTGAAAAATAATATGAACCAAAATATGAATCATACTCTAATCTTAAAGCCAGCCATTTCATTTGTTTAATTAATATAATATATAATGAGAAATTTAGTTGTTTGAACTTTGAACAATCAAACTAATATAAAAATTGAACTTTTTTCTCTCGAGAAGATAGTTGATGCAAAGGTACCGCTCTCTAATAACAATATAAATCCTCATGTTTTAATGATATCTTCATCCGTTTTGTTGGGAACAAAAATGAAGGTGGCAAGGGAACCTAGTCACTGTTGTCTAGGTCGTGATGGCACCGACATTTTGACCTACCCTTCCCTTGAAAAGTCAAAGCCTCCATCCAAAACCCGCTCGCACCCTATCCTCCGCATTTCAAATTTTGGTATCACTCTCTAGGCCCATGCTTAACTCCACCTCTAGTGTTTCTCTACCTCACCAGAAGCCATGCTCTTCCTCCGCCACCGCAGTTGCCGCCACCACTCTCTCCTTCGCATCCACATCAAATTCCTCTCCACAACTTCCTCACAGCCATTGCACCTCCCACTCTCCTTCCCAACCTACATGATATGGGGCTCCAACACTTCCCTCGGCAAGACCCTAATTTCCACCGGCCTCTCCTCTTCCTTCCTCCTCTCCCCCCTTACCACCAAAAAAACCCATAAATTCGTCTACCTCAAACCAATCCAAACGGGTTTCCCTTCCGATTCCGATTCCCATTTCGTCTTTTCTAAACTATCCTCCCTCGCTTCACACCGTTCCTCTCCTCTCTCTCTCTTTGCCTCCAATTCTGTCCTCAACTCCTCCCTTTCCGCTGCCAGTTCCCTCTTTGGGGACGATTCTAAGACCAAGGATCGGAATTTTGGGATTTATAATCTGAATTTTCGTGAGGAGAACAGGTTTGTGAAAGATGGGGTTAATGTGGTTTCGGAGTTGGTTTGTGAAACTTTGTATGCATGGAAGGAGGCTGTTTCTCCGCATTTGGCAGCAGAGAAGGAGAATGGAGTTGTGGAGGATTATTTAGTGTTGGAGACTTTAGAGAAGTGTTTGAGAAAAGAAGAGGATAGAAAGGAGGAGGAAATGGATGTTTTTTGCGTGGTTGAGACTGCTGGTGGCGTTGCGAGTCCAGGTCCGTCTGGGACCTTACAATGTGACTTGTACCGGTATGTCGTCATTCTCTCGTGTTAATGAATGCTAATCGTCCATTTCTGCTTATAGGATTAACTAACATTTGATTATTAAATTGGGAATCTGGATTTTGTTCAACGTTTTACAATTGATGTCTCCGGTTCTATGTTTGACGTCTAATGAAACTTATAATAGAAGGTTGGACTTTCTTGATGTTATTTTTACATGTTGATTTTACTTGAACAAAAGACTATTTGAGGGCTTTTAATCTTTTTGTTCAGTAAAGTTCTAAGGTACCCTTGAAAGTTGGTTCGGTAGTAATGTAACTAAATGAGAAGTGGAGAGGGAGTAAGGTCTTGAATTCAAGTCCTACACTGACCACCCAAAGAACAAAAAAAAAAGGTACCCAGCAACAAGCTGGCAGTGAATACGAACATCTTGCTTGGTGATTGTGTCTGTTCTTTGCCTAGGAAACTGAATATACGAGATACTTGTTCATTTGAGGTCTGTCCTTTTGCAAAAAAGTAACAAGAATATCTTTTGGTATTTGATATGTGCATTTGGTGGTCTCACAGAGAATAAATGATATGATGGAAGAATGAGAAAAATTATGTAATCAACCAATGATAGTTGGGGAAAAAAGTGGTTGAGTTGAATTTGTGCAATTTTTATCTTACCGGATATGTGGCAGAGCAAAACACAGGGAATGAATTTTCAAAGTCAACCAAACTATTTTGGGACTAAAACTTAGTTGAGTTGATTGTTTTCATTTTGTTTCCCGAAAATATGCACTAGATAGGGCAAGTAAAGGAAGAAAGCTTGTATTCATTCATTTCATCTGTATTTTGGAGCTTTGTTTTCATGGCAGAAATGAACCGGGTTTAGTGAGATTTACACGTTTTGTGGCAATGATTTTGGCAACCATTTACACCTATGCTATCACTGTGGATGCAGAATTGCGTATCTCAGTGATACAAAAGGACAACCTTATATATATTCTAAGTCCAACAGTCACTCAACAGCATTAATATTGCTGACGGTGTTGCATGGATAGATAAAATATCATTTTAATACTCTCCTTCTTTGTAATATATGTTTGCAGGCCTTTTCGCTTACCTGGTGTTCTTATGGGAGACGGGAGGCTAGGTGGTATTTCTGGAACCATTTCAGCTTATGAGAGTTTAAAACTTCGAGGGTATGATATTGTTGCTGTTGTTTTAGAAGATCATGGCCTTGTTAATGAGGTGCCATTGTTGTCATATTTGCGAAATAGGTAATTTAATCATTGGTCTTCTTCTGACTTGGATGATTTTGAATCAATTATTTGACCGCAATCTTGTTATGCATTTGATACCTATATAATTGGTCTATTTAAGTTGATTTTTGTTTCCATTTCCTCTTTTGTTTTTCTAGGGTTCCTGTAATTGTGCTTCCACCTGTGCCAAAAGATATGTCAAATGACTTGGTGGACTGGTTTGGTGATTCTGATGAAGCATTTAATTCTCTAAAGGAAATAATGATATCAGCTTTTTCAGAAAGAATTCTGAGACTGAATGACATGGCAAAAAAGGCAGGAAACACTTTTTGGTGGCCATTTACTCAGCACAAACTGGTACCAGAAGAGGCTGTTACTGTTATTGATTCAAGATGTGGCGAGAACTTTGCCATCTACAAGGTCAGTGTTGCCAAAAAAATACTTCACTCACCAATGCACTTTATCTAACATATATAAAACATTAAATGTAACTATTTAATCCACTTACAATAAAAAATGGGTTCTAAAAAGTTGTATAGGTGAGAAAAAAAGAATTAATTATATTATATATTTATATATAAATGTAACTATACATTCAATATAAATATTGTAAATCTAATATTGTAGATATATAACCTCCTTACATATTTTTCATGTAACTTCCATTAATATGTTTATTTGTATAATGAAAAATGAGCCAAAAATCATTTTATGGTCTTTAGACATATCAAAGAAAATAAGTTGAAAAATAATACATTTTGAGTTATTAAATTTTTGTAAATAGTAGAATTTTAATTTTTATCAAATATTTTTGGTGTCCCGAGAACATTGAAAATAAATTTTTTGTCTACAATATCCTAATTTTATAGCAAAATTTATATGATTTAAAATGTATGATTATTGTATGATATAACATGTTTTGTACTTGAATGTATTTTCTAGCAATATTATCTAAATTAAAGTATTATATGCACTAATATATCAAATTATGTATTAATATATCCTAATATATTATTTCCTAAATAAAGATATTAGTATTTTTGAATTTATTATTGTTCGCGTGCATGCGCGCGCACACACACACCACTTTAATTTTTGGGTCCTTAATGGAAAATGTTTTCTAATCTTTTAAAACTTGAAACACTTTTCTCCATATAAAATTTATGTTTTCCTATTACCAAAAAGAGAATTCCGTTGACCAGTTTTCTACAATATAACCCAAAAATGAGAAAGTCAATAATGTGCTTTCCTAGAAAACACTTTCCAACAAACAAACAAGGCTTAAGTGATTAAATTTCTGTGCGCTAACAAATAATGTAATTGTTTGCTATATACAAATGTTCTTGCCTTGTTCGGTGCTGAATTAGAATTATTTTCTGATGCAAAGTAGCTATCTCTATGCTTCTAAAGTTTTTAGAATTTTCAGGGCCAAGACAACCAATTTATTACTCAACAATTTGATGGATGTGCTAGTTGGTGGACTCAAGGACCTGATGCTACTCTGCAGGTCAACTTTATGCAAATGATTGCTTTTCTATTCTTGTTACACATTCCTATCTAATCATGTTGTACTTACTGATCTTTTCAGTATTGCATGCTTCATTAGAAAATGCCAATTATTTTAAGGGTGAGAAATGCTATTTCAAAAGAAAAAACAATAATAAGTTATAAAAATATCATGAGCCACTTGATTATAGGATCAACCAATGAGTTCCAAATTATTTATATGATCCACTGGCATACAATTCTCTTGTAATATGTTGTGTTTTTTTGGGAACTAGCCTTTCTCATAAGACCCTTTGACAGCCAGAATCCACATTTAGTAACTGCTTATGAATCTTTGCTTCTTAATTTTCTTTTGTGTTCTATATACCAATTTCATCTACCTGCATGCTAATTGCTTGTTCAAAAGATGTATTTTTCTTCTTTTTGCATATGGATTTGGTTATAAATTTAGTATGGTATAATTGATTTAACAACTGTTTGCTGCATGATCAGAATTCAGAACCTGTGCGTAAACAGATTTGATAATCAAACGATGGGTTGCACAGTATAGCTGTACCATGAAAAGTTACACTATAACAAAACAAGTATTAATAGCCCAGAAGCGAAGCATGACTTTCTTTTTTTAGGGAAAATCCACTCATGTAAATTACATTTGGCTACAAAGTACTGTGGGACCCATTGCTTTGACAGTGTAGGATAGGGTTGTTAAGGAACCATCTCACCTAAAAGCTTCAGCTGTTAGGTGAGGTTCCAGAATATGATTTATATTACTCTTTAACACACTCCCTCAAGTGAAAGCCTTTTGAGCTTGAAACTTGCACATGAGTCACATTATTTTGTGCTTGATTTTTATCAAATAGAATGAGAGTGGTGAGATTTAAACTTGTAACCGCTGGGTCAACAAGGTTTTGATACCATGTTAAGGAACCATCTCACCTAAAACCTTAAGCTGTTAGGTGAGGCTCCAAAATATGATTTATATTATTCTCTAACAAGGATGAGCCATGCTCACCAAATAATTTCACAAATGCTAGAGATTTTTCCATATGCCTCCCAAACTATCTCATTAATGTTCACTTCTCTGCACCATTTGGTCACTTTTCTGAAGTTCTTTAATGTGGTTACTTGTTTAGGTGGTTTCAGATTGAGCTTGCTAGAGAGATGGGTTATACTGCAGCAAGATATGGTCATGTAATGTTTCCAGAAAATGTTTACGAGCCGGCGTTGGAATGTGCAGAGCTTTTGCTTGAGGGTGTGGGTAAAGGTTAGTATTTTGTTTTTTGCTCTTTGATGTTTTTTCAAGCATTTTAACTGGCATAATGTAATTAATTTTTCATGTTGATTAATACTTGCTTAATTAATGGTGACATAAAATTTCTTATGTGCCTGGTGCTTCAGATGTGATAGGGTTTTCTTTTTTAATCTATGGTGTAAAGTTATAATTTTTAAAATGCATCGAAGTTATCCATTTTGAATTGCTTCAAAATTATCTTCTTAATGTAAGCTAGATAGACCCAACTTATCATGTGGGTTTTGTACTTTTGCAGGGTGGGCTTCAAGGACATACTACTCAGATAATGGATCAACAGCAATTGAAATTGCTCTCAAAATGGCATTTCGCAAATTTTCCTTTGATAACGGACTCCTTTCAGATTTTCCTAACAATACCAGAACTGACAAATCTGTCCAACTAAAGGTGAACTTAAATAATCCTACATCTTTCAGCATAACTTTTCGAACATTGTTTCTTCAAAATGCAAGATATTTTGGTTTCAGAAAAAAATAGTTATTTCTGAGGTTACTGACTTTCTTTCCCAAGTAGATTATTTATCTTTTCTTCTGATTAGTAATTGCTAATAGGGATGTTTTAAACAATGGTCACACTTGCAGCTCAATTTACCTTGAATCCAGCAGCTGTAGAATGAGTCTTGCAAATATGTTTTTGTCAAAAATGAAAACAGTCTAGGTAAATAATGGTTGAGCAAGTGACTTCAAAATCTGACCATTGTCCATGCTGGGTGCTTTACAAGTTTATACTTAACCAAATTTACTGGTTAGAATGTTTTTTATTTTAAAATATAGCCTTACACCAGGGGACTTGTATATAGATAATTCCAGGGTGACAATCACACCATGTTAGATTGTTCTGTAGTGTACTTAATGCTTTTATTAGTACATGCTCCTTTTTGGCATATGGTTTAAGCTCAGTAAATGAAACATTCATGTTTGTGGATTGAATGCCCTTTTTAATTTTTTTTTCCATATCTAGTTGTATATAGTAAGTAAAACACTATTGATTTCAAAAGTAAAAATCAAGTACCATCGGTCTATCTTGATGCCTTTGATAAGATTGGCTGAATTGTCTTTGTATAGCCTAGATGCCTTTCTACAAGATAGTTATTGCAAATCTAATGCATAAACCATTATGTACCTTTTTCATTTAGGATGAGGTTTCTTTCATACAGTTGCTGGTAACTTAGGTGTGGTTTTATTTCAGGTATTGGCCCTCAAAGGATCTTATCATGGTGACACTTTGGGTGCAATGGAAGCCCAAGCACCATCATCTTATACAGGCTTCCTCCAGCAGCCATGGTGGGAAATTTTTTGGTCCTAGAAGCACAATTTTATGATGAATATAACTATTTTAATTAAGAAGTTTCAAATTTTTGGGGTTATGCTTTACTAATTAGTACTCTTGCACAAGCAAATCTCATTGATGATGAAACCATTCATTTAGGATTGAAAATTATAGGGTGATGAGAAAAAATGGAAGTAATTATCTTGAAACTAGGCTTAGTTGTGAGAATTCACGTGCAATGAAATAGCTTCTACCCATGAGTTCCATATCTTTGTTTTAAAAACATAGCTATTAAACCATTATATCCTTATAAGACTTTTGCATTGCTCTGATGTATAACGTAGCTGGCTTTCTCCATTGCTTCATACAAATTAGTGAGAACGACAAAACAAGGGAATTGAGTTGGCTTAGAATCCTGTTAGTAAGGATAGTCTTTGCATATTATGCAACTTGTAATATAAATGATAACTCCAGTCACAGAAATGGAAATCATTCAAGTCTGCTTTGACATAAGTGGGCAGCATATGAGTGCCCCTGGCAAAGCTTGAGTTGGTTCATGTCAATGAGTGCTGGTTGTTAAGTGACCGATAACTCTGTAAGGGCATTGCTAATTTGGAGTGGCTGTAATATTGATGCCTATATAGCTGTTAATGTTTTTTCTTTTGGCTTTTTTAGTCGAAAAGGGGATTTGATGATTTGGGTTCAAGGAATTTTTGTATTTGCATGAATAGGTCTCTACTGTCCCAAGTGAAAATAAATTAACATTTTGTTGTTTCTTTGAGGTTAATGTTTTTTTTTCTTTTGGCTTCTTAAGTTGAAAAGGGGATCTGATGATTTGAGTTCAAGGAATTTTTGTAATTGCATGGATAGGAGGTCTCTGCTATCCCAAGTGAAAATAAAATAACATTTTGCTGTTTCTTTAAGTTCAAGTTGAATCTAGAACATGCATTTTTTCATTCTTGAATATTAGATGCGAATGTTTTGTGGAACAGCTAGAATTTTTCAGTTTTTGGAAATGTACTAGGAAAACCTGAACCATGAAATAGGGAGTTGGAGCAAATTAGCAAAGTACCTATTAAAAATTTGGCAAGCGGTTCCAAATTCTTTGCTTTAGGCTCAATGCCTTGTAGATCCTTCTAAAATTTTTTTGGTCCCAAAATCACACCTGTTTCTATAGGAATCAGGCATCAAATTCACATCAATGTGCTCTCTCATTTTTGTACATTGACTTTATGTGCTCAAGAAAAAAGAAGATGAGGTTAACCTCCTGTATGTTCACAGGTACACAGGAAGAGGGCTTTTTCTAGACCCTCCTACAGTGTCTTTGTCCAATAATAAATGGAATCTTTCTTTACCTGAGGGAATGCATTGTAAAAATATGATTAAGAAAGGCATGAGTAAGTAAACTTTTGACATGTTCTTTTTAATTTTGGCTGCTGTTATTTTCTATTGCTTCCTGATGTGCACTGATATTTACAGGCTTCAGCACTCGTGATAAAATATTTGACAAGAGCAGGGACAAATCAGATCTCACAGGAGTTTATTCCTCATATATATCGCAAAAATTATTACAATACCCTGGATTAAAAGAATCTATCCATGTTGGAGCATTGATTATCGAACCAGGCAAGAGAATAATTATTACAATACCCTAGATTAAAAGAATCAGTTCCTTAATGGCCAATCTTGTTTTCTTGATTTTTTTTTTTTGTTAATTTCATCTTTGAGGTCTCTTGCTTCAGAAGTCAATTGATGATTTCTTGATCTCTTATTTCATTTCTTATTGTTGAAAAGGATGTGTGGCATAGTAAACGCATTTGCCTTGAGTTTCATCGGCTCTAGTGATTCCTGTACTAATGGATGTTGTCTGGATTAGACAACCCTTCATCAGCATAGTTAACCTGAATTATGTGAATCATCCAAGAGTCTTCTATTGATTTTTGTATTCTGTAAGTCCTTTTAAAAATTTATGGTTTGTATGAAAACATTTTGGAAACTAAAATCCTTCAGAATACTTTATTCCCTTGGCCTGGTCAATTTTTAGGTGGCCTTTGATTTTAGGCAAAAAGTGTTTCCAAAGTTTCTTTTATGTTGACTCGCCAGCATTTCATTCAGTTGGTTCGGAAATTAATATCTGAGGTGTAATGCACGCACTCACAAATCTCTATATAATCGAAACTCCAACTTAATAGGAACTGTGAATGCCTGGTCTTTCCCGTGGCCTGTGCATGAGTGCAATTTGTTTGGAAATATTTGTTCTGGGTTTGATGAAATTATGAAATTTCAATATGGTTTTAAATGTTCTTTGCCTAATTGGCTTGAGACTATTTTGCAGTTATCCAAGGTGCTGGTGGAATGCTTATGATTGATCCGCTTTTTCAAAGGGTGCTTGTAAGTGAATGCCGAAGTAGAAATATTCCAGTTATATTTGATGAAGTTTTCACAGGTTTCTGGCGTCTTGGAACAGAGGTTGGTATCCCTTGCATCTCATTCTCATTTGTTCTTCTCGTGTTCTCTCTGCTTTCCATATTACTTTCATTCAATATAATAGAAGTGTTTAATTACATACATTTCATCTACTTCTTGAAAGTGTCCTTATTGCCCTTCCTCTTACAGTCTGCAGCAGAACTACTTGGTTGTCTACCTGATATAGCATGCTTTGCAAAGCTGATGACTGGTGGGGTTATACCCTTGGCTGCAACACTGGCCACAGATGCAGTTTTTGATTCTTTTCTTGGAGAATCGAAGGTGATGTATAGCTGTGGGTTTGTTTGATTGTAAAGGCACCTATGTTTTCTTTTGAAGTTGACCAAGTGGATTTTTGAGATTATTATCGTGGCTTTTCATATCGCTCACCATTGTTATTCCTCATTGCATTAACTCACAATACAGACAAGAGGATCAGAGGCTGCTACATGGGGGAGTGGCTTCTTTGAATCGACCTTATCATCCCTACTTGATTATTTTCTTGATATCATAGATGAAATTGTAGTTGATGTTTATCTCAATTTTTGCCAAAGTAGAACCATATTACCATCTTTTTTCTTACTTTCTGTGGCTCAAACTTTTCAACTAGCTTAATGAGTTTAGGTTCTGGGGATTTGTTCTTGGAATAGCATGATAGTTAATTCAATCTTAAGTTTAAGCAGTCTGAGTTTGTTGCATTTGAGTTACAAGGTTTTTTATGTGGCTGTGAAAGAAAAATTCACGATCAAGAATTTATATTTTCTTCAACAACCAACTTTCAAATCTGAGTATTCATTCCTATCTGTATCCTTCATTTATTTATGGATGCCTGTCCTAAACAATTCCATACTGTGTGATCTAGAGTCTAGACTGTATAAATAAACTGCTTACATTTCTTTGTTTCTGGGTGTAGCTCAAAGCCCTTTTGCACGGACACTCGTACACTGCTCATGCTATGGGGTGCTCGGCAGCTGCTAAATCAATTAAATGGCTTAAGGATCCTCAAACAAACCATAATATTATTTCTGGGCAAAGATTGCTTAGGGAGGTGTGTACAATTCATTGTTTTTGTCTCCTCATTGCATATCAATTTCCAAAAGTTGATGTCCGACAGTTTCCACAATCTGGAATATATAACAGCATGCCTTGGTTTTGATACTGGCATAGTTGCTATTCCTAAAACAAAACCCTAGGCAGGACGTCATTCCATGCTCTCACTTCAAACGCAACATGTGAGTTGAAATTTCAGAATTTGATCTGGTTCAAAATGTCAGCAATTATTCAAACCTTTAAGATCTTACGTGTAGAATTTTAATGATATACTATCTCAACAATTGTGGTATTGGGAAAAAAATATTTGATATACTTCTAGTATGGTCTTAAAGAACTTTCCTCAGCACCATATTCATCTTCAAATGCTTTACATGGACTTTCCTTGTCCTTCGGTTGGTTGGGCACAGTAATCCCCCCCCTCAGTTTTCTTATTGATACACCAGAAACAGGTTATGTTTTGAACTGTTCAAAGCTATTTTTTCCCAATGATGAAATAATGGTGATCTGGATTTCATTAATGAATTTCATCCAATATTTTGCATTTAATGCTTGCAGTTATGGAATGCAGAACTGGTGCAACAGATCTCATCACATCCTTCAGTTGAAAGAGTGATAGCATTAGGAACTCTTTTTGCTCTAGAACTTAAAGCAGAAGGGCATAATGTCGGGTATGGTCACATTCGATTACTTCTATGCCACTTTTTGGACACGAATGGCTTTCACATTTATTCAACAGCCGTGGTTCTGGGTATTAAAATGTATATATTTGTTCAGCTTGTATTGAGATCGGGTCACAATGTTTCCAACTAGTGGAAGCATGAAACTTTGTTATGACAATTTCATCCTCCAAAAAAATGATTCCTAAATGGCAATTCGACCATTTAATGCTCCAGGTAAATGGTGATTATTGCATGATATTTCAACCACTCCATGCTCCAAGTGAGCAGCTTTCTGTAGTCTATGTTTGATGCTATGATCTTCTTTCCTGTCAAAGACCATTGTGTCTAGGTCCACGCTCAAATGTGTTCGCTATACTTCTGTGAATACTAGGTGTTTCTGACACTTGGCCCCAATCAATTAGGATTGCCTGACACATGGGCTTTACGATTGTGTTCAGCAACGGACACAAACGTATAGAAAGCTAGTATGAATATCATCTTTAGTTGCATTGGTTGTGTTTGAAGTCATAAGGTGTCATGCATTTAGTTCATGACTACCCTTTGTTTTTATTAGTTTCAGTCCTTCTGGATATCTTAAACAGACAGTAAGTTATTTCATGTGATCACCATTAATTATCTTGTATGTTTATGTGCCAAGGCGTGTAGTTTTCCTTTTCTCTCTCCTCTGAATCTATTTCCATAACCCTTTGTAGTGCTTCATCAGAATCAGCAAATTCATGGTACCTTTTTCTTTCTTGATGATTCTCTGATAGCCAGTGAATTTTTGTAGGTATGCATCCCTCTATGCCTGCTCTCTTCTTCAGAAGCTCCGTGAAGATGGTGTTCACACGAGGCCCTTAGGTAATGTCATATATCTCATGTGTGGGCCATTCACATCTCCTGAGATCTGCACAAGCCTACTCATTAAACTTCACAAGAGACTTGAAGAGTTCGCCTAGGTTAAAGAGCAGCAGGCTTCGTGCTAGTTGTAAAAGTTTTCTTTTAAATAAAATGGTAAATGAGAATCTCTTAGGATTCGAAATAAATAATGCTAGTGATACCAATTAAACGAGTTTCTTAGGCTGTGTAAAACTGAAAACCAAAGTTCCCGGGTGGTTGTGGTTTGGTGTTTGATTCCATGCCCTAGCAAGCAGGATTCAAACAATGGCGGACCAGAGCGTTAGTCTGTGAGAACATTCTCAGTCGTAGGAATGTCGGTTGGTGTTAAAATAATGTCTTAGAAATGTTCGTCTTTTTGAAGCTTCAAGTAGTTGGATAAAACTTGATTTCCTTGATGAAGCTTGAAGTTCATCGATTGATTACTAATACTTGCCAATTTCTTGATTGTTCTTCTTATTAACATTTTTACAGGAGGCACTCTAAATTTTCTTTTCTTCAAATAGATGATGAAAAATGAAAAAGAAAAAGGCCCCCACCTTTTTTTATTCAAGGATTAATCTTGTCTTGGAAATCTTAGCCGTTTTATCTTACAAAATAAAATAAAGTCAGTCAATTTTAACTAGTGATGGCAAAATTATTCGTCTCCACAAGTATTTTCTAGAACTCGATATAGAGATGAATTACGGGTCTCTCTCCATAAAAGAAGGAAAAAAAATAGGAATGGAGGTTCTGAATGAAAAACCTGAGGTTGATTGTTATATAATAAATAAATAAAAGAAATAGTTTTTTTTTTAAATTTCCTGGAATACAATTATTTCTGAATTTTCTTTTAGTTGCTAGTCTGATTCCAAACAGAATGTAGGGGATCAACAAATTTCATTTTCTTGCTAGTTGTTAGAAATATTTACATACAAAAAACCATCTAGGTGGCGCAGTGTTACGAGTTTGGGATTAAGAGGTTTATTTCTTTATGATTTTAGATTCGAGCTCTGTGGTTGTTAATGTGATAAATATTAAGAGTTTACATGGTAATTAATTTCAGGGTCCGTAAAATTAATCGAGATATGTGCTATAACTCTGTATTATAAAATGAAAGATGAGGAAGATGATCTAATAAACTCTTGTGCTTAATTATTTGTCGTCAAAGTAAAATCATTTTAAAAATTGAGCAACTCACTCTATTTTTCTCTTATGAAATATTATTCGAAGTACAATCATTAATGAAATTTAGCCGCAGGTGGATAGCATTCGAAAGTGCAGCTGCAAGTACCAGAAACAACACAATGTCCTCTAGCTCCTCCTCGTAGTGTAGGATCTCCACCATATTTTTCTTCACACAAGTCATTGCATTTTTGCTCTGTGCAATCGGCCATTGGTTCTCCCCTCACGCAAATACGTGCTGCCATCACTCTACTACTACCTGTAATAATTAATGGTATCTAAATTATCTTATATTTTAATTTCATTTAGAGGATAATTTCTTGATGAACTTGAAGCAAATAATATAGTATTCTACCTTTATATCAAGTAATTATCTTAATCTTCATTGGATTTAAATGAGTAAAAATAGATGAACTTTAAACAAACAATATAGTATTCTATTTTAATAAACATATCAAAGGTTAAAGTTAGGCTACTTATGTAACCCAAAACTCTAAACTAAAATATTTCTTGTAGGTTCTTACATCATAGCATTATTCTCCTTAATTTGTACCACCAATCACATAGAAAGCATCATTCATTGAAAATAATTTATAAATAAAATAAGTGTTATTGGGATTTGAACCTTACAATTAGTGCCTGTTTAAGAGTGTGATTGGGGTTGTTTTTGAAAGTGTTTTACATTCAGAAATGCATCAAAATAACATTTTATTTAAAAATCATTTTTGACATTAGCACATGAAAATGATCTAATAATATCAAATTTTTTTAATTTAAAGTAAAAAATAAAAATTATTATTTTTTATTTTTTTCAAAAATGTTTTTGAAATGCAGTACCAAACACCCTCTAAGACAAATAGGTATGTTGATTTGGATATTGTTGCGAAAACCATCTAACCCCAAAGTTAAAATTTATGAGGCAACTTCATATTTTCATTATTTTTTCTCGATGGATCATGCATGCTAAACATTATTGATGGCAAATGAAAAGCCTAGTGAAGTGTTTTTTATAGCAAGTTCTGGATGTTTACCTTGACAGAAGAAGAGAATTAGTAGAAGAAAACCAAAAATAAGAAATTTCTTCATTTCCCCCCTGTAAATTTGTGCTGAAAAGAAAAAGAAAAAGTGAAAGATGAAAAGACTTCATGCTTGTATCAAAGATACTTATAGAGTTCTTCACTACTTAGATTCTTTCCAATTACTATCCAAAAACAAGAAACATAGTGAGATTCGTATACCAAAATAACTTAAAAGTTATTTAGTCAAGACATTACTGCTTTGATTCTTTCCGATTACGATCTAAATTTCAAGAAACATGCAACGAGATTTCCATACCAAAATACATAAGTTACTTAGTCAAGAAAATTACCTCTCTGATTCTTTCCTATTATAATTTAAATTAAAGATAATATTGAAAATGACTTAGTAAAAAAAATATGAAGTCTGATTAGACATATATCCTTTATAGTTCTTTAGTTATTAAAAAACCTATCTTCAATCTCTACAGCATCATGACTTAAGCTATTCGAATACCCATCTTCAATCTCTACAGATAAAATTCAAGATTAGTGCTAGAAAAATTGAAAAAACAACAACAAAAACGATGATGAAAAATATTTAATTGGTATTTACAAATTAGAATATCGACATAAATAATTTCTAATAGAAATGATGACGGAATAAATAAATAAAACAAAATTTATGTCAACAATTTCATTAGCATTGCTAAAATGTCAAATTGCTGATGAAAACTTTGTCAACGATTTTAAAAAGATTTAAAACCTGAAGGTTTTCTCTTCTACCATTTTTTTTTTCTTTTTTCATTTCAATTCAAACCCTAACTCATTTCTTGAAAATTTTGTTAGGCCCTTCTAAAACCCGGCTACCTAATCTACCTTCCTCGTTTCCATTTCATCTCGAGTTTCACTCCACCGAGTAAGCAATCTCATCAATTTATGTTTAAAGTTAATTTATTGTTTCTGTAGTTTGATTGTATGTTGAAGTGTTTTGGTTGTTTTATCACCACTAGAAAAACAAATTGTATTAATAAAACTTTACATTATAAAATAAGCTTTTCATTCTTCAGTAACAATATATCCTATGGATTTAATAACAAAATAATTTTGTTAGATAGTGTCGCATCAATGATTTTAAATCCATTGGTAATTTTATTATAAACGTGGTTATACCAATATAATATTATTATTCATCATAATTTTGTCAATAGCGTGCATAATTGATTTTAAGCCCTGTTTGGCATTGCTTTCAAAAAATGATTTTGAAAAAATTGAAATTTTTTATTTTTTATATTTAATTAAATTTTTTGGTGTTTTTAAATTATTTTCATGTGCTGATGTTAAAAATGATTTAAAAAAAAAAAAACATCATCTTAATATATTTCTGAATGAAAAAGCATTTTAAAAAACAACATCAATTATACTACCAAACGGACACTAAATCTGCTGATAATTTCATTATTGATGTGGTTATACCACTATAATATTATCATTCACCATAAAAAAGATAGTCGTGGAAATCAGTGAAAAAATAAAATAGAGATTGGAAATGTTTATTAGATGAATAAATGTATTAAAATGAGAATCAAAAGGGTGATGATTCTCCTTAGAGAGATAGAGAGAGAGAATGAGGGGTTGGAATTTAACATCCTCTTGATTTCTCTTCTACTACGGAGATATTACAGAAGCTGTGTTGTTATTACATGAAACACCCTACCCTGGTAAAAATTCTACGTACGTTCTTCATGGCAACAATATTTATATCTTCTCCTTCTGCTCTTATTCTTTTTCATCACATAATCATACATTTATTTTTTTCCGCGTTTTTTCTTTTTCTTTTCTTTCTTTAATCATTCATTTCTTAATTAGCCCTTTGAAATCTCCCCATTTTTTTCTTGGAGATTAAATCCTTGAATATTAGCGAAGAATTCTGAATTTAACTCGCAAGATTGCTTCAACCCTGATCTGGAGTACAATGATTAAGAGGTTTGAATCTAATGCCTTTGACGAAATTTGTTTTTCCTATTATAAATTGGATTTCGATGGAAATAACTATTCCAGGGGGTTTCCTGATTGTCTTTTCATGGGACTTTTTTTGCTATAAATTTTATTTGATACGAATTTATTCCAGGGGTTCAATAGCAGATGTTAAATGAGATCTACAAATATACAGCGTCTGGAATTTAAAGTTTAAACCTTTCTTCCGAATCTCCATATGTGATGCACGAAACTCACTCAATTTTCTGTGTTCTTGACTACTTTAAACCAGTTTCTGCAAGATTACAAACACTGACAGCAGCGGCAACCGAAAATCCCAGGTTAGAAGATGTGCCGGATCAAGAAGAGTTCTTTCTTTGCAACGCTTCTTGCAATAGCAATCCTGACACCTACATGTAAAACCGCTCGGGGATTTTACCTCGGCCAAAGAAATTTACACATTGTAAACTGGCTGGAGAATGGTGAGAAACTAATGGCTCGGTGCTGGTCCAAAGACGGTTCACTGGGAACACGCATTGTAAGGAACAAGGAGGAATTCAAATGGAAATTTGACGAGAAAATCTTCTTTGGGCACACCAAATTTGAGTGTGACTTGGAGTTCAACGACCAAGGACAACCGAGAAGAGGGCGTTTTGTGGTGTATGACAGCAAGCAGATGGTTAGGAGACGGAGCTGCTACCAAAATTGTATGTGGGGAGTCGGCGTATATGGTCTGTATGCATTTGATGAGAAGGACAAAAAATGGGATTATGAGATTCCATGGCCAAGCAAAAATAGGTTTGAATGATCTGAACAGTAAATCGATTAGCTATCGCAATGCTTCACGATCGAGGGATGTTTGAGTGAAGAGAAATTATTTTGTTTATCATGTAATGCATGGCTATGGGATTGAAGTTGTTATATTTTAGAATGAATGATCACAAATACAAATATGCCTGAAGCAGCTCTTCTAAGCCATCGAATTATTCATGTCTCTTCAGTATGTTGCTTGTCTCAGGGTCTGTTTGAATAATGAATCAACCCCTATTTTTTCATTTTCTTTTTAGCACTATTATCCATTAATAAATTCCTTGATTATTATAAAATAAAAAACACTCAAGCCTTTATAAGTAAAATAATCTCCCTAACAACAATGGCATCATAAACTATCCTCCATATACTTTACTCATAAAGCATAACTCATCTTAACACAAATACAATTGTTGAAGAAAAACGGGTTGAAGAGATGATAATGAGATTCCATTTGCAGCAAAGACCTTATTAAGATGAAGATGAGAGAGAGATCTACAACTAATGCACACCAATTATAAAAATGAAAAGAAAGAGGCAATCCAAGTTTTTTCCATCAACAAGAGATGAGAAAGTTAGGCATGACAACATGATCACAAGATAATCCTCCGACATTTTTCTAAACTTAAATAAAATAAAAATTTCAAAATTAAAGACAAGTGTTGGGATTAATTTTGAAATTTACAATTAAAGTGTTCTTTTAGTTTTTCTATGTGCATGTATAGTTATTAAATATGTGTTTATCTCTTGAATTATTATAGGGGTTAATATACACATGTATTAAAAATATTATAGTCTAAAGACTTGATTTCTTAGAAGAGTAGTATGACACGAAAGAGAATGGTATCTCACAAGCATAAACTCTGGTGGACATATAGAAATTAAGCTCCATTGTATTAGCATAAAACACTTGGTGTACCTCGGGTTTTTAGCTTTTCAAAGAGATATTATTTTTTATTTATAGAAATCAGAGACAATAAAAGAATTACAATTCCTTTAAAGAAGAGGTAATATTATGGTACGTTGCAAGACTCTTACTACCGTTTGACCTGCAATAATCTGGTTGCTGTATCTCTTGGCAGATTTCCGTAGCCATGTCAAAAGATATAATCACTTCAGGATTAATTCCACTTATTTCATATGATCCCAACCAGAAAAATACTCCATCCATGCAAATGTAACATTTATTATTTTGTAAATTATAATAACGTGATAAATCCCCCCAATGTCTCCAAGAATCAGTGCTAGATGAGTAGACGAATACACGTAAAGGATACCCGCGTCCCCTTTCCTCCTCTTTTTCACGCCAGAGATCCTTCAGAACAACCACTTCGTAATCTTTAGTTACTGGATGTAATCCAAAACCATAAGCATCGTATTGTGGGCTATAAGAAAAACTGGATGGGGGATTGGGTATGGGAGGTAAATATCTCAACTCATTAATTGCGGGGTTCCAGAGAGCACGTAAATCATAATAATAGCCAGACATATAAAATATTCCATCACAAGGACCACAAAGAAATGGACTGTGAAACGGCATCATGTGAAGCGAGTCATATGATAAAACTCTAGGTGTCTCATCTAGCAACAGCTCAAGCGATTCAAGTTCACCCGCTTGGGATACGCAATTCTGAACAAGGAGGCAATCACTGTCACTTTTATCATAGTAATTTCTCAGATGCTTGGATATGAAATTGGGACTTGTGATAATAGCATGCCATGATTTGCAAACACACTTGCACCGCAGTAGATTTTTCACGGGCAGTCGTGATAAAATCTCAATCACCACATCTTCAGTACTCAAGAGATTACCAGGCATGGTTGTCATTTCTATTGACATCTCCCGTTCCTTCTGGCTTCTACAAAATAATAAAATAAAATGGTTATCTTTCCATATACGTAAATTAGGAATCCCACAATAAAAAAATAAAATAAAAATATTAATCCAAAGTAAGATAGTCCTGAGTAAAAGATAAAAGATCTCACCTCTCTTTTAAAAGTGGAGCTAAACTTTGACCGTATGGCCAAACATAACGGCTCAAGGAAAGAGCCATCCCTGACCCCGACACAGTAAAGGTTTAGCAGGTCAGTAGCTTTAGAAGTAAAAGAAGCAGACAGTAATATCCATGGATTAAGACAAGAAAAACTTAAGATTTTTTGTAGATTCAAGAAATGATACCTGCAGAGACGATTGAGAGAGGCTTCAACGACCTTTATTCTTCAACCAAGAAGATTAAGACTTGCGAGTATGAGAAAGACCTTCAACGTTTAAGATACAAAGATTGGTAAGACAGAGCTCCCGCCCGTCTAAAATAGCGTGATAATAACTTATATCTATAAAAGTCAACGGTAATCCTTGGAGAGAAAGCAACGACAACTGGCTCTAATTGAAAAGTCACACGAAAACTAAGAGATTCCTGAATCGAAAAGAAAATATTATATATATTATATGCCAACTAATCTTAATTGGATTATATTAATATTCACATGACAAACCTGCAGAGTCTGAGGAACCGAGTAAAAAGCATCATAGTTTAATCTTTATACGAGCTAAAAACTTCCTTGCCCTATTTTTAAAATCTTTTAGGAAAATTAAAACAACTTTTGATCCTATTAGGTTGAGGGATGGTTGAGGTTTCACTCTTTTTCTCATCATTTTATTTAATAAAATTTAAGGTATAAGAAGATTATAACATCATCTAGAGTTCACTGCATTTTTTTTTATAATTTTTTTAATATAATAATAAATTTATAATAGATATTATAGATCCATTTATTAAAGGTTGAATGAGATAAATTGTGTATAATTTATTAAGGATGTTAGATTTAGAATCTTTAAAGATAAAAGTACATCACAATGATAACCATACTCATATACCAGAAATCCCAAGTTCTAGGTTGAAAAAGAAAACTAAAACATATGATACTATTTGTTGCAATAGCTGTTTTTTCGTCGCTCGCAGCCATTCCTGGAGATGGGAGGAGGTGTGCGGAGAAAGAGTTTTTAGAACCATAAAATTATAATTATGATTTTTGGGAGTCGTCACCTAGTATTAAGGTCACTAGGAAACTTAATGGTCTGCTCGAGTCCGAGTAAGAAAACTTGTTGTGCATGGAGAAACGCATCACCTCCAATGCACCCCGCCTACGGTAAGTTGCATTGTTGTCTAATTGTTATTTTTCCTTGGTCAAATTTTTATTTGTTTGTCTTTTCTAACTCTCGAAGTAGATTTTTCTTCATGAGAGAGTCTCTACCTCATTGGGTTGAAATCTAATTGTTCTAAGGTCTGAATTTTAACATTGTATTTATTGTACTTTAATATCTATAGGAGTACTTTACAATGTAATTTTACACCCCAATAATTAAATTTTATAACTAAAAAAGAGCAAAATGATTGTTGAAAGTTTTTTGATATTTTGGCCGAACTCTAACGAATAATCATAAATTGGTAACGATATCTCATTTTTCATTTTAAAACATGAGAAAAGATGTGATATTTTTTGTGAAAAATATGCTTAGGATTTTTTAAGAATTCAGTCGTATGCATAAAAATAAAATATTTTTTTAATACAAATTTTTAATATTTTTAAAAATATATTCAGACTAGGTCTGACCTAACTAAATGGGTGACACAACTAAGTTGGGCCATTTCGGTCCAACAACCTCTTGGACTGGGATGGACATGGCGTCCAACCCTGCATAATGTTCACCATGTGAACAATAGACCATGTGAATAGTAGGACGTGAATTAATTCATTGCCTACTGTTCACTTGCAAAGTTTATAGTAGCGATCAAAGGAGAAGAAGAAAGTCACCTGACATTTTTGCTATGAAGAGGATGTCCAAATGGTGATGCGGGTGGTGGCAATGATGAAAATGGTGGTCGATGCTGGCCTCAGAAGAGGAGGAAGTCTACTACAATGGAGATAAGAGGTGACGCTACTGTCGCTAGAGGAGAGGAAAGAGCTATTATGGCTGTCGCTGGGAAGAAAAGAGGTTGTTATCGGTGGTTGCTGATGGGGAAGAAGACAATTGTTGTCTGTGGTTCAGAAGAAGATGTTGTTGCCTGCCGCCAGAGTAAAATAAGTTATTGTCGTCGACGGTGAGCTGAAATTTTTGGCGGGTGGCGCTGACAGTGAAGAGATAAAGAGTTTCTATTGCCAATGGTAGAGAGGGAGAAGTCCAATCAATGATTAGCTCGTCATTTTTGTTTTCAATATCTACATGTATTCCTTTGTCCCCGCTTTTCTATTGAATAACTCTAGTATTTATAGAGACGAAGATGACTCTTAATCTGCTCATTGCGTGTGGATAATGGTTTGTGCAGGTTGTCTCTTCCTCTCTAGAGACAACCTACATTGTTTTCTTTAGAGCTATGGATTTCATTCACTAAATGAAGTTCTCAGTGCCATTGGGAACTTATGCAACAACCTTTGATTCACTTGTTTTACAAGGCATCAAGATTTTATTCAACTACGAGTATTCAACAATTTTTTCTTAGGTATTGTTCACTATCATATATGGCAATGTGTGAAAAATAATATTAGACTATTGCTTTATTTATTTTTATTATTTTAAATCTTATTTTTAATTAGTTTGGGCTTTATTTGAAATAAGTGTCTATCTAACCCATTAGTTTTAGGTTTACATATAAAAACTCTTAAATAATGATTTTTTATTGAGTTAATGATTTTTTATATAAGGTTGCCACATATTGTGTGTCGTTTTCTCTTTAAATGGTTAAATGATTTATATACTAAGTTCTTGATTGATCTCACAAACTCTTTGAAGGTTTCATCAACTTCATAGTGATGTATACTTCTTTTTCACCTCTTGTTATAGGTGTAGGGTAAGAGTGATCAATTGCACATAACTTTAGTTCTTCAAAGCAGACCTCTTGTTGAGTTAATATAACCTTAAATTAACAATCTAAAAGATAATTATTTAAATTTCATACCTAGAAGTAATTATAGAGTTTTCATTTCTAGGTTATTCCTAAAATATAATAAAAAATTAATAAAAAAAGGAGGGGTTGACGTGGTGAAAAATGAAGTCGAAAAGTTTGGAAAATTTAAGGCCCCAAATGTACTTGATTGTGCCAAAAAATGAAGAAAAATGCATATTCCGTGTCAAAATAAATGATTCTTGGACAAATTTGGATAAAAAATAAGTCCATAAGCATAATTGGATTTTTAATAGACCAATTTGATTTAATCATGAGCCAAATTAAAGTTTAATTATATTTCAGAATTAATTTAGGTCCAATTGAAGAATTTAATTAAGTGAAAGGACTTAAATATACTTTAAATTAGTCAAATTAATTTTATTAGGAGCTTAATTGAGAAAACAATAAGTTTAGAGCCTAATTTAGGCTTAATTTAGAAGATTGGAACTTTGGGAGATTAATTTTTACCAAGTTAATTGCTTGAAATTAGGGGCAAAATTACAAGAAAATCAATGTTTTGGGTCAATTAGGGGGAAAGTTGAAGAACTTTGATGCCAAGGACCATATAGGGACTCATGAGCCAAAATCAGGGGTGAAGTTGAAAGAAGTTAAAAGTTTAAGGATCAATTAAGGGTGAAATTGTATAAATTTGAGACTAAGAATCAAAATGCAAAAGGTACATTCCTTTAGGGTTGTCATTGAAGTTTTACAACGGTAAAATTGTACAAAATTAAAAGTTATGGGTCAATTAGGGGTGACATTAAAGCAATCAAATGTTGAAGGATCATATTAAATTTTGATGAAGTAACGAAAACAACGCTATTTTGGTGAAGAATAAAGAAAAAAAATAGTCTAGTTCATTTGGTCCAATATAATGTTGAGACGACTGTTGTCTGACATTGTTCAATGTTTTTCAAAAATTGGTCGAATTGATAGCTTTCTTACCTACTTCGCGAGTGCATTTAATGCCCATATACTTCATCAAATTTGACAAAACTTGCATAAAAATGATCCTATGATGTTTTTCTATCACATGGTATTCTTAGTTCTTACCAACTAACACCACACCCACGGTGAAGACGCCCTGAAATTGACAACTCAAGCCACCATGAGTTGTCTCAATACTAACAACTTAAAATATCTACTTTGAGCTAATGCTTGGGGTGTTTCTGGGTTGAATTAAGGGTTGAAAATTTTACACTAACAAAGACAAGATTATCGTCTTCCACCATTCATTCAAAGCCAAAGTTATATAAAAAAACAACATTCCTCGGGTTTTTTTCCTTAGCCTGTAACTACTCCTTTTCCTTTCCTCTCTCCACCATGAGCTTAACCACTCATCCTCCTCCACCAAGACTATAATCTCATCCATGTTGTGACTTACAACAGTGTAGCACCCTCAAAACTTCATCTCTTTCCTGATGAGAGGAACCATTGCACCAACTTCCTTTTTGTTTTCAGTCGATTACTTTTTCCTTTCTTACGACCAACACCAACCACCCCATCTAACACATGTTGCTAGCCTCATAACAAATAACCTCTCTTCTCTCCTTGTGACCAAGGTAACACCTATTGCTAGCCTCGCAACAAATAATCTCTTTTCTCTTCTTGTGACCAAGGTGTATGAATACCACGAGTCACCAAGTAAACACAAAATATAGAAAATAACTCTATACATAGCATAAATTCATTTAAGACTTTAATGAACAACATAAGTTCATACAAGAACACATATCCATGAAAATATTGACTTTCTTAAGATATTTTTCTCTTAGTTATACTTTATTTACTTCCTATGGTTTATTTAACTTAAGCATTAAAAAACTTCTATTTTTATAAGGGACTTATGTTTGCAAGAGAACATAGAATGGTCAAGTCAATCATCTCATCATCCTATTAAGTAATGTTGAAGTCTAGTCACCTTGTCATCTTATCAAGCAATGGCCATGTCTAGTCAAAATGTCAGCTTATAAATAGTAGCCACATGTAGTCATCTTGGAATCCCATCAACCATTTATGGAGAGACTTATATTCATTTTTATTTCAATTTCATTAATAAAATAACATTTAAGAAATTAAAAAATAAATCTAGTTAGTTCATATTTCACACATCACTTAAAAGTTATTTTCATGTTTAAAGATTTAAAATATCTACGAGATGAGAGAATAAAAAAATTCCCTACTACAGGAACATCAACTACTTCACATATTTGATAAATTAATTATAAAGTGAAAGTAATAAACAATATATTCTAGGCAATAAAAGAGTAACTTTTCATTCTTTCACCCCCTTAATGAGTGAGTGTACATAGCCTACTTCAATTTCTTAAAGGAATATGATTGAATGACATGCAAAAAAGTAGCCATGAAAACACTCATACTCTAACTCAATGAAGAAGCTTTCCTCTTAAAACAAGAATTCCAAAGTTATACATTTTGAATGTGAACTCCAATACTCAATAACTAGATCTTTAGTGAGTCCCAACCATAAAAATGGTTATCACGATCAAAATCCATTTGAATCTTGCTCATATTATTCTTGTTAAGAAATACCTTGATGCAATATTAGATTAACAACTATATGATATCCTATGAATAAATATTATCCCCTTCAAGTGGAAGATTCTCTATTTTTCCATCCAGTTTTACAGACTTATTTATTTAAAGATTGCATATCCACCATGACCCACTTAAAAAACACTATAATAGACCTATAAACCCAAAAGAAAACATATAAAATGTAAACATCATTGAGCTTGTAACACAAGAAAATAATGCATTGAGCTTGTAACACATGAAAGTAATGCTATATGCAAATTTCTTAAAATATTTTTTTATAAATTTGTTTAGGTGTGGTGCCATAGCCTAGTGCTTAGATTTATCATTAACTTTTTTTTATAAATTTAGTGTCAAATTTATCTCCCATTTTAGTACAAGTATACCTTTTAAAAAAACACAACTCATTTTTTTCTCCAATTCACAATAAGAAGATGAAAGCATAAAAGCATATCTCCAAAGCATGAATAAAGAAATACTCAAAATCAAAATTTTAATTGAACCCATACTATTAGTGGAGTTTATAATTATTTTACATGAGAATAACTATAACCAAACTCTCTTGAGACAGTAAACTAGAAAATAGAAAATCATATCTGAGACAAAACAAACATGGCCAAAAAAGAACACCATCGACTCTAACAATCAAGAGTAGTATCTCTAAGACGTTTTTATGGTATACAAAAGGAATATAAAGGGATTTGTTTGTACTTGAATAATGTTCCTTGAGCTCATGAACACACCTTTAATAACCATGTATACTAAGGTATTGGCTACTACCAAGGGAAACATATTTGTGTATACCTACCTCTTATATTGAGTAGTGTCATATGTCACATTTAACAATTTATTTATCTTACCATGACAATCAATATGATACCGATTACTATCATTTCCTGAAAAAAGGAGTTTGAAAGATTGATTGTCATACACCACCTCTAACAAAATGCAAGGAAAAAAAACCCTGAATATAAAGAAAAATAAGAATGGCATATTCAACAATGCACTATCCTAGATTATAATCTCCAATTACTTTTCTAAGAAAATCTTTTGAGTTTTTCATTAATATCAATATTGATTCTCCATATCTTCGCAAAAAATATCCATATCTCTAAAATATTATCCATGTATTTAAATGAATGCTTTATATCTCTATAGTAAAATAAAGATATTTATAAAAAATGTTCTATATCGCTATAACATCACAATAAAATTTTCATGTTCGTGATGAAATCGCCATAAACAATTCTCATGTCACCAATGAAATCTTCACATCTCCATGCAAGATGTTCATATATGATGCTTTACCACAATAAAAAAATGTTCTTTATCTTACAAAATTGTATTATCTATATTGAAGAAATATACAAGTGAACTGAACTTTAATCTCTATTGCATGACACTTTAATAAAAAACATGAGAAAGGTAACATTATATTTTTTATCTCTCATTCCTACTTTCATTATTTAAGTCTTTTAGGTATAAATATTTAAAAGACTAGAGAAGAAAGATGATATAAAACAAAATTTACTTGTTTGTTTGGACCATGCCTAAACTAAATAACTTTTTCATTAAAATAGATTAAAAATTTTCCATTCATAAACAAAAACACTATGCTCTTAGACCAAGACTAAACAAATAAAAAGTCATTTTTTTTAGGAACTTATGCTAAAAAGTTGGGCTTGAGCTAAATAGATTATCAAGATGTCCATTCTTAATATATGACCTGACTTATCGGGTTATCTACTCGACCCACTAAATCCTAGCACTGGCACACATCACAATGTAGAGTAATGTAATGACTTCTAAGAAAGTCAATATGGTAGTGTGTTTTCATATGTTTATACATAAATTGTCAAAACAACACTGAATTATCGTATCAATAGTTATCTCTTACCATCTTCTCTCTTACGAAGAAGCCTATCTTTTCCCATCAATGACTATCTCTTACCAATATGTTTTCTCAAAGGGACCAATCTCCTTCGAGCTTTCATAATCTCTAATCAATAACACTACAAAGCACAACAACCAATAACTCTTATTTTCATGTTATTTGTAAGGAGAAGAAATTATCTCCAAAACTAATTCACTATCCATGAAGTAAGCTCACATGAGCAAGTGTATAAATGTTTTGGGTCATCTGGTAAACATAAAAGACAAAACAATTCCATTCAAAAGATCATAGACCAATATAAGTTCAAACAACAAAAAACCATTACAATATTTACTCTCCTAAGCTCTTACTCTCTTGGTAATCTTTTCCCCACCTAAAGTTTATTGATTTAATCATTAGAGGATCTCAATTTTGATATGGAACTTGTGCTTGTAGAAGAGTGCATTAAGTCTATAACCAAAACATTAGAATCTTCATGAATCCCTGTATAACTCTTATAGAGTCATTCAAAATGATGATAATGTTTCCACTCTTGATATTTTAATCCTTTGACATGTGTCACTAGAGTGATTGCTAATGACTTCATCTATCAGTTGGTCTAACCTTGCTCTAATATCATATAATGTAGATGATATATATAGAGATTATGAGGTTTATAAACTCTAAAAATCCCTTAAAATGAACACATTCATAGTTGTATGGAAAATCCAAAAACTCTAAAAAGTTTATTAGTTCAATGTATGTCCATTGTCAAAAAGCCACAACATTAAAATAAAAATTTAAGATAATTTTAACGATGAAAAATAAAATAAAACAAAAATAAAGACCTAAATCAATATTTTTTAATAACACTTATCTAACTACAAAAATAATCAATTCTAGAAATTTTGTAATAAATAGATAAGCAATAGTGGGATTCGCACGTCATATATATATATACAAGCCAATTCGCCCGCTCCGCTGGGCTTTTTTATCTATATAGAAAATTGATTGATTTTATAAATATTGTATTTTGTTATTTTAATATTTAATTAGTAAAATATTAATTGATAAAATCTGTGAAAAATGGTTTTTTTCAACCAAAAAGTGATTGAATATTGCTATTGCTAAAAAACTTTTGATAAAATTTGTTAGAAAATTTGCTAAGAAGGTGAAATGATTTGTTAGAAATTTGTTGTCACGGATACTCTGGTTAAAAAAAACACAAAAAAAAAAACCCGGTTAAAAAAAAAGACTTGGACACGACGGTTATTAAAAAATAAAAAAAATGTGAAAAAAGGTCACCGTTTATTAAAAGAACAAAAAAAAGAGTATAAAATAGAAATTTAAATTCAAAGCCAAAGTTATATTTATAAGATTTATTAATCATATTATTATATTAATTGTATTCAAGAATACCGATATTAATGTTTTTTTTGGAAGAAATCTTAGGTAATTTTTTTTCTCTCTCTATATATTTTTAGGCGATAATATTCAACAAATATTAAAACATATAATTAGTCTCACATACTTTATAGTGTAATCGAAATGGGAAGTGAGTCGCAAATTTTTTAATTGTAGATAATGCCAATGAATAGTTACAATGAGTATTACCTATGTAAATTTGCCAACCTTTTTTTTTAGTTGTTTTTTTTCCCCAGTAATATTAGATTTCAAATATTAGAAATGAAAATATTGTAATTTTTTTTTTAACAAATAAACTTAAACAAAAGAGTATCCCACATGTTTTTTTTTTTCAAATCTATACATTAACTAAACATTTGAAATACCAACTTTTTTTACATCACTAGTCACACCATACTCCCAAACAAAACCCTCGTATATTGGTCACTGCCAACGGATATCAATGCATTCTGGATTGATTTACACTTTAATGATTGTGTAACAGACTACATTGATATCCATGATCAAAGTGGAAAAAAACAACTCTTTCTTGTGCTCCAATATTTTTGCCACACTTAGTTTTTTTTTTAATTAATAATAATTCACAGTAGCATGGAAGTGTTGCTGTCTTCCATTTTCGCGCAAGAAGCCAAAACCTCTAATCTAATTCATGGTGAGTGCTTGTGGAACACATTCGCTGGCTGCATCAATAAGCATGATTTATGTTTTTTTGTCGGAGTTTTTTATTTATGTAGAAAATTGATTGTTTTTATATGTATTGTATTTTTCTATTTTAATATTTAATTAGTAAAATTATAATTTATGAAATCTGTATAATTGAAATGGAAAGTGGTTTGTATATTTTTTAATCGCAGATAATGTAGGTAATTTTATTTTTATGAGTTGCCTTTTTTCCCCACTAATATTAGATCCGACACATTATAAATAAAATTTTTTTTTGCAGAAATAAACTTACATGTTTTGCGTGCTATAATTAGTTATTTTAATATTTAATTACTAAAATTGCAATAGATAAAATATGTTAGAAATGATTTTTTTGCGTTGTATAATTAGTATGGTTGCTAGCACATTGCGCTATGTTTTTTTCTATGCTGAAAACTTATTGATTTTTGACATGTTGTAATTAGTTGTTTAAATTAGTAACATTATAATAGATCAAATATATCACAAATAAATTCTTTCCCCGCCTAAAAGGAATAATGTAATTGAAATGGAAAGTGGTTCTGATATTTTTTAATTGCAGAGAACTTAGGTTAATTTGTCAAAAAAAATTTGAGCTGCCTTTTCCCCCCAATAATATTAGATCTCACATATTATAAATAAGAATATTGTAAATTTTTTAAGAAATAAACATAATTTTTTTGCGTGCTATAATGACTTATTTGCCGTCTAAAAGGAACAGTGTAATCGAAACGGGAAGTGACCCGCATATTTTTTAATTGTAGATAATCTAGGTAAATTTGCCAAAAGAAAAAAATTTGAGTTGTTTTTTCTCCAAAGTAATATTAGATTTGAAATATATATAAAAAAAATTTAAGAAATAAATTTAAACAAAAGAGTATAAACCAGCACATTGCGCTATGTTTTTTTCTATGCAGAAAACTTATTGATTTTTGACATGTTGTAATTAGTTGTTTAAATATTTAATTAGTAACATTATAATAGATCAAATATATCACAAATAAATTTTTTCCCCGCCTAAAAGGAATAATGTATTGAAATGGAAAGTGGTTCTGATATTTTTTAATTGCAGAGAACTTAGGTTAATTTGTCAAAAAAAAAATTGAGTTGCCTTTTTCCCCCAATAATATTAGATCTCACATATTATAAATAAGAATATTGTAAATTTTTTAAGAAATAAACATAATTTTTTTGCGTGCTATAATGACTTATTTGCCGTCTAAAAGGAACAGTGTAATCAAAACCGGAAGTGACCCGCATATTTTTTAATTGTTGATAATCTAGGTAAATTTGCCAAAAGAAAAAATTTGAGTTGTTTTTTCTCCAAAGTAATATTAGATTTGAAATATATATAAAAAAAATTCAAGAAATAAATTTAAACAAAAGAGTATAATTTTTTTTTTATCATTAACAAAAGAGTAACCAAGAAAAAGAATTAAATTATTATTATAATTATTATTATTATAATAATTATTTTATTTTTATTTTTATGCTAATAATGAAAGAAAACAAAATGAAAGACTAAAACAATTCTAAAAACCTCAACAAAAGATCAAACAAAAACAAAAATTATCATTGTTATTACTGTCAAAACAATAAAAATTATCAAATTATCCCGAGAGAAAAAAATCTAAAAACATTAACAAAAGAGTAAGCAAGAAAAAAAAATTATTATTATTATTATTATTATTATTATTATTATGTTAATAATGGAAAAATAAATAAATGAAAGATTAAAAAGATCTTAAAAACTTTAACAACAGAATAAAAATTATCAAGTAAAAAACAGTCATTTGATATAAAAATAAAATAAAAAAAACAAATAAAAAACAAAAAGAAAGAACAAATAAAAAAAAACACAAATATTAATTTGCAAATGACCATAGATACAAAACAAAATTTAAGAGCTAATTTTTTCTGAAAAAATATCACCTCAACAAATAAGAAAATAACAAAAATTAAAAATCAAAATGAAGAGTACACTTATATATACATGGACAAAAGTAGAGATTATTCTAGAAATAAAAAGAAATAAAGGGATTAAAAATAAATAAATTAAAAGTATAAGGGCCGAAATGAAAATCAAATATAAAGGGATTAAAATCCAAAATTAAAAGTATAAGGGCCAAAATGAAAATTGAATATAAAATCAAATTTAATAAAAGGATTAAATTGAAGAAATCAAAACTTCTGTACCGTATTTATTGAAAAATTAAAACCCAATCCGAAAATTAAAAGAAGGAGGACCGAAGCGATACATTGACATTCAATCAATTCCAATCGGAGGACCCAATCGAACTAAATCAAAACTTATATACCAAAAATCAGGATAAAAAACAAAATTGAAAGTCAAGGGATCAAAGTGAAATGTAATAACAAATGGGGGACTCCCCTGCACTTTTACGTGCAAGGGAGAGAGAAACATGGCCAGCGCTTTCAATCGCCCTCCGCCGTGTCCACGGACGTTTGTAGGATACACGCGCCGCCACTGGAGGAAGCCTACGTTCAGTCGAAGCGAGATAGACTCCGAAAGATCTTCTCCGGCCTCCGTAAGAGCCCGCACGCGCTGCCTCAACAGGGCGTGGGGAGAACAAAGGCCTGGCGCGTGTAAGGCATGCTCTGACATGCAGCGGAAAAATAATTTGAAAAATGAGGTCAATTACCTTTCTGCCCTTGTTCCCAAGCCGCCATTTTTGTCTTATTGGGGGTTAAAGTCGTATTTATCAAATTTCGAATAATAATAAAATAACAACAGACCGGCTGGCCGGACCGGACCGGTCCGATCCGATGAGCGTAATGACGACGCAGCCCCTGATTATGGCGGCGGTTTTTGTCGTTTATGGGGGGTAAATTCGCTAATCCACTGTTCATAAACGGAAAAAAAAAAAAAAGGTAGACGAACAGCGCGGCACACCGGATCAAATTGCGAGTGAACAGTGACAATGAGTCACCGTGCACAGTGAAAAATCGAGATGTTTTAGCTCTTTAGGTAATATATATTGTTATATAAACAATTGATTGACAAAGGTGGGAGTCGAGAACTACTCCCATCTTGTTTTTTTGGGAAAGTACCTTTCAGCCACAGATTCATTAAGCTACTCGACTTCGACATAGTTTTGGGCTTCCCTACGAGGACTTTTTTCTATTTATTTTTTATTATGGTTGTGGGGAACATGTAGTAGTGTTGAACAGGCAATCGCAATTTTTAATATCATCCCTTTTTCATATTTATATTGTTGAATATGTAATTCTTTTGCCTACAAATTAAATGTCAGTCTATTTCTCAAAAAATAATCTAGATCAAATATGAGGAATTCAAACGATGACTTTTTTTATTTTCTTAAATGACCTGTTTTGTATAAACAAAACCGTGTCTGATTGCTGGTATTGACATGCAAGTGTCCAAACGTGCAGAGTGTCCATTATTGGGTGCAAACCAACTAATTTACAACTCTTTTTTTTTGGCTGAAAAAGTGTTAGGGCTACTGCTTTGCATTACCTAATCTCTCCTCTACATTATATATAAATAGGATTCACGTCAAATCCACAATCGCACATCTCTCTTCCATCCTCGGTCAATCTACCCATTGCATAGCAATAACAAAAGCACCAGACAATGAAAGCAGGGCTGCTAGTCTCTCTGATAGTAAACCTTTTGGTGGTTGCTTCTGCCGGCAGCTTCTACAATGACTTTTATTTCAACTGGGGACATGGCCACGGTAAGGTATACGGCGATGGCAATAGTCTGAGCCTCACTCTTGACAAATACTCTGGATCAGGGTTTCAATCCAAGGAGGAGTATTTATTTGGTAAGATCGATATCCAGCTCAAGCTTGTCCCTGGCAATTCGGCCGGCACTGTCACAACATTTTATGTGAGTTTCTTTCATACATACACATACACATACACATACACATGCACATATACTTATTCCATTGCTTCAAAGCAATGGATCGTCTTTTAAAGACGAACAAGCTAATTACTATAATTTTTGTGGCAGCTATCATCGCTAGGGCCATACCATGATGAGATAGACTTCGAATTCCTTGGAAATACAAGTGGTCAGCCATACACTCTTCACACCAATGTGTTCAGCCAAGGTAAAGGCAACAGAGAGCAGCAATTCTATCTTTGGTTTGACCCCACAGCTGATTTCCACACCTACACCATCCTTTGGAATCCACAAGTCATAATGTAAGCACAAACAATATCTGATCAGGCCTTCATTCAATCGGTATTATTTCTTACAGGACCCTTTTCCTTGTTTTCTTTGTTTTGCATTTTAGTTTTTCAGTTGACGGCATTGCAATCAGAGAATTCGAGAACTTAGAGTCCATTGGCATTCCATTCCCTAAGAACCAACCAATGAGGATTTACTCCAGTCTTTGGGAAGCTGATGACTGGGCAACATGTGGGGGAAAAGTGAAGACAGATTGGACGAAAGCACCCTTCGTAGCTTCTTTTAGGAATATCAACATCAATGCCTGTACTTGGTCTTACGGAGCATCTTCCTGTAAATCAAACTCTGGCTTTGGGGACTCCAGCAACTCATGGATCTGGGAACAGCTCAATTCCGGACGCAAAGGCCAGATGAGATGGGTGCGGGACAATTACATTGTCTATGACTATTGCAAAGATTACAAGCGATTCCCATACGGCCTCCCTCGTGAGTGCGATACCAACTTACACTGAACAACATCGAGAAAAGGAATTGATTGATGATGAAAAATGAAATACGCATCCTAATTTTCACTTATATTGTTCACTTATTATTTTCATTGGTTTTGACAATTCTGTTTTCCATGTTCATTTGAGTATTCCTTTGTTCCTAGTGATCAAAACACATGAGAATGTATTTTTTTTTTTATAAATAATATTATTACAGTTTCAATTGTCGTATGATGTTTATGAGTTTATATATATGTCAGATCAAGGTTAAGTTTCCGTCTGTTCAAACCAAATATATGATTGTAATAATTGATAACCATAAAAACACAGCATTAGAAGAAAAAAAAGAGAGTAAAGAAACTGAAAGCAAGCCATAAATCTTTAATTGTTATAATTTGAGGCCCTGGCCCAAAATATCCCATAATATGGACATGAAGAATTGGGTTATATGTTTGTATGACTTTGTCCATTGATTTAAGTTGTTTCCTAATTTAAATTTAAGGAAAAAAATAATTAAATTGGTTAGAAATTATATTTTCTTAAATTAAAAGCCTGCTATGAATTAAATAATAGAAATAACTAATTCATGGATTATAACTTATACTTGTTTCTTAAAAACAAATGATTCAAGTCACTTTTATCAAACTTATTTCAGCTTAAATTGTTTGCAACACACACATGACAAAGAGGTGTAGTCGGCGTAATAATAGATACAATAATTTTCTGAAGTTGGTTTAATGAATTTGTATTACATTATCTTAGGGATCCAATTTGAGAGCCAATTTGATGCAAAATGTAAAGAAGATTTTCCTTGTGATATTCAGCGGACAAGTTTAACGACGAACACATGTCAAAATTCAAAACCCCAGAAAAAAGTGTAGATGAGACAAGCAACCATTCTGATAGAAATAGACTTAATTTTTAACCCAACTTCGGATGGAGTTGAAATTCTGCAAGCGAATTCTACAAAACTCATTCCCTGGAAGACTAGTTCGTAGTTGTAAGCCGAGGCTAGTATTATACCCAAAAGTTGCTTTTGTTTACTTCTTCTTTATTTTCCTATTTATATTTGGATTTATTTCTTAATTCAGATTGTAAAATTTTATTTGTTTATGTTAATTGATATCGTTTCAATTTAAATAGTTTTATATGTTATTTCATGAGAAATTAAAACAAATTAAAAGGGATTAAAATATTTAAAAAATACTAATATTTCTAATTTATCAAATTAGAGTTTTTCCTATAATTTTAAAGTTTAATAAACCAAGTTTTTTTTTCTATTCATTTTATGTTAGAGAATAATATAAATCATATCTCGGTACCTCACCGAATAGTTTAAATTTTTAGGCAAGATAGTTCTTTTATATGGTATCAGAGCCTTGTTGATCTAGCGGTCACGAGTTCAAATCTCATCACACTCATTCTATTTGATAAAATCAAGCACAAGATAGTATGAACCTCTGTCCAAAAGATTTTCACTTGAAGGGGAGTATTAGATAATAATATAAATCATCTCTTGAAATCTCACTTAATAACTTAAGTTCTTAGGTGAGATGATTTCTTGATATTTTAATGGTAAGTGGTTCGCTAGTGTATGGAATTTAATCTCATTCATCCAATAATATTCCTTACCATGGACAGGCTGGAAACGCGTAAGAAATTGCATCTCTCATTGTCGTGATTTAAAACATTATAGGATGATCTATCACAAAATTTGTCTCTTGATACTTTCCATCAAGAGTGTGGAATTATGAGAGTGTTTGAACATGAACAAGAGAGGCCTGAGAACTCCCTAGATAATAATTGTTAACTACAACGTGGATTATGGAGACAGGCTTGAATTTTACCAGTTTTATGCGCGACACATCTTCAAAGGAAAAGTGATTTCAAACATGCATTCTTGCCTATCTTGAACACTGACTGGTTGAAACACACAAGATGGGCCTCCTTGATAACTCGATTACGTGATGAAATGCTTAAGCTTCATGTTATAATCAAACTAATGTACGTTGGCTTAAACTGCGATCATCTCAACTTTGATTTAATCCGTTAAATCAAGAGAAAACCTTTTGGAATTTAGGCTATATACAAGTGAAGCATTATCTCAAGGAAGATACGATAATGACTCTCCCAAAACTGAAATAACAAAAAATTATTGGCCTACTCGTAGGACATGCATAAGCTTGCTATCTAAAATGCTAGCGTTTTCAAAGTGGGGACCTTCTCAATTGTGAACGTCTCACCAAACAATTTTCTTACTGGAGATTTCTGGTGTAAACAATTACGCATCGTGACGTTTTGATTAGCGTTGGATGGAACTTTCTCAGCAAGCAAAATTTCAGCTATAGCGATTACAAGATATAGGGGTTCGAGGGACAGCTCAAAAGCCTTGCCATATACATAAAATCTGAGATTTGTGTGCTGAAACTGGAATCTTCTGTTCTCTGCGGATCTTCATGTGGTTGTCTTTGTTGATATGCATCATGTCGATACAGGCATATGCCTTGGTTTCATGGTTGGACCTTTTTCTTTATTCGTAGCGTTTTGTTTCCAGTTTTTGCTGGGTAAATTTGCTAGTTAATTTCTATCGCTAGCCCTCTATGTACACCCATGCAAATTTGGATCTAATTTGTTCCTCTTCCTCGGCTAAACTAGCCAGCATGATTAGTATAGAAATAAATAAAATAAATCTACCTGTCTTGTTAAAAGAAAGGAAAACTTGCAAAAACAATTACAAATGATAAGAAAGAAATAATATTTTTTATATTGATACTGAAATTCAACCTCAGGGACTTTCTAAATCTCTTACAATGCCTTCCTGCTTTTTTTAAATAGATTATTTAGGTAAATTATTATTCAATGATAAAAATTTCTTTTATGTAAATCAAATCAAAAATATTTAATTTGAACCACAAAACAATGTCCGAAGTGGAACACTTAGGCCATTTAAGAATGTGATTAAAGTTGTTTTTTAAAGTGTTGTTCGTTAAGAAATACTTCAAAATAATTTTTTATTTATTTAAAAAAATCATTTCTGATATCAACACATCAAAATGATATGAAAATATTAAAAAAATAAAACAAAAAATTAAAATAAATATTTTTAAAAAAATTTCAAAAACATTTTTAAAATGTCGTGTCAAAATGATATAAAAGCCTTAATGGTAAACCACAAGTACCACAACTTAATTTTCTATGACTAGCGGATAAAAAGGATGAGATACAACAAGAAACTAGTAAAAATGTGTACTTATATTTGATGGGGATGCTGGAAAACAAATTGTTATGAAATGGTTAATGGATATATTTGAGATTAAATTAAAATTAATGTGTTATGTGTTAAAATCTTGTAAGAAAATGAGCTGAATTTTTCATTCCCATGATATATATTTATTGGCATATATGATTACCAGTGTGTTTAATTAAATACATGTATAAATTTATTTATTATAAAATTTGATTTTTTTTAATAAAATAAGTTTTTAAAGTTTGTATATATATTATTTTATAAGTAAATCATTTGATCATTAGAAAAACATGGGTAAAATAACAAGATAAGTTGAATCTAATAGATGTGCTAGCATTTTCAATTTATACAACATTGATGGCAACATTACATTCCAATGGATTATGATAATCACACCGTGGTAATAGAGCCAAAGATGGTGATATCATGCATCAAATCGTGGGTATATATAATGCTCATTTAGGTTTGTTTTGGAGTATAGTAAAGATTGTTTTTTAATATATTTTTCAATTGAAAAAACATTGAAATATGTTTTAAAATTTTTAAAATTTATTTTAAATATTAACTTGAAAACAAAATTGAAGCAAAAAAACATTGAAATATTAACTTCAATTCAAAGTCTTTAAGAAGTGCACTCCGAAACACATCTATCACATTCATGCTAACTAGTAGAAAATTATAATGTAAGTCAAAAGTTTAGTTGTATTTCTAAAATTCAATATTTGTTTTTATAAAAAAAAAAAATACCTTCCTTTCAATTTCATGACTCACCATGTTTAAAATATTTTTTATACAAAAAGTTCAATTAAAACATCTATCTCATCAAGCATTAAATAACAATGTATCTATGGTGAAATAGAAAAAAACTTCCCATAGAAATTGGATTTTTTTATGGGTTTTGATGTTAGGTCAAGACATATAGACTTTATTATTAGCTTGATCTAAAGAAATTAGATTGTTCCTAAAAAAGTGATATGATTTTTTATGGGTTTTAGTATTAGGCCAAGATATGTCGCACGTGTGCGATGTCATGATACTAATTTTCATGGATTGGAAAGGTTAGGAATGGTGTAAAAGAAAAATTCTTTTTATTATTAAAACATGCGAATAAAAGTTACCACATAGTTTTACAACTATTAGAAACTTTAATTGGTCTCATAGTTCAGGTAAGGAGACAAATTGCATACATGAAATGCATACACGAAAGGTATTAGCACCTCTACGTCTTACTTGAGGTAAGTTGCATTGTTTATTTGTATGATATAAACTAAAGTACTGTTGGTCAATTTAAGGTTTATGAAAAGTCCTCCTTAGTAAGAAGATCATTATCATATCAAGTTTGAAACTTAATCACTATAATGTCAATAAATAAATAAATAAAAGAAAGTATCTTTTTATTTAATATTGAAAATACATCTTAGGATTAAGTTCTTAATCCCATATATTAAAAAGAAACAAAATAAAATATATTTGGTGTTTTTTATATTCTAATATCAAGAATATGATATAAGTTCATAATCCCACATATTAAAAAGAAACAAAATAATTTTGTGTATTTTCAAAATGAAGGCCAAAACACTTTTTAATTTTACAAACTTGTTGTAAAATCCTTGCAATATTTTTTTTATTAAAACATGCCAAAATAATTTAAATTTTATTTGAAGACATTCGCAGATAATTTTAGTATTTTTGGACATATGCAAGAAAAAAAAACTTTATTATTATTATTATTTTAATTTTTTACTCTTTGTTTAGTAAAAACTCATTTTTTTTTTCAAAAATAAATCTTCTAAAAAACTAGGCTAAAGGGTGTTTTCCAAAGACACCCTTAAACCAAATAAACCCTTTAATAAAAACATGGTAAACCAAACAAGGCATCAACTTGTGATCCACAATTTTTACCTCAACTCAAATTTTTTGGTTCGACATAAAAACATAAAAACTGGAAAAAAAACTTGAACAAAACGAATCAAATACACAGAAAAATGAATCAAGACCTTTCATATTTGAGTTCTAAGTTACTATTCTTTCCTAGGGTTTACTAGGGTTTTGGGAGGTTTTCAATATATTTTTGACCTCTTGAACCAAAGAGACGTATTGTAGACCCTTGATAAAAACCCTTTGACTAGTCTTTGAATATAAATAACATGATGTCTTTACCTAATGGTTTTAGTGTCAAGACTCTCTATGTTACCTATTTTTGAGGCTTTGTCAAAACAATTCTGATGTTATCAACACCTAAAACAACTGAAAAATGATATAAGAGACGCATACCTTTCATTTGAATCCAAGCTTGCTCAATTTAGAGGTTTATAACTCCATATTCATGCTTTTGAAGTTGCTAGTGTGATCAATCAAAACTAACAAAAAACAGAGATGTTAGCTGACTAAACATGTCATACAACTTTTTTTCATTAAGTATGAATGATCCATCATCTAAGCGAGATTAGGTTTTTTAATTTGTGATTTAACAAATTTCAATTGAGTCCATATTCTTCTAATTTCTTTTAATTGCATCCATAATTTTATGCAAATTTACCCTTGTTGAACTTAAATGCCAACCATAAGTTGGTCGTCTTTTCCATTTAAGTTGTTGGTTTTGAATGATTAGTCCCGGTTTGATTGTTGGGGGCATTGGGCATTGGAGACCTAAAGTTGGTATTGGATGATGGACGAAAGTTGTTCCCCATGGGAGGGAACAAGGGTCGCCAATTGTTCCTTAAGGATCGCCAGTTGCTGTTATGGGATATGCGAGTCATTGAATTAGCAATAACAGGTCCAAGAGTGGAGGAGTGTGAATGCAATGGTGTTTGAGCGATGCTTCAAACGAGAGAAGCTTCTTATGAAGCTCATTAGGATATAGCAACATCTCAGGCTTGGACTGCTTGGACAAGTTCTTTGTAGTCATTATCTAAACCATCTAAAATTCATTTAGTGAGATCTTCATTATCCATGGGAGCACTGAGGACAACAAGTTTATCGGACCTTGCTTTCACAAAGTAGACAAAAACTGTTATAGTCATGGTGCCTTTGGTGAGATTTTTCAATTGGTTCTTTACTTGCTTGATTCGCCCACGTTAAGGTTTAGCATATGTGGTGGCGACAACATGCCATGCTTCACTAGAAAAGGTGGTTCATGCCACAAAGGAAATAAGTGGAGGGAGTGAGACCACTGATGAGGGTGTTTAGGATGAGACTATCTAGCCTAACCCAAAAGTTGTAGGCAGGATTAGGGGTAGTGGTGTCGTCTGTTGTGAGGGTTGTTGGTGGACACGACTTTGATCCATTGATGTAATCAATCCACAAAGATCCGACAAATGGTGATTATAGTTTGTCTGTGTTGGATGAGATTGAGTTTGACATCATAATTTCTTTTTAGATGATTAGAGACTACTTTGATACCATAACAAATTTGAAGTTTGAGAGAGAGAAGAGCTTATGTTTTTATTAATGAGCAACATTATAAATACCTATAAATACTACATACTTCTCCTATTAGGCAGGGAGACAATTCCTATAGGATTACAACCTGAGAGCTTATCAACTCAACACAAATTGGCACTACAACTAGGGTTAGAAATTAATGTGACAAAGGGATTATGAGGAACACACACAAAACAACAGCCGATTAAAGAATATACAAAATCCTGAAAGTGGTCACTACAGACTGGGTTGCGAATACCATAATTTTCAGACAATTAATCATAACTGGTTATGAAATACAAGAAGCTAGCAATTAAGGAAAAATGCATGATTCAAACACTTTTTCTCATGCCTTTCTGTATTCCTTGACACATGCATGCATTATTGTCTTGAGAATAGGATATCTTACCACATAGAAAGCTCACTCATTAGAGCCTTCAATAATTACAGCCATATTCATAATTGATATAGATGAATGAACTTGATTGAAACATCAAGTTGACATCAAAATAGGTAGGCTCCGAAAGACATTTGTACAATAATGGATACATTTGCAATTATATTATCGGTTGCAATTATATTATCGGGGGCATGCTGTGGAACTAATATTCATAAAGGACAACAACCATGTCAGAAATATATGCACATCACTAACTCCTGCAGGAAACGATCATAAATGGAGTTATCTTCATCAGGGTAAATTAATGAGTTATCTTCATCATGGTAATTTAAGCATTCTTTGCTTCAGTAAATCAACCCAGATGAAAATCAAGAAAATAGTCACCCAATTCAGCATTTGTAGTTAAAATTAAACCAAAACCCAGAAACTCCGCTTCTTTAACCATGCATGATCAACAATGAAATATAGCCTTCAATCAGTAACCAAGGAAACCATAAACCATTCAATCAATAACCCAGATATAATCAATAACCCATAAACCGTTGGAGTTTGATACATAGACTAAGTTAACTAACCTTCAGAGTTAATGAATTGAAGATTGATGAGAGGTGACAACAAATTGAAGATTGATGAGAGGTGACGACGACGACAGATGAGAGGAGAGGATGATTTGAGAGATTAGAGGAGACAATGATTTGAGAGGACAACTGATTAGTCTAGTTTGAGTGGCTATGAAGGGGAGCCGAGGATCATAAAATCGAACCGATCTGGTCCGATTTTATGATTTTGACTGATTATACCGAGTCAGATTCGATTTTAACAAGATCCGATGTTACCAGATTTATTCTTTTGACTTGTAAAATCATATGATTTTAATAGTCAAATCACGATTTTAACCAACATTGGTTGTTACAGATAATGCATTGGTTAACATGTGCCTGGAAATTTTATTTATGATACTAGGCCTGGGTCGGTCAAATAGTTTTTCAGGGTTAAAAAAAGAAAAAAGAAAGTGAAGGGCTCTGTTTGAATTGCAAACCTAAACAACTGCTTTTCCCCCAAAAAAAAATGTACACCATCAATCAGTTTGCAATAAACCTTTTATAGAACTGAATTGATTTTTAAATAGATTTGGATTGATTTGATTTATTCTTTTTTTTTAAATGAGATTTTCGACGAGTATAATTCTATTACCAATGGACAATATTTTTTATTTTACCATGTTATAAAAGATTTGCTTCCTGCTTGTTATGCTAAGAGCCCGTGTTTCTTCCGATCACAAAATTGTTGGGATAAACTCAATCCACAAAAATCCAGAAATGCAACCACCAGCATCCACCATCTAAGGCCAATTAAAGCCTCTGACAGCCACTATCCACGACCACCGACTGCAGCCGCAACCGCCAGCAGCTTTCACACTTTAAAGTCAATTTTATCAAGCTTTCGTTTTCTGTATAAATAGGAAGCTTAGTTAAGGTGAAATAGTAGTGGGAGACATTAGAGAGAAAACACTAGAGAGAATAAGAGAGAGTTTTGACAGTTTTTCATGCTCTGTATAATTTTTTTGTTGAAATAAAACAGTGTGTTTTATCCCCTTTGAGTGTTTCAAAGCCACCACCAGTGGCCTCTCCCACCAATAATTGGTATCAGAGCCTCGTTCGTCAAAAACAGAGAAGTTTTTGGGGGTACATTCGAATTTTCAAGTTTGTCAAAAACAAATTTTGATCATTTCAGAGTATAGAGCTCTTCAATATGAACTCGTCGGTGCAAACATCAACTCAATCAGAGCTAGGGGTGAGCCACACTCTCCCTCTGAAAATCTAACACTATTCACCACTCTCAGTCCACGCGCCCCGAGGAAGAAGACGACTGATCTTCACGCACGCCATATTCGAGCCGTTAAGCCGAGATGAGCCGATAAGCCGAGCCGCTACCGACAAGCTGAGCCGTTCATCCAAGCCGAGCCGCTAAGCCAAGCCGCTACTGCTCAAGCCGAGCCACAAAGAATATTCCCTAGAATATTCCCGTTTCAATCACAGCGAACCGACCAGCGTCCTGAAGTGATTTTTGGACCGGTTCATCCGTTTATGACCTCATTTTGAACCAAATCAGACAGGTTCCCTACTATTGGGACCATTCCGGATCCATCCGTGGTGTCCATTTTGTGAAAAAAGAAGGCGAAGAGGGTGATATAGTCATTTTCAAATACAATGACTACAGAAAATGCTCAGACACTCATTTTGAAGCTGACCAGAGATAATTTTGATAATTGGTGCATCCAAATGAAGGCATTTCTTGGCTCACAAGAATGCATAGAGATTATGGATTATGGTTATGATGAACCAGAGTCCAGAAAAGCAGAGGAAGCTCTACAAGAAACGCAGAAGCAAGTTCTCAGAAACAACAGAAAGAAAGACAACAAAGCCAAGACCATCATTTATCAAGGTCTTCATGAAGCCACGTTTGAGATTATATCTTCTGCAGAAAATTTTAAGGCTATATGGGAAGCTCTCCAACAAAAATACAAAGGAGCTGACAGAATCAAGAAGATTCGTCTTCAATCTTTACGAGGTGATTTTGAATCCTTACAAATGAGATCCTCAGAATCTGTTTCTGATTATCACACGAGAATTATGGTGATAATCAATCAGATGAGACGAAATGGAGAAGCCCTCTCAGAAGCTCGGATTACTGAGAAAATTTTGAGATCCCTAGATCCAAAGTTTGATTATGTTGTTGTTGCCATTGAAGAATCCAAGGAAGTGGATAAATTGATGGTAGATTAGTTGATGGGTTCTTTACAAGCTCATGAACAAAAGCTTGTGAGAAGAAATGGAGATAAGGCAATAGAGCATGCCTTGCAATCGAAACTGTCTCTGAAGGAAGACAAATATGAGCAAAGGGGGATTTCAACACATGAATATACCCCTCGAGGAAGAAATCAACAAGGAAGAAGAGGCTTCCAATGATTTCAAGGAAGAGGATCTTGGAATAAAAGCTTCAGAGGAAGAGGTGGTAGAAACACCACCAGAGGAGGACGAGGACAACAACCTTTGACTCCCAGAGGAAGAGGAGGCGGTTACAATAACCGTGATAAAAGAAATATTCAGTGTTATAATTGCAATCAATTTGGGCATTATAACACTAAATTCCAAAAGAAAGCTTCAATAGAGTTGCGTGAGCAAGCTAACTATGCAGACGAAGATGCCATCATCAGTGGGTCAGCTGCATTATTTGTCCAACAAAGACTAGGCAAAAATGAGGAGCATGTATGGTATCTAGATTCTGGAGCTAGCAATCATATGTGCGGGCAACGGGACCTCTTTAGTGATCTCGATGAGACCATACAAGGACAGGTCACATTTGGAGATACTTCCAAAGTCCTAGTTAAAGGGAAAGGCAACATCTCGATAAAGTTGAAGAATGGCGATAACAGCTACATTGCTGATGTGTACTATATTCCAGCTACCAAACACAACATGCTGAGTATAGGACAACTTCTGGAGAAAGAGTATACTCTCTTCATGAAAGATTGTCATGTTGCAGTCAAAGACAACAATGGGAGATTGATTGCTTTTATGAAGATGTCTAAGAACAGGATGTTCCCTTTAAACATCCAGTATGATGCAGCAAAGTGTTTGACTGCCATCACCAACAGTGAAGAATGACTTTGGCACCTAAGGCTTGGACATCTAAATTTTTCAAGCCTCAAGATGCTTGCAAGTAAGCAGATGGTCAAAGTTATGCCTCACATTGATCATCCAGAAGAAGTCTGTGAGAGTTGTGTCCTCAGCAAGCACCACAGAGCTAGTTTTGCCAAGGAGGTCAACTGGAAAGCGAAGAGGCCACTGGAGTTAGTTCACATAGATGTGTGTGGACCAATAAAGCCTATGTCAACTGGACATAACAGGTACTTCCTCACTTTTACTAATGATTTTAGTAGGAAGACCTGGATATACTTTCTGAAGAGGAAGTCAGAAGTGTTCAATTGCTTTAAAGATTTTAAAGCAATTGTGGAGAAGCAGAGTGGGTATAACATCAGATCCGTAAGATCTGATCAAGGTGGAGAATTTACATCCAATGACTTTGAAGCCTTTTGTACACAACAAGGCATCAAACATCAGACAACACAAGCTTATACACCATAGTTGAATGGGATAGCAGAAAGGAAGAATAGAACTATTCTTGATATGGCAAGAAGTCTTCTTAAAGCTAAGAAGTTGCCCAAACAATATTGGGCTGAAGCCGTATCTTGTGCAGTATATTTACTGAACCGCTGCCCAACAAAAAGTTTGCAAGCCATCACTCCAGAAGAAGCATGGAGTGGCCACAAACCAAGTGTGACTCATCTTTGAGTCTTTGGTTGTGTGGCATATGTAAAGATCCCGGATGCAAGAAGAACAAAACTCGATGATAAAAGCGAGAAATGCATCTTTGTGGGATATGGAGATAGAAGAATGGGATACAAGCTGTATAATCCCATCACAAAGAAGGTGATCATCAGCAGAGATGTTATCTTTGAAGAAGATAAAACCTGAGAGTGGAAAGAGGATCAAGAAGAAATCAAATGGATCAATACAGATTTGATCCTTGAAGATGAAGTAGAAGTACCAACAGTACTTGCAGAAGAGGAGCCACAGTCTCCGGTACACAGTTATCCTGTATTCAACAGGAGAAACTCTCCAACACCAGGAACATCATCAATATCACCAGAAGCATCCTCATCAGAAAAACCAAGAAGGATGAGAAACCTAGAAGATTTATATGATGCAACTCAGGTAATAGAAGATACAACATTATTTTGTTTCTTCATAGATAGTGATCCAATTAGCTTTGATGAGGCTATTAAAGAAGAGAAATGGATCACAGCAATGGATGAAAAGATACATGCCATTAAGAAGAATGATACATAGAAGTTAACCAATCTGTCAGAAAGTAAGAAGGCAATTGGTGTGAAATGGATCTACAAGACCAAGAAGAATGCAAAAGGTGAAATACAACGACATAAAGCAACATTGGTGGCAAAAGGCTACAAACAGAGAGAAGGCATAGACTATGGAGAAGTATTTGCTCCTGTAGCCCGTCTAGAGACAATCAGACTGATTATCTCACTTGCAGCACAACATAGATGGAAGATCTATCAACTTGATGTGAAGTCAGCATTTCTGAATGGCTTCCTAGAAGAAGAGATTTATGTTGAACAACCACTTGGCTACATTGAAGAAGACAATGAAGGCAAAGTATACAAGTTGAAGAAAGCTCTCTATGGTTTGAAGCAAGCTCCGCGTGCTTGGAATACCAGAATTGACAGGTATTTTCAAGAAAATGGATTTGAAAAATGTCCATATGAACACGCCATATATGTGAAGAAAGAAGATGATGGAAGCACATTATTTGCTTGCTTATATGTTGATGACTGCATATTCATCGACAACAATCCTACCATGTTTACAGACTTCTAGAAAAGCATGGTACAAGAGTTTGAGATGACAGACATTGGTCTGATGGCACATTTTATGGGTTTAGAAGTTACTCAGAAAGAAGAAGGGATTTTTGTGTCCCAAAGCAGTTACGCCAAAGAAATTCTTGGAAAGTTCAAGATGGAAAGCTGCAATCCAGTATCAACTCCAGTTGAAAATGGAGTGGAATTGAGGAAAAGTAAAGTAGGAAATGTTGATCCTACTTACTTTAAAAGCTTGGTGGGAAGCTTGAGGTACTTGACATGTACAAGATCGGATATACTCTATAGAGTAAGACTTATCAGCAGATATATGGAGACACCAGATCAGACGCACTTGAGTGCAGCTAAGAGAATTCTCCGTTACATCAAAGGAACAATAAGTGAAGGTATGTTCTATACATCAAGTAATAACTTTAAACTTATTGGCTATTCAGATAGTGATTGGGGTCGAGATTTGGATGAAAAGAAAAGTACAACAGGGTTTGTATTTTTTATGGGAGACACATCTTTCACATGGTCATCCAAGAAGCAATCGATAGTGATGTTATCAAGTTGTGAAGCTGAGTATGTTGCTGCCAACTCAGCTGTATGCCATTTAATATGGTTAAGGAATATGCTGAAGCATTTGGGATTTCCTCAAGAAGATCCGACGGAGATTTATATTGATAATCGATCAGCGATTGCATTAGCAAAGAATCCAGTGTATCATGAAAGAAGTAAACACATCAATACACGTCATCACTTTATCCGGGAGCATGTGAAGAACAAAGAAGTTGAATTAATCTCTTGCAAAACAAATGATCAAGTTGCAGATATCTTCACAAAGCCATTGAAGGGAGATATATTTATCAGATTGAAGTTCATGCTTGGCATGACATCTCCCGATTGCGTTTAAAGGGGGAATTTGTTGGGATAAACTCAATCCACAAAAGTCCAGAAATGCAACCACCAACATCCACCATCTACGGCCAATTAAAGCCTTTGACAACCACTATCCATGACCACCGACTGCAGCCGCAACCGCCAGCAGCTTTCACACCTTAAAGTCAATTTTATCAAGCTTTCGTTTTGTGTATAAATAGGAAGCTTAGTTAAGGTGAAATAGTAGTGGGAGACATTAGAGAGACAACACTAGAGAGAAGAAGAGAGAGTTTTGCATTTTTTCATGCTCTGTATAATTTTTTTTGTTGAAATAAAACAGTGTGTTTTATCCCCTTTGAGTGTTTCAAAGCCACCACTAGTGGCCTCTCCCACCAACAAAAATCAGCAGTATTACAAAGCTAGAATGACACAAAATTCATGTGAAATTTGCTCATAAAAGGATCAAAAAATATCTTACAGAGTGCTCCATCTGATCAAATTCATTTTGCCTCATTACGCCCTTCTTGTTATTCTAAAAGCTAGTGTTTTTTCCAAGTTCAAAATCTAGAACGCACAAAATTTAAGTGAAATTTGCTCTTGGAGGGATCAAAAACTTTCTTGCTGAGAGCAGGTCCATCTGATTAAATTCGTGCTGACTACGAGACCATAGATGTAGTCTTTAGAGACCCTTGTGATAATAGCAGAATTATTTTCCCCAACTTGATGTGGTAGAAGCTCTTGATCCTGAAAAGATCTCAAAATGAAGTTTGGATTTTGGGAACGTTGATGCTGTTTCTGGTTGTGGACAGCAAAATGGTAGTGTTTGTTGGAACAAAAGGAGCTCCATGACATATTTATATCATTAAATTGTTATTTGGCAATGCCTTTAGCCATCAAGAAATCACCAATATGGGTAGATAGCAGTACCACCAAGCAATGTAAAGAGATTGAGAATGTTGTTGGGATCGCGTGAAATGAGAAAAGAGGGACTGCCATTTCCTTTTCTGGGAGAGATAGGAAAGCCATTTTTTTATTAGTTAACGGTAGTTGTTAGTTATTTATTTTAGTCCTGCATTGTTTGATTAATTATTTTTAGTCATTGTTGTTTAATTCAAGTCAGTCAAGCTTTGTCCGAGTCTTTAGGAAATCATTGATCACGTGTAAAATGGCAGTGCAGCTCTTATGCTCATTTCATGCGTAGTGGTCTATGATCGTGTGTTTAGTGGCAACATGTTACATGATAATGGAGTCCATATCATGGCTGTCGTGGGTGTCTTTCTCTTCTATAAATTGTAATGTTGCAATTCAGTTTTAATCAATTCAATTACAGCAATTAATTCAAGGTTTGTGAACAGTAAAAACAGCTACTGTGCAAATCAATTTGTGGCATTCTAAAATTCTATTTTCCCCTGTTTTTGCGTTTTTTTCTTCTTTGAAACACTTTCAATTGGTATCAGAGCTTTATTCTTGAGGGATCTGTGTGTGAGGTTTTCTTGTTTCTGTGTTGCGATCATGGAGTCTGAATCAAGCTTCTCTTCAATTGCTCCATCAATTTTTGATGGAGACAATTATCACATGTGGGCTGTCCATATGGAGACTTACCTTGAAGCAATGGATCTTTGGGATGCAGTGGAAGAGGATTATGCAATTCCTGCACTTGCAAACAACCCCACCATGACGCAAATTAAAACTCATAAGGAGTTGAAGACAAAGAAATCAAAGGCCAAAGCATGCTTGTTTGCTGCGGTTTCAGTAACAATTTTCACTCGAGTCATGTCTCACAAGTCAGCAAAATCCATCTGGGATTATCTCAAAGAAGAATATGCAAGAGATGAAAGGATAAGAGGAATGCAGGTATTGAATCTCATCAGAGATTTCGAATTGCAAAAAATGAAGGAGTCTGAAACAATTAAGATGTATTCAGACAGACTTCTTGAAATTGCAAACAAAATCAGATTACTTGGTTCTGATTTCAGCGATTCCAGAATTGTTGAAAAATTGCTAGTTACAGTACCTGAGAGGTATGAAGCTACAATTACAACCTTGGAAAATACCAAGGATCTGTCAAAAATTTCTTTGGCAGAATTGTTGAATTCCTTGCAAGCACAAGAGCAGAGGAGACACATGAGGGAGGAGGTCAAGACCAAAGGAGCTTTGTTTGCAAAGCATCATGGAGGTGATAAAAGCAAGTGGAAGAAGAAGAAGGGTCAAGATGGCAATTTTTCTCATTCTGCCGCAGCCCATAACAGCAGCAAGAAGGGAAACTTCAAGGGCAAATATCCTTCTTGTCATCACTGCAACAAGGAAGGCCATCCCCCATTCAAATGTTGAAGGAGACCTGATGCAAAGTGTGCAAAATGCAACCAGCTTGGACATGAAGCCGTGATTTGCAAAGGGAAAAATCAACAGCAGCAGCAGGAGAGTGCAACTCAAATTGCTGAAGAAGAAGATGAAGATCAACTCTTTGTAGCAACCTGTTTTGTAAGTGAAACCTCTACTGAAAGTTGGTTAGTTGATTCAGGTTGTACAAATCACATGACCAATGACAAAAAGCTTTTCAAAAGCTTGATGCCGACTGAAATTACCAAAGTTAAAATTGGTAATGGTGATTACATTTTTGTCGAAGGGAAAGGAACCATCACCATCACTAGCAGCAGTGGCGTCAAGTTAATTTCTGATGTTCTTTATGTTCCAGAAATTAACCAAAATTTGCTAAGTGTTGGCCAGCTAATTGAAAGGAGTCTTAAAGTGGTCTTTGAAGATGGTTGCTGTCAAGCGTTTGATGCTAATAGAGAGGAGATTCTCAAAGTCAAAAGGAAGGGGAAAAGCTTCTCTTTTAATCCAATAAAAGAAGAGCTTTTAGCATTCACGACTGCAGCCAGCCACACGGAATTGTGGCATAAAAGGCTTGGCCACTGTCACTTGCAACGTAGGCAGGCCATGAAGGAGCTCACGGTTGGACTTCCAACATTTGATGACAATTTCCAAATCTGCGATGCTTGTCAATTCGGGAAACAAAGACGAAGGGCTTTTCCAACTTCATCATGGAAAGCCACTCACAAGCTGCAGCTCATTCACTCAGATGTGGCAGGCCCTCACAGAACTGAATCATTCACAGGTAGCAGATATTATGTCATTTTCATTGACGATTTTTCACGAATGTGCTGGATTTTTTTCTTGAAATTCAAGTCAGAAGTGGCTAGAGTGTTCTGGAATTTCAAGAGGCTTGTGGAAAACCAAAGTGGCTGCAAAATTTAGACCATGAGGACTGACAATGGAACTGAATACACATCTTCGACATTCAACACATTTTGCGAAGAAGCTGGTATTGAACACCTACTTAATGCCCCTTACACTCCTCAGCAAAATGGAGTTAGTGAGAGGAGGAATCGCAGCATTATGGAGATGGCAAGAAGCATGTTGCATGAGAAGTACTTGCCCAAAAATTTATGGGCCGAAGCAGCAAGCACGGCTGTGTATTTGCATAACAGGATGTCCACAAAAGCTGTCAAGAACATGATGCCATTTGAAGCTTGGTATGGCTACAAACCTTCACTCAATTTTCTAAGAGTGTTTGGTTGTGTATGTTTTTCTCACATTCCACAGGTCAAGCGAGATAAGCTAGACAAAAAATCAGAACCCGGCATCTTCATCGGGTATTGATCATCTTCAAAGGCGTACAAAGTCTATCAACCAAAGACAAGGAAGATAGTTGTGAGCCGAGATGTGATTTTCCATGAGGAGCAAAAGTGGAATTGGGAGCCAACAAGTGACACCAGCAGCAGCAAACTCATATCCACATCTGTTCTTCAACCAGCAGAAGACGAAGATACAGACTTGGAAGATGAAGAACCAATTCGTGGAACAAGGCTGATTCAAGACATCTATCAAAGATGTAATGTGGCTGTATGTGAGCCTGCTGATTATTTTGAAGCTGTCAAAAATGAAATGTGGCTGAAGACAATGGAGGAGGAGATGTCAATGATAGAGAAAAACAAGACTTGGGTTCTGGTTGAAAGGCCAAAAAACAGGAAAGTGATTGGCGTAAAATGGGTGTTTAGGACAAAACTGAACGCGGATGGAACCATCATCAAGTACAAGGCAAGACTTGTCGTAAAGGGCTATGCGTAAATTTTTGGAGTTGATTACTCTGACACATTTGCCCCGGTAGCCAGACTTGACACCATCAGACTTGTGTTAGCATTGGCAGCCCAAAATGGATGGAAGGTTTTTCAATTGGATGTAAAATCCGCCTTTCTCAATGGCAGCTTGCAGGGGGAGATTTATGTGGATCAACCTGAAGGATTTGCTGCGCAAGGACAAGAAGAGAAGGTTTATTTGCTGAAGAAGGCTCTATATGGCTTGAAACAAGCACCTAGAGCATGGTATAGCAAGATTGATGAGCACCTATCACGGCTGGGATTTATGAAGAGCCTGTCCAAAGCTACTCTTTATGTGAAGCATAAAGAAAATGATTTGCTTATTGTCTCTCTTTATGTTGATGATCTTCTAATTACAGGAAGCAACATTAAGCAAATTGATGGATTCAAAGGGGAGATGATGGAGATTTTTGAAATGACTGACCTTGGGTTAATGTCATATTTTCTTGGGATGGAAATTAAGCAAGAAGAGCATGAAGTCTTCATTTGCCAAAGAAAATATGCCAAGGAAATTCTCAAGAAATTCCACATGGAAGATTGCAAGGCTATGGCTACTCCAATGAATTCGAAGGAGAGTTTAAGCAAAGATGATGGTGCAGACAAGGTGGATGAAAATTATTTCAGAAGTATGGTTGGTTGTCTAATGTATTTAACGGCAACTAGACCAGATATTCTATTTGCTGTCAGCATCCTTTCTCGTTTTATGCATTGCGCTAGCGAGAATCATCTTAAAACAGCAAAGAGAGTCATTAGATATATCAAAGGGACTGTTGCCTTTGGTATAAAATTTACGAAATGTCAAAATTCCAAACTGCTGGGATTTTCTGACAGTGATTGGGGAGGTTCTGTGGATGACATGAAGAGCACCTCTGGCTACTGTTTCAGCTTGGGATCAGGAGTATTTTCATGGAGCTCGAAGAAGCAAGAAACTGTGGCACAATCAACTGCTGAGGCCGAATTTGTTGCTACAACAACTGCAGCAAACCAAGCGGTATGGCTGAGAAAATTATGCCGTGACTTATACTGGAATCAATTGGAACAAACCGAATTGTTTGTGGATAATCAAGCAGCAATTGCAATCTCTTGCAATCCAGTTTTTTCATGGGAGAACAAAGCATTTCAAGATCAAATATTTCTTTTTGAGGGAAGTGCAGAAGGAAGGTGAAATCAAACTCATTTACTGCAAGTCTGAAGAGCAACTTGCAGACATTTTCACAAAACCATTGCCAGCCAACCAATTCGAATTTCTGAGGGAGAAACTCGGTATTTGCAGCTCCTAAAATATGGAGGAGTGTTAGTTATTTATTTTAGTCCTGCATTGTTTGATTAATTATTTTTAGTCATTGTTGTTTAATTCAAGTCAGTCAAGCTTTGTCCGAGTCTTTAGGAAATCATTGATCACGTGTAAAATGGCAGTGCAGCTCTTATGCTCATTTCATGCGTAGTGGTCTGTGATCGTGTGTTTAGTGGCAGCATGTTACATGATAATGGAGTCCATATCATGGCTGTCGTGGGTGTCTTTCTCTTCTATAAATTGTAATGTTGCAATTCAGTTTTAATCAATTCAATTACAGCAATTAATTCAAGGTTTGTGAACAGTAAAAACAGCTACTGTGCAAATCAATTTCTGGCATTCTAAAATTCTGTTTTCCCCTGTTTTTGCGTTTTTTCTTCTTTGAAACACTTTCAGTAGTTCAGGTGATCAGATTTTAAACGTTTAAACAAAAGTCAAATCTGAGAAAATCGCAACTCTTCAGATGTAATTTCAAATTGGGATTTCCGTACAGAATTTCAAATATTTTGAATTCAATTCATTGGTAGGAATTCTTTCTCAACATGAGATTTGGGTGAAGTTGAAGAATATAAATCAATTCTACCCAAATCTGGATTTTCAAACTGCATGTGAAAAGAGAACTTCAAAAAATGAAGTACCAAAAGATTTCAAAGCCTTAAAGACAAGTCAAGCTGGCTCAACTCTTCTTGTACATTTTCAGTTCTGTATGCCAAGGACCAAGAGCCCCCAATACCTTCTCTAGAACCATAATTCATCTCTGTCCTGCCATAGCTCACGTCACCAACAATCCTACCAGCATGTCCATGGTGGTCGAACCTTGCTAGGGCTGGCTGATGTTGTCGAGGATAGGTTGAGTCACTCGTGCTATATGATGATTCTGACCGTGGGTTCGATCCTCCGTGTGCCCGTACGGATGAACTCATCTCTCTGCTCTTCTTGGCTAAGGTTCTCTCAAGCTTGTGAGCATTTTGGTGACCACCAAGAGCTTGTGAGCTATAAAACTTTCGTTGGCAATAGTTGCATGAGAAAATTCGAGGTTCTGCCGGACTATGACGTGGTGAAGAAGAAGATGGTTCAAGTACAAGCTCTAGGTTTAGTTGATTGCTCGGCAGGCTTAGATGTAGAGAAGTATTTGGTTGGAAATCCATGGCCCTAGCTAGAGGGATGGTGAATTATTAGCGAAATTAAGACTATTAATTGGCAATAAAGGGTTTGAACAAGAAGCGATGGGGCTTGATGTAACTAAGAACGAGAGATGATCGCTTATAATGGGGGGAGGGGGGGATTTGTGGGCTAAGAAGTTTGGCTATTTGGGTAAAGCAGAAATATTAAGAGCAGACACAATGAAGTAGAAGGAGAAGGTCAGTCTTACATTATATGAAGTGCAGTGGTTCACTGTTTGTAGAGTGAAAAGGAGATGGGCAATTTTTTTAGAGAGTGTGTGTGTGTGTGTGTGTGTGAGAGAGAGAGAGAGAGAGAGAGAGAGATAGGGAGCTGCAAAGATCAGTGTAGGATCAAAGAGTTGTCGCCTCCATTAATGGAAGCATTATAATCCCTTGTCGGTCCATGGAAAAATTCCTTCATTTTTCTACTAATTTATGTAATCAAGAACACTAATGAAACCTGGAATTTCAGTATTATACACTCCTAGTTTAGTTTTTTTGTTTTCTTAATGTCTTCTGGACGTACGTAATTGACCTAGCTCTATGTTCAATATGGGTCCAATAATTTCAACTCCTGTAAAATATATATATATTCTATTAGGCTCTCTGAACTGTAGTACTGGATGAGAAGCAGTCCCTCTTCACCGAATCAATATGCAAGCCAATTGGACAACAGTTTGTTGTTCGATCGCAGACTAAATTGTGACACAAAATCCAAGAGGTTTCTGCACAAGAGATTGCCTACGTACAAACCCAATGTCCTTTCACTCTATCTGACCAGCAGACTTGTCAGCAGGAGGATTTCTCCAAGATATATGTATTAATGTTTTACAACATTTTACCTAAACTAGTTAATTAAATCAATTCCTACAGACATAATTCAAGGAATAAAATAAAGTAGATCAAATCCACTGTATCAAAACAATGAAAATATATGCCAATACATGAATATAGGTGAAGGTAGTTTTGACAAGGAAAAATCTAGCTTGAAAATTCAATAAAAAATATTTATTTAGGATGTGTTTTATCCACCATCACATCTCATGTCGAAGACGGAAAGGGTACCAGGGATTCCTGCTTTCAAGATTGTATGATGACTAGGAGCAATTACACTAGAGAAAAGACGTGAGAACTGTTGTTATGACCCATCCTAGTACATGACCTAGCGGAAACTTGAAATATAATGGTATGACCTTGATAAATATTCAGCCATCCATCGAGTTTTTTGACAAGCCATTCTCAAACAAATGTCCTAGATGGGACCCCGATTTTCTTGTTTGTATGCCACTCGCTTGCCTCACGTCACATCCATGGGGAATCTCTCTTTTCTTCCGAATTTCGACATTATAGCTAACTGAGACATGCACATGGGAAATCAAATTCAGAAAACTAGATGGAGAGCAGATAAAATAAGATCAGCCACTACACCACTTGCTCCCAAACAGGAACAGTTGTTTAATCAAGTAATACCGGTTAAGCTCTCATTAACACAGTGATAATTGTGATCATGATTGTGGGATCAAGATCTTGCAGGTCGGCTATGATTGCGCTGAGTGCTGTCCGTTAATGACAGACACAGCACAAACCAAGCAACTACGCACTGTTTATGTATTTATATAATCTGTTCCAGTCAAGTAGTCATATAGAATTTAAGACTCCAATCTAGGAACATTAATTCTTTTTCTAAAGCTTATATTATAAAAATCAGTCAATAGGAATGTGTCTTTGTGTACTTTAACAAACCAATGGAACATGCAGTCATAGACTCGAACCTTCACCTAATTAAGCTGATACTTGATACCCTTGGCACACCTTCATGTATCGGTGGGTTTTCCTTCTTTTTTATCAGATTTTTAATGATTAAGAGAAGGGGCAATATTTTTTAAATCAAAGTAAAACAAGGGACAGGAGGGTGGAGTGAAAGAAGCTCACATGGGAGAAGCAGCCGGGAGGTGATGGCAAGAGCAGCGATGAGACTGAAGGAGTCTGGTTTCGCCAACAGAGATAAGAAAGATAGCCAATAATTAGGATGACTCGACGACATGTTTGTGTTTTGTCGGGTACATGAATGGGTTATGGAAGGGCTCAGTGCTATGGCTTATGCTTCTCTTTTTTGCCTACATGTGGATGATGACTTCTATCCTGTGCTTTTTGCTCGCCAAAACATGCCCCCATTAGCTTCGTGCAGTTTGTGTTGTGCAGGAGGACGAATTTAGGTTTCATGGCTGCCATGATATTTGAAAATTTTGAAGGGCTCTCGTCCCTTGAAAAGGATTTTTGTTAAAACTGAGTAGGGTCGTTTCAACCCATTTTTGCCTGTCCTTCTTGCACTTTTTCGGACTTTTTGGTTTCAGCTTTGGATCTATGAAGGAAATTAATTATTTGCGGATTCAGAAACAAGAAGGCTTCATATATAGCGAATCTCCAAGTTTTTATTATTATTACAAATAAATCTCTAGCTGATTAACCCAGGATTTAGTTTCGAATCTTAATTCCCCAATCCAAAAAATCAATGAAAAACACTCAAATCTTGCTTTTATAAATTAAATAAGTCGCATCAATGTTATGAAAAAATTCAATAAATATCTCTGGTCAGGTTTCTGTTTTTAATTTTAAAGATTTTCTTGGATTTATGTTTTATAAAAATAAAATCAGCCGACCACATTGTCAAAACATTTTGAAACCATGTTTTTTTTAATATTATTAACTGCTTGTTGGTTTTAATGTTCTTAAAATGAAAGACAAGAACATGAAAAGGAATCAAAAACCAAAATAACTACGTTCATTGTTTTGACCATTTTTTTTTGCAATAAAAACAAAACCTTAAATGGTATCTGTAAAATGTTGTAATGTATATTCGATTGATTAATTCTGGTGTTACAGTAGCAGTATATATACAAATAAACATGTTCTCTGTCTACTTCTACTTTCCTAGGTTACAGTATTTGTTACATGAGAAAGGAAATAATAATAAAGCAACAAGTAACCAACAATAGTAACCTGCACATCTACAATTACAGTAGATATACAGTTGTATTCTTAACACTCCCCCTCAAGATAGAGCATAGATATTTATCATGCCCATCTTGCTAATAGTGATCAGCAAAGATAAAACTCAAGCACTCGTATGGTTATGGCACCGAAGGCTAGGACATCTGTCATTTGGGTATCTTAAGAAATTACAACCGCATTTGTTTTCAGATTTCAGTATTTCAGATTTTAAGTGTGACACTTGTGAATTGGCCAAAAGGCATCGTATCCCTTATTTACCAAGTGTGAATAAAAGTTCAGAACTTTTCGCAGTTATTCACTCAGATGTTTTGGGTCCTGCAAAAATTCCATCTTTTTCCAGTGCATGTTATTTTGTTACTTTTATTGATGAATGCACTCAAATGACTTGGATTTCTCTTCTTAAAAATAAGAGTGATGTAGAGACAGTTTTTTAGGAGTTTCATAAAATGGTGATAAACCAATACCACAGGTCAATTCGTACACTTCAATCCATAGTTGTCAATACCATTCCGGTCGCTGTTCTGGTTTTTCGATTGGAACGGAACGTTCCGGTTTCAGAGCGTTCCGGCGTGCCGTAATGGTCGTCATACTGTTCATATATATATATATAATTTTAAATTATACAATACATTATTGCTCAAGCGCGACAGTAAAATTTGAAATCCAAATATATGCTTCCTTTATTGTTCAAATTGAAAACATAAAATGCAATCACTTCTCTATACACATGCTATTTAGAAAAGTAAAAGGATTTAAGAAAAAATCTCACAAAAACTTAACTCTCCGTTTCATTATCAGTAGCACTTGGACTTGAAGTAGAGAAATCAGTAGAATCACTTGAAGGATTTTCATTTGAATCCCTATTTCTCCTATTACCATTAAAAGCAAAACTAACCCAAATCTCCCTTTCAGTTCTCCTCCACTCTCTCCCTTCATCTCCCCCATCTCTCTTCTTCCCTAACTCCTCCTCGTCGACAGGCATCTCATACCTGCAAACAAGGCAATTCCCATGAATCTTTAACCACTTTTCTACACAATTACCATGGAACCTGTGCTTACAAGGCATCTTCCTTACTATCGCACCAGACTCCCACTCCTCTAAACAGATAGCACACTCGCCATCTTTATTATCTTCCCTGATCTCCACACTTGGCATGGCCTCTATGGATGCTTTCGAGGCTGGTGGTTGGCCATTCTTGTTACCCATGTCTTTAAGTAGAGATTCAAGACTTGCAGCTCCTTCAATCACCACCATGCCTTGAGTGAGAGGGTTTATAAGAATGATTCTTGCGTTTGGGTCTATGGTATGTGGTTCTTCTTGATCTGGGTCACGTTCCTCCGTGGAGTTCGTGGAAGTGAGCCCCAAGATGAAAGGTAAAAACAAAGAAAGGTCTCTATGCCTTAAGAGCCTAATTGAGATTTGAGGTGAGCTGATGGAAGAATTATGGAAAATTAATTTGGGGAAGAATTTATGGGTGCCGAGGCTGTATGTGTGTGATTTAAATCGGAGACAAAATTGACAAATTGAACGGCGTCGTTTTGATTCTGAGACCGGAATGGAACCGAGGCGTTTCGGTCGAAATTTGGCCAGATGAAAACCGAGACGAAACCGACGTCGTTTCATCCCGGTTTTCTCACTGGCATGGCACGTTCTGGCCGGAACAGCACGGAATTGACAGCTATGCTTCAATCTGACAATGGTAAGGAATTTGCGGACAAAATTCTAGGGACATATCTGGGTCACCATGGAATTCGACATCAGACTTCATGCACTTCTACTCCACAGCAAAATGGACTCGCTGAAAGGAAGAATAGGCAAATTATGGAAGTTGTTCGGGCATCCCTGTTTGGTATGAATATGCCTAAGTTCTATTGGGGAGAAGCAGTCAAAATCAGCTGCCTATTTAATTAATCGTATCCCATCCAGTGTACTCAATTTTCAAACTCCTCAACAGAATATGGAATCCCTGCTCTCCGTTCCTCATCTACCAAACCTTGAACCCAGAGTGTTTGGATGCATCGTCTATGTTTACATACCTAAAGTTTTGCGGGGTCAACTTGATCCGTGTGCAAAAAGGTGTGTTTTCATCGATTACTCAGAATTTCAGAAGAGGTATCGGTGTTATGATCCGCTGCACCCGAAGCTACATGTAACCCTCGATACCCGTTTCATGAATTAGAACCGTACTATTCAGGGGGAGCATCTGGGTCGTCCCTTCAGGGGGTGAGAAACAGTGAAAAGAACGACGATGATATATTTGAATTAGAGGAAAATGGAGGGGTACTCGACAGATTCAATGAAGAAATAAGAAAAATGGTATGGTCCCTAACGATGGTACTAATTTAGAATTATGCATAGATCAGAATTATCTCAGCAACACCCCCCCTCGGTCTCCAGAGGTGTCTACATCTACACCAATAGCTGAAGAATCAACCCAGAATACTTGTCCTCAGGTAAATCCAAACCATATCCTTGATAAAACTAATGAAATTCCTGTTCTTGTAGAAAATAAATACCCACAGAGATCAAATAGGGGAGTCCCGAGGAAACAATATGAACCTGACCCAAAAACCAAGACTAAATACCCTATCAGTAATTACGTGTCTTCCTAGAGGTTGTCTAAGTCGTAAGCATTTTTTGTTAATCAATTATCCACTGTACCTATTCCTAGTAATATGCAGGATGCAATAGCAGATCAGAAATGGACTAAGGCGATGAACGAAGAAATAGCTGAAGAATCAACCCAGAATACTTGTCCTCAGGTAAATCCAAACCATATCCTTGATAAAACTAATGAAATTCCTGTTCTTGTAGAAAATAAATACCCACAGAGATCAAATAGGGGAGTCCCGAGGAAACAATACGAACCTGACCCAAAAACCAAGACTAAATACCCTATCAGTAATTACGTGTCTTCCTAGAGGTTGTCTAAGTCGTAAGCATTTTTTGTTAATCAATTATCCACTGTACCTATTCCTAGTAATATGCAGGATGCAATAGCAGATCAGAAATGGACTAAGGCGATGAACGAAGAAATAGAGGCATTTCAGAGGAATAACACTTGAGAGATATGTCCACTACCAAAAGGGAAGAAGAAAGTTGGGTGCAGATGGGTGTTCACTGTAAAACTTAAAGCGGATGGCAGTATTGACAGGTACAAAGCAAGGCTAGTTGCGAAAGGGTATACGCAGAAGTATGGGGTAGATTACCAAGAGACATTTGCCCTAGTTGCAAAAATCAGTACTATTTGCATCCTCATATCTTTAGCAGTTAACTGAGACTGGGTCCTACAATAATTTGATGTCAAAAATGCTTTCCTAAACGGAGACCTTGAAGAAGAAGTCTACATGGATTTGCCACCTGGAGCTAAACAAAAATCCTCGCGTAGAAATGAAGTTTGCAAGCTAAAGAAGTCATTATATGGTCTGAAATAGTCACCTCGGGCATGGTTTGGAAGGTTCTCCTCTACGATGAAGGAATTTGGGTATAAGCAAAGGAACTCGGATCACACGTTGTTTATAAAGCACAAAGAAGGAAAGATTACAACATTAATTGTGTATGTGGATGATATGGTTCTAACAGGAGATGATCCAGAAGAGAGAAAAGCACTCCAACAATTCCTAGCATCAAAATTTGAAATGAAAGATCTCGGACAACTGAAGTATTTCTTAGGGATTCAAGTTTCAAAGTAAAAAACCGGGATATGTCTATCACAGAAAGTATGTGTTAGATTTGTTAACAAAAACCGGTATGCTTGCATGTAAACCAGTTGACACACCAATAGAAATAAATCACAAGCTAGGAGAAACGGAAAATCAGACGCCAACGGACAAAGGGTGTTATCAACGGTTAGTTGGGAAGCTGGTATATTTATCATATACAAGGCCAGACATAGCCTATGCAGTAGGTGTGGTAAGTCAGTTCATGCATTCACTAGGAGAAGAACATATGAAAGCAGTCTATCGGATTTTAAGGTATCTAAAGAGTGCACCAGGAAGAGGCCTGCTGTTCTCAAAAAGGAAGATTCCTAAAATTGAAGGGTATACAGACTTAGATTGGACAGGAAACCAGACTGATAGGAGATCAACATCAGGTTACTTTACGTTTGTAGAAGGCAACCTGGTCACTTGGAGAAGTAAGAAGCAGAAAGTAGTCGCTAGATCAAGTGCAGAAGCAGAATTTCGAGGTATGGCTCTCGATGTGTGCGAATTATTATAGGTAAAACATGTGTTGCAGGATTTGGGAATAGATTATGAGACGTCTATGAAATTGATTTGTGTCAAGACTATCTCACTTAAAAACTTAAGTTGTTAGGTGAGGTCCCAGAAAATTATTTATATTATTCTCTAACACACCCCCATCAAGTGAAAATTCTTTGAGCTAGAAACTTGCACACATATTCATACTACCATGTGCTTGATTTTTATCAAATAAAATGAGGGTGAAAGATTTAAACTCGTGACCGCTGAGTCAACAAGATTCTGATACTGTGTCAAGAAATCAACTTATCCTAAAACTTAAACTGTTAAGTGAGATCCCAAAATATGATTTATATTGTTACCTGACAATTTTGTATTCGCTCTTGACCTCTCCTGTGTTGAAGTTTTTTAGAAAACAGAAAGAGAAGAAACCTAATTTTCAAATATTTGCTCTGTAATCAAGATATTGCTATCTGTTTTCTTCTAGAAACTGTTAACAACAACAAATGGAAAGCAAATGCATGCAGAGTCAATGAAATCAATGATCTGCAAAATACCAGAAATCATGCAAATGCAGAGTCAATGGAAACAGAATCATGTGACAGTACAAGTGCAAGTATTTCACAGTCCAACAAAGGAAACATGGCCATAATTAATGACTTACAAAGGCAACAATATTTGCATAATAATGGAGGAGTAATGTCTCATGAAGTGCAGAATGTTAGCAACGGTAATAACAATTCAGAAAAGGAAAGGAAATAACAGCAGAAGAAGAAATGTCTCTAACGGATACATATTTATGTACTCAAATCTTGTTTCCTTCCTTTCTTACATTAGTCTATATAAAAGATGTATGTTGTAATATTGAGATCATCGAAATCAATAATATTATTCCTTACAAAGCAATCTCTGTTATCTTTCTCAAATTATTCAAACTTTCTTCTTGGTATCAGAGCAGGAACGATCCTGCCCACAATTCTCCTTCAAAATCAGCCATGACTTCATTATCCTTGAATGTTGGCAACTTCATCACTCTCAAACTCACACAGTCAAATTACCCATTATGGAGAGAACAAGTTCTTGGGCTAGCAGAAAGCCAAGATCTAGTTGATCACCTCACCAAAGAAATACCAATCCCAACAAAATACACCACAACAGACACAAACAATTCAGAAAGAGGAGAGACTACACCACAACTGTCACAAGAATTTGTTGCTTGGCAGAAATCTGATCGTCTTCTTAGAGGTTGGATAATTGGGACCCTCTCTGAAGAAGCACTGGGCCTTGTTATTGGCTTAGACACTGCACTTGCAGTATGGGAAGCATTGAAAGATGCATATGCACAAGACTCTCAAGAAAGAGAGTTTACGTTAAGACAGCAGTTGGTCTACCTCAGAAAAGATGACCACAAAACTATTAGAGACCACATCCACACTTTCAAGAGCCTATGCGACAACCTTGCTGGGATAGGGAAACCTCTACCAGACAAAGAGAAGGTCTTCTGCCTTCTAACAAGTTTGGGACCACAATATGAAACATTCACTACAACAATGTTGAAGCCACCAAGACCAACCTACACAGAGGTCATCTCACAACTGCAAAATCTTGATCAGCGTCGAAGCTGGTTCTCAAATCAAGCAGATACATCCTTGTCTCAACTTACTCCTCATCTAGCCTTCTATGGCCAGCAGCAGAGACAACCTTACAATGCTGGAACTAGAAATCGCAGCAACACATTCACCTCTACAGGACGTGGATTCCAAGCACAACAGGTACGTAATCATGGTCAAAATTATTCAAATAATCTAACACCTTCAACACAGCAACGACGACCACCACCACCTGGTGAACGTCGCATGACAGTTGCAGAACGAGAGCAATTTCGCAATGAAACATGTCAGTATTGCGGGAAAATAGGCCACACTGCCAAAATATGTTGGTGGATTCCAAAGAGACCAACTCAAAATGATGATATTCCACAAGCCCTTGCTGCACTTACCTTAGACAACTCAGTCACTGAAACTGAGTGGACAGCAGACACGGGAGCCTCCAATCACATGACGGGTGAACCAGGTATGTTAACTGATATACATGAATACTCAGGATCTGATGTTGTTATAATCGGGGATGGTTCCTCAATACCTATAACAGGTACTGGAACTTCATTAATCAAACAAAAAGATATAAAACTGCCACTTTATGATGTCCTTTTAGTCCCGGAATTGGAAAAGAATTTGCTATCTGTCAGTCAATTGACCTCTCAATATCCTGTCAATTGTGATTTTTCTGACGTGAATTTTTGTATAAAGGATCGGGAAACAGGATGCCCACTGATAACAGGAACCAAGAAGGGTGACCTGTACACTTTATCAAACACACCACAAGCTTACTTCTCCCATCGATTCAGAAATGGTGATGCAGAACTTTGGCACCAACGATTGGGACATCCTCAAAAATCAGTCATTCCTTTGCTACAAAAGAAGGGTTTAATTAGTGTTATTGGCTCTTCAAAGACAACACAGCTATGTGATAGTTGTCAATTAGGAAAATTATGCAAACTGCCTTTTTCTTCTTCAGAACATTCAAGTTTAGACATTTTTGATAAAGTACATTGCGATTTGTGGGGGCCTGCTCCAGTTTTATCACTCGAAAAATTTAAATTTTATGCATGCTTAGTTGATGATTTCTCAAAGTATACTTGGCTCATACCACTAAGACACAAATCAGAATTTTGTACTGCCTATCAAGCCTTCGAAAAATATGTTGAAAGGCAGTTCAATAAGAAGATAAAAATCTTCCATTCTGACGGAGGAGGTGAGTTTGTTAACTCTACATTATCAGCACATTTCCTTGCAACAGGTACTCTCCATCAAATCTCCTGCCCCTATACTCCAGAACAAACAGGAGTAGTTGAGAGAAGACACAGAATAATTCGTGAATTAGGTATGACAATGTTATTTCACAGTCATACACCCCTTTATTTATGGCTCGAAGCTTTCACCACAGCAGTATTCTTAATTAATCGATTACCATCTTCATCTCTTAAGTTTGATACACCATACTTCATGCTGCACAAGACACAACCGAATTATACATCTCTTCGAGTGTTTGGCTCAAAATGCTTCCCGTATACATGGAACACAAAAAATCATAAGTTTGATCCAAAAACAGTTTTATGTGTGTTTGTGGGTTACAGTGACAAATATAAGGGATATAAATGTTTTCATCCTCAAAGTCGTAAGTTTTTCCTCTCAAGGCATGTTGTTTTTGATGAATTAGTGTTTCCATTCAAAACGCATTCTACACATTCAAATGCATTACATGTTCAAAATATATTTAATTCTTGGATACCAGCCATTTCTAGTGTTTCACAGCAAGATACTACCATGCATGAATCCAACTGCATACCACTCCCAATAGAAGTTAGTCAAACCAGTGAACCTACACAGACACCATCATCGGTAAGTACCCCACAGCATGAGCAAATTGATCTCACTCCTTCTCCTTCAGAAACCCCTCTAGTTCTTGAATCCATAGCCACATTGTCCCTTGCAACACCAACTGAAACTCTACACATGGATGCCCTTGCAGCAGACCCTCTCGGCATATTACCTACTGAAGTACAACCCACAGCAGAACCTCATCACCCTATGATAACTAGATCCATGCGTGGAGTTGTAAAACCAAATCCTAAATATGCCTTGACAATAACCCTGTCCCCAACAATCCCGTGTGAACCAAAAAGCATTAAGACAGCATTATTGCATCCATGATGGAAAGCAGCTATGGAAGAAGAGCTAACAGCTCTTCATCAAAATGAAACATGGAAATTAGTTCCACGCACTCCTGATATGCATATAATTGGTTCCAAATGGGTATTTAAATCAAAGCTAAAACCAGATGGCACCTTAGATAGACTTAAAGCACGACTAGTTGCTAAAGGATATCATCAAGTGGATGGTATCGACTACACAGAAACATTCTCTCCGGTGGTAAAACCAGGTACAATTCGCATGATTCTAACAATTGCTCTTGTAAAGCATTGGCCTGTTCGACAACTTGACGTGAAAAACGCGTTCTTACATGGCAATATTAAAGAGGATATATATATGACCCAACCTCCAGGTATGATTGATCAAAAAAATCCTCTACATGTGTGTAAATTACAACGAGCATTATATGGGCTTAAACAAGCGCCACGCGCTTGGTTTGACAGACTTAGTACATTTCTTATCTCATATGGTTTCTTCTGCAGTTTAGCTGACCCGTCTTTATTTATTTTACATACTAACAATGATAGCTTAGTTTTATTACTTTATGTTGATGATATGCTTCTAACAGGCTCTTCTGTACCACTAGTAAATTCATTTATACAGGTTTTAGGTCGAGAATTCTCCATGAAAGACTTGGGACCAATACATCATTTTTTAGGAATTGAAGTCTCCCCAACTGCAGATGGCCTACACTTGTCTCAATCACACTATGCTCTTACCATACTTGATCGTTCCAGCATGCTTGATTGTAAGCCCATGGGTACGCCCTTGGACACAAAATTTACAGTAGCCATTGATGCTCCCTCAATCGCAGACCCAAGTCACTACCGTAGCATTGTTGGTGCTCTTCAATACCTCACTCTCACAAGACCAGACCTCTCCTATAGCGTCAACTATGTTGCCCAATTCATGCACAATCCTACAATTGCTCACTGGAAGCTGGTTCAACGCATCCTTCGATATCTCAAGGGAACAATAAACATAGGTTTGCATCTTTCTTCCGCTACAAACTTTGATTTATATGCCTTCTCTGATGCAGATTGGGCTGGCTGTCCCACTACTCGAAGGTCAACAACTGGTTATTGCACATTCCTTGGTTCCAATCTTATTTCCTGGTGTGCAAAAAAACAACACACAATTTCGCGATCAAGTACAGAGGCGGAGTATCGGGCTATGGCTAACACAACTGCTGAACTTACATGGCTCTCATTCATCCTTCAAGACCTGCGTGTTTCTCTACCCAATACACCTGTCCTCTACTGTGATAATCTCAGTGCCTTATACATGACAGTCAACCCAGTATTTCATGCAAGAAGTAAACACATTGAGCTGGACTACCATTTTGTACGTGAACGAGTTGCTCTTGGATTACTTGTCACCAAGCATGTCTCTTCAGCCGATCAGATCGCTGATATCTTCACCAAGCCAGTCACCAAAGTTGCTCTTGCCTCTTTCTTGGCCAAACTGTGCCTTCAGCCCCGGCTCAGTTTGCGGGGGGATGTTAACAACAACAAATGGAAAGCAAATGCATGCAGAGTCAATGAAATCAATGATCTGCAAAATACCAGAAATCATGCAAATGCAGAGTCAATGGAAACAGAATCATGTGACAGTACAAGTGCAAGTATTTCACAGTCCAACAAAGGAAACATGGCCATAATTAATGACTTACAAAGGCAACAATATTTGCATAATAATGGAGGAGTAATGTCTCATGAAGTGCAGAATGTTAGCAACGGTAATAACAATTCAGAAAAGGAAAGGAAATAACAGCAGAAGAAGAAATGTCTCTAACGGATACATATTTATGTACTCAAATCTTGTTTCCTTCCTTTCTTACATTAGTCTATATAAAAGATGTATGTTGTAATATTGAGATCATCGAAATCAATAATATTATTCCTTACAAAGCAATCTCTGTTATCTTTCTCAAATTATTCAAACTTTCTTCTGAAACTAGACGTTGGAATTGGTCTGATAGTTCATTTTCCAAGTTGTGGAATTTAAATCATTTTTTAATGGCATATTATTGATTCGGAAGGAAAATCTGTAGAGTCTATCGAGTATGGTAACCAATGGACAGCTTTGTTTGGTGAACATCTTGAAACAAGTTTCAGATGTGCTTTAGTAGGACTTTAAGCTCCAACTACTGTTTTTTAACGAAAATTATCATGGAATGATCTTCTTATCTTGAAATCAGCTTTCGATACTCCATTGATTGTAGTTAGGGATTTTAGTGAGACTCTGCATGTTAGGAGCAGGAGTAGTGGCTACATTCATACAACAGACTCCCGCCATTTCACACAATTTATTTATTCTTGTGATCTGTTCGAGTTCACCCCCTCAAACTATGAATGCACTTGGTTTCAGGGTACTTGTATGAGCAGTATCAACGACAATCAAGACAGGAAATTGGCAGATATTCAGCAAAACTGAAGGCTTTGAAATCGGAGGGAGAAAATAGAGTTCTCACTCAGGCAGAATCCTCCAGGCTTCAAAACTTATTATCAGATCAGTGGTCTGTTAGCAAATATGTTAAGGCAATATGATGGCAGATATCAAGACAAACCTGGTGCCGGCTTGGGAACAGAAGCATCAGACGGTCCAGAGACAACATTACTCAGATTAAATATAAAGGTACCACATTCTTTACTCCTGCAGATATAAAGGAAGCTGCTGTTTCTTTCTATTCTGAGTTGTTTACTGCGCCGGTTGCTAAAAGGGCATGTCTAGGTGGCATGGGGTTCAAAAAACTATCACCTAACATGGCTGGCCGGCTAGAGGTACTGGCTCCTATCGAGGAAGTCAAAGAAGTTGTTATGAGCTGTGATGGATCTAAAGGCACCGGGTCCAGAGGGATTTGCAGTTAAAGAAGTGATTTGGAGGTGTGATGGATCCAAGGAACTGAGTCCAGAGGGGTTTACATTTGCTTTTTACAGGAAAGCATGGATCATACTTGGGAATGAACTTCTTCAGTTGGTAAATGAATTTCTCAGAACTTGTAAATTAGCGAAAGGCATTCAGGCACCACATGATGCTCTGGTTTCTCATAATACAGATCGTTTAGCCAAATCAATGGCAATTACAAAGTGATAGCAAAGCTGCTATCGGGTAGGCAGAAGTGTGTAATGCCAAGTGTCATCAGCTCTAACCAGACTGCATTTATAGCAGGTAGGCAGATTCTGGAGGGTTTTATGATTGCTAATGAAGTGGTACATTGTCTGGAAAGGAGAGATGATACTGGGTTTATCTTCACGGTTATGCAGTCATTGGGTTTTGGTGATCAGTTGTGGAGAAGACTTATTCGTGAATGCATTTGGAGTACAAAGAGGATTACTTTTCAGTTGAAGGCCTCTCAGTCCTTTTCCAGAGAGTGGCAATGCCCATCTGCAATACGCAGATGACACCCTGGTTTCTGTCCCAAATGATTTCATGTCTTTGATTCATGTTAAGAGAATAGTGATGTGGTTTGAGCTAGCTTCAGGTCTGCGGCTCAATTTCTACAAAAGCTCTTCGGTTCTATTACTGGAAATTAAAGTTTTAAAACATAAAATGAAAAATCTCTATCCATAAATTAAACTCTCCGATGGAAAAAAAAAACATTAAATAAAACCTCAAATATGAATCAACACATAAAAAGATTATACTCGTATTGAAAATTTGCAAAGTAATTAAAATATTGCAGTTATGGATAGAATGGATGCCTCATGCATCATCAGACCTAGCCACAGGGCAACTAGATCGGGTTTTTCAAATGGGAGAAAGGGTATAAATGGGTCGGTGTGAAATTACCTTCGGTAACCCGAGATCTTGGAAAATATGGTTTTTATTTTGTGGCAGACAGAAAACCTATTCTAGTTGACCTCTGAAACTGACACTTTTCCTATTGGAAACTGACTTGTCACCACTGAGACGAGGGGGGATGCACATAAAATTCTCTCCACCAACACAAAAAAGACAGCATATGAGCTCCTTGTCTTGTTGTTACATTACGATGGATGAGAGAGTGTGTGTTCTGATATTTAAGAATCTGTACAAACTGGCAAGCAAATAACAAGGGAATGAGAAGTTGGGCCTAATCATCACATCTTTCTGAAGCAGTTGGTCCACGTATTTCAAGGATAAGGACATAATATATCCAACCATGCAATACGTCCAAACCTTCCATGTTTTAACTCCTGTCTTTAGAGGTTGATATCACTTCGAGGAAGGCATGTCATTACAAAATTAATAATCCCGAGTGCTAAATGACGTGATCTTTTTCTTTTTTTTATTAATATGGATATTCAGAATAGCTTATAAACATCTCAACTAATCCCACGAATCCTGAAATTAATGATCAGTAAACCTATAATAACAATTATATTAACAATGATAGAGCTCCAACCTTGACAGTACGGTAACAAGATATGATCTTTTTCAAGACATGTAGTAGTTGAGAGAGAGAGGCTTTCATGTGTATTGTCTTTGGACATCTGCCCCCACCACTTTCATTTTGGACATTTGTGTATGATTGATAATACTAAGGTGCTTGGAACACTCCAAACTCCTCCTTGACACTGTAAACTGACGGAATTTAACTGAGACTAAGGCAATTAGTCCCTTCATTAGGTTCGAGCAAATACGATTGTTATGTATCCCTATTCTCTATTTAAATATAATAATAATGACAAGTAGGCTATACTCAGGCAAGCTTTTCGAACTGGTTTTCTTCCATAGATTTACAAGCCCTTGAATCCAATAAAACAGTCCACAACTTATAGATCGGTTGAATCAAGACATTATTATAGAGATAAGGTGGTTAGGATTCTAAACCCCAACGTTCAGTAACGAAAACTCCAAACTTTTGTCGTTGGGCAACCCAAGATGGGTTAGCATCCTTTGCTTCATTATTTAGATACAGAATCTGATTCTCTCCTTTCTTGTACCATGCATACCTCTGGTAATCTCTCAGCAGAGCTAGCAACTACATTTCATTTCATCTTTCAGAAAATCAATTTAATGCGAAAATCTGTCCGTCAAGTTAATTTCTGTAGTTAAGGAGAGTATCATTTACGGAGTCGCACTCCATGTATTAAAGTTCAAGTAAATCTGTAATAAAAAAAGAAATGCCTTCTAAATCTTTAATTTTATAATGTTTTTTTTCTTTGTCAAGAAATTCATTTTCTACTTTCGGATAGAGGATAATTGCACCACAAGTATATCGATTTTAATGAGGCAGTTTCCAATGCATAAGTCTATACAATAGACATCCAAGAGGAAGTGTTATAAAATCATACATTATATATGTGGATGTCTAGATACCTTTATACATCTCTCTCTCTCTTAGCACATTCATTCATCATTATCAAGTTCATTTGAATCTCTCTAAGCTCATTCAAGTCGATATCTTTTTATGTCACTTGAGCCTATAAGTATTTATATAAATGTCTCTATAAATTGGTGCATTGTTGAAAGAAGAAGAAATATACATATGCAATTACAGAGCTATATAAAATAAAAGTATACATATGCAATTACAGAGCTATATAAAATAAAAGCATAATTTTCATTATTCTTATTTATTCTATTAACTCTTTATTTAGTATATTGTATGCTTGTAAATATATAGTCTCATAAAAAAACAACACTTATTACATGTAATGCAAATTGAAACAATTATACAAACCATAGTTTTCTGTAACGTCATCCAAGACATGTCCTACGATACCCTGAGTTTGTTCATTACAACATATACATAAGTATATTAATTAATACAAAGCTCATTCTTCTATTCAACTTGCATCGAAGTCTTATAATCTCCTCACCTTTTTGGATGGCCAATAAGGAAAGGAAAACACAATAAAACCATATTGCCTCTGGAGTTGAAACTAATCTTGTTTATGCTTGTATGTCATATTGGAATTTAATAAGGAAGATTGCCAGTTACAAGCCTAGATCTTAGATCTTTTCTCAAGATTTTTCCCGATGGAGCCTTGGGGATCTCTTCCGTGAAGAACACCCGACTAATTCTCTTGTAAAAGACCACCTACACAACAAATCATCACACTTATTTAATTAAATTATCAAAATGTGAACTATATAACCCAAAAAAGTATATGGGACAAATTCTATTAAATATATTGTAAACATTAAATACGTTTCAAGTTCATAATTTTGGAAAAAATAATGTATTTAATATCATGATTAAAAATACTCTAAAAGGCATAGTGTGGGGAAACATTATTCCCTATGCATGGTAGCCTCTCCAATAATTCTCTTAGAGCTTTCACAATGAATATGTTTTTGTTCAAAAGATTTTGTTTTAATTTCACCTTTAAATTGCTAAATTAAAGGTCAAATTAGGTTAATTTGTTCAGGGATAGTGATATTTAAAGATAGAGATCAAAATAAAAAAACAAGGAGGGAATGAATGTCTTTAGATAAGAATGCGAGAATTACAATAATCTGAAATACATGGAAAAAACATGTTCCTTACATTATAGCCCCTCTCACAATTCACTTTGGACTTTTATAATGATTTTATTTTATTTTTTTTGTTCTAAAAAATTTAAAAAAAAACTTTTGTCGTTTTTTTTTTTTTTTTTTTTTTTGGTAAAGATCGGGGCGTTAAATTGCTAGATTGGGGCGTTAAAAAAAAACTTTTGTCGTTAAATTGCTAGATTGGAGGCTAATTTAGGTTAACTTTTTAAGGAAGGTTGATATTAAAGACAAAAGAGCAAGTGAAAAACAGGGAGATAACATGTAATTGTAGATAAGTTTGGGTGAAATATTCATTCCAGTCCCTATACTTTCCCAATTATAATTACTTGGTCCCTTTAATTGTTTTTTTTTAAAGAACAAAGTCATTTTTGTTCCCAATCCTTACTATTTTTTTGGGTAATTGAAGAAAAAAAAGATTAGGGATGAAGTTGAAAGAAAGAAAAAAGGTAATGTTGATTGCTATAGTGAAAAGCTTTGATTATATATATATATATATATATATCGAGCGCTACAACATGTGATAATTGAACTTTAGTAGACTCGTAAAAGTTTGATTAGTACCTGCTTTGAGATATATTGTTTGATTTCATCCTCGGTGATCTTGGAACCATTTGATCGCACAACAAAAGCAACAGGGACCTCTCCGGCAGCTTCATCTTTCATGCTGAAATACCAAAAAGTAAAATAAAATAAAATGGTGCTAGTGCTTATATATTAGAAGCATGGATCTCAATGGAATCCACGAAATATAAAATTAATTGAAAATGTAGCAGAACTTACGGGACTACAGCTCCATCAGAGATGCTGGGATGGGCAATCAACATGGCTTCAAGTTCAGCAGGCGCTACTTGAAAACCCTTGTATTTGATCAATTCTTTCAATCGATCGACGATGAAGAGCTCATCATCTTCGTCAATGTATCCAATATCGCCCGTGTGCAGCCATCCATATTTGTCTATGGTCCTTTCTGTGGCCTCAGGGTCATTTAGGTAACCTGACCATAAGCAGCAATTTTGAGGGGATTATCTTTTCATTTTATCGTTCTGTGCCAATTTTCAATGACAAGTTGTCGCACCATCATGCCTTATTTTCCTAACAAAACAACTTCATAAGACTGCATTGGCATAACATGGCATGCAGAGCTTATAAATAAGTTAGTATATAGTGAGTTCTTCTTACAATTATATAAAAATAAATTCAATTTTAATCCATGCATAATTCAATTTAAGAACAGTGGAGCAACAGCCTCAATGCTTCTTTTTTTATTAATATTAATGTCCAGTTAATTTGTATGTATCTCGATTAATTCTATGAAATTTTAAAATTAATAATCTTAAACTTCTAGCGATAACTAAATCAACAATTACATGACTCGAATTTAAACCTCAAATCCTTTAATCCCAAATTGTTATCGATATACTATCTCGCAGGTGGTTTACTTCAATGCTTTTCAACAGCAGCAAGAGAGGGATCATGCACGGCGTGGTGAGTGGTGGACACCGGGTGGTGGACTATGAGTCTACAAGTCCTATAATAATTACTTAAGGGATCGTATGAAACATGACTATATGCTGTGGTCCACAAAGGGTTGGTGAGAAGGGTAGACCTAGCCTTCTCCTCATATTTTTTTTTTTAGTTACGGGCTTATTAGTCACGAAAAGGTCAAATAATCTTTTTGTATTTTATTGCAAAATTTAATTAATTTATTACATTTTAAAGCAAAAAAAAATTGTGGGGAAGAACACAAATTTGTGGGGAAAAATTGTCCTTTTTCAAGGGCACTTTTGGTTGTATGCATGTATTGAGTTTTGAGCTTTGTTACTTTCATTGTTATAACACTTAATTTATTGTATTTATGGTTTTATTTATGTATTGTATGCTTGTGATCGTGTGATCCCAGGTTTCACATCATAATGAAGTTACTTTATTTAATTTTTCCTTTTCGATTTTTGTGTTAGGCTTCAAAGAAATCAAATCAACCACTGAAGTTTATTATCCTTCAAATTTTATCTCTATTCTCTTTATTATAATTTTTTTATTTAGAATAATTTGTGAAATTAAATATTTTTTCAATTTCATCCCCAATAGATTTTTTTATCTGTGAGGTTTTATTCTCATTATTTTGATTACTATTTGTATTATTTGATATGTTTTTTTAAATTATTTTTTTTACAATCTCATCCTCCTCGAGATTTTTTCCTATCAAATCTAATTTTTTATTGCTATTTTTATACCTAGAAAAAATATTTTTTTTTTATTTTATGTTTTAATATTTAATTGGTTGGGTGTCAACCAAGGTTCTAGAATTTAACGGTTTGCAGGCTTAAAAGATTAATCTCGGTTTTACAAATTTGACCTGGACTTCCTTGGGTTTTTTTCCCTTTTCTAAAGATTTTTTTTCATCCTATAGTATTTTCTTATTTTTGTATTCACTTTCTATGGGATTTTTAGTTATTTTTAAAATAACATGAGTTGCCTTAATTATTTTGTTATCTTCGTTAAACTTGTTTTTTTTTTAAATAGGGTTTTTTAAGAATTCAATTAAATCAATTGATTTCATTCTCCAATATTTTATTCTTTAAGTAGGTTGAAAATTTAACAGATTGTTAGTTTGAGAGTTTAATTTCTTTTACAGTTTTATCCTCTACTATTTTTCTTATTTTCTTTCTAAGATATGTATCTTTAGTTTTAAAAGACAAATGATTGTCTTATGATATTTGTTTATGATTTTCGTTAGATTTGACTTTTTTAAATTAAATTAAATTAATTGTGTGTGTGAATATAATATGCTCGCTTTATTATAATTTATTTTTGTTCGCTTATCAGGTCATTCTTCTAGCAGCACGGACGATCCATTAAATTTCTAGACTTTTAATACTCCTTCTAACAAAATAATAACCCAGGCCGCAGCAGAGTATAGAGCATCTATCTAGTTTATAGAATAATAATAATAATAATAATTATCTCAAATAAAATAAATAATAATCAAAATAGTAGAGATCAAATCTAAAAAATTAAAAAAAAATGAAAGGTGAATAAATTAAAATAATAATAATTAACATTTCATAAATTATTCAAATAAAATAAGTAACAATAAAAAAAATGAGGACCAAATTTGATAGATAAAAAATTTCAATAAAAAAATGATAAGAAAAAAGCAAATAGCAATTATATAAATAAGGACCAAAATTAATATAAAAATTAAATTTTAAGAGATGGAATTGAAAAATAAATATTCAAAACAAATTATATATAGCAATCAAAAGTTTGAGGATCAAATTTGATATATTCAGTAAATAATGACATTTCTAAATTTTTCACAACTTCCGGAAAGTGTTTTCCGCCCAAATTTTCCGGAAAACACTTTCCTGAAAACCAAGCCAAATTTTTCTTTGACTGGAAAGTGTTTTCCGTTGACCAACTTTCCGGAAAGCAAACAAACACAGGAAAGTTTAAAAAGTGATTCCCCGGAAACCACTTTTCTTGAAACAAACAAGGCCGAAATTTGCAGCAAAACATTAAAATCAGCGTGTGGAGATGATTCGGTCGGTCACGGCAGGCTTGCCATTTGAAAGTGACAACCATGCACAATTTGTGAGAAACACTACCCTTAGAAAGTGCAAATAAATATATCCTACGGCCACGATTGTCCATACTCCATGGCATACATGTTTCGAAAACTTATCATACCATCTCAATTTACGCGTGTAAAATCAGATTACAGTATTGGGAGCTAAGCTTACGAAATTTTCAATTTTTATTTTAAAAAAAAAAAAAAAAAAAAAAAAAAAAAAAAACTGATGCTCGCTCGTGTAGTTTTACCACATGGCTAGGAGTCCAGGAGGGGAGCTGGGTACAGATTGTGTTAAGGGGTCCTTGTTTTTTCTTTTTGCCTACCCCTTGCTTTGCCTACCCATACCCCGCCAAAATTTAGCCAATCGTTAGCAGGATAATCTGGTTCACTGTGTCGTGACGTGCACGTGTCAAATAACAGGTCTGCTTCTTGAATGTTTGGACTGAGAGTTTTGGTATACTCACAAAATTATCATTATATAGTTAAAGAGTTGCATATAGTAATATAGTCACTATAAAATTTGATGCTCTACGAGAAGGAACTAGTTATGCATAAAAAAAATACACAGCATCTTTATTGCACTTTATTTAAGATAAATTGCAAATCTCGTTTGATTGTTTTTCAATGTTAAGTTTCTTTTAACTAATCTCATCTACGGTTCAAGATAGATCTCTCTATGTAAAAGAATCCTTATCTTATCGGGTCAAAGTCTGACCATTCAAAATCCTAAATTTTAGTATCGTGTTGATTGTTTTGTATCTTTAGTACCTAAAGGTATACTCTATAATGTAATTTACACCTTCTAATATTAAAATTTAGAACTAAATCCTAACACTTTAAATACTATTAAAAAACAATTGGTGAAATATTCTTGATATTTTGGTTAAACCCTAACGGATAATAATAAACTTATTATGATATACTTTTTGTATTTTAAAACATGATAAAGATACAATTTTATATATTTTATGTATTTTAAAACATGATAAAGATACAATTTTATCTCCTTTTATAAAAAAAAATGTTTGAAAACCTTCAGGATTTGAAAGTATATATTAAAATAAAACACTTTTTTGTGTTTTTGAAATAAAGTTTTTTTTGTTTGTTTTTGAGAAAATTTCAAGGAAAATCTAGCATTTTGTATCAGGTTTGTAGGTTGGGCCTGACCCAAACATCTGGGATGGACCCTGTCTGGTCTAGTTGGGCCAGATAACGACGCAACAAATCATATGGGCCACTTGGTTAATTAATTAAGATCATGGCAGTCAAAATCGAGATTTTGACACGGATCGGAAAGGGCTCCGAAAAATCGGATCGTAAGATCGGATCGTAAAATCGTAGAAAGATCGTAAAATGTCCGTACAAAAATTATTATTTTTAATTATATTTAAATTTAAAAAATGAATTTAAATATAATTAAATATTATTATTTTTTATTATTATTATTATTCTACGATTTTTCTACGATTTTTTACGATTTTTCTACGATTTTTCTACGATTTTGAACGATTTTTCTACGAGTTTGACCGAGTTTGACCGGTTTCGATTTTTCTTTCCGGTCCAACCAGGTTTTCGGAGCCAACTCGCAAAATCGTACGATTTTGCGAGTTGACTCGCGATTTTGACTGCCATGATTAAGATAGCCAGAGTTTTTGTGGAGAGACAGAGAAAGCGAGAAAGGCTAGTGGCAAAAATATAGGGGAAGGACTAGTTTTTTTGTCAGCTTTGTATACATACACTTCTTGTTGCTCAATGCATGGAGTCCACCCCTATTCATATGGACATCCTGTTTTTATTGGGCGCAAATCTTTGCCAACGATTAAATTGAAAAGTGCCCTAATTGTTGACTCAAATATATCATCATAAATTGTCAAATTTTGACACAATGTTAGGCTATTATGATGGTGTATGATTAGTCAAATTTGTTTTTAATTTATTGATTTGTCTTTACATTTCTTCCAAACAATGCCATTTTGGCTTTAGGGTTTTAATGTATAGATTTGTTTAAATCTTTTTTTTTTTTAATTTCACCCCTAATTGACTTCAAGCCTTACTGCAATTTTGCTGTCATCAAATCTAATTTTATCATTGGACATAATATTTATCTCTAAGATCTTCTCATCTTGCTTTTATAATTTTTATTTCTATTATTTTAATTTAAAAAAATTGAAAAAATAACCTAAAGATAGGATAATCCAAGTTTTATCTTCCAAGTGCTAAGGACTGACTTATTTGGACGCAAAAATCTATTTGAAGCGCTATATTTGTGATTTTTTTAAATCTGTATACTGGAATGAGCTTCTTAAAATCTCATCATCTTGTTCAGATCTGTCCAGATGTAAATAAATAAATAAATGGTGAGACTGGAGGAGTCACCAGGCCCACCACACCATGTAGTCCACCTTCACCAGGGCGAATCCTCTTATGTTCACTTTTGAACATATTTTCATTTTCAAGTTGCGCTACATGTGCTTTCTTCTCTTAAAACAATTTTAGTTTAATTTCCACCCTAGAAGGATATGATTACTTACTTAACATGTTGCAAGTGTATAAATTCTTACGGATCGTTGGTAGAGATGTGTACCTTTCATGATTTGGCTACCTCTAATGCAAATCTCTCCGGCCTGGTTTCGCGGCAGGGACTTGCCGGTATCGGGGTCAACAATCTTCATCTCGGCATTTCTAACGACAGTCCCACAGGCACCTGATTTAATCTCAAAGGGTTCCTTCGCAAATGCCAGACACATCGAGAGCACGGGTCCTGCCTCTGTCATTCCGTATCCCTTCACAAATTCAAAGGGGGTAAATTCTTTTGGATTCTCATCATTAATTTCTAAGCGGAATGAAGAATAATTAACCCAGATGATCAGGCATAGAATTTGATTTAACCAGATCTCAAACAAACTGAAACATTGCTAGTTTGCAAGGATTTAAGAGGATTGTTTTGTTTTTGGTATAGAACAAGCAAGGATAAAAATAACAAATTAACCTTATTAACTGATCTCAATATATACCTGTCCAAGTTTAGCATGAGGCAGCTTAGCCCTCACTGCATCCTCAAGCTCCTTCCCCATGGGTGCGGCGCCAGACATTACGGTCCGAATCGAGGAAAGATCATACTTATCAACGACTGAACATTTTGCAACTGCTAGGACGACAGGGGGGACAAATGGCGCAATCGTCACCTTATATTTCTGCACAAGCTCCATCAATGTAACAATCTCGAATTTTTGCATAAGCAAAATTGCTGAACCCACTCGTAGCCCGCAAAGCAACACGGAATTGAGTGAATAGATGTGGAACAAAGGCAGCATACAGAGAATCACATCCTTCTCGTGAAAATAGAGGTTAGGGTTCTCTCCATCAACCTGCTGTGCCACGCTAGTAACAAGCCCTTTATGAGTCAACATGACACCCTTAGGGAGACCTGTTGTCCCTGAAGAATAAGGGAGTGCCACGACATCATCAGGATTAATCTTGACAGCAGGAATATCATTCTCGTCAGAATTTGTCAACTCTGAAAAATGCAGGTAGTTTTCTGGTGGAGAGTCTATGGTCACTACTCTGACATGAACATTTTCCTTAGCGAATTGCTCTACTTTCTCGGCGTAAACTGCTTGTGTTATTATCAGTTTGGCCTTTGATGCTGTTGCCTGTTTTGCGACCTCGGCAGGAGTGTAAAAAGGGTTTGCAGTGGTGCTAACCGCGCCAATATATGATGCGCCGAGAAATGCAAACACAAACTCCGGCGAGTTCTGGAGCAGCAGCAGTATAACATCGCCTTGTTTGATGCCCAGCTTGTAGAGGCCAGAGGCGACTTTGCGTGATCTGAGCTCGACATCTGCGTAGGTGTGGATTTCACCGGTAGAGCCATTGATCAAACAGGGATTGTCTTTGAAGTGGGAAAGGTTTTGAAAGCAATAAGTGTGTAAAGGGAGGTGGCCTGGGATGTAGATATCAGGGAGTTTGGACCTGAAAATGAATTCTTGTGCTTGATCATTTTCTGCCTCCATTGTTTGTCTGGAGCAGAGAAAGAGAAAACAGGTTTTGGGAAGAAAAAGAGAAGGTAGGTTTATGGTTAATTGCTTCCCTGACTTGGACTTAGTTTGCTTTTTGGTTGAGGTAGGTGATGGTAGTGGGGAACCGGTGAGGAGTTGTTTCTTGGGACATTGCTAATTGTCACTCACGCAATCCACTCAGAGAGGTTTAAATTTAGGGGTGAAGGTTTTCATTGAAGCTAAAACTGACGGGTGCCCAAGAGAATTTCTTAAATAACATTTAAACAATCTCTTAATTATACGTTGTATGTCTTGAGGTTATGAAAACGTTAATTATTAAAAAATCAGAACCTTTCACTTCACCTCAAGGCTACTCTAAATATTTTTTTTAGTATGCGATGCATCATGGCATTGTTACCAAAATCTTCTTGGGGTCCCAAATCTAGCGCGGCACCTTTGAAACTTGGACACCTACTGCAGGAGTATTGATTTGGTGTTGTTCCAATGAATTTGCGGCCGGCCATCTGTCTCGGGAGTGTTTTCTCCATGCAAGACAGTTTGAGAAAAGTTTCGATGTAAGCTAGTTTGCTGGTATATTTTCAAGAAGAAAGAAAAAAAAATTATGTTTTAGGGTAAGATTTTGAGGTTGTTTAGATGATTTTTTACTAAACTAACTTGGACTCTATTATATATTAGAACAAAAATGGGGTTGGTGAGGAGTATAGGTGGTGATATGGGTGCGTTTGTGACGTTTTTGACTGGAAGACAGAACTCAATTGCCCAATAAGAATCACTTTTTCGATTAGCTGGATGAGAAAGAAAGGTCATTTTGTTGCTTTCATGGTGATCAGCACCACGTACTTCCTACCATTGCAACTGTATTTTATAATTATAGATAAATTAAAACAGATACGTACGTGCTTTACAATCATTTCTTTTGTGTATTTTTTTAATTTTGATTGTCCAACTTCATTTCATTGTAAATTTCATTATCTCATGATATATTAATATGGTTTTATATTTTGAGATTTCTTTACATGTGCTCGCAGGTTTAAATTGTTTGATGCTCAATTAAAGGTCGATTGTTCAAGATAAAACATTATATTACAATGAAAAATAATATAAGAAAATACGGATTGTTTTCTTAAAAAAAAAATAAGCCCTTTCCATTTTCACCTCTCAAAAATCATGAAAAAACTCAATTTAGTCTTTAAAGTTTTAATTTGTATATCATTTGTTCTTATTGTTTTATATTTTATATTTTAGTTTCAACTTTATTTTTGTCACATTTAATCCCTTGAAGTTTGGAGAGCTGAATGAAAGTCACTAAAAAACTTAGGAAAGATAAAGTTTTTGGCCAACCACTTTTTGACCACAAATAAATCGATCTTGATATTAATGAACCATAACACAAACAATAAGTCATTTGTTTTTTTCCTTGCACAAATAGTTTCCTAAGTTTATAATCGCAAACCATATAATGACCATAATATTAGATGATGTCTCCCTTTAATTATAATTTTATGATTAAAATCAAACCCCTTCAATCTAGGAGGCAACTTCGTCATTCAATGTTTTGCATGTTATGGCAAGATGACAACTCCACTAAGTCTTGTTTGTTTGATTGTTTGCTTGTTTATTTTTGTTGGTTTGTTAAATTTAATTTAGCATGCATTTTTACATATTGCTCATGTATAAGTACATAGGGGTATGGATTAATGTTTTTATGTATTTTAATTTTCAAATACATCAAATTGTAAATTAGATGAGGAGTGGTGGTGTTTAAATTAATGAAATGGATATGGATATGGATATGGATTCGAAAAGACACATCAAAAGCACCAAAAACAAAATTGGAGCAAATATAAAAATTATAACTTAAAGTGCTAGAAAATGCAAAAACAGACATGCTCTAAGTGACGGTTTGAGCGGAGATAATGAGGGAAAAGGTCATGGCGTGGGTGGTTATTAGGTTTGGAGGAAAAGGTAGTAAAGTTTGATAGAGACTAGAAGGCAGTGGGTTAGGAGGGGCCAGCAAGGGTGGATGGTAGCTGGTTATGATAGCTAGGTTTTGTTCTTCAAAAATATGGTAGAGGTGATTTGGTTAGCAATGTTGTGGAGAGGGGTGGGCACGATTGGTTATGAAGAGAAGAAGGTTGTAGATGATGTTTGGTGGCAGTGGTTGGCTAGACGAGGCCGAGGCTATGTCCCCTGGGTAATTGACAAGTTTGTTTAGGGGATGAAGTTTTAGGTATGGCGACCTTAGGCTACGCTCGGTTTAGAAGCTTAAAGCAAGGACTGATGGTGTTTTGGAGAAAAGGTTGTTTTTGTGGTTCGCGCTAATGAAAGTCTATTGCTTCTTGCTGGTTTTACTTACAATGATGTTGTGGTTTCATGGTTGCAGGTTTGGGTTTTGGCTCTAATGAAAGTTTTGGAATTTGGAGCTACAAATTTGAGATTATGATTTTGATTGCTGGAAATATAGGATTGAGGAGTTGAAAATATGGTTTGGTTTTATTGTTGAGATTAAAATATCTGAAATTAATTGTTAGATTGAATGATTTGAATGGATTATGGACTAAATTGAATTAATTTGGACAAAATCAGTGGAATGAATTTGATTAAATTTAATTAATTAGAAATAATTGGACTAAATTGGTGTTAATTGGACAGAAATAGAATTAATTTGATTGGAAAGAAACGGCTAGGACTGAAAAATATTATATAAATAGTCAATGAGTCCTTGGAATATTCCACCTTTTCATTACAATCATTGACTTTTAAATTTTTCCAATTTAATTCAATTAGGGCTTTTAATCTTGAATTCTTTTTCAATTTGAACCCTCAAATTAATCTTTTGAATTAGCATCTTTTCCATTTAGTCCTTGTTTTATGAATTCTAGCAATTTCAACCAGATTTGTTCTAAATCCTCCTTTTCTTCTCAGTTGCATTCATAATTAAATCAATTTAGACCTCATATTTCATCCCTTGTTGCAAATTCATTCTTGTTCTTCATTGATTAATAACTTGTCTATTTGTTTCAACATCATCTTTGAACTCATGATTTCTTTCCTCTTAGCTAAATTGTGACATAAAGAATTTAAACCTCCGAACTTCTTTTTTTGTACTAAATTATTAGCTCAATTTTAACCCCAATTATATTCTTATTATCTTTTTATATAAGAAATTAATAACAAAATTAACTATATTTGTTGAAAATACTTTTTTTTTGGATTTGTTATCCAAATATATATAAAACAATATGAATATTTAAAAAACAATTTAATTCATATACATTAAATGAGTTAATAATGATTTTTTTTACCTATAAATAAAAAATATATTTGCAACCCCGACATATTTGTTTCAACATTAATTAGTATGAACTACTAAATAGATAACACGAGCTGATTTGCCCGCGTATTGCGCTGGGCTTTTATCTATGTAGAAACTAATTAATTTTTTACGTGCTGTAATTAATTATTTTAATATTTAATTAGTAAAAATTGTAGTAGATAAAATATGTTAGAAATGAGTTTTTTTTCCGCCTAAAAGGAATAGTGTGATCGAAATGGGAAGTGGATGGTATATTTTTTAATTGTAGATAACATAAGTAAATTTGTCTACCTATTTTTTTTATGAGTTGCCTTTTTTTCCTAGTAATATTAGATCTGAAATATTATAAATAAAAATATTATAATTTTTTTTAAGAAATAAACTTATTTTTTTTGCATTTTGTAACTAGTTATTTTAATATTCAATTAGTAAAATTGTAATAGATAAAATATGTTAGAAATGAGTTCAATTCGCCTTTTACCCTCCACCTCCACCACATGTCGCGCTTGTTTAGGAGTGTGATTGATGTTTATTTTTAAAATGCTTTTCGTTTAAAAATGCATCAAAATAATATTATTTTTTTAATTTTTTAAAAATTATTTTTGACACCAGCACATCAAAATCATCTAGAAACACCAATTTTTTTTAATTTAAAATAAAAATAAAAAAATTTCAAATTTGTTCAAAAGCGATTTCCAAACGCATTCCCAAACAATCCTACCATCTCCCACCAGAACCACAGTTCAATTCATATTTTCAAATAGTAATGAACAACGAAAACCAAAGTTCAAATCACTGTTTATTACTGTTTGAAATTGCGATCTCCTTTGGCTATTTATAAAATAATAGTTATGATGCACATGAGCTAGCCCGGACACCCAAGTTATAAAAAGAAATTTATAAGTGGGAAAAATAACAAAAAAAAAATGGGTTCGAGGATTATTCGTGACGCGTGTAAGCTACCTCGATTATAAAAAAAAATGTATACGTTAGAAACAAATCGTTGTGTGCGTAAACTGGCCTGGATACCACGATTATCACAAAAAAAAGGAAGCCTGATAAAAAAAAGGGAAAGCATATTATCAAACAGTTAACAATGAAAATTGTAAAAAAAAAAGGTAAGTTTAGAGATTTATTGTAATGCGTGTAAGCTGACCCAGACACTCTGCTAATAAAAAAACCTAAAAAAAACTATCTTTTCAAACAGTATTGATTTACTCAAATATCATTTTTGTTGCTAAGATTCGAACTCCCGCTCCCCGCTCTGCTTGGACGCCGCTGTGACCACTTGGCCAAGCGACCTCTTTGTTCAGTTCTAGGATACAAATAAAAATAATATGATTATATAATTTAACTGTCCCAAAAATTTGTTGCTAGAGAGATTCGAACTCCCGCCCCGACTGCACTTGCTCTAACCACTCGGCTAAGCAACTTCTTTGTTCAGTTCTAGGATACAAATAATAATAATAATATGATTTTATAATTTAACTGTCCCAAAAATTTATTGCTAGAGAGATTTGAACTCCCGCGCCCCACCCTGCTTGGACTCGCTCTAACCACTTGGCCAAGCGACTTCTTTGATTAGTTCTAGGATACAAATAATAATAATATTATTTATAATTTAACTGTCCCAAAAATTCGTTGCTAGAGAGATTCAAACTCCCGCGCCCAGCCATGACGTGCTCTAACCACTCGGCCAAGCGACTTTTATGTTCAATTCTAGTATACAAATAATAATAATATGATTTTATAATTTTACTATTCTGGTCCACAGTATGCTAAGTTTTGATGAACAGTGCAAAACACTGTTAAAAAACGTGAGCTTTTTTAGCTTTTAGATAATATACATGTCCACCTAGTATAAAATTTTAAAAAATAACAAGTTACAGGTCTCATCTTCAACTGAAAATATACGGACGTTATTGGGATCGAATTAGAAGAAAGAAGAATAAATTTGAGTGTTAATGTGCACCCCATGGGATAATTATATTTTTAAGAAAATAATAGATTTTATAAAATAGCATAAAAATTGAATTAAATTCATGATTAATTTTGTGTTTTCATTTACTCGAATAAGGAAAGGACGGGGCATGCAAATTATTTTATAAAATTGAGTGCGCTGAGTGTATAAAATTTTGTGATTATAAAATTGAGTGAGTAGAATCAAAAATCATTTTCATTGCTAAGATTTGAACCCCCGCGCCCCGCCTCATGCTAACGCCGCTGTAACCACTCTGCCAAGCGACTTCTTTGTTGAGTTCTAGAATACAATTAATAATAATATAATTATATAATTTAACGGTCGCAAAAATTCGTTGCTAAAGAGACTCAAACTCCTGCCCTCCGCTCCATTTGGACGCGCTTGAGCCACTCGGCCAAGCGACTTCCTTGTTCAGTTCTAGTATACAAAATTATAATAATATTATTGTATAATTTAACTGTTCCCGTCCACAGTGATCTAAGTGTAGATGAACAGTGAAATCACTGTTAAAAACCGAGACCTCTTTTAGCTTTTAGAACTAGCCATACACCCGCGCTCCACCGCAGGGATTAAATTTTTTTTTTGTCTAGTTTTAACACATATAATTTTTTATTTTTTATTTTGATTTTTATTCTTTTATTTTTTAGTTTAGTTTTGATCCCTTGATTTTCTCGGTCCTTCTAAAATAGTTTTAAATTTTTTGTTTCTATCTATAAACTTTTGCTCTTAGTTTAGATTTTAGATTTTTATTGTTATTTATATTTGTATTAAATGCAACTCGCGTTGAAAAAACATAGTAAGTTTAGCTTTGGTGGTGTAAAATGAGAGTGAAATTATTTCTTATGCATGTATAGTTAAACATGAAATGTTTGAAATACAACCGCAGGTAACTCATCTGTTTTGTCTTATTTGAGGCTACAAAAGTTATTTTACTGTGCACTAAAAAAGTAAAATTACCGGGACACCCCCAGTAACAATTCTTGGTTTTTGTCTTATTTGAGGGTATTATACACAGAAATGAAAAAAAATAGAAATACCTCTGATACCATGATATTATTTTAAACACATTTTACATAATAAAATGAATATATAAAAAGCTAATATACATTTTTAGAAGTTCTATGACACCGCACGCACCATCTGAAATGTGCATGAGCTTTGAAATTGACGTCACCCTCGAAGACACACTCACAACACCACTACAAAAAATATAATTAAAAATTGGAAAATTACCAATACACCCCTATAGTCAACTCTTGGATTTTGTTTTATAAGGGGTATATATATACTTATACAACTTGTGGCGCGTATCAGCTGACCTGGACACCTTGATTATAAAAAAAAAGGTTTGAGGATTAGTCATAGTGCATTTAATCTAACTCAGAGACCCCCGTTATAAAAACAATATATAAGTGAAAAAAATAAAAATAAAAAACAAAAAAAAATATAAGCATGAAAGCACTGTAGCAATCCATATTATTTTTTTAAAAAAAAATTAGTCCGGAAATTAGTCGCAGTGAACTTAAGCCGGATCGGAGACCCCCTGGTCATAAAAAAAAATGTATAGGTGAACAAAAAAAGTATAAGGAAAAAAAAAATTGGTCAGGGGATTAGTCGTGGTTCGCCCACGCTGACTTGGACATCCCGATTATCAAAAAACAAATTTGGTTCGGGGAGTAGTGGTGATGCGCTTAAGCTTGCTCGAAGATCATGGTTAAAAAAATGTATAAGTGAAAGGAAAAAAAATATAAGTGTGAAAGCACTGTAGCAATGCATATTGTGTTTTAAAAAAATTCGGGCCCAGGAATTAGTCATGGTGTGCTTAAACTGGCCCGAAGACCCCGGTTATAAAAAAAAAGGTATAAGTGAACAAAATAAAAGTATAAGAAAAAAAAGAAAAAAAATATACCAGCGGGAAAGCACTTTAGAAAAAACAAAACTGGGTCTGGGGTTTGTCGTGGTACGCATAAGTTGGCATGAACACCTTGGTTATAAAAAAAAATGGATCTTGGGGATTAATCGTGTTGTGCTTAAGCTAGCTCGGACACCCCGATTATAAAAAATATATATATATATATATAAGTGGAAAAACAAAAAAAATATATAAAAAAGTATAACAGGCAAAAAAAATGTTTGGGGAAAAATGAAAAACAAATATAATAAGAAAAAAAAGAAAAAAAAAACATAATAAGAAAAAAAATAAAGGCAAAAAAAGAAGAAGCAAAAAACAGGGAAAAAAACACTGTAGTGGGGAAGCACTGTTGCAATCAACAATGCTATGTGTGGAGAGTTACAATGCTTTCCCCACACCATTTACAATCCATATTGTTTTAAAAAAAAATCAGTACAGGAATTAGTTATGGTGTGCTTGAGCTGACCCGAACACCCTAGTTATCAAAAAAAATTTGGTTCGGGATAAGGAAAAAAATGTATAAGTGAACAAAAAAAAGTATAAGGAAAAAAAATAAAAAAATAATAAATTGGTCTGAGGATTATTCGTGGTGCGCGCAAGATAGCCTGAACACCCTGGTTATTAAAAAATAATTTGGTCCGAGGATTAGTCGTGGGGCGTTTAAGATGGCTCGAAGATCCTTGTTATAAAAAAATTATATAAGTAAAAAGAAGAAAAGTTTAAGCTGGCTTAGAGACCATGGTTATAAAAATATATATAAGTTAAAGAAAACAAAAAAAATATAAGTGTGAAAGCACTGTAGCAATCCATATTGTTTTAAAAACAAATTCGTTCCGGGAATTAGTCGTGGTGTACTTAAGCTGACCCGTAGACCCCGATAAAAAAAATGTATAAGTGAACAAAACAAAAATATAAGAAAAAAAAGGAAAAAAATATACCAGTAGGAAAGCATTTTAGCAAAAAAAAATGGGTCCGAGGATTAGTCGTGGTAAGTATAAGCTGGTCTGGACACTGTGATTATCAAAAAATAAAACACAAAACTATAAAAAAAAATTGGATTTAAGGATTAATTGTGGTGCACTTAAGCTAGCTTGGGGGGGGGGGTAAAAAAAAAATTCATGGAAAAAAATAATTAGAAAAAAAAAAAAATATATATATATATATATAAGTGAAAAAAGAAAAGAATAAAAAAATATAACCAAAAAAAACAAAAGATAACGTAATTAGAAAGAAAAAAAAGCAAAAAAAAATCAAAAAAACGAAAAAAGAAAGAAGGGAAAGCACTGTTACAATCTATAGTAAAATGTGTGGAGAGCAACAGTGATTTAGCTGTTTCTTTAATAATTCATTAAGAAAAAATGATAGAAATTTATATAAAAAAAGATAGATTTTTTTAATAGTGTAACGACCATTAGTCACCCAATGCTCGCATCGTAACGGTTGTTACCGCTATTAAGAAAATAATCGACACAAACACATGAATGAAAGTAAGGGTTTTACCTTTCTGAAAACATAAATATTATTTTGGGATAAGCATTCCATGACAACTTTAAATGGGTTTAAAGGATCGGGGCTACATCTTTCGATACATGTATCGTCATTGCTAACGAAAATAGGCAAAATTTATTGAAACTATCTCGCTGTTTATTTCCACATAGAGCACTCATACATGGATTTATTTTAACACCGTTAGAATTGATGAAGATGTGAAAGCACTAGAATCTGGAAATGCTTTTCCTCAACATTATTTATAAAGAAGACTAAAGAGTAGAAAAACAATTGGCTATGCTAAATCATTGATTGGTTGGGTTATAGACGGAGAAAATTAACTTATCATTGGTTTTTGACTTAACTAGCTTTCTGATGCTCATAATCAATAACGGTGGTATACATGAATACATTTTCAATGTTTCTTGGAAACATAGTTTCCTGCAAATCACTAGAAACTATATGATTCTTGGGTCAGTGATATTTTTTCATTCAAGAGACCATTTTATTTAGAAGTTTAAATTAATAAGTAGGATTTGAAAATATGATTTATATTATTTTTTAACATGAAAACCTTTTGTGTTTGAAATTCTTTAACATAAAAACCTTTTGTGTTTGAAACTTGTATAGAGTCACACTGTTTATTTTTTATCAAATAAAATGAGGTCGCATTGATTCTTAATTTGGGTCAACTCAGGTTGACCCTACATAGTCATGATGCGAGCCTTATTATCAAATAAAAATAGTTATTATTGAAGTTTTAAAACTATTATAATAACCTTCTTTATTCTCAACCTACTTTTGGGTCAACCTAGATTGACCATCGCGACACATGGCATGTGTCTTGCCCTAAATTGACTCTTTAATTGAGTTTTAAAACTATAATAATAACTATTTTTATCTTAACGTTACTCAAGTCAATGTTCAACCTAACCAATGACCCATGTCTAACTTCAAGTTAACTCTTGTTAACTATAGAGTAGGATTTTAAACTATGCTTATAACTTTTTTTTATCCTTATGTTAACTTGGGTTATTAGTCAACCTAGACCATAACCAAGACCTAACCCTAGTTCAACCTCTAGGTTGGGTTTTAAAACTTTGATAATAATTATTTTTATCCTTACATTAACTAAAGTTAATAATCAACCCGACTCATGGTCTGGACTTGGCCCCGAGTCAACCTCAAATTGAGTTTTTAAATTATAATAATATTTTTTTATCCTTATGTTAACTAGGTCAATGGTCAACCCGATTTGTTACCCGGACTTAATCTCGGGTAAACCTTCAAGTAGGATTTTAAAACTATAATAATAACAATTTTTATTCTTAGATTGACTCATGCTAATATATAACTTGACTTGTGACATGGGCTTAGCCTCATGTCAATTCCCGTTTCGAGCTTTGAAATTATAATAATAACCATTTTTATCCTTATATTAACAAGGATTAATGGTCAATCCAACTTTCATCATTGAACTGAGTTTTAAAATTATGATAATATCCATTTTTATTTTATGTTAACTCGAGCCAACGATTAACTTGTCAACGATTAATGGTCAATACAACTCATGACTTGAGCTTGATTTTGATTTCACCATTGAGTTGAGTTTTAAAATTATGATAATATCCATTTTATCTTACATTAACTCGAGCCAACAATTAACTTGTCAAGGAACCATCTTGCCTAAAAGTTTAAGTTGATATATGAGACTCCACAATATAATTTATATTATTCTCTAACACCCCCCTCAAGTGAAAATTCTTTGGACTTGAAATTTGCACAGACCCACACTACCCTGTGCTTGATTTTTGTCAAATAAAATGGGGATGGTGAGATTTGAACTCGTGACCACCGAGTCAACAAGACTCTGATACTATGTCAAGGAACCATCTTACTTAAAAGTTTAAGCTTATAGTTGAGGCTCCAAAATATAATTTTTATTATTTTCTAACAAACATAACTCCCAACCCAGGTTTGACTCTAGGTCGACCCCTAGTTTGTGTGTTTAATAATAATAATAATTATTATTATTTTTATCTTTATGTTGAGTCAACGATCAATTTGACCCACGACCTAGGTTTAACATCAATATGACCATTCGGGTTTTAAAACTATAATATTTTTTTTTATCTCTATATTAACCTAGATTAATGCTCAACCTGACTCGTGACCTGATTGTTGCCCATGATTGAATTCTAATCAAGTTTTAAAATTATGATAAAACTTATTTTTATTTTTATATTGACTCGGATCAATTAAATTAACCATTGTATAAAGAATTGGACAAACTTATCTATGTTTTTAGTAAAATAAAAATTTCTCAACTAAAATAATGTTCAACATAACAAAAATTATTTTTTATTGTGTTTAAATATACACTACATTTTTATTTTATATTTAAAATATAAGGTATTACATATTATTTTCCAACATAGCAAACGCTTCATAATTGCATTAACCCAGCTTGGCTACCCAATCGCTCCAAGGTCACCAGCGTCATTTTATTACAAAACTAAATCACTTGTTGGCCATGTTGTGATTTTTAACTTCTCAAAAAAAGCTTGCACCATCACTAACTAACTACCTCAAAGTAAAATAAAATAAAAAATTCTCAATTTATATTTACTTAAAAGCCCCTCTCCAATCGAGATCCACGCCTGTCCTATCTATCTCACCGTTAAAGTAACCTAATCAGCCCCCCTCCCGAACTCGTGTCGCGTCTTTGACCTTGGCCTTCCTTGGGTCCCAGTTACGGCACCATTCAAATTTAAATACCACTTCTACTTGTTCTTCGGCCATTTCATATATAAGCCGCTGCCTGAATCCGCCACGAGAGCCGCCGAGCTTGTCGGCGATCATCGGCGTTTTCTGTATCATTCCGTTCACTTCTCTCCTTTGTAAGCATCGCACTTTCTCGTGTATGGATATTCAAATATTGGTGTTAAGGTTATAGTACATTTTCCTACTTTATTTTGATTTATTTATTATTTTCCTTTTTATTGTTGATTTGATTTTCCACGTGAGCTCGGTATGAAAGCAATATAAATATAATTAAATCGAATCGATATTTTTTTCCATTAATTTAATTTCATATATAAACGAGACAGAGGAAAGACATTTGATAAATATCCTATTAATTATTTTTTAAGCTTGCGTTTCTATTATTACTGTTATGGTTTGAAATCAGTGTTTATGTTGATGCCCTGCTACTTTTTTTCTTGTCGCTTGCAATTTTTTTTTATCCAGTATGCACCTGCAAATGTTCGCTTTGGAGGTCTGCAAAATCCTACTAGTTGTGTTGGAAACTTCTGTGATTAGAGAGGAGTTTAAGTTGTAGAAACTTAGTCACAGTACTCAAATGACGGTGGAGAAGGTGGATGTGATTGTTGTTCATGACCATGTATTTTTGTTATAAGATATATTTTTTTTCATTCTCATTTTGATGTTAATAGTGGCTCGTGTACCTAGGTATGTTGATGCAGTGCACGTGTATTTTTGAGCGCTTCTATTTTTTTTTTCTTTTAAGTTGATAGAAGTCTTCCTTTTGGTCTGTGGCTTATGTTCACTGTTTTGGTTTAACAGGGTGTAGTTGGCAATTCATTTGTCCTGATTAAAGATGGGAAGCAAACCAGCTCCATTTTCAGATATTGGCAAAAGGGCCAAAGGTATCTCTTATATAAAATGTTTATAAGGAACCATTTGGTCATTTGCTCGTGAGATGCTAGAGATGCACGTGTATGCTAGCATATGCATGCCTTGATTTGTTCATCTATGTGTATAAATGTTAATGCTTAATGGTTTAATTTGATGTTTAGTGCTTAATGGTTTAATTTGATGTTTAGTGCTGAAATTTCATCTACAGTTTGATTAATTTTTATGGTAGGATAGAGAAAGTTACCTTTTCTTATTAAACTGATGAAGTGGAAATTAATTCCACCCTGTATTTATATTTACCTTAAGCAACACATTATACCATTTGGGCAGAAAATACCTGTGACTATGACTTTGGGCTTCAGGTAGCTATCCTGCCTGTAGAATATTTTAGGAATTGATTCCGTGAAATGTAATAGAATTCTTGGTACTAAGCACCTTTGTGTGGAGTAATTATGGTGTTCAGATGTATACTGCATCCATGGTGGAGTTCAGTATTATGGATATGATAAATAACCTTGTAGCATCAACAGAATCATGTCTGAACCCAAATATTACAGTCATATGCTTGTCCCAGATTCTCAGATTGCCAGACACTACAAAGGAATTCTCTATCTACATTCCTTTTCCTTTGTTATAGCAACTTTTCATGAATATTGTCTGTCATTGTTAGCTGCCTGGTGACTGAATTAGGCTTTTCAATTTGGCTATGGATATAAATTCTAAATTCTTGCAAACATTGCTTATTGCTAATCTTATGCAGACCTTCTGACCAAAGATTACAACTATGATCACAAGTTTACCCTGTCAATTCTGAATTCTACGGGAATGGTATATTGATTTTTACTTTCTTATTTAAGTTGCTAATTTGTTTAATGCCTTTCGTAATAACATCTGACTGTTTGAGGTGGTTGATCTGGTTATTTTGGATTTTACACCAAAATGCTTTAGCATATAGTTTTACTGAATTAAGACTGCGAGCTGTTGGGATGGTACCATTTTATTTTACTTGTCATTATCTTTGATGCTAATTTGTTAGGTGCTTTTTGTAATAATATTTAGCTGTATGGGACATGTTTTCTGTATTATTTCAGATTCAACACCAAATGCTTTAATATACTGTTTTATTTAACTCTCTTGTTGCGGAGTTGGGCCATTTTAACTATTCAAGTATTTTGCTTGATTCTATTGTAATTTTTTATGTTATTAGTGTAATGATTATGCACCTGTGAGGCATCAGTGTGGGATCAATAAGATTCTAGAATTTAGTAGTTTTGTTGGATAAAGAATAGTTCAATGGTCCATCTTTGCAGCTCTCTCATCTTTTTTCTACCTCAATGTGTTTGAAATGAACTGAATAATTTACTTTGGAATGTACTTTTTTTAATAGGTTGGTTAGACTTCAATTCAAATGCTAAATGCCATCGTTTGGTAGTTTTAGAAACAATGTTTTTTTTTTTTTTTTTCTTTCTCTTAATCATAACTCACCAGCTTCTCCAACCTTGGGGGCAATTTGTTTTTCAACATAATTAACATACATGCATGTATTGAGAAAACATCCAAATGAATTTTAAGCGCACCAGTCATTGAATGCATCTTCAATTTTTGGAGAGTTGAAGCTAATAGATGAAAGAAATTAGATGAAGTCTGATTGGGCATGCCAGAGAATTGTGCAGAATTAACTTTTATTGTGTTAAATACTTAATGTATTTATAGCATGTGGGCATTTCAAGGTTGCCATTGTGCTCCTTTTTGATGGAAAAAGGATTTCATTAATGAATAAATTCTGATGCTATTGTTTCTTAAAAAAAGCATTTAGAGTTTGAATGATGAGTTTGTGATGCTATCTAATTTTATCTTTAAAATGCATGTGCAGGCGCTTACAGCTACAGGTTTGAAGAAGGAAGAAGTTTTTTTTGGTGATATAAATGCTTTGTATAAGAGCAAAAATACTGTTGTGGATGTGAAAGTTGATACTTATTCAAATGTAAGGAGGAAAGCTCTAGTAATGAATCTGAATTTATGACTATGCCACTCACCTAACTAAAATTAAATTATTACTCTTGCTATGATCTTGTGGACATACTGTCAATGCTCCATTAATTGCATCGTAGCATGGCTTGATACTAAGCTAATCTGTTTCTTTGTGTTCCTCTTTGACAGGTGTGTACCAAAGTGACTGTCAATGACATTTTACCGAGCACTAAAGCAGCATTTAGTTTCAAAATACCTGATCACAAGTCTGGCAAGGTCAGTGCATTTTCAATTGCGCAAAAAATAAAATAATTGCATGCTGCATTGAACTTTCAAGGATGCATTTGTTTTGGAACTTATTTGTTCCTTGCATGAGTCCCAGTATTTTTTGCTACTTTCATAATTTGATAATCTTGTCATCACTATATACTATATAGAGCCTTTTCATGTTGCTTAAAGTGGAAAGTCTGTCTAGTTGTCATTCAGTTGGTCCACAATTGTGCAAAAGGCGCTAAACGGTGCCAAGCCTGTAAAATGTTTGCTGCACTCGCTTGGCAATATGCAATAGATTATATATATATATATTTTCAATTAAGAAACAAAATAAGATAATTTATAGAAATTAGCCAAATAGATTAAAAAGCAAACTTAAATATCATCATTATTCATTAATCTTCAAAAACATCTTCATTCATGCTTTCATGTTTTGTACTTGTGTTGTTTTCTCTAACTTTGTTCAACACAACGTGTTACTGGTGTTTCTCTTCAAGTGTCCTTCATGTACCCAAATTTGTTTTTTACAAAAATACCCTTTAGTTGTTTCTTGTGGTAATTAAAAAAAAATGGACAAATAGGTAAAAACATAAATCAATTTTAAAAAAGAAGAAAAATCCAAGCTAAAACGAAGTATTTCATTCAGGTGCGTGCTTTAGAGCTTGTCGCCCACTCACAAGGTGCTCACCTAGGCAGTGCTTTATTGAAATTCATCACCTGAGGCTAATACAGGTGCTGTGGCCTTGCCCTGCCTAGAGCACCTCAACGCCTCTTGCAACACTGCTAATCAAATAAAATACCCATTGAACGAAGCCTCAATGCCTCTTGCAACATTGCTAATAAAATAAAATACCCATTGAACTTGGAACTTGATAATTGCAGAAGATATAATTTTCTTATGATTGTTTTCCCCAATAGAATATGATTAGTGCTAGAATTAAACAAGCAATACCTTGCTTATAGAAGCATAGGAATAAACATGGATTAAGTTCAGATCTAACAGTATCTTAGTGAAAAGTACAATTCCTTGTATGATATTTTGTATTATCATTGTCCCCAATAGAACATGGCTAAATGTAAGGCCCAAAACATGGTTGGCATGCAAGGTAAATGTTCTGAAATGCCAAACAGCAATGATTTTATAAGGTTGCAACCTTTTAAACACATGTTTACATTTTCCAAATCCAAAAATGTGAATTTTATTGTTAAAACACTTTTTTAGCAACCATGGTTGGTGTGATGCCCAGCAAAGGTTTGATTCAGATACGATTGCTGAAATAATGCTTTCATTTGAATTTGGAGTGTATGTTCTTAATAATAATAATAATAATAATAATAATAATAATTTGAATTGACATCATCTCTGGGATCCTTCCTAATCTTCATGATACTATAGAACTGAACTGAGGCAGGAAGATTAGATAAGTCTTGTGTGGTAATGACTCAGCTTGCTAGCCTGCCAGTTCTCTTAAAGTAGGTTTTTTTGATAATCTGATTCCTATGAATGTGTAGAAAATAAACTGCCTATTATAATTATTTAACAAAGTCTGTAATTTCATGTTTTACAATATTTCCTTGGGAGCATATGAAACCTCCTTGCTTTAAATTAACTAGATTTACCTGAAAAGATGAACCAGTGGGAAATTGCACCAGTGTTGTTTCAAATTAATTTGGAATAGGTTTAAGATGTTGGTAGAACATGATAACTAAGAAAATTTCATTAGATTTCATTTTGTTGTAGAAATACTTGCTAATCATGGATAACTTTAGGAAATGGTTTGCTGTAAATCTGACTTGTTCATGTCTGTTGTGCCTCAGATGGATGTGCAATACATTCACCATCATGCAGCCATTGAGTCCAGCATTGGCCTGAATCCAACTCCTCTTTTGGAGCTCTCAGCTGCAATTGGAAGCGGCAATCTTAGTTTGGGCGGTGAAGTTGGATTTGATACTGCTTCCTCTTCGTTTATCATGTATAACGCAGGGATTGGCATGAACAAGCCAGATTTCTCTGCTGCACTTTTACTGTAAGCATACATGGAGCTTGATATCTCTGTTTAAAAAGAGTATTTATTCTTTCTCCTGTTTAGTGTTTTAGATGTTGTGCCTTTTGTCTTAAAAGGTATTTCCATGTTTGAAAATTTGCTAAATTGTTATTTTACTATAAGATATGGACACCTAATTAACTGTGAGCGTTTATGGATACGTCAGATCCCGCACGGCCTGCATGATACTTGTGACATATCGGCAGGATGCTTTTTGCATTTCCTTTCAATATTTGTTACCCATGCATAAAAGTTTGTTTATCGGCTGCCAAGCTGAGTAATCTCCATAAAAAGACAAAATGAATATTCTTAAATTGCAGCAGTTACTGTTTTTAGATGTTTTTGTAGTATCTAAGGTACTTGTTCTTTTTCAGTATATATTCTTGTGGTAGTGTTTTTAAGTCATTACATTAACATCATGAAAATGCCTTGAGACTGAGTTTTTGCATGCAAACCTTGTGCAGGTTCATCCTGAAAGCAAGAATTATAATGAATTAATAATGGGACCGTAGGTTATAGAAGTCCTGACTAAGCATTAAACATTCTGTTGATATTCATGCAACTGGAAACTTGTAGTCGTGATTATTCACTTTCTATTCGCTATGTTTTTATTAAATGCATCCCTGGTTTTCAAAACATTTATGGTACTTGAACGATAAACATTTATTCCATAAAATCCTTTTTCACGTGGATCCTGAAAATCTGAACTCATCAGAAGCAGCTAATTATGCTTCATAGGTACTATGGGTTATTACTGTTATTTCATGTTAAAGATGCTTCACTTGTTCATGTTTCTTTCTGTTGATAATGATTGATTGCTATTTATTAATTTAAAGTTCTGCATTGATTTACCTGTAATTGGAACTCATCTTTGCTATGTAGGACGGACAAAGGACAAACTCTCAAGGCATCTTATGTTCATTCAGTGAATCCCTTGCATTCAGTTGCTGCTGAAATGGCTCATCGGTTTTCTTCCCTTGAAAACAGTTTTACCATTGGAAGCTCTCATGCAGTGGATCCATTTACAGTGGTAAAAACGCGATTCTCTGATAATGGCAAGGCCGCAATGCTATGCCAGCATGAATGGAGACCCAAGTCGCTGATAACTTTTTCAGCCGAGTATGACTCGAAGGCCACCCATGCAGCAAACCCAAAGTATGGTATTTCTCTCGCTCTGAAGCCATGAATGTGAAATCACCTTTTTTCTCTGCTCAGCCACTTGAATTCAACAACACTTGTATCATGTTATATTTTTTTTTTCCTGTGTCCAAGGGAGGGGTTAAGGTTTTACCGCAATATACTGGTAAACCAAAAAGATAAGTCAATGATGAAAGATAAGTAGTGCTTGGGAGATTGAACCCAATTTTGATAAACTTTTGAAAAATCATGAGATCATGATACTATTTTTTGCAATTGAATTTCCAATGCTATATTGCAAGGGATGCGTCATCGCCCTGGATATTTCAGCTTTATGATGTTTAATGGAAATTGGAATATATGTTGGGTTTTTTTTAATCTTTTTAGCCAGTTGATTCACTGCCTTGATAGTTACTGGTTTGTCCCTGTTATCTTTGTATTCGTCATGAACAAGCATGTATGGCATATGGTTGCCTGAATTCTCCCTATCCATTCTCTCCTCTTCCTGATCCGGAAGAGGACGAGGACCAGGCATTTGCTTGAATCACATGAATGGAAATCAAAAACGACAATGTACTTTTAGATCCGTATTTGAAATGTACTTTCGATCACTTGGATTTAATTTCTGATTTTTCAATTGTGCAAATTCGAATTTCCGCTAGCCACCAGTACGTACGTGATTTATGTGAAATCTCTGGCGGAATGATGTACGATTCATCAAACCACCTATAATCTCAGTCTGCCAGGCACTGCTGCTGGCAACAGTCAACAGTCAACAGTCAAAGTGTCTGAACTCTGAAGTTATATTTGATATGAACATCTGATAGGTGAAAAATTCATACTAGATTGAGTTTTCCACTACTATGATTCTGGACTGGTGGGGTGATTGGACTTGAATATTATTCCATGATTTTTCCTATCAAATAAGTCCCTCGCTTTAAGTGAAGTTTTAAGATGCTTCAGTCATTAAATATATGGAACAAAAATATATGGAGTAAGAGAATAATATAATTCAGATATTTCTCAATATATATTTTTAATTAAATATGTACTCATTTCATACTTTTAAATGTATGAAATTGAAATTAAAATTAAAAAATATGTTTTTTATGTGTTAGTGCTGTTATTGTAATTTTCAAAATCTTTAAGAAAAATCAAAACACACAAATCTAAAATTCAAAACAAGAAGTAAATCGGATAGAGGGAACAAATGGCAAAAAAAATAAAATAAAGGAAAAATAAAGGACTAAAAAAATAGACAATATGGATATTCTTAGAAATACAAAATCAAAATAGAAATATACCTAGGTGGAGTATTATTAATGGGACTTCATCTGTTCTTAAATAGGAGGTCACCTTAAGAGAAAAAAACTAAAAAAAATACCCCCCTCAATAATTTTTGCTTCACTAACTATGTACTCAATCTACAAAATAGGCAAACACGATAAATAAAAAATTTGAGACCTCATAACTCCTCTTTCATCATCCCTTTCACCAGCTAACACACAATAACTTGAAACTTTTTTTTTCTCCCTTGCTTCCTCTCTTAAAAAAAATAAATATATTGTCGACCATTCACCATTTTCTCTCACTTTGCACCCCTCTCAATCGATGACAAACTAGCTCTTCTATTATTAACACCGACTAAGACCACCACAATCACTAACAATGACAACAATCCATGTCAACCTTGAAAAGTAGTAGTGTTGTCATTTTCTTCTCTTTTATTATTGGTGAAATCAATAGCCTTGTTTTTTTCACCTTCATCACTAGCAACAACTTCTTTCAAGAACCACGAACCACCACAAACATTACCTTTAGCCAACGTTGTCTTTCTCTCCTCCTTGAAGAACCTAATAGCTCATTCTATTTCTATTCACCATACTTGTTGCCTCTTCCTTCGATCAACCAACTAACCATAATGATAACCTCTCTTAGGATTTCAAGTTGAGACAAATCCCTACTCTTAATCGACCAATGGCTAATACACCCTACCAACAACGTACACAACAAAATAATCTTTTTTCTAACTTTTTTTAGCTTGAAAACTAGAAAAGATAGATCTAAAAGAGAGAAAATTAAAGCTTTTGGAGACTAAATCTATTTCCTTAGAGAGTGTGAAGTACAATCACCAGTGAGAAAAGGAAGAGGATACTGAAAATGCTCATGATCCTAATAAAGACCCCATCTAACAAGTTATTGTGCATGAATCCATCTGCTGAAAATGGTGGTGAGGTGTGAGCCCACGTACTACCATTGTTCCAAAATTTTATAGTGCCTCCAAAAACTTTGATCTCTAACCCTAATAATTTCTAATAAATTTTTAATATGTTTATGAACTTTTGATAAAATATCAATTGTTATGGATGATCTTTTGATTGTGTTGCAATGAATGATTAAGATTTTAGTTGAAAATTGTTAGGTTAATTATGAATATTTGAAGTATTGTGGGTTCAAGTTTGTTGCACAATAACTCTAGTGGTATGAAGTTATCAAGGATTTTGTTTATGGTACAATAAGGTTGGTTGTCAATACCCCATGACAAGGTTAGGAGGATAAGATGATTGTATTGTTGGATTATAGTTGGGTGATGTTGTGTGTTTGATTTTTGTGTGATGAAAATTTTAATGTGAGGATATTCCTATTTTTTATCAAAAAATTAATTTATGTCCATAATAATTCTCAATTGATAAAATAAATAGTAGGTTTATTTTTATGTTTGAATGATTAGGCCTAATTCTATTTTTTTGTCTTCCTTACCGGTCCAACACTCATTTTACAATCATTATTGAGTAAACATTTTTTTAAACTCATAGTTGAATGTTTTACGAATCTGAATCCCGAGTGGAAAAAATGAGGTAGACCACTACTCCCACCTAACCTAAAATTGAGTTTATTTGTAAAATTAAAATGCATGAGGGTGTTAATTCATGCCCAATGTGTTTATGCATGAATTGGAAGTAAAGATATATGCAAAAGCAGTGAAAATGCACACTAAAATTAAATAGACAAACAAAAGTAATCAAGTAAACAATCACACAAGCAAAAGTTCAGTCCTGCCACACAAGTCCCCAATGGAGTTGTCATTTGTCACGACGATGTTTTTTCACGGCCATCCTTGAAGATAGGGAGAATTGCGTGGAAAAGGGTTATCTCATAATTATAAAATTATTATTATTATTTTCAAAAGTCATAATTTAGTATTAAGATCATAAGAAAACTTAATGGTATGCAAGAGTCCGAATAAGGAAATTTGTTATGTAAGGGGAAGACACATCACCCTCAATACATCTTATCTAAGATAAATTGCATTGTTATTTAAATGTTTTTCTAGTTAAATTTATATTTGTCGATCTTTAAGGTTCGAAGTAGATCTCTCTTCGTGTAGGAGTTTCTATCTCATTAGGTCAAAAACCTAGTCGTTCTAAAGTCTAAATCAACTTTTTTTTACTTTTTTTTAATTTTATTTGTTCTTTAATATCTACGGTTCGATGTAGTTTTACTCTCTAAGTACTAAAATCTACAATTAATTTCTAATAAATAAAATGACAAAATGATTGTTGAAAGCTTTTTGATATTTTTGGTTTAATTTTAACGGATAATCATAAATTGGTCACGATAACCTATTTTGTATTTTAAAGCATGAGAAAAGATGCATTTTTTATTTTTTTTCAAAATATGCTCAGAATGTTTTTAGGATTTGACTGAATGCATGAAAAACAATATTTTCTTAATGCTAATGTGTGTGTGAGTGTGTGTTTATTTATATATAATTTTTCGGGCTGATTTGGCTTAACCAAATGGGCCAACCCAACCTGGCCCAACATTACCCAGTTTGGGCTGGACTCGGCCAGCCAACTGGTCTGAACTGAAACGGGTCTAGCCTAAAAAGAAAAAAAATATGTGAACAGTACCGAAGGTGAAGGAGGAAGAGGAAGGAGGAGGAGCTTACCTGGCGACGAAGAAAGTCCGGCTAGTGGCTGGCCGAGAGTTGGAGGCAGAGTGGAGAGCTAGAGTGGTTGAGTTGCCGGTGGTGAAAGGGAGAAAAAAGATGTTGGAAGTTATCGACTTGATATTTTTGTCTCCTTGTTGTTAGCTTTTCTCTTCTGGTCTACTTTGTCTGTTCTCTCATTCATCTTCTCTCTCGGTACTATTTCCTCTTTCACTTTGCACTTGTTTGTGCATAAGCTCTATAATGCAAATATTTATATGGGAGAGGTTGACTCTTTAGCTAATTGTCGCGTGTTGAAGTGATAATTGTTTACAGTCCTACTCTTCCTCTTATGATGGCAACGTGGGGTTTGCAATGATGAAGGAGACGACCTGCTACCTAATGTCAAATCAAGGATGTGTTTGATATTGCTTTTGCTATTATAGTTGAGGTTTAAAAAAAAAATAGTTTCATGAATAGCACTTTTAGCTGCGGTTCATAATAATTTTTGAAGTGTTTGGTTAAAACTGTGGTTGAGTTTGAGGTTAATGAAAAGTAGTTTCATGTGTTTGGTTACCAAGCTTTTCATATTGCTTTCAACTTGTAAAATTACTTTAAAGAGCATAAATACACACACACACACACACACACACACATATATATATATATAAATATTGTATCAATAATCATAATTTTATAATGTACTGAATAATTTAAGTAAATTGGACACTTCTTTTTATTCTCCCATCAAACTATTTGTAATTCCATCACGAACTAAATTCATACGTGAAGGCCTCTGCGATCCCTGACTATTTGATCGAAGAAGAACATCTGGTAAAATATCATCTGAAATAAAATTAGGATTGCGAGACAAAAATTATATTGTGATATCTTTTAATATATTTATTTATATTTTAATTAAGTATTTAGATTTTTACATTATTTTAATATTAAAAAATATAAAGAACCCCACCACCCTCTCTTTCCACACCCCTCCCCACCGCCCCCTCCCCTCTGCTTCTCTTCTCTCTGGTCAGCCCTCCCCTTCTCACTCCAAGTGCAACCCCCCACCCATCTCTTTCCAGACCCCCCCCCCCCCCCCCCCCCCATCCCCTCTACTTCTCTTCTCTCTGGTTAGCTTGTGAAATAGTACAACATTGGTATTGGAAGTACAGGTGGTAGATGGTGGTGAGAGTTTATTTAGGAATTATTATAGGTAACATTGTTAACGGTAATATTGTTGTGCAAGGAAATAATTCATCTCGACCCGAGAAACATCAAAAATAGCTTTTTGCTATTTTTGATCAATCGATGTTTTGTTGATTTTTAAAGATGGAACCCACCGAAAATTATCTGTTTTTTTTCATTTACCAAACACCAAAACACAACTTATTTTGAAACTCCGATCCCACCACACTACCAAACAACTTCTAAGATACAAAAATCATAGTATTGGTTGCCTTCAGTGGATTTTTGACAAATCTTATTTGGTCCCAAAATTTATAATTTATCTAATTATGCTATTAATTGATTTTAATTTTTTTCTTTTATGCAATTTTATCCCCACCAATCTTCAATAGCAACCCCGAATTTACACATCTTTTTTATTTTGTTTTTTTGGTTTCAGCTTTACACAATTTGACCGTTAATTAACCATTAAACTTTCAATTTTCTTTAATTTCACTTTTGATTTCGTCCAATTGACTTGGTAAAAATTAAACTTGATATCCGAAAATTCCAAACTTCTCAATTAAGCCTAAATCAAGCTCTTAAACTTATTTTTTCATTAATTAAGCCTTTACTAAAATTAATTTGATCAATTTAAAGTATAATTAAGTCCTTGCACTTAATTAAATCCTACATTAATACCCTAAATTAATTCTTAATCATAATTAAACTTTAATTTGATCATGATTAAATCAAATTGACCTATTAAATATAATTATACCTTTGGACTTAATTTTTATGCAAATTTCTCCGATATCCATTTATTTTAACTGCATTTTCCTTCATTTTTAGGCACAATAAAACTATGATCATGCTCTCGAATCTATCTAAAATTTCCAACTTGATTTTTTTACTATGTCAAGCCCTTTTATTTTATTTTTGTTATTTTATTTTTTACTTTTAGTAAATCTTGGAAAGAACCTAGAAATGGGTTGTGATAGAATCCATTAGAATTTGGTCAATATTTAATAATTCACATTTTTTAGTCATGAGAATTAATGGTAAAAATTGTGATATGAATATTAGATCTATACATAGATGGATATTTAAATATCTAGACTTGACAAAAAAGTTCCCAAAATTTTTCTGAACTTTCACAATTTTTTAAATGAAATATTTTACCCCATGATACATGAGTTGTGGAAAATTCATCCATGTTTCAGGATAGATGAACCCTAGTAGGGTAACCATACGAATTGTTTCCTTAAAAATTTATTTTGGGTACATAAACCCATAATAAAAAAAATTTAAAAATAAATTTATTCACATGAATAAATCATACCCATCAAAACTTTTAAACCACATCAAAACCACACAATGCAGCATACATTAGGAAGGGTGATCTAGGGGTGTTATTACCTTTCGTAACCACAACCAATCATTTACCTTCAAATCTATGATAAAAACAAGGTTGTCAATTCCATGTCGATTGATACTTAATGTTTTCAATTGGAACGAAATATTTTGGTTTCGAAGCATTTTGGGGTGCTGTTTCGGAAGTTGTACTGTTTATGTATATATATATATATATATATATATATATATATATATATATATATTAATTCAAAAAAAAATAGTTCAAATCAAAAAATAAAATGATTTAGAATTGTGCAATTTAATATAAAAAAACATAATAAAATAATTTTTCTGAACAAAATTATGGTTTACAACTCTAAACCATTACATTGGTTGAGGTCTAAATGTATTAGTTGTAATTGTTTAAGCTTGAAATGAAGGAAGGTCATATTTATTATCCTTTTCACGTTTATAAACAAATATATTCTTTACGATCCCTTTTGAACCTCAAAGAAATCTTCTTTAAGAAAAGCTCAACTCAGATCATAATAAGGGCAGGTAGAAGATTAATATCATGTTTTTTTTGTTAAATTTCAAAATTTAAAATATCATATTTATAAGGATTGACATTAATTTTTTTTTATTAAAATTGATGAAATCTCTAATTATAAATATTAACATTATTTCTCAATAAGTCTTATATTTAGAGACCAACATCAAGTTTTAAATAAATTGTGAATAAGATTTGCATTTTAAAACATATAACAATTTAGAAACACACAAGCAACAACAATCTTTTATTTGAAAAGATACGTAAAATAATACCTAAATCTTTAGACACACACACACACAAGCTAGTGTCATTTTTAGGATCCCTAATTTTCTTTAATTGCATTTCATGAGTTTAAAATTAAACATGTGAAAGTTGTCCCAATGTGACCGGGTAGACTTGATGGGTCACAAGCAAATCAAAAAAACTGATATAAAGTGTGTTGGATTTTTAAAAAATCATGATGATTTATTTTCTTAATATTAAGATGATATATTTAAATTGTACAACTTAAACTGTCAAATTCATGATCCAAGTTAAAGACTATAATTGGCTTAAGAACTTTTTTTCATTCAAAAAAGTAATATTTTTATACTTAATTATACAATACCAAAAATAAATGCTTATATAATCAAAGATTAAGGGTGTGCTTGGTATTACTTTTGCTTTTGTGGATGAGGTTTTAAAAAAACAGTTTCATGAAAAGCACTTTAGCTGCGATTCAAAATAAGTTTTAAAGTGTTTGGTTAAAATTGTGTTTGAGTTTAAGGTTAATGAAAATTAGTTTCAAGTGTTTGGTTACCAAACTTTTCATATTGCTTTCAACTTGTGAAATTACTTTAAAGTGTATATATATATATATATATATATATATATATATATATATATATATATATAGTTTATTAAATATTTAATAATTATAATAATAAAATATAATTAATAATTAAAGTAAATTAGACACTTGTTTTTGTTCTCTCATCAAACTACTTGTAATTTCATCACGAACTATAATAAGGCCTCTGCGATCCCGGAACAGCATATAGTAAAATATCATCTGAAACAAAATTAGGATTGCGAGACAAAAATTATATTGTGATCTCCTTCTAATATATTTATTTATATTTTAATTAATTTTTAGATTATTTTAATATTTAAAATATATTTTTTAAAACTTTTAACAGAAAATATAATAAATAATAAACTATTATGCATGGTTGTCAAAATCGTGATTTTGACACGACACGGAAGGGGCTTCGGAAACTCGGATCGTAAATCGTACCTAAATTTTTCCGTACAAAAATCATAAAATCATAGCTAAAATCGTGTAGGTAGAAAAATCGTAAAATCATAAGTAAAATATTTCCGAATACAATACAACAGAATTATGGTCATAAAACTTTATTAGTTAAGGTTCATATATAATTCAAATTAACTTAAAAATACATTACAAAATAATTATGTCCATAGAATTTCATTAGGTAAAAACTAACAAATTTAAAATAAATATTTTGCTGATGTGCTATATAAATTAAAATCATTCTCATGACCGTCATTTTCCTCGTTATTTTTAATACATTCATCAAAAACATTATTATTGAAAGGATTATCAGTACTAATATTGGTACCAACACCGATATTACTAGTACAGTAGTACTAGCTCCAACTCCAACAAATTATTTCAACATCAGGACATAAAAACGATTTAAAAACATTAATTTTTTTTTAATTTAAAGTAAAAAAAAAAAAAATTAAGTATAAATTTTAAAGTTAATATTAATGATTTTCAAGAGTGATTCCATGATATATATATATATATATATATATATATATATATATATATATATATATATATATATATATATATATATATATATATATATATATAATTTTTATTTTTATAAAATCAACACAATAATTTTATTTTTTTATAATATATATTTTTTATAATTTTTTTAAAAATTATATATATATATATATATATATATATATATACAAATACAATTTGTCCAGCATTTCCGCTGGACAAATTTTATTTGTCCGATGTGGGACAATGCAATTTGTCCCACATCGGACAAATAGTATTGTCCCACTTTTAATTTCAGTTTAAATATCCCACTTTGAACTTCAGTGTAAATATATGGGACAGTGCAATTTGTTCCACATCAGACAAATAGCATTGTCCCACCTTTATTCTTCAGTTAAATACTCTTCAGCCGAGGCAAGCAAGTTGTAAGTTTTTCCTTCTTTAACTTATCCCACATCGGATAAGTAATTGAGAGGCAAAAGTTTTTGTGTATAAGAGGCGAATGAAATGACTTTAAAATTTTGTAACAGCAAGATCGTAAAATCGGAGCGATGCGGTCCGATTTTGCAATTTTAACCGATTTTGATCGAGTTTGACCAAAATCGATTTTTCTACCCGAGTTGATAAGGTTTGATGAGTTGGCTCGTAAAATCGGATGATTTTACGAGTCAACTCGCGATTTTGACAACCTTGCTATTATGTCAAAAAATACTCCCTCCCCAGACCCCCCCGCAGCACAGCCACACACAAAACCGAGCACGCCTCTTCTCAACCCCACCGCACCACCTCTGTCCTTATCCAAAATATTTGTACATTGAACAACTACCATTTCAAACGACAAAACTGAGTTTACAAAATTTTTGAGATGGAATCCACACAATTTTTTCAACTTCCTTACATTAACCAAGCACCCAAAACAATAATTTTTTCTATACCTTCGGTCACACCTCACTCCCAAACACCTTCTAAACCAAGCACAAATTAAATATCAAGAAGATTATCCGAAATGAAGAGAATTGTATATAAAAGAAACTAAAATAATTTATGAAGAGAAATTCATAGCACATGTAAAAAAAAAAAGAACAAAAACATAAAAAAATATTTAAAAAAAATGCAAACAAAAAAAAGGCACCTCCAATAATAATTAATAAGAAATGAGGTGAGTCTCTTTTAAATTTAGCAAATAATAAAATAAATTTATTGCAAGTAGATTTAATTTTACATTAAAAAAAAACAATTATTTCATTTAAAATATGAAAATTCTATTCATATGTCCATTTACAATTCTTAAATCTTAAGAAATCATGCGTGACAAAAACCGTATCCACCACCGAATTAATATTTATCTTCTGTTCAATATAAAAAATGACGACGTCGTTTATCAACCTCTGAAAGCACGAACAAAAACCTTCAAGATCCATAAAACATCAAATCCTCTCTCCCTCTCCTGATCCCCTGTTTCACTCACTACCAGATCTGGAAAAACTCGCCAATTTTCCATCACTTTCTTGCGAAAACGAAACCAACAACATTTTTTCCCGGAAAATAACCTTAAAATATAAAAATGTCGCGCATCAGCGACACGATCCCTCTCCAAGCATCTTCCCAATCAGATATCGACGAGATCGAGAACCTAATCAACTCCTCCATGCAATCCAGTACTTCAACAGTCCTACCCGCCCGTCCGCCTAGCCCCCCCCGAATACCCGTATCCCCATCTCCATTCATCCAATCAAATCTTCCTCCACCTCCAGCTCAACCACAGCACACCACTCTTCAGAAACCGCCATCTGCTGTCCCTTCCGTCCCTCTACCTCCTCTGCCACCTAGCACTGGTAACTCTTCCGGTGGTAATATTGCTCCTACCGGGTTCGGGTCCCTTCCGAATACGTTGACGGAGCCAGTTTGGGATACGGTAAAAAGAGATCTTTCTAGGATTGTGAGTAATTTGAAGCTGGTTGTGTTTCCAAACCCGTATCGTGAAGATCCGGGCAAGGCTTTGAGAGATTGGGATCTGTGGGGTCCCTTTTTCTTTATCGTCTTTTTAGGACTCACTCTTTCTTGGTCCGCTTCAGTTAAAAAGGTTGGTAATTTTTTTAACTCTTTAGGATAATTCTTGGTTCTTGTGAGAGCTGAAAAATGGGAAGTAGTAGGAATGTAAGCTTTTTAGTCGTTTTTTTTTTAATTCTGTACAAATTAATGGTTTTTTTAAGGAATTGATAAGGCAGAGATTGATGATGGGTCCTGGTATATTTAACAATAGTTTGGAGAGATGAGGTAGCAATGTTGACTTTAGAATTTATGGCTCCTAGGCACATAATAGGATCTGAATGTACTGCAACATTTAACCACTTTCATTCAACGGGACATGTTAATTGCATCTGTAACAATCACAGCAGCCGTTTCATTATGGTAATGTCCATTATTTCAAGCGTGAGGGCTATTGAATTAAAAAAAGGTCACCCAAAATTAATAAAAATGTCTGCGTTTTATTGTTACTTAGTCAAATGTTGCTGCAAAACACCTAGTTTGTGTTGCATACATGATAACATTGCATTTCAATTGTTTTTTCATTGTGGTGACTGTACTTATTTAGTCTCTTTCTGGTGAATTTGTGAAAAATGTATGCATTAAAGATAATTTTTTTAATATTGTTTACAATGCCATGCATTCCTTGACAGTGTACAATTCATTTTAATACATTCTTGTAAGACTCTAAAGGATTGCGATAGTTAACTAATTGGTAGTTTGAAGAACCAAGATGTTTAATTCTGAGTGATAAAAACAGAGAACAATGAGATTACTGCCCGACAACAGGAACACCAGAATGCTATAAACTGTTTCATGAAAGGTGAACCGTTCATGTTTATGCCAATTGATTGTGAAACTGTTGAGGGTTGTAAAAGTAGGGTCTGAAGGAAGTGAAAATAGGCCTGAATTTTTGTTGGTTTTTATATAATAAAAAATATTCTGAGTTTTATGCCTGGATTAATTTGTAGGTACCTAGATTTCTCATCAGATATCTTAGTGTCAGGATTGCATTACAGAATCTGAAGGATGGCTAGAAAGCTTATAAAACTTGTGCAAAGCTTTTTTTCATCCTTGGAGTAGAACATCATAATTAGTTAAGAACAATTTGACTTCGTTAGGTCTTCCTGATTCGTTAAAGACTTTTGACTCTAGATAGAAAACTTGGAAATTTGGGCCCTAAATTAGCTATGATTGCATAATAAAACCAGAAAACATTAAAACACAATGACAGAAATCCATATTATGCCTGTTAAATTGAAAAATATCAAAATACTGTAGAATCTTTTTTTTTAATCAAAAAGAGAATGAAATGGAATCATAGTGTTTTATATGAAAAGTTAAAAAGAGATTCAAGCTGCTCAAAGTTAAACTCTTTTGGGGTTTGTTTGTTGTTGGTGCTGGTTATTGTGTGATGGCTATATAACTGCTGTGACAAACAAAGAAATAGCCCTTCCTGCTTTCATGGATCAACTTTTCGTGCTTGCTTGAAAGTGTGGTTGAGGTTGCTTTTAAAAATGCTTTTCATTTAGAAATGTATCAGAATGATGTTTTTTTATTTTTTTTTAAATTATTTTTGACATCAGCCATGAAAATGATAAAAAAAAAAAATATTAATTTAAAGTAAGAAATAAAAAAATCATTTTTTTTCAAAAGTGCTTTTGAAACGAAGTGCCAAACTGACAAATAGCAACATTATCAAATGTCTTGTCTTGTCTTGTCTTTGTCCTTGCTATTTGGCGGTCACAAAATTTATTTGTGGTGTTCACAGTTTTTGAATGATTGCTAATCACCTTGTCATGCTGAGCAGTTGAAAATTTAATTTTAGAGAGAAAAGGATGGGGGTTTCTATGCTTATCAACTGTTGTGTGGTTAACACAACAACCAGCAACAAGGTCAAACAAACCCTTAGTTGTTACTGGGTGGCACTGAAGCAATTGTATGGTTACCAAAAAGTAAGGCCATGACAACTGCATAAGCAGTCAATGATTTGATATTTATGCCTGCTATTTGGTCAATGCCTTGCAATGCTTCTTGACTATGTATATGTTGATTACTTATTATATCGAAGGCAGAAAGCGATCAATATGTGATTTTGGTGTTGACTTGTGATTTCCTTTTCATTTTCTGTCTATGTGCATGTTTTCTCATGTTTCAATTTTTGTGCAATGCTGAAGTTGACATTTATGTTCTTGCAAGATCTAGAAATGGACTAGTTCACATTATAGTATGAAGCATGTTCTATGTAAATTGAGAAACTAATAATATGCCACTCTGGGATGATGATTTTAGCTTCCTGTCTTGTTCGAATGTTTTCTTTACTTTTCAAAGGAACATTTGATTCGTTATTGGAGCAAAATGCTGCAAGTTTTTGTTCAGTTCTAACAATTTTCATGTCATTTTCCAGTCCGAGGTTTTTGCTGTCGCATTTGCACTGCTCGCAGCTGGTGCTGTTATCTTGACACTTAATGTTCTGCTGCTGGTAATAGCTTCTTTCTCTCCTGCCCTTTCCACAAAACACAATCACACAAATCCCTGTGTGTGCATGCTCTTACATCCCACAGGATTGAACACTTTAGCTAGCTTTAATTTTTCTGATATATTGCAGTTTTATATTTGATCAAATATTAGTGTTGCAAGAATGGAGAAGTTCAATATATATGTTGGCATAGCATTATGTTCAAATTATGGTAATATAAAAGCCTGCCACATGCCAACATCGCAAGTGATTTCCATCTTTGATATTTCAGGGTGGACAAATAATTTTCTTCCAAAGTCTGAGCCTCCTGGGTTACTGTCTTTTTCCTCTAGACATTGGAGCCCTCATCTGCATGTTGAAGGACAATGTAATAATAAAATTGATTGTGGTGTTTGTGACACTGGCTTGGAGCTCTTGGGCTGCCTATCCTTTCATGAGTTCAGCTGTCAACCCAAGACGAAAGGCACTTGCACTTTACCCTGTATTTCTCATGTATGTGTCAGTTGGTTTTCTCATCATCGCCATTGATTAATGCATAAGCGACTCCCATTGTTGGAGTTTTCATAAACAATTGAACTCACAGCAGTACATAGGAATTTTACATGGTGGTTAATTTTCTGCTCATGTTACTGTATTTTTTGACCCTTTTGACTTGCCAGATGTTATATAGCAGTATGAAACAGGGACTTTAAATGCCTATGGGGCATTTTTTAAATGACATTGTGGAAGCTGGAGTTTCGTGACATTAGGAACTAATGTTCCTTGATCTTCACACAGAGAGAGAGAGAGAGAGAGAGAGAGAGAGAGAGTCCTCAAGAATCCCTTGTGGTAGATTCTAGTTTGGAACTTGTAATTTGTTAATTACACTGCAAAGGAGATGGATCTAGTTTTGCTATATTTAAATGAATATTTGCCAGCAAGTGAGGTAAGTCAAATCATCACTCCAAAACTAAGACATTAAAAGAATATATGCTTATCCTACATTATAACTACCATAAAAGTTGCCATGTTCTAATATAATTCCCACTACAATTACAAAACCCGTCACTAATATCTCAATATTCAACTTTTTTTTTTTTACCTCAAGTCTTTTTTTTCTACCCTGTTTTTTATAAGTCTTTTTTTTCTACCCTGTCTTTTTCCCCTGTTTTCTTACAAAAGTAAAATTGTAAAAAATAACCTTTAATATTGCACTTAAAAACTAAGGATTCTTTGCCACAACTTCGTGATGTTACTGTATAATTATAATAATAGCAGGAAGATAAGCCACAAGGTTTTCTTGATCAATTGTAAAAGAATATAAAACAAGACCATTAAAAACTTATGGTAAAATTGTAGTATGATCCAAATGCAAGATAAAAAAATTAAAATTATACATTAAAAAAAGAGCTTAAAACCACCTCTAATGCCCAAACTAATTAACCATCATTGCTAAATAATTAGACCCATCTTGTACATAAATTATATTAAATAAGGTTTGATAATAACTTGTTGAAGCTATAATATCTTTGAAATTCATTTTGACCTAAATACTTTGAATACGCTCATTAAATACATATTTGAGCTTCTTTGTTCTTGATCTTGTAATTGGTCTAATTAGAACATGTAATGGACTATTTGGTATAGTTCGGATAATATCAAATTTTATATGTTTGGGCTTGGCTAAATATGATATTCCTCTTTGTCTGGGTCTTTCTAAGTGATGGGCTTAGAGCCCTAGAGCTTGGGCTATCCAAGTGTTAGGTGGTGCACTTAGGCCTAACCTAAGATCAAGAAGTTTTTTTTTATACTTGTTCCAATATTTACCCTTCAAGTCCTTAAAACAATCATGTGTGGAAGTCATGACCAATACAAATAGAAAGAAAGAAATAATACTTGTTTTATACAAGTGACATTACCTTTTGTGTCTTTTGTTAGCATGTTTATATGAGAGTTATTCTCATAAGTTTTTTAACATTTCTATAAGAAGATGAGATTTTTATCAATTTAATGTTTTCTTGTAAATTATAGAATATTAAATTTAAAAATGAAGAATGTTTTGTATGAAAGTATAGTGTAAACATTATCTAAAGAGACATTGACATAAAGATTTCAATGGAGATCCTATCAAGGAGATTTTCAATGAAGATATTGGTGACATATTTGGAGACTAGGATAATTCATTTAGGGACATGAAAATCTTTTTTGTAGAGATTTTCAATGGAGACATAGAGTCTCACCTTAAAGATTTTCATTGGAGATATGAAAAAAAACTTCTTTTTTTTTAATTTAGAAGTAATAGAGATATAATTTTAAAAAATTATTAGATCTTGGATAGTGAATCATGAGGGTTTTTCCTTGTTTGTTTAAGTTGCACATTGTTCTTTAAAAAATGGAGAAGTTATCCCTTGGAGATTAATCTTTCAATCTCTTTTTTTCAATGGATGGTATTCTCAGTATTATGATCATAATCGTGGTGAAAGTGATAGAACTTTTAGGGTCTCTTATGTTCATACCACTCTTTATCGGATGTGGGTTCATATAAAATTATATTCTTAAATGGTATCCAACACCTTAGTACATATAGTGGTAAAAGGTATGATTAAGAGCTTAAGAAATATCATGTGTCATGAATGGTGTTGAAGAGATTTTGTTTTCTAAAACCAATAGTATCCTTCTAGTCATGCTTTCTTCTTATACTCAAACATGATTCTCCATTGCTTATTTTATGTTAATGAGATTTTCCTCTTAGAGACTCTACAAGTGTTCCTATAAATAGTAATAATAATGGTTTGAGTAGATTCTTCATATTGAACATATTTTTATCAAACCTTTAAAGATATACTATAATGGTCTTATCTTCTCATTGAATGAATGAAGATCTTAATTGTACTTTTTCTTGTTCATTGTTAAAAAAGAGATAAACTTAAAGTAGAGATCATGACGGTAAATGATCTTATCTCGCAACAATGTTTTTTTTATAGGGAACATATGACTGAGATTCCAAAGAGGATTTATAGTGATAATCATGCTTGTGACTAACAACTATTAAAGAGTGCTTTTCATAGAGAGAGTAAGTGGGTGTTTGGCGCTGCGGTGAACCGCAACGCAGGTCACACCGCAGCGCCAAACGCTCATTTAACCAAACATCAAATAAATTTTTAGTGGTGGGTCCAACCAAAAAAACAGCGTTTGCGGCGCAATTTGTAAAGCATAAAAAACATGTTTTTCAAGACAAACGCAGCAACCTGCTGCATCTCTCTCTTCGTTCGTTTTGAAGGTAGTGGAAAGCTACCCTCTTAGTTTCAGCAAGCTTATGCTTGGCCGGAGTTTACACATGCTCAACTCTTATCAAAATGAGCACAACAAACTTCATAAGAACACATAGGAGATTCTGAACCAGCAAACTGTAAACATCTTTCTGTAGTTTTAGCACAGGAAGATTATAGAACTACATTTCAACCTTGTATAGTTCTATCGAGTAAATTACATGTTTTTCTTGTTTTCTTGCCACTGAGTTACTGTATTTTCACATTTTTTGCTTGTTTTTCTTAAGCTCAAGTACATTCAGTGCATATAAATTCTCACAAGAAACAAAAATGAAGAGCAAAATGAGAGTTGTTATCAGATTTCTCAATTCCAAATCATCGAGTAGACTCTTAACCTGAACATGTCTGTGAAGTAAAATATTGTAAAGCTACGTGAGAAGAAGATGCGTGGTCAGGCATGGTACAAAAATGTTACAGAGCGATGGCTAACAGCAGCAACCTTCCAGAGCTCCTACCGGCCACCACACAGCTCCATTTTCGACGCCACCATGACAGGGACAACCACCCCGTCCTTCTCTACCCGTCGGTATCGGCCGTTGACCCTCTCGTCACAGTCGGTGAACAGTGAAAATACACAGTAAAATGCATGCAAAACGAAAACGAAAGGCAAAACGGTGCGTTTTGTGTTTTTTTCTTTAAAACCAAAAGCATCGTTTTGCATTTAGTCTTAACACTTGGGCTGGGCTGCTCTCGGCCCAGCCCAAGTCAGGCATGGTTGGGCCTTTTGGCCCACCTTGGCTGGGCCGGCCCATTTATTTGGGTCAGGCCTAGTCCAATTTTTTTTTAAAATATAAAAATCATATTTAAAAAAAATAAAAATTGTTTAATTTACTTGAATTATTAATTATATTTTATTATTATGATAATTAAATCTATAATATTTTAAAAAATATATGTGTGTGTCCTTTAAAGTAATTTCACAAGTTGACATCAATATGAAAAGCATAGTAACCAAACACTCGAAACTGCTTTTCATTAACCTCAAACTCAACCACAGTTTTAACCAAACACCAATTTCAGTTTTGAAACGCAGGTAAAAGCGCTTTTCATGAAACTGCTTTTTTCAACCTCAACCACAACAGCAACAGCTGTGCCAAACAGGCCCTAAATCATTTGCGAAGTTTAAGTGTCATGCATACTTTGCATGTTGTTTTATCATGTTTATTTAAGGAATCAAAGTTGTCCTATTGATGAAATAGAAGAGTGTGAAGTTGCTTTTATATAGCATTATTGAGCACATAGATTTAAAAAGAGAGTTAATGAAAACCTGGAGGAGCTGAAATTCTTATGGTGTGGAGATTAGCTACTCTCATTTCCTAGAGTTTAATCAATCATGAAAAGATTTTTGTTATAAAGTAAAATATGAAAAAATAGTTTTTATTAAGTTTTCATAAACTTTAGGATTGGATTATGTTGTCCTTGGTTGGTTCTTAGATTGGGATGTATAGACATAATCCATCATACACAACCCTAGGGGTGATTCACAATACTTCTATGAACGATCCTTCATTACTTATATCAAATTTATATACAATATTCATGTGTTAATTAAAGACATTGAGTAAACAAATACAATTTATATAATCTAAAACAAACCCTAATATGCACATATCATAAATTCATACAATAAGTTTCTATGATAAAAAAAATATATATATAAAAAAACAACAAGCACCCAAACAAAATCAATATACTTTAAAAATATGCAAGAACAATTAGCACATTAAAATTAAATTTCAAAAAATATGGTAAATTTGCTTATTTAAAGTGGAGAATCCTAAAAAATATCAAATCATAACACAAATGCTCATAAACTTAGTGTTGTGTTTGCTAGATTTGTTGTGAGTTATTGAACTATGGTGAAATTAAGGGGAAAGGGTAGTTGGGGGTTGCACAGAAAAAAATATAAAAGGGAGAAGAAGAAAGAAGGGATGGAGAGGAGGATTGATGATCATGTCATAAATTAAACAATTACTAATGGATGTATTGATGAAATATATTCATTGGTAATGTCATCGGTAGTTCTATCAGTAAATATGTCATTTCATCATACTTCATATATTTTTTAATCTTATTTTTTCCGCCAAGAAATGTATTTGTATTTACCAATGAAATTACCAACGTAATATAAGCATCTGTAACTTCATTGGTAAATCTATCAAAACCAATGTCACGACATTATACATCATAGGTTTTTGAATCTCATTGTAAGTGTCTCGGTGTTTACCACCAATATTTACTAATCAAATCATTCTATCGGTAATGGTATCTGTAAAATATCGATGAAAACCTATCGGTAAATACTAATGGAAACAGTGATGATAACTTGTCGTTGATAATATTATTAACTAAATACCGATGGCTAATTTTTATCTGTATTTTCGTATAAATTAGCTGATTTTCTGGTAGTGAATATAAGGCTTGAAGTAAACATGAAGTGCAATATGGTTTCCCCTCTTCATCCATCTCGTCTTGTCATATTATTTATGGCTTGAGTATCATAAAAAGAGTCTTGACTTATATGATGACCTTCCTCGATTTGCAAGGCGTTGTAGTTAGCTTTCAAAGTCTCTTTTAAGACTTCCACTCTCATTTCAAGCATAGTCCATTCTCGTTGCTTAAGTATCTCATGGATTTGATTGAATTTGGTGATTCTTAATCGCTTGACTATCATCAACAAAATTGTTATTCAATTTAGGATCGTATGTCAATTGATGCAGGAAGAAAAAGGAAAAAATCATAGATAACACTGTCAAAGATTACTCCTCCAGGCTGAACAAGTAGAAAAAGATGCAAACTCTTTTGTATAGTAGTGGGATCCCTTTAAATATTAACAAAACTCTAAGTAAGTAATTGTTTTAAAAAAAATCGAAAACATTCAAACTACACCATAAATATTAAATAAATAAGTTATTAATAAACTACAAATGTTACTATAGTTCTATCTTCTATACCACATGAAATCGGTGTTGTGTTTTCTTGAACGTTGGTCGAGTAAAAGTAAAGGTAGCAATTACAATGAAGGTAGTAGCTTGGTGTTAAGTCATATGAAGTGGTTGCTCGGTAATGTAGTACATGATACTTTTCAAAGTATTTTTTAATTAAAAATATATTAAAATAATATTTTTATTTTATTCTCTCGTTAAAATAAAATAAAAAACATAAAAATATTAATTTCATGTTTTATAAAAACAAGTAACACTTTAAAAAACAGGCTCAACATAAAAACAAAAATTGATGAACTCATATTGTTGAGCAAACCACATGAATCCACACAACTTCACTGTCCAATTAAAGTGAATTAGCTTTGTTGTGTTTGAAATAACCCCCACCCCTCCCACCCAAACATGCCTTTGAAAAACTTAACTAATAAAATTGTCTTCTACACTAAGCTAAAAAAGGAAAAAAAAAATCATTTTTAAAAAAACAATTTAGCCTCCTTTTTATTTCCTTTTCCTTTTCAACTTGTCCATCTCTTCTCAATCTCATCCCTATAGTTTTTTAAATATTGCTCTAGGTTGTTTTTAAACAAACCAAGTTGAATGAATCATGTCGAGAGAACTCTTACATGGTTTATTTTTAAATTCAAGGTAGTCCATAAGTTTGATCAGGAGATTTCAAAGTTCACTTGTTGGATCATATTTAATACAATGTTCAATAGTCTCCACAACCTGCATATTTTTTCTACATTTCAAAAAACTATGCTCCAACCCTAGAGCATGCCTATAAACTAGTTTCCTTCTAATAAATAAATTTATGTTTGGTGATACATGTTTATAAACAAAACACTGTTTTTGATGGATTATAAACTAACCGGGGAAGACATTATCAAGATTTTATTTTACCTAACAATATTTCTTATTTGGAAAAACCATATTAAAAATTGCTTAATAAAGTCACACCTTGTCATTAAACTAAATAATTAAGAAAATTTAGAAAACTAGATTCATGGACATCATTACACCATAAGCAAGGTGTGACGATGTCCATGAATCTAGTTTTCTAAATTTTCTTACACCTTTCTTGAATCTAGTTTTCTAAATTTTCTTACACCTTTCTTCTATTCATTCATTACACCTTTCTTATTAGTTTAAAAAATGACGCTAGGACAACACATATATGTTTTAAAACATAGAGAAATGAAATTGAAAAAAAAAATTAAAAAACAAAAAATACAACCAGCAAATCAAAAAAGTTAATTAAACTTTGTGACCCGGATCTTATAAATGAGATAATCTAATAGATGGCAAACCAAAAAAAAATATAAAGCTCTATTTCAAAACAAATCAATGTTGAAGGAAAATATACTATTATTTAAAAGAAAGCCCCTAAAAAAACCTCAAGTCAATCGAGGCTAACCTGACGTTTAAGAGATGAAATCAAGATAAATGAATAGATTTTTTGTTGAAGAAAATCATAAATCCCAATACCAAACAACTTTAACCCTGAAGAATGGAACTAAAAGGAAAGTTAATTTCTAATCAATTTCATGATGAAGGATGGATTTTTTTTTTTAAATATAGCCCATGTAAATACAACAAAGAATGACAAATAAAAAGAATCAAGATACCTACAATCATTATTTATGAAAAAATATATTGAAAGCAAATAAATAACAATAACATAACTTTTAAGAATAATTTTGTACGCCAATTTATTTTATTTATTTCAATTACTTTGGGCTAGTTTTGTCTTGGGATGATTATTATTTAAATTAGGTTTATAAGTGACCCATTAGGAATACTAAGGTTTTTTTGTGGCTTAGGGTATAAATACTCTTAAAAATAAGTTTTAGGATCTTTAGGTGCAGCCAGTGACGGACAATAAGATTAGGAATGGGCCCTCCTTGGCCCGGAGCGCCTTCTTCGGTAAAGACATTTTTTTTGCTAATAATATTCATTTTATTTGCCTTGCCCATCCTGGTTCTTGATTGAACTTTCAACTCTTCAAAGAATTGATCAATTTATGTTGTGAATTTATAATTTTGTTTTCTTGTCTACAGGTGTAAGCGTTGTGTTTGAGTTGTTATATAGTCTTATTGTCTTGCAGCAAATATTTCATTGTGATAAACTCATCCTATTTTCAACAAATTTCATTCAATTCCGCTTGGACATTAGTTATGTTTGGGCAAAGACAACCACGTTCACACCATGTGAAGGGTGAGGAATTGCCCACTTGCTAGTACTTGCAGGCTCTTTTTAAAAATAATATTTAATATTTGATCAATACAAAAATGCTTCTTGGTCAACTTAATATTAACCAAAGATCCACCAAGAAAAAAATCACTTGAAAGATAGTTTAGTATTTTTTTTCCCTAAAAGGTCAATTAAATAATTATACTATACTAGAAAAATTGGAAAGACAAAAAAAAAATCATTTAAGAGGTAGCCAAGTATTGAACTGGGCATAAAAAAAGTAATAAATTATTTTGTATCCCTTGCAATTTAAAAATGACAACTGAATTAGAGTAATTTTTTTTTATTTTTCCAATATCTAAATCAAAGTTCTTATGATAACAATTTTATCATAATACTATTACAATGCACAATAATTTACCTTTTAGTTTTAGTTTTTTTATTCATAAGGAAAATCACAAACATTAGCTAAAATATAAAAGGCATGGCCTTTTTCCTAGCCCTTTTTCACTTTGTATATAGACACAAATTATTATAGATTCAAATAGTAAAATTACCATCTTATCCCTGAGCAAAAAAAATTAACCCCTGAGACCGAGGTCATTTTAGACATTTACAAGGGACATGTATGGTATTTATGATTTCTTTGCACAGTAAAACTACTATTTTACCATTCAGTGCTCACAAAAGGACATGGAACAATATGGGTTGTGTTTGTTTTTTCACAAATTTATGCACAGTGAATACGCAAATACCCCCCAAAAAAGACCAAAAAAAGCCCTGGAGCCTGGGGTATGTGGTACTTTCATCACCGGTTTTTTCGTGGTCATCGCTAGGTTCAGGGGTATATAGATAATTTATCATTTTTTTATTATTTCTTTTCAAAAAAAACTGCAACTGCGTCGTACGAACGTGCCAGTAGTGTTTCACGCGTATGCATCATTAAGGCAACGCGTGACTCGTCGTTCGGCGGTAGAAATTGATCGTCCATCATGTCACCTGGTGTGCAACATGTCCTCTGCCTCCTAATGCGGCGCGTGTCAATGTCAGGTGGTCGGTGGATCGTCGGTGAATGATTTTTAGTTTTTTCTCTCTCCTGTCTCAGTAAATTACATGTAAGTCGTTCTTTTTTGTGATTGTTTTAGTTTAGACCCTGATCTTTTGATTTCAATTTTATTCTTGATTTCTTCAATGGAAATTATGATTTTTTTTTCAATTATGCCCTTTAATTGAAACTTATTATATATGTTGGTTTTTATTTCAGTCCTTATTCTATTGATTTTTTATTTGTTTTTGGTTCTTTTAATTTTTTTGGTATGCAGGTTTTAATTTGTTTTAATTTTATCCTCCAATTGAAATTGGTCATATATGCTACTTTTCATTTCGATTCTTATTCTTTTAATTTTTTTTTTAACAAAATTACATTGCAAATTGTTTTTAAAATGCCTTTATTGTTTCTATCCCAGGTTTTTATTTGTTTCAATTTTGTCCTATGATTGGAATTAATTATATATTTTATTTTTTGTTTTGTCTCTTATTTTTTGATTTTTTTTTGTATTGATTCCTTCTTCTTTTTTTTTGTCTTTCTTGTACAGTGTTTATTTTTTACCCATATTTATGCACCTATTATTTTTGTTTTTGTTTTTTTATTTTTGTCATTTTATTTTTTATTGGGGTTTTATTTTTATTCAGTTCAATCCTGAAATTTGAATTTATGTTGGTGAATCATTTTAAAATTAATATTTCTCCTTTTTCCCCTTTGTTTTTTTTTTTGTTATTTTTATTTGTTGTTCGGATTAGATAATTTTATGATTTCATTGTTTGCGCCATAATAATGATAATTTTAGTTGTTTTATTTTTTTGTTTTTTTGAAAAAAATCTTTTTTTATTCTTTGGGGCAATTTAATTATTGTAATTGTGTGGTAAATAATATTGATAATAATTTTAACTGTTATAGTCATGATAATGATAACGTAGGGATGAATTTTCAATGATGTTTTTTTTTTTTGTAGATAGAAAATTAAATGTTTAGTTTTTGTTATTTGATTATTGTAGGTGTTTTCACAATTTATATATTGTTTGTTGTGTTTAATTTAAATTGGATTATAAAATGAACTAATCCTAATACAGTAAATGCGATAATATCCGTATCTTCTTGATTTTTTTAATGATGATGATAATTTTATAATGGTGATTTTGTTGAAATCTACTAAACAAATAAATTTATATTGAATTAAAATTCATATATTTTATAAGAAACTTGTAGTTTACAATAATTCTGCACGTATTTATTATGTTATCTAAATTTATATTATAATAAAAAAAATTGATAATTAATATTTTTTAGATTGAAAAAAAAAAAGATTCGGGATGGGATGATGCGCTGGTTAGTAGCTACTATTTACTGTATACAATAGGCACTTCTGCTGTAATATTGTTTAATATGGAGGCCAATCATTGTATGGTTTTTTTTAACATCCAATTCTTGCAATTTTCTCCGGACCTATGGTAAGAAAAAAATAATCCCTGGCCACTTGGTTTCTCGAAGTACGTACACATGGCTGCGCGCTCGCTGCTGTTTATGCAGACAATAAAGGACTGTTTGGCTGGCATTGTACAGTATCAGTATCATTGAAAGCATTGTTTGGATTACAGGGGCATAAAATCGTACGGTCAAACTGTCTGTATATTACCCAGATATTTACAGTCTGTTTTTTTTATAAAAAAAATAATTATTTAGTTTACGTGAAGATGGGAGGAAGTAACATTCAGTTTGTAATCGTTTTTTAGTTGTTTTTTATAGTGATTTTTATTTATAAATATATTAAAATAATATATTTTTTTACTTTTAAAAATTATTTTTGATACCATTAATAATTTAAAAATTCAAAAAAAAATTAAAAAAATTAAAAAAATTAAAAAAATAATGTTTTTCAAAAATATTTTGAAAACAGTGTGGGAGCATTATCGGTACGGCGTTAAAGAAAATAGTAGCAGGAATCACTGTGTGCGAGAGAGAGACGGGTTGCTTTGCTTATAGGGTTAGATTTACCTTTGCTTGCAAGTGTGGTCATGCGCTGGAGCTGGACCCTCAGAAAGGATTCTCTTCAGATTAAAACTATACCATGCAACTGCAGAGCTCGGGGCAATCAAACCGATTGGACTCTCTTCTCCAAACGTCTCTCACTTGCACAGTTTTACAAGAGACAGCAATTTAACCACATCCTGTACAGAGAACAGAAGTTGATTTTACCACGTAGGCTTACTACCACTCATAAAAGTACTAGTGTCACCTTTATTACCAACTAAACATATAAATTATAATTAGGTGTTGCATCAAACTTGATTAAGAGTCATGAGAAAAACCGATACTCTCCCTAACTCATCTAGAATTGTATTTACACTCTTGAAATTAAAAATGCATGAATATATATTTGATGTAGTATGTAAAGTAATGTGCATTATAAAATTAAATTACACAGACTAACACAAATTTAAAAAAATAGAAAACAATAAACAAAGTTTAGTCCAACAAAGAAATCCTAGAAGAGTCCATCATGTGCACGTTGTCAAATGAGATCATGACAGGTTTTTTATGTGTTGGGATAAATAAATAAAAAATTGAAAGTTTAGAAGTCATCACTTAATATTACGAGCATTAGAAAACTTAATGTTTTGCAAGAATCTAGGTAAAGGATCTAATTGTATAAGGAAAAAACACATCATCCTCGGTGCACCCTATCTATGGTAAGTTGCCTTCAAGGTAGTCAAAATCGAGATTTTGACACGGATCAGAAAGGGCTCCGAAAAATCGGATCGTAAGATCGGATCGTAAAATCGTAGAAAGATCGTAAAATGTCCGTACAAAAATTATTATTTTTAATTATATTTAAATTTAAAAAATGAATTTAAATATAATTAAAAGACCCATAGTATTTGAGATTTGAAATTTAAACTATTTATTTTATGTTTTTCAAGTAATTGTATATTTTTTTTATGGTTGTTGTATTTGAAATTAATTAATGTTATTTATTATCTTAAATTAATAGGATTTTTTTAAAATTATTTTTTATGCTAATTATTATTATTATTATTATTAATTATTAATTATTATTATTATTATTATTATTATTATAACCCCTCCTCCCCCGTATAAAGTACCTAATGAATATAATATAACATAATTATGACCATAAAACTTCATTAGTTAAGGTTCATGCATGATTCAAAATAATTGAAAAATACATTACAAAACAATTATGTCCATAGAATTTCATTAGGTAAAAATTAACAAACTAAAAATAAATATTTTGTTGATGTGAAATATAAATTAATTAATGTTATTTATTATCTTAAATTAATAGGATTTTTAAAAAAATATTTTTTATGCTAACTATTTTTTATGCTAATTATTATTTTTTATTATTATTATTATTCTACGATTTTTCTACGATTTTGAACGATTTTTCTACGAGTTTGACCGAGTTTGACCGGGTTCGGTTTTTCTACCGGTTCAACCAGACTACCTTGGTTGCCTTGTTCATTGAGTGTTTTTTCCAAGTCATATTTATATTCGTTAGTTTGAATATAGTTAAAGACAAATCTGATGCAACCATATTATTTGATAGTTTAACCCATATTTAACTATTATTTTACCTGTGTTTTATATAAAATATCATGATATTCTTTGTTTTATGTTTTGAGGGTACTTTTACATGAAAGATTCAAAAATGAGTAAATAAGAGGTAATTGACGGATTTGATTGTCAGTCAATGTTTTGTGCAGAGCGTCAGCTCTAGAGATCGAATCAAGTGATTCGAATGGAATTAAAAAGAAAGCATCCATACCTTTTTGTAAAGCTAAGGAAATAAAATAAAATAATGGAAAACATGGAAAACACGGGCTTTAAAGTCAAATCTCGCAATTTGTCAATGTTGACTTTTGGTCATTCAAACTTGAATTGCTTAGGATACAAAGGTCCAATTAATGTAACCTCAATTGTTTTGGATTCCTAACTCAAAGATTTATCATCAATCCAAATTTAAGCCCAATACAATGTCATATGATGGAGATATGAGTTTTCAAAAATAATAACTAAATTCTTCTAGTAAACAGGTTTCATGAAGAAAGAGTCCAAATTGTGTTCTGAAGCATCTAAGCTGACATCCAAGTTTTTATTTCAGCAATTTAGCTCCTCTAAGTCAAAGCTTGAAGACTTCATGCCAGGTTATTTATCGTTTTAAAAAAAAAAGTTAATGAAGTACTTAAATATAAATTGTCAACTTAAGGAGGACTATTTTGTAAAATACAAACTAAGGTTTCTTAGCATATAAAAAGAAAGAGGAAAAAAAAATAGAAGAGGACTAAAAGAGATAAAAAAATATATAAAAAAAACCTTTCTCCTCCTCAAACCCAAAATCATGTTTTTTTCTTTCTTTTTGATTAGTTATTTGACAAACATGCAATGCTAAACCCTTTATCTTGGTTGCAAGAACACATAAATCTTTGGATTTCAAGAAATAGATATATTTTACCATTTCTTTTGAGTTTATATGATGAATATGTTTGTTCTCTTATTCTTATTTTTTCTATGATTGTTTATTTTAATTGCTAGAGCAAACTCTAAGTTATTATTGTAGACAATTTATTGCTAAGTTTGATATCAAAACTGGAATTGTGATATATGAGCTTGTGAAACAACTAAGTTTAATAATTGTGGAGGATCCACAATATTCATCTTAGGGAGAACATTTAATCAAATCCAACATAGACAATGAAAAATTATGTTTTATTGATTAATCAACTTATCTAGTTCTTAAGTTAGTTATTGAATTAAATTATTTGTGCGGACATTGTGGTTGTTTGATAGTTAGGGTAAGTTATACGGCAGATCTGTTAACTAACCAAGGTTAAGAAGAGATAAATATTTAGAATATAAATTGATGTTTTGTCTCCATGATAAGTTTTGGCTTCTATAGGTGGATGTTTACTTGCGACTAAGGTTTGTTTTCTTAAAAAAATTGGGTTTTATTTAATTTTTGTTTGATAGTTTTTTTGCTTTCTTTTTATTTAACCTAGACAACCTTCAAACCCCCACCCCTAAATTGCATATCATATAACATAAAAATTTGACTTGAACATTCCTCGTTGGATTGACCTTGTGCTTGTTTTATACTATTTTATGTGTTGTGTTTTAAGCTAGGATAATTAATTTGTACGACCGCAACATCGCAACAAAATCACTCTAAAAAAGAAGGTCTTTGTCTTATTATAGGTTAAATGTAAAGCATTTTAAGGTCTAATTTTCTTAATGTTGTATTTATTACTACTTCTACATCTAATATCTAAGGATATACTTTTTAATGTAATTCAAAACTCCAATTATTGAAGTCTATAGTTAATTTCTAATTTTTTATTCTTTTTTAATTCACTTAGTTTACTATTGGAAATATGTAAAATTTATACTCTAAGTATTAAGTAAAAATATATTTTTTTGAAACTTTGCTCAAGTCCTAATGGACACTCATAAAATAGTTATGATATTTTTTTGTGTTTTTTTTCAAAGCATGGTAAAAAAATATTGTTTTATAAGATATTCATGAAAGAACTTTTAGAATTCAATCATATGCACACCGATAAAAAAAAAATCATTTTTAAATGAGGAACTTTTTTATTTTTTAAGATTTTAAAGGATAACATGCATTTTTAATATCAGGTTGGTATCCTATAGTGTAAGTTTATAGACTTGATATTAAGTGGAATTATTAAATAAAGTCAAGTTATTTTAATTATTGAACAAGCATACACCTCCAATAAAGCATAATAGTATCATTAAAAAGAGTTATCTTTCACTATCAAAAATTTTAGATTTATAGACAAAATTCTTGTCGATGTAAGTACTCATACTCCATTAGAACAAAACTTATTGACGCGGTCATAAGTGAAAACAATTAGTCGAAAAACTCTTGTGAGTGATTTGAAGTCTATCAATATTAATTTTACAAGTAGATGTAATAACAGACAAAACGAGCTGAAATAGAATTAAACTGCTTCATTTTATCATTACTTCCATTGTTGAATATAGCATATCATCAACAAAGAATCGTATGTCATTATATTAGTGAGTTTTTTTATCTGTTGGTAAATTTGTCGATGAATTTGACATATAACCATCAAACATAAATTTATTTTATTTTATTGGAGAGTAAATAGTGGTAGTTGCATTTACAATAATACTTGTTTAACTCTTTGGAATATATTGATGGACTATGTCCTTCACTAACTCTACCAGATGGGATCTTAGGTCAACTCAACCAAAGATAAGGTCTAAGGTTCTAGTGAAAGGTGGTCTCCATATTCAGATTTCAGGTTGACCCAAGTGAGGCAAAACAAGGTTCTTGTTAAAGTAGATCATTATATGGGATCTCAAGCTAATCCAAACAAAGATGGAGTTCAAGGTTCTTGTTAAAGGGTATCTCTATATTGAGATTTCAGATTAACCTAACCAAGGCAAATGAAAGTTCTGGTTAAAGGGGAGCGCTAGATGGGATCTCAGGTTAACCCAACAGAAAATAATTCCAAGGTTTTTGTTAAAAGGGGTCTTTACATTGAGATTGCAAGGTAACCCAACTGAGGCAAAATAAAGTTCTTGTTAAAAAACGATTGTTAGATGCGGTCTTAGTTAACCCAACCAAAAACAATGCCAAGGTTCTTGTTGAAGTGGGTCTCTACATTGAGATTTTAGGTTGGAGGAGTAAGAGGAAGTGAGTTTTTGCCAGGATAGTGGGCGAATAAGAGTGGGCACATGTGCCATTTGTATGTGAACTTATCTCCATTTCTAATAGGTGGAGTTTATTTGTCTTCGCATTGAGTTGTTTATAATTAGCAGCTAGATGGGTCATCCATTCTTTAATTCCCTGCTATAAAGTCACCTCAATTTTAGGTTGGAGGAGTAGGAGGAAGCGAGTATTTACCAGGATAATGGGGCGAATAAGACATGATGGTGGTGGGAAGTGTCCTCGAGTGGAAACCTGTCAATATTCTCTTATATTCGTTGATTTATTCCAAAAAATATTGTTGGGAGAAGATATTTGTTAGAAACAAAATTAAGATAAGCATATAATTAACCTTTTATCTAGTAATTATATTATTGAGCATGCTATTTTCAAACAATGTATCTCTTACAAATATTATAAACTGATACATTGTTAAATTCATTGTAGGCAACATCGTCAATATTTACTGTCCCAAATTTCAAAACTGACTGAACATCAAATCTTTCAATTACAAGATGAATAATTTTTCACATGCTTCATAACATATGTAAGCATTTTGTGATTATTTTATCTCTCAAAATGCTTAATTTCATTATATTTTTCTCATTAACTGTTCTTGTGTGTACTTCATGTACCAGGTTTATAAATTGGCAAGGAATGATAGTGCTACATTTTTTTTCTATGTCTAGGTCCTGAACAGAAGGTTAAGTATTATAACAAGTATTTCATTAATGGACACATGTTTCATATTGAAGAATATGAGCATAGTAAAACGATATATAACAATGAGTTTTATGTTAAGGGATCTACTTTTAACGAGTTTGAAATTGACTATTATGGAATGTTAAAAGAGGTAATTGAATTGTAATATCATAACGAACATAATAGAGTATTTTAATTCAAATAATTATCAAGGTTTGGTCGTAATTAATTCAAAGGCTAGACTCTGGAAGGTCAATGTTATCTTTGTTTTTGCTTAACAATACCAGCAAGTTTATTACACATACACTTATTCCTTTAAAAATGATTGTTCAATAATTGATTGGTTATTCATAGTAAAAAACAAACTCAATTGGTCTTGTCAAGGATGTTCAAGATAACAACGATGAATTCTCAGAGGAACATGATCTCTTCCAACTTGGTGAGTTAGTTGATCCATATAAAGTTGTTCTGTCTATCAACCTTGAAGATAATTTAAATTTCCGTATCGGTGATAATATTTTTATTAATATTGATACTCAGGAGTTGAATGATGTCTTGAGGTCCATGGACATACACAAGTCGATGAAGATGATGATAACAATGAAATCAACATCAAGGAACATGATGGAGATAAGGATGAATTAGCTAACGAGGAAGAATATAATTCTGATTAATTAATTTCAGTGTAGTAACAATAATATAAATTATTATTTAATGAAAGGGAATATATTATGCAATATTATTATTGATATTTCTAATTTAAATATTTATAATTTAGAAGGTTTAAGGTTAATAGGAACTTAAATATTTTATTATTATTATGTTAATCGATTTAGTTTATTGAGATTACTGAAATTTTTCTTTTCTAAATTTTAACTACAAGGTAAAAAAATTTTGGGAGGATGTTGATAATGATGTTGCAAGAAGGATGTGGGAGAATCATATTGCAACTAGGTAATTCTAGATACCTTTGTAAAAACAATTCAAATAAAACAATTTTATTTTTTATTAACTAACAAATAATTCATTTGTACCAAGTAGGTTGTGTGATTTCTAGTATGAGACGTAAAAAAGCCAAAAAACATAAACAAGTAAGATAACTTTAAAACTGAAATGACGTGGTAGTCAAGAAGCAATTCAGGTTGTCATACATTTCTAAGGCTATATGGGCGAATTACATTAACCAAGTGATGTGTGAGAATTTCATGAGACACTTGCTTTCTAGTGTGCAGAAGCAGTGTTTTCTAGGTTATGTTACCACGCACATTAGTGACTCTATGCCAATGATTTTGTATGTGAAGTGGATGATAAAATAATATGATTACATCAATTTTTCTTATAATTTTTTTATTTATATTTTTAAATCACAACATTTTTTACTTACAAGCTACGACTCTTGGACGCAATCCATTACTGATGAAACTCTTTGTTGACAAGCATGTGTGGAGTAACGACCACTAAAAAAGGTGCAGCAATAGTTTGTGGATAGTCATACTCAACAATTCAAGGTATGTTGGTTTTTTACCAAAAAAATAAATTATTACGTTCTTATTTATTGGGTTTTTTCTGACTTTTTTTTCTTCCACTAGACATATAATAGCCAATTTAAGGAGAAATACATGAACTATCCATTAACACATTTAGATTCCCATCTGGATTTATGGTTAGAGGCTGAATTGTTTGGTGAACACAATAAAAATTGGGTCTTCAAACTCTTTAACACTAAAGCCGAGAATTTTTAAATGACTGTAGTGTTTTGACCGTTGGAACCTCATCTAAATTTGTTCTTTTCATGCAAGCTTTAGAGTTCTGGATGGCTTTAACCAAGAAAAACGCATGATGAGAGAGTTGGACTTCGTTCTGAAACATATTGACTTCATGTTGAGACGATCGAATGCTTATACAGATGCAATCATATTAGGGCAATCCATGAGTTTCTTTTGTTTGTCCCTACGGTCCCGATCAGCATCCTCTTCCTCCTCCTTCAGCACCACTAGTGTTTTAGATTTATTTTATTTGCATTTTGAGTAAAAACATAATTTAATTCGAAATATATCATGACTTTTATATTATTATTTTAATTATTTTTCAATATATTTTTATAAACTATATATTGAAAAATATTAGTGATGGAATTCCATATGGACATTTCGGACGACATTTTCTATATATTTGAAAAATAATAACTTGAAATGCTTCTACTATGAACAAATTAAAGATAGAATGTTACCGATGGAATTGCTGATGGAGTTTATGTTAGTGATACATTTAATATACATTGATATATTTAATACCAACATAACCACTGACAAAACAAGAATTACTTATGAGGGATATATTGACAAATGATTTTTGTTCGTGAGGATATTGATAAGATAATTATCGATGAAAAGTGAGTTTAAATACTCAAAGATATTTATGTTGGTAAACCTATTAATTCTAGTAGTGAAATTAAGTCTTCTAAAATCTTGTCCTCCATGTATGCATAGATAGATAGATAGATAGAGAGAGAGAGAGAGAGAGAGAGAGAGATAGATAGATATTGAAGAAGGAATAATAATAATAATAATAATAATCTTTTTTTCATTAAGTATCGGCAAAGTCATACAATGCTCCCATGAACTATCTGTTTTTTAATTGACAAATCTTATTTTGTTTTGAATCTTAATTATAAATTGGTTCAATGAGTTCTTTCTCTTAAATTATCAAATTCAAGTTACATGTGTTTTTTTAAGAGATTATATAAAAACATATGTTGGTTTTTTTATGACCCTTTAGTATAGTAGTAATGTTGACAATATATTTTTAAGAAAATATGTAAAACTCACTTATTATTTAACAATCATATAAACAAAGTTATATAAGAAATTTTGATGAAAACACCTTATAATTCAAGAATTGAAATACAACATAATGATGGTTTAAAATTTAAATCAAATTGCTTACACTTGAATAGGGATTTGCATAGCTCCTTAACTTTATTTCTATCATATGACAATGGTTGCTTCTTGTTTTTTCTCTTATTTGTTTTTTATTTGTTCAAAGTGAATTATTTAGATTTAGACTTTTCGAAGACAACAAATTTATGGTATTGAAAAACATATATGAACAAGATTTTTGTATAAATTTTAATATGAATTGATATGGCAAGTGAGAAATTATCGAATTATTATTTGTCAAAAAAATAGTACTAACACTTGTGGTCATAGAGATAAAGGGGATTTGTCATGTTTAGGATTGTAGTGAAGGTATTGTTCAAAGTAATTTTGCTTGAAAATGCATTAATATATATATATATATATATATATATATATATATATATGTTAAAATAAAATAAAAACACTAAAAAAATATTAATTTGAATTTTTTCTAAAAAAATCTAAAATTTAGAAAAGTGTGGTCCAACTACACTCCTAAACACTAGTCATGAGTCAAACTCAAACTAGACATAACAAACAACAGTCACTTCATAAATATGTATATGGGATTGTGGTGCAAGGTACTTTTCAGAATAGTTTCTCACTTGAAATTGCATAAAAATATTTTTTTATTTATTTTTAACATCACTATATCAAAATAATAAAAAAGAAACAGTTAAATAATATTAATTTGAAGCTTCTTTAAAACAATCTAAAATTTGGAAAAGTGTTGTTCAACTACACTCTCAAACATTAGTCATGAGTCAAACCAAAACTAGATATAACAAACAACAATCACTTCATAAGTTTATATTTGGGATTCTGGTGCAAGGTGATTTTCAAAATAGTCTTTCGCTTGAAAATACATAAAAAATAAACTTTATTTTATTTATTTTTGAAATCAACACATCAAAATCATTAGAATATAGTAAAAACATAAAAAAATTCAAACCAAAAAAACTTTTAAAAAACACATAAAAACGTAAACACTCTAAACACCTCCTAATAAATCAGATGTTATAGTCATTTTCATTTTGCAACTATTCACTTAATCCATTATCATCTTTGTAGTGAGTTTATTAATTAGTAAATTATTCTCTAGTCTCTAGGTTTAGAATGCATTTTTAACTTAGCCCCTCGTAGTTTTGTTTTCATATCTCGAACCATATCACAAGTTAATTGAGATAAAAGACTATTAAAAAAATTTAAGCACAAATAAATGTTATTGTAGCTTTCAAAATAAATCATTATTCATTAGAATAATGATTTGTCAAAATTGTCATTGGCTAAACAAACTTTTTAACTAGGCATCAAGGTTAAGATGGTCTTTTCATCATGACACATTTTTCTTTAACAAATTATATGAGGTTAAATTAGTCATTTTTATTTATGTTGCATAGTAAAACTATTAATTTAACCTTAAATTAAAAAAATGTCTTTCACTCATTGACGTTTTGGTCTTTAATGTGTTTCAAAATAGTGTAAATACATTATTTTCCATCAAGATAAAATCAAATAAACTCTCATATAAAGATGTTTTTTTATCATTTTTTTTTGTAATGTCATGTAATTCAAGGACATTGTTATATTTTAATAAATATTAAAAAATAAAAAATAAAAAATAAAATTGTTAGCACATGCATAACATGAGCTAGTAAGTTGACTGTGCATATAGGCCCGCCCATCGGCATAAAGCCACCCATAATAGTTGCATTTGAGTCCTCATGGTGACCACTTCACAATGCAATTATACGTGTTCCAAGATTCCAGTTATCGTGACACTAATGCCTATTTATTTATTTATTTATTTTCTCTCTCCTCCTAGATTTGAGCATCAACTTATCACAAAACAACTCTTTAATTTGTTAATTCTTTAAATTTGGAATTATTCTTTTTATTATAGTTTTTTTATCTTGAATAATTTATAAATCTGGATTTTTTTTTAAATTTCACTCCCTTTAATTTTTTTTAAGATTTGGTCATCATTTTTTTATTCCTATTTTATTTTAAAATTTCACTCTCCTTTGATTTTCCCCCCCTATTAAATCTAATTGTCATTCCTTTAATTGTTATTTTTTTTTTGCTTTGACAATTTTTCTTTTTCTTATGAATTGGTTTATAATAAACTTCTTAGTTTAATCTGGATCCAAGGTTTCATAGATTGAAAGTTTTAAATATTTGATCAAGTATAAGATGTTTTTTAGCGTTTGCTTAGGGTTTTTTTTTTGTCTAAAGCTATCTTTTTCTTATTTTATCCTTTAATATTTACTCAATTGGAGACTTGTTCTTTTTTTTAATTTCTTTTTGTGAATTTTTTTTTCTTGAAAATAGCTTGATTATTTCAAGTCTTTTTATTTGTCATTCTTTGTTGGGTTTTTTTGGCTAATTCTTTAAATTGTTTTATTTCATGATTGTATCCTTCAATATTTGAAATCAGATTTTTAAATAATTTATGTGATTTGAATTCTTTTTTATATTTCATCCCTTTTTATTTTATTTATATTTTTTTTAGTTCACATTCTTTTAATTGCTATTTGCTTTATTTAAGATAAAGTTTTAAATTTTTATTTATTTGCTTTCTCTAGGATTTTTTTATTAATTTTAAAAATAATTTATATTTCTTAGGTTTTATATTTAATACTCTCATATTTTACTTGTAGGGTCTATCCCTCAAGTTAAATTTAAAAACAATAAAATAAAATATGTATGTGTCATAAAATTACATTTTTTTTCAATTTCACCCCTTCTAATCTTTTATATATTTTATTTTTTATATATATTTTATTGGTATTTTTTGTCCGGGATTATTTTTTATATCATTTTTTTTAATTTCATCCTCCATGGGGTTTTGTTTTTATCAAATTTGATCCATGTTCTTTTTAATGCTATCCTTTTTTCGCTTTGACATTTTTAAATTGTTTTTTTTTTCATAATTTATCCTTTAAAATTAATTTTTTTGGTAATTAATTTTTTTAATTAAAATCGGGGCCAAGATTTCATGGATTATAAATTTTAGAGATTAGACCAAATTTTGAGGTTTATATGGGTTTGCTTGATTCTTTTTTTTAAGTTGATTTTTTATATATATAGTTTTAAGAGTTTTACTTTGTTATATATTATAGTTTGTTTTCTATGGAGTTTGTCTCGATTTCATGACTAGAGTTACCGGTTTCAAAAGTTAACGTAGTTACTTTTGTTTCTTAGGTTTTTTTTTAAAAAAAAAAATTATTTCTATCAATGCCATTAGTAAACATTTGATATATTGAAAATTGGTTTTCATGCTTCTTCTTCTTTTCCGTTTCCTTTCTATTGTGTTATCTTTATGTTGTGTCCATGATCGCTAGGTCAGTGGGTTACCTAGATTTATTCATATTTTTTGTGACTTTTTTTAATTAATTTTTTATTTATTATTATTATCCTTTAATATTGTGTTATTTGATAATTGAACTTTATGATTTTGTTCAGTTTTCTTTCAAACATGGTTACTTTGGTATCTTGACTAGGTCATAAATTTTGCTTTTTACCCCAATTGGACTCAAATTGACCTTTTCTACCTTGTTTTTTTAAAAAAAAAAATTGGATTCAAATCAACTTTTTTTCAACCTTCTTTTTAATTATATATTTTTCAGTTATTTTACTTTAATATTTTATTGGCTAGAAAGGGAGCTTTAACCTTTTCTTTTTATTTTGTTTTGTATGAAGTTGTCATATTCTCATTTGATTTGTTAGGAATTTTCTTTGTAAATATTTTTCCCTTGCTTTAATGTCTGAGATTTTCTGAAACTTATGCTCATAGTCATGGAGTTTATGAGCTAACCTACTTTAACTAGGTTTTTTTGTTGTTGTTTATTTTCTTTCAATTTGACTCTTTAAAATTTTGAAACTAATAAAGCTAGGAGGACCAAAACATTTAACGACCGCCCAGTCGCTCACTCTTTCTACCAAAACTTAATTTAAGTCAGGAAAATGTAAATAAGAATATTAAAGAAGAAAGTGCAATTAAAGGTGTCTGTCTCAGACGATTCAGACAGGATCATATGCACACAGTAGTGGACCTTGAGGGAGTTTGTACAAGATGGGTCAGTAACCAGATACCCATTAAGATCTAGACACCTGTTTTCGAGAAAGATTAAGATGAAATCCCAGGATAAGGAGCTCAATCGAATGACTGAAAAGGGAGTAATCTACTTATTTAAACATCAATCTTTGAAGATCTTTTCTCGACTAAATCAAGGAGGAACTTTATGACAGAACCCTTGCTTGCAGTGAGTTGGTTGGTAACAGACCAGTGGTTAAGAGGCACTGGAGGGGAATCAATGTTCCATTTCTGTGTAAGAACTCTCGGAACTACCTATTTGAGGTTCTTGGGATTCTAAATTAGTTTTAAAAAAAACAGATGATAAAATAATTAAAACTCACTTGTTTCTTAGTTGCTCGTGTTATTCACTCGAATCATCGTTAATAATATTTTTAGTACTGTTGCATTCCTTTCGTCCTCATCACAGTCCTAATGTAATTCCAAGGTTCCCCCCCTCCAACTATACTCTCTTTTAAAATATATTTTTTATACTGTTAATTTATTATTTCATTTAATATTTTTAAAATATATTTTTTATACTGTTAATTTATTATTTCATTTAATATGTTAGAATTAAAAAATATAAAAAAAACTCCTAACCCTCCAACTATACAAGTTTTGTCACGTGGGCCAGAAAGGGCCAATGGGGTTGAATAAAAAGTTAAGAACCTTCGGCTCTACCTTTTCGCCAGCGATGTCTAATGTTTTCAAATTTTAAGTTCAATAATTTAAAATATAAAGATTCTGAATTATTATAATTATAACCAGTGATTTAGATTTAAACAGTAAAATAATAAAAATGAGGATATATCAATGTTTGATACTATTTTTCTAAAACATTTTTAATAATAATTTATTGGCTTTGCTTTTATACGTGTGATTCCAATAAATACCATTGATATCCCTTTACTAACCTGTCCTATTCTATCCTACTCCCGGGGCAATAGTAATTAATAACACACATTGCTTTTCACATAAAAAGAAACTATTTTTTATATATACAAAAACAACTGGGCTAGGAAAATCTAGTACAGGGAGCTAGGAATTTAACAAGATTGTCAATTTTATTTTAGTTAATGTTATGTTTTTTAATTGAAATGATATATTTTGGTTTTATAATATTTTGATATGTTATGTTTAAATTGTATTTTTTATTTATTCATTTATATCTCTCTCAAAATTGCATGCTTCAAAATATTAATTTAACAAATTTAATTTAAATTTAAATCCAAATATAAACTAATTTAATATTATACAATTTATATCTCAAACACAAGTAAACGAATATGAGTCAAATCGATACGACCGGATCGGCTAGATGAGCTCAACGATAATATAAAAATATAGTTGATTTGAAAAACTATTCAAGTTGATATATTTTAAAAGTAATTTTAAGACTAAAATATATTGAATCGACCTGAGTCAATATGGGTAACTTTTTAAATCCTTGACCTGAATTATGAGACAATAATAATCTCAAATTAAACGAATTAAAAATAAATTATGAAACTCTATTCTCAATAAACCTATTATTAAATAATGAAATTGGAAGAAAAACCATTCTAAAAAAAGAACAAAACAAACATCTCAAAACAAAATTATAAATTTGAGTAAAATTATGAAAATATCACTAGCAAAAAGTCTTTTAAAACTCTAATTGCCATGGAATTTCAACTCAAGATATATCAATATGTCAGAAAACTCCTCATAAAAATTCAATATAATCAAACAGTCAGATTGAAAAATATAATTGATATCATAAAACTAGACAATATAATCAAACAGGATAACTTCTTATGTAAACAGTTATTGTCGTTTGCCCTTGAGGAAAGGGCAAATGTTTGAAAAAACTCGCTTCTTGATTTTCCCTTTTTCCTTTTGGCTAAAGGGCAAATGTTTGAAAAAAACTTTCACTTCTTGATTTTGTCCTTTTTACTCTTTGCTTCTGCATTTAGTGTTTATGTTTGTTCTGTAAGTGGGTGAATTTTGATTTCACTTGTGTTTGATTTCTGCCAATTCACATGCACAAATCTACCCTTCAGATTAATGAAAATGCTAAGCTATATTGTGTTCGTAGGAATTTCCACTAAATAGTTATGGCCTTGCTTTTCTGATAACATACCTGCAGGTCTGCTGTCCAGCAGTAAATCCTCTTTCAACCCCATTCATTGTCCCATTCAAACATCTTGAAATATCATCTCTCTCATTTCACAATCCATCTCAGTTTATTTTTCTTTCATGTCAGCAAAAGAATTATTCAAACTGGAAGGGGTAAAAAAAGATAACATGGTCCAACAAAATCTCCTGTAAATCAGTCGAGTCCCCAACCCCTCCCTCGAACCCCAAATTGGACCCATCTCTGATCTTCTCCGACTCGAAACTCCAAAACCCTTTTTGTTTTTTCCCCTTCCCCCCATGCTGTTTTCTTTGTACTTGTATATATCTTTGCCAACCAATTCCTCCACAACGCAAAACCTTTCCTTTCCCCCTTGTTGTGTGCCTCCTTTGCTCCCACCTCTCCCTCTCTCCACAAAATTTTCAGTTTCGACAGAGAAACCTCTCATAATTCCAAGGCCCGTCAGCCCTATAAATTAAAGCGAGAAAGACCCTTTTACAAAACGTCTTCAGACTGAGAGAACATACAAAAAAAACACCCCCTCGGTTCTTTCCCTCTCATAAAACCCCAGAAAAATAAACACCATCCCTCTCAATCCTTTACAGAAAGGAATAGCAGAATGAAAGAATATTGGGGCTCGTTGGCCTCAATACTTGGTGTGTTGGCCTTTTGTCAAAGTCTCCTTCAAGTATTAATTCCACCAGAACTCCGGTTTGCAACTCTGAAGCTCTTCAACCGGATCTTTAACATGTTCACTTCTTATTGCTACTTTGATATAACAGAAATTGATGGAGTCAACACCAACGAGCTCTACAACGCAGTCCAACTCTATCTAAGCTCCTGTGTCTCCATCTCTGGAAGCCGTTTGAGCCTTACTCGTGCTCTGAATTCAAGTGCCATAACTTTTGGCCTAACAAACAATGACACTCTCTTTGACACCTTCAATGGTGTTACTGTCCTTTGGGAACATATTGTGACTCAAAGACAAGCACAGACATTTTCCTGGCGTCCATTGCCTGACGAGAAGAGAGGTTTCACTCTACGTATCAAGAAAAAGGACAAGTCTTTGATTCTTGATTCTTATCTTGATTACATTATGGAGAAAGCCAATGATATGAGGAGGAAAAACCAGGACAGGCTTTTGTATACAAACTCAAGAGGTGGGTCTTTGGATTCAAGAGGGCATCCTTGGGAGTCAGTTCCATTTAAGCATCCAAGTACCTTTGAAACTCTGGCTATGGACCCTGTCAAGAAAGCTGAGATCATGGAAGATTTGAAAGATTTTGCAAGCGGTCAGTCTTTTTATCAAAAGACAGGTAGAGCTTGGAAGAGAGGTTATTTGCTTTATGGACCTCCTGGTACTGGTAAATCTAGCATGATTGCTGCTATGGCTAATCATCTTGGTTATGATATTTACGATCTTGAATTGACTGAGGTACACAACAACTCTGAACTTAGAAAACTTTTGATGAAAACAAGCTCAAAATCTATCATTGTCATTGAGGATATCGATTGTTCTATTAATTTGAGTAATAGGAAGAAGGGTAGTCCTAACAACAGTAGTTCTATCGGGAGGAGTTACTGTGACCCAGAAATGCGATCTGGGACTGGTGTTAGCAGTGGAGATGAAGGAGGGAATTCAATAACTTTATCTGGGTTGTTGAATTTTACTGATGGGTTGTGGTCATGCTGTGGAAGTGAGCGGATTTTTGTGTTCACAACAAACCACATTGACAAACTCGATCCTGCATTGCTGAGGAGTGGTAGAATGGACATGCATGTTTTCATGAGTTACTGTTCATTCCCTGCATTGAAGATTTTGCTGAAGAATTATCTGGGTAGTGCAGAAAGTGATCTGGATGAAGGGGTTTTGAAGGGATTGGAAGAGGTTGTTGACAAAGCAGAGATGACTCCTGCTGATGTAAGTGAGCTATTGATCAAGAACAGGAGAAGTAAGGACAAGGCAGTGCTTGAATTGCTGGAGGCATTGAAGAGTAAGGCAGAGATGAAATTGAAGAGCGGAGGATGCGTTGGAGAGAAGAATTTGAATGACGTGGAAGAGGAAGAGCAAGAGAAGAGAGCTTTGGAGAGTCCTAAAGAGGGTTGTGACTTTGAGGACAGCGTCAAGAAAGAAGAGGAGGATGAAGAGAAGAAGATTAAATGATGTAGAAAATGAAGTATTTTTGTTTCTTCTTCTTTTGTTGCAGGAAGGTAAAGAAGAAAGGGATAGTGGCTGGCCTCTGAACGAAAAGTATTACTATTTTATCTTCAAATTCTTGTTGGCGCATAGCATAAGCATGGTGGTGGGCTGCTGCGGAGATTGGAAGTGAGTCTGTACTGGATAATATTAGGTCTCCGATTTTTTCCAATGTTTAATATATTATTATCTATATTAATGTTAATTGAATAATGAAAGTAGTATCATAAGATCAACAGATAAGCTTATTTGCATGTGGTGTGGTTGGCTTGGCCATGTGGGGTTTTCTTATATGTTTAATTTAAGGTCTAGAATGACACCTACATTTCTCCTTATCATCCTCTGCAATTGTGCTCCACATGCTCTTCTCCATTACTATTCTCAATTAGGTAATGACAGTGGCATCGGATTGCAATGAGCTTTAAATCTACATTGCTAGCTAGAATCAAGGGTGCGCTTGGGAAGGATCCAATTGTATCCTCGCCTGGCCTACTTTATCAGCAGCTGCTAATGGCCATGCGAAAGATAGAGAAAGTAAAACATGATAGAACTTGCGAGTGACAAGTTGTCATGTAACCCCCCATTCATTGTTGTTTTGGCAGGACAAGAACAAAGGTTCTTTGTCAATTCTATTCATGAAATCACGCAGTTCCCCTCATTATTTGTGCATCGGGCCAGTATATATCACCATTCATTCGGTCAAGATGGAGATGATTTGAACAATTTCCACCTATACTTGCAGGAGTAATGTGATTTAGGAGGGTCGATGTCGAATTAGTGGATTTTTCTTGTCTCCATTTCCCGTAAGTTTCACAAAAATCAAACTGCGGTACGAAAAGACAGGAATTTCTTCACTGATTTAAGAATGGGAAAACAACAAGCAGGCAACCACCTTGGGACGTAATCAGAAAAAAAGTTTTCATAACCTTCTCGATTTCTTCCTTAAAATCTGCTGTAGTCGCTACTCTGCCTTGTCATTTTGATGTACGTCTAAAGATTATTCTAATCTTGAAGTGACATGGCTTTTGGATAGGATTTAAAGGGCACTTTAGGAAAAAACAAATTTGATTAACATGCTGAAGATTTCATGTTGGGGAGCCAAAGTAACTACAAAGTCTACGTTTACATTGAGAAAGGGCTCGACATTTTTTATTATTTTTTACTTTTTCCTTTCGAGGGTGAGCTGGAAAGGCATTGGGTTATTAATATTTATTTTCCACGGAAAACATGAGTTAACGGATGAGTCGCATCGCATCATGATAGCATTTCGCCTGTAGAGTTACAATGGTTAGCGAATAGTTATTTATCTTTATATTTCAAATTTCAGTCGGTTTATATATTTTTTATAAGAATTTAGAATAATCAGGATTTTATTGGTACATTTAAATCTATAAAATATATTTTTCAAAGAAGAAGAAAAGCTTTCTTCGCCTCCAAAATAAATTCACCCTTAGAGAAATACTTGTATGCATAGACAACGCTACAATTGCAGTTGCTGATTGTCACATATTTGGTATTTAAGAGTAGCAGCATATGGAGCGCCCGTTCCCGTCCGAGTTAAGGCATGATGAGGAAAATTATTGCATGGTGCTACTGTTGGTGAGAGTAACATTGTAGAAGCAGATCAATTATGCAACCGTGTGCCCTGCTGGCGAGCTGGGACTTCATTGTTGAATATTGGCTTACAGAATTTGTGGCCATGAACATTTTGTGGAAGGAATGACGTTATGTGACAGCTCTTCAGGAAACATGGCCATGCATTTACGAATGTGGACCAATGATACTTCCGAGTTAAACGATTTTTGGAGGTCTAGCCTCTTGGCATTTTGCCACCTTTAGCTATGCCTTTTTTTTTCTTTTTCTTTAACGATGGTGTTCTGGCCAGCTTGTTTGTGTCTCGACTGATCTCACGAACTTTGGAATGAACAACCAGTTACCAGCCTTCAATAACCTTAAAAATTATGATATACTCTAACCGATAATCTCTGGTAGCCAAACTTAAAACCGAACCGGTGGTTAACTTTAGCTATGTTGAATCACAATGATAATTGCATGTGTATGATGAGAGTATGAACTGACAACGAAAGCAGGCAGGCATATAATTGGGATAGCTCAGCTCCAAACCAGCAGGCGTCAGTCATCGCCATCGATGCATGCTTTGCAACATGCAAATCAATAGTTTAGTCTTCCTAATTTATTCTATCTTCATTGGCTAAAAAATAAAATCACCTTTTATTCTTGTGGTTTCCCGTTGAAGGATTTATATGTCCCCCGCTGAAAGAAAAATTGACCAGTACGGTCGGCATTCTCTACCAAACAATTTACGCCTCCCATTGGGTGCCTAATTGCCGCACTTCAATAACCAACAATAAATTCAACGGGTCTGGTTTGGAGGGGAAAAAAATTAAAGTGAGGAGGATCTTGGGCCAGTTATTGTTATTATTATTAGATATATATAAGTACTCTTACGATTTGGTATAAGTAAAAAATACGTTAGAACCTTAAACATCAATGATTTTTAATGTGACATCAACTTTATTTCCAAAAGTATCTTAACTTCTAATTTGGTTTTTTTTTTTTTTACAACCGGGGTGTCCGGGCCAGCTTGCGCGCACCACAACTAAATTCCCGGGCCCACTGAATATCATGCAAACCCACTTAACTTCTAATTTTGATATAGATAAAGTAGGACTTCTTTTTGAATTGTATAGAAATGAAAGATACCATTTTTTCTCTCTCGATTTCTTACAAAAAAAATCAATAAGTGGCCATCATTCATCCATCGTATAGCAAAATCGTCATGGGAATATATATATATTTGCAACATGGGATTTATAGAACATGTTGCCATAGAGAATACACTGGGTCCAATATTAAAATCCCCAGTGGTTTCATATGGTAAAACGTTGTGGTGATTTTATAAATGAAAGTGAAACGGTCTTTCCATGGCACCATAAAATACTCTAATTGTGCACTTTATTCTGAATGAATAATAAAACCGGCCGGGGTCACTCTTCTGCATAGCATATATAGTTCCAAGTTTAAAATTAAGGTATCGTTTGATCTAAAACAAGACCACATCGGCTGACCGAAACATAATGTGACAATTCAACTTAATACGCCTTTTTTTTCTTTCTATATGAACATATTGAATATAGCATTTTGTTAAGACCACATCGGCTGACCGAAACATAATGTGACAATTCAACTTAATACTCCTTTTTTTTTTCTTTTCTTTCTATATGAAAAACATTGAATATAGCAATTTTTTAAGTCCACATTGAAAAATAAAAACGGTGAGCATCAGATTCTAATGCAGGAAAATGTATGGGATTTAGTAAGCAATGGGAAATAATTAATATTTAATTGAGCATGGAGGGAGCTATCAACCATCAAAAGATTAAAAAAGAAGACCAACCATTTAGAAGGTGTTTGTTGATCACGTAATCTCAGGTTCAAACTATGTAGTTGCAATCTGATGGCCGCAGGAGACATATATGATCAATAACTTCAAGCCTATAGGATTAGTCAATGTACATGCAAGCTGTCTAGACACCCATGTTATAAGAAAAATCTTAGACCAAGGGAAGGTGTGTGATGACTACGAGAATGGGCAAATGACCAAAAATTTCATTTCCAAGCGGTCAAAGTTTTTGGCCAATTTGTGAGCCAATGAGACAATCTCTTAGCATATGCTATGTTTATCCGTATCTCTGCTCTCTAACTAGGTTAGAAAGGTCCGAACAGGTGGGAACCGTATTTTCTTTCCACCAGGATGAAAGGTATAACCACTTTGCTAGCTCTTCATGTATAGAAGTTAGTCTTAAATAAATATATACATATATATTTATTTTTCTTTAATTTCTTCATGAAACGCGACAATCACACGCTTTCTTTTCCAAATCAACAGCTATCAAGATCATTCAAAGAAAATGGCGGGCTTGAATATCTGTGCTGTGGAGATCTCATCAAATTAATCTGCTTATTCTGAAGAAGTCCAGGATCGGCCATGTTTGACATGCATTTAGTACACTTCAAAGATTTTTTCTATTCTTTAATTCACACCAGTCATTCAGCTTAAAGGATTATGCTCTCTCTATATCATTTCGAGTTCTTCTCGCTGTAGCTTTTTTGACTAGATTATCGTTGGTGCCTTGCAGCAGCAGCAGCCGCCTTTGCTGAAACGCTGAAATTTAGATATCAGAAACGGATGGCAAAGGAAAGATGGTGACCTCTGAGATAAGCATGGGAGGTGAGAAAGGAAAGATTGTAACCTCTAAGAGATAAACATGGGAGGTTTATATCAATCCAATCGAAACATTTACACACCACCATCTAAATTGTCGACGCCACTTTAACCGGGCTTCTTGACTGCCAATGGACATTCTATGGGAAAAATAATCCACATTTTCTCATGGGCCTCAAAGACACCTGGTCTTCCGGCCTGTCATAACCAGCAAGGGCATGAACTGATAAGTAGGCTTAGAGTCCAAACTAAGAACTATGTTGGACGAAGCTTTTAGAAAAGAAGAAAGCAAAAACCGCCCCAGCAAAATACAACGCCACAACTAGGGTCAGATATTTTTTTGTTTAATTCGGTTTTTTTTAATAAAAACAATCAATTTAAAAAAAATACAACCAAACTGGACCTGGTTTGAACTGACCGGGTTGGGTTCGGTTTTTTAACCAAAAAATGGTTTCAACTTTTTTAGATTTTTTTTTACTTTAACCAAGTTTTCTTTTATCTCATTTTACTAAAATAAAAGCAAACCAAAATAATTGAGCTAAGCCGAAAGAATTAAAAAAATGATAACATTTTTTTTTTAATTTGAACCGGTTCGGTTTAGTTTCTGTTTACCGGTTTTTTCCTTAAAAAATCAAACCGGACCGAAAGTTTTAAAAAAATTACAATTGGTTTTTTCTTGATTTGGTTTTTCTGGATTAATATTTTTTTATTTTCTCAGTTTAATTGATTTTTCAGTTTTTATGGTGACTCTAGCCACCACTAAGAAGAAAATTAACACTATGGCCACCCTACACCGAACCACCGCCAACACACTCACTCACCGGCATAGAACTTATATTTATTTCATGTTTTAACTTATTGGTTTTGCAATGAAATTCAATGTTTCCCTACCACATGAATCAACATTTCTCATATGTTGCTATTGTCGCGACGGCGATTTTTTACGCGCTTCGCACCCCGCCATCACCCCTGTGGTTGGGGGGAGACAACGGCGCGTGGTGAAATGGGGGGTTGTTTTATAGTCGTAAAATTTACGACTATAATTATTCGGAGTCGCCACCTAGTATTACGGTCACTAGAAAACCTATTGGTCTGCGAGAGTCTTGGGTAAGGGGACTTGTTGTGCAAGGGGAAGACGCATCACTTCCAGTGCACCCTACCTAAGGTAAACTGCATTGTTGTTTGATTGTTTATTTTTCTAAGTTTATTTTTTTACACTGCATTTTAAAAAACATTTTTTTTGTCTGCGGGTGTACTTTACAATGTAATTTTACACCGCAGTTACGAGTTTTTTTTTTATTTACAGATGTACTTTACAATGTAATTTTACACCGTAGTAAAAATCTTTTTTTATCTACGGGTGTACTTTACAATGTAAATTTACACCGTAGTAAAATTTCTTTTTATCCGCGGGTGTACTTTACAATATAAATTTACACCCTAATAGATGAAACAAAAATATTTAATTATTTTTGGTATTTTGGCGGGTGTACTTTACAACATGCCCCCCGAGTTTGATCCAGATTCTTTGAAAAGGAATTATGGAGTCAGCTTCATGATTTTGACCACTGGAGATGATAGATCTTTCATATCAACATGCCCCCCTAAGTTTGATCCAGATTCTTTGAAAAGGAATTATGGAGTCAGCTTCATGATTTTGACCACTGAAGATGATAGATCTTTCATATCAACATGCCCCCCTGAGTTTGATCCAGATTCTTCAATTGCATTTTAGATTGCCCCCCAGTTTGGTCATGCCCACAAGTGTTTTAGGCTTGTAGTGTTTGCAGGAAAGGGATGGTTATTTGCAAAAAATATTTTCATGTAAAACTTTTGGAATTTCAAAGTCATTCCAAGCACAAAAACCATTTTGATGTTTGGTTAAACAAACTTGTTCTCGAAAGAATTCAAGTGATCTCATTGTCAGGTTTTATGTTGATTTTGACAAGAATGTGAAATGATGCTTGTTCGCATGTTTTGTATGTCAAAGGCTTTGATGAATTCTTATGAAGCATTTATAAGGCTTTTTTTTAAATGGAAAAGCATTGCCTACCGATCTAGATTGCATGTATTTGATTAGAAAGGGCTTTATCAGGCTTGTAACGTAGACTTAGGTTACTGGCTACGAAAAAAAGATATTTGAAGGCTCAAAAGGTGTTTAAGGGTTTTCTAGACTAAGGATCACTTAGTGCTTACTCTTAGAACTCCATTTAGCCCTCATGATTGATTTTCATAGTGACCTGGCATGCGCCCCAATATTTGTCTGGGCTTTCATCTTGACATGCCCCCTAGTATTTGCTTTGGGCTTTCTATCATAAGTATTTTTTAACAGTGTCGTCATGTTGACTTAGCATGCCCCAGTATTTTGTTTGGGCCTTTGGTCATAGGTTTTTGGCACTAACATCATGTTGACTTGACATGCCCCCCAAGTATTTTGTTTGGGCTTTTATCGTGACATGCCCCCCAGTATTTTGTTTGGGCTTTTTATGTTGGATTTTTAGTACTGTCAAAATGTTGAATTGATTTGCTATAGTGTACTAAATCTCTTTTTGTTTTTGCCCACAACTTTGTTTAGGCATCTTTTGTCATTGAGGACTACTTTGTAGATTGAAAGTGTTTAATTCCTCATTTGCCCCAGTGTAGGGTGTGATCCTTGTCAGGGTTAATTATCAAGAAATAATTATTAGGCTCAAATAGGGACTGCAAGGGATATTTGAGACTTCGTCAAGGCATATCAAAGATGGCCTTTTCTCATTTCAAAAACATGCAATCTGAAATCGGTAAGCTTTGCTTTTCCATGCGAAATGATTTATTGATTTTTTTTGGGATTATTTGTTTAGCTAAGAGCTTTGCTTTATTATGTGGGGTTTTGGTGGTATGAGATCACCTTTCAATGAAACCTCTTGAATTCCCAGAACACATTTGTTAAACAAACATCAAATTGGCATTTCTTTTTGTACTAGACTTTGATTTGCCAAAAATCTTTATGAAATCATGGGATCATGTATAATTTGGATGAAAGGGTTATAAGGTGTACTTGTGTTATTTAAACAATAAGCAAGAACATATCATAAACACAAGAAAATACATGATCATTGAAAAGGAAGGTTTGCTTAACAACAAAAAGGTCCATGGCATTACAAGCAAGATTTTCAACAAGTCAAAATATGGATATAATGTGCGGACATGACCAAAACAAAAGGAAATCATAGAAGCAGATTTTATCTCCCAATATCGGCACATTCCCTTTTCAAAAGCTTTTGCCGATTTCACTCTAAATGGTGCACACTTGGTACCCCATTTCCGCGAAGCTTACTTAGGTGTAGGACCTAGATTTCCTTCGGATGTTATCCACCCCGCTTTAATCAATTGCATGAGCTTCTTCTTGAAGGCACCACAAGTGTGAACGCTATGTCCCACAGCACCAGCATGGTATTCGCAGGTGAGATCAGGTTTGTACCAATCAGGGTAAGGTGGCTGCAAAGGTGCCTGAGGTTCAGGAGCTATTTTTCCAGTGCTTACCAATTTTTGATACATCTCATTCAAAGGCAATGGTAGCGGAGGTAGCTGTTCTTGGGTTTTCTGGTAATTTCTTTTCGGGAAATTTTTAGGTGGATCTTTGGCTTGAAAATTAATGTTGGCAATTTGAGATGAAGGGTTATGGCAGTTTTGGAATTGGTTGTTCCTACCCATATAGTCATCTTCGAAATGCTCGGTATCTTTTCTCTTGCCTTCAAAGCCATTTTTCTCCACATGTGCGAGGATTCTCCCACTTCGGATTCCCTGCTCTATTCGCTCTGCCACGGCTACAACATCCATGAATTGTTGTGCTGAACTGCCCATCACATGTTCGTAATAGGGCGTTCTTAGCGTGTTGGCGAATGATGTCACCATCTCTTTATCTAGAAGCGGATGATGCACCTGTGCAGCAAGATCTCTCCATCTCTGAGCATACCTTATGCTTTCTTTGTCCTTCTTTTCTAGGTTGGATAAATTTGTTCTATCGGGAGCGATGTCCATATTGTACTTATATTGCTTGATGAAAGCATCTACCAGATTTTTCCAACTACGGATCCTGGTGTTGTCTAGTCTCATGTACCAATTCAAAGCTGCCCCGCTTAAACTGTCTTGGAAAAAATGCATCAGTAATTTTTCATCATGCACTACTTCTGCCATTTTGTTACAGTATGATTTTAGGTGAGTGATAGGGCACTGTGTTCCAGTGTATTTGATAAATTCAGGAACGTGAAATTTCTTTGGTTTTACCACATTCGGGACTAGACACATTTCTGCAGCTTGTACCGGGTCATACAAATTTACCCATTCAACGACCCTTATCCTGGCTTCCAGCGTCGCCATGTTATCTTGGTGGATACCCTCTAATGCTTCTATAACTGTTGGGGTTGGCGCAGGTGTCGGCACTGCTGATTGTATGAAAGCAGGGTTTTGTTGTGGATCCTGAACCCTTGCTCCTATCACTTCTTTATGATGGTTCATTCCTTGTGTTTGAGCAGCTGCCGTGGGTCTAGTTGAAGGACCCTCACCAGAGGTATTTCTCAGTACTTGCTCGAGTAAGCTGGTAAGACTAGCCATGCTAGCTTTCAGGGAATCCAATTCTTCTTGAAAATGAGCATCACGGTGTGCACGCTCTTCGTCCTCCATATTTCTCTGCTGGGGTCGAGTGGTAGGAGCTCTTCGGGGACCTATATTTCAATATGTCGATGATATGTTATGCACAGTGATGGATGCATGTGGATGCAAATGCATGTATATACACATTAGGTAAATTATCAGAGAGTTTGTACAGAAAGACAAGTTCTAAGTCATTACATGAGGGGTAGGCTTTCTATCTGGTCTCAAAAGGTCTATGAACTGCCTAGTGACCGCCTTACGTGAAGGTGGTATGAGGGTTTACAAGAAATGGTTGGGGCACAGTATGACCACCATTATAAGTAAACACACAGTTTATAGTTGGACGTTTCACGAATCTGAACCCCGACTCAAAGTCATGAGGCAGACCGCTAATCCCCACCTAACTTAGAATTGGGTTTATTCAGGAAATTAAAATGCATGATGACATTTATTCAAACCCAATGTTATGCATGAATTGAAAGTAAAATGCATGCGAAAGCAATAAAAATACATGTTTAAAGCGGTAAAAATGCGCGTAAAAACAAACTTAAGAATAAAGAATCAAACAAACAAAGCTCAGTCCAGCAATGTCCCCAGTGGAGTCGTCATCTGTCGCGACGACGATTTTTTTAACGCGTTTTCGCGCCCCATCATCACCCCTTTGATTCGGGGGAGACAACGGCGCGCGGTGAAATGGGGGGTGTTTTATAGTCGTAAAATTTACGACTATAATTATCGGGAGTCGCCACCTAGTATTACGGTCACTAGGAAACCTATTGGTCTGCGAGAGTCTTGGGTAAGGGGACTTGTTGTGCAAGGGGAAGACGCATCACCTCCAGTGCACCCTACCTAAGGTAAACTGCATTGTTGTTTGATTGTTTATTTTTCTAAGTTTATTTTTTTACACTGCATTTAAAAAACATTTTTTTTTGTCTGCGGGTGTACTTTACAATGTAATTTTACACCGCAGTTACGAGTCTTTTTTTTATCTACAGATGTACTTTACAATGTAATTTTACACCGTAGTAAAAATCTTTTTTATCTACGGGTGTACTTTACAATGTAAATTTACACCCTAATAGATGAAACAAAAATATTTAATTATTTTTGGTATTTTGGCCAAATTCCAACGGATAATCATAAACCTGTTACGATATCCAATTTTTGTTTCAAAATATGAGAAAGATGCAACATAAATTTACGAAAAATATGTATGGAAAAATCATGGAATTTAGCCGTATGCACAAAAACAAATACATTTTTTATATTTTTGAATTTTTTTGTAATAATAATAGTAGTAAAAAAAATAAAAATACCTTTTTTTGTCAAATTGTATTTTTTTTTTAATTTTTTTTTCTGGGCTGGGCTGTCAGCCACAGTGGGCTGGGCTTCCAGTCCTCACGGGCTGGAAGCCCAAACATTTTTGGGCCGGGCTCCCAGTCCTCAAGGGCTGGAAGCCCAAATAAACTTGGGCTGGGCTTCCAGTCCTCACGTGCTGGAAACCCAAATCTTTGAAAACGTGGGCCGGGCATGAGGCCCAACCTGCTTATTCTACCTCGGCCCGCACGCACGAACAGGGGACACAAATTGCGCCTCGCTGCTGCATGCAGAGCCGAGGAAGACGATGAATAGTCTTTTTTTTCGAATGTGGCGAAAGGCTTACCTGTTAGTACTGTTGGGTAGAGGAGGTCGAGGTGATGATTCATGTCGTGGTGGCGTCGTCAACGGTGGCCTGTGGTGGCCGGAGGGAGCTTCTTAAGTCGCCGGGGACTGTGTTGCAGCTGCAGAAACCGTCACCGGGGGCCTCGCCTGAAGGTGTGCTTATGTTTCTGGTGTAAAGGAGAAGTAACCGGTGATGATGAGGTGGTTTTGGGGTGGTCGAACGACTACCAACGGTGGAGAGAGAGAAAGACAAGAGTCTGCAACTAGAGAGAGAGAGAGACGTGAAACCAGAGAGAGAGAGAGTGACGCTGACGAAGAAGAAGGTGATATTTTTCCTTCAGGTTTGTTGAGCGTGTTTTTGATGCCAAAAATCACTGTAATTTGCCTAGAATCTCTTCCTCTTTTCTGTGTTTTTTTCCAGTTTTTCTCCTCCTCCCTCTGCAGTGTTCCATGGCTGCTATTTATAGGGAGCTTGGCCTGCCACGGTGGCTGAAATACTGTGGATGTCGTCGGCGTGGTGGCCTGCTTTCAGCTGGGTGGCTGTTGGCAGCGGCACAGGTGGGTTGTCGGCAGCATGCAGGTGGCTGGTCGGCGGCGTGCTGTTGAAAATGGTTAAATGGGCAAATACATTTTGGTCCTTCAATTTGTAATTGTTCTAATTGCACCCTCAATTGAATTTAAACTTGCAATTTATGCAATTATATCCCGTCAAATTTTCAACAATAGCCTTAAATTTGCGCGCCCTTTTTATTATGGTCCCTTACTTCCGATTTATGCAATTCGGCCCTCAATTGAGCATTAAATTCTCAATTGTCTTCAATTTGGCCCCTAATTTTGCACAATTAGCTTGGAAAGATTCAATTGGGTCTCAAAAAATTCCAATCTTCTCAATTGAGCCCGAATTAAACTCAAGAATTTGATTTTTTATCAATTAAGCCCTCAATTAATTTGATGAGACCAATTTAAAGTATAATTAAGTCCTTGCACTTAATTAAATCCTTCAATTGGACCCTAAATTAATTCCCAAACATAATTATACCTTTAAATTGGCTGACGATTAAATCAAATTGGCCTATAAAAATATAATTATATTTCTCGACTTAATTTTTACCTTGAATTTGTATTTTCTCTCATTTTTGGGGCACAAAAGAGATATGATTCAGCTCAGGAAATATTCAAAATTTTCACCGTGATTTTCCACCGACGCCAAAACCCTTTTATTTTATTTTTGTTATTTTATTTTATTTTGGGGAGTAACCCAAAAATTGGGTTACGACAGCTATGATTTAATGAGACTTTATTTTCCATGAAAATTGACTAACTCATGTAACAAATGATAATTTACAGCATTAATTTATGTCAATTGTGGTTGATAATATTTTTTGTAACACTATTTTCTTCACAACTCTTTAAAGTATTTAGAAAATGAGCTAGATGCCTGGTGGGCTAGTCAAGGTGATGCCAAAAGGAGGCCCGTTAATTTAAATATATGGTTAAAAAGGCCAACAACAAATTTTTTTTTGAAAAGAATGACAATTACTAATAAAGAAAATAAACATTTGTCAATGCTATAAAATATACCTTATAAATATTCTTAAAACATCTCAATAATTCCATCGGATAATAAAGAAAAAATTAAATGAGAATAATCAAATGCAAATGAGATAACCTCATCAAAAGAAAAAAATATAAAGTTTAATTATCATCAGATCAAACACCAAAGGAAGAATTGAAAAACAATAATCAATTTTAAAAGAAGATATGAAAAATATAGAATAAATCAAAAAAAGGATAAAAAAAATAGTGAGTATTAAATTTAAAAAAATATATATAAAAATTAAAGGAAAAAAAACAATTCACATAATGAAAATAAAAATTGATATAAATAAAAACTGACAAACACATTTTTGATGCAAGAAGAGAGGGGGGGGGGGGGGGGGTTAGGACGATGCTCCCAACTTTGTCTTAAGATGACAACACTTTAAAAATATAGCAATAAAAAAAATAGAACAAAAATTGATATAAATATAAACATACAAGTACATTTTACTTTTGTAATGGCTTACATGAGATATGATGTGAGAAAAAAAAGAGGGGAGAAAAGAAAAGGTTAATGAGAGCCTAATAGATTATTCTTCGTACACAAACGCTCGACCATCAAGAAAAAAGATAGAGCGATACTTCCAATATTGTCATTAAAAACAACGTGTAACTGCTTTGAGACATCACATATGCCACACAAAGAGACTCGGATCCTCCCACTTGTTGGCACTTAGTACGCGCCAACCACTTTTAATTTTTTTTAATTTATTTATATATTTTTTAAATATTGAATTTCCTCTTATTTAAATTGATTAAAAATAAAAACCATAAAATTGTACTAAAACTTATGACTAAAAAAACCATTAGGAAAAATAAAAATTGCACTTAGACATCAATTTTATTTTATTTTGCTTTACAAGGTTTCTCTAAAACTTGTCAATTAGGGGCAAAGTTGTTAAAATCAAGAGTTAACTCATAAAATCGTATGATTTTATGAGTTAAATGTGCATACCTTGCAAAATCAGATTAAAAATAAAAAATAGTGAAATGCCGAGTTGACGCGTAAAATCAGTGAACTCATATTGATTTTATGAGTTTGCTAAAAGTGTTAAATTAATTAATAAGCACAATGCATCTCTCAACAAACATCCCTTGCTTCACCAATCGCCATTCCCAACTTGACTACACATAATAACTTGTTATGACCACTTTTAAATAATAAAAAGAAAAAAGAAAAAAAAGATCGCTCTAGATATATTATTAGATCAAATCTTGAATCTGAAACACCACATGAAGTTTTTCAAATAGGTGAAATTGAAGAATCTTTGAAAGCTAAAAAAATCGACCAAACAAACCCACAAACATAGGTGAGGCTTCCTTATGTGCTTTTAGACAAGTATATGTGGCCTGTCTGTAAGTGGACAACTTGTTGTGTTGTAAAAATAGGGTCAACTTCTTGTCTTCTTCATAAGCTTTATTCAATTTGCTACATGTGAAAGTACTTGCGTATCTTTTGAGTTTATGTGGTCTTTAAATGTTTGTTGAGAATCCATGCCTTGTAATTGTTTTCCTTAAGTTTTTTAGTAGAGGGGTTATGAATCAACAATGATTTGAATATTAGATAGAGAATTCAGGATTTATGTAAGATACAATTTTTGAAATATTTTAGGCTTGTTGAGAGGGCATGAGTGGAAAATTCTAGGTGAAAGAAGAAGAGGGTATGGTGGAATCAATGTTGGGTGTTGAGGCTTGTGAATTCTTTATCACGTCCGTTTCTAAAAACTTATTGAATGATTTGGTTTCGTCACTTGTTAATTTGGGTGTGCAGTAGGGTCTTGACAAGGTTGTAGAAGGTTCTCATTGGAATTATATGTTTTTCTGGTATGCTTCTAGCTTGAAATTTGGTGGGTCTATATTGGTTTATATGAAATTATGCTCATATATTACATATCATTGTTCTCCATTCAGCATAGACAAACTCATTTTAATTGCAAATTATTTTATCTATGTTTCTTAGAGTGCCATCGAACAAGGAATTTGTTTGTTGTGCCTATTAAGACATCTACATGGATCTTTTCCCTGAAAATTTACTTTGGGCGTATGAGGCCACGATAAAATTAAAAAAGATAGATTTATTCACACTAAAAAATCATACCTATCAAAACCTTTAAACCACATGAAATCTCACAATACAGTTTATCCAAGATAAAACGTACTAGGAATGTTAATATCTTCCCTTTATGAAATCAATCTTTTACCTTGAACCTATCATTAAACCAATACCCCTCGGTTTTCCTAGCAATCCTAAACTAAACAACTAGGAGGCAACTTCAATGACCCCTCAACATCGTATATCCATATATGACACTTACCAAACCTAGGTCATGAGACTATGATTACCCTGTAAAAAACAAAATTGAAACAAATTATAAGGCTCATTTCTAATCAAACCAATGTTAAAGGATGATATTAAAAAAGGGTATAAAAAACCATCATCGTCAACTAATCAAACATGCGATCTAAGTTCTTATAAGCCATGGATAATCTCATAGAATATAAACAAAAAAAATAAAAACAAAAACTAATTCTCAGTTAACTTAATATTGAAGTGTGAAGATGAAAACAACTCAATTAAAATTTAAAACAAGGAGAAAAAATAGAAGTTAACTAGCCTAACTCACAATTTAAGTCACAAGACCATGATATATCCATAAAACACATATCAAAGAAATAAGGGTTAATTCTCAATTAACTCAATGTTGAAAAAATAAATTGAAAAAAATCAAATAAAAAGGAGAAAAAAGATTATTTAATTAAACCCGAGTTAACCTATCAAATCCAAGGTACGATATCAAGATAACTCCATAAAAAACATATAAAAGAATTATAAAATCTAATTCTTAGTCAAATCATTGTTGAATAATATTTTTTAAAAAAACAAGCTCATCTAGCTAACTTGTAAAACTCTCAAATTAGGTTATAATATCATGATAACCCTATATAAAGAAAATCAAAAACAAATATATAAAAATTAATTCCTCCTTCAACATTGGATAAAATTGAGATAAAAAAGTAATTAAAAAAAAGAAACAAAAATAACATGAATCGATGTAACTAATCTGCAAAATCTTGTTTTATTAATCTTTGCTAATTAAAAAAGATAAATATTCACAATATAAATTAATATATTGTTTCAATAATCAATTTTAATTTTTATGATTGAATATTTAATTGAGACTAAATTTTTTCTCTTTCTAAGTTTTAGTTTTTATTTAATTTTATTGATCAAATTATTTCGTTCGTCTTAACATAACTTAAATAATCTAAACCCTCTATATTACACGCGCAACACACAAAGATAAAAGAAGTTTTCTTCCCAAAACTTCTTATTCCTCCTTTAAAATTTACAAGAAATTAAGAGTTAAAAGGGATGGTGATGATGTTAGATTATGCAGGAGATAGATCATAAGGCTCTAAATTACGAGGGATTGGAGAGAGATGAAGTGATTGTAGTGAGAGAAAGTAAAGAAAGAATGTTCCCACCTTTTTATTGATGGTCACCTGAAATGCTTTTTAGAGAAAATAAATCCTACCGGTGGCCAACACGATGAAAGGCTGCCCGTTTTAAGCCCTTTCTCTCTCTCTCAAGTGAACTACTCATTTCTCATGGTGAGCTTCTTCTTCACCAGGTAGGCATGTGACCCAGTGAATAACAGGGTACCATTAAAGACGAGATCACCCGACCACTTCTCTTATTTTTGTTGGTTTATCCTCCTCCTTTATTACAATAACTTAGCTGCTATCGGAGGTGGGTCCCTGAAAACACACAGGCAGCTTGATTTTATAGATAACACCAGCCCATTTTTAGTCATGAAAAAACCAAACTCTTTTGGATGTTTTAGCAACTTCATCAAGAAATAAAAAATTTACGTCAGATTTCTCGTAGTAAATTTCATAAATTTAAATAAAAAATAGTTATCACAATTCACACATGCAATGTATTGTAATAGTTTTATTTAAAAGTTTGTTTGTATATAAGATCTTCACTTGTTAGTTAATTACCTCTCCGATGCGAGATGATGACTGGTGCACCAGTTACAAGGATAATCGCGCTTGCTTTATGGTTAGTATTAGAAACTCTTAAATTTTAGGGGTTGAAGTGTAATATGGTGGGATCTACAGAGACTATAGTATAGTTTACCCAAAATGTAAACCCTGCAAGCCAAAACCTGTCTTGACCTTTCCCTAACACTACGACAGAACGACCATCTCTGCTCGGTCTGGGCTCCTGCTTCATCTTGAGTTCATCAATGGATAATAATAATAAGGTAAACCCAAGTCTTTTCGTAAACTGTAGTGCTCTCTTCATTTTGTTTTGAATAATCTGACATTTAGTGGTTTTGCTGTTTTCCCTAACCAAACTGATGAGTATTACTGCCACTCTTTCCCTAACCAAAGTGACTGGTCTTGAACAAGTCTATGTTTTATGTCTTATGCTTATTTATTACAGGTCTTCCTAGCAAGATTTATGTGATAATATGGTTATCTGAAAGGGTTTAGTTTGTGATACATATGTGCGTGTTTGTTCATTTTTGGCTTTCTTTTTTCTTTTCTTATCCTGGGTTTTCTGTGTTTTTTTCTTGATATTTTGTTATCGGTTTAAACCACATTATATAAGGCACGTAATTTCAACTGGGATGGTGAGAGTTCCTAAAGGAACAGAAAACTGATTTTTTAAGGGCTTGTGCATGTATTCTTATTTTCAGATATGTGCATAACTGGTCAAATTGATATTCTTTTCCCCGAGATTAGTCGTATTATATAATTGAAATTATTTAACATTTTTCATTGCTTTGTGCTCTTTTCCTGATTTGATTTATTTTATCTCCTGTGAAAAATAAATTCTAATTCCTGGTGACCCGTTTCTGTTGCAGCCATGTTCATCTAATAAGATCATCAAGACAAGTGATGGATGTGAAATAATTCTTGAGCTCTCAAAAAATGACCCTTTTTTTGATAAGAAGAAGGTTAGAAATAAAACAAATGGTCTTATTCTTTTGAATGCATTTTTTTTCTAAAGTTATCTATGGATGAGATGCATAGAGAAGAAAATGCATGTAACCAAAGTTGTATAATATGAAATAATTGGCGCCCTTTCCAACTGGAGTATTATAGACGGAACTGTAGCTAAAGTCCCTTTTTTTTTTGGAAAGACTCACGTTGTCTAATTTTTCCTTGGAGAAAGCGACAAGCACACAAATTTTATAGTGTCTCTGGTGGGTGCTGCTTTCTAATGTCAGTTAATTTGGTTGTCTACTTAGTATTTTGATTCATCAAACTTTTCAAGGTCCTCATAAGTGAGACATTTGATTGAGATCCTAATTTCTTACCTTTGTTCTGATAATGTCTCTTGTTGTTTGACAGAATTTACTACATAGTAAGGGTTTTGATATCAGGGAACAAGTGCAGTTTTATAGATCTTCATGTCCTGATGCAATTGCAACAATCTTGGAAAGAGTACTTCAGATAGCAAGAATTATACATTTAGAAGAGGTAAACTGAGATGAACCCCCTCCCTATGTTAGACACATGTTAGGACTTAGGAAGCAGCTAAATTGGAGTTTATCTTTCTGTTAAGTTGGTATTTACCTTGTTCCTCAGCTAGGCAGAACAACTGCCAGGCAATTTGGCAGGTTGGTCTTCATATGCATTCATCTGTAGCATATTGAAGTCTTTAGTTTCAACATATTTTGCTTGTTTATTCACTGTTTAGGAGACTGTTTATGAGAATGGCATAAATCACATAGCATAGGTTGAAGTGTAATTCATGAAGCAAGTAATGATGGAGAAATTGGTGCTCTGCTGTAATGCAGGTTGAACTTTATTTTGGCGAGGTCAATGGCTGTTCATTATTTGAATATTGGAGCCTCAAGAATGAGGTAGAGACTCTCAATTCGGTCCTTTCACTTATTAACAGCTACTCCTCTTGTGAAAGACAGAATGAAGTGAACTTCTTGCAAACCTTGCAAGATGAAGTTTTTAGAAGGATCCAGGAATTCACAGATAAGAACAAAGTGGAGAGTAGAATCGATAAAAGCTGCAGTTGTGACAAAGAAAAGTGTTTAGTAAAATGGGGGGAGAGCAATGGTGTAAAAACAAGTTTGAAGATAGCATGTAAGTTCCAATGTGAGGTTAAGACATAACACCCAACAAAAAATGCATTTATGAGGGGTTTTTTTCCTTGGGATGTCTGCCATTTGTATGGATCTAAAGTCGGAATTGAAAAAGGGGTAAAGAGGTAATTATGTTTAGAAGAGAAAGAAATCTACACCTTAACATATTGTGTTTTCCCTACTTAATACTTCCTGAAGGTGTTGAAGGAGCTGGCAGAGGAGCCATAGCAACAAAAGACCTTAAAGTTGGAGACATTGCTTTGGAGATTCCTGTGTCAACTATTATTTCTGATGAGCATGTGCACAAATCTGATATAGTATGTTTCATCATCTGTGAACATAAATAAATGCCTCCAATTTGTAAGGAGTACTTGTTTCATTGATGTTTACTGATAATGGGAGCATTTGTAAAGAACTAGAATAAGTCTCTATAATGCATAAATCTAAAGCTGCCAATATTTATCATCTGATGCAAATAATTGCTTGTTATCTAAACTACGAATTGTTATTGATAGTAAAGCTATATGAAGGTAAATAATAGAGCATGTGTGTGTGCTGCATGCATGTGTGTGTGTGTTTTAAAGAAGTTCCCACCCATAAGAAATCCAAATTAGAATTTGTTATAAAACCTTAGCAAATGCAAAAAAAGTTAAGATAAGATAAGAACACGTTACCTCATGTGTGATTGCTTGATCAATTAGCTGAAAAGTTGAGTTGTCACATGGCGTAAGAGAGCTTTTGCTACATGCTCTACACAAAACTTGATCAGCAATAAAAGCCATGGATATGCCCAAACACGAGCTTTATCATGGCTTCTCTCCCAAATTTTGTTTGAAATGTAAACAATACTTGGAAAGGATGCAGAACTGTTGAATTTGACCTAACCTAAAATTTTAAATATCATCACAATGTTCTGAGTAATGTTTACTATTCAGTTTGCTTGCAGCATCATATATTGGAAAAGATTGAAGGAATTACCTCTGAGACTATGTTGTTACTATGGAGCATGAAGGAGAGGCACAATTGTACTTCAAAATTCAAGATTTACTTTGACACTCTGCCAGAGGAATTCAAGACAGGTTTTCCCTTTGATCTGCTAACCTCTGTCAATGATTCCTTGTTTTGTATATTGTTATTTCCTGGAATGAACTAAGTTGAAATAAGATATCACTCTTTAGTTATTGCTTTGAGATGCATTAGTCCCCTCTAGTTAATGTTAAAGTTCTGATGCATGTAACGATCATATAATTTAAGGGTTTTTCTTCTTCTTGCAGGAGCAAGTATGACTAACCTCTTTTTCTTGTATTCTAAAATTTGCTCATTCTGTTTCTTTGGCTTCAATTCCCTTATATCCTTTTTGAATATATACAGGGTTGAGCTTTGGAGTTGATGCAATCATGGCTTTGGATGGAACCTTGCTTTTAGAGGAGATAATTCAAGCAAAAGAGGTTATATGGCATGCAAAATACTGTTTTTATATGTGTTCAAACTTTACTTCTTACAAGGGACACTGGAGTGTGGACAAAGCCTATTGATACTGTTAGATGACCTCTGCATTTTTAGGATGTGAGGCTAGTTTGCTGATCTCTGATGCATCAAATGTCACAAACTATTATATTAAAGAATGAAACCCTTAAGAAAAAAGTTAGAAGTTGCCCTTTTCATTTCTGGAGTTTGAAGGATCTCTATTCGCCAAATCATTGAACTGTTATGTGACTCAGGGACAATTGCTGTATATCAGAAGCAGGCTGTGCCTTTACACTCTTTCCTAGACATTAATTATAGCATCATAAAATGGTCAAAATATTTATGCTTACTTTATATGGATATAGATGGGAAAACATCGTGTTATTTAAATTTATGTTTTCATTTGGGGGTCTGAATATGGAAATAAAATTTCTGACTTTTTTCCTTTAGGATTTCATCAAAGCAACTTCGGTTCTCACTGATTTTACATGTGCAATAGTATATGTTTTGGAATTTATGAAATAATACCTTAATCTGGTTTATTTGTTACTTTCAATTTTCACAGCACTTGCGGGTTCAATATGATGAGCTGGTTCCTCCACTGTGCAAAAATTATCCCGATGTGTTTTTGCCGGAGCTCTACACATGGGAGCAGTTCTTATGGGCTTGTGAACTGTGGTACTCTAATAGCATGAAAGTTATGTTTGTTGACGGAAAACTAAGGACATGCTTGATTCCTATTGCAGGCTTTCTCAACCATTCGGTATACCATTTCTTCCTGGTTTCACCATTTTTTTGTGCTTAGCTGTATATTTTTATATCTATCTAGTTAAGACTAAACTTAAGGCTCCCAAAGGTAGTGGAATTTGCTTTTGAATAACATGCCTGGACTGGAGCCACTACTATATATTCTGCCACCCTTATGCTGATCTCTTTGTTGATTTTGTTAACTTGAAAATTGATACCATGACCTCATTCGTTTATGCTAGGATATACTTTTGTCGAATTCTCAATTTTTTGCTTCCCAAAAAGCTGTTAGTCCGTAGTTATGATCATTTTACTCCTGTGTTGGGCTTCTGGGGTTAATTGTATGGTGGTTCACATGCAAAGTGCTTTGCTGTTTATTTTATTATTCTTGACTTTCTTATCTTACTTTACACCATTTTGGAGAAGCATGCTTCTTGTTCATGTTCTGAAACCTTTCTTTTGCAGCTCTACCCGCACATTGTTCATTATGGTAAAGTAGATTCTGCAACAAATACACTGAAATTCCCACTCGCACAGCCTTGTTGTTTTGGAGAGCAATGCTATCTTAGCTATGGAAACTTCTCTAGTTCACATCTAATTACATTCTATGGTTTCATGCCTCAAGGAGACAATCCCTGTGATGTAATTCCATTGGGTAATCTTCTTTGCTCCCCCCTCCCACCCAAACACCCTACAAAGGAAAAACTGTAACCAATGCTCAAGAATATGAGGTTCTATCATTCAGGGTTATTGTTTCCTTTTAAGGACTAAGAGTCAGTACTCACTCACGAACATGTGCAGATATTGATGTTGGTGAGGTTGATTGTATTGAGGGTTGCCCAACATCGAGCTGGACTTCTCACATGGTGAGGGGAACTTGGCTCTCAAACAACCATAATATATTCTATTATGGCTTGCCATCTCCATTATTGGATTATCTACGTGGAGCTCAGAGTCCTTCACCACATACCAAGACCATTGTAATTTCTTTCTATGTACATGTTTTGTGTACTCCCTGTGCATGTTTCCTAAATTGGCTTAACTTTGAATATATTTCTCTTTATCCCTGCTTGACTTCGATATTTGTTCCTTTGTATTTGTAAAATTAGGAGATATCAAACTTGGAGAATGAAATAGAAGTTCTCGAAGATCTCCAGTCAACCTTTAGTAGCATGATGGAAAATCTTGGTGACTCAGATCTTGTTGACATGTGATGAATTCTCTATTCATCATTTAGCTTAGAACATGTCTTTTATAAAACACACTATTTACGTTTAAAATTTTAACGAAAGGTTTTGTGTCATCCTTGCAGTGATAATGCTAGCTGGGATGTGAAACTGGCATTGGAGTTTAAAGATCTCCAAAGAAGGATTGTCTCCTCAATTTTAACTTCATGTGCCGCGGGTCTCAACATGGTGCAAGATGAACTGTCTAAGCTTTAGATGAGCTGGCCTGAAAGCATGAGTTTTCTGAGCTTAACGTTGGTGGAGCGTACTGATCATGACGCATAAATCCTGCAGTCACCACAAGGTCAATGGCCTTTTGGTTTCTCAAGCCTCCTTAAATTTATTAGTATTTTCTTATGATGGAATGGGGCATGAAGCATGGAATCTGACTTAGTTTGTGACATTTTGTTCTCAATGTTGTTCCATTTTTTCTCTCAACACCATTGATAGTGCACCTAACCTTTTGTATTGTTTGGTTCATGGCAAGGGAATGGACAAGTGAGTGGTCTTAGGGAAAGGATGCTCTTTGCTTTTGCATTTAGATGTGGCAGATTGAAATAATGGCAAATCAAGAAAAGCTACTTTATGTTGGAGATTAGATACGGATGCCCCACTTTGACTTGACAAATAAGAGGTTTCCAAGCACACCGAATCATGATTTATCTTCTGTGGATCTGTTGAATTGGACTAGAAATTGCTATAATGTCCATGATAGAATCTTGTTTAGTGTTCATCAATTGGTATACGATTTTGGAGTTGTCTACCAAACAAGCTAAAAATAACCCACCAAAAACCATGTTTAACCATGTTCTCATTCAACGAATAAAGCCTTGGAAGTAGTATCCTTTTTTTCTTAGGAAAGAAACACCAACTACAATGTCATAAACTCATCGAAAACTAAATATTTTTCATTTTAGCTAATGGAGCAGCAAACAAGATCAAGAAAAAGAAACGCTGCCACCTCAAATCTTGTCTATCATGGAGTTAGGTCCGTGCCGACATAAAATAAGGGAATAAGAACCTAAATGAACAGCGACCACCAGCTACTTGCCAACACCTATGCTCAATTGTTTTTTAAGACAAAATATCTACTCTTCACTGGGATTTCGGGCAAGGAAAATTAAATTCAACAGTTTATACACACACATAATTCCCTTTGAAACGCTGCGGATCCGATCAAATTTTTATTAAATATAAATTTTTTTAAGTGTCATTAGCATATTTACATGATATAGTTAACTTTATATATTTAAAAATAACCTGAATATCAGGTAAAAATATAGCTTGAATATAAAAAACCTTAGAATATATTATTTTTTGAATATTGAAACGACAACATATTAAATTTGTTTGGATTAACTGGATCAACTAAGGTTGACCTGTTAAATCTTCAACTCAGGTCATGAGACTCGATAACCATGTATGAAGCAAATAAAAAAATCATTAAACTCCAATCAATCTAATATTGAATGATGAAAATAAAAACAAAATTCTATTAAAAAAATAAGTTGAGTCAACCTATAATAATATGTGAAAAATGAGTCGACTAAGCTTATATTGTCTATTGCTAAAGTGAAATGTTATGACTTTTAAGTTAACCTTAGGGATTAAATTGTAAGAGATCATAACATTTCAACACCACTTTAGTGAAATGTCAAGATCTTTTAGTATATGTTAATAAATTTTATTAAATGGGTGTAGTGTAAGTTTAGTCTTTGTATTCTAAATGAAATTATAACCTAGTATCTTTGCTTTTATAATAAATATTTAACTTGATTGGCTGGTTTTACTACATGATCGTTCTAGTTTCCTAACAAATATAAAAAAATATTATAGTACAAAAAAATACAAAATTGTATACCTGAGATTTTTGTAAAAGCAAAATACAAAAATAGAGATTTATATTATGTGCATTCGTCTCATCACCATCATAGTTTGAATGTGATACCTTCTCTAATGATTCAGAATAATAACTACAAATACAAAAATTATTACTATTGCCTCTGCTAGGAACTTGATAGTATAATTTAATATATATATATATATATAAAAAAACCCAATTACCCTATATTCCATACGATAATAACAAACAAAACCATAATAAAATAGCTAAAATTCTCTTGCATTCAAAGCTAAAAACAATAACTTGTTAGGGGCATTTCAATATATGTATTGTATAAAAAAGATTTGAAAAACCTGGGAGCCCCTTGATATAAGAAAATAGAATATATTTTTAAGAATAATAGAATAATTACACCATGTACTAAATATGTAAGAATACCGATTAACCTCCTCCTTTCCTGTAATGACCATGGAGTCAAGACCTTACTATCTCTAGGTCGAGCTAAATAAATTTGTTTTCTAAGGATAAAATAATAATTTCAGTGTGCTAATTTATAATGAAATGTGATTATGTACATAGTGAATCCCTAAGGCTATGAAGAGGAAGGAGTGGACCTATTTTTAATGTCTTTCATCCTTAATGCACGCCTTCTTCACTAAACATCATTAACAATTTCCCTTTGCATCATTAGTAGACTACTTGCTCTTAAATTAGGATTTTATTTAGACACAACACAATAATATCCGTCACAAATTGTTATTGTTAATATTATCTAAAGTAGAAAATCTTTCAAAACTATTTTTTTGATATTTTAATATAAAATATAAACCATGTAAGATTAAGAAAATATTATTTTAATATATTTCAAAACAAAAGGTATTCTTAAAAAAACAACAAATTTAGTAAAAGAAAATAAATTCACCTGTGTACAAATAGTACCGCAAAGAGCAAGCGAATGAAATCCTTCCACCTTTCTCTGGACAATTAAAGATAAGAGTGATAATGGATAATTGGCCAAAATAAAAAAAAGATTTTACATAAGAAATTAAACATTCAAAATTGAATATAAAATTCTAAATTCAAATTCATGTAGCCAAGGTTGTCAAAATCGCGATTTTGACATGAAACGGAAGTAGTTTCTGAACTCAGATCATAAAATCGAAATTGTAAAATCATAGTTCAAATCATATAGGTAGAAAAATCATAAAATCAAATGTAAAATATTTTCAACTATAATACAACATAATTATGATCATAAAACTTTATTAGTTAAGATACATGATTTAAAATAACTTAAAAATATATTACAAAATAATTAAAATATATGAGAATCAATAACTTAAAAATACAGAAAAAATACTGATTTTTTTACCGCACAGATGGCAGCAAGGCTAGCCGCCTAGGCCTTAGGGCATCTCCAGCGGGGAGTGCCATTTTGGAGAGGCAAATCTCCAAAATGACACTTTGAATAGTGTAAAAATGACATTTTTGTTGATGTGTGCTCTAGTGGTAAAAGCCATTTTGGAGAGCCATTTATTTTTATATTATTTTAAATATAGTGTAATTATTTTGTATATAATTTAAGTATGCAATTAATTTTATAATTAATAGGAGTAAGTTATATAATTAAATAATTAGTTTTAAAAAACCCTCCAACAATATAATTATTAATTTTTTAATTATATTTAAATTAAAACAATGAATTTAAAATTAAAAACCCCGCAACAATTTAAATTTGAAAATTTAAAATATTAAAAAATTCTACCAAAATAAATCAGAGATCGATGAACTAGAGAAAGACTTGCCGTAGCGATCTTCACATTGTTTTTCACTAGTTTCATGGTCGTCGCATTTAATCCCATTCAAATCTATATTTTTTTAAAAAAAAAACTCAAATATCTTGAAATAATCAAATTAATTTGTAGAGTTATTCGGGTGTAGTGAAAATTATTTTTAGCCTAGAATTGAATTAAAAAAATATATTTGTTCTCATTAAAAATATAATACAACTATGGAACCAGCCGCAGCAAACCATTAAAACACAACAAAGAAACCCAACATCAACAATCCATTTAAAATTGTTGCTCCGTACCATGCATATTCACCATCAAATCTCATTTAAAATATATTTTTTAAAATTATGGCTTCATTTTCCCAGTTGCTATAAATAGCAACCGGGGTAGGGAAAGCTAAAAATAGCTTTCCAAATGCCTTCCGCGCCGGAGAGAAAAATATTGCTTCAAAATGCTAAATTAATATTATTTTAATTTTGCCTTCTCTTTTAGCACTGCCGCCGCAGATGCTCTTAGGGAGGCAACGAAAGGGACAACAAGGCATTGACAATTCACAATTGACAAGAAGATTTGTGGGATCGTAAAATTAGATCGATTTTAATGGTTTTTATTTAATTTTAATTGGATTCGATTTTTCTAATTGATTTAATTAATTTTATTGTTTTGACTCGTAAAATCATACAATTTTGCAAGTTAACTTGTGATTTTAACAATCATGGATGTAGCGTGGTTAAAGTTTAATGTTATCACATTATTAATAATAATAATAAATTAAATCAAAATGGTGTTAGTATTTATGAAATCTGATTATCTATATATAACCTTCCTTTAAAAATAATACCAAATTAAAGTCTAGAAAGTATAAAGAACATGTTGGTAACTATCAATAATCCAAGAAAAAAAAAACATGAAACTGTAAACAGAAGACAGAACCAGTACATTCATTACATGTTTTTTCCGTTTTCATTTACAGAGCGAGCACGCCCCAGAAGGAACAAGTGGAGGCATAATATTTTTTTCTTTCAAAAAACAAAATAAAAAATTAAAGAGAGAGAGAGAAGAATTTGCTTAAACGTCTCTTTCTTTCATCTGTTCTCTTTTATTCATTGCTTCTTCTTAGTACAGAAGAGAGAGGAGAGAGGTGAAAGCATATCCGTCCAAGCAAAGCAGGAAAGAAAAACATTTGCTGGTAATTTCTGGGTGTCTGTTTGTGCTTGAGCCGGTTTTTTTGTTGTTGAGTTTGAAGTGAAGAAGATGATGGTAGCAAACAGTTTCGATCTATGGCAAAAAGATGCTTTCTTTTCTGCTGCAGAGGAGGTTCAGGAATCTGCTGATGTGTACGTTTTCATTCTATATGTTGTTTGGTACAACAATTTGTTTGATTTCTCCAGTTTGACGACTATGGATTGTCTTTTGAATTGGGTTTTGCATGCTGCATACGATTATTATATGTTTTGCTTCTGAGGTTGTCACGATGTGTGTTTGTTACTTTGTTTTAAAGGTTTGTCTTGTAGATTTTGGGGTTTTCTGGGTTGGGGCTTCTGCCTACCTAGTTAGCGGAATGTGTTTATAGATGTGTCATGATGTAAAGCTCTTCAATGTAAAGTTTGGCACCAAATATGCAGATGTGTGCCTTAGTTCTTTGTTTTTCAGCTCTTGTTGATGTGAAGTGAGAAGGAAATGTGTCGTTTATGTTGTTTGTTTTGTAATGCATGACTATATACTCCTGTCTCTGAAATAGTTGATCTTCAAGGATCATAAATTCTATTTCCTGTAATTTTGGAGAGTTTTCAATTTTCACTAGTAGAAAGTTATTCTTGTGCTATTCGAAGGCAGGCAGCTCTGTATTCTAATGAAATCAACAAGTTATTCTTGGGCTACAAACCTGATAATCGCTAGAATGCTCATATGCTCTTAGACTTTTCTTGAACTGAAATTGAAGTTGTTTTTGGCAGAATGGAATCGGCATATAGAATGTGGATAAGAGAGAAGAGAGAGGGATCAACACCAGAGGATTTGGATCAAGTCTTCAGAGAGCTCCAAACTGCTTTAGGCACTGCCAAATGGCAGGTGTATTTCGTTCTTCAAACCTCTAAATTTATCACATGCCTTTCTAAATTCTTTTCTTTAAACTACTTTTCAGTATATTGAATGTTATAGTTTCTGTCAGTGATCTTCACATGATCGGTCTCTAAGAAACATCAGTTGAAGGACTATTTCCATTTCTATATTTTCTATTATTCATCTGACAGGTGAAAAACTAGCCTCAACTCATCCAACTTTGAATCCCTTGCTTAGAGTGTGCTTATCATATTAATTTTTCCTCCTTTTACTGCACACTCCATCCAAATGAACCAGGCACTAAGAAATCACTGAGTTTCACTTTCAATTATTACAGTTGACTAATTGCTTTTTTGCTAATAGTTCTCTTTTCTTTTGTTTCTCCAATTTCCCTGTATCATTGATCTTTGAACCATGAAACAGTTGGAGGAGTTTGAGCGGGCTGTTCGGTTGAGCTGTGGACATCGAACTGATGATTTCACCGCATCTAGGCATAAACAATTTGTTGCTGCTATTGAAAGTCAAATATCTCTTGTTGAAGCAGCTCTAAGGGAAGCTTTTAGTGGGGAAGGAAAGCAACCTCTTCGATGGGTGAATCTGGATAAAGAAGAACGCGATGATTTAGCCATGTTTCTATCTGGAACCATCCAAATTCCAGAGAATGTGAAAGATGATTTCACCGCGGTCAAATCTCCCATGAAAGGTTCTCCTGGAGAGAACCATCATAAGAGAAAAAAAGTGGACCATAACTCAGGGGCCACTTGTAGTAGATGTACTTCTGATGAAAATGAATTCATTATTGATAATAAAAATGGAGAATTTATTATAGATATAGAAGAGAAAGAGAATCTTGGAATGAGGGATGATATAATTTGTCAAGTTGATAAAACAACTGGTTCAAGGAGAACATGGAGTTCACCAAATTTTGGTGCTATGAAAATCATGGTTGCTCGTGATGACAAACAAAAGGACAAAATGAAGTCAAGTGTTGAGGCCACTTCTAAAGAAAAAGGGCACAAACCTTTCTTCTTGAAGCAAAGGTGTGGAGAACATTCTCAGGCAAAGGGATCAATTACTTTGTTCAATCAGGTGAAATAGTTAATTGCTTATGTTATGTTGAAATGGATTATTTATCTATCTAAAATAAAGAAGTCCCTTTTGAATTATATTTGTGAAAGAAAATGTTAGGATGGTTTCTCATATTATTTTCATCCTAAATGGATCAATGTTTATGCATTTGTCAAGATCAGTAGTTTTTTTATTCACAAATCATTATGTTTTGGAACGTTCCCAGGATATCTTATAAATTTTTGACCTTCTGCAGCTCCTTGGTCGAACTAGTGGTTTCCAAAGGCAATTGCAAACCTCACTGCACCTACAGTTCAGCTGTTCCATCCAGCTTACTCTTGCTTTAATGCTCAGCATTTTCTTAATCGGTAAGTTCTTGATTCTTTAAACTTCATGCACTATTTTGTTGAAAAATGATTGCCAACCACCATTCTCTCGGTTCTCCCTTTTACTAGTTGATCAAAGCACATAGCCAGCAGCTAGTATTGGTGACAATACTTAATTTGAGCCCACTGATCAACATATTGGAATGATCTAGTATTGTGGAAGTATATACTCCAGGAAGTTTGGTTAAAGACAATTTACTGGCTTAATGATGTCATATTGAACTGTGAGAATTTGAGAGAGAGAGACTGTTTTTATTCATCAAACTTATGCATAATACATCCTTCTATATATATACAAGGCAATAGCCTATAAATAGAAAATAACTAATTAGGAAAGAATCAAAATCTTTCCTAAACAAGGAAATATTAATCTGGCATAATGCTAGATTTCCCTTACTAATATTTGCTAAGAATATCTTAGTAAATCCCTAACTTTGAGCCTGATTTTAACACCCCCCTCAAGTTGAGTTGTAGATGTTGTGCATACTCAGCTTGTTACTTAGTTCTTCAAAGTTAGTTCTTGGAAGTGCTTTAGTAAGAATGTCTTCAATCTGTAGTTTCGTAGGGATGTAGTCTAGATGAATGATTTCTTTTCCAATCTTTTATGAAATAAAATGTTGGTCTATCTCAATGTGTTTGGTCTTGTCGCGGTGAACAAGATTCTTTGTAATGCTTATGGCAACTTGATTGTCACAAAACATCTTGATAGGACTTTCTACTTCTACTTTTAGTTCCTCAAGCAGTTTTAGTATCCATATTCCTTCACAAATTCCAAGTGCTAGAGTCCAAACTCTAATTCAGCACTGCTTCTAGATATACATCAATCATGACAGCTTTCCCCAAAAGTGTTTTGGGACATTAGTGGAGAACATGAGAGATCTAGCTACTTCTAACTGATGCCTATTGTTCCTCTCTGCAATTCTATTTTGTTGTGCTGTTAACACAAGAACTCATGTGGATAATGCCTTGATTTAGTAGGTAAGTGTTAAAAGGAAATGAATCCCATTTGGCAGTAAATTGTAAATCAAAATTAATACACCAGATCAGCAGAGCATGATCTTAGGATCATTTTAATGTATAAGTTGACTTTCCTAGAATAATTCATATGTCGTTTCTATATAACAGCTAACTAGTCTGTACAAATGATTTACTGCAATATACAATCTCTTTTCCCATTACTCTGTCATCTCAACTCTGTTATTTCATTTACATTTCAATTCTGTCACTTTGTTTATGGTATCAGAGCACTGATTCTAGTGCCACTAGCCTAACACCTTCCGCTTCAACCAAAACACAAAACACCTTGACAACATGGCCAATACAGAAATCAACATGGCTGTAATTTCAGACAACTCCACAGACTCCACATCACAAAACAACGAAGAGAAGGGGATTATTTTACCTGACCCTTTGGCTCTACATCATTCAGACACACCAGGACTCATCCTGGTCAGCACACTTCTTAATGGACGCAACTATGGGGAATGGTGTCGTTCAATTCGTCACAGCCTCAGCGCCAAAAACAAACTTGGTCTCATCGATGGATCCATAGAAGCTCCGTCAGCAACTGATGCAAAATTCCCATTGTGGCAATGATGCAATGATCTGGTGGTATCCTGGATTCTCAATTCTGTCCAACCAGAAATAGCTCGCAGTGTACTTTATTCAGACACAGCAGCAGTGATATGGAATGATCTCAAGGATAGGTTCTCCCAAGGAGATGAATCCAGAATCTACCAAATACGACAAGAAATTGCTGAATGTCGTCAAGGATCTCTCTCCATTTCTGCCTATTACACCAAACTCAAGGGGCTTTGGGATGAATTAGGGTCTTACCAGGAACCCATCACCTGTTCTTGCGACATGTTGAAGAAGATTACAAACAGAGAAGAAAAGGAGAAAGTGATGCAATTTTTAATGGGGCTTAACGAACCCTATTCCCAAATTCGTGGGTCAATCTTGATGATGAATCCCCTACCAGATACACGAAAAACTCATGGCCTCATTCTCCAACAAGAGAGGCAAATGGAGGTAGCAGCCCGTAATTACATTGTGCCAGCTTCCCATGCAATGCAGGTTGCGCGACGGGCAGGGCCACAAACGGGGACCTCTTTTGGCAGCCGTAAGGTTTGTACTCACTGTGAACAAGGAGGACATTTGGTGGATCAATGCTATTATCTGATTGGGTTTCCAGTCGGCCACAAATGGCATGGAAAAAATGTGAAACCAAGAAATAAGAAAACAACAATTCACAATGTTGAGATGAAGAGGGAATCGACTAATGAGAGCCCGACCTTCACAGCTGAGGAATATAAGCAAATTATGGCATTACTGAAAAACGGTAACAACCAACCATTTGCAAACGCAACAGGTATCTCTACACCCGACTGTGATAATATTGATGCACCTTCAACTTTATATTGGATAGTGGACAGTGGAGCAACAGATCATGTATCACGTCTACCACCAACACACAACACAAATAGGTTGATTCATGACTTTGTTGGTTTACCCAATGGAGATCAGACACGCATTAAGAGTATAGGATCCATTCAATTGACATCAGACTTGTCTCTTGATGGAGTCCTTCATGTGCCTAATTTTCGCGTAAACTTGATATCTGTGAGCAAATTAACACGGGCTTTGAGATGTATTGTGATATTTTACCCAGATTTTTGTGTTGTGCAGGACGTGAATACGAGGAAGACGATTGGCCTGGGCAAGCATTTTAATGGTCTTTACTACCTCACTCCAGCCTAAAATCCTTGCCTCATAAATCACGTCACTCGCACCTCCGATCTTTGGCACCAACGACTTGGACACCCATTTGCTGCTCCCCTCCACCATTTATCCCAATCTTTTCCTGATATCGTTTTTAATAATAAACATGTTTGCGAGATCTGTCCTCTAGCAAAACAAACTCGTTTATCTTTTCCTACAAGTTCAATAAACACAATTGCACCATTTGATTTAGTTCATTGTGATGTTTGGGGACCACACAAAATTCATACACATTCTGGGGCTCGTTATTTCTTAACCATCGTTGATGATTTTACTCGTTTTACTTGGGTACACCTCATGAGTCTTAAATCCAACACCTAATCCTTGATAAAATCCTTTTTCTCTTGGGTAAAGACACAATTTAATAGGGACATTAAGATTTTACGTGCAGATAATGGGGGTGAATTCATTTCGCTGCGTTCTTTTCTTGATGAACGTGGCACCATTTTCCAACACACATGTGCTTATACACCTCAACAAAATGGGGTGGTTGAGCGCAAACACCGCCATCTTCTAAATGTAGCCCGAGCCCTTCGTTTTCAAGTCAATTTACCGCTACAATTTTGGGGGGAAAGTGTCCAAACAACATGTTACCTTATCAACCGTCTACCCACTCCTGTACTCTCTCACAAATCTCCATATGAACTTCTACACCACACTCCACCCAACTACTACACCCTTCGGGTTTTCGGTTGCCTATGTTATGCCACAAATCTCACCCCTGATCATAAACTTGACTATCGTGCCCGCCGGTGCATTTTTATTGGATATCCTCATGGCCAAAAAGGATTTCGTATTTATGATCTTGAAAGCAAGAAATTTTTTACCTCCCGGGATGTCACATTCCATGAACATACATTTCCTTTCAGTAAGCTACTACCCGAAGATCTAGATGACAATCCGGTTTTACCTATCCCTAGTAGCCTAGCCTCATTTCCCGAGCCCATCATTCACAGTCAGCCCATGCTACCTAACAGGCCCATCATGCTCCAACATATTGAACCTTCCTCTTCCTCATCCCAACCTACAACCCCCTCACTCGACCCATCTTCACCTCATGTATCCTCTCCAAATGTTGCCCCTCCTCAACCAACCCCACTCAAAGTTTACTCTCGACGCACTCAACCCACCGACAGCCCCGTGGTACCATTAGATCCTCCTGTTACGGCACCACAATCAACATCCATTACTTCACCAGTGCCCTCTTTAACGGCCATCACTGAACCCCCCATGGTCGACCCTATACAAATCCTACCTGAACCTCGACATTCCACCCGTCTTCATCGGCCTCCACCTTACCTTCAAGATTTCCAAACCTACCATGCTGCTGTCCTAGGCCCTGATGTCTCCTCTACATCCTCGTCTGGTACTCGTTACCCACTACATCGGTATGTCTCTTACTCTGGACTCTCTATTCCATATCGTTCCTTTGTGAGTAATATATCTCGACTGCTTGAGCCAACGACTTATGAGCAGGCCCGCCATGATCCTCAGTGGATGACAGCCATGACTGCTGAGATTACAGCCCTTGAGGACAATCACACTTGGTCCTATGTTCCTTTACCTCCTGGTAAACGACCCATCGAGTGCAAATGGGTCTTTAAGATCAAATACAATGTTGATGGAAGTATCGAGCGTTACAAAGCACGACTTGTCGCAAAAGGGTTTACCCAACGCGAAGGTATTGATTACAAAGACACCTTCGCTCCGGTTGCCAAGCTAACCACCGTCCGCTGCCTCCTCGCAGTGGCTGCTACTCGACACTGGCCATTGCATCAGATGGATGTGCAAAATGCCTTCTTACATGGTGAACTCAGTGAGGAAGTATATATGCTACCACCTCCTGGTTATCGTCGACAGGGGGAGAATGCAATTTGTCGACTCCATAAGTCATTTTATGGCCTTAAACAAGCATCTCGTAGTTGGTTTCGCAGATTCTCATGTGCAATCCAAGAAATTGGATTCCAACAATCTCGTGCTGACTATTCACTTTTTACACAGGTCCATGGAAATTCTATGACAATCATATTACTCTATGTTGATGATATGGTTATTACTGGGAACAATGAGAAAGCCATTAATGATCTCAAGACGTTCCTTAACAGTTGCTTCAAAATTAAAGATCTTGGACCATTAAAATACTTTCTTGGGATCGAGGTAGCACGGTCCAAGATAGGGATTACAATATGCCAACGGAAATACACGTTAGACATATTAGAAGAAGTTGGGTTACTTGGAGCAAAACCAGCTAAAGTACCCATGGAGCCTGACTTGGTGTTGACAGATACAGGGAGTGCAGCACTTAAAGACCCTACTAGATACCGACGTCTAGTTGGGAAATTGATCTACCTCACAATTAGCAGACCAGAAATCACATACTCTGTGAACACACTCAGCCAGTTCATGCAGGAACCAAAATTACATCATCTCAAGACTGCTCATCAACTCCTTCATTACTTGAAGGCAGCCCCAGGACAAGGATTATTATTTCCTTCAGATAGCCCACTTCACTTGATTGGATATTGTGATGCAGATTGGGCAAGGTGTCCAATCACACGACGATCTGTAACAGGATATTGTACCTTTCTTAGCAAATCACTTGTGTCTTGGAAGAGTAGAAAACAGACGGCAATATCGAGATCATCAGCGGAGGCAGAATATCGCTCCATGGCGGCTGCTGCTTGCGAACTTACTTGGATGAGGTATTTATTGAAAGATTTGGGAGTATCACACCCTGGACCAGCGAAGTTGTTTTGTGATAATCAGGCGGCTTTACACATTGCTGCAAATCTAGTCTATCACGAACGAACGAAGCATATTGAACTAGATTGTCATACTATTCAAGAAAGAATTCAAAGAGGAGAAGTCAAGACAGCCTATGTTCAAACTGGAAATCAGATTGCAGATTTATTCACAAAACCATTAAGATCGCCAGCATTTCACACACATCTCAGCAAGTTGGGTACCATAGACATCCATGCTCCAACTTGAGGGGGAGTGTTAAAAGGAAATGAATCCCATTTGGCAGTAAATTGTAAATCAACATTAATACACCAAATCAGCAGAGCATGATCTTAGGATCATTTTAATGTATAAGTTGACTTTCCTAGAATAATTCATATGTCGTTTCTATTTCTATATAACAGCTAACTAGTCTGTACAAATGATTTACTGCAATATACAATCTCTTTTCCCATTACTCTGTCATCTCAACTCTGTTATTTCATTTACATTTCAATTCTGTCACTTTGTTTAGTAAGTACCTAGGATAGTGCTTAAGTATTCTTTGCCATTTTCAGTTTTTAGGACTTGAATCTTGGTTTGGAATTGAGTTTGTATCATAGAATTGAAGTGTTGAAACAATTCACCAACTTCAGATTTTTCTTTCATAAGGAATAACCAAGTTAACCTAGTGTGATCATCAACAAATAAGACAAACCATCGAGTTCCTAACATGTTTTTCTCCTTCGAGGGACCCCAAACATCACTGTGAATCATTGCAAAAGGCTAAGATGGCTTATATGTTATGTCAGGGTAGCTACTACGAGTGTGTTTGGAAAGTTGGCAGATATCACAACAAAAGACTTTGAATTTTTATTGATGAAGCTGTGATGACCAAGACGATAGTGCCATAGCATAACATCACTATCTTTATTGACACAGAATTTGAAAACTGGCTGACCCTTAGATTTCACAAACATTGCATTCTGAGCTTGACATCTTAGAGGAATGTTGTTCTCGAGGAGATAGAGTTCTGAACACATCTAAGCACTGCCAATCTTCTTCCCGAAGCTAAACCCTGAAATACACAGAAGTTAGGGAAAAATTTAGCAACACAATTTAGATCACGTGTCAGTTTGCTGATTGAGAGGAAGTTACAGTCCAAATTAGGAACATGAAGAACAAATTTTAGATTCATGTCCTTTGATATTTTGCTTAGGCTTGTTCCTTCAATTTTGGATAGAGTTCCATCAACAATCCTTATTGCACTGTTTATATTCATGAAGAACAATTTCATCTCCTGTCACGTGATCTGATGCTCCAGAGTCAATGATCCATGGATCTGAGTGGTTTTTATTACCTGTAGAGGCACTTAGGGATTTACCTTTTTGCTCTGACACCAAAACTAGAGACTATTGTACTGGTTAAAGAGTTTAGACTGAAAAATTTATGTAGAACCTCAAGTTGTTTTGGTGAAGGGGTCTGTTAGTGTATTGTTGCTCTTCAATTGATTGTCATTTGAAGTTGCAACAACATTGGCTCGACCTTCTCTGTCATTGACTGATCGTGATGGCTTTTCCAATCAGTAGGTTTGCCATGAATTTTCCAGCAAGTTTCTATAACATGTCCTAGTTTGTGACAATAATCACACTAGGGTCTCCCCTTTCTCTGTCGACTGTCATAACTAGGGACTCGAGAGACGAGCAAATCATTTCATTGATGGTGCTAAGTTTTGAGGTCCCATCATAACTTCCTTCCTACTTTCTTCTCGTCACACTTCTGAGAATGCTTCTATGAGGTTTGGGTTCCCATTACTCTTCCTCTAACTTCCTCTAGGTTTTTATTGAGACCTAAAAGAAATTTGAATGTTCTTTTCTGCTTCAGAATCCTTCTGTATAGAGCTGTCTCCAGGGAATTTCCATTTATAAATTTCAAACATATCAAGGTACCGCTAATGTCGAGAAAGAGTGTTGAAGTATTGAGTGATAGTGAGATCTCCTTGGTGAAGATCATGCAATGCAACTTCAATCTCAAACAATTCTGATGTGTTATCAGAACTTGAGTATGTATATTGCAATTTCCATGTATAGTATACTTCAACACTCTTTCTCAAACAATCCTTCTGTATAGAGCTGTGTCTCCAGGGCATTTCCATGTATAGATTTCAAACATATTAAGGTACTGCTAATGTCGAGAAAGAGTGTTGAAGTATTGAGTGACAGTGAGATCTCCTTGGTGAAGATCATGCAGTGCAACTTTAATCTCAAACAATTCTGATGTGTTATCAAAACTTGAGTATGTTTTCTTAGCCGCATCCCATATTTCCTATGTTGTTCCATAAAGGAGAAAGTTTTATCTTATTTTGTTTTTCATGAGTTGATTAACCATGACATTATCATGTAATTTTCTGTTTTCAATGTTCGAAACTGGGGGTCACTCTTCTCTGGTATGATGACTTCACCTGTGAGATAATCACCTGCCCTTCCCACAGACGAACATCATAACTGATGAGGACCATTGAAGATAATTGTACGTATTGAGTTTATGACATGTGATGAGAAGGGATGAATTTGCAGTTTCTCCAAGGCTGATGGTGTTTGGTGGTTTTCCAAAACTTGAGGTGACCTCAGAGGTTGAGCTCTGCCTCTCAGCAGCCATGCTGTATGAATTAAATAGGTTTCAGAACCTAGCTCTGATACCATGTGAGAGTTTGAGAGAGAGAGAGACTGTTTTTATTGGTCTAAGTTATGCATAAGACGTCCTTCTATATATATACAAGGCAATAGCCTATAAACGTGAAATAACTAGCTAGGAAAGAATCATAATCTTTCCTAAACAAGGAAAGATTAATCTGGCATATAATGCCAGATTTTCCTTACTAATATTTACTAAGAATATCTTAGTAAATCCTTGACTTTGAACCTGATTTCAACATGAACTAAGCCGATATTCTGTTGTTAAGATAACCTTCACTTGATAAGGAACTTTATTTGATCAGCGAGAAATATTTGATTGTTCTGTCAACTTTGCTAGCTCATTTGTCAATTTTTACATTATTTAGCTCAACGAAAAATGTACTTTGGAAGTATTTACCCAGCATTGAAATCCTGACTATTATCATTTCAACATTTCTTATGAGACATGCATCTGTGGATGAGATTTTGGTCTAAGGGAACATTTGTTTTTGTGCAATGGAGCATTTTAAATAATTGGGTTTGTCAAGGTCTCTAGGGGCTAGACATGAAGTAAATATGAAAAAGATGATGCTATCTTCATAACCCTCTCTTTTGTTAAAACACAAAAAGGAAAAGAGACCATCATAGCCACATTTGCAATTTGGACATGTAGGTGTAATAAAAAGATCCTGTGAATGATATGGATCACTTGTCCCATCCTAATTTTGTCCTTTTGGCTTCAATTTGTGAACCGAGGAAATAGATTGGAAATTTGAGCTCCTGTGTTTTTTTAATGATAGAAAGAACTGTTGTAATTTGTATTTTTTATGTTGTTTTATTGCCCATGTTTGAATACTTGTTAAACGTTTCACTGATTGAGGTTATTGATTTTCTTCTCTCTGCAGTGCCTTTTCTAGTTTATTCAGCTTGAGTAGTATTACACTGCTCATTATTGAGGTGAAAGGTAATTCTATTGCCTTGAAATTTATTTCCCTATGAACTATATTCTTGTGAGATATTTACCTTAAAATGGTGCAGTGTGACTGAGTGTTTGCTTGCAATTCTTATTTTGGAACCATGACAATTGTTATGATGGATTTTGTCCCCTTTTCAGCTACTGAACCAATTTTGTCTTGACCCAGAGTACACTCAGAAACCTATGATGATCTTTTTTTTTTTGCATGAAAACAACTAGATGCTTTTCTTTGTGTTTTGGCACCCAGTTTCGTGCTTTATTGGACTCAATGAACCCATTGCAGGCAAAAATGCATTGCCAACATTGCTTTTACTCAAGTCTTTTGATATGAGAGGCATTATTTAATTCTTGTACCTTTTGTACATGATTTTTTCGCAGCTACTATGTTCTCGCCACTTGAAATTGATATAGCATAAGATCTATCCTATTCCCAAATAAATGCTTGTTGACAAAAGTCTATTTCTAAAGCAAAACTGAAGCTTCAAATTGAGGAATAGGGGAGCAATTGATAAGAGTTGGAAGCCGTAATTTGCTTTCAAACATGTGTTAGAAACCAGTGTCGTTCAGGGTCATGGATCAATCAGTCTTATTTATGTGATAGTATTTTGATATTGTTAATGAATGTGAATCTTGTGCAGTTGAGATGACTAGATGATAATTAGTTTAGTTGTCAGATGTCCAAAGAGACTAAATCTCCTCTTTCATAAACTCCAGTCTTTTGTGTTTTTTCCTGTAGTTGAAATTGGTGGCTTAACATTTGGGTGATAAGATTTCGATTTAAGTCACTTCTGACAGATGGTTCTAACACAGATAATTCCATTCTATGAACTGCAAAATTGAAAGGATCCATGTTTTGTGTGCAGGCACTGAATTTCTTTCTGAAGTGTAGAAAGCAAGCATTGAGGAGGAAGATTAACAGTTGTCAATATCTTCCCTATTGTTTTTGAAATTCAGGGTCGGGCTAATCTACCTCTATGAAACAGGAGTAGAAGCAGGAGTGGGATTCCATAGCCACATAAAATGTACATGTACTAGCAATTTGACTTTTTATTGAATATTTTTTTAAGGGAAAGTGTATTTGTACTTTCATGACGTGTTTTTGTACATAAAAAAATCCCAAGTGAAATTTCAAAAGTGCATGTATACATCAAATTAAAAATTATTTCCGCAAATTATCAACTTGATTCCTATTAAACCAAAGTAAATAAGATAAACTCATGATCTAGTTCATTAATTTAATTGGGGCTTGGCCTAGCGGCAACAACACCTGCCACCTTTGGTTATTACCCGAGGTGGTCAGGTGTTCGAGCCTCGACAGCCAATCTTTCGAGATCCCCTGTAAGAGCCTGGGACAGCCGGGGGTTTACACATGCTCTGGGCCCACGAAGTGCGCTTTCCGGGTTATGTGGTTCCAACGTTATCCAAAAAAAAAAAGTTCAACATAATTAATTTTATATAAATTTATTTTAGACACTTATAAAATTAAGAATTAGTAAAATATCAGTGATTAGAAAAGAAATCAAAATAAAAACATATTAAGTTATCTAATATGAGAAAAATTCAAAATAAACTATGTTGTCTGATTTATAATTGACTAAATATTAAGTAATAAAATTCAAAATAAAATAAAATAAAAGTTTGTTTTAAATGATTAAATTATAATGGATAAAAAAAGAAAGTTAATGCGTAGAATTTTTAAGCTTCTACAAATAAGAGTTTAGGTGTCATGGCTTTAGGTGTGAAGCGTGCCAACGAGTCATTGCTAGGTAGTTGTAGCATATGTGGGTAGTGTAGTTTTGGGTAGTGAGCATAATAAGTGCATGCGAACAATGGGTTTATACTTTGCATCGTGTTTTCTAAGGTTGCTTGGGTAACACGTGAGGATTGACAACATGGGAAATTTGCTTGGGTAGGAAGTTGCTAGTACACAGTTATGAGACAATTGACTATCATGTCCTATTTTAGTGCCTCTGTTTAGAGGTAGTTTCTCTGTGTAACTCATTTTATTGTTATATAATATAGTGCCTAAACATGTAGCATGCAAAGATGAGATTGTGCATAGCAGTCACATTATTGTTGTATATTTCTTTGTTGATGGATTAATAAAGGTTGGGTTGTTCTCGTAAATTGCTTGTGCTGTGTTTGATTAATTGCTTGTGTTCCTGGTTGCTGAAATGGGTAAGAGTTTGTGGGAAAAATTCCTGGGTTTATGAAATACTTAGACCTTAGGCAAACACGAGTGATTTGGGAGAAAGACTGAGTCTAGTAACGAGAATAAACTGTTGTGTTGGGATCATAATTGTGACAAATTTTTTGTCCCCGTGACAAGTGGTATTAGAGCATTGGCTTGTTCTATTTTGGGAATTGTTGTTGACTTCGAATGTCAATAGGCATAGAAATGATTCGTGAGCAACTCACTCATTTTGAAAATGCTCTAGGTCCCTTTGTTGAAAACAAAAATCAGTCCATGAATGACAAACTTGCATATGATATCAGTATGGAAGAGAGGGTTGTTGGGTAGTATATTGATCTTGCGGTAGAGGTAAGTCATAATATATTGGTTTTTGAGGGAGAGATTATGGTGTTAAAAAGGGCAGTAGCGATAGTCCCCACAAGTGGTGGTGCATTGAAGCCTAAACTACTAGAACCTAAACCCTCTAGTGGTGCAAGAAGTTCCAAAAAGTTAGAAAACTTTCTATGCAACATGGAGCAGTGTTTCAGAGTGCTAAGATTGACATTGACAAACAGGTAAACATCACAACGATGTATTTTTCTAGTGACACAAAACTGTGGTGGACTTAGATCAATGATGATTTGAATGCGGGATGTCCTAAGATTCAGACTTGGGGATCGCTTGAAACAAGTTCAGACTCGGGGATTGCTTGAAACAAGAACTAAAAGAATAGTTATTGCCGAAAAACATGTTTTGGCTAGCTAAAATTAAAGCAAGACAAATCAGTGAGAGATTGCATCAAAGATTTTAGTTGTTTGAACCTATACATAAAGAGCATGTTCGAGGAGGATAAATTATTGAACTTCATGTCGAGTTTACAACCTTGGGCATAGGATGAATTACGAAGGCAAAATGTCAAAGACTTACCTTCTGCCATTTCTGCCGCAGATAGTTTGGTCGACTTCAAGACGATGATGCGAGATGGTTTTGTTGTCGTACCCTTGAAATTCAAGACGAGGGATAAGAGGGATGAAAAAAGGAGTAAAAAGAAGTTTGGTGAGGATACAAGCTTGGGATGAACAAAGACAAGGGAAAACAGACTTACGTGTAACAAGGTAAAGACTCCAACAAGCTGAACTCTGGATGTTTCATTTGTGGTGGACCGCACTATGCAAGGAAATGCCTGAAAAAGGAAAAGTTGAATTCAATTCTTGATGCTGTATTGAATTGCTTGATTGCTGAGTTACAGGATTTGGTGGTCGAATCTAGCTTTGTCAAAACTAACTTAACACGGCTTGAAGTGTTGTGACAGGGCAAATTGAGTGTTATGATACTCTAATTCACAACACTTTAAGCCGTGTTAAGTTAGTTTTGACAGGGCAAATTGAGTGTTATGATACTCTAATGTATGTTAAAATTAGAATTAATGTCAAAGAGATAATTGTCATGTTGGGTTCTTGCTACGAATACATTCATTGCCGATAGGATGGTGATGCAACTAAGATTGCAGTTGAGTAACAACCAAACATCGATGAAGGCAGTGAATGTTAAGGCACAACGAATACATGATATTTTTTATAGAATGCCTATGGTGCTGGATAAGCGACAGGATAAGCAGGATTTTAGGTGGTGACACTTGACAACTTTGATGTGATTCTTGGCCTAATTTTTTTTGAAGAAAATCAAGATTGTGTTGATGTCTCACTTGGATGGGATTCTGCTTGTGAATGAGTTTGGCCTTTATTTTGTTCCTTGTCATAAAGCAATGGTGGCTGAAAGTAAAAAAAATAGTAGTTTAGTTTCAGCCATCACGATCAGCAAGGCCTTGAAGAAGGTGGTGAAGTTTTCTTGGTAGTAACATTTACTGCGGGGTTAGAATAGGTTGGGTCTGTGCCTGACATTATTGCTAGGCTATTGGAGGAGTATAGGGATGTGATGCCTCTAGTGTTGTTGAAAAAGCTTTCATCAAGACATGTTGTTGGTCATAAGATTGAACTTGTGCTTGGTGCGACACCACCTTCGCAGCCTCCGTATCGCATGTCCCTAAGGGAATTGGACAAGTTGAGAAAACAATTGACCAAATTGATTGTCACAGGTTTTATTCGACCATTCAAAGCTCCATACGGTGCTCCTATTTTATTTTAGAAGAAGGCGGATAGTAGCTTATGGATGTATGTGGACTATCGCGCATAAAACAAGGTAACAATAAATAATATATACCCTATTTTGCTGATTCAAGACTTGTTGGACACATTGAGTGGGACTTCTATTTTCACAAAGCTGGACTTGAGGTCTAGATATTGACAAGTTAGAGTTGCTGAGGGGGATGAGCATAAGATGGCTTATGTGAAAAGGTATGATTCATACGAGTTAATGGTTATACTGTTTGGCTTAACCAACTACGTTTTGTAATTTCATTAATGATGTTCTTTATAAGTTTTTGGATGAGTTTGCGGCATCTATCTAGATGACATTGTTATTTTTAGCTGAAGTGTGGATGAGCATGTGATGCACTTTGATACGGTGCTGTGTAAACTAAGAGAACATGAATTGTTTGTGAAGAAGTAAAGTGCAAGTTGCTTGTTCCGAGATCACATTACTGAGCATTTGGTGAGTTTCGAGTAGGTTCAGATGAATTCGAAGGAGGTGCAAACGATATAGGATTGGACAACTCCGTTGACGGTAACTAAGTTGAGCTCATTTCTAGACTTGACAAATCACTATCCTTGGTTAATAGAGAGTTACAACAAGAAGACAACCCCTTTGTCTGATTTTTTGAAGAAAAAATGGCATTGGGACTAGTCTAGCGAGTGCCAACTTGCATTCGACAAGCTAAAGAGGCTTGTGATGTTTGATCCAGTTCCTAAATTACCAGATTTTGAGAAATCCTTTGAGGTACACACTGATGCTTCAAACAAGGTAGTAAATGGGTTATCTAGTGGCTTTCGAGAGTCAAAACTAAGTGAGGTAGAATATTGATATTCCAAGCATGAGAAAAAAATGTTAGCCGTACTACATTGTCTTGACGTATGGAGGGTGTATCTGTTGGGACTGAAGTTTGTGGTTAAAACAGACAATCTGGTTAATACATTTTTCAAAACTCAGAAGAAATTGTCGCAACGACAGGCTAAGTGATAGGAATTCTTGGCCAAGTATGATTTTATGGGAATAAAAGTCGAGGCAACACAATTAGGTTGTGAATGCATTGGGTAGGCATGAGATGCTTGCTAGTTTGATTGTCATGGATCACGTGGAATCTGACATGTTGGATTGGTTGAGGCAGGCTTTAGAGAAGATGTGTATGTTAAGTTAGTGGACTTCGTGTGAAGGTATTGGATGGATAATGGCCTTCTCTATACAAAAAAGGGGCTGAATTTATATTCCAAGTGGGAAATTGAGGAAAAACTTAATGGCCAAAATGCATGACATATAGTGGGCAGGTCATCTGGGACGAGAGCGTATGCTAGCTCTCTTGGTAGAAACCTATTATTAGCCGAAGATGGAGTTTGATGTGGAACCTTATATCAAGTCTTGCTTGGTTTGTGAGCAGGACAAGGTGTTAAGGCAAAAGGAAACAGGGTTATTGCAGCATTTGGTAGTGCTAGGAAAGGCCATGGGTTTTAGTTTTGATGGATTTCATAATGGGGTTTCTGAAAGTTGAAGGGATGAAAATTGTTATGGTCATTATTGATAGGTTTTTGAAATCTATTATTTTCATGGCTACACCAGCAGTATGCACAACTAAAGTGGCTGGTGCTTTGTTCTATAAACATGTGGTGAAATATTTTGGGGTTTCTTTAGGTTGTGGTTAGTGAACACGATGTGCGATTCACTAGACGATTTTAGATAGTGTTATTTGGACTAATGGGAACAAGATTGAAGTTTTCGACAAACAATCATCCACAAACAGATAAACAAACGAAGAGGATGAATGCATTGTTGGAGGAGTATCTTCGATACTATGTGACAATAACACAAAGAAATTGGCTCGAGTTAATTTATAGTGCCTAGTTTAGCTATAATCTCCAGAAGTCATCAACAAATGAGTTGAGTCCATTTGAATTAGTTTTTGGGACGCAATCCCAAACTCCAATGGAGATAACAATTTAGAAAAATAAAGGAAGAAGTCCAGTCACACACAGACTTGCAAGGGAAAGGTAGGAACTTTTTGAGTTAACACAAGACAACTTGTGAAAGGCAAGTAAACGCATGGTGAAATACGTTAATTAGAAGTGAAGACCTTTGGAGTTTGATATTGACAACAAGGAATTGTTGAATTTGACTCTGCAAATATGGATAAAGATTTTGGGAAGCAATTGGCACCGCGAGTTGGTAACAAGATATGATGGGTCGTTTAAGGTGATGAGGAAAGTGGGTGTTGTGTACATGATAAAGCTGCTAGAAAGGTTGAAGCTTCATCCCACATTTCATGAGTTATCTATAGTTTTTTCACGAAGATCTGGAAAAGGAGTAGATCACTAAAGGCTCCACCTAAGATTCAAAAGCAATTAGAATAGAGAATCGTGAATATTATAGACCATAAGAGACGTGGTTAGCATAAGAAAAATCGACAAACATAATTTCTTGTAAAATAGGTAGATGGTGAAGAGGTTTCGCAGCAAAAAAACATTGACTTGTTGCAATTTAAAGACTTGTTGTAGGGCTACCTTAGATCTGACCTGATGAGGGCGTTGAATCTTTCTAGTGGGGAGGTTTCCCACACCCTTAGGTGTGAAGGCGCGCCAACTAGTCACTACTAGCCGATGGCAACACACAGATGCAAGGGCAACAAGCATAACAGGTGCATGCAAACAATGGGTTCATAAGTCGCATCATGTTGAGCTTAGATGATGGATTGTCTAAGGTTGCTTGGGTTGTACGTGAGGAATGACAACATGGGAAATATATTTGGGCATTGGTTTGTGGGGTGACAGACCAAGAAAATTGCTAGTAGGCAGTTATGAGATAGTTGGCTGTCATTTGTTGTTTTAGTGGGTATGTTTAGAGGCAATTTTCCTGTGTAACTCCCATTGTATTGTTGTATAATATAGTGCCTAACATGTGTAACATGCAAATATGAAATTGTGCATAACACTGACATTGTTGTTTTGTATTTCTTTGTTGATGGATTAACAAAGGTTAGGTTGTTTCCTTAAATTGCTTGTGTTGTGTTTAATTAATTGCTTGTGTTCTTGGTTGCCAAAATTGGTAAGAGTTTGTGTGGAGAACTCCTAGGTGTGCGAAACACTTAGACCTTAGTCAAGCACGGGTGATTTGGGTGAAAGGCCGAGTCCAATAATGGGACTAGATTATTGCGCTGGGATCAAAATTATGATGAAAAATTTGTCCCCATGACATTAGGCTTCTATAAAATTATTATTATTATTTTAAGAAATTGATGAAAAGTCATCCCTCTCTTAATAATTTGAAAAACAAAATTGAGGTTATATGTCCTCTTTATTTTTAAACTAGGGATTTCTAGTTGTTGGAAAATCAAGCTAATATTTTTAAAAACCTAGAAAAAAACATTTTAAACCACATTTCAACCCAAGAAATTCATAAAAACACCCTAACGCCTTGTAAAATATATTCATAATCTCTAACAACCTAATTTTTGTTTTTATCAAAATCCATAATCAACAAGAAACCAATATTCTTTTTGGGTTTAGAACCACTATTTCAAGTAAATTTAAGGAAAAAACATCACCTTGTTTAAATTTTATTCATAAAAATAAACTCATTGAACCAAAATTACATATTTTCATGACCAAAATTGATTTTAACTTAGATTTGTTTTCTCTAATATCAGATTTAGCTTCTCTATTTGTCTCCTCTCTCATATCAGAAATTAAACAAAAGTTTGAGATAAAAACTGAATTTCATGAATTGTTAAGAATTGGAAGCTTATATTGTAAAAGGTTGCACTAGGTGTATGTCTAGCCTCAAATTTAGCAAAATCATTTTTTCTCGTGGTTTTCCCAAATTAATTTTTAAATGAAAATATAAAAAATGTGGTATTTCCCCAAAATTCATCTAGTCTTAGATGTGGTCTGAAAAATATTTGATATTTAAAATAAATCCAAATTATATGTAAACTGAAAATTTATCATTGGAGAATTGTCAATCATGTCATGTTTGAGAGACCAAAAATACAAGATTTCTATAACGTAGCAAAATTCATAAACAGTTTATAGGTTGTAAAAATGAAATGTGCTTTTTGTTTGCTTTAAGTCATTCTAAATGTTCACTAATAATCTGTTTTGACTCTTGGGTTGAAGTGTGAGCGAGTGAACTTCCAGCAATAACTAGGTCCCAATTAAAGAAAAAGTTAAACCTAATGGATTGTTCATTGTAGCTCTAGACACAGTTTACTGAGGATTGTAACATTGTAATTACTGTCATGCCTTTTAGTTCATAAAATCTAATTACTAAGTTTGAGGGTGTTTGTATCTTTTCATTTTCTTTTAAATTGTAAAACTATGGTTTTTCTGCTGGAATCTGTCAAAAATCGTTCAATGGGCAAGGGTGTTATAGATATTTTTTTCCTAAAATGAACAATAAACTAGCTCTTAAAATAAGAGTTTTTCGGTAAGCGTATTGTTGGTTTTTCAATTTTATGAATGGTGAAAACATTGATTTGCCCTCAGAAAAAACAAAAAAAAAAGAGTTTGCCCAAGGGGTATTTTGATATTTGTATATACGATTATTTTGTTATTAGGAAGCACTCTGGGGGTGTTTTGTGATTTCAAATTTTTAATATGTTTTTCTAAAAAAACCTATTCAGGCGTCTTCCTAACACATCATTGTTTTTCTTCTGTCCATGTTATACAGGTAGCGCGTGAAGTGACATACGGTGGATAAAAATGTCCAATTATCATCTCACCAGATGAGCCGTCATGGCCTCTTTATCATAGCGGTGCGTGCATTGCCTCATGGTGGTCGGAGGCTTGCCAATGGTCTATTATTTTTCCCTCTCCTAGAAGCGAAAATGCATACAAGTCCTTTTTGTTTATGATTTGTGCATTTTAGTCATTGTCTTTTGATTTCTTTTGATTTGTGCATTTTTCTCTCTCTCTTAGAAGCGAAAATGCATACAAGTCCTCTTTATGATTTGTGCATTTTAGTCATTATCTTTTGATTTCTTTTTTTGTCTTGATTTCTTTTATAGAAGTGTTGTTTTGTTTCAATTTCTTCAATTGAAATTGATTATATATTTCATTTTTATTTTGGCCCTTACTTTTTGAATTTTGGGTTTTGTTTTAACTCCTTTAGTTTTTTTGGTATAAAGGTTTTAATTTGTTTCAATTTTATCTTTTGATTAAAATTGAACATATATTTTGTTTTTCATTTTGACCCTTATTCTTTTAATTTTTTGTTTGGTTCTAAGTCTTTTAATTTTTTTGATCCTTCTAAAGCAGTACCTATGTTTTGTTCATATTTATGTGTCTATACTCTTAATTTTGAGTTTTTATTTTTATCATTTTCTCTTTTGTTGAATTTTTTTTATTCAATTTAGTCCTTAAATTTTAATTTGTGTTGATGACTATTTTAAAATTCATATTTCTTTTTTCCCTTTGCTCTTTTTATTTTTATTTGTTATTCAAATCAAATTATTTTTTTAATGCTAATAATATTTATTATGGTTTTGTCATTTTTTTGTTTGCTCTTTTGTTAATGGTTTTGAATTTTTATTTTATTCTTTGGTATAACTTATGATTTTAATTGTTTACACAATAAGAATTACAATTTTAGTGATTGTTTTATTTATTTATTTATTGTTTGCTCTTTTGTTAAATTTTTTGAGTTTTTTTGTTTTATTGTTAGGAATAATTTAATAATTCATTGTTTGGTCAATAATATTAATAATAATTTTAGTTATTATAGTCATGATAAATAAAGTGATGTTACTAATGATAATAATGATAACAATAATAATTTATTGTAATGGTTATAGTGCTTATGATATTAATAATTATGGTTGTGATAATAATAAATCATAAAATAATATTAAGAATATCAATAATAACAAAAACTAATGGTGATTTTAATGATAATAATAATAATAATAATAATAATAATAATGGTATTAATAATCATAATAGTTCAGACAATAGTGGCGGTGACTGTAATGCTACTACTACTACTACTAATTGAATAATTGAAAATAATAATAATAATGATAATAATAAAAATAAATATAATTGTGATATTGGTTATAGTTTTGGTAATAATAACTGTAATAATGGTTTAATCAATACTAGTTATTATGATGATGATGACAAAGATAATAATAATAATAATGATGGTAGCAATGATAGTAATATCAATAATAATTATAATATTAATTATTTAAATTAAATATAATATTATTAATTATAATGATTGCGATAATTTAACAATCATTATAATAACAATGAGAATAATAATTGGAATAATTTATCATTCAATGTTGTATTTATTAAGAATTGAATTTTACAACTTCTGTATATATACTTATATAGTATTTCATATGTAATATCCTGGATTAATGGTTTAATAAATTTTTTTTGTGGCACAATTGCATCTTTTATTTTTGTCTTATTCTTTGAAAATTATATTATTTCACATCAATTTTTTTGAAATATCATTTAATTTTTATTCAAACATATTAAACTAATAAATTTATATTGATTTAAAATTTATATATTTTTATTATAAACTCACACTTTACAAAAATTATGTCCAGATTTATTATTTTATTAAGATTTATAAGACTATAGAAAAGATGCTCCCTCTTAAATTTAATTTTGCCTTTCTGATTGCGGTAAAGCATACGGAAATTAACTAGTTATCTTAAAAGCTAAATCTGCTCACGATTTGCGCCACTGTTCACCCTCTCACATTTCACTATTCATGGTTACTGTTACGCTCAATTTTTGGTTCGTTCGGTTCGGTCCGGTTCGTTCGGTTCGGCTTCTGTTTGGTCGGCTGCGTTTTTTGTCTTCTAACGGTGTGCATTATCAAAACTGTCCCTCGAAAAAGACAAAATCATGCACAGGGTTCAGGGGTTACACGGTAATTGCGCACTTTCGGTCCGGACCGGTCCGGTCCGGCTGACCGGTCCGGTCCGGCTGACCGGACCGGTTTGTTGATTTTTTAATATTTTTTTGAAAAGTTAAATGACCATTTCAGCCCCCCAAAACGACAAAACCATGCTCTGTCCGTTAGGGGTGCCCCGGTAATTGACCATTTTTTAATTCATTTTACGCCGGTTTACTGTTGGCGCATCGCATGACGCGCCGTCAGTTTTCAACGCTCACGCGTTTTTCAATAGGCGCGTGCGGCGTTATCCGGCGTCCAAAAATACCCAACCGACGTCTAGAATGATTTCCATCAATGTCCTCTTGCCACAGGTGCGGCGCGTGTGATTACACGGTGGGCGTATACGGTGTAATGGTCGTTTGAAAATTTTCACCCCGTTTCTCTCTCCTGCCTACGCAAGCTGACGTCAGCGCAGCTGTTTTTTCGCCAATTTCACTTCAGTCCCTATACTTCGAATTGTGTTTTTATGGTCCTTATTGTTATTATATAGATTTTGATTTGTTTCAATTTCGTCCTTCAATTGAAATTAATTATATATTGTAGTTTCATTTCGGTCCTCAGACTTTGAATTTCGGAAATAGGTCTGGAATCCATAATTTTTTAAGTATCAAAGTTTTGATTTATCTGAATGTTATCCTTCCATGCAAATTAAGTATAAATTTCATTTTCATTTCGGTCCTAATTCTTTTAATTTTCGGTTTTGTTTCAAATTATTTAATTTCATTAGTATCCATGCTTGGATTTATTTCAATTTTGTCCTTCAAATTATATTTATTATACATGTTTGTTTTTAATTTTAACAATTATACTTATAATTCCTTTTTTATATATATATATTTCTATCCATATTTATTTATACATGCTATTAGTTTCTATTTTCAAATTTTCTTAATTTCTAATGTTATTAAGTTTTTTATTTAATGTTCACATTTTTATATGTGCTGGTAATCATTTAAAAATTAATAATTATTATGATTTATCTTTTTTTCCCCTTCAGGTCACATAATTTTATATTATTATTGGTAAAACATTCAAAATAATGATAATGATTATTTATTAGTTTTGTTTTCTTTTAAATATGTCAGACTAATTATATTTTTTGATCTTTATTTAATTTTACTATCATTGCTCTTAAATACTTTTAATATAATAATATGAGTAATAAATCTTATAAAATAATAAAATTATGGAGTTCTTTTTTAACAATAAATATGGTCTCGCCAGTTTTTGTTCTTTCCACTGTTATTAATTTTTTTACATTTTAATTTGCGTTAGTGATCATTTTAAGATTGATATATATATACAACCTAGATTTTTTAAGAAAAAAATAATATCATTGTTCTGAAATAATTTTAATATAATAATATGAGTCATAAATCTTATAAAAAAAATAATTTCTGATGATAATTATGATCTCACCAAATTTTATTATTTCCACTGTTATTAAGTTATTTTTTAAAATATTTTTATTTTAATTTTTATTCGTGATAATTTTAAAATTAATATTTAACCTAGGTTTTTTTGGAGAAAAATTACTGTTATTGCTCTAAATTAATTTTAATATGATAACATGAGTAATAAATCTTATAAAATAAAAAATTATAGAATATTTTTGTATAACAATAATTATGGCCTCACCAATTTAATATTAAAATAACTCATTTCAAATATGATATTACTGGGGAAAAATGCAACTTACAAACAAAATCGGTAGGAAAGTTATCTACATATAAAAAATATATGGACCACTTCCCCTGAATTTCGATTACACTGTTCTTTTTAAGGGGAAAAAAAACATTTCTTACAGATTTGATCTATTACAATTTCATTAATTAAATATTAAAATAACTAATTACAGCACATAAAAAAACAATTATTTGTTAGTTTTGTTTTCTGTTAAATATGTCAGGCTAATTATATTTTTTGATATTTATTTAATATTAGCGCTTTATATATATATATATATATATAAACTAGTTTTTTTTTTTTTTTTTTTTTTTTTTTGGGGGGGGGGATTTTTTTCATTGCTCTAAAATAATTTTAATATAATAATATAAGTGATAAATCTTATAAAATAAAAAATTCTGGATTTTTTTTCTAACAATAATTATGGCCTCAGCAATTTTTATAATATCTACTGTTGTTAAGGTTTTTTTAAATATTAACATTTTAGTTCGTGTTGATGCTCATTTGAAAAATGATATTTATTATTTTTTCTTTTTGTTTTTTTTAGATTTTTTTATTTATCTTTCAGGTCAATTTTTTTTTATCTGCCTATATTTATTTTTATTTTGTCATTTATTTAGGTTTATTTTTCTTATAAACATGTCAGACTAATTATATACTTTAATATTTATTTAATATCAGCACCTGAAAATATATATATATATAGACCTTGGATTTTGGGAAGAACAAACAAATAATATAAGTGTACTTAAATACTTTTACTATAATAACATGAGAAATAAATCTTATAAAATAAAGAAAAAGCGTTTTAATTCAAAATTTGTCATCTTTTGTGTAAGCTTTTTTCTTAAAAATATTTGATTGTTGGATTTGAGATTGTTTTTGTAAAGAAAAATTGTTTAATATTTCAAATCTGATATTACTGGGAAAAAATACAACTTACAAACAAATTGGGTAGAAAAATTTACCCAAGTTATCTACAATTCAAAAATATACTGGGCACTTCCCCTGCGTTTCGATTACACTGTTCCTTTTAAGCGGGAAAAGAAACTCATTTCTAACAGATTTGATTTATTAAAATTTTATTATTTAAATATTAAAATAATAAATTACAACACATAAAAAATCAGTTAATTTTCTACATAAAAAAAAGATCAGCGCAACGCGCGGGCAAATGACCTCGTATTATCTAAAGCAACGCAAGACTCGGATAGAAGCGGCGATGGCGATGTCATGATGATCCACCGTACCAATCTGCATCTTTTTTTTTTTTTGAAGAACGAGTCTGCATCTCTCTCTTTCTCTATCATTTTTAATTAAGCAAATCCATAACATAATAGCAACGAAGAAAATAACTCCACTTTTCAGTATTTAGGATTACAGTAGCATTTATTTAAAAATATTTCTTTTAATCTTAAAATTTTATTTTTGATATCAATATATAAGAACATATATATTTTTAAATACCGCTTAACCGTAAACAAGCACTCTGTTCAAACTTCAAGTTACTGTAACAAATGAAGTTCTATTCGTGGAATTGCGTGTCATGGACATCTTGTTTAGTTTAGAGATTTATACTTATATTTAGATCGATCGAGAAGCAAAACTAGCGCCCGTGGCCTAATGGATAAGGCGTCTGACTTCTAATCAGGCGACTGTTCGAGTCCCACCGGGCGTGATCTGCTATTTTTGCCAGTGATGCTATAATTAGGGCAAATCTTAAAAATACATCTAATTGATTTTAAGCAAATCTTTAATTAATGATTTTTAAAGTTCAATAATATAATATATTTGATATAAAAATAGTTCTGGTATAAAGTTGTTAATACGAATTGGTGGACCGTCTATGCGTTAGTAATTATTATTAGCTTGTAATTTTTAAGTCAAGAATATTTGAGTTATATAATTTTGAAGTCAAGGTCGTAAAATAAGGTGTCACTTATATCAAATTTGTTTATTTATTTATTTATTTATTTTTGGATAAAAAGGCTGATTATACTAAAAGAAAAATAACAATGACCATAAAAGTACCGTACCTAAAATAAATTTTATTGCTGTATGGCTTTACGATAAAAATACTCATTATACATATATGTTAATATTTTTTTCTAAACTAAATAGATATGTTTATTTAGAGTAAGGATCCATATGATAGTGATTTAGGATATAGGCTTGAAAGCAAGGAATAATCCTCACTTATTTTATAGGAGCAAGGTTAGAAATAATAATAGAGAGACTCGAGTTTGATCGTTTTCTTTAATTATTTAATTTCTATTAATCCACCACAAATTAATTATTTCTCCTAGCATACTTATTATTAATATCCAAGCAATTCAATTAATACGTACGGCTATATATACAAAGAAAATCATGTGATCATTCATGACAACATATGAATGAATACGCGTCTGGAAGTCAAACACTAACAAACAAATAATAAATTATTATAATAAATAAACAAATCACATATTAGGATAACAACAATCCGACACGTTAATACAGCCAGTATGGGTTCTGGTCACACGCCACCAAAGCCAATGTAGATATATCACCAGGTTCAATTCCTCGAAAATGAATGTGAAAGGACGGAATTAAAAAAAAAAGTTTTGTTCTGCCCAGAGTGCACAGTGTACTGTCTTGTATTCCCCCCCCCCCCCCCCCCCCCCCCTTCTTATTCTTCAATTAAATAATCTTAATCTAAGACTGTTCCGATTGATCTCTTTAGGTGGTAACTCGTGCGGCACGTACCTGTTGGGCTGTGATGACATATGGTAAATGGCCTCCAGCCCTAAAAGACAAACTATCCAACACGTTAATACTTCATCATCGTATGGATAATACACGTGTTATGCAGGCATTGGAAGGAGTTTGCAATTAATTATTATATGTTCATCCTTAGTAAGGGACAATGAATGATTTAACCGGCTAAAAAGAGAACCACTAAACCACAGCCACGTACTGAACATCCAAAACCTGGTCGAAAGTGTCGGGATAGGAAAGAATTACCTCCCGCTTCACAATTGTCCTTACCATATTTCCCTATATATATAATGTAACAGTCAACTCTCTCCTTTCATCTTTCCAAATAGCTTTCTCTATAGTTTATCTCTCGATCCCTCCTACGAAGCCAGCACGAACCATGTAATCATAGAATCCCCACAGCTTAAATTATTAATTATAACCCTAGAAATCCAATGTGGTCTTTGCCTCTCTCTTTTTACTTAACTCTAGACATCGTATTTATATTCTCCATCTCATCTATTTTACAAAGCATTGATAAATGCCGAGAAAAGAAAAGGGAGATCTAGAGAGAGAGAGAGGGTTTGAGACCAAAAATATTAAAAATTAAAATTTCGCTTTCTTTTCTTTTCTTTTTTTGGTGGCAAATTAACCTCAGAGTTTTCATATAGAAAGCACAAGAACATTTCCCCTCCCCACATTTGATTTCTCTCTCCAAAAATATGGTAGATTACACCAATCTCCACCATGATCGAGAACAAGAGCACGACCGAGACCGAGAAGAGGAAGAGGAGGAGGAGGATGAAGAAGCTCTCTCTCTTTGTGACTTCCCGCTACAAGGCAGGAACAAAGAAAGCACAAATATAGCTACCCAAAATAGTGCAAGACCATCGTCGGAGCCTGCCGAATTCTTCGAGTTCTTTAGCGACCTAGGCTCAGATCAGATGAGTTCAGCTGAAGACATTATCTTTCATGGTAAGCTTGTCCCCTTCATAGACCCCTACTTTACTCCCCAAAATCAAACTAAAGAAGACAAACAACGCATTTCTTTTCGTCGCCGATGCGAATCTTTATCCGAGTTGCAAAGTTCTGTAAGTCGCTCGAATAGTACCAAGAATAATATTGCACTCATGAGAAACAGTCGGTCTCTGGATTATCGAAACCTTGAAAGGTTTTCTAGCTCTAAGAGATTTTCACCGGAATTGGATATTGAAAGAAGTTCATCATTAAAGAGTATCCATGCAAAAGGTGAAGTCAAAAGGACGACCTCAAAACCCCGATGGTACTATCTTCTGATGTTCGGGGTGGTCAGGCCTCCTACAGAGATGGACCTTAGCGATATAAAAAGCCGTCAAGTTCGCCGTAATTCTTCGATGACCATGTTCCCGCATGTTGATACCGACGGCAAGAAGGCTCCGGTTAGCCAGAGTTCTATTAGCAAGGGCTCTTGTAAGTTGCTTAGAGTATTAAGCTGCAAGGATCCTGCTAGTGTTGCTGTAGCGACGTCGTTCCTGTCGCCCCAGGTATGATAAATGGACACAAATCGAATTGGATCGGGCACTTGCCATGCAGGTGATGTCCGTCCAAATCGACATTTTCGGGACAATATTGGGTCTACAAGTTTGCTGTGTGAAAAAAGAGTGGGTGATTTGGTGAGGGCAAAATGGTGATTGGGTTAAATTTGAGGATTGATCTGGTTAATTGGTGCCTTGGTATGGAGGGTAAATGATTTTGGTGACAAGAGCAGAGTGATGGAACATGCATGGTTGATAATATTTATGGCCCCCGCCCTTAGTAACTGAGCATTCAAGATTTGAGTTTTTTTATTTTTATTTTATTTTTCTGGGTTAGGTGGTGTAGAGTGAAGTGTACGATGATCACGAGAGTCCTGCGAGTGGCACAATAAAAAAATATCGATATTATCTGTGATTTATGCCTAATGATATTGTCACTTTTGGAATTTTGTCTCTTTATTTATTGCTAGATGTTGAAAGTTGGTGACGATGTCGATTTTATATATACAACAAATAGTAGTTCTCTTTCATTACACGCCAATGCTTGCTACGGCCCATCATTTATTTTATATCTGAAAGGCTTTCTGTATTTTACGAAGACAGAGTATAAAAAGCAGTGAAATAAAACCTGGGTGGAGATCGGATGATTCATCGCTGGATTCTCGTCTATGTTGTGCCGACCACAATGCTCACGATCTCTTCTACATCAATGCCATCATCTATACAACCCTTTTTTTTTTTTTTTTTTTATAACCGGTTGTCCGGGCCAGCTTGAGTGCACCACAACTAATTCCCGGGCTTACTGAACATCCTGCAAGTCCAATGAGCATATAAGGCACCGCGGGGGTGATAGGCGTGCTTAGCAAGGCTTGAACTTGAGGTGAGAGGAAGGGAGAAGCCATTCTTGACCACCAGGCCAAGACCCTGTTGGCATCATCTATACAACCTTAATTGTATGTGTAGTGATGAGAGAGGCCAACCTCTTCTATATCTACAATTAATTTCAGTTGCTAGCCGGAATAATTGATCTTACTTGGTGGTTAATGATGGATTACTACTATATATTGTTTAATGTCACCAATTCCCAACCCTTGTATTAAAACTAATTCTTTGATCCTCTTACTTGGCGTTCCGTTTTATAACAAACTTGATTGATTTAATTAGAGTTACAACTTTTTGGTTCGTGAATGGAATAGTTTTTATTTATATTTATTTTAAAAAATAAACATACAGGATTTTCCATGAAAAAATCATACCAATAAATTGAGAAACTTATACATGTGCTAGTTAAATAAATTAAAAGCTACATCTGCCAATAAAAAGCAAAATAAAAAAGATTAACATGTTTATTCTACTTCCCTCATCACTGGTTGGATAATCTTTTTCTGATAAAAAATAAATAAATGAATGTATAGGTGCTATTAACGTGTGTTTTGACAACGAGAAAAAAACATAACAATGAATAAAAAAACATAGCACTTACATAAAATAAAATAATACAAGCAACATATGTGTTAATAAATATAAAAAAAGAGTAGTTGTTAATGCAATAGCGTGTGTAACCTCTTAACTTAATTTTTAACGTGTTGGAAAAGTGGGACAATATTGTGAATGAGTTTTATTGTATCATGATTCTCCTAACCAAAAAATATAAAAATATTGTTTATGCTAAACAAAATGGACTTTAAAATAAATGAACCCTTAAACTAAGAAAGGTATGTTGTTGTCGATCATATTCTAAAATAAAAGGATATTCATTCCCATTAAAATCAAAGATAGATAAAAATATAATATTTAATCCAAACTTTTCCCTTAGTGTACACATTTTATTTTTTTATCTCATGGTTCATTTTTTCTTACCAAGAACAAATCATTTTTAACTAAAAAAATAAAATTTATTTATATAAAACAAAACATTTATAGATGAATTAGAATAATATCTTTTAAGCATTAAATACATACAAAATAATTAATGAAATAACTTATTTAGGAAAGACTAAATAGACAATCTAAAAAATTAGATAAAAGATATATTAATCTAAATATAAATTAGAAAAATTATTTTTTAAAAAATAAATGCAAAAGAGGTATCGACTAAAAAATAAAAAAAAGATTAGACATTACTAGCCCTCGGATAGGATTGCATGCTTGACCCATTTTGAAAAGAGCTCATGCATGTGTGCTCTTTTTTAGATTACAATCACAATACTCACTAAAAAAAAATCAAGGTTAGTGTTTTTTTTATCTAGAAGCCTTGTTTTCAACCAGTTTTTTTTATCCAAAACACTTTATAATCCTTAATAAACCTATACATCAAATTACTCAAAAAGATCAATAAGTCCAAAATCTACTTGAAATAAAAAAATTTCATGAGCTCATATCTATCATTTTAGGTGATGAAAAAGTCAAACAACACCTAGGTGAGAATTTCATCCTCGAATGAAACTCATTGACACCATAATTATTCTTAATCAATGCCAATGGAGACTCCCATCTCTCTACTACTAAAACTCAATAACTTTCTCTCTTACCTTTCAAATCAAGAGCTGGAAAGTAAAAAAAAATTATTTTTTGTACCACAATTGAAGTTTTTGAAATATTAAGGGAGTAAACAGATATAGTCTGAAAAGTAAGAGGATCAAAGTGATTTTTTTGCTATATTTTTTGGAGTGCCACCTTTTCTTTTCTTTTACACTTTGGTCCTTTTTTCTTCCAACTTTAACCTTCTTGAACAATTTTTGATAGATTGGGAGCATAGAAAGATGACAATGAAGAGAAATGAAGTTTGAGAATTAAATTAAAAAAAAATTAATTGCATGCTACATGAAGAAAAAAAACATGCATTTTAGATTTTGTTGATTAAAATGTGGAACAAGAATATCTCCAAATGTACTACCTCCCAATGATCAATATAACAATTAATAGAAAAACCATACAATAGACACGCTACCAAAAGGAAATAAATTATAGATAAAGCCTCCCATCAAAATCAAAACACTTTGGAAATTAAGTTGCCGGCGGCTCCCCTTGCCGACCTTGTTGCAATCCTACACTCTCTCTCTCCCGCGCTTGTCTTTTTCTTCTTCTCGTTAGAATATCTCTAATTTATATCAAGAGGCATTGAAGTGGGCGACCTTTGCTTATTTTGTAATCTTAGAAAATAAAATAAAGCATGGCTAATGATATAAACTAAAACATGATTTAATTAGAGTATATTTTATTTATATCTTGGTGCAATTTCTTGAGCATGGAGAAAGTCATGAATTTGATCGTTTTGGGCTATTCAAGTAATTAAAGTCTCTATCCCAATATGTACTCCTCTTAACTTCCATGCTAAAATAAAAGGAAAGAAAGAAAAATAAATAAATAAATCATGAGGGTTGTGAACGAAGGATAGTGACGCATCCTTACTAAATCATGAGGCTTTACCATGCTGTCAACAGCAATAATAATGGCGGAGATCATGGCTTTAAATGCTAATTGAGAGAGCAAAAGATGAAGATGAGGGCTAACTAAATTAAACACAATTCGTCCATGAATTTACGGTCGACGTTTGCGGGGGTGCGGGAAATGATTTTACCATGTTTTCTTTCTTCAAATTTACGTCCCTAAATTATTCCTCGACAATTTAATTATATATATAGAATATATTTCTTCCTTACATTAAAGCATGTTTAGTTAAAATTGATGTAAGACATAGTTTTTTGAGCGTCGCATATTCACTAGCTAGTTTTCTTCCTTGAAACAAAGTCCAAGTCTTAGTAATTACAGTCTCTTAATTATGATTATATACTGACAGGAAAGAGCTACCCGCAGGGGAGAAAAAGGTCTCTTCAAGCTTGACAATTTGTAAGGCAACAGGTTTGAAAAAAAGGGTCGTGGCGTGGGGATTGTGCCACCGTGTTTGGAGTCGGCATTTCGCTAATTTATTCTTCGATTAAATTAAATCTTAAACTCTACCTAGAAAAATTAATTCTGACAGAAAAAAGGAAATGGTTGAATTGCACTTAGGTGGGGGTGTTAGTGTGCAAACCGTTGTTTTTAAAATTGTTTCTCTCTCTTAAGAATATATATTACCATAATATTAAAAACAAACAAACTTATAGTTTTTAATATTATAGTACTCATTACTTCTCAAAATATCTTTTCTTGAAAACATATTAAAACAATATATTTTTTTATTTTGTAGAATTTATTTTTGACATTGACACATCTAAATAATAAAAGAAATTAATTCAAAATTAAAAAAATAAAATTTGACCGATCAACAACATTTAAGGTACATTCTCAAACGCTACCTTAGTTGACAAGTCTAAGCTGAGTAGATGAGATTTTGTTGAGCAATAATTTCTGAAAATATACTAGGTGAGATAAAATGGGAAATGCTTTTTTTGATGAATAATAATAAGAAGAAGAAGAAGAAGCTAGATTACTTTCAAAGGTAAAGACTTCATTTATGCTGTTGACCGTTATTATTATCTTCACGTTACGTTTCCTTTACTCTGCTTAAAGGTCCCAACTCTCAACATCTCACTCGAAGAGCAAGAAATAATAGAATGATACCAGAAACGAGTGCTTGAAAGATTATGTCATCTTACTATCTACAAGAGCACGTGGAAGCTGTATTGATAATCTAGCTACCATTATATTTTGATTTAGAATATCCTCGACTTGACTTTTCAATTCTGTATAATCAGTGCAACCCGCATGCGAATCCAGATAAACTTCTTTTGGCTGAATCCATGATCCTCAGAATGATGAATTGACGAAGCACTACAACTCAGAGTCGATCGAGTACTGGACAATGGAATACTTGTAGAAAAGAAGCACTTGATTTTCCTGCAGTTTGGCGCATGATCTGGGCCCCTAGAGCTAGACCAACTTGCGGTGATTTGATTTATTTCTGAAATCAAACCAGGATTTGTATATCAAATTCGGGTTTTCCAGCAATCTCATCTAGACAGTATGATTGATTAATGGATTCATTGACCGGGGACTGCTTCCATGTTGAGTCATTTGTTTGGATATAGGTTTTTTGATGTGAATCCCTTGGTTGCACGGTTAAACAACCCACACGCAAAGATATTAATTTCCAGAAGTCAAGTAAATCATGTTTGATAGGAGTATGACATAAAGATAACTTGTACCTTGGTACTAATATTATTGGATTCGAATCCCCACCCAGCGAATAGCAATTCACGAACGAGAAATATGGATTGACGCCACGAAGTCAATTGAACCTCGAGAATTCATTTTCAGTCCTTTAGAGAATTAAAGAAGAGATAATTCTCACCTGACAAGCACACAAAGTTGCAGTCGTAATCAGAATATCATTAAGCAACAAACATAATCTAAAACTTAGATAGCATATGTATTTTTTTTACCTAAGCTAAACTCTAGAATACCAAAAAAATAGGCTTGTATAAACCCACTTACAATCAGACCCATATCCCTAAGTATCTAAACTTAATTGTGGACTTGTTAAAGATATGTTTATTAACCCTAAAACATAAATTACAAATATAAAAATAAAAAGTTTAAGTTGTGGCCACATAAAAATAAGATAAAGAAGATTTATTTGGTCTTGAATGATGTTGACTTTTAGGTTTTCTTCCTAAACTATAAAACTTCTTTTGAATGCCAAAAATCCTCCATGTTTTAGGATTTTAGGAACAAACCCTTCCTAGACTAGTTAGGCATTGAATGCTCCATGTCATATTAGAAAAAACAAGCCCAAATCAAGGTTGTCATAGGACCTAACACATCAGCCCTTTTTAGAACTTCAATGAGACACTTCTTGGATTTGGATTAGATGAATTAGAGATTGTCCTTTAAGCTCCATAGGTGTCATTTGTCCCTCTAGGTTAATTTTAATTCATGTGATCTAAACTAGCCCATTCAATGCCTCTTTTAAGTATTTTTGTCTCAGCTCTTGTAATAGGCCCATTTGGCACCACCCGATGAGTTATTTGCGTGATTACGCTTGGTGTTGGGCTAATCCTTATCATCTCAACTCTCTTTAAAGGATTCAAACTTAAATCATCATCATCATCTACATCAAACAGAGTAAGATCAGAAACATTTTAGGCAACATCATACTCACATGGCAAATCAACTTTATATGTATTATCATTTATCCTTTCCAAGATTTGAAAGGCCCATATCCTCATAGATGTAACTTGGATTTTCTTTGGGCCGGAAATCTCTCCTTACGCATATACACTCAAACCCAATCATCGGACGAAAATAAACTTGTTTGCGCTCCGTATTGGCTTGATTTCCACACACGGTTCCTCTTTTCAATCTGTTGTTGTACACTCTCATAAAATATCTTCACCACTTGTGCTTTATGACTTCCGTCCAAACTAACCCTTTCATCAACATGTAAAGGAATCAAATCCATGAGAGTTAAATAGTTAAATCCATACACAATCTCAAATGGTGAAAAATCAATAGTAGAATGCACGCTATGATTATATGCAAACTCTATGAATGACAAATGATCTTCCCAATTTTTCAAGTTCTTTTGAATGACAACAGAGAAAAGTTGTGTTAAAGTCCTATTAACTACTTTAGTTTGTCCATGTATTTGGGGATGACATGTAGTTGCAAATGACAACTTAGTACCCATTTCCCCCCACAGCACCTTCCAAAAATAACTAAGGAACTTAACATCTTTATTAGAAATAATGCTTTTAGAAACTCCATGAATTTGTACTATCTCCTTAAAGAACAAATCAACAATATTAGTTGCATCATCAGTTTTATGAGAAGGTATGAAATATGTCATCTTCGAAAACCTATATACAACTATGAAAATTGAGTCCCTACCCTATTTTGACATAGGTTAGCCTAATACAAAGTCCATTGAAATGTCTACCTCGTGGTTTGTTAGGTACAGACAAAGGGGTTTACAAGCCATACGGTTGAGCCCTAGACTATACTTTTTCTACATGTTATGCATTTATCACATATGTGTTGCATATCTTTTTTTATTTTTGGCCAATAAAAATGTCATGCAACATAGCTAAAGTCTTAGCAACACCAAAAAATGCCTTATCAACTCGTCTCCATATGCCTAACATACAAGAAATTCACACATAAAGCTCAATGGAACACAAATAATTTTATGTAAACAAGTATTCATTAACCCTATAATACTTTCGAGAGGCCTAAACCTTACATGAATAAAAAATAGTAGCAAAATCATTATCATCCTTGTACAATTCCTTATAATATATGCCTTTGAAGGAAGGTGTTTCATACAAAATAAATAGGAATATAATCTTAAATTCTTTCATAGTAAGTTATTTTAACATGTAGTCTATGTGCATAGATTGGAGGTAATTTAAGCAACCTTCTAGATCTCTCTCTCTCTCTCTCTCTCTCTCTACACACACACACACACACACATTTTTTTAATTGTTTTTATGGATAAATTCATTGACAACTAAATTGTTATTGATTATAGCAAATATATATCATTTCTAACAATAATATGTCATCTGTATATAATATTATAAACATAACACCACTTCACAAAGCTTTTTTAAATACAAGTTTTATCCACTTTTTATGGAATCAAATATGTTGATTATACCATCAAAATTAGATATTTCTACTCCTTAAAGCTTAGATTATATATTTCCTTTCATGTTAATATTTCTCTTAAGGATCCACCTAAATTTATTGAGTTTTATCCCTTCATTTGGATCAACTAAGTTCCAAACTTGATTAATACATAAAATCTATTACTTTAAATCATTTAATAGAATAAATATCATATATTACTTCTAAGTAACTGACAGATTCATTAATTATGAGCAACATGCCATTCATAACTTCCATGAGAGATCTTTATCTCATTGATGAATTACATGTCCTACCAAATTTATAGAGATTTTGTGTTTTTTAAGGTTCAAGCCGAACATCCTAGATTAGTTGAGTAACAACGATTTGTCTAAACATATCTTATGTCCACTTTACTCTTGCCTTTAACCTCGTATTATTATGAGTGACTCATCCAAATTATACAAGTTAGTTAAGTAGGACCCAATTTTATAACATTAAACATGTTCAATTAATAGTCACATTGAGTGACTCAACAAATTATCCATGAATAAAAATTTGGTTTTATGCATATAAAATTAGAAAGCAATTATTTATACATGTACTTAATATATTAGTGAAGAATTTAATAATTAAACAAGTCTCGTTCAAAACATGACATAATATGTGTGTGTGTGTGTGTGTGTGTATTTCATACACAACAATTTATATATATAAACATACATCTCTAGCATGTGATTCTAATTGGATGATTATGAATATATTTAAGTTAATTCCCTCAACCCATTAAAAGGAATTAGATGGTCAAATCCTAGATAGTTGTAGCAAAGTCTTCATAAGTTCACTCCAAGCACTTCGATTGTAGCCTTCATTGCATTTTTGTTTTGTCTTGGATCACATAATAATTTCCTACCTAAATTCATTCATTTCTAAGTCGTATAACATTTATAAGTTCTCTCTTGATCATTCAAGTACCTTTATATAGTTCATATTATACCTAATATTTGTTCTTTTGTTACCTCAATTAAGACAACATGTAACAAGATGAAATTATAACGTACTCTATATAAAATAACTTAGTGATCTCAAGTTTAATGATCATTTACACAACCGTCATGTGAGTTTTTCTATATACACAGGTGATCTCTCCATATAAAGTTCTCATGTGGGTCAATTTAGTGTACATGTCTTATGACAAACACCTACCTACGTATTAGTTCTAGGTATTCCTTATATCTAAGCTTTTAAGAACAACACTTCCTCTCATAAAAGAAAAAAATATAATCTGTATTAGTCTTTATGACTGCAATATTTAAAATAGCATTGACCAAGAACATTTTAGGAACAATGTTTTGATTGAATATGAATCTCATAATTATAAAAAATTTATAATGTACTTTGCAAAATATTTTTGTCTCATTAATTTTATTTTTACTCTAGATTCTTAAATCAAAATTAGATCCATTAATCTAATATTATATAAATATTTTAGACAAATTAAGCTTTTATTAGTAATAAATATGAATTTACATAAATACAATAATATAAAGTATTACCAACCTAGTGACCACAAGTCATATTAAACTAAGAGTTGGCTCACCATATTATGTTGTATCTTCAAATCCGGTACACATAACAGCAGCACCAACAAGTCTAGCTAAGATTAGCAATGACCATTAATTTGAGATTATCGCAGCTTTCTCTGGCTCCTTGTTCTAATGACCTGCTTGACATCTTTCTAGTCTTAGCATGTAACTTGACCATAAAGTATGGGTTCCGGGATCAATATTCTGTTTAAAATCACTCAACCTCTCTTCCAAAAAAATATGCAGTCAGCAGCAAAATCCAGCAGGTCTGCTATGCATTACAATGTTTCCTCAGTTTGGGATGCATTGGTACCAGTAGGCATCGCATAAGCCTTTGACTATCCAGTAGACAAATCAGCAAAATGATCATTGTTGTAGCTTCACCAGAACCACCATTCTCCCACAGCCCGAATTCCATGCCTCAGTATATCATTGCTCGGCATCCGTAATACTAGCACATTAGAATGATCAATTTTGGTTGGGGACCCTCTTATCTTGGATTGATGAACACAGAATAGTTTACAGTCTCAGCAGACTCAGCGCAGAGAAGTTTAGTTTTCAGTCTCAGCAGACTCAGCGCAGAGAAGGCTATTGGGATCAACACTATTCATTTCATACCACAACTTGTCCCGATAATCGATGGACAAATCTAGCATGTGTGCCTCTTGGCATTGCTTCCTTGATGAGTGGCACTGTCACGCTTGGCTTGAACCTCAGAATCTCGAAACCATAAAGTCTTCTCAATGACGGAAATTTGAGCTGAGGTTTCTAGTAACTAGAGATGTGAACCACAGATGAGGGATATTTCGTACCTCAATCATTTCGGCTGCGTTTTATCGAGTGAACATCGTAAAAATTCCATGATTCATATAAAAACCAGCAATGCGATTCTACTACAGATTATCATCTAAACAAAATCTTTGCCTCATACACAATGTCCTGTAAACTGGTGCAATTTGCCAAGCCAAGACATGAGGATTTTCTCTTCTACTTTTGCAATCAGGAACGGATCTCTAGTGCGACTATAAAAGAAAAATATATTGCCCTTATGTTAGCAGTGTAAGCAAATTGGCCACAAAATTCGCGACTTCCAAAGATCACAGTTTTATAATTTTCAATAACAACAAGGTTCAATGACTTCTATGTCTTCGACAAAATATGTACTTGTACAGCGATGAATTGTAATTAGTGTTGGCGTGAGCTGTACAACATAAATGCTAGGAGAGATTATAGGAACAGAGATGGAAAGACGTATCACTTTCCATCTCTGTTAGCTTCATTACAGGAACGTAATATGTATCGTCTTAATTAGAAGATGTAGAAGATGTATAGTTTTAATTAGAAGATTAATTCTGTGATTATAAGTATGTAAAGTAGGGCTGTGTAATATTCATTCAATAAGAAAAATACAGATTGATTATTCTGACATGGTATCAGAGCATCCCATATTTTTCCAAATTCCCTAACCCTAAAATATACCTTTAGCCGGCCACCCATGGCTTCAGAGACTGATACAGAGCAGTCTGACATACCTCAACTAGAATCTATGCTTTCAGAGTTCACATCGAAAATTACTGAAGCTCTTAGCAAGATACAAACACCTACCATATCTACTGAGTCCCCTGCGGCTCCGATTGGCATCAAGTTGAACAGCACCAGCTATGCCCTATGGTCCCAAGTTGTCGAGATGTATAACTCAGGCAAAGATAAATTGGGATATATCAATGGTGAACTTCCACAACCACCATTAACAGATCCATTCTTTCGCAAATGGCGTACAGACAATGCCATTGTCAAAGGATGGCTGATCAATTCAATGGATCCCTCACTAATAGGGAATTTTATTCAGTTCCCTACTGCTAAATTGGTATGGGACTCCATTGCTACCACTTACTTTGATGGAAGTGACACATCTCAGGTCTATGATCTGAGACGAAGGGTGACGCAATTGAAACAGGTAGGAGAATCCTTGGAACAATTCTACAATGACCTCTAAGGGTTATGGCACGAAATTGATTTCAGACGCCCTAATCTAATGGAGTGTGCAGTGGATATCCACAAATACAATGCTATTCTCCAAGAAGAACGGGTGTATGTCTTCTTGGATGGACTGGACAACCGATTGGACAAGGTAAGAGGAGATGTATTGCAGATTCGTCCATTCCCCACTGTGGAGCAGGCTTATGCTCATGTCCGCCGCGAAGCCTCTCGCCAAACCGTGATGACCTCAGAAAATGAGAATATGTCTGGGGCTGTCCTTGCCACCAAAGCATTCCAACCGAGCCAAGCACTTCGACTTAAGCCAATCTCCTTTAATCCTAATGGACACAGTGGGAGGCAAAAATCCCGAGCAGTAAATGAAGGCCTGAAATGCAACCATTGTGGGAACCAAAGGCACACACGGGAAAACTGTTTCAAGTTGCATGGATATCCTGAGTGGTGGAATGAACTCCAAACCAAAAAACGCAGGGATACAGCTAGCAAAGAAGAAGGCCCTGGTACTGCAGCAATGACCACCACAGAACCTCATCTATCCTTTACACCACAGACTGCCAACAGTTCATCCTCAGACACAGATGCAGGTAACCCCAGTTATGTGTGTATTACTTCACCGTGTGAAGATAAATGTGATGAATGGCTGCTAGACTCTAGCGCCACGGACCATATGACGTTTGATGCCAAGGATTTCATTCAAACATCCTTACCAAAACGTACAAATATAGCAAATGCCAATGGCATCATCTCCCCGGTGACTGGTGCAGGCACTGTGATACTAACACACACATTGCAGCTGCCTAATACATTGCTCATTCCATCCCTCACCCACAAGCTCCTCTCCGTAAGCCATATCACCTCTGATCTGAATTGTTTAGTGCTTATGTATCCTACTTTCTGTCTTATCCAGGACATTCTCACCAAGGAGATCATTGGGCGTGGTACTAAGAGGGGGGGACTTTATTATGTGGAGGATTTCAGTACTGGAAGAGCATACCATATGCAGCATTTGGTTGGCAGTAAAGAGAAGGAGATATGGTTGTGGCACTACCGTTTAGGACACCCGTCCTTCACTTATTTGAAACACTTGTTCCCAAATTTATTCAGCTTTCTGATTTCCAATGTGAAATCTGCACTTTAGCAAAAAGTCATAGGGTCCCTTATCCTATGCAGTTGAATAAAAGAAATATCCCATTTTCCTTGATTCATTCCGATGTGTGGGGTCCTTCCCCAATCCATACCATATCCGGGGTCAAATGGTTTGTGTTCTTCATTGACGATTGCACACGCATGACTTGGCTCTACTTGCTAAAACATAAAGATGAGGTGTTCAGTGTGTTTAAGTCATTTCATGCAATGATAAACACACAATTTTCTGCCAAGATTCAAGTATTTCGATCGGACAATGGGGGGGAATATGTGAATCATCAATTTCGCGATTATTTCAATCTTCATGGCATTATTCATGAAACTTCATGTCCTCAAACTCCTCAACAAAACGGGATTGCTGAGCGAAAAAATCGACATGTCCTTGAAATTACCAGAGCACTTCTGCTAAATGCCCATGCTCCCTCTCGGTACTGGCCTGATGCAGTCACTACGGCTGTGCACCTGTTGAACAGACTGCCCTCTAAAGTGCTGGGGTTCCAAACTCCACTGCAAGTCCTTGCAAAACATACTCTGCTGCCCTCGGTCTTGATGCTACCACCCCGTGTGTTTGGGTGTGTTGCATATGTTCACCTTCACAAAAATTAGCGAACCAAGCTAGATCCCTGCGCTCGTCGATGCATGTTTGTGGGTTACGCATTCCATCAAAAGGGTTATAGATGCTATGACCCTACTTCCAACCGCACCTATGTTTCTATGGATGTCACATTCATGGAGACAGAAACATTTTTTTCATCCAATTCTCCTCTTCAGGGGGAGACTGGACAAGAAGAGTTGAAGTGGATGGAATTACACTGGCCAGGCCTATCTGAACCATCATAACCATGTTATGATCTGAACAGAGGAGGGGTGGTAGAAGTTGATACTTGCCCACAAGCTATTGAGATTCCAGAAGCTACCGTAGAAACAGGAAGAGTAGAAAATACAGCCTTAGAAGCACTAGAAGATGTAGTCCCCGAAGCTGTTTCAGAAGCTGGTGTATCGTCCCCCTCTATATTACCCGAAGACCCAACTCTTGAGAATCCTGAGGTAAACTCTTTAAACACTAATGTCCTGGAACCCTTTGCTAGTTATGAATTACCTTATAGGCACAATCGTGGGAAACCACCCAGGAGATATTCACCAGATGTTGAAGAGAGAAAATCACGGTACCCTATTGCAAATTATGTGGCTACACATGGACTACCAAAACCAATCAAGACCTTTATGCATGACATTTCGTGCAATCAAGTCCCTACAGGAGTGGAGGAAGCCATAATACATCCGAAGTGGACGTAAGCTATCAAAGAAGAAATGGAAGCTTTGATGAAAAATGAAACATGGAGCCTAGTACCACTACCAACAGGAAAGAAGACGGTAGGGTGCAAGTGGGTGTTTTCTATTAAACATAAAGCAGATGGATCCGTGGAAAGGTACAAGGCAAGACTCGTGGCTAAAGGGTATACACAAGTATATGGTGTAGACTACCGCGAAACTTTTTCCCCGGTAGCCAAACTGAACACTGTCAGGGTGTTATTATCCATTGCAGCAAATCTAGATTGGCCATTACATCAGTTTGATGTAAAGAACGCTTTTTTGCACGGTGATCTTGAAGAGGAGGTGTATATGGATATTCCTCCAGGCTACTCAGTAACTACTGGAGAAAATAAAGTATGTAAATTACAGCGGGCCCTGTACGGGCTAAAGCAATCGCCACGAGCATGGTTCGGAAGATTCAGCTTAGCAATGAAGAAGTATGGCTTCACGCAAAGCGACTCAGATCACACCTTATTTCTCAAAAGGCAATAGGGAAAAGTAACAGCCTTAATCATTTATGTTGATGATATGATTATTACAGGAGATGATAAAGAAGAGATATCACGACTTCAGGGGCAACTAGCCAGCGAATTTGAGATGAAAAATCTAGGTGGGTTAAAATATTTTCTGGGAATAGAAGTTGCAAGATCGAATCGAGGTATTTTTTTGTCCCAAAGAAGATATATCCTAGACCTACTATCAGAAGTAGGACTATTGGAGTGCAAACCAGCAGACACCCCGATTATCCAGAATCACAAACTGGGGATTTATCCAGACCAGAAACAAACTGATAAGGGGAAATATCAACTATTAGTTGGCAAACTAATTTATTTATCGCATACCCGTCCAAACATTGCGTATACGGTAAGCGTGGTGAGTCAATTTATGCATTGCCCAAGTGAGGAACACATGGAAGCTGTAACTCGAATACTAAAATATCTGAAGTCATCTCCAGGAAAAGGGCTTATATTTTCCAAGAATGGTAACTTGGAAGTTGAAGGCTATACCGATGCAGATTGGGCTGGGAATTGCATAGACAGGAAGTCAACCTCCGGGTATTTTACTTTTGTTGGTGGAAATTTAGTGACATGGAGAAGTAAGAAACAAAAGGTGGTGGCACTCTCAAGCGCTGAATCAGAATTTCGCGGGATGGCAAAAAGTGTGTGTGAACTCCTTTGGCTGAAAAAATTATTAACCGAGATTGGCTTTGCTCCTAAATCAGAAATGAATCTCTTCTGTGATAACAAAGCTGCGATAAGTATTTCTCAAAATCCAGTCCAACATGATAGAACGAAGCATGTGGAGGTCGATCGACATTTCATCAAACATAATCTCGAGACAAAGACAATTAAGTTCCCATTCGTCAAGTCTGAAGATCAGCTAGCAGATATTCTTACCAAGGCCGTATCCAACAAAGATTTCCACAGCTCACTAGTCAAGTTGTGCATAATGGACCCCTATGCATCAACTTGAGGGGGAGTGTTGGCGTGAGCTGTACAACATAAATGCTAGGAGAGATTATAGGAACAGAGATGGAAAGACGTATCACTTTCCATCTTTGTTAGCTTCATTACAAGAACATAATATGTATCGTCTTAATTAAAAGATGTAGAAGATGTATAGTTTTAATTAGAAGATTCATTCTGTGATTATAAGTATGTAAAGTAGGGCTGTGTAATATTCATTCAATAAGAAAAATACTGATTGATTATTCTGACAATTAGTTTTTCTCGACATTCATAGAAATTCAATGTAGGTTGACTGCTTGACTCGAGGTTCACGTAAATTGCTTTGGTGATATGATTTTTTTACAGTGGTTAGTGATAGATGTTTCTCAACAATTGCTAATTTTTTTAAACGAAATATGGTGTGTAAACCATTTCTCAACAGTTATAACTTTTGAAAAAAAACTATTATTCAACGGTTATGGTGCTTGAAGAATTGTTTGTCAATGTAATACCAAGTTTGATGACTCACAACCTTCTATCACCCCGAGAGGAATTTCTTTCTTTTGTGTCTCTGATCCAGGTATGTTCTCAAATATTTTCTTCTTTTTTGCTTTTTATAAACATCACTGGTCTTGCAATCCTGTTACCTATGCTCTTATATTATGATCGTGTTGTCATGTTACTTTTTTTTTTCACTCGAACAATCATATAGGTCCGGATAGTTTTAAAGGATGAACTATACTTGGAATAATTTCTAAGATGCTTGCGTACCTTTATGGATAAAAATCAACTCACAATTTAGTTTATAATTTGTTTTCCCTGTTTCTCACATGATTGTACCAAAACAAAATCCAAGTTGCCTACATATCTTTGTAGGTAAAAGATTATAACATAGTTCAAGAATATTTTTTTTGGTTTCATTCGTAGTTTTAGCATGAGCGGGCCAAGACTTATATCAGATCTCAAGCATGGTATCTCTTTACAAATTTGTTGTTGATAAGTCCAATTCTCAATTCATTCTCATCGATGATTGCATAAGCTTAATTGGTGTGAACTTCTTGCACCATATAAGCTCCATCCTATTTCGAGAGGAACTAGTTGCCCATGCATTTTGACATGACTTTCAAGATAAGATCCCTCCATTGTAAGAAACATGACGTATCTTGAGTTGGTGTTCAGAATGTAGTGCAATAAGCCCATAATGTTTCTCTAATTGTATCATACCAATCCTTTTATAAGTGATTCATCACCTTTATAAGAATATTGCATAAAATCTTGTTAAAGCTTTTACCAAGCCATTAGCTGGAGCATTGTACATAGAACAATTATGATGTTTAAAATCAAAATGTGCACACAATTTGTTCATGGTAGTATTATAGAACTCTTTTCCATTATCAATTATGATATTTCTTGGTACCCTGTAATGATTGATGATGTTTGTTCAAATGAAGTTTACAATTTTATAAGTTTTTTCAATTGATTTATGGTCAGGATACAATCGGGAATACCATTGATATTTCTTATAGCTTTGATTATAGAATCCTCAACAACATCTAGTTTATTAATATAACCTTGGTAACAACAGTTTGACCTCTCTCATTCATGCTTTCGAGTTTGTTCATCAACATTTTTATCTAGTTTTTTTTTTTTTTTTTTTTTTTTTTTGCCTTGAATGGATTTGAAAGCCAACATTTTTATCTAGTGTGATTTTTCCTTGAGTGAATTTGAAAGCTCTTCTTTATTTTTTTATCAAATTGTTATTCGATCCATCAAAGACGGTGTCTCAATGTTCATCACTAACATGGTGCCGAAACTTAAAGCTTTATTTGGTTATTGACATGAAGAAGTCTCCACTGGTTAATTGTCGATGTAGTTACCTTAAGTGCCAAAGAAAGGTTTATACATCCCACTTGACTCTCGTAGTGGAGTTACTTGTAATTCCCGCCTTAGAACAACATGATCTTGTGCCCTTCTTACATTCGACATCAATTAAAAAATCGATTTAGTTTACTTATATAGTCTATCAATGGATTGTGTTTTCGACAATGAGGTTGATGAATACTCAATTTTATGTAAACAACTTAAATCAGTAGCCTTGTTGCTTCTAAAAGCAACAATGGTGATCATGTTCTTTTTGGTTGCCATTAAGAGATTGCTAGAAATTATTTCCTAAAGAGAAGAGATGAAAGGTATAATAGTTACCATTGGAGTTGCTAGACTTCTGTAGACATAATTTCAAGCACCTAAAATTCAACATGCATACATATGCAAATATTTTATTTTATTAAAATGGGACTAGGTACAATCTCTATACAAAACATTCTTACAAAAGAGTGTTCCAATCATCTAATTCTTCATTTAGGTTTGATATGTTGTGACTTGATTTATTTGTGAAATCAAGTCAAGAATTGTAATTTGTAAGAAATTGAAATTATGAAATAGTTGCGGAGCAAGATTTGGTGATTTGATGGTTTGAAGAATATCTATGATTTTTCTTCAAAGCGTTGTTGAAGTTCCAACATAACTTTGTTCTTTGTAAACTTTAAGCATAGATGAAGGAGACATGAGTTTTTAAGAAAGCTAGGCTTGAAGTGTTGTTTTTAAGAAAATTTTGAATCTTTAAGAATTCTTGCCCCCCCCCCCCCCCCCCCTCTATTCTTTGTCTGGGGTAGGATACTCTATTTATAGAGGTTATAAGATCATTTATTTTATAGGTTGATCTTTATTTATGAAATCTTGTATTTTTAATAGGATGTTTTAAATATCTCATTTTATATGTCAATCTTTCATTGACCAAGAAATATATAAAGACATTTTTTTTTTCTATCTCATTTTTTTTTCATGTAAGAATAAAATAAAAATATCACATAATAAAATTTAATGTATGAACTTAAAATAGATGCAAAAATTAAACCATAAAACATCTAGGGCCATGTTTTCCTTGTCAATTTGAAAGTGAACTATTGTGTGCACCTAATGAGCTATTGGAGTGTGTACCAACTAAGATAAAAACAATGAATTTATAAAGATATCTCGATCCTTTAGCTATTTTCAACCTGTCCCATGTGTAATCCTTTACCTTTTTCATTTAATGTCTATTTAAGATTACGGTAAGATTATTTTCCAAAGTAGTTTTTTATTTAAAATTATTTTTAATATCAATGCATTAAAATAATCCAAAAATACCAAAAAATAATTTAAAACAAAAAACTCTGAACTTTTCAAAAACCACATGATTGGCATTATCTTTTTCTACAAGTTGATGAATCAAGATCTAGGATAACAATCAATTTCATAAGCCTAACTTTCCAATTCGAAAAAGATCCATCCCATCAATCCCAAAAAGAGATGGTGAGAGGAGATTCAGAAAAGTGATGGATTTTTATTTAAAAATATATTAAAATAATATATGTTTTTTTTTTAAATATATTTTTGATATTAACATTAAAACAATTAAAAACAATTCAAGAAAAAAAAATCAAAATATAACAAAGCGGTAATACTAATATCACCACTGCTCTAAACAGTCCCTTATTCATTCAACTGAAAAGAAATGCAAGCTACAGCATTTCAATAACTTTTAAAAACAAACATACAAGCTTAATGCAAAACTGTGAACCCGAAACGTACCTGGACGTGCCTTGGGGGCACAAATCATGTGCCTACGTGGCAGAAAAACGCTGGCCCAGGTAAAGACGTCATCACGTGTTTATATTATTATTTTAAATTTAAACATGAGATATATGTAAGAAAAGAAAGATCCACAGATCCACAACTTGGAAATATAAATTTCTTTGGCACGAAAAAAACAGAAAACTCTTGCCTTCTAGTAGTATTCTAGAATGATTTCTTGATCAGTTTATACTTGATAAGGATGACGTGTGCATGCTTTTAAAGAAGTTCTGATGGACTTCTAGAGAATGGTAGTGAAGTCATTTGGTCATGCCATTTTCAGGAAAGCCTTTAAGAAATTGGCCACAGCCTGATTTCCAATCCTAGAGTCGTCCATTTCAGTCGTGTCCCACTTTGTTGAAACAGCACAAAATTGGTTCTTTTCCACACAATCAGATAAGATTGTTCCATAGAAACCAAGTACTGTATAAATGCATCAAGGTGTGAAGGGGTGTGCTTTTGCTTGTGTAGGTACATGTGTTTTTCATTTCATAGGACATCTTTTTTCTATAATTGAGAGCAAGGCAGGCTGATTCAGTACAGGGCAACAACATTCACGAAGCTGTTTGTGTCATTGCATAGGAATAACAACGTTCAATAATTGAGAGCAAGGCATGCTTCAACTACAAAACCACCTTCATAAGAAGCTGCAAGTTCAGCTTAAGGATATGCCCTACAGAAAAACTCGAAAATATGCCAAGAAACTCATCAAGCACTAGTACCCACTAATTTTCTTTTAATTTTAGGTTATTCATTGAAAACTCATCAGATGTTGTTTTCCATTGACCTATCAAATCACTGAAGGATGCATGTCAAGCAAAACCTCAAAGTGACTTCATTAATAGCCATCACATCGAAGAAAACTTCAAAGATTCAAACTTCCATGACTTTGCCTATTGACTGCAGTCGAATGTTAAGTTGCTTTTAGTGTATTTAAATCTGGCAGAGTGTTGCATATACCTAACACGTCCCTTCATTGAAGTAGAAAGAGCTCGTAAGGAAAATAGAAGCACTAATGGGATATCAATGAGATGAAAGGTAATTTTCAATACAGAACTAAAACCTACACGGCCAGTTATTTCTTGATTGAGCAATACAAACTCTCTATTCAAGTGATGCCAATGTCATCGATAATTTGCTCATTGCCAGAAATTGCTCTGTTGTCATTGTCTCAGTACACAGGCTATCAGGTGCACAAGAAAACGACAATGTTACTAGCTTAATTAAACTCAATGCTCTACCTAGAATCCTTTCGCACATGTGATATATCAATAGTAAAAGAAAGGCACAATTTATTTGGACAACAGTACACAGATATATCTCATACATAACAAAATGATATTAAGACCATGAACTTCAAACGATAAATGACCATGAGCAGCTAAAAGAAGCAGGGATAAAATATCAAAATTCACTATTCATTACTAAAATGATTTGCTAATAACAAGTAACAGAAAAGCTTTCACAAATCTTAATCTAAAGTACAAGTTCAATATCAAAGAATGGTACAAGCAAAGGAAAACACCAAAACACTTGGAAGTTGGAACTAAAAGAAGAGAAAAACGAACCCAACAATCTGTAAGCAAGCAGCCAAAATGTCAATGATCAATTGCACATGTAAACCCCACTCTCGTATCTGTGACTAACCTCATAAAAGTCTGCCATACCCTCTGAAGCAGGCTGTAGACAAATGCCAGATAAAGAAGCCTTTCCTTGCATTGAAAACTTAGCATAACCAAAAACCTCAATCTCTTCATCAAGCTCTCCCTCGCTAGAATCAACAGGCATTCTTGCCCTCAATCGACCAGGAGAACCCTTGAGTGGAATTTCTGGCACGTGCCATTTCAACTCTCTCTCTGACCTATTTAACACAGCTTTAGGCGAAACCTTCAACAATGTAGGGTCGACTGGTAATTTCAAAATAAATGTCACATCAGTGAGTGGTTCTGGAAGATCTGGATTTGAAACATACTGGATCATCACAGATAGTAAAGTTCCACTATGGCGCTGTGTAAGTCGAACCCTTAACGGCAATGGAGTTAACCTAGGCAGCAAACTATACTTCAATATTGGTATAGGCTCATCAGAGGGTGCAGTCCTCACATGAAACATTCCATTACCTAGGCTACTAACCTTTGAATCCTGCATAACAAATCTCTTGACAGCACTCGTATTATCAACTCGAAATGAAAACTCAGTTTCTTTATCACCAGCAGTTTTGGGGGGCAATGTTCTCAAATAAACCAGGCCCATTAATCCAACTCTAGCAAGCAACGACTCCCTAAACTCTGCACTAATTTCCTCTACAATATACATCTCAGGACCCTTCATTTCAGTTTTCTGAACCAAGAGATTCTCAAGAGGAGTACCTGCAGCTCCACTAGCAGCTTTTGAAACTGCTGCTGCTGCTGCTGCTGCATCACCACTATCACCAGTTTGCAACAATTCAAGTCCACCGAGACCTTGTTGTTTGGGGATTTTCTTCGGCCCCACAAACTCTGAGGCGTCCAATCCACCTCCCCATGCATCACCGAAACCTTCAAATGTTTCTCCCAAAGAAGCCTGTTCATTACTAAACTCAATCCCCCCATAGTCCCCTTCAAATCCCTCCACGCTTATATGTGTTGCTTGTGTCGCCTCTGCAGGGGGCAATGTAGTAACCTCCAACCCTGCCAATGCAAGAGTCAAATCCTTAGACTGAGTATTATCCTTTTTAAATTCACCAGCCAACTCCTCTGGCTTATTTACTGCCTCACTCGCAGCGAACGGATCTTTAGGCCCCTCATGTTCCTCCAGTTTTTCCAATTTTTGATCCTGCTCACTTACAACAGGTGCAAGACTCGCTGCCACCTCATCTCCAATGGCAATAGTCTCCGGAGGCAACTCAAATATTGCATTCGAAAAAGCCTCAATACTAGCCTGCTGCTCAGATGCCTGCACTTCTAGATTAGACCAATTATCTGCTCCGCGTATTTTGTTCTCCGTATCCAAAGCAGAATGCACCATTTTTGCAATGCCATCTCCGTGCATTGAAGCTAACATAGCTGCAAGTCTGATATTGCTCACACCTCGAAGTACAATATCCAATGCCATATAGATCTCTGCGTATTTTCGGCTGAGCTTCTCTGGCGTCACATCTACGCCACGACAAGCAGTTACAATGACACTAACAGCTTGATTAACAATGTTGATGCACTCAAATACATTAACTGAGTTGTCGCCATCTGCAACTGTGACACCAAGAATGTAGATTCCATTGACTAGACGGTAGACTACACGGTAACGGCTCTCAACACCGACAATCAGCTGGCCGCTGGAGGCGGCGAGGGGATCGTCACCGAGAGAGGCAATGGAGTCGACAGAAGCTACAGAGAGGGAGTAATCGTCGGAAGAAAGGTTGTTAGGGTTGGTGGCGGTGGTTGGCTGGCGTTTGGTGGCGGCGAAGGCTCGGCGTGTTTGGCGGAAGGCAGAGGTGGCGGTGAGTGCGCGAGCGGGTGGGAACCACTCGCGGGTTTGGAGGAGGATATCGGATCCATTTGAGGGTTGCAAAGAAAGGGCTAAACAGGACATGGTGTTTTTTTGAAGAAAAAAACGATTCAGATCTGTTTATTATGAGCTATCCTGGTTTGAAATGGAAAGTAATTTCGAGGCAATTTTTTATCCTTTACATCAAAACTAAAAGAAATTTTTTATTATTATTATATATATATTATTGTATTAGATCTAGGGAAATTCATGAGAAGGAAAGCCCTTACCTTGAAGAACAAAGGACAAATGATTGACTGGTGACGGTTGTTGGAGAAAGGAAATGGCGATCAGTGAGAGGAAGAGATGCAGGACTCAGTTTGACGACGATGTCTTATGGGCCTGCTCGCTTAAAGTAAGTAACTATTTAAAGCCCATCCATGGACCTTTAAGGTAAAAAGTGGGGGGCCCATTACACTTTGAAACTGATTTCGCTTCCACCATTTTCATGTCCAAGATTTTCGATCTCCAATGTTGTTAATCAATTCAAAAAATATAATAAATTAAAATAAATTTTATCTCATTTAAAATTTTGATCGGCTCAAATTCCATCCAAAACATTTCAGTTTCATTCTGTTCATTTTGTTCCGATCATTTTTTTTTTTTTAAATAATGAATAGTTTTACAATATTAATCATATCTTTTAATCCGGTCATTAGATTAAGATAAAATTTTACGAGGAGTTTCTTGATATATTTATATGTTTTATATTAAATTTCAGACAAATCAGAGAATGTAATGATTTTGCGAGATTAATGATGATATTTTTGTAATATTATACAAGCTCATAATTTTATTCAGAAAAATTGTTTTATTGTGTCTATTTGTAGATTATTTTTTTCTCAATTTCATTATTCAACTTAATTACGAATTGAACTTTATAATTTGATTTGATTTGTTTTATTAAAGATTATCATTGTCTTATAACACAAGTCACACATTTGAAAGGTTAACCTAGATTGATCAGAGTTAATTCAATATATCGTTCTTTCAATATTTTTTAAAATGTCAAGTTGATTTTTTTTAGTTAAACTATGTTTTTATCAATTTTTTATGTTATCTTTAAACTCATCAAGTTGGTCGAGTTATATCAATTCAATTCTTATTTTTTTTATTTATGCTTGAAATTTAAATTGCACAATTCTAAATAATTTTATTTTTGGATTTGAACTAAATCTTTTTTTCTTGAATTAATATATTTAAGTATATATATATAAATATAAATATAAACAGTACAACCTCGAAATGGAGCACCAAAATATTTTTAAAATCAAAACATTTTATTCCAATTAAAATATAAAATTTTAATCGAAACAGAGCTACCATCACAATTTGTTTGAAAGATTATTCCAAATTCTTTCTTAGACATTAAGCATTAACCGAGACACCCAATTAGATTTAGACATTATCATCTGCTTGGTTGCTCGGAAAATTAAGAATAAAAGGAAAAAAAACTGGTAGTATTTTATCATCATCTAAACAAAATACCAATTAGGGAATTGAAAGCGTACATAGCAATGAATCCGTCGCGGGTTGAATACTAGCAGCACCAATTTGGAGGCTCTCTATGAGTGCAAAGCGTGTAAGAAACACGAGGTGAGCAACAATGGAAGAAAAACTAGTCAGAAGAGCGAGAGGGAGAGGGAGTACATGGTTTCCTGAACTTCAGGCTCACCATAAATTCATCATTTCATTAGATTCTCATGACAAACAAATTTTGTTACGAGTCAGAATCGCTATATATAGAGCCAACAACTATCTTTCGAGACTCTAGCTGATACAATCAGAATTTGCTACACGAGATATGTCTGGAATAAAAGAGCTGAACAATAATCTCCCTTCCAAAATTCCCTCGTTGGAAAATTCAATTGCACCAAGTGGGATCATCTTCATGGTAGAAGCATCCATGGAGACGCCAAATTTCCAACACTTAACACAGGTGGCATAGTCAGTCTAATCATGATCTTCCATGAAGTCAGGAATGATACCATCAAGCAGGACTAGGAAACTGACCCTTCAAACCTTCTCAGAGATAAACCACTCCACACCAGAAAGATTAGTTCATATCAGAGATGAACTTCTCCACCCACAATGAATTGAATGATGAAAGATGCAAGGGTGAGCATAAGCTTCTGCCATTGAGAACCCATGCCTAGTAGGAGCAGTCAATTTAGTATGGAGAAAAATACTCGATGAGAGGGGCCCCGAAGAACCACATGTGCCCTAACACTCATCAATTATTCCTCCTGAGCTAAGAATGAGCTGCAATGATCCACAACTTGCTGTTCACCAGGTTTGTTTACAATGATCCACCTAGATTGACGAGCTCCAACCTGAAAAATTAGGAACAAAACCTCATGCTACCTTAAGATTTCCCAATTACCCTGTACAAATTCATCTGCTTCCACTATATCCCTTGCCTTGATCTCTGACAGCGACTATTTGCCACTTCCCGATGACCATGTCCTTCTATTTCCAGTTTCAGCCCCATACCAACGTCTTGTTTTTGGTTCAAGTGCAAGTTTATATCCTCTCTTTTTTCCAAAATAAATCCATTTCGGCAATCATATCCCTTCAATGTTATAACGGCACATAAATTTAACTAAATATATTTAAAAGAAGAAAATTCTAACAATTAAATCCATGATCTTCACCACGACGATTTTTTATATATTTTTCTAGTGCTATCGGATGATCAGTGGGCTTTCCAATTCAGTTATGATGAGTTGGGCCATAGCTAGTTTGGGTGATGCCCGTAGACTCCTGGAAGTCAGGAACGAACTATCCTCCGCACTGCAACAACTACACCGGGGGAGGACTCGCCATCTTTCTTATGTCCGTTCACTCTCACCAATCAAGCAAGCTGCTTCGCCTTCGTGTCCCCGCCACTTCTTTCAATCAAATTCTCAAAATCCCAAGTTCCTCCATTTCCCAATGGCCAGTCCCTCCGGTCCTGTTTCTGGCAAAGGACCCATCACTCACATAGTCTTCGACATGGATGGTCTTTTACTAGGTAATTTTATCCCACGTTTAGACCTCATTTGCTGCATTCCATTTATTACATTTCAACATTTTTATTTTTTTATTTTTTTCCCAATCGGAGATAGATCTATCTTGGAATCTGATTTGCAGTTTTTAGAGACTACATTTATTTAAGCTTCAGTTATTTAGTTGATGTTTCTACCAATGATTCTTAAAGGGCAATTCATTAAGAGTGAGTCTGAGAACTGACGCCTTAGGGCTATTTGGAACCTCATTTGCCTTGGGTTTCCAAGACCTCTAAGCATTGCTTGAGATTGAATGACTTAATTTATGAGATTTGATTTATTTATTTGTAACATTATAATAAAATCCTATTCAAAGTAGATTTCATATATCTATAAAATGAAAGCGTGAATTTTATTTGGAATGTAATCAGAGTTCTGTTCACATTCAATTCCCGCATGATCAGGAGGCATGCAAAACTAGTATTCATAAGCATTTTAGTTATTGTGAGAATGGAAATGAGTGATGGGTTTTACGGTTTTTCTTTTAAGGGGGTTGGGGAGTGGGGAAATCGGATGGGGTTTCTGAGGTGGTCCAGTGATCTAGTAGGCAGCCTAGTTTGGATTTTCCCATGTCCAGTTGATCTGATGTGAATTTACAAAACTAAAAGTTTCGGTGAAATCCCATCTCATCGTAGCGAACTTTTCCTTGTGAAAGTGTTGCTTTGATCCTTTCAAGTGTAAATGGTTTGACCCCAGTTTCTCACTCGTGAGAGATATACAGATTGTGCTTTTTAGTGTCTAAATGGTCTTCTTATTTGTACTGTTTTATGTTGGATTGAGAAAGCTCTATGAAATAAAGGGTTTCAGTGTTTAGCACTTCATCTCCCTTAATAACATTGTTACCGATTCGTGCTGTTTTTATTTTTTTCTCTCCTAAAAAGCGTGAGGTTTTTGTCCAAGGAGTGATTCCTTGAACCTGTTAGATGGCACTACTAATTCTTTTGGTTCTCATTATCCAATCAATTTAATACTCATATTGTTTTGATGTGCTCTATTTCACGATCCCATCGTATTTATATATTTCATGAGTTTTCTGCTTTACAATGCTGCAGATACCGAGAAATTCTATACTGAAGTTCAAGAAATCATACTTGCTAGATACAATAAAACTTTTGATTGGTCTCTCAAGGCAAAAATGATGGGGAGGAAGGCAATGGAATCAGCTAGGATCTTTGTTGAGGAGACTGGGATTAGTGATTCTATTTCAGCTGAGGACTTTCTTGTGGAAAGGGAGGCAATGCTGCAAAAACTTTTTCCAACAAGTGAGCTAATGACAGGTATTATTTACTGCAATAATTATTCTGGATTCTTTCCCTGCTTGATTTTGTTTAATTTAATTTCAGAAGTTGTTTCGTTAGCTATCCTGAATGAATATCCTAGGCTAGGATCGGTGCTTTTCTTTTCTTTCTAAGAATTTCATTCTATGAAAGATTGGCAAGCCGTTTCTTTTAGGGTTATGCAACAGCAAAACAAAAATGAAGCTGTTATTTAACTCTTACTTGAACTGATTTTTGGTGATGTGCATTAAAGAGCTTGATGGCTAAGTATGTCAAGCAAATTACTCTATTTTCTTTTATAAAGAGTATCCATGTTTTTTTTATAATTATTATTATTATTATTTTTTTGTACAAAAGAAATGGAATAAAGAGAGGGAGAGTACAAAAAACCTGTTGGCCGGTCACATAGGGCCAGGCTACAGCAGGGAACAAACAAAGGGCCGGGAAGCCCGAACTACTACAGAATCAAAACCAAGCCTAAACAATGGCCAGCGAAACAAAGGCCTAAACAAGGTTGTTTTATTATTATCATTATTATCATCAGTAATCATCTTTGCATCATGTTTCATTTAGTTGTTTTAATAGAGAATGCAATAATTGCTTGGTATGACAAAATGAACAGAAAATTAATTCTGAGGATAATCATCAGAATATTTGGTGTTAAGAGAAACAACATTGCTGGTTATTCGTAGCAATAACAAGAAGATGAGATACAAATAGGATCTAACATATAACCTTTTGTTTTACCTGTTCTTTTCTCTCTCAAATAATGTTAATATCACCAGAGAATTATGTTGACTAATTTTTTTGTGAAAACTTATTTTATGCTAAATTCAAGTTGCGTCAAAGGTTTTTGGAAGAAGAAGAAGAATTTTCTTTCTTATTATTTCAACAGTTCCGATTACAAGATATATAGTAGAGGAGCCACCAAATCATAAGGCTACAAAAGCAACAAATCAAAAAATAAAGAGCAGATCTGTAGGCTAGAAAATAGGAAACAGAAACTCCTAAAAATCTAAAACAATAATTCCAGATTTTATTCACCATATCACTTTGTATTTTATTTCCTTGAAATCCAACAATTTTCTAGAAAAAGAAAATGAATGAAGTAAAGAAAAAAACGGAAAATTGACACTAGAAGCCAATATACCAGGAACATAGTGTTTATGCACCTAAAAAATAGTATACCAAACATTTCAACCTCTCTACTCGGTCAAAGGTGGCAAGTTCTCTCATTCCATGTGGTCCCCCATATGCATGGGGGAAAACATGACAAATTTTGTATTTCTCCCCTTGACATCCTAATCTCTCAAGCTAGCGACTCCCAGTTGTTTGAGGGATACACAAATTTCTTTCAAACAATCTGGAAACCACATTTTTTCAGGCAAGGGTTGATGGATATGATTCCATATATTTCCACATTCCCCCTACCCGTGTAGGCACTAACCATCTGGTGTTTACCATCTTTTGAATTTCTTTAGTCAAGATGATTATGTCTTTCATTTGCACTCCTAACATTAGCCTCTTTAAAAAAATGTTTCTGTTTTAAGCCTCCACTATCCGCAATGACTAGGAACCAAGTTTCCTGCTACTAGTAATTTTCCAATACAATCTTGTCATCAGCTAAACCCAAACCATTTTTCTAGAAAACGAACCATCTATGCAGCCTGGATTGCAGTCATCCAGTTAATCTATTATTTTGCCTGAAAGTAATAAATCTCAGTGGCTCCTCTCCACGTCACACATCCTCATAAAACAAATCAGGAATTCTACTCTGTTCCTTTTAATCAGCATGCACTTTCTTTCTTCGTTTTTTTTTTTTATTATTCTTTGCATTCCCTAGATAGCAGAAATATAATAGATAGTTGGGAAGTTCAAGGTCAAGAGACAGGAGTATGCGAGGACCAAGTCTCCCTTTTCATTACATAGTTATTCAAATCAGACTAATTTGAAGTATCAACACAAATCCTCTTTGACCAAACTCATGATTCACTTGAAAATTGAAAGTGAATGAATGTTAAGTCTTGTGGAGATGGTTTAACTGAACATTCTGCGTCAATGTGGGATAGCATAATTATTTAAGGAGCTTTTTTGAGCTTATTCCTGCCTTTTCTCTGTGTTAGTGAAAGAGAATGAGAAAGGAGGACTATACTCTAATGCAAGGTGCACGGTTGTTCTATTGGTTAGAAGTCTCTTAGAGGGAATGCTTCTTTTTTCCCCTTGGAACTCTCCAAGTGAGCAAGAGAGAAAGAGGATAAGTTCTTTTACTCTTTTTTCTTACCTACTCTCTTCTAATGTAGAAACTACTAGGGAACAAGTAAAACAACCCCAAAGGTCAAACTAGCATTTGCTCCCTCAAGAATTTCTACGTAATCACCCTGTGAGGTTTTCAAATGTTGTTTATAAAGCATTGACTTGACATAGTTGTATATGTTAATGTACAATGGGACTTCAAAAGGTTTAGTGCGCAATCTCTTGCTTACTTGCGATGTAAGATCAATTGTGACAATGATGTTTCTTTTTTATCATTTATTATTTACTGCAGGGGCAAGCCGTCTCATCAGACATCTCCATGCAAAAGGAATACCAATAGCCGTGGCAACCGGGTATGGTTTATTTATTTATTTATTATCAATTCTTCTTATTATTTTGTAAATTATGTGCCTTAATTATGAAATCTAATGATTAAGATGTATTTTCAGCTCGCACAAGCGCCATTTTAGTTTGAAAACACAAAGACATAGTGAGCTTTTCTCGTTGATGCATCATATTGTTCTTGGAGATGATCCAGAAGTCAAACAAGGCAAACCATCACCAGATGTATTCTTAGCTGCAGCAAGGAGATTTGAGGTAATCCTGTAGGTGTTTTTGTTTTATAGTTACTGGTGAACAGTAATGAAAGCTGGGAGAGTGAGTCTTTGATTGATTCATTTCATCAATTCGCTCTTGAGGTAGCCTCATTTACTTTGGCATTAAGAATGCACTACAACAGCATATGATTATTTGCAAATTGACAGGGTGGCCCAGTCGATCCACAGAAGATTCTTGTTTTTGAAGATGCACCTGCAGGTGTTCTTGCAGCTAAGAATGCTGGGATGTAAGTGCATTGCTTGTGTATCTTACAACATATGTTGTATATTATGTTTTTGTCATAGTTCATATTACTTGCTTGGTTGCACACAGTTCTATTACTGGGTTATACAAGCTGATTAATGATTTGATATGGAAGTAAATAGGAGCAATAAGAAAGGAGGAACTTTAATCCTAATATATTTGACCTATTTATATTATTTTTTTTATCTTATATCTTGTGTTTTGTCCCCTTATTTATCTTGAATTAATTAACCATAAGATTTTTAAGTTGAAGACTTGCTGAATATAACTGACGGTTTGAAACTTTGAAGTGATTGGAAAGTACTGGTAAAAGTACTTTTGCTAGAATTCAGTCGTTTCTTGATTCTCACTTTGTGCTCATATATTATATTTTTTCGTTATAATCTATGGAGTAGATTAGTTCACGAGGTCTTCTCTATCAACTCCTTTGTCAAGGCTTTCAACTTATGATTCATAGACATGCACCTGGGTAAGTAACCAATCATTACACTTGAAAAATGGAGGAAGGAAAGAAAGAAAGAAAGAATAGCTCCCATCGTGTTTCTTTTGTTGGTTATAATGTCGTGCTGGACATGAAGAAGTGGCTCTTCCTCTTATCTTTTTATTTTTTCCTGGAAAATGTAATTGTTCGAATGTCATTTTCTTAGCATCACACCTAGCGGTTGGGAATGGCTTTTGACATGATGCAATATAAGTTTTTGACATTTGAAAGGGTTGCTAATGTATATTTTGATAGAGAATAATATAAATTATATTATGGGGTCTCAATTACAAGCTTAAACTTTTAGGTGAGATAGTTCCTTAACATGGTATCAGAGCCTTGTTGACCCAGCAGTCACGAGTTTGAATCTCACCACCCCCATTCTATTTGATAAAAATCAAGCACAAGGTGATGTGGGTCTGTGCAAGTTTCAAGCCCAAAGGGCTTTCACTTGAGGGGGTGTGATAGAGAATAATATAAATTATATTATGGAGCCTCACTTACAAGCTTAAGCTTTTAGGTGAGATGGTTCCTTAACATATTTTGCATACCGTGCAGGTGTGTGGTAATGGTTCCAGATCCGAGGCTGGATAGCTCTTGTCACGACACAGCAGATGAAGTTTTAAGTTCCCTGTTGGATTTGAGCCCCAATTATTGGGGCTTGCCTCCCTTTGAGGATGTGGAAAGCTGAATGCTAATAGATTTGGGTCCTGGTTTGTGTACCGTGAAAGAGAAGTTACCCTTCAAAACTCGTAGATTTTTTCATCCGATGGAAGGACATCTCTATTCGTGTAACGGACTCTCATTCTCATTATGAACTAGCCATGTAATTCTTGGGGGTTTTACTCAATTTTCAATGTACTGTTGCAAAGATTAAGTTTTATGGAACTTCTGCCTCCCATCATCTATATTAAGAAGATTTTTAAAGATTGTTCCCACTTTTTCTGTGTCTTGGTGAAAGAGAACGAGAAAGCAGGGCTATACTAGAATGCCAGGTGTTCTGTTTCTTGTTATGGATAGGAATCTGTATTTGACTTCATGCTTGCGTGCTCTCTTCTCAGGTGGTAACCTTGACGGCACAAGTAAAACAACCCAGAAAACATATTTTGTTTAGCATATGTTTTGGTTTTCTAGTTCTAGAGGGTACAAGTTTTTGGGACCCGACTTCGATGTGCTATTCTGGCGTGCGCCAGCTATCGGTAAAGGATCTTACAAGCAATGACAAGCTGGGCATTAATGTGTAATTGTATAGTGGCTAACACAAGGAATCAGCACAGAAAAAACTGCTGCACAGTAATTGATTTGATATCCTGCGAGCCTTGCTATTTAAGAGGGGCGACAAAGGAAAATGTGCCCTAGCCAACACCACCTAAAAACAGCCCTTTCTTAACCACCTACACTAAATACAAACAGTGCAGTCTTGAATTATTCAGGTTACCCTGACCTTCCTGAAATGTAAAACTTTGCCTCCAAGCTCACCAAAAAATAGTTAAAAATATTGTAAGATTGAGTTAATGACTAAAGAGATGATCCCAATTAATTCTTATCCACTTGTATAAACTGGATGCTGGGCTGAGTCAGTAGAACAAGGACGGTTGAAGTTTGCAAATATATTCGACTGAGTGTGCAAATATACTTAGTTTATTATAGCACGATTGGAGCTATGGAATAATTAGCATGGATCGTTAGTTTATTGCTTCTCATTTGTGCAATTAGTATATATGTAATATGTCTCTTCAAATTTCAATGCCACCATTTTCGTTTAGATTTTTGGAGGAAAACCAGAGAATAAAATGAGAATAAAACACTAAAACATGAGGTGAGGAATAATATATAAAAATATAAAAGAAATCTTGTTCTTCACCTTATTTTTATTTTTATAGTGAATCTTGAAAGTTCAAAGGTTGAAGAATGTTTTGATTCTATTATGGATCTAGTGATACATAATTATTTGGAGGATTTTCATGACATGATCAATCCACCAAGTGTGAAAACATATCCACTTGTGCGTTTTGAATTCGACACTAAGAATTCATTATACCCTTGTAGTACCACTAGATAACCAATATAGTGCAACTCATAGTCATTTGTTTACCTCAGATATTTGAGTACCCTTCATATTGTTTTCCAATGATTTGTACTTGGATCTCTTAAAAATCTACTCAATTTGTTAGTCGAGCAAGCTATATTAATTTTTTATCCAATTTATAGCATATATTAAGCTCTTCATTGTCTAAGAATGTTGTATTTGGTCTATTCACTTGTATTTATTTTTCAACACTTAGACACTTATATCAATTAATATTTTCATAATACTATGTCACCTTTAGAAAATTTATCGAGAACCTTCTCAACATAATAAGATTTGGGAAATAAGAATCCATCAAATGTTAGAGAAGTATTTTTTTATTTTTTATAATATGACATCTATAATATACAAGTCTCTTATATCAAAGTTGTTTAGCTAACATTTTCTTTGTAGTATTGATCATGTGATCGTTCTTGCCCAAAATTAACATATCTTCCATAATGACATAACTTTTATTTGTATTTTTCACATAAATATATTTATTAATTTTTTAATTTGAAATTTATTTGACAGCATAACCTTTTTAAATTTTTAATGTCATTGTTTAGGTGTTTTTTTCAACACATATAATGATTTGACAAGTTTACAGATTTTCTTTTATTGTCCATTAACAACAAACCCCTTAGGTCATTCTATGTAAACCTTCTTTTCAAAATCATCATTTTAAAAAGTTAATTTTACATTTGTTTTATGTATTTCAAGATTGCGATTCCTATTAATGCTCGTATGGAATTTATTCCTCACACAAATGGATATATGTCAAAATAGTTCATATTTTCTTGAACAACAAGTTTACCATTATATTTATCTAGTGCCATCAATTTTCATCTTCCTATTGAAGATCAACTTATGTCTTAATGGTTTACTTTTGAGAGGAAGATCCACTAATTTTCAAGTATTATTATTTATGATGGATTCAATTTCATTATTGATTTGTTTTTCCAATAAGAAGCTTCCCGACAGAATATTTGTCTTGGAGTAGGCTTAAGGTTCATTTTCTAAAATGAGGACTAGATGTTGTGGTCATTTTTGTCCATTTACTCTTTCTAAGCTCAAATTCATCTTTTAATTGATGATGATTACTCCAGCTAGCCTTAATTGTTATCTTTCGTGAACAATTTTCTTGTGCTTCCTTTCATGGCAATACATCCTCAAATAACATAGAATTCTTATAGTCCATAGCCATATCAAATGAATATCCTTAATACTTGACTTATATGCAAGAAATAAATATGTATTATTATTATTATTATTATTATTATTATTATTATTATTATATGCATATCTAATAAATACACAATTCACACTCTTAGGTTCTATCTTAATATTTTTAGGATCAAATATCGCTATGTATTTGTAGGAAGTCGAGGATGTTACGAACGGTTTCCTTTTAATACTTAAAAAAACTCTTACATTTTAGTTTTACAAGTACTTCTTAACTCGACAGTCCACTTAACTAGATTAGGGAGGTAAGAGCAAGTCCAATGGTAGGAGGCATTTTTAAGAGGCAAATGATAGAAATGGCTCTTTGAATAGTGTATAAATGGCTCTTGAGCTGATATGGTCTCCAATGGTAAGAGCCATTTTTAAGAGCCATTTTTTTTTAAACTTATTTTAAATAAAATTCAATTATTTTGTATATAGTATAATTATACAATTCATTGTACAATTAATATGAGTAAGTTATATAATTAAATAATTGTTTTTGAGAAACCCGCCAACAATAAAATAATCTGTTCAGACTCACTTATAAAAAAGTCAGTGAATGAATTTGGCAAATTTGAGTCCATCTGCATAAAAAATACATTGTGTTAATTAAGCTAATTGATCAAAAAATTCATAATTTTTCAATTTCGCATAATTATTTTTTTACTAGATATTATTCCTAATTACCCTTTTTTTTCCCTAAATATTGTTATTAATTACCTCTGCAACAATTCTAAAAACTAAATTTACACCGTTCTTAAATCTAACTGTAAATTTAAAACAAGTAATTAAGCTAATTGATAAAAAAAATCTTAATTTATCAATCTCACATAATTATTATTTTTAGTAAATATTATTAATATTTACCCATTTTTCAATATTACTAATTATTATTTTTACTAAATATTATTATTAATTACTTATTTTTTTTCCTAAACATTAAAATACCCCCACCCCGAAACCCTACTTCAATTGCCCCCCCCCCCAAATTTCATCTCATCAGCTCTCGCCGTCCCTCTCACTCCTCCGTCCCTCTCACTCTTCGTCCCTCTCACTCTTCTCTCTCGCCTCCGTCCCTCTCACTCTTCTCTCTCGCTCACTCTTCTCTCTAGCCTCCTGCGAGCTCGCCTCTTCTCCCATGGTGATTCCCTCTCTGCTCCCTCTCCCTTTCTCCACTTCGCCCTCTCCAATGGCGCTCCTCCCTCTGCAGTGGGCAGAGGGTTTGACAGGAACCGAAGATGAAGATGAAGTCTGCTCGTTCGATTTTGATGAAGGTATATTCTGTTGGTAAATCTTGTTCGGATTGGCTGGAAAATTGGCTGGAAAATATAATGTGTTTTTTCAATTCTTGAGTCATTGTGTTGCTGTGTGTTGTTGTGGACAATGACAACGGTAATATTTTGTTTTACAACGGTCTGATTTCTGGTTTGGCTCCCCGGCCAAAACCTGTGGGAATGGCTCCCGAAAATGGAAGAGGCATTTTGCCTCTTCATTTGGCTCTCCCCGTTGGAGTGACAAATTTAACAAAAAGAACCATTTTTTAAAATATGGCTTTGCCTCCTCTGATAGCTAGTCCCGTTGGACTTGCCCTAAGTCTTGCAATCAACGAGCGAGGCAAAAATCATGAGCCACGTACATTATGCAAGAAATAAAACAACATTCGTGAACAACCGAGTCTGGGAGATCAGAACTCTTTTATTCATAGAAGGAAAAGGAAACGAGGTCGTCCTTCCCAAGAAATCTAGCTAGCTTGGTGCCCTATTTTTCCATAGTAAAAACATAAGCCCTGTTTTGTTTTTATAATATTAAAGTGTATAACCTTCTTCTTACATCCTGATCCATACAATCATCACACCTAGGCCGTCCCTGCTGTTCCCTTCCTTGAACCCCCCTTCGCTGGCAGTATCCTAATCCTCTTCGCCACGCGCACAAAATCTCTGAATATTCACATCGAGAGTGAAAAATTAAGAGCGAGCAATAATAGTGAAGCATAATACATAGCCAATATATAATCTATCAAGCGAATAAGAAAAAAGAATACACTGCAGGTTATGGGTTTGCGATGCTACAAATATTTCATTACGGAACATGAAGTAGGTATACTAATGTGGTGATTAACAATATTGACATATATATATATATATATATATATATATATATATATCGATTTAGCATATATTAAATATTATAAATTTTATTGATGTGATGGTCAATGTATATAAAAATGTTAATAGATCTATCATATTCAAGGTAAATCTACCAATATAATTATCAGTACGTATATCATGTAAAGGGGTTTACGCATACTCTGAGCTCACAAAGTGCGTTTTCCGGGTCATGTGGTTCCTCGTTATTAAAAAAAATAAAAAAAATATATATATATATGTGTGTGTGTATGTCGATAACGATGCTTATGTTGATTTGTAGCTAGAATAATTATATTAATCAGATGTATTTATTATTTTGGATGCTAGGAAATTCCAATTGAGTGTATTTATTATTTTGGATGCTAGGAAATTTCAAGAGAATATATTTTGTGAATTTAGATGAGCAAGTAAATTCAGGTTATTTCAAGTTTTTATAAGAGATAAATATTTTGACTCAAATTCAAGATCTATATTCATGTCCCATCCCAAGTCATCTAATATCAAAGGATAATCTGTGTATCTATGTTAATATCAAAGACCCATACAAATGAGGAGTCGATAAGAAACTGCATTACTACAAGAAAGTCTTGGAATACGATTGCTTACTGTTGAAAACACGAATTATATATGGAGTGCCGATTAAAGGACATGTACATTAAGTCAATGACATGAAAACATGGCAATGTAATAAGTCAAGATGATAGCGTATACGTACTTCCAGTTAAGGTCACCAGCAAGAAGGAGATCGCTTTCAATGTCTTCATAGGCGATGAGATGACCAGGAACAGCATTCGTGAGATCAAGATCATGATCACCACCACTACTCTCTGATGCGGTCGACCCTCCTGAATCGCTGCTTCCGTCAACAAACATCTGCCTTAGAGCCTTCGCAAGGCTATGGTAGCTTGCATGCTTATGAAGGCTGATTCTCTGGCAGATCGAACGGCCCTCGAGAACAACTGTCACCGGAGGAATCATGGTAGAGACAAGATCATCATCTTCAAAGCCAGGGAAGGTTTTAGGCTTGGTACTCATGAAGTTGGGCAAGGAAGAAGCCTGTCTGGGGCACTCTGGGACACCTGTAATCTCTTGCCATCTTCTTTTCAAGGATTCTTGTCTCTGTTGAGCTTCAAAACCATTCATATTCTTCTTCTTCTTTCACTTGCTTATGGAAACGTGTTCGTGATCTTCTGGAAGAGATCGGTGTAGCTAACAAACTGAAAAGGGTCTGGTCCTTGGTGGGGATTATGTAAGATCGAGGGATCGATCGAGAGTGTGAGTGCGTGCGTTAATTAGTAGACTGAAAAGAGTTTGGTGTCGATGCGCGCAGGAGGTAATTGAAAAACCTACTGGTAGGGCAACGGGGTGATCGTGTGAGTTTGAATTGTATGTGTTTGGTGGTAGAAATATATAAATGAGAGAGAGAGAGAGAGAGAGAGGTCAAATATCGGGGAGCTAGCTAGCTAGGTCAGGTAGGTGCCTGACAGAGGGCATTTTCCTAGTTCTTCACTCAACTCCTCAGTGACGCCTGAGCTCTCTGCCCTTTCTTTTATATATATATTAATACGTACGGTGCATTATATATAATATATAGTTCCAACTGGCGTCTTGAAATTCTTATAAATATTAAATGATAATCGCAAACCAAAAGAAAGATCATATTTATTTATTTATGGGGATGGTGATTAAATGCGTGAAGAAAAAGCGAGCTCAAAAGGACACATCTGCGTAGCTCATATAAATTTATATAGCAATAATATACTAAATAAATAATAAGAAATGTGTCTAGTAAATTGAAATGCATGGGCTACATAAACGACCGCGTTGCGGCCGGCGAACGCATCGCTTCTTTGACTCTCAGGCGGTCGGGAGCTCCAAATCATACTTCTCTTTCGCCACTCTCACCTTTTTCTACTCCCGTCCCCATGCAGGCATGTACAATAGAAAACCCTAATTAACCTTATTCAAGTAGACAAATAATATTGTTGATTGTTGGCTATGGGTGTTTTGGTCATTTAAGTAATTACCTGAGGGGCTTGTCAAGATCACAACTCTTGCCTTAGAGCAACTCCAATGCAAAAACCATCTGTGTTGGTGAAGCTAAATATTTGTACTTTTAGCTATTATCTTTCATTTTATGTGATGGTGAAGCTAAATATTTGTACTTTTAGCTATTATCTTTCATTTTCATGCCTTCAACGGAGTAGTTATATTGATATCTAAAATGACTTTCTTTTTATTGAACAACTATTCCTACACATTTGCAAAGGAAAACCAAAAGGTACAAATAGTTAAGAACATACATATATCCGTTGAAATTATATTGTTGAGTTCTGTGAATTAAAACACAACAACAATGAACAAATGATGAATAATAGAAGCTGATAAAAACACAGATAAGAAGATAAGAAGAACAATTCTTGCAGAATTGTTTCTTCTCTTGGAAACCAATCAGAAAGAAAAAAAGCTCCAAATACCATCATCAAAATTGTGTGCCCAGTTGAAGAACAACTTCGGTGATCAGAAGCTCCTGTCAACTACGAAGCTTCTGCCCACTGCTTCCGTTAATTACTTTAAGGTTTGTTTTTTAAACTTAATCTATTTTTTCTTTTCAATCAACACTGCAGATTTGTTGAGAACTTGGTTGTTGACAAAACCCAAATGGACAGGGGGATTTGTGACTCCTTGTGGATATCAAGAAGAAACATTAAGAAGGGGGTTAGAAAATAAAACACAAATTTGTTCAAATCATCTAAACACAAGAACAAATTCACATCTCAATCAAATTAAAACAATCATCACAATTTTGAGACAGCTCGATGAGTTAGGGGGGGGTTAGAAAATGACCTTAGGAAGCACCTAAGTTTGATTGAAGGTTGTTGTAAAGGGGCTGGAATTTCAGGTTGATTTAGGGCTGGGATCTGAGTTGATTTAGGGTAAGAAATAATTAGTGAACGATCTTCACTTTACTCTCTTAACTTTACTCTCTTAATTATAATAAATTTCAATGCATGTCTTCCAATTAATTATAATAAATGCGGTAATATTTTCTAATTGACTCTAGGGTTGGGATGTGGTAATATTTTTTAATTTTTAATCTGGTTAAAAAAGAAGAAGTCTACAATATTAAATCTAGCGCCAATTAGCTTTAAAAAATAATTGGTTTTGCTTAATTGGGTTTTTTTTTGTCAGTTAGTTTAATTACTTGCATTGAATTCACTGTTAGATTTAAAAATTGTTTAAATTTTATGTTTGGATCTGTTAAGTATTTATACTTAATTTGTATGATGATAATGATGTTATCTTCCTTATATTAAATAGATGTTTTATAAGTTTATTAATGATGTGAGTTTGATAGAATTTGAGTTAGATAGAATATGACATGGGGAAATGACACAATTTGTTTTTTTATGCAGATGGACTCAAATTTGCGAAACTTCACCAACTTTCTTATAAGTGGATTTTATCATATTAATTGTATAATTAATTGCATAATTATATTATATACAACATAATTGCACTATATTTAAAATGATATACAAAAAATGGTTCTTCTAAATGACTTTTATCAATGGAATACACATAAACAAAAAAAGTCATATTTACACTATTCAAAAAATCATTTTATCAATTTAGGTCTCTAAAATGCCTTTTGCATTGGTGATGCTCTTATACCCATCTTTCCCAGAAGTGTCCAAGCCTCAACGCATCAGCTCCTCCTTGGCTTTGCCATAAAACATGATTTATTTTTATTATATAATATATGCATGGTGCATAAAAGGAAACCACAAGGGTTAGGTTAGGTAATTAAGGGCATTCATTTATTAATATATTTTATTTATATTTTTTATTTACATGGGTGTTCGGACCTGCTTGCACACACCTCGACTAATTCTACAGGCCCTGAAACTTAATAATCATGTAACCCTCTTGTAGCTCTGAAGAAATATATTTTATTTTTGTAATGAACTATAAGTTCAACCATTTAAAACAATCATTTGAATAAAAAATTATTCTTGATCAAAATATAAATTAGTTAAAGTTATCTCTGAATGCGAAGAAAATATATAAAAGAAAATATATAAGAAGGTGATCTATCTTAAAATCTAACATATTTTTCCTTCCAATATATTATACTATATACTAAAATAGGTCAGTGGTTCACTGTGAGTGTTTTCATTGTGGATTACAATGGTAGTTTTGGGTCGGCTCGATTTTGGGTGTCTAGGTCACGGGTTATTTTGATTTTTTTATATTTTTTACACAATAAAATAACCATTATACCCTCTAAAAAGACAAAAAACAAGAGTTGCTAGAAGGGGTGTCACGGTAATTTCACATTCCATTGCACAGTAAATAACTCTTTTACCCTCCAATAAGACAAAAACCAAGGGTTGCCTACGGGATGTTTCAAATATTTCATATTTTTTGAAATTGTCTAAATACTTATCTACCCCCCAATAAGACAAAATAGAATAGTTGGTTATAGGGGTATTTAGCTAATTTACCTTTTTCTTGGGTCGGTTTGGTTTCGATGTCAAGGTCATGGGTTATTTTGATTTTTTATATTTTTTTGTACAATAAAATAACCATTATACCCTCCAATAAGACAAAAACAAAGAGTTGTCGGAGGGGGTGTCACGGTAATCTCACATTCCATTGCACAGTAAAATAACTTTTTTACCCTTCAATAAGACAAAAACCAAAGGTTGTCTGCGGGGTGTTTCAGATATTTTATATTTTTTGAAAATATCTAAATACTTATCTGTCCTACAATAAGACAAAATAGAAGAGTTGATTATAGGGGTGTTTAGCTAATTTACCATTTTTTTATTTTCCTGATGACACTATGCACACGTCTGACATACTCGCCAATGGTTTTCTTCGTGATGCTCCATTTGACCGGCACGTGCGACGTGTTCCGGTGGTGAAAAATGTTAATCCGACATCTCAAGTGATTCACCTCCATGTCCTCTTCCTCATGGTGTGGCGTGTGACAACACATTGTAGCCGGCAACGTGACGATGGTCAATTGAACTTTTTTCCCCTTTTCTCTCCTATGCATGCTAAATTACACGGTAGACCCTTTTTTTATGGTTGTTTCATTTCAATCCCTAATTGTTTAATTGTGTTGTATGGTCTTTATTTCTATTATGTAAGTTTTGAATTGTTTCAATTGTTTCCTTCAATTGAAATTAATTATATATTATGTTTTCATTTCAGTCTTTACTCTTTTAATTTTGGGTTTTGTTTTCAATCCCTTAATATTTTTGATACATAGGGTTTGATTTTTTCAATTTTTTCCTTTGATTGAAATTAATAATATATTTGGTTTTCATTTCGGCCCTTACACTTTTAATTTTTTATTTTAATTCCTTGATTTTTTTTTTATATTTCTGAAATGGTCTCCATTTTTGTCCATGTTTATATATAGATATATTCTCTTAGCTTTGGTTTTTATTTTTTATTATTTTCTCTTTTGTTAAGGTAGTATTTTTTTGAAAACTTTTGTTCTTAAATTTTAATTTGTTTTATGATCATTTGAAAATTGATATTTTTTTATTTATTTATTTTCAAGTCAAATGATTTTTTTTTCTATCATTTTTTTTCTGTTTGCTCTTTTTTTAAAGTTTTTGGGATTTTTTATTCTTTGATTTAATTTTGTTTTTTCCATTATTAACGCAATAATAATAATAAAAATAATTTTAATTTTAATTTTTTTATGCTTCCTCTTTTGTGAATGTTTTTGAGGTTTTTTTTTCTCGGAGTAATTTAATAGTTTTTATTGTTTTAGCAATAATAGTAATGATATTTTTTTTTATGTTAAGGCTTCGATGTTGATGTATTTTATTATATCAAACCTTGCATGTATAAATGTTATATTTTATTTTTAAATTAGCAAAACCTATTAATTGTTTCAATCCCAACATTTATAAAAACTGTTTACTCAACCCTCAACGTAGGGCGGGCAATCTAAAAAGAATTGGCTGTAACGATTATGTCTAATACATTAATTTGGACCATATTAGACATCATAGCATATGAATTCTATGTGCTAAAATATTCATGAACATAGATTTGGTATGGTTCGATCTTGTCAAATATAACTGCTATTAGTGGTTTCAAATTTAATCAACCTATTTATTGCGAATTAAACCTTCAAACCAAGTCTTGGACTCAAGTGGGTTTGCTAATTTTTTATTTTATTTTTACCTAAATAATAAAAGAACAGTTTTTTAATAAAAAAAAACTAAATATATGGGTTTGATGGCCGAACAATCATGATGGGCTTTCGAACAAAAAGCCCAAGACACACACCTGGTCGTGGTTCTATTTTGTTTTCAATATTTTTCAAGGGATAAGCACGTGGTTCTTCTTACTGTAACTTTACGAAAGAAAACAATGATTTTCATAATTATGCTAATATCAATGAGTTTTGAAATGAGGCTATCAGCGGCAGATGTTACCATGCACTTCTACTGCCTCAACTGTACCAATAGAAAAAGGCAGCATTGCCACCAAATATCCCTAACATATAATATATATGTTGGAAGTTTGCGTTGTGGTGTTATAGCTTCTGCAATGTTGAGTGAGGTCTGCTACTCCTTTTGTATTTATTTCCAAATTTACGAGCAAAAGCTAGAATTACTTTGCAGTTAATGATGATTATAATAAAGCATGAGGTGGAAGCTGGACATAAGAAGCAATAACAAGGGTGATGTGATTTGACGCCGTACAGTACAGGAGGGAAAGGTCCATGTCTTCTTGGATGGGAGGGCCATTAATTTTTGTGTGGTCTAGCTAGGCATACCTAGCAGTTCGGTTTGTTTCTTTTCGAGCTTTGTGGTTCACATCACAAGAGCACTTACCACCGATTTGTCCTCTTTTGCTACGAGATAGATACTGTTTGGCTGATTAATTAACGTGGCTACAGTTTCCCTCGCTGCCCCAGCTCAAACTCTGCTCGGTAGTTTGCAGCCACGCATGGATTCTCGGGTTTTGTTTTTTATACAGTTTACAGCAAATACAAAAGGGCATGACACCCCTATTTTGGACTTCAAAATTGTAAGCAATTGAGTACGAAAATGATTTTTAGTCACATTTGTCTATATAACAGCAGTGTTGGATACCGTCACTTCCACAAAGAAAAATCCAATATTTGACATTCAGCTTCACCCCCTCAGCCAATTTTATTTACCATTTAGCAGACTTCAATTTTCTATTCATACCCGTGCTGATCCCTTTCTGATTCCCTTCCTTGTAATTTTCTACCACTTGGCCTTCCCGGCCTGGCATCCAAGTACAAGCCAGCTTGAGTTTTGTCCGAGAAAGATCCTCGGCTAGGACATGTAGCCATTACTCGCATACATCGTTGCTTCAGTGATCTTTGAGCTAGACGATTCAAGAATGTCAAGAGGTCATATAAACTTGGTAGCAGGTGCATACAGAAACTTACTGTAGAAAACTTCAAACTGGGGAATATCGATTCATACAAACACTTGCACGTACAGCAAGAATATCTGTCTGTCAATTGAACCGCTTTGTTGGTTCATGAAAGGAAAATTCAAGTCATGCACTAGGGCTACTCTTAATTATTACATTGGGAATTATATGAATTACAAGAGCAAAAAATTCCTTGATAGGAGACGAGAGAAAAGAATAACAATTGCTGTAATCAAGGGGCACCAAGGCATGAGTAGCCTCCCTCTTAAAAATTCCTACAGTCCCAGCAAGGCTTCAATAGTTGCATTCAACGGAGTTAACTTTTGCATTACCCTCCGTTGTGTTTGCCTGCATGAACGGTTCATTACCATACATCACGCAGATACCTGCCATTCATTTGCAGACTTTTCACGAAGCTCTCTGTCTTGGAATTGTCAAAAGATCCCTGGATCCACAACCAAGCACACAAGGTTTAATGAGATTGGGAGAAGAGTTGATTTATACCCCAGCTACAGATTACTTCAAATATGTGATTTAATAATAATAATAAAAAAAAAAAGTGAAAGAAACATAACTCAAGCAAAAATTCACACCAGCAAAATTGGAGAATTGGTATAATGGTGCTTTCGGACACCAGAAAAGGGGACAGATTCATATTATGATGTGGATTCTAGCCACACAGGGAAGTAAAGGGAGGATCCTGTGTATGATATTTGTCCACGAGCAGGACAAGAAAGCAATGTCAACATGGAGAAAATCTCAATCACAAAGCAGCTATGGACATCTTTCTGCTGGGGGAGTTGGGACATTTTTAATTTTTTTTTCCTCGTTGTAGTGACTCTTAACCTCGAAAAGAAATGCAATGCGAGGCTTCAAAACTTTGGAAGTCCCACAGGCATATACAGAGACTGAGGCAGCTAGAAACTCCCAATAACCGGACATTATTTTTTACCTGCTCTTGTACGATAGTGTGGAGAGTTCTGTGGACATCTTTAGCCATGCCTTTGGCATCACCACAAACATATAAATATCCTCCTTGAGAGATCATGTTCCAGATATCAGAAGCCTGAGCCATGGAAAACATATGCTCAACGCTTTAGTTAAAAAAGGAAAATATAAGGTTAGGTAATGATATCACTGCATTTTATCTTCGCCATCAAGGGTGGTTGGTGATGCATAAACAAGTACCTTCTGCATCATCTTATGCTGCACATATTCCTTGGTAGGTCCATCACGAGAGAAGGCAACAAATAGTTCAGAAAGTGCACCACTTTCAACAAAGTTGTTGAGCTCATCTTCATAGATAAAATCCTGCAAAGATTAAGCGAGTTAAATGAACGTTTTGAAAGAAAAATAAGGTAGAAAGATACCCCTACACCAACCACAGAGCATTCTAGAACTAATAGGAGCATAACCTACCATTTGACGGTTCCTGCAACCAAAGAATAATACAGAGGATCCCAGTTCTGCTCCTGCTTCTTTCTGGGCTAATCTTTCCTGGAAAGGAAAATACAAAATAAAGAAGATCAGATTAGACACTTCAAAGTGATAAGAAGGGTTGCTGGAAAAAAGACAACTGAAAATCAAGTTTGCAAGTTCAAACCTGAAGGAAACCCCTGAAAGGAGCTAAACCAGTTCCAGGGCCAATCATAATGATGGGAACTTTAGTATCTGTTGGAAGTTTGAAGTTTGATTGCCTAACAAAAATAGGTGCCCAGCTGCAATCATGGCTTTTCTCTAAAGGCACAGCATTCTGTGGAAGGAATAAACTAAAAATGAGCTTTTACAAGCTTGGTGTATAAAATTATTCTATTATAGCTAAATGTAAATATTCACTGAGAGGAAACATCCAATCACAAAAAAATGGCATGGATAAAATAAACAAAATAGAAACTTCGGCACACATGCAAGGGTTTGGGTGGGCCAACCCTAACATCTAGCAATGTAACAATGTTGATCACTCGATTCAATACTACACAATTCATTCTATCTTTAAGCCACAGCTGATGCTTCGATATAAGAAAAAAGAAAGTGTATAAAAAACAAACAAAAAATTTAGAACATGTACCTTCATCCAAGTTGAACACACTCCTTTGTGAATACGACCTGCTGGTGTTTTCTCAAGAACCAGTGCACATGTAACATGAATCCTTGATGGTGACATGCTGCAGATCATAATTTCACATATTAGGCACATAAGATTCCAAAGAACAGAAACAAGAAATCATGGAATAGAGAATGATTAACCAAAGGGTGCAATTCTAACTTTGAAGTTCTTCCCAAGCAAAGAAGGGGGGGGGGGGGCGGGCTGGACTTGATTTTCTTTTCTAAAGTATATGATCCTTAAACAGAAACTAGAGCTTCTCATTCAGGAAATTGAGCAAGCTAAAATAATTTGGTTTAGATGACACATGATATGAACCCCTAGCCATCTTCCATCGGAAACTAAGAGATTAAATAGAAACTTGTTCCAGAAGAAGTGTAAGGAATATATTCACCTTGGAGATGATGAAATAGAATAGTATCTAGGCTGCAATCGTGGGGCAACTGAAGCAAAGAAAACTCCAAGTGGGGGTTTGGCTGATGGAAATTCAGCCATGACTTCCAGGAGGCTTCTCTGATTTGCAATTATCCATTGTGCATATTCATCCTGTACAAATGAAATTTAAGTTTACATCCACTTAAAGCTACATACTAAGACAGGCACTATTGTGGTCACGGAAGTATTTTTGGTAGATTTACAACCTTTCCAGAAGGTGATGCAAGATGTCTTAGTCGATCAGCTTCGGTAGGATCAGTAGCATGAGCTGCTAGAGCCATTAAAGCAAACTGCAAAGCATATGCATTGCAACAATAGATTACCCAAATGTGATAAAATTTCACATCGAGTTAGAGCAGCTAACCTTTTTGGGTGAACTCAAAAGATCAGCATATCGAGTTAGAGCTGTTCTTAAGGTGGACGATGGGAATGGAGGTGGCAAGGCGCTTCCACTTAGTGGTGTGCCATCCTCATTATCAGTATGGATAGAGAAGTAAATATCTGGTGATAAACCCAACAGCTGCAGTGCTTCCTCAACAATTTCACTTGGATTTTCACAGTACACACCAACATGATCACCAGTTCCATATCTGAGCAACACAAGAATAAATTGTGTGATGCATAATCAGTACAATGTTCTCTTACAATTATTCCCAATGAAGATGCATTTGGATGCCATTTTAGAGGGGGGGGGAACATTTGATGCAACCAACTTACGCAAGTCCAGTGCCAGATATGTTGAACTCCAAATGGGTACATGAACGATCAGATGCAGGGGTATGAAGCTCCCTCCTCACAGCTACATTAGCCCTTCAGAAGTAACAGAATACATTTCAGATCAAATTAACCTAAAAAATTGTCAGCAGAAAATCTGCAAGAGGGACAATTTTATGTTACCTGAATGGATGTTGAGCATCATAAATAGCATGACCATTTGCATTACTCCAGTTATCATCCTCTAATGGTGCATCTTCAGGGTCATGCAATACAACCCGATATTCTGCCACGGCAGCAGTATAAGGGGTTGAAACACCTGTTGGATCATCCCCATCAAGAAGCAACAGGTCTAGCTCAGGCCACAGCAATTCCCGCCTAAAATAGCAAGTAGAAAAGACGGATAGAATGAGATCACTAGATATAAGAAAGTTCATTCTGTTCATGCAGGGTACTGATTCAAGTTCTTAATACCATGCGGCAAAGTCATCTTCCATGCATTGATCATCATCACCAAGACCCACTGGAACAAGCTGCTTCCCACCTAAAAAAAGCAAAGAAAACAACGAGAACTGATTAGCTAAGCAGAATGAACAATATCAACGAGGACATTTGGCTCTTGAAAACCATTTGATATAAAGAGGAACAACACCAAGGACCACATCGTGGCATCTGATTAATCATAAAACCATGGCTTTCTTTTTCTGTTTTTCAAACAATTAAATTGTAGAAACAGTGTTCCTTTTCGGCCAAGAGCTTTGCATGCATCATGACCACCTACCAGACTCTATTCAACTGAGCAAGAAAGGTGGCTAACATCAAAAGGCAAAAGAAATTCTATACAAGTTTTCACTAAAACAAGGAGTAAAGAGAAATGTAGGCATACCCTGGTTGCCAAGGATTTTATCCACCACTATGGCAATCTGTTCAGCCAAAAACAAGTGCAAAAAACTCAGCAAAAAAAAAAAATCCATCAACTAATTGTGAAAGAAGGTATAAATACAGTCGCATTACACACCTTGTTAAAATGCTCGTATTGCCTGTTGCCAAGACCAAAAACAGCATATGAAAGTTCCTTAAGCCATTCCCCCCTCTCATTGCCCTATATTCACAAAATCATAATTATCAAATCCAGCTCTAATACCAAACCAAATCGAAACATCCAATCGAAACCTTACCTCTGTAAGCCATTTATAAAACCTCGCAGCGTTATCTGTAGGCTCACCATCTCCATATCTACAAGAAAATAAATAAATAAATAAATAAAGGGGGGGAAGTACATATAAAAAGAGACTACATATCAAAGCTACTCACGTGGCCAAGAAGAAAATAGCCTGAGACTCTTTCTTCAATTTCTCTTCGTATTCATCGTCATCATCCGCATAATCATCCTATTCCATTTTCAAAAACACTGATTAGGAAAATTAAAGCCAAAAACGGAAAAACAGGCCAGATGAAAAAAAAAATACATACCAAATCAACAGTTTTAAATATAGCCTTCTCATAACGAGCTTTTGCCTCCTCAGCTAGAGCCTAGGACAAAAAAAAAAAATGATATATTCAAAACAAAAGCTTAGCTCAATTACTCTTGAACTGAAGCTTAATTATCACCGTACACGTGTACCTTTCGCAAGTGTAGAGGTGATGACAAGACTTAGCTGAGAGGGTGTTTGGGACCGCTTATAACTTTATTTTACTTTAGATGATTTTTAAAAGTGTTTTTAATTTGTTTTCGAGAGATTTTGATTCGATAATAATAAAAAATCTAAAACCAATGAAAAGCTATTTTAAAAACATGTTACATCATCCCAAACACCCCCCCAGCTGTTGATAGCATTATGGGAAACTTATCTGTACCTTAGCAAATCCTTCAGCAGTACCAGTTTGGGTGCCGAAAAAGATGGTGACCTTTTTCTTGCCATCATCAACTTCAGGTTCGAGGTCTTTAACAATCAATGGCTTGGGAGGGGCAGGGACTTTAGGTTTCTGATAGCCGGATGATCTTCTCCAAATCAAAACGACAACGCAGCCAATCAAAACCGCTATGGAAGTAGTTAAGATCATAACAAACTCACGATTCTCGAGGATCAAAGTTGCCATCTCCGCAGCAGAACCACCGGATTCCGATGAAACATTTGAAGGGTCCATTTTGCCTTTGATTATGGCTTGCATAAGTTCAAGCGGTGACACTTTCATCGAGCTGCTTGATGGTTGCATGTTTTTTTTACAATTTAGAGAGTGGATAATTCCTCCTCCTCCTTCTTGGAGGAAAAAGATCTCTCTCTGCTTCTTGTTGCGCGGTTGGTGCGGTGTGAGAATGGCAGAGAGATTTCCTGATGGAGGAGGGGAGGAGAGAAAGGAGGGGAGGTATTAATAAAGAGAGGACGGAGATGCAACGCCTAGCCTACCAAACCAGGCTGGTCAAGCTCACCTAACACGGAGTTAACCATGGTTAACACTTGCATTTGAGTGGAAGGCTTTTTTTGCGGGGCGGGGGTTGATCCCAGAAAGAGTCGTGTTGAAGTTCCAAAATGCCCTTTTCTGTCTTTTTGTTTCCCAGGAAAAATAAAAAGAAAATCGCTAGCCTTGAGAATCATTGAGATTAATTATTAAGGGGCTAAATTAGTAGCAAAGGGTTGTTGGGAGAAGGAACCACTTATGTATCTGTTCTGGACCGCACCCTCGACGTTTCTTTTTTTTTGGATTTGCACGGTTGGTTATCAATTTCTTACATTTTTCTTTTAATCAAGTAAACGACCTTCAGTTTTTTTCACAAGCCATGTGACCTCGAATAAAAAAGCGAAATATTGAGGAAACAAAATCTCAGGCGATGCAATTATATAATTTTAAGAGAAAAAATCAATATCTAATGATATAAAAATGCCAACGTATTAAGCACCATAAATAATAAATTTTGAAAAACTTCAAAGCTAAATCTTCAAGTAATCAAAATATATAAATATAAAATTAAAATAACATACAAAACAAAAAACAATTATTTTTTAAACAAAATTGAGCTCGCTCACGTCAACCCGTCAACCCACGAATCAAGTTATAAAATTATGTTAACTCAACAACAAAAAAATCATAAAACTCAATTTTCTTTTTTCAAAAAAAAAAAAACAAGGTTTAATCATGAGATGCAAAAAAAAAGTTTTGGAAAAATTGATGTCAAACCTTGTCTCAAACCATTTGATCATAAGCACAAAATATGAAAAAATCATGAAGGTCAATCCTCAGTAAATAGGATATTAAAGAATAAAAAAAAAAAAAAACACAAAAAAATCCAAAGTAAAAAACAATAATTAAAATCCATAAATAACAATAGCTCACCCGAGTTAACCCACCAAACACAAGGGCTAAGGTGTAAGATCGAAATAACCTTGTAACAAGAATAATAAAGAAAACTATAAATTCATAAGAAAATAAATAATTTTTCAGCAACACTTACTCTTTGTTTAGTAATGCGTTTCAAAAATATTTTTTTTAAATATTTTTTATTTTTATTTTAAATTAATTTTTTATATATATTTTTAAATCATTTTCATATGCTGATATAAAAAATAATAATAAAATATTGTTTTGATATATTTCTGAACAAAAATAACTTTCAAATATAATATCAACCACAAACAGATTTAATAAGCCTATTAAGACCCGCATGTGCCACAATGATTGTGCATGTTAGACATGCACGACCAAAAAATTAAGGTTTTTTTTTTGAACAATTGCTTTGTATTAACAAAAGGCAAAAGAACAAAAGGGGGGGGCCGGGCTTCTCAGTTACAATGAACCTGAGCTGCCCAGCTAGGGGCCTTAAGGCCTAAAAAACAGGAAAGCTAGCGAGAAAACAACTCTGTTTAACAGAGAGTCTTCCTGGCCCTAAAAAAACGAAAAAAGATCTTTAGGAGGGAACATTCCAGTGCAATCTGGTGTAAGTGTCGAGCATGTTTCTAGGAGTATCACTGGTAAGGTGCAGGCGAACACACTGAATTATCTCCTTAGTTAAATTCTGGCTGGATCGAAATCCTTCTCTGAAGATTCTTTTGTTTCGCTCAAGCCAAAGAGAGTAGACTGTGGTGGAGAGAAGGGTTCTGGCAATATGGCCTTGGAGGTTCTTTTTGCCTTTGAAAGTTGTGGAAGCCCACCGCAGAAGTCTTGTCCAGGACATTTCAGGCCACTTGATACGGGCGTGCACCTGGGTCGATTCCCAAACTGCTTTGGAGTAGCTGCACTGAAAAAAGAGGTGGTCATGCGACTCTGGGTGGGAGTTGCATAGGATGCAATTTGTGGCTGATGTGATGCCTGTGCGTTGAAGCCTATCTAGAGTTTGAAGACGACCTCGAGCTGCCAGCCATAGAATGAAGGCTTGGCGAGGGATGTGCCCTGGATACCAGATGAGGCTGCTGTTTGGGTTTACTGGGTTCTTTTTCCTTAGCCTTTCCCAGGCAGAGGAAATTGTAAATTTTCCCAATGGGTGCCCTCCCCACACATGGCGGTCTGGGATTCTGCTGTTTGGGGTGGATATTATGGAGGTCCATAATGATGTGAGGAGGTTGTGGCTGTTCGGGAAGGACCAGCAGTCACCATTTATTATGGTAGAAACCTTTGCATTCCATCCTAGCCCAGACGAAGCCATGATCCGATGAGGGAGGATGTCACTAATTCGCTGACCTTGGGGCAGCCAGTAATCGTTCCACAGGGAGGTGGAGGTGCCATCCCCTATACAGGTTGTGATGAGACCTCGACATAACTCTCGGCTTTGCAGAATTTTCCTCCAAGCCCATGATGGCCTTGATGGAACGCTAACTGCCCAGATCGAGCTTCCCTTCAGGAGGTTGATGTGAGCCCATGCAGTCCAAAGTGATGATTTGTCTGTGATGAGCCTCCATAGGTGCTTTAACATTGCCGCTTTGTTCCATACAGCCAACTGCTTAACTCCAAGGCCACCTTCTGCAGTGGGGTAACAGATTGTTTCCCAAGCGACTTTGGCACCAGTTGTTTGCAACGAGCTTCCTTTCCAGAGGAAAGCAGAGAGGGTGCTCTCAATCCTGCTGATAACTGAGGCTGGAAGGATGAAGAGAGATGACCAGTACACTTGATAAGAAAAAAGCACAGATTTAATGAGTTGCAGTCTGCCTCCATAGGAGAGGGATTTTGACGTCCATAGCTTGATTCTTGTTGTGATTTTGTTTAGCAGAGGGAGACAATTAGCAAGGGTGAGCCTTGTTGTGATCAAGGGCACTCCAAGATACTTCACTGGGAGAGTTCGCCGAGACATGTTTAGATGGGCTTGGATACTAAGGCTCTCTGCATCTGATACTCCGGACATATACAAAGAACTCTTGTCACTGTTAATATCCAAGCCTGAGCAAGCTGTGAAGGTGGCCACGGCTTCTTTGAGAATTGCAATGGATGTGATGTCTCCATGACAAAAAAGCATAAGATCATCTGCAAAACATATGTGTGTGAGCTTTGTTTCTTTGCAATTTCGGTGGTACCTGAACCCACTCCCAGCTGTCCCTTGCCGAAGGATGCCACTAAGCCCTTCCATGGCCAAGACAAAAAGGTAAGGGGATAATGGATCTCCTTGGCGAAGCCCTTTTGTTGATGAGAAGGAACCATGCAGCTCCCCATTTAGACTGACTGAAAATTGGGGGGTAGTAAAGCATTTTTCAATCCAGCTAATCATAGTGGCTGGAATGCCGATGGCCACTAGCCCAGCAACAATGTAGTTCCAATTAATGGAATCAAAGGCTTTCCGTAAGTCAATTTTGAGAGCAGCTCTTGCTGATCCTTGGTCATTATGGTAGTTGTGCAGCAGCTCTTGAGAGAGAAGAATGGCGTCGGATATGCTGCGGCCCGGTAGGAAAGCAGTCTGAGCTGGACTTATAACTGCCTCTAGAGCTGGCTTCAATCTTGTTACAAGGATTTTAGCAATGCATTTGTACCATACAGTGCAGCAAGATATAGGGCGATAATCGTTGAGATTCCCTGGATTCTCAACCTTGGGCACTAGGGCAATGTATGTGGCATTTACATACTTTGGCATGGTAAGGGTATAAAAGAAGTACCTTATGGCAGCAATGAAGTCCTGCTTAATGATTGTCCAGCTTTGCTTGTAAAATTTGGAAGTGAAGCCATCGGGGCCTGGAGCTTTGTCGTCCGGAATGGAGAAAAGGGCCTCCTTGATTTCCTCTTCCGTGATATTCCTTGTCATGTCAATGTTTGTGGTGGCTGCGGTTGGTGCTGGAAAGTGACTGTCGAAATTTGATAGGTTGTGTTGGTTAGTGGGGCTAGCCAGTAACTTCTTGTAATGGCTTACTGCCATCAACCCTAACTCCTTCTTTCCAGTGACAGTGTTCCCATTCCCATCGTTTAGACTGTGGATAGTATTTCTGCTTTGTCTGTGGATGAGCGATTTGTGGAAAAACTTAGTATTTCGGTCGCCAAGGTGCAGCCATTGAATTCTTGATTTCTGACGATAAAAAGCTTCTTCTTCCAATGTGAGTTGGCTATGCAATTTTGCTAAGTCACGTTCTAGGGTTGCATGCTGCAAGCTATTAGGATGCCGCTCCACCTGATGCTGGGCTGCCTCCCATTGGAGGGCGACTGCCTTGACCCTGTTGGAGATGTGGCTTGTGCATCGACGATGAAGATCTTGAAACTGCTTCCGAGCTGCTTTCAACTTTGCTGCGAAGTTTTGGATGGGATTCCCCATGGATGGGTTGTCCCAGGCCTTCCTCACGATGGGAATGAACTCTTCCCTATCGGTCCAGAGGTTGAGGAATTTGAAGGGGTACTGGGTTTTTTGACGAGTGTTTGTTAAGGTTGTTACAGCAGCACTGTGGTCAGAAGCATATCTGGGGTAGAAATGGGTCTTTGCCGTCGGCCATGAGGTGTAAAAGGCTGAGTTGGAGAACACCCAATCCAATTTCCTGAGGATGCTGGTCTCAGCAGCATGGCCATTGTGCCATGTGTAACGCATGCCTGTATAGGGGGTTTGGAAGAGCTCAGCTTCTTGAATGGTATTACCGAACGCATTGTGGTGGTTGCACCAGTCCTGCCTGCCGCCTTGCCTGTCATCAGGGCTTAACACTGCATTAAAATCTCCCATGATGAGCCATGGAATGGCTGAGTGGTCCACACTGGTACGCTCAATGTACTCCCACAAAGCTTCTCTACCCGCAGTGGTGTTGTCACCGTAAACAATGGTAAGCTTTAGGGGAGTGGTTGTCGGGTTGTGGAGGATATGCATGTTACACGTCATCCATTGTGGAGAGGAATGGATACATGTAAGTTGGACTGTTTGGCTATTCCAGCCTACCATTATTCTGCCATGGCTAGAGCTGGAGGTGTTGTTGAAGAACTGCCAATGCCGAAGGCAAAGGTTTCGTTCAGTGGTGTCCTGTTTCTGAGCTGTTACTTTTGTTTCAATAAGACCCGCTACATCAAGACTATTTTTGGTGACCCAGTCATGGATCGTTTTTTGTTTCTGGGGGGCATTGAGTCCCCTAATATTCCAATTTCCGATACTAATCATTTATTTGATGGGGGGAACGGCTGACCAGTTAGAAGCCCTTGGCTTCTTTGCGCTTCTTGCCCCCTTTCTTCTGGGAGCCTGTCTTCATCGGAGGGACGGTAAGTTTTTCTTTGATCGGAGGGGCATTGGATGATATGTCATCATCTTCATCCTCTTCTGAGGTTGGGCTCTGGCTTTGAAAATACACCATTTTTTTCCCTGCAGAGACAGAGGTGCCGTGACTGACATCTTGTCCTGTTTTTGTTTGTATGCTGTTTTGGGGTGGGGGAGGTTGTACAGCTAAGGTGGCACGTGGGTTGTCCAGGTCTATTTTGGGGGGGTTAGGGGAACATGTTTCTGAGGTATCTGCGAGCACAGTGCTGACATGGCTTGGTCCAGCAGTTTGTTTGGGTTTTGGTGTTTTAGCTGGTGGGTTGAGTTGTGGGGTAGGGTTTTGGCTACTGGCCGTATGTTGGCTGGTAGGGTTTGTAGCAATGGTGGCGGCGGTGTGGTTGGTGTCTGCCTCGTTGGAGGTGGCCACAGGGGTACAGGAGTGGCCAAACACACTGCATTTGGAGCACCTAACAGGCTTCCATTCATACTCAACCGTTACCTGTATGGGCTCTGGCGATAATATGCTTTCAATTTCGAAAGAATGGACATAGGGCAGGGAGGCATCAATTTCAACACAAACTCTTGCATATTCCAGCTTTGTGCATGCATGAGTTTGCTGGTCACAAGATAAAGGTTCGCCAACCATACTTGCAGCAAGGCTTAGGCCTTTGACAGACCATAGGGGGAGAGGGAGTCCCTTCAAACGTACCCATACTGGAAGTTTCGCAATCTTGTTGGGATCAAATTGGAAACGAGGGTGCCATTGTTGTAGAATGAGGTGTTTCCCTCCAAACATCCATGGCCCTTGCTCTAGAACAGAGCGTATTTGGTCCTCGTTCTGGAAGCGAAACAGGATGAACCCGTTAGCTGTGGTCATGACATTCTCAAGCCCTTCTTTCTTCCATACTCGGTTGGCGATGGTGTTGATGGTGTGGTAACTCATGCGAAACCCTGGGAAGAACCCCACTAGACATCTCTGCCATTGGTCAGTTCTCTCCATGACAATGTCTGTTGGGATTTTGAGGGTTGATCTTTGGTTCTGCCGTGGAATCGGTTCTAGAGTGAATCTTGTGCTGGAACTGGTGATCTTTACTCTTTCTGCCCAAGAGGCAACAGTGGATGGTTGGCCTTTTTTGGTTTGAGCTGTTATGGTTATGGGAGTTGTGTTTTGCATGGGGGTTTCATTTTTGTTGGTTGGTGTCTGAGTGGCTATGGCTCTCGGTGTTTGGTTTTGTGGAGTAGGCATTTTAGCAGGTTTTTTGTGGAAGGAAAGGACTTGGGATTGGTGAGGAGTGAATGTTTGTGAAGTGTCCGGTGGCTGTTCCGGCCAGTCACTGTGGGCAGTGGGCATGTCGGGGCTGGAGAGCACTTCTCTCTAACATCTCTCTAACATCACGATAGTTGTTAAAAAAATTAAGGTTGGCTTTTGAAAAAGAGAGGGATTTTATTTTCTTAACTAGTTAATTGCCCGCACTACGTTGCGGGCGGAGCAAACAGTTTTTATAACTGTTGAGAATACAATATAATATTTATATATGTAAAGTTTGATATAATGAAATAGATTAACATATCCTTTACAACAACAATAACATCGAAGTCTTAATGTCTAAAATTATTATTCTTATTACTGCCAAAAGAATAAAAATTATTAAAATACCCTGAGAAAAAAACACAAAAAAATTAACAAAAAAGAAAGTAAGAACAAAAACTAAAATAATTATTATTAATATTATTATTGCATTAACAATGAAAAAAACAAAATTAAATCAAAGACTTAAAAGTCTAAAAACATTAACAGAAGATAAAATAAAAAAATCAAATAATGATAAAATAAAAATAAAAATTAATAGCTGGAAAAAAATCATTTGACTTGAAAATTAAAAAAAATTGATCTTATTACGTTGCGGGTTGAGAAAAGAGTTTTTATAATTGTTGGGATTAAAGAAATTAATAGGATTTGCTAGTTCAAAATTAAAATATAATATATATTAAAGTTTAATATAATAAAGCAGATCAACACACCCTATTATAATAATAGTAACATCGAAGTCTTAACATCTAAAATTATCATTGTTATTACTGTCAAAATAATAAAAATTATCCCGAGAGAAAAAAACTCAAAAACATTAACAAAAGAGTAAGTAAGAAAAACAACTAAAATTATTATTATTATTATTATTATTATTATTATTATTATTATTATTATTATTATTATTATTATTATTATGATGATGATGATGATGATGATGATGATGATGATGATGATGATGATGATGATGATGTTAATAATGAAAAAAATAAAATAAATGAAAGACTAAAAACTCTTAAAAACTTTAACAAAAGATCAAACAAAAAAAATAAAATAAAAATAAAAATAAAAATTATCAGATGAAAAATATTCATTTGAATTGAAAATAAAAATTAATAAAAAAACGAATAGAAAAAACAAGAAAGAATAAAGAGAGAGAGAAAAAACAGAAATATCAATTTTTAAATGATCATAAACACAAAATAAAATTTCAGAGCTATTTTTTTTTTAAATACCACCTCAACAAATAAAATAATAATAAAAATTAAAAACCAAAACCAAGAGCACACTTATATATATATACATGGACTAAAATAGAGACTATTCCAAAAATAAAAAAGAAATAAAGAGATTAAAATAAAAAATTAAAAGTATAAGGGCCAAAATGAAAATCAAATATATTATCAATTTCAATCCAAGGATAAATTGAAAAAATCAACACTTATGTACCGAATATATTAAGATATTTAAACCCAATCCGAAAATGAAAAGAAGGAGGACCGAAGTGTAACCTAAATATATATTGAATTTCAATCGAAGGACTTAATTAAAATAAATCAAAACTTATATAATAGAAATCAGGGCCATAAACAAAATTAAAAGTGAAGGGACTAAAGTGAAAAGCTTACAAAACCGGGGGCCTCTCCTGCACTTTAGCGTTTAGGAGAGAGAGAACGCAAGAAAGACGTTTAACCGACCACCTCCGCTGATACGACCACCGTTTAGGAAAACGCGCCCCACCAGGAGGAAGACCACACGGCGGCGCACCGTCTAAGACGTCGATAGCCCATTTTCTGATATCAAAGGACTCCTCACACGCTCTTGAACAGGGCATGAGGCCGAATACTGTCGGTCGCGTGTGCCACACGCGCCGACAGTATTCCGAGAAAAAGAATAAAAAATTAAGGTCAATTACTGGTATACCCCTGTGCTTAAGTCATCAATTTTGTCTTATTAGAGGCTATATCCGTATTTAGCAATTTTCAAAACATATGAAATTCCCGTGGCACCCGTCCCTTCCAGAGCTTTTTTTTGTCCTTTTTGAGGGACAAAATGGTTAATTCACTATGCAAAATTTATAAAAAAATTAGAAAATGTGGCGGACCGGAACAAACCGGACCGAAATTGTGCAATTACATCGGAACCCCTCCGTCCATAACCCGTTTTTTGTCTTTTTCGAGGGACAAAAATGTTATTTTACTGTGCAAAAAGAGAAAAAACCAGTGAACATGCAAACCGAACGACCCGAACCAACCCGAACCCACCTGAAAATTAAGCATTACTATTCCAATCCACAGTGAAAACACTCACATGCTACAATAGTGACTCTGAGCTATTTTAGTGTATTTGATAATAAGCGGTCATAGTTATTTCCACCCTTTTAACATTCATTTCAAACTTATTATACACACACGCCCATGCACTGATTTCAGAAGCAATCAAAACTTAGTTTTAATTTCTTTATATTAATTGATGAGTTGATGTGGCTTTTACTTAATATTAAATTATTTAATTAATATTTTTCAAAGATAATGCCCTTGCTGAAAAATAATATATTTACTATGATTATTGAATTTGTTTATTGAAATTAATAGAAGATAGTAAAAATAGAATCATATATGGAATGGCTCACTAAGATAAAATAAAAAAACAATATTATGCAAGACCAATATTACAAATATTATGTAAAATAAATATTTTTTATTTTTAAAAATAAATTTCAAAACTATAGATGAATCATAATAAAATCTTTAAAAATTAAATACACAAAAAAAAACACTCTATAAAACAAACCTGCAAAATTCATGGCTTCGATCAAGAGACCAAAATAAAGCAATAGAAAAAAAAATTAAGATAACCATAAAACCATTTTTTAAAAAAATATTATAGAACAATGAAATCAAAAAAATAAATGAGCAAATAAAAAGGATGTTAAAGCGTATTAACATTTCAAACCCGTGAGTCGTGTTATTACAATAGAAGCACCATAAAAAAAAAATGAAGTTCAATCTCTAACAAATCAAATGTTAGATAATAAAACTGAAAAAAAATATTAAACAAAAGGATCTAAAACACAAAAAAAATTGTAATTAAAAGAATGAGGGTAAAAATCAAAATAAAAAAGAAATTAGAAGGCAACAAAAAACTTTCAACAGAATTGTTCCCCTACCATTAACTGTTTTGTTGAAACATTGCACATAGACTGATCGACAAAATATTTTGCCGGTGTTTTTTACCTATGAAATTACCGGTAAAATGAAATGTTATTTGGAGGGTTTTTTGAATTTTTTCATAGAATTGTGAAATTTTAATTTAAATCATCGATGCAATTTTTTACTTATGTGGTAGTGTTTCTTGTTTTGGAATCAAATCATAAATTTCAAGATTTGTATGCATTCTAGTCTTATTGTTACAAATAAATCATTAAAAAATAATTTTAAAAGTATTTATTGGATTGTAATCCCAGTACATGTCATTCAGCACAAAGATGTTCGTGAGCTTTTGGTTAACAATTGATAGGGTTGTCATAACCCATTTCTGGGTTATTCCCCCAAATATACCCAAAATAAATAAAAGAGATTGACGTTGGAAGAAAAATAAAAGTGAAAATATTGGATGTTTTCAAGAGTCCAATGGTACCTCTTTTGTGCCAAAAAATAAAGAAAAACACAGATTCAAGGCTAAAATAATTTATTATTGGATAAATCTGGGTAAAAATTAAGTCAAGACATGATTATATTTTTATGGGCCGATTTGATTTAATTGTCATCCAATTTAAAGTGAAATTATGTTTAAGAATTAATTTAGGGTCCAATTGAAGGATTTAATTAAGTGCAAGGATTTAATTATACTTTAAATTGGTCAATTTAATTTAATTAAGAGATTAATCAATGGAAAATCAAGTTCTTGAGCTTAATCCAAGTTTAATAGAGAAGATTGGATTTTTTGAAGACCGAATTCAATTTTTCCAAGCCAATTGTGCGAAGTAAGGGGCCAAATTGAAGAAAATTGAGAGTTTAATGGTCAATTAAGGGTCAAATCGCAAAAATTTGAAACCAATGACCAAAAAAAAAAAAAAACAGACGCGTAAAGCTAAGGTGTTGTTGAAATTCTGACAAGAGATACAATTGCATAAAATTAAAAGGTTAAATCTAATTGAAGGTGCAATTAGAACAATTATAAATTAAGGGACCTAAACGCATTTACCTTCTTCCAAATCTCCCAAATCTTGCAGATGTGACTGCACTGTTCAGTCACCTGAATAGTGCAGGCATGTGTTGGAGGTGAGTAGGAGACAATCCATCTTTGCACGCAATGGGCAGCGGTGCCTCCTTCGCCTTTAAATAACACCGATCCCACCATGCAGAAAGGGGAGGAGGAAATTTACAGAAAACAGGGAGGAAATTTACAATTATGGGGGGAGAAAATTTACAAAAGACAAGTGCAAAAAAATAGAAAAATTAAGGGGAAAAAAGAAGAGAGGAGGAACAGTTACAAGGAGTAAAATTTACAATTACAAGGGGATAAATGTTTACCGTAACGGGAGGAGGACGAACACAAAAGGAGATAATGAGATCATACAGAGAGAAGGAGAAAAAAAACCATGAAAAAACTTGCACACGAGCACAACCACTCTCCCTTTCCTTGATATCAGTAGAGCTCCATCACCGACAACAGCTCTCTCTCAAGAACCAGTGACGTCGTCCACTCTCTCTCTCCTCCAACAACAATCGGCCGACTACCTAGCAACACCTTCCTTGGCATCAACAGCTTCTCCCCCATGCCAGCAGCTCCCGGCAGGCTCAACTCTTCTTCTCTAACACTGACATCAAGCAACAATAGTAGCAACACAAAACAGACACCTTCCCACCTCCTCCCAGCCACCACAGGCCATCATTATCAACACCACCACCACGGGAAGAATCACCTCGGCCTCCTCTATCCTTCAGCAATGACAGATGAGCCTCTTGTAACTCTTGACCGACCACCTTGTTACTGATCACGTGAACAATGCAACAACTTTTTTTTTTCTTTTTTGGTTGGGTTTTGGGCCAGACCTCTTCTCGGCCTAGCCTGGTTGGCTGGGACGGGTCCAACCCAAGTCCAGCAGCTGGGTCGACCTATTTAGTTGGGCTAGGAGCAGTCCAAATTTTTATTTTTTTTTAAAAATAAAATAAAAAATCACATTTGTAAAAAAAATAAACAAAAAAGGTGTTGTTTTCATGCATACGGAAAAATTCCAAAGTTTTTGTAAGCATATTTTTCGTAAAAAATATATTTTGCATCTCTAAAATGTTTTTGAATGAAATAGGATATCATAACTAGTTTATGATTATCTGTTGGAATTTAGCCAAAAAATATATAAAAAAAATAACAAGATTTTGTTTATGCTATCGCGATTTAAAATTATATTGTAATGTACACCCACAGCTAATAAAAAAGTTTTTTTTAAAAGAAACTACGGTGTAAAATTTTTCAAACTTTAGGATGGTCACGTTTTCAACTCCCAACGAGGTAGAGACTTTCTCATGAAGAGAAATCTACTTCGAGCCTTAGTTACGACCAACAAATAAAAAAACTGACTTAGAAAAAAACAATCAAACAAAAATATAGCTTGTGTTAGGTAGGGTGCACCAGGGGTGATGTGTCTTGCTCTTGCACAACAAGTCCCCTTATGCAGACTCTCGCAAACCATTAGATTTCTTAGTAACCTTAATACTAGGTGGTGACTCCCATGAATTATAGTTGTAATTTCGTGACTATAAAACACCTCTTTTACCACGTGCTGTCTCCTTTTCAGGGAATGGCGGGGCGCGAAGCTAAAAAAAATGTCATAACGACAAGGGTGAAGGTGGAAAAAGAAGTGTTAGCTCAAAGTTGGGCAATCTATGACTAAAAAAACATCCTAGAAATTTAACTCTTGTATTTTGAAAGCAAGAATTTATCTAATATGAGCTCAATATATATTTTTTGAGTTTTTTACAATTCTCAAGGGGTTTATTTTAGAAAAAAAAGATAATTTGATCCTTTTATTTAGACAAGATTGAGATTGGTGAAGGTATATGATGAGGTGATCTTCTATTTTTTGGGTTTTAAAGCTAGAAGCTCGAGTAAAACTCAAGTTTATAGGAGAAAACTATCTTATTTTTTAGCATTTATTTTATCAACATATATAATAGCAAGTAACTTTGTTCACAATGCCATGATTCTTGTAAAAACAATTTATCTTTTTTTTTGGGTAGAATTATCAATCTAAGTTGCTTATGTACTCGATTAAAAAGGATTTTTTTTTAAAAGGCATGTAATGAAGACTATGACTATTGACTATGAAAGATTGAGATTTGTTAGCTTAAGGAGTGTTTCAAGGTTTTAATGACACTATTACCATGTATTTCAATATTTTTCTAATCATTTCTCTTTGATTTGTCATTTTTTATTTTATTTTGACTTGGACATGATTATTTTTGTTTTTCATCTAGAAGTGCCCCAAGACATTTGGGTTTCTCAGGCTTTTTGTCTTTTCACAACCTTTATCTGGTTTTAATCTTATTTTTATTTACCCCTAGAATGATGTGCAAACCTAGTTATGATTTTATATATAAAAAACTTATTCAGACTCAAATAAAGAGTATAAAGGGTATACTTTTAGATGTAAAGGGATAACAAAGATGACCTTTCACATTCCAGGCACATCTAGTAAGAGCCAATAGATTTTCATCTAGTGCAATGGTTTGGAACTGTGTTTTTATATGAATCGATAACTAGTAAATAAAACTACATTGCGATTATGAATACAACTAAAATATGGCCTAAAAGATTTGAGATATGATTTTTCATGTCTTGATTCAAAGTTGTTTGGTAACCTAAGAAATAGAAATTACTTGAATAATTTGTTTGTCACGTAAAAAGAGTGTCTAATCACCATTTTAAGCAAGCATCAAATTATATTTTGAAATAAAAAAACAAATTCAATTTTTCATAAATATTTTGGCTAAAGGTTTTTTTTTACAAGACTAATTTTGTTATAATGCTTTGAATAGAGCCATGGAATCAATGATAGGAGTCAATTAGTTTTTTTAAAAGGTGAGGATTGCCTCTTAGCGCTTTGTATGACACATCTTGGGATACAATTATTTTTACTATTATATTTATTTAATTAATAAAATCTTAAATTTTACAATTATTTTACTATTATATTTATTTAATTAATAAAATCTTAAATTTTACTTTCACAAGAATATCTCGTGATTTCAAAATAACAAAGAGATATAAGAAATGCATATTTCCTTTTATGAAGTGATCCTAATATACGTGAAAACAACAAAACAAGAGTTGGGAAATTATATAGCAAAAAGGAATGACAATGCTAACACCCCCTTTTATGCTAAGTGTCTCCTCAGCAATATCATAAAATACAACAAGGCTCATATGAGGTCCCCTTCCCATTGTTGCCCTCGTGTTTACTGTATAATTCTATGCTTTTCTTTTTTATTGTAACTTTCCATGACCCATAATTCCATGAAGCTGCATTTAGCATCCACCAGGTTATGGCAAGTTTGCTTCATACTCAGCAGTCATGATCTCTGTATCTTTATCACATCCATAGCCTAACAAGGAAATTGCCCCAAGAGGTATGACGTGGTAACAAAGAGTTTGAGATCTGCATAGTAGGTGTCGAGTTCGAGTCAGGACGTGCATTTCTTGTAAGAGTCTGGGACAACCAGAGTTTTATCCACTCACCTGGGCCCACAAAGTACGCTTTTCGGGAGGTGTGATTTTCTCGTATAAAAAAAAAGGAAATTGGAAATAACTCATAACTTTCTGTTCTTGTTTATAACTCTACTCATGATCTCCCGACTTATAAAATATTAATTTCTGATAAATCACAATGGACTACGTGATCAAGTTTATCTTTAGATGCATAAAGTAGTACCTTTACGAGTTGTTCCACATCCTGGCCATATCAAATTGTCGACATGCTTATGCTTTTTTAAAGCAACTTGTTTTTATCTAGTTTTTATTTCTTGTTTGGAAGAAGTTTTTGATGATTGGTGTCTCCAATTATGTTATGTAAATACTGTATTTTTTGGAATCGAATCACATCTTTCCACATAGCTTTTTTCATTTCAATTTTAACATGGTATCCTTACACTTGAAATACCTTGAAGCATTGTTAGCCCTTGATTTTGCTATTATTTCTTTTTCAACAATATTAAGAAATAATTATGCATCTTGTTGCAGGCATCTATAATGTTTAAACATCTTGCTAAGTCAGGGAGGCCAGGGATTCCATTGATGTACTCATGCTTTGCGAAGCAGTGAATTCTATTATATGCAACTTTGCAGGGGACTAATGGCCTTTTAATTTCAACAGGGAGTCTATCATTTCTTCACCAGACGAGGTATAATACACATCTGCATGGATTTCGATTTAACAGCTGCCTTGCCTGAAAGGGAGTTCATCTTTATGTGATTAGCCAAGAAGAACAAGGTTTAATCATTGTGCTTTGGTGGTACTTGCCAGAGAATTGTGGTAGAAAATTGACGGTTAAGGGAGTTTGCTTTCTTTTAACCTCTCAAGTTCAAATCAAAACTTAGGATCCCATTTCTGGAAAATAGACATGGATGAGCCCTTCATAGAAGTTCATACTTCGCATCTGTTACTGTTAGCAATATTTGCATCTCTAAGAAAAGCATTTTGCAGTTCAATCGTCACATTATGTACTTCGACTTAACAATGTAGTATGCAAGCAAGGGGTTAGCTTCCGACATCTGAAAACAGCATGGCATAAATGTATGATTGGTTTTGGCTATCACTGGCTACATGTTATGCACCGATGTCGTTTTTTAGGTATCTACTAGTTAATTTCCCGCACTACGTTGTGGACCGAGCAATTTTTTATAATTGTTGGGATTGAAATAATTAATAGATTTTGTTAGTTCAAAAATAAAATATAACATTTATACATGCAATGTTTGATATAATGAAACACATCAACACACCGTATTATAACAACAACAACATCGAAGGCTTAACATCTAAAAATATCATTACTATTATTGCTAAAACAATAAAAATTATTAAATTATTCCGAGAAGAATTTTTTTTGAAAACATTAATAAAAGAGGAAGCAAGAAAAAAACTAAAATTATTATTATTATTATTATTATTACTATTGCGTGAATAATGGGAAAATAAATTCAATAGAAGAATAAAAAAACCCAAAAACTTTAACAAAAGAGCAAACAAAAAAAATAAAAATAAAATAAAAATTATTAGCTAAAAAAACATTTGACGTGAAAAAAAAACTAATAAAAAAAAACCAAAAGAAAAAACAATGGAAAAAAAAGAAATATCAATTTTCAAATGATCATAAATACAAACCAAAATTTAAGAACAAATTTTTTGAAAAAAAATGTTATCTCAACAAAGAGAAAATAATAAAAATTAAAAAGCAAAACTAAAAGCATATATATATAAACATGGGCAAAAATAGGGACTATTTAAGAACTATAAGAAAATAAAGGAATTCAAATAAAAAAAATTAAAAGTATAAGGGCCCAAATGAAAACCAAATATTTTATCAATTTTAATCAAATGAAAAAATTGAAAAAATCAAATAAAATATAACATCTATACATGCAAGGTTTGATATAATGAAACACATCAACACACCCTATTATAATAACAGGAACATCGAAGCTTTAACATCTAAAAATATCATTACTATTATTGTTAAAACAATAAAAATTATTCAATTACATTGAGAAAAAAATAAAAAAAATAAACAAAAGAGGAAGCAAGAAAAAAAACTAAAATTATTATTATTATTGCGTTAATAATAGGAAACAAATTCAATCAAGGAAAAAAAAAGACAAATAACTTTAACAAAAGACCAAACAAAAAATGAAAAAAAAATTATTAGCTAAAAAAAATCATTTGATGTGAAAATACCCTGACTTCCGATTTAGTAAACATAAGCTCCATCAACTGAGCTACAGACGTTTCGACGCTTCTTATTGTGAAAACATATATAAAACTATGTAAAATTGCGAACTAAACAAACCAAACTGACCTGAACCAAACCGAAAACTGAGCAATACTATTGCAATCCACAATGATTCTCCTCACATACAATAGTAACTGACTCTAACCTCTTTTAGTATATTAGTATTTTTTTCAATTTGAAATAATTTTGATTTTATTATCTTGGTCATGGGTTCAACCGGGGTGATTTGAGGTTTTGTTTGCGTGTTTTTAAATTGATGTTCTACAAATTGTTTCTTCAATCTTAAATTGATTGGTAATTGAATTTAATATTTTTTTATGATTGGATTTTTGTTGAATTGTTTTCTATTGGATTACCTTGTTATGATCCAAGTTTTAAGTTCAGATGGATTTTTAGGGTTGACTCAAGTTGCTTTGTTTGACCTTTTATTTTTTATTTTTTTTCCTTCAATATTTAGTTGGTTACAAGGTTATTAAACTCGCAAGTTAACTCGTAAAATTATACGATTTTACGAGTCAATATGCATATACAAGTTAAAACTCGAAAACTACTAAAATCATGAGTTGAATCGGTAAAACCAGTAAAACTCGTTGAATCATAAAACTCGGACCGAGTTTATGATATTTCCTTCTTTCTCTACTTGCTTCGTGATACCCTCTCTTGCCATCAGCTCCCATTTAGCCCTCAACCCCCCTCAGCACAGACATCACAACATCCACACAAAAGGCCAACCTTTCTCCTCCACCAACCCACCGTGGAATGCCAATCCATTGTGGATCCATCCACTCTTCTCAGCTACGACGACCTCCGCAAGCAATAGATCTACCAACGCCAGACCGACCATCGACAACAACGACAAACATAATTAAGAAAAAAAAAGTAAAACAAAAAGTAGATCCGTTGAGAGAGATGCAGATCGGGAGAGAAGAATTTTTTTTTTAAAATCGACTGTTTTTTGTTTTGTTTTGTAGTGTCATGTTGGGAGCTTCCACCGGCAGAAGAAAATGGAGAAGAAGCTGACTCCGGTTCCAGGTTTTTTTTTATGATCCATCGGTGACGACATGAAAAATGTGCGACATTTGTATTCATTACTTCACAAAGCGAGCAAGGACCGACCAACTTTGACTAATGATTTGAACCACTAGCATCTACTTTCGAACCATTCGCCTCTACTCTTTGTAGTGAAGCTCATTCCCCCATCATAAACAAACATAAAAATAAATAAATAAAGTCATAACCTTCTAAATTAAAGAATATTTCATCCTAGATTTCTCTCTCCAATTTGTATATTCTTATTTTTAAATTATCTGTATTTTTTAAGAAAATCCTACGAAGTACCTAATAAAATATCTTATTAGTAAAATATATATATATATATATATATATATAATTTTAAAATATATTTAAACACAAGAGGTAATGGGAATCTGACTTTTAGTAAAGCTAAACCAGTTTTGTTTTCTGATTTTAACTATTTTACTACTTTTATGTTGCTCGGAGATGAATGGAAATTATTTTTCTTGTTGAAAAAAAATAACACGTTTTTGGAAGCCTTATTTCAATATAAGTTGTGGATGACTTTATTATTTTGTAATGAGTTGGGAAACTCTATCCATATTCCATCCATCCTTTTGTGAAAAGTTTGGGGATAAATTATTATGATTGAGTATTTTGTTTCAATTGAGCAAAATTCAGGATTTCATGAACTCTGACCTCTTTCTTGTCGAATTATTAGATTTTTTGGTTTTTTTTTGGTATTGTGATGTTCGGGTTTTTGGTGGTTCGATTTGGTGGCTGGGTTTTGAGTATTGTCAAAATCTATGAACAAACAACTATATTTGTATTAACGACATATGATAGGAAGAATTGATCTGATTGATTAGCCCTGTCATCATTTTTTGGCATTTGTTATGAGGCTTAGTTTGGAGGCATTTCTAGGGATTAATTTCTTTCAAACCATCTTTACAAAATCATGCATTGATTGAGAGACGATCATTGAGCTTTCATATGTACACCACAACTCGACTATAATCATCTTCTTCTTTTTACATTACTCTGTAATGTAATAATCATTACGTAAGGTAATGTAAAAATCATGAATATTGTTTAAATTTGTCAAATACTTAGTTGTAGGATTTTGAGAAATTTTTGAAATGAACCAAGTGTTGGTTGATTTATGTTGTTTTCATGTTTTTTATGCTGTAAAAGGCATTGAATGAGACCATGTGAAATTATGTTCATAATTGGAATTTGAGTGTGCAATCTAGAAACATTTGGCATATGAACTAAATTGGCGAGTCCTTAAGGACAGGGAGGGCTCCTTTACCAACTATGGACCGAAGAAATATTTATAGTCTCTTAATAAATTCCTCATGCAAGAATTCTGCTAGTCATGGGTGCATTTTTTTTCTTTTTCTCTTTCTATTATAATAATGACTGAGAAATGAATTTATTAGACTTGCTAATTTGGAGTGTTTGTAGGAGTAGTGAATGCATCTTTCCCTTAATTTACAAGTTCAAATTGTGCGCTCTTCACTGAGTTGCTGGTATTTGCACTTTTTTCTTGCAATTTTATGAAGACCTGGATTTTAGGAAGGATTCTGGTGTGAATTTTATGACCATAGTTGTGTTGTATTGTATTCGAAAATATTTTATTTATGATTTTATGATTTTTCAATGAAAACGATTTTATTTGCGATTTTATGATTTTTGTACGAAAAATTTTACTTATGATTTTACGATTTTACGATCCGAGTTTATATGACATTTTCGTGTCGTGTCAAAAAAGTGAGTTTAACGACCTTGGCTGGTTAGAAGTGGAGCTTCATAATTCCTTTTGATTTGATTGTTATAGGGTTATCCTATTTTCATGAACCGAGATTATGGCCAATTTACTTGAATTGAATTAAACTACTTTTTTATTTTTTATTTTCCAATTTAATCCTCTAATATTGAGTTATTTGAGAATTTAGCTTCAAAATATATTTTTTTCTATGAGATTATCGTGGTCTAATAACACAAGTTGTAAACTTATATAGTTAACAAAAGTTGTCTTGTGTAAATTCAGTTTGTAACCATCTTAATATCTAAAAAATAAAGGAAGTCTTCAGGTATGTTGCTTTTTTGGTATTTAAAAAAGGTGTTGCCCCTTGGAGTTCCAAACAAACAAGAAATAATTCTTTCTTAGCCTCCCATGTTTTCACACATGATAAGGAATTCTCCTGTTAATAAAACAAATGAAAAAAAAAGAGAATTATTGTTGTTAAAATTAAGTATCCTATGAAGTAAATGAATCAAACCCTTTTGATGCACATATTAAATTGACTAATCTTTGTTCAGTACAAGTTGCAACTTTATTGACACTTACATTGACTTCAATACTCTAAATAAGCCTATAAAATGCATCATTGAGCTTCTTTATCTTTGATCTTGTAATTGGCCTATCTAGAACTTCTAATGGATCATGTGGTATAATTTAGATCGCATCATCTCATCTCTTCTTAAAAGGTTTTGATATTGAATCATTACCTAGATCAAACAAAAAAAGATCATAAATACTAAAAGTATCACTAACACCATACTCACATGGTAAATCCACTTTGTAGACATTATCATTCTTTCTTTCAAGGAATTGAAATAGCCCATCTCCTTTGGGAACCAACTTACATCTTCTACATTCAGGAAACCTTTCATTGTGCATTATAGCTTTTTTCTTAGGTAATTAGCTTTGAATATATATTTTTCATTGTTTTTTTTCATTTGCTGCAGTACAATCTCATAGAGAGCTTTAATTAGCTAAGCCTTTCTACTACCATCAATACTAAAATTTTCATCAATAGGTAAGAGAATCAAAAGAGAATCAAAACCAAAGTAATTAAATGATTAGAGCCATAAATAATGTTTAAAAAAGAACAATAAGTAGTTGAATACACACTCTTATTACATCTTCTACATTCAGGAAACCTTTCATTGTGCATATTAGCTTTTTTTCTCAGGTAATTAGCTTTGAATATATATTTTTCATTCTTTTTTTTCATTTGCTGCAGTACATTCTCATAGAGAGCCTTAATTAACTAAACCTTTCTACTACCATCAATACTAAAATTTTCATCAATAGGTAAGAGAATCAAATCCAAAGTAATTAAATGATTAGTGCCATAAATAATGTTTAAAAAAGAACAATTAGTAGTTGAATACACACACTTATTATATTTAAATTCAATAAACGATAGGCAATCTTCCCAATTCCTTATATTATTTTGAATTATAATTCTTAACAATATAGTCAAAGTCCTATTATAGATGATAATTCATTGTTGTCATCCTGAACAACCTGGACATGATCCCTGAGTTTGGTTTTCATTATCAATAACCAATAAATACTTGAATGATATTTTATAAAGGAAAAAAGTGTATTTGTAATAAAATTATTGGCATTGCTTGACAAAAGCAAGGACATTGTTGGCGTTTTACAGTCTAGCCTTTGTATTAATTTTGATCAAGCCATGATGATGATCTATTCTGATTCCTTTGTAAGTGATACCATACCAATAACATTTGAATTAAAAACTATAATTCTCTTGCTATGATATTGCAATTTAACTATCTTTCCTAACTTTTCATAGTAGTTAACTTCAAACTCATTAAAGGTCGATCCCTTAACCCAAATCCTACTTTCACATATATTTTTACTCTTACTATACTCTTCATTATAAAACACATGTTTTGTCGCACCCCTTCGCGAGAGCGCGGCGTCGCGGCGACCCTCCCCGTGAAGCAGGGTTATTTCATGTCGGGTCTTATCTTTATTTTCGTGAAAAAGGGAGTCGCCACCTACTATTATGGTTACTAGGAAATCCTACTTTCACATATATTTTTACTTTTACTAAACTCTTCATTATAAAACACATGTTTTGTCGCACCCCTTCGCGAGAGCGCGGCGTCGCGACGACCCTCCCCGTGAAGCAGGGTTATTTCATGTCGGGTCTTATCTTTATTTTCGTGAAAAAGGGAGTCGCCACCTACTATTATGGTTACTAGGAAACCTAAAACTAGTCTTTAAGAGATTCTAAGGCACGGGACTGGTTGCGTAAAGGGAAGGTCTTAACACCCCTAATACGCCCTACCTAAGGTAAGTTGCTTCACGTTTTGGTTTGTTTATGATTTGTTATGGTTTTGATCTTTCAAAGAAATGTTGGTTAAATGATGATGGTGTATTACCCCACCGAATATTTTGGATATTAACCCTTTAGGATTTATTTATCCAAACACAGACGGTGAATAATAGCATATCATCCCCGCCGAATATTTTGGATATTGACCCTTTAGGATTTATTTATCCAAACAACGACAGTGAATAATAGCATATCATCCCCGCCGAATATTTTGGATATTGACCCCTTAGGATTTATTTATCCAAACACCGACAGTGAATAATAGCATCCCAAAAATAAGATTTTGATATTTTTTGAAATATTGGCCAATACCCTTTGGATTTTTACAACATGTTGTAAAATCTCAACATGCAAGAAATGATTTTTCTTTGCGAAATCCATGCTAAAACACATTTTCTCTTCAAACTCCAAGATAATATATATTTTTTGAAAGAAAAGGAATTTTTAAAATATGCTAGTGTATTGGCTGTATGCACAAAAACAAAACAATTTTTATATTTAGGAAAAAAAATGTATATATTTGTTGAAAATTTTGTATTTTGTATTTTGAATTTTTTTTATTTTGTATTTTATTTTTGTTCATTGTTGGGCTGGCTGCCCAGCCCAGATGCTGGGCTGGGCTGCCAGCCCGCCACCAAATTGGGCTGGCTCAGCCCATTAATTCTCTACCTGGGCTTTAAGCCCATTTACTCTCGGACTGAGCTTCCAGTCCAAACGGGCCAGAAGCCCGTCTTCTCTCGGGGTGGTCTTCCAGCTCGGTGGGCTGGAAGCCCTGCTTTTAGCAATAGGCCGGGCAAAAAGCCCGGCCTCAAACGGCCCAACGGGAAGTGAATTAATTCACTCCCCGCTGCATGCAGAGAAGAAGAAGATGAATAGTAAATTTTTGGAGTGTGATGAATGGCGTACCTGTTAACACCTTTAGGTAGAGGAGGTCTAGGTAGTTCTTCTGGTCGTGGTGGCGTTGGAAATGGTGGCCTATGGTGGCCGGAGTGGACGTCGGAAGGTGCACGGTGGCGTTGCTGTTGCTGTCGTTTGTTGCTGCTTCTTCACCGGAGCTAGCTGTCGTTGCGGTGGTGGAGCTTCTGGTGATGAGGGGACGGTGCGTGGTGGCCGGAGTTGATGGCTGCTGGAGGGGAGAGAGAGAGAGACGCTGGCGTCTGGTTTTAGTGAGAGAGAGAGTGGACTAACGGAGAGAGATGAAGTGAAGATGGAGAGCTGACGCTGGAGATGAGGGAAATGAAGATTATCTAAATTTTACGTGAATTTTCCTCTGTCTTCTTTGTTGCTTTACGTGAGTTTCTCCTATGCTTCCCCTACTCTGTCTCTCTGTTTTTTTATGTTAAAATTGGCTCTGTCACGTTGCTGCAACCTCTCTGTTTTTTTCAATCTTCCTTCACTGCAAACGTGACTTTTCCTCCTCCTTGCTCTCAGCTCTTTTCATGATTTTCTCTTCTCGATCCTCACTTTCTCTGTTATTTTTCCCCTCTCTCTATTATTTCTCCCTCCCCTCTCTTCACTCTGTCCCCTGCTATTTATAGCAAATAAAAACAAACCTACGGCTGCCAAAATTTGAATGCAGGTGCCGCCGTTGAAATTTTAATGCAGGACGCTCCTGAACATTTAAAGTCGGGCACGCCGGAACATGCATGCAGTGCAATTTTCAAGAATATTTAAGAAGGTAAAAGGATGGTTTGGTCCCTCAATTTATAATTTCTCTAATTGTACCTTAATTGGATTTGAGCTTTTAATTTTGCACAATTGTATCCCCGTTAGAATTTCGAGAGCATCCTTAGCTTTGCGCGCTTTTTTTATTCTGGTCCTTGGTTTCTGATTTGCGCGATTTAACCCCCAATTGGCCATTAAACTCTCAATTTGTTCAATTTTGCCCTTGTACCAAGATATATTTTTTGGATATATTTTTTTCGAAACATAAAAATAATGAGTCAAAAATTGGGTAGCAACAGATGCCCCCTCTTTACAAATCTTACGACTAAAGTCTTGTAAAAGACTTTAAATAATAAGCGTTGTAAAGAAAAAATGATGAAGTTGGTCTCGTTATGACGGGTGACCTACCCAAGTGAGAATAGTCGAGATGGTCTCAATGGTGACGGGTGACCTACCCGGGTGAGAATAGTGAAGATGGTCTCAATGGTGACGGGTGACCTACCCGGATCAGTATGGTCTCAATGGTGACGAGTGACCTACCCGGATCAGTATGGTCTCAATGGTGACGGGTGACCTGCCCGGGTCTCATTATGACGGGTGACCTACCCGGATTAGAATTGGTCTCAATGGTGACGGGTGACCTACCCGGGTCTCATTATGACGGGTGAGCTAGCCGGATATAATTATGAAGAGGTCTCATTATTACGAGTGACCTACCTAGATGGAAGATGGGGTCGCAATGGATGATGATGCATGTATACTTACCTGAGAAATATAGGTCCCTTTTCTCTGATGCTCCATTATCATAGGATGCCTTTGCCTAATATCCAAAGCTTTGTTGTCATTCATACACCCAACTTAAACGCATTGTTTATTCTGGGCTATTTGTGATGATCTCTACTTTCATTGTTTATCAATTCTGAACTTGCCCTCAAGTGTGGTGTTGCTTGATTCATCGTAAGGGGTGTAACAAGTCGTCCATTTTCTTTGATTCTTTCAATAACAACTCTTTGGTTTGGGTGTGTTTGCTAACAATTATTGTCAGACTTGCTAAATATTGTCCTCATCTTATATTGCCAATCAGTCATGGAGTTTTTTTTTATCAATTGAATCATATTTCTTCTACCATATGTCATCATTAACCTTCATGGAAATGTCAAGTCATCAAGAAATGCATCCAAAACTTATCGGTGCATTCTCCATGTTATCATCACTAAATTTCTCTAAACTCATGAGAAGAGTTGTAATGCTATCATCACCCACATTCATGCGATGAATTGCGCTTTGAATTGATGCAACTGTTCGGTCATGCAATCTAAAACTCTTCATTGTAGACTTAATTTCTTCTGAATAAATTCTTCTCAGTCCATGCAAAGAATTACAATGTTGTCATTAATGAGGTTCTTTATGTCTCTTATATTCATGCGGTGAACTGAACCTTAAGTCGATGGGCTTCAAGTAGTGAAGTGAAGCTTGAATCGACAAACTTCAAGATAGATTATCCCGCAATTAGTCTTTGTGGTCATATACTCTTCAACATTTATCAACAATGCAGCTCATGCGATGACATCTCTTTTTATCACTGACATTCATGTAGTGAAACGGAGCTAGAATCGACAACTTCAAAACATATTATCCCACATTCAACCTTTATGGCGTGCATACTCTTCAACATTTATCAAAATGTACCCATGTGACAATATCTTTTTAGAGACAACCAAATCTGCGGGTAAGCCAATATCTGATGATGCCCTTTAAATGCAATGTTAGTCTCAACCATTGTTGGAGCTTGTTAAACCATCATTCTCTATTAAGCAATGTTGCCTTGAGTTGAAATCTGTTGGTGCTCATTGATGAATTTCACTAAATCATTATTTGCTTGTGCTTCTTTGCCCCCAAGCTGATGTGAAATTGTTTGTAATCCTATCAAGATCCACATTGTGCCCTCTGACTGCTGGGCTTTCCAATCAAGAACTGTCAATATCAAGGATTCTGCAAAATCCAATCAATGTTTTCTTTGTTTGTAAATTTTTCATGTTCTGAAATTAAGTCACCAATTTCAAAGATCATGTGCGTCCAAAGTCTAATCCTTGAAATAAAATCAAAGAGATGTCATTTGTAGAAAATCAAATTCATTTGGTCAAATACCCTATACACGATATTCAATGCATGCAAACCTGTAATCATCTTGTATTTTGCAAACAGTAATTGACCCATTATGAGATTGAAATCATCTTTTTATGGGTTTTTTGTGTTTCGATTCTAATCTCTGATTTTGTGGTATGTCATTTGATGGTACATGATGAAGTGATAATTTGGTTTTCAAACAATTAGACTGTCTAGTAAAGACCCGAGATTCAGTTGAAAATTTGTCTTATTTTTCAGTACTTTATCAATATGCATAACAACTCGTAACTTACTTCGTGAAATTATAACCCTCATGAAAAAAAACCTAACAAATATTGAGAGCACCACTTATCAATTAAAATTGTTTGCTTGATCAAGAAGGACTTTTACAAGCATGTAATGAGGCTATGGTTCATGGCCATAAAAGAAAGGGATATTCATAGGCTCAAAAAGGTGTTTAAGGGTTTCAAAGACCTAGGATCACCATCATTTAGTCGTTAACTCTTTTTCTCTGGTTGTCTTTGTAGAAGAAACGACATAAAAATACGTTAATTATCTTAACGTGATTTTTTTATCAATCAACCAATGCTCTAAGAATCTCTACAACCATGTCATTCCTTTCATTGACAATTTCAAACTTAAAAGGGAATACTAAAGACTCAAACCATCATTTGTCATCTAATGTTATTTCATCTTTTGTTGCACTCAATATAGTCTAACAAAATAATTTTGCAAGATCTTCATTTGATGGATAACTTATCTTGGAGACTCGATAATCTTAATAACATTTCTTCCCACATGAGGTTTGACCAAAGATACCAACGGACATGGTATAGTTCAATATTCTCTTCTTCTTTTTTTTCTTTTTTTTTGAACTTGTCCTTAGCATCGACTCTTGGTTTTTTTTTCCATGTCCTACCTCAATTTGCTTGTTCTCCAATGTTGGGTTTTCATTCTTAAACATCCACCTTTTTTATGATTCTAATGTTATCACTGTATCCTCAAACTAAAAAAATCTCTTATTTGCCCCCAATATGTTTGCCCCCAGTGTGAGGGTGTGATCCATGTCGGGTTTTTTCAAAGAAATATCATATCAGGCTCAAATTGGGGATTAACAAGGGATACATATTTTAATGATGGCCTTTTGTCATTTCAAGCAAAATTGGTTTTAACTGATAAATTTTGACCTCATCCAATGTAATGATTTGGACATGCAAGAGTTATGATTCGCGGGTCCATAAATATTGAATCCATTACATGTCAATGTATACTAATAAAGCTTAGTTCTATGATGTGGTTCAAAAACTCGGTGTATGGGCTCAAAAAATTGTTTGGTCGCCTGGTATTGGTCATCATGTTATTTAACAAAAGCTGGGTCAATTCTGCAATCAAAATACTTTTAATTTTCAATAATGATAAACTTTAAATTTTGCATGTTGGAGTTTGATCAAAATATTTTGTCAAAAATAAGAATGTTAAACATCTCCTGAATTCAAAACAACAAAAAGACAAGGAAAACACATGCTTCAATGAAATGATGATTTAGCCCAAAAACAAAGTGATAGCCGATGAGATTCCATAACAAAATTATTGACGATGCGACACTTTTCTCAAACAATCATTTCTGTATTATCGCTGCTCATTGATCTTGCTTATGCTCGCGATGATTTATTGTTGACACTGCCGACGATAACATCCTCCACAAAACTTGACTTGCCTTTTGCTGATTAACTTCCACACTTGATTACTGAAATTCTTGCAACTATTCATCTCTCTCATCTGGATTATGTCTCAAAAGGAAGGCAATTTTTTTTTCTTGCGCTCCACCGCGCTCCTCATTAGACATAAAAAGTGAATCGAGCTAGGAAGCACTCTTAACAAGCCACCAAAGTGCGCAAATCATGAACAATTTCGTTAGACGATGAAAAGACTCTCTTGCGACAATTTTGTTTTGTCGAGCAATGTAATCTTGCAGTGCACATGCGCCGACCTTTTAGACACCAGAATAGATTCAACAATACCATATTATGTTTCCACACTCGGGATATTTTATCTTTGATCGCAAAATAACATGGTCTACTGTGTGTGGCGGCATAAAACTCCTTAATTTGACAGTGCCGCAAAAACTCCACATGATCAGGAGAGAAATCGATTGGTACTTAAATTGACTAACAACTTCTTTGACTGATGCTTGCTTTCTAAAAATAGTCTCGTATATGGACTACCCGCACTCCTTCAAAGGAAAACCGAATTTCCACAATCTTAATTGATGAATGCATTAACACTTTGCAGATGACATCTCAGCATATGTCCCACTTGATTTCACTGGAGAGCAGAGAACTATATCTTTGGCTTGCAGAAAAACACGAATGTTATTTCTGTATCAGTGTGAATTTTCCTTACCAATGTCAACGACTCCTGACCTTTTGGAGGATGATAGATTGAGGGACCCCTATTTCAAACTGTGGGAATGCATGTTGAAATGTATATGCATGTTTTTTTTTTTGACAGACTCGCCCTTCGAGGAGTGACACGTGATCATAACTATTGCATGATAAATAAAAACTGTGAGAATGCATGTTGAAATGTATATGCATGTTTTTTGTTTTATTTTTTATTTTTGACAGACTCGCCCTTCGAGGAGTGACACGTGATCATAACAATTGCATGATAAACAAAAATTTGATTTTTACTTAAACCCTACAATGAAAATTTCTTAAGTGATGACCACTGTGTCACTCAAAAGTCTTGAATTCAAGATGCTTCGAGAAGAGTTTGTCTTAATGCACAACAAAATGGAGGGAGCATACACCCTAATGATTGGTTCTAAACTTTGGATAACAAAAGGTGAGTTTGCTACTTTGGTCTCTAAAGAGGGTCTCTTGCTGTCCCAGTGATCACCTTCATGAAGGCAATATGGGGGCTTAACAAGTAATGGGATGATACGTATATCAATCACTACCAGTCTAAGCACTCAGCGAAGAGTTGGGGTTTACACAAACTTCAACCTTGACTGAAGTCATAGGTAAGCTGCTAGTCCCCCACCAAACTTAAAGTTTAATGTGTGTGCCAATAATAAAAGGTGATGCATGACAGGACTTTTTTTCTTTTTCATATTCGATATGTCATGCATGACAGGATGTAAAGATGCATGCTAAAACTTCTGAAAAATATAAATCATCCATAACAATATGAAAAACAATAACATATCATAAACAAACAAAATTATCAACCCTAGTCCAAAGTCCCCAGCGGAGGTCGCCATCCTGTCGCACCCTTCGCGAGATCGCGGCGTCGCGGCGACCCTCCCCGTGAAGTGGGGTTATTTCATGTCGGGGTCTTATCTTTATTTTCGTGAAAAAAGGAGTCGCCACCTAATATTATGGTTACTAGGAAACCTAAAACTGGTCTTTAAGAGATTCTAAGGCAAGGGACTGGTTGCGTAAATGGAAGGTTTTAGCACCCCTAATACGCCCTACCTAAGGTAAGTTGCTTAACATTTTGGTTTGTTTATGATTTGTTATGGTTTTAATCTTTCAAAGAAATGTTGGTTACATGATGATGGTGTATTACCCCACCGAATATTTTGGATATTAACCCTTTAGGATTTATTTATCCAAACACTGACGGTGAATAATAGCATATCATCCCCGCCGAATATTTTGGATATTGACCCCTTAGGATTTATTTATCCAAACAACGACAGTGAATAATAGCATATCATCCCCGCCGAATATTTTGGATATTGATCCCTTAGGATTTATTTATCCAAACACCGACAGTGAATAATAGCATCCCATAAATAAGATTTTGATATATTTTGAAATATTGGCCAATACCCTTTGGATTTTTACAAACATGTTGTAAAATCTCAACATGCAAGAAATGATTTTTCTTTGCGAAATCCATGCTAAAACACATTTTCTCTTCAAACTCCAAGATAATATATATTTTTTGAAAGAAAAGGAATTTTTAAAATATGCTAGTGTATTGGTCGTATGCACAAAAACAATACATTTTTTATATTTAGGAAAAAAAATGTATATATTTGTTGAAAATTTTGTATTTTGTATTTTTTATTTTATTTTTGTTCATTGTTGGGCTGGCTGCCCAGCCCAGATGCTGGGCTAGGCTGCCAGCCCGCCACCAAATTGGGCTGGCTCAGCCCATTAATTCTCTACCTGGGCTTTAAGCCCATTTACTCTCGAACTGAGCTTCCAGTCCAAACGGGCCAGAAGCCCGTCTTCTCTCGGGGTGGTCTTCCAGCTCGGTGGGCTGGAAGCCCTGCTTTTAGCAACAGGCCGGGCATAAAGCCCGGCCCAAACGGCCCAACGGGGAGTGAATTAATTCACTCCCCGCTGCATGCAGAGAAGAAGAAGATGATGAATAGTAAATTTTTGGAGTGTGATGAATGGCGTACCTGTTAACACCTTTGGGTAGAGGAGGTCGAGGTGGTTCTTCTGGTCGTGGTGGCGTTGGAAATGGTGGCCTGTGGTGGCCGGAGTGGACGTCGGAAGGTGCACGGTGGCGTTGTTGTTGCTGTCGTTTGTTGCTGCTTCTTCACCGGAGCTAGCTGTCGTTGCGGTGGTGGAGCTTCTGGCGATGAGGGGACGGTGCGTGGTGGCCGGAGTTGATGGCTGCTGGAGGGGAGAGAGAGAGAGACGCTGGCGTCTGGTTTTAGTGAGAGAGAGAGTGGACTAACGGAGAGAGATGAAGTGAAGATGGAGAGCTGACGCTGGAGATGAGGGAAATGAAGATTATCTAAATTTTACGTGAATTTTCCTCTGTCTTCTTTGTTGCTTTACGTGAGTTTCTCCTATGCTTCCCCTACTCTGTCTCTCTGTTTTTTTATGTTAAAATTGGCTCTGTCACGTTGGTGCAGCCTCTCTGTTTTTTTCAATCTTCCTTCACTGCAAACGTGACTTTTCCTCCTCCTTGCTCTCAGCTCTTTTCATGATTTTCTCTTCTCGATCCTCACTTTCTCTGTTATTTTTCCCCTCTCTCTATTATTTCTCCCTCCCCTCTCTTCACTCTGTCCCCTGCTATTTATAGCAAATAAAAACAAACCTACGGCTGCCAAAATTTGAATGCAGGTGCCGCCGTTGAAATTTTAATGCAGGACGCTCCTGAACATTTAAAGTCGGGCACGCCGGAACATGCATGCAGTGCAATTTTCAAGAATATTTAAGAAGGTAAAAGGATGGTTTGGTCCCTCAATTTATAATTTCTCTAATTGTACCTCAATTGGATTTGAGCTTTTAATTTTGCACAATTGTATCCCCGTTAGAATTTCGAGAGCATCCTTAGCTTTGCGCGCTTTTTTTATTCTGGTCCTTGGTTTCTGATTTGCGCGATTTAACCCCCAATTGGCCATTAAACTCTCAATTTGTTCAATTTTGCCCTTGTACAAAGATATATTTTTTGGATATATTTTTTTCGAAACATAAAAATAATGAGTCAAAAATTGGGTAGCAACATGTTTATTGACAAAATAGTCGCTATACCACGTCACCTTTCTTTTATGATCCATATTTAGTAAATTCAAAGTAATATTAGCATTCTCTCTCAATTGATAAACCTAATACATGAATTACATCCCCTTAACAGTTAACGAGAAATATGTAATAAATTAAGTAGCCTAAGAGATAAAAATAATTAATAGTCCTTGTGTTTTGAATCATATGGAAAATTGTTTATATTGTAATCAAAAGTTTAAGATTTAGTTAATTATAAGTTTTTATATAGTAAAAATTGGCAATGTAACATATGAGTAATTCATCAATATATCAGTTTATGATGGTATAACATATAAATTATTCACAAATAAAAGCACATGGAATATTATACTTACTAAATAAAGGATCTCAGTTCATCGTAGTTGAATAACACATAATAATGAATTATATTTCTGTCAAATATCTTCTTTCCACAATTTTTTTTTATGAGTTATTTATGATGAAAGAATATTGACAAGTTCTCACTCAAAGGAAGTTCCCTATCATTGTCATGCCTTGGAAATAATTTATTCTTTTTCTTATGTGAAACTCAAATACGAGATAAATGTTGAGATATTTTTAACAATATAGGCCTCGCATATCAAAGCCTTAACATATGCCTTAGTTTTTACTTTTGTTTTAATGTTGAACAAATACCTGTAAGGAATTAAATGAATTTTTTTATGAGTTATTTATGATGAAAGAATATTGACAAGTTCTCCTGTTAAAAAAATCAATAGAAGTTTAATTATGGTGTATGTGTAATCCTTAACCTCTCGAATAGATATATCTATATGTTGGATTTGGCCTCAATTGGTTGATGCATGGGTATATTATTCATTGACTCGAAAAAATATTAACAAAAATATCATCTCAAGTTTGTAGATTATCTGGACAACATTATCTTTTTCATGTCTTTCCATGTGTTGTGTCCACAATTCGTTGGAGTATATATCTCTAAAGAAGTGATTGATCTCTTTAAATGTATCTTATATCTTTTTCACGATAAATCCTAATGAGTGGTTGTATAAACATGTGACAATTCCAAACAATATGCAATCCTCCAAATTCACCAACCTTGATACGTTCAAAGCATGTCCATAAAAAAAACAAAAAACTTTTAAGTTATTGGTGGACAAGTAATTATGCATTCTTGTCTAAAATGATGTTGTCTTTGGGTTTTATAACCAGTGATCCATTATAAATCAACTTTATACTTCTATAATGAAAAAACAAAGATATATACAATTTAGCCTTGGTGTTGCCATTTTATTCCATTTCATGTCCATAACCATGTTAAAAATATTTTCAAACATATTTTTCTTCAATATGGATGACATCAAGGTTATAGCAGAGGATATTGGTCTTCCAATATGAAGCTCCCTTAAAATATTTTAAGATACATATATTCAACTAAGTCACAAATTCAAATTAAATTTCATTAATTTCCAAACAAATAAAATTTTGCAAAATCTCAAACAAACCATAAATTGTACAAATCATCATACCACAAACTTCTACGAGAAGAAACTAATATTTTAAGATACATATATTACAAAAATATGCAATAAAAATTAACTTTTTAAAATTGATTTCAAATAAAAAATCGGTAGTTTTGCTTACTTGAAAGTGGAGAATCCCAGTAATGTTTTAATCAAAAAAAGGATGCTAGTAAGTTGAGAATTGGGGGTTGATGAATTTGTAGTCTGAGGTTGATTTGTGATGAAATTAGGGTGAGGGGCTTGTGGTGTTTTTTTCCGAAAGAAAAATAGAGGGGGAAAAAAGAAATGGGGGAGGGAAAGACGATGGTTGCTCGTCAGGTCATAAATATTACATTTAGATTTGTTGATGAATTTAATTAAAAAAAAAATAAATCCATCTATATAAATTACATGTCATAAATAAACTTTTTAATGCAAGCACGTTGAATTAATTTCTTGTCTTGTGGTTTGTTTCTCATTTCACTCACATCTTAATTAATCAACCATATCCATTAATCAGACAGGACATGTATGTGCCCTCAATCCAATGATGAGTTTTTCCTCGAGGCCGGTGAGAAAAAAATTATGAAAACATAGAAAAGTTTGCCGAACCAATTTACATGCATTATAAAATTAATCAGACGAGGGAGGAATTTTATCCTTAAAACTTTAATGCTGCATGAAGAATACATATTTTTCTAAGATTTGGTAAGCAATCTCATTCATATAATAATCTCCACTTGCCTTGGCAAAATCACAAGTTAAGAAAGGAGGGAAACACCCCGAAAGTCAACTGCATATGCAACCTGTAGATTCAGTGAATCAATTTTTAAGGCATCTCTAAAACGGGGAGTTGTTCCTCTGTTTGTGGCAACAATAGCTTCGTAAGACTATGGTGGTGGCAGGGTGTTTCTGTGACGTTAATTAAGGTTATGATCTTTTCTATTTGTTTATTTTCATTCTACAACCAAACACAATACTATAATCAAACTAAATATTGTTGGAAAGTTAATCTGCCATAATATATTTTCCGTTATTAACATGTATTTGTTTCCCTTTAGGATTTATTGATTGTAATCAATTCCCTTAGAATTCTGCATTATTATCGCTGTAATAGCTTGATTGTAGGAAGAGATATACTTGTAAAGTGTTGTATATATTTCCACCTCAAACATCAATGAAATACACAATTGCAGATTCAATCTCTTATTCAATTTTACATGGTATCAGAGCAAAGGTTGAAATCCTGAACTCACCTCTGCATTCAAAATCTTTCATAGACATCTTCACGAGATTCTTTGTTGTGTTTTGCCTTCACTGTCATGGCCAACGAAGAAATCCATCTGTCAAATCCCAGCAACATTGTTGCCTCATCTGATTCATCTAAATCAGACCTTGTATCGAATTTCTGCAAATCTGACATCTCAAATCCATATTTCACCCATCACTCGGATCACCCAGGTCTTATTCTTGTCTCCAAATCACTGAATGGAGACTATTACTCTGGATGGAAAAGGGCCATGACTCTCGCCCTAAATTCCAAGAACAAACTCGGATTTGTCAATCGTTCAATCGAAACTCCTTCAGAAAAGACTGATCCTGAAGGCTATGCAACTTGGTCACGATGTAACGACATGGTTCATTCCTGGATCATCAATACCTTGAACCCAAAAATTGCAGATAGTGTAATCTACTATCCTACCGCTCATGAAGTTTGGGAAGATTTACATGAGCGATTTTCTCAAAGCAATGCACCTCGTATCTTTGAGATTCAGCGAGACATTGCGTATCTTCGACAGGAACAACTCTCTGTCTCCACCTATTACACAAAATTGAAAGGCTTATGGGACAAATTGGCTTCATACACAGACGCAGCACATGGAACACAGGCAGACCAGCAAAGATTAATGCAGTTTTTAATGGGTTTGAATGAAACTTACTCTGCAATTCGAGGCCAAATTCTGCTGATGAGTCCTCTGCCCTCTATTCGCCAAGCATATTCTTCAGTCTGCCAAGAAGAAAAGAAAAGATTTCTCAGTGTTGCACAAGCCACAACGGAGCTGGGTGGAAGTGCTGCCATGGCAGTACGACATAATAACAGAGGAAAACCAAATTTTGCCTCAGAAACAGATCGCCCATATCATTCCCCAGTGAATCGTTTTTCTCAGCCCCGGGATGCTCGACCCAAGGAGAACGCCGTTTTGACCAGGATCGACGTCGTTTTGGGTCAGGAAGGGGACGGCCTCAGTGCACTCACTGTGGAGAGATGGGACATTGGGTGCAAAAATGCTTTCAATTGAACGGGTACCCACCAAGACATCCTAAGGCAAGAATGAATTTAAGCCCGATTGGCAATCAGCATAATGGCTTCCCCTCAGCCAACCAGGTATTTGAGATGTCCCACAAAGATGAGGTAAGGCCTACGGTTTCATTATCAGAAACCCAACTCAAGCAGCTTTTGTCACTCCTAAACAATCACGAAGACAGTTCTAGTTCGAAAGCAAATGCAGTAACGAAGCCAGGTTTGCCTGAACTTGATGACCACAATTGGATTATTGACAGTGGGGCCACGGACCATATCACTTCTTCATCTGAATTGTTGAATGAAAATAAAAATTGCTCACTGCCACCTGTGCTGTTACCTAGCGGAGACAAAGCAGATATTATTGTGAAAGGGTCTTTACCCTTAAATTCAGTCTATTATTTGCATGATGTATTATCTGTGCCTACATTCAAAGTTGACTTGATGTCAGTCAGTCGTTTGACAAGGAGTTTGAACTGTTCAGTGACATTTCTCCCTTATTGGTGTATTTTGCAGGATCTGGCTACGAGGAGGACGATTGGTTTGGGTAAACAACGAAATGGCCTATACTATTTGGTGGCACTAGCGACAGAGAAAACCTTCACCAAACCTTCCTCAACCATAAATCAACCTGCATGCAACCTTACCCTCTCATCTACCGACCTATGGCATAACCGCCTAGGACATGTCTCACCTTCCCGCTTAAGTTTCCTTGCTAATTTTTTTTAAAATTTTTCCGTTGAGTCAAAAAATGCTTGCCACATATGTCCTTTGGCTAAGCAAAGTCGTTTATCTTTTGGTACTAGTACTATTTCGTATACCAAGCCATTCGATATTATACATTGTGATATTTGGGGTCGTTATCGACATTCATCTATTTCTGGCGCTAATTATTTTCTCACCATTGTTGATGATTATACATGTTTTCACGTGGATATTTTTAATGCGTCACAAAACTGAAGCACAAACAATTTTACAACATTTTTTCAGTTATATCTTCACTCAATTTGAATCTCGCATTAAAATTTTTCGAAGTGACAATGGTGGAGAATTTGTCTCACTTCGCTTTTTTTTTTCAAGATAAAGGTGTCATTTTTCAAACTTCCTGTGTTTACACTTCTCAACAAAATGGGGTAGTGGAGCGCAAACATCGACACATCTTGCAAGTTGCCCGTGCTTTAAAATTTCATGCTCAACTCCCTTCACAGTTTTGGGGAGAATGTGCCCTCACCGCTGTCCACATAATCAATCGGCTACCTTCGCCGGTTATCTCTCTCAAAACACCTTTTGAACTCCTCTATTCAAAACCACCCTTATATTCTCATCTACGCGTTTTTGGTTGCCTTACTTATGCCACTAATGTTCACACTTCTCATAAATTTGATCGACGTGCTCTACCCTCTATTTTTATTGGCTATCCAATCGGTCAAAAGGCATACAAGTTATTCGATTTATCAACAAAAAAAGTCTTTACTAGCCGGGATGTAAAATTTCATGAAAATATTTTTCCATATGCCACGGTCAAGCCTTCACCTGCGACACATTTATTAGCCCAAAATTCTGGGCCCATTCCGTTCTCAGCCCCATCTCATGATCCATTTGAGCCAAACCTTTGGCCCAGCCCACCTCCACTTATCTCAGCCCCATCTCACGATCCATTACAGACAAACCTTCGGCCCAGCCCACCTCCATTTATCCAAACAGAGCCCACACCATCTCCAGCCAACGACCCGTCATCCATACCATCTTCTCCTATTCCAAATCCACAATCATCGTCTTCATCAACCGAACCACCACACCTCCCTGATCAATCCCTCACCTCACCTGAGCCAGAGCCGTCCCACCCCTCTCCTGTACCTATTGCTCCACCACTAGAACCCCTCCGTCGCTCCAGCCGCCCAATTGTTCCTCCAATTAAACTCAAACATTACATCTGCTCCGCCGTTTACTCCGACCAATCGACCTCCCTCGTTCCAGCTCCGAACAAAGGTACACGATATCCACTGTCCAATTTTGTTTCATACCACAGATATAACCCTGCTTATCGTTCTTTTGTTGCCAAAATTGAAACTATCACGGAACCAAAATCCTATTCTGAGGCAGCTGTTCACCCTGAATGGCAACAAGCTATGCAGACCAAATTATAGGCTCTCCAAGCCAATGGCACTTGGTCATTCACTCCTCTCCCAGATGGTAAGACTCTGATCGGTTGCCGTTGGGTTTTCAAGATAAAGCATAAATCAGATGGGTCCATCGAGCGGTTCAAAGCACGACTTGTGGCGAAGGGATTCACCCAATTGGCAGGCATTGATTATCAGGATACTTTCTCCCCAACAGCCAAGATCATCTCTGTTCGTTGTCTATTAGCTCTGGCCGCTGCCCGTGGGTGGAATCTCCATCAACTCGACGTTAATAACGCATTTCTCCACGGTGACCTCCACGAAGAAATCTACATGTCTCCACCGCCTGGGCTTCGGAGACAGGGGGAGGAACACTTGTTCTGCCATCTCCACAAGTCACTGTATGGGTTGAAACAGGCATCGCGTCAATGGTTTGCTAAGTTCTCCGAGGCCATACGTTCAGCTGGGTATGAACAATCAAAGGCTGATTACTCTCTCTTCATCAGAAAGCAAGGCAAGTCATTTATTGTTCTTTTGATATATGTTGACGATATCTTAATTACTGGTAATGATCCCGTAAGCATAGCTGACATCAAGAAGTTCTTGCATAGAAAATTTCACCTTAAAGACCTTGGTAAATTGAAGTATTTCCTTGGTATTGAGATTTCCACATCTAAGGCTGGTATTTTTATTTCTCAATGGAAGTACACATTGGAAATCATTAAGGATGCAGGTTTGTTAGGAGCAACTCCCATCAATACTCCCATGGAACGCAGCCTAAAATTGTCTGACAAGAGTGAGTTACTCAGAAATCCAGAGCGATATAGGCGATTGGTTGGGAGATTGATATACCTCACAGTTTCAAGGTCGGATATTACATACTCTGTTCACATATTAAGCAGGTTTATGCATCAACCCCGAAAGGATCATTGGGAAGCAGCTTTACGGGTTGTGAGATATCTAAAATCTGCGCCTGGCCAAGGCCTTTTCTTCTCCGCAACCAGTGATCTTCGACTGCGAGCTTACTCTGATTCAGATTGGGCAGGATGCCCACTTACGAGAAGATCGACCACAGGATACTGTGTATTCCTAGGTCCCTCATTGATTTCATGGAGATCGAAACGCCAGAAAATAGTATCCCTCTCTTCAGCCGAAGCAGAATATCGTGCGATGACAGGAGCTTGTTGCGAACTGACGTGGCTTCGTTGCTTACTTAAAGATTTGGGTGTATTGCATCAACAGTCTGCATTGTTATATTGTGACAATAAGGCTGCGATACACATAGCAGCGAATCCTATTTTTCATGAACGGATGAGACATATAGAAATGGACTGCCATTTTATAAGAGATAAGATTCAAGATGGTTCTGTGGAAACAAGATTTGTGAGTTCTGAAAATCAGCTAGCTGACATTTTGAATAAGGCGTTGGGAAATGAATTCTTTGTTCCTATGATTCGCAAGTTGCGATTGCAAGACATCCACTCTCCAACTTGAGGGGGAGTGTTGGAAAGTTAATCTACCATAATATATTTTCCGTTATTAACATGTATTTGTTTCCCTTTAGGATTCATTGATTGTAATCAATTCCCTTAGAATTCTGCATTATTATCGCTGTAATAGCTTGATTGTAGGAAGAGATATACTTGTAAAGTGCTGTATATATTTCCACCTCAAACATCAATGAAATACACAATTGCAGATTCAATCTCTTATTCAATTTTACAAATATCAAATCAACATTGATCTATGTATTTTTATAAAAATCTAAAATAATTATAATTTTATTTAGTTACTTGAACCCACAAAATACATTCTATAATACAGGAGTAAAGTTTCATAGCATCCAAAACAAGGTAGCCACGACGCCATATCCAGACGTCCTTCCGGCTCTTATCTTCAACGGATCGATGGTGTCCCTCTCTCTAATTAGTACGTACGTTCTTTGCCGCCCATCAAATCTATAGTAGTTCCCTGATCTCATTCTATAAATATATAGCAAGAAAAGTTTGGCCATGTCTTAAGGGTCTGGTATGTAATTGCATATGCAGCAGAAACCGCCCAACAAAACCATAAACTTAATTAACGTAACCTTAAGAACAAAGGCTCGCTCTCTTTTTTTGCTTGCCTGTAACTAAAAGAACTCAAGTCACTCAAGAGAAAAGTAACCAATTCAAAGCGAGAAGGTAAGAAAAAAAAAAGATAAATAATTCGCACTTATTAGCATCTCAATCATCAAAAAGCAGGATCATGCACCCTAAGACTCCATCATTTACCTGAGAAACTGGAGAATCGAACCCTCTATATAAGCACGAACCACTTCATAAACTTGTACCCCTCAACAGCAAAAACATTTCCACCATTGCATCATTCTATTGTTTCACAAAAATAGCATAAATTAGCCCTAAATTATTTAGATTATTTGCTTATCATCCAAATATTTGCTATGGATATTGTGCATGGAAGCACTGTTACTCGTGAGAAGAAAACTTCGCTTCTTCAAGGAGATAATTTCTTCTTCAATAGAGTTATTTCAAGAAACTCATCTGTGGGCGGCTCTTCGCGTATACTTTACTACAGGAGTGCAGAAGGGGTGCCATTTACATGGGAAGTGCAGCCAGGGACACCCAAAGACCCCCCTAAAGAAGAAATTATTCCACCCCTTAGCCCTCCACCTGCTCTGCTTGGCATGGGGCTGCCAAAGCCGTGCTTTGATATTGAAGAGCCTAAGACTTCGATGCGGTCAAGGTTCAGGTTCTGGAAAAACATCAAGAAAAATAAAAGAAACGAAAAACCCCAACAAGGATTTCAGGGGAATGATATTATAAATGCTAATGATGAGTCTGGTAAGTTTGAAGTGTTTGAGTTTTATAGCTCCGATTGCGATTTCATTTCGTCGTCTCCACAGAATTTGAGCTCTTCGTCTTCATCTTCATCTTCATTGTCAAGAACTGAAAGTGCTTCTGCTAGGGATTCAATGCAAGAGACTCATAGTTGCATTCCTTGGAATTTCACTGCAGTTCTTTCTAGTGTCGCAAAGCGAAATTATTAACAAATTTGCCTTCAGATCATTTGCTAAGTAATTTTGAGGCTTATTAATTTTTTTAAACTTTGTGCTGCTACATATATATACCGTATGTATTGTTACACCGAAATATGTATTTATAACAATATCAAATGACAGTACTGACATTGACTTCAACTAATATGGCTTTTCAATAAGCAGTCATCTTGCTGATTCACTTCCATCGCTATTTTAGCTGGATACATATTAGAAGGAGAAAAAGAAAATTTTGAGAAAATCAAATGTCTTTGATTTGTTTTTTGCTTTGTTTTCAGTACTTCTGGTTCGGCTCTACATTAAGGTATGTTTGGATTTGAGATTGGATTTTTTTTTATTTTTTTGTTTTTAATTTGAAGTATGTTTTTGATATACTAATATTAAAAATAAAATTTAAATAATAATAAAACTACTCTCATTTCACGCAAAGCGAGAAAGAATCGGTACTTGACAAAACTACAAACGAGATGTTTTAAAATACTCTAAAACATATTTTATTTTTATTATTTTTTATATATGTGTAGCAAGTCGAGCCTTGAACAATTTTTATCTTATACTTGGAGTTTTTTTATTTAGCGGATATAATTTTATTTTATAGAACATCATTAACCAAATATATTTTACTTATTCTTGAAGTGCTTTTTTGTCAAGTAGAGGTATTCAGCAGTGACTCTATAATCCAAGTAAAGGGGGGTTTGGATTTGAGGGCAGGTTTCACTAATAACTTCTTATTTAGAACCTGTATGAAGTTAATTTGCTGTGCTGCAATCTGTGTAATTAAGATCAGATCTTGGGAGAGAAAAAAGGGACAAGAGAAATGACTTAGAGTATCATAAATTGCTAAGATTGTAATAGAATTATGTCTTCTATTTGACGTCTAGCTAGCTTTGTTGGTGAACAATATCTAGAAATGGCATTAAATTTTGTTGGTTTTAGGGCATTCATGAATACAAAAATTTTGTGGGGGTGAATGATGAAAAGCAGAAGTGTAATTAATATACACAGGAGGCCGGATTTGCGTGTATAATGACTTCACACAATTGATAGTCAACTTTTCTAAGTTGGAAATTAATTATTATTTTTGAAAATATAAGATGGAAAATCTAAAAAAAAAAAGAAGGTAAATATTAATGAGAATCGTTAGGTGGAGTTATTGGTCACTGTATATTGCGAAAACGTTGAATAAAAACAAGTTGAATTACTCAACATTTTTTCCTCATCAGGAAGAGAATAGTTTTGGTAAATTAAGTTTAGAGAGATAACAATTAGATTTGTGTAATTATTTTCATGTATCCAAGTTGATATGTTATGATTTAGTTGCCATTTATAGGCTGATGTGGTCGTTCATCAAACAATGCTTAGTGCATAATCCAACTGCAGATTTGCAGTGCATCTGCATATTAGAAGCCACCGCCGAGGCATCTGATATGGCCCTTTCATTAGATCAAAAAGAACAAAAAAATGACTTCCACCGGCTGCTCCAAGCTTGAGCAATCAGAAGCCTAAAATTCCTCACCTGGAGGTTGAAGTTAAAATCTTGAAGGGCTTCGAGAAAGTTAAGAAAATCAAGAATATTCATATTAGAAAGAAAATCAAAAGAGCTCATCTTAGTAAGAAATCGGAAGCAAAACCTGTCATAACCCAATTTCTGGGTTACTCCCCAAAATCCACCCAAAAATAACAAAAATAAAATAAAAGGGGGTCGGCGTTGGTAGAAAAATCAATGTGGAAATTTTGGTTGTTTTCGCGAGTCCAATCGTATCTCTTTTGTCCCCAAAAATAGAGGAAAATACAGATTTAAGGCAAAAATAATTTATCATTGGACAAATCTGTATAAAAATTAAGTCGAGAGACATAATTATATTTTTATGGGCCAATTTGACTTAATCGTCTGCCAATTTAAAAGTATAATTATGTTTGAGAATTAATTTAGGGTCCAATTAAAGGATTTAATTAAGTGCAAGGATTTAATTATACTTTCAGTTGGTCAAATTAATTTTATTAAGGGCTTAATCGATGAAAAATCCAGTTATTGAGAAGTAATTTGGATTCAATTGAGAAGTTTGGAGTTTTTGGAGACTAAATTGAATTTTTCCAAGCCAATTGTGCAAAATCAGGGGTCCAATTGAAAACAATTGAGAATTTAATGGTCAATTGAGGGTCTAATAACATAAATCAGAAACCAGGGACCAAAATAAAAAAGGCGCGCAAATTTAAAGCTAACATTAATTTTTTGACGGGGATACAATTGCACAAAATTAAAAGTTTAAAACCAATTAGAGGTGCGATTGAACCAATTAAAAGTTGAGGGACCAAATTGATTTTTTTCACCCTCCCCACAATCATCACAGGCGTGACTGCACTGTTCAGTCACCTGAATAGAGCAGGCACGACACTTGCGAGCACAGGCAGCAACCCATCGCTGCACGCAATGGGCAGCCAAAGGGTTGCCACCTCTTTCTATAAATAGCTTGCATGTATATGCAGACGGGGGGACTCGAATACAGGCTGAACTGAACCAACGTGCAAAGCCAAATTCACGTAAAAAAAAAGAAATAGAGGGGAGAGGGAGCAGGGAAGGAAATTTACAAAGAAAACACCAGAAAAATAAAGAGATTGCAGAACCAATTTCACGTAAAAAGATTGATTTAATCTTCATCCCTTCCTCTCTCTCCGTCAGCTCTCTCTCCCCGTCGTCTCTCTCCGTTAGTCCACTCTCTCTCTCACTAAAACCAGACGTCAGCATCTCTCTCTCTCGTCTCCCTCGATGGTGTGTAGGCCACACAACTGCAACCATCATCCCTTGCAAGCCACACAGCAGCTGCTTTCTCTCTCTCCCCGACGGTGCCTCTCTCTCTCTCTCAAAACCAGCAACAGACCGGCAACTTCCAGTGCTTCCTCCGGCCACCACAGGTCGCCATTTTCGACGCCGCCACCACAGGGACAACCACCTCGACCTCCTCTACCCGGCAGCAATAGCAGGTGACCCTCTCGTCGTGGTCGACCGACCACCATTTTACTGTTCATGAAATATGTGAACTGTGTTTAATTCACATGCTCTAAACGGTGCCGTTTTGTCTTTCCCCTTTCTTTTTTTTTTCGTTCCCTGCGTGGTATTAGGCTGGCCTGCTCTCGGCCCAGCCCATCCCATTAAAATTGGGCTTTGGCCCATCTTGGTTATTCGGCCCATTTAGTTGGGCTAGGCCCGACCCAATTTTTTTATTTTAATTTTAATTTTTTTCATTTAAAAAAAAACAAAAAAATGCATTTTTGAAAAAATAAAAAATGTGATGTTTTCGTGCATACGACCGGATTCCAAGATTTTTTCTATCATATTTTTCATAAAAAAAATATTTTGGATCTTCCTCATGTTTTAAAGCAAAAATTAGATATCGTAACCGGTTTATGATTATCCGTTGGAATTTGGCAAAAATATTAAAAATAATTATAAATATTTTTGTTTTATCTATTAGGGTGTAAATTTACATTGTAAAGTACATCCATAGAAAAAAAAAGGGTTTTAACTACGGTGTAAATTTATATTGTAAAGTACATCCGTAGTTAATAAAAAAGATTTTTCAGATACGGTGTAAATTTACATTGTAAAGTACATCCGTAGATAAAAAAAAGGTTTGTAGTTGCGGTGTAAAATTACATTGTAAAGTACACCCGCAGACAAAAAAAATGGTTTTTGAAAATGCAATGTAAAAAGTTTAACTTAGAAGAACAATCAAACAACAATGCAGCTTACCTTAGGTAGGGTGCACTGGGGGTGATGCGTCTTTCCCTTGCACAACAAGTCCCCTTACCTAGACTCTCGCAGATCAATAGGTTCCTAGTAACCTTAATACTAGGTGGCGACTCCTAATAATTATAGTCGTAATTTTTACGACTATAAAACACATCCCATTTTCACCGCGCGTCGTTGTCTCCTCCTGATCTAGAGAGGGATGGAGGGGCGCGAAGCGCGTAAAAAAATCGTCGTCGCGACAAAACCTGTGGAGACTAATGGCTATGCTAGTTGCACAGACGACAGTGATATATAGTTTCAATTCCTGCAGATGGTGATTTCACACAATCACGTACAAATTCTGATGTAAGTGGTTCATCATGGTCACCTTCATTTGGGATTCTGCAGTCTATCCAAGAAACTTAGGAAATAGAGAATCAAGAAATATAACATGCACTAATCACAACAACTCTAATTAATATTTAATTTTAATAAAATATTGATAAGAAATATTTATGAACAATGTTTGATATAATAGGAATCTCATAATTATAATAAATTTATATTTTTTTATTCAAAGTTTTTTTGTTCCACAAACTTTATCTTTACTCTATATTCATTAATCAAATATAATTGAGTATTAAAGATTAACAAAGTTTTTATTAATAATAAATATATTTTATATGAATAAAATCAATGCTACAAATAACCAACAGATCAACTACATGGCATATTCACTAACAATCTCCTACATGTACTAAACCAATCACTTATATATCTAATACCATATCCTTTCATATGGTGGTCATGCTTCTATTAAGATAATGTCTTAATAAGAGGATCTGCAAAATTCTCTTCAATAGGTAATTACTTTATCTTTATATCTTTTAGATTCCCTATATTTTGACTATAAGATCCATTAAAATCTTGCAAAATATTTATGTATCCTATCTAAAATTCTTTCATGCTAAACCATTGTAGCATCTTATCTATATACATTGATTAGCATAATTTATGCAACATTTTAGATTTATCTTTATTCTCATAATATAGGTTGTTTCTCCTATATCCTTTATAGAGAAATTTTTGGATAACAAGATGTTTATGGATAGAGTAAATGAATGTCATTTCTAATAAATAATAAGGCATCTATATATAATATTAAGAAAATATTAATATAGTCGAGGTACGAGCTTAGGACTAAGAGGTTTGCTCCATTTGTGGTCTCAGGTTTGAGCCCTATGGTTGATAATATGATAGTCACTGAAGGTTTACATGATCGTTCACTTCAGGACCCGTGGGATTAGTCAAGCTGTGTGTAAGCTGGCTCAGACACCCACCTTAATAAGAAAACAAAATAACTCCACTTCTACTAATCTTTTACAAACACAAGGTCCATCCATATATTCAATGAAATCAAACTATTTCATTATCTTATCAAAATAGGTATTTCAACCCCTTAAAGCTTGTTTAATTCCAAAAATTAATTTTGATAGCTTGTATACTTTATTGGTAAACTTATTAACTTTAAAACCTTTAAATTGTGTCATATTCATATTTTCATGAAATTCACATTCATGAATGCATTTTGGCATGCATTTGCCAAATTTTATAATCACAGTATGCAACTATAACAAAGCAAATCCTTATGGATTTTAACATAGCTACCATTGAGAAAGTTCCATAAAAGTTAACCCATTATTTTTATTTGTTAGATTTATAAAATAGTCTAGGTTGGTACATTTATACATTGTCATTCATATAAGTCTTTCTCTTAAATACTCACTTACATTCAATAAGTTTATCCCTTCATGTGGATCAACCAAAGTTCATACCTGGTTGGTGTATATGGAATCCATTTCGATTTTTCTAGCTGTAATCTATTTTTTGAAATCAATATTAGATATTGCTTCCATATAGTTCTTAGGCTAATCAAGTATGAGCAATTTGTCATCTTTAGCTTCCACGAGAAATTGATATCTCAATGGTAAATGACATGTCCTACCATATCTATAGAGTTCTTGTGTTTTATAAGTTTTAGGCCAAACATCAAATGTTATATCCTCGAGTTCTAATTCTATTTAAAAGTCAGTTTGTGGTCTTTAAAACTCTTTCAACTCTTTTTTCCTCCTAGTGTTCTTTTCAAGAATAATCTATTTCTGTAGAAAGGTAGCATATTTTAAAACAAATATATTTTGCTCAACATGATAGTAAAAATAGTAGACAAATAAATTTCAAAAGAAAGGGCTTAATTGGCGAAAATTATGTTTAAGAGCCTAAGTTTTACTTAATTGAGAAGACTATAATTTTTGAAGAACAAATTTAATTTTTTTTCCAAGTCAAATAGTTGAAATTAGGAGCAAAATCAAAAGATAATCAAAGTTTTGGGGTCAACTGATGACTAAATTGGAGAAATTTGCAGCCAATGTCCATTTTGCAAAAGGCACTGAACTATAGAGACTTAATGGGTCAAAATTCAAATAAAGTGAAAGTTTAAGGTCACTTAAGGGTCAAATTGCATAAATCTAAGATCAATAACCAAAATGAAAACAACACGTGACTTTAGAGTTACCATTGAAGTTCAATAGGGGCAAAATTACACAAACATAAAAGTCACAGGTCAATTAGAGGTGACATTAACACAATTAAATGTTGAAGGACCAAATTTTACTTTTGGCTGAAATCACCAAAACGACGTTGTTTAGTGAAGAATAAAGAAAGGCTAGACGATGTGTCGTCTGGTCTAACAGAGTGTCTAGATGATGCGTTGTCTAGCACTATTTATTGTCTTCCCTAAAAATTGCCTAAATTGACAACTTTCATACTAATTTCACATGTCCTTTTAATGCTCCTATACTTAACCAAATTTGACAAAACTTGCATGAAAATGATCGTGTGATATTTGTCTATCACGTGGTATGCTCAGTTATAGCCAACTAACACCACACTCATGGTTTAGACACGTCAAAGTTGATAACACAGACAATCATAAGGTTTCAAAACTAACAACCTATGGTACTTACTTTGAGCCAACAGTTGGGATGTTATTGGGTCGAATGAATGACTGAAATTTTATCCAAATAAAGACCAAACTACCCTCTTCCATGACCTATAAATAAGAGTCAATCCCAATCTCAGAAGACCAAATATTTGAAGTCAAATTTCTAAAAAAACCCAGCCCCCATCCTTTATTTCTTTGCTCTAACGATTTCCCTTCCTTTTTTTGGCCACCACCAACGTTTCCTCAATCATCATAAAAACCTCCCCACAAAGCTGAGCCACCCACAACTGACCCTCTTCCTTCCCTCCCTATTCACACTATCAGTAACAGTTCATCCTTCATTGTTCGGTCAACTTTAACAACCACTGACACCAACAATGCCACCATAACCATAAGAAAAGTGAGCTCGCCATACTGGTAACCTTCATGGTTGGTAACTTTTGTTTTTTCTTCCTCCTTTCCCCCTCCCCATGTCATTGCTACTACTGTACTGTTGAGAGTGAATTAATTCACCCTTCACTATTTACGTGCATGTGAACACTATTGTTTAGGTTAAAAGGATTATCAAATAGTTCAAACCATATCAGTAAGAAGAAGGAGAAAAAATATATCATCAAGAATTTGAATTTTAGAAACTTTTTCTTCCAAAAACTCAGTTTTAAATTCTACAATCAAATTATTTTAGATTCAATAAAAAAACAAAAACAACATTAAAGTTTCTGGTTGAAAGGGATCGTTATATGGGATCTTAAGTTAATTAAATTGAAAACAAAGACCAAGGTTATGATTAAAAGGGGTGTCCAAATTAAGATTTTAGGGTGACCCAACTTAATGCAAAATAAGGTTTTGGTTAAAAGGATTATCAGATAGGATCTTAGGTTAACCCAATCAAAAATAAAGTCCAATGTTCTTGTTGGATTTCTAGATTGAGATTTTAGGTTGACTAAATCGAAGGAAAAATAAGTTTTTGGTTAAAGGGTATTGTCAGATAGGATTTCAAGTTAACTCAACCAAAGATAAAGAAGGTTCATGTTAAAAAGGATCATTAGATGGGGTTTTAAGTTAACCTAGCTAAAGACAAAGATCAATGTTTTGGGTAAAGAGGATTCCTAGATAGGATCTCAGGTTAACCCAACCTAAGGAAAACTTGAAGTCCTAGTTAAAGAGGATCGCCAGATGAGATCTAAGTGACTGAGCTAGAAAAACAATTATGGATAAAAGGGGTCTCTATATTAAGATTTCATGTTAACCCAACCATAAACAAATATTTTGGTTCTAATTCAAGGGGATCACCAGATGAGATCTTATGTTGACCGAATTGAAATAAAAAAACAAGATTATGGTTAAACATGGTCTCTAAATTAAGATTTTAGGTTAACCCAACTAAAAACAAAGATTTTTTTTGTGGTTAAAGGATATCACCATATTGGGATTTCAGGTTGGCTGAGCTATTTTTTAGATTAAGGTTCTGGTTAAAAGAGATCATCAGATGGGGTCTCAAGTTGACCAAGTTGAAGAAAAAGACAAGATCCAAGGTTATGATTAAAAAGGATTGCTAGATGTTATCTCAAGTTAACCAAGTTGTTTAGGTTCTAATTAAAAGAAATCATCAAATTAGGATTTCAGTTTAGCCAAGCTATTTTTTATATTTTGGTTCTGGTTAAAGGGAATCATTAGGTTGAGATTTCTAGTTGCCTGAGTTGTTTTTTTATATTTTAGTTATGTTTAACAGGGATTGCTAGATGGGATCTAAGGTTGACTGAGTTGTTTTGGTTCTTGTTAAAGGAAATCACTAAATTAGGATTTAAGGTTGGTTGAGTTTTTTTTCATGTTTTGATTAAAGATGATCGCTCGATAGGACTTAGGTTAATAGAGCTATTTACAAAGAGTTTGGTTTTAGGTTAGAAGGAATTGTCAAATTTAGGTCCCCAAGGGACGTGGCGTGATGGCAAAGGGCTTGAGATCTGCACAGTAGATTTCGGGTTCGAGTCAGGGCGTGCACTTTTTGTAAGAGTCTAGGACAGCCAGAGTTTTACTCGCTCACTTGGGCTCACTAAGTGTGCTTTTTGAGGGTGGGGTTTCCTCGAATCCAAAAGAAAAAGAAAAAAGGAATTGTCAAATTTAGATTTCAGGTTAATTGAGTTATAAAATGAAATTTTGGTACTAAGGTAATAATTGAGATGCAAAATTTTATGTCAATCTTTATCTCATAAAACACCAAGTTATTTTTCAATAAAAAAAAGTGAGAACAATCAAGGTTCTTGTTAAAGAAAATCGCTAGATTGAGGTTTCATTTTGATTATAGTTCTAGTTAAAAGGACTTGCTATAATAATAGAGTTTTAGATTAATTGAACTAAAAACCTATGAAAGTTTAGTATTGAAGAACAATTTATGTATCTTTACAAATTTATTATGCAACACACATAACAAGTCTTTGCTCCATAAGAATTGTAAAGAGAGGACATTTGTTGCTATCAAATTTTTAACCATATTTTTGAAAAAATACAAAATCAAAAATATATTTTTAATGTCTTTAAGTTGTTTTTTAATATTTTCATCATTGTCTCAAAAGGATTCAAATTTTAAATATCTTTTTAAAGCATTTGATTTTTAATGCATCATTATCAAAATCTTAATTTTTCTCTTGGAGTTGACATTAAGTTACTCTATTTAAAAAAGACAACAACATAAAAAAAAGATAAAAAAAAACTAGATAAAAAGATCAACGTTTAAGAGGAAGAAAACAAAGTACGAAAACAAATTATTCTTACCTATATATAGGTGGACCGTGGACATATACATGTTTGGCATTCTATTTTAAAAGAGTTTTTGAAAAAGCTTAAACATTTTTTTTTTTTTTTTTTTTACTTTAAATTATAATTTTTTAGTGTTTTTAGACCATTTTCATATATTGATATCAAAATTAATTTTTAAAAAATAAAAAATATTATTTTAATTCAAATTTTTTTTCCATAAAAACCTCAGTCTCTAGAATAGACACATAAGCGAAAAGAGGTAGAAAAGTTAAGAGCAAAAATTATTGGGGAGCAACCACATTTTTTACAGATACTCTCCTTGCTCAAAAACAAAACCCTCAATCTATATTCCAAAGAGTTGGTGGTGGTTTCACTACATTATGTCCCCCACCTTCCACCTCCACAAAACAAAACCCCGAGATTAACCACCCTTCTCTGCCAAGCACCAACTAACTATCAACTGGACAATAACCATTTGCCCTTTCCTCTCAGGCCACCATAGACCCCTTCCATCTTCTTCAACCCATCATAGCCATCCACTACCTTAACCTGTACCCCCCACCTGTGTCCACTAAATCAGCCCCTTCACCACTCCCACAATCACTATTGTGCGTAAAAACACCACCGACCGCCCAACAGCTCCCTTTTTCAACTGAAACCCGCCAACATCCCCTACCTCGGCCCATCCAATTCTTGAGTTTCCAGCAACTTTTCATTACTTAATTTGTAATTTCAGGGGTCTAGTTTTGTAGGTTTTAGAAGTTTCAGTGTGTTAAATTATTGTTAGAATATTCTTTACCACGATGATTCATGAGATGAGGAAAACTATAGGATAGATAATAATTGTCTGGGAATTACATGGATTTATTAGCACCAATACGTTATAATATTCAAAACTTGTTAAAAAAATGTAAACCATGTCAAATCTCACAAAGCAACTTACTTTATTTAAGACAGGCTAAGATTGCTAAAATATTTTTTTTATGCAACTAATCTTTTTACTCATTGAATCTCTAATAAGACTAGTATATCCGAGTTTTTCTCATAACCCTGAATCAAACAACTAGGCGACAATTCTATCAACTTCCTAACACTGTGTTTCCACGGACCACAATAAATAAAATTATAATTGAAAAAATTAATAAGCAAATATAGATTAAGATATTTAATATTTCAATACTGGTCATTCGCTTGATTGTGTTCAATGAATTTATTTATTAAAATTAATTTATAATAGAAATTGACACACATAAAACTTATTAAATAAAATAAAAGGGGAGATACTATGCAAGATTCCACATAATAAAAATATTATTAAAAATAAATACTTGATCTATATAATATATATAATTTTGTTTTTTTTACAAATGAATGATATTAACCTTATAAAAAATTAAACACTTAGTACAATAAAAAGTATGATCACTATTTAAAAAAGGGTACATAAGCCGAGAAAAATCATAGAGAAGGGGGTATTAACTAAAAAACAAATCCAAAAAAATATATTTAAAAATATTAAAGAATGTATTAAACCAAAAGCACTTAAGAAATATCATAAGAGCCTTGTTATAAAAATATGGAACATCTAAAAGCACAAAATAAAAGTCCCAAAACCTCGAAATCAATCCAAAAGCAAAAATCTTCCTCAACTCGTATATGTTTTTCTAGTGGTTGTCAAGGTAAGAAAAACTTCATCTTAAACCTGCTTCATCATATGGAATCAATTAACATAACTAACAATATCTTTTTCTCTCTAAGCTGAAATCAGGCAACCCCCCTCTCTCCTCCACCATAAAAGAACTAAAAAAAATAAGTGAAATAAAGTTTGATATCAAAATTTATTTTTTGAAATTATAGGGATTAGTCGCTTAATTGCTAAAAATAATTTGGATAAAATGAACTTTTAAACAAATTTAAAAATCACCACCTATATTACTCAAGGTTATTAATACCATTCTGTTTCGGCCGAAATGGCCGAAACATTTCGTACCAATAAAAAAAACGAGACAAAACAAGGTCAATTTCATCTCGATTTAAATTTTGATCCATTTCGGTAATTTCAGCCCAATACCGGCCGAAACATACCAGTATTGTTTCCTTTGTACCATTTTGGCTACATAAAAAAATTATTTTATTTTTTAACTCTTAAACCAGCACACATCCTAAATACATTGGATGTCACCGACCTAAGATCCGTCCAGGTAAGCAAGTTTTGCATGTCTTCTTGATTTATTTTTATAGACACAATTATTTCACTGAACATCTGTTTATTTGATATGGGATAACCTTCAGCATTTAAAGCCACAACATGTAAACTTCTTGGACGATTTTAGCGATGTGGGATAGCATGATTTGTCCAGCTGCGGACAAATCAATGTAAGTTATGTAACCGTACGTAAGTTTTTTTTATATATATATATATATATTAAAATTAAAAAAATATATATTATAAGAAAATAAAATTGTTGTGTCAACTTTGATTTTATAAAAAATAAAAATTATATTTAGTTTTATAATTTTTTTATATATATAATTAATTAATTAATTATGAATAATATAACTCCGAAATGACACGCCGAAACACTCCGAAACCGAAACGTTCCGTACCAATAGAAAAAACAAAACGTCAACCGAAATGGTATTGACAACCTTGATATTACTAGTGATTTCTACTTCAACTCTCTTCCTTTTAATTCAACAATTCCTTCCAAAAATAACATATCATTTGGTTCAAATTTGTGTTTAAAATAGACGAATCATAAAAATAAAAGTCCAAGAATCAAAATAAAGTTTTTGAAAAATATATTATTACAATCTACATTGAATTGCATGTAGAAACGAAGAAAGGCAGTAGAAAAGAAAAATTGGCGGGAAGGATGGAAAGTAGACTCTTGTGGAAAAAAAGAAAGAAAGAAGAAGCCTGCAAGGAGAGGCTATTCACACGGAAAACGCAGCTTACACTCAGCCGAGGCAGAGGCAAAGAGAGAGAAGAGAAACGTAAAAATGTACGGAGACACGGAATTCGATGGAAGCGCAGCAGCCTTCATGGGAGGAGGATTCATGCCTAATCAATCCGCTCAACCGCCTTCTTCTGATTCCTCCTCCTTCTCAATCTCCAAAGTACTTTTTTCTTTTCTCTTCTCTTTTTACTCTACTTTCCTCTGATTATCAAAATTCTAAATTCCTTGTTCAATGGCTTATGCTTTTCCTAAACCCATGAAAGTTAGCGGCAATTTGTAGTTTGTGGGAGCAGAAGGAGATCATTAGGGTTTTACTTTATTGTTTTTGAATGGCAGAATCGGGAGGCGCGGTGCTTGTTTCCGCTGACCGTGAAGCAGATAAACAACCTAACAAGCAGTGATGAATCTAATTTCGTCATTGATGGTGCTGAAGTTAATAATGTAATGTTTTCTTTTACCACCGCACTGCTGGGATTTGGGTTTCTGTTTTGGATTGGATTTTATGAGTTTATTCATTTCTGTTTAGGTTACAATTGTGGGGAGGGTATCCCACAAGGAAGACAAGGCCAGCGAGTACTCCTTTTTCGTTGATGATGGGACTGGACAGATTGAATGTACCAAATGGTGAATTTCTTTTCATTTTTCAATCTGGGTCAGGGAAGTGCATTTGTGGGTTTATTATTATTAATGTTCAATTTGAGTAAGGTTTGTGTGGTGTTTAAATTATATTATGACAATAATGCAATTGTTTCATGTTGTACAGGGTTCAAGAAAGCTTAGATACAGAACAAATGGGGGAAATCTTGTATGTCATTGTACTGTACTTATACAGTGCCTCCTTGCCCTTTCTTAAAATTCTAGTTGCTTATTGCTTAATCTATTTTTCTTTCGGTTGAATATAATTTTCACTACACCTTTGTTTGCCACTGAAAAGATTGTGTATGTGGGGTTGTGTGAGGAAATCAAAAGGGAAGCTTGGAAAATTGCTTAATGTTTTCTTGGGAAGCAAAATTTCTGGTGTTAGGATGTCAGGTTTTCTTTCAATGTCCTATCCTCAGCAGCCAAGATGTGCACGAAGGGTTTAGATTCTTCATGAAATAGTTTTGTAACACCAAAATAGCTATTTAAGTTAATGCAATTTTTTTACTTTTAATTATTAATTTGTTTGATGCTATTTCAATTACCATTTTTTGCTTTAGAGTTGACATGTATGTTCGTGTTCATGGACACTTAAGAGGGATGCAAAGCAGAAGGTTTTTAAATGTCTTCTCTATCAGGTATGTATTTGTGTTTCGTTTTCTTTTGGTCTGTTAATTTTTTTATTGAATTTGGAGAATGTAGACCTTCACCTTAGCACAGAATGCCTGTTGTTCTATTGTTATTAGGTCGTTGTTGGATAAGGTATAGGCTCTTAAATTATCTATATATTGTTTGATTATTTTATTTCCAAGTCAGTCTATGCTTGAAATCCTTTATGGTTGCTTTTTCGTACACTACGTTCTAATTGCTACTGAGATATCTGTTTAACTCGCAATTTTTGAATTGCCTTTATTTATCTTCCAAGTGCACAACTTGCTCTATGTAATAATTCTTACTTTACAAAGTTAAGTTTTTCTAGATTATCCCTATGAGGATCTTCAGGTTTCAAAGTTCCATTACCTGGTAAAGGTTCTTTCATGACCTATGGACAGTTGTTTTGAAAACAAATAGGAAAATTTGTGATGTCATTCTTTAACATCAGTTTTGAACCATCTCTTTCTGATTTATTAGTCTTAAGGTGGGTCCTTCCATGGGTCGCGTTGACCTTTTAAGCTCATCCTTTCCCCTATATGACTTAAATCTGCACTAAAATGGCACGTTCTTGTTTGATTGAATGTACAGAAAAGCAACAGAATTTAAGCAAACTGTTTTATTTTGCATTTATTTGAAGATAACACCCATAGTGTTTCCCCTGATGAGTTTCTGACATTTGTATCTGATGGAATACCTGTAAAATCCAATTCAAAGAAATTTGAGGACAACCAGATACTCATTGACTTATTTTACTCTTTTGGTGCTAATTATACTGAATCAAGATGATTATTTGTTTTTTGTAATATTGTGGAACCAGCACCTGTCTCTTTGTATGAGTTTGATCTGTTGCATGCTCCCCCCCCCCCCCCCCCATCATACCTTGCTTTTTATTTTTATGGATCAGTCAATCAGTTTTACATATACAAACTATTTTCATGCATCACATGTTACAGCAAGCAGAGTATATTCAGTTGGGTGCAGAAAACCAAAAATCTTAATGGAAGATGGCTTAATTTTTATTCACTTGCATCTATTAGCAGTAAGTGTATTTTGCACGTGCAGCTTTATGGGAGAAGTCCAGTGAATATTACCTGCTCTCAAATCTGCAGTGGTAGCATCTGTTTCTTGAGTTGCATTGCATGTAGATAAAACAATGCTGTTTGCTGTGTTGAATATATTATCCTTCCCCTGCCATCTGTGCTTTCTTCAGGACCTATTGTTTTAGTGTCTTTCTTTTCTATTGCTAGGTTGGTGTGAGGTTGAGTTTGCATCATGTGGCAATTTCCTTTGAGGACCTGAGTTTAACTCATCTCTGAATTATACCAATGAACCATGTGCGGGTCTCTTCCAGTTTTTTTTCTAGAGGAGCGTAGATTTGGCTACATTGTATACTTGAGAGATCCTAACACGCGCTTGAGAGGTTTTAGTTTCATTTTTATTGCAATTATACTGAACTAAGTTCAGTGGTACTGTTCTTTGCTAGCTTAGCCCCCTTAAACTGTGTAGTTAGGTGTCTTGATCAGGCAATTTCACATTTCTTGTTTGAATGCATAATTGAGCTTTGAAAACTCTTAGCATGATGTTTCCTTTTTAATTCTCTAGTGGCTGACTATGATAGGTATTGCTGCTTTTGAATTTGGAGACTAGTCTGGGCAAAAGATGACAAACTAGTCATTTCACTATGGATACCACTTCAACACTATTCTTTTGGCTCTCAGAACCATTTCAATACTTCACTCTTTAAAACTCAAAAGTAAAATTATTATATTCACTTCTATAGATCAAAGTGAAATTCTTGTGTTTGATAGTATTAACATCCATGGACAAGATATTACTTTCTGGATGTACTTTTTCTTGACTTAATTTCGTTTATCTAAACGTTGATGAAAAACTGCCTATTTTGGCAAACAGGAAGTAATCACAGTAACACTTTTGTTTGTTCTATTTCCTAGTTAAACCATTTGTCTGAACAGAACTCATTTTATATTAATCTATGGTACTGTCATTTTTCAGACTATTGACATGACAATTCTCTTTTAGAGTTTTAATTTCAAACTTTGGATGTGGTAACCAGGCCTGTTACAGACTTTAACGAGGTTCCAAACCACTTCATTGAGTGCATATATGTCCACTTCTACAATACCAGGTTACGGGTATTGGTCTAGTTATTGCAATGCTCCATTTTTGTTTTGTTTTTAATTATGATTTTGTAATTGATATGATATGGTAGCTTTGCTTATGCACTGCATTTTCATATTGATTGTGACTGTATGCTACTAAGTTCAGGGTGTCACTGCTCAGCCCCCGGTGGCAAATTCAACAAATACCCCTCTAAGGGGATACCTAGCTGCCCCGCCATGTCAAGTAATCAATCTCACCCTGAGAATATTATTTTGCACAAATGTTGAGTTAGCTTTTTATTGGCACTCATATTTTACTTTTTTTCAGTCTTCTGCCTATTCCAGTGCTGATGGACTGAACAATGCTAGTCAGATGATATTAAATTTTTTGCAGCAACCTTCTTTTCTGTAAGTTATATTTGATATATTGAAATACTTATTTTTATTTTATTTTAATGAACGTTGCAAGATGAAATAGAACACAACCTGTTGGATACATGTGACGCTCATATGGGTGCCACACTTGCACTGGTGCTGAGATTTTCAATGTAGAACTTGGCTTGACTCAACTCTGAATTGAATTTTATTCTCTTCTTAGTGTTGAACTCTCAATGGGGAAGCTTTTTTTCTTATATCTCTTCTTCTATCTGCATGCCTTCTTTCTTTTTTAATATTCAGCTTAACCTAGCACATCATGTAACATTCTGGATGTGTTCTCTTGTTAATTGTTTATTTTTTAAATCTTTGGTTGAACACAGAACTTGTGACGAGGACAATCTGTAGGCAAGTGCTCAAATGCTCATATCTACAATAGGGCCCATGATAATTAATAAGGGGAGAACAGTTATAGCCATATTGGAAACTTTCAGCTGTTACTAAAACTGCTTTCTTTTACCCTTTTTCCTGTAACTCATTATTATTGCGTACAGAATTTAACACTAGTTACAATTGGCAAGAAGAAAATCCAAAAAAAGGAGAGCATGTCAAACCTTTGAACCAGCTTTATCGAATAAGTTCCCAATTCAGAGAACATATAGCTAAGACAACTATGCTGGTCAATAGATGACTGGATAGAGAATGGAAATGGGCACACTTGATAATGCAAACATGCATTCTTTGTCATGCATGCTTTTTTGGATGTCAACAAATTGTGGCCCTTGTATGGTATCTTGGACTCGACGCACTTCGATTTGGCACACTAAAAGTTTATCCAATGTTCAAAAGCTTTGTTCTTATTCATGCATTTTCTGTAATGCTCATTATATATTGTTGGAGAACTTTGACCCATCGTGATCTTTAATTTTCTAGCACCACCGAGGGAGCTCACTATGATGCTATTGCCTGTCAGCTAAAGATTACAACGGATAAGCTCAAGTCACTCTCACTCAATCTCTCTCTCGTACTATGATTTTAGAGGAGAATGTGCTGACATCATCCTTGTTGGTCTTTGACAGGGAAGCACTACAGATGCTTGTTGACAACGGCCTCGTTTACACAACTATCAATGATGATTACTACAAGTCCACAGTGAATGCTTGATTTCTAATATGCTGTGTAGCCTCTGGGATTTGTTTATTGTCACTGTTCTTTTTGAGCTAGGTACTCCCTTTAGTGGTGTGTTATCCACGGCCCAAAAAATATTAATCGTAGAAACACTGGCTAATATAATAAATATTCGGCCCAGCTAGTGAGAGGCTAAGAAACAAGAATAGGCCGATGACTAGTTATATAATATTACTATATATATAAAACCCGTAGGTTTTTTTATTGTGCACACATACACAGTGCACTGTGGATTGCAATAATAGGTTTTTTTTGTTGTTGTTTTTTTTACTTTTTTTTTCTAATTACGTTTTTTTCTCTTTTTTCTGCTTTTTTTTCGTTTCTTCTTTTTTTTTTTGCTTTTTTTTTCCTCATTATTCTTTTTCTTCTTTTTTTCCTCTGTTTTTTGCTTCTTCTTTTTTTGCCTTATTTTTGTATTTTTTACTTATTATTTTTTTTCAATTTTTCTTATTACATTTTTTTTTCTTCTACTTATATATTTTTTTTGGTTTTGTTTTTTAATAATCGGGGTGTCCGAGCTCACTTAAATGTACCACGATTAATCTTCATATCTAAATTTTTTTGATAACCAGGGTGTCCAGGCCAACTTTTGCATATCACGACAATCCCCGGACCCACATTTTTTTTCTAAAATGCTTTCCTGCTAGTACATTTTTTTTCTTTTTTTATAATTTTTTTTATTCACTTGTGCATTTTTTTTATAACCGGGATCTCCGACCAGCTTAAGCACACCACGACTAATTCTTGGGCCGAATTTTTTTAAAAACAATATGGATTGCTACTGTGCTTTCACGCTTATATTTTTTTTTTTTTTCTTTCGCTTATACATTTTTTTGTTTTCTTTCGCTTATACATTTTTTTGTAGCCATAGTCTCTCAGCCAGCTTAAGCTCTTTTTTTCACTTATATATTTTTTTTATAACCACGATCTCCGGGCCAGCTCAAGTGCACCACCACTACTCCTCGGACCAAGTCTGTTTTTTGATAATCAAGGTGTCCAAGCCAGCGTGGACACACCATGACTAATCTCCGAACCAATTTATTATTATTTTTTTTATTTTTTTTCCTTATACGTTCTTTTGTTCACTAATCTCCGAACCAATAATAATGATAATTTTAGTGATTATTTTTTTATAAAAATCTTTTGATTATTTTTAAAGATTTTCCTGAAATTTTAATTTATATCGATAATCATTTTAAAAGTAATATTACTCTATTTTTCCCTTTATTCGTTTTTTTTTTGTTTTATGTTTCTTTATTTGTTCTTTAGATTATATGATTTTTATGATTTTATTATTTATGCAATAATAATGATAATTTTAGTTATTGTTTTTTTATTTTTTTAAAAAAAATCTTTTGCTTTTTTTTTTTTTTTTCATGGAAATTTAATTATTTTAATTGTTTTGGCAGTAATGTTAGTAATAATTTTAGCTTTAATAGCAATGATAATGGCAATAACGTTAGGATGAATTTTCAATCTATGTTTTTGTCTTTTTGTTGATAGAAAATTAACAACTTATTTTTTTTATTTGATTATTGTATGTATTTTCACAATTTATATTTTATTTTTGTTTAATTTAAATTAAATTATAAAATGAACTAATCTTAATACAGTGAACTTAATAATTCAGATATCCGAGTTTTCTTGCTTTTTTAATGATGATGATAAATTTATGCTGGTTATTTCGTTTGAAACTACTAAACAAATAAATTTATATCGATTTTAAATTCATATATTTTTATAAAAAACTTGCACTTGACATGAATTCTGCACAGATTTATTATTTTAGCTAAATTTATATTATAATAAAAAATACACACAATTAATATTTTTTACATTGAAAAAAATATTGTGCCGCCCGCGGCGAAGCGCGGGGGTATTGTCTAGTAATATAGTAAGTAGCGTGAGGGATTGTTTTTTGAAGGGACATAACGAATTAAGCCGCACGTGCCGACTGATTGGGGTGTTGCCAACTCTCGTGCACTCACAATCCCACCGCCCACTTCGGCAACCGTGCAAGCTGTTCATCTAATCTGAACTGAGAGAGGGGCACGTTTATATCTTTCGAGCACCCAGAAAGCACATTGTTTACCAGTAAACTTGACTAATTTACAGCCAGGGACAGCCTCTGTCTGTTTTCAGTCTTTCTAGCGAGAGCTTAAATTTATCCCCTCGGCTAGACTGTAATTTTTATGAGCCTGTATCTGTATTATTGATATCGCAACGAAAATTAAGCACCCGTTTGGCATTGCGATCCCACTGGTGTTTCAAATAAGAAGCTGATTTGTAGTGTTTGGTAAGTTAAAAAACACAGATTAATTTACGTGGGACCCACCAAAAAAATGATTCAAACCATGGTCGACGATAAACAGCAAATACATGCTTTTTTCTGCGATTGCAAACAATTTTTTTTTGACGTGATTCCTGCGATTGTTGTTGTTTTGCCATGCACAAAATCCTTCGATGAAATTCTGCATGCAGCTCTGCACAGCCATGGTCGATCGAGAGAGAAGCCACGACCACAGGAAGAAGATGACAGTGCATGCTTCACAAGCCACGACCACGAGGAAGAAGATATGATATATTTTCCAAAACAGAAGCTCTCTCTCTCTCTCTTCAAAACAGAACAGCCATGGATGCCGGGACCTTTCATCGCTGACTCCGGACACCACAGGCCACCATTTACGACGAAACCACCACAGGAAGAACCACCTAAGCCTCCTCTACCCATCGGCATCGTCCGTTGAAGCTCTCGTCGTGGTCGGTGAACAGTACCGCAACCTTCCAACGCTGCCTCCGGCCACCACAAGCCACCATTTCAAACGCCACCACTACAGGAAGAACCACCTCGCCCTCCTCTACCCGTCGGTATCGTCCGTTGAAGCTATCTTGGTGGTCGGAAGCTATTGTGCACGTGAATTAATTCACGTGCACAGGTGCGCTGCACTGTCACGCGAAGAAGACGTGAACAGTGCAGCGCACCGTTTCACCTCAAGCTTGTTTTTAAGCTAGACTTGGGCTGGGCTGCACTCGGCCTAGCCCAAGTTCAGCAAAGTTGGGCTTAGGCCCAATTTGGTTGGGCTGCCCTCGGCCCAGCCCATTTTTTTAAAATATATATTTTTTTTAAAAAAAAATGTGTAGATACAGATCAGTCCTAATGAAAGGGAAATATATGTTCGTGATGAAATTGCAAGTAGTTTGATGGGAGAATAAAAAATAATATTTGTTTTTTCATGAATTATTAATTACATTATATTATTATAATTATTAAATTTATAATATTTTAAAAATATATATATATATATATATATATATATATATATATATATATATACCTTTTAAAGTAATTTCACAAGTTAAAAGCAATATGAAAAGCTTGGTAACCAAACACCCAAAAATGTTTTTTTTTCAACCTCCAACTCAACCACAGTTTTAACCAAACACTTCACTGCTTATTTTGAACCACAGTAAAAACATTTTTTTTTAAACTGTTTTTTTCAAACCTCAACCACAAAAGCAAAAGCAATGTCAAATACACTCTAAGTCTGTCTTTCCAATTCAGTCGAATATAGGCTATTTGGACCGCAATCAAAGAATAAACCATGCTTCAAGATGTAATTAAACTACAACCAAAGGAAGATAATGCATCCTATATACGCTTTCTCTGACATGATTAAAAAGGTTGGATTCTTCTTTTCTCTTCCCTAATTTTATTTACGTTCCGAGCCTAGGGCAGATCACCGAGTTGAACTATTTTATACCCAAAATGTATTAAATTACACCCTAGCAATCGACACGTAAAGGGCCGCGGATGCATAAAATAAAAAGGTGCATTGCATTAACTGATGAAGCCTGTGTCAGCAAAACCTACGGCAGCGAGCTCACAGCTCTTGACTCCATTCTGTCAATCGGATGGTGCAGAATAATCATATAACAGACCAGTGGGGCCTCCACACAAAGGACACATGTTCTAAATATAGAGAAGAACAAACGAAAGGCCTTCATCATATACAGAAGAATGTAGAAACATTTAAATAAAAATAAGAAGAATTCAAGCAATGACAATAATAGTATCTGGCAATATGCACGAGATTATAAAAAGAAAAGAAAATCCCTCCAAAAAAGATACAAAAGATGTCATGTGAGTTGTGATCATGAACTCATAACAAATAAATAAAAAAAAAAAAAAAAAAGGAAAGCGAAGTGTTAGAATTCGAACTTTGATTAATTTCAGTATATACAATTGATTATTTGTTGCTGTTACATTTGGGGAATTATATAGGAAATAATTACAATACATTTTTAGCTAAAATACAATGCATGTTTAAACTACCAAAAAATCAATTATCCTATTATAGTAATAAACGACTATATGGACATAACGGCTATATTTCAACACTCCCCCTCAAGTTGGAGCATAGATATTTATCATGTCCAACTTGTTAATTGCACCATGAAATGCTCTTCCTGAAACTGCCTTTGTGAGAATATTGCCATTTCACTGTAATGAGAACACACCAACCCAGTTGCATTTTTTTTATTTTCGGTCAGCTCGGTCAGCCTTTAAATCTCGTCCTAACGACTGTTCCGCTCTTTCTCTTCCCCCTCCTTCAAACTGCGCTGCCTTATCGAATGTAAAATTTCCTGATGGTGATCTCCCCCTGATTAACAGGGTGTGGAGTTACAGAATATCTTCGGGATCTCCCCCTGATTAACAGGGTGTGGAGTTACAGAATATCTTCGGGATCTCCCCCTGATTAACAGGGTGTGGAGTCATGGAATATCTTCGGGATCTCCCCCTGATTAACAGGGTGTGGAGTCACAGAATATCTTCGATGGTGATCTACTGTCAGTTTGATTTCCTCGTTTAACACATAACTAATAATCTCCCGGGTTAGAATGTCCTGAAAAACACAAAAGAGAGGCCAAAAAATGACAGTGCATGCAAGGGTAAAAGTAATTTGACTTACTAACAAGAGATTGTATACAAGAGATGGACCAATGAGAACAATATCTATAGTTAAATAATCGGTCAAGGTTATAGACCCTTCCCTCGTAATAAGAGAGGGTTTCAAGAACTTTAAATTTTCAGAATCCCTGGTCATATTATCAGATGCGCCTATATCAATAAGCCAAATGACTATTTTTAATAATGACAGAATTTGCAGAAGTTTTACCAATTGTGTCTGGATGAACAACATTCGTCGTAGATTGTACCTGTTCAGTTTTCATAAAATTTACCATACCTTTGCCGATATTTTTCCGTGGTTTTTTCATAAAATCTCACCAGTCAAGTAGTCAATAATTTTGTAGCATCTTTGTTTCGAGTGACCCGATTCGCCGCAATAATTAAATAACAACCGTTGTTTAGAATGCCCCGTCTCAACCGCAATGGAAACACGCCAACCCACCCGGTTGTATGTAACCCGAATTAAATGGGTGTTCGTGACTCATACCCGAATTAAATGGATATCTGTGACCCATTTGTTTTTCATTTCTTCCCGTCTGCCTCTCACCAGAGAACCAGAAGACTTGAAGGCCTGGATGTAATCCCCTTTATTTTCTTCCAAACATTTCTTCAACGTCTGAACATCACACGCCGACATCACCTTCTTCAGAACCTTACTCTCCCCCATCTTCTTCCTTCCAATTCTCTCTCTCTCTAAAACGAAAGAGAATAGAAGTGATGGTTTTCCAAGAGATTTGACAGGGCCCGAGACTGGTTGAATGAGAGAGGTAGGGGCTGGAGGGAGATGGGTCGTGGGTGCTGGGTCTTCTCACGATGGTGAAAGACCGAGGCCAACCAAAGGTGGCGGCTGCGCTGGAAAATGAAGAGTTATGGGTGTTCGGTGGATTTTTTTCTCAATGTTTAGGGTTAAGGAAATGGTGTTTCTGGGGTTGCTGGAGTTCTTCGATGGGTTTCTGTGATAACCTTGGGTGTGGATTTACTACCATGAATTTCTGGGTTTCTTCGATGGCTCTCTTTGAATTTCTGGGTTTCTGGGGTGGGTTTTTTTTGTTGATGAACGGTAACAATGGCAGTGAAGCCTCCGGAGAAGAAAATAAATTCGATTCGATAAAGAAAAAGAAATAAATTCGAGCGAAATTGGTTTCTGGGATTTCTGTGGGTGTTTTTTCTGGGATTTGAGTGCAAATTTCTGGGATTTTTGGGTTTCTTCGTTTGTTCGAGATGGGTTTTCTGGATTTCTTCGTTTGTTTGAGATGGGTTTCGCCGGAGATGATGAATAAGGAGATGACGAAGGAGCCCTGATTCTGGGGTTTTTTGTTATAATGAACAGTGATGATTTTGGGTATTTTTTTCTCGATTGCTACAGTAACTGTTGATGAACAAGCACTGTGGCAATCGATTTCTGGGTTTGATGAACAGTACCGTTGGTAAACAAGCACTGTGCAGATTTGATTTCTGGGTTTCGAACCAGAAAAGAAAAGGAAAAAATTCAGCAATACGATTCAAAAGAAAAAATTCGAGAGAAAAAAAACAAATTCGAGATTCACTCTGATTTGAGATTCGAGATTCGCTCTGATACCATGTTAGAATTCGAACTTTGATTAATTTCAGTATATACAATTGATTATTTGTTGCTGTTACATTTGGGGAATTATATAGGAAATAATTACAATACATTTTTAGCTAAAATACAATGCATGTTTAAACTACCAAAAAATCAATTATCCTATTATAGTAATAAACGACTATATGGACATAACGGCTATATTTCAACACGAAGCGAACGTGGGGAATCATTCGTTTCACTGACCACAGATGTTACTTTACAAACATAGTTTAGCTAGCTTTTAGTTTTACTGTTGATGATGGGAACACGCTTTCGCCGAACTCCCCCAATAATCTCCCTTTGAACTTGGAAAAACGCTTTTTTTGAGACTTTGCCGGGTTTTGAGGCCACCTTGTGATGTTACCTCGTCTCCTTTCATGCCTTGCGTTTTGGTTATTAACATCTTGTGTGTTGAACAACAATACCCAGCAGAGCACCGCCTCGGCACCCTCCAGGCTAATCAACATCTTGTCGCAAGTGAGGTCTTGGCCTAGCGGTTGAAGAGACTTGTTTTTTTTCTCTGTACCAGGGTTTAAATCCCACCATGCACGTCTGTCATCCCCGCTGTGTCTTATATGCTCACTGGGTTTGCAGGATGTTTAGTAAGTCCAGGGATTAGTTGTGGTGCGCGTAACCTGGTCCGGACACCCCGATTATCAAAAAAAAAAAAAAAATCTTGTGTGTTGAACAACATAACAAATATACTAGTAATAATAGTAATGAGAGGTTTAGACTATTTTTTTTTATGGTTTAAGTTTCGAGCTATATGATTATTAATATGATAATCATTGGAGATTTATATAGTCATTAACTTCAACATCCGTGAAAATAATCAAAATATATATAAACTGATAGAGGTTTACATAGTCGTTAACTTTAATATCTGTGAAAATAATCAAAATATATATAAACTGATCCAGACCCACATTAATAAAAAAAAAATCTTGCATGTTGCACCTAAGGGATGTAGATCCACTTGTCAGGTTCTAGATTTATTATCTAGAGATCACCCGTTTAAATCTTATAAATTTTAAGGTTATTAAAGGTTTTTATTATTAATAATTTTATAATTTATGGGATTAATACTCCATAAACTCCCCGAAAAAATCTTGTGTGTTGACCATGCCTAGAATCTATGGTACCAAGTTGACACGTGTGGATATGAATGAAAGCAACATACTATCATAATGCACACGCGTCCTCTGATTGACATGCAGGCATGTGAGTGCCATTTAGCAAATTCTATCTTCTACCTTCTACTTCTCTTGGCAGATGGATTACTTGATGTTTTTATTCTAGTTTAAAAACAAAATAAGATGAGAATTTATTTTAGAATTTTTAGCTTTTTTTGGAAATTCATCTCAAATCCTGCCTAAACATTCTAATTTTATTTTATCCATTTCGTTTCAGTCAAATATTTTATATTTTCTTAGATTGATTGATTTTTTATTATTATTCAATAATGAGTTTATTGAGAATCAAATTTTTTATTTTATTTTTATTTAGTTATCATGATTTTATAAATAGGGTTATAAATTTAAAAATTAACTGGAATCAATTTAATATATTATCTCTCTAATTTTATTTTTTATTTTTAAAAAAATCATATTAAATTTTGTGAGAAGAAATTTACCATGCCAGGTAAATCTCTTGCTCTTTCTCTCTTTTATTATTGCTAATATTTAGATTGATTGTGATTTTGTAGGGTTTTGTTTTTAAATAAGATCAGTCTTTTTTATTAAAAAAATATTAGGTTATGGTTTGGGTTAATGGTAATGGTTTTGGTTAATTATGGTGTGTGTTTTTTCATTTTTTATCCATTATATTTCTTTATTTTTTTATGAGATTCAAAAATTCTCAAATAATTAATTTATAATTCGGTTTGACAAAAAATAGTAATAAGATGTCTTGAACTTTTGGGTTCCCCCCTCTATTGTTGTTATTTGTTTTCTCTTAGACTATGATGTCGTTCATGTAAGAAAAAAATGTTGATGTAAGATGAGGCAAGTGTGCAAAGTAGATTAGGATGTCAATCTTGTAAAACCATTACAATTATCTTAAGATGAATAATGCCTCTTAGTTTTTGATGAAAAAAAAATTTGGAACATCTTTACCCTAGTGAAATGACTTAAAATGCTAAAGCAAAAGTGTTTAGATAGCGATTTCTTGTATGTAAAATATGTTTTGTTTGCGTTCCTATATTGAAATGAACTTTAAGGGTTTATGCTTAACATGTATAAGAATATAATGACTTGGATTATATTTTACATTTTTGGCTGACAACTAATGCATTTCATTTCTATTTAACTATATTTAATTTTTTTTAAGAAGAATCTTAAAAATCATATTAATTGATAATGAAGACAATGTTATTATGTCTTAAATTGATTGCTATGATGATGGGATGTATTTAATTTGGATAGCAATACATGTAAAAGATATTAGGATGTTATTATGTTAATTGAATTTTTGAATTTCTTTAATATTAAATATTAGTCATAAATAAAATCAATTGGTTTGTGATTTTAATTATTAATATGTATTTGTAGGTAAAAAAATTTAGGTAGTCTCTCATGTAAGAGAGTTATTGCTAATACTTTTTTAAAATAAAATATAACGACAATATTATTACCTTTTTATACTTAATTTGTTTAGATGACAAAGAGAATTTCATTAGAGTTGTCGCACCCCAAAAATGACGAGCGCGGCGTCGTGACGACTCTTCCCCATGTGCGAGGATTCAATGGTGTCAGGGGGATTATCTATTTTCGTAAAAAAGGGGAGTCGCCACCTAGTATTAATGGTTACTAGGAAACCTAAAACTGGTCTTTCAGAGATTCTAGGGTAAGGGACTGGTTGCGTAAAGGGAAGGTTTTAGCACCCCTAGTACGCCTTACCTAAGGTAAGCTGCTTGATGTTTTGGCTTGTTTATGACTTGCTATGGCTTTAAAAAATGTGTTAATTAAATGGCAAATGGGATATTACTCCGCCGAATATTTTGGATATTAATCCCTTAGGATTTATTTACCCAAATACCAACAGTGAATAATAGCATATCATTCCCGTCGAATATTTTGGATATTAACCCCTTTAGGATTTATTTACCCAAATACCAACAGTGAATAATAACATATCATTCCCGTCGAATATTTTGGATATTAACCCCTTAGGATTTATTTACCCAAATACCAACAGTGAATAATAGCATATCATTCCCGTCGAATATTTTGGATATTAACCCTTTTAGGATTTATTTATCCAAATACCGATGGTGAATAATAGCATATCATTCCCGCCGAATATTTTGGATATTAACCCCTTAGGATTTATTTATCCAAATACCGATGGTGAATAATAACTTCCAAAATAAGATTTTTATATTTTTTTGAATATTGGCCAATACCCTTTGGATTTTACAAACTTGTTGTAAAATCTCAAAATGCAAGAAGTGATTTTTTCTTTGTGAAATCCATGCTAAAATTCATTTTCTCTTCAAAACCCAAGATAAAATATATTTTTCAAAAGAAAAACAATTTTTAAAATATGCTAGTGTATTGGCCTTATGCAAGAAAACAACACATTTTTTTTAATAAAAATATTTTTGGAAAATTTGCATTTTTTTTTGTTATATATATATTAATATATATTTTATTATCCATATATTTATATATAGGGAGTGGGCTGGCTGCCCAGCCCTGATGGGGCTGGGCTGCCAGCCTGCTCAAGTGGGAGGGGCAGGCTCGCGGCCCGCCTAGATGGGACTGGGCTTGCAGCCCGCCCAGATGGGGCCGGGCTGCCAGCCCGCCCATTGTGGCTGGACTCTCGGCCCAGCCTCCTGGAGTTGGGCTCGTGGCCCAAGTAATTTGATGTTGGGCCTCAGCCCGTTTATTCTAAAGATGGGCTTAGGCCCATTTTGTTCTTGGACTGGATTTTCAATCCAGATGGGCCAGAAGTCCATCTTTCCCTCGGACTGGGCTTCGGCACATGGGCTCCTAGGGCTGAGAGCCTTAGTGTTCGTGGATCGGGCCGGGCACAAAGCCCGACCCTCCTCATTCAGGCCCAGCCCACATGCAGGGGGACAGAAATCGTCCCCTGCATGCAGCGGCCTGAGGAAGACGATGAACAGGAGATTGGCAAATTTTCGAGTGTAAAGAAAAGCGTACCTATTAACACCTTTGGGTAGAGGACTCCGAGGTGGTTCTTCTGGTCGTTGCGGCTTCAGAAATAGTGACTTGTGGTGGCCGGAATAGTCGTCGGAAAGGGGCGGTTCACGTTGCAGCTGTTGTGTTTATTCTGCCTTTGCCTCGCCGGAGACCACAGATGGGTTTCTGGTGTAGAGGGGATGATTACGCTTATGACAAGGTGGCGCAAGGTGGCTGGAATTGGCTGCCGAAGTTTGTTGGACCGAGAGGGAGAAAGAGAGAAGAGTTCTCTGGTTTTAGAGAGAGAGGCAGAGGAAGACGGGTAAAAGAATGCAGGGGAAGGTAAGAAGATGATTGACTCAAAGTTCTTTTTTTTTGTAATGGTTCTGCACAATCTCTACTCTTCTGATGTTTCCTGCATTTTCCACGTAAATCTCTTCTCCTCCCCCCTCCTCCTTTCTTTCACCATGCCCTGCTATTTATAGCAGGGAAGAACCAACATTTAATGCAGCGAATTGAAGGCAATCGGAGGAGAATCAGGACGTCGATTTTGATGGAGATAATTCGGGAAGAAAATCACGCTTGATATAGGAAGAAAATGATCTGTTTTGCTGAGATGGGGAAGAAAATCGAATTGAAAAAGGAAGCAATTTTTTGGAATGATCTGCTATGATCACTGTGATTTTAAATTAAATGCAACATGCCGGAACAATGCATGTTTCCCTTTTTATGCATATTTCAAAAATCAAAAGAAGGTAAAAATATGATTTGGTCCTTTTAAAAAATCTTTAAAACTTGATTTTATGCAATTAAATCCCATCAAAAATTCAATCTCAACCTTAGCTTTGCGCGATCTCCTTATCTGGCTCTTGACTTCTGATTTTTGCGATTTAACCCTCAATCGGCCATTAAACTCTAAATTGCTCGATTTCGCCCTTGATCCCAAAATCTATTTTTGAAATACTTTTTTTCGAAACATAAAAAATAAAGAGTCAAAAATTGGGTAGCAACAGATGCCCCCTCTTTACAATGCTTACGACTAAAGTCTTGTAAAAGACTTTAAATAGTAAGTGTTGTAAAGAAAAACAGAATGGAGGATATGGGTCTCGTTTTTCTGGGTGACCTACCCAAGCTAGATATGAAGGGTCTCATTTTCTGGGTGACCGACCCGGTTAGTGGTTAGAAAGGTCTCATTTTTCTGGGTGACCGACCCGGTTAGCATGGCCTCATTTGATGGGTGACCGACCCGTGGTCTCATTTTCCTAGGTGACCGACCCGGTTAGCATGGCCTCATTCGATGGGTGACCGACCCGGTTAGCATGGCCTCATTTGATGGGTGACCGACCCGGTTAGGATGGCCTCATTTGATGGGTGACCGACCCGGTTAGCATGGCCTCATTCGATGGGTGACCGACCCGGTTAGCATGGCCTCATTCGATGGGTGACCGACCCGTGTAGCATGGCCTCATTCGATGGGTGACCGACCCGGTTAGCATGGCCTCATTCGATGGGTGACCGACCCGGTTAGCATGGCCTCATTCGATGGGTGACCGACCCGTGTAGCATGGCCTCATTCGATGGGTGACCGACCCGGTTAGCATGGCCTCATTTGATGGGTGACCGACCCGTGGTCTCATTTTTCTGGGTGACCGACCCGGCTAGCATGGCCTCATTTGATGGGTGACCGACCCGTGGTCTCATTTTTCTGGGTGACCGACCCGGCTAGCATGGTCTCATTTTTCTGGGTGACCTACCCGGCTAGCGTGGTCTCATTTTCTGGGTGACCCACCCATCTCGAAGCAACACCGATCTTCAATTCATCTTCCGTGATTTTGTTGACCTGAGATTCTCTTTAGAAACATAGGCCCATTTCTCTAATGCTCCATTATCAACCGGATGACTTTGCCTAATCTCCAAAGTTTTGCAGGCTTCTCTGATTGGATGGGTCATTCAAATTTGTCATAAGTCATTCAACCACTCAAACGCAAGCGCCTTGCTTATTATGGGCTATCTGCGATGATCTTTGCTTTTATCCAAATCTGACCATGCCCCCAAGTGTGGGGTTGCTTGATTTTCCATTAAGTGCAGAGTTCTATTATTATTCTTCCATTGAAGTTCAGAGCATTATCATTTATGATCTTTTCTGGCGGTCCGTATCGACATATCAAATCTCCTTCAACAAATTTCTTCAACACCTTTTGCGTTTCATTAGCAAATGACCCAACTTCTACCTATATTGTGAAGTAGTCGATAGCCACAAGAATAAACCTATGACCATTGCTGGCTTTTGGTTGATAGGCCCAATCACATCAATTCCCCACAGTGCAAAGGCCACGGAGATATTAAGTTAAACATAGGAGCCGGAGGGGCATTGATTTTGTCACCACGGACTTGACACTTATGACACTTGCGGACATAGTCGATGCAATCCTTCTCTAATGTCCTCCAGAAATAACTATTTTTTTGCATTTTTCTAGCCATCATATGCTTATTAGTATGGGTTGAGCAGATCCTTTCATGGACTTCTCGCAACGCGTTTCTGGCTTCAACTCCATCTAGGCATCTCAGCAAAGTACTATCAGATGACCTCTTATACAAAACCTCCCCATCAAGGTAAAAATCCATCGTTAACCTCCTCAAGGTTTTCTTTTCTTTTTGGATGCCCCCAGGGGATAAGCTTGGTTTTAGTATGAAATTCTTGATATTGTAGTACCAAGGGTTTCCATCTATTTCTCCTTCAACTGAGCAGCAATGAGCTAGTTTATCTTCTGATATCAATGTGTATCGGCTGTAAGTTTTGTCCTAAGTCTACTCTAGCCATAGAAGCTAGTGTGGCCAAAGCATCGACAAACTGATTTCCTTCCCTTCCTAGATGTGTAAACTCTATCTCCTCAAATTCTTCAGCCAGTTTAGATAGATATTCTTGGTAGGGTATTAGCTTTTCTTCTTTGGTTTTCCATTCCCCTTTTTCTTGACAAATAGCATTGTCTCCATACGCATCTATTTTTTTTTTATGCTCAACCCCAATGCAGCTTCTAAACCAAGAATACAGGCTTCAAACTCAGCAAGGTTTCGGTAACTCGGAACAAGGCCCACCCGAGAGGCACCGTGGTCTAGCTTTTCTAGACAAAATATAATTGGCAAGCACATGCAATGTTGAACCAAAAATTGGTTTTATCCACAATGATCAGTCACACTAGTAGCATTTCTGTATTTTCAAGACCAATCCTGTATTGCCTTGGGGGTCTATAACAATGAATCACCACACGTGAACCAAACTTATCCAATCCATGGTTTACCTTGATATTCAAGATCAAACCGACCTTCTTTCCATAAACTTTCAGGGATGATAAAATAGGCTCCGCTAAGATCTCAAAAACAGAATCTGGCTTCAATACCATACTGGGATCACACAAATTTTCACTTTTACTGTGGTGCTGATGGATCTAATTTTGCAATAAACCTTTTTGCGGCTACCGCGGACCTTTTCTTGTCTTGGGAGGTCTGACCCACCACTTACAACAGAGGTTGGAAGAGGCCTTTTGGAAGACATAGATTTTGTTGATGGCTTTGTCTTCTTGGAGGAAATGAGCGATGAGTTTAGAATGGCCTCAACAGCTTCACGCTGTTGTTTCCTCTTCGTAATCATATCTAAACAAGCACCTACATGATTAGGATCTTTACCATCATTGACTTCCTTGCTTCTGAGGCTGCCTTCATCTGAGGATGTAGAACTCTCCAAATTCTTCTGGCTTCTCTTACCTTCCATAGATTTTTTGTTCCCCGGCTCAATTTCAGATTTTTGTGGCCATCACCCAGTTCATGTTCAGAACTCTCCCTAGAACTCTTTAAATTTGCACATTTATCTTTCTTCTTACCGGAATCAAGTTTCTTCTCGCTTCTTTCTCTTCCCTTGCTTTCATCACCAGTAACAGATTCCCCTGCTCAATTCAGACTTGACATCCATTTTCCTTGGAAGATCATGTTCCTCCCTGGCTTTTCTTTAGCTACTTTGGATATAAAAATCCTTACCGTCTCCAGCAACAGTACTATGGCATCGGGTCACAGAACGAATAGAGTTTTTTTTTTTTTTTATTCATGTGCACTTTCTGCTCATTTTGTTTGCCTAGTTTGCCAATGCTTCTAGAATTTTCAGCATGCCTAGACAGTCTTCAATGATTATTAACACTTTCTCTTTTGCAAGCATCCCTAGGAGCTGTTTCAAACAAGGATTCACATGGCGGTTTCGCTGAGATGACCAAATTCCTCTCTTTAGCATCCTTTACTAGAGCTGCCCAGTTCCGGTTTGTCTGCAAGGTCCTCGCATTACCCAAAATCCAAAGCGAGAGCTTGGCTCTTGTCAGGGCAACATTCATCTGTCTTACATCAGTGACAAACCCAATACTGCTGGAGCTCAATCAGCTGCTCTAACAGTGGAATATATCAACCTCTCGGTCCTCCTTTTGAAAAAACATAGCAGCTCAACTGCAGCTTCAGCCTCACGTTCATTATAAGAGACGATGCACCGGAATTTTTTTACCGCGAAGCTCCTGGCCGTCCGTAATGTCATAGAATAAATAAAGGCCAAGAACCAATCTCATGAAATGATGCTGATTTGTTTGACATTTGCTCTCTGTTCATCAACTTGCTAACATAAAAGTGCAAGGAGGGAAACTGGCAAATTTCTGGGTGCATCCTATAATCACGTAATGGAGACCATCTTTTCTTCAATTTATGATGGCTCAATTTGTTCGTTGCATTGGATGTTCTTGTTGTTAACTTCACCTCATGAACAAAATGCACGATCTTCTCGCTTGAGATCTGTGATTGCACCATGGTCAATGGCTGGGACTTTCACGGTTTCCATTTCCACTATCTTCTCGCTCAGCGACCACTTTACAGTCTTTGCCTACAACTACTGCTATCACCTCTACATGTTTGTCATCTTGCTCACATAATTCTGCAGACTCTTTTATATTGGAGTAACTGACGGTTTCAATAGATGCTTTGCACTGTTTCCCAACAGATTGCAGAAATAGCTGCTGCTTACTTTCTTCAACATTTCCAACTTCTTTGAATGCCTTTTCTGATCCATAGTTATAATCCATTCTGCTGCTCAACATAATATCAAAGGCATTCTCACCAGTTGTTGGGTAAGATCTATTCGCGACTTCAGCATTGTCAGGTAGCTTTTCATTTCCTCCATGGTGAAAAGATTTATTCTCAGCTTTAACATTATCAGATATATTTCCATTACCTCCATCATGATCAAGTACACGCTTGATAATCCCATCAGCCTCAGAATTCATCGAAGGCAAACTATTTTCTGTATTACTATAAACTGGACCAACATCCTGTAATGCTTCTTTGCTGTCTCCATTAGCATTGCTGGGGGTCACCACATAGTTTGCTACCTTCCCGTTTCCTTCACAATCTGAACAGCCTTGAAAACCAGTATTATTGTCTTCAAGGTCAATATGAAGTGTCATATCTGGTAACTCAACATTCTGAGTCATCCTACTTGCATTATCCTGACTTCCGATATTAACATTGCCAGACGATCCATTACCATTGAATTTTGGCCTGATCAACTTTCTTCTTTTATGCTGCTGACCTGATACGACGCTTGAAATCTATAAAAGGTATCCCTTCAGGTATTTGGAGATCATCCCTCTTGCCAGCTGAAATATCATTCATGATAATCCCCTTTGAGACCTTCGGCTATTGACCCATTAATAATTGGGAGTTCTTGTTCTATTTCTTATCCTTTGAAATTTATAACCTCATCTTGCCTTTTCATCTGCGGCTTAATTTTTTTCTTCACCTATTGCCAGGCCTGGGGACATCTGGGTCATAAGGAATATTGGATGCACCAACTCCATCTCCATAAGATGTTGAATATAAAGCATTAGACCTGGGCAATCTATCACCATCCAATGCAGAAAAAGAAAGCTCAGAATTATGTGACTCCATCAAGTGACGTGCAGCAGGAGATGGTCGAACAGAAACCCTGCTGTACACAAGCATATATGCACCCTGAGAAAGCACCTCGTCTAATTCAAACTAGAAACTTTGCTGTCATCAATTCTGTGCCAGTTTCCATGGAAATCCTTGGTGTAACAGATGTAATGTCCAAAAAATGATGCATTTAGCATATCCACATGGACAACAACTGCATAAAGCTTGTATACATCGGTGCCATCTCCTCCTTCACTCATGTAGGGGTTCATCTTAGGAAAAGTTACCCTTTTGTTAAGTTTACCATACCTCCAACTCTGGAATCTCTTTAAAGCGATTGTAAGAACATTTGGAGCTCGTTGAATGGTAAGACGCTTCCATGCCTTAACATAGTCATTGCACCTGTCACATTTGTACATATTTTCTCCATGAAGCCACTCTTTGTCTGTGAATTGATCAAGGCATTCCTCCAAGGATGCAGCATCACCATGAATCTCAACAGTTAAATCCATCATGTTCTCAAACTGATTCGAAATCTTATTGCATTTTGCACAAATCACCTGAGATTGGAGGCGACCCCCAAATATGTGTTGATTTTGTTGTAGTCTCTTGTGATGCAGGTTCAACAGCCTTTTCCCCACCAAATTCATCAAGGCATACTGATTGCATAGTATCAATAGCAAACCTCATGAACTCATGAGCATCCTCCTGTCTTCCATAGCCAAGATTACCACCAATATTAGGTAACCGAGAAAAAATATTTATCGGTGAAAAGGGAAGCGTGCTTTGGCTTGCTCTTTCAACATGGGATTTGAAATACACAAAGAAAACACCAATCATTACGTCTACATTCTGTTTGATGTCTTTTATTCAACAAATATGCAACAACTGGCCTTGTGTATGTGAGGCATTTGTAGAACCACGTTGGCAAAACAACTGTTTCCACAACTTAAGAGCCCACAGGGAGAAAATCCGGGCTTGTCTGAGTTGAAAAGTTTAATGAACTCTTCATACGGGCAAAGAACCTTTCCTGGCTTCTTTATAGGCTTAGAGTTAGAAACTCCACAAACAGGAGCAAGTGCAATGCTAGAAAAGCTTTTACTCCCACCACATGAAGGTTTAAAACCAAAGTTTGATCTTGCTGTTTGTGAAGAATTTAATTTGAAATCCTTGCATTTCAACTTGTGGCCAACCTTCCAATGTGCTTCTTGGCACCTCTGTGAGCAATATCTCACGGATTTACAACGAGAACACTTTTTAGTCCCAAAACTGCTACAATTGCCACAAAGACAAGAGTCCTCTTCAACTTCCATATCTTGATTAATAATACTTGGATCAATAGCAGTGTGGTTACCCTCAGCAGTTTCGAAATTAGCGTCGACTTCTAAATACTTGGACGCCGTATTCCTTATGAGGTGTAATAACCCTATCATACTCTCTTCTGTGCTTGCTGGTAGAGTCCCCAAAGTTCTCTGTGGAGATGGCAGAGCCAAAAGTAGCACCTGCATTTCGCTCATCTTTCTTGTTATCAATCGTTACAAAGCTGCCATCACCAGTGACACCTCTAACTTTTTTTGCAGTGTATCCAACTGATCTTGCAACATTGGATCGGGTAAATTGCCTCTCAAGTAGCCTGTCTTTTATCTTTCTTTTACTTAACAATAAAAGAAGCTTTTCAACCTTTCTTTCAGACAACCCAAAGTTGAACTTGTATGGTGAAAAATAAATCTCGTTGCATCACGAAATTTATTTTCAGAGAGTGCGTCACACTGCCTTAGGCAAAAATGCTTTTCTAGGTTTTTTCTTTTTATGCAAAAAGATATTATGGAGCATACATCCTAACGATAGGTTCTAGTTCCTTTATGTGAGACATAGGGTAAGTTTACTACTTGGTCTCTAAAGAGGGTCTCTTGCTGTCCCAGTGATCACCATCGTAAAGGCGATATGGGGGTTCAGCAGATAGTGGGATGACACGTATACCAATCACTACCAGTCTAAACACTCAGCAAAGAGTTGGGGTTTACACAAACTTCAACCTTGACTCAAGTCATAGGTAAGCTGCTAGTCCCCCACTTAACTTAAAGTTTAGTGTGTGCTCTCAAAATAATAATAAAAGTGATGCATGATGACAGGATGTAAAGATGCATGCTAAAGCTTATAAATAATCCATAGCAACATGAAAATAAATAAATAAATAAATAAATAAACAAATAAAACATATCATAAACAAATAAAAAAACTGTCAAGCTTAGCCCAAGTCCCCAGTGGAGTCGCCATTCTGTCGCACCCCAAAAATGACGAGCGCGGCGTCGTGACGACTCTTCCCCGTGTGCGAGGATTCAATGGTGTCAGGGGGATTATCTATTTTCGTAAAAAAAGGGGAGTCGCCACCTAGTATTAATGGTTACTAGGAAACCTAAAACTGGTCTTTTAGAGATTCTAGGGTAAGGGACTGGTTGCGTAAAGGGAAGGTTTTAGCACCCCTAGTACGCCCTACCTAAGGTAAGCTGCTTGATGTTTTGGCTTGTTTATGACTTGCTATGGCTTTAAAAAATGTGTTAATTAAATGGCAAATGGGATATTACTCCGCCGAATATTTTGGATATTAATCCCTTAGGATTTATTTACCCAAATACCAACAGTGAATAATAGCACATCATTCCCGTCGAATATTTTGGATATTAACCCCTTTAGGATTTATTTACCCAAATACCAACAGTGAATAATAGCATATCATTCCCGTCGAATATTTTGGATATTAACCCCTTAGGATTTATTTACCCAAATACCAACAGTGAATAATAGCATATCATTCCCGTCGAATATTTTGGATATTAACCCTTTTAGGATTTATTTATCCAAATACCGATGGTGAATAATAGCATATCATTCCCGCCGAATATTTTGGATATTAACCCCTTAGGATTTATTTATCCAAATACCGATGGTGAATAATAAATTCCAAAATAAGATTTTTATATTTTTTTGAATATTGGCCAATACCCTTTGGATTTTACAAACTTGTTGTAAAATCTCAAAATGCAAGAAATGATTTTTTCTTTGTGAAATCCATGCTAAAATTCATTTTCTCTTCAAAACCCAAGATAAAATATATTTTTCAAAAGAAAAACAATTTTTAAAATATGCTAGTGTATTGGCCTTATGCAAGAAAACAACACTTTTTTTTTAATAAAAATATTTTTGGAGAATTTGCATTTTTTTTGTTATATATATATTAATATATATTTTATTATCCATATATTTATATATAGGGAGTGGGCTGGCTGCCCAGCCCTGATGGGGCTGGGCTGCCAGCCTGCTCAAGTGGGAGGGGCGGGCTCGCGGCCCGCCCAGATTGGACTGGGCTTGCAGCCCGCCCAGATGGGGCCAGGCTGCCAGCCCGCCCATTGTGGCTGGACTCTCGGCCCAGCCTCCGGGAGTTGGGCTCGCGGCCCAAGTAATTTGATGTTGGGCCTCGGCCCGTTTATTCTAAAGATGGGCTTAGGCCCATTTTGTTCTTGGACTGGATTTTCAATCCAGATGGGCCAGAAGTCCATCTTTCCCTCGGGCTGGGCTTCGGCACATGGGCTCCTAGGGCTGGGAGCCTTAGTGTTCGTGGATCGGGCCGGGCACAAAGCCCGGCCCTCCTCATTCAGGCCCAGCCCGCATGCAGGGGGACAGAAATCGTCCCCTGCATGCAGCGGCCTGAGGAAGACGATGAACAGGAGATTGGCAAATTTTCGAGTGTAAAGAAAAGCGTACTTATTAACACCTTTGTGTAGAGGACTCCGAGGTGGTTCTTCTGGTCGTTGCGGCTTCAGAAATAGTGACTTGTGGTGGCCGGAATAGTCGTCGGAAAGGGGCGGTTCACGTTGCAGCTGTTGTGTTTATTCCGCCTTTGCCTCGCCGGAGACCACAGATGGGTTTCTGGTGTAGAGGGGATGATTACGCTTATGACAAGGTGGCGCAAGGTGGCTGGAATTGGCTGCCGAAGTTTGTTGGACCGAGAGGGAGAAAGAGAGAAGAGTTCTCTGGTTTTAGAGAGAGAGGCAGAGGAAGACGGGTAAAAGAATGCAGGGGAAGGTAAGAAGATGATTGACTCAAAGTTCTTTTTTTTTGTAAATGGTTCTGCACAATCTCTACTCTTCTGATGTTTCCTGCATTTTCCACGTAAATCTCTTCTCCTCCCCCCTCCTCCTTTCTTTCCCCATGCCCTGCTATTTATAGTAGGGAAGAACCAACATTTAATGCTGCGAATTGAAGGCAATCGGAGGAGAATCAGGACGTCGATTTTGATGGAGATAATTCGGGAAGAAAATCACGCTTGATATAGGAAGAAAATGATCTGTTTTGCTGAGATGGGGAAGAAAATCGAATTGAAAAAGGAAGCAATTTTTTTGAATGATCTGCTATGATCACCGTGATTTTAAATTAAATGCAACATGCCGGAACAGTGCATGTTTCCTTTTTTATGCATATTTCAAAAATCAAAAGAAGGTAAAAATATGATTTGGTCCTTTTAAAAAATCTTTAAAACTTGATTTTATGCAATTAAATCCCATCAAAAATTCAATCTCAACCTTAGCTTTGCGCGATCTCCTTATCTGGCTCTTGACTCCTGATTTTTGTGATTTAACCCTCAATCGGCCATTAAACTCTAAATTGCTCGATTTCGCCCTTGATCCCAAAATCTAATTTTGAAATACTTTTTTTCGAAACATAAAAAATAAAGAGTCAAAAATTGGGTAGCAACAAGAGTAATATAAACAAGAGTGTTGCTTATTCCTTTGCAATGTTTTAGATGATCATAAGCTACTAGGAAATAACCATGACCAAGCACATGAACTCCCTATCAAATCAGACTTGTCAAGTGTGAGGCCTGCTCGTAAAAGGGGTTTCTCATCTGAATAGCATGTATACACTGGAAGTATATTGTTTAGTGGGAGCTTGACCACATGTAAAATTGTTTTCCTTTTCTAAAAGATAAAAATATAAACAGCAATAGGTAATTTTTTGATAATTAATTTCAATGAAAGAGTGAAATTTTAGGTTTAAAAATATACTAGTTGCTAACACGATAACATTGGTGAAGAAATCATCGATGAAAGTGCTTTTGTTTTAGCAGAGTCAAGTTTTCAAAAAAGTTGAATGAAAGCGTAGGATTGATGATTGGTTCAGATAACTTAAGATTAGTATGTAGATAAATATTGTTTTACTTTTTAATTTGATTAGTTTTAACTTTAATAAACTAGTTATTTATGAAATTGACATGTCAAGAGAAGCTTTACTTGAAGGAGGCTAACAACAATGTTGCGAGTGTTAGAGTATACGTATGGTATTCTGAAATACATGTAAATACTATGGGTATGTGGGGCGTATAATACATACAAGTTGTTGTGAGAAACTGTTATAAATAAGAACAGTAACTCACGTGTTTTAGTCAGTGAAAAAAACAGAAATACAACAGAGCAATATACACGAAATTCAAACTCTCTCTTTCCCTCCTTTCTCTCTCTCTTTTACAATCTGCAAGATCATCATCTTCTTCCTTTAATTCAATACATTTATCAGTGATTATTCACTATCTTTACATGGTATCAGAGCTGAATGATTCATTCACGCTTCTACAAATTACAATAAGTAAATTTCAAGTTTCTGTTCGTATCCAAATAAACCCAAAATTTTCACTCAATCAACAAATATCGATTCAATCTTGAAAAGATCTGCAGATTTTTTTTTTCTTCTCTTCTTCTTTCTGAGCTCGTGCTTTGATTCACTGAGCTGATTCTGTCCTCATCGTAGTAATTGATTTCAAATTTCTACGACATTTACCCCTAATTTTACAATGGTCACGGCTGCACAGTTGCAGATTCTCCAATCCCCAATTACGAACCTCATCTCCACCATATCCACATCTGTCAATGTGAAGTTAGATGATGCTAACTACTTGAATTGGAATTTTCAAATGAAGCTACTGCTGGAAAGCAACAGCATCCATGGTTTTGTTGATGGCACTCGTCCATTACCTGCTCCAATGGATGATTTTGGTACAACTGTCTCTAACCCTACTTCTCCTTCGTCTGATATTGAATGTGATGACATGATGATATGGAAAATGCATGATAGGGCTGTTATGCAATTAATCACAGCAACCTTGTCTCTTGTTGCAATGTCGTGTGCAATCGGTAGTGGTAGTTCTAAGGAGCTTTGGCTAAGGTTAAAAGAACAATTCTCTACAGTTTCTAAGACTAGCATATTCCAAATGAAGTCTAATTTGCAGAATGTTAGGAAAGGAATGGATACTATCAGTCAATATATGCTTAAAATTAAAGAGGCAAGAGATTACTTAGCTGCTGCTGGAGTCTTCTTTGCTGATGAAGATATAGTCATTTTGGCTTTAAATGGGTTACCTCCTGAGTATAATACGTTTCGGTGTGTAGTTAGAGGCAGAGAAAGTGTAATTAATTTGAAGGTATTTCGTTCCCAATTACTTGCAGAGGAGTTGATTGTTGAAAATACTACTCCTCACAGTTCTACATACCTCTCTGCTATGAATACTACTGTCAAACCTCACTCCACTGCACCTCAGTTGTTCCATTCATCTCGTGGACAACAACATCATAATTCTTATGATAATGTGGGTTATAAGCCTTTTAATCGGAACAGGGGCAGGGGTAGGCCTAATTATACTCAACGGGCTTTCACTCCGAGAGCTTCTTTTCCCAGTAAAGCACCTTCCATGGCTTCGGGAATGTTTGGGTCTGCTTCTCCTTTATCATATTCTGCACCAATGGCTTCAAATTCTGTTATGTGTCAGTTGTGCAACAATGAAGGTCACTCAGCTTCTTCATGTGGTTATAGAAACTTTGAGAGGGTCAAGTGTACCATTTGTGGCAAATCAAATCATACCACTTGGTATTGTTTTTATAATGTGAATGGACCGAACTTTGTTGGTTCTGTGAGTGGACCTTCAGCACCTTCACCTTAGCATCAGGCTCTACACACTATGCATCACCCATACTCCTCTCTTATGCCAGACTCATCTCCGGAATCTTCTTCTGTATGGGTCACTGATACTGGAGTTACTAACCACATGACTGCGGATTTGTCAAATTTGACACTAAGCACTCCATATCCTGCCAATGATATAGTACACACTGCCAATGGAGAAGGTTTGCATGTATCTCATGTTGGTTCTGCCATCATTCCAACTTCTCCGAAACCTTTGCATTTGAACTCAGTTTTATGTGTTCCTAAACTGACGCAAAATATTCTATCTGTTCATAGAATTTGTTTGGACAACAACTGTTATCTAATATTTGATGCCTTTCGTTTTTGGATTCAGGACAAAGCCACGGGAAGAATCATGTACAAGGGGCAGTGCAGTAATGGGCTATATCCCCTGTAATTTGCATCCTCTCGGTCTCTTGGCAGATTTCAATCTCATGCTTTTCTTGGTCAGTTGATTGTCGCTTCTACTTGGCATCATAGGTTAGGTCATTCTTCAAATAAGATTGTTAGTGTCATGTTGCAAAAGGCTAATATTCAGTGTTCATCAAATAAAGATACTGATGTTTGTATTAGTTGTATTGAGGGCATGTTTTGTAATCTACCCTTTCTTCTTGTATGTATACATTTGTATCTCCTTTTCAAGTCATTCATAGTGATCTTTGGGGTCCCTCACCACAACCTTCGGTTGATGGGTATCGATACTATGTAATTTTTGTTGATGAATACACTCGTTATTGTTGGTTATTCCCTCTTGTCAATAAAAGTGACTTTTATTCAGTTTTCACTGCTTTTCATGTCTATGTCCATACTCAATTTTCCAGTTCAATTCAAGTTTTTCAAAGTGATGGAGGGGGTGAGTTTATTAGCAAATCGTTTCAGAATTTTCTTAAAGTTAAGGGTATTATTCACCATAAATCTTGTCCTTATACTCCTAAGCAAAATGGGTTGGCTGAACGCAAACATCGACATCTCATTGAAACCACAGTTACATTACTTCAGCATGCTAAATTACCCCCTACATTCTGGACATATGCAGTACACACTGCATCTTACCTAATCAATAGAATGCCTTCAGCTGTGTTAGAACATAAATCACCTTTTGAGTTGTTATTTGGTCAAATTCCTCTTATATCTCATTTGCGTATTTTCGGGTGTGCTTGCTTCCCATTCCTTAGACCTTATCTTCAACATAAACTTCAGCCTAAATCTACTATGTGTGTGTTTTTAGGCTATGCTTCTCAATATAAAGGGTACATTTGTTATAATGTGTCTCGCAAAATTGTGCATGTATCTCGCCATGTTATTTTTCATGAGCATATCTTCCCTTACAAAGATCTATTCCACAAATTTCATTCTTCCAGTACATTGACAATATTTATCCTCACCTCCTGTAAGTCCAATTGTCACAATTGACAATATTTGCACACTGTCACCATCCACTTCAAATACATCATCTACTCCTACTGCTGCTGTCCCATGCCCCACATCATCCATGTCCATTACTCCTGCTTCAGTACCATGCTCTTCTCCACCTGTGGCTTCTGGTTCTAATCCCCAAGGTATGCCTACTGAATTTGTTGATTCAGTTGAACAATTTCTGCCTGAAACCATTCCAGTTGTTGTGCAAATACCTCCCATGAATTTGCACTATATGCAGACTAGAAGTGGTATTTCAAAGAAGAAAACATGCTTCCACACGGTTACCACTTCTTCTGTCACTGATTCTTCTTTGACTGAGCCAAGTACATATAAAATGGCTATGAAATATCCTGTTTGGGTGAATGCTATGCAGGAGGAAATACATGCTCTTCTTTCTCAGGGTACATGGAGTTTGGTTGCTTTGCCTCCTCACAAAAATCTAGTTGGCTGCAAGTGGATTTTCAAAATAAAAAAGAGTGCTGATGGGTCTGTGGCTAGGTATAAGGCTAGATTAGTTGCACAAGGATTTAGTCAAGAACCATGTCTTGATTATGGGGAGACCTTTAGTCCAGTAGTAAAGCCTTCTACAGTTCGGCTTGTACTGGCTTTGGCAGCTCAGTTTGGGTGGATATTGAGGCAGCTGGATGTCAAAAATGCCTTTCTTCATGGCATTCTAAATGAAGAGGTGTATATGGCTCAGCCCCCTGGCTTCAATGATATTACTCAGCCTGACCTTGTGTGCAGATTACATAAGTCTTTGTATGGCTTGAAGTAGGCCCCGCGAGCATGTTCACCAAGTTTTTACCATCACTGGGGTTTCAATGCACTTATTTCGATTCCTCATTATTTGTTAAACATTTTGCTAAAGGTATTATCATTCTACTGGTGTACGTCGATGATATTATTATTGCTGGGAATCGGTCTGCTGAAGTTCAACAGGTCATTGACTCTCTTGCTGCTGAGTTTGACATTAAGGATTTGGGTGATCTTCACTACTTTCTTGGAATTCAAATATCTCGCTCTTCCACAGGTCTGTTCTTGACTCAGTCCCAATATGTGCATGACTTGTTAGTGAAAACTGATATGTTGGATTCCAAAGCCTGTGACACCCCGTGCCTTCCATATTAGAGGATGTTGAAAAATGATGGTATGCCATTTGAGAATCCTACCCTATATCGCAGTGTTGTTGGTGCATTGCAATACTTGACCTTTACCCGACCCGACATTGCATTTTCAGTGCATCAAGTGTGTCAATTTATGCATACCCCCATGGTGTTACATTTTACTGCTGTTAAGAGAATTCTCATATACTTAAAGGGGACTACTCCTTATGGAATCAGTTATGGGCATGGTTCTTTAGATATTCAAGCATATAGTGATGCTGATTGGGCTGGGGACCCAAATGACAGACGTTCCACTACTGGTTTGGTGATTTTTCTGGGATCAAACCCCATCTCTTGGTTCCAAGAAACAGCTCACGGTATCTCGCTCTTCAACAGAGGCTGAATACCGAGCTCTGTCATCTACTGCTGCTGAGATTGACTGGTTGAAGCAGCTGATGGTGTTCCTTCGTGTGGAATTTATTCAACCTCCTGTGCTTCTATGTGACAATTTATCAGCTATTGCTCTCTCATTTAATCCTGTGCAGCACATTGAGATCGATGTGCATTTTGTGCGTGAAAGGGTGGCTGCGAATCAGCTATGTGTTCAGTTTGTATAATCCAAGGGGCAATTCGCTGACATACTCACCAAGGGACTCAGTGCTCCTCTCTTCAGAATTCATTGTTGCAATCTCATGCTTGGTTTACCAAGACATGAGATTGAGGGGGGATGTTAGAGTATACGTATGGTAAACTGAAATACATGTAAATACTTTGGGTATGTGGGGCGTATAATACATACAAGTTGTTGTGAGAAACTGTTATAAATAAGAACAGTAACTGACGTGTTTTAGTAATCTTATCCAGGATCATCATCAAGATCATCATCCTTTAAAAGATACAACAGAGCAATATACACGAAATTCAAACTCTCTCTTTCCCTCCTTTCTCTCTCTCTTTTACAATCTGCAAGATCATCATCTTCTTCCTTTAATTCAATACATTTATCAGTGATTATTCACTATCTTTACAGCGAGGAGTGTGGGAGAATTACAGTACTATCTCACAAGATTAAATTCAAATTGTTATATTTTTTAAAATGTTAATTTTTTTTTTGTAATCTTATCCAGGTTGTGTAATTTTTGGTATGAGTCCCAAAATAGGTCAAAGAAATATGCAAGAAAATGGTTTTATAGGCTGGGAAGAAATGGTAATGAAGAGAGATTACAACCTCAACTCGGTTCAGAGGGTATCTAGGACGTTTTATATCCAATAGTGATTTCTTAACATTTTTTGCAGCGGTTGATGCTCCATGTGGCAAACCAAAAGAAGAAGATTCATGGTTTAATTACCACGTACACTAGCAAGTCAATTTTGTTCGTTTATCATGCAAAATGGATGATAAATTCTATTTTAAAAGATATTTTTTAAAACTATTGTATCATATGAAAATATTAAATTAACAAGAACTTCCTTTTACAAGCTATAATGTTTGGAGGTGATCCAAGACTGCTAAAATGATCCAAGTCCCATGAACTTTGTATGCGGGGAAATTTGATGACAGAGATAGAGTGTGGTTTAGCTTTTCGGTACGTAAGAGAAGATAAAAAGGCAACAATCAATTTTCTGTTTTATTTACGATGCACATTTCTCAATCAGCTTCAGAGGCTTCTTCTTTTTCCGTTTGGCTTCTCCAAAAGTTGACATGTTCATGTTTATCATGCTTAATGGTGACCTCTTCACCGGGTATTTTCGAGCTAAAAAAGAGATTATAAATTATGAGGATGCTCGTTGTCGTTTCTGTTGTGAGGATATTGAGATTATGAACTATTTGTTTCATCATCGTATTATTACATGGAAGTTCTGGGATAGATTCCAGGGAGCTTGCTCGAACAAAATCTTCTTACGTCGGTCAGAGGCGATTTTCAACATCAGACCTTTATCCTTCTTTCTAGTTAAAGTTCTCAGTTAGAAACTTCCATCACGTCGGCAATGATTTACTTGGAAATCCTGAATGTATTCTCAGCTGGACAAATTAATTTGGTTTCTTCTTTTGGTTTTGTGGCTTTCCTTCTCTTAGAATCTCTCTCTTTTTCCGTCACCATCCTGCTGTATTTTTTTTATGCATTATATTCTTGATTACTATTAAAAACACAAGGATGTATAATACGATTTAATTTAAAACTGATCTCACCCCATTATAGCAACTCCAATTGTAAAAGTTATTTTAGACAGCTAAATTTATAAAATAGTTTTTTTATTTATGTGTATTCCAATGGTAAAAAACATTTCGAAGAGCCATTTTTTGTATATCATTTTGAATATAGTGCAATTATTTTGTATATAATATAATTATGCAATTAATTATACAATTAATATATGTAAGTTATATAGTTAAATAATTGCTTTTAAAAAACCCTCCAACATTATAATTATTAAATTTTTAATTATATTTAAATAAAAAAATCAAATTTTTAATTGGATCTTTGCTTGTATCTAACCATGCAAACACAAGTAAACAATCTTCCTCTTGTGAATTTTTTTTACTTCTTTGTGATTTTTAATTGAATGAACAATTAAATTAGAGTCTAAGAGTCATAAGAAAGTTGAGTGCTACTTGGTTGAGATACATATCTTCAGACTCACTTACAAGAAAGTTGATGAATGAGTTTGATAAATTTGAGTCCATCTAATTAAAAAAAAAATTGTGTTAGTTGATATATTTAAATTCAATGATACCTTTAAATGAATTGCAAATTCAAAATAGTAAATTCAGAGTTCTAATTTCAAGGATTTTATATGATCATCTCATCAATGCTTATATTCAAGCTGAATGAGGGGTTTTTCTTGTATGATCATAATTTCGGTTTATGGCTCACATTAGCGTAAAAACAAACATTAGATTTCCATTCCCAAAAGCAGTGTAATTTCAAACTAAGTAAATCATAATAAATGTGTTAGTCATTTCCTACTAATTGATTAACACAACATCATAGGTAATGTAACGAAATCATTTAAGGGCAACTTTGTGATATTCAGATTCCAAAATCACAATATTCCAGTGGATGGCCATTTTTGAACCATTATTTCCCACTACAAGGCCATGTAACGGAATTACTTGCATATTCCCAATAAGTAGTGCAAACAAAACCAATCCAGCAATGGATATGAAGATGATGCATGACAGGGCTATTTTTTATATTATTTCCATTCAATTGAAATAAAGAAAGGTTTTGCAGATCTAATTTGGAAACACTCAAAAGGGTGTTGGGGTTGACAATAGAGGGTGATACAGGTTGTGATGGTGAAGGAACAATGATTTCAACGAGAATATGTGTCATGACTTCTCTTTTCTTTCCATTTACATATAGCAACTTCAACATAGAACAACTATTTTTGTTTCGTTAAAGATAACAAAGTGAAACAAAAATGCTAAAAAAACAATATTTTTGTTAGAAAGAATTATGATGAACAAACAACTACTGTTCAAATCACTGTCAGGATTTTTGTTCCTGACAAGAAAAACAAACATTGTTCAAATCAGTGTCAAAACCTGATGAATTTTCCAGAAATTCTGAGAAGTAAAGAACAAGTAATTAATGCTATGATATTCATAACAAAAGGCAGAATTTGTGCTTAGGTTACTGCCATCCCTCAATTTTTATTTATAGAAATCGAAATTGAACAACTTACAAGAGGATGAATTTTAATCAAATACAAACTCTTGTTCTTTCCTAAAACATAATGGACTTAATCTGAAACTCAGTAAAAACTAGACTTCTAGATCAAACAATTGATTTTCATTGACTTAAACATGAATACTAATTTAAAACAAAAGAAAACATAAAGACTCTGATGCTGCTTTGCCTTCACAGCTCTACCTTCACTCCTTCAGCTTGCAGTCTTGGAATTACACATAAAGATATTGCAATGGCTGACATGTTATCACAAAATAATTCAGTAGGTTCTAGTTGATTGAAGTTCAAATCTCCCAACATCTTCCTCAACCACACTAGCTGATTTGCAGCTACATAGGTTGCAATATATTCAGCTTCTGCCGTGGAGTGTGCCACTACACTTTACTTCTTTGAATTCCAGCAGAAAACACTACCTCCCATTGAAAAACAATAACCCGAAGTGCTCATCATTTCTTCATCACTTCCAGCCCAATCATTGTCACATAAACCAACTAACCTGACAGTTTCCAGTTTATCAAAAACCATTCCATATTCCAGAGTTCCTTTTAAATACCTTAGGACTCTTTTGACTGCAACATAATGAGTTTGGCTTGGATTTTGCATAAACCTTGAAAGATAATTGACAAAAAAACACAATATCAGGACGTGTGGCAGTTAAATACAATAAGCTACCAATCAAGCTCTTATAAATTCTTCCATCAACTTTAGGAGCCCCATCATCCTTCATCAATTTCTGTCCTACCACCATGGGAGTGCTGACAGGTTTGCAATTCACCATTGTAAATTTATTCAACAATTTCATGGTGAAATTTCTTTGATATAGAGAACATTTTAGCTTTGATTGTATTATTTCCATTCCTAGGAAATAAGATAATAATCCAAGTTCATTTATCTCGAACTTGTTCTTCATATTCACCTTGAATTCATCCACTAATTGCTCCATGTTTCCAGTAATTAGCAAGTCATCCACATAGACTGATACAATCAGAATATGTTCATCAACCTTCTTTACATACAAGGTTGCTTTATTCAAACTTTTCTCAAATCCCAAACTCAGCAAAAAATCATCCAACCAACTGTACCAAGCTCTAGGAGCTTGTTTCAGTCCCTACAAGGCCTTCTTGAGTAGGTATACCTTGTTTGTTGAGATTTTCTTTTCAAAACCCTCAGGTTGTTCAACATAAATCTCTTCATCAAATGTCCCATTTAAGAATGCTGACTTAACATCCATTTGCCACACATACCAACCAGTTTGTGCAGCAATCATTAGTAGCATTTTAATTGTGTCAAGCCTAGATACAGGATCATATGTATCATGATAATTAATACTTGGTTCTTGGGAGTAGCCTTTAACCACTAGTATTGCTTTGTGTTTGTTGATGCTTCCATCTGCATTTAATTTAGTTTTGCAAATCCATTTCATCCCAATAACTTTCCTGTCGATTGGTCTGTCAACTAGCTGTCATGTCTCATTTTTTTCAATCATAATCAACTCCTCCTTCATTGCTTCCACCCATATGTGTGAATCCATGGCTTCTTGGACATCAGTAGGTTCAGTTTCAGCAAGATTATATCTACTATAAATGTCACTCAGCAATCTCGTTCCCCTCACAGATTCATCTTCATTTTCATCACCATCAGTAGGTTCATTTCTATCAGCTTGGATTTCATGCCCTGCTCTCTCAACAAGTTCAGCCTCCCAATTCCACACTTTGTCTTCTACAACTTTCACATTTCTTGCAATTAGAGCCTTGTTAGTTTTCAGATCAAACACTTTATAAACATTGGATTTAATGTTGTAACCAATCAAAATTCCTACCTCAGCTTTTTGATCAAGTTTACCCCTCTTAATCTTAGGTTGCAGGACATAGTAGGGGCTGCCAAACACTCTTAAGTGTTCTAAATTTGGTTTGAACCTATACCACACTTCGTAAGGTGTTTTTTTCCTAAAATGTTTGTAACCATTCGATTTAGAAGATAAGAGGTTGTGCTTACTGCCTCTGCCTAAAATTTTAGAGGCATTTTCTTCTCATACAAGAGACATCTAGCCATCTCCATTAATGTTCGATTTCTCCTTTCACTTACACCATTGTGTTGAGGTGTGTATGGTACTATAAGTTGATGTTTAATTCCCTCTTTTGCTAAGAGTTCTTCCAGTTTATGAGAGGTAAATTCACCCCTATTATCAGACCTCAAGGCTTTCAGTTTGGTTTCAGTTTCTCTCTTTGCTGCAGCTTTGAATTTCAAGAATTCATCAAACACTTCCCCTTTGGTTTTAAGGAAGTAAACCCAACAATATCTACTATAATCATCAATGAACAACAAAAAATACTTAGCACCATTTAAGGACTCATTTCTCATAGGCCCACACACATCAATATATACCCATTGCAGTTTACAAGTGGCTCTAAATGCATTATCATTAAAAAGCAATCTTTGTTTGCTTACCTAATTGACATGCTTCACATACCTCCTTTTATTCTTGAATTTCTGGTAAACCAACCACCATCTCTAAGTCTGCCATTTCTTCAAGGTAGCATAATTAAAATGCCCCAACCTCTTATGCCATAACACTGATTTTGAACTGTCAACAATGCTCATATTCATGTGTATTTTCCCATTCAAGACTAAAACTCATGTTAGTGATTCTGGCTGAAAACAATGTGATACCTTGATCATCTTTGATTGTGCAAATGCCATTGATGAAAGACAAAGAGTGACCTTCTTCAAGTAATTTTCCAACACTCACAAGATTTTGGTTAATTTCAGGCATATACAATACATTATCAAAAGTTCTCGTACCTGCCATAATTTCAATGTCAACATCCCCTCTGCCTTTTACATCCACATACTGCCCGTTTGCAACTTTTACTTTGGATTCATAATTTGAATCCAAGGTTTTAAACATCTTCACATTTGCAGATATATGATTTGTGCATCCACTATCAACAAGCCAGTTAGAATTCTTTACCTCTGTTTTGCTGCACTTTTGTTCGATTGTGGCCATGAACAAATTTTCATCTTCTACTTGTGGGGTCTCGGCAATGTATGCTTGCTTTCCAGTTGAAGTGTTTGTTTTGCAGAATTTTTGAATATGTCCAATCTGCTTGCACCTCCTGCATTGAGCATTCTTGAGCCAACACCATGACTCAAGATGATTTGTTTTATGGTAGTATTTGCAAGCAGGAAATTGTTCCTTTCTTTCCTTTCCCTTTGTATTGAATTTGTTAGGATAATTCTGGTTGTGTTGCCAGTTTTTATTTTGCAAATTTCTTCCAGTTTCTCTTCTGCCTTCATGACCATTTTTTTTAAAATTATGATTTCTTGATCTTCCTTTGAATCCTGCAGCAAAAACTTCTTCATTTGAATCTTCTTGTCTGAAGGCTTGCCTCTGCTCTACTACTTGAAGAGCATTAATCAAATCTTGAAGACTCATCTCCGTAAAGTCCCTTGAGTCTTCTAAAGAACAAATTTTGTTCTCAAATTTCTTAGGCAGGCTGACGAGAACCTTTTCTACCACTCTTGAATCCTGGACATCTTCTCCCAAAAGTCTCATTTGATTAACTAGTTTGGAGATATTAGAGGAGAACTCTTTGATTGTTTCTGTCTCTCTCATCTTCAAACCTTCAAACTGTCTTTTTAAATTCAGAATCTGCATTCTCTTTGATTTTTCATCACCTTGAAATTTAGCTTTTAATTTATCCCAAGCTTCTTTAGCAGTTTCACAAGCCATGATTCTTGTGAATATTTCTTCACTTACTGCATTATGGATGCAAGTAAGTGCCTTGAATCCCTTTGCTTTTTCTTCATTAAATAACTTGATTTGAGCAATCGTAGGATTGGTGTTCAATGGATTTGGCTGCTTGTCATTCTCCACAATCTCCCATAAGTCAAAAGCCCTGAGATATGTTGTCATTTTCACAGCCCAAACACCATAATTTGTTCTTATAAACACAGGTGATTTCGACAAAAAAGATGAGGAATCCATGTCTGACGATGCAGTTGTTTACTCTTTGCTTTCTGCAAGTTTGATGGAAACAGTAACAATTTCTATTTCTCCCCCTTTTTGCTGTAATTAGGTTGATAATTCTGATCAAAAACAAAGAATGAAGATAGCAATTGATAATTTCTATCAATTACGTATCACTTAAAGAACGAATCAAGATGAATTTCTTGATTGAATTTCTGGACTCTCGTGTTTCACTCACCTCCCGTTCAAAGCCAAATAACTTTGAAAAAATCCTCACGTTTTGATTCTCTCGTGTTTCTCTCAATTTCCTTTCAAAGACTTAATTCTGCTCTGATACCAATTGTTAAAAAAAATTCTGATGAACAAACAACTACAGTTCAAATCACTGTTAGGATTTTTGTTCCTGACAAGAAAAACAAACATTGTTCGAATCAGTGTCAAAACCTGATGAATTTTCCAGAAATTCTAAGAAGTAAAGAACAAGTAATTAATGCTATGATATTCAGAACAAAAGGCAGAATTTGTGCTTAGGTTACTGCCATCCCTCAATTTTTATTTATAGAAATCGAAATTGAACAACTTACAAGATGATGAATTTTAATCAAATACAAACTCTTGTTCTTTCCTAAAATATAATGGACTTAATCTGAAACTCAGTAAAAACTAGACTTCTAGATCAAACAATTAATCTTTATTGACTTAAACACGAATACTAATTTAAAACAAAAGAAAACATAAAGACTCCGATGTTGCTCTGCCTTCACAGCTCTGCCTTCACTTCTTTAGCTTGCAGTCTTGGAATTAGGTGCATTTCATGTCTTCATTCTTCAACAATTTTATCTTTTGTGTCTTGTGATAGCTTTGGCGTTGGAGATGCTAGAGATGCTGTTCTCATTTTGATCATGGAAGATGGGCTACGAGCTCCATCCATGGAGTTAAAAATAAACTGGTATAACATTTTATTTATTTCTATTTTAAGAAATCGAAATGGCACTAATAATAATAATATCTGGAGTGTTGACGTCGGTAATTTATTTTTGAAGAGAGATCCAATTCTCAAAATGTTTAACTTTAAAGGTTATTGATTACGTCGAGAGAGAGAGAGAGAGAGACCGCCTTTGTCATCCCATAGAAAGCTTGCACTTGCTCTGCTCCTCTCTCATATACTGCTCCCCTGCCCTCTCAGTACTCTCACAAGCAAAAAACAAAAACTAATCCCTCCCCCCTCCCCCCTCCCTCGATCATCGTGCAAGCCTAAGTCTGCTCTCACTTGATATTCGTCCCTCTTTCCTCTTCCTCTATATTTGTGTCACCTTGCCTTACTACTGCCATCCAACCAGAGAAACCCCTTCTCTGAATCTCTCTCTCTCTCTCTCCTGCAACACTTGCCAACTAAGTTGTGTTATTTCCAAGGACAGAAAGAAAGAGAAACCCTATAACCTGTGGTCTCGTACTGCACGCTCACCGATTCCACCATCAACAACATGGATTCCACTTCTCATCAGAACTGGCTCGGTTTCTCTCTTTCCAACCATCATCACTTCAATAATAATATCAACATCCCTTCCTCTTCTGATTCCTCTCACCTCTCTCTCTTCCAAGCCTTTAACACCGCCCCCACTGCCTCAGGTCCCTTTTCCCTCTCTTGCTTGGTATCTTCTTTTTTCGCTCAGACTACGACTAGATTTCTCTTCGGTTTTTATATTAACAGTTTTTGTGGTGTTTGTATATACAGCGCAAGAAGTAAATGCAGCAGTAGCTGCTGGTCGAGCTACGGACATCTCTTTATTTACAACTTCTGGACCAAAACTTGAGGACTTTCTTGGTAGCTGCACCACTACATCCCCATCTCAAACACCACAACAGCCGCTGTGTGGCCAGTTCTCTACTGAGACACCCGTGACTCCTACCGCCACTACTTTATCTGACAGTACTAGCTCTGAGATATATGATTCTGAGCTCAAAACTATAGCCGCTAGCTTCCTTCGTGGTTTTGCCTCTGCTGATAATCAAAAAATCGACAGTAACCAAAAACATCAACAACTTCTTGTTCAGGCTGAACATGCACCAAAGAAAACTGTTGAAACTTTTGGCCATCGTACTTCAATCTATCGAGGAGTCACCAGGTAAATAGTAGTTATACCCTAAATCTTTTAGAAGAAAAACAAGCGTGTATTTCTTCTCTTTTTTCATGAAAATAATCATTAAAAAGGTGATTTTATGTTTTTTTTTTCTTTTTTTTGGTGGTGGTTTGTGTAGGCATAGATGGACTGGAAGATATGAAGCCCATTTGTGGGATAATAGTTGCAGAAGGGAAGGCCAAAGTAGAAAAGGAAGACAAGGTAATGATAAGCTTGTCTCTATTTTACTCTTGAATATTTCTTATAATATGCCCTTGTCCTGCGCATACCCTATGTAGCATGCGAGATCTGGGATCGAAGCTCAGTGTGAACAGTTCTTTGGTAGTGTGTGGTAGAGATAAAAGGTGAAAGAAAGAATATTGTCAATGAAATGGACTGCAAATCGAAGAGAATAAATCATTTAACTGTTTAATTCAAAGGCTTAGATCTTCTGGGATCTTGAAGGCTATGTAGATGTTGTTACAGCGTGTGCATTTATAAAAGATTCTGATCTGCTTTTGTTCTTTCTGTGGCATGTAATGATTACTGCTCCATGGAATGGACAATCGATCATCATTGTCATTGCAGTTTATTTGGGTGAGTTCCTTTTCCTTTTCTTTTCTCTCAGTCTTATGATATTAAGTATGATTAAAATCATCATTTGTTTTACTTCACTCAGTATTTTTCCTTCTTGAGTTTGTTTATCATCATCATCATCATCTGCTACTTCAGATTGGACACTAGATTTTGTTCACTGTAACTTAAGATTCTTTATTTTCCCATGAATGTGTGATCAAGTTCATAATATATATATCTACATTCTTATAAGAGCAGTATTGCTGTTTTTTTTATTCTAAATGCTTCTGTGTTTGTTTCTTAAAAAATAAATGTAGGTGGCTATGACAAGGAGGAGAAAGCAGCTATAGCTTATGATCTTGCAGCTCTCAAGTACTGGGGTCCGACCACCACTACAAACTTTCCGGTGAGTGTATATATATATATATTTAGATGCTTTGTGCGAGGATATCCTTTTTAAGTGTTTATATATATATATATATATATATCCAAAGCCTGAACTCTTTGAATTTGAATTTTTGTATCATACTTTAGGCTTCTAACTATGAGAAGGAAATAGAAGGGATGAAGCACATGACAAGGCAAGAGTTTGTTGCGTCACTTCGAAGGTATTAAACATCTTCCAAGTAAACCTAAATGTTTCTTTTAGATTTTTATTAATGGTGTCTCATTATCTTTTATTTTATATTGCAGAAAAAGTAGTGGTTTCTCTAGAGGAGCATCGATTTACAGAGGAGTGACGAGGTCTGTCGTGCTGATACCGAATTTTTCCCGTCCACTTTGAATATTGGAAAATATTCGACTGTAGAAAAATGATTGTATTTGCTTGCATCTTATTTGATCAGGCACCATCAGCACGGTCGGTGGCAAGCAAGGATAGGAAGAGTTGCTGGCAACAAGGATCTCTATCTTGGTACCTTCAGTAAGTTTCATAATCCTCCCTTCTGCCATCCATATATCGATCTATAGCATGGAAAATATATTGGCAATGACAAGATTTCTCATTTTATATTGGTTTAGTCGTATGTGCTAATAAAGACAACATTTGCCCCCCAAGAGTGTTCATCCATCACGATTCGAGTCATCCCCACTGGCCTTAGTTTCAGCCGCGATATAAATGCGGTGGGGTCCCTCTGAATGTATGTGGGGTGAGGGGTATAATATTCCCTGCCGGGTACGGGGTATGGGTCAACCCATTTTTCTATAAAAAAATATAATAATAATAATAAAGAGCATTTTTTTGGTCAAACAGGCACACAGGAGGAAGCTGCCGAAGCCTATGACATTGCAGCAATCAAATTTAGAGGCCTAAATGCTGTTACCAACTTTGACATGTGTCGCTATGACGTGAAAAACATAGCTAACAGCAATCTTCCCATTGGAGGAATATCCGGCAAGTCAAAAAATTCCTCAGAATCAGCTTCCGATAGCAAAAGCATTGATGGAAGCCGATCGGACGAGCGAGATCTCTCCTCCGCATCCTCAGTAACCTTTGCTTCTCAGCCTGCAACTTCTACTCTTAGCTTTGCCATACCCATCAAACAAGACCCGTCAGATTATTGGACCAATATCCTTGGATACCAAAACACGACCACTGCTATGAACAATGCCAGGAACAGTAGCAGCATTGTTGATCCAAGCTCTTTACTTCAATCTTCCACAAGCGGTCCTGCTTTTCAAAGCCCGACAGGTTTTAGTATGGACTTCAATGCAAATTCATCTGTCAACGAAAGCAATAACAGTGGGCTATTATTATTCAATGGTGGTTACACGCAGCAGCAGAGTGGTATTTCTACATGTTCATCAGGTTCAAATATCCCATTTGCTACACCCATCGCCTTACATAGTAATGGGAGTACTTACGAGGGTAACCCAGGTTATAGTAGCTGGATTGCTCAGTCTTTGCATTCTTTCCAATCTGCAAAGCCCAATCTCTCACTGTATCAGACTCCCATTTTCGGAATGGAATGAGCTCACAAAAGAAATGAGAGTGTGCAAGCATGAAAGGGAAGGGCCAGGTAGCAACTAGCTAGCTAGCTTGATGTTGATGCCAGCATGCGATGCATAGATGGATTAACTTTTTTTACTCTGAATAGATGAGTTGGGACTGACGAGCGTTTCCACGGTAGCTGACATTACTACTAACTACAAGTTCTTTCTCAGTTTTGTGTTCTCTTTTTCACTTTTGCTTTTGCTTTTCACTGACATGAATTTACATGGTATAAAATGAAGGAACATGGAAAAGAAAGAAAGAAAAAGGAATTATATCCTTTTGCTATCAATTATCTTGTTATTAATATTATATCATATATGGATATGAAAGAGTTAATTTCCATCGGTTAGCACTTCCATTCTCCTTTGAATAGTAAAATTCCATGGAGTGGCATGTCACAGAGACCAGGTATATGTATATGGTGCAGGATGTCGTATTATCAAATATAAAAACTGCCGGCTACTCTTTATCACTCGAGTAATGAAACAATTTTTTGGCTCAAAATGATCACCACGCCTCTAAGTTAGTTTTGGAAAGTTAATTATATTTAAGAAAAAAATATACAAGAAAGCAACAAATTACAAGCGGTAAACCAGAGAGAAAAAGAGACCTTTTAGAAACCTAATGGTTCAAAGTGTCAAGAAAGAAAAAAAATGACATGGTATGTTCAACTACATCTCACCACCCTTCGAATCTTCCATATGAACTTGATAGAGGCAGAAATAGGATCTATGCAAGTCATGTTGTTGATCCAAATACGTATGATCTAGATGATGTCCTCACTTGTTGCTTGACTGAATTGAAATTTGTTGATTAAAAAACGACTATTTCTCTCATGTAATATTGCCCGCGCACTGCGTTGGTTTTTTTTTCTATGTAAGAAACTGATTGATTTTATGTGTTGTAATTTGTTATTTTCATATTTAATTAGTAAAATTGTAATTAATAGAATCTGTTAGAAACGAGTTTTTTTCCCGTCTAAGAGTGATTGAATGTTGCTACTGTTAAAACTTTTTGATAATTATTTAATCGGTAGATTGTACAATTGGAATCGAAAATTATTTGTGATTGTTGTGTATGTTTTATTTGTTTAGTGAATTATTTCATTAGCAAATAGTAAAATTACAATCATTGATTGTAGCACAGATGAGTGATTTGTTTTATGTAGCAAACAATTTGATTGATAATTTTGTTTTAACTACTTTGATAATAATTTAATTGGTAGATAGCAAAACCATAATTGATCAAATTGACTAAAGATATATTATTTGTTGTCTGCAACATACTAATTGTTTGTTGGCATGTTTTAACTATTTGCTGAATAATTTATTTGACTGATAGAAAAAATGCAACTGCCAAAATTTATCAAAGATGATTTTTTCTTCATATTATTATATTAAAAAAATTTAGAATACTGAGTTTAAATTAATGTGAGATTTTTAAAGAAAAGTCAGTTCAAATTTTTATATATATTTTAAGTTGTTAATATGAAAAAAATATCACAATATATAATTAGTTTCTCATATTTTTTAAGGAAAAAGTCCAGAAAATAATATATATAAAAATTTAGGACCATCAACAATTTTGTTACATGTTAAAAAATTTGGTGCTGACTGTGGCGAAATGCAGGGCAATTTTTTAATTTGCTATTGTAGATAATTTGGCACAATTTTTCTACCTGTCTTATCCTCGTGTGGTTTTGTATTTTTTTTTCGTGATATGAGATCTGAAATATTATACATAAAAAAACACGGAAGTTATTTTTCACAAAAACAACATTGACCAATGAATTTTTATCACAATTATTATAGTTTTCATTATAAATATTATTATACATAATTAATATTCTAATTATTATTGGTCATACTATCGATGACACCGTCATTGTTGTTTAATTTATTTTTTTATTTGTTAAGATTTATTCCTTGTATTATTATATTGTTGAAAATAATAAACAAGTCATTTATATATAATAATACAAGGAATAAATCTATCTATCTATATATATATATATGGGGATAAATTTGTATTTAGCTATTTAAAAAAATATGTGCAATAACTTTAATGCCCCCAGCGGTTGCTGTGAATTTTTGTCCTCATGGCTATTTTACTATGCAAAAATATGGGGAAAAAACAAAACTACCCCCAAACAATCTAGTAATGTCAACCAGTCCCATGGGAAATTCAAAAATACCCCTGATCTGAAGGCATGGGTTGAGGTGCACTGAGGGGTGAAATCGTTAATACACTACTGTAATCCACAATGTTTTGTGAGTGTGTGCACAGTGTTTAAGCGAGCCATTTTAGTTTTTTTCTTAATAATAATAGTCGTGGAGCGCGTAAACTGATCCGGACACCCCGATTATAAAAAAATTTATATAAGTGGAAAAAAACAAAAAAAAATGTAAAAAAAGGGGGTCCTGAGATTATTTGTGGCGCGCGTAAGCTGGCCCGGACACTCCGGTTATTAAAAAAAATGTATACGTGGGAAAACAAATCATGGTGCGTGTAAGCTGAATCGAACACCCCGGTTATAAAAAAACCCAAAAGAAATGTATAAGTGGCAAAAACAAACATGAAAAAAATATAAAGAAAAAGTGGCTAAAAAAAACTGCAAGGGGAAAGCACCTTTTCAAATAGTAATGAGAAAAAAAAATCACGATGTGCGTAAATTGACCCCGGTCATAAAATAAAATAAAAACGTATAAGTGGCAAAAAGAACAGGAAAGAAAATGAAAAAAAATAATGGGTCTAGAGATTAGTCGTAAAAAATCATGGTGCGCGTAAACTGACCAGGACATCCCGGTCATAAAAAAATGTATAATTGTTTAAAAAAACAGGAAAAAAATGTTAAAAAGAAAAGGGGTCCGGAGATTAGTCGTGGTTCACGTAAGCTGCCACATATAGCCTAGTTATAAAAAAATTAAAAAAAGCCAAGTTAAAAAAAAACAACACGAAAAGCCCCTTCTGTAACAGAAATGAACAGTGAAATCAGTGTTCATTGTTGTTCAAATGGGTGACCTATTCAAAATTATTTTCGTTGATTGTGAGATTCAAACTCTCGCTTTCGTTAGCACCTGCACACCTTAACCACTTGGCCAAACAACCTCGTTGTTCTATCCTGGTATACAAATAATGCTTATATTATTATGTAATTTCACTATTCAAGTCCACAGTGCTTCTGAGTGTAGATGAACAATGTAAAACACTGTTTAAAACCGTGAGCTCTTTCAACTTTATAGATAATTCCTTTAGCTCTTCGTTCAGAAATGCATCAAAATGATATTTTTCAATTTTTTTAAAATCATTTTTTACATCAACACACCAAAATTATCTAGAAACAATAAATTATTTTAATTTAAAATAAAAAATAGAAATAAAAAAATTAAATTTTTTTCAAACACACTTTCCAAACGCATTCCCAAACACCCCTGCCATCTCCCACAAAAACCACAGTTCAATTGATCTTTTCAAATAATAATGAACAGTGTAAACCACTGTTGAAATCATTGTTTATTACTGTTTTAAATTGCGATCTCCTTTAGCTATTCTATAAAATAATAGTCGTTGTGTGCGTAAGCTGACCTGGATACCCCGGTTATAAAAAATTATAAATGGGAAAAAGAAACAAAAAAAATGTTAAAAAAATAGGTATGGGGATTATTCGTGGAGCGCGTAAATTGCCCTGGACACCCCTGTTATCAAAAACAAAAAAATGTATACGTGGGAATTCATTACTGTTCGAAATCAATTTGTGGCTTGAGAGATTTGAACTCTCGCCTGCGCGGAAACGACGCACGCCTTAACCACTCGGCCAAAGGACTTGGATGTGCTGTTGTAGTATAGAAATAATACTTATATTATTATCTCTTTTCAAAGCAAAATCCAAAATCATTTTGTTGCTTGAGAGATTCGAACTCTCGCCGCAGGGAAACATTAGGCGCTTGCCTTACCCACTCGGCCAAACGACTTCTTTGTGTTGTTGTACTATAGAAATAATACTTATATAATTAAGTAATCTCACTATTCAAGTCCACAGTGCTTATAAGTCTAGATGAACACTGATGATTTGCTACAGTAAAATCATGATTTATTTTAGCTGTATAGATAATTGATAGCAACAATCGAGCAATGGTGTGAGTTATTGTTTTGCCCTTGTGGAGTCATGCGGTTGCCCATTGTGAAAGTTGTTGCCAGGATAGTGTAGGCCAATACATGTGAGCTATGGTGTTGATTGTTTCCCATACCTTGCTGATGTAAATGTAGAGGAAAAGTAGATGATTGTGAGAGGATGCATGTTGCATTGTAAATGATTTCAATTGTAAGGAGATTCTTCATTGCTAAAACACTATCTAGCATAGTAAGCAAAAACATGAAGGATTGGTGTGGGATATGCCATTTGTACCATATGAGATGGTGCATGGTGCTTGTTGGTCTAAGAAGATCATATGTTGAGGTGATGAAGAACTTCCCTGAGGAGTGGCCATTCCACTTGAATTGATCTTCCATACAAGGTCTTAGCCAAAAGTTTATAAAGCTCTTAGTTTTTGGTTGTCACCTATGGATTTCCAATGCTCCACTGTGATAACCTATAATACTTTTGCATTCCACATGAGACCTGTAAGGATTAAGGTTCTGAGTGAAATAATGTCCATTATCCTTGTCCTTTTGACATCGAATAATCAAACTAGAGGGAGGTTGAGGATCCATTACCAATGCAATAGGTGAACATACCTTTACACAATTCTCTACCTTGGAAAATTCTTCTTCAAGCCCGTGAGATATTGGAAGGGATACTAATTTGCAAAAATGACCTTTCATGTATAAGAATTTTATGCACCTTTGTTTAATACAAAGTCCACCTTTCATTAATGGATAAAAATTGCATTCTATGCTATTTTAGCTATGATATAAATAAGAGGCTCTTTTCCATAGACATGCAAAAAACTTTCTCTCTATTTTTCTGACAGTATATTAGGGAAAAATAAGCACAAAAAACTAGTACACTTGGATTGAAAACATGACTAGTTTTATGAGCTAGAGATAACCTGTATGCATAAGGGAGGTTGAGGTTCACAACTTGTTCTAAAGGTGATTCAATCAATCAAAAGGATATAATCAATGTAGGGAAGACATTTGGAAATGAGGGGTACTCTAAGGCATTGGATTGACAGGTTAAGGCGTTAGAATCCGAGTTGATTTTGGATTGAGTCTTGAAACTCCTAAAATTTCATGATCTTTTTGCAAGATTGATTGAAAGTTCTAAAAAACTTGAAAATATATCTATAAAAGACTTTAGAATAGTCATTGGGCTTTGTCAGCATTGCAGAATAACATTAGATCATTGCAAAACACAAGTGAGTAATACAATTTGGTTTGCATCACCAATATAATTTAACAGTCAAATTTTTGGTGGCTTGTTACGGGATGCCTCATAGCCCTTTCATTTATAACACAAACAGGTAAGGATATAGATGGTCTCCTTAGGAATTGCTCTAGTAGCATTGAAAAAGCCATGAGCTTTTTATTCAAGCTTACCCTGAAATAAATTGAGATATGTGCATTTTGATCCATTTTACGATGCATTGAGGAATGTTAATTGTTAAAAAGCCTGCTAGAATGAAATCCCAACTATGGTGTCAAAGGCTTTCCTTAGGTCCACCTTTAATGCATATTTAGTTGAACCTTTATTCAAATGATAATTGCGCATTAGATTATAGGTGAGAAGGATGGCATCTCAAATTTGCCTCATTAGTAAGAAGGCAAATTAGGAAGAGCCAATAACCTCTGTAAAAGCCTCATCAACCTAGTGACTAGCAACTTAGATATGTATTTGTAGATGACATTACAATAAAATATTGGTTTAAATTCATTCATGTTTGCAGGAGCTTCTACTTTGGGTACACAAACAATTTTCATAACATTTATATATTTAGGCAAGGTGTTATGGGGGAAATAATGCCTAATAGAATTGATGAGATCTAGTCCAATGATACTCTAGATTTTCGTGAAGAAGAAGTGTATCCATCAGGTCTTGAAGACTTATCATTTGGGATTGAAAATAAAAATGACTTTATCCTTCATGAGAGATAGGTTGAACTAAGGAACTGTTAATTGCCTCTGATACAGTGTTAAGGAAAATAAGGTGTATATCACTATAAGGTTGAGTGGAAGGAGTTATGTGTAGATCAATAAAGTACTATTGATGTGATCTAATCATTAAAGGATCTATTGGAGATTCTAATTGGTTCAAATATGAGACTTAGGGCTATAAAGTTCAAAGAAACATTCAATGGACTTCTTCAAGATACAAGAGCTAAGGTGGACTTCAAGAGGATTTTTAGTAATATAGTCTGATTCATGTTCAAGAGGGGCTTGTTGGTGCAAACCAAGACCATTGCACAAGGATTGGAAGAAGAAAACTAGATTTGGACAATTTAACTTTTCATTACTCTTGTGGTCGTAACTTGAGCTACATATCAAATTTTGTTGTGATTCTAGTTAGGATGAAAACTAGACTTCCATACCTTTCCAACGATATATGTCTCGTCTTCTAATTCTTTAAGAAGAGAGAGAAGTTTTAAGTTGGGTTTTGTTGTTGCTAGACAAAATGTGAAAACAACAAACTTGTTTAATTTAATTAGTTAGGCTATCAAACTTTATTTATTCAGGGAGGTTTGACCAAACCTGCCATCTAAAATAAATTTCAAGTTTTAGAAATTTTAGCTTAAGATCTTCTCTTCTTATGTTACATCTTTAGTCAAAAGAATGGACAACTTACTTAATCCTACAATCAGAACCCTATCTCCCTTCTTCATAATCCTTCTTTCCAAAACCTTTACAAGTCTCACTTTTATCTTGTTTGAGTCATCTATGATTGGAATTGATGGAGACACCATAACATTATCCTCAATCTTAATTTTCAGTAGGGAAATATGAAAGACTATGTGTATGTTTGTTGTTGCTAGTAATTTTAGTTTATAGGCTACCTCACCAATCTTTTATATGATTTTATAAGGATCAAAATATCTAGGATTTAATTGTATATTCTTCCATAAAGATACAATGGTTTAATTGTAAGGTTATAGCCTTAAGTATACCCAATCTTCCACCATGAATGTCTTTTTTGTGCTCTTTTTATATGCAAATTGTTTTTTTTGTTTGTGGCTATCTCTAGTTGCTTCCATAAAACTTGATTGATTTCATTATTTTTATGCAATAATTCTTCTACTATAGCCTTTTAGTAATTCCACCTCTATTGATAGAAATGTATAGCCACATAAGGATTGAAAATGACTTATCTTTATGCTAGAATGGTTACTGGAATAGTAGTATCATTGTGCTAAAAGCTAACTAGGAATGCCACTACTTAGGATTATTCGTGGATATACGTCTCAAGTAGGTTTCTAGATGTTGATTCACCATTTTTATTTACCCATTAAAATAAAGATGGTATGTTGAACTCATAAACAAGTTGACTCCTACCCATCTGAACAATTGTTTCCAAAATAAACTAGTGAATATTTTATCCTTATGAGTTACTATAATTATTGGTTACCCATGAAACTTATAGAAATGGTTTAGAAATACCTCAACCTCCTCTTTAAAAGTGAATCAATGTGTAAGAGCGATAACATGACTATATTTAGTGAACTTATCTATCATCACCATTATAATGTATTTTGCCTTCATACCCTGAAAGACCTTCCACTAAGTTCATTGTAATATCCCTCCATATTCCATTTGGTATAAGAAAAGGTTGAAAGATTCTAAGGTGTTCTACCTTTTCTAATATATCTTTCTTATATATATATATATATATATATATATATCATAGTCCTTCACCTATTATTAGACCATTTTCTTTATTGAAGGCGAATAAAACACTAGTTTGAGTCTCCTATATGAACTATATACCTCATCATATCCATTAATACAACAATTATAAGTTGTTATAATCACTATTTCCCTTAGATCACCATATTTCTCAATCATAATCCTACTTTTATACCTAAGTATCCTATCAGTAAGGCTGTATTTAGAATCATTATCATTCCTTACCAATTTATATATGATAATTTCGTTCAATTAAGAATCATGTCTTGAAGAGTCCATAAATTTCTTATATTATACTAGTTTAATTATTGTCAAGGCATAATAGCTTCCTTGACCCTCCAAAGTATCATAATCTTTCACCTACTCTTTGGTAATTTTTTTATTAAAGACCAATAAAACACAAATTTAAGTCTCTTATATGAATTGTATACCTCAACATGTCTTCCCATAAGAATTATAGGTTACTATATTCACTATATCTCTTAGATCACCATATATGCCAATCATAATCATGTTTTTATACTTTAGTATCCCATTAGTAAGGTTGTATTTAAAATGAATGCCATTCCTTACCAATTAACTTATGATAATTTTTTCAGCTGAGAATTATGCTTGTAAGAGTCTATAATTTTCTTATACCATACTAGAATCATTGCTATTAAAGCATTGTAGTTTTCATGACCCTTTAAGGTATCAATATTGTCCAATGTCCTATTCACCATTAACTTATTGGATAAGGCAATAAAAACCTTATTTTCTTTGTCATTCTTGTAGAGAATCTTATATCTCAAACCTAGTAGTTTGGTCAACCATTTTCTTCATAGTAAAGTGAATCTTCTGGTTTAATAAATGTTTCAGACTTTCATGATCAGTTTTGATAATGGTATAAATAGTGTCTCCACTTATCCATTACTATTTGTATGGCCAAAATTCCTTCTCATATATAGACAACTATAATTTCTTGGACATAAGGTTTTGCTTAAGAATGTTAATGGCCTTCCATCTTGTGTGAGTATTGTCTATATTCATATAACACATGCATCAATTTCAGTGTAATTTTTTTAATTAAAGTTTGGTGATGCTAGTACAAATTTTTCACACAAAGTTATATTAAGGTTGTCGAACTCCAGTTATATATGCTAATTCTAGTAGAATCTATATATTCTTAAGTATCTTAGTTAGAGGCTTGCTTAGAATACCAAATCCCTTAATGAACTTTCTTTATTAGTCTATAAGTCACTAAAACCCTCTAAGCTTATTAACTATATTTGGAACAAGTCAATCTATTATTGTTTAAGTTTTCCTACAGTATGTAACAACCCTTTCTCTTAACAAGATATGTCCTAAACACTATACCCAAGACTAAAAAAAACACCTGAATTTTCTGGAAATAAGTGATGCTCTTGTAAAGTCTCTGATACTAATTGTAGATGTTTAATATGTATTTCAAAGGTAATGTTGTAAGCTAATATATCATCAAAGAAGATCAAGACAAGTTTCCTTAAGTAAGGTTACAATATATTGTTCATTAGTGTCTAAAATTTTGTAGAGGCATTTGTAAGGCCAATGGATATTACTTTGAATTTATAATGTTTATAATGTCTTGAATATAGTTTTTTTTCAATATTTATAACATACATTCACACTTAATGATAGACTCGAGGTTCAGTTTGGAGAAAAGTTGTGATTCATGCAATTTATACATCAAATCATCTATTAATGTTATTGGAAATTTGTATTTTATTTTAAATTTATTGATTTATCTATAATCTACACAAAATCCTTAATTGTTATCTTTCTTCTTTATCAGCAACACTAAAGAGGCACGTTGACTACTATTAATTTAGTTATGCTTTTGAGAAACTTTTTTTTTATTCGCCTTTCAATTTTTTCTTTATATATAAATGAAATATACAGGGTCTTATGTTTATTGATTTTTCATCTTAAACTATAGGTTTTTATGTTTACTAGAGGTAGTTCATTGAGCTACTGGATACTGACTCAAATTCTATTAGTAATGCATTGAAAATCATTTTCCTATAAATCTATATTCAACCTCTTTCAAGTTTTTATATAGTTTTGATGTTGTAATCATCCTTAAACTACCTTCCTCCATTATTCCTCTCAGCTTAATCATCATCTCTTCCTTTTCAATGACAACTTCATTCTTTAAAAATCACACATGATTGGTGAATAAAATCTTAACCAATATATACTTAAATCATATCACACATTCCTAACTATAATACTTTGAAATGTACTTGGAACTTATGCTCTTGCATTATCCATTTAAATTTTAAATAATGAACATTACATCGCACCACTTTGTAATTAACAATAATCACTACTAATATAATGGTTTTCTCTATAATAGTTTTAGTTTCTTTGGCTGCATACTCATACATGAAGTTATGAGTACTGTCACTATCAATGAGAATAATGAAGTTTTATTTTGACAACTTCTTTTAATTATTAGTCTTATTTGCATAACCTTCAACCAAAACATTTAATGATAATACATACTCATCAATGTGATCTTATTTTGATCCATTTCATTATTATCATCCTCTTCCACTTCTAAAATCTCTTTTGTATATGTATTTTCTCCAGTGATCATATTCAAGTTCTTAATATATTGATGGCCTAGAACAAATTTGTCTCCACATCTATAACATCATAATACTTTTCTTCTCTACTGAAATACAGAATCTCACGTTCTTTTATCCATTAGAAAGAGTTTCACCTCAAAATTTTCCATTGTTAAATCCAATAAATGTTTTATTCTTCGTTGTCACAGCAAATCCGATTTTTCTTGCCATATAGATTAGTGAAAAGCTTGTTCCAATATTGTAGGCTTTAATATCTTCAATGTTGGCTTAATATCCTCTTTTTTTTCATCCACTAATAAGCTAGAAATATGGTAGGACTCTAGAAAGGAAGGATTCAAAATGTTCATTAATTATTTAAGTTATTCAAGTCTTTCAACACATTTATTTACACCTCTATTCTACACCAACTTGTTAGATTCTTCTGCAACATCTTCCCTGCTATCAAATCTTTTGCAGATAGATCGCATAAACTTATCTTAGTAGGTAAAATCATAATCCCCTACTAGAAAGCCTTTAAACCATATTTTGGCTTTGCTTTCCAAATACAAGGAAACTATTTTAATCTATTGATGGACTAGGGTCAAATGCAACTTAAAAAAGTTTTTTGCATTTCCTAATACATCCCCTTAGATTCTCTTCATCAAGGTAGCTAAGTCTACTTTTGGTAATGCTACATTATACCCTTCTCTATGAATCTCATAATTGCTACTAATTCTATTTTGGACTTGGAATGACTTATTCCATACTTCTCAGCTTATTTACTTGTTAGAAAGGTTTGGATAATAGACATCAAGGTATCTATCTATGCTTTTAATTATTCATTTCATTTAGCTTGTTTTTGTCATTGTCTTTTATTATCAACTATGGAATCCTATAGTTCTTATTCAAGAACTTGTATTTTGTCTTCTAATTGCTTGTGATGCTCTTCTATGACTCTTTTACTTTATTATTTTCTACCATTGTAGATTCTGAATGGTATTGTAGCCCTTATACTAACTTGTCAAGAGATAATTTTGACAAAGAAAGTTAGAACAAAATTTGAGATTAAAAGTTAGAAGAATAGAAAGAAGAGATATGTTAAACAACAAGTTGTATTCATTCACTATATAATTTCCATTTACAAACAATGTTCTTATTAATACTAACTTCTAATCTACCTGAAACCTAACTTTCATTTATTACACGTGATTTACACAATAAGACTAACTAACTTATAAACAAGTTTTCCCTCCAATTGCTTCGATCTGGTATTCTTTTACATTTTTTTCTTATCCATGTCATGTGCCTTGTTATTGCTTTGTCACTATTGTAATAGTTAATGTTGCCATCCATTTTAGCAATTTTTGTTAAATAAAATTATTGATAAATTAGTAATTAACATTAAAACATCTCTCTCTAGTTTGATTAAACCAAATTAACACTAATTGAGATCCAAGACCACACAAACGGAGTTTAATTTAGTTGGCATATGTGGAAAATATGTTGTGTTAGTGGTCCTCTTGATCTATGTAGAGAGGAAGTAATAGTCACTAGTTATTGTGATAATACAGTTTATTTAAGTTTCAAAACTTGTTTTATTTCTCTCTTACTTTTATTAATAAAATATATATTTTGATAACATTTTAAATGGATATCTAATCTCTGATGTCAAATAATATTTCACATAATGTTCTATTTCAGTCTTACTTTATTCCTATTTTCAAAGGGGGAGATGACATGTTTTTCAGCCCTATGCTTTCTTTTGAAAAAAGTCAGATGATATGCGTTTACTAACCCAAAATTTGGTCACAACTATAGTGATTGAGAAATCAAGGTAATATATTTTTGGGTTAAAAATCATAATCTTTAAGTCCTTACAATCCAAAAATATTTCACGAGCATCCTTACAACACCTGTAAAAAATAAGAAATTCAAATAGGATTTTTTTTTTACCAGCCTCTGTTTGATATTCAATTTTGAGTAATTTTTGAGTCATTTCAATCCAAAAACACTTGATCAACACCCTTACACTACTCATGTTTGACTTTTTTATTTATTTATTTCAATCTCTCTTCTTTAAATCTCTCCATTGACCAAGAAATTAGAAGTAATTGACCTTTGATTAGAATCAATCGTATAAAATAAAGCTTTGAGAACCACAATGAATTATTATTAAATGAACATATATGTCGTGTTTTATGTATGTATGTGAGCAGTGCTCAGTAAAATAAAAGACTCATGCAATTAGCAATCAAGTTAGCCATCCTAATAGAAAAAAATAAAAATAAAAATGAGAAACCCAACTAGGAAAAAAAAATAGTATTCAAATAGACTAATAAAAGCAAACTTAGAACAAATTTTCAGGAACTAAAGTTATATAGGCAACAATTATCTAAATTTTAGCAAAAGAACTTTTGGGATGTTATTTACCTGGCCTTGCCTTAATCTGGTGATGCGATCCAACCATCAAAGGATTCATTGGAGGTTCCAGTTGGTCCAGTTACTAGGCTTAGGGCTAAGAAGTTCAAAAAAGCTTTCAATGGACTTCTTCAAGATACATGGGCTAAGGTGGACTTCAAGAGGATTTGTAATAATAAAGAGCAAGTCTTGATTAATCTCATTCATGTTCAAGAAGGGCTTGTTGGTGGAACCAAGACCATTACACAAGGATTGGGAGAAGAAGACTAGATTCGGACAGTTTGACCTTTGGTTACTCTTTTAGTCATAACTGGCGCTACAGATCGAATTTTGATGTGATTCTAGTTGATATGGAAACTAGACTTCAATACCTTTCCAACGGTATATGGAAAGCCTTCTAATTCATTAAGACGAGAGAGAACCATCCATTTTAAGTTGGGTCTTGCTGTTGCTCGACAAAATGCTGAAACAACGAACTTGTCTTATTTAATTAGTTGGGCTATCAAATTTTAATTATTTTTGAGTGGAGACAATTTGTTTGGGTTTCTAGACTTGTTTATTTGTTTATTTTAATTAGTTTGGGCTAGTTTTAGCTTGGGTTGATTATTATTTATTTTGGGCTTATGTGAGACCCATTAAGGAAACTAAGGTTTTGGCTTGGAGTATAAATACTCTTTAGGAATAATGTTAGGGCAACTTTTTGAACAATATTTTCCAGCATTGTAGCCGTCTTTGTTTGCTTCATCTTGGTTCTTGATTGAACTTTTCAACTCTTCAAAGAATTGATCATTTTTTGTTGTGAATTTATACTTTCTTTGCTCGTCTCCAGGTGTAGGCGTTGTGATCGAGTTGGTTTATAGTCTTGTTGCCTTAGAGCAAGTCTTCCATTGTGATAAGCTCATTCAATTCTCAACAAACTTGGGTTAGATTGATCTTGGGGTCGCGAATACCATTAAATTCCTCTAGGGTTCGCATCATCTGGTATTTGACCAACGAAGGAAGGAGAAAAGGAGGCAAGTAGAGTTCTTGTTTACAAATAATTTCTGATGCTCGGGAGTAGACCATCTGTTAAAGCTATGCAAAATTTTAATATACATGCATGAAAGAAATGGTATATGCAAGTAAATGAAGCACATAAATTTTACACAATTAAATTGATTATCTAAATATTAAGGAAATTTTAAAAGGTAGAGGAAAGAATTCGGAAAAAAAAAATTTATTCGAAAAGAAAGAAAAAGAAAAGGCAGTCTAAGGTCTTAATTAGAGGGAGGCGAATACCTTGACCAAGAAAACAAAAAGGTGAGATAACATAAAGCGACATAACAATAACAAGATAATAATTTATAATAAGATAGAAACAAAAATCATCTTCCAGGCTATTGTCTGTATGTTTTTTTCTGGGGGGATGTGTCACTTTCCAAACTCGAAAAAAGTAAAAATAAAAGAGGAGTAGATTCAATTTAAAATTCTGTCCCTTGTTGTCTCTCACATTCGCTCATGGATGATGCTGTCCTTTTGTCCTTTCGGCGAACTGAGCACCCTCCCCACCACCGCGCCTCTTTGACCACTGTTTTGACTCTATTATTTTTGGCTACAGGATTCTCATCAACTAGGGAGGAAGCCCTTAACATGGATAACACTATGGGTTTTGCTTGATCTTACAAAAAAAATGTGGAAGGAATCAAGTTTCTTATGATTTTGATTTTAAAAACAGGGGTGGGTTTTCATATATGATTAAACTTTTGTTCTTCCTGTGAAATATAAACTATTATGTGCCCATACGATCCTAAAAGGAAAATGACATGATTATTTCATTTAACCTGCGTTGTATAAGGTGGGCACGATGATTCAGCTTTAACCCTAATGGAATTGGACTGATTTGATTTTAAAGAGTCAATCTACGTTATTATTGAAAGATATTTTTAATTGGGTGAGGAATTGATCGGTATTTATTGTCTTTTGTTCGTGCTGGATTGTTTTTTAGAAGTATGGACAAAAAAGGATGAAGCGTTGAACCTAGATGTTTAAGGGTTTGGCAAACTGTAAGACTTATAGCAAGTGCTACTGCCCCACCACATTTCAGTCTCTTTAAATCTAGCAATTTACTAGTCTCATCGATACTAAATATGTTACTCTTACGAGTGTGGAATATTTTCACCCTAGCAAAACAAAGATGTCTTATCCTGATACGTAAGAGATTTTTTATCTTGACAAGATAAAGATATTTTGTTAATTCGTCAACATTTCCTTATTAAATGTTAAAAAATAATCTTAATGGGCTATAAAAAGGGGGGGAAATAACCTTCAACCGAGCTCAATGCTTTTTTCTTTAGTTGCAATGGTTGATATATCTTAAAAGTATTTTTCTCAAAAGTATACTTGATCTCTCTCTAAAACAAAGTATTTTAATCATCAAAAGGTTTTTAAGTATATAAAGAAAACATTTTGAAGGAAACAAACATGATCTATCAGTCACTCCACCAAAAACAAATGTATCAAATTGCCAGAACCAAGAGATTAACATTTTATCCTAGGTCTCAACTCGATTTTCAAGCCCATGGGATAAAAGGATTTTGTCAGTAGCGTCGATCGTGTGTGGGAAAATAATCAAAAAGTCATTGATTACTCCTTTAGAATCCAACCCAATATCATTCCTAATTACTATTAGATTTTGAGCCTCAAGGTTTCAAAATATTTTTATTAGGTACTAGTAGAATGTTGGTTCAAACCATATAACTTCAGGAGTTATTGTAAATCAGAGGCTTTATTGCCACTATCATCCCTAATTATTATCAAAGTTGGAACCACGAGGTTCTGGAAAGTTTTCAATGGTTACTAACATAATGTTGGTTCAAAATTTGCAACTTCAAAAGTTATCGTTAACCAAGATATTCTATTAAGTTTTAAAACCTGATAGAGTAGTTGATCTCTACGTATATGGGTTAGCTTCTTTTTTACCAGTCATATTTTCACAATAACCGAAAATTTTTGTTTATTTAGGAAGAGTTTTCTTAACAATTACCATGAAAATCTTGATCGAAAACGCATTCCCTTTGCTCTTTAAGATCATAGGTAAAATCGTAATAAAAATATTTTTTTATAAACGTGGAAAAACATATGTGATCACACTTTTCTTTATACATGGGATAGACATTATATTACCAATGAATGAATACAGGCTTCCTAGGGTGCAAGCCTCTTAAATCTTCCAAAGATTAAATAGATATACTCTACTTAGTGCTACAACATGTTTTACCTTATAATTGATATGCTATTCATAATGCTACAACAAATTTTATATTTCTCTAAGGATGGGATAGACACTATATTAGTAATAACTAGAAGCTTGCAAATGACATTCCTTCTTGAACCCCAAAATGCAAAATCATTATAAACTTTGATAAGGTTAGATGTTTTGTTGCTCATCACCAAAAATATTTTTTTATGTATGGGTGTTGGATCCAAAATATATTTTCTAAGTATGAGTTTTGGATTCAGAAATGATTTTCTAAGTATGGATATTGCACCCCGAAACGATTTGCCTATGTATGGGCGTTAGACCTGGAAATAATAGGTGTTAGACCTATAAATGCTTATCTAAATACAGGCATCAGACTTAGATAAAAACTTTACATAAGCACTATAAACTTGTGAAAAATAACTTAAAGATAAAAACAATTATATTATAAAAGAAATATGATGTATATGGAAAAAAAATACATATATACATGTAGAGGAATCTAAAAACCCAACCATATATTTTAGTCAAGTACTGTTATCGTTGGGTTATAATGGCCCTAACTAGGAATACATCTATAAAGTTAGGGTCTAGGATTGGATGGAAGGTTTTGATGAAATCCATTTTCATTCCCCTTAAGAGATTCAATAGGCAGAAGTTAGACATGGCTAGGAAAGTCTTGTCTTCCACCATCTTTATAAAAGCCTCTGAATCCATGAAAAATCCTTATGAGAGTTTTTGTCCTTAAGAAGGTGCCCAATATTAGTTGGTTGATGCCCTCATCAAGGTGAGATACTTAAGCCACATACTTATGAGGTTGATGACAAACTACATATTTCACATCCATAACATATATGCTACTAGTACTTCATCCTTAGGAGTCTAAAGCCACCTCCATATCTTTTGAAAGTCTCTACTAGGGGTAAAGTTAGACTTCTACAAGGAGATGTCCTCTCCTCCTTACCAAAAAGTGTCTAATATGGCACCAATTCTCACTCTGAAACCCAATCTGAAGGACCAATATCCCTATTACTTCTTTCAGGCTTCTATTTTTAGAGATAGATGTAGTGTTTGTATGTTCCATTAGTTTTGATTCAAAAAGAAAGATTTGGAAAGTATTATTGGAGATGTCTGTATGAGTTTTTTCTTGGATTAAAAAAAAGGTGACTTGGGGTATTTTTTGTGAGAATAGTGTTTTGTTTTAGAAATCATAAGTAAAGGTGAAAGAAAGGTAAAATAAATAACACTTATGATTATAAAGAAAACATCTCATCATATCTACCGTCGGATGAAAAACCTTTCATATTATCACATATCTCGAGAAGACTACTCAAATACTATATTGAAAGTTATTCATCTTTTCATTCCCTAGATAAATCTTCTCCTTTTAAAAAGAAGACATATAGACTTTGAGTATCAAAATAACATTGTGAAGGGAGAATAAAATCTAATGGAGAAGTAAAAAAAAAGGTATTAATTGTTGTCGATAAAGGTTTTTCAAAATCTTTATGTATAATACCTAAAGATTTGAGGGGCTATTAATGGATCAATTTTTTTTTTTTTTTTGTGGAACTATTTTTCAAAAGTATAGACAAAAAACAATTATATCTCAACGTATTTGAGCTCAACCAAGCACTAAGCTTAGGCACACATGAGTATGAAAAGTTGTTAAACCTATTATTTTTAGGCTTAGCCAATCATTGAGTTTAGATGTGTAGGGGTTTGTATAGTGTTAGACCCACCATTTCTAGGCTCGGCCGAACACCGAGCTTAAACATGTATAGGTTTGGTGAGTGGCTAGAACAATCATCTCTAAGTTCATTCAACCATTGAGCCCTAACATGTAGGGATCCAACAAGCGTTTAGACCCACCATTTTTAGGCTAGGCCAAATGCCGAGTCTAAACATATGTAAAGCTAACGAGATGTCAAACTTGTCATCTCTAAGCTCAGTAAAATGCTAAGCCAAACATGTATAGGTTAGATAAGCTTCCCAAACATGTATGGGTTTGATAAGCTTCCAAACCCATTGCCTTCCTATATATTTAAGTTGAGCAATCTACTAGACTCATTAACACTAGGTTTATGCTCTTTTAACTCCAAAGAAATCTCATACTCTCCAAATGAACCATGGGTCAAAGATATTTTATCTTGACAAGTCAAGGATATTTTATCCTTACGAGTTAGAGATATTTCCACCCTAACAAGATAAGGATATCTTATTATGATATATAAGAGATTTTTATCTTGATAAGAAAAAAATATTTTGTTATTACATCAACCCTTTCTTCTTAAATGTAAAAAATGATCTCATGGGCTATAAAAAGGAGGAAAAAAGAAGAAGATAACCTTCAAGCATGTTTAGTTTTTTCTCTTTAGTTACAATGATAGATCTATCTTAAAAGTCTTTTGTTTAATATAATTGATCTATCTTTGAAATGATAGTAAAGAACTACTTGTGAGGGATTGGTTCTAGCATACACTTAATTAGAGTAGTATGATTTACTTTTAATCCTCTGATATTCTAGTATCTAATTATCATATAAAAACAGAACGTATAAGATCAGAGTCCACACACAAACATCGAGTAGTCTTCCCTATACGTAGAAACCTGCTTTCTCTTAAGCTTTTCTATTAAGGTTTTTTTTTTAAAAAAAAAAGATTAACATCTAAATATTTTCACTATTTTTTTAGATGAAAACAAGAAATATGCTAACCTTTAAAGTCAATGCATATGTGATTTGGATCACAGGATGTACGTAAACAGCAAAATTACCGGGCCTTCACCAATGATAACATAGAAAAAGGGCTCTTCACCATTCTATTTGCCCACATTGTTGGAAGAAAGATGTCATTTTAAAGAAAAGAGTGCTCTTGTGATCTATGTGAACCTCTTTTATTGTAGACAAAAATAATGAATTTATATATTTTGTTGAGAAAAACCAATCTTCTGCATCATTTGCATACGTAGCAGAGGGATTAATAAGGCATGGCCCTCGACAAATTGCAATCCAAACAAAGTATCAAATGCACTACAGCTCGTACTTAACTACGTCTAGCTAGCTACTTGAGTTTGTCTTCAAAGCAAGGTCATCAAAGGCACATGCCATTTGCTGAAAAGGCTAGGGTTTCTAAAATGTAGCAATTGTTGGTCAAATCCGACACTGCAAAAGTTCCTTCCCTCACCTTTTCTTTATAAAACCGGTGGGGAACCCTTTCTTTTATTTTTATTATTAATTTGGCTTCAGCTTACTCTCAATCCTTGGTTCCCTTTTGTTTCCCTGCAAACTAGAGATGTCGGCCACACCACCATGCACCTACTACTATTATTCCAACTTTTTTCTTTGATGTGTTGTTTGCTTTGACTGGGGACCTTTTTTTAATGCACAAAAGTGTATCTTAGCAAGCAGAATCACTTTTTTTTGGTTTGTTATTTAATTATTGTGGGATTAGGGTTCTGCTCTCTTGGATGTGAACAAGAAATCGTGATTCAAGGACACTCATTATGGCTTATTCCAAGCTTTTGATTTCTTTATTCACATAGTTGTAATTATTAAAATCATTAGTGAAATAGTTGTATTTTCTATTAATCATATAGTAATGAGGCCTCACGTTCACGTTGACTAGACTGGCTGGGAAGGCGTGCGGTTAAATGTCTAGAATTTGATTCTCTAACATCTTCATTCTGAAAATCTCTTTTTTTTATTTTTTTCTCTTGGTCATCTAAAAATCTTTGTTGTTATTCCATAGTCAAGATGCTAACCATGTTTACAATTTCCATGGAAGCAAGATGGAGATGCTCTTTATAGTGCATATGAGAGCATAGTGGGCTTAAGGTCAGGCTCAAATACTTGTCTCTCAATCTTGTAATTGAGCTTAAGGCTCATTGATCGATAAGATTCAAACCTGTTCAGAAAAAAAAAATTGTGTGGTCAATCAAATCCTTTTGAATTGTTAATTATGAATTGGGTTATTTTAGGCCAATATAACATTCAATATTGCGTGTTAGACTTATATATAATAGTTAATAAAATAATTGCAAATATTATTGTTTAAAAATACAATATTCTTAAAAATAAAGGCAAAATAGATTGGTACATAATGAAATAAAACTTTAAATATAATTTTAACTCTCTTATTAACAAATAATTTTAATTAAAATCTAAAGAAATACAAAAAAAATATTGTTGGTTATGTGAAATTTCTTCTTATAAAGTAGAGTTACAAATATACCATGCAGTATAATCATAGATAGTATTACCTTTATTGTATTGTTGACTTGTAAAAAAAGTTATTGATGTAAATTGATTACTATCAATTTATAAAATAAGGTCTTAGGTAGGCATCCTACTAACAATTTATGTGTTTTTATTGATAGCTTGTAAGATGGAGAATCTAGTGGGTGTTGTGTATTCTAAAAGGTGGTTATGGTAGTATGAGCATGGGTGTGAAAATCATTTTTTTTATTTTTTTATTTTTTTATTTTGCTCCTTGTTGGGCTATGCCTGTTGGGTCCTATTGGGATTTTTTTTTTCTTTTTTGCTTCTTAGTTAGGCTTTCATCAAGCTCGGTTAGGTTGAATTTTGAAATTGAATTGAAGAGTTATTAAATAATTAATGTTTGATGTTTGACATCATTGGTGTAGAGAGGGGAGGAATTCAAAACTGAGAACTAGATGATTTTTTGGATTTCATTTTTCAACCATTTGTGATGGATTGAAAACAGTTTTCTGTGTGTTTGTAGTGATGCATAGTTTTAAAATTATGCTAAATGTTTTACATATCTCAAATATATTATTCCATATGCATATAGCGAGTTTTATTTTTGTTGAATATTTTCAAATATAATAATAATAATAATAATAATAATAATAAGAAGAAGAAGAAGAAGAAGAAGAAGAAGAAGAAGAAGAAGAAGAAGAAGAAGAAGAAGAAGAAGAAGAAGAGATTAATTGAAATCTCATAATAATGATGGTTTTTTGCTGTTAAGACATATCAATTTATGATGCATGGTTTTAAAAATATTTATATAAATATTCATTATATTTTGTTATTTAAAAAAAAAAAAACAAAATTGGCTATATTTACAAATATCAATATTGGTGATTTAGTATTTAAATATTCAATATGAATATTTGAAATTTATTTTCTTCTCATTGAGAATTACATATGACAATTCAAAATAACTATTTTTAATGTACAATACATTTACTTTATTTACAAATATCAATACTGGTGAGAAATAAATCTGATTTTCTTAATTTAACTAGATTTATTTCAAAAAAATCAGACTTTTTTATCAAGAACCTCCACTGTGGTTAAGTAATTTTTGGTTGAGGCAACAAATGAATGCTGGAAAACCAGAAAAACGAAAGATATTGTGCTTTTGGTATAGGAAGCAAATGAATGGGCTGGTCCAGTATCCTAAAGATCTCCGTATGGTTAGCCCAGAACACTGTGAGCCCAGGAGCTAGGTCACTCCTTTTCTTTGCATTCGGAAGGCCTAAGGGCCGACTAGAATAAACGATTAACAATTTTGATCGAAATGGCCACTTCCATGTTTTTCTTTTGTTCATAAATATTATCAGATTATTTATTTTAATTTATGATAAACAAGCCATGAAAGTCGTTTTGGGTCTCCAATGGCCTAAATTAATTCAAGTAGTTGTTTATCGTTTTACATTTACAGCTTGTAGGTTACTTGCCATTTATTTATCATCCTTGATCTATATATTCACTTAGGAAATGTTATTTTTTTAATAAATTATATCTCATAAAATACTCTTCACTCAAAAAATCTTCAAATGTCAAAGAAATAAAATGATGGGCGGTGGTGATGGTAATTAAAACAATGAAAATAATAATGGGAGGAATAAAAAGGGAGGGGTAGGTGATGGACTGATGAGGGCAATGCTTGCAATGGAAAAGTTAATGGTTTTAATTGTTTAAGATGGGGAGGTAGTAGGTTGGTGATAAAGTGGGGTGATGGTGAGGAATTGGAGTCACGAACTTGAGATAGATGTATTGTAGTAGTTGAAAAAATCTATTTTAGTTTAACTTAAAGTGAAAAAAATAGGAGTTGAATATTGTAGAATTTTAGAAGCTGAGAATTGTTTTTTAGAAGAAGAAAAGGAAGCTAATTAAAATATTTAATGATGAAAAAGTTTCATTCAACAAAACAAATGCCTCCCTAATCTCTTCTATTTCATCCAAATGGTAAGCATTGCATCGATGAACAAAAGAGCATTTCAAGGGGCTGCATGCGGTAATCCTTCCTCAGCAAGCATGGATCGATGAGTTTACAAAACTTGAAAGCTTATTCTGGGAAAAACGGACTTGTTCTCGAGTACGTGCTGTGATGTGGAGTCCTTGTTTTGATGTCAGATTACTTCTTACCTGCACAGCAAATTTCAAACTCGAATCAATAAATATATTTCTAATAAAAACTTAAAACAATTGAGATTTTATTTATAGAACAACCGAGATTCTACTTATCGATCTAAACTCACAAAATATACTCTGTGTGTGTGTGGATAGTGGACTTGTTTTGTACTCAAATTAAGAATTATAATTGCTGGCTTCATGCCCTCTGATAGCAAATAGAGCAGTCACGACTTTTCATGCTTTCCACAGTAATGGCAACGAAAAGGATTCCAAGTTCAACTGATGTGTTGCAGTGGGACGGTGCGAATTCCGGCTTTGAAGCCCTAAACCTGATTAAAATATTTTGTGAAATGGCTAAGCTGGAGGCATATCCTTTCTTCTCAAGAGCTTCTTTACATGGACTATAAACCAGCATTCAAGAGAACGAAAGGACAATAATTTCTCACGTCATGATCCATCACTATAAGGAGGACCACAAAGAAGATAACCTTTTTTTGCCCCTCTTCTCTGGTTGCGCAACCAACAAGGAACGGAGTACCAATGGTGGACGACACACGTGTCCAGATCATTGTTTCTTTTACTTGTTTTTCTTCATCGATACTTGATGGCTCAAAAATCTGAAGATATTTAAAGATGGTGGATACCTACTTGGATCTGCTATATGGAAAAAATGGACCTCGATATTGGTGTCTTTGCTTTAGAACGCCTCACGCTAATTGCTAAAACAAGGACTTGAACACAGAATCACTCTATGTATTGGAATCTCTCCAATTAATAATTCAATTGCAGAATCAAGGTTGGTCAAAAAAAAGTATCCCCATCTATTATTCAAGAACCCTTAAATAATAAAGAGGTCTCCTGTTTTAACTGAAAAGGAAATACTTAGAAACGTAGCTAACTAGGAAACCATAACAGCATTGATTTCCTGTTTTAACATAGAATTAATTGAAGCAAAATTAATACTAAAGAAAATAAAAGAAGCTAAATGTTGCAGCAGCTTCATCTTGGTTACGGGACTGTGGGAGTTTCCTGTTCTGCGTTAAACTCTTGATTTGCATTTTCTACGTTCCTTGCTCCATTTGCATCAATTGCCAGGCCTCCCGCAGAACTTGACTCCGGCAAGTACTGACTGGTGTATTCCGTGAAGAGTTGTGGATGCAGACGTTTGATCTCCGATGCTTGTAACCAGACAGAATCAGATTGTGGACGATTTTTCCATTGCACAAGGAATTTATAATAACCCCCTCGACGAGTGGTTACGAACTGGTGGTCAAGAATTGCTGCAATTTCATCCCTTGGTGTTGTATTTTCTGGAATTCGTGGTGTTTGTATAACGGCAGGAACTGGTTGTGTAGTCATGTGATCGACATCACCCTTGAACTCCGTAAGATCTTCAATGTTAAAAATTGGGCTAATACCAAAATCAGGGGGTAGGTCGATCACGTACGCATTGACACCTAACTTCTTTATGACTCTGAAGGGCCCTGCTCTTCGTGCATGAAGTTTAGTAAAGCTCCCTTGCGGAAAGCGCTCTGGTCGTAGGCGAATTAACACTAAGTCTCCTGCATCAAATTGTCTATCCTTGCGTTTTGCATTCGCAGCATCTGCATAAGAGGTAGTTTGAGTTGTCAGCCGTCGTTTGCATTCATCGTGAACATCTTGCATGTAACTGGAAAAGTCCAAGGCTGCCTCGCTTGCTCGGGGTGGTGACGGAAGAGAAGTAACATCAAGTGGGGCGTTGGGTCGAAACCCGTAAACCACCTCAAAGGGGGTGCAGCCTGTTGATCGGTTTACTGAGTTATTAAACGCAAATTCAGCATGTGGAAGCACCATATCCCAACTGGTCTCGTGATCTGTAATTAGGCAGCGTAATAAGTTCCCCAAACTCCTGTTTGTTACTTTCGTCTGGCCATCCGTTTGAGGATGGAAGGCACTAGAGAACATCAATCTTGTACCCAATTTTGCCCACAATGTTTTCCAGAAGTAACTTACGAATTTGACATCCCTGTCAGACACAATGGAAACAGGAACGCCATGTAGCCGAACAATCTCCTTCAGAAATAATGCTGCTACTTTAGTTGCGTCAAATGTTTTCTGGCATGGGAGAAAATGAGCCATTTTAGAGAAACGGTCGACTACCACCATAATAGAGTCGTGGTATCGCGCAGTTCGTGGTAAACCAAGAATGAAATCCATGCTTAGGTGCTGCCATGGCTTGCTAGGTATGGGTAGTGGTGTGTAGAGCCCTGCTGGTTGTTTAGTTCCCTTGTTCAATTGACACACACGACACCTGTCAACCACCGTGTGCACATCCCGTCGCATGCGAGGCCAATAGAATCGATCAGCCACCAAAGCATAAGTTTTATCGTACCCAAAGTGGCCAGCTATACCTCCACCATGTAGCTCTGTTATCAAGAATTCTCTAAAGGATCCACGTGGAATGCAAAGTCGTGATTTGTAGAATAAGAATCCTTCCCGTAACACATACTCCTTCCCAGCTGTGTTATTGTGATCCGTAATGTTTTTACATACACTACCAAAGTCCTCGTCGTTAGTGTATTCCGTTTTCATACTGTCGAAGCCTGTCACAGTGGCTGAAAATAGATGTAACAAATGTGGTCTTCTACTCAAGGCATCGGCCACTTTATTTTCAAACCCTGCCTTATGCCTGATGACAAATTCGAATTGTTGCAGATAATCCATCCAACGAGCGTGCCTTGCATTCATTTTACTCTGGGAATTTAAATGTTTTAGCGAGTCGTGGTCTGTAAATAAAATGAATTCCCTGTGAATTAAATAGGGACGCCAATGCTTGAGTGTTTGTACCAAGGCGTAGAATTCCATATCGTATACGGAGTATCGTCGCCGAGTGTCGTTTAATTTCTCGCTGAAAAAGGCAATTGGGTGGCCTTCTTGACTCAGTACTCCTCCAATCCCCACATGGGATGCATCGCAAGCAACTTCAAAGATTTTGGTGAAATCTGGCAATCTAAGCACTGGTGCCTCCCCCATTTTCTTTTTAATCTCTGAGAATGCTTTTGCTGCAGCTGGGCTCCATGCGAAATTCTTTCCTTTTAGGCATTCCGTGAGTGGGGCCATTATGGTGCTGAAACTGCGAATAAATCGCCTATAAAATGTAGCCAGACCGTGAAAGCTCCTTATTTCGGATAGACTTTTAGGTGTTGGCCACTGCTGGACAGCTTGGACTTTTGCGGGATCAGCTTCAACGCCTTGATCGGAAATTATAAAGCCTAGAAATTTGGCACTCTTCCTCATAAACGAGCATTTGTCTCTATTAATATATAGCTTCTCAGCCCTGAGAACTCGCAGTACTTGTTCGACATGGTTTAAATGCTCCTGTTTGTTTTGGCTGAAAATTAGAATGTCATCGAAATAAACGACAACAAATTTTCCCAAGAATGGCTTGAGGACTTGTGTCATGACGCGCATGAAAGTGCTTGGCGCGTTGGTTAATCCGAAAGGCATGACTAGCCACTCGAATAGGCCATCTTTTGTTTTAAATGCTGTCTTCCATTCATCTCCCTCTTGAATACGAATTTGATGATAGCCACTTCGGAGGTCGATTTTTGTAAAAATAGATGAGCCACATAGTAAATCCAGCATATCGTCGAGACGAGGGATAGGAAATCGGTACTTTACCGTGATTTTATTAATTGCTCGACTATCCACGCACATCCTCCAACTACCATCCTTTTTGGGGGTGAGTAATACCGGGACAGCGCAAGGGCTAAGGCTTTCTCGAATGAACCCTTTGTCCATCAACTGTTGGATTTGTCGACTAAGTTCTTCATTCTCCATTGGGCTCATACGATAGTGCGGCAAGTTAGGTAGAGTTGACCCGGGAATTAGATCAATTGCGTGTTGCACCTCTCTCATTGGGGGTAGTTGATTTGGAATATCATTGGGCATGATATCCTCAAATTGTTCCAGTATTGCTTCCAATTCTCCTGGAATGATGCCGTCTGGTTGCTTCACTTCACGGTTCACTACTAGCAGTACCAAGTCCTCCGTTTGTAACACTCGCGAGAACTGTCGCATAGTCAGAATTGAATTGGCCTCCTTCTTTGAATCAAATTCCGAGATTTGCAGAGGGTCTAACACGAATTTCTTTCCTTGGAATTTGAAAGAGTAGGTGTTAGCATAACCATCATAATAGCCCCTTCGGTCATAAAGCCATGGACGGCCTAGCAGCATGTGACAGACCGTCATGGGGATCACGTCACACCAGGCTTCATCAACGTATTTGTTTCCCAACGAAAATTGAACCAGACACTGTTGCTTGACTAAGACTGAGTTAGTCTCATTAACCCAACTGATCCGGTATGGGGTGGGGTGTTTAACTGTCTTCAATCCCAGGCGTTCAATTGCAGCTTCTGAGACTACATTCATGCCGCTGCCATTGTCAATTATAACATTCAATGCCTTACCATTGTGTTCCATTCGAGTGTGGAAGATATTGGTGCGCAACCAGTCAGGATTAGCTTGGCATTCCTTCTTAGTCCCTGTCAATACTCGATGAATAACACAGCTAGGTAGATTCGAGGCACTCAAATGTTCTTCATCGCTGAAATTGTTTTCATTCAGTTCCTCTCCCTCCGTGTGTTCCTCAACAATATCTTCTGCTATCAGTTCTTGCTCACAAATAAATGCCAATTTCTTGTCTCGTGTAGGACAAACGACAGCATAATGACCGAAGCCCTTACACTTATAGCATTGTGGGCCTTCATTAGGACCTTTTGCTCTTCCCTTATAGTCTCCGTTGGCCCCATTCCTTGTCTGATCTCTCACGGGGGGGGTTTTCTGGTTTGCAGAATTAAATTCTGATTTGTGCTCCCACGTTGTCATTCGTCTCCCAGTGGCAGGTCCAGCTTGTTTTTCCAGACGGAGAGCTAGCTGATAAGCTTCTTCCATGTTAATCAAGCGTGCAGTCCACATGTCTTTGCGTAGATCACTATGTAATCCTGTACGATATCGAGCTAGAGTTTGCTGCTCCGTTTCCACAATTCTACTACGCACCGATAATTCGTGGAAGCGATCTGTGAACTGATCAACACTTAGTGATCCTTGGCGGAGTTGCAACATCTCTTCGAACATCATCTGCTCATAATCAATGGGCAGGTATTTTTCTTTCAACCGTTCTTTCATCTCCTCCCAATTTGAAATTGTTGGCCTGTGTGTTCGGCGCAATTGCTCCTCCACGCTTCCCCACCATACTCGTGCATGACCCTTTAGTTTCATCCGAACATATCGCACCTTTCTCTCCTCAGAAACAGCAAACCAATCGAAATAATCTTCGATGGCTGTCAACCAATCCTCAAACGCGTGGGGCTCCAATTTGCCAAAAAAATCTGGCACATCCACCTTCATTCGTTTGGTTAACTCATCAAGTGGTGGTTGATGAACAAATTGTCCCCTGTGTCCAGCTTGCCTATGGTATCGAGCTTGATGTCCATAATCATCAAAGTCGTGATTTTCCTCCTCTGCCTCGTGGACATCTTCTTCGCCAGCATTGTTCCTCCTTCCTCGGTGGTCTACTCTACGACCTTGCTGATTGGGAAGGTCATATTCCTCTCGAGCATAACGTTCCTCCATTACGTCCAGGCGACGCATAACTTGTGCCATGACCGTGGCAATTTGATCAAGCTGATAGTGAAGTTGTGGTTGGTCTGAGTTTTGGTTATTTGGGTTTTCAGTGTTTGGGTTCTGGTGGCTTGAGGAAGAGTTGTTTGGTTCTTGGATAGTGGTGTTGGGGTTGGGTTGGGTCTGGTTGATGGGGTTATGGTTTGTGGGGATGGTATGAGTCGGGTTGGGGTTGATGGTGATGGGGTTGTTTCTGTTATGGGTGGATGCCATAGCGTATGAGTTGCCACTACGAGTAGTAGGCATATACGCACAGCTCTGATACCAAATTGGTGTCTTTGCTTTAGAACGCCTCACGCTAATTGCTAAAACAAGGACTTGAACACAGAATCACTCTATGTATTGGAATCTCTCCAATTAATAATTCAATTGCAGAATCAAGGTTGGTCAAAAAAAAGTATCCCCATCTATTATTCAAGAACCCTTAAATAATAAAGAGGTCTCCTGTTTTAACTGAAAAGGAAATACTTAGAAACGTAGCTAACTAGGAAACCATAACAGCATTGATTTCCTGTTTTAACATAGAATTAATTGAAGCAAAATTAATACTAAAGAAAATAAAAGAAGCTAAATGTTGCAGCAGCTTCATCTTGGTTACGGGACTGTGGGAGTTTCCTGTTCTGCGTTAAACTCTTGATTTGCATTTTCTACGTTCCTTGCTCCATTTGCATCAGATATATTGTTGTTTGTCTACTCATTATACACAGGGAAAGATGCTTTAATACAAGCAGTTTTCTAGCAAACTTTTTTTTTTTTTTTAATTTTATTTTAAAAGCTTGAGTAGCAGAAAAAATGAATGGATGATTATATATACACAAGAAATTAACGTGATTTGGACATGGTGGCCTACTTCACGGATACAAAAACTACATCAAGCTACTTATTGTGTTGATGTTCAGCTATAATATTTGATTATATATGTTCTATAAGATACGTAAAATCAAAGAAATAAATCAATTGATCTCCTAAATTTCTCAAACAAATCATACAATTTATTCTCTTGGATGCTTATATGGAAAGCTAAGATACTTTTCAATAAATATACCACAAGAAATAGTTTTTTTTTAATCCCTATATTTACTAAACAAATTTTTTTAAGCCATCTAACTATTTATGTTTATTTTAGCAATGAGTGGTTGTATTAGAATGGGTTGTTTGTGAGACACCAGCATTGTGTGAATGCATTTATGATAATTTGGTGGTCTACTCCCATGGGATGGGGTTACATGGAGAGTATCCAATGCATCAAATAACCTTCAACGACAACACTTAATGGTAGACTCTACTATATGATCCTTCCTTGCTTTCCTTTGTCTCATCTTTAGTTATCATACTCTATTTTGTGTTCTTTTATTTTTATCAAAATTTATTGGTGATCCAAAATATTTTCGGACAATTCTTGAAGATTATTTTAAATAGGTAATCAAGCCCATATAGCAATTCAATTACTACACGATACCTCTTGTATATATTGAACTCTTTTTTTGTTCTAGTTTTAAGAAATGACAATAAAGAAATTTAGTTGTTTTGAAATGTGGTAAATTTGTATTTAGTTTTAATTATTCAAAACTAGTTAAGGGAAGTGACAATTATGCTCAAGTTTTAGTTGCATAGCAAAAGGCAATGAATTATTTAAGAAGGATTTCATGATAAAAGCAAATCATTGAAAGTAAGATGAGGTTTTTATTTGATGATGAAAGTTGCAAAGCTTACCAAAAGCATATATTTTGTATAAGGGTGTATGCATTGTTATTTAAGAGTGTTATCGAGATTGTTATAAGAAAAACACCCAATATTATTAATAATGTGTGTCGTAAGAGAGTCAAGGATGCTATTGATTTATACGATGTAACAATAATATTGATATGAAGGATGTTATTAGTTTGGAATATGTAACTATAATATTGATATGGAAAATGATAATATTGATGTGGATGGTCAATGTCATGGCATGCACGGTGTTAAATGACAAAGCAATCTTCTAGGTTTTGACAAAGCTACTTGGGTCCAAGGCCCAAGCTCAATCTAGCAGGGTTGGGCCTACTATATGGCCAACACTTAAAAAAAAATGGGTTGAACTTGACCCATCCATGTGGGTGTTTGGGCTTAAGGCCCAATCCTGGTCTAGTCCTCTTGAGCGACTAAGACCCAACAACTTGTTTTTTATATATTATAGGTTGGACCTAGCCCAACCATGTGGGATGAGATGAGACAAGTCTAGCCCTCCCAAATTATATTTTATAGGATGTGGATTAATTCAAATCCTGCATGAATAAAAGAAAGGAAATGCATAACAAGAAAGAATGAGGAAGAAAAAAAGCTCACCTAGTATGAAAGTGTGGTGGTAGTCGTTTGGATACGATGGTGCTGCCAAATATGTTTTTGTTGTCATTGAAGCTACCATTGTTGGAGAAGAGAAAAGCTGAAGCTGACAAGAGGGAGTAGATTCTCAAAATATAGGGAAGGTAAATGTGTGGTAACGACAAAGTAGATTGGCATTAGTTAAAGTATAGAAACAGAAACTATGGTGAAGAGAGAAGAAAGTGGTGAAAGAGAGAAAAAACAGTGCTAAATCTTTTTTGACTTTCTTTTACTTCAAACTTCTTGTCTCTTAATGCCTAAAATACACCCTTATTTATAGGAGGTGAAGGAGAAGCATCTTGTCTTTATTGAGGACCAATCTTGGCCCTTGATTCAGCCAGGAAGGATCTCAACCATTGCCTCAGGGTTTTCTTCATGAGCTGCGCATATATGACAGCTAAAGGCTGATTGAATTGATTTTTTTGGACTACATCACGATGTCTATAAGGTCACTCAACCATAAAAAATAATGTTGGGTGTAATACAATGTCAATCTATAATGGTGGTGTATTTTGTCCAATTTGGTGGAGATATGAACCAACAAATGCTCTAAGAAATTAGCCACCCGAGCAGCTTTTCTGGTACAAAAGTTTGAAGACAATGAAAAATAAATCAGACAATATATCATCTGACCTCTTTACATATATATATATATATATATATATATATATATATATATGTACACACACACACACATATATATATGTTGTTTTAGGATTTTAGTTAGAGATTTGACTAAAGTTTCATATGGTCTTTCATTTTCTATTTCTTTTAATCGCACCCTTGATTGACTTCAAATTTTCAATCTTATAGAATTTTACCGTCATCAAATTTTAATATCAGCCTCGAATTTCAATGTTTTTTTCATTTTGATCCTTGGTTTTGGACTTATACAAATTGACTTGTATATGATTATTAACTTTCAATTTGCTTTGATTTGACTCTTGTCTTAGACCAAATTGAGTCCTCATATTTCAACACTTTTTTCAACATGATCATTGGCATGGTAAAAATTAAGTTTGACCTTTAATTAAACATAAGTTTTTTTTATTTTCTTTCAATCTTATCCTTGACTTCAATCAATTGACTCGTTAAAATTAAGTTTGACTTTTTAAAATTTAATCTTCTCAATTACACTCAAAGTGGACTTCTAAACTTAAGTTTTCACCTATTAAATTACTAACAAAATTAGCCTATTAAAAGTATAATCATGTCCTTAAACCTAATTAAATCTTTTGATTTGATTCATGAAATTAAATTGTCCTATTAAAAATCTAAATATGCTTTGGAACTTAATTTTTTATGCAGATTTGTTCAATAATCATTTGATTTGAACTTAATATTGAGATATTTGAGGGTAGTAGTGAAAAAAATGATAAGGATTTAAATATGACAAGCGATATGATAACTGTTAATGAAGATCAAATTGTTAGAGATGTTTAGAGTGAAGGTTATGATATAGTTAATCACAATTAGTAATATTTATGATAGGTTGAAAAAAAAGTGCCAGTGCAAATCCATTTGAGAGTAAATTTATAGGCTATAATAAACATACATTTTTAACATCATATAAGTATACATTTTATAAGAATATTGTAAATTTCAAGTCATTAATACATAAAAAATCATTTAAAATAAATATGTTTCGGACTTGTTATTTATAACCATGTTATATAAATATATTATTTGAATTCATGATAAATATTCACCTAGGATATGATATGGTAGAGATAATCTAACCACTATAACATAAAGACAAGAAGATCAAGAAATGATTACACAAGAGAATTAGGGTGTGTGCTTGTGTGTTAAATACTCTTTTAAATGTGCATGTCATAGTTTTACATGTGCAAGTATTAGTATCGTATATAGTCTATCTCCATATCTTAACTTAAAATCAAGATATTTCCTAAATATATTAATTGTTGAATTTTAAATTATGTTTGAGACTATTTTGGTAAAGAATAGTAAAAAAGTCATAAGAAAACAAGTTACACCAACACAAAACTATAATTATTCCATTAAAATTATATATATAGATAGATAAAAAAAAAATGTGACTCTCTAAATTGTATATTCAAATATTAATAGCAAAAGACTACAAAACTATATATATATATACACTTTATAACTTAGGTAAGCTCTAAAATCAATCAACTAAGTTGAGTTAATCTTATTCTAAGAGGAGGTCCTAGTAGATTCGTTCCTTAACTCAATATATAAGCATGCATGATAGGCCCCTTGTGTCTTTTCACTTCCAATGCTTTTGCTTATTCTGAAATGTGTACATAAATACATGTAAAAGTGAGTCAATGTTCCGAGCTTTATAAGTCCATGGCTGGTACAACCAGCTAGTTAGAAGCATATAGAGCTAGAGTAAGACACCAGCAAAGTGAAATTCAAGAGAGAAAGTGATTGATCTGGAGCAAGAAGGATCAGAAGAAAATATGTTATGGAATTCTATGTTCGTTTAATAATTGAATTTGAAGCAAGCTAGCTTTTCTTAGATGGTTTTGGTTTTAAAGCATTGTTTGGTTAGCATTTATTTTGCTTTGAAACAAAATAATTATCATTTTTTTTATAAAAAAAAGACTGTTTTATTTTTTAAACAAAGCACGATATCTCTTCGATGCTGTTTTTAAAATAAAAATTAAAGTTGCTGCCTTCTTACATGTTTAATCCTAAATAAAACTTCCAATTCCAATAAAACGATTTTATTGACAAGGCATATTTATTCCATAAGCACGAGAAGAAATACTGGAACAGTTCCAAAATACGTGACCTAAATGAAATGTATTTAGCCAAGCAAGTAGGAAACCGTCCATGCATGACCTTGCTTTTGTTGCGTGCCTTATCCTCGTTTTATTGTTGTTTTATGGAGCAGACGTACGGTGGCTAGCCATATCTGCCGTCCACATGATCAGATTGGGATTTTGAGGCATCTTTTAGTGCTGTTCATGTGCTCCTATCAAATTAGACATCATGGGCTTCACCACATGATTAAACCCTAGTTTCTCATGCAATCATGATCTCTAGTTTCGAGGTGTAGTTTCTCTTGCGATCATGATGCATGGATTTCTAGTATTGTGCTCTTTAAATTTAGAAACCTCTAATTCAGCAGCTGTTTTTCTGTCCTTCTAAAAAAACCCTAGCTACTTCTATTAATTCGGCTGAGAAGGGATTCCTATTGGAGGTCGGGGTTACTGTTCTTGCAATATTCAATACAGAAACATATAGTATTTAAGGACTGGTCGAGCATGAAACTTACCCCGGCCATAAGTGGGTTCCTCGTCATCAAAACTTTCAACTTAGTATTTGTTCTTTTCTTCGAGTATTTTCTAAACTCCTTTTTGCATCAACGTGCAAGCAGGGCTGGAGATCCTATGTCCATACGGGCCCATTCTGTCATCATAAATATTCACCAACGACGCCCGTAGTGGTTAGTGAATTGAAAATATTGTATCGGGGACGTAGAATATAATTTTATGAATTCCTGGCGTGAATAGTTTTTTTTCTGAATTGAAACTATCGAATTTAATTGAATGCATGAAAATCGATATGGACTGAGAAATAGAAAACAGCAGTAACATCCAAAAAGTAACACCATATATTCTGCCGTAAAAGAAAAGGAGGTCATTGACTCCTCCTTCATCACCTACCTTCAAGTCCAGAATATACATACATACATACATACATACATACATACATACATACATACATACATACATACATACATACATTCTGGACCTGAAGGTAGGTGATGAAGGAGGATGCTGATTTTTGGGACTTTTGACGATCAAGCAAGATTTGCACCATGGGTTTCTTTTTCCTTTGTCTTCGAGAGTGGGGGATTAGCTGAAGAACTTGATCGTCCAACTCTGAAAGTCTTAGTCCTAAGCTTTTAATTATGAGGCTAATTAATTCCCTATCAGCAAACCAATGTTGAAACCTTGCTTGTTATTATTATATTATAAGATTGAACTCAACCCACAATAAAAAAATAACTTAAAAAAATGAACTCGTGATTATTAAAATTCAAATCGAATATTTGGGTTATCCCTGACATACTTGAGAAAGACATGTAGGAACCACCAAATACCGTGTACACACAAAAAATAAAAAATATAAATTATACACGCATTATAGACGAGCACACACTAAAAACAAAGTTATTAACTAAGTTAAGCGAATTAATTTAAATAGATTTGGATTCATTTAAAACAATATTATTTAAAATCTTACAAAATCAAACCACATTTTATATGAATTTTAATTGCTCCGATCGAGATGTAAATTGAATTGACTCGTTAAATTAACTTAGATTTGAAAATTTTATTCCTTGCATGATTTAAAATAAAATATGCTAATTTGAATGTGTGGTGAATTATGATTTGTTTTTCAAAAGTAACTTGAGATAAATAATAAATTGATTTTTTGTTAGTTTTTTTATGGTTTTAAAATATTTATGTTAAAAGTTAAAAAAATAAAAATTTAAGCAGTTATTTTTTCAAATAATTATACAACACAGTACCAAAAATCCAACAAATTCACAAGTATAGCCACCCCTTGTCAATAAACCTAAAGCATCTCAGGCTTGCTCGAAATTCCCAATAACACAAGTACAAAGTTGAACGACTGGGGCCATTGACTTGAAGCCGATAATTGACTAGGAGTATTTGGGAATTATTTTAAAAATGTTTTTTTTGAAAACTTTGAGTTCTTTTAAATTAATTTTTTTTTATTATTTCTGGGTTGATATCAAAATAATTTTTAAAAATTTAAAAAAATATTATTTTAATATATTTCTAAATAAAAAGCAGTTTGGAAAACAAACATAACTACATTTCCAAAATGTTTTTTTTTTGAAAAAAATGAGTTTTCTTAAATAATATTTTTTTGTATTTTTAGATTATTTTTATATGCTGATATCAAAATAAATTTTAAAAATATTATTTTAATATATTTTTAAATAAAATATATTTTAAAAAATAACATCAACTCCATTACAAAACATCCTGAAAATAAAACGGCCGTATGATCCAAGTGATTAATCAGAGCATGCGGCGTGCTAGAAGTTTGAACCATCCCAGAAAATCAAACCTTAGCCATGTCAATTCATAATTTTGATGCTGTTTTCCTTGACAAATTTTAGCCAATCAGATCATCTCCTTTATCTCTCTCTCCTGGTCTTCTCGTGCATCGTTAGGCATATGTCCTTGTCTTAATTACTACCATTACTATTACAAGAAAAATAAACGGCGTGACATCTCCACTGTGCACTGTCTCTAGAATCACTGTGGATTCGAGCAGTGCACGGGCGGAATTGGCCCTGGGCGCACGGCATAAGGCGGCTGGCAGGCGGGGCTAATTTCGCCTTTTTCGTTTTTTTTTTTTAAAAAAAAAAAATATTCATTTGTGAATAGTGTATTGACGATTTCGTCCCCGGTAATAGGACAAAAACAAGCATCCGGGTGAGGGGCACCAGCGTAATTGTGCGCGGTCGGACCGGCCCGGTCCGCCGCAACTTTTTCTTTTTTTATTATTTTTGGAAATGGCTAAAGACGGTTTTAGCCCCTAATAAGACAAAAACACTTAATTCGGTCCAGGGCTAAAACGGTAATTGACTCTATTTTTTCAATTTTTAAATCGGTGTCTGGGGGTGCGTCCGCCGAACGCGCCAGGCGGTTTTCCGCCTCACGTCCTCTTCAAGCGACGCGTGCGACGTGATACGGTGGCCGGAAATTGTCTACCGGAGGCCAGATCGCTTCGCCGCATCGTGGTCTTCCTCCCGCGGGGGCGCGTGTAGACACCAGATGTCCGTGGACGCGGCGGAGGCCGGTTGAAGCCAGCGGCCACGTTTCTTTCTCTCCTGCACGTCAATGTGCAGGAGAGTCCCCCATATATTTGGACTTTGCACTTCGGTCCCTCGACTTTGAATTTCGTTTTTGGTCCTCATTTCTGTTATATAAGTTTTGATTTTGTTCGATTGGGTCCTCCGATTTGAATTGATTGAATGTCAAAGTTTCACTTCGGTCCTTCCACTTTCAATTTTCGGATTGGCTGTATGTCAGTCAATCAATTCGGTACAAAAGTTCCAATTTTTTCAATTTTGCCCTCCGGTTTCAATTGAGAATAAATGTAATTTGCATGTCAGCCCTTTGACTTTTAATTTTTTAATCAGCCCTTTATATTTGATTTTCATTTAAGTCCTTATACTTTTATTTTTTTATATTTATACAATAATCCCTACTTTTGTCCATGTTTATATAAAAGTGTATTTAACACAATAATAATAATAATAATGATAATAATAATAATAATACTAATAATAATAATAATAATAATAATAATAGTAATAGTAATTATAATAATAGTAATACTAATAGTAATACTAATAGTAATAATAATAATAATAGTAATAGTAAAACCGAAAACACCCCCACAAAAATAATTAGTGCGCGCTCTTTTGTGATAGTTTATGACGCAATACCTATATTCTAAAAAATGTAATCTATGCTTACGTGACAAACTAAACTCAAAATTTTAAACATTTTATCTTTTAATCTATAATTTTTATTTACTTATATCATATAAATTTATCGTTGTAGATTTAATGATGTTAAATTATATACAAAAAAATACCCGCGGCAACGCGCGGGCAATTATCTAGTTATAAATATAATTAGACAGTTGCTTCGGCGCTGTCGTTAAGACGGTAAGTGGATTCGCCGAGGCAATGGTTACCGGTGCCTGCACAGTTGAAAGAATGTCAGGCTCGGTTTCTTCTTAGGCTCAGCTCATCATCGAGGATTTGAAAGACTCCTTCATGGTAGTAGGCCTCTGTGATGCAACTCAAACCAGCTCTCTGTCCCACAATTAGGTTCCTTGGGAGCCAAGCCTTATCATCGTCTCAGCAAAGGTTGTCAAAATCATGATTTTGACACAAAATAGAAGTAACTTCTGAACTCGAATCGTAAAATCAGAATCGTAAATCGTACCTGAAATTTTATCGTACAAAAATCATAAAATTGCAGCTAAAATCATGGAGGTAGAAAAATCATAAAATCATAAGTAAAATATTTTCGAATACAATACAACATAATTATGGCTATAAAACTTTATTATTTAAGGTTCATATATGATTAAAATAATTTAAAAATACATTACAAAACAATTATGCAAATACACGAGAATTTAAAAAATATTGATTATTGAGGGGGGGTGGCGAGAGAGAGAGAGAGCCTAGTTGGCATCAGATTAGTGGAATAGCTTGGGATCGTAAAATCGGACCAGTTCGATCCGATTTTACGAGTCCATACGATTTTAATGGTTTTTGTCCGATTTTTTAACCCGATTTGACCAAATTTGTTATTTTGACTCGTAAAATCGTATGATTTTGCAAGTCAACTCGCGATTTTGACAACCATGGTCCCAACATTTTATATTTTATCCTTCAAATTGGGTTTATTGGATATTGTACTTTCATGGTTTATTCATCTCTCTGGATTTATCTTTATCTCATTACCTTAATTGTGTGTGTTTACCGGTCAACTATGTTCACTCATATTTTTTTATCCTTTTTTTAATCAGTTGTTTTTTCCTCAATTTATCCTTTAACAATGGGTTGATGAAGAATTGAGCTTCATAATTGTTTTATGATTTGTTTTCTCTATGGTTATTATGGTATCATGGTCTAGTTTGTGAGTTTTGCAAGTTAGTCAGGTTGATCTTTTGTAATAATTTTTTACAATTTCATCACTCAATATTGGGTTAATTAGTAATTTTTATTTTTTTCTACGGAGTTATCTTGTACTCCTAGCTCGGGTTTAATAGGTCAACCTATAATGCATTAGATCATCATTATGTCCTTTTGTTATTATTTTTCTATTTAATCCTTCAATATTGGATTGATTATGAATTGAGTTTTATTTTTTTTATTTTGATATTTATAAGCCTATCATGGTCTTTTGACCCAAGTTGCGGGTTGGGCTTATTGACTCAAGTTTTTTTCTTAGGTGGATTTTTTTCATCTTTATTATTTAATATATGAGTGATTGTGAATTAGACTTCATATTATTTTTAGTTTACTTTCTATGAAATTATTCATATTGTATGACCAGGGTCACAGGTTTAGTCAATTGACTAGGGTAGATTTTTGTGTCCCTTTTTGTAATATCAATCACCATTCTATTTTTGGGTTGATTGAGAATTGAGTCCCATAATTTATTTTGATTTTCTTTCTATGAGGTTATCTTAATCTCATAATAAGGTTTGATAGGTTAATGCGGGGTTGACTTGACTTATTGTATGAGTTAAATTTTATTTTCAATTTCATCTCTTAACATTAGGTTGATTGAAAAGTAGGTTTAATATTTTTTTTATTTGTTTTCTATAGTTATCAGGATCTCATGACCTTGGTATCTCATTTGGCAAATTAATCTTGAGTCGATCTAAATCGTTCTAATATGTTTTAATCTCATTTTTTAAAAGATTTGTCTAAATCTTTTAGTGAATATCGATGGTTTGGGTTGTTTTTGGGCCACTAAGTCAACTAGATTGCATTAGGTCAATCCCATATAGTTTAGTTTTTTCTAAAAAAAATATATTAACATCACTGAATATTTTTTTTACATAAAAAAAAGTTAATTCAAAGCAATTATCTTAGTATCTACTAAATAGGTAAAAACAAATAAATTATATATAGATAGGTGATAATAATATAACTTGACTCATGACTCATGATAATGACACTCGACATAATGTTTTTCAATTGAAAGGATTCGTTTTTAAATGACAACCTACCATGATCTTAGTGTGTGAATAAAGAATAAAAATTAATAAATGTTACCCTAGCCAATAATACTCTCTCTCTTTTTTCATTGCATATTCATGAGCATTTTCTATTTATTATGGCTCCATATAATGACCAGTTAACCTCTCTATCAACTTAATTTAACAAAAGAATTAAAACAACAAATAATATAAAAATACAAAAAACACACCAGAACACGTATGAAAATACTGTTTTCTCTCTCATTAGCTAATTAACTGTTTTTACTTGAGAAAAACAAAACGTTCGTTGCGCTGTGAATTGTTAGAATATGTGGGTGTTTGGGGCCGCGGTTCAACCTGTTTTTGCGTTGGACCGCGACCCCAACAATACTTACTACCAAACACGATCGCAGCGTTTGGCTGGGGGTCCCACCACTAAAGTGAAAAACTCGCCGCGACTGCAAAAGCAACTGAGAGCTGCTTTTACAGCCGCGACATGAATGACAATAGACTGCGGTGCAGAAATCACGTGAAATCCACAACGGGCAAAATTGCAGATCATCATCTCTCCCTCTCTACCTCTCGTCTCCCTCATCTCTCATCAACTCAAACGCCCCTCGTCTCCCTCAGCCCTCGTGTCCCACACACACAGTCTCTGTTGCAGATCATCCCTCTCCCTCATCTCTGCCTCTCGTCTCCCTCTCTGCCTCTCGTCTCCCTCATCTCTCATCTCTGCAAACGCCCCTCGTCTCCCTCAGCTCCCTCATCTCCCACACACACAGAGAAATTGCAGATCATCCTTCTCCCTCATCCCTGCCTTCTCTTTCATCTCTGCCTCTCGTCTCCCTCATCTCTCATCTCTGCAAACGTCGTTCGTCTCCCTCAGCTCCCTCGTCTCCCACACACACAGGCAAGTCTTCTCCCTTACCTCCCACACACACACAAGCATTGTCTTCTCCCTCACCTCCCACGCTCCCTCACAGATCTCTCCCTCACAGATCAACGCCTGCACGGAGTCCACCCTTCTCCCTCAGATCCACGTTGACGACGAAAGGGAGGCATCGATTACTGCACATCGAAGGTGTGTGTATTTTGTTTTGATTCGAATTTTTCTCCTTCTATAAATTGAGTTGTAGATATGGCCGAATTAAGTTTTCTCCTTACTGCACATCAGTAGCTCGCTCCAATTTACGCATTGTTGCACCGCCACAGCGCCATTGAAGTAGATAGAGAGTTTCATTGACCAAACTCCAGGTTCTCTCTCTGTTGTAGATTTTTTCCCCTTTATTCATTTGTATCTACTTGATTGTGTCGTTGATTCTGATCTTATTATCTTCTAAAATTTTTGGAAGGATAAGTTTTCGAGTTTGTCAAAAATTGTCACTGGTGTTGTACTTGTTACTTTTTCTTTTATCTTATTTCCTGAGTGCTTTGTAGAATCTACTTGTTGTTAATCTTAAAGTGAAAATGAATTAAGTACTCCTGTTGGTAGAATTACGAGCGATCATAACTACTTATACATCACATGGTCTGGTTTTGGCTATTGTTTGTGCTTGTTTTATTATTGTTGTTAATGGTGCTGGTGAGGAAGGTTGTGAAAGAGAGGGCGATGACATTAATTTGAGTGGTAGAGAAAGGCCCAGGAAGAGGGGGCTGAGGCAAATGATAGCCTCACTTCCTTCTGCTTTTATGGTTTTCTTGTTGGGTGTGATTTGGGCATTTATAAGACACGATCTCTGCCTTCTCAGGCTCTGGGATTTGTTTCATTGCATGTATAAATCTGGATGTCTTGATGAGTTGATGAGTTGCATGTATAAATCTGCAAAATGAATGTGTTGTCGAATAAATGAATGTGTTGCCTGAGTCAAAGATTAATTTTTTTGCTCGGAAATTTCATTACAGACTGTTTTGCATGCACTTTACTATGATCAGCTTAAACTAAGGAGTGGTGCAGATGACCAGCCTGATGTTGCTGTAACAAGGAGTCAATTGCAGTCTGATGTTTCACTTGTCAGAGAGAGCGAGGCCTTGCGGTCAGAGCTTATGAAGATGAAGCTTTACGTCTCAGACATGCAGAAGAATCAAGGGAGTTCAACTAAGGGTATTGCAGCTGCTGGGTCTCGAAAACATACCTTCTTCTTATCCATGTCGAAAACATTAGGGAAGTTGAATCCTTTCAAGCATGGGTCTAAAGATACTTTTCATATTGATGATAACATCGGTGTGGATATTACCAAGCTCAGGAGGTTCTCCATATCTTAGGAGTTAAAACTCTCTGGTTTGTTGATTACCTTCCATTGAATGTGTGTGATAATTTGTGTACGCAGATTGAGGTGGATGATCCACTTGAATTATGTGGTGATGTTTTGTTTCCCTTTTATTTCTTACTTTATTTGGATTCTAAATTGTAATAGGGAGTGAATGTAATCTATATGTGATGTAAATTATTTCAGAAGGGATAAATTTGTTGAGATTTTTTAAAAATAAAATAAAATTTCAGTTAATTGAGGTTTTCATTGTGAATTAGAGGTTTGATTTGAGATAGCATAAATAGGTATTGATGTTGATCTGGTTTCTGCAAAAATGCATTGTGTAATTAGTTTATGACGCGGGGGAAGCACAACAAGAATAATAACAAGCATAGAAATTGATTGAAATAGGGTTAAATAATAAACAACTTCAAATCTTATTTTATTTGTAGAGCAATAATTTAATAAGTTTTGGTTTACAGGTTTTTATATAAAAATCAGAACCCTAAAAAAAAAAAAACAGAATTCTAAGAAAAACCTGACAAATGACAGTGGCTCGGCGTGGTTGTAGAACGTGACTGGGAGGGGCCCACTGTCATTTGTCTAGGCTCTTTAAGAGTCTCGTGTTGTTTTCCAGGAAAATTATTAAAGGAAAGACACGCTTCATTAGCGATATAATTCATGGCGTATTTTATTTTTTAGTTTTTATTTTTTCAAATTATTTAAATGTGCTAATTTTAAAAATATTTTTTTAAAAATAACAATATATTATTTTATGTATTCTTAAATAAAAAAACAATATCTGCAGTACTTCTAAATAAACCCAGGTCATTGAAATTAATAGCTGTAAAATATTGTTTTGAAAATCATGCCAGGCAATGTACAGTGTGTGGTTACCTACGACCATTCAGCAGCAACCAATAAATTGACTCGACTTCGTATAGGCGGGCCAGAAGGGACAAAAAATAAAAAATGGTTGAAATGCATTTTCCCACTGAAAAATCAATGGAAAAAACTATTCAAGGGCTTGAAATATAATATATATATATATATATATATATAGAGAGAGAGAGAGAGAGAGAGAGAGATGGCACAAAATTAGGAGGAGGGAAAAGGTGCGAGGCTATGATCCATCATTTGCTGCTGAAATAAATAAATAAATAAATAAATAAATAAAGGGATCACCGGTAGCAACCACATTTATCTTTTGATCAAGCTTTTTGGACCACTTCTACGCTCACATCAATGATTGCGATTCTCCGGCTTGTAGTTAGGCTAAACTCACGAGCCTCCTTGAATAGAAACATGATATTTCATGAATATATTATTGCAGCGGTTCTCACATCATATGTGAGCAGGATTTATTTATTTATTTATTATTATTATTATTATTATTATTATTTTTTTTTTTTGGGGGGGTGGCTATATGATAAAACAATATTCCAGCAACCATTAAACTATATTTCGGCTATTAATAAATTAACTTTAGGTCAACTTCATGAAGAGGCTCTAATTAATGAAATATATCAAGGTCGTAGCTTTTTGAGGCACCAAGGTGATGGAGAAAGCTGTGTGTGTGTGTATATATATATACACACACACGCACAATGCTTTGAAGTATTCCTTCCACCTTTCCCCTCAATTATAGTATACCTGAAGAAATCTTTTGAAATGGAAATATAATAATAATAATAATAAAAAGAAAAGAAAAGAAAAAAGAAAGGGGGGCTTATTTGATTTGCTGAATGAGGAAAACCACCTACCATAGAAAGCATTACTATTTTATTATATAGCTGAGGTGCGATACAATAAGACACTCATAGGGTAATTAATGGTTGGCTTGGGGAGGATTATCGTTTGTGCAAACAAGGGAACAAACTTTTTTTTATAAATAATACCCCTTTCATTTTTTTTTCTTCTTATTAACATCGGTGTCCGATTTAGTTTGTATATACTTCAACTAATCTCACGTACCTTAAAGTTAACAACTATATAAGTCTCTAGTGATCATAATATTAGCAATCACATGTAAGGTTATTGATGCCGTTCCGTTTCGGCCGAAACGTTTCGTATCAGTCAAAAAAACCGAGACAAAACGGCGTCGTTTTTGTCTCGGTTTAAATTCTAGCCCATACCCTAAATTTCGGCCAAATATCGCCCAAAACGCGCCGGAATCACGCCGGCGATGCCGTTTCGGCCATTAAAAATTAATAAAAAACAAATAAAAACGCCCAGCACCCCCTCCATTCCATTCCCCTAAATAAATTTCAGTCACAAAACTCAAATCCCTAATACTTCTCTTCCTCAGTTCTCACCTCGATAAATCTCAATTGATAAATGTTGTCAAGCTTGGACTTCTCTTCCTCACTCCTCACTCCTCACTCCTTAGCAAGACCGATGACCAAGGAGGCAGATGGTATGGTACAGACAACAAGCAACTTGAAAAGAGAGTTAGAACTTGGAACCCACAGAAGGAGTGAAGAAGTGTTTTGGAGATCATGAATCCCAACTTGATTTGGAGATGATATTTTGATTTGGCAGATGATATGTAGGAAATTTGTTTTCTTTCATCACCCAAACCAAACCCTAATTTTCGAGGAGGAGGAGGAGGAGGAGGGGCTAATTTCCGAGCTAAGGGGAGGAGAAGGAGGGGGTGCTTTGTTAGTTTGTTCAGTTTGTTTTAGGCTAAAATTTTAGCCTAAAAATTTTAAAAATTTTAGTTTCACGATGACCTCACTTTCTTGTCAGGTCATCATATATATAGTATTGTTGTTTATGAGAATATTAAAAATACAAAAATTAAAATCAAAACAATAAAAAATAAAAAAATATTTTAAAAAATAAAATTGTTACGTCAATTTTGATTTTATAAAAAATAAAAATTATATTTAATTTTTTTTGCTTTTTAAGTTTTTTTTATATATATAATTAATTAATTATATATGAACAGTATAACCCCGAAATGATACGCCGAAACGCTCCAAAACCGAAACGTTCCGTACCAATAGAAAAAACAAAACGACAACCGAAACGGTATTAACAACCTTGGTCACATGACTCGAACCTGAAACTATAAAAAGAACAAATTTTTTAATTCCAAACTCTTATCATTAAATCACCTACTAGTTGATAAATCCATCCACCAATCTAATCTCCTAAGAACAAATAGAGTAATATCTTATGGTTTTGGTCATCATTTCTTTATTTATAAAAAAAGGTGTGATTTTTATGTAATGAAAGTTTACACTTGATAACGCTCTGCTGGTTGTGCAACGGGGGAGATGATCGTTGTTGAAATGCGAATAAATAAGGAGGCGAAAATAGTGAAGAGCCACAGTGAATATGCCAATAAACAAGGACACTGAAGACATGGGTGGCAGCTGAGGTTTTAACTGTGGTAGTTAGCATAGGCAAGGGAGAGCAACGCAAGTCAAAATATATTAATGTAATGCTCTGTTTGATCCTATTTGCGATGAAATTGTTCTTTTCTCTTCTTTTTTCCCTCTCTCTCACGAGCAAAAACAACTTCTAATCATCTGGCATGTGCCAGTGACAATATCTTAAAATTAAGAGATTTACTTCCATCTTCAATTCTTGTCTTAAAATTAACAGATTTACTTTCTTATTCAATTTTTTGTAGTTATTAATATGATGGTCTCCAGAGATTTATATAATTATTAAGATCTATAAAATTAGTCAAGATGCGTTCAAATTAATCCAAATTAATAATACAAAAACTCCTCGAATCTCGTTTTCACTGCACAGCTTTGGGGTCCTGAAAACTAAAGGAGGACCCATCCATCCTCACTCACGATATTAAAAACTGGCCTTTAGTCCTACACTTGCACAGATAGATAGATAGAGAGAGAGAATAATAGTATCTCTCTATCTCTCTTAGACTGATATATAGAGAAGAGAAGAGAAGAGCATGTCTATTTAATCCATGGATTCGCTTGTTGTGGTAGAATTTCCAAGTTCCCTTTTTTATGGGCATCTCTGCTTCCCTTCCCGTTCTCTCTCTCTCTCTGTCACATAACAAATACACGGGTTTTTTTTTTGTTGATATATATACAAGTTTCTGTTTTCCGTTTTTTGTGTATAGCTAGCTAGTGCTGTTTTATGTGATGGTGTGTTAGGAATTCTCTCTCTTTTGCAGGTTGGGGTTACGTTGGTAATGTGATGTGCTAAGTGGGTTTTCGTTCTTCGATTCTTCTACAATGGATTTGCCTTTTGAGGGTAAAATTTAATGTGTTTGGATTTAATTGTGTTTGATTTCATTCTTTTTTGAGGTTTTGGTTTGGATTTGGGAAGATTTATGATGTTAGCCATTAAATGTTTCTCTTCTCTGTTGTTTTTCATGGGATAGTTAAAATCTTGCTATGGATTTGTAATCTGCATGGTAATTATTTGGAAAAAATATTTCTGCTTTTTCTTTATATGATTTGGGTGTCGATTAGTGCTTCTTTTCTTTTTTTTTTTTTTTTTTTTTTTTTTTTTTTTTTTTGTGACGAAAAATTTACAGCTTCATGGACGCTGATTAAGAGTGTAGTTGAATTTGTGATCTCCAGTCTTTTTACTGATATTCAGTTTTATGTTTATGGAGATGGACTTTGGTGGTGAGTTTTCGAGGTCGGTAAACTGCATTTTTTGTTTGATTCTACAATTGAAGTGGTTTCTTTCTCAGCAATATGTAGAACCCGTGTGCATTATATTGAAGAAGCTAGTTTATATATATTATATAATGGATTGTTATCTTTCGGACACGCCATTGTTTGAAGTAACACCTCCAATGACTTGTGTGAAAAGCCCAGAGGCGGAGAGGCATTTCAAAGTCAAATAAAGTTTTGTGTGATTCTATAATTCACGCGTGTATAATTGGTGATTTTAATTGATTATATCAGAGCATTATTTGTGAAAGTGTTTGATTATTTGATGTAGTTGGAATGCCTTTTTTAATGCAAGTCAACTAGCTAGTTGTATGTTTTGATGTAGCTTATGGAAAAATGGTAACAAGTTGTTTAATAGTAGTATGAGAGAAAGGAAAAGAAATTTAGATCAAGCTTTTGAAATTAGTCTCCTAACTGGTTGGTAATGGAAACATGCTGACTCCAACCTGGTTACATGTGGTTGGTTAAGCAGTCTACATATAAGATCATCATTTTCTCTGCTTTCTTATGTTTTGACATATAAAGCAAATTGGTCAAAGACATTCTAATTTACTCCTAATTTAAGATTTACATTGGTTTCTAATGCAAAGCTTGCTTTAATGTGTTTGTACATGCAGTTTGATATTCTACCTTTGCTCCTTTATTTAATTTTATTTTTTTAACAAATACAACATCTAGTCTCCTGATTCCTTGATTCTTCTTTCAACTTATCTAAAATCTGGTCTGTCCTGAGACAAATCTTCTTTCTTTTATTGTTTTTTTTCCCATGCGATACAGGAGGTGCTCTTGATCCGTCAAAATGCAGTAAGTTAAGTATGAATGAAAAGAGAGAACTTGTCTATCAATTCTCAAAGTGGCCAGGTGCACCTGAAAGACTACAGTCATGGAGCCGTCAGGAGATTCTGCAGATCCTTTGTGCAGAAATGGGAAAAGAAAGAAAATATACAGGCTTGACAAAGCTGAAAATCATAGAGCACCTTTTAAAAATTGTATCTGAAAAAAAATCAGGGAAATGTGAGGCCTCACCTGACCTCGAGACCAAAATATCTGCTGCATCCATTCAGGGAGCTTCCAAAAGGCAGAGGAAAACTGATAACCCATCTCGTGTACCTGTTCCATTGAACTGTGTTGCAACCAACAATGGGATCGGTGATCAAGGCAATACTGTATACTGCAAAAACTCAGCATGTAGAGCCACCTTAAGACCAGATGACACATTTTGCAAGAGGTGTTCATGTTGTATCTGTCGTCAGTATGATGACAACAAAGATCCCAGCCTGTGGTTAATTTGCAGCTCAGAGCCTCCTTTTCAAGGTGTTGCCTGTAGCATGTCATGCCATCTTGATTGTGCCTTGAAACAGGAGAATTCTGGAATTGGGAAAAACGGACGTCGTGGTAGACTTGATGGGAGCTTTCGTTGTTTTGCTTGTGGGAAAGTTAACGATCTGCTAGGGTAATTACTCCCTTTTTTTTCATTTTGCTTCTTTTTTTTCCTGCTGTCTGGCATGTTTGCATTCGGTGGGTATGTTTCTCTTTTGAGAAAGTTCATACTGGTGTTTGGTAATTCTTGGAGTACTTTCAGCCCTTTGTGCTGTTTTCTCCCCTTCTTCATCAATGGATTTCTGATTTTAAAACAGTTTGTGGGTATCATGACACATTCAAGTTGCTGTTTTTCCCTCCACCCAGCAGAATCATAGCTCTTTTCATTTTTTCCACATCCATTATCAGAGCAATTCCTTAGTGTGAGGCAATTTACTTTTAGTTGTTGGATTTGTTAAAGTGGTTATCTTTCTTAATACCACCCGCTCTATCCAGCATGAACATCCACAATAGTTCTGACACCTGTACATGGGCTATGGATAATACATGCTTCATGCAACTTCATGCAACCTGAGAAAATTATGTTTGCCATAAATTTAGTGCAAGTAGCAGATGTTCGACGAGATGTACTGCGGTACTGCTAGTCTTGGAAAATCACAGTATACAACAATTCCTGATGTCATGTCCTTACTTTTCAATATGTGATTTTGAATGGCACATGAAAATCTTCTACATTGACACAAACACAAATTTTGAATTTGAAAGAAAAAGTTTAGATTTAATCTATTGGTCTCTTGGATTTCTTCAGATGCTGGAGAAAACAATTGATGATGGCTAAAGATACCAGGAGGGTAGACATTCTGTGCTATCGCATATCCTTAAGCCAGAAACTTCTGAATGGGACTGAAAAGTATCAGAAGCTTCATGAGATTGTTAATGAAGCAGCAAGGAAACTTGAAGCTGAAGTGGGTCCTTTAATTGGTTTACCTGTAAAGATGGGTAGAGGTATTGTTAACAGGCTTTCTTCAGGATCAGAGGTTCAGAAACTATGCACTTTTGCTTTGGAGTCACTGGACAAAATGCTTTCAAACACCATTTCACTTCCATTGCCTACGAAGATGCAAGGTAACCATTGGTTTTTGTGTTTTCTTGTTGTGACATTAGGAATTACACCGAGAGAGAGCAAAATTAGTTCAATTGGAGAATTGAGCAACCATCTCTATAACTCAATGCATTAGAGGACAGTGCCAAGGAACACATATCATTGAACACATTACAAAACAAGCACATTCCATAAACTTTTTTTGTTGCACGTGTTACATGAAGCAAAATATATATTTGCTGCAAAAAGTTAGATTTTATCCAAGTACTGGCAATTCCAGAATGCATCATGGAAAAATGGTCACCTTTGATCATGCAAAGTTAGGTCGTTGCTGTTGGAAATATTTTCTGCTGTCTAAAATGCAGGTTTCTCGAGGGATTGGCTGTTAGGGAATATTAATAACCTTTTGGTGTTCTCATGTTTCTACAGATTCAAACATGATTGCTCCAGTCACTGTAAGCTTTGAAGATGTACATTTGACTTCCCTTGCTTTGGTTTTGGGTTCTGAAGATTCTTCAGCTGAGGATATTGTTGGTTATACTTTGTGGCATCGTAAAGATCATGATCTTGATTATCCAGCAGAACCTACTTGCAGACTGTTCTTACCAAATACAAGATATGTTGTCGCAGGTCTATCTCCAGCCACAGAGTATCATTTTAAAGTTGTACCTTTCAATGGTGTAAGAGAATTGGGTACGTGTGAAGTTCAGTGCTCAACCAGAATGACTCAGGACGAAGTCCTAAACTATTCAATAGTAGAAAGTCAAAGCCCAAATACCAATTGTAGCAGCCTCTCTAATCCGTCTTCTGTGGAGGATGAAACAAATAACAATCCACCATGCAGTGATCAGATTGTCAATCGAGCAGACAATTATCATACTAGTTGCAAGGACAGTGATAAAATTGTTTCTGCCAACAAGTCCAATGGTGCTTTAAATTTCTCTGGCACCTTTGCAGATGCAATTCCCTTGCTAGATGAGGAAAATGCCACACAGGCGGTAAGCTCCAAGCTCAATTCTGAAATGAAAATGCTTGATAAGAAGCGCTTGACAGAGGGCCAAATCATTGAGGAGTCAATTACCGATAATGGGTCAGATACCCCTGTCCAGACTGCCATGGAATGCATGCCATTTGCGAGCAACTCTGAAGCTAGCTTGCCCATTACGCCCTGCAAACTGGAAATGCACAAGGATGGGCAAGGAAGAAATGGAAGATTTAAATCCAGTAACAAAGCTGTGGTAAATGGGTCTGAAAAAGGAGAGGAGCCCCAGGATGGCAGCACTTCAAAGAAGAGAAATGGGGAAAGGCTAGACGAGGAGTGTATGGCAAATGGTAATTCAGATAGGGACTTTGAGTATTACGTGAAGATAATCAGATGGTTAGAGTGTGAGGGACATATCGAGAAGAATTTCCGGCAGAAATTCTTGACATGGTATGGCTTGAGGGCAACGGAGCAAGAGGTAAGGGTTGTGAAGACATTTGTTGATACCTTTATTGAAGACCCTGCTTCCCTAGCTGAACAAATCATGGACACCTTTTCAGAATGTATTTCCAGCAGGAGATCATCTGTTGTGCCATCTGGGTTCTGCATGAAGCTCTGGCATTGACAATCCTATTATGGTTACTTTGACCTGATCAAATTAACTAGTCCTCGTGCACAAACCTGCCGAGGGGACTGTGTTGCAGTAATTCTTTAATTAGTTCCCATTAAAATTCTTCATTCAGACTATCATCATTCACATTTCACATGTATTATTAGTGTTTGTCATTCTTGTGCTGCAAGAATGCCAGAATTCATTTACTTTTATAATATAGCATCCATCTCATGTTGATGAAGAGTATGGCAATGGAACTAGACGGGGCTATATGGTGCTCTTTGCAAACATGGATCGAGTCGGTTCATGGTGATGCTCATTTGGGGGGAGGCTTTCGATCCAATTAGGGCCTTAACAGAGTTCAAAAACTTCTTCTGAATGATGTAGCCAAGGTAGTCAAAATCGCGAGCCAACTCGTAAAATCGTACGATTTTGCGAGTTGGCTCCGAAAACCTGGTTGAACCGGTAGAAAAACCGAACCCGGTCAAACTCGGTCAAACTCGTAGAAAAATCGTTCAAAATCGTAGAAAAATCGTAGAATAATAATAATAAAAAAAAAATAATAATAATAATTAGCATAAAAAATAGTTAGCATAAAAAATATTTTTTAAAAAATCCTATTAATTTAAGATAATAAATAACATTAATTAATTTATATTTCACATCAACAAAATATTTATTTTTAGTTTGTTAATTTTTACCTAATGAAATTCTATGGACATAATTGTTTTGTAATGTATTTTTCAATTATTTTGAATCATGCATGAACCTTAACTAATGAAGTTTTATAGCCATAATTATGTTATATTATATTCATTAGGTACTTTATACGGGGGAGGAGGGGTTATAATAATAATAATAATAATAATAATAATAATAATAATAATTAATAATTAATAATAATAATAATAATAATTAGCATAAAAAATAATTTTAAAAAAATCCTATTAATTTAAGATAATAAATAACATTAATTAATTTCAAATACAACAACCATAAAAAAAATATACAATTACTTGAAAAACATAAAATAAATAGTTTAAATTTCAAATCTCAAATACTGTGGGTCTTTTAATTATATTTAAATTCATTTTTTAAATTTAAATATAATTAAAAATAATAATTTTTGTACGGACATTTTACGATCTTTCTACGATTTTACGATCCGATCTTACGATCCGATTTTTCGGAGCCCTTTCCGATCCGTGTCAAAATCTCGATTTTGACTACCTTGGATGTAGCCTGCTATAAATCCTTCATTTGGGAGACATATGACTTGATTGTCGTTCTGCTGGTGTTGGGCGATGCATTATTGTGTAAAGATTGATGATGTCTTTACATGCTGAGGCCTAAGCTTAGTCAAACCATTCCGTTCCACTTGGAAGTTTTGGATCTTAAAACAAGCCCTGCCAGTCTCTCATTACTGGATGGCCTATTTGGTGCCTACTTGGTGCTCAGTTTTATAAGCACATAGTTTTGGGCTGGTGCAACCGGATGGTATTCCTCATGTATACCCAGAAGAATTGTCAGGTTTATTACTCTGCAACAATGAGATACTGATGTCTCATTCGCAGTCGAGAAAATGATATGAATGCTCAAGAGTGAAACAATTTTGATGAGGAAAGAGTGAACCACAACATATTCTATCCCATCTACTGTCAAACAATCAGAAATCCCAAACCACATAAGCGGCATTTTTCGGATCTGACAAACGCCATGTCCGGCAGCGTCAACCACCTACACTACAATAGTAAATGATGTATATTGCTTCACTGCCCATCTGGACACAAAACGATTCAAAGACTGTCAGAATAATTATTCGGTGGTCATAAATACCATGATGGACCTGTGGTCATCAATTCGTATGAGCATCTATAACACAAACAAGTGTAGGCGCCAAACCCTCACCAGTGCAGTACTTGGGGCCTCGGTGTGTTAATGTTTATGTTTCTCTGTTATTTGATTTACTCTGTTATTTGAATAAGTTCCTATGTACTAGGAACCAGTTGTTCTTTACCTATTCCTTAGGAAAATCCCAGCTGACTAGGAGACAGTTAGTCATGGGATAGCTGTTGCGTATTTTTCTACTTGTTTGTTATTTGTATTCCTTTTTAAGTCGAACTCTTCTTAATGAAACTATCAGAGTGTTGCACTTCCACGTTTCTTGTTACAAAGCTTTAGCTTCACTTTCACGTTTTCTTGACAAAGCTTTAGCTTTGAGTCATTGCAGAACCTTTAGTGTTCAACAAGTGGTATCAGAGCCAGAGAGTGTGAGAGTGTAACAACCAGAAGGTCAAGGGAAACACAGGGAAGAGAGATAGTGAGATAGAGAGAAACACCGGGAAACACAGGGAAAAGAGAGATAGTGAGATAGAGAGTATTTTTCCTGTTTCTTTTGCTGCAGCAAAGGTAAAATGACATCCGAAAATAATTACGTGCAACCTGCAATCCCACGCTTCGATGGTCATTATGATCATTAGAGTATGTTGATGGAGAATTTCTTGAGGTCAAAGGAGTATTGGAGTCTTGTGGAACACGGAATCAATGAACCAACGAATGGAGGTGTGCTGACAGAAGCACAAACCAAAATTCTTGAAACCTTGGAATTTTGTGACACCACAGGAAATTGGACTTTGTGACTAAACTTGTCTTTCTCATTGAAAGCTACATGCATTCCTGTCCCTCACCAGTGCAGTACTTGGGGCCTCGGTGGTCATACAACCATTCTTCATGCTCACACAACACGATCCATTCCCTAGCCAAGTAAATTACAAAAAATGGTAAAATGATTAGAGAAGAAATATCCACTTGATATCCATCACTAATACTCTATTCATTAGAGTGCTGACCTGCAATTTCTCTCACTAGAAAACCATCCACAAACAAAAAGAATTGGCTGCCTCAACAATTCACTATCGTCCTCAAGGCATTGCACTGTCACAAGCAATGACAGTTAGAACAATTAGTTGAAGTCAACAAAAGTTCATGTCTCAAATCAAGCCACTGAGTACTATAGAAACCAATAATTAGTAAATCAGATACAATATATCCATACAAAAATCTAATTTCATGGTAAAGCAGAAAACTCGAGTCTCACAAGGTTTTTCATCAAGGTCTACTGATGGAATCCAAACATGATAACAGCACCACTGAGTCACCTCATGCTAAAAGACACTTTGCATCTGTAAAAACAGGGAGACCACGATCAGGAAAAAGCACAGCAAAAAAGGAGTTACCAGTTCGTTCTTGAACAATATTTTCTCGACATGCATGCCAAAGATGCAATCATTGCCACAAAGTTTCGGAATACCAAAACACAAAAAAAAGAAGGAAAAACAAGTGGGAAAGTGCTTTATCAAAATAAAGTGACAAACATTCATTGATAGGCATAATCAAAATTAAACATTCAGATACAGTTATGCAACAAGAGAAAACAAGATGGCTCAAATTGAAAGGACTAGGTGCAGTTGGGATGAGACAGACATGAACCAAGGCCAAGGAGAAACCACGATTGCTCGAGTTTGCAACCAGTTCTGCACTGGAAAAAAGAGCAGATGGTATTCAGATAAAATACTCATGTGGCTGTCTTCTATGATGATAAGTTGCATATTAAAAACCACCATACATTTCATCCACACCATTAGCAATTAAAATCTAACCGCCATGTATACAATACGAACATGACTTGTCTACAAAATGAGAGAATTACAGGTCACTTTTTTCATCCCAGCATATTTCATCAAAATGGAACTAAATGTCTAATGGATAAGAAACATCAAATAAAAAATATTGTATTGATGCTATGCTCTAAGATAAAGCTCCTCCTCTTATTTTCACTTTGTTTTCAGAGATAGAAGAGGAAGTTTTATAATTGAGGCAAAAGCTATTCATTATTACCTATGACAATAAAATGATTTTCACTCTAGATTTCTCATTCAAGCATCGAAATTCCATTCATTTACCAGTGCATGAAGCGATTTGAATTTGAATCAATCTTTCTTAGTTAAGACCCAAGGGCACAAATCAATAACAAATTGCACTCAAACAAGGCCAGTTTAAGGTTTTGTTTTCCTATCTGATATTGGGCTTTGAAGTTGTACATAACCATTGCACCAAAGCTTTAGTACAAAGAAATATATTGTACACCACCCATCATTAAGAAGTTCCTCTTAAGATGTTCAAATATCTCAAATGCAACCTTAAATAAACAGGTTCAAACAGTCATTCAAATAACCTGAGTAAGAATAGCAGGCACATGCACTCAAGCAGTTCACATTTCCAAGAAACCTTCCCCTATTTTCACAATATCATGGCCCAATTTTCATATTCCTAACCATATAGAAAATACTTAAATGCTGAATATCCATTCTAGCAAACCAAACAAATCCCTACTTATTTTATGGTCATCAAATTCAAGACTAACTTTAATTCGTGTATTTAATACTTGTATACATGTCGGTATATTTTCATCTCCTAGACTGACATCAAACAATACGTGTATTTAATACTTCAAATTTCATAAAGTAAGAGCATCAAGGGAAGGAGTTACTACATTATCCAATCCAGGTTAGAAAAAAGAAGCAAGAAGGCACACAAAATAACCTCCTAAACGAAAACAAAAGAGCAGAAAATCAATGAAACCTAAACAGACAGAAAATCAGTCAAAACCCCACACCTTGTGAAAAAAAAAATTCAGCGATTCTGTTCGAGGGGCAATGGCCGATTAAATCCTCCTTTGCGATTCATATACTGCCTAGGCTGCCGTTTCGTAGCAGCTCTAATGTTACGCGCCTAAGGAGCTGAGAGCTGGTGACACGAGGCGTAGCTGAATGGACGGATGAGTGACACGGGGCACTTCGGGATGTGGCAGCCAGGAAACCAAGGCGCGCTGGATTGGTGACACGAGAAAGCTAGTCGCACGGGATGAAGATACGTGGCAGCTGTAGTTTCTTTATTTAATTTACTTTCCAGTATTTATTAATTGTTGTTGTTATTTGTTTTACTTGTTCAGTTTATTATTATCTATTCATGGCATTGTACACGTTCTAGTCCAGATAGAACGAGGCATAGTAGTGGGTAGTTATTTTAGAACTATCAATTCTGTATTTAAGTTGGTATTTGAATTAATGAAAAGAACCTTGAAAATCCAAAATATTGCTTAACGCAAAGGAGGTATCTGGGTCCTCGACAATCCAGAAATTATCTACAGTTTAAATACAAGTAAAAGCATAACAAGTGGTATCAGAGCTGTACGTTCCTGGCATGGCAGAGGGAACTCGCTCAGCTCAGTTGGCTGAGGCTATCACTTCCCTACGAAGTGAGACCAATTCACTAAGAGAAGAGCAAAGCAGACAAAGTGCTCTCATGGAGCAAGTACTACAACAATTACATCATTTAGCAAGTAATTATGATACGCTAATCCAATTATCAGGAAGGCAGCATGCAGGAGAGGGAACTTCAACAACTGTCAATGGAAATACTAAATCCTTACTGGAGGGACCAACTGGCATTCAGGCAAGGACGATGAGGTTGGATTTTCCCCATTTTGAAGGAGGAGAACCCCATGATTGGATCTTGAAGGCGCAACAGTTTTTCGTGTATTGTCAGACACCAGAAGATCAGAAGCTCCAGATTGCTTCTTTCCACATGGAGGGGAAGGCGCTATCCTGGTATTGTTGGCTGATGGACTCCAGTCCAGCAACAAATTAGGAGGAATTCTTGGTAGCTCTCAGAACCAGATTTGGGCCTTCGGCTTATGAAGACCTTGTGGGAGCATTCACAAAGTTGCGGCAAACTGGGAGTGTGGAAGAATATCAGACTGCTTTTGAAATCCTGTCCAACAAAATCAATGGTGTAAGTGAAGAATTTCGAATTAGCACTTTTTTGAGTGGGTTAAGGGATGAATTGCGTATAATGGTTACCATGTTTAGACCAACAACCTTATCTGCAGCCTTCGGGTTGGCCCGATTACAAGAAGAAGAAGTAGGCAGGAGAGTCCATCCTGTTAGAAACCAAAACACAAGCCACAACAACACATATCTTCCATCCTACCCTAGACAAACACCAATGAGACTACCTGCACCCAATCCAACAATTCCAAATTTCCACTTCTACAAAATACACCACAGAACAACCCAACCTTTCAAAAGAAATATCCCCTACCCATAAAGAGGCTTAATGCTAGTCAGATGCAAGAAAGAAGGGAGAAGGGATTATGTTATAATTGTGATGAGAAGTACCAGTTCGGTCACAAGTGTAATAAACCTAGTCTGTATTTATTGGAGGGTGTGGAACTGGAAACCGAGAGTTTTGAGGCTGAAGATGATCAAGGGCAGTATGATAAGCCTCTTCAAATAGCTGATTTATTGGTCATTTCATTGAATGCCATTGCAGGGGTATCTTCCCCTAAAACCATGCGACTGGTTGGTCATATAGGGAAGCATGCATTGACTATTCTCATTGATACAGGAAGCACTCATAGTTTTATGGATGTGAATGTAGCAAGGAGGCTCAGACTACTAGTGGAGGAGAGCCCCTTAGCAGTACAAGTTGTCGATAGAGCAACTTTCCCTTGCCAAGGTTGCTGTAAGGTAGTGTTCTTGAAAATGCAGAACTGTGATGTGTTGGTCAGTTTGTACCTACTGACTTTGGGGGGATGTGATGTTGTATTAGGGGTTGATTGGTTGAGAAGCTTAGGTACTATTCAGTGGAACTTTGCAGATTTGAGCATGAAGTTCACCACTAATGGTAAATCCCTAGTTCTACAGGGGTTAAAGCCACCTACTAGTTCCTTAGAGGAGGAACCAAAGCTAAATAAGACCACCCTTATTGAAGGGAGAGGTCTATGGCTACAATTCATGGAGGCAAAGGATGCACAAAATTTTACAGTCACAGATGGGTCTCTACAGAAGGTCTTGGATCAATTTCAAGAAGTATTCCAGGAACCTACTGGTTTACCTCCTTCTAGGGGTCATGACCATCAAATTCGATTGCATGATGCAGCCACACCCACCTATGTGAGGCCACATCGTTACCCCTACTATCAAAAGGAGGAGATTGAAAAACTGATTAAGGACATGCTACAAACTGGAATAATTCAGCCAAGCCAGAGTCCTTACTACTCTCCAGTCCTGCTAGTGAGGAAAGCAGATGGGAGTTGGCGGATGTGTATTGATTACCGCGCTCTCAACAAGGACACCATTAAAGATAAGTTCCCAATTCCTAATATTGATGAATTACTGGATGAATTACATGGGGCTGTTCTGTTTTCTAAGCTTGATCTATGATCAGGCTATCATCAAATCAGGATGAATCCTGATGATGTGCCCAAAACTGCCTTTAGGACTCATGAGGGACAGTATGAGTTTCTAGTTATGCCCCTTGGGCTGACTAATGCCCCTTCTACTTTTCAAGGGCTGATGAATGGGATATTTCAGGCTCAGCTTAGGAAATTTGTTTTGGTGTTTTTTGATGACATTCTCATATATAGTAAATCTATGGTAGACCATGTAACACATTTAATTACTGTTTTAGACATCCTAAAACAACATCAGCTGTATGCAAAAGCTTCTAAATGTGTTTTTGGGTCTAGGGAAGTAGAGTACTTGGGTTATGTTATTTCACAGGAAGGAGTGAAGGCTGACCCCTTGAAAATTTTAGCCATGGTGAAGTGGCCCATACCTAAGAGTCCAAAAGCTCTAAGAGGGTTTTTAGGACTTATTGGGTATTACAGGAAGTTTGTGAAGGGCTATGGCAATATTGCAGCACCTTTAACAGCACTGCTAAAGAAGAATGCATTTAAGTGGACAAGGGAGGCTACTGAGGCCTTTGAAGCCCTCAAGACAGCCATGGTAAACCCTCTTGTCCTAAGGTTACCTAATTTTGGTAAACCATTTATGGTGGAATGCGATGCCTCGGGTTGTGGAATTGAGGCTGTTTTGATGCAGGAGGGCAAACCTTTAGCCTATCTAAGTCAAACTTTGAAGGGCAAAAACTTACTGTTATCTACGTACGAGAAGGAGTTTTTGGCCTTAGTACTGGCCATCAGAAAATGGAGACATTATTTATTGGGGCACCAGTTCAGGGTCCGAACAGACCAGCAGGCCCTGAAGTATCTGTTGGAACAGAAGATAGGGACTCCCTTCCAACAGAAATGGGTTACTCGGGTATGATTTTATTGTGGAATACAGGTGTGGGAGAGAAAATCGAGCAGCTGATGCTCTATCAAGGCAAATGGTGGATGAACAGGGGTCAACTAGTCAAGAAGTTACAGCAGCAGAATTGCAACTACAGGCACTTAGTGTGGTGCAGGCTACTTGGTGGAAAGACCTAGAACAAGCATGCAGCAAAGACCCACAATTGCAACAATTGATTATTCGCAGCAAACAAGGGGAGTTGGATTCAGCCAAATACAAGCTACAGGGTGACCTAGTGTTCTACAAGGGCAGATTACATCTGGGAACTATGAAGGACTATCATGCATTGGTGTTACAACAGTTTCATGGGAGTTCTATTGGGGGACATACAGGCACTTACAAGACACTTGCAAGACTAAAGAGGGAATTTTTCTGGAATGGCATACGCAATGATGTCAGAAAATTCGTCAAAGAATGTGATGTATGTCAAAGAAATAAAACGGAGAATCTCAAACCAGCAGTCCTATTACAACCACTACCCATACCAGAAGGAACGTGGAGAGATATCAGTATGGATTTCATTGAGGGTCTGCCTAGGTCAAAGGGGTATGATGTTATTATGGTGGTAGTGGACAAATTCAGCAAGTATAGTCACTTTATCCTATTATCACACCCATACACAACACACATAGCAGCACAGTTCATGGAGCACATTTTCAAATTACATGGAATCCCACAGACTATTGTAAGTGATCGAGATGCGGTCTTTACTAGTGCATTTTGGAGAGAAATATTCAAGCTCAATGGCACTAACCTACTGCTAAGTTCAGCATACCATCCACAAACTGATGGTCAGACATAAGCCATGAATAAGTGGTTAGAAGGTTACCTCCGCTGCTTTACAAGCGACAGACCCAAAGATTGGGCAAAGTGGCTGGCTTTGGCCGAGTGGTCATATAACACTTCGGTCCATGCTTCCACGGGACTCACCCCCTTTGAAGTAGTGTACGGGCAATCTCCACCCAGGCTGCAACCCTATGAACCCCATTCAACGGCGGTCCAAGCAGTAGAAGAAGAGCTGAAGAGCCGTGATTTCATCTTGACTCTTGCTCGGGAAAACCTGCAAGAAGCACAGGAACGCATGAAACACTTTGCTGACAAAAATCGCACAGACAGACACTTTGAAGTGGGAGATTGGGTTTATTTAAGGTTAAGACCTTACCGGCAAGTGACTGTAGCAGTGAGGCGAAACTTGAAGCTTTCTGCGAAGTACTTTGGCCCGTTTCAAGTCATCCAACGAGTTGGAGAAGTAGCATACAAGCTCGATCTACCACCCCACTCGAAGATCTACCCGATCTTCCATGTCTCGTGCTTGAAAAAGAAGGCGGGTTCTCGGGTTACTCCTAGCCCTACTCTACCAGTGGTTATGGCAGACGGGACCCTTGCTCCCAAAATACACAAAATACTAGCTTGGAGGATGAAGAAGAAGGGGAATGTTGCAGGGACAGACTTGTTGATTCAATGGGAGGGTTCGAACGAAGAGGATGCACTGTGGGTTGATTTGGGAGAATTGAGAAGACAATACCCCGAACTCGTGGGCGAGTTCTTCTGAAGAATGGGGCAGTGTTACGCGCCTTAGGAGCTGAGAGCTGGTGACACGAGGCGTAGCTAAATGGACGGATGAGTGACACGGGGCGTAGCTGAATGGACGGATGAGTGACACGGGGCACTTCGGGATGTGGCAGCCAGGAAACCAAGGCGTGCTGGATTGGTGACACGGGAAAGCTAGTCGCACGGGATGAAGACACGTGGCAGCTGCAGTTTCTTTATTTAATTTACTTTCCAGTATTTATTAATTATTGTTGTTATTTGTTTTACTTGTTCAGTTTATTATTATCTATTCATGGCATTGTACACGTTCTAGTCCAGATAGAACGAGGCATAGTAGTGGGTAGTTATTTTAGAACTATCAATTCTGTATTTAAGTTGGTATTTGAATTAATGAAAAGAACATTGAAAATCCAAAATATTGCTTAACGCAAAGGAGGTATGTGGGTCCTCGACAATCCAGAAATTATCTACAGTTTAAATACAAGTAAAAGCATAACATCTAACTCCACTAATATCCGCACCAGGCACCGGCTTCCCTTTAGTCGAATCAAACCCTTTTGGAATCCCTAATTGCTTCATCATCTCGATCTCATCCTCATCCATCAAGCCCCCACCCTCTCCCACTCCTGCATTATCATTATTATCACTCTCTTTCTTCTCTAATTGCTCTCTCGTTATCCCATCAACAAAATCCGAAACCGCTGTTCTTTGGTTTTTCCCTGTCTCTGTCGTTATCCCTCTCGTGTCGGTGTCTCTTCCGCGGAGGTGACGGGGATGGAGTCCTCTGGTGGTGGCGGCGAGACCTGTTAGACCGGTCTGGAGAGTGAGACGAGAGCGCGTGTGTTTGGAACGCGTGCAGTCTGGTGAGGGCGAGCGCGAGCGGGTGCTTCATGTCCGGTCTTCTTTATCGTGGCGTCTTTCTCGGTCTCGGTCGCGGGGTCTGTCTCTGTCTCCCATGGCTAGGGTTCGGGGGTTTGGAATTGTTTTTGCGGGGAGTCAGTGAGGTTTCAATAATTAAAGTTGGAGATTGGAGTCAGCACCGTGGTTATTAACCTGCCCGGGAAAATTATTTTTGAAATTTTAATATTGTTATGATTCCTGAACTATCAAAGAAATTGAGACGAATTTGTTTAAGGATTTTCGAGGAATCCAAAACCTCCTAAAACTTGAATTAAGAAAAATTGTTCTGATGCCTTTTTTAATTGTTTAAGGCGGCTTAAATACTGACTAAGGATACAATTTGGATTTAAACTTAATCCTATCCGCTAATCTGATCAACTAAACTGGGCACATGTCCCACCTTAAATCAAACACCTAACTACAGCTAAACATAAGGAACTAATTGTTCCAACCGAACCGAACTAATTCCAACTGGATGGGATTAGCTGGCCTTAGCTGATGTGACTAGACTCTGCCTCCCTGCGTGGCTGTCCCTCCTTGCCTGTCCTTGTGGCTTGCGTGGCCTCCTCCTGGCCAAGTCTTCTCCTGCCACGATAAGACCAGGCACGTGACAAATATATCAACAATTCATTTAGACGTAACTATATATAATTATTTTACATTTAAAAATCAAGAAACAGTTCATTTAGATGTAACCAGGAATGTATTGCTTCTTTTGGGATATTTATAGCGTCTTCTTTATATAAGCTGATTTATTCATCTTGCAAAATTTAAAATTCCTTAATTTATACATTAATTAATTTTAGATTTTTAGATTTGTTAAAAAGATATATAAAGAAATTAGATCTTAATCGGGTTACATCAAGTGATCTAAGTTTTGAAGTTGACTCATCAAGTTACCAGGGTTTAACCTGACCAATTGCAACCTCTGGTTTTAATAATTTCAAACCAGACAAAAGGCTTCAAATCACTCGAGCTCCTTGTTAACTCAATATGTTAGACAGGGTTTTCATAAATATGCACCAAACTAGTGAGGGGCTACGAAATCATTAAGTGGAGTTTGACATCTCTTTTCAAAATCTACAGTTAGATGTCCACTCAAATTAAGCTGCCAAAATTCATCACCTGAACATGGGCTTCTTCATATTGATGACTCCATTGAAAGCTTCTCTGACAGGGGGATCATGACAACTCAACCTCTACAAGTGATATTGCTGTGAGAGAAGGAGATGGCGTGGATGAATCTGATAGGTCCCAGTCAAAGCTACTCAAAGAAAAGGTGAGAACAAACCTTGTGGTTTATCAGAATCACTCTAGAACTGCTTGGTGGATCTGCCTTCAATGGAGAAGATCTCAACTCTCTGGGCTGATATTTCTTTCTCCCCTACTCGGGTAAGATATTGAGTTGAACTTGAAAATATTTATACTCTACTAAAAGCTGATTTTGTCTTATTAGGGGCAAATTAGCATTTAGCTATTTAAAAAAAAAATGAATTTCTAGTGGTACCCTTGTCCTGACAGCTACTGTTGTTTTTTTTTATCTTTTTCGAGGGATAGAATGATTATTTCATTTTGCAAATAAATTTAAAAAATTAATAAACAAAGGACACGACCTGAAAACCGACTATTACAATCCATAGTGTTTTCACTCAAATGCTACACTGATTTCTTTTAGTTTATTTTATATAATTTTCAGCTAGCAATATCCGGCCACCTTGTATTGGTCACGAAAACTATCCATTCATTTCAATTTAGTCCTTGTAATCAAGTCTTTCTTTAATAAAAATTTCCAATCCACTCAATTACATCCTAAAATTGAGAAATGGCAAGGAAACTTCACAATCCAGCACAATCTCTAAAAATCTAGGTAGGCAAATCCCTTTTATATGGACTGTTAGGGCTCTACAGTGAAAGCCTCCAAATTAGGCTACAATAAACCAGTCAGCCTCATGCTTTGTTTGCTCTAGGCAGCCAGGATAATTCGGTCCATGGGGCTGCAAACTATTAAGTCGCTGACATTGCATTCCATAAATATTTTTGAAATAAAAAGATAAATAAATTTAAAAAATGATAATTCGGTCCAGTCGACGAGTGTAAGTTTTTTAGATTTGATAAATAAAAAAATATGAATATTGTTAGATCTGACTATAAATTTAATCCGAAATGTATATTTATATTATATAAATAAATTAATAAATATTTAAATATTTAAATATTTTACCGGATCGATAATTGATAAGATATAAATATCAAGAAATGCAGTATACCACCCAAACTGGAGCAAGTCAAGGTAAGCATGATCACATGACATTAAGATAGAGCTCATCAACAAAAGATCAAAATGATCTCAAAACGGCAGTGGAGGAGATGGACGTGTTAGAATTCACAATTGATCTCTGTATAAACCTTGTCTTTATTCATGGACCCGTGTACCTTTTTATGGGGACATTTACACAAGCAGTTGGAAGTCAACGAATTCTATCTAACTACTAACCAATTGATAACAGACTCTCTAACCAACTCTATAGCATACCCAACATATCCTCCCTTAAACTGAATTACTTCATTAGTAATCAGTTTAATGGTATTACACAGACTCCCAATTGTTCCCTCAGCTTTACAAAGGCATCTAACTTCAACGGTTTTGTCATAATATCAACAACTTGGTCCTGCGACTTGCAATACTTGAGCTCCACCACTCCATCTTTAGTTAAGTCTTGAAGAAAATGAAACCTCACAACTATGTGCTATTTCTCCCGTGCATCACTGGGTTCTTGGACAACTTAATTGTGGAACTATTATCGCAGTAAATCACACAGCCCTCCTGATCCCAGCCGAGATGCTTTAGAATTCTCTGTACCCATATTGCTTGGCACGCACACAATGCAGCTGATATGAATTCCACTTTCATTGTGGACAATGTCACCACAGCTTGCTTCTTTGAACTCCATGCCACAGCTCTAGAACCCATCACAAACACATAACCCGACGTGCTTCTTCTATCATCCACATCTCCTGCGTAATCGCTGTCAGAATAAGCAATTACACTTCCATATCCTTTCCTTTTCTTATAGCAGATACCTAATTCAGTGGTACCTTTGAGGTATCTCAAGATTCGTTTGACCGCCATCATATGCAATTCGGTAGGACTCTCCATATATCTACTAGCCAAGCTCATCACGTACGTTAAATCTGGCCTTGACACAGTTATGTACATCAGACTACCAATCATCTGTTTGTACTGAGTGGGGTCCACCTTTTTCCCTCCTTCATCCTTAGCCAGCTTGAATCCGGGCACCATTGGAGATTTTGTTGCATTACTTTTTTCCATGCCAAACTTCTGTAATATTTCCAGAGCATATCTCCTTTGGCTTATGTAGATCCCTTCCTCATTCTGAATCACTTCCACCCCTAAGAAGAATTTCATCCTCCCCAAATCTGTCATATCAAATTCTTTCTTCATCGAGTGCTTAAATTCTTCCATCAACATCTTGTCATTCCCTGTGTATATCACATCATCTACATAAATGCTCACAATCAATACCTTCCCTTTTTCTTTAGATTTGGTAAACAAAGTGTGTCCGCTCGCACACTTCTCAAATCCCTCCTTTAGGAAGTATTTCTCGATTCTGCTATACCATGCCCTCGGGGCTTGCCTCAGCCCATACAATGCCTTCTTCAGTTTCAATACTTTTCCCTCATCTCCCTTCTTAACAAAACCCTTAGGTTGTTCTACATAAACTTCTTCTTAGGTGCTCATCCATACTTTTGCCTCCTCATAGGTGCTGGGATCACCATTCTCTGAGTACATAACTAGAGTTTGAGCTTCTTCATCATCAGATAAGCCTTCTCCTGTTATGTGGTCATCCATCCGAGCTGGCTGCCTCGAAATTCTTCTTTGTGTTCTGCCTGGATTTGGTGTATTTATGTCAATGCAATTCTCTTGAACCCCCTCACTGTCTTCAGTCTCTCCCTGTGTCTCTCCACTCCTTTCACCTTCATTTATCTCAGTTGTTGAAGGTCCAACAGCTGCATCATCTTCTACCTCTCCTATAGGTGTATTTACTGAATTAAATTCAGTAGTAGTTTCCAGTTCAGCAGCCTCTTCAGTGGCAGTATAGGTTTCTTCCTTGTCACTGTCTCCCCAGTCAAGCACCTTCTCTTCAACACTGGATTCACCACTGTTCCAGTCCCACTTTTCACCCTCATCAAATACAACATCTCTACTTATCACAATTTTCTTGGTGATAGGGTTGTACATTTTGTATGCCTTTGATTCGAAACTTATCCCCAAGTGCACACACTTAACACTCTTATCATCAAGTTTCCTTCTCTTCTGTTCTGGATTGTGCACAAGTCCAATGCACCCAAATATTTTGAAATGTTCAATTGATGGTTTTACCTTACTCCAGGCCTCTTCGGGGGTTCTATTCATCACTGCAATTGTGGGACTTCTGTTCAACAAATGCACTGCCCATGTGGCAGCCTCTGCCCAGAATTCTCTTGGTACTTTTGTCTCAATTAGCATGCTCCTTGTCATGTTCATGATGCTTCTGTTTTTCCTCTCAGCAATCCCATTTTGCTGAGGAGAATATGCAGAGGTGAGCTTCCTATTGATTCCATTATCTCTGCAAAATTGATGGAAATTTTCAGAAGTAAACTCCCCTCCTCTATCTGTCCTCAATCCACAGATTTTCCCATTGATTTCCTTTTCCACCAGACTTTTGAAGGTCCTGAAGAAGTTCAATGCTTCTGATTTCTCTGATATGAAATATACCCATGTCTTCCTTGAGAAGTCATCTATGAAGATAATTAAATACCTCTTCCCACTGATGGATTTAGGTGTCACAGGCCCACATATATCGGTATGCACAAGCTGCAGCCTCTGTGATGCTCTCCACGGCATGCACAAGCTACAGCCTCTGTGATGCTCTCCACTGACTTCACTTGGGAAAGGGTTCCCTGTGTTGTTTTCCTTTCAAGCAACATTCACACAACTTCGCAGGGGCTTTCAACAATGGCAGGCCTTTCACCATGTTCTTGTAGTACAGGGTCCTTAATCCCTTGTAACTAAGGTGACCCATTCGACAATGCCACAATTTCGTCTCATTTCCAGTTTCTGCCTTGAAACATGCAGGCTGCTCATTGTTTCCAGAATTCATAGAAGCCAATATAACAAACATACGATTGGCACTCATCTCACTCTTCATAATCAGCCCTCTACTAACATGAAACAATTTGCACATATTGTTCTTTATTAGTATGGCTATTCCCTTTTCTTGTAATTGTCCCATACTCAACAAATTATTCTTCAATTCGGGAATGTAATACACTTGAGTGATTAATTGATTCATTCCTTGGACATGCATTCTCACGCTTCTAATCCCCATTACTGTCAGCCTAGAATTACTCCCTAGTTTAACTGACTGCCTAAAATCTTCATCTAGCATTTCAAACCAGCACTTATTTCCTGTCATGTGATTACTACAACCCGAATCTAAGAACCATACCTCATCTCTTTGTGCTCGATGTAGTTCCACATGTGCCATGAGTAACATCTCCTCTTCTTCTTCCAATTCTGTGTAATTGGCTCCTTTCTCCCAATCAGGGCATTCGTATTGGAAATGCCCTAATTTGTGGCACTTGTAACACTCAATCAGCTCCTTGTTGAGTTGTTGCCTGTCTCTTCCCCTTCCCCGACCTCTAAATCCTCTGAATCCACTCCTGCCTCTTCCTCTGAATGTTCGATTATCACGAACAACTGTCAGTGCTTGATCCTCTTCCATGTTTTCTTGCATTCTCTGCTCATGTACCAGAAGACTTCCATGAAGTTCATCAATGCTCAATGTGTGTAGGACATTAGACTCTTCAATTGAGCATGTAACATTGTTGTATTTCGAAGTCATCGACCTCAAAATATTCCCCACCACAACACTCTGTTGCATTTGCTCTCCATGGGCTTTCATTTTGTTGACTATCGTCAGTGTTCTAGACACATACTTATCAACCTTCTCTCCTTCCTTCATGCCCAACAGTTCGAATTCCCTTCGCAGTGCTTGCAACTGTGATCTTTTAACTTTAGTTGAGCCTTGATATTTTCGCCTTATTGAGTCCCATATTGCCTTAGCAGTTTCTTTATCAAGGATTGTTTCCATGATTTCTCTATCAATTGCTTGGAAGAGGAAGTTCTTGATCCTTAAATCCTTGAGTTTGGCTTCTTCCATTGTTTTCTTCTGTGCTTCACTGAGAGTTGTTCCTTGGGTTGCTGTGGGGACTCCTTCGACTAATTTCCACATCTCCTTACTTCGCAAGAAGTTCTCCATCATCATTGACCAGTGGTCGTAGTGCCCAATAAACTTGGGTATGGAGGCTTGCACAAATTGCTCTGAGTTCGCTGACATTTCTTGGTAGAAATCACTCCTTTTCTTGGCAGAAATCACTTAGAAATCACTCCTTCACTTCTTGGCAGAAATCACTCCTTTTCTGGGTTTCCTTTCTCACTCTCACTCTGTGTTTCCCTGGGTTTTCCCTCACAATCGCTCGTGTTTCCCTGGTTTTTCCCTTGCCCTCGCTCTGGGTTTCACTCTCTTTCACTCCTGATCAGGTCCCTCTTTCGGGAGCTCTGATACCAATTGTTAGAATTCACAATTGATCTCTGTATAAACCTTGTCTTTATTCATGGACCCGTGTACCCTTTTATAGGGACATTTACACAAGCAGTTGGAAGTCAACCAATTCTAACTAACTACTAACCAATTGATAACAGACTCTCTAACCAACTCTATAGCATACCCAATAGGACGATGATCACACCGCAGACTCTGCAGAGTGGGGAATAGACAACGTTTGATTGAAGATGGCTTATACATGAAGATGAGCAATGAGGTCACTAATATGATAGCAGATGGTTGTGATACCAACTTGGAGGGTTTTGCAGAAGAGATCAAACAGCAGGTAGAGAAAAAATTCAGGATTGGAGTTCATCTAGAGACAGGTTCCTTTTCCTTCTCTCCTTTTGGAAACCAAGCTTCCATCATGTTATGATAATTTCATCTCTGGATCATAGAATGACAATCAAGGGAGATGTTGACTCGATCAGAGGGTCGGTCAACTTCAATTCATCATGCTTTCTCCTCTCCAACTTGTCATTTGCAGTTTGCTCAGTCGCTTGTTAAACTGTGAAAGGAAGGTATTTACAGGGGAAATGGTGACTCTGCTATCAATGGTGGCTTAGACTCCGATCACACTTTCTCCTTGTGACAGTAGCGTCAAACTTCTCCGATCACACGCTGCGCTGTGTTGCACTGCACTGTATTGCATCAACATAAGTGATCAGTAGTGACTATCTTCCAGTTTTAACCCCCTAAATTTTAATAGCAGCCACTTTACATGTATTTTTATTTGGCCATGTTATCTCATATTTATATAATTTCAATATTAAACTTTTTTTATTTTATTTCATTCAATTAACTTGTTAAGAAATAAATTTAATCTAAAAAAATCCAATTAAGCCTCTAATAAAATTAATATGATTTATTTAAATTATAAATAAGTATTTGCATCAATTAAATCATTTAATTGGATTCTTCAACAGAATCAAATTTTAATTAAATCAAATTGACCTATTAAAAATCCAATTATGTCATTTGGCTTAATTGCTATGCATATTTGTTCTATAATTAATAATATATTCTGTATTTTTCTTATGATATTTGGCAGAATAGGAGCACAATCAAGCTTTTAAATTTGCAAAAATACCTAGTTTGATGGTCATCACACCAATCCTTTTTATTATTTTTCTGAAATAACTCAGAAAACGTTTAATTTTTATTATTCAATTTATCAATATCAATGTTATTTTAGAAAACGTTTTCCACCATTCTTACTACCACCTTGTTTTAATTTATTGCCGCATCTCTTCCATTAGAGATGATGTTGTAAGGATAATATTGAATTCACCAGCTGAGCTGACATCATATGAAGTCATTGATTTTGTACATTTTAAAATAAAAAAAATCTTCGAGGAAGCATAAATGCAATTTGCAACAGGATATACGGTGAGAGTTTTTTGATAGAAACATGACAGCCTAGTGGTTTGTCATGTGTCTGATATTTTATTCACTCAACATTTATTACCATTTAAGATAATGGGAACACACATGTTTTTCATCAGCACACACTACGCACTGCTCATCGGACACCCATCTCCTCCATTAGAGCTGAGCATGGTTGGCAATGCTAACATCATTTTCAGGAAGCTTTAGCTGAGCGAGCTCGCTGATATCATACGGATAAGCATCCTGAGATGACTGCCGTTTATATGCTCTTTTCCCGAAGGCCCACGCTTTAGCCTCTGTAAAATGGGCTCCGTCCCAGTACACGTACTCACTCCTGTTGGCACATGGGATGGAAAGGGATTTGCATGGGACGCCGCCAGTTTCCATTACGTTGCAACAGCTCTCACGGGTAAATTTGAAGCCTGCATGCGATGTTGAAGCAAAAGTAATATCAGTAATGAAAGGAAAGTACTGTCTGTGTCCAACCATTTTTTCGATGCAAGAAAAGAAAACGAGAAGAAAGAGAAGTTTATCAGTACCATTATTTGTCACATCAGAATCAATGTCGTAAGAGTTTATGTAGGTAAATGCAGCATCGGTATGGTTGGCATTAAGCTCTTCGACCAGTGTCTGAAGCTTAGTGTTGAAAATCTGAATATCTTCGTTGAGCTTGTACGCGCATGAACTATTATCCAGTTCACTAGGATGTTGCTGTATGTTGGACGGCATACATCCTACACGGACAAGTCCAAACACGGCTATCTTTCTTGCTCCTGTAGAGTACAGATCCTGGAAGGAAGGAAAATGGAATCAAGTGGGGCTCCTAGCTAGCTGGTTAGTTTCTAATCAGACCAGACATTAATTAGTTACTGTCTTAGAAGTAATTAACACCTCCAGTTGAGCTGTGTAAGTTTCAATGAGATGTTCAGCATAGGTTTCAGGAGTGTATAACTGGCTGCTGTTGTAGTTATCCAAGAAGTAATTGTTGAGGTAGTCGTTATGACCCATATCAGTGGCGTAGATGCATTGGCTGAGGTACTTCTTAGCAACTTCATCGCTTCCCAACTGTTTGGCAATGCGTGAAACAGTTATCTTGTGATTATAAAGCTGGATATTCATGGTGAACAATTCTCCCTGGAGTGCACATGCAAAAGAAACATATATAGTTAGTGTTGCCAAAGTGGACATGATTCCAAACTTCATGCTCAATTGTAATTCTTTCTTGTAATTGAAAGAAATACTTTGAGAAAATAGTTTCTATATTTTCACTTCTGCTTTTCTTGTTTGTACTACAGCATTATTTGTGAAAAGTGAAGAAAATATGTATATTAAATAGAAGATAAGAGCGTGTTTGGCTTATATTGAATAAATAAATTACAAGTGATGAATACTGTTGTTGGGGTGAACAAACGAGCCCCTCATACTATAAATGATAATTTTGGGAAATAACTTTTTAATTTTATATTTTTCTATAGAAATTTTTCTATCATATATAGTTTTCTATAGAATTGGAGAAATAGAAAACCAGCATTTTACAGAAAAAAAATGTATGTTTTATGCAGTTTCCTATTTCCTATAAAGTTATTTTTTCAAGAATAAACACAACTTCTCCAAAACTATGCAAAACAATTCAGCACATGTCTTATAATCTTTTGAATCAGCAAAAGTTCGCCATAGAGGGACGAATATGATCATTAATCACCGAAAGAGATCCTGTGTCATCAAGAATGCCAGCTCCACTAGATCCATAATTCACACCATCTAGGAAATTAGTGCAACTTCCAATACCAAAGTCGGTGATGAAACTGTCGAAACCTAATTGTTCAGCTGAAACAAAACAATAATAAGTGAGCGCATAGCGTTTGCTAGCAAAAGTGGTATGAATAAGTGATTTCTTTCGTGATAAACATGTTAATTCAAGCAGCAAAAACGTGAGTAGCAGACTTGGCCCAATTTCTAAATGTAATATAATAAAATCTTGATAACTTGCTAATGAGAATATTTATTTCCCGTTAGGTGAAGGAAACGAAAGTGTTATCAGAAGAGAGGATCGAGGCAAACGACAGACCAATGGTGTCGGCTATGTTGAGGCCATTGCTGCACCTTCCTGAAGCCCCAGTAGGGAAGTCTATTCCATAAGGAAGATAGTTAACTTTGACAGGTGTGCTGAGGTAGTTATTGTTTCCATTATCAAACAAGGAGTCTCCGAAGACGAAGTAGCAAGGAACTTGAGGTGTGGCTTTTCCACGAGCCCAGTGTTGCCAGTTTGACACCAGCAACGCCATGGACAGCGCCCACAATGCCTTAAGCCCGCTGGCCATTGAAAAGCAACTGAAACGAGAGGAGGACGACAGAGAGGGAGAGCTTTTGCAGAGCAAAGCAGGATAGAAAGAAGGAGTGGTTAGGGTTGGATGTGTGCTTTCGAATGGAACGAGCTAGGACTACTTATAGAGGCGTGGGCGTCAGCATGAAGCTTTGAGAAATACTCTGGTTAGTCACGCGTATTTTTCCCTTTCCATTTTCTTCCAACTTTTGTGTTATTCTTTCTAACACTTGATATATATTCCTATTTTTAAAAATATTTTTGAAATACAGTATAATAAGTCATTTACTTTATTTAGATGTTAAAATACAGTATAATAAGTCAATTACTTTATTTAGATGTTAAAATTCTTAAAAAATGAAAAAATGAAGAAATAAATCTTGAACTTTTTTAGACACAAATAATTAGCTCACTAACAAATGTTTGGTCATAATTGAAACATTGTTATGTAGCATGAGAACGATTATATTTATGCATGAACATCCTAATAGTTCCTAATATATTTCACACAAATAGTTCATAACATATTCAAAGAGTATTACATTCAACATGTTAGATTTTAATAATTCATAATATATAAAAAAAACTACCTTGCATCAAAAATTATTATGAAACTACGTCCATCAAGTTCAAAATGCATGAAATATTTAACATTGAGGTTCTTATGGTACAAAAAATATCCTAGTTATTATACACCAGAATATTAATATTCAATATTTATCACTAAAATGAAAATACAGTAAAATTCTAGAAAAGAAAAGAAAAATTCTTATGGCTAGCTATATATCTGCTTGCTTCTCCCTCCCTCTTCTCCTTCTTGTATACCCCTTGGTTAGGCACCAATCCTAGTCCTTATCTTCACCACCAATAAATTAATGCATTTGTTCAACATCCAAGTCAAGTTGAACAAGTTTGTCATTAGCCTATATATTATCGTGTTGCATATATGTTAACAACATCAATCTTTTACTCTTATTTACTACTAAAGCTATCAAACTTGTATGATAGTACTTGTAATTGCTCAATTATACAAGGGACTAGGGGTTGGTTTGAGGAGTTTTGGGCTACGAGGAGGTGAGCTTTTTAATATTTAACATTATTTTACTAGCCACAACTTCATATTTGACAATAGTTATTTCTGAGATCTTTCCATAAATCTTGATTGTTGGCTCACTATCACTCAAGGTTAATTTGGTCATGATTGCTACTCTTAATATCAACCCACTAAAAAGCAGACTTATTTCCTTCTAAATTGTAACTTTTTATATGACATCAATAAATTGAATGGCTGGGTCGATGAAAATATCAATAATAATTGCATAAAAACCAAGCTTTCTTAATTATCAACTTAATATGTCTTCCAATAAACCAGAGGTTTGTTGGTACATTTTTTACTAACAATTTGTATAGATATAGTGTAATGCTTATAGGCGATCTATGTTTATTTTAGTCCTTTAAGGTCAATAAGCAAATCACTCATCTCAATTTTTAAAAAGGCTTTTATTTCCTTATAGGAAAAATTAGGATATAGGATTTTAGGTAGCTTATAAACTTCTAAATGATAGCAGGACATAACTCAAGGGTTTAACCTTAACAATGAAAGTAATGGAATGGTCATGAAGATTGAAAGGCTAATAAATAACATACTTTATAAGCAAGTTCTCCTTCGATTAGTCTTCTTTATTATCTTTTCTAAAATATATCTCTTATAAACATAAATATAGGGTAGAAAATATCACAATCCAAAATCTCGATTTCATCCAATGCATTTTTCTTGGCATAGTTATTTATGTAAGCTATATTTACACTAAGGAAAGTGAAGCAATTAGTTTTTCTAGAATATGTTGCAGATTTAAAGGAATTAGTCACAACTTTGCTTTTTTATATGTCCTTTGAATCTTAGAGGGTTTGTCTGGATTCTTTTTCGGGGATGAGGTCTTGTGGTCTTCCTCATTAAAAGAGCTTGAAATAGGGTTTCAATTTTCTTCTTAACATTTACTTCATAATGTCCATTTAATCAGAAAATTGTCATTTTCAGAAACATTAAATCAAGAAAAATGCAGAAAACATTTCTTTTTACTATTCTTTTAGACAATTTTCATATCATAATAGAATATCTATACCATTTTTGTAGAAAGGTTAAACACAAAATCAAGATGATGAGTAGAAGCTTTGTCTCATAAATTTCTCCTGTATTTATTAGATGTCAAGTACAGATGAAGAGATTTTCTTGGAAAAATATGACATGTATGCCTTGTAACAAAAAAAAAACACATATAGGAAATAGAGAGATAATGATGATTTCATGTTTTGATAAATAAAATCATTAATTTAGCTTTAAAAAGCTATTATTCTTGATGCAAAACAAGGAGCTGGACATGATGATCTTACACTCGGGAATGAGTTTGAATTTGTACAAGACCCTTTGTCACTTCCAAGTGGTCCAATTACAAGACTTAGAGCCAAACATTTCAAGGAAGCACTAAACGGGCTAATCCAAGAGATTTGAGCTGATTCTAAAAAGACCAAGATGGGCTCAAATAATAATCAAGGCTTAGTCCACGTCATCAAAGCAATTGAGGAGGTTAATAATTAGCATGCAAAAACATTTCCAGCATGGTCTGACCATCAAAGGGCATGAATTTGATGAGTTCCAAGGATATTAAATAGAAAAAATGAACTTGGTCTTGAATGGTTATGCTAAATACATTGAATTTTGTCATTTAGCTATTTATGGTTGTCTCTAGAAGTCCAAGAGGCCTAAAAACATGGGGACTTGTTGATGTTGATGTTTGAGCTGTTTTAAAACTTTAGTTATGACTTTTCCTATTCTTGGAGGGTTGTTCCAAGTATATAGATGGGTATTTTGAAATGAATAAACAAATTATGTTTTTAGAAAATTATCATTATTGTGAGGTCTTGCGTTCCTCTTCATTCTTAAAACAACTCCTAGAACTTATCAAGTTAATCTTGTGGCGTTTAAACAACCAAAGTCACCTTGATTGTTGAGAGATTCTCAGGTTTTCTGGATGTGACATTTCAATCCTTCGTAGTCTTGGTTTTCATCTTGTTAGGTGTCGGGGCAAGGCTCAACCAATCTTGTCTACATGATCTTGGGGTTCTAAACCATAATTGTTATTGGGTTTCATCACAATTGTTGATGGAGTTCATATCAATTCTCTTGTTCCTACTCACATCAAGCTTCATTATATGCACATCTATAACCTCTTTTAAAATTACACTTTAATGCTATGAAAAAGGTTGACTTCTTAGATTAGTAATTTCTCCATTTTTTTCTTCTAGAAATATGTTATCCCATATCAATTCATATGTTTTCTCACAAGTTTATCTAATTGTACATTTATCAAGAGATATAGAGCTACATCAAGCAACCCAATTGTATAGCTTAAAATTACTCATAATTAATAGTTTAGAAGGAAATACTTACCTCATAAGTCAAACTTCATTTATAATTGCATATCATTTTAGGTGACCAAATTAAGACGCGAGCGTCTAATAGAGAAAAACAACAATTTTGTCTTTAAAACAAATCCTGTCTTCTTGTCTTTGATTTGTATATTCTATTAAGGTGTGACAATTCTTGAAAATCAAACTTTATGTTAGAGCCTAAATATAGAAGAATTTCGATCCTAATATAAGATTTTATTATTTTCATTATGTAATTGGTCATTTATTTCTACTATGAGAAATTGACTCTTTTTTCTCCAAGAAATTGAAGATTAGAATGGATCCATACTAAAGTGCTCATCTATTTCCACAATGCTATAAACATTTTACCTTTTAACAAGATTTGTTAGGAGAAGTATCTTAAGAGCTTGTGTACTAAATTTGACAAGCTTTAGTCAATTCAAGACACCTCACTCAATTTTAATTTTTCAAGAGTTAGTAAAACAACTTGAATTCCTTATAGTGCTTAAGGTAATACATTTATTTGGTTTCTAAAAGATTAGCTATTTAAAAGTGAGGACCATACCAAATAATATTTGTCTCGATCCAAGCAAAATTAGTTTTACGAGTTTTAAAGGTATAAATTAGGTATACTAACAAGGTTTGCTTTTGTGTTTCATTGATAGCAACTTGTCACTTGTATGAAAAACACATAATAACACACAAAGAAAAAATATACATACTTATACAAATAAAATACATTCAACCAATGGGAATAGAATCCCTTGGACAAGCTAGAAACCCTAAACATAAAACACAACAATTCCATCTAAACATACGACCAAGAAACAAAATGAAATAAAGTTTTTGTACAAAGTATCTAAAAAACAACCATGTACTGTAAAATGTGGTAATAGAGCCAACATATTGTAGTCGGGGCAATAGAGCCACAAGTCCATTGCTAGTACAATCAGTGTAGAGTACCCCTTAATATGACAAGCATATTATCATGCACACTCTGGTGCAAAAGAACCCCCAAACCTGCAGTTGAGATATGTTCACTGTTAATTTCCACCCAAGAGACCATGACCATTACCTCCAATTGTGTAAACAAAAGAGGTTGCCTCCATAAATTAGCAGTAGTAGACCACCATCAAGCAATAGGAGATTTGAACCAAAATCCATCAATTTGATTGATGACAAAGGCTTAGACTACATATCCAACATTTATGATGAAGTGATCTTCCATATAGAAGTCCAAAATCATGTGGAACATCACTTGGTATTTATGAAAAATGGCATCAACTACATGTAAGGTGTTATCAAAGGTTCTTTCGTTCCTCTCTTCCCATACCAAATAGACCACAACGCTTAAGGACACTCTTCTCATTATAGCTACGAGATACTTCTTCCTTCAAAATAACCCTCAAATGGAACTATTCATAGTTGACTAGCTCCTAATCCTTAACTAGGCCTTAATCTTTCCCCATAATAGGGAAGTCTAGTTGCAAGAAAAAAATAGATGATTGTGGATTTCCTTCTCCTGCCTAAAAAAGACACAAAAGATGTCTATTAACATAAACCAAAGTGTATTCTTGGTTCTAAGCTTACCTATTATAGCAAACCACATAGTGAAAGCATATTTGGGTAAAGACCAGTGCTCCCTAACAATTTTCTCCCAAAAGACAAGCTTATTCTTAATTCTAAAGAATTCATAAACATTAGCAAAGAATAGCCCCTCATAGTTTTCCCAGCTTTTCATCTCATTTATAGCTGTCTACTCCCTTTCACAATCCACAACCAGCTGATCTTTTAGAGCAAGGATGGATTTCTATAAAGGATATGAAATTCTTACTAGTGGAGTAGTCCAGATTAAGTGCTACGTTGATAGTAGTGGTGTACCCATTGGATCCATAAAGATTCAGTTTCAAGGTGAATGTTTCATAATTGTTTTGTTAAGAAACTTTTATTCTTTGCCTTAAGATCAAAACATCCCAATCATCCCTCATTTTGGGCAAGCAAATTGTTTTCCAGACAACTAGAGCAGACTTAGTCCTCATAATGTTACATGTCTAGAAGAAATCTCAACATATACAAGTGATCTAGTTTAAAACCAAACTTGGCATGGGAAAGATACATAGCCGAAATTGCACAATCCCATATAAAAATGACTTGATTAATTCAAACCTACCAACATAAGAGAGATTCTTCCCAGTCTAACTCTGAATGACTAATTCCAACTTATGCAAGAAAAGAGAAAACTAACTGGCTAGGAGCCATAGGGGCTAAAAGAAAGGGAAAACACCAATTGAGAAACTAGTATCCTAAAGAATAGCTAGCTTTAAATTTTCTCCAACTCCACCAAAAATTATGGAGGATTTATTAGCATTTATATTCAAACCCGAAGTCTTCCCAAAGGTAACTGATTGCTGGAATAAAGCTTGCACTAAGGGTTTATCCCCATGAGAGATAAAAAAAGATATCGTCGGCAAAAGCTAGGTGAGTAATACCATAGGAGCTACATTTCAGATGGAAACAAAAATCTCCCTTTTGAGATGCCCATTGAACTGAGTCAAAGGCTTTCCTGAAGTCAATTTTTATGAGACATCTAAGGGAAGCCCTTTTCCTACCATTGCATTAAATTTATATTATTTACCATACTCCTAGCTCCTAAGAAGGCCTTATACATCGGGCTAATAATGTCAACAAGGACATGACCCAACTTCCCAGCTATAATTTTTGCAATCACCTTATACATAACATTGCAACACGATATGGGTCTAAAATCATTTATAGAGTTTACATTTGTAGCTTTTGGGACTAGAGCTATGTTGGAATGATTGATTTGTCAAAGGATCTTCACTGAGATAAAGAAATCATGGATGGAAACACATAAATCTTTCCCAACCAAATCCCGTGATTTTTTGAAAAACAAGAAGAGTAGTAATTTGGCCTAAGGGCTTTATCATTCCCAATGATTAAGAGAGCTTTCTGTATATCATCATTTATGACATGGCTTAAAAGGTAGTCTTATGAGCTTCGATCAAGGTAGGTACCACAATGAACAACAACCCTATCCAAAGGAAGAGTATCTTTGGATGTTCCTAGGAGCTACTTGTAAAAATTCACAAACACGTCCCTAATTTCTTCCATAGAGGTAAAGAGGGAACCATCAGCACGTTGAATAGTAGCAATATGATTTCTTTGGTGCTTCTAACTCATTAACCCATGAAATAAACTAGTTCCCTTATCGCACTCCTAAAAAAACTACACTTCAGCTTCTGAGCAAAGAATATATGTTCCCCAACTTTAAAATTCATGAGCTCTAATCTCAAATGTTTATCTCTATTTAAAAGCTGAATATTGTCTCTATCATTCTGTAAAAGGGTTTGATGATGCTCTAGGCTAGTTTTAGCTCTAGTAACTCACTCTGAAATATGGCTGAAATGTAGCCTATTAAGTTGCTTTATGGCTAACTTTATAGGCTTGAGTCTCCTATGAAAGATGAACATAGGAGTTTCTTGAACACAAGAGCCCAGTCACCCGAGACAATATTCATGAAGTCAGGATGAGTAACCCATATGTTATAGAATCTAAAAGCTCGTCGGCCTTGGCACTACTTGTCACCAATTTGAATGCTTGTTGGAGAGTGGTCAGAGATGGGCCCAGAGGGTAGATAGTTTACATGACTAGCCATTTGGAGATTCCATTAGAGAGGGTTCACCACAACTCTATCGATTTTTCTCCATATTTTCCCATTAGACCAAGAAAAGTGATATTTACAAATTTTATCTCTTTTAAGAATTATGACATATCATAAACACCAATGACTTTCCTAAGAAATTCAAGTCTTAAACCACCTAGAGGTTTCATGAATGAATCATTTAATTGACATTTGGTGTTAACTAGTTCTAATGACAAAATATTTTATTTAACCAAGTTTCGAATGAAGTGATGTCTGATATCTATATATTTGGTTTTTGAATGTTGCGTATGATTCATGGAGATACCAAATGCACTAAAATTATCACAATATATCTTGAGAGAAACTATACTAGCAACTTCTTTATCCAAAAAAGTTGTGTATGATAACTTTCTGATATAATATATTTGGCTTCTGTTGTGGACAATAAGATTGAATTATGTTTCATACTTATTCTTATTGCAAAGTTTCTTCTAACATAAAAACACCCTTCAATTGTGTTTTTTGTATCTTCAGCATTACCTGCCTAATCATCATCACTTTATTTATAATGATTATTCCAAACTCGTTTGATTTGTTCTTGAAGGTCCACCTTGTCCAATTATGTTGTGACTATTAGGATGTGGAACAAGTTTCCATACATCATTTCTTATGATCTAATTTAGTCCCTCATAAATGGTATTGATCCAACTTTCATCTTGTAAGGCATTTTCAATGTTTTTAGGTTTAATATATGACAAATAACATATATAAAATTTGACTGATAACTTTTTTTCTTAATTGCATGCATTCATCCAGTTTTCCCATTATGTTCTTCTCAGGATGGTTGTATTTTATCCTTCAGAAAGGATATTTCTCTCATGATTGTTTATAAATGTGTGAACTTTCCTCATGTTTTTCTCATCATGTTCTAATAAGGTTTCTTCAATTATCTCAATGATGTTATTGAGATATATTCTTGAAATATTCTCTTAAACTATCATCAATAATAAGATTAAGTGATTCATGACTGTTTTAGTTCATAGGTTGCTGACTTTATAAACTCTTTTTTGTGATAAGTACCCAAGAAAGATTTTTTATCCATCTAGCTCTTAAACTTATGTAAATACTTTTCATCCCTCAAGATATAACAACTTTTAAATACTTTGAAGTAGTTGATAATGGGCTTTATATTGTTCTATAACTTATAAGGAGTGATATTTGTTCCAGTTTTAAACATAACACATTTTTAAATATGTACAATAGTGTTGATAGTTTCCCTTTAAAAGTACAATACAATGTTCTTACTATTCAACATAGTTCAAGCTATTTATTGTATATCTCTATTTTTCTCTCAACTATACCATTTCGCTAAGGAATGATAGGAGTATAGAATTCTTGATGTGTACCCTATTCATCATAAAAAAAAGATAAAAATAATATTTTCAAATTCTTTGTCATAGTCATTGTGAATTTTAAAGATGAAAATATTTTTTTATGTTTATAATCTTATAAACAATTTTCTTAAGGATCAAATGATTTGAATTTTATCTTAACAAAATAACTAAAGTATAGATTGAATAGTTATCCACAATAACCATGATTTACTTCTTTCCACCAAACTCTTAGATCGATTTGTACCCATTAAGTTCATATAAAACAATTCAATAAGTCTTAAGGTTAGAATGTAAGTATTTTTTTTTATGTTTAGCTTTAGTTTTGTTTTCCTTCCTAACACAATCTTTTTTTACTATTTGTAGATCTAGTAGACCACGTACTGCTTCTCTTTTAAAAATCTTAAATAATTTTTTAAAGTTGATATAACCAAGGCATTGATGCCAAATATTAATATCATCTATTATTACCTTATGATAACTAAAGATGGTTAAGGTTGAAACTCCATCTAAGGTTTTGATGCCTTTCATAATCCATTTTCTACTATGATTGTAGATGTTTCATTCATATTTAAAAAAATACACATTATAATTCTCATCATAAAATTGACTTATACTTAGTAGATTAGATTATGAAACAAAACATTATGAAACATATGTAAATAATGAATATAAATACTTCACTTACCTTTTATAGTAGTTATGCTTCAATCTTCAAAGGTCATTGATCCTCCACACAAAGATTTTTTTTTTAATTATCCTTTATCTCATGACATATGTCTAAAATAACCACTACCTAAGGACCATAAATTATTTCTCATTTTTTTAGTGTTGTATGTGTTACTAAATATATTGTTTTCTTCTTAACTATCCACTAATTATTTATTTTTGTTTTGTTAGAATTTTCAAACTCTTGAGATTTATTACAATAACTTATCAAATTTCCTTTTTATAGTACACAAATTATTTAATACTAAATCAATTTTATACTTTAAATATTGACTCTTGTTAGAAATTTTATTTCCTAGATTGAAACAATTCATTTTTGCAATGTCCTATCATTTCACATTACTAACAAGTAGAATTAAGTTTACTTTTCAACTTACCTATTTGGAATTTGTTTGACTCATCTCTAGGTATGACAATCTCTTATAGTTTATCTTTTACGAAGGTAATTCTTTTGGAAGAGGAGGCTACCAATGAATTGTTGATTGAATTTTCAAGCGTTGTGTATCTTAAACTTGTATGATCAATGTTAACCTTTGAGCTTTCAACAGTTCATCAAGTTTTATGTTATTGGTTGTTCCTTTGTTTGTTGTCATTGTCAACTCCTTTTCAAGTGCTTTAAGCTTAGTGAGAGATCTAGGTTTCTCTACTTTAATAACTCTAAAGCCTTAGTTGGGTTATTCTTACCATTGTCTATAATTGTTATGTTGTTGAACAAATTCTTATTTAATTTATTGGCATTCATGATTTCTTCATATAAGTCATCATAACCTTCTTACAAACTTAATTCACGACCACCATCAATAATAGAAGTAATATTTGAATCACTAGAATAATTAAGAGTTTGATATTTGTTAGAATCACTTAATGTATTGACAATTTGGTCCATGTTAGTACATTCATTAACAAGACTAGAAAGACAAATAAAAGCAAATTCATTATCAGATGATGAATTGGGATTTTACGTAATCAAATTCATTGCTTAATGTAACATTAAAGGCTTTTCCTTTATTTTACTTTTTTTTTTGAAATTAGGACATTCATTTCATAAAGTCACCATATCTTTAACATCTAAACACTTAACTCTTTTTTAAATTCAAATTTACCTTTACTTCCATTTTTTAACTCATTTATTTTGGCATAATCTTTGCCTTTTTATCTTTTTATTATATTTTCTCTTAAACATAATTTTTCTGAATTTGTTAACAACAAGAGCAATATCTTCACTATTAAGATCATCATTAGAAGAATAATCATGTTATTTCTTAACAAATTTAAGAGTAATGGACTTACCTTTATTTTGAAGAGCCAATGTAGATTTATAAGTTTGTAAAGAACCTTCCAATTCTTCCAACATGTATAGAGTTCAAATCCTTACTTTCTTTTATGATTGTTACCTTTGGCTGAAATCGTTCAATTAGGGATCTTATAATCTATAACTTGTGAGTCCTCCATTTTTCCTCCTATATTAAACTTGAAATTTACAATATCGTTTAGTTTTGCATAAAACTTATTAAAATATTAATATTTTGGTATTATTATCTTTTTAAATCTAGAGGTTAACATTTATAATTTGAGGATTGTCTTTGTTTTTATTCCCTTGTGAATTACTCCAAGAATATCCTAAGCTTCCTTGGCTATCCTCACACATGGAGAGTTTTTTAATTTACTAGAAAATACTACCATGAATATAACATTCATGCCTTTATTATTCCATACAATTAGTAGGTTCATCTTTGGCCTAGTTACTAAAATAAGTTTTAGGCGTGGTCCAACTATTCTAAATTTAGTGTCATATTATCTCATTTAGTTATTTGATGAAAGATTTCATCATCACTTTTGTTGCAATGTCACGGTCGCACAAATTAATTCCCTAGCTTAAAACAGATCAAACAAGATAGTATAGAGCAAGTAAGGGGTCGATCCCACGAGGACGATTTAGTTCAGATTTTCGTGCTATATGCTATGCAATTGGGGGGGGGGGGGGTTGGAAGTTGTCTAGGCTAGGCTAAAGCAAACTAAGCGAAAATTATATAAAACTGAAATTTATCAATAAAGCAAACCTTGGTCGCAATTCAACATCCACCTATAGAAATCAGAACTGATCATGGAAACGACACATCAATTTATATTCTGAATATTTATCTCTTCTTAAAATTAGTTCATTAACGGATCCGCCGTATAACTTAACCTAACCATCAAACAACCACAGTGTCCGCACTACTAATTTGATTCAATGGCAGCATTAAAAACTAAATAAATTGATCAATTAAGAAACATAATTGTCCGCAATATATGTTTAGTTCGATTGAATGTTCTCCCTAAGATTAATAACATAGATCCGCTACAATTATTAACTTAGTTACCTCACAGGTTCATATACCACAGCTTCGGTTTTGATATCAAACTTAGCAATCGATTGTCTACAATAATAACTTCGAGTCCTCTCTTAGCAATTAAATAAACAATCATAGGAAAATAAGCATAGGAGAACAAACATATTTATCATATAAACTGAAAAAATTGAGGTAAAAATAGATCTCACACTTCTTGAAATTTGAAGGTTTCCGTGTCCTTGCATCCAAGCAAAAGAGTCTAGTCTTGCATATTTATTGAACTACTAAATAAAAAGATGGAAGAAAACATGATTTAGGGTTTGGAGGAGGAAGATTTGTGTTTTCTTTGCTGCTGACCGAAACTTCCTTGCTCCTCTACTCCTTTATATATGCTTAGAAACACTAGTATCTATTTTACAAAGTAGTCATTCCTTAAGTTGGCAGAATTTAGTTGTCCTTTGTAAAATTCATATCTCATTCATAACACATAGTTTTGAGCTGAAATTTGGAGAGTTTATAGGTCTTTGAATCCAGAATCCAATACAATTGGGTTTGTAGCAATCAGACTTCTGTAGCTCTATATTGTGAAGTTTGAATGGACAAAGGTCAACATCAGCAGATTGCAAGATTTGACTTTGAAGGCTGTGTTTTCCATGATATTCCTTATTTTATTTCTTTTTCCTTATCTTTCCATAAAGTTATGGATGTTATATTTTGAATGCCACTGGAATCACTTCATTTTGATCTCTAGAGCTTCCGCTCTGCACAAAACACCGACTGAAGGTCAAATTTGTCAATCAGCTCCAATTACCTCTTTTTTGCATCTTTCATCCAAAAATGCCTTCAAAACATAAAACAAAGAATATAAAGGCATTTTATACACAAAACATATGCAAAACACTAGGTAAATATCGATGAAACTGTCAAATAATATGGTCACATTAACTTTCCAATATGCATAGTTCTCACCATTGAATTACAATGGTCAAATTAGTGTTAACATGTTTAGTAAGAAAAATAAATTTCAATCTAGAATAGTGAACTTGCTCTGATACCACTCAACAATCCTCGTATGGTAAGAAGTAATTTGTTAACACTTTACGAACACTAATTAGTAACCAAGAAAACATAAGTGAAGAAAACTTAAATGAACAAGTTATTTGGTTATAAAGGGAAAACCTTTTAAGGAACTTTTGAAACGATAACCCTCCAAAGTAGCCAAACCAATTATAGACAACTTTCACTAGTTTACAAGATTACTAGAGGAATATTTTCAACTACAAATCTTTTGTATCTATATTGCTTGTCAAAACAAACACTTTGTTTTGTTTTCAAACATAGTATCTTGCAAGAGCACCTAATGATTTTCAAACTATTGTCATTATAATTGAAACATTGAGTTGCTAACAATTAAAATAGGAACTCACCATAAAAGTTTATAAGATCTCCAACTCTTTAATGAACAATTTTTTTATAAAATTGTCTTCACACTCCACTCTTGTGCTAATAGTATATACTGTGAAATCTAATGTAACTTCTTAATTTGTTAAACACTCTTGCTCCGTTGTCAATATTGATCTCTCAAATGGTTATAATTTTCCTTCCTTATATACATATCTATATAATAAGGATTAGGACTTTTGAAAAACATTATCTTCAAGGTTTGTAGTCTATTGTTTTCTTAACAAATTGCTAACGTGTTTCACATAAATACTTTGGATAACATATATTTATTTATTTTCTTAATTTCTTTCTCTATTCATTGATGTATCAAAACAAATAAAACTTGATTTCCGTTGCTTTTCTTAAACCAAATAAAAAATAATATCATTCTTTCTCTTACTTTTTCTTGTTCCATAATTTAATTTTCCTTTTATTGCCTAATAATTTTTATTTTACATACAAATTGTAAGACGTATTTTGTTGTGTAAAAAAATTGTTTATAGAATACTAGAAGCTGCAACACAAGATATGTTACATTCAAAGAATATATGCAATCCCTTACACAACCTTTTTGAACAAACATAGTTGTAAATGCAATCCTTTACACATTACTACCTTTCTATAAAAAAATAACCTTGTAATTATTTTCATTGAAAATGATGTTATGTAAATAAAATTTAAATAATTTTAATATGAATTGATGAAATTATCCTTTCAAGTTAATATAATATAAAAACAACTATATGTTAGAACAAGGATTTGAACTTAGATAGACTTGGTTGCATATTGATAAAAGTATCACCTATAACATGTGAGAATTTGATAATTTATAATTTTGAAGATTTTTGTATTGATACACTAGCTTAGTGTGCAAAGTTTTTACTTTTTAATGCCATTGATATAGCATAATTTTAAATCCCAATTATTCTTCAACAAATTCTGATAACATTTCTAAAATTAACAAAAATATACATTTTTAAAAAATCATTATTTTTCCAAAATCTATCATTATAAAAGCTCTTTATAATGTTGAGGTATTTTACTTGGTTTTATATTTTTCATGTTTTTAGCTATATTTCATTCTTTGTTTCTCTCTTCACCACGTATAGCTACCAGTGATGCTAAGCATCCCTTTTCTTCTTCTCCATTTTTCTTTATTCTCTTCTCCATCTTATCATTCAAAAGTACGATAACACAACTTCACTCTCTTTCTCTAACATCGACAACTATTTGATAATGAACAACCATCATAACAAGTTTTGTTTTTCTTGATTCATATCTCCTTAGATTCAACCCCTTTATATGACCCTAACATGATGACAACTTACAAAATTTATGGTGAAAGAAAAGAAAAAAAACCAAAGAAAAATCTTTTTTACCTCTTTTTATTATCTATTGGTTGGAAAGTACACAACCTTCAAATGATGGATTAAAAGATCGAGCTCTTTTAGATCCAATAAAGCATGCATCAAAAGACTATCAAAGAGTAGTTTGCCAATAAAATAGAGGCAACACATTGGAAGCTTAAGATAAAGGATTTTCTTATATTGTTTTCAATAATTGTTTTAGATATCTATGTATTTGCCTTGCATTTGTAAGTCATTTTAAGGAATTTATAATATTTTACATAATTATCATGGATATTTCAAGTTTGGATCATGTTTTCATAGGATATCCTTGGTGTATAACGATGATAAGGTTGGTGCTTAATATTTCACAATAAGGTTAAGAGGAAATATTTATAAATTTCATTAATTGATTTATTGAAGGCACAATAGTTTGATTTCGGTATAGACTTGTATGATTTATGTGATTGATATGATGATTTTTATGATTTATGATTTTCAAAATCACAAGTTGCATATTTGAATTCATGAATTTATTATCATGATGTGTATATTAGTTTTAAACCATATTTTTGGTAATTATAAAGGTTGTAGCACATTTCAGGTCTTACTTTTAATGTCAACTTTAGTATTTTTATGTTTCTTTTTGGGTTATCTTATGATGATCATTTTAAGTTTCTAAAAAGTTCTTTTTTTCCTTTTTTTAATAAGAGTTTTAACTTTACTCCAATAAAATTCTAAATTTATTTATTTATGCCTAATTTTGAGTTATTTTTTAATCATTTCATGTTTTTATCTCGTTTTGATTTTATCTTTTTTTATTTCTCGTCAATCCTAAAAATTATGTCTAAACCATTTTTACTTTGGTTTCTGTTACCTCACTTAAACTCTTTTCAATTAATTTTCAAACTACTTCATTTTATTTCTCTAATTGAATGGGAACTTTTAAACAACTTTTTTTTTATTTCTCGTCAATCATAAGAAATATGTTTATTTCACTTGATGCATGTGGATTTTTTATAATGATTTTCAATTTGATGCAATTTATTGCACTAATACATGTAAATTAATTTTTTTCAAGATGGTTTTCAATACAATATAACTTATATCTCCATTAATTATGTTTAGTGGTCTCAAACATTTCTTAATTCCATGAGATAGGTATGGATCTTTTTTATGATTATTAATATAATATGTTATCTTTCACTTCTTACACGTGGTTATTTTTTTTTTAAAGTGACATGGTTCATTCCATTCAATACATATAGATTTTTGAGAAACGAATTTGGTATGGATTATTACTCACTGTATTGTGTTTTGCGCTTTAAACTGATACGATTTATTCCACTTGTTGCATATGGATTTCTTTCCAAATGATTTTTAATGCATTGTGAGTCATCTCTCCATTCATTATTTTTGGAATATTTTTAAACCAATATGGTTTTCCATTTAATGCTTGTGAAATTCTTTTCAAATATGGTTGGACAATGAGAATGTTATAGGTATGTTTGTGTCTTTGTTTCATATGGTTCGTCATTTTGTTATATGTTACTGAAATGGTAACTTGAATATCAAATTGACTCCAGCATTAGATAATCGGAGCTTTATTTTTTTGTTAGATTATATATTTAATTTTTATTTGTGTTATCAAGTCTTAAGGCAATTGTAGGTTTTCCATGAATGATCTTCTTGTTCTTCTAACCTTATTGGCTATTCAAATATTATATTATGGATAAATAAATATAACATATATGTATGTGTGATTGTTATTGGTTTTTCAGTTTCGCTTTGATGAAGCATGTTTGGCTGAATTTGTTAATGCATGGGTGTTTAGCTATACATTTAGAAGTTACTTAATAAGTTAACTAATATATTGCATAGACAAATTTCCTTTATTTTAACTCTCAATTTAAAAAAGAATTTAATATTTATAAAAAATAATATTCTTTGTCTTATAAAATTTTATTCAAGATATATGTTATCATTTCTTGAATTATATGTTACCATCATTTTTATGCATACATATTTGTTTTATATAAAATAAAAACTCTGAAGATCTTAGGTCGAGTTATCTTTTTTTTCTCTTACTCCTCTTCTTGTTACTCTTTTTCTTACACACCTAACAGGCTAAATGGTTCAGCATAAGAGCTAGAGTATTATGATATGACTTGAACGTGATGTTGTCTACTTTATGAGATACTGTTGAGTGATTATTATTTTTTATAGTATAACTAACCTCTCACCATTGATATATGCAAAAAACTAAATAATAGGTTCTATAGTTATATTAATACTAGGTGGTGACTCTTTTTCTTGTTTATTTACTATCATAGATTTTCATAATATTCTCTTATGATAACCATGAAAAAAGATATATCTTAGTACAATATTGTTTACCAATCCAAGAAAAACATTTTCATAAAGTTTTGTCTCACTATTTTTTGTTTCTTCAATTTTCTTCATCTTTTATTATAAAAAGTATGAAAAATGGCATGCATATAAACAAATCATACTTATATCCCATATAATTTCTCTAAAAAAATTAAAGTTATTAGGTATTATATGTTGTTACTAAAACAAAAAGCTTCTAGATTTATAACTATTAGACCTAACTTTTTTAAAGTCTATTGAAAAAATTCCAAATCATACCATTCGATTAAAGAGCTACCTTTTTTAAACTATGGATTAAGTTGAATGTGTAGATATTTTAAATTGATTGGTGATGTATAGAAAATTCCAATGATATTTCAATAGATTAAAAAAACATAATAAAAACATATATGCCACTAAGACAATAAGAAAACAACACATGACTTTTAAAAAAAAACATGTCTCATTACTAAATCCATAGACTCCCCATCAAATGTTGTGGAGCATAAGTTCACTATAAGAATAAACAGTTTTATCGATGGAAATATCTGTAAGAAATTTCATGTATTTTTTGTCGATAATTTTTTTCCTAACGAACACACGGACAAAAATTTGTCATTGGTAAAACCCTCTAATTTTCATTCCTTCAGTGACGAATTCAGAATTATATATACCGACAGGATCACCAATGAAATATTTTGTCGGTATATTCCATCGATAATTATGTCGGTAAATTTGTCGTTGTGTTCCATTGGTGATTCCGCTGGTGATTTTCGTTAGTGATTCTGTCGATATATTTTGTTAGTGATAGTGGTAATTTGAGTAATAACTGTCAAACTCTCTAGAAAATATTGACGGATATTTTTGTTTGTAATTTTTTACTAATATTTTTTTTCAAAAAAATAAATTAAAAAATAATTTTAATAATATGAAAAAAATTATTTAAAATCAAAATATATTTAAAATTAAAATATTTCTTACAAATTATAAAATTTTGAACATTCAAAATTCAAATACAATAAATTTAAAACAAAGGTGGCCCTCGAGGAGGAGGAAAAGGTTGGTTAGGACCGTAAGATGTACAAAGAGGAGCACAAAGATCACCCAATGTGATTGCATTTGCATAACCATTCTGCACGATTTGGCCGTCTCAGCACGAAGTTCAGCTATCTCATGCATTTTCTCAATTAAAATTGTTTGTAACTCTGGAGTTTGCCTTGAACGGAATCGATTTGAAGGATGTCCCAAACGAAATTAGTTAAATCCATACAAAGCTATATAACAAACAACAAACACCCAATCAAAATCAATACACTTCAAAAATATGCAAAAAATAATAATTAATGTATTAAAAATAATTTTCAAAAAAATATGGTAGATTTGCTTATGCAAAGTAGAAAATCCTAAGAAAAAATGGAATCATAACACAGATGCTTCTAAACTTGGTGTTGAAGTTGCTAGATTTGTTGTGCGAGGTTGACCATTCTTGAAATCAAGGGTATAAGGTTGCTAGAAGGTTGTAGAGAAAAAAATGTTGAAAGAAGAAGGAGAATGAGGGGAGGGGAAAAAAGGTCGATGAACGAGTCATAAATTAAAACATAACTGACAGAATTATCGTTGGTTTTGAATCCCACTATGATTTGACCTGAAAATCCATCGATGTTTACTATCAACATTTACCGACAAAATAATTCTCATTGTATTGTTGTCGGTATTTACTGACAGAAATTACCTGTTGATAAAGACTAACCAAAATGAGAACAAAATATTTCTATTGGTAATGTTCACAACAGAAAAACTCTATCGGTATTTACGTATGAATTAGATGACTTTTTTGGTAGTGATTGTATATAAATTTTTAACTAACATTTCTTTAAGGCATATGTACACAATTATTAAGTTAAAGATATTTGGAATTATGTTGTGTTTTTCTCTGTCTCAATGCTTTATAGAAAGAAAAAAAGAGTTATAAAGTACCATTGTAGTTATGGTAGACAACACAACAACAAAGAGTTCATTAAAATGTTCCATAGAGGGATTTTAATTTCTAGACCATATGGGAATAAAATATCCCATGATTCAATTAAAATGTACTAATTATAACTTTTTAGTATCAGTATTATTGGCCAATAACTTCCAAATATGATATTCTATAAAAACAAATAATTAACAAGATAAAACTTTGTAAATATTTTAAGATATTTTTAATGAATATTCCAACTCTTATTTAAAGAGAAATAGAAAAAAGGTGGGTATTCTATATAATAGCTCCTATCAACCATGAAGATTAAAATATCTGAGTTTTGTCACTCATAGAGTCCTGAATTTGTTGCAATATAATTTTTATTCTAGTAATAATTAAAAAAAACTTTGTCCAAATTATCTCATTGTTAGTTTATTATTTAGTATAACAATTATTCTTAATTATTCAATTTGGTACAATATATTAAGATGGCAAAGTTGATAATGTGAAAACAAGATTACAATTTTTAATTTGATATTGAGATATTTTGAAAATTAAAGAAAAAAACTATAAAACTACAATAAACTATTAAGTATTTATAATTAAAGAGCTAAAAGGTGTTTGGCTTTCTATTTTAATTTGGTTTCAATTGTTTATCCTTAAAGAAAATCATATAAAAAAACTTGATATTAAGTATATTCAATTTTTTAAAGTTGCTTGAAAAGGATGTAAACAAATTAGTCAAAAACACATGGTTACAACAAAAAAAATAATTAACTTGTGCCCCATTTTAGAAAATCTTGAACTTTCCATGGTTGTTTCTTGATCAACAATAAATGCTATCTACCAACTAGTTTATCAATCAATTCAAATGAACTATCTTCTTAACATATTTTTCATTAGGTCATGCATTTATGATAATAAATTTCTCTCCTCAATTAGTAAAAGATACACAAAGCCATAACAAGTTATCATCTTGAATTTAGGAAAACTAAATGTTAACAGATAATGTGAAAATAAATATGAAGAAATGAGAATAAAAGAGAGAGACAATGGAAAGGACATGATTTTAAAAGGAGGAGAGAGATTGGCCTATATTGAATATTATTTCTATTTTTATATGTTATTTTTTTTTTGTGTATATTGAATTATTACCCATATCAAATAAATATATATGAGTAAACTATTCACCATCAAATTTGAGTTTTGTAAATAAAATATAGACTCAACTATCTATTATAACTAAACTACATTTGTAAATGTTTTTCTATCAAAGTGTGCATCTTTTATAACAAAAATTTCTTTTACCATCCCAAGTTAATGGGTTCAACTTTATCATACTTGAAATAACTAGTTGGAATTAAAAAAACCCAATTTTCACCATTGTTAAAATCTTATTTGGAATAATTAAAATTAAATTATTTGTATTTTTCTATTAATGTAATATAAATATAAGAATACATTTATACAATTGCTTTCAATATCAATGAAAAACACTACCTTTTATTGCATGGAAATCGATCAAGATCATAAATTTAAGGATAAAAAATAGAATTTATAACTCACATGTGCTTAATATCTTGTTTATAAAATATGCACTATTGAATTAAAATCAATGATTTGGATTTTTTTGCAAAATATTAGGTAGTAACTCAAGATATTTAATTTTAAAGTTAAAATTTATCCATTCATTTGAATTTGATAGTAAAATGTTACAAGAATGACCCATAATGTTCTTAAACATATGAGAGGAAGTCGGTAATATATATATATATATATATATAACTAGAGAGATATGATAGAGAATAAATATAAATAAAGAATGGTAAAAAATAACCTCGAGTCTAAATTGAATCTTGTTGTTTCTAGTTGATGAATGGTATTTTATATTAAATTTAATAGTCAAGTTTATGTTCTATCTAAATTATCTAAATTTTATATAGTCGATGATTGATTTTCTATATTTTATATAACTATTTTGTAACTTTATAATTATATGACGTGACTTCATTAATATGCTTTTAAATGAATGAATCTATCTCCGTCAAAACAGTGTAATAATTTATTATTATTATTTTTTGGGTTTTTTCATCTATTTTATTTTTCTATTTCACTAATGACTTAAATTGTTGGTTTGATTTGTTAACTAACTTTATTCAAGTTATTTTGTTTTACTTTAATTTTATTTTTTAATATTGAGTTGATTGAGAATTAAGCTTCACGAATTATATTGATCTATTTTCTATGAGGTTATCCTCATTTCATAACTGAAGTTATAGGTTTAGTGAGTGAACCCTCGTTGACTCGAGGCAAATTTGAATATCATGGTGTTATTCTTTATTACAACTTTTTATTTTGAAAAAAAGGTATTTTATCAATTTTCAATATTTTATTATTGTATCTTTTCTTATATTTTACATTTTTAAAAAACAAAAGAGCCTTGTTCTTCATGAAAATTCTCAAATTACTTGAAAGATAAATGGTGGGGTTTTTCACTGTGTACATAGATTGATTTCAAACATTAAAATTACTATTTTACTCTAAGAGCCGAAATATTTAACCCCTAGAATTGGGAGCATTTTCCACATTTCCATGAGACATGTATGGTATTTCCGATTTTTTACACAGTACATTTATTATTTTACCCCTGGGTCCTGACAGAAGAACGAGGAACAGTGGGGGTGATTTCAGTTTTTCACATATTTTTTTACAGTGAAAATACGAACATAACCTCCAAAAAAGACAAAAAAAAAAAAGAAGTCTGAAACCGGGGGTAGTGTGGTACTTTCACCCCTAATTCTTTCATGATTATCACTAGGTCAAGGAGTGTATAGGTAAATTACCTTTTTTTTTTCCTGAAACACTACAGGCGTGTTGTACGGAGGCACCAGTAGTGTTTCACGTGCACGTGTCATTTAGGTGGTGTATACTGCCTATCCGCAGTGTCACCTGGTGCGTCGCCATGTCCTCTGTCTCCCGGGCGGTGCGTGTTGTTCACGGGTGGTCGATGAATCGACGGTGAACAGTTTTTTGTTTTTTCTCCTTTTTCTCTCTACTGCCGTCGGGAATTACAAGTAAGTTCTACGTGTTTGTGATTGTTTTAGTTTAATCCCTGATCTTCTGATTTCATTTTTATTCTTGATTTCTTCAATTGAAATTTTGATTTAGTTCAAATATGCCTTTTAATTGAAAGTGATTATATATGGTGGTTTTCGGTTCAGTTCTTATTCTTTTGATTTTTTATTTGATTTTGGTTCCTTTAATTTTTTTTGTATACAGATTTTAATTAGTTTTAATTTTTGTCCTCAAATTGAAATTGATCATATATGCTACTTTTCATTCGATCCTTATGCTTTTAATTTTGCAACACAATTACACTACAATTGGTTTTTAAAAATGCATTTATTTGTTTCGGTCCCAAGGTTTTTATTTGTTTAAATTTTGTCATTCGATTGAAATAATTATATTTTTTGTTTTTTTTTTGTCCCTTATTCTTTGAAATTTTTATTTGGTATTAATTCCTTTTGTTATTTCGATCCTTCTTAAACAATGTTTATTTTTACTTGTATTTTTGCACCTATGCTTTTAGTTTTTGTTTTTGTTTTTTGTCTTTTTTTTATTCGGTTCAATCCTAAAATTTTAATTTATATTAGTGATCATTTTAAAATTAATATTTCTTCTTTTTTCCCTTTGTTCTTTTTTTTGTGTTTTCTGTTATTTTTATATGTTTTTCAGGTTAGTTGATTTTAAGATTTTATTGTTTGTGGAATAATAATAATAATTTTAGTGATAATTTTTTTATTGTTTTTTTTGTAAAAATAGTTTGCTTTTTTTGTTTTTATTTTTTAGGGCAATTTAATGATTTTTTCATTGATTGAGAAATAATATTAATAATAATTTTAACTGTTATAGTCATGATGATGATGATAACGTAGGGATGAATTTTCAATGATATTTTTTTCCTTCTTTTTGTTGATAGAAAATGAACTACTTATTTTTTTATTTGATTATTTTAGGTGTTTTCACATGTTATATATTTTTTGCTATGTTTAATTTAAATTGGATTATAAAATGAACTAATCCTAATATAGTGAATTCGATAATTCAGATATTTGAATCTTTTTGTTTTTTTTAATGATGATGATAATTTTATGATGGTGTTTCGTTGAAACTTACTAAACAGATAAATTTATATCGATTTAAAATTCATATATTTAATAAGAAACTTGAACTTCACAATAATTTTTCATATATTTATTATTTTCCCAAATTTATATTATAATAAAAAATCTCACACATTAAAAAAAAATTATGTTGAAAAAATATAATTCTAGCCACAACAAAACACGGGTTAGTACTATTAGATATTGGTGAGTGTGTATTGTGGGACCAGACTATGCCATTTGTTTTTCTTTTTCGAGATTGATTGTATTTTTTTCTTTTGTACAACAATAATTAAATGGATGTAAATGTCAAATCATTATTTGTATACTTTTAAAAATATGAACTTGCCGATGCATATTATTTTTTTATTATTAATTTGGGTGTTCAGGTTTGATGACACACATCGTGTATATCAACTAATTTTATAGAGTTTAAATGATTGATCATAAATTTTTAGTCACCATCATATTAGTAATCACATATCTTAAATTTGAGAACATATAATAACAAACCCTTAATGATAATATCTTGTCACTATTCCACTTACTATGAATGCGTATCCTCAATTATATGGCAGGTAAGGAAGGCGTTTTTCTTCCACCAGCTTTAAGGAGCGAAGACTTTTCAATTAAATGAAACGAAAGGAAACACGCGATCACCTTTACCTTTTTCTTCCACGAACTTTAAGTAACAAGGACTTTTCAATTCGTCGTTGATTTAGATTTTTATATTATTTTACTTGAATCAAAAGTTACTCAGTTCTGATCGGTACACATTGAGTGCTTTAAGGTTATGTTTTGCAATTTTATTTTTAATATTTTTTAACATTTGACTGGAAGGAGAAGCATGAGCATGTTTTTTATCATGAACGAGTCGTCGTTTACAATCTTCAATCGTGATGATTCAATAACACATAGAAATAATCTTTATAAATCATCAAGTTGTGATGTCAATTTTATAATCTGTTACTTGATAAAACCTTCAAGGACCAAGCAAAACAACAGCAACAACAATGAGAAGAAGCCAAAATAATTGATTTTAATAATTTATGTCAGCTACAAATACAAGTCAAGCTACCCTATTGATACTAACCCTATGTTTAAACCCTAATCATTAAAGAAAATGAGTTCCACCAGATAATTGTATGGTGAATAGAAAGTATTGAACTAATTAGGAAAAATAAAATTACATAACCATATTTGATTTCCTAACCTACATTACTTTTTTTTGGATTTAAGGAACTCATCATCGAATTCAAATTACCTAATTAAGAAAACATCCTACATATTATTGTTCAAGCAAAAAATTATCAATAAAAAATCATTGCTCATAATGAAAACATCAAATATAAATATTTTTTTAGCTGAAACTTCTTCATCATAAACCGCCCTCAACAATAAAAACTCTTTTTACTGCAAAAATAATTAAAAAATAAACTAATCTTAAGGTTCTTTCTGTCGAGCACTTTGAGGAAAATAATTTTAATTTTTTTATATGTAGTTTATATGATTAAATATTATGTTTCAGATTTCTTAGCTTGTTTATAATTAGAAACAGTAATTTTTATAGTTTTCTGACCAGCTGGAGTTTCTCGGAGCACCTTTTATTTTATTAAAGAAATAAAACACTAATGTCCGGTACGGGGAATTTACTTTTTATCTTAGCCTAGAAACCACACAATAAGAGTACGGAATTATATATATGAAATTGATTTATATTTTTCATGATGGACGATTGCTTTTTTTGAAAGCAAAAGCAACGCCATGATTTATACTTTTCATGATGGACGATTGCTTTTTTTGAAAGCAAAAGCAACGCCATTATTATTTGTGATCGCAATTTTGTCGTTTTTTAACGAATATGTGTGAGTGTGGTTGTGATTGTTTTTGAAAATAATTTTTATTTATAAATATATTAAAATAATATTTTTTATTTTTTAAAAATTATTTTTGATATCAGCACATCAAAATGATCTAAAATACACTAAAAAAATTAATTTAAAAAAATATTTTTTTCCAAAAATAGTTTTGAAAAACAGTGCCTAATACAGCTTCAACAGATAAAGAAACAAATGCACCTTCAACCAAAGTTGTGAAAGCCGTTCCGTTCCGGCCGGAACGTGCCGTTCCACGCATAAAACCGGCACAAAACGGCGTCGTTTTTGCCCCGGTTTTCATTCCGGCCCGTTCCAAAAATTCCGGCCGGAATGTCCCGGTTCCATTTCTGGTGTGCCGTTCCGGGATCAAAATAAAAAAAAAATATTGCTTCAAATGATCAGAGAAAGCACTAAGCCCAAAATCTGTAACCTTCAACTTCCCATCTTCGTCAAGTAGCAAATTCTCAGGCTTCAAATCACGATGATAAACATCGCGACTATGGCAAAAATCAATCGCAGATATCAACTGCTGGAAATAAACTCTGGCCACATCTTCTCTTAACCGGCCTTTCGCAATCTTGGAGAACAACTCACCGCCTCGAACAAGGTCCATGGCGAAATAGATCTTGGTCTTGCTAGCCATGACTTCATGTAACTCGACAATATTAGGGTGCCCGGGTGTGTTTGGTGTGGAGGGGGCGGCGGCTAGAGAAGAAGAAGAAAGGATTGGTAGGGTTGGATGGGTAGGGTTTTATACTTTTATGTATTGAAATGAAGGGGACAAAGTACAAACGGGGTGGGCTGGATTTTAATATTTTATACTAATTATTGGTTTTTATACTAATTATTATATAATAATAATTATTGATTATTATATAATAATAGTTAACATAAAAAATAGGGGTATTAATTTGTAATTAATTTGATTGAATTATTTGTAATGGAATGTATTTTAATTAATTATGTTTGAACTTATTGATTATTTCTTAATGTGTTCATTTTGTTTTTTGAAGTTTTTCTAACATTAAAAACAATAAGTAACATTAATTAATTTCAAAATTCAAATTCAAATACAACAACAATATAAAAACATAGAATTACTTGAAAAACATACAATAAGTAGCTTAAATTTCAAATATTCTGGATCTTTTAATTATAATTAAATTCATTTTTTATTTTTTATTTTTAAAAAAATAATTTTATTGTTGGAATTTTAGAGATGTTTCTAATTTTGAGATTATGTTTGTTTGACTTTGTGTTTGTATTGTATAATTTAAAGTTAATTTATCTTGAATTTTAATTATATTTGTTAAATTAATATTTTTTTCCATATATATATATAATTAATTATATATGAACAGTACAAAACCAGAACGGCACGCCGGAATGCACCGAAACCGGTACGTTCCGTTCCAATCAAAAAACCGGAACGGCGTCCGGAACGGATTTTACAACTTTGCCTTCTACAGATAAAGAAACAAATGCAATTATTGGAACCGGTGCAATAATGGAGAATAGGTACTCGGTCACCCAACATATATATTTACGAACCCTGGTAAACTCAGCTCATCTCATGGAGAGTTACTGTATTTATGATGAATTATTGGATGTTGTCTAATTGTTAGAGAGGTTGGTGCTCATCATTAGTTGTGATGATTTTTTTTATGTAGGTGTTTAGATCGGTTTGCCTGTATATTGACTAATCTTATGAATTTTAAAGTTAATGACCATGTAAGTTTCTAGTGATTTTTTTAACTGGTACGAGATGTTTCGGTAGTTTTAACCAAAACATAACAAAACTAAATTTACAACACTACTAAAAAATAACAAGTTCCAAATATCTTCAATTCACGGATGCTGAGAAATCAGACCATTTATACGAAGGAGACAGAAATTAGTTTAAAACTAATGATTCACGCAATTATTGATGGAATTCATAATGATATTTGGTGTAATGTCTCTCTCTAAGATATGATGCTTGTTGAACAAAATGCCTTAACCTTGTCTCTTTGTCATAAATACCATAGTCTTTGTGTGATAAATGCTTAACCTACGATTTTGGATTTCCTCGTCATGTTCAGATATATATTCAGCTACAGCGTCCACACATGTTTCACATTGACTTTATTACAGGATGATTGTCGGTCACATCGTCTCACTTGCGTTCTGAAATGGGTTTCATGAGAGGCTTTTTTTATATAAAAAAATAATTTTTTTTATGTGTTGTAATAAGTTATTTTAATATTTAATTAATAAAATTTTAATAGATCAAATCTGTTAGATTTTTTTTTCCACTTAAAAGGAACAGTGTAATCGAAACGCAGGGAAGTGGTCCGTATATTTTTTAATTGTAGATAACTTGGGTAAATTTTTCTACCCATTTTGTATGTAAGTTGCATTTTATCCCCAGTAATATTAGATATGAATTATGAATTTTTTTTTTATATAAACAATCTAAAATCCAACAATCAAATTTTTATAAGAAATAAGCTTAAACAGAAGAGGACAAAATTAGAATTAAAACGCAATTATTTTGTATATAAGATTTATTCCTCATGTTATTATATTAAAAACATTTAAGAGCACTTATATTAATTTTTTTTTATTTCAAAAATCCTAGGTCATGTTTATTCTGTCTATATATATATATTTTCAGGTGCTAATATTAAATAAATATTAAAATATATAATTAGTCTCACATATTTATAAGAAAAAACCTAAATAAATGACAAAATAAAAATAAATATAGGTAGATTTTTTTAAAAATTGACTTGAAAGATAAATAAAAAGAATTTAAAAAACAACAAAGAGAAAAAACTAATAAATATCAGTTTTAAAATGATCATCAACACAAATTAAAATGTAAATAATAAAAACAAAATCTAACAACAGTGGAAATAATAATAATAATTGGTGAGACCATAATTATTGTCAGAAAAATATTCCATAATTTTATATTTTATAACATTTATTACTCATATTATTATATTAAAATTGTTTTAGAGCAATGAAAGTATTTTTTTTTCAAAAAAACCTAGGTTATATATATATATATATATATATATATATATATATTAAGGTGCTAATATTAAATAAATATAAAAACAATATAATTAGTCTGACATATTTAACAGAAAACAAACCCAACAAATAATAATTATGATTTTTTTGAATGTCTTATCTATAATAATAAGAAAATCCAAAACCTAATAATATAAAAAAAAAGCAATTAAAAAACAAAATAAATGACAAAATAAAAATAAATATTATCAGATTTTAAGAAATTATTTGACCGGGAGAAAAAAAAGATAAATTATTATAATTATTAATTCTCAAATGATCACCAGTACATATTAAAATTTGAACATTAAATAAAAGAATTTCATAACATTGGAAATAACAAAAAAATGTAAACAAATACTAAGAGCATGTATATATAAACATGGACAGAAATAGGAACTATGTAAGAAATATGTATAGAAAAAAAGTACTAAAAGAAAATCCAAGATTCAAAGTATAAAGGAAAAAAAATATATGTAATAAATTTAATTCGAATGACAAAATTGAAAAAAATCCAAACATTGATACTGATAAAATTAAATAATTTAAAACAAAACCGAAAATTAAAAGAATTAGTACCAAAATGGAACTTAAATCTATAATTAATTTGCATGGAAGGATTAAATTGAAAAAAATCAAACTTTGATACCAAACATATTAAGGATTTATAATAAATTTGCATGGAAGGATAAAATTAGAATAAATCAAAACTTTGAAACCAAAAATATTAAGGATTTAGACCATTCAAAAAATTCAAAGAATGAGGACCTAAATGAAACTACAATATATAATCAATTTCAATTGAAGGAAGAAATTGCAACAAATCAAAACCTATATAACATAAATAAGGACCAAATCAAACCAATCCGAAGTTCAGGGACTGGAATGAAATTTGACAAAAAAACAGTTGCGCTGACGTCAGAATGCGCAGGCAGGAGAGAGAAAAGGGTGGAAGAATTTTGAACTGCCATTGACTCATCTCCGGCCACTTGTGCCTAACACGCGCCGCTCCATGTGGAAGAGAACATGTATGAAAATTATTTTAGACGCCGGTTGGGTATTTTTGGACACCGAAAAACGCCGCACGTGCCTCCAGAAAGGCGCGTGAGAGAGGAAACGTACGGCGCGTCTGGCGATGCGCCCACAGTAAATTGGCGCGAAAAAGAATAAAAAAATGGTAAATTACCGAGACACCCCTTCAGGCTGAACCGTGTTTTTGTCGTTTTGGAGCGATGAAAGTGTTATTTCACTGTGCAAAGAAATATTTAATAATAAATAAACCGCTCAGCCGGACCGGACCAAACCGAAAGTGTGCAATTACCGTGGAACCCCTGAACACTGTCGCATGTTTTTATCTTTTTCGAGGGACAATTTCGTTAATGCACACTGCAAAAAGACAAAAAAAAACGCAGACCGACCGAACTGAAGCGAACCGACCGAACCGAACCGAAACACCCCAAAAATTGAGCATAACAGTAACTGTGAATAGTGATTTGTGAGAGGGTGAACAGTAGATTGACTCTTGATCTGTTTTAACTGTATAGATAATATAAAATTTACTCCAGTGATTTTCTTATCTGTAGCCATGAGTTTTAAATTGATTTCTATGTTTGCTGATTGCTATACAAAACTTTAAAAAAAGGCATTTCTTCAAAAATAAGGAATGCTTCTATGTAATCCAAGAAACTCTAAGTGGGAAATGCAATGTAATAATTTTACTTTCCTTTTCAATTTGTTCTTCATTTTTTGTTTTTGCTAATTACCTTCTTTTAGGGCAAAATTGAAGCTCAATTACTGAGGACACGATTTTTTCATTACGTGATCAGGTACAAACAAGATAAAGAAAACATGGTGGCTAATGCACTCTCATGCAAGTATGTTTTTTTAAACACCATGGATACTAGATTATTAGACTTTGAATACATGAGAAAATTGTATGCCAATGACTTTGATTTTGGTAAGATTTACAATCATGTGAACATTCAATTTTTGACAAAAAAAAATTATGCAATAAATGGTTAATTGTTTAAAGAGAATAAATTATTAATTCCTACTAGTTCTTTTTATGAATTACTTATTCATGAAACACATAAAAGTGGTTTGATAGGTCATTTTGGAGCTGCTAAAACTTTAGATGTATGACATGAATATTTCTATTGGTCAAAGATAAAAATAGATGTGCGAGGAATATATGAGCAATACATCGCATATAGAAAAGCAAAATGTAGAGTACAACTACACGAATTGTACACATCATTATCTATACCTATGAAACATTGGATAAATGTTTCTATAGATTTTGTTTGAAGTTTACTCAGATCAAATAAAGATACAAACTATGTTTCTTGTGATTGATAGATTTTCTAAAATGACACATTTCATTGCATGTCATATGACTAATGATGCATCTCATATTGCAGACTTATTTTTTAAGAAAATTGTACATTTGCATGACATTTAGGTTTTGAGATCGCCACTTTTAAAAGATTTTTTTGAGAATGCTGGGTACTAAACTTTTATTTTTGATAACTTGTCATTCTCAAACAGAATGACAAAACTTAGATAGTAAATAAGACTTTATCAAAAAGAAAATTACATATTGTTACTCAAAAGAATATGTAAAGTTACAAATACCATTTTTCTTTCAATGAAATTGATTATAATACACATTCAACTTCTGAATTTTATTTTTAAGTTACATGTGAAAGATGCATTCAATGTTTAATTTGGTCTCATCCCTCCTCAATAATTATTATTCTCTCTAAACTTTTTTTTTTCTCTCAATTTTATATTAGTTTGACTTTTATTTAAAAAAAATGGCGATATCAAATACTTGATGGAATGCGAATGCTTGATGGAGGCCGTAATAATTTCTTTGTCAATTATTTTTTATTTGTTTTTTATGTTCCACTTTTTTTTTGTTGAAAAAAGTACTTTTTTTAGCTATTTAAAAATTATTATATTAAATAGTTTTACTAATGGAAAATAAAATAGACATAGTTAGAAACTATGATATTTAAAAAAATAAAAAGTACAAACAATGTAATGGGGTTTCTGTTATTCCATTTAAATAACAAGTGTTTTTCTTGGTTAAGGTTGTCAATTTTGTTTCGGTTGGTGTTTTATTTTTTTAATTGGAACATACTGTTTTGGTTTCGAAACATTTTGACGGTCTGTTTCAGGATTATACTATTTATGTTTTTCTATATATATAATTAAATATATTAATTCAACAAAAAAAATTAGTTCAAATCAAAAAAAATATATTTAGAATTATGGAATTTAATATTTAGAACATAAGTAAAAAAATAAAAGTTAAACTGATATAACTCGATCGACTTAATGAGTTCAAGAGAACATGAAAAATTAATAAAAATATAGTTTAACTAAAAAAATTAAGTTGACATCTTACAAAAATATTGAAACGATGATATATTGGATCAACTCGGGTCAACCTAGGTTAACCTTTCAAATGTGTGACCTATGTTATAAGACTATGACAACCTCAAATAAAGCAAATCAAAACAAAATATGAAGTTCAATGCGTAATAAGCTCGTTGTTGAAAAATGAAATTGAGAAAAATTTAATCTGGATAATATTACGAGAATATCATAATCAAACTCGCAAGGTCGTTACATTCTCTGATTGCTCTGAAATTGTAACATAATATATATAAATATGTCAAGATACTCGTAAAATTTCATGTCAATCTGACGGTCGAATTAAGAGATATGATTAATATTGTAATACTATTTATTATTTAAAAAAAATACTATTTGGATGTAACGGAACGGACTGAATGAAACTGAAACATTCCGGGTGGAATTTCCAGAACGAGTCGAGATTCTGAGCAGAAAAAAATTGTTCCAGTTTGTTCTGTTTTTTGAATTGAAATGAAATATATTAATGATATCAGGCGGAACACAATAGAATTGACAACATTGATCTTGATTGCATAGTAAAATGACTAGTATATCATTGGAAGAAAAAAAAATTAAATCTAACATATTTAGATATTTTTGTATTTTCACAATAGTTAGTTATTAAAATTTAAGTTGAGGAATAATTTGATATTTAATCAAATAATAAAAAATTAAAATATGCAATAAAATGAAGAAGAAAAATGAAAAATATATATATACCTCAAGTCAAGGGATATTTTTATTTTTCATATTTCTTTACAATCAAAAAATCAGATTAGAGGTACTTTTGTATTTAGCTAAATTAATAAACAAAATAAAAAAGGACATCGTGTGGCACACCCTAAAACGTGCGAACAACACCTCTTAACATCAAAAAATACTTTTTTATTGTGTTATTGAAAGCATTTCATGTTTTTTTATTGGTGCCACACATCTCTTACGATAATTTAGTTTTTCTCTCCTTTTCTTTTTCTTTTTCTTGTTCTATTCTCCTCCAAAGCTTATAGTATGACTTTTTTATTTGTTAGTATTTCAACTTTGGTCTCTAATATTTTTATTTCTCATGTTTTGTTTTGACCTTTTTGTAGAAATTTTATTTGTTTTCAACTTCATCCTTGTATCCTAATTTACAAATATCATACTCTCCAATTTGGTCATCTTTCTTTGAGTTTTTACTTTTTGACCTTAGTTTTTTTTTGTAAAAGTTTTATTAGTTTTTAATTTCATCATTTAATTCAAATTTATGGTGTTATATTTTCTAATTTGGTGATTGTTTTGATTTCTATTTTTTTCTTGGCTTATTTATAAAATTTGTTATTTTTTTATTTTTCCATTTAATTACAACATTGTTTTTATTTTATTTTTTTGTCAATTTTGAGCCTTGTTCTTTTTTAATTTTTGTCACTTTACTAAAGTAGTTATTTTTTTAATTTCACCTTTCAATTAAATATAAATTTATTTTGTATTTAAATCTTGATCCTTATTATTTCAATTGTCGTTTTTTAAAATTCTTTTGTGGATTTGATTTTTTTTCAATTTCATCTTGAACATCATAGTTTTTTGGACTGAATGTTTTAGATCTTATTACTCAAGTCAGAGTAAGAAAAAATAACATGATTTAAAAAAAAAATTATAATTCTGTTTACCCCCCTATATGATCTAGATCATAGCCTGATGAGATATCTCGGGTTTACTCAACCCTAATTAACATAATTATAACTTTTTCACGACTAATTTGTTATGTCTTTGTTTACTACTTTCTTAATCTAAATGTGTGTTTGAGAATGCGTTTTAAAAAAATTAATTTTTTAATTTTTATGTTTTATTTTAAATTAATTTTTTGTGTGTTTTTAGATTATTTTAATGTACTGATGTCAAAAATATTTTTTAAAAAATATAATTTTAATATATTTTTAAATAAAAAATAGTTTTAAAAACAATTTGAACCCCGGCACTAAATATCATTTTTAATAGGGAAAAAAATGGCCCCACGGTAAAGCCCGAGCACTAAGGCCAGTATATCAATGTAGGTTTGCATTAGTTTTAAATGTGAGATGTGCACGCATGCTCCTTCCTTTAATTGGCTATTGATGTTCAATATATTTACTTTTTGACGGTGAAATATAAAACCCAAGAAAGTCGTTTGTGTCAGGCATCTCAAATCCTTGTTGTTCGATCTAGGCTTGAATGGTCTTCACCAGCTCCAATAGACTGGTGAGTCCTAGTTTTCATAACTCGAACTTAACTCGTTTGATGCACTAGAAATCAAACCACCAGCACACATGACAAAGCAAAATGATGAGTTTAGAGACAATTCACAACGTGTTGTTGCACTCTTCTTCTTACAAACTCTCAGCACAACGCCCATATAAAATAATCCATCTCAACATAGTGGTAAAAGTTCGAGACTAAAAAAATTGTTTTTCTTGTTATTTCAGATTCAAAACCATGTAATTGCTAATATACAGTTTTTATCTCGCTCTAAATTTCGGTCTGTTCCTGAAATTTTATCCAAATTTTTGGCAGGAATATTCCTGTTTTGTTCTGCCAATTTCGTTTCAGTCAAATAATGTTTTTTTTAAATAATAAATAATTTTACAATATCATTCATATCTCTTAATCTGACCGTTAGATTGAGATGAAATTTTACGAGTCTCTTGACATATTTATATATATTATGTTAAAATTTCAGAGCAATCATAGCATGTAATGACGTTGCGAGATTGATGATGATATTCTCATAATATTATACATATTCATAATTTTTTTCAGAAAAATCATTTTATTGTGTTTTTTTTTAGATTAAATTGCACAATTCTAAATAATTTTATTTTTGGATTTGAACTAAATTTTTTTTGAATTAATATATTTAATTATTTATTTATGTATACATAAACAATATAACCCCGAAACAGAGCACCAAAACACTCCAAAACTAAAACATTCCGTTTCAATTGAAAAAACAAAGCAGCAACCGAAACGGAATTGACAACTTTGATATTAGTTGATTAAAATTCAACAAGTGGATGAAAAGATTAACTCATCTACTTTACTGTCACTTCTACAGTAAATGAGGTGTTTATTTCTTTCTTGATCTTTTTCATTTCCCTCTTCTTTTTTCTCATTTTATTCCTGATTTCATTTTTTAAGATCTACTTGATTTTGGATTTATTTTATTTTTTATGTGAGATTATCATATTCTCAACAAAAATCCAGATATATACTTTGTATTCAATTTTACAAGTGTTATTTTTTTTATGGCATAAATAAGGTTAGGAGATTTCAAAGTTAATCTATTAGGTAAAGCTTAATAATAATACAAAATAGTTTTCTCAAAACCTGGGTATTTTTTCTTTTATTTTCACTTTTTTATTTGAGTTGCAACATGATACAAATATGTAAACTAGTATAAAGCTACAAGGTTAGATATTGAATTAAATTATAAAAAATGTATCATGCTTTATTCATTTTGTTGTGGTGTGCATGACATCAAATGATAGAGTTATCTTTTAGAGTTAGAAAGAATTTTTCTTTAGCAAAATTAGAGTGAGGCAAACATGTGTTTAGGTTTTGAGTTGGGCTTGGCCTAACCACACAAGCTAGACTTATTAAGCTTGAGGTTCAATTCCATGCATATAGGTTAGGCTCAAGCTTAACCTAATTTTGGTGGGTTTGAGTTTGGGTCTAGCCCATATAACATGGTCAATCGACGAGATTAGTGACCATGATGTATCTCTTGCTGCAGAACATGGATTCTCATTCTATATGAAACTTGCCTGGGTTGTTGGTCACCGGTGGTGGCCCTTAGTGGTGGAAGCTTATAGTGGTGAGATGATGGTTGACTATGGTAGAGTTTTTTTTAAAAAACTCTAGGGTTCTTCAGAAAAGAATAATTGTGGAGATGGTGGTTTGTTTGTTTTTTCTTAGCCTGAAGGGTGGTCTTAAATGTCTTTTAGCTCTATAGGAAGTGGAATAATTACTGGGGAAAATGTTTGCTTGTTTCTTTTTCATTCTTTTTTTTACAATATGTTTTTGATTTCTCTCTCGTTTCTTAATGGATTTCACTCTTATTTGTAGGGAATGAAAAAAAAGACATGAAGCCCATTCTCAGGCATAAATTTTTGGTCATTAATTTGCTACGGAAAGATCTCATTCGTTAGCCATAAACCAACAACCTTGTCATAACCCAATTTTTAGGTTACTCCCCAAAATAAAATAAAAATAACAAAAATAAAATAAAAGGAGCCGGCGTGGGTAGAAAAATCAATCTGGAAATTTTGGCTGTTGTCGCGAGTCCAATCGTATCTCTTTGGTTCCAAAAATAGAGAAAAATACAGATTTAAGGCAAAAATAATTTATCGTTGGATGAATCTGTGTAAAAACTAAGTTAAACGACATAATTATATTTTTTATGGGTTGATTCGATTTAATCATCGACAAATTTAAAGTTTAATTATGATCGCAAATTAATTTAAGGTCCAATTGAAGGATTTAATTAAGTGCAAGGACTTAATTATACTTTAAATTGGTCAAATTAATTTTATTAAGGGCTTAGTTAATGAGAAACCAAGTTCTTGAATTTAATTCCGGCTCAATTGATGAGAATGGAATTTTCGGAGACCGATTGAATTTTTTAAGTCGATTATGCGAAATCAGGGACCAAATTGAACGAATTGAGAATCCAATGGTCAATTAAGAGTTAAATCGCGCAAATCGGAAACCAGAGACCAAAATAAAAGAGGCGCGCACATTTAAGGTTGCTGTTGAAATTTTGACGGGGATATAATTGCATAAAATTAAAAGTTTAAAACTAATCGGGGGTGCAATTGAACCAATCAAACATTGAAGGATTAAATTGCAAAAAGCCAAGATTGCATGTGTTGCACTGTTCCGACAACGGAACAGTGCAGAGCACAGCTGTGCAACCCACCTCTGCAAATCCTTTGCAGAGGCAGAGGCAGAGGCAGAGACAGACCACTGCACTGCAAGCCTCTGATTTCTGCAAAATGCAGAGGCCACGCCACAAACACACAACCTGCATGCCTAATTTCACTATAAATACACGTTCGCTGCATGCACAAGAGGAGGAAAAAAAGGGAAAAAATAGAGAGAAGAGGAAGAGATTCTAGGCAAATTATAGCGATTTTTGGCATCAAAAACATGCTCAGAAACTGAAGGAAAAGATCACCTTCTTCTCCGTCAGCTTCACTCTTGCTCTCTCTGTTTCGCGTCTCTCTCTCTCTCTAGTTGCAGATTCACCCTCTCTCTCTCTCTCCACCGTTGGCAGTCGTTCGGCCACCCTAAAACCACCTCATCATCATCGGTTACTTCCCCTCTACACCAGAAACATAAACACACCTTCAAGCGAGGCCCCCGGCGACGCTGACAGCAGCTGCAACGTAAACCGGCGACTTCGGAAGCTTCCTCCGGCCACCACAGACCATCGTTGACGGCAAAAAAACCACCAGGACAACCACCCCGACCTCAGCTATCTGACCATACCCTCAGGTGAACCTTTCGCCACAATTTCACTTTTACTGTTCATTCACCTTCAACCTCGCGCCCCTGCATGCAGCGGGACGTGATCGTCCCACTGTTCATGCAGGGCCGGGTTTAGGTGGTTTGGGTCGGGCTTTCGTGCCCGGCCCGAGCACATAATGGGCCGTCATTTCGGCCCAGGACAGCCCGAAGACTTCGGGCTTCCAGCCCACGATGGCTGGAAGCCCAGCCCGAAAGACTTCGGGCTTCCGGCCCACGAGGCTGGAAGCCCAGCCCGAAAGACCTTCGGGCTTCCGGCCCACGAGGCTGGAAGCCCAGCCCGAAAGATCTTGGGTTTCCGGCCCACGAGGCTGGAAGCCCAGCCCGAAAGAGCTTGGGCTTCCGGCCCACGAGACTGGAAGCCCAGCCCGACAGACCTTCGGGCTTCCAGCCCACCAGGCTGGAAGCCCAGCCCATTCAGAGCGGGCTGCCAGCCCATTGTGGCTGGCAGCCCAACCCAAATAAAGGCGGGCTGACAGCCCATAGTGGCTGACAGCCCAGCCATACCCCTTCTGGGCTTCCAGCCCGTGAGGGCTGGAAGCCCAGCCCACTCAGGGTGGGCTGTCAGCCCACTGTGGCTGACAGCCCAGCCCCCAAAAAAAGGAATAAAAAAAATAAATAAATAAAAAATACAAATGGACAAAAAAATATTTTTTATTTTACTACTATTATTATTACAAAAAATCCAAAAATACAAAAAATGTATTTGTTTTTTTTGCATACGGCCGGATTCCAAAGCTTTTCTCATTGTATTTTTGTAAAAAATATGTTGCATCTTTTTCCATATTTTTTAAAAATGAAAATTGGATATCGTAACCAGTTTGCGATTATCCGTTGGAAGTCGGCCAAAATGTCAAAAATAATTTAACAATTATTTTGTTTTAGCTTTCGCGGTGTAAATTTACATTGTAAAGTACACTCGCAGATAAAAAAGATTTTTACTACGGTGTAAATTTACATTGTAAAGTACACCCGTAGATAAAAAAACTTGTAACTGCAGTGTAAAATTACATTGTAAAGTACACTCGCAGACAAATTTTTTTTTGAAAATACAGTGTAAAGATTTTAACTTAGAAAAACAATCAAACAAACAATGCAGCTTACCTTAGGTAGGGTGCACTGGGGGTGATGCGTCTTCCCCTTGCACAACAAGTCCCCTTACCCAAGACTCTCGCAGACCAATAGGTTTCCTAGTGACCGTAATACTAGGTGGCGACTCCTTAGAATTATAGTCGTAAATTTTACGGCTATAAACAACCCCATTTTCACCGCGCGTCGTTGTCTCCCCCAAAACTAGGGGTGATGGCGGGGCGCGAAGCGCGTCAAAAATCGTCGTCGCGACAAACCTAATACTACAAAACTAGATTGTCAAACTAGTCTAATCAATGGTTACAAAGTTGTAAAGTGGCAAGGACAACGCTGAGGTTGTAATATAATATTAGGTTTTAAGGGTGACACATTTTTTTATCTTGTTTCAGTGAGAACTTAGGCATTAAATGGCTTAACAAAAAGGTCTTCAACCATTTTTTTCTGGTTTATCGGAGAAGATTAAGAACAATAGCCAAATGACATGTCATATAACCTATTTTTTATTATTATTATTATTATTATTATTATTATTATTATTATTATTATTTTCTTATTTTGACCAAAACAATATTGTCTTGAAATATGTCCTTAATTGAAATAACATTGGTGTTTTAGATTAATTAAGTCATAAAAATCAATTCAATTTCATTGGTAACCCTTTGAGTTTTGCATGTTTTTCAACTTAGTCCTCAATATTGGATATTTTAGATTTCATTTTTAATTGACTTTCATTTCTTTAATATCACTCATATTTTCAACTCAATTGGGTCTTTAAATTTATGCCTTTTTTTACCAAAAAAACTATTGATTTTGAATTTCTTCAATTTGACCCCTAATCAACCCCCCAAATTTTTTTCCCGACCAGTTAGCTGATGCACTTACTAAACCTCTGCCGCGTGCTCAATTCCACAATCTCAAATCCAAGATTGGAGTTCTCACACGCCCTCCATCTTGAGGGGTCCTATCAATGACGCATCTGTCATTTACAGCCTGTACAAATCACATTCAAATTCAAATTCAAATTCAAATTCATAATTCCTTTATCTTAGGCCTAATCTTATCAGAATTCCTAAATTGTAGGATCTCATTACTGAGAAATTTGTATTTAAACACTTGCAAAGGTTAAATGAAAATAGCAATTCAGGCTACTCTGTTAGTAAGAAGCGATTCCATTTCACTCAATCTCTTCCATTTGTTCTAGCAAATCAATAAAGGACTAAGAAGGGGATAATATTTTAAGATGTAAGAACCATGAATTTGAAGATCTCAATTGATATTGGATTAGTAGTAAAGAGATAGTAGAGAAAATAAAAGTCCAGAAAAGAGAGAGAATTCCAGAATATAAGAGTTTGTTGCATGGTTATGATCTCCTCTAATAGTTTCTGTTGATTGGTTCTCATAGAATGTTGTTGTTGGATCTTTCTCTTAATTACGCTAACTTTTAGGGTTCCATGATAATGTTATCACCGTGTCCGGATAGATGGTGCTAGAAATTTAGATCATAAGTTTGGAAGCGTGAAGACAAAGCTGCATCTTTTGGTTGTAGTTTATGTTTTGCGGTTGATTGTCCTCCGTATGAAACTTGCAAAACTTGAGTTTCTGCAGATCTGTATTGTATCATTTCGGCCAAGTTTGAGGTATTTAATGTAATAATTTGCGTGTGTGTGTGTAAAGTAAACAGAAGAGTCAAGACTGAACGAGCAAACCGAAGATCAAATCATCATAAAGACAGATATACATAGCAAAACAAACCATTTCCTGGAAACCCAGCTCTAAACTTGAGTTCATTAGCCAAATAGAACTAGCAACGGGGCAGAAGCATGCAAGTACCGAATGCCAACTGTAGAGGATAGCCGTTTGAGGAGTCCAATATAAGACAACAATAATGGACTATTTTCCAGATATCACAAGTCCCTCTTGCCTTGTAAATGGGCCATAGAATAGATCTTGCCTTGTAATTGGACTTCAACCGAAAATCATAATTCTCATTTTGTTGGTCCATCATGCCAATACTAGACCATTGTGCTCAGGAATATAATTTCCACTGGTCAAGCTGAACCCTAACCACTTAACACATTCTCAGCTATTCATGCCATGCTCATTGCAATTTTTCGGCATGTGTAATTCATAAGTTCAAATTTCCATGCGTCACATGAAGCGCGTACATATTGCTCCCAAAACGCTCAGAAGTTTCAAGTAGACACATATATAACCTAATGTTTTTGCCATGCCCCTGCTATTTTATCACACAAATTTACGGTTTAGATAGTGAAAACACACCTCTTATCAATATTCATAAGTGCATTTTATTGCCACTTACTGCTTATATATTCATCTCTTCCATTAGAGGTTACAATGTTGGATCTTGCAAGGATATATAATTATCATTAAGCTTTTTCTGAGCTCATTCGCTCATGTCGTGTGATTTAGCATCCTCAGCTCTTTTTTCAAAGGCCCGCGCTTCAGCTTCAGTAAAATGGGCTCCGTCCCAGTACACATACTAATGTCATCACATGGGTTAGAAAGAGATGTACATGGTACGTCGCAACAGCTCTTATTGTTCTACTACCCACTTACCCCTATCTCGAATTATATTTTTTTAACACAAAAAGTATTAAATGTTTGATATTTTTTTATTATAATATGAATTTGGTCAATATAATAAATATGAACAGATTCCTTATAAGTGCAAGTTTCTTATAAAATATATGAATTTTAAACCGATATAAATTTATTTATTTATTAGATGTCAACGAAATCACTAGTATAAAATTATCATCATCATTAAAAAAAACAAGAAGATTCAGATACCTAAATTATTGAATTCACTGTATTAAGATTAGTTCATTTTATAATCCAATTTAAATTAAACACAACAAACTATAAACTATAAAAACACATGTCATAATCAAATAACAAAAATAAGTAGTTAATTTTCTATCTATAAAAAGAAAAAAAAACATCATTGAAAATTCATCCCTACGTTATCGTCATTATCATGACTATACAGTTAAAATTATCATCAATATTTTTTCCTAAACAATTAAAATCATTAAATTGTCCAAAAGATAAAAAAAAAGGAAAACATTTTTACAAAGAAAAACAATACAAAAATAATCAATAAAATTATCATTATTATTTCGCAAACAATGAAACCATAAAATCATTTGATCCGATAAATAGATAAAAGTAACATAAAACACACATAAAAAAAAAAAAACAGAGTGAAAAAGGGAGAAATATTAATTTTAAAATGATCCTTAACATAAATTAAAATTTCAGGACTAAACCGAATAAAAATAAAACCCAAATAAAAAATTAAACAAAAAAAAATTAAACACAAAAATTAAAAGCATAGATGCATAAATACGAGTAAAATATAAATACAGTCCAAGAAGGACCAAAAAAACCAAAGGAGTTATTACCACATAAAAAATTTAAAGAATAAGGGCTGAAATAAAAAATAAAATATATAATTAATTTCTATTAAATGACAAAATTGAAACAAATTAAAACCAAGGGACCAAAACAAATAAAGGTATTTTAAAGAAAAATTGCAGTGTAATTTTCTTACAAAATAAAAGAATAAGGACAGAAATGCAAAGTAGCATAAATTACTAATTTCAATTAGAGGATAAAATTAAAACAAATTAAAAACTGTATATAAAAAAAAAAAAAACCAAACTCAAAAGAATAAAAACTGAAATGAAAACCAATATATATAATCAGTTTCAATTGAAGGGCACAATTGAAAAAATAAAAAATTCCATTGAAAAAATTAGGAATAAAACTGAAATAAAAAGAATATGGTTTAAAATAAAACAATCACAAACATGAAAGGCTTACATGAATTTTCCGGCGACAAGAGAGAGAAAAGGGAGAAAAAACTAAAAATTGTCCATCGATGATTCACCGACCACCTTCACACAACATGCGCTACACTGGGGGCAGAGGACATGGCGGCGCACCAAGTGACACGGGGACCAAACAATTTACACGAGCAAACAACATTGAACACATCACCTGAAAGGAGTGCATGTGATACATTGTCGGCACGTCCTTACGACAAGCCCTGTAGTTTTTCCAAAAATAAATAAATAAAATGCTAAATTACCTGTACACCCCTGGACTTAACGATAACCATGAAAAAACCGAGAATGAAAGTACAACAATGCCCCCAGCTCCAAGCCTTCATTTTTTCTTTTTGGGGGGATATTTATGTAGTTTTATTGTGCACGAATATGTGAAAACCAAAAACACCCACCATTGTTCCGTGTTTTTTTTTGTCAGCTCCCAAGGGTAAAATGGTAGTTTCACTGTGCAATTTAAAACGAAAAATATTAGAAAACCTGAAATAATTTTGAAAATACCACACAAATACCTTGGCCGGTTTCAAGGGTTAAATTTTTCGGCTCGAGGGGTAAAATAGTAATTTTTGAGATAATAGTTAATGCAACCATTACCAAGCACGTAATAGAAGTTTAACAATAATTAAACCAAAAAGGTTTACAATGTAAGAAAGGTACGCCCACAAGGTTACAAGGTGACTTTGAAAAATTACATATGTTTGAATTAAAGAGTATTTCATATTACTTTGCTAGAGTATTGGCCATAAACAATCAAATGAAGAGTAATGTGAAAAAGATGGAAGAAACATGTATGGTATAAAAAATCCTATATTTGTTGCAAAAGAAATTCCATTATGTGATGGTCATGATAGAGAAGTCACAAAATATGGATTTTTTGACAATTTAAGGACTCATCGGGAAACTACAAGTCCAATAAAAGAAAGTCAAGAAAGTTCAAGAAAATATGGGTGCACAATTCTTCTCAAAATTCTCTCTAAAAAGAGGTAATTTGGTTTTTAGATATCCCTATTAAGGTAGAGGACATGGATCAAGTAGAGGAATAAGAGGTAGATTTGGAAAAGAAGGTTGAAGTAGCCTCAATGAGTAAATCGATCGACTAGTTCCACTAATAGTGGCAATCCAAAACCTAGGTTTGACTAAACAAAGATAAGTGTTATAATTTTCAGAAAACTGGTCATCATTTTAGGGATTGTTGGAACCAAAACAAAAAGCCTGAAGATAATGTCAACCTTGTAAAAGAGTAGGAGAAAAAATCCACAACATTTTTAACGACCCGTAATTTTTTTATATATATATATACTCAACGCACATGGTGATGATAATCAGCGAACCGGTTCACCCCACATCATTAAATACCATCCATACAATGAACATTTCATTTAAAAGTGAATCATACATAAACGCATAGTATTATGGTTGCATGATTAAAATTTCATATTAAAATATACATACATAGGCATGGGTTTACATTCCTATCCTACTAATAGCCATTACAAAATTTAAACAAAAGAATCTAATAAAAGTTATGCATTCATTTCATTAATTCATACAAAATACATTGTGATTTAGATTTCATCTACATGATTCCTTGCAAAAGTAGGTTCCCGTGTATCGGGTTCCCTAGACACCTCGTGGATGTGGCGTTCCTGCAGCAGTATAAAACATTTAAGAAAAAGTAATTACTTAGTGATAATAATAATAATAATGACCACACAGTTTGGCACTTAAATGAGGCATCAACAATTATAACTTTTGTATATACTTGATGAAATTAGCTTGTAATGCTTATAGATGCACCACTTTCTTTTTCTAGCAACCATAATCTTTAACCCGGCTATCCCTTCGGATGCCATTAGCTGAAGCTAATCAACCATTTGTCCCGGCCACCCTTTCGGATGCCATTAGCCGAAGCTAATCAATCATTTGTCCCAGCTATCCTTTCGGATGCCATTAGCCGAAGCTAATCAATCATTTGTCGATACCATTAGCCGAAGCTAATCATTATTTTGTCCCGGCCATCCCTTCAGAAGCCTTAGCCGAAGCTAATCATTCCTTTATCGACATTTCAACATTCGACCATTTAATATAAACTCTAACGCAATAGGACAATATTCGTATCAAAGTAATTCCCTATGCAACGTATGAAAAGGGAATGTGAAAGTCACCTACCTGCTCCACCTGTGGGCTGAGCTTGTCTTGACATGGTCCAATCCCGACCGCATCACCTGCGACATCAATGGTCATAAATCAGTACACTTGTATTTTTGAACCACATTCGTCACTACACTCATTTCAAGAGTTCATATGTTCATATTCAAGTGTTCCACATTTTACACCTTCATACCCTGAAATTGTTACTAGCATTTTATTCGTTTCTGTATAGGAGGTTTATTGTAGGAATCGGCAGCGAAACGGGTTCACTGCAGATTGCCACTTCGGCAACGAAAACTGGCTCGCGAAGCTGATTCGCGAAAACTAGTTCGCGAAAACTGGTTCGCGAAACCTGTTTCGGGCTGCAGACATGACAATTTCGGCAGCGACGCGAAAACTAGTTCGCGAAAACTGGTTCGCGAAACCTGTTTCGCGCTGCAGACATGACAATTTCGGCAGCGAATCACAATTCGCTGCAAAACGCACACACGAAATTCAACAACGAACGCTAATTCGCTGCAGCCAACGCAGCTTCGGCAGCGAGTCGCAATTCGCCACAAAATACACAATTCAGCAGCAACCACACACCACACATGTTGTGACAACCTGTCACCAATTTCCCGCACAAACACACACAATTTCCATCATAACACACAAACTGAAACCATTAATTTCATCACACAATCCTTCAACAAATTCCAGCCGAAACACACATGAATTTTCAGCAGAAATACACTTAAATTTCCAGTATAAAACACACATGAATTTCCAGTATAACACACACAATTTCCAGCATAACACACAAACTGAAACCATTAATTTCGGCACACAATTCTTCAACAAATTCCAGCCGAAACACACATGAATTTTCAGCAGAAATACACATAAATATCCAGTATAAAACACACATGAATTTCCAATATAACACACAATTTCCAGCATAACACACAAACTGAAACCATTAATTTCGGCACACAATTCTTCAACAAATTTCAGCCGAAACACACATGAATTTTCAGAAATACACATAAATTTCCAATATAAAACACACATAAATTTCCAGTACAGCACACACAATTTCCATCATAACACACAAACTGAAACCATTAATTTCGGCACACAATCCTTCAACAAATTCCAGCCGAAACACACATGAATTTTCAGCAGAAATACACATAAATTTCCCATTTTATTTATGTTTACCTTGTTTCTCTTAGCTAAATTTCAGTTTCCTTCACCATTAGCTTAGGTCGTGGGTCAATTTCCTTAGGGTTTTCTTCTTAGGTCTTAAGGAGAAGAGGAAGGCGGTTTCATGACCCATACCTTTTGGATTTAACTAATTTTGAGGAAGGTTTGACACTTTTCTTTGTCTTTTCCTGCTGGGTTTTCTTTTCTTTTTCTTCCTCCTTCTTCTCCTTTGTATTTTTCTTCTTCTTTCCTCTCACGTTTTCCAGCCCTCTTCTTCCTGTCCAATCTTTTCTCAAAGTCTTAATTCTTTTTTCCTCACACACTCACAAAACACTCTCTCTAGTTGGTTTCGAGTTTACAGAGGAAGGGAGAACAACTTGCTTGCTGTTTTAATTTTGAGAAGGGGATCAGCCCTCCTTTCTCTCTCCTCCTTGTATTTATACTTCTCCTAAAATGTGATGGGTTGTTTGGGTTTGGTTTAGATGTATTCTTATCCTTGTTTTGCTCTATCCAAAACTGGTTTTATCTAATCCCATCCTCCCAGCTCCTTAAAGAATCGGCAGCGAAAACTGCGTCGCTGCTGATTACTTGACGAAGTCGGAATGGCGCAAAACTTACCCGGTCGATGCGAATAGCCGTTTGCGGAAGAAGTCAGCGGCATAGCCCCTGTTGTCCACCGGTTTTTGGCCAAATTCCTTCGTTTCGGCTCCAAAATTGTCATTTTTGTCGTTTTAGTAAAGTCTCGTTTTAACCATAACTCTTGATTTAATTGTCCGAATTGACTTTCATCACTTTATGCCTACTTAGGGCTTATAGACCTATCATATTCTGCGTTTATCTCAAAGCTGCCATTTATGGTAAATTTAGGGTTTAGTATCGTTTCCTAACCGTCATGGGTTAGGTTAGGGTTTTATATTAAACACCATTGTAAAGCCTTTGGTCGAATTTTTTTTTAATTGTTGAATAAAATTCTTTGAATCTTTGTGTATTCATCTCGTTGCAATTTAATTACGGAATATTGTCGTTGGTCGTATTCCTTTACGATTTTCTGCTGCGTCACGAAGTCGGCAGCGAAAACTAAGTCAACCTTTAATATATATAAATCTTTGCCAGATGGCAGGCCATTTTATCAATTTTTGATTTCGAAATTGCCTATATAAAGGGAGATGCAAACTCACTTCCTGATTACCTAACCAGAGAGTTCTTGCAGAATAAACCCTCTCTTCCTCCCAATGCCTCCCAAAAACCAGAAAGATAAGGGGAAAGCCCCTGCTACAAAACTTATATATATATATATTCTCTTGGGTGCTTACAACATTACTAGTCCATGATGAACGAATAACAAATAAAGAAAACATATAGCATGTTAACAATGGTGCTAAAGTCACGTTTTGAGATAAAACAAGTTTATAAAGCTTAATGAATCAATTAAAAGTAATGTCACCTTTGTGGATCATTTAAATGTCTTCATCAAGAGAAAATGTATGTTTTTTATTAGATTTAAAGATGATAGTCAATAATGTATTGGCGATGTTTATTATATCCTAACTTTAAAAGGCAATATATTAGAGAGGACTTATGAAATTGAAATGAAATATCGTATTTTAACATTACTTAATACTCATTAAATTATTATTGCAAAGGTAACCATGAAAAAAAACAAGATTGTTTTGCTAAATATAAAGATGGATATGTCTAAATGTATAAAGCCATGAGTGAAATATGAAACTTGGCTTTGACATATGAGACTTGGACATGTAAACTTTAATAACTTGTATATGATGGTGTTATGAGAAATGTTGAAGGGTCTACCATCCAATAAACATCCAAATTAGTTGTGTGAAAGATTTTTAGTGGGCAAACAATTCCACAAGAGCTTTTCCAATGAGTTTATATTTAGATCCAATCAACCTTTATAAGTGATACATGCAGATGCATATGATCTTATTCAACCATCCTCATTTGGTGAAAATTTATATTTTGTACTTTTTATTAATGGTTATCGTAGAAAATATGAGAATACTTATTAAAATTTCAATGCATTTAACTGTTTTTAGAAGTTTAAAGCACTAGTTAAAAATAAAAGTTGTTATATTGTAAAACAAATAGGATAATAGGGGTTGAGTTTTATTCTAATGATTTTTAATGAAGGATAGAATGACATGACTCCACAAGAGTTGTCGTGATAGTGTTTCTTTGCGCTTTGTCATCCTTGGAGAGGGAGACGAAGTAAAGTGAGGGTTGACGGAGGGAGACAATCGGCATAGTGTTAGTGCTGCCAGATAGAGAGGCTGAGCTGGTTCTACTAGTGGTGGTGGCGTCGGAAGTGGTGGCCGGGAGAGCTGCTGGAAGAGGTTGGTTTGTGTTGGAGACTTGTTGTTGCTGCTGGAAGAGGTTGGTTTGTGTTGGAGACATATTGCTGCTGTTAGAGGTCACCGGTGCTGAGAAGAAGACAGGGTAGTCGTCATGGTTGTTGGCTGTTGTTGGTTGCTGCAAGTTGTGGTTATTGCTACCATGTCGCTTGGTTGCTACGAAGGGAGAGGCCACCAGTGCTGAGGAAGACGATGCAGGTCTTGTCGACAGTGGAAAACTGCCATTGGTCATTCTCCTTTGTTCATTTCCCCCCTCCTCCCTTGTGTTATTTTATGCTCGTGTATGTGGGGCTTTCTATTTCGGTTTTTTTCTAATGTCTTCCCCCCTTTTTCCTTTTGTTTAAGCAACTATTTAAAGACGAAGGAAGGCAACCCTTCGGCTGCTCGTTGTGTGCAATAATGAGTTGTCTCCTTGTCACCTCCAATAGCGTGCCTACACTGTTCAGGTGACTGAACAATATAGTCACATTTGCAGAACTTGGGAGAAGGTGCAAATGCAGTTTGGTCTCTTAATTTGTAATTGTTCTAATTGCACTCACAATACACTTTAAACTTTTAAATTTATGCAACTGTATCCCCGCTAAAATTTCAATAGCAACCTTAACTTTACACGTCTTTTTTACTTTGGTCCTTAATTTTATATTTATACAATCAGATCCTCAATTGACCATTAAACTTTTATTTTTCTTTAATTTCACCCCGATTTCATCCAATTAACTTGGTAATATTCGAATATGGTCTTTGAAAGTTCTAAACTTCTCAATTCAACCCGAATTAAGCTCAAGAGCTTGATTTTTATCAATTAAGCCCTTAATAAAATTAATTTGATCAATTTAAAGTATAATTAAGTCCTTACACTTAATTAAATAGTTCAATTGGACCCTAGATTAATTCTTAAACATAATTATACTTTAAAATTGACCCATGATTAAATCAAATTAGCCTATAAAAAATAAAATGATGCCTTTCAACTTAATTTTTACGCATATTTATCCATATTGTTTAAGTACAAAAGAGATACGACCGGGCTCTTGAAATCATCCGAAATTACCAACCTGTTTTTTTACCAACATTAGCCCCTTTTATTTTATTAATAAACAATTTTGCTATCATTTAAGGTGTTGATAGAGTTGGCAATAGAAGAATGAGCAGTAAATATTATTTTTTTGGCGTGGTTATTCCATTGAAATTAGAAGTTGCCGGAAAAAATACCAATAAAATATAAATCCATGATGGGAAACTTGTTGGGCTTCGATAATTCCATCGGCAAGTCATATGCTAACAAAATATTTTCCTAGACATCAATAAAATATGCAGTCAGTATTACTATAAAATTTGTATTTCTATTTTACATAATCACTGTGAGGAAAGCACTCAAATTGAGAACTTATTCCATTAGATTTATTCAACTATTAAATATTAGTGTCGTTAATATAGCAGAGCCCTTTGATATTGTTGGCTAATGTAGTAATTAAACTCCTGTGATGTGATTTGTTTATACTAGCTCGGTGATGGTTTGGTTACACCATGTCCATGTGATAACTATTTGTATGCTCTTAGGGTTGGATAATGTCGTGGAGATTAATCATCGTTCGTACAGGTTAAAAACAAATTCATTCTCGAGAAAATGAAAAAATGAAAATTCTTTTTTCTATCTTGACCTTCTAATTACGATTACCAAAATATTACACTTCATATAGCACAGCAGAATTTGCAATTTTCAAGCCATTAGTTATGGTTTTGGGAAGAGATAACTAATAATGCAAAACCTTAACTAACGATAAAAATCATGAAATTAAAAGGTATGTTTTCTTATAGATTTAGAATTCGAATCTTGCTATCTATTTTTTCTTAAGATCATGCCTCTTAGTATAAAAAAATTAGTGATTTAATGTATTTGTGTAGAAAATTTCTATAAATATAGACCTAAGAGCCTGAAAATTTAATCGAGATGTACTCAATCTAATCTAGACACTTCGATTTCTTTTTTAGAAAAAAACCCTTCTAAATAGAAATTAAAGCCACCAATAATTTAATTGTCATGCTTTATTTTATTTGGATGACTTCTTACGAATCATTTAAAACTTTATATCGTTTTGATTAGAAAACGAATCATTGAGTCACAAAGAGTTGAAGGAAGAAAGCTGCCCTCCATTGCTTGGCATTTCAAAATCAAATCAATGGTTTCATTACCCAATCAATGTTTTTTGCTACGCGTTTAAGGAAAATCCACATAAATGGGGTATAGACAAGCACATGCAAATGACAACTCCTAGTTGAATTATTATTAATATTACTAACTATTAAAACACTCCGACCTCTCCTAACACTCTTGTCTTGTAGTCTATATGCAGAGCAATTATAGCATGCACATACACCCACCACTCCTCTCCTAGTCCCTAACCCCTCTCATTTAAGCCAATAAACACACACAAAACATCCCTTTAGCTTTGAGACTTTTGCCTCTTCTCTTCTGTGTCTTAACTCTATTAAGTCATTTCTCGCATAGACAAATGAGGCAGTTACTGTCTTTCTTTTCCATCTCTCTTCTCTCTGCATGAAACAGAGTGCTCTGCTTCACTTGATACCGTTGCAATGAAGTACATGAGAACCAGCAGCTTGAAAAGGCTTTTCTCGTTGAAAAGAAGCAGTCTTCAAGATATAGTTTTCACCACTGAAGAAGAAAAAAACAATAAAAACTCCAAGACTGTTCAAGAGCAAGAACATTCTCCAAGACCCTCTTGGAAATGCTTCTCTTTTGAAGAAATATTCGATGCCACCAGTGGCTTTAGCCCAGGTTTGCTTCACCTTCATTGCAACCTTCTAAATTCTACCCATGTGTTTTGCAATTAATTTGTTACCTTGACTTGTTAGAGAATTTGGTGGGGAAAGGAGGGTATGCAGAGGTATACAAAGGAGTGCTAGGTGATGGAGAGGAGATTGCAATTAAGAGGCTAACAAAAGCTTGTACGGATGAGAGGAAAGAGAAGGAGTTCTTGACAGAGATTGGGACAATTGGCCATGTCTGCCATGCTAATGTGTTGTCCTTGTTGGGTTGTTGCACTGACAATGGGCTTTATCTCATCTTTCATTTCTCCTCCAGAGGCTCTGTTTCTTCCCTTCTTCATGGTACAGACATATAAGCTTGTTTTGTTTGCTGTCTCAGTAAATAATGGTGTCGTTTCCTATCTTATCTGGGTTGTTTTAGTCCCTGAAATGTTTTGATTTGTAAGGCTTCGGTGTTTCTTAATGTAGATGAGAATTTCCCAGTGTTAGATTGGAATATAAGGTACAAGATTGCCATTGGAACTGCTAGAGGGCTCCATTACTTGCACAAGGGGTGTCAAAGAAGGATAATTCACCGAGACATTAAATCTTCAAATATTCTTCTGACAGGTGATTTTGAGCCATTGGTAAGGATGCGTGTGGATTAGCCCCTTCTTTCTTTGCAAATTTTACTGATTAAACCAAGGTCTTACAGAAATTTTACTGTATAAAACGAGTATCATACAGGTGCTGTTTTGTTTGAATGTTATAGATATCTGATTTTGGATTAGCAAAATGGCTTCCATCTCAATGGACTCACCATTCAATCGGTCCGATTGAAGGAACCTTTGGGTAGGGTATCAAGCTAGCAGCCATTTCAACTCCTATGGAGGTACGATTCCTGTGTTCCTTTTCCTTGGATTGAAACTGAAATGTTGCATAAACTTCTTTAGGCACTTAGCACCTGAGTACTATATGCATGGAATAGTGGATGAAAAAACAGATGTGTTCGCGTTTGGAGTCTTTCTACTGGAGATCATTTCTGGCAGGAAACCAGTGGATGGTTCTCACCAGAGCATTCATAACTGGGTATCAACTATGCCATTTATTTACTATTTTTAAAATGATTTCGTCTTCATTAGGCAATCTTTTGATTATGTTTTAATAAATTGAAGTAAAATGGACTTGTGGGTTTCTTTTGATTATTTAACAGGCTAAACCAATATTGAGCAGAGGAGAGATTGAAAAGCTGGTGGATCCGAGTCTTGGAGGGATCTGTGATCTTACACAGCTGAAAAGACTTGGCTTCGCTGCATCCCTTTGCATCCGGGCATCTTCAACGTGGCGCCCTACCATGAGTGAGGTCGCTATTTGCTATGCTGTATTTATGTTGTTGCATATAACAGTATGCTAATGATTCTTAGTGGACCGACAGAAGGATGATTTCTGGTGTTAATCATACAAAATGTTTCGATTACCGTATTAAATGTTTTAACTCCGTAAGCCTTCCATCTTAAATGTTTTCCTGTCAGCATAAGTAGTTTTAGACTGTTTTTTCTTCAGAATAAATTAAAAAAATCGTAAGGTGGATCATTGCATATGCTTGCGTGTCATGCTCATGAATCCAATAAATTACCTTTGGTTGACTGTTTCTGCTACATTTAAATCAGTAATACAGTAGCCTAGTGCAAGCTGTCCCCCTTTCAGTTTGACTGTTTTCCCGTGACAAACCATGCACATCCTTTTCAGCAATTAAGAAGACTGCAACATGTAAGCTTGGATTTGAGTTTTTACACGCAATTCCAATAGTTCTATCCTACCTTACCTAAATCCTTAAACCAAAGCACTCATTAAATTATGCATCTCCCATGTGATTAGGAGATGAGAATCTGATTATCAAAATGATCGAGAGGGCAGGTCCTGTTTATGACTTGTAATAATAATATTGCAGTGATAAAAAAATGCTGAATTTACGTATTGATTGATTTTGTGTTTTTGGACTTGGACAAGTGCGTTCGCTCCGCCCTTTCAAATCAATTACAGTGGCAGGATATTGCTGGACAAAAACTTCTTTCACATCGAGTTGCAAGAGATCCTTTTGAAGATTAACTACGTCCTAGTACAGACATTTATCAGCATTATTATTACACTAATGTTATAGACTTGATACTGCTGTGTTTGTGGGCCAATTCTAAACGAGATATCATATAAAATGGATAGCCCTTTTAATGACTCGATAATATACATGCATGTTTGTCTGTATGTACATGTATGAGATAGGTTAGAATATGGCTTTCAAATAGCATCACTTCTTGTGTCAAATGAAACGATGCTGGCTTAGAATTTTAATTATAAAGTCAAAAATCTGATATGGCAAATGATGAAATCTCGCGAGGTTAGTAAATTTTGCTGTTTATTAGCAGGTACTGGAAGTGATGCTGAAAGACGAGATGGATGAGGAGAGGTGGAAGATGCCCAGGGAAGAAGAGCAGGAAGAATTCTGGGGTTTTGAAGATCTGGAGTATGAATGTGACAGTTCCTTCTCAGTTTCTCCACAAGATTCAATCTCTACAAGAAGTACGACTACCATCATACATAATTAGGTGCTCGAGTCAAATCCTAAACGCCACTTTTGTCGACATGAAAATGAAAATTGTACGTACGATACTCAGCTATAAATGATGAATATGTAAATCAAACTGTTTACAGGCACCCCTTCCCTGTTGTAATCAATATCTAACCTATAACTAGTTTTGCGGCCATGATTTTTTTTTTTTAATGTGATTACTACTGATTAGATCCCGGTTTGGGTCTCTACATCTCATCACGTCATTGTTAGCACTTATTGCACAAATCCCAAACCTTTTAACAGTGCAAGGTTGACAAGTACTACTGAGAAATACGTATGGTATACGTTTATGTACAACAAAATAAAGATACAAAATTAAAGGATAAGAAGAAGCTTTGAGATGAATATAAAGACACACACACACACACACATATATTATACTTCTAAATACCCTATTTATAGGCCTTGAACCTAGACAAATAAGAAAACTTACTCTAATCTGCACACAAACTCTGATACCACTTGTTGGAAGAAAAATAATTACGGTAAAAGCTTATAAACAACAGAATAAAGATACAAAAGTAAAGAAGAAGAAGAAGATATGAGAGGAAGACAGTCTCATCAAGTGCTTTTTCCTTGTGTACTCCTCTCTATACTTGTATAAAATTATGCTTCTGAATACAAACCTATTTATGAGCCTCAAATTTTTAGACAAATAAGATATTAAGCTAAATAATAAAACTTATTCTACTCTGGAAAAAAAAATTGTTCTGCCAACTTAACGTAATGATTATTTCTAACCAAACGACTGATTCATTTAATTCAATTGAGTGACATGTTCTCAACTAGTAGACCAGTTTTTTATTATTATTGTTTAGGAAAATCAATATCTAGTTTACTTTGAACAATATTTGTTGTTAGGGGGGTGTCAACTTATATAACAAGGGAAGAGGTTGGAGGTTGTCTTCCTTCCCTAACCATTAGTTCCAATTTGTTTTCTCTCATGACTTGTTCGGAGATGTCATTTTTCTCTCCAAAAGTCTTCCTTATTTGGTTTCATTCATTAGATGGTCTACTAATATTGGACATAAACACACACACACACACACACACACACACACAATTGCAAGATATCTTCCTTGTTCCACCTCATTAAATTTACACAACTTTTGAGTTGCAATTTCCAAAACCAACCTTCTTATCTCAACAATCAAATTTCCATCATACATGCGTGCTAGAGATTTCAAGACAAAAAGGAGAAAAATGTAATGGAATTTTTAAAATTGAAAGATATATATTCTTGTCGTGAAATATCTAATCTGAACATGAAATCCATGACTTGTAGAATCTCTCATCATTAGATAAAAACAAATCTGATATTTAGTATTTATCCCTTGAGGAAATGGCAAGTGAAAAGGAGGAGTAATCAGTGAATGCCAAAAGAGTTTGGAACCATTTTCCTGTTTAATGACCTCCAAAATTTCGTTGCTTAATGTATTTAGCCTTGTTAAAAAAGAAAAGAGACCTACAAATCTCAATCTATGGATCATCAGCAGTTTTGAGCTATTAAGAAAGTACTTGACCAAATCAAGTTGGCTCATTACTCTATTGAAGCAGTAGAATACCTTCGATTTTGTCCCTAACTCTATTGAATCAGTCGAATACCTAGACTTGGACTGGTTAATACAAAAAGAAGGCATTACTCTTCTTCATATCCTCAGGCTTCGCGGCCATGTCGTATTAGTTATTATGGGTCCTAAGAGAGAACTAAAAACAATTTTGCCGATTCATCACTGTCATGCCAGCAGCTACGATGATGTGCCAATAGTAAAGCTGTAATGTAGGCGGATCCCATGCCAGATGCGAACCTCACATCATGAATCACTTTTTTTATCATTATTATTCTGGACATTATTGGGTCCTCCACATTATTTTCTTTGGTTCTTCATATGTTCATGAATGTTCAAAATTGAGGAGCACTTTAATTCTGCCCCTTTATATGGCCATGCGATCCACATAAAAATGGCTTCTATTATTATTATCCACATATAGTTATGCAATTCTCGAAGTTTGCCTTGCAATTTTTATTCACGGAGAGAGGAAGGGATGGAAGAGTGCACGTAGAGAATTCACAACTGGCAGGGTTCTTGAGCCTGACAAGATCATCTCAACTAACCAGAAAGCTAGTATAGATACTAAATAAACAAAGGGATATTGACCATGCAAAAGCAATAATATTTCAGAAGACGGTATAATTAATCAATCAATCAATCAATCACAGAGCGGCATTGCCTACTTAATTCCATTCTAAGCTCATCACACCATATTTCAGAGTGCATGGAAAAGAAGAAAGAAAAGAAGAGGCAGTTGACAAAACAGGTAGGCTTGCTCCCTCCCTGGCTAATGATAGATGGAGTGGGGTCGGCAAACACTGATGCTACAATTAGGGCTGCAATGGGACACATGAAAATGTGTTAGTTAGACAGCTGCCTCCTCCACAGATAATCTGTGTGGTGTTGTTTATTACATACAAGCATCTTGAGGGACTGGTGGACTGCTAGTGCAACGACAATAACCAAGAGATTTCAAGAGGAATAAATATTATAGTGGGTGTTACAAAAATAAATAAATAAATAAGAGATAAGAACAGTGGGTTATGGTAATTTTAACAAGTTAATTGTATATGCTTAGTGACTATTGGGTTTGGTAGAATTAATTATGAAAGCTCCAAATAATAATCTAAAGGCCACCAAGTCTCATGTTTAAGAACGTAATGGAGGTTGGTGCTTCTTCAATTCCCGAATTTTCATGAATGCAGATCGGCCAAGTGTGCATCGTTAATTCAATAAGAAAATCAACCCAGATCTACAGCTTTATTATGGTATTCATCGGATCTTAAGTAACAGGCGCCAAATGAGATTGAATTGCTTGTTGTAATTGAAGTTCTTGAACTATTTTTTAAAAGGGATGATTTTTTATTGGAAGAATATTCATTACTGTTTATAATTTTACTTTTACTGCTGTTCATGCCAAAACTCTTCACCAAGTATGCCGAGATTTCAAGGACCAATTTTCACAAAAGAATGCTCCAACCATATACCAGATACAACAATACATTGCCTCTCTCTCACAAGGGACCATGACAGTATTTGACTACTACAAGAAACTCAAAGATTTTTCGGATGAATTAGAAACATATCAAGCTCCTCTCACATGTAATGAGATGAAAGCACATTATGCACAGAAGGAAGAAGATTGAATGATGAAATTTCTTGTAGGCCTCAACGACACTTATAGTGGTGTTCGCAGCAACATCCTCATGATGGCTCCATTACCTAATGTTCGCCAAGCCTATATTCAATGATCATTCAAGATGTACAAATACCATCTCAAACTATGGCACATGCGACTAGGACACCCTTCAATTTCTCATCTCAAACTAGCTTCTCAATTATTGTCTTCCAATATTGCTTTTCTTGATCATAATTGTAGCGTTTGTCCCATGGTCAAACAGACAAGACCCTGATTTCCTCTAAGTTCAATATCCACTAAAGCTCTATTTGATTTGTTACGTTGTGATATTTGGGGTCCGCATAAAATTTCCACACATTCATGGGCACGGTTTTTTCTTATCATTATGGATGATTTTACTCGGTGCACATGGATATATTTGATGCAATATAAATCTAAAACACAAAACCTTCTCAAGTCTTTTGTTGTTTTTGCTCGCACTCAATTTCACATCATCATAAAAACCATTCGAGTAGACAATGGATCTGAATTTTCCTCACTACAAAACGTTTTTTTCAAAACAATGGTATTGAATATCAGCGCACTTGCATCTACACTCCTCAACAAAATAGATTCATAAAATGCAAGCATCGCCACATTCTTACCGTCGCACGTGCATTACTTTTTCACTCTCATTTACCCATCATTTTATGGAGTGAATGTATCTTGACTTTTGTTCATCTCATCAATCGCCTACCATCAACTTTACTCTCCAATAAATCACCTTTTGAATTATTATACAATTGACACCCTTCGCTGGACCACCTAAGTTTTTGGTTGTCTCTGTTATGCAACCATTGTCCATCCCCTTCAAAAATTTGACTCTCGTGCCACATGTGTTTTTGTTGGATATCCTATTGACAAAAAGGGTTATAAACTACAATTTAGAGATAAATATTGTTTTTTGTGAGTCGCGATGTTCGTTTTTGTGAAGACTCTTTTCCTTTCTCTCAATCCTCTGTTTCCCCTATATCCTAACCTAATCACCATTTTTTCTCCTTAGACCTTTTAGACGATACACCCAACCCACCCCATGAGTCTGTCGTAACCCCTTCTCCTAACACATCACCTCCACCCTTTACCCCTCTGCATCTCCCCTCACCTATGCCAAACCCGTATGTTGAACCCACCATTTCACATGTCGATCCACCTGTAAGTCCTCCTCCACCTCCCCCACAGTCCACTTGCCCAAAACATCCCCCAACATGGAATACACACTACCACATGTCCAACCATGTTGATCACTCAACCTCGCTACCTTGATTTCTTTTAGGTACTCGGTATCCTCTTTCTCAATTCCTTAACTATTGTTGTTTCTCTTCTGCATATTATGCTTTTCTTGTTAACATTACAGGTCACACAGAACCCTCTCTTATGCTCAATCCTATATTGATCCCCATTGGCGTCAAGCCATGACTACAGAATTAGAGGCTTTGCAGCAAAACAACACATGTAGTCAGGTTTCATTACATGTTGGTAATAAGTCAATCAACTGCAAATGGATCTATAAAATCAAAAATTGATCTGACAGCACCATTGAGCATTAAAAGGCCCGGCTTGCTAAGGGCTACACTCAGATTGAGAGAATTAAATATTAGGAAACTCTCTTGTACTGCCAAACTCACCACTCTTTGTTGCCTTCTTGTTGTTGCAGTTGCTCGTCATTGCTTCATCCATCCGTTGGATGTCCAAAACACCTTTCTCCATGGTGATTTACATGAGATAGTGTACATGGTGCCCCCTCTTGGTCTTTACTGATAGGGGGAATACTTTATGTCTAAGCAACAAGTCCCTTTAAAGCCTCAGACAAGCTTCTAGAAATTGGTGTTCCACCTTCTTCAATACCATTCAAAAGGCTGGTTACTAGTAGCGTAAAGCAGATTATTCTCTTTTTACCAAGGCTCAAGACACTTCATTTACTGCAGTTCTTATCTATGTGAATGACATACTCCTCACAGGCAATAATCTTCAAGAAATGGAATGTCTCAAAGGGTTCCTTCTTAATTGATTTTGCATCAAAGATCTCGATAATTTGAAATATTTTCTGGGTATTGAATTTTCTCGTTCCAAGATAAGTATCTTCATGTCTCAATGAAAATATGCACTTGATATTTTACAAGATTCAGGATTTCTAATTGCACAACCAGACAAGTTTCCAATGGAACAGAATTTGAAACTCACACCTACTGATAGAAACTTACTAGATAACCCAACCAGATACAGGAGACCGGTAGGTCATTTGATATATCTTACTATCACAAGGCCTGATATAGTCTACCTAGTTCAAAAATTAAGTGAATTCATTCATCAGCTCCGTAAACCTCATTGGGATGTTGTCATACGAGTCCTCAAATACATCAAAGGAACTCTAGGTAAAGTTTGTTATTTTCTGCCACAAATGATCTTATATTAAAGGCTTTTTATGATTCCGATTAGGGAGGTTGTCGTGCAACAAAGAGATCGGTTACAGGTTATTGTGTTTTTCTTGGAAATTCACTCATCTCATAAAAATCTAAGAAACAAACCAATGTTTCAAGATCATCAGCAGAAGTTGAATATCGAGCCATGGTCAACACATGCTTAAACAATTGTTGCACCATTGTTTTGTGATAATCAAGCAGCGTTACATATTGCAGTCAATCTCGTCTTTCATGAGTGTATAAAGCACATTGAAATTGACTCACATAGTTCAGGAAAAACTACAAGCTGGAATAATCAATCCTTCGTATGTACCTACATGTTTTCAGTTGGCATATGCTTTTACATAGGCCTTGGGGAAGGAACAATTTGTGACATTGCGTAACAAGTTGGGACTTCATGACATTCACTCTCCAACTTGAGAGGGAGTGTTAAGAAATATCTTTGTAAATATTAATATATCTTTACTTGCATACAATTAGTAGAGATCATGTTCTACTAATTGTAAATCACAGGTTCCAAGCCTTAATAATAAGAGTTGGAGCCTTGATATTAGGTGTTTGAGAGCAAACCATTAACTGTCATTGTTATATAATCATTGTATTGTTTAACCTATAAACATACAAATCTCATTTTGTTCTAAGATACTCTTTATATGGTTTTCTCACCTGCAAGAGTAACCACCAAAATGGGATTGTGTGAAATTGGGGCTGAACCGAACTCCTCTACTACAATTCATGATTTAAAGGCTATGATCCGAAATAAAACTTCCAGCATAATAAAGGAAGCATATTTTCATTGGAAACCACTGCAGGATGAGTGCTCTATAGCTAGTTACAATATCGGATAGCTAGTTACAATATCAGTAAAAGTGATGAGCTGAAACAGCGATGGTGGTAAGAGTGGAGAAAGGTTGCCAATATTTCACACAGCCTGCTGATATGATTTTGATATACATATTATGTTTGTTTTGGGCTTGAGCAACCGGACATGCTGAATTTTGCTCATGATATCCTCGGTACCTATGAATTTTGTGAGCTAAAGTAAGAGCAAAAATTAACCTCCTCTTACTATGCTTTTGGTACTTCACAGAGAAAGGGGAGCAAAATAAGGAAATAGAAAATGTAATCATCTGAGATTGGGATCATTTAGTTTTCCTTTCATGCAATTTTTTATGTTGTTTTCTCCTAAATTTTCTCAGCTGCTTAAGAGAGCATCCCTCACAAGAAAGAGATCACCATGTGTTTCTTTTTATTTAAGTTGGCTGATGTATCAGTTTCATAGGTTGCGCCAGGCAGATTGTGCTCAACTGAGTGGTTGGCAAACATTTTAAGTAAGCCAATCGAATCATTATCTGGTCTACTGCATAGGATTACAGTTGTGGAGGTCTAGTCAGGGCTCCAACTCTGATGTCTAATCCAGAAACATGAATACACTGCTCCAAACATAGGAAACCTGACCACTTGCTTCTCTTTAATCAACCATCGCCACCCTCATTTAATAACAGCAGACTGTCGTAATTAACAACTCGTAGGCAAAGAATTGATAGATCGTTACTGGGTTTGTGCTTTGTTGCAAAGTGACCTGCAACCTACACATATCTGTTAGAATTAATGAGATTTGCACATTGAGAATAAGAGGATTTACTCTGTTTTTTGAATTTTAGTTTTTCAAATTTTGTTTATACTATTCATAACAGGTTTTTAGTCAAATTTGTTTATTTTCCAATAATCTCAAGTGTATTGAGAGTTTTACGCTTCTAGGTCATTGTCATGTAAGCCTATATTTTTCAAATTGAATAAAACTGAATGATTTTCTATTCCAATTCTGAATTTTGATTGCTGCAAATTTTGTGTGCCTAGTTTTTTATCTCTACAGTTACTGTTCAAATCAAATTTTAACAATGGTATCAGAGCAAAAATTGATCCTACGGGCTGGGAATTTTTGGTGAGTGTAAACAACATAAGATTGAGTGTAAACACAGTGAGATTGAGTGCTAAACACAGAGTGATTAAGGGAAAACAAGAAAGTTGTGATTCATGGCTTCTTTGGGACATTCAACTGCAGCAACACCAATGTTCAATGGTGAACACTACCATATCTGGGCTGTCAAGATGAGATTTTTCTTGAGAACCGGGGTTGTGAAATGTTGTGGTGATTGATTTCAGACCCACCACCATTACATGGTAATCCTACAATAGCTCAAATGAAGGCACACGAAGAAGAAAAACTCAAGAAAGACAAGGCCATTACTTGTCTACATTCTGGAATTGCAGACCACATATTTATGAAGATAATGAACCTGGAAACACCAAAACAAATATGGGATAAGCTTCAAATCGACTTTAAAGGTAGCAGTAGAGTCATGGTTGTCAAGCTACTTGCATTTAAGAGGGAATTTGAATTGTTGAAGATGAAAGACAATGAATTTGTCAAGATTTATTCTGGGAGATTAGTGAACATTATAAACCAAATGAGACTCCTTGGGGAGACATTTGAAGATCATAAGATAGTAGAAAAACTTATGATGTCAATCCCACAGAAATTTGAAGCTAAGATTTTTGTCATAGAAGAGTCTTGCAATTTAAAAGGTCTTACAATTACAAAGTTAATTAGCAAATTGCACATCCAGGAGCAGAGGGTCCAAATGAGGGATGCTGAAACTATTGAAGGGGCATTTCAAGCATTTGGTAAGACACGTAGAACTGGCATTTTGCCAAAGAAGAGTTTCAACTGCGGCAAATCCATCATCCTCTCCAAAAGCAAGGCTATTGTACCTGCAAGTAGACAAACTTTCTCACCATGTTCTTATTGCGAAAGAACAAATCATGTTGAGAATGATTGCTGGTTTAAAGGGAAAACTCTTCTTCATTGTGATTACTGCAAGAAGAATGGTCATAGTGAGAAGTATTGCAGAATAAAAAAGAGACAACCTCAACAAGAAATCTAGCAACATGCTGATGTTTTTGAAGAAGGAAAGGATGATGATGAGCATCTGTTCATGGCAATCCGTGATGAACACACCTCTAGAAGGGACACTTGGTTGATTGATAATGGTTGCACTAGTCATATGACCAAGTTTTTGTCATTTTTCTCTTCAATTTACAGCTCAATTAAGCCTAAGATTAAGCTGGGAAATGGAGATATTGTTGAGGCAAAAGGGAAAGGTACTGTTACTGTCAACAAAAGCAAAGGTACAAAAATTATCACAAATGTTTTGTACATTCCAGAGCTAGATCAGAATCTCTTAAGTGTTGCACAGATGCTGAGAAATGGGTAAGAAGTTTCATTCAAGGAAAATTTTTGCTTCATTACTAATTCACATGATTTAGCAATAGCAAAAATTGAAATGGAAGGTAATGGTTTTTATTTGAAACTGGATGCTATAGAAGGACATGTATTAAGTGCCAAAGTAGATGAAAGTATTGTTTGGCACAAGAGATTTGGTCACTATAATTTCAAATCTTTGAAAATGTTGCATGATAGTGAAATGGTAGAGGGAATGCCTGAAATACATGCTAGTAATCATATTTGTGAAGGCCGTGAATTAGGAAAACAACACCGAAAGTCATTTCCTCATAGTGTAACCAGCAGTTTAACATTGAAACTCAAATTGGTCCATTCTGATATTTGTGGACCAATGAGAACACCTTCCTTGAATAACAATGTTTATTTCATGTTGCTCATTGATGTTTATAGCAAGATGAGTTGGGTTCATTTTTTGAAAACTAAGTTGCAAGCACTCTCTATGTTCAAGAATTTCAAATACTTGGATGAAACACAGAGTGGCCACAAAATCAAGGTGTTAAGAATTGATAATGGTGGAGAATACACCTTGAAGGAGTTCCAAATTTTCTGTCAAACAGCTGGAATTGTTCACAAATTGACAGTGCCCTAACTCTCCTCAACAAAATGGAATTTCAAAGAGGAAAAACAGAACAGTAATGGAGATGGCCAGGTGCATGTTGTTTGAGAAAAATTTGTCAAGATTTCTATGGGACGAAGCAGTAAACTCGTCAATTTACTTGCTCAATAGACTGCCAACAATATCAATTCATGGTAGAACCGCACTAGAAGCTTGGTCAGGTGTAAGCAAGGTTATTAATACCATTTTATTTCGACCGAAACATTTTGTACAAGTCAAAAAAACAGGACAAACAGCGTCGTTTTTGTCTCGGTTTAAATTCCAGTCCGTACCGGAAATTTTGACCAAATGCCAACTGAAACACCCCAGAATCATGCCAGCTGTTTTGTTTTGGCTGGAGAGAAAAAATTCATTCTCCACGCGTTAATCCCCGCCCGCTTGTCTGGCCAAAATTCACAAGCAAATTAATGTATGCACTTCACTTCTGCAGTAGTGATGTGCCCTTTTGGGCATATCACTACTACAAAAATATATATATATATATATATATATATATATATTGAAAATGCAAAAATAAAAATTAAAAAAAATAAAAAAAATATTATAAAAAAATAAAATTGTTATCAACTTTGATTTTATAAAATTATATTTAATTGTTTTGCTTTTTAAGTTTTTTCATATATATAATTAATTAATTATATATGAATAGTACAACCCCAAAACGGCACACCAAAACCCTCTGAAACTAAAACATTTCATACTAATAGAAAAAACAAAACGACAACCAAAACGATATTGACAACCTTGGGTGTAAGACCCACGGCCAAACACCTCAAGGTGTTTGGATCCTTGTGTTATTCACATGTCCCCACTGTTAAGAGAGGAAAGCTTGATGAAACAGCAGAAAAAGGAATTTTCATGGGGTATGCAATTGAATCTAAGGGGTACAGAATTTATAATCTGAAGGAAGCTAAAATTCAGATTAGCAGAGATGTGGATTTTGATGAAGATGCTTGTTGGAATTGGGAATTGATTGATGTAATAGAAGAAATACAGTCGCTCTAAAATTAGCAGCAGGAAAGACAGTTGATAAAGACAAAACTGATGTTGATGCTACCTCAGATTCAACTACACATAAGGTTAAATCATTGGTTGATGTGTATGAAAGATGCAATCTAGTTCATGTTGAACGAACTTGCTACACTTATGCAGCAAGATTTCCAATTTGGGTTGAGGCCATGAATCAGAAATTGAGTCTATTGAGAGGAATCAAACTTGGAGTTTGACGGTGCTGCCCCATGACAAGAAGGAGATTGGTGTGAAATGGGTTTTTAGAACCAAGTTTAATCCTGATGGTTCAGTTTTCAAGCACAAGGCTAGATTGGTGATCAAGGGATTTGCACAAGTAGCTGGAAATGATTATGGAGACACTTTTGCTCCAGTTGCAAGGCATGATACCATTCGGCTTCTTCTTGCTCTTGCAGGTCAATTTGGTTGGGAAGTATATCATTTAGATGTGAAATCAGCATTTCTAAATGGCATACTCCTTTAAGATATCTACGTTCAGCAACCAGAAGGTTTTGAAATTGAAGGAAAGGAACATCAAGTGTATAAGCTACACAAAGCCCTTTATGGCTTAAAACAAGCACCAAGGGCTTGGTATAGCACGATTGATGCACTCTTGATTCAATTAGGTTTCAAGAGAAGTGAGAATAAGGCCACTTTGTATTTGAAGCAAGATGAAGATGGCTTGCAGCTGGTGATCTCTCTCTATGTTGACGATATGCTAGTAACTGGAAGCAATATAAAGTTACCTGCAGAATTCAAAAGGGAGATGGAGAATGTGTTTGATATGTTTGATGTTGGTGTCATGAATTATTTTCTTGGGATGGAAATCCACCAAAACAGCTTAGGAATTTTCTTGTCTCAAAGAAAGTATGTTGTTGATGTGTTAAAAAGGTTCAAACTTGAGTCATGAAAGGAAGTAGCTACACCATTGGCACTGAATGAGAAGGACTCGAAAAATGATGGAGAAAAACTTGAAGATCCCCCTGCATATAAAAGCATAGTTGGTAGCTTGTTATACTTGACAGCAACCAGACCTGATTTAATGTTCCCTGTTGGTCTACTATCAAGGTCTCACCAAACAATGTTCACATGGGGATTGCCAAGAGGGTGCTGAAATACATCAAAGGGACTAGTGATTTGGGCATTGGTTACTCAAAGACAGGAGGAGTTGACTTAGACCCCGTTTGGGAGTGCGTTGCAACCGGCGTTTGGGAAAAATTTGAAAATTTTTTTTCATTTTAAAAACCGGCGGTTTGGTGTTTTTAGATCATTTTGATGTGCTGATGTCAAAAATAATTTTTAAAAAATAAAAAAATATCATTTTAATGTATTTTAGCACGAAAAACACTTTGAAAAGCTACCGCAATCGCACTCCCAAACAGACCCTTAATTGGTTATGCAGACAGTGATTGGGCTGGGAGTGTGGATGATATGAAAAGCACTTCTGGTTATGTGTTTACTCTTGAATCAGGTGTAATATGTTGGAATGCAAAGAAACAAGAGGTGGTGGCACAATCAACTGTTGAAGCTGAATATATCTCCATGGCAGCAGCTGCAAATCAAGCTATTTGGTTGAACAAACTGCTTGCTAATTTGGGACAAAAACAGAGTACACCAAGTACGCTTTATTGTGATAATAAGTCTGCCATTGCAATTGCTGAAAATCCAGTTCATCGGGAAAAATAATAGGCTGTCTCGGCAGCTGCCAAATATTTGTGTTTATGCACGTAAATGCTGTATGAATATGCAGAGGAGCGTAATGGACTTTTGGATAATAAATCCTATTATTCTTTGAGAGGGAGGTCAGCGATTTCCAGCTTCTGAGCTTCTTAACAAGAAAGCTTCTTGTGAATCAATAATTAAGCGAGCACGATTTGATAGTTAGATGCAAAGGTCGATCATGAAAAGCTAAAGCAATCCTAATAATCTTGTTTCGTAAAATTGCAGTTCATACAATCACCATCAATAAGGACATTTTTTTTCTACCATAGAATTGTTACAACATCAACTAGGCCTACCTCTCTGCATGTAAGAAAATCTTTCTACACGCACAACCATGAAAAAAAGAAGAGAGAAATGACTGTCTGCTAATTAACATTTTCCCTCTCGAGGCCACAAAATATTACCTTAATAGCATGAAAACGTTCCTACCAAAATTCCCGAAGCCAAGTACCAGGCTCTCCATCTGAAGCAGTAAAATTTCATCACAAAATGCTGAAGCAGTATGAAGCATTCAATTCTACCATTTTTCACAGGGATTCTCCACATAAAGTCTGCACAACTTCAAAGCTTCCGTCTTTTTGCATGGGCAGGAAACGGGACTCGTCCTCTTCGACTGTCTACAACCAATCAGATTAACGCATGAACAGCATGCGGACCCATCATCTTCACTGGATGTCAATCAACATTGGCAGTTCTCTTTTCCAACAAAGACTCCAAAAATACTGAACATAATTTGGTTAGGGGTGGAAGATTATGTGATGATCCACTAAATACAGTCTCCCAGGCCCTCTCCAATGGTGCAGATGGGACCCATGAAGCCTGTTTCCTCTTTGGGTCAAACTGTGGGAGCTCTCCATAGATTGACGCGTACCCAAATTTCCCTGCATAAAAAGATGGATGCAGTTTAATTTGTATTGTGCTTTAAAATTTAGGAGAAGCAAAACACGCAAATGAATGTTAAGATCAAAAAGGTTGACATCTGTTACGAAGAAAGGGCTAAATAATAATGAGCTATAAATTAAAAAGGTTAGCTGTTGTTACAAAGAAAGGGCTAAATAATAATGAGAAGTTCCAAAGTTTCCTTGTAAATTATAGCCATAAACTTATCTACCAGAAATTAAATGAATATGGACGAACATATGCCTTGACAATAAGCAGAAGCAAAAGCATGAATTATTTTAACTTTCACCCAAGTACCTTTTAGTTTTCCTAATCTGTTTGAACTTTTCAGCAGTGTCATCAACTCTACAACAACTAAGCCTCAATCCCAAACAGATAAAGTTGGGTTGATTACAAGATGTAAAAATTATCACACAAAAATAATTGAAATAAACAAAAAGAAAATTAAATTTAAAGTTCTATTGCAAGGTGATTTATTTTTTTATATAAATGCAATTTTAATGTACTGGCATGTACCACTTTAATTAATTAATAGAAAAATAATGGATGATCATATTACGGGAGCCCACCTGCTTCTTCAAGGTCACCGAGACCCTCTTGCCGAATTGCACTATGTTCCTTTGCTTCTTTACCTTGTGGGTCAAATAGTAAATACTCATGATCACCATTTATATATGCAAGCAATGATTGAGGTGGTTTCCCATCTAGTTCATTTTCATCTATAGAAGACTGATTTGCTTGAATAAAGGCAAGAGCCCCTCCCTTGGCCTGTACCAAAAAGAAGAATCAGAATACCAAACCATTCTTGTCAACTGCATTCAGATGATACAAAAACTTTAAGCATTATTTCATTATATTGAATCAAAATAAAATAGCAACTTCTTTCTTTTCTTTGTTCTTTATTTACTAATCAAAAGTACTTGAAACTTCAAGGGCACACGATGGTAATAACTTCTGCTGCACCTTCATAATTTTGACCATTGCTTGGTATTAAACCACACTACGCATTTTCTGCAAGATTCACGAGGGAATCGCTACAATATTTATTTCTCCAGCTATCAGTTAAATAACAGGAACCTAGACAAGTGGTGAGCAAAAGCTACATCACCTTGTTCCACACGTAGCTTTTCCATTTTAAATCTTACGATCATCCCACAAGCATTTGAGGATAATTACAACACCAATATCCTTTTCCATCAAAATAACTGTTTTAATACTCTTGGAAAATGCATACCATCACATTTTTCAGGGACACCACAATACACATGTAACTAGATTTTACTATATAACTAATAAAAAACAAACACAAGATACCAAAAGTCCTAACTTCATTGCTATAAGAATACCTTGTAATAATTTTATTGCCAGAAATTGTGGCTCTATACAAATGATTTTGTGAAAGACTTGATAAGAAAAGCTCACATGTTGACACAGATTAAGCAAAATTACTGATAGGGTTTGATAAAACAAGTCAATAGATTATGCTACCAAGAATTTTTTTTCACAAAGAACATTGATAAAAGACACAAGTCTAATCATGTCATGAGTAATGGTTAAGAATATACTGCCTTAATGTGCTATGAAGGCACTAGCTAGTTGTAGTCAGTCACACATATGGTAGGGACAGGAACCCATACCCTGTTGAAGTGATAGGCCAATTATATTGAGCTACACACATGGCTAGGACTGGGACAGATCTCATCTTACCTTATTCACTGACCAGGTAAAAATAGGAACAGGATCGGATGCATTGAATAATAAGATTACACCATCTCTTCCTTTTAATGATATTTCATTGCATTTAGATGATTCAGGAAGAAGTGCAAGAGCAGCAAAAGATGACATGTCTGCTGCACTAGCAATAGCTGCACAAACATACACAGCATGTTATCAAACACATGATTATGACAGAGAGATGAAATGTTTTATCACTTTGTTAACAGTTGCAAACAAGGAAAAAAGAAATCATTTGAATTACTCAAGAAAGCAATAACAAACACTCCAAGAAATAATAATTATAATGACAATAACTGATAGCAGAGGCAGAAATCAAATTTGACAGGTTGGGGCATTGCAGTTTTAAAGATTTATGCAATGAATAGAACTGAAGAGTGAGTTCCAAGAAGTAGGCATTGCATTTTAGCATTGCAGCATCATTGAAAACAACACTTGTGGGCTTGGTTGAAGCTGTGGTCACTGTATATCCTAGCACTAGCAAAAGCAAGAAACACAGCAAAACTCAATTATTGTAGCCTTTAGTTTTCACATCATGGTTCCTCAAAAAGAAATGGTTTCGAAATACTCATTTGCAACAATTTAGCAGTTTGAAGCAAGAATGTTATAAGAAGCAGGCATCATATTTGAGCAATTTAAGAATCATCTAAATAAAAACAATAATGGCTGTTTTGAGGCTGTGGGGACTGTATCGTAACCAAAAATCAAAGCAAGAAATGCCACTAAATCAGTTATTATAGCCTTGAGTTTTCATATCATGTTTCTTCAAATAAAAAAGGTTTGAAAATACTACTTTGGACATAAAAATCAAGCAACGAGCCAGTATCAACAATTTTGTGGACCTCCAACCCAGGAGAGAAACAAATGCATAAAAACATTTCCTCATCAGGAAGTGCTACATGCAAGACTTTTACAAGACTTTTTAAAAACAAAATGAACCATGCTACACATCAGAATATTCCATGTTCTATAATGAAAGGTTAGCTTTTACAGTAGAATCTTAAATTTCATTTTGCATTATTGATGGTGCAGATGAGGATCAAAAGTATTGAGCAAAGTTCAATCATACAGAACTTTCCTCTTAAAATAGACAGGTCAGCCTATGGTAAGGTGCGAGGCATGCTATTTATGTTTTATTTAAAGTTAAGCAAGGTTACAATACCCCTGACTAAAATAAAAAGGATGGATTATGATACTTTTCATCCAATAGTCAGATGAGTGAGTCATACTTTTCATACTCAATGCATTGCTAAGTTATTTGCCAGTATATATCAGAACTTTACACTCAATTTTCTGCATATATCAACTTCAAAAGCCATCTGAGCTTTCTCAACTTTAAAGGCCAGCCATTTCATCTTTCAAGTTATTGTATCATATTGGTTTCATCTTTCCATGAAACCAATATGATACAGTAACTTGATGGGTCTCTTTGATATTTAAGAAATCATGAGAGAAAAGGAAAGGGGAGAAATCATATCTGGACAAAACTAAACTCCAATTTATTTTATTTTCCCTAAAAAAGGCAGAATTTCTGCATGCCAATCACATGATGGGCAGGATTCCAGGAAACTCACAAACAAGCAAAGCCTAAAAATTTGTTCAAGAGAAGAGATGTCTTTTCACCTTCTACATGAAGCATGTATGACCAAGATACACACAGCTTTGACATACTCCAAATGGATAGCTGTGGTTTTGAACCCCGAGATGCAGAAACAAGATACTCTGACGTTCCAACAAATGAGAGGTTCACAACAGGCTGTAAAAAAGTTCCAAGAAAAATAATTAAATATGACAGCACAACGAGAGAGGAGATATTCACGAATGCAGAAGCCATGCTAAGAAGATACATCGTAAAACCTATCGATTCCCTGACCAAATCATATGTTCTTACAGCCTTTTTTGCTTTATTTGCTTCCAATGGGCTACTACTTAATTTTTCAGCTATTAAACATTGCTAAGCAGTTGAGCACAAGCTCTCTTGCTCCAAATTTATTTCCATAGAGCATCCTTGAACAACATCAACATGTTCCTTGCTTGTTACTTTAAGCAAATCAATGAAAGTCATAACTGGACTCTAAAACATCAAAAACACCAAAAGGGAACAGACTCATTAAAACAAAGGAGCTAAACCTGCACAGCCCCACAGTTTTATCTTTTGCATAGTTAAACACCACAACATAAACTTAAAGAGAAAATGAGGGCTACGTTCAATGGATCAAGAACAAAGGTTAGGTAGCCAGCAATATTTGTTATTTCCATGGTTTTGGTGTGTGTGTGTGTGTGGATACATAGCATATGCACTAGAAAGATCATAAGCCAGGATCTCAAAGCATCACCATGAGAGTCTCCCCAATCACAGCCACTAGAATATTCTTGTCTGCATCCCACAGTGTGATAACAGTTTCAGCTGCAACAGCAAGAACAGAACCATCGGAAGAAAAAGTGGCAGCTGTCATTGGTTTTTTTCTGCAAGTAGAATTATAAATAATCTAAATGACCACAAGTTTGAAGGTTTAAATTATCAGCATATTACCAAGCACTAGATTTCATCAGCTTTAAGTGACAACACAAGTACACATTTCAATTAATAAAGTTCTTTTAATTATAAGGGGAAGAAAAAAGAGGCGCAAGAGGGAAATTTAGGTATAACTTTTGGGGTTGAAAATTTGGATTATAGTAATATGAGACAGAAAAGCCAAATGAAATATTTACGACTAAATGTTATAAAGTTTTTGACAGTTCTTCCATTTTCACCAGCAAAATATTTCTTTTAAATCCCACTAATTGAATCCATCAAGAATTATAGTATCACTAAACCAGGATCATACTTGTATGACCCAACAGCATGGCAAGTCCATCCAGAATTTGAGAGTGGTTGATCCATCTGCTGGATCCCATTGTTGCAAACCCAAACCTGAAGCACCCAAAAGGAGATGTAAAGCCAAGAGAAACAGAATACTCAAAATTAAATGTTTTTATGCCCCACATTTACCTTGAAGTCCCCACCATTAGAAGAACTGACAGCCATAGGGCGGGTAGGATGAAAAGCAATAGCTGAAATGCCAGCATCCCTATAAAATATGGAATAACATGATCCCCAATCCTGTTCTTAAAGGAAGCATATTTATATCCACACATTCCAATCCAATGAAAACGTGCAAAAGCACGCACATTGAGAGATGCTAAATAAACAAATATTGAGCCAAGGAACATAGCTCACTAGACAGTATGAACTTCACATATGATGCTTAAAATTGACTTCCCTTTTTCTTTGATCCCAATTCATAAAAATTGAAAACAAAACAGTGACAGGTGCCAGAATGACTTGCACCACCCAAAAAATGCTTATATCTCATTTTCCTTAGCCCAAACAAATTAAGTCAAAACATCAAACCTGTGGGGCTCATAAATGATGGTGGACAAACTGAACTCCTTGTTTTGTGATCCCAGTGCCCAAAACTTAAGGCAAACTAATCCTCCCAAACCCTCCTCAGGAAGCTTCACTTCAGCAGTGCTCATCATCGAGCCATCTAAGGAGAGAACAGCTAATGTCACCACTACCTATAGCCAACATGTCCAAAGATTCAGCAATTACTAGTAAATGTAACAGAATCAAATTAGTAAAAAAAAAGGTAAGACATATGATCAGCAATGTAGTTGAATAGGAAAAAAAAAATACAGAGAAGCAACATGATTACCGTGACTTCATCGCCTGGTTGATGGTTTCTCTCACAAATTACAACCTGAGGGGGGATAGAAATTCAAATTTCACTTTGATGCATTTTATAATCAATAAGTGTCTAATGAAATATTTATACCCCAGTACCTAAAGCACAGAAGGTGCACATCAAAATGGTCCGGCGCACTAGGTGAAATAACATACCCAGTAAGCCCGATAATGCCAAATTGATAAATACTAATCTTATCAAGCAGATAAATGTTCTAAAATGGATTGATTTAAAAACTAAAAAGAAAAGGTGAAGTGGTTACATTGCTTGTATACAAAACCAGTTACATGAAAAATCCAGCTCCACCATAACCCGCCCACAGGAAGGAACCGCAAAAGAAGAAAGAAATACTCTGTAATTCTAATTAGGAATGCAATCAACATTGTTACACAGTAAATGGAAACACATTTCCTTGGGAAACAATGGTCCCTCAATTACTTATGCATAGAATACGAGGCTGCAACCACTGGTAATGAAAACCACCTATCAGGTGAAATGACGGAAAAAACAAGACCATAAGCTAAATGAAACTCAAATAGGCTAACTAAACCAGTAGAAAATAAATCAACATTGATAGAAAAGCATCCTTATTCTTCGAAGTTCAAATTCATCTTGGACATTCACCAACTCCAAGTAATACATTATTTTCATCTAAAAGAAAACTAATTACCTCAGAAACTCCTCGGTCATCAAATAGGCTGTATAATTGGATGCAATAGTTTTCTGTACGCAGAGCAACTAATCCCGCATTACAGTCAAAGGCAATCCCACTTTGTAACCCATTGCACATCTCTGGAAATGAGCAAGGAAGCTGAAAAATTTGATACCATTGTTTTCAACAGATGAGAACTAGTTTCCATATAAAACAGCATCAGAACATATAAAGCAGTATTTGTACTTTGTTCACATAAGAATCAGTCCAGGAAAATATGAAGGTATATGAACAGTACCATACTATCCAAACAAATCTGCAAAAAACAAAACCTGGAAGGTTGAAACAAAAATTTGATGAATCTGTTAAAGTCTGACTCAATGCAAACCCCAAGTCATAGATACCAGGCCAATAAATATTGGATGGGGATTTTCCTCACAAGCAAACATGCCAATGAATTGTCACGGCACGCTGCACACAAATCTTTACAGCTCAGGGCATGAGATGGAGTGATTTACACCTGACAGTAACATTTTTTTAAGACCCGCAAAGAAGCAAGGCAGTTCAAAAACTTGAAGGCTAAATAAGTTAACCAAGGATTTCATTATGAACACCCCTCAAGTGATGCAACAGCTGCCATGATTGAGTTCAAGTCTCAAAGAAGGTGGCTTTCACATCATTTAAGTTTGATTTCCTAATAACAAATGACACCAGACTTGATAACACCCCACCATATAGTTTAAGGTTAGTATTGTGTAATTTTCCTGGTGATTAGAATTTTTTAGTGCTATGCATGGGTCTCTTCTTATAGGGATTCGACCCTCACAATATGCTTAATAAATTGAAAATCGCCACTGGACTCTCTCTAAGTATCTCACTATGCTCTTCTTACTTTCATAAATTCACGAATACACTGGCCATTCCTTGTGATGGGAAAAGCAGAACAGTGAAGTTCCAAATGCACAGATAAGCATGGCTGGCATAATATTTAAGATGGATTCATTGAAACAGAATATACAAGAAGATTTTGAAAGAGTAAACCCAAAATGAAATAAAGGCAACACCTGTTCAAAACTCAATATATACATAGATGTGCTGGTGAAGGGAACAGGATTGAAGTAGTATGAACAATAAACAGGAGAAGTGGATGGAAATGATGAGATGATGTGAAATGAAGTGGTAAATGATATAAAATAACAAGTCAGAGACAGTTTGGTCAAAATAGAACATTATGGAAGAGAAAGTTTGGCCTAAATAGAACATTAAAGAGAAAATGATCAACACAGTCAATTCCAACTAGTTTGTAACTAATTGGATCATCATTTCAAATCAGTTGAATTATCATGGAAAGATTGTCTGGCTTGTAGAAGATTATAAAATTTCCTACTCATTGAATTATCATTTCAATCAGCTGAATTTATCAATCAAACAATTAAATGGCTAGGCAGAAATTGATACTGGTACAAGATTCACACAAGGCAAATATATTGATCAAAACTAACCTTGATCCCTGAGATGGACTTCAAAATTTCCATTGAAGGCATTTTGAGTAGATGAATTTGATTATCTGCACAAGATATCTGGAGATCCTTGCTTTAGTAAAATTGGTAAAGACAAATTCATTTTTTAAATTAGGATTAAAATTTCTGGGAAATATATTCCACTTACAGATGAAAGTGAAGGATCTGGAGAATCTGTAAGCCATAAGAGTGGAGATCCAATTCGAGGTAAGAATTTCTTCCTTCCAGTGTCTAGTTGCCAAACCACAAGAACTCCTTCCTTTCCACCTAAATGTAAACAGAGAATGGGTCATGAACAGGACATCAACTCTAGACGTGAATAGAGTAACAATCTTCATGAAAAAGCCATGACTATAAAAAGATATTCTGAGTCAATTGTCAACTGATGTGAGTGGCAAGTTTAGATCTGAAACACCTTTGAAGTAATTGCTTAAAGCCAGGACATTTGATTTGATAAATGAATTGCATGATCAGAAAACATCTACTGGGAGATAAGTTTCCAATCTGCAAAGCATTGAATAAAATAAGACATGCCACTAATTCAAGGACCATATAATAATCTCAAAAACATATCCAATCACCCTGGTTTACTCATATCTCTGAGGTTACTTTAACCAACTCCAAAAGCATGTGATAGGTGGTCTCCCATTTTTCTCATTTAATTCTAATCTAGTGTCAGGCCACATGGAAACATAAACTAACGAAACAAAGCATCCATTCAAATTACAGATTCTTTACCTGAATACAAGTAAGCTCCATCAGAAGAGAAAAACAGAACATTTACTTCAGCAGAATGCCAATGCCATGTGGTGCACGAATCAGCATCATCATCACCCCTCACTCCAGGTCTTTCTTCCTCATTATTCATCAACTTTCCATTCACTAATCCATCCCCATCAGCAAATGTTCTATCCCCAAATCCCCTCCAAATCAAAATTCTTCCAGTCACATCCCCTGCAGCAACAATTCTCTGAGTCGGGTGGAATGCAAGAACATTCATATTCTTTGTATGATGCAGCGTGATCTTCTTAACCATGGCACGCTCAGTCTCTGCAGTCGGTACTTTCCATATTTGAAGCTTGCGCTTAAATCGGATACCAAAATATTTTCCCGAGGAGCTAACAGTTATAATCTCTGGTTGCTTCGTCTGTACAAAAGGTAACCACAATTTAATACAGCTCTCCATTTCTTTAAAGTTTTAATTGACTGTCAATAAAACTAACCATAAGTACTAAAGCTAACTTCTTATATCAAATCACAGAAAAGTGGCCACACAAAAAGTATCAATAACAAATACAGAACGAAATTATTTTACCTCTGTCAGTGTCATTCCACCAGCCATACGAGAATTTGTTAAGTTAAACTTTTTAATTTGACCACGCAAGGCCTTACTAGACTCCTTTTCTGGTTCTTTTGTGTTTTCGACAGACAAATAAGCAAAAGTCTTAGGAGATTTCTCATTGGTCTCAGCTGTCTGACTTAATAAAGTTGGAATGACCTGAAGATTTTTAAGAATAAAAACAATAATCATTGCACGTTTAAAAATAAATTTATTTTTAATAACAGAATCATCATGAAATTGGCTTTAATTACCATGGAAATAATCGGCAAATTAACGTTAATTATCTTAATTAACTCCGGAACTGAAAAGTCCCAATAACGAATAATTCCGTCAAGTGACGCCGTCCAACAATAGCATATTATCTTACTTGCTGGAGTTGACGCCGGCACTACTATCACCGCCGTAACAAGCGCCGCATGACCGTCAAGCGACGCTACCTGCAAAACAAAAGGGGTAAACTACGATAGGCAATTAATCGAGATAAGTAACTGATTGACAAAATTAAAAGAAAAACAGAGGAAGTAGGTAACCGGTAAGCCGGTGGCGGTGCTGAAAATGGTGACGGAGTTGGAAGTGCAAACGAGGAGTCGTTTGGCGTCGTTGGAGAAGGCTGGTGGTGACAGCACGTAGCTTCTACCGCCTCTAATCATTTTTAGACTTTGATGATCTAAGGAAGATAAAATCGAGCGAGAGAGAGAGGGGAGTTTTGAGATTGAGAGACTGTCCTGCTAAAGCCCTAATAGCGGCAAACTTCATCTATAAGACCATAAACCCTGTTTGTTTTTTTTACTGACGCCGCCTCGTAAAGAAGAGAAGAAAGCGTAAGAGTAATTAATGCCTGCATTCATCCAGTCCTCGTATTCATAAGGTTTTGGTTTGAACGATCCTCATACTATTTTATTTTCTTAATTCAACCCTTTATGTTATGTTTGGTTGCCCCTCCCTCAATTTACTTTGAATTTCACTATTTCATTTATGTAATATTTGGTAATGTGGTAGTGTCTATTTTTCAAAATAATTTTTATTTAAAATTATATCAGTATATCAAAACAATTCGAAATATAATAAAATTAATTTAAAATATATATTTTTTAAAGCACGTGCAACTAGCCAAAACAACAAACACAACATTCATCATTTGATTAATGCCTATTACACTATTTGATTAATCAAGATTTGTCAAAAAAAAATTAATGAATGTGATTGGGATTTTATTGAATGAGATTAATAATAGATAAAAGTTATTACAACTCAATAACACCAATTACATAATTAGTTTTTTGTAAATGAATGTCTTGTATCTTTCAACCATACATCTTCATTTTATTCATAATAACCAACATTCTTGAATAATAATTTGAAATTGACTTGGATATTTCATTCTCAAGTCTTTAAGTTTACCTCTTATTAGTTGGAGTTGCACCCTCTTCACTTTATCAGCCCTTTGAAAAACACTTTGGAAAACTTCCAAGGTTCTTTTTATAATGGTTGCTCATCCAAATATTGGTGGATAAGGGTAATGGATTGTTGATTTTTCTTCCTTGTCCTTTTTTTTATGTAGCACATTCTCATATTAAATTTGATCATTACATTTTTTATATAATTTCCCAAACATCATGTAAGTCAAGCAAAGCTCACATGCAAAAAAACAACCAATTATCATAGTTTTTTTTTTGTTAAGATGGGTGAGTTGAAATATAAACATTCCATTACTTGTCAGTAAACCTTTTTGCAAGGCATTAATATCAATTTATTACTATTAATATCAATTTATTAGTAAAGTAAATGATGTTTTGTACGAGAAAGATAAAGTAATTGTAGGAAGAGTTTTTTTTTTACTTACACTTATAATCATCTAACTAGAGATATTCATAGACACACACCAGTGACCTCTTGAAATCTAGATACATGAACTTCAATAATTAACCACATTCATTACATGATTCTCAACATTCAACGTACACAAACACATTGAACTTGCTCAAAAAACATATGCATGTAATCAATAAAAAAACATCAAATTATTTATTTCATATCTCCATTCTTAAACCCTCTCCAAACCCATATTTTGAGGCACTCTTAATTATGAGTGATAGGAAATGGCACCCTAAAGTTCATGTGCAGCATAGTGAGTTCCACGTCCATTTGTACCCGTTCTCTTGTTTGAGATTCCTTGTAAAACATCACAACAACAAATGGTTATATTACTGCTCTGAAACCTTTTCACCCTAGCAAACAAGTAAAATAATCTTTTTGAAGTTCTGAGTTGGTGAGAGGTAAATTTGATGGGCTTCTTTCTTTCCATGTCAATCAGGGATTTATCTATGGTAAGAGCTAGAAATTGTGATTCTAGACTGACTCAATTGATGCTTTATGCTTGGTAGCAAATTGCCCCTATAATAGAATTGACAAACGCTACAATCCATAAAAATCCAATATAAACCTATAACTCCTTACCGTTATCTGTAATACAACGTAAATTAGTATACAGTAGAGTAAGGATGAAAACTTTGAAGAAATCTTACATGAAATCACAACGATATAAATTGTTGTTTAAGATGAGATGCCTCCTTTGTTTGGATGAAAACTTTGAAGAAATCTTACATGAAATCACAACGATATAAATTGTTGTTTAAGATGAGATGCCTCCTTCGTTTGGACTTGACACTAAGCTGGAGATAAAATACAAGAGCACCGAAACAACTCATCAAATACAATAATGGTAAGAAGTTATGTATAGCTTTGAAATCACGTCATATCTTTATGTAATTTTTAATTTTGTAGTGTTTTGGTTGATTTTTTTTCTTTTTGTCCACTTTCAAAGTAATAGTAAAAAATAGTATATATGCATAAGGAGTTCTGATGAGGTGTTAGAGCTCTAGGTGTGGGGACGCACCAACAAAAGCACATCACCTAGAATTCGACAGCGATGGACAGCGGCAACCTTGCATGGGCAAAGATGAATTCGGCAGACATTGTGTTATAGTTCATGCAAGTCATGGAGTGTGTGGCTTAACATGGACGTGGAGCTTCGATCATGGACTTTCTAAGCCAACAACTAACGCAACAAAAACTGACAGTTATGGTTGCCAAGTGAACAAGCAGAACATGGGTTAATGGCAGTTATGGACACCCAAATCAAGGGGACATGGGACAAAACATGAGGCAGAACAGGGGTTGTTATACTAGCTAGGATCATATGGGATGACTACCTTTTTTGGCTAGGAAAGAGGCCATTAAGTTCATGGAGAACAAAGAAGAGAATGTGCCCTACTATGTCCTAAACAATAGGGATCATGGGGGTGCCATGTAACTCACACAACTTTGTTTATAAATAGGGTACAAAGCCTTGGTTGTGCAACATGCGATTTTTGTGCATAACACACACACACTCTTATTTGTATAATCCTTTGTGAGATAAATAAAGGTTGAGAGTTATTCTTGTATTCTTGTTGTGCTTTGCTTGTGTTTGTTATTTGTTTACGACAAGGAAAGTGGGGGAACCTCTTTGGTTGAGCGAAATACATAGTTGTAGCGAAACACAAATGAAAATGGTACGGCAAGACTTAGTCTAGTTAGGAATAGACTACCGTATTGGGATAGGTTTCAGTGTGAAAAATTTAAACCTATGATAATTGGTATCAAAACACGGCTGATTCTAATATCGTGCAGCCCAAAGTCATGAAATCAATTCGGGAACAATTGGTATGTCTTGAGACCTTGATTGGGCAAATTGAAGAGGGCGAAGAACACTTTATCATTGAGCGATTAAAGGATGCTACAGAAAGCATCGCACGGGCTAAGAGTTTGTATATCTCTCTTATGGAAGAATTGAGTGAGCGATTGAAATCTACTGAAGAGATTATTGTCATTCTGAAATGGGCAATAATAAACACTCCAAATGGAGTAAGTATTTCGAAGCCCAAATTGTCTGAACCAAAACCTTTTGCTAGGGCAAAAAGTTCCAAAGAACTCAAAAAAAAATTATGGGACATGAAGCAATACTTCAGTGTTGTGAAGATCGCGCGTAGTTGAACAAGCGGATCTCACTGTGATGTATCTCACAAGAGATGCGAAACTTTGGTTGAGAATCAGAACCAAAGAAGATTTGAATGTTAGACATACCACATTTGAGACATGGGATCGTCTGAAGCAAGAGCTGAAAGAGCAATTCCTGTCGAACAATACATTATGGATTGCGGGGGAATTGGAAAAAGCTCAAACATGATAGGTCAGTGCATGTGCATGTTAAAGCTTTCAACTCCTTAATTCTTGATATTAAGAATATGTCTAAGGAGGACGAATTATTCAACTCCATGTTTGGACTTCAACCTTGAGCACAAGCGGAGCTAAATCGACATAATATAAAGGATATGTCCTCCGTTATTGATGTTATAGATAGTTTGGTTGATTTTAAATCAACTACTAAAGAAAGCTATACAACAACCTCCTTCATGTCTTAGGGAAGAGATAGAGGAGAAGAAGAAGAAATTCAATGGAGGTGCATTCAAGTTGCTGTTGTGGATTAAGGAAAGGCTAAGTTTGCACAAGGTAAAGGTAGTAAACCAAACTTTTCTTACTTTATTTATGATGGTCCTCATTTCACGAGGAAATTTACATTAAGACTTGTCTTGTGTGTCAGCAAGACAAGACATTACAGCAATGAGAGATAGTCTTGTTACAGTCGTTGTCGATTCCAGACAAGCCTTGGGTGTCGGTTTTGATGGATTTCATTGTGGGGTTTTTAAAGGTGGATGGTATGAATATTATCATGGTTGTCGTAGAGATATTCACTAAGTATATGGTGTTTGTGGCTGCCTTGATAGTGTGTACAACTAAAGTAACCACTAAGTTATTCTATCACAACATGTGAAGCACCTTCAAAAGTGTCTTCTAACATCGTAAGCGCTCACAATGTCTGGTTCACGGGCCAATTCTGAACAATGTTGTTTAACAAGATGGTAGCAAGACTAAATGTTCCCATTGTAAATCATTTGCAACCTATTAGGCAAACAAAATGGATAAATACTCTACTAGAGGAATTTGAGGAATTATATGACGGCGATGAACAAAACTGGTTGGAGTTGTTGAATAGTGTGAAGTTTTGCTATCATCTTCAAAGATCATCGGCAATACAAGCAAGTCTATTTGCATTGGTTTTAGGAGCATAACCCCAAATGCCTACCAAATTTTCGATGCAAAAATGTTGAGGGAAAGGTTCAACAATGTATAAGTTTGTGATGGAGCGACAAGAGTTATTTAAGCAAGTACAAAATAACTTGCACAAGGCAAGGAAAAAAATGTTGAAATACGTTGACCAAAAGCAAAGACTATTTATCGAGGGCAACAAGGTGTTGCTCAAGTTAACACCCTAATTGTGCTTGGGGAAAACAAAACACCAAGGGTTGGTGCCAAGGTATGATAAACCTTTAGAAATCACAAAATGGTGAGGGTTATAGTCTATAGGTTAAAGTTGCTCGAACAACTGAAACTTCATTCTCCTTTTCACGTAAGTTACTTGAGGCCTTTTCATAATAGACCAAGAGGATCCAACACGAAGTTGGAAAGAGCTCCTACTACAGTTCATAAACAGTTTGATGATGGTATCGTCAAGATTATAGATCATCGTCAACTTGGCCAACATAAGAAGAATCGATGAACTGAGTTTGTGGTTAAATGGGAGAAAAACACAAAGGTTTCATGGGACAAGAACACTAATTTATAACAATTCGCGGATCAGGTGCAAGACTAGCTCGTGTCTATTCCAACGAGGACGTCAGACTCTTCTAGTGAGGGTGGTTTGTTAGAGCTCCAAGCACAGGGACACACCAACAAAAGTCACTACCTTGAATTCAGCAGCGATGGACAATGACAGCCTTACATAGGCATAGACAATTTCGGTAGGCATTACGTTATAATGCATGCAAGTCATGGAGCTCGTGGCTTAGCATGGACATAGGGTTTAGATCATGGACTTTCTAAGCTAACAATTGACACAACAAAAACTGGCAGTTAGGGTTGTCAAGTGGAAAGATAAAACATGGGTTAATGGCAGTTATGGACACTTAAATCAATGGAACATGGGGGTTACTCTATTAGCTGCCGAGATCATGGGGGATGACTACCCATTTTTTACCAGGGAAAAAGGTCACTAAGTTCATGGAGAATATGGGGGAGTCCTGAAAAATAGGGATCGTATGGGTGTCATGTAACTCACAGAGTTTTGCCTATAAATAGGTTGTAAGGCCTTGGCCGTGTAACATATGATTTTTGTGCATAACACACACATACACTCTTATTGTATAATTCTTTGTTGATGAGATAAATAAAGGTTGAGAGTTATTTCTGTATTCTTGGTGTGCTTTGCTTGTATTTGTTATTTGCTTACAACGAGGAAAATGGGAGAACCTTTTTGGGTAAGCGAAACACATAGTTGTAAGGAAACATGAGGAAAAGGTGAAGCACGGCTTAGTCTAGTTGGGACTAGATTGTCGCATTGAGTTGGATTGTGGTGTGAAAAATCTAACCCTATGACATGATGTATTATGGTAAAAGAAGATGATGTGTTAAAATGAGAGGTGGTATCAAAGGGAGAAGAGCTATCAGATTAATGTTCTTGATGAAGAATGCAAAAATATATCTTGTAAGTTTAGGGATTTAGTGAAAGAATTTGATAAGTTAAATGAATTATTCTATGAATGATGAAATGATGAACATGGATGTTTTTTTAGAGAGAGGAGAAACAACGCCAAAAGAATAAAAAACAAAAGATATGAGATGTTATTTTCATACAAAACTATTAAAGGAGGCAAGACAAGAGTTTTGATTGCTTAAATAAAAGGCTTATAAAATATCCATTATATCTTTTGGTGATTCTTCGAGGAAGAATCATTTTGAAGAGAGAGGAAATGATACGGACTAAGAAAGGGTTGAACTAGAAAATTAAAATTCTATCGTAATTGTACCTATTATCCAAGTTTATAGAAAATCATTATAACTCTCACTCCGACCTTTGGATTCGGTTGAGAATTTACCTAGAGTTTTCTGAAATATTTTTCTATGTTGAGGCAAGATTTTAGGTCAATTAAATTTTGGGAAGACCTTGCGATATAGGTAGGACAAGTTGTATGAATTTTTATTTTTTTTACTTGTGGACTTCCTATTTGGAAATGATTTTTTTCCCCAAAGATGTGACAACTTGATTCCTAGAATTTTCTAACTCTACAAGAATCTTTAATTGGTTGTGTCATGATGATGTTTTTTTTGTGCTTCACGCCCCGCCATCCTTAGAGAGAGGAGAACAGCTCGCGGTAAAAAGGGGTGTGTTTTATAGTCTTAAAATTACGACTATAATTATTAGGAGTCACCATCTAGTATTACAGTTACTAGGAAACTTATTGGTCTGCGAGAGTCTAGGTAATGGAACTTGTTGTGTAAGGGAAAGACGCATCACCCCCAGTACACCCTACCTAAGGCAAGTTGCATTGTTGCTTGATTGTTTTTTCCTAAGACAAATATTCTATGTGTTGGTCTTTTCTAAGGTTCAAAGTAGATCTCTCTTCGTGAGAAAGTCTCTACCTCATTAGGAGTCGAAAACCTCACCATTCTAAAATTTAAAAATCTTTACATCGCATTTAAAAAAAAAATTCTCTAAACAATGTAATTTTACACCCTAATAGATAAAACAAAATATTTTTTAATTTTTTTGATATTTGGCCAAATTTCAATGGATAATCATAATCTGGTTATGATATCCATTTTTCGTTGAAAACATGTGTATATATTTTTACAAAAAAATATGCTCTAAAAAAACTTTAGAATTCGACTATATGCACAAAAACAAACATTTTTTTTACATTTCTCTTTTTTTGTAGATTTTTTTGTATTTTTCTATTTTTAGAAAAACAAAAAAGGAAGAAAATATGTGGGCTGCCTGTCCAGCCCTGATGGGCTAACTGACCCATCCTTTGGTGGGCTGGCAGCCAGAAGACGAGTGGGCCTATCGGCTCACCAATCCTTAGTGGTCAGGCTAGGGACAAGGCCCAGCCCGGCCTACCCATTGTTCAGCACGTGAGGTTGACCGACGGTGACGAGAGGCTCACTTGTTACTGTCGTCGGGTAGAGGAGGTCGAGGTGGTTTTACTGGTGATGGTGACATCGTAAATGGTGGCCTATAGTGGCCGAGAGAGGCGTCGGAAGTTGGCTGGTCTTATCGCTGCAACTGCTGCTGCTGCCTTCCAGAGGCCACGTCTAGGTTGCTTCCATGGAGGAAAAGCTGTCGGTGGTGAGAGTGGTGGTGGTGGTGCTCACCGGGAGCTGGTTGGAGGAGAGAGAGAGTCGATTGTCGACACTACAAGAGAGAGAGAGACAATTGTCAACGCTGCAAGAGAAAGAGACAGGCGTCGATGCTGGTAAAGGTGAAGGTGGAGAGAGTTTTCGAGGGAGACAAGCTCGACGGTTACTGCCGGAGATGGGGAAGAAGTCGTCGCTCTGCCGGTGGTGCAACTGTCACTGGGTGTTGGCATGCCTACCTCTCTACTTGTTTTCGTCCCCACTGTGTTAAGTTTTTTACTATTGTTTCCCATTTGCTCGCGTGTTTTTTTTAGTCTCTCCCCTTATGCATTAACAATGGTCCTCCTGCTAACAATGATCTCCCCCCTGATGTGTGTATTTTATCCCCCCCCCCTTTTTTAGACTAATTTTGTAGTTTACAAGGCATGGGAGAGGTGTCTAGGAATGGGGTGTTGTTTGTTGTAGGAGTGGGAGTGGGTGGCAGGCATGGCTACCGGTAATGTCTTAACAGGTAAGTTTTTTTTTTTAGTAATATAAAATAGACTGACAAAAATAGGTTGTTACAAAAAAAAAAATTTGACGGGAAAACCAGGAAGAACGATGTTTTTCTCTTCAATTTTGACTTCCGATTTCACCCAAAAATATTTCATCTTTGAAAATTCTGATCTTCTCAATTTAAGCCATATTAGGCTTCCAAATTTAATTTCTCATAAATTAAGCCCTTAATAACATTAATTTGACTCATTTAAAGTATAATCAAGTCCTTGCACTTAATTAAATCCTTCAATTAGGCTCTCAATTAATCCCTAAATATAATTACACTTTAAATTAGCCGACGATTAAATCAAATTGGCCCATAAAAATATAATCATGTCTTCTGACTTAATTTTTACGCAAATTTATCCAATAATAAATTACTTTAGCATTGAATCTGCATTTCCTTCATTTCTGGGCAAAAGAAGTACGATCGAGCTCTTGAAAACATTCAAAATTTTCACCTTAATTTTTTTGCCGACACTAGCCCCTTTTATTTTATTTTTGTTTTATTTTGGGTAGATTTTGGAGAATAACCCAGAATTGGGTTATGACAAGTTGTTGATAATTTTTTAAGTGTGACAATGTTTCAAAAATATTTTTTACAAGGGTTTCTTATTCATTCTAGCTACATAAAGAAAAAGAAGTTGGTGGTATTTAATGACAAATTGATTAATATATTTTGAAATGTTTCATAATCTTACAAGCAAGGTTAATGCAATAAGAGTTTTCATGTTTTGAGAGGATTTTTTAAAGCTACAATTAATTATCCTAGAATAACAAGGAAACTAAAGGAGAATCAACTCCATTATTCAATTTCCTAGTTTATTTTGGATATTTAAAGATAGCAAAAAAGACATTGGTGTTTATAGAATAAAATATTGATCTTGATATTATTTACACTAGATAATTTATTTATGTAAGATTATTTTATTTAGTTAAATACAAAAAAATTAATTTATATATTAGATTTATTTAATTAATATTTTGTTTGCAGCTCTTTGAAATAAAGTTTCATTGTCGCAGGCCATACTCTGAGAAACCAAATCCCATTTCGTTCTTTAATTCAGTAGCAATCTATGAGGTATAAGGAAACAGTGTATGGTTTCTTTTATGACCTTCTGGGTTGTCTACTTATCATATTGAAGTTGGATTCATAAAACAACACACATTGGATTTTTTAACTTGATATACTACGACACAGTGAGTTATATAAATGATTTTTTCCAGCACTGCCAGTCTAGGTTTTGGGCGGTTTGCTATAACATCTCAATTCCATGATGAAGGGAAGGGATGGCCCATTCAAAAACACCCACTGGTTTCTAACTGAGAGGCTATAATCCAGCGGAATATATGAATAAATTTGCTTGTTATAATCGCTCTCTGTTTTGAAAGCAATGAGTGATAACAAGTTTTATGGCAGGTTATGAGCTCAACTAGCATGAGATCACAGCTTGATGCTCTCAACGTACATCCTCTGCTAGATGAGCTATCATCTTATTGTTTTCCTTGGTTCTTGCTAGGAATTTATGATTTCTGGCTGGCTATCTAAGAGATTTCATAAACTAAGAAATTTGATAAATTGAGAAGAAAAGAAACTGCAAGGGAACACTTGAGAATTATAAAAAGATTTGAACTTGTTGCATGAATGATCTTATAATAGAATGAAAATTTGGGATACAGAGATTCTAAATCCATTGCGCGCAGTCAACTTCCAGCTACAGAAACATAAAAACGAAAAAATAAATGAGAAAAATCAATAATCTTAAAGTAACCAGCAGTAACAGCAACCAGATGATTCAGACCAATCCCAAGCCCAGTATTGGAGTTCTCATGCACAAGTAAGTTAATAATTTATACACAAAAAAAACCTTGATACAATATGCTTATTTCAAATAATACTTTATTTAAATTAAAGTTACAAATGTCCTCGCAACTTGGTAGTATTCTTATAAGATTGCAGCTCAACAGAGTACATAGCAGATAATATCACAATTCACAGCCTAATGCACAACCGAATTCTGGTTAGCTGCTGCAGCAAGTAGAAAATTCAAACGAGCAGATCTCAAAAACTTGCACAATGGTCTATTCAAGCATCCAGATGCGTTTCTGCAATCCCATTACCTAATACAGATATGGTATGTTAAGGAGATTCTATATAGTTCTTTAATGTAAAATCTGCATTCCAACAATCTTTCAAATCAAGAAAAGAATCCAATAATAAGTATCTGGTAAAACAGAAATAGATTTGAAGCACTTACTACCAGGCAAACCATGCTACGCACTCTGTACTTTGCTAGATATTTCTTTGGCTTTTGCACCTTCCTTTTCCTGTCATCAATGAAATCAAATGTCATATGATACCGATGCACAACCATTGACATGTCCAACAAAGTAAGAGCAGTATAAGCATCATATGAAAATAACCAGAACAAAATCTAGTGACTAAATGACATATTCACATCAGTTTACCCACACCAGAAACGAACAAATGTCCACGTCCATGATTTTCATCAAACGAATAAAGCAAGAACATACTTGGAGAAAGAGATCTGCTTCCTTCACAACTTAAATGTGTAGAAAATAGGTTTGCTAAACTTCTGTGACCCGACATCAAAGTGATCATTTATCAAGAGGTTTCTTGCTGCCAAATAACAGGATTTATCAGAAGTACATGTTTGGTATTTATTAGATGGAATCAAGTTCTTTTTTAATCATTTTTCTTTTTTCTGCTATTTTCATAAGGTAAAGACAGGCAAAATTTCCTGATTCAACAAAAAGAGAGCGAAATTTCCTGCATTAAACCTAATTCAGGAAGCAGGTTTAGGATTGACTTCATCCCTAGATTCAGCTTTAACATGTATTAAACTTAGGGACCTAATCTCATCAGCATCATGCATTAATTTGTTGCACTCAAACATAGAATGTTAAACATCTTGATAAAATCTACAACGTAGGGTAATTAATAAGTAGCAAAAACTAAGAGGGGGCAATCTAAATGTTGATGAATGCATTTAACAATATCTGCTGGACCAGGTTCCATCATACATCCTCCTCTTCTTTTCCCACTACTGCCTGGTTATCCATCCATTACAGTATCTAAGATGCAAATTGAAGGCCATACTTTCCACAGTTGGAAGAAATTTCAGTTGTGCAACTTTAGAACATCACATAGCCATAATAGAAAATCAAGTATTCTTATTTCAGCTCCTATACGTAGCATTAATGATCCTATTTCTAAATGACCAGTAACCTTAGATATTTTAATTTCTGAGAGGTTATAAAACACAACCATTTGAAATAGAAATGCATTATAAGTGAATGCACGTTATTGATCTGTTCCATAGAGAACTAGCTTATGAATGACATTTTACTGTCCTTGGACATGCGGAAATATTGAATACATCAGCAATAATGCATCACAATTAAGGAAACCTAACAGTATGACTTAACAAAGTGTGGTGCTTAGAGTTAATTTGAAGCACAAAAATACATCAGTTAATATCCTGAATAAAATTCATTACTGCCTAATTATCTTGTATGGTCTTGATGTCATGAAGACTTTCAGCTTGCCATGATCTCTTTCTTTCCAGACCTTGCATTCTATTTTTTCTCCTTTTCTTATCCTAAAAAAATTAAACGAAACTTTGATGGTTGGAAAAACAAGGGTGGGGGGGGGGGGGGGGGGGGTTAAAAATCCATTTTTCAACCTATTTTCACCTAAAAATACGTCCAAACACCATTAAAACCTCTCCAAACCATCTGATATCACCCCAAACACCCTAAAACCAACCAAAATACGAAAATCAAACAAATGAAAAATCTGTAAACTAAGTCTGATCTCTTTTTTCAGGGATGTTTAAAGAAAAAAGCTGCCATCATCAAACTCTCATTGTCAAATGGAACTTGATGACCTCAAGAATGGCGATTTTCTTCACCTAAGTGTCCAAACTGATAGTTTTCTCTCCCCTCGCTGTTTTCAAGCGATTTTCTCTCTCCTCTCAAAGTTAGGACTGAAAAATAAACAAAACAAATTGTCAAGAATGTAGGATTAGGCATATTTTTCCTACCTTTTTTTCCATTTCAGTCCTTTTTCTTTTAATTGATTATGTTTATCATAATTTCAAGCCTAATTCCATCTAAGAGGGACCATAGAAGGATTCAATTGAAAGAGAAAAAAAAGGTTAAAAAAAATGCTTCACTCTTCATGCATATCTTGTAGTTTTAGTATTTAGTGTATATATGTAATAGCACATCCAACCTATCCAGTGTATCCACCTTCCTGAATTATCTAGTGAGTGAATTAGTATGAAGTAATACAACATTTTAGAGCATATTGCAGCAATCTACACTGACACCCATCCCAATCAAATCATTTTTTAAGGCTAGCAGATTCTACATATTGTGGAATGAGAAGAAAACAATAGAGCAAACAGAACAGAAAGACCCATCAACTAGAAAGAGATTGCTTATAAGTTACTACTCATTTTCGCTTCAACAATATCCTATCTCCCACCAAACCTGGTAAGAACATTCAATTACGTAGTTACATCTAATGTTGGACCACATCATTATACGAAATAACCATATGATGATCACTTATTCCAAGGCTCTATATCAACATAAAAGGGAATTAATGAACAGCAGAAACCCCATAATAATACAAGATATATTACCAAACCCTTGGTTTCATAGTAATCATCCAAAGCCCACTGATACTTAGATTGATTTAACCCAAGCCATCTTGCCAAATGGTCATCCAAGCTTGAATGTGCTGCAGAAGACAACAAACCCTTTAATCTTAAGAGCAGAATTAAGCACAAACAAAGAGTAACAATTAGACCATCAAAAGGTTCCGAATTTTCTAAAAGCAAACAACCAACGACGTCAACTTTAACAAAAAACCAAATGCAACACAAAAAAACTAAACAAACCATTTTGAACTTTGTTGACAGCATTTTTGAAGAAGCCAAGAACAGACCCATCTGAGACTTGATGAGAATAAACAGACTTGTCAATCTGTTGAGGAGGAGGCTGGACGGGAGGAGGAGGTGAAACAACCTTCTTAGGTGAATCAAAGACAGGAAATGTTGATTCATTCGTAGCAGAAGCATTGGTAGCAGTAGACATAGGACTGGGAGTGGAAGGTGGGGTCATGAAGACAGTGTAGGGCCCAATTTTGCCAATCATGGGAGGTGGTGTTGAAGGGTCTTTATTGATTGGCATTTTCCTGCTTCTGAGACTGGAGAGAAGAAAAATGAGAGGAAAGCAAAGGAAGGGAAAGGGTTTTGGTTTTTGAAGAAGAAGAAGAAGAAGAAAGAGTGAGAAAAGAGGAAGCAGGCAAGTGTGCAAGATACTAGGGGGCTTGGTTGGTCAGTTAAAGTAAGGTGAGAGGATATGTAACTGTGAAACAGTTCACACAACCCAAGTGGTTAGATCTTTGTCTTTCTCGGGTTAGTACAGTAAAGTATTCTGCTGAACGTTTTCTTTTTTATTTTTATTTGTTGAAATCTTTTCTTCCACTACTTTTTTGGGGGTAGATGGTAATGTGAGAATGTATTTTATTTTTATTTCTGATGTGGCATTTCACTCATTTTTTTTTTTTAAATGATGGGTTAATGAGGTTTTGGTTTGGACATTAGAGTCCATGCAATCTAGCAAACTAGCAAGTTGTGATCGTTTCCATTATGTACTAATAATAATCTGTTTATTTTTATTTTTTTAGATATTTTGTATGTATATATATATATATATATATTTAATGTATTTCTAAATAAAAAATAATTTAAAAAGCTACAGCTACTAATCAAACAATATCCTCAAAGTTAGTCCACCAAAACAAGATTACATAGATATGAATAAATCAGTTTATGTTTTTGGAACTAATTTTCTTAACTATGTGCAAATTAGTCTCGACGTCAATATTTCATGACAAGTAATTATTTCTAAAAATATCAAAAGTGATAAATTCAAGTTTAGTTATATTTGATATTATCTTTATATATAAAAATAAGAAATAACTTATTAAATAAAATCATGGAGATAAAAGAAGAAGACAAGAATTCAGTCCTTTAAGACTGTTATTTATTCAGCTTTAGAAATACTAGTTCTTCAGGAATTTTATTTAATTTATTTAATTCTTCAGGAACTTGTGATATTGATTCTTGTGAAATTGTTTTTAATTTATTAGTTCTTCACGAACTTGTGAACTAGTTCCTCAGGAACTATTTTTAATTTATTTAATTCTTCAAGAACTTGTAATGCTCGTTCTTCATGACCTTTAAATCTCTTTTTATGAATAATAGTGAAAGAAAATTTGTCAAAAATAAATTACAATAATGAAAAGCAAAAAATTATAAAATTGATATAAGTTGGTTAGAGCATCATGCTGATAACATGTTATAAAAAAAATAATTAACATAAAAGAATATAGACATCAAAATATAATCAAAAGAAATAAGAGAGAAATGTCTTTCTTCTTATGAATCCCTCTATTTTCAAATGTGTAAAGAATACAAGAGAAGTGGTCTATTTATAAGAAAAGGAAATGAACTCGAGGGTTATGGAAATCCAAGAAACTATATTTAAGAGTCATGAATAGTCAATACATATAAATATGAATTTATAACACAACATATATTTAAAAAAATATATTAACCTATTTATTAGATCAAACATTTACTGTGTATTATGAGTGCTTTTACCGTGGCGTGGATTACAATAGTGATTTTGGGTTGGGTTGGTTCGGGTCCCTGGTTTCTCTGAGAAGATATTGATTGGACTTCAAGAAAAGAATTTCATTCCTGGGATCGATTGAAAAAACAAGTAGTGACAACATATTCTCTAATTCGGATATTGCTCTTTGTAAAACCCGAACCAGTGACTTTTTTTCACGATCTGGATCTAAAAGCAAAACCACCATGGGAAAAGCTTATTTGAAACTGATCAGAACTGCACTTTTTTAGAGGACCCGAGAACAACCCACGATCCAACGGACCTGACAAGAATCCTCTCTCAATCGGACCCGACGAGAACTCCCTCTCCATCGGACCTGAACAGGGCATCAGAGCTGAGTTTCCCATTAAGGGGCCACAAATTAAAGGACCCAAATAGACTTATCGGGATTGGTTGCAAAGGAATTGAAGCAGAAGAAGTTGAGCTCTCAGCTCGATCGATGGTGTTACAAGCATAAGGATCTATGAAGGCCGTGGAGAGTGGCTTGATGAGTCGGGCCAGGTCTCACATAGCAAAAGGTGTGGCCTAGACCTTTATCTAATAGGTCGAATATTAGTTCCGGGAGTGCCTCTCTCCATCTCCCGTGAAACAGACCATCCATCAGCTTACCAATACCGTTTCTCGTTAGTGTTTTTATTACTATAAACTAAATCACTGTGAGTTGGAGTATTCCATTGACAAAGAGGTAGAGAAAGGGAGAGAAGCTAAAGAGGAGAAGAGGTGGAGCTGATAGAGAAATAGAGGTGTTGATTGTTGGGTACGAAAAAAAGGTGATTGAATTTAGAAATGGTTTGTTTTTTTTGGTCCACAGGTTTGTTTAAAATGTTACGAAGCTATTTGACAAAGGCGTTGACTGATGGATAAGAAAAAAGGGTGTTTGAAATTCGAAATGATTTGTTTTTTTTCTTATGGTCCAAAGGTTTGTTTAAAATGTTACAAACTTTTTGCTATTTTGTTATTTTTTCTTTTTTGTTAATTTTATGATTTTCATTGATTACACAATAATAATAATAATAATAATAATAATAATAATAATAATTTTATTAATTATTTATTATAATTTTTTTCTTACTTATTTTTCTATTATAGTTTTTATTTTTTAATTTTTTAATTTTTTCTGGATAATTTAACATTTTTTATTGTTCACAAAGTGATAATGATGATAATTATAATAACAATAATGATTTATTATAATGATTGTAGTGCTTATGGTATTAATAATTATGTCTATGGTACTAATAGTAACAATAACTCATAAAACAATATTAAGAATATCAATACTAACAAATTTTATTATAATCCAAATGATTATAATAATTATATTCATAATGATAATAATGTTGATTTTGTTTTTATCCTTGAATTATTTTCATTTTTTTTTCAAATCAAATAATATATTTTTTATACTAATGGTATTGTTTTGGATTTTGCCTTCAATTGATTTATCATTTAATGTTGTATTTATTAAGAATTAAGTCTTACAACTATTTATATATAATGTTTCAAATCTAATATCATGGATTAATAATTTGAAAAATTCATGTAACTCAATGTTGTCTTTAATTTTTTTTACCTTATTTGTTAAAATTGTATTGCTTAACATTAGCATTAAACACAAATAAATATCTTATTATTACTTTTTTGAACATTGCTGAACAAAAATTATGTAAGAGTTGATTATTTTGCCTAAATATATAGCATTATAAAAAAAAACTTACACTGCGACGAAGCACAAAGCAAATGACCCATATAGTAAAACAAGTAGCGATAGCATATTAGTGGGAAGAAATATGACCCAAAAACCGCTAATATTTTAATAGGATGTGTTAATATATTTCATTAATCAAATCTTACATGTGTAGATGTTATATTTTATTTTTGAACTATCACAACCTATGAATTATTTCAACCCCAGCAATTATACAAGAAAGAAAGCAGAAGTTATTGTAGGTTGTATCAAGAGCATTCACGTAATAAATGATATCTCGAGCTGTGTGTGCTCTATTTTATTGGATGAAAATCATAGATATTTGTAACCTTATGATAGTAATGCAAAATATTTTTCAAATTAAAAGCATGGCCACTTGAAGTTCCCCAATTGTTTATATAAAATATCCACTCATTCGGAGGTATAAATCAGCACATATAAAGATGACTCGAAGAAATCATGCTAGAATCCATACTTTGTAGATTCACCTTGGATTATTCTGGTGCGCGCACCCATTTCATGATGGGAACAAGGGCTCACCCTCCGTGAACGGTTCACAAGCGGTTAGCGGAGAGACAAGGGGTTTTAATCATCTTCACATCCAATTAACATCTTCACATCTAATCATCTTCACATCCAATTAACAATCTTAAAATGAGAAGAAAAGGAAATCAAAAACGCAGACAGGCCATGCACATGATGATGCTACTTGTCGAGTTACAACTTACAAACCATGCAGCAGAAACCCATTATTAACATGCTCCCCCCTTTTCTTTTCTTCTTCTGAACTTCTGTTTGTTTAAGATTACAGTACTGAATCTAAGCAAAGCATATGCATAACAAGAAATTAAACCTACAAATATTAATAATACCTACCAGACTATCCAGAGCAGAATGCCCAATGTGCATGGTGAATGGTAGAATCTCATACAAACCTCACATAGAAAACACAGTTCCATGTCACCTTATGCCAAGTCCATGCCTCGTCAGAACAACTGGGTACAAGAAAATGCATTAATGGGCATCACCTCATACAGAAGTCTCGACCAATGCAATATTCAGCGATAGTTATTCGTGACTGAAACAACAGTCTCAACTGAAATCCAACAAATGATCTCAAATGTCGAGGTTGAGGGCTTATACGGATTCCTTTGCCACAGCTTCCCCATAAATATACCTTGTGAATATCAGATAACTGAACTAACCAAGGACAGTTCATGGAGCTCACTTAGCATCCACTCCTCCCCAGTTTGGCCACCAAGGACTATAGCCCTTGTCCCTCCAACAACACAGGTACTGTGTCCCCAAGCAAATCTTGGCGGTCGCCCAGGTACATTTAGAATCCTCCATGTAGGTTTCTCGTCAGTAGGGTCGAGGAGATAAAGTTGTGAGGCAGAGTGAAGACCAGCAACAGAGCCACCAAAGATAAGGATTCTACCGCCCGGGAGGCTCACAGCTACATGATCAAGCCTAGGTGGAGGCGCTACCCCCCCTGGGTTTCCAGCACCAGGCATTCCACTCCCTGTTACACATCTCCAACAAGGTTCCTCCTCACTCAGATCCATGGTAAACACATCGCTGGAGCGGAAACGAAGGGGACCACTCTTAGCCAAACCCCCAAACATCAGTATTTTTCTTCCACCATAAACTGAGAGAGTGTGACCAAGCCGAGAAGGTGGGGTCCATGCTACTGGTATCTCCCTCCAGATAGGTTTCTCCATTGACAGATCAAGAAGAAATGTGTCACTAAGAAGTACACCAGAATCTGCACACCCTCCAGAGACAATCAACTTAGTCCCATCAAGGGTGCAAGAGCTGTGCCATGATCGTGGAAGTGGCGGGGCCAATCCAGAAATCTCATGCCAAGTTGGAGGCTTGGCATCCAAATCCAAAACAAAGACATCATTCAATAGACCTTGTCTTCCACAACCTCCAAAGACCACCAAACGAGACCCATTAACACAAGAAAGTGTATGTCCCCACCGACCAGGAGGAGGGGAGCTCACTTGGACGTGTTGCCACTCTGGGCTCCTGGAGTTCAGATCCAGGACAAACGTGTCATTCATTGGTTGCATGTCAACACCCTCCCCACCAAAAAGGACAACTCGATTACCAACCGCACAAGCACTGAAATTGCACCTTGAGGGTTCAACAGCACCTCCAACAGTTAACTTTCTCCACGCAGCTGCTTCGAGAGTTGTCAATTCCCTTGCAAGTCGACCCCAGCCAAGTCTCTTTGCACCAGGTACAGTCTCTAGAACACGAGTTGTTTCACTACCCCAAGCATTCTGACAGACCATTCTCCAGAGATCCTCATTCTTCGTCTGCTCATAGAGTCGTCTGCAAACAGAACCGATCGATGCAATATCTCTTGGAGTCAACCGTGAGAGTACCTTGAGATACAGCACCTCATCACTCAATTGCAGTATCCCACAGATGCCACGACAAACATTACGGTCTCCTGCTGAGAATGAACGATAGGTGGAGAGACCAGAACGAAACCTATCAGCCAATTTTGCAGACTCCTTTACAAAAGAACCAGAAACAGGACCTAGATCAATATTAGTTTCGGTGAAGAACTGGATCCCAATAACATGAGTAATTGTATCATCATCTCCATATATAGGAGTAAGTCGCAGCCTGTTCATTAGTGGAGATCCATCTTTTCTGAAGTTTAACAACTCGCCTTGGAACCCAATGCCCTCATCAAGGCATCTTCTTATTTCTGAAACGACTGTGGAGTCAACCAATGGATGCCTTCGCTTAGCAAATGGTCCTCTACATTGCAAGAAACGGCTGTAACAAGTATAGTATCAGAATAATGAAAGAATGGCCAATAATCCATGATGACCATAAAATGTTAACATTATAGCATCCACACAAACACATGCACATGTGCGAGAGAGAGAGAGAGAGAGTAGTATCAGAATAATGAAAGAATGGCCAATAATCCATGATGACCATAAAATGTTAACATTATAGCATCCACACAAACACATGTGAGAGAGAGAGAGAGAGAGAGAGAGAGAGAGAGAGAGAGAGAGAGAGAGAGATTCTTCCAAACTAATACCCAATAAATGATAAAAGAGTATTGGAAAAAATAAGAAGCAAAGCCCTTGCACAATATTCAACTCTACAATGATAAACAAATACAAAAACACAAAAGCATATCTTATTGACAACTCTTAAAACTCAAGAGAATGTGAAGGTGGAGAAAACCAAGACACAACTTCATGGAACCCAGCAAATGTACTAAAAAACAACTGCAAAAAAATATAAGAATAACAGTTATAAATGATAAAGGACACCGTGGACCATCTATGTTAACTCAAATATAAGCATAGCGGCATTGAGCCAGGCAGCAAACTTACACATGTGAAGTTCTATGCATGGTATTAATCGCAGTCATGACATCAAGGGAATGGCAAAAAGGTCACACCCATCATAGTTATGAATCATAAGCAGCTCTCAACAATTTTTTAGTAGCACATGACAAAAACTGTAAATCATGTCTTAGATTTATGTATAATGAAAGATGCATCTCAAAAAAGGATCTCCATGGAGTGCCATAGTAGTGGTTATCATCTGTAAAACAAAAGCATGAAAGAAATGAGGTAGAAGTCAAAACTTTCAGCAGATAGGAAAAAATTGAAATTCTAGGGAAGAAAATGAGGTAGGACCATGGGTGCCAAGTGATGAGTGAAGGGTTAAAAAAAAAAGCATGAAAGAAATGAGGTTGAAGTCAAAACTGCTGGCAGACTGGGTTTAAAGATAAAATCATCAACAGCCATTATCTTTAAAATGGGCTGTTAACAGACTCTGCCATTATGTAATAGCAGCTATGGCCATTATGGTGTGCTTTCAAAAAGCATGTTACCAAGGCAAAACCCAGTGATGGGAGTGAATATCTGAGTATTGGTAGTTACATAATAGCAACGGACACTATTTATTTCATGGTTCTGTGAATCCTCACAATGCCTGTCCATACTATATAATATAAAACAACAAAGAAATGTTGCTTAAGCATTAGCTTAAAGAGCAACACAAATTAATAAATCATCCATTAAAACTTTTTTCCTATCAGTTAATAATATCAAGAACACATGTTATCGCTTACACAAGGTCAAACAATTAATAATACGCAAAAAAGGTAATACCGAAGGTAAAAAATAAGAAATAAATCACATTGATAGTTATTAATAAATAAAAAAACGCCGCTGTAACACCATATCTTGCAAATCTGTGCATTCGCATTGAACCACGACAGATAAACCATCTATTGTCTCTGGGTACATTAAAGATGCATTGGTCTTACCAATAACAGTTGTTCCAATCAGCCAGAGTATACTTAGATAATCATATTATAAATTCCAAATATTTAATCAATACATCAACAGTCCAAACCAGTACAAGCTATGTTTCATATGTTAAATTAACCTTGAAATGAAATCAACTGTAAAGTGTCATCACCACCTACCACTGAAAAATCATATCTCCAACAAGATGTGATATCTAAATTGGATTCCAATTCAAAAAAGAGGTGGGATTTGAATAACCAACCGAGTAGATTGAAGAGAAAACGTACCAATTACGGCCAAGAACTTCCTCAGCTCGATAGCCAGTAATCATCTCGAAAACAGTATTGACATAAATAAGAGGATGGTCTGGTTCAAGAGCATCAGCGACAACAAATCCACAAGGAGCAGTTCGCAGCAAATTATCAACAGGGAATGGAAAAGGACCACCTCCTCCTCCATCTTTTAACATGAACCCCCCGTCATCTTCATCTCCACTCAGATCCGAATTGCTATCCCACTCCATTTTTAAACTTTTTACCTATCCCAATAATTTATTCGACAACAAAACCCTTATCCCATGAAATAAAAAACCCCAAAAATAAAATAAAATAAAATAACCCAAATGTTTGCAAAAGATAAGAGAAAAAAACAAAAGAAATTGAAGAGTTGAAGAGGTATGCAGTTATGTAGGTGCATGGAGAAGATGGCAGACAACGAGTGGTGGCTGGTGTTAAGGAAATTCAGCTATAACCCCCCCAACGGTACAAGCTTCTTTTCCCTTATGTTCTTGTTTGTTCGTTGCTCTCGTGTGTGCGGGGGTTTTTTTTTTTTTGACATGTGCCTTGCGAGTTGCGAGTCTCCGCCTGGAAAAATCTGGGACTTGACGGCTTGCTCACTACGCAAAGCTTTTGCTGTCGTTTTGGAACTATTAAAAAAAAAATGGTTTTACAGTAAAATTACTACTATTTTACTTCTCATACCAAAAAATTTAACTCTTCATATATTTTCAGGGGATATGTGTATAATATTTTCAGATTCTTTGAAGTTTACTGATATTTTGTGTTTTAATTTGCAAAGTAAAACTATTAATTTACCTCTAGGAGTTGACAAAATGACGAGGAAAATTTCAGGATATTTTTAGTTTTTTATATATTTGTGCATAATGAAACTACATAAATACTCCTAGAAAAGACAAGACTAAAGGCTTGGAGTTGAGGGCATTATGGTACTTTCATATCTGATTTTTTTGAGTTATCGCTAGGTTCAGGGGTGTATGGATAATTTTTCATTTATTTATTTTGAATTTACTGCAGTCGCATCGTACGACCATGCCAGTAGTTTTTCACATGGAGCGTGGGTGTCTATATGTGGTGTAAGTTATCCGGTCATTGGGTGTGCCGCCATGTCCTCTTCCTCCTGGTATGACGCGTGTTGTGTGAATGCATAGGTAAATTACTGATGGACAGTTTTTTCTCCTTTTCTCTCTCTTGCAACCGGAAAATACATGGTAGTCTTTTATGTTTTTGGTTGTTTTCTTTTAGTCTTTGTTTTTTTATTACGTTTTTATTCTTGATTTCTTCAATGAAAATTTTGATTGTTTTCAATTTTTCTTTTCAATTGAAACTGATCATATATGTTTTGTTTCATTTCAGTCCTTATTCTTTTGATTTTTGGTTTGTTCCTTTAATTTTTTTCGATCTGCAAGTTTTAATTTGTTGTAATTTTGTCATCTAATTGAAATTGGTTATATATGCTATTTTTTTATTTCGGTTTTTATTCTTTTTATTTTTTAACAAAATGACACTATAATTTTTTTTGAAATCATTTTATTTGTTTCGGTCCCAAGGTTTTTATTTGTTTCAATTTGCCCCTTAATTGTAATTAATTTTATATTTTATATTTCATTTCGGCACTTATCATTTGAATTTTTCATTTGGTATTAATTTTTTTATTTTTTTCAGTCCTTTTTTAACAATGTTTATTTTTTACCCATATTTATACATTTATGCTTTTTGTTTTTGTTTTTGATTTTTGTCAATTTATTTTTTATTGGGGTTTTATTTTTATTTTGTTCAGACCTGAAATTTTAATTTATGTTGGTGATCATTTTAAAATTAATATTCCTCTTGTTATTCCCTTGTTTTGTTTTGTATTTTTTGTTATTTTTATATGTTCTTCGGATAAGATGATTTTATGGTTTCATTGTTTGCACAAAGATAATAATAATTTTAGTGATTATTTTTCTATTGTTTTCTTGTAAAAAAATTTTTTTCTTTTTTTTTATTATTCTTTGGGGCAATTTAATGATTTTAATTATTTGGACAATAATGTTGATAATAATTTTAATTGTTATAGTCATGATAATGATGACAACATAGAAATGGATTTTCAATGATGTTTTCTTCTGTTTGTAAATAGAAAATGAACTACTTATTTTCATTATTTAATTATTGCAGGTATTTTCATAATTTATATTTTATTTTTTGTGTTTTATTTAAATTAATTATAAAATGAACTAACTTAATACAGTGAATCCGATAATTCAGGTATTCAAATCTTCTTGTTTTTTTAATGATGATGATAAATTTATGTTGATGATTTCATTAAAACTTACTAAACAAATAAATTTATATCGATGTAAAAAATCATATATTTTATAGCAAACTCGCATTCCACAAGAATTCTGCATGGATTTATTATTTTACCTATATTTATATTATAATAAAAAACTCTCACACAATTAATATTTTTTATTATGTGTCTGGTCGTAACGAAACACGGGTAAGTGACTAATATATATATATATATATATATATATATATATATATATATATATATATATATATATATATAAAGTGGTTTCGGCTTTTAGTTTTTCCTCAATAATAAGAGGACTATTATGTTTTATATTTGATAGGTATTGGACTGAATTTATTTTATAACAATAATTCTCATGTCTTATTTAATATATAAAAGATAGATTATAGCATATATTTTAGCCCAAACTAATATATATATATATATATGGAAAATGATTACTAGAATACTGGTATTTATTTAAATAATATTTTATTTTGAAAAAAGTTAAAATATTTTTATGTCAATTGAGACACGTTATTTTAGTAATGCACATATAATTACTTTAAATTAACTTATTTTTGAAAACAAATTAACATCTTTATTTTTTATTTGGCAGCATAACGATTGACTAGCTTGGGGTTTTTAAAAAATTCTAAATAGTATACAGCACATGAATCTATCACTGTAATCCCCCCAGAAATCATGAAAATTCTTTTGAGAAAGTATACAGTTTGCGTGTGTTTGACATTGCTTTTGCTTTTGCGATTAAGGTTGAAAAAAAGCAATTTAAAAAAAAACGCTTTTACTGTGGTTCAAAATAAGCAGTGAAGTGTTTGGTTAAAACTGTGATTGAGTTGGAGGTTGAAAAAAAAGCAGTTTTGGGTGTTTGGTTACCAAGTTTTTTATATTGCTTTTAACTTGTGAAATTACTTTAAAAGGTATATATATATATATATATATATATATATATATATATATATATTTTTAAATATTGTAAATTTAATAATTTTAATAATATAATGTAATTAATAATTCATGAAAAAACAAATATTATTTTTTATTCTCCCATCAAACTACTTGCAATTTCAACACGAACATATATTTCCCTTCCATTAGGACTGATCTTTATCTACACATTTTTTTTATTTTTTTTAAATATATATTTAAAAAAACGGGCTGGGCCGAGGTGGTTCTTCCTGTGGTGGTGGCGTCTGAAATGGTGGCCTGTGGTGGCCGGAGGCAGCGTTGAAAGGTTGCGGTACTGTTCACTGACCATGACGAGAGCTTCAACAGAGGATACCGACGGGTAGAGGAGGTCGAGGTGGTTCTTCCTGTGGTGGCTTCATCGTAAATGATGGCCTGTGGTGGCCGGAGTCAACGATGAAAGCTCTCGGCTTCCATGGCTGTTTTGGAGAGAGAGAGAGAGCCATGCACAGCCAAAGAACTTGTCACAGTTTCTGCTTTTCATATTACGATGATCAGATTCCAATTTTTCCTTCATTTTTGACATGGCGAGGAGGCTTCATTTTTCTTCTCTTCATCACGCGGGGTAGACATACAAAATATAAATTAAACACACTGATGCAAGAAAAGCCTTTTCAATCTCGCACTTGCGATGCAAGAAAAGCAACAAATTTGTGCTTTTCTTGCATCGCCGTTTGAAAGCAAGATATACGTGGGATCCATACCACAAACCACAGTTTGTTACAAAATCAAACACTAGATTGTGGTGCGATCTGGCAATCGTGGATCGCACCACAATGCCAAAAATGCACTAAAACAGGTGGGTGAAAGTTCTATGATCGGAAAATGGTGATTATCATCGTCAGTACAAACAACAGTGTGGATGTGTTAAACTATACCGTACTCATCAACTGGAAGACCACGCGCACGCGCACATATATATAGCTTATCATCAGAATCAAGGAGTCCAATGCCCTTCTTTTTTTTCCTGACATCACCTAATTAACCAGATCCAATGCAGAACCATTTTCATACATCATTAATTTATCTGGAAATCCATTAACTAAATGCACACAAACAAGCAAGTTGGGGCTCAAACATTCAACACTGAAAGTGTCTGATTCTCCAGCCTCTGAAGATAAGGCAGATACCAGATACAGCTCCAAAATACTTAATAATGGAAAACCCATCGGAGAAATTGTCTGTGGTAACGAAAACCCCTAAATCAATGGAAGCCATAATTTATCCCTCTTTCTCACTGACATTTTGTCATGAAACCCCTAAACATTTAGGGGTTTTATGACAAAATGCCAGATCAGGGCTTTATCAAAGAGGTTGAGAAGCCATAATCTGCTAAAGAAACAATTTTTATGCATGCAATCTGCTAAGGAAAACATCAAAATCATCGATAACTAATTGGCAATTCAAAAGACTAGAAAAGGATTAGTTGTCGATATTTGAGAAAAGAACAATTGATATACCTGTGATGGGTTTTGATACAAGCTACAGCTAACGATGTCTTCCAGCAGTGGTTCTTCAATCAGCTCCAGCTGCTAGATGTGTATCAGGTATCGAAATTGGTGGGGGTTGTATGGAATCAAAAGAATGACAGGCTATAGAGTGGTGTAATGAAAAATCCTGAAAGGGTAGTTAAGCTGGGAATGGAGTTCTTGGAGAACTGCACACAATAAGGGACTTCTCAATAATGAAGGCCAAAGTGGGAGAAGCCTCCAGCAGGACTTTCAAAATGTAATGCTGATGAGGCGGATCGGCTTTAGAAGCAAGCCTTGTTGTTCAAAGTAGTGAGGGTGCTGGGAAAACAGATACAGCATTGGGACTAATGGAAATGTTGTTGTCTCTCAAATTGTATGGTTAATACTAGGCAAATCTCATTGATAGCCTTTCATCAATTCAATACATGCATGCATAAGGAAGAGGGTGGTGGTGGTGGACGTTGCTTTCAGTGCCACTGTTAGAACGAGATATGGGGGGAGAGATTCTTTTCATTATCGCCACAGGGAGCTTGAACAGAACTCGCAGGTAAGAGCTCACGCGAGATTAAACTAAACAGTTTTTATTTTATTTTTCTTCTCCATTACATGGTATTTTACTCGTCAATACATAACAAGAAGATGGTTGAATAATTGTGACTTAAGTCTTGAAACACAATTGTACTACTACATATATACTCTAAGCAAGAATACAGCAGGTATAACCCCGTTATACTCAATTTTCCAAGCAATCTGCCACCCAACTTCCTCCATACAGTTGATGCTCCAGTTAAAGCTCTTCTATTTAAATTTGATGGTTTGAATCCTCAGTGTTTTTTTCAGATGAAAAACAACCACGAGCAGTTTCACTATTGAAATCATCAACTCTCCTTAAACTGGCTTGTTTCCAAACACTGATCTGTGAGCACCAATAGCCCTGTACACCAAACAAATCCCAATGTATTATTGTCAGATCCTCTGACATACAAAAACATCAAAGAGATCTCAACGAATCCCCGTTTGAATAAGACTCAATGAGAACCTACGTTTTTTTCTTTTCTTTCCTGAATTGAAGAACATCAGAAATTTAACAAAGAGGTGGTGCTTGCATCCAAATTAGCACACAAGATACGATTAAACAAGTGTTCAGTTACATTGTTAAGGCCCTCAACCTAACTTGGCAGATTAGAGTTGCACTCAAAGTGGAGGACTCTAGTTTGAGACACCCACTCGGGAGGGTTTTCTGTCAGGTTGGCAAAAAATAATGCAGTTATAATGAAACCTCAAGATTCCAGAAGGAAGATTATGCAAACATGTTTGTAACTCAGACATGAACATGAAATCCTTGCCAATTGATCGTGTTGGGAGTACATGCTTAGTTATTTATTAATCAATGGACTCATATGATGGTGGGAAATAAGTACGCACCGTAAAGTAATAACAATTAGTATGCTAAAGAAGGATTTGACTGGAAATAACAGATTAATTATTAGTTTAAGTATATCTTCAAAGAGAGAGAGAAAACCATAAAAAATAAATGGAAAATGAACCAAAGACTGAAGATGTTACAAAGCTAAGACAAGCATGGGTGAGAACATAGATATAACTATTCTCCTCCATGAAAATCATCACCCTGTTCGGAGCAGGTTTTGGGAGATGGATGGAAACAATCCCTCACCAGGTTTTAGGCTTGAGAAAGACATCATGAGAATCCCACAACATGATTATGTATGTTTTTGTATCGAATGCTATAAATCTCGGGTTGTTTCTTTCTTTCTATATCATATGTTATTACTTTACGGTGCGAGGAGCATACTAATTGTATGGGCTAACATATTTTTCTAAAAACAAAAGGCAGGTGCGAACTTCTTTCACATCATATTATGATCTAGACATTGATCTTTTGATAAAATAATTTAACCAGAAGCTTTCAAGTTTCTTCATAGGAAATTCCCAAAGAGAAAATGAAGATTCAGATTCTCAACAAGAATAGGAGAACAAGGACACAGGTATCATCCTCAAGTATGGGGTGGGAACAAGGCAATTCCTGTTGCCTCCATAACACATAAAAAATAATCAAAATCAAGGATATGTTTGGGACTGAAATTCCTAACACAGACCTGATTATGTGAGGGAGATACGATAAATAAAGCATGCACCTGAAGCATATTTCTATCTAGTTTTTCTATTCTGAAAAAAATAAATATATGAAGGGATCTTACTTGAAGAATCATGGACAAGCTGAACAGTTGCTCACATATTTTTTTTCAGGATTACTCAATCAATATTTCCCATGATGAGCCAAATAAGAAGATCCAATCTGAATGCTTAAGTACGTCATGACTGCATATTCTCTCGAACACGAGAAGCTAGCCTTCGCATAGACTGATAATCAAACGAATCATCAATATCCGTAATAGTTGATACAAAATCCATGGCTTCTTCGAATTTTTTTGCTTTACAATAACCATCCACGACAATTTTGTAGGTTAGCTCATTTGGCCTGCAATCATTCTTAGTCATGTAGCTAAGCGCTTCATCTATTTCCGCAAACATTCCCTTGGCTGCATAGCCACCAACAAAAGTATTGTATGTAACTATACACGGTCGAATTCCTCTAGATATCATCTCAGAAAGAATTCTTAGGGCTTCATGCATGAGTCCTTGTCTACAAAAGCCTTTAATGACAGTGTTATAAGAAATAAGGTCTGATTTGCCACCAGACTTTTGTAGCTCCCTCAGAATCTCTTCTGCTTTCCAGCACTCTCCTCCTCTAGCATACAGGTCCATTAAGCTATTGTAAGTAACAAGATCTGGCTGCAGTCCACACTCTTGAATCAAATGCATTATTTCATGGGCTCGGTCATACATGTTTTTCCTGGAAAACATTGAAAGCATTGAGTTGAAGACAACTAAATCTGGTTTGTATCCATGCTTTTGCAATGCTTGAAAAGCCCTTTCCATACCCGCTAGTGCTCTACATTTGAAGTTTGCAAGAATAAGGGTTCTCAAAAGCATCCAACTGGGAAAGATATGACCATCATAAATATCCTTTTCAATCCTATTTATTCCTTTCACATACCCTCCCTTTGCATAAGAATTGAGAATTAATGAGTATGAGGTTTCACTGGGTTTGAATCCCTTATTCTTCATGTCTTTGATGACTAATTCCGCTGTTCTCCAGTCCCCTCGTCGAGCCAGAGCATTCAGAAGCGCATTGTAGGTGGCAACAGAGGGAGTAAACCCTGCTTGAAGCATTTCCTCGTAAATTTTTTCGGCGTCAATATCTGAACCACAACGGCCAGATGCAGTAATCAAGGTATTGAATGTATCTCTATCAGGCTCAAAACCACAACTTTTCATTTCCTGAAAAACCCTTTTTACATATTTGTGCATACCCTTATTGCCACACATGGAAAGCATTGTGTTCCATGTTATACGATTAGGAGCACATCCATTTACTTTCATATCACAAAGTATCTTCATCATTTCCTCTGATTGTGACTTCTTCCCTAGCATCCCAAGGATAGCATTGTAAGTGCACACATTAGGAGCACAGCCGTACTCCTTCATCTGGTCAAACAAACTTAGAGCTTTGTCCACTTGTGCTGCTCTGCCATAAGCATTTATCATGGTGGTATATGTAACAGCATTTGGTTTTATCCCATTTTCAGTCATTGTGTCTATTAAAGCTGCTCCTTCCTCGTAGAATCCTGCTCTCACATAAGCGGCCACAAGCTCATTATATGTCACAGCATCAGGTGGACAATTATTATCTTCCATTTCTTTCATGATGCTCAGAGCCTCTGAATAGATCCCCACCTTCCCAAATACTTGCAGTAGAGCATTATAGGTAACAGTTCCAGGAGCATATCCCTGAGACTTCAATCCAACAAAGAACTCTTTTGCTTCATCCAACAAACCCTCCCTCCCACAAGCAGATATAACAGTACTGCAAGTAAAGTCATCAAAACCAAGTCCTCTACTTCTCATCTCATCCAAGAGACCTAAAATCTTATTCCAAGATCGACCCATCTTCCCATAAACATCAAGCATGACATTGTAAGTAACCAAAGTTGGCGACAAGCCTGACTCGTTCATTTTCTCAAAAATAGCAACAGCCCTCTCATACTTGCCACATCGCGAATATGAGTGCAAAATGGTTGTGTATGCTCGAACATCAAGCGAGTAGTCTTCAAGGGGAATCACGTCAAAAATTCTTGATGCAACAGAATGTTGCGACTCCCTACCAAGAATCCTAGCCATTAATTCAACAGCCTGATTATCTAAATTCACTTTTCCAGGGCCTAAATTCAATACCAGCCATTCAAACAACAAAATGGCCCTTTCACAATCACCAGAAAGGTCTAGTGCTTTCAAGACACCAATCAAATCAACTTGAAACAACTCGAACTTGCAAGACTCAAAGAAATCATTCAAACTACGGAAAGGCTGTTCCCTTATTGAATTAAGCAGCAACTTACCCCTTTTCGACAAAAAATCAACTGACCCATTTTCAGATAAACCCTCTTCTTTCTCAACTTCAAACTCAAGAACTGAAACTGAAGTCGAAATGGGCTTTCTACTTGTGTTCTTATAAAGCTGTTTGTGATTTGAAGATTCATTAGAAATCTGAAGAGAAGGGAATTGGGTTTTGTTTAATTTGTGATTGGGAGGGGAGGAGAGATGGAGGAGGTGTTGGAGGAGAGAGTCGAAATGAAAAGAGGATTGCGGAGGAGGAGGAGGAGGCAGTGTAGCAGAGCTGAATTTTAATGGTGGGTTATTGGGTAGTGGTGGTGGTCTGTTAATTGGGATAGGATACACTGGTTTGTTTGCAAACAGACTGCTTTCCATGGCATAGAGGAGGGCTAAACAGAGAAGAGCAGGGCGGGGGGGTGGATTTCTAAATTTATTAGAAATGATTGATTTTGAGCACAAGATAAGATAGCAAGTAAGGTTGTGGTGTTTTTTTTTTTTTTTTTTTGAGGTAATGGATCATGTAACAGGTAGGGTAAGGTGAGGATGGTTGGTGTTTTTTTGGCTATCAAGACAAGATTCTTGGACTCAAATTCCACGGTCTTTGTGTGCAAAGATGTTGTCGTGTGATGGAACCATGCTCTTAAAATTCCCATCAAATTGTAATTATTATTATCTAAAACAGCTAAGAGTCGTTATTCTAGCTTGCGTGTGTTTTTAATATGAATTACAATAATATTATTGCTCAGTTTTTAGGTTGGTTCAAGTTGAGTCGGTTTGTTGATTTACTAGTTTTTTTTTATATAATAAAATAATGATTTTATCCCTTGAAAAAGACAAAAACACAGCTGCTGGATGGAGGGGTTCCACAGTAATTGCATATTTTTGGTCTGGTTCGGATCACCGGTTTTTTATTTTTTATATTTCTTTGCACAGTAAAATAACCATGTTGTCCCTCGAAAAAGACAAAAATCAGTTCTGGCTGGGAGGGGTGCCACATGCATTTCATATTTTTTTAAATGGCTAAATACGGATATGCCCTCCCAATTAGACAAAATGATGAGTTGGACACAAGGGTAGACCGGTAATTGACAATATTTGTTTATTATTTTTCTGGGATTACTGTCAACGCGTGTGACACACGCGGCCGACAGTATTCGGCCTCACACCCTCTTCAGTTGGCGCGTGATATAGATTAAGGTGGAGTAAAATGGTCTTCTGGCGTCTCTGTCAATGCCACGCCATGTCTTTTTTTCATGGAGTGGCGTGTCACCTCACACGGTAGACGAGGAAGAGCAGGTGGGCAATTGAACCTTTTTTTCCTTTTCTCTCTCCTGCTATCTAAACTATACATCAGCCCCTGGTTTTATGTCTTTTTTATTGCAGTCCCTTCTCTTTTAATTGTGTTGTGTGGTCCTTATTTCTGTTATGTAAGTTTTGATTAGTTTCAATTGTGTTCTTCGATTGCAATTGATTATATATTGCATTTTCATTCCAGTCTTTATTCTTTTAATTTCCGGATTGCTTTTAAACCCCTTAATATATTCGATGCAGAAAATTTGAATTTTTCAATTTTGTCATTTGATTGAAATTGATAATATATTTAGTTTTCATTTCGGTTCTTATACTTTTAATTTTTTATTTTAATTCTTTTCTTTTTTTATATTTCTTAAATAGTCCTTATTTTTATCCATGTTTATATATATATATATATATATTGTGTGTGTGTGCGCGCGCGCTCTTAGCTTTGGTTTTCAATTTTTATTATTTTATCTTTTGTTGAGGTTGCATTTTTTTTGAAAAATTTTGTTCTTAAATTTTAGTTTGTGTTTGTAATCATTTGAAAATTGATATTTCTAAAAAAAAATTCTTTGTTCTTTATTTTGGTTTTTTTATTAGTTTTTTTTATTTTCACGTGAAATGATTTTTTTTGCTAATATTTTTTTTAACATTTTTTATACTTTTTACTCTTTTGTTAATGTTGTTGAGTTTTTTTTTTCATGGGGTAATTGAGTAATTTTTATTATTTTCTCTTTTGTAGAGGTAGTATTTTTTTTGAAAAATTTAGTACTTAAATTTTAGTTTGTGTTTATGATTATTTGAAAATTGATATTTTTTTTCCTCTTTTTTATTTCTTTTAGTTTTTTTATTAGTTTATTTTATTTTATTTTCAAGTCAAATGATTTTTTTTCAGCAGATAATTTTTATTTTTATTTTATCATTTATTTTGTTTGTTTTTTATGTTAAAGTTCTTATGATTTTTTTAGTCTTTGATTTAATTTTGTTTTTTTCATTATTAACGCAATAAAAATAATAATAATTTTTTTTTTGTTTTTGTTTTACTTACTCTTTTGTTAATTTTTTTGTGTTTTTTTCTCGGTGTAATTTAATAATTTTTATTATTTTAGCAGTGATAGTAGTGATAATTTTAGATGTTAAGACTTTGATATTATTGTTGTTATAATAGGGTATGTTGATCTGTTTCATTAAATTAAAATTTACATGTATAAATATTATATTTCAATCTCAACAGTTATAAAAATTGTTTGCTTGACCGCAACGTAGTGCAGACAATTAACTAGTTCGATCCTAAAAAAAAGAACTATAAACTGCTTATTTTATGGATACTATTTTATTTTATTTTATTTGTGTAATATTGTAGTAAGATCAGGATCTTCTAGGATTATTTTAGGATTTTACATTAGCTCATATTATTGGATTAATTTATAATTGTCAGATTTTCTTTTAATTTTTCTTCTTTTTTTCTATTTTAATCTGTGCAACATCACTCAATATTATATTAGTACTTTTGTTTTAGTAGGTAGATTTTTTATATGGTAATTAAATTGAGTTTGGATAATGATTACTTTTATTGTGGACTTGATATTTGAAACTAATAAACAATTATCTAAATACTTATAATGTCTTCACATTACATTTAACTTTTAAGAATAAAAGAATCAAACTATATGTTTTAGAGAGGGGTTTAGTTATCAATCATAAAATTGATGTAAAAATATAATTTGATCTCCCAGCTTGACGTTAAAAATAATTAAAGATGAGTATTGTCATTCAACAATACTCTCTCTTTTTCTTCTAATTTTTTTAACTCAACCTTTTAATATTGTGTTTATTTGAAATCAATCTAATATAGAATTGTTTTAATCTTGTTATTAAATTGGTTGTTTTTATAAAAATATATTTAATTTTATTACATTTTACAAGATTTAAAGTTAAAGAATCAAAATTGGATAAGAAAAAAAAAATATTATTATTATTATTATTATTATTATTATTATTATTATTATTATTATTATTATTATTATTATTATTATATGTGTGTGTGTGTCCCTCTACCTTTTATTTTTATTTTTATTTGGATCCCAAACTTGAGAGATGAGAGAGGAAATAATTGAAAAACATCGCATGTGAGCAAAAGTTATCTTTTGACCCAAGATTCTAGCCATGAAAAAATATTATTCTTAGTTTCAATAGGTTTCTTTTAAAAACAGGAGTTTCATTAAGATTTTTTTAGCCTTTATCTAATAAAAAAAGGTAGATTGGATCCCAAAAAGTTTTAAATTGGGTTGATTTCGCATTTTATGACTATTTTCCAAGTTTAATATAACAAACAGATTTTTTTAAATAAAAAAAAACATCTATAGTGTTTATTGCATGCTTTTAGGTGAAATATTGATTGAAAAAATAGGTTTTTGTGTTTAAAAAGTTGGACCTTAATTTTTTGACCACCATTGTGGTGGTTGAAATTGACTCGTTTACTTCAACAAATGACAAGTCGTTGAATTTATTAAAATAAAAAGGGTCAATGACATGTCATTTGCTCCTGCATAAAAAAAAAAAAACTAAACTCGAGCTTGCAAGCCTTGATTTGCAAGTCTATAAGCATCTAGGCTTGGATTTCTTGTCAAATCCAAAAGTGATTGAACTTTTTTCTCGTCTTTATTTTTTTTCTTTATAATTTTTATTCAAACCCTCCATTTTAATGTATTTTTTATTTTGCTTTAATTTTCTTTATTTAAGAGTCAAGACCCTCTCTTTCATTTTTTAGATTTATAATCATTTAATTAAATATAAAATAAGCTCTAAAAGACAAGGTTATTAAACCCAGTAAGGTATATGATCTAGGTAAGAAATTAGATGAGTTAATTCAATTTAACCACTGTTTATCCAAAAGTTGTCATCCAAATATTTATTTTTTATAAAGAAAATGTTGGATTGACATCTTCTTAATTTTATTTTTAAAAAGAATAATTATTTTTGGTGTTTTGACTAAAGACAAGAAGCATTAAACCTCAAGACTCATGTCCACCCTAAATATCATCGTGTCAATTTTATAAAAAAAAAATTAAAATAACGACATTAAATGTTTTTTTAGTTAAACCTGATTTTTTATAAGGTTGAGTTTGGACTCGCCAAATTGAAGAAGTCATATAGTTCAACTACCACATAATTTAATTTGCAATTCATCTTAAGCAAGGATTTAGATCGATAGGTCTTTAAGTAGACCCGTAAGATGTAATTATAAGAAAATGTTTTAATTTTAACAAATACTTTCTTACCTTTATTTTAAAGCATTCAAGATTTTTTTATGTTAACGATTGCTTACGAACTTTATTGAATGAATAAAGAATAACAACAAAATAATTTCTTTTCAAATTTGATAGATATTGATAAGATAAATGGGTGTTATACTATCAAGTTATTTTGTTTCAAATAAACTTAATTTATTCCTTTTCTTTCATATATATATATATATATTGTTTTCAAGAATGTTTTTCCAAACAAAATAGGTGTGTTGGTGTTTAAGAGATCACCTTACACTTAAAAAATATAAATGTCATATGGAATAACCAACCTATCAATCATGACTAGGACATTTGTCATCACACTAAGTGGATAAACAAAACTATGATATGTAAGTTGTATTTACAACACTAGTTTTATTTAAAAGCTCAAGACTAAGAGAATTATAAACATGTTTAAGCAGAACACTAATGGATTCGTGCAAATCATATAAAACCTTTTCAAAGCTAACTTACCAATAACATATGAGATAATAAACACAACAAGGTTGATTTTATTTAAAGGCATTTTTTTAACAAATAATTGATACAACTTCATCTATACTTACTATTTCATAACTGTTTAGTTTGAAAGCTCTTTTGGTAGTACACAACTTCTTCAAGAATTTTGCATATTTGGTAATTTGATTGCTAACATCACTTAAAGAAATATCAAGTTTCACTTTCTTGAAAACCTTTAAATTCTCTTTCTTTTTGTCTTCTTTCTTAGACTTGGAAGAGTGTAAAGGAAAATAAGGGATTATCTTGAAATTAGGATTGATTGAGTTAGGACTTACCTTTAGAGTATTGCTAGATGTTTTGATTTGTGGAGGAGTAAGTTGTTTATTATTTATGCCCAGTTCTATTTCTATCTCGTTTTCTTCCTCCATCTAAATATGTTTCAACCTTTGTTCTTTAAGTTTTTTCCCACTTCGCAACATGATTACACTAATATAAATTAAAAAGAAAAGATAGAATAGATCTTATATGTTGTTACGCATTTTTGGGCCCCATGTTGTTGGAGATGACATCTATCCCTTTTGAACCAAGTGTAGAAATTTAGCTCATGGTTACTAGACAATTAACAAAAAAAAAAGAATAAAAAATGTTTTTCGAACCCTATCTGTGTTGCCTCCTGTTTTTCTTATCCTCCTCCTTTGCTGTTGAAATCGTCAAGATTCTTAGATTAATTAAGAGTCTTCATAATGTTAAATTCATTATTTCTTTATCTGATCTTTAAGTAGGATAAATCCCTCAGAATTTGCATTAAAAAATTGATTTTGTTGTTATTGCAATTGTGTTCTATTACCGTGTTTTTCTTCAAAACTTCGACTTTTATTTTGACTTGGTTTCATGCAATATCTAACCATCCGAGCTATATTCTGTCATTAATGAAATTTTAAAGAATTGATCTAAACTTTTATTAAGTTCCTACAGGAAGTTGCACCATTAGAAGAAGCAACTACAAAAATCAATGTTCCTACATTTTTTTTCAGCATTTTTATTTTTATAACCATTCATAATCACATAAAAGACCTAATTCAGTAAACCAAAAATTCATTTGTTGTTGCCAACAAAGAAAGTTTTGAACATAAAATTTTTCAGGTTTGCTAGATAAGATATTTATAATATCTATAGTAAAATTAAAACAAACAAATCAATAAAATAAAAGCTAAATGAATTAAATAGGAAAGATTTTCTCTCTAAGATTGCTACAGTAAAATTAATTGGATGCTAGAAAAAATAAATAAGGCAAACAAATATAACAATTATTACTTCATAATATAAAATATACAATTTTAACTAATATGAAAATAATAAGGGTTTAGATAAAATCTGATATTGTGGCACGCAATAGTGCTATCCTTATAAAGACAATTCTCCCTCTACTCAAAACCATTTCAAATATAATACACGCTTTTCTCCCAAGATACAACAATTCATTGAAATTTTTGGATGCATTTTTTTTTTAACAAACCTGTAATCACCCTTAATGTTCACTTGAATTATTAGAATAAAAGATAAATATAGTAGGACTTGAGAGAATAAAAAGTATGAAGAGAGTAGTTTAAAATATGTAAATGCTTTTATTTTTTAGAAACAATTAAAAGATAAATATAGTAGGACTTTAAAATAGTTGAAAATGTTTCATATGCATTTCATATTAAAAGATTAAGAAACAATTCATATGCATTTAAACTAAAAAAAATCATAATTATTTTTGAGATAATATTTGTTTGATTTTGTGTTTATATTGTATAATTTAAAGTTAATTTATCTTGAATTTGAATTTAAATTAATATTGTTTTTTCATATAATTAATTAATTAATCATATATGAACAGTAAACCTTGGAATAGAACGCCTAAACACTCCAAAACTGAAACGGAATTGACAACCTTGATTATAACGATTATAATAATAAATAATAATGGTTATGGTAATTAATTAAAACAACTGAAACAGAATTGACAACCTTGATTATAACGATTATAGTAATAAATTATAATGGTTATGGTAATTAATTAAACAATTATATTAATTATTCCTAATAATTATTATTAAAGATAAAATTAAAATTAAAACTATAACAAAATGTACCTGCTTTTAAAAAAAACTTAGAAAACAACATAAAAATTAAAAATTTCCTATTTTGAAAAAATATATATATTTTGGAAAACAAATATAAAAATATATGTTTTTATTAAAAATTTCCTATTTTGTCTACGTATGATGAAGTCTCTCCAAAACAGATTATATCTATATATTTTCTTATATAAAAATCATAAAAAATTGTGTTTTTTTTTTTTTTTTTTACTTTGCATGCATATTTTGGATTTAATAATTAGTTTATTAAAGCCATGATACAATTTATGTTTAAAAAACACAAAAAAATATATTTTGTTTCTTTTAATATGTAGGATTACAAACACATATTCAAGAAGTATTCCTGATTTTAAATAAAAGAGTTTTTTATCATCATTTATTTTATATGTTCTAAACTTTTTTTTGTAATTACAAACTTATACGTAAGATATATTCCTGGTATTAAATAAAAGGATATTTTCTTTTATTTTTATATGTCTTGACTTTAAAATGACATGATTTTAACGTGATTAGATAAAAATTTCTTTAATGAGTAGCACTTTTCCTAAATCTTAGACAAACCAATGATTAGAAAATACAACATGCCCTTAGTTTATTTAAGACAAATAACAATACAACTTATTTTAGGAAAAATATTTTAGGGGGGATACATCCTCCCCATTTATAACTTGTCTCTTTATGTAGACTTTCTTAGACCAATAGATTTTCTAGTATTCATAACACTAGGCGACAACTCCTATTTCTTTGATTTTATTGATAAAAGACAAGGATTCCTTATTTGTTCCACCTATACATTTTCACGCAAATCCCATTTCAGGAGGACGATTATCTCGATGCCGCACACATGTGACACACACCAAGAGCAAAAAAAATTGGAAAAATAAAATGTGGTAACAAAATTGATTTTTCCTTTAATTTCACCCAATATATATAATTTGTAAAGTATAATGACTATAATAAATATTTTGCCCAAATTACAAAGCCATCAATTCTCATCGTATTTTTTTTACTTCTGTTATCTATTAGTCTCACACTTCCTTAACATATTAAGTTATAATTTGGTTCACTAAGAGCCAAACTAAACTAAGAGGAGAAAAAGAGAAAAGAAAAACGACATTGTGCACCTCTCATCCACAATGCCATGTAAGGGATCCACAATGCATTTTGCATAGTGAATCCCCCATACTTTTTAGTTTTTTTAGTTAAAACATGCGTAGTTAGCTGAAAATATTTTTTATTTGAAAATATATTAAAATAATATATTTTTATTTTTTTAAATTTTTTTATATATTAAAACAATCTAAAAACATATATTTTTTTGAAGCAAACATAAATATATATTTTTAAAATATTTCAAAAAATATTTTGAAATGCAAAAAACAAATGGTTTTGTAATACATAAGTCCTTAGAGAAATTTAGAATGATTTAGAAGCTCATTTGACTAGTAGCAATTATTTTTAATTTTTTTTTTGCTTAAAAATATATTAATATGGTATATGTATTTTTTAAATATTTTAAATATTAGTATATCAAAATAATTTAAAACAAATAAAAAAATCTAAGACAAAAAAATAGTATCAATTCCTTGCAAAAATACTTTCCAACGTCAGCAAAAACAAACAGTCGTAAGTTTTGGCTCTTAATATATCCAAAGAGAAAAATTACATAAACAAAACTAAAAAACGAAGAGCATATTCTAGTTTATCTCACCAGTCACTCGTGTTGTGGTGAACTAAACCCAGACAGAGCTCTTATCAAAACCCTAGCGAGTAGCTATCTAAGGTAGCGTTATTTCCACAATAACAAAACACCACCGGCCAGTCGCCCCCTCCCCTCTCATTCTATCGAACAGCTGAACTGCGTGCCTTGTCTCTGTCTGATTTAACAATGGAGGAGACCGACAAAACCATAAGCAAGAAGTTAGTCTCTCTCTCTCTCTCTCTCTCTCTCTCATGTTTTTTTACTTAAAATTTTGTTATTTTTTCAATGATGGATTGATTGTGGCTTTTGGGTATGCTGTTACTCTTGTAGTGCACTGAAGAAGGAATTAAAGAATAAGAAGAGAGAAGAAGAGAGGCGCCAAAAAGAGGAAGAGAAAGCTAGACAGGTCTCCTTCCTTTTTCTCTTCCTTCCTTTTTTTTCTTATTGTAATGTCATCGACAATTCATTTTCTTTTCAAATATGGAATTAAGACAATACCTTGTGATTTTATTTATTTATGTTTGCTTTAGTTTTCGTTTAAACATTTATAATTATTTATGTTAAAACTTCTTTTTTTTTGTCTTTTGACAATGTTACTCAAATTTGCAGGCTGCTGCCAAGGCTAGCACCGAGGTTCAGAAATCTGCAACCGCGGCCGATGATGAAGATATGGATCCTACGGTTTAACTCTTTTATCCTTGCTTTATCTTGTTAGCACTTGGTTATTATAGACACAAAGTTTTGTTTTAGTTTTTGAATTGTTTCTTGTTTCGATTGTTGTTACAGCAATATTATGAAAATAGGCTGAAATATCTTGATGCTCAGAAGGGAGAAGGGAAAAATATGTACCCTCATAAGTTTTTTGTCACTCTGTCCATCCCTGAATACATTGACAAGTATGGGGGGTTAAGCAATGGAGAGCATCTTGAGGATGTCTCTGTGTCTTTGTCTGGTAATTTTGAACACAGATACTTTATTCCCTCTATTGTTTTATGTAATTTTGTTGAATTTTATTTTTTTGTGTTTTACTAGGTCGAATAATGAGTAAAAGATCTTCCTCTTCGAAGTTGTTCTTTTATGATCTGCATGGTCTTGGTGCTAAGGTCCAAGTGATGGCTGATGCAAGGTATCTAGTGGTTTTTTTCCATACGTTCATTCATTAATTGGAACTTGTTCATGCTTGGTTGTTGCATTTCATCCACTTGCTTCTAGATGCTTACTCATGCACTTGTGTAGTATGTCTAGGATCCTTTATGTACTTCATGAATGCAAACCACAATTTTTATTGATTTTAATGCTTTTATGTCATACCTTTTTCAGTTCGTCTGCATATCAGATGTTTGTACAGCTGCATATAGACTGTTCCATACATTAACAAGTCATACTGAAGTAGAAGTGCGAATTTATAAAGTGTTATTTGGCACTGCCATACTTGCTTTAGGAGTTAAATTATCGCATTGTCCACCCCTCTAGGTATCTTTGAGTGATTTCTTATATGCTATCGTGTCTTCCTTTTTTGCTTCATTTCTCATTCAAATGGATAAATTTTCATTTCTGTAATTTCAGCAAGTCAGGTTTCAATGAAGCAGAGTTTTCTAAGCTCCATTCAAGCGTGAAGCGTGGTGATATTGTTGGTGTCACTGGATTTCCAGGTTTGGATTGTTACAAGTGTTAGTTAATATTCTGTGCTTTCCCACTTATCTTATATTTTCAACAAAGAAATAACTTAATGTGAGATATATTTCACCCTCTTTATTTGTGCTATCAAACAGAAGCTTTCATTCTCAATCTTTTTCTTTGCCCTAACCTAATGGCAACTGAAGGCCCCCAATAGCTGTTGAACATTGTAACAAGGTTCATAGGGGATGCATCTCTTTCTAGCAAGAAAAACTGTGTTGAAATCTTGCAGTGGTTGATTCTCTATGATATTTAGTTATCATGACAAGAAATTGGACCTCAATTGTGATATAGCATTGTTTAAGCCATTCCCTCCTCTCTCTGTATGTGCACTTGTGCAGCAGCTCTTGTTTCCATGGATATGCATACGTGTAGAAAGCATAGAATTAAGTCAAGAAAAGTACGTAAATCCAGTTTAGAAGAATTGCTATTCAACCTTCGCTGATGGCCTCTTTCACAAGATAGGATTGCTATTCGATGCATATCTCTATTTGCACGCTAAAAAGCACAATTTCTTGTGCTCAAAGAGGTGAAAATGGATAGTTGCACTTGTAATCATCTCCAGGACATTCAGAATATTTTTGAAAACATTTGAGATATTACCATCTTCAATGATAAAGAATTCAAGCTGAATCTTTTGAAAATCAAACTAATTGATATCTCAAGTTTAGAATGTGATAAAAAGTACAAACTCTCTGTATATGACAAGTATACTGTTATTTGTGTTCATGCTTGTGCATTGAATTCTGCAGACATGGGAATTCATTTGTATCTTTCTATCAATATACCAGTAGAATAATCAAAGATAGATCCAACCAAAATGACTTGAGAAGAGAGAATCTTTTGCTGTTTGGACTGTTTTGATTGTTATATTGAAGCATTTCCAGAAATATTGTTCCTTTCTGTCCTATTTGAAGTAAAAATGAATTAGTAATCATTTCTGGTGTCATCTTGCTACAGATGCTGTGCTATACTGTTTTTTGTTAATCTTTTTTCCATCTAAAATATAGACCTGCTAGAAAACTAATCCTCTTAATTATGTTAGCATTTCCTTTTATCATTTGTAATGAATTCGTTTCTTCTAATATAGGAAAAACCAAAAGGGGAGAGCTGAGCATCTTTCCAACATCTTTCACGGTTTTATCTCATTGTTTGCATATGATGCCCAGGCAGAAATCTGGTCCTGGCTCGGATGCTAGTGTGAAGGTTAGAAACTTCTGTTGTTACTTGGTTGTTTTGTGCTGAGATTATATATTATGATGGAATTATGTTGTTCTACAGAAATCTGAGGTTTGGACCCCAGGATCAGTCAGGAACCCTGAAGCATATATTTTAAAAGATCAGGTATTTACCATAAAGAAATTAGTCTGTTTAAAAGATCAAGCCTTTAATCTTCTCAGATATATGCTAACTGTTGTTTGGATGAACAAGTCACTCTAACCAAGATCACTTTGTTGTGCCTGTCAATGACATTTACTGCTTGAGTGATTAGTTTTGTTGTCTATATTACTGTCAGACCGGATGAATTTGCCCACAAGGGATAATGGATGAAGCTGACCTTTTGGTTGATGCTGGCTATAGTTAAATTAGCCTTACAAGTAATGATGTCAGTTGAAGTTGCATGACTAGCTGTCCTGTAAAGGTTGAATACTGGCTCAAAATAGTCATGGAATTGAAACTATGGAAATGTTTTCTTGGAATAACACATTAAAATCATTATATATTTTTTAGTTGCTTATCCTGGAGAAAATTTTCTTGTCATGCTTTTACTCTCTGGGATTGAATATGATATTTTTGGGAAACTGATAAGGTCATATGTTCTGTTTTTTCTATTACAAGATTAGCCTCCACAGATTGGTCTTAACAATTTCCTTTCTCTTTGGAATGGTCATTTATTTATTTTATTGTTTGATTCTAGGAAACACGGTATCGTCAGCGATATCTGGATCTAATGTTGAATTTGGAGGTTCAACAAATTTTCAAGACCAGATCTAAAATCATTAAATACATAAAGAATTTTCTTGACGATCTTGATTTCCTGGAGGTCAGTCTTCTATCTTGTTGTTTTGAAAGTTTATACTTTGATTTTTCTCTCTCATGTAATCATTTCTTTCTTCTGATTATTTCATCCTTTGTGTTCAGGTCGAAACACCAATGATGAATATGATTCCTGGTGGTGCTGCTGCCCGTCCATTTGTAACTCATCATAATGATCTGAACATGAAGCTGTACATGCGCATTGCACCAGAACTCTATCTTAAAGAGTTAGTTGTTGGTGGACTTGACCGTGTTTATGAAATTGGAAAACAATTTAGGAATGAGGGTATCGATTTGACACATAATCCTGAGTTCACAACCTGTGAGTTCTATATGGCTTATGCTGACTACAATGACTTGATGGAACTCACTGAGAAAATGTTGAGTGGTAAGAGTGAATGTTTGGGTGTTGCAAAATTCATTATTTCACACTGGTCTCCCACATTTTTTTTTTACTGAAATACTGTGTTTTTTAAAACAGGCATGGTCAAAGAACTTACAGGTGGCTACAGAATTAAATATCATGCAAATGGGCTTGACAAGGATCCAATTGAGATTGACTTTACACCCCCGTTTAGGTCGGTGAGATGTCACATTTCATCCATTGCATAGTCTGACGTCTTCACAGCATATTTGTGGATGATCGAAATAACAATTTTTAATGGTTGCAGACGGATTGACATGGTAGAGGAGTTAGAGAAGATGGCCAACCTCAATATACCCAAGGACCTTTCCAGTGATGAAGCTATCAAGTATCTTGTGGCTGCATGTGAGAGGTTTGAGGTTAAGTGCCCCCCTCCTCAAACGACAACACGATTGTTAGACAAAGTAATTCTTCTTCCCCATCTCTTTGTTTAGTCAACTGTTAGATGAATTGTCTAATCATGAAAGGGAAACATTATAAAACATTTCATTCTATTCGTGTTCTCATTCTTATCCTACTGTATTCATGTGTTCTCATTCGTATCCTACTGTTTTCACACGTTCTTATTCATATCCTACTGTTTTCATGTTTGTGTGTGTGTGTGGAATCATTTCATTCTATTCATGACTCATTTGTATCCTACTTTTTCACGTGTTCTCATTCATATCCTAGTTAGAGCATGTGTGGTTAATGCTCCTTTTACAGCCACAATTGTTTCAATCAAAATTACAGTTTGGTGCATCCTGTGTACATCAAGCGCAATTACTTATCATGTAGCATACTATATTGATGTTGAGTTATTTTTTAAGGTCAAAGCCGAGTTTCAAGCTTATAAAGGACCGGACAACTTTCTAAGATTTATGTTGTTGCAATTTTTGGTGTTTCTGTGTATCTGCAGCTGGTGGGACACTTTCTGGAAGAGACTTGTGTAAACCCCTCCTTCATCATCAACCATCCTGAGATTATGAGTCCATTGGCAAAGTGGCATAGATCGAAACCAGGCTTGACTGAACGCTTTGAACTGTTTGTCAACAAGCATGAAGTATTTCACTCACCTACCTTATTCATGCTTTTTGCTTCTTTTGATTTATTTTCTAGTTATGCTCTGACTTGGGCTTGTATATGGCTGATATTTCGTGACTGAGCAGATTTGCAATGCATACACTGAATTGAATGATCCCGTGGTACAACGACAACGATTTGAAGCACAACTGAAGGTAACATTATCATTTTGCAGTTTGTAATTTTAGTGTAATGACTGGAAATTATGCTACTATTTTGCAGTTTGTAATTTTAGTGAAGTGACTGGAAATTATGCCTTGTGGCAATTTGTTTCTGAATTTCAGGATCGACAATCAGGTGATGATGAAGCAATGGCTCTTGATGAAACATTTTGTATGGCTCTTGAATATGGATTGCCACCTACTGGTGGATGGGGACTAGGCATTGATCGGTTAGCTATGTTGTTAACTGATTCACAGAATATAAAGGTTTGTACCAATCCGCCTGTAATGTGTTTTGGCTGTTGGTGGGGTGTGTGTCCTTGAGTTTTCATGCCAGCGCTGGTTCACAGACTAGCATGTCAGTGTGGGGATTTAGTTTCATCTAAACTCATCATTTCGGCTTGCTTTTTGGGTTGCAGGAGGTGCTTCTCTTCCCAGCCATGAAGCCTCAGGATGAGCCTCCTGCTAAAGGTACTTCTCATCTTGACTCGCATCATATTGTTGCTTCCTTAAATTCATCTTGCATGGTCACTCCTTTCTTCTCACTAGCACATAAATATTTTCACTGTATTTAGCTTGAATGCCACTGCATATTCATTCTTCTATTTCAAACTACCCAAAGCACCTTGTGGTATGGTGGTTAACCAATAGGACGCATAATTAATTAAATCCACTTTTAGACCAGAGATATTTGTGCCAGTAACACTGTTTTGCGTCCTGTCATTTAATCTTATTTTCGTCACTGCAGCTACTTCCGGTGTTTGAAATTTTGGGATTTGCAGTCGAGGTGGCTGCGCTGTCAACTTTTTGTAGTTTTTTTTTCTTCCATATTTGGCTCCAAACTGATAATTATTTGGATTTCTCTTCGGACCCTTGCCGCAGAGGAGAGCTAGGCAAGCTACATTAATTATAGCAGATGTAGTTTTGTTTCAGTTCTTGACACTGTGAGTTGCATCATTCGAAGTTTTTTCTTTTTCTTTTTGCGGTGGAGAAGTCTCGTGCACAGACGGTATAATGAGTTTCAAGAGCTCCATCATATGGAACTGTGTTTTCTGTTGATGTGTAAAACTAACCGTTAAGAACATTTAATATTAATTATCAATTTTTCCAGGGATAAAGAGCATGTTAATTATTATCGCCTTAAAATCCCACATGCTACTAAAATCATTGTATGATGAATTGATGACGACTCTTTCCTCCCTAGGCCTTCAGGCAACTTCAGGAACCTATTTTTTACAAAATTTTGACTGTGTAATTGATATGTTGATTTTTTATTTATTTATTCAAATCAAAACAGAAACAAAACACTACTGAGACTATTCTCATCATTATGTCAGAGCTTTCATCCTCTCACAAGAATGCGATCCCCTTGTCTGCCAGCCACACACAACCTTCCATTCCCAATAGATACCCCTCGATTGCATTCAATATTTCAGCATAAATCAATGACAAACTCACTCCCTCAACCTTTCCACATTGGCATGTTCGGTTTGAAGCTATTCTAACTGGGTAAAATCTGCTTGACTACGTCATAGGAGATAAACTTTGCCCACACACACCCCTCAAAAAAGGCAGGATAAACTAATCCTCAGTCATATCCTAGCATCCACACCACAACCATTACTCCTTTGATTTCTGCTTCAAAAACCTCTCAGGAAGTGTGGCAAAAATCGAACAATCTTTATGCAAACAAATCCTAAACTAAGGCCATGCAACTCAAAGAAGACCCGACACTAATTAAACTAGACTAACAAACTATTCAAGAATATCTACATGCCATGAAATTCTTTAGAGATAAAATAGCTCTCATTGATCATCCTATTTAAGATGATCCCACTCTATATGTTCTCAATGGTCTTGACTCTAATTATCGGGAGATTGCTGCCCTAATTAGGGCTCAAGAACACTCCCTTGTTTTTGAGGAACTTCAGAATCTCCTTGTGGGTAATGAGACATATTTGCCCTGTCTTGAAACCTCCATACAATAGCTGTTCACCACTGCAATTACATGAATTGCCGACGAGGTTCTTATCATTCATTTGGAAATAATAGAAACTCCGTTTAGAGTTAAAACAAACCACAATCTTGTAAAGGGTTGTTGTTTAAACCAGGCCTAAATAATATTCTATATGATACAAGGAAACAAAACCAATCACGTCGGTTTAATGGTCAACGCCGTTTCCGACCCAAGTGTCAATTCTGTGACCAATTAGGTCATATCGCAAAACAATGTCCACTAGTGAATATTTTCATAGCCATTGCAAATTGTGTCCCAACCTCTCAACAAAAGGATACTAAATGACTCATTGATTCTACAACTTCGTATAATATTACAAGTGATGTGGCAAATCTCTAAGTACACTCAAAATATATGGGACATATGAGGTTGTCATAGATGATGGTTTTGGTTTGCACGTCTCACATATTGGTTCTTCGGTTTTTAAATCACCTATGCCCACATTTTATTGAAACAATACACTTTGCAGTCCAAGTATCTGTAAAATTTTAATTTATGTTCACCATATTACCACTCAAAATAATAATTTTCTTGAACTTCACCCTACTTATTTTCTTATTAAAGATTAGGTCAAATGGGTAACTTTACTTAGAGGTGCATGTGAAAATGGTGCTTACACACTCCTGAATTCACTAGTGAATTCTTCCGTAAAAATGTTTGCAAATATGCATGAGCAGATCTTGATTGATGGGTGGCACAAAAGGTTTGCTCATCAATCTTTGAATTCTTCCTTAAAAATGATTGCAAATGTGCATGAGCAGAACTCGATTGATGGGTGGAACAAAAGGCTTGTTCATCAATCTCATATAATTATCTGTTATCTTATCACATCATTTCTCTCCCAATAAAACAAGACCAAATGTCTCATATTTGTCCTTCTTGTTCAATGAATAAAGCACACCAATAACTATTTTGTTCCACTAGTCTAAAAAGTAATGCACCACTTGATCTTATTTACACTAATGTTTGGGGTCCTGTACATACAATTAGGATTGAGGTTCAAAATATTATTTGTTTTTTTTCCCAATCATTTCTCTTAATATATGTGGTTTTACCCTTCAACAAACAAATTTATAGTGAGCACTATTTTCTCTTAATTTAAACATCTTATGGAAAGCCAATTTCAAACAAAAATAAAATGTCTTTATTTTGATAATGTTGGTGAATTTATGGAACTTAAAAATTAGTTTTCAATTCATGGAACTGATCACTATACTACCATATTTCATACACCATAACAAAATGAGGTTTTTGAACGTCGTCTTTGTCACCGTTTTGAGACAGGATTAACCTTATTACAAGATGCTTCTCTACCCTTGTATTGCCCACATGCTTTTCAAATGTTTTTTTTTTATCTCATTGATGGATAACCAATATCATTGTTGACAAATAAATCCCCATTTGAAGTTTTGTTCCAACAACCTCCAAATTATCTTAAGTTAAGAAAATTTGGATGTCTTTGTTTTCCTCTCACCTGACATTAGAACTCTTAGAAACTCCAACCCAAGTCCATTCCATGTCTTTTTATAGACTATCCCTAGACCCAAAACACATATAAGTGCCTAGATCTCAACAGAAAATGAATTTATAAGTCTAGGCACGTCATCTTCATGAATCTAACAACACCATACAAAATCATGATGTCTGAAAAAATTCCTCACATTCCATGGTGCTCATCTTAACACATCTGCTATCACGACCACCGCTAGTACAGTTCATAAGCATGTTATCTTCTCTTGCATATTCAGGTAATTTCTTTACACTATTTTCTCCTTTTTTTTCTTTCTAATTTGAGTACTTTTACTTCAATTGCATTCCCTGCCTCTTCAATTACCTTTACCTACCATGAGTACATCTTTTTTAGTGTAGAAATTGATCAATCTAGTTCTCATAACGTAACCTTTAACATTACTCGTTCTCACCCCCATGACCACTAGGTCTATGAATAATATCTACAAACCCAAACAATTCCATTTAGTTACTAAACATCTCATTCCCTTTCCTATTCAAAAAACTTGTATAAGTGAAGCCCTCTGTGACTTACAATGGAGACGTGTTATGTCCACAAAACCAATAACGATGAGACATAGTATATGGGACTTAGTCACCCCTTTCTCCATATTGTAAAGTTCTGGGTTGTAAGTGGATATTTTAGATTGAATGGAAATTTGATGGGTCTTTTGATCGCTTTAAAGCTAGACTTATTGCCAAAGGGTACAATCAACGCGATGACCTAGATTACAAGGATATTTTAGTCCAGTTGCAAAACTACTAACAACATGTCTTAACTATTATTGTTATGTAGGAGTGGATTTTAAGACAACTTGATGTTAATAAAAATCATTCTTGCATGCTATGTTGACCAAACAAGTTTATATGACTAAACCAACCTCCAGGATTTAAGGACTCGTGCAAGCCTAATCATGTGTTCAAATTACACAAGGGCATTTATGACCTCAAATAGGCATCAATAGCCTACTATTCCACTCCTAAGACCATAATTATTGAGCCTAAGTTCATCAATTCTTAATCAGATACCTCTTTGTTTATCTTTAAATCCAGTTCAACAACATTTTAATTTGTCTATATTGATGATTTAGTGATAACAAACAGTGATGATCATTTTTTTGCATCTCTGATTGCTAAACTTGGTGGTGACTATTTCTCTTTAAAAAACTTAGGACAACTTTATTTTTTCTTAGGCATAGAAGCAATCCCTACCAAAATCAGTCTTCTTGTCATATATAAATACATCAGAACCTCTTGTCCAAGAGTAATATGCTTGGTGTAAAAGATGTGTACAACGCCACAACTCTCCAGTTGATTCATGATACTAGTTTTGCTGACAACACTGACTATAACAATACTCTAGGTTCTCTTCAATACCAAGTCAAATATTTTCTTTGTAGTTAATTAGTTATCCTAGTTCATGCATAAACCTACTACCAATAACTGGAAAACCATGAAAAGGCTCATTCACTATTTGAAAAATATCATTTTTCATGACATTCACATTTGCAGACACAACTCATCAACTCTTATAACTTACACTGATATGGATGGGGCAGGGAACTTTCATAATCACACTTCAACCACTGTTTATATAAGTTTCCTTGAATCAAATCCAATTTCTTGGAGCTCAAAAAAATAGAGGGCAATAGCCAAATCATCCATAGAAATCGAGCATGTAGACCTTGCCAATGCAACCTCTAAAATAATTTGGCTCCTTTAATTATTTTAAGAACTTGAACACCTTATCTCTTCTCCACCTAAGTTGTTTTGTGATAACTTAGGTGTTACTCAACTAAATATTAATCTAGTACATCTCTCTCACATGAAAAATATTCAAATTGATTTGTACTTTATCTATGATCAAGTTCAAAAATGACAACTCAAGGTTCATCATGTAAGCACCTACAACTATCTTGTAGATATTCTTACCAAAACACTTTTAAAGCAACATACAACATAATTAAGATCCACGATTGGCCTTGCTGATGCCAATCTTATCTTGCGAGAGCGTATTTAGTAAGAATCATCAAATCAAGTATAAGTTCAACAAATAAACACTTAACTAATAATCAAGTATACAAGCATTCCCATATCTTAGAAAATCAAATATTTGTTATTGTAACTTTTTACAGTCTTTTTTCTATAATAGATTACATGTGCCTAGAATAGAACTTGTAATGTTCCTAGTTAAACGTGTATGCATCTCTATAATTGATATGTTGAATAGAATAATTTATTAAAAATAGAAACAAAAGATTACAACCACTATCTGTAATCTATATCCATTTTGCCTTCCCACCATTTCTTCTTTTTTCACCTTTCTTTCTTTGCCTTTTTTCTCTTTTTTCCATTCTACACTATCTTTCTTCCTCTCTTTTCCTCACTCTCTTATAAAAACTTCCCTCCTTTCACACATCATTTTTAGTTAGTACACATATAAAGCCTTAAGAACATTATAGGCTCCCTCCCTCTGAGCAAATCACTATTTAAGTTGGTAAGAAAGTTAGATGATTAACAAGCTTGACATGATCTACTAGCGGTTTAGGAGTTGCAAAGTCTATGGTTCTTGGGTCGGGTTTACATGTCTTAAATTAGTTATGAAATAGACAAATAAAAAATGATAGATCAACTCTCTCGCCAACAACTTATGACATGAAATGCAGAAAAAACAAAAGGATAACAATGGATACCGCATCATCTTTTTTTTGTGAACATCATCCTCCGAAATTAAGGTTTCCAATTTGGGAAGAAATAACACTATTTTATTGAGATGCATTCTAGTCTTAGAATTTCAACATCCTCTTAGCTTTGGTCTTTATTCTATAAAGTTTATCAATTTGGCCCTAAATGGTTTTTTCTTAAAACCTTTGCAATTTGCCCCCTGATATATTCTAATTTGGTCCCTATATTTTGGGATGCCTTACAACGTAGTGTTTGGACCTTTAATTCTAGTAATTTTGGTCAAATTGACTCTAAATATCATTTTCCTCTTCAAATACATCCCTAATTAATTAGTATGATCTCTAATATTTTTTTTTTAATCAAAACTTCTATTTTGGCCCTTAGTCCTTTAACTCTCTTAATTTTAGCCAAACTAACTTCAAGTTTTGTTTTTTCTTTTCAATTAAGTCCTTGATTGAATTAATTGAAATTCCAAACTTTTCCATCTCTCTTATTTTGGCCATTATCTTACAAATTTAGCCCTTTTCCTCCTTAATTCTAAATTTTATCATCAATTAGCTCCCCAATTGAATTAATTGGACTTCCAAACTTTTCCATCCTTTTTATCTTGACCATTAGTCTTTCAATTCTTTCAATTAAATTTTAACTATTTCAATTAAACCCAAAATTGCATGCCCACATTAATTTGTGACTAGCTGTAGGTTACATTTCTGATTGCAATCCAAAACCGTATTTGTTTTTTCTTGATCATTTTTTTGAAAATGACTAGTATTTTTTTATATATAGAAATTATTAGGAAATTTTAAGAGGGTAAAAATTGAATCATGTTGACTGTGATTTACGCTGTCTGAAGATTAGTTTTGTAAGGCAAGTAAACAAAAGCTCTTATGCATGATGAAAGCCCCCACTCTCAAATGCGTAGCTGTTACAGACTGATTGAACTTCAACACAAAATCCTACAGAATTCTGAGTTTTGGGTGATCAAGTCAACACACAATTGATGAACTTCACAAACTGTTAACTGAAATATTGACGCTTTTTAATAATTGTAGACCTAACGAAGACAGCAAGTGTTATGATGAATCTGTGGTGACCTTTTAGAGTTTTGTTTACACATAGCATGGCCTTGTTCTGATTTCTAACAGAAATTTATAAATTCTCCTTACCCAAGTCCGATGCTACATGGTTCTCAGGATGAAGGACTGTTCCTAAGAATAAATATACAACTGCCTCAATAATGGACATGGTAGGATTTTATCACCTCGCTTAAAAAAAAACCCCTCCACGGTCATTCAAAAGACTATATTAGTGGGTTTTGTCGACAAAATACAGAGAAAGGGATGAAGGTTTCTTCTTCTTCTTCTTCCCCTTCTTCTCCTCATGTTTACATGGATATCTCGCACATGAAGTGAATTCATAACAACGTTTTTTTTTATGTAGCCACACCTTTTCTATCTCACACAAACAAGACTATTACAGGACAAATATCATATTCTATCAGCAATAGCGTTATTTCTCAATTGCATACTAGGTATAGAACCCATAGGAGCATCACACTAACCAGTAAGCCACTTGGTGGCCAATGACACAACTCTTTTTGTATGAAGTGAGACGGTATAAATACATGATGTGAATCTAAAGAATAAGAACCCTATAACCCATAATCAACATATAATCAAAGTAGAAAACAAATCAAGAAAACTAAAATTAGATTGATAGAAAACTCAACCTTATAATTACTTGAATAAGAAACTGAAGCTAATGAATGGAAGACCCTAATCTTTTGATTATAAATAAATCAATAACCGAAGGTGTAAAGATAAACACCATAAAAACAGCTATTGTTTTATAATTTAAGTAGAGTTCAATGAAATATCATCAGTATGAGTAACCTCGCACACACATAATATTATTTATGAATAAACCAAGTCTCTAAAACAATACAAGATAAATAACCTTATTTATATTATGTGAAAAGTAATAGGGACAATAGAATAATGAAATAGTTCTAAATAAAATAGAAAAATATATATTTTAAACTAACTTGGAAAATAATGCAATTCATGCATGCTAACTCTTGGGTCTTATTTATATAAATGGTTTTTAAGTGATATGTAATGATTTTGATGTGCTGATGTTAAACTAAAAAAACATGATTTGGATGTGCGGTGATATCATCCGAACTTCAACTTGCAACATCAAGTCTTTGGATATTTTTTAATTCATGCATGGTAACTTTTGATACTTGATTCATGATGAATGTGGTCGGCTAATTTAAAACCATGATCACAAATTAAAAAAATCTGACAGCATATGTGTTTCAATCAACTTTTGCGGCTATTTATGTAATAAATTCGGAGTAAGATTTTAAAGAAGAGAGCACCGGCATATATGACCAGTCAAAGACTAATAATTAGTGGGTTTAACTGTCAGCAAAATCCAGGATTTTGAAACAAAATGAAAGTAAAGGCAAGAACATGACTGAAACCAATATATATGACTAAATATTCTGTACCAGCAGTGTGACTCAGCTACCAAGCTGATTTATTAAAGTACCATGGTGATCTTCCACGGCAGCATATGTGTTAGAAATCTTGCAGGGTTCATGGTTTTTTTAAGGGAAAGATCGAGCCTGGTGCCAGCTTTTGAAAAGTTGTTCATTATACAGAAAAGATCCCCTAATATTCAGAAAGCACTATTGTGAATAAATCTTTGCTCCAGCGGTCACTTACTCGCACAATCTATCCTGTTTGGCTGGCAGATTTTCTTATTAGATTGTCCTGTCGCTTCAAAAAATGGACAGACCAGGCATTTTGATTTCTTATTTGAGAGGAGCATGCACAGCGATCGATCATGCAAGGAATCTGTGCAACTGGAGTGGTGTTCTTTTTTCCTCTTCTTATTTTATCACACGATACTGATGAATTAGTAATTAGCTATATGTGCAACTGGAGTGGTGTTCTTTTTTCCTCTTCTTATTTTATCACACGATACTGATGAATTAGTAATTAGCTATATGTGTATGGTGATATTAATTTCTGTCATCATGGGAATTGGGATTAAGCATATGCTCCACGCTTGTCACTGTATTCCGAATTTAATCCTTCTTATTAAAAACTCTTTCTTGATAAAACATTGAGTGAGCTATCCTGATTTAGAAAGGTAAGTAATCTACGAAAATAAATGAAAGGAGAAAATCTCATTAATTAGAAGCAAAACTAGCAGTTGACAGATGAATTGTATGCCGAAAACAAACACAAAAACATCCTTTGGATACCACCTAAGCTCTAGCTAGCTAGCTATATGGCTATCAGCTGCTTGCAGAATTATGGCCATCAAATGAGAGAAACAGAAGAAAGTCGATAGATACAGGAGACAAGGACAGCAACATGCATGTCAAAAACCACTTGGCTAGTGGCTCTTGTGCCCTTCTCCGCTGTTTGAAGCCCACGCGCTGGCTAATTCAAAGATCCAGCCAATACCATTTTTCGAGATGCCTTTACACTGCATCGAAGTCTGAGGCTATCTATATTACTGAAGAACAAGTGTAGCCAACATCTTTATTCTCTCACCCGTCTCATTATCCTTGTACGCTCATTTTCAAGAATCTCCATAATGAGAAAAGAGTAACAACAAACTGCACCACCCAGAATAAAGCAATGGCGGACACAAATTGGTGGGTGTAATCACTTGTAATCCATAGGGAGATGCTTTGTTTCTTTAGTGCCAATAATTCCTTGGTGTCTATTCTCATGGTTTTTCTTATTTATTTAAAACTAGGGTAAAGTTTCTTTGATAGTGCCAAAACACTCAGGTGGGACAACTGTTGAAAAAGTGGATTCATGTGGCAAAAGTTTCTCAAAAACAAAGTGGTTGTGAGTTGAAGATATGCTGGCCCGACCTGGTGCAGGTCTCAATCAGAAGAGGGGGGGAACCCGGCCATTTGCCAATTCTTTTACTTCATGTCCTACTCCCATGGATGCTTGTTTTGTAATGCACCAAACATTACCTGAGTATACAAATTGTAATAGTAGTCATTTCCAGGGAGATAAGTTCATAGTTCTTCGAGTTATTTTATTGAAAAAACTTATTTAATCTGGCTTTCCTTGCTGGTAATTTTCCTTAAACAACAATGTTTGAAGCTAAGCATTTCAAATTACATGAAAGGTTATCTTCTTGTTCAATCTTATTCATGGAAGATGACTTGTTTTTGTCAAAACATTATTTGTTGTGTACACGACATTTTACTTCATTCTTTCATCAATATAAAAGTATCCATAGAGGAAATTAATTAGGCATAATAATAATTTCTCAAAGAAAAAAAAATCCGAAAGGTAAAAATTGCCACCAGTTTAGGCACACCGAAATGGCTCTCTTCAATGCCTGGTCCAATCACAGGAATGCCACCAACCTGTTGGTCTACTCCACATGATGCCTTTCATCAATTTCTTAGCTTGATTCACAGTATGAATCATTTTCATCATATAAATTAAAAAAAAGGTAAGAAAAAGACTTAAGATGCAGTTTAATAGTGGTTGAAAGAATAAAAAACCAAGGCATATGGTTAGATTTTATAAAGTACATGAAAATCAAATCATTAAGATATATTTTATCATATTATTTTTTATGAAGATCAGCCCAACACCGAGGGTAATCACACCAATGAGCCATTGGAGATGCCAAATGGGCTTATTACAAGATCTAGTACAAAGAAATTTAAAGAGACATTAAGGCCCCGTTTGTTTGCTGGAAAGTGGTTTCCTTTTGGAAAGTGAATTCCGGGGAAAATGAATTCCTGGAAAGTGAATTCTTGGAAAGTGAATTCCGATGTTTGACAGTGTTATGGAAAATGAACTGGAATACACTTTCCAGTGTTTGTTTGTGTTATGGAAAATGAACTGGAAAATAATTTAATAAATTAATTTTTTTTTCAAGTTTATCTAATGTATATTAAATATTTAATATAAAATATTTAATCACTTAAAATAAAAAAATGAAATCAAAAAAGTATAATGATGATTTTTTTATTATATCTTATATTCATACATAGCTTATTTTATAAAATATAACAATATATGTCATATCATATTATAGATAAATAAGCTTGTGAAATATTTTGTAAGTAAAAATTATTCAATTTTAAAAGCTTAAAATAATTTTTTTTTTCATATTAAGAAAGCCAAATTAGTTTATATTAAGAGTTATAAATTTGGGTTTTTTTTTGGTATGAAGTATTTTTTAAAAGATAAATAGATACAAAAATATTTTGATGGGTATTTTGGATAAATATTTATCAAACAAAAAAACATTTTAAAAAATACTTTCAAATAATAAGAGTAAAAAAACTATTATATTCATGTGACTTGTACATCACATAACGCATGTTAATTTATAATTACTCAAATTTATGATTAAATTTATGTTAAAATGTGTGACACATAAATCTGACTTGTAAATATTTATTACCATCCCTTATATACCCTTCTTTTGCATCTGTGTCCTCAAGAATGGGTTCGTACTCTCTCATTTCCTCTGTCTGGTCGTGGCTTTTTAACAATCGTCTGTGGAAGCAAAACCCATTTGCATTTTTCATCAATTAATGGACCGAATCCAATTGTTGTACACTGTTCATCTTTTCCCATGTTCAAATCCCGTGGATTTGAACTCATCATCTCCGTGAGAGAAATGGGTCCGTCATTGTTTCAGCCACTTTCAACGACTTTGATTTACAGATGAAGTTTCAAATTTCCAAGAGGAGAAGACGAGAATAGAGAGAGAGAGAGAAGAAAAATAATATGAAGTGTTTTTCTTTGCTGGGTTTCAGGGAATGAGGGAGGCGAGAGGTTAGAGGCGAGAGACGAGAGGACACAGAGGGAAAGAGGCGAGAGACGAGAGCTTTGCTGGGTTACGATTCTGGGTTACGATAGGTAAAGAGAAATGAGGGAAAGAGGGTGCTGGGTTACGCTTTGAGAAAGGGAACGGGAAAGAGAGGAAAGTGTTTTCCTTTTCATAAGGAAAGGAAAACACTTTCCGCGGGTGAAGGGTATTTTTAGGGTTGACCGGAAAGTTGAGGAAAACACTTTCCTTTGACTAACTTTCCCAAGTGTTGCCAAACACTGGAAAGTGAGGAAACTGAATTCCTGGAATTCAGTTTGCTTGAAACAAACGGGGCCTAAATGAGTTAGTTCAGAACATATAAAATACAATGGATATAAAGGGAGAAAGGATGACTACAAGTAGGGGTGAGCAAAAAAACCGAACAACCGATTAAACCGAGAAAACTGAGAAAAAAAAACCGAACAAACCAAACCGAAAAAAAAACCCGATTAAACTGAGTACAAAATTTTGAAAAAAAATCTGGTTCGGTTCGGTATCGGTTTTGTACGGACAGAACTGATTTACCAAACCGAACCGGTTCGGTTCGGTTGACAATGTTAGTATAAATAGAAACTTAATAAACCCTAGGATTTTTATCGTCTGCCTCTCGCCTCCCCTCCTCTGCATCTAAGCCTCTCGCTCGCCTCCTCTGCAAAAGCCAAAAACAATCTCCTTCCCTCTCGCCTCTCCCCTCCCACTGCAAGACTGCACCTAACAGTATAGCAGCATCTCGCTCGCCTCCTCTGCAAAAACAATCTCCTTCCCTCTCGCCTCTCGCCTCCCTCTGCAAGACTGCACCTCACAGGCTCACACTTTAGTAGTAGCAGCCTCTCGCCTCCCTCTGCAACTTAAATCTCCCTCCCTTTCACCTCCATCTGCAACTAAAATCTCCCTCTCGCCTCTCGGCAAGGTTCATCGTCCCCATCCGACATGGATGCAGTTCACAAAAGGTAATTAAAATTAATCTCTGTTTTATTTCTTGTTATCTCTTATAGATCATCTATGGTTCCTTTTCTAATTGAATCATATATTAAATTGGACCTTGAGTTTCTGTTTCTGGGCATAAAGCACGGGATAGTGTTGAAATTGACCATGGGTAATTCATGGTTACTTGAGCTCTGTGGAAATTTAATTGCTAATGGTTTTTAATAGTTCGTATTTGTTTCTGTTTATGATTATATGTTGATGTGTTTAAGTAGTAATTAATTAATGTTGCTGGTATTTGAGATTATATGTTCATATCATGCCGTTGGTATGAGTTTCTGTTTCTTTTGCTATTCTTGTTTCGTTTCTGGTCGTTGATAGATGATTTCTGGGGTTCGTGTGGACTTTAGAAAAAATGTCTGTGTTATTCTTTGATTAATTGATACCATGGTCTAGTTTCATCTCAGCAGTCAGCATGACTATCATCTTGTAGCTACTTTTTCAGTAATTATACGAGGGGGTGATGCCTGCATTTTGTTATTTGTTATCCTGATTGTGGCTTGGAGCAGCGTTGTTAACTGGGATAATAGTCAGTTGGTTAGTGTATACTGTATATTAGCTTGCATGCTTTTTCTTTACAGAATATAAATAATCAAATAGGACTTAGATTCATGGTTCAAGAGGATAGAGAAGTGGAGAGTGAAAGACTGAATCTTATTCCTGGTTTATTAACTTCCTTTGTGCTGCCATGAAGACTTCACCATTGTATATTGCACCATGATTAACATGTTTATATGATTAACATGTTTAAATTATTATGAATATATGCAGCAAATATATTGTGAATTATAAAAATATATATTAACATGTTTTGATCTTTTTCATTTGGTAATTACAGATGGAGAACCGTCAAAACCAAAATGTTTCATCCACCGACACTACCCCCACATTAACATGTTTTTATGATTAACATGTTTAAATTATTATGAATATATGCAGCAAATATATTGTGAATTATAAAAATATATATTAACATGTTTTGATCTTTTTCATTTGGTAATTACAGATGGAGAACCGTCAAAACCAAAATGTTTCATCCACCGACACTACCCCCACATCAACGTTTAATGCCCTCAGTTCAAACACCCAAACCTACATCAACCACTGCAGGATCTGTCACAAATGATAAAGGTACACAACATGAAGCCCTTACATTAAGAAAAAGAAATGTTGATGATAGGAAAAAGTCACAAATTTGGGATTATAATACAAGACTTGATGGTGACCCTAAAAGTCCTAAAGCTGAATGTAATTATTGTAAAAAGACTTATGCATGTCATACTGTTCTGAATGGAACAAGTAATATGTGGAGTCATTTGAAAGTATGCAAAAAATTCCCTTTTGTGTTTGATAAGAAGCAAAAACTTTTGGTATTAGAACCTAAGAAAGAGAGTGATGAATCAGAAGACAAAAATATGGGCACTCTAAAAGCAATAGCTTATAATTATGAAGAAAGTAGACTAGCATTATCAAAAATGATTATAATTGATGAGTTGCCTTTTAATTTTGTGGAGGGTAGGGCATTTAGATTATTTTTGAGGACAATACAACCTAGATTTGATAGTCCTTCTCGTTTTACTGTTATGAAAGATTGTTTGAAAATTTATGTTGACGAGAAGGAAAAATTGAAGATAGCACTTAGGGGTCAACGATTATGTTTGACAATAGATACATGGACATCAATCCAAAACATTAATTATATGTCCTTAACGGCTCATTGGATTGATAGTGAGTGGAAATTGCATAAAAGAATTCTCAATTTCTGTCAAGTTTCAAATCATACGGGTGAGATAATTGGTCAAGTGATTGAGAATTGTTTGTTGGAGTGGGGGTATTGATAAACTTTTAACTGTTACAGTAGACAATGCAAGCTCTAATAATGTGACTATTTCATATTTAAAGAATGTGATGATAGATTGGTCATCTAATATATTGTTAAATGATCATTTGCATGTAAGATGTTGTGCACATATTGTAAACCTTATTGTGAGTGATGGTTTGAAAGAGATTAATGCTTCAGTTGTTAAGATTAGAAATGCAATAAGGTTTGTGAGATTTTCACCTGCGAGGCAGCTTGCATCTAAAAAGTGTGCAGAAAAATTGCATATAGAGTGTAAAAAGTCATTATGTTTGGATGTTGCAACCCGATGGAATTCAACTTATCTTATGTTGGATGCTGCTGAAAGATTTGAAAAGGTGTTTGTGAGGTTAGGTGAGAGTGAACCTAGGTATATGGGTTATTTTTTAGAGTTTGATAAAAAAGGGAATAAAAAAAACATAGGGCCACCTGGTTTGGAGGATTGGGAAAATGGTAGAATTTTGGTCAAGTTTTTAAAGATCTTTTACACAGTTACATTAAAATTTTCTGGCTCATTACATGTGACATCAAATTCTTTCTTCAATGAATTGATTTACATGCATACAAACTTGTTGCAATTGTGTAAAAGTAGAGATAATGTTTTAAGTGGAATGGCGATGAAAATGATGATGAAGTTTGAGAAGTATTGGGGTTATGATGCAAATTAAAATTTCATATTGTATGTGGCTAATGTTTTAGATCCACGTTTTAAGTTGAAATATATTAAATTTTGTTTTGGTGAGTTATATGATTATCACAAAGCACAATCTTTAACAAAAAAGGTGAAAGATCATTTGGTAAGCCTATATGAGTTTTATTTAAGAGCTAATGAAATGGAGAATGATAATAGACATATTCATGATGTTAATGATATGGATTGCAATGACATTGAGGTTGGTGTTAATACTTTTGCTCGATTCAAAAGACATTTACAAGAGGAAGATAATGTAGAAAATAAAAATGAAGTTGAGAGGTATTTGAATGATGGTTGTGAGGATCCTGATGATGATAAATTAGATATTTTAGGTTGGTGGAAGGTTAATACTTCAAAATATAAAATACTTTTGAAGGTTGCACAACATGTTTTAGCTATTCCTTTATCCACAGTGGCTTCTAAATCAGCTTTTAGCACAGGCGGTCGTATACTCGACCAATTCCGAAGTTCTTTATCTCCAGCAACTGTTCAAGCACTTGTTTGTTGTCAAAATTGGTTGCAAGATGGATCAATCCCGATCGACACTACAACATTGATGAATGATTATGAAAAATATGAAAATCTTGAATCAGGTTACTTTTCTTATACACTTGTCTTTTTTATTTTATTATTTATTAATCAACTTATTTTCAATCTAACATTTCTATTTTTTTTTTGTAGAATTTGGTGGACAACTAAATCTAGCAACGGATGATAATTAGTTCAAAACCAGATGTAATTCTTGAAGTTTTTTATGTTAATGTTTCTATTTCTTTATTTTGAAGCCCTTTGAAGGCATTTCTTGTAATTTAAATTTAAATTTGTTCACTTGTGTAGTTTTAATTATTTCGTCTCATGCTAAATTAAACAAAACAAAAGTATTAGAAAGGTTAAAAAAACTTAATAAACATTATATTAATAATTTAATACATTAATATTTTTTAGTAGTTGCCAAAAAATTAAAAATATTTTGGGTTCATATAAGAAAATCAGTTTTTCTTTATATTAATTGTAAGCCCATCATAAAATTCATTATAAAGCCCATTAGAAAGCCCATCAGATGGCCCAAAACCCAAATTCGATTTTTTTCAATTTTTTCATCATAAAAACCAAACCGAACCGAACCGAAAGAGATCGGTTTTTAATAGGTTAGGTTCGGTTTCGGTTTGTATTTAAAAAAAAATCAGTTTGGTTACTTTTTTTGATAAAAACCGAACCAAAAATGCTCACCCCTAACTGCAAGGTTTAAAGGACAACCTCTAATTCATCTAATCCAACTCTAAGAAGGGTCTCATCCAAGCTATAAAAAGGGTCGATGTGTTAGGCCCTAAGTAAGCCTTGATTTGTGCTTATTTTTCTTATTATTACATATCGTCCAAGTTAGCATATTAGTCTTCTACTAAAGCAATAAAATTCTTCCATATTACTTCCTAAAGAAGATAGGATTCTTAGCATTCAAAAAAATATGTTTCCCAGTCTACAAATGAAACTAACGAGAAATCAAAATTGTTTCTTAAGTTAGAGGAATTATTTAATGATTCTCCTAGTTTAGAAAGAAAACCTAAAAGTTAATAACATTAAAGACCAAATCAGACTTCTTTTTATTTTATTTATATATGGAAACAACTTAAAGTTCTTATTTTAAATTTGTATTTTGTGCTTTAGATTTAGTAAAAAAAAATTGGGCTTAAATATATTAGTAGCATAAAAAAATATAAAAAAAAGTTGTTGAAAGACATTTATTGGTTTTGCCGTTGTACACTTAACAAGGGGAAATTAGGTCAACTCAGTTTGGAATTAAATCAAATTTGAAACTCTAATTACTGAGGTCCTAATTGCACTACATATTAGTTTTATGATCAATTGGATATCATTTGCTTAAGTTTTCAATTTTGAGTATAATCAAGTCTCGTTCATAACATTTTTGTGTCAACATATTAAAGCTTATTGTAAATTTCTCAATTTAATATTCTCTCTATTTAGATTGAAATCACACTTCATCACAAATTTCAGCTTAATTGGATTCATTTTACCTTAGGTTTCATATTCGAACTTAACTTGTCGTAAACGAGTTCCCCCCTCAACTTGGAAACTCATTTTGCTTATGTTGTTTTTGTTTCTTGCAACATATTCACGACATATCTAGTATGTTTGAGTGTTGTTTCCTTGTTTTGCATACAATTTTATGTTTTTTTTTTTAGTCTTCAATTTTATCTATATTTCAAATAAATTCACTTGCTACTCGCGAGACTATTATTGTAGTGTCATTTTGCTAGTTTTTTGTGTTTTCATTGTCTTTTGAGCTTATATACCTCTTTGGACTGTCCTGAGAAATCAGATCCAATATCCGTGTTTTTAAAGGAAGAATTAGGCCTTGTAGCCGAGCCTAATTCCCAAATCACTTTCTTAGTATTAATAGTATTTTACTAAATATGCATATACCAATTTAGGCCAATTTCAACAAAAGCAAACAAATATTTTTGTTATTAGAAACAAACCCAATGCAAATTCCTAAGAGAGTGTTTATTCCATTCCATCTACCAAGATGATTCAAGATTTAATTGCCTCAGAATGTGTGCCTAGATCCAAGTTTTTTCCTTTTGAACAGCCCGCAAAGGACATGCATGCCTGTAAAAAACACAAGATTTGTGCAAGAAAAATGATTAATGATTTTAGCAACCTCTAGTTTTGTGAATGAGTATCAGATTATCATAAAGGAAATTCTATTTCCTAAATTTATTCATGAGAATAATGCTGAAAATCTTAACGTTTCAGGACAGTGTCCAGATTACATTCCCCCAAGAAAGGAAAGGAAAGGTTTTGGAACCCAACGCATCATCCACGACATCGCCAACCCCGACAACTCACCAGGTTAGGTTAGAAGAGAGAGAGAGAGACTACTCCTTTCCTTTTACACTAGTCAACTGCCCGCACTACGTTGCGGGTGTAGTGCGGGCGAAAAAAATAATTTTTACAGTTGTTAAGATTAAAATATAATATTTTAATATATAAAATTTGGTATACTAAAAGATATCAATATTATCTATTATAATAACAATAATATCGAAGTCTCAACTTCTAAACTTATTATTATTATTATTGTCAAAAAATTATCATTATTATTATTGCCAAAAAAAATCCTAAAAACCTCAACAAAAGATCAAGCAATTTTTTTTTTATCATTGCTATCACTGTTAAAAAAATAAAAATTATCAAATTATTCTGAGAGAAAAATACCTAAACACATTAACAAAGGAGCAAGGAAAAAAAAAATTATTATTATTATTATTATTATTATTATTATTATTATTATTATTATTATTATTATTATTATTATTATTATTATTATTATTATTATTATTATTATTATTATTATTATTACTGTTACTATTATTATTATTATTATTATTATTATTATTATTATTATTCTATTATTATTATTATTATCATCATTATTTTTATTGAGAGAAAAAAACCTAAACACATTAACAAAAGAGTAAGGAAAAAAATATTATTATTGTTGTTATTATTATTATTACTATCATTATTATTATTATTATTATTATAATGGAAAATAAAACACAAATATCAATTTATCAAGGGATTAAAATAAAAAATTCAAACTATTATTATTATTATTATTATTATTGTAATTATATATTTTTTATATTATTATTATTATTATTATTATTTTTATTATTATTATTATTATTATTATTATTATTATTATTATTATTATTATCATTATTATCATTATTATCATGGAAGATTAAATAAATAAAAGAAAGATTAAATTTTTTTGATTATTATCATTATTATTATTATTATTATCATTATTATTACCATTATTATTATTATTATTATTATTATTATTATTATTATTATAATGGAAAATAAAACACAAATATCAATTTATCAAGGGATTAAAATAAAAAATCAAAACTATTATTATTATTATTATTATTATTATTATTGTAATTATATATTTTTTTATATTATTATTATTGTTATTATTATTTTTATTGTTATTATTATTATTATCATTATTATTATTATTATTATTATTATTATTATTATTATTATTATTATTATGGAAAATAAAACACAAATATGAATTTATCAAGGGATTAAAATAAAAAATTAAAACTATAAGGGCCAAAATGAAAATTCAATATATTATCAATTTCAATAAAAGGATCCAATTGAATAAATCAAAACTTCTGTACTGTATTTATTGAATAATTTAAACCCAATCCGAAAATTAAAAGAAGGAGGACCGAAGTGCAACATTGACATTCAATCAATTCAAATTGGAGGACCCAATCGAACTAAATCAAAACTTATCGAACCAAAATCGAACCAAAATCAGGACAAAAAACAAAATCGAAAGTCAAGGGACCGAAATGAAAGGTATCACAAAATGGGGGACTCTCCTGCACTTTTACGTGCAGGAGAGAGAGAGAAACGTGGCCGGTGCTTTTACCGGAATCCGACGCGTCTACGGACAGTTTTAGGGTACACGCGCCACCGCGGGAGGAAGACCACGCGGAGACGCATCGATATACACGACGGAATCCCGTTTCCGGCCACCGGAGGACACCGCACGCGCCACCTAAACAGGGCGTGGGGCGTGCAAAAGGCTGGCGCGTGCGGCACACGCACTGACAAACTGACAGCACTAGAAAACAAAAACAAAGGTCAATTACCGTACTACCCCTGTACCGAAATAAATGTTTTTGTCTTATTAGGGGCTAGAAGAGTAATTAGCCATTTTTTAAATATATTTTTTAAAAAAAAGTGCGGCGGACCGGACCGGTCCGGTCCGTACGCATGCAATGACAGGAATGACCCTTATCCCCAGCCATTTTTACCGCCAGACCGAGCCCTATTTTGTCTCATTACCGGGGCTAAAATTATCAAAGCACTATTCAAAATCAAAAAAAAAAAAAAACAGGCGGACGAACTCGCGTGACGCAGGGCCGAAATTGTTCGAGTCCACAGTGAATTGTCTCTGGTGCTACAGGGAAAGTCTGAGCTCTTTTAGAGCATTTTATAATAGTTGTGAATGTGGGTCCTACCTGAATGTGGGTCCTACCTTTATGGGGGGTAACGGCGGGTCTCAGAAAGTGTAGGGCAAAACTTTTCTCTCTCACTCTCTCTCTCTCGAAAAGAAAAAAAAATAAAAGAGAGGGGAGGGGGCTATAAAAAAGAGGTATGGATGAACTTGAAAGAAGCCTCGTCTTACTTGTCTCTGCACACTCTCTCTCTTAATCTCTGCCCCTGTTTTTGGGACAGGAAAGGTCAAGGTCTCATTGAATGTAGCCTTTACCTTCACTTCTTCTTCCATATTGAGTACTTCATATATACATAATCTTGCTACCACAAACCGATTGAGAGAGGTGTTTTCTGGCTCTGTTTGCTGGGGCTAGAGTGGAAAGATGGCAAAAGCCATTAGTCTCGAGGAGATCAAGAATGAGAACGTTGATCTGGTATTTTTTTTATCCTCACTACCTACTTTCTCTTTATGCATATTGTTTAAATTTTCTGCTGCTGCAGCTGTTTGCTTAAAAAACTATGAAGTGAAGTGTGCATCATTTGATGTGCATGTGACTGTTGAGATCTATCACACACACACACACACACACACACACACACACACACACATATATAGCTGAATAGAATTGAAGTTTCGGCTCATTCCAGTTATGTCCAGATCAAGATGGAAATGTTTTAATCCTCGTGTTTAAACATGAAATCTTTTTCTTTCAAATCCTTCGTTAGATTGCATACTGTCTTGAAGAAAAGGTGGAAAGAATGATAAAAAGATGTAAAAGACTTTAGAGCAGTCTGTTTCTTAGCTAGTTCCACTTGGGCATAAAAAGCTTGAAACTCTTGCGAAATTGAAAAGAAATTAAAAAAATTCTTCTTTTATTTTTTGGGGTGGGGTGGGGGAGCTATGGTGTTTTAAATCCCTCCCTGAAGAAAAGAAAAGGTCTGAGCGGGTCGGGTCAGCCTGCTGTTTTGTTCTTTTGGATTTTTTAGTACCTTTCCGTGGTCCTTTACCTTTGTCCGAGGAGTTTTTAGTCTTCTCTCTCTCACACGTGCAAACCGTACCGACCACTGGATTTATGTCTTGGGCTCAGAAGTATTTAATGACTCTGTTGATCTCTCAAGTGTGGCCCTTGGAATTTGCACCGTAGACCTTAGATTTCAATTGGGGTCAGAGATTCCGTTCACATCCCATTCGGAATCGAAGAAAGTGCCTCTCCCATTCGCGAGAGCGACCTTCTCTCTCCTCCTCAGTACGCTTTTATTACAGGAACGGAAACACTTCAACATATTGTTTTATTTTACTTCGCAATTATTTTTTAAAAAGATTGATAAAATTATCTTTTTAATTATAAATTTCTTATTATATTCTAAATAATGGGTAAAAAGCTAGTTAATTTTAAAAATAACAAAAATGTCACTTTCTTTTTTTCTTTTTTTTCCCACCTTAATTTCATTAATAAATTCTTTTTTCCCCCCATCAAACTCCATAATCTACAACATAAATCAATTTTCATCCTTATTCATCAAAAACATTTTCTTTCCCCTCTTTTCACCATCATTCCGCCAATACAAACCTAAACTTCATATGAACATGGCATCCTATAAGAAGCCCTATACAGGTTGAATATTTCACCAAAATTCCTATAGCAAATGGAATTGTACTAAAGGAATTAAATAATCTTATCAGGGCACATTGCTATAAGATTTTAATATTAATAATTGCAATGCTGTTGTGGAATGGTTCTTGTTAACAGGAAAGGATTCCGGTTGAGGAAGTGTTTGAGCAGTTGAAATGTACAAAAGAAGGTTTGAGTTCAGAGGAAGGAGCCAACAGGCTTCAAATCTTTGGCCCCAACAAATTGGAAGAGAAAAAGGTCCCTAATGATACCCTGGCACATGCATGGAATATCTTATCCCATGTTGTTCGCTGATTGAAGGACTAATGACAAGTATTTCAATGAACAGGAAAGCAAATTTCTCAAGTTTTTGGGGTTCATGTGGAATCCTCTATCATGGGTCATGGAAGCTGCAGCTATCATGGCTATTGCATTGGCGAATGGCGATGGAAGGCCCCCGGATTGGCAGGACTTTGTCGGTATCATCTGCTTGCTTGTGATCAACTCTACAATTAGTTTCATTGAAGAAAACAATGCGGGAAATGCTGCGGCTGCACTCATGGCTGGCCTGGCTCCTAAAACCAAGGTAAGTTTTCTCTCTCAAGAAACTGCGTAACACATCTAGTTGGCTCTTTGCGAATTGGCTAAAGCACTCTGTTCATGTTCATACGAATAAATTGTAAGATATTTTCATCGGCTTGTGTGTGGAACATGATGACTCTAATAGGAGACAACGTATCGAGTTTGTTTGTTTATTTATCTTTTAAACTCAGTGCCATGCTTCATGACGAGTAAATAAGAAGAAAAAACGTAATCTACTGATGATAAATGTTAGATGCTGGCATACTGCCATCATGATAGAAAAAAGAGAATAATAAAAAAAGTCGCTAAACACTTGCTTAAATAATAACTAATTATATATAATCAATTTTATTCTGTGCTGGTGTAGGTTCTAAGGGATGGAAAGTGGACTGAGGAGGATGCTGCGATTCTGGTTCCCGGAGACATCATTAGTGTAAAGTTAGGGGATATCATTCCTGCCGATGCCCGTCTTCTTGAGGGTGATCCTTTGAAGGTTGACCAATCTGCCCTTACCGGGGAGTCACTTCCAGTGACTAAGCATCCTGGCGATGAAGTTTTCTCAGGATCCACTTGTAAACAAGGAGAGATCGAGGCTGTTGTGATCGCTACTGGTGTTCACACCTTCTTCGGAAAGGCAGCGCATCTGGTGGACAACACCAACCAAGTTGGCCACTTCCAAAAGGTTCTCACTGCTATTGGGAACTTCTGTATTTGTTCTATAGCAATTGGAATGGCTATCGAGGTCATAGTCATGTACCCAATTCAGCACCGCAAGTACAGAGATGGAATTGACAATCTTTTGGTTCTCTTAATTGGAGGCATCCCCATCGCTATGCCAACTGTCTTGTCGGTGACGATGGCTATAGGATCTCACAAGCTGTCCCAGCAAGGTGCCATCACTAAGCGTATGACTGCCATTGAAGAGATGGCAGGCATGGATGTACTCTGCAGTGACAAAACTGGGACTCTAACCCTCAACAAACTGAGCATTGACAAAAACTTGATTGAGGTTTTCGCAAAGGGTGTGGAGAAAGATTATGTCATCCTGCTTGCTGCCAGGGCCTCTAGAGTCGAAAATCAAGATGCCATTGATGCTGCCATGGTTGGAATGCTTGCCGATCCAAAGGAGGTACAATGCCTGCTCCCCATATTTTAAGACACCAAGTAATGAACGTGAGCCTTTTTCCTTTTTCTACTGTATGTGTATGCAGGCAAGAGCTGGTATAAGAGAGGTGCACTTCCTTCCATTCAATCCTGTGGACAAAAGGACTGCTTTAACCTACATTGACGCTGGTGGCAACTGGCACAGAGCAAGTAAAGGTGCCCCCGAGCAGGTAACTTGTTGCTTCAGATTCCAGACCAATTTCTGGTGCAACACTCGAAAATGATTAGTGAGTTCTCTTGTTCGAACTAATATTTTCTGTGAATAGATCCTCGCCCTATGCAATTGCAGGGAAGATGTTAAGAAGAAGGTTCATTCTTGTATTGATAAGTTTGCGGAAAGAGGGCTTCGGTCGTTGGCTGTTGCTAGACAGGTTTAATGCCTTGCATTGATATTCTGCAGCGTTCATTTTTCTTTCATTATTTTGGGAAATAATATCCTCTTATACTGGTACTGTGGTTTGGATGCAGCAAGTTCCTGAGAAAAGTAAGGAAAGTCCAGGTGGTCCATGGGAGTTTGTTGGCTTGTTGAACCTCTTTGATCCTCCAAGACATGACAGTGCTGAAACCATCCGTAGAGCTCTCGATCTCGGTGTAAATGTCAAGATGATTACTGGTAATTTTTTCTTCTTTGATAATCTATTCAGAGAATGCAATGGTGATTATTTTAATATCCACTTTATGGTGGTTTTAATATCCAGGTGATCAGCTTGCTATTGCAAAGGAGACAGGACGAAGGCTTGGAATGGGAACAAACATGTACCCTTCAGCTTCTTTACTCGGTCAGCATAAGGATGCAAGCATAGCTACTCTTCCTGTTGAAGAGTTGATTGAGAAGGCAGATGGGTTTGCTGGCGTGTTTCCAGGTGGGTGCTTTCGTAATGCCACCTATGACAAATAAAAATCAGCACTTGTGGATGTTAGATGCATTATTTTATCAAACGAAATCCATTTTTTTTATAGAGCACAAATATGAAATCGTGAAGAAATTGCAAGAAAGGAAGCACATCGTCGGAATGACTGGCGATGGTGTTAATGATGCACCTGCGTTGAAGAAGGCAGATATTGGAATTGCTGTAGCCGATGCTACAGATGCTGCTCGAAGTGCGTCTGACATTGTTCTCACAGAGCCTGGATTGAGTGTCATTATAAGCGCTGTGCTGACCAGTAGAGCTATTTTCCAAAGGATGAAAAATTACACTGTTAGTTGCATGCTTCTTATGTTCTTGACCAGGCTCACAAGTTTTCTTCCCTTTGAATTCTATTTCCATTTTAACATTTAGTGACTTAAATACCATCACTATTGCAGATCTATGCAGTTTCCATCACAGTCCGTATTGTGGTAAGTAACCACTTGCAGTATAAATGTGGCTTTCTACTATAAACACGACTCTACTCCTTTCTGACATTAAATTAGAATTTGGCAGTTCGGGTTCATGCTTATTGCTCTGATATGGAAATACGACTTTTCTCCTTTCATGGTTTTGATTATTGCTATCCTAAATGATGGTGAGTAGTGATGATCACGGTTTTGAAGTTCTCAATTGCTTTTTATGGAGACCAAGACGGCATGATCGTTTTGAGTTTTGACCGATCATGGTTCGCAGGTACAATTATGACAATTTCAAAGGATAGAGTTAAGCCATCACCCTTACCTGATAGCTGGAAACTGAAAGAGATATTTTCCACTGGAATAGTACTTGGTGGCTACCTGGCATTGATGACTGTGATATTCTTCTGGGCAGTGCATGACACTGACTTTTTTTCGGTAACAGATGCCACATTTTGACTTGGAAACTTATATTTAGTTGCAGGATAGTTCTGTTTGGTGGACACCAAAGTGTATCTTCACGTTCCACACATGCAGGAAAAATTTGGTGTCAGATCGCTAAGGAAAAATGATGAAGAAATGATGGGTGCTTTGTATCTTCAAGTTAGTATTGTGAGCCAAGCTCTCATTTTCGTGACTCGTTCTCGCAGCTGGTCCTTTATTGAACGACCTGGTCTGCTACTTGTGTCTGCTTTCATGATTGCACAACTGGTAATTTTTTTTCCCGATCATAAATATTTGCTGCTTCCTCCTTGATGTGGTTGGAATTCCTTGAGAAATAATCTACGAGCTCTGGTTTTGATCAGATTGCAACTGTGATTGCCGTTTATGCCAACTGGGGCTTTGCAAGGATCAAGGGAATTGGCTGGGGTTGGGCTGGTGTCATCTGGATTTACAGTATTGTTTTCTATTTTCCACTTGATATTATGAAGTTTGCCATCCGCTACATCCTAAGTGGAAAGGCTTGGCTCAATTTGCTAGAGAACAGGGTACTTTATTTTTCCGACACTGATCTTTTCAGGGACTTGAAAATGTATTTAGTAGATGGAACTGAAATGTGGAACACAATTTGTCTTCGTGTGTGTGACAGACGGCCTTCACCACCAAGAAAGACTATGGAAAAGAGGAGAGAGAAGCTCAATGGGCTCTTGCACAGAGGACCTTGCACGGGCTTCAACCACCAGAGACTGCTGGTATTTTCCATGAAAGGAGCAGCTACAGGGAGTTGTCTGAAATCGCTGAGCAGGCTAAGAGACGAGCAGAGGTTGCAAGGTATGGCATTCGTCTTTTGAATTTTTTTGTATCACTGGTGGAGAATGAATCATTTTATTGCTTCATATATAATCTAAGTAGTTTTCAGTCACTCGTCAGCTTGCTGAGAACAATTCTCCCTCTATCTGTCTGTCTGTCTCATGTATAGGCTCCGGGAGCTTCACACACTTAAGGGGCATGTGGAGTCGGTTGTTAAACTCAAGGGTTTGGATATTGATACCATCCAGCAGCATTATACAGTGTGAACATCCTGCAATAACTTTGTTCCCTGAGAAGGAAAGCCCTCGAGTTCATTGACAAAGCAGATAGACCTGATTAGCTGACAACTTCTCTAGACGGGGGGGGGGAATTCTAGGATCTTATACTTTTGTTTTTGTGTGTTTTCAACTGCTGGAATAAAAAGGGCCCATTTCTTCTTCTTGCTCTATGAACAGCCTTGTAATGCCACCTTGTCACTGTTTTTTCAAGGTTTTATCTTCTGTTTCTTGGCTGCATGTATTTTCTTTATTGTGAGTCTGCTACAGCAACACACGCTGTAATGACGACCAAAAAGATTCAGATGCTCAAACCTAAAATCTGCCATCTCCATGCCATTTTTGAACGTTTTCGGTAGCGGCACTCAAATATTTTGTTGATTAATTTCTTCGTTTCTTAAACTAAACATCTTAAAGTGAGGTGCTTCTAGCACACCAGAAATCCGCTTTTAATTACGAGGAAGGTTAAAACTCATGTAACTTACTTTAAGATTAAAACTATATTTTTAATGGGATTAATTTGTCATTGCAAGTTTTCGATAGTATATATAGTTACAATGTGTGTCTGCTAAAATACTCATTAAATCCTATTCACCGAGGGTACTTCTGGTTATTTTCAAAAGCAAAATGCAATTACAATAGTGTCCTTGCAAATACAAAAGATAGGTTATTTGGTATTTCTAATGTATGATTTCATGTTGGGTAGGGGGCTATACGCTATTTTGATAAATTAAAAAGAATCGCGCGCACCAACTAGTAGAAAAAGTCCACACCCTATTAATAGATGTGTGCTAGCTACTGCAGCAGACAAACCACGCCAACTGTAGTGATATTGAAAGTGACTTACAGAGACCTTTATGGTGGGCAAGGGTGTGTTGGTGGCAGATGCTTGGTAGGTTTCTTTCTTCTATTAAATAACCTCCTAGCATTGGAAACTAATTTGATAGGTCATTAGTTTTACTATGAAATTTTTTATTTTGAATGCTAAAAATCCTCCCTTTTCTTATAATGTAGTCAGGAAGAATTTTCTTTCTTTCTTAGAAGAATAATATGCTCACTTGGATTTCATGTAATATTATAAAAAATAAACCTAAATCGAGGCTGAGTTAGGGCCTAATATATCACCTCTCTTCAGAACTTGAATAGGACCCTTCTTGGACTTGGATTAGTTGAATAAGAGATTATCCTTTAAGCTTCATAAGTGTCTTTTGTCCCTCTAGGTCCATCTTACTCCATGTGCTCAGATTAACTTTATCAATTTCTCTTTAAGTCTTCTTGCCCTAACTCTTGTAATAGGCCCATTTGACACCACTAATGAGTCATTTGCATGATTACATTTGATATTGAGCTGATCCTCATCATATAATTTATCTACTTTTATATTGTGTTCATAATAATATAAAGTTTATTAATAAAGAGTTTCATGTTGAAAAATCCCAAAACCTTCTTCATATTAGACAAGGATGCACAATTTCTCATCAACAAATGAGAAATAAGCTTGTAGTTTCTTGATGGACATGTATCAAATACAGCTAGATTAGTGAATTTAAGGGAATACATATTGTTAAACATTGTTTTTACTTATAAGGATTTATTGCCAATGAAATTATGAGATGCACTCACAAAAATTAGTCACTTTTCTAGGTATATTTGTTTGAACAAGTGGTCTTCCCAACATATAAAAACAACTTGAAATGAATATCAATAAGACCATTTCCAAACTTTAAATCATCTTTATTCCCTTATTGTTTGACTTAATAGATCATTTGTCAATACATTTAGTGTATAAGTGTTAAAGTATGGCCGTTAATTTCCAGATATGGAAATTGTGTAAAGTAGGGATAAAGTAGTTTTGTATTTAGCTATTTTAGTCTTGTAATCTATCTATAAATTTACTCTCAATTGTAAGAGAAAAACACACTGAATATATAAGTTACAATTTTTAACATGGTATCAGAGCATTTCTAAAATTTTCTAATTTTTTCAAATTGAATTTTTTTTCCGAAGGCTACAATGCTTGTATTACTGTTCAAATCACTCAAAAAAATGACTACTGTTCATCACCAAAAACACCTACTGTTCAAATCAACCCACAAAATTCATCAAAAAACCAAAAAGATACAAACCCTAACCCAGAAACCCCAACATTTCAAAACTCGAACCCATAAATTCAAAACAAACCCAGAACCCACAAATTTCACAATCACAAACCCAGAAATACAAACCTAGCAAACATAAACCCAAAAATTCACAAACTAACCCAGAAAACCAAAAACCCACAGAAATGGAAATTTACCCTACAAACACACTAACCTCCAACCCATCACAACAAATCGTTGTTCATTAAGACAACTCGGCATTTCCAGCAAGCATCATCCTGAATGAAACAAATTTTGCATTATGGTCACAACTAATGGAAATGAGAATCAGAGCTTGAAACAAAATTGGTTACCTTACCGGAGACATGGCATGACCCGAACCAGGCGACCCAAGACTGGAAGCATGGGTCACTAAGAATCACCGAGTCAAGAGTTGGCTCATAGACTCCACGAACTGTAAATTGGATATGAGAATTGAATGGAATGTGTATCTTTGTTGTATTGATCATTTGAGTATATATACAAGAGTTGTAACAAACTAATAACCAACTAACAACTAACTGATTTTACCAGTCTGCATTTATATTGTGTATGACAGACTGTAAAGTAAAGTAAAGTAAAGTACTGCCTAACAATATCATGTACACTGTAAAACAGAAATAACATGTATATTTTCATCTTCAACACTCCCCCTCAAGTTGGAGAGTGGATATCTTGCACTCCCAACTTGCGAATCATAGGAACAAATAAATCTCTTCCCAGAGGCTTTGTCAAGATATCTGCCAGCTGATGTGCAGAATTCACATACCTCGTAATTATCGAACCATCTTTGATTTTGTCTCTAATGTAGTGACAATCCATTTCTATGTGTCTGGTTCGCTCATGAAAAACTGGATTGGCTGCAATGTGTAGAGCAGCTCGGTTATCACAGTATAACAAAGCAGGCCCTTCGTGGGAGAAACCCAAATCCTTCAACAGATACCGAAGCCATGTCAATTCACAGCAGGCCCCCGTCATTGCTCGATACTCTGCTTCGGCTGAAGAAAGTGAAACTATTTTCTGCCGCTTTGACCTCCAAGATATCAATGAAGGTCCAAGAAAGATGCAGTAACCTGTCGTAGATCTCCTAGTAAGTGGGCAACCTGCCCAATCTGAGTCACAATAGGCTCTTAACTTAGCATCACTATTCGAGGAGAAAAATAATCCTTTACCAGGAGCCCCCTTCAAATATCTCACAACCCGAAGTGCTGCCTCCATATGCAGTTTTCGCGGTTGATGCATGAATCTACTCAAGACATGTACAACATACGTTATATCAGGCCTAGAAACAGTCAAGTAAATCAACCTGCCGACAAGTCTTCTGTACTGACTGGAATTTCTAAGCAAATCACCTTCATCTGATAATTTCAATCCTCGCTCTATAGGGGTATCAATTGGAGCTGCCCCTAATAGCCCTGCATCCGCAATGATCTCCAATGCATATTTACGTTGAGAAATGAAAATTCCACTCTTGGAAGCAGATACCTCAATGCCAAGGAAGTATTTCAATTTTCCAAGCTCTTTGATGCGGAAATTATTATGCAGAAATTTCTTAGTTGCATCAATACTAACATCATTTCCAGTAATCAAGATGTCATCAACATATATCAGAAGAGCAGTAAAAGACTTGCCTTGCTTCTTGGTAAATAATGAATAGTCAGCCCGTGATTGTTCATATCCTGCGGAGCAGATGGCTTCTGAAAACTTTGCAAACCACTGGCGAGAAGCCTGTTTTAGTCCGTATAAGGACTTGTGCAGGCGACATACTAAATCATCCTCCCCCTGTCGCCGAAGCCCTAGTGGTGGTGACATGTATATTTCCTCAGTCAAGTCACCATGCAGAAAGGCGTTGTTGACATCCAGCTGGTGAATGGACCAGTTATGAGAAGCGGCCAAAGCAAGCAAACAACGGACATAAATGATCTTTGCTGTGGGAGAAAAGGTGTCCTGATAATCGACGCCCTCTAACTGAGTGAAGCCCTTGGCGACCAAACGAGCCTTGTACCGTTCGATTGAACCGTTGGAAAGATGTTTGATTTTAAACACCCAACGGCAACCAATAGGTGATTTTTCTGCGGGAAGAGGAACGAGGGTCCATGTACCATTATCTTGGAGAGCTTTCAACTCAGAAGCCATGGCTGCTTGCCAATTAGGATTAGAGGCAGCCTCGGAATAAGAGGTGGGTTCAGTGGCCATGCTGAGCTGTGCAACAAAAGAGTGAAGAGCAGGTGTATATCGGTGATAAGATAAAAAATTAGCCATGGGATACCTCGTACCTTTACTTGGATCGGGGAACAAGGAAGATGGTTGGTAGGAGGAAACGGTGGAGCATACATAGTCGTGAAGCTTGGCCGGTGGACCAGTGGGTCGGGTGGAACGCCTAGTGGGAGCTGTGACAGGGGTGTTGGTAATACAGGGTGTAGGAGATGGATCAGGTATGGAAGGTAATAATGGTGATTTTGTGTCTGGTGGGGAAAGAGGTGTATGTGGGATGGGGTGAATTGGAGAGGATGGAGATATGGGAGGGTGAGGAGAAGGAACTGGTTGTTGGGCCGTAGTGGGTGAAGGATAAGGATCATAGTGGTCTGGGGCCGGAAGTGGTAATGGGCCTGTCTGGGTTTGTGGGTCAGATGAAGGAAGGGAAGCATAAGGGAAGACCGTCTCATGAAATTTGACATCACGACTTGTAAAAAATTTTCTTTGCGATAAATCATATAATTTATAAGCTGTTTGACCAATAGGGTAACCGATAAAAATTGATGGAATAGAACGATGATCAAATTTATGAGAAGGGTGGACATTAGTAGCGTAGGCTAGACAACCAAAAACACGTAAATAGGAAAAAGAAGGAGGTTTTAAAAAAAGTAGTTCGAAAGGTGTTTTGAATGAAAGAATTGGTGAAGGAAGCCTATTGATTAAGTGCACAGCAGTGAGAACACATTCTCCCCAAAAAAGGGTAGGAAGAGTAGCCTGAAATTTCAAGGCTCGAGCTACTTGCAAGATGTGTCGATGTTTGCGTTCCACAACCCCATTTTGTTGAGGCGTGTAAACACAAGAATGTTGAAAAATGACACCATGATCATTAAAAAAATTACGCAGGGAAATAAATTCCCCACCATTGTCACTGCGAAAAATTTTGATTTTAGACTCTAATTGGGTGTGAACATAATTAAAAAAATTTTTGAGCAATGATTGCGTCTCACTTTTGTGTTGCATTAAAAAAATCCATGTAAAACGTGTATAATCATCAACAATAGTGAGAAAATAATAAGCACCAGAAATTGAAGGGTGGCGATAGCGCCCCCAAATATCGCAATGAATTATCTCAAAAGGTTTTATAGATGAAATTACGCTAGGATGAAAAGGTAAACGACTCTGTTTTGCCAAAAGGCAAACAGGACAAATTGTACTTGACTGAATTGAAAAATTTAAATAATTCTTTGCAATAAAACTTAAACGAGATGGTGATGCATGACCTAATCGATGATGCCAGAGATCGGTGGTTGAAATGGTGAGGTTACAGGTGGGTGAGATATCTGCGTCGGTTCTTTTTGTTGCTAGTGCCACCAAGTAATATAGCCCATCATGCTGTTTCCCCAAACCAATCATCCTCTTCGTAGCCAGATCCTGCAAAATACACCAATAAGGAAAGAAAGTTATTGAGCAATTCAATCCTTTGGTCAGGCGGCTAACTGACATCAAATCCACTTTGAATGTGGGAACACATAGCACATTCTTTAAATAATAAATTGAATTAAGAGGTAATGATCCTCTCACAACAATTTTTGCTTTCTCTCCGCTGGGCAATGACACAGGAGGTAATGAGCAATTTTTCTCCATGTGGAAAAAAAATTTCGACGATGAAGAAATATGATCCGTCGCCCCACTGTCAATAATCCACTTGCGGGGGATTATTTTGGACAAACCTGGTTTGGTAGGTGTCTGGGAAGTTGATCCTTCATTTTTAATGTCGAGCAAAGACAAGAGCTGTTTTATCTGGGCCTCCGAAATACCAATAACTGGGCTTTGATCTGCTTCTTTAGAGGGCCCTTCAGACACATTATTCACAGCGGGCCTGTTATGGAATTGACCCGGGCCCATGGGCCGGCCTCTTGGATGGGCTGCTGGGTAGCCCTTCAGAGCATAGCAAGTTTGGGCCCAATGGCCCATCTGCCCACAGTGGCTGCACTGTGGGCGCCCTCTTGGCCCATCACGCATATTGGGCCCATCACGCCCAAAACCTTCTCTCGGCCCGTCACGCCCAAAGCCTTCACGCCGCGTAAAACGCCTCTCTCTTTCTCCTCTGCCATTCACGCCCAGACCTCCTCCAAAACACTGCCGTTCTTCACTTCTCTCTTCCCTTCCATTCACGCCCCCAAATCGATCCCAAGACTGAGTTTCTGGAGACCCATTATTGTACTTCCTTGGAGAGACGAATTTGTTGCCACCGTTGCTCCGAACCGCCATGGCAGCGCCACCCCCAATCTCTGCAAAATTGGTCGAACTGAGGAGGCGTTGCTTCTCCTCTTGAGACACGGACGAGTATGCTTGGCGAATGGAAGGCAGAGGACTCATCAAGAGAATTTGTCCCCGTATACCACTGTAAGTATCATTCAAGCCCATTAAAAATTGCATCATCTTCTGTTGATCGTGTTGTGCTCCATGCATGATTTCACTGTGTGAGCTGAGTTCATCCCAAAGCCCTTTCAGTCGTGTGTAATAGGCTGAGACCGAGAGCTGGTCTTGGCGAAAATAAGCTATGTCCCTTTGAATTTCGAAGATTCTGGGGGCATTGCTTTGTGAGAAACGTTCACGAAGATCTTCCCAGACTTCGTTGGCAGTGGTGTAATAAATTACACTGTCTGAAATTTCTGGGTCTAGGGTGTTGATGATCCAAGAATGGACCATGTCGTTGCAGCGGGACCAGGCTGCGTGATTCTCAGGTTCTATTGCTTGTGGTGGCTGTTCAATTGAGCCATCAACGAACCCCAACTTGTTTTTAGAGTTCAAAGCCAGTGTCATGGCTCTTTTCCAGGTAGAGTAGTTGTTTCCATTCAAGGCTTGGAAATCAAAACCAGCCCTGGGTGGTCTGAGTGATGAGAGGTGTAAAGGTTTGAGATGTTGGTTCTTGTTGAGTCTGTGGCAATTTCTTTGCCGTGAATTGATGATGTGTTGTCTTGGGCCATGTTGGCTGGATTGAAGGATTTGATTTGAGTAAAAGAAAAAGGGTGATGGATAGATTGAGGATTCTGAACTTTGCTGATTTGAATTGAACTGGAACTGGATTGGATTGATTTTGAACTTGGATTTGATTTTGAACTTTGCTGAGAAAATTGATTGATTCTGGAGAAATTTCTGGGCAGATGACCTTGACTGGAAAAATTGATGAAGATTGTGTGGTGAAATGAACTTTGCTGGAAAAAAAGTGATTCTCGAAAAAAAAAAAACTACTGACCTAGCTCTGATACCATGTAAATTGGATATGAGAATTGAATGGAATGTGTATCTTTGTTGTATTGATCATTTGAGTATATATACAAGAGTTGTAACAAACTAATAACCAACTAACAACTAACTGATTCTACCAGTCTGCATTTATATTGTGTATGACAGACTGTAAAGTAAAGTAAAGTAAAGTACTGCCTAACAATATCATGTACACTGTAAAACAGAAATAACATGTATATTTTCATCTTCAACACGAACCCATCATTGATGCAAAGTTTCATCCATCTCCCCACGACCAAAGAAATCTAGAAGGCCATCGCCAGATGCTTCTACGACATCTGTCAACTTACTACAATGAACTGGTAGAAAATTTTCAAGAAATAGATTGTCGAATGGCAGGGTCAATTGACGACGTCCTCCACCTCCACACCGCCATGGCTAGGCTTCGCATTCACATATTCCTCAGTGGGCTCGACCAAGTTTTCGAGCAAATTCATGCTGAAATTCTTCGAAAAGACCCAAAGCTTGATCTTGAAGTAGCTTACGCCGCCGTCCGCCGAGAGCACTCCTAGAAGCAGGTCATGGAGGACAAACATGGTGGTGGTCCTCCAGTGTTCCTTGAGCATGCTGTGATGATGACGAGGCGTCATCGACTGACAGGTGCTCACGGGAGAGAGGGGCTATGGGGCGGGGGGATTCGAAAATGAAGAAAGAGACAACAGGGGATAAAATTTTAGGGTTTCACTTAAGGGTTGTTGATCAAAACAGGGTTGACCAAAACAGGGTTGACAAAAAAAAACAAAAATGTTGGTGGACTGATGTGTTCTTATTGCGGTGAAATGGGGGCATTCGAAACAAAGATATTACAAAATTGTCGGCTACCTGGACTAGTGGGATTATATGAAAAAACCTCAGAAAAATATCAGAAAACCTATGGTACATCTGATGGAAATATATCAGGTACAACCTTGAATGTGGTCCATCCAGGTATCATCAAATTTTTTTTTGCACACTCTGTTATTATTAAAAATAGTGTTTGGATTATTGATATAGGTGTATCTAATCACATGACTAGAGATTTTGATAAATTAATTTTCCATAAATCCTCATCACGGTCAGCTATTTGTACTGCTAATAGTAGTACCTCCCTTGTTACGGGGGAAGGGTCTATTAGTTTGACTGACATTATAACCCTAGATATTGTCCTTATTATTCCATCTATTGCGTATAATCTCCTGTCGGTTAGTCAAATTACAACTACTCTTGAGTGCACGATTATGTTTTGGCATCGATTTTATGTTTTTCAGGATATTCTAACCCGAAAGATTCTTGGATATGGTATAAGACGAGACAACCTGTATTATTTGGAATTAACAGAACAAGGGAGGTCAAAACTGGGTAACACGCATCAGACCAGAAGTTCGAATCAAGCTCACGCTCTCGTATGGTTGTGGCATTGATGACTCAGACATCTTTCATTTGGGTACCTTAAGAAGTTACAACCATATTTATTTTTGATTTTAAGTTTTTTGTATTTTCAGTGTGAAATTTGTGAACTGGTGCAAAGCCAATGTATTTCCTATTTGCCAAGTTTGATTAAAAGTGCAGAACCATTTGCAGTCATTCATTCTGATGTTTGGGGTCCTGCAAAGGTCTCATCTTTTTCTAATGCACGATATTTTGTTATATTTATTGATGAATGTACTCATATGACCTGGATATCCCTTCTCTACAATAAAAGTGAAGTAGGTACAATTTTTCAGGAATTTTAGAAAATGGTGCTAAACTAATACCAACAACATATTCGTACACTACAATCGGATAATGGTACGGAGTTTATAGACCGAGTGTTAGGTAATTTTTTAAGACATCATCGAATTTGACATCAGACCTCCTGCACGTATACTCCACAGCAAAATGAATTAGCAGAAAGAAAGAATAGGCAGATTATGGAAATTGTTCGTGCTTTGTTATTTGGCATGAATCTGCCAAAATACTATTGGGGTGAGGCAATCAAATCAGCTGCTTACTTAATGAATCGAACACCATCGAGTGCAATTGAATTTCAATCTCCTCAATGGAAAATGGAATCTTTTCTCTCGGTTCCTCATCTACCAAATCTGGAACCACGGGTATTTGGTTGTACAGTATATGTCCACATCCCTAAGATTCTGTGAAGCAAACTGGATCCTTGTGCAAAGCGGTGTGTGTTTGTAGGTTACTTGGAGTTTTAGAAAGGATATCGGTGCTATGATCCTCACCATTAGAAGCTCCATGTAACCTTGGATGCATCATTTTGAGAAACAGAACCCTACTATTCAGGGGGAGTTCCCGGGTCTTCTCTACAGGGGTAGAGTAACAATGAAGAGAACGAAGATATATTCAAATTAGAGGAACTGAGACCAAGTTGTGATGACCTGGAATTCTGCACAGACCGAAATGATATCAGTAAGGATCCCCTATGTCTCTAGAAATACCAACGCCTACACCATTAATCGAAGAATCAACCAAGATTGTCTCTCCTCAGTCCCCTTAGGTACCCCTAAATCCTATTCCTAATAAGATAAATGAAATTCTTGTCTTAGAAAATAATGTGACCAATAGATACTCACAAAGACTAAACTGGGGAGTAAAAAAAAAACAGTATGAACCTGATCCCAAAAATAAAATAAAATACTCCATCAGTAACTATATCTCTACCCATAGATTATCAAAATCATATGAATTTACTGTTAATCAATTATCCAATGTGTCTATTCCTAGTAATGTACAGGATGCATTAAAAGACCTAAAGTGGACCAAGGCGATGAATGAGGAAATGGAGGCACTTCCGAAGAATAACATTTGGGAGCTATGTCAACTACCAAAAAAAAAGAAGAAAGTTGGGTGTAAATAGGTGTTCATAGTGAAGTTGGAAGCAAATGAGAGTATTGATAGATACAAAGCAAGGTTAGTCGTGAAAGGATATACACAAAAGTATGGAGTGGATTATCAATAAATTTTTGCCCTAGTTAAAAAAATGAACACCATCTGGATTCTCATATCTATAGAAGTGAATCGAGACTAGGCCTTACAACAATTCGATGTCAAGAATGCCTTCCCAAATAGAGATCTTGAAGAAGAAGTGTATATGGAATTACCACCTAGAGTTAAAACCAAGCCTCATGTGAAATAAAGTATGCAAATTAAAAAAGGCATTGTATGGTCTAAAGCAGTCACCTCAGGCATGGTTCGGAAGATTCTCATACACAATGAAGAAGTTTGGCTATAAGCAAAGTAATTCAGATCATACTTTGTTTATAAAACACAAAGGAGGGAAGATAACAACACTAATAGTATATATGGATGATATGGTCTTAACAGGAGATGATCTAGAAGAGAGAAAAGTACTACAACAGTTTATAGCATCGAAATTCGAAATGAAAGATCTCGGACAACTTAAGTACTTCTTAGGGATTGATGTCTCTAGGTTCAAAACAGGGATATGTCTATCACAACGAAAATATGTGTTAGATTTATTGGCAGAAACCGGAATGTTAGCATGTAAACCGGTAGATACACCTATGGAAATGAATCACAAACTAGGACAAGTAGAAAATCAGACGCCAACGAACAAAGGATGTTATCAACAGTTTGTTGAAAAACTAATATACTTATCACATACTAGGCCAAACATCGCCTATGCAGTAAGTGTGCTAAGTTAGTTCATGCATTCACTAGGAGAAGAACATATGGAAGTTGTATATCGGATCTTAAGGTACCTAAAAAGTGCAATAGGAAGAGGATTTCAAATATTTCATCATAACATTCACGAAATAAATATCATATTTCATCTTATATAAGGTAAATTGCGTTGTTGGTTTTGTTTTAAATTATCAATAGTCTGTCATGCCTAATCTATTACTAGTTTATCTATAAAGTGATAACATGCTTACTATGATGACTAAAACCATTATTGGTGATTCATACCTAGCCATCCAAAGAAATGTCTATGAAAGTATCGTCGATGAGGTTCACCTATTTTTTGGTGCTTTCATACTCTTGACTCTAGAATCAGTTAATATTTGACTGAAAATATTAATTTTTAATTATAACATTGATAAATATTATACTAAAAAGGTTAAATATTTGTGACTTTAGTGTCAATAAATATTGGACTAAAAATAACACTCACACTATTGATATAGGTGAATATAACACGGGGAAGAGTGGATATTCTTTTCTCTAGTATTAGTGAATTTTGAACCAAAAAGAAATAATTTTGGTATCAATGAATATTACAAAAGTAAATTTTTACTCATGACATGATATCACTAAATATTAACTAAAATTCTTTTATTGTATGGAAAAACTAAGGAATATGGTACTCCTCTTAATATCCAAGACAAAGGCTCATTGCAAGTCAATTTAACTTTAGCAATAAAAGTTAATAGCAAAACAAATTTTTTATTAGATTTTGTAAAATCAAGATGGTTTTTGTTTTTTAAGATTTAGGGTATGACAACCTAATAGGCCTTTTAATTTGAGTTAAGTTTTAATAGATTTAATAGACTTTTTATAAAACATAGAAATTCATGACAAATATTTATTTTGTTTCTTTTTAAAAATAAAAATATGCAACAACAAAAAATCATTTTTATAAATTTGAGAGATCTTATCCCGTGTAATCGTTGAAAAAACTGAATAAACCCTTGTTTTAATGGTCTTTATTTTATTTTCTTAGTAAATTGAAGCTTGGAAATAAAACATTGGATACTAATTTACAAAAAAAAAAAAGAGAGAGAGAGGCAAGAGTCATATTAATTCATGGAGACAAAGGGTGTGTTTGACATTGCAATTGTTGTTGTGGATGAAGTTTAAACAAAACAGTTTCATGAAAAACACTTTTAGCTGTGATTCATAACTGAAATTGAAGTGTTTGGTTAAAACCATAGTTGTCCAATCTGTTTCGTTCCCGCCGAAACGGCCGGAACGCCCCATACCAGTCAAAAAAACAAAACAAAACGGCGTAGTTTTTATCCCAATTTTTATTCCGGCCTGTACCAGAAATTCTGGCCAAATTCCGGCCGGAATGCACCGAAATTGCACCGGGTGTACCGTTCCGGTCTCCCACGTCTTTCTCTCTCAAGTTGAATATATTTATTCTGCCCCCCTATACCTGTTCCCACCCCACCCTATATATATATATATATATATATATTATAAAAAAATATTATTGCATCAACTTTAATTTTATAAAAATTAAAAATTATATTTAATTTTTTTGCTTTTTAATTTTTTTATATATAATTAATTAATTAATTATATATGAACAGTACAACCCCGAAACGGCGCACCGAAACGCTCCGAAACCGAAACACCCCGTACCAATAGAAAAAACGAAACGCCAACCGAAGCGAAACAGACAGCTATGGTTAAACAGTGGTTGAGTTTGAGGTTTAATGAAAAGTAGTTTTGTATGTTTGGTTACTATGCTTTTCGTATTGCTATCAACTTGTGAAATTACTTTAAAGGACACACACACACACACACACACACACACACACACACACATATATAACTGAAATTAAAGTATTTGGTTAAAACAGTGGTTGAGTTTGAGGTTTAATAAAAACAGTTTCGTGTGTTTGGTTACCATGTTTTTCATATTGCTGTCAAATTGTGAAATTACTTTAAAAAACACACACACACACACATACACACACATACATACATACATATATATATATATATATAAATATATATATTATTTTTTAAATATTATAGATTAATAATCATAACAATAAAATGTAATTAATAATTCAAGTAAATTAGACATTTGTTTTTATTTTCCCATCAAACTACTTGCAATTTTATCATGAACTAAATCGATACATGAATGCTTTTACGATCCCTTCCTATTTGATCGAGGAACAACATCTAATAACAATATCATTAGTAAAAAGATATGCGATTTAGTTGTAGAGATATAATTTCAAGGCCAAATCCTGTTGCAAGTTTCTTATTCATAATCAATCGAAAAACAATAGGGTTGTGGAGTAAAACAAAGTCACGCGCCTTTCCCTTTCATCAGGACTGATCTCTATTTACATTTTTTTTAAATATATATATATATATTTTTTTAAAAATGGACTGTGTCTAACCCAACTAAATGGTTCGACCCAGCCAAGTTGGGCCAAAAGAACCAACTCTGCTGGACTTGGGCTGGGCCGAAAGCAGGTCCAACCCAAGTCCAGTAGAAAAGAGTGAAACAATGTGCTGCACTGTTCACGTTTTCTTAAAACATGAACAGTGCAGCGGGAATTAATTCACATGAACAGTAGTGGTCGACTAACGGTGATGAGGCACTCACCTGCCAATGTCACCAGTAGAGGAGGCCGAGGTGGTTCTTTCTGTGGTGACGGCATCGAAAATGATGGCCTGTGGTGGTGACATCGAAAATGATGGCCTGTGGTGACCAGAAGAAGCGTTGGAAGGTTGTGCATTGTTGTTGTTGTTACTTGACATCGGAGCTGGGGGAGAAGATTACACTGCTATAGGTGCTTCTGGTGAAGAGAAGAGGTTGACGGTGCCGAAGGAGGAGCTACTATTGCTCGCTGGTGACTTGTGCTGCTACTGGAGAAGAGAGGGCTGCATCCATGACTGTTTTTGAGAGAAATTTGCGACCGAGAGAGAGGGGGAGTTGCTTGTGGTCCTGCCGGCGCCAAGGGTGGCAGGATGGTCGGTGGTTATGCTATAAATTTTTTTACGTTGTGTCATCGTCTTCTTCCTCTATTACGTTATTGTTCTTTCTCTGTTACATTATTGTTTTTGCCACAGTTAAATGAAACACCGAAAGCAATAAATTATAACACTGGAAGGAATGCACATGAAATATACACTTTGAAATCTCTTGGCAATACCAAGACAACATGCATATAAAAGGATGAGAATTATAGCTTCAGTAACAGTGATGTTTTGGAGTTCTTGCTTTGAAAAGCCAACAACTTTGATGAATTTATTGCCTTGGAGTGACAATATTATTAGCTTGATCTCTCTCTTGTGAATGCTACTATCTTGCAAAAGCCAACAAAATTTTACGAATTTATTACTGGAAGATCTAATCTCCCTCAGCTTTGAATAATTTTTAAAAATTGGTTTATCACAAACCACAAGTTATTCAATTTTTCAGCCTCCAATGGTATTCTATACAAACCACTAGTGAAAAATCTCATAAATGTTTATTCAAGAGAAAATGATTGTTATGTCTAGAGTGTTAGTTATATTTTATGTTTACGTAATTTTTCTCTCTAATAAACAATTACTACTCTTTTTTGCCTTCAACTAATCTTATATTTTTCTTTAGTTTGTACATGTAATTGCAAATGTGAAAACCATATTTGGTATCTAATACCCAAGAACTACAATACAAAGTAGTAAGATAGTTCTCAATTATAAACATACTTGAAATATAAGTTTCATTAAGCATTTTGCCTTCATAAATGTAATGTATTCCTTGCAATTTCACCTTTAACGTCCTTTCTTGCTACAATGATGACAAGTACCTTTGTCTTTCTTGATGCTCCCAGTAAGTTTGTTTGCTTTCAAGACAACATCCAAATTCTTTTTATCATTCTTCTTAGATAATTTAGAAGACTCAACTATATATATATATATAAAACTAGGTTTTTCTTTTCCTTTTCAAAGACCCCTTCATTAATTTCAAGCATATTAAGAAATTTTGACAATGTACTATCCAACTTGTTTATGTGATAGTCCATAATGAATTGTGAAAAGTTTGGGGTAATGACTGCAGGACCAAGTCAACACTTAACTCATGGTTCATGACAAAACCCAATTGACCTAATTTTTCAATAAAGCCTATCATCTTGTAGTGAAATCATTTCTTAAAGGCCTCGTACCTCTTAGTTTTATTGGCCTCATCAAACAATTTCTTGAGATGCATAAACATAGTATGAACTTTTATATTCTCATGTTGCATTTGATGTTCAGGTAACTTACACACATGCACTTCATTATCATCAACATGATGTTAATGTTCATTCCTAACCTTTTTTTTTCCAGCATCCTTACTAGGAGCATTTGAAGTTGGATTCTCAAGAGCATACAACTTCTTTTCTTGCTTGAAAACAATTATCATATTTCAGTGTCAATCCAAGAAACTCGGTTCAGTCAATTTGTTAGCATCAAATATGTTTTGTAGAGATATATTACTACTCATTTTGGTCTTACCAACCTATTTATATAAAGATAATGAGCATTAGTTTCATGATCATATATTTAAATCTAAATTTAGATAAGATCTTTAATCCTAATTTGATCTCCTACTATTTTAATGCAAATTAAGAACCCCCTATAAATTTGGGAAATCTCGCTTAGATTTTTACAGTGGACTAAGAGATCTCATTTAATTTATCCAACCTTGAGTGAATCAACAAATCAGAATAAATTAAATTAGATAGACAACATAGTTTATCAATCACATCTCTATGTGACTCCTAGATTAGTTAAGTGATAATTCTTTGTCTGAAACATTTTAATTTGTCCCTTAGATGTTTACAATTGGACATTTATACTTTAGCACCTATTAACATTTGATCCCTAAATTATCTATTCTTATGATATAATAATAAAGAGTAAATATGTATAAAAACCTTATATTTACAAACAAAACGCCAAAACTCATTTAAAGCAATACTTTCATCTGCTGACTCTCGTTTCATGCAGCATAATAGGAAGCCCTTGCTCGATAATTACTCTATTAAGATATAAGCTAAAACAGCTCGGGATTGTTACTGTGCTATGTGAGTAATTTAACTGTGGACTGGACATTTGTAATTTATACTTCGCGGGCGTACGTTTGCCTCTTTCTTTTTTTTTTTCTGCCCCACGTGAGCAACTTCTTTTCTTTCTCCCTGTCCTCCAGCTCTCTCTCTCTCTCCTCCAGTCGATGTTTCTCTCTCTTAATAACCATGCAGCAGCTCCTCCTCTCCTCTACGTTTACCTCTTCTTCTTTTTTTCCTGCCTCTAAATAACCATGCAGCAGCTCCTCCTCTCCTCTACGTTTACCTCTTCTTCTTTTTTTCCTGCCCCTCACGTGAGCAACTTCTTTTCTTTCTCCCTCTCCTCCAGCTCTCTCTCTCTCTCCTCCAGTCGACGTTTCTCTCTCTAAATAACAGTAACATGCAGCAGCTCCTCTTCTCCTCCAACGACAACCGGAAACTCACCTAGCACCACCGTCATCTCCTCCTTCACACAATCCACCCAGACGTGACCTCCGGCGAGGCAGCAACAGCCACAGCAGTTGCACCGGCGTTAAAGCAACCAGCTCCCGACGCCTCCTTCGGCCATTATAGGCCTCCGTTTCCGACGCCACCACCGCAGGGAGAACCACCTCGACCTCCTCTACCCGGAGGCAGTATCAGTTAAGCCACTCTTCGACCACCGTTTACTGTGCATCGTCTTCTTCAGCGCTGGGGGAGTGAATTAATTCACTCCCCGTTGGGCCATTTGGTCCGGGATCAGTTCCCGGCCCATCTGAAAAGGGATGGGCAATGGGCCCATCAGGGCTGGTCAGTCCAGCCCCCAAATGATGGGCCTCTCGGCCCACCAGGGCTGGGCAGTCCAGCCCACAATTGATGATTATTATTATTATTTTAAAAAAAACGAAAAAATATATAAAAAAACTAAATTTTCAAAAAATATAAAAATATTTTGTTTTTGTGCATACGGCCGAATTCCAAGATTTTCCCATGTATATTTTTCGTAAAATATTATGTTGCATCTTTCTTATATTTTAAAATGAAAATTGGATATCGTAACCAGTTTACGATTATCCGTTGGAATTTGCCTAAAATATCAAAAACAATTAATCATTACTTTGTTTCCTTCGATGAACAGTGGACGAACGCCTTTGCCCCTTGAATTTCATTTTCAGCCCTTATAAATGTGATTTTCATTTTAGCCCTTATACTTTTATGTTTTTTATATTTCAAGAATAATCTCTACTTTTGTCCATGTATATATAAGTGTACTTAACACAATAATAATAATAATAATAATAATAATAATAATAATAATAATAATAATAATAATAATAATAATAATAACAACAATAATAATTTAATTATTTTTCTTGCTTACTCTTTTGTTAAATTTTTTCTCTCCAAATAATTTAATAATTAAAATTGTTTTGATAGTGATAGCAAAGATAATTTTGAATTTTATTTTATTTTTTTGTTTTATCTTTTTTTAAAATTTCTGGAATATTTTTAGTCTTTCATTAATTATATGTTCTAATATTTATTGAATATTATCGCCTAGGAATACATATAGGGAGAAGAAAACATGACCTAGGATTTTTTCAATGAAAAAAATTAATATCAGTATTCTTACGTACATTTAATATAATGATATAATTAATAAATTGGATAACAAAAAATAATTGTCTTCAAATTTTAATTTTGTCTTCTTTTTTTAAAATTTATTTCTTAAAAAAAATCACAATATTTTGGTTTTTAATATTTGATATTACAATATTTTGATTTACAATGTGTCAGATCTAATATTACTGGGGAAAAAAACAACTTATAAAGAAAATATTACAATTTTACCTAGGTTATCCACAATTAAAAAATATGCGGGTCACTTTCCATTTCTATTAAACTATTCTTTTTAGACGACAAAGAAATCATTACTGCACGCAAAAAATTTATGTTTATTTCTAAAAACAAATTACAATATTTATTACTGGGCAAAAAATACAACTAATTTTTTTTTTGACACATTGACCTACATTTCAAAAATATGCGATTCACTTCCCGTTTCAATTATACTGTTCTTTTTAAACGTCAAATAAGTTATTGTAGCACAATTTTTTTCCCTAAAAACATATTACAATATTTTTATTTACAATGTGTCAGATATTATATTACTGGGGAAAAAAACAACTCATAAAAAAAATATGACAAATTTACCTAGGTTATATACAATTAAAAATATGTTGGTCACTTCCCGTTTCGATTAAACTGTTCTTTTAGACGACAAAGAAATAATTATTGCACGGGAAAAAAATATGTTTATTGTTAAAAACAAATTACAATATTTTTATTTATAATGTGTCAGATCTAATATTACTGAGGAACAAAAGCAACTCATAAAAAAAATAACAAATGTACCTAGGTTATCTACAATTAAAAAATATACAAACCACTTCTCATGTCGATTATTCTATAAAATATGTGAGGCTAATTATATGTTTTAATATTTATTGAATATTATCACTTAAAAATATATATATAGAGAGAGAAAATGACCTAGGATTTTTTCCTTACAAAAAATTAATATCAATATTATTTATAATAATATAATTAATAAATCTTATGAAAAAAATTTTGCCTTTGAATTTGAATTTTATATTCATTTGTTTAAGTTTATTTCTTAAAAACAAATTCACAGTATTTTCATTTTTAATATTTTAAATCAAATACTACTGAGGGAAAAATTAAACTAAATTTTTTTTACAAATTTACTTAGGTTATCTGCAATTAAAAATTATGCGGGGCACTTCCCGTTTCGATTGCTGTTCCTTTTAGACGACAAATAAGTCATTATAGCACGTAAAAAATTTAAGTTAATTTCTTAAAAAAAATTCAATATTTTGATTTTTAATGTGTCAGATCTAATATTATTGGGAAAAAAACTGCAACTCAATTTGTTTTTTGTCAAATTTACCTACATCATCTACAATTAAAAAATATACAAACCACTTTCCATTTCAATTAAACTATTCATTTTAGGCGGGGGAAAAATTATATGTTAAATATTTTATCTATTATAGTGTTACGGATTAAATATTTAAACAACTATTTTGCTACATAAAAAAAACCTAACGGAATGCGCCGACAAGCATACTAATTATACGAAGCAAAAAACTCATTTCTAACATATTTTATCTATTGCAATTTCATTTATTAAACATTAAAATAACTAATTATAGGACGAAAAAAATATAAGTTTATTTCTGGAAAAAATAATTACAATATTTTTATTTATAATATGTCAAATCTAATATTACTGAAGAAAAAAGGCAACTCATAAAAAAAATTACCTGCGTTATCTGCAATCACAAAATATACGAACCATTTTCCATTTCGATTATACAGATTTTATCAATTATAATTTTACTAATTAAATATTATAATAATAAAATACAATACATATAAAAGCAATCAATTTTTTACATAGATAAAAAAGCCCCGCCGCATCGCGCGGGAATATCGCTCGTATAATCTAAGGTAGATGTGGTTGTGTTTTTCTAATATATTTATGTGGTTTGGCAGCAGATTCTTTCTACTATTTTAGTCTCTCTTTTTTCTTTTTCAAAAAAGCCTGCAGCCCAACTTGAGATCAGTGATGGGCCCACAGCCCGAATAACCGGGCTTGTCTTGGGCAAATTATCCGGTATTTGTACATTACGGGAACAGGAAAGGAAGTCGTTTTTTGGAGCCTTCGATGGAGGCTCCAGCAGCCATTGCTAAAACTCCACGTGGCGTGTTCCCAATCATGAAATGGATAAAATCTGCGATGATGAACACAAGAAGAGAGTGGTCCTTCTCAGCCGTCCCTTGTGAAGGAACCACACAAGTTACAGGTACCCGAAGCAACCGAAAAGAATTTCACACGACACCAGAGAAGTCGTTTACTCGCACAACATGGTCATAGCTTTAGCATCATTTCAAAAGAGCTTCCTAACCAACGCCCTCATCACTCCTTCACTCTACAAACCCAAGACGAATTTCGTAAACTCAGTTCCCAATGTCTCCTGCAACTACTCCCAAGATCCCCACAAGGATTCTTGCAGCAGCAGGTAAATGCTAAACTTGGTTTTGTTTAATTTCAGCTACTTTCTTTTGTTCCTTATTTGCGATCATGTTCTCTGTGTGTGTGTGTGTGAGAGAGAGAGAGAGACTAAAGATTGTTTTGACAGGAAAACTGTGGACCAATTGGCAAAGTTTGCCGTGGTGACACTAGCAGTTGGGGTGCTTACAGTGGGGTCTGTTGGTGATGCATCAGCTGCCAAGTCTGGTGGCAGAGTTGGTGGTCAAGCCTTCCGGTCATCAGCTCCTCGGTCAGCTCCTAGAATCAACAATAATTCGAGGTAACGTTTCTATACAGCTTTAATTTTTGCCAGGTTTTTTCAGTTATAATTTGATTTTGGTCTGTGATTAATTATTAAGTAAAACAAGGCAACTGGATATTTAGTTTTCCTTTTTATTTGATTGTTGTGATGCTATTGGTATGTTGGTTACCAAGAGAAAACTCAACAACTATGAATTAAATCTTGGTGCGGTCTTGTGTTAATCTGAGTTAACTTTTGGCTTTGAAATCTGTTGTCAGTTTAACCTCGTTAAAAAGCATAGAAAATCAAGTGATAAAGATTCGAGACATTCATTTCAATAATTGTTGGTCAGTCTGGTTTGGAGATGCCATAGATCACATAATTTAGGAGATGCATGCTCAGTCATGATTTCGGTCAGGATTTGTGTGCATGGAACATTGGAGTCTAAACTCTTAATCAGTACTTACCAACTAGATTAGTTACTTGGTGCTGTTTAAAGCAACAGAAGTAAATCAATCAGAGTTGAGATGGGATGGGTTTGGAAAGGAGGAGCATGATCTTCATTTTGTAACTGCACCATTGGACGAAGAAAAGGAAGGAAGATTTAGATGTGCCATATGCAGATACCATCTTTGACATTTTTCAAGTATAACATTTGGAGGTGTTCATTCTGGAAGTGCTGCACGATTGAGTTAAAAGGGCTACTACTTCAGAAAAGGGAATGTTGGTTTCCTAGATATTATACACGCAGCAGCGGAAGTAATAAAACAAAATTATAAAATATTTTTGTCCCATGAACTTTATTTCTCCTTTAGATTCATAAATCAAATATTAAATTCTTTAATTTAATATTACATGAATATTAAAGATAGTTTAATCCTTTATTAATGATAAATATATATTTAAATGAATATTATAATATCATGTATAACCAACTGATTAGTTACAGGGCATATACTGAAATAACAGGGAAGTCATCTTGCATGCTCAAAGCAAGGATTGATAGGATAAATCCACCCAGCAGAGCCATTTTAACGCATGAATGCACCATAGGAAGGGCCGCATGCTAGGAAACTTTTTTTTTATCAATGGGAATTTGATGGATGCCCACCCCCATCCCAAGGGCTTTTGAACTTAATCATCTATGACTTTCAAAATGAAGTTTCCCAGTCAAATTTGAACTTGTGAATTTTAATTTACATTCCATTGTAGAAAGCTTCAGGGACATCCTTCGTTAGTCATGTTAGAAAGCTCTTGGTGCAAGAACGTCTATATCCAGATAGTTGCATTATCTTGAATATTGGAACCTACTGAACAAAGCTTGAATGTGTAATTTATAATTCTGAAATAAGCCGCAGCAATATGAGAGAAATAAACTAGGGCAGGACAACTTTTTCTAGTCTAGAGCAATAAGGAAAATAATTAACGAGAAAAGGGCAGAGTCCAGGCATTCTGTAACCAGTACTGTGAGATGTGGGGTTAGACAAGTGCAGCCCTGCTGTGAAGACGAATTGGTAAAGCAATCGGAAGCAAGAAGTTTTCGGGATAAAGAACAGTTATCAACAAAGAAGTGAATTAAAAGCTGGTCGTTGCCAAGTTCTTTGTGTCTCATTTGTGAAACCAAGATTTCATACGGGCTCAGAATGAGAAGAGAAAGCCAGAGAAATAAAACAGATCAAATCAGATTAATGAAAGAATAGAATCAGAGGCACAAAATGTGAAGTATGTTGAAGAAGGGGAAAGGAAAATGAATGCCTGATAAAAGAAAAGAAAGCAATTTCTTACGTTGCTGTTCCAGACACTACATGTTTCATCAAGTGAGGCTGCAACGTAAGGGCATATTTCTTACACGAACCAAAGCAGAAAGAAATAGCTATTAACTGGAATCTGCTTTCCTTCTTAGTTCTCATTACAGCTTTGTGTTAAGCCCTCTAAAATGAAATATTATAACTATTCATGTTGCTTATCATTGATTCAGTTTCGGTTATTTCTGTGAAGGACCAATATATATGTCAATCCACCAGTGGCACCTCCTTTAGTTGGTGGATATGGGTATGGTTATGGTGTACCATTCTACGGTGGCTGGGGCTGGTCACCATTTTCATTTTTTGCACCAGGTCCTAGTGTTGCCGTTGGCATTGGAGGTGGGTTTGAAACTTTTGTATTCTTTGTGTTTCTTGGTGCTATGGCAGCTGTTGTCAGGAGATTCTTTGGATCAAGAGATGAAGATGAGTACTGATCACAAGAAAAACTTGTTGATACATGTATGAGTCTATACAGATGTTTTAATGTTAGTGACCAGGACAATGTAGGCTGGCGGCCAATATTGTAATTTTGGATATAATTCTGTGAAATGCAAAGTATTATGCAATGTTTCTTACTGCATGATTTCCAGATATTCAAATCGTTGCCCATGATGCCACAGAACTTATTTAATTCCTGACCAATCTTCAATCTTCTCATCGGAGACTTCAAAAAAGTCTCTGCTGTTGCAGCAAAAACACAAGATTGTGCTATCAGGCTTCAAGGAACCACCAATTCAACTGAAAACACAACACAATATTGTTCATTCATTGGAAACTGAAGTGCGTAACTTTTCTTTCTATATTTTATTCCGTGTAGTGTTTTTCTTTGTACGAGGTGAACATCCTCTCCGGAAACAGATCGCTGAGGGAAACCAAGAAAAGCAGTCACGTTCAGCTACTTGAATCATTCCAATCACATGTTAGTGTACAGAATGGATTTTCCTCTCTTCAACCCTACAGTTAAGAATTGGAAGTAGGGCGTCTTCTATAAAAAAAAAATCAATTTTGCTTCTAAGACAGCCATTTGGCAGAGTCTAGCCATGTCAATGGAAATTCTGGTTGATCCTTTTCTGCTGAGGGTCATATTGTATTTTGATTCAAGTGAATGTATACTCTCTACATCCACTGTTGGAAAGCAGCAACTTAAATACATGGATATGATCAGTACTATAAGGAAGTACTGAAAATATATTTCTTGTCTAACCTTTTCCATCGTTTAGCTCCAATCTCCAGCCTCTGGTTTCAGGATTTGTTCCGCAAACAGAATATCTGGTGTTTTATCTCGCAGCTGAGCTGCAATTCCCATCTCTGGAGTCATTGTCGAGAGCATCTTTAAGACTGCAATAATATATCTCACGTAACTAAGGCCAACACTAGAGTGCAACAGCCATCGAGCCAGGCCTTGACTCATCTAAAACATTCTCTTCAGTAAACGGAAGAGCACAATTTGCTTATACCATACGGTCTGTGGTTTTGTTGTCATGCATATATACTTAGACGCATCTTTCTGGTCATGATTTCAAGTCCAGCACAGTTTAGCAGTGCTGTAGAAGACGAACAAGTCCAGAATCGGCAGTCAATTTAATTCATCATTGTAAATCATTCATTTTCTTATTCATGTAATACTAGGCTCAATTACAGGCAATAGAATAGGATCTAGATAAACTTTATTTGTGTATATATATTTGTATAATGTACCGAAGACTGAACACAAGAATACAATACATATTCAGTTCTTCATCATCTGTAAACCATCATCTTCTTCAAGTGCAGCATGCAAATAGATTGCTGATAAAGAAAAGAGTCGAAGCCATTTGGGCCACTCAGATAGAGAGGTTACAACCCGAACATTTCCTACGTGTGGGTATAGTTCAACTTAAACTAAAGAGATTTTCAGCTACGCTTCGAAGAAAATCCACATGAATTTGCATGTGCATGCTCTCAAAAAGAAAGCACAGACGATTCGCTTAAATAGAGAGAAGTGGCTTTTGTGTTGCTTGGAACACTCTTTTCTTTTCTTCTTCTCTGCATCACAGAATTGCGTTTACTCGACGGGGGGGGGAGAGATTGCTGAGAGCGGAGATGCTCAAACTCTGAGGATAGAAATCAATGATTTCTAGTTTTCAATATTAATAATGATGGCCAAGGAGAAGCCGTAAGCTCCAGATAAAACAATATGATATATATATATATACACCCCTCGCCCACTATTAGTTTCTTAGTTGGTGAAATGATGTCAACCTTGAGAAATAAAAAATATTCGCGCGCGTGTTATTGTGAATATATATATATATATATAGCAGTAGAGACACTTCAACCCTCAGACAATCTGAAACTTGAACTCTTTAACTATTACATAATTCCCTTGCTGACTTCTTAGTTCTTGCAAAGGTTAACCCGATGTCGCCCCTGCTTCCCCGTACAAAGAAAAGATGAATAAATTACAGGGAAAATAGGGTTGGATTGTGGAGTGCCAAGCGACGCCCTATTATAATATCTCTTTGTCAAAGGAGGGCGATGCTATATGGGATGCCTGGATTTCTCTCTCTCTCTTTTAATTGATTCATTGGGTCTTCCCTTGTAAATATAATGTAATTTAATATCATACTTCCTTCTCCATTTATTAAACTTGAAAGGTCCAAGATTCTGTCACCAAACCCATGAATGCATACGCACCAAACACATGCCAATATTACTCCTACCATTTGCAAAATACAATATTGTCCTTCAAATATAATTTAATCATTAAATAAAAATAGGATGCACTTTGAACGACACCTGACATATTGGATAACCTATTTTTTTTAAAAAAATAATAAAATGATATATTTGATATTTCTAGCTCAACTATAAAATTTATGACTAAAGCCATCGTAACACTATAAAAAAATAAAATAAAATCACAAAGCTCAATTCTTAAATAATTAATATTATGTATTTTGGTTTGAAAAACATTAAAATAATTTAAAATAATGATTTTGATATATTAATTAAGAAATAAATTATTTTGATAAATTTTCAAACACAATTTTTTTTTGAAAAAAAAAAAAACAATCATAAACGCATTAAATATATTATCTTGTACTTGGGAAAAAAATATCCTTCTCTTACGATAAGGATAATGGGGACAATTAATGTAATCTCAAAGTTCTTTAGAAGTGTCCTCTGGCTCTTGAGTACCCAAATTAAAAATAAAAATAAATAATAGAGAGAGTGTGAGAAACAGAGATGATTTATAAATGGAAGATAAGGATGAGTGATCTCACCCAATTGGATCCTTGCATCTAAGAGCAAGCATAGACACCGCCTCCAAATTACAAAAAAACTAGGCTCTGCTTTAAACCCCATATTAAATCTAATAAAAATCTATGCTTTTTTTATATTTAAAAAAATAAGATAATATATTATTTTAATGTATTTTTAAACAAAAAAAAATACTTTTAAAAATAATATCAACCACATTCCTTCCTAAACAGGAGTGTCAAACTACTCAATAGAAAACAAAAAAGCCTCATGTTCTAGAAAAAAAGAGAATAATGAATTTAGAGATTTTACTGACCAGAGGTGATGTAATTCACGGAAATCACGTTGAAGATTGTGGTTTGTGGCAACACTTTTTTTTTTCAAAACCGCAAGCCTAACTCGCAGGTATTGGTGTCGGCGCTGTCGGTTTTAAAGTCCCAGCCTCCAACCCTCCTCCGCCTATCGCCGTACCGAACATCATTTTTGTCCCCTTTCTTTTCATCCACCCACGTTATCCATGGCACCTGGTTTTTCGAAACTCTCAAAACTACCTGTTTTTATTTTCCCAATTCCGTCCATTCCCATGCTGGGAGCTGCAAAGTCCACGGCTCCTCTTCGATTAAAATAAATAAATTCTTGAAACCCCATCTGGGCACCATCCAATGAACTGAAGACAGTAAAATGGGAGAAAGACATGTCTGCCCCCCCATCATAACTCATAACACTTTCAAATCAAGTACACTTGATAAGGACAAAAGAGTAAAAGAAAGATAGGACGTGAAATCAGACGGCAGCAGCGTGGGGATAAAGCCAACAATTATCGACAATATCGACGCCCGCCACCCTTTCCTAGCTGACTCCTCATTTCATATATAAACCCTCACAACGAGCTTGTTGTTACCTCCTCGGCTCGCATCTCTCCTTTTCACTACTCCCTCTTCAACTCTCTATCTGTAATCATAAAAAAAAAATGTCTTGCTTCACGAACAAATACGCTGGTAATCCTCTCTTGCCTTTTGTTTTGCTCTTTAATAATATCAATCAAGTGTTTTGTTCTGTTTCTTGTTAGATCTGTTAATCTATTTTAATTATATTAAATTAGCCTTCTTTCTTTCAACTTAGTACTGAGGATCTAAGTATTGCGGTTAGCTCTCCGTCTTATCATGCTCTCCTTATCGTTTTCCTCGACAGTTGATCATATCTGATTTCATGTTTAATAGCTTATTTTATAAATAAAAAAATGATATTTAAATTTAATCATAAAACATTCAGTTCCGTTCTTAAACATGAAAGAATTAAGTTAGTATGGACAATCGCTCTAGATCTGGTGTTTTTGTTTCATTAGTTATAAGGTTGTCGAATCTGTATTTCTACTACTGATCACAAATATAAATTATTTACAACAGGTTTATTTTTTGTTTATGCTTAAAGTAGTTAAACAATGATTAAGAACCACTCAGATTTAAATTTTAAAAAAATATTTCTGCCATATCTTGTATGGGTTTCCCTCTTGTACAAGGTGGTGTTTAATTTGACTCCGCTCGTGGGCATTATATCTATGAATTGATATATACTTGTTTTTCAGATGAGCTTGTGAAGAATGCTGCCTACATTGGCACCCCCGGAAAGGGTATTCTTGCTGCTGATGAGTCAACTGGCACAATTGGCAAGCGTCTATCCAGTATTAATGTTGAGAATATTGAGGAAAACAGGCGATCCCTTCGTGAGCTCCTTTTCTGCACTCCTGGTGCCCTCGAATGCCTCAGTGGAGTCATTTTCTTCGAGGAGACTCTCTACCAAAAGACTGCCTCAGGTATCACGATCTTCATCCAAGTTTCCGCAATTTTTGTTGTGTTTCTGCTGACTGTTCCTGCTAAAAGAAATGGCTGGTGATTGATTTATTCTACAGCTAATTGATTATTCTCTATGCTCTCTTGTTTTATTTATTTTATATATTTTGAATGTTATTATTCTGTGCAGGCAAGCCATTTGTTGATGTCTTGAAGGAAGGCGGTGTTCTACCTGGTATCAAGGTTGACAAGGGTACTGTAGAGCTTCGTGGAACTAACGGTGAAACCACAACTCAGGGTCTTGATGGGCTTGGCCAACGCTGTGCAAAGTACTATGAAGCTGGTGCACGTTTTGCCAAATGGCGTGCTGTGCTAAAGATTGGTCTCACTGAGCCATCTGAGTTGGCCATCCACGAGAATGCCTACGGTTTAGCCAGATATGCTGCCATCTGCCAGGAGAATGGCTTGGTCCCCATTGTGGAGCCTGAAATCCTGGTTGACGGATCTCATGATATCGAGAAGTGTGCTGCTGTAACCGAGCGGGTTCTCGCTGCATGCTACAAAGCTCTGAATGACCACCATGTCATGCTTGAGGGTACTCTTTTGAAACCCAACATGGTGACTCCTGGATCAGATGCACCGAAGGTTGCGCCTGAGGTGATTGCAGAGCTCACTGTCCGTGCCCTTCAACGCACTGTGCCGGCCGCAGTTCCTGCGATTGTGTTCTTGTCTGGTGGACAGAGTGAGGAGCAGGCTACACTTAACCTGAATGCCATGAACAAACTAAAGACCAAGAAGCCATGGTCACTTTCATTCTCCTTTGGACGTGCCCTTCAGCAGAGTACCCTCAAGGCCTGGGCTGGCAAGACTGGGAATGTTGGGAAGGCTCGTGCTGCATTCCTTTGCAGGTGCAAAGCTAACTCAGAGGCTACTCTTGGTACATACCAGGGTAACGCTACTCTTGGCGAGGGGGCTTCAGAGAGCCTCCACGTCAAGGACTACAAGTATTAAGAATCCCAACTTGTCAAAGTTCTTGAGAGTTACTGTCTCCTCATAATCTCAGCTCTCTTTTTCTTTTTCTGTGATGTTGCCCGGATTTAGCTTGGACCTAGAATAATAAAAAGCTCGAGGGTAAATATCGGCGTGTTGAGTTTGATGATTTTGATCAGTTTCGGTCTTCGACTGTCTTATGTGTTTTGTTTACATAAAAACAATTTGATGGAGACTGCGACTCTACTTTGTTGGATTTGAGGCTTTCAGCGTTGCTTCTTTTTCAGGCCCCCGTCAACTTATTTTGTTTTTTCTTACATTTGAGAGGCTGGCTTAACATCGCTGAGATTCTTTCGAGCTTGTTTGTTATCTAATGGAGGACTCTGATGATGACAAACTAAATAACAGTAAATAAAATAATAACCTCAATAAATCTAATCACTTCTGCCTGGGAGAACCAAAACACCGATCACTAGAGGTGTTCACGGTTTGGTCTGGGCTACGGATAAAAAGGTGGATCCAACGGAGCTAGGAGATGATATTTCTTGAAAACATTATTTGAATTTGGCTTTGGTTTTCGGTATCAAAAACCAGGGAACCGAAAATTGCTTCGAGGTTCTGTTATTTTTAGTGCCTGTTTGGCAGTCATTTAAAAATATATTTGAATGAAAAAAATTAAATTTTATTTTAGTATATTTTCATATTATTTTGATGTTGATGTGTTAATATTAATTTTTGAAAAATAATAAATAATTTACCTTTATCTATTTCAGCATGAAAACACAGACAAATCCGAAGCATGATTAGATGGGTGGGGGGGTTGGATTTGGTCCACAGAGAACAAGAGAGGTCGCAGGGGGAGAGGCGGCTGCTGTTAATGAGAGAGGAACAAAACATGGTTAACTAAACTATTCATATTATCTGATATTTTTAAATTGGACTGAACCGGTTCATTTCGGTCTCGGCTACAGCTTCTGAAATTGAGGTCAGAACAAGTAATTGTTTGTTTTAATCAGTTGATCGGTTGTTTGAACACCTGTAAATACATGACCAATTTCTGGTTTGCTAAAATAATAAAGGATTCCATGCAACTAAAACAAGGTTTTCGTGACTGCAAAGAAGAGACCGAGACCAATCTGATGTTGGTCTTACAAGATGGAGGCTTTACAATGGCTTGAGAAATGAGAAAGGAGAAGATGGGTCTTCCGGTGGATTTTTGTTATCACCAGCCCGTGAGATGGAGGAGAGACTATTGGAACTACAGTTGCTTTGATTTTTATGAATTATTTGATCTAAAGAGCTTAATACTATGTATTATATATATATTAAAAAGAATGATCATTAACTGAAGCAGTTAAAACAATTCATGCTAGAATGAACAGGCACAGTGTCCAAAAGTTAAATCCAATATGATTCTGGTTAACATTTGGCTATCCAACTAAAAAAACCCAATATTTCCCCTCCTCTCCTGTACTGTAGATGATGTTTGTTTTATCAATCTATGAGCTGGACAGCTGCAATGGCAGGTATCGTTTCTCTCAACTTTTGAGTCAAGGCTACACGAACGGTCATGACAGCAGCTGCAGGACCACCAAGCCGAACCCTGACAACATAATCATTGATCTGAACAAGTTCAAGCACTCCACCTCCTGTCCCAGCAAGGTAGGGTCTTATCTCGGCAAGGGCCTGAAAAGAAAAAATAAGTGCTTCTTTCATCAAATGAACCTCCCTGTGAAGCAGCATTCAAATGAGCGATGCAGAAAGATAAACAAAAAAAACCCGACTGGCAAAGCTCCTCATTAGAAATGATGCGATCCATCAGTTTCCATTCTAATAGATTACCGGGTCGTGAAGGAGCTTGCTCTTACAGCATCTAATCACATGTTTCCAAGATGGAAAATTCAGAGATTATTGGAACATTTTATACAAACTAGAACCCAGCAGTTGACACGATAGAGGGCCGTGGACAGATCACTGGAAACTTTGATGGGATCCTTATCTGCTGACAGACATAGAAGGCAGGGTTTTGGGTTGATTCATATAAAAACTATCCTCTACATCTACTGTTGTAATTCTAGTAGTAGTTCTTCATTTTTCCCAAATAGAGAGAGCTAAAAAACTATCCTCTACATCTACTGTTGTAATTCTAGTAGTAGTTCTTCATTGTTCCCAAATAGAGAGAGCTATTCAGCCTAACCTTTTCGACATTTTCCTCATTTAGCTCCAGTCCAGTTTCAGTGTCCATGATCTGCTCTACAGCCATGATTTCTGGTATTTTATCTCGCAGCTTCGTTTCAATTCCCATCTTTAACGTCATACTTGAGCTTGGACATGATCCGCACGCTCCTTGCAGCTTTAAAACCACAACAAGACCATCTATCTCATGCAAAGCCACATTGCCTCCATCACGCATTAAGCCAGGCCGCACCTCATCTAAAACCTTCTCCACATTCTCTTCAGTTAATGGGAGTACACATCTCGGTGAAACCACAACTCCTGCAAATTCAATCAGGTTTCTTTTTAAAGTACAGTTTGGTTTAATTCCAAGAAAGAGAGCCAAGAACGAAACGCATCATGTGCTTATGCATAAGAGAACACCGCCTTATCATGCTCCATCAAATTCAAAGCTCAACACTCCTCGTCGCTTATCTTTTAGCACAGCAAGAAAAATATCATTAAAAACACTATGTTCTCTCTAATTGCCCACATCAAGAAAAATTTCATTAAAATACTATGTTCTCTCTAATTGCCCACATCAAGAAAAATTTCATTAAAATACTATGTTCTCTCTAATTGCCCACATCATAATATGCAGAGATAAGCCATGTATGACTGTTTTGTTGTCATAAATTGAACATTTTTCTTCCAACTCATTTCAAGTCCTACACATTTAGCAGTACACTATATATGAATAGACACTTGAGATGCCAAGAAACCGAAGAAAACAAGTCAAGAGTTAAATATATTATTTACCTGTACATTTAATTCGACCACGGTTCAACTTGAAGCAAAGAAAGTGTCTGCTATGAAACTGTAATTGTCCTCTCAGAAAAGCATTCTGCTTTGAAGAAAATCCACAGGAATCTGAAATGGGGTCGGTCTACACAGAGAGAGAAAACAATAATCAGCTCAGAAAACTAGTGCCCATGATTATACTGAAGATGTAAATGATCGGATTATGAAGATTTGCTTGCACCTTAAAAAAGAGTGATGGTTGGGTTTTCTGAGTTAAAGAGAAAAAAGGGTTCAACATTCCTCTCCTCTATAATCGAAGCCAGTGGATTCTCATTTGGTGTAGTAATTGTATGGAACTGGGAGGTTCTTCAACACAAAACTGGCAACACTGAATGAAGGCACAACAGATTTGTTAGAATCACACTTTCTTAGTCTTAGTTTGTAGCTGTGACGACACACGAAGGATTTTGTTTGGCTGAGGATGCTGCTGATCAGCATCAGATAGAAGTAACAAAATTGCCAACAGGAGGTGGTGTGTTTGTGGTTAGAATCTAAGCCCCTATTTTCTATTTGATAATAAAACCCATATATATATATATATATATATATATAAGTGTTCTACTGTAGCACACGATTTATTTTACCGTAGATTACTATAATAATGGTTTTTTTTCCTTAAATAAATAAAACTTGAGAATAGGGATACTTTAGTCTTTTTCTTACTAGCTTAATAGTTATTATAAGATTGTTGAGTGTCTGTTTTTTTTTTCCAAAAAAACTATTTAGTAAAAATGCTTTTAAAATCAAAACGATTTAGAATTATTACATAATTTTTTTTTAGTAAAAGTACTTCTTTACCTCTGACAAAAAAAATATTGGGTTGTTAGCCGAGAGTTTTCTTGTTTTTTCCTTTCTTTATACATTAATTAAAAAAAAACATAATGTATGTTTAAAAATATAGTTGAGGTTGTTTTTGAAAGTGTTTTTCATTTAAAAATACATTAAAATAATTTTTTTTATTTTTTTAAATTATTTTTGACATCAGCACATCAAAATATTCTAAAAATACCAAAAAAATTTAATTAAAGTATAAAATAAAAATAAAAAATTTATTTTTTTCAAAAACATTTTTCAAGGACACAAAAACCCGTTATTGATCTTAAAAAAACAAACAAAAAAAAAAGGTTTGCAGTCAAGATACTTCTGTACTGGAACACAAATATGTTTTTAATAATTACCATGGTCAAAGGGTATTTTATAAATTTTCACGTTCATTTTTTTTATTCAAGAAACTATTGACATATATTAATTACATGTTAATAAGTTGGTGGCGTTCACACCATTTAGGCTATGCATGGGACATCATCTTGTGCCAAAACATTATCATTTGTCGTGTCTTTTGAAGCACTACCATGCTTTTTCTCTCAAGGTGTGGCGTGTGACGGCGTATAGTGATTGGATTATTGATGATGATCATGTTCTCTCTCTCTCCTGCTAGATAAAATTCACAATTGTTCTCTTTGTTTTTTTCTTTTTCAATTATAATCCTCATTCTTTTGATTTTTGATTTTGTTCTATTTCTTATAATTTTTTTTGTTTTTTTTCAATTTGGATCTTCAATTATAATTTCTCATATGTTTTTATTTAATTTTGTTCCTTACACTTTTGATTTTAATTTATTATATAGAGCTTTTAATTTCAAAATTTTATTAAGATTGTCCTTTTGTTAAGATTTTATTGACTTTCAATTTCATCATTGAATAAAATTTTATACTATTTTTTTTATTTTTTTTTCAATATGAACCTCATTTTTCCTTTTGTTAAAACAATTTTTCAATTCAATTTAACACTTTGATTGAAATTTTTTGTTTTCCCTTTGATTGATGCTATTTATAGGGGAAGGAGGCAACTCTTCGGTTGCCCATTGCGTGCAGCAATGGGTTGCCTGCCTCCTGCACTGTTCAAAAGGTGTACCTGCACTGCTAAGGTGGCGTGTTTGCACTGTTCAAATAATTGAATAGTGCAATCACATCTGCAGGTTTTTGATGACTTGGGAGAGGGTGAAAATCTAATTTGATCTCTCAATTTGCAATTGTTCTAATTACACATCCAATTGGATTTAAACTTGTAATTTTGTGCAATTGTATCCCCGTCAGAATTTCAACAGCAGTTTAGCTTTGCATTTTTTTTTTATTTTGGTCTTTGGTTTTCAATTTATGTGATTTAACTCTTAATTGTCTTCAATTTGACATCTGCCTTTGCACAATTGGCTTAGAAATATTCAATTCAGTCTACGAAAAATTCTAATCTTCTCAATTGAAACTGAATTAAGATAAAAAACTTGAATTTCCATTGATTAAGCCCTTAATAAAATTAATTTGACTAATTTAAAGTATAATTAAGTCCTTTTACTTAATCAAATCCTTCAATTGGACCCTAAATTAATTCCTAAACATAACTACACTTTAAATTGGTCGATGATTAAATCAAATCGACCCATAAAAATATAATTATACCTTTCAACTTAATTTTTACACAGATTTATCCAATAATAAATTATTTTAACCTTGAATTTGTACTTTCCTCTATTTTTAGGGACAAAAGAGAACGATTGGGCTCTCGAAAATATACAAAATTCCCACATTGATTTTTCTACTAGCACCAACCGCTTTTATTTTATTTTTGTTATTTTTTGGTAGATTTTGGGGAATAACTCAAAAATTGGGTTGTGACAAATATAATTATTATAATTATTTGGATTACGGGAACAGGAAAGGAAGTCAATATATATATATATATATATACATACTAGCCATTACCCCCGCGCCTCATTGCTCTCAGAATCATATTTTTTTCAACGCATAAAAAATATAATTGTGTTAGATTTTTTTATTATAATATAAATTTATGCAGAAATCTTGTGAAGTGCAAGTTTTCTATAAAATATATAAATTTTAAGTGGATATAAATTTATCTGTTTAGTAGGTTTCAAAATAACTAGTATAAAATTATTATTATTATTAAAAAAGAAAAAAGATTCGGATATCTGCTAAAATGAAAGTATACATGAATAAATACAAACAAAAATAAACAATGTTCAAGAGGACCGAAAAAACCAAAGGAACCAAATTATTTTTAAATTTTTTTTGAATAAAAATCACTTTAAACTAAAAATATACTAAGTCACACGTAGACAAAACAAAAACAAAAAAAAACATACAGAGATAACAGATCACTAACGACAAAACATTCACTATACTTGTGTAAGAGAGTTTCACTCTTATTTAATGCCACCAAAGCTAAACTTGCCTTTTCTTTTTAACGCAAGCTGCATTTAATATATACTAAGAAAACTAAGAGTATAGAAATAAATAGCAATAAAAAATAAAAGTCTAAAAACACTAAGAGTATAAATACATAAATAATAAAAAAAAAACAATCCTAGAAAAATCAAAAAAATTAAAGAGATTAAAACTAAACTAAAAAATAAAAATATAAGAACCAAAATGCAAAATGCAAAATTACATATGTACTATTGCAGCAGAGTAGGGCAAATGGTTGTTCTATATTAACAAAAATATAAATCCCGTCCCCCTTTTAGTATTCAATTTCCCAGTGTTCACCTAGATACAATTCACTGTGGATTGCTACAGTGAAATTATCATTTTATCCTAGGACTGAAAAGTTTTAGCCCCCGGGACCAGGGGTATTTTAGAATTTTTCAAGGGACATGGATGGTATTTCTGAATTCTTTGCACAGTAAAACTATGAAAATATCCCCCGAAAACGACAAAAAATAGCCCTCAGGACTGGGGGTATTTTAGCAATTTCAGAGGACATGGATGGTATTTCTGAATTTGTGCAGTAAAACTACGAAATTAGCCCCCAAAAATGACAAAAAATAATGCCTGTTACCAGGGGTATTTCAGGATTTTAACCCCAGTTTTTTTCATAGATATAATCGGGTCTAGGGGTATATGGGTAATTGACCATTTTTTATTCAAAACACTATTGGCTCGTCGTACAGATGCATCAGTAGTGTTCCACGTGCACGCTCCATTTGGGCGGGGGCATGCACATCATTACGGTGGTAAAAAACAGGCTTCTGCTATGTCACATGGTTCGCCGCCATGTCTTCTTCCTCCCGGTGCGACAGGTGTCTGGTTAAGGTGGTCGGTGAAGCTTTGGTGGACAAGTTTAAGTTTTTTCTCTCTCCTGCTTCCCGGAAATACGCTTCGGTTCTCACAGTTTATGAATTTTTATTTTGGTCCTTGGTCTTTTGATTTCTCTTTTTTTACTGTTTTTTTCAATATAGTTTTTGATTTGTTGCAATTGTACCCTTCAATTAAAATTGATTATATATATTGGGTTTCAATTTAGTCCTTATGCTTTATGATTTTTGGTTTGCTTTTGGTTATTTTAATTATTTTGGTATGCAAGTTTTAATTGCTTCTAATTGGATCCTCCAATTGAATTTTTTTCATATATTCTATCTTTCATTTCGGTCCTTATTCTTTTAATTTTTAAAAAAACATTGCACAATAATTTTTTTAAATGTGTTTATTAATTTTGGTCCCAAGGTTTTATTTATTTCAATTTTGTCCTTCAATTGGAATAATTTATATAGTTTGTTTTAATTTTTTTGATTGTGTCTTCCAATTGAAATTAGTCATGTATGCTACTTTTCATTTCAATCCTTATTCTTTTAATTTTTTAAACAAAATTATACTACATTTTTTTTTAAATATCTTTATTTGTTTCAATTTTGCCCTTATTATAACTAATTATATATTTTATTTTTATTTCGGTCCTTATTCTTTGAATTTTTTATTTGCTATTAATTTATTTGGTTTTTTTTTCATTCTTGGAAAATGTTTATTTTTTTATCTGCATCTATGCTTTTAGTTTTTGTTTTTAGTTTTTGTCTTTTTTATTAGGATTTTATTTTTAAACGGTTCATTCCTGAAATTTCAATTTATATTAGTGATCATTTTAAAATTAATATTGCTCCATTTTTTCCTTTTTTTTTGTTTTCTATTATTTTTATCTGTTCTTCGGATTAGATGATTTTATGATTTTATTGTTTATGCTATAATAATGATAATTTTAGTGATTTTTTTTTATTTTTCAAGGAAATTTAATGATTTTAATTGTTTGGGCAGTAATGTTGATAATAATTTTAACTGTTATAGTAATGATAATGATGGGAACATAGGAAGGGGTTTTTAATTTATGTTTTCTTTCTTTTGTAGATAGAAAATTTACGTCTTATTTTTATTATTTGATTATTGTAGGTGTTTTCACAATTTATATATTGTTTTTATCTTGAATTTTAATTGAATTATAAAATGAACTAATCTTAATACAGTGAATTCAATAATTCAGATATTCCAATCTTGTTGCTTTTTTAATGATTATGATAATTTAATGCTGGTTATTTAGTTGAAACCTACTAAATAGATAAATTTATATTAATTTAAAATTTATATATTTTATAGAAAACTCGGGGATATTGGCTAGTAATATGGTACATTGTGAGCGAGTGACATATTTTCACTGTTCAAAGACTTTTTTTTGGATATCTTTTCAGAACGGGGGAATCACATGACCCGGAAAACGCACTTTGTGGGCCCAGAACATGTGTAAACCTTTGGCTGTCCCAGTGTTCTTACGAGGGGAGTTGAATATGCAGGGCTCGAACCTGGGTGATGCTTTCGGCAACCCCAGGCCTTACCGCTGCACCCCACCCTCGGGGACCACTTTTCAAAGACTCCCTTCCTCTTTTGTTTGTTTAATTGTGTACGCAAACCTCCTACCATATATTGTCAGTCCACGTTTCTTATTGGGCCTTCAAAGAATTTATTTCTAACTTGATCTTGATTAGGGTAGCTGTACCTTGGAATATCTTATTTGGGCTCCTTCTCACTATGTACATTTTGGACCATGCAGAAGTCCGCTCTTTTGATTGATTGCACTTGATAAATATGGAAACTCAAGTTCTGAATCTCCCGAAATTAATCTTTCGCCGAGGATCAGTTGAAGCAATCGAAGCCCTAAGAGATCTGTGATAGCTGCCGGGGTACTAATTAACAAGCTGTTTTCTCATGGCATGAAAAACCCAAGAAGAGGGTCAAGTAACTTGAAATTATGGTATTAATTATATAGGCTTAACCACGTCATTGAAATAAATTCCAAGAGCAATGGCACCTAACTCAAGATTCTTGTCCGTTTCCATCTTCAAATCTTAATACAAAGTTGTTCCAACTTATGCTCTCCCATGGGATCCAAATATGATTCAGCAGAGTTGCGTTGATTAAACACATAACTTAGCAAACGCACTCCCACAAAAATATTGCCAAAACTATTTCGAAGTGAGAAAGAAAAGTAGAAAGGGAAACAAAAGTAATGTCAAAGCCAATCTGTTGAGATGATGGACGCTCTTCCTTTCCAACATGCACACCCACTCTGTACTTTCTATCAAAAGAATAAAAAAAAAAGAAATTATTTATTAATGATTCTGGCAGCAATAATTGAAAGACCGGAAATATTGAGTATTCAAAGGAGGCACTTGAACAACGTGGGATGAGAAGATATTGTTGTAAAACGTATTGAAATATAACATTGCCTTTCTTTTCAATGAATATAATTTTGTTCAATCTTTATTGATGAATAATGTGATGTATTTATACAAGCTAATGAGGGTTTAATTTAGGCAGACTGAATGTATCTTGCCTAAAACTAAGCTGCCGTTATATGTACAATAAATAAATGACCGTTACATGACAGCAATATCACAATGAATAAATGACAGATACAATTCCAGCAGTATGAATAAATAACAGAATATCATGACAGAGTGTTAGCCTGGATTTGCTCTTGTTTCCTTTGATTGAAGATTTTGTGAAGTCATGCATTCTTCCCTTATACGCCCCCTCAAGATTGGGCTTCCATCGGCAAGGCCAATCTTGGATCGTAGTAATTCGGTTCGTTGTCGTGATAAGGGCTTTGTCAGCAAATCGGCTAACTGGTCTTGAGTATGCACATGCTGGACTTGAAGGTTGCCGTTTTGCACCAAGTCACGCACAAAATGAAGGTCTATTTGGATGTGTTTCATTCGTGAATGATGTACTGGATTGAAACTCAGGTGTGTAGCACCGAGATTGTCACAGAGAAGTTGTGGTGTAGTCTGAACTGGAACTGCAAGTTCCTTAAAAAGAGTGGATAACCAAATTGTTTCTGAGGCCGCATTGGCTAAGGCTCTGTATTCAGCTTCCGTGGAGGAGCGGGCAACTGCGCGTTGTTTTTTGGAGCTCCAAGATATGGGATTGGAACCCAAAAAACTGATGTATGCTGATGTGGAGGTTCGATCATCCAAGTTGCCAGCCTAGTCAGCGTCAGAAAATGTACGTAGAATTGGAGAGCCTGCTTTGTGAAGCTGAATACCATGGAGAATGGTTTGCTTTAAGTAGCGTAGAAGTCTCTTGATGGCTGTCCAGTGAGTGATTGTTGGCTTGTGCATAAACTGAGAGAGCTTGTTGACTGCAAAAGAGATGTCTGGACGCGTCAAGGAGAGATATTGAAGACTTCCAAGGATTCGTCGAAATTCAGAGTTGTCCACAGCAGCAGTTCCATCGTTCAGCCCGAAGAGACTGAGAGGTGGAGAGTGGTGTGGATATGTCCTTGGCTCCGCTCATGCTTGTCGTTGCTAAAAGCTCACGGATATATTTGTGTTGTGAGAGGAATAAGTCTGCTGCAGTAGGAATCACCTCAACCCCTAGAAAAAAAATGCAAAGTGCCCATATCCTTGAGGGTAAACTTATCACCTAATTGCTTCACAACAGTAGCCACAAACAAGGGGTTATTTCCAGTGATAACTAAATCATCAACATATACCAAGCAATAACATAGAGTAGAGTTATGACTGTAAATGAAAAGAGAAGAATCAGCCAAAGAGCTATGAAAACCCAGTTGAATAATAACATTTTTGAGAGAAGAGAACCAGACCCGAGGGGCCTGTTTGAGGCCATAAATTGCCTTGTTTAACCTGCAAACATGATTAGGTTTTGACTGATCTTTGAACCCCGGTGGCTGTGACATAAACACTTATTCAGTTAATTTTCCATGTAAAAAAGCATTATTAACATCTAATTGTCTTAAGGACCAGCCATGCATGACAGCAATAGATAATACAGTTCTAATGGTGGCCGGTTTAATCACAAGACTAAATATTTCAAAATAGTCAATACCAGGGCGTTGATGGTAGCCCTTGGCTACTAACCGAGCCTTGAATCGGTCCACAGATCCATCAGCATTCCTTTTGACCCGGAACACCCACTTACAACCCACTAGTTTGCAGTTCGGGGAAGGTAAAACAAGATCCCAGGTCCCATGTTGCATTAGAGCAGTGAGTTCGGATGACATAGCTTTACGCCATTGTGGGTTAGAAATGGCTTGGCTCACACTAGTTGGTTCGATTGTTTGTGGAAGAGGGTGTTTGGATACTGTATGGATGGTTTTGGGTTTGAAAATCTGGTTCATTGATCTGGTGGTCATTTGGTGGGTTCGGTGAGGAGGGTTGGGTGGTTGGGAGGGATCTGTGGAGTGAGAGGAGATGATATCAGGAGGGGTTATGGGTTCAGAGGGTGGTAAGGATGAAGAACAATTGGGAGATGGAAGTGGGGGTTCGGGTAAGGAGAGATTAGGGTTAGATGATGTGCAATTCATGTCATGGAAGGAATTAGAAGATGAAGATCGAGAGGGAGAGAAATTACCTGAGGAAGCAATAACAATGGCATGAGAGCCTTCCGGGTTTGCCGATGATGGAGGTTCCGATGAACGGGATGCACTGGATGACGGTGGCACTGCAGGCCGTGGAGTGCCGAGCGGGACAGATAAGTGTGGGGATAGGGCTGGGTGTTGGGTAATAGGTAGTGGTGACATGTGTTGGGCAGTAGGGAGTGTGGACCGATTTTCATCAAATATTACATGGCGAGAAATAATTAATTTTTTTTCTTGAGGTTCAAAGCACTGATATGCATTTTGAGTAGATGAATAGCCAAGAAAAATGCATATTTTGGATCCGGGTTGCATTTTGTTCGAGTTATAGGGATGTGTGAGAGGATAACAAGGGCAACCAAATTTTTTTAATTTCAGATAATTTGGTTTTTGACCAAAAAGGGCTTTGAACGGTGATTTTCCACAAAGAAGAGGAGTGGGTTATCTATTTATGAGATAGGAAGCAGTTTGGAAAGCGTAAGGCCAATAAGATGGATCAAGGTTTGCATCGTGAAGGAGGGTTAGGCCGGTTTCAACAAGATGCTGATGACGACGTTCAGATACGCCATTTTGTTGTGGTGTATGGGGGAGCAGTGGTGTGGTAAGTGATGCCAAGAGCTAAGAATTTTTTTTTAGAGCAATGAACTCCCCACCATTGTCAGAGTATAAGGCTTTGATTGATTTTTGAAATCTGTTTTCAACAAACTTTTTGAACTGGGGAAAAATTAGAGAAACACCAGATTTAGCAACCATGGGGTAAAACCAAATATATTTTGTGTGGTGATCTACGAAAATGAGATAATAGCGTGAGCCATCAATTCCAGTATAGCTAGCAGGACCCCAGACATCGGTGTAAATGAGATCAAGAGGTGCACGACTTGTGAGACTATTGACACGAAATGGTTGGCGATGAGCTTTATTAATGGAACATGAATGACAAATGGAAGACAATGTTTTATTTTTTAAAAATAGGTAGGGAACAGTTCTTAATTAAATGATGAACAATTTTAATGGAGGGGTGCCCAAGTCGCTTGTGCCAACCGTCAATACGTTCATGCATGTTGGCAAGTTTTGGTGGTACCATCATGGATCCCGGAAAGGTGTAGATGCCATTGCTACATGCTCATTTTAGTAAAGGTTCCCTCGTGATTTTGTCCTTCACAAGAAAATAAAAGGGGTGAAGTTCAACAAAGACATTATTTTGCTTAGTAAAATGATGTACGAAAATTATGTTTTTGCGGAGATTTGGAACATAAAGTGTGTCATGTAGTGTAAAAGTGCGGTGAGGAGTATGTAGGTCCAATGAACCAGTGTGTGAGACAGCCAAACCTGAACCATCACCGAGAATGACTTTGTCTGTTCCATCATATTCAGAGTGAATAGATAGATTGTTCAAATCACCCGTAATATTGTGGGAAGCCGCTGAATCAAGTAACCAATTTTTATCTATTCCATTTGAGGAGGTAATGCAGTTGATGGATGTATGCTGGGCATGGAATTGATGGCATGATTTTGTAGTGTGGCCCACATTATCACACAATTGGCATTTGGGTTGATAGCGCCGTTTTGGATTATTTGACCAGCCTGTGTAAGTGTTGGGTCTGCGCCCATCACGCTAGGCTCCTTGAAATTGTCGGTTTGGGCCTTGAGGCCCATCACGCTGGGCTCCGTGAAATTGCCTGTTTGAGTCCATTCTCTTGGGATATCCTTGACTCCCTCCCGGTGCAGACCATCTAGCTTTAGTGTAATTTGCAGAAACAACTGACTGCTGTGTTGCAGCTTCAAGGCGACGAAGATATACGTCGTGGCCAACTAGGAGGTCATGTAATTCTTCAAAGCCCAGTGATGATTCTCGGGCACGAATAGGAGCTGCAATCTCCCTAAAATCTGAGCCTAACCCATTCAAGACATAGAGGGTTAAGTCATCATCCAAAATTGGATGATCAATGACGGCGATTTCATCAGCCAATGCTTTCACGGCATGAAGGTACTCAGTGATTGATCGAGAGCCCCGTTGTATTAAGGTGAGCTCCTCCTTTAGCTGCATAGCTCTAGTTCTAGAGCGACTAGCATATAGGGTTTTGAGTTTTTTCCAGGCTTCGAAGGAGGTTTTTGCCGTGGCTATGAGGGGTGTGATTGAAGGGGATGTGGATGCCAAAATCACGCTCAGGATGAGTTTATCCTGGCAAATCCAATGAATTTTGTAGAGTTCGTCAGCTGCAGTCCCGGTGGAGATGGGACATTGAAGAGTTCCTTCGACGAAATTGAGTAAATCATACCCAATAAGGAGTGCTTCAAATTGAGCACGCCATTGAATGAAGGTAGAGGGAGTCAATTTTTCATTGATCTGGGCAGTGATGTTGAAGGCTATGAGTGGTTGATTTGTTGCGGAAGGTGGTTGGGTGTTGAGATTGACAGTTGGGTTTTGATCAGATGGTGAAGACATAGTGGTGAGTTGGATCGGTGACTCGTTGGAGGTTGGTGGCTCTGATACCATATTGAAATATAACACTGCCTTTCTTTTCAATGAATATAATTTTGCTCAATCTTTATTGATGAATAATGTGATGTATTTATACAAGCTAATGAGGGTTTAATTTAGACAGACTGAATTTATCTTGCCTAAAACTAAGCTGCCGTTATATGTACAATAAATAAATGACCGTTACATGACAGCAATATCACAATGAATAAATGACAGATACAATTCCAGCACTATGAATAAATAACAGAATATCATGACAGAGTGTTAGCCTGGATTTGCTCTTGTTTCCTTTGATTGAAGATTTTGTGAAGTCATGCATTCTTCCCTTATAAAACAAAGTAGAGAATTGGATACAAAGAAGTTAAAGCTTCGACCCCAGAAATAGAGATTCCTTCTGGGACCAAAGTACCAAATCTCATTGCTTGTAAATTGTCTTTATTTTATGGTTGTTGAGAAGTCACTCTCCAATTCTGATCGATGCATTGAGTGTAGGACTCGGAACTCATGAAGTGGGGATAAAAAAGGAAAAGAAAAAAGGATTTTTGTGTTTCTTAAGAATTAAGAATGATGTTTATCTATCAGAATCTTCTCTCCTCATTGATATCTTTGAAAGAATACAACAGGGTTTGCTTATATATTGCTGGGTTATTGGGTAAAATAGCCTGTTGATTGTAGTATATGTGGATGATATGGTCTTAACGGGGGATGATCCAGAAGAGAGAAGCACTACAACACTTTCTAGCATCGAAATTAAAAATAAAAGATCTTGGACAACTTAAGTACCTCTTAGGGATTGAGGTCTCGAGGTAAAAAACAGGGATGTCTTTCATAGCAAAAATATGTTTTAGATTTATTGGTAGAAACTGGAACCGATAGATACACCTATGAAAATGAATCACAAACTAGGACAAGCAGAAGATCAGACGAGCGGACAAAGGATGTTATCAACGGCTAGTGGGAAAACTAATATACCTATCACATACTCGACCAGACATTGCCTATGCAGTAAGTGTGATAAGTTAGTTCATGTATTCACTAGGAGAAGAGCATATGGAAACAATATACCGGATTTTGAGGTACTTGAAAAGTACACCAGGAAAATGACTTCTATTTTTAAAAAAGAAGGTCTAAGATATTAAAGGGTATACAGACTCGGATTGGATAGGAAATCAGATGGATAGGAGATCGACATCAGGATATTTTACATTCGTAAAAGGCAACCTTGTCACTTGAAGAAGTAAGAAGCAGAAAGTGGTCGCAAGGTCAAGTGCAGAAGTGGAATACCGGGGTATGACTCATGATGTGTGTGAATTATTATGGATTAAACAGGTATTACAAGACCTTGGAATTGATTATGAAATGCCTATGAGTCTGCATTGTGACAATAAGGCAGCTATCAAAATTGCTCATAACCTGTTCAACATGATCGTACCAAACATGTTGAAGTCGACCGACATTTCATTAAGGAGAATCTTGATCGGAAAATTATACAACTTCCGTTTGTCCGGTCTGAAGATCAGTTAGCCGATATTCTAACAAAGGCAGTCTCCGGAAAGGCGTTATATGACGCAATTGACAAGTTGGGTTTGATAAATATCTACGCTCCAACTTGAGGGGGAGTGTTAAAATATGGCTGTTAATTTCCTGATTTGGACATTATGTAAAGTAGGGTTAAAGTAGTTTTGTATTTTTAGCTATTTTAGTTTTATAACTTTTCTATAAATTAACTCTCAAATGTAGAAGAAAAGGACACTGAATATACAAGTTACACTTTTGACAAAATGGAATCATAATTTTCAATAAAGGTATTTTCAAATTCCATGATCATAATTTTATGAAAATGTATTCATAGTATATGACATGCTACAAGGGAGAAGAGCTTTGTTTTATGCAATTGTAATTTGCCCTCAAGAGGTTATGGTCTTCCTTGAGATTTAAACCAATATTGGAACAGAAAATTAGAAACTTCATTGCAGGTCGTAGCCAAGGAAGCAGCAACGTGATCCCAAGACTATGGCTATTATTGGAGTCGTATCGTAACAGTGGAGGCTTCCAGTTCAGCAAGTTATCAATCATACTTGATAATATAATTTTTTTTTATATATATATATATTTAAGGGCTTCGAGTTTAATCATCAAACTTTTTAAGCTTTTTTAGGGCGAAGGCACTTGAAAACAAGCATCGAAGAATCTCAACTAATCGAAATCGAAGTGAATGCTTCTCCACTTTGATGGAAGGAAGACCAGAGACAACAAGGTTGGCCAAAACCTCTTCCTTTACTGGGTGTTCGACACGTGTCATTTGGGGATAGATTTTGGACCTAAAAAGAAGACCCTGCCGATCCATCTATGGATCATGACAGGACTTACTAAGGCAGCTATTGGCTCCATGCAAGCTGCCAATGAGAAGGGGACGAATGGCATTGTTGGATCTCACACATCGTGGGCCCCAACGAGTTCGGTTGATGGGCAGCCAATTATGTGATAGCATGTTCTTTTGACGACCCGCTTGATAAGTCGTCTGTGTGGGGTACAACTAGCAAACGTTAGAATAGAGAAAATGACACAATCATGGCATTATCGGAGCCTTAATTCTGCGATTTGCCCAAGTTATTGCTCTTGTCCTATATTCCATGTGCAACATTTTCTATAGTTTTATACTAGTTAATGGCCTGCAATGTAGCAAATAATTTTTATAATTATTTGTATTGAAATAATTAATAAATTTTGCTTGCTCAAAAATTAAATATAAATATATACATGCAAGGTTTGATATAATTAAGCATATTAACACACCCTATTATAATAACAGTAATATTGAAAACTTAATGTCTAAAAATATAATTACTATTATTGCTAAAATAATAAAAATTATTAAATTAACCCAAGGGAAAAAACTCAAAAATATTAACAAAAGAGGAAGCAAAAAAAAAAAAACTAAAATTATTATTATTATTATTATTATTATTATTATTATTGCGTGAATAATAGGAAAATAAATTCAAAAAAAGAATAAAAAAAACCCAAAAACTTTAACAAAAAACCAAATAAAAAATGAAAAAAATAGCTTACAAAAATCATTTGACATGAAAATAATAATAAACAAACGAATAAAAAAAACAGAGAAAGAATAAAGGAAAAAAATAAGAAATATCATTTTTCAAATGATCATAAACACACAAACTAAGATTTAATAACATAATTTTTGAAAAAAATGTTATCTCAACAAAAGAGAAAATAATAAAAATAAAAAAAACTAAGAGCACACATATATATGAGCATATATAAAAATAGGAACTATTTAATAGATATAAAAAATAAAAGAATTAAAATAAAAAATTAAAAGTATAAGGGCCAAAATAAAAATCAAATATATTATCAATTTCAATCAAAGGACAAAATTGAAAAAATCAAATCTTATGTACCGAAAATATTAAGGGATTTAAAAGCAATCCAAAAATTAAAAGAATAAGGACCAAAATAAAAATGTAATATATAATCAATTTCAATCGGAGGACACAATTGAAACAAATCAAAACTTACATAACAGAAATAAAGACCACGCAACACAATTAAAAGAGAAGGGACTAAAATGAAAAAATACATAAAACTGGGGGGTTGCTGTGTAGTTTAGGGCGAAAGAGAGAGAAAAGGGGAAAAAAGTTCAATTGACCATTGTCTCGTCTTTAGCCACCTTGTGCTTGCATGTGCCACACCATGAGGAAGAGGACACGACGACGCATCCAGGGAGACATCAGATGCACATTTTCCAACACCATAAGACGCCTCACGCGCTGCCCGAAGAGGGCGTGAGGCAGATTATCGTGGCCCGTGTGTGACACACGTGCCCACAGTAACTCGAGATAAATAATTAAAAATTAAGGTCAATTATCAGGACACCCCTACAACCAACTCTTCATTTTTGTCTTATTGGGAGGCATATCCATATTTAGTTATTTTCAAAAAATATGAAATGCCTGTGGCACCCCTCCGAGTTAAAACTGATTTTTGTCTTTTTCGAGGGATAAAATGATTATTTTACTGTGCAAAGAAATATATATAAAAAAAAAACCGGTAACCCGAGCTGGAGCGAAAATGTGCAATTCCCATGGAACCCCTCCATCCAGTCACCATTTTTTGTCTTTTTCGAGGGACAAAATCGTTATTTCACTATACGAAAAGAAAAAAAACAGTAAACCAGCGAACCGAACGATCCGACCTGACCTGAAAAATTATCAATACTATTGTAATCCACAGTGATTTGTCTCACAAGGTACAATAACCCACTCATGACCTCTTTTAGTGTGTGTGTGTGTGTGTATATCTTTTATATTTTCTTGTTAAAGTTACCTAAAAAATCTTAAAAAACCCACTAACCTAACTTCTTTACAATCCAAATATATTCTAAAAAGAATTTTCAAAAACCATATATACATCAAACAAATTACGATCTACACTATCATATTATTTGAATAATAATATCATATGAATAATAACAACAATCATACAACATATATTATTTAATATAATACTGCCTATTTCACTCATGTTTTGTCACATGTTTGATTTTTTATTCTAAGAAAAATAAATATATTCTCTTTTTGAACATTTTTTAAAAATTTAAAATTTAAAAATTATTTTGAAAAATACATATAAAGAAACCACTAATTAAAAACAAACATTTTAAAGGAAAAAAAAATGTTAGACATTGATGGCCCTAACAAGCCTAACCCATCTAGTAAGTGTCTATTTGGGAGTGTGGTTGAAGTTGCATTTGAAAGTGATTTTCATTCAAAAGTACATTAAAATGATTTTTTATTTTTTAAAAATTATTTTTGACTTTAGCACATCAAAATAATCTAAAAACACCAATTTTTTTTAATTTAAAATCTAAAATAAAAATTAAAAAATTTCAATTTTTAAAAAATACTTTCCAAACGCATTCTCAAACACCCTATGCCAATGCACAAGCTTGTAAGAGTAAGCGAACATGATCGAGCCTTTAATATTTTTGAAGATAAAATATCTCTAATCTAATATGGGACTAACACTTGGCTGAATCAAGAGATGATGAGTCTAACTCGCTATACTCATAAATATATAGTCTTAATTATCCATACAGCTAAATCAACTCATGGATTTACTGTTCATTCGTGTACTGTTCATCTAAACTCATTAGCACTATGGACTGGAATAGTGAGATTACTTAATAATATAAGTATTATTTCTATACTACAAAAACACAACGAAGTCGGTTGGCCAAGTGGTTAAGGTGTGCACCTAATGTTTTCCCGCAACCTTAATTATATAAGTATTATTTCTATACTACAATAGCTCAACGAATTCATTTGGCCGAGTTGTTAAGGCATGCGCCATTTTCCTGCAACGAGAGTTCAAATCTCACATGCCACAAATTATTTTAGAACAGTAATGAACAATGAAAAAAAAGTGTTTTTTTTTTACCAGGTTTATTTTGTCACCTGTGTCCAAGCCAGCTTACGCGCACCATGATTAATCTCTAGACCCACTTTTTTTTAACATGTACATTATTTCCACTGATACATTTTTTTTGGTTTTTTTTATAATTGGAATGTCCGGGTCAGCTTATGCGCATGATTTTTTTCCCCACGTATACATTTCTTTTATCTCCGGACTTATTTTTTTTTACATTTTCTTTCCTGTTTTTGTTCCCACTTATATATTTTTTTTGGTTTTTCTTAATAATCGAGGTGTTCAGGCCAGCTTATGCGCGCCACGAATAATCTCTAGACTAACTTTTTTTTAACATTGTTTTCTTTTTTTTTCGCACTTATAATTTGTTTATAATCGGGGTATCCAGGCCAGCTTACGCGCACCATGACTATTATTTTTTATTACAACCAGAGTAGCTAAAGGAGATCGCAATTTCATACAACAATAAACAATGATTTCAACTGTGGTTTTTGTGTTTGAAAAGGTAAATTGAACTCTTGTTTTGGTAGGAGATGGCAGGTGTGTTTGGGAATGCGTTTGGAAAGTGTGTTTGAAAAAAAAAATTGTGTTTTTTATTTCAAATGAAAATAATTTGGTGTTTCTGGATAATTTTGATGTGTTGATGTAAAAAATGATTTAAAAAATTAAAAATATATTATTTTGATGCATTTCTAAACGAAAAGCTAAACGAATTATCTATAAAGCTAAAAGAGCTCACGGTTTTAAACAATGTTTTACACTATTCATCTACACACAAAAGCACTGTGGACTTGAACAATGAAATTACATAATAATATAAGTATTATTTGTATACTAGGACAGAACAACGAGGTTGCTTGGCCAAGTGGTTAAGGCGTGCAGGTGCAAACGAAGTTGAGAGTTTGAATCTCACAATCGACGAAAATAATTTTGAAGAGGTCGCCCATTTGAGCAATAATGAATAGTGATTTCATTGTTCATTGCTGTTACAGAAGGGACTTTTCGTGTTTTTTTTCTAACCAAGCCTCTTTTATATGTTTTTTTATAACCGGGGTATCTATGGAAGCTTACATGCACCACGACTAATCTCCGAACCCATTTTGTTTTTTAACATTTTTTTCTTTTTTTTCCACTTATAAAATGTTTTTGGTTTTGTTTTATGACCGGGGTGTCCAGGTTAGTTTACGAGAACCATGATTTTTTTTTCTCCTTACTGTTTGAAAATGTGCTTTCCCCTTGCACTTTTTTTTTTATAACCGAGCTTCCTTTTTTTTGTTTGTTCTTTTGTAGTTGGGGTGTCTAGGCCAGCTTACACGCATCACGACTAATCTCCGGATCAATTTTTTTAAAACATTTTTTTCCTGTTTTTTTTCCACTTACACTTTTTTTTTGTTTTTTTATAACTAGGGTATCTAGGTCAACTTACGCTTACTTTCAAACAGTAATGAACAGTGAAAATCACAATGATGAATAGTAAAAGGTGCTTTCCCCTTGCACTTCTTTTTTTTTGTTTTTTTTTCTAATAACTGGGTTGTCCGGAACAATTTACTCACACCACAGCTAATCTCCGGACCCGATTTTTTTTCTAGTGATGAACAGTGATTTTCACTATTCATTACTGTTACAAAGGGGCTTTTTGTTTTTTTAACCAGGCTTCTTTTTTTTTTGTTTTTTTATAACAGGGGTATCCATCGTAACTTACACAGACCACGACTAATCTTCAGACCCATTTTTTTTAACATTTTTCTTCCTTTTTTTTTTTGCCACTTATACATTTTTAGTGGTTTTTTTATGACTGGGTGTCCGCGTTAATTTACGCGCACCATGATTTTTTTAATAAACGGTGATTTCCACTTTCACAACTGTTTGAAAAGGGGCTTTTTGTTTTTTTTAAACTAGTCTTTTTTTTATATAATCGGGGTATCCGTTGCAGCTTACGCGCACAACGACTAATCTCCGGACCTATTTTTTTACATTTTCTTTCCTGTTTTTTTTGCCACTTATAAGTTTTTTTTTTGTTTTTTTTATGACCGACATGTCTGGGTTAGTTTATGCGCACTGTGATTTGTTTTTCTCAGTACTATTTGAAAAGGTGCTTTCCCCTTGCATTTTTTTTATAACCGGGCTTCCTTTTTTTTGTAACCGGGGTGTTCGGGTCACCTTACCTGCACCACGACTAATCTCTGGACCCACTTTTTTTAAAACATTTTTGTTAGCTTACGCTTACTTTCAAACAGGAATGAACTGTGAAAATCATAGTGAGGAATAGTTGAAGATGCTTTTCCCTTGCACATTTTTTTTAATAATCAGGTTGTCCAAGGCAGTTTATGCGCACTATGACTAATCGCCATACCCATTTTTTTCATTTTGTTTCCTGTTTTTTTTCCACTTATACCTTTTTTTTGTTTTTTTTATAACTAGGGTGTCCGGGTCAGCTTATGCGCACCATGATTTTTTTTCCCATGTATATATATTTTTTATAACCGGGATATTCGGCGCGCCACGGATAATCCCAGGACCCACTTTTTTTTTACATTTGTTTTCTATTTTTTTTCCACTTATATAATTTTTTTATAACCGGGGTGTCCGGTCCAGCTTACGCGCACCATGACTATTTTTATTAAGAAAAAAGCTAAAACAGCTCACTCAAATACTGTGCACACACTCAAAAAACATTGTGGATTACAATAGTGTATTAACGATTTAGCCCCTCAACCCTTGCCTTCTGATCAGGGGTATTTTTGAATTTTTCACGGGACCGGTTGACATTACTAAATTGTTTGGGGGTAGTTTTTTATTTTCCTCATATTTTTGCATAGTAAAATAGCCACGAGGACAAAAATTCACAGGAACCGCCGGGGGCATTAAGGTTATTTGATATATTTTTTTTAAATAACTAAATACAAATTTACCCATATATATATATATATATATATATATAAAATGACATGTTTATTATTTTCAACAAATGATAATTTACTATCACTATTCTAAAATATTTTTAATATAAAAATAAGAGGAATAAATCTTAACAAATAAAAAAAAAACTTCTTTAAACAACAATGAAAGTGTCATCGATAATATGACCAATAATAATTAGAATATTAATTATGTATAATAATATTTATAATGACATCTATAATAATTGTGATAAAAATTCATTGATCAATGTTATTTTTGTGAAAAATAACTTCCACATTTTTTTTGTATAATATTTCAGATCTCATATCCCGAAAAAAATATACAAAACCACACGTGGACAAGACAGGTAGAAAAATTGTGCTGAATTATCTACAATAATAAATTAAAAAATTGTCTTGCATTTCGCCACAATCAACACCAAATTTTTAACATGTAACAAAATTGTTAATAGTCCTAAATTTTTATACATATTAATTTTTGAATTTTTCCTTAAAAAATAGGAGAGAATAATTATATATTGTGATGTTTTTATATTAAGGTCTTAAAATATATATAAAAATTTGAACTCAATTTTCTTTAAAAATCTCACATTAATTGAAACTCAATGTTTTTTAAAAATTTAATATAATAATATGAAGAAAAAATCTAAAAAAATCATCTTTGATAAATTTTAGTAGTTGCATTTTTTGTTATCTGTCAAATAAATTATTTGACAAATAGTTAAAACATGCCCAACAAAGAATTAGTATGTTCCGGGCAACAAATAATATATCTTTAGTCAATTTGTTCAATTGCGATTTTGCTATTTACCATTTAAATTATTACCAAAGTAGTTAAAATAAAATCATCAATCAAATTATTTGCTGCATAAAACAAATCATTCATCTATGCTACAATTCAACAATTGTAATTTTACTATTTGCTAATGAAATAATTCATGAAACAAATAAAAAATACACAATAATGACGAAATTTTTTTTGATTCCAATTGTACAATCTACCGATTAAATAATTATCAAAATAATTTTAATAGTAGCAATATTCAATCACTCTTAGACGAAAAAAAAACATGTTTCTAATAGATTCTATCAATTACAATTTTACTATTTAAATATTAAAATAACAAATTACAATACGTATTAAATCAATCAATTTTTTATATAAAAAAAAGCTCATTGCAGCGCGCGGGCAAATTCGCTTGTGCTAGACTAAACCTAAAAACAACGAGTCATAATGCTTTTAAGGAGTAGTTTCAAATAAATGAATAAAAAGTGAAACTGCCGACCATAAAATATATAGTTATTTACATATTTATATTCTAAGGTACAATCACAACTACCATTAAGAATACTATAAACACGGATGCACAGGTATTTACATATAAAACGGTGGTGTGATATAAGTATAATATTTTTTGTCGGACAGTGTGGGATAGCTGATCTACATTTTTTTTTTTTTCAATTTTACACTAAAAAAGCCGATAGTTTAATTAAAACAGAAAGGATATCAAACATGGCCCCAAAAAAGAAGGGGGGAAAGCCTGGTTCTATGTGTGGTAACCTAAAAATGAAAGATTGACGCATCTTAATTCTGGGACATGGCTGAGCATTTGGATAATAATGAAGATTAATTTTGGGTTCGAGTTGATTAGTCATATAAACGTGCATGTGTCAAGAGATGCCTAAGTCTTAGAAAACTTTATATATATATATATATATATATATATATATATATATATATATATTACAATCCATCTAATTGGCGTGGGGTATTTCTTGTGCAATGCACTGTGGACTGAGAGTATTTCCACTATGTATTGTGGCAGTGTCGGGATGAAATTGGCCTTCATGAGCCGGCGTGTTTGAGTTCATTTCTGGGGGTGTTTTCGGATTTTCCGTTTTTTTTTTCACCTTTCCGCTTTTGCAGAGTGCATTAAAGAATCTGCCCCTCGAAAAAGACAAAATTGTGCACAGGGACGAGAGGTTCCTTCGGCTTTTCACACATTAAGTGCACAGTGCACCGACGAAAAAACCCCTCGATAACGACAAAATAATGCACAGTGAACGGGGACACGGGGGTATTTTCCCCACCGGTTTTTTTGTGAATCTCGGTAGGGTTAGGGGCGTCTTGGTAATTAGCCTATATTTTATTATTTTTCTGTCTGCACGGCTGGCGTGTCGTCAGGACGCGACAACGGCGATCAGCGCCAACGCGCCATGGAAGCGGCGCGTGCGGTTCCATGCGGCGGTCAAAAATTCCCTTCCGCCGTTGAATACGGTGAGCCTCCAAGTCCTCTGTCTCCCGTCGCGGCGCGTGTTCGTCATAGATGTCAGGGTAAACGGCGGGGGCCGATTTTGTGGCGGTTGTATGTTTTCTCTCTCCTGCGGGCCTAATTTCAGGTCCGGTCCCTCATATATATAAGAAGTTCATTTCGGTACCTGAGGTTTGGATTTCGATTTTATTGCTGATTTCTTTAATTGAAAGTTTGATTGTTTTCAATTGTGCCCTTCAATTAAAACTAATTATATAAAGCATTTTTAATTTCAGTCCCTAAACTTTTGATTTTCGATTTCTTTTTTGTTCCTGTAATTTTTTCGGTCCGGATGTTTTGATTTCTTTAATTTGGTCCTCCAATTGAAATTCTTAATATATACAACTTTTCATTTCAGTCCCACTTCTTCTAATTTTTTTTATATAATAACAACAATTACCATTATTATTATTTCATTATTTATTTTGGTCCCAAGATTTTTTTTTCTTCAGTTTTATCCTTCAATTGCAATTAATTGTATATGTTATTTTTCATTTCGGTCCTTATTCTTTGAATATTTTATTTTATATTAATTCATTTGTTTTTTTTAATTCTTTGATAATGTTTAATTTTAATTCATATTTATGCATTTATGCTCTTAGTTTTTTTAATTTTATTTTATTTTGAATCGGTTCAATCCTTAAATTTCAATTTATGTTGGTATTCATTTGAAAATAAATATTGCATATTTTTTCCCTTTATTCTTTTTTTTTTATTTGTTCTTTGGATTAGATGATTTTTATGATTTTGCTATTTACACAATGATATTGATAATTTCAGCGATTGTTTTTTTATTTGTTTTTTTTTTAAATCTTTTGCTTTTTTTTTAATGATTTTTTAGTGCAATTTAATTGTTTTGATTTTTTTGACAGTAATGTTAATAATAATTTTAACTGTTATATTAACGATAATGACAATAACATAAAGATAGATTTTCAATTTATGTTTTCGTCTTTTTGTTGATAGAGAATTGATTATTTATTTTTGTTATTTAATTATTGGAGGTTTTTTTTTTTAATAATTCATTTAGTGTCTTCTTTTAATTCTTAGACAATGCTTATTTTTAATTCGTATTTATGCATCTATGCTTTTAACTTTTTTCCTTGGGATGTTTTTCCTAATCGGTTCAATCCTGAAATTTTATTTTATATTGGTTATCATTTTAGAATTAATATTTCTCCCTTTTTCCCTTTGTTCTTTTTTTTTCCTTTTGTTTTTATTCCTTCTTTAGATTAGATTATTTTTATGATCTCAGTATTTACGCAATAATAATGATAATTTTGGTTATTGTTTTCTTATTGTTTTTTTTATGAAAACTCTTTTCCTTTTTTTTTTAATGATTTTCCTGGGCAATTTAATTATTTTAATAGTAATGATAAGAATTTTAAATGTTATAGCGATGATAATAAAAATAACATCAGGATGGATTTTCAATTGATGTTTCTGTCTTTTGTCGAAAAAAATTTACTTATTTTTGTTTTTTTATTATTACAAGTCTTTTCACAATTTATATTTTTTCTTTAATCTTAATTCATTCATTCATTTATTCTTTCATAATAATAATAATAATAATAATAATAATAATAATAATAATAATAATAATAATAATGATGATAATAATAATAATGATAATAATAATAATAATAATAATAATAATAATAATAATAATAATAATAATAATAATAATAATAATAATAATAATGATAATGATAATGATAATAATAATAATAACAATAATATTTTAATTGTTTTTCTTGCTTCCTATTTTGTTCATGCTTTTTATTTTTTTTCCTCGATATAATTTGATAATTTTTATTGTTTTAATAGTAACAACAATAATAAGTGTAGATTTTAAGACTCTGATGTTACTATTGTTATAGTATTTTAAATTAATATTGCTTCCTTTTTCCCTTTTTTTTTTAATTTGCTCTTTGTATTAAATAATTTTTATAATTTTACTATCTGCACAATAATAACGATGATTTTTGTGATTAATTTTTAATTTTTTTATTATTAAAATATTTTGCATTTTTTTTAAATGTTAGTTCGTGCTCTTTTGTGATCTTTCATGACGTAATATCTTTATTCTAAAAGATGTAATCTATGCTTGCGCAATAAACTCTACTTAAATTTTTTATATATTTTATCTCCTAATCCATAACTTTTATTTAGTTATATCATATAAATTTATCATTGTGGATTTAATTATGTTAAATTATATACACAAGAATGCCCGCGGCAACGCGCGGGCAATATATATATATATCACGTCGGCCCATGACTGAATTGATGTCATTATATATTATATAGATGGCTAGAAACTATATCATTGTTTATGGTAGATGACACAAGAGTTTGGTGCTTGGTCAAATCTCGTTTTAGGGTTTATAATTATGCGACAAAATTATGTGCTATTGGTGTGGAGTTTGTTATTATATACATATCATTTGAATGGAATAAGGGATTTTAATGTTGTTATAAGCCTGGGTGTTACCACGCGGTAAATGTTTATATATATATATATATATATATATATATATATATATATATATATATTCGTACAAAATAAAATTATGGATAAAACATGTTTTTTTCCTTTTTAATCAAAATTATCTTTCTTTATTCATGTATTTTATTATAATATAATATTTTTTATTTTCAGTTTATTGAATAAATAGTAAAAACAATAAGCATATAAAAACACTCATAAAATTCTAACGATTTGAATTAAATAGGGAAATATACTTTCTTATTCATGCTGTTTTTTTTCTTTCACAAAAACATGTTTTGCACACATTTACATGGTCACTGTGAGAAACATTGTTTTTAGGTAGAAACTTATTATAATCAGGCCAGTTTGCACACATTTTGACTAATATCACTGATCCTAAAATTAACGACCATGTAAATCTCAAGTGACCATCATATTAACAACCAGAGGCTCGAATTTATTATTATAAAAGGAACAAACCTCTTAGTCTCAAACTCTTAACACTGAATCACCTAGTTATATTTTTTTTTGTTTTTCAATGGATAAAAGGTGCATCGTCTGCCCTTTTTTTTTTAATAAAATAAATGACACATTATCTTATAGTTTAGACTTTGTCTATTTTTTATGACAAAAAAATCAAGGTATGAGTTATTAGATCCTATAAACTCAATTTCAACTTGTTTCATCTAAAAAATACCTCATAAATATCATAATAATACCATTATACCCTTTTTCAACTCCGAAAAATCCTCCCTCAGTCATGCTTAAAACTTAAAACCAACTAAATCTAAAACTTTATGACCCTAATCTACTTTTTCCAACATTTTCAAAGAGATAAACTACCTCCATTGAACTTTTTTCTCCAAGATGACCTCAATGATACCGAGATCTATCTTTATTGAGGTTGAAATATGGTTGATGATATTTTTTTTTTGTTTCTCCCTTTTATGATGATTTTCTCTTTACTCTCATAACATCTAAGAACTTAAATGTAATAAAGAACTAAAAATAAATTTTAGGATAGAAACAAATAACATTAAAAAAGATAGATGTACATGCAAATATTTTACTCAAATTGTATTTTTTATCTTTTCATTTATTTATTTTAGAGGCTAATTCTAAGTGTTAAGAACAAATATATTTTTTATGAACGCGTCAACAAATATACCTTATCTATATAAAATATAAAAGGAAAAAAATATAAATACAAACTAGAATAACTGCTTGAAGTATTATGAAATTAAAAAACAAGTGACAAGATTAATTAATATTAAAATAATAAACTAAAAAATTAAAAATAAATATAAAAGAGTGTATTAGTTAAAACCCTGAATAATATACTTTTTCCAAGCATATTTTAAAGGAAAACCACCTTTATTAAACTTTCCTCATAAATATAAACCTATTAACATCAATATTAAACTTTTGGATGGTTGAAAATGTTGAATTAATTAAGAGCAAAACAAAAAAGGAGGCTACAATATGAGTGTTTAGTCTTAACCTAATTACAAATAAACTATATATAGGTTAAATATAAAGTACTATTATACCCTTAATAAATAAAACTAAATAATACTACATAAGTATTATTTAATATTTCTCCTCAAACTCATGATACGCGGCAACTGCAAGCATCGAGAGTTTGCCAACTAGAAAACAAAAACAAGAGATGGAATGCGCATTGGTAAAGAAATCTACAATTTGCAAGGAAGAGGGAACAAAAGGCAAAGCAATGGTGCAATGCTTGAGATGATGACAAGTAAGATGACAATCGATCTCAATGTGCTTAGTGCGCTCATGAAAAACTGAGTTGTGAGCAACCTGAATAAAACTCTGGTTGTCACAATACATAGGAGTAGGATGAGTAAAGAAAACTCACATATCAGCAAGTAACCAACATAACCAAATAATCTCTTTGGTAGTAGATGTCATGACATGATATTCTGCTTCAGTGGATGATTGAGAAACAATATATTATTTCTTCCTCTTCCACGAAATAAGAGAATCACCTAAAAAGATACAGAATCTAGTAACAGACTTGCAGTCTATGGGATTATGTTTACCTATATATATTTTACTTGTAATTAGGTTAAGACTAAGAACTCATATTGCAGCCTCCCCTTCTTGTTTTTTTTTTTATAAAAACAAAACATGTTATTATTATTGAATTAATTAAGAGCAAACCAAAAAAAGGAGGCTACAATATGAGTGCTTAGTCTTAACTAATTACAAATAAACTATATATAGGTTAAACATAAAGTACTATCTACCCTTAATAAATAAGACTAAATAATATTACATAAATATTATTTAACAAAAAATAGTCACACGAGCATTTGTTTTCTCCACTTAATATTTTTTGACATTTTTCTCTTTTATTTTTTCAGCACTTACGAACTAATATGTAATAAAAATAAATAATAGGACACTAAAATAATAGAAATAAAAAAATAAAAAATAAAAAACTTCAAAGAAAAAATTAAAGTTTTTCATGTCTCACATACAATAAAAATAAAAAGGGCTACGTTTTGTGTTGTTTTAGCTCTTTAAATTATTATATAAAATTTTATTAATTTAATGTGAAGATGTTTCATTATATAATGTTAGAGAACTAACCAAAATAAATTATAAAACTTAAAATATTTGAATATTATATGGATAAAATTGAAAATAAAAAGAATTCATTACTTTTTAAAAAACAAATTCATGGAAAGAGGGGAGAAAATATTTCACAGTAAAAAGGAATAGTACAACCCATTTTTAATTGAGTTTCTTTGTAATTATAATTTTACAATTGACTAAAACAAACTCTATTGCTCCATTTTGTAAAAAAAAAGAAAAATAGTTTGAAATGTTGTTATTAGATGGTGCACAGTGCAGTCATATAATGACACGTGTTAACTTGAATACAATGAAGATGGTTAAAAACACATATTGTTTTCTTATTTTAATACACGGATTTCCTTTTCCTTTCACCATTAGTTTGTTGTATAATATCCTTTTCTTTTGTTTTTTACGGAGAGAAAAAATGATGGAGACATTGTGTTTTAGCTGTATTAGCATTCACACACACATGTTGACCAATTTCTTAATGCAGTTCTTGTTTTGACATCTATAATTATTTATAAAATGCATGTACATGTATTTCAGTGTGTTTCAAGAGCATTTTTTATGTGCTGATATCAAGAATAATTTTTTTTAATAAAAAATATTATTTTTATGTATTTGTGAATGAAAAATAATTTCAAAAACAATTTCAATCACACTTCTAAATAAATATTAAAAATATAATTAGAAATATGTACGAGCTTTTAAAATTCATGTTATTAAGACCCATCCGGTGAGGACAATTGCATAACAGCTTCCTATATATATATATATCGAGAATTGATTTGCCTTATTAGCAAAATTAACAGAAACTTTAAACGGTATGGAAGAAATTCTATAGCAAAATTATGGACACACATTGATTTTATCAGTCATTCATTTTATTATCTAGTGTTTCATTATTTATATTTTCTTCATGTATGGTGTTTTTGTTCGGATAACCTGAGTCAAGTATTTGAAAAATTAAATAGGATCAACATTATTTTTTTGCTTTATTTTTTTAATTTTACAGTTCAACACTTTTTTTATAAAAAAAGTCTGGTTTATGATTTTTTTTTTCAATTTCTACTCTATTAAGTATGGGCATTGTCATAACCTAATTTTTGGTTATTTCACAAAAATTTCTGGCTAGTCCTGTCCACACAGAAAAAAATTAATAAAATAATAATAATAATTAAAAATACAAAATCTGCATTAAAAGTTTTTTTTTCAAAAAAAAATTATAAATAAAAAAATGTATTGCTTTCGTGCATACAGTTGAATTCCATGGTTTTTCCATGCATCTTTTTCATAAAAAATATGTGTTGCATATTTCTCATATTTTGAAACGAAAATTAGATATCGTAATCAGTTTATGATTATTTGTTGGAATTTGGCCAAAATATCAAAATAATTTAACAATTATTTTGAATTAGCTATCACGGTGTACAATTATATTATAAAGTACACTCGCAAATAGTTAAAAATGAGGCATTCAAAATGCAATATTTTTTTTTTAGGTTTTCAACTCTCAATGAGGTAGAGACTCTTTCAAGAATAGAGATCTACCTCGAGCTTTAGGAAAGACCAAAGAATAAAAAAATCAAACATAAAAAAACAATCAAACAACAATGCAGCTTATCTTAGGTTGGGTGTATTGGGGGTCATGCGTCTTCCCCTTGCACAACAAGTCCGCTTACCCAGACTCTCGTAGACTATTAGGTGTTCTAGTGACCATAATACTTGGTGGCGACTCCTGATAATTATAGTCATGATTTTATAACTAACCCCCCTTTCACCGCGCGTTGTTCTCCCTCTCTAGGGGATGACGAGGCGGGAAACGCGAAAAAAATATCATCGTGACAGATGTCGACTCCACTTGGGACATTACCAGAGTGAACTGTGTTTGTTTAATTGTTTATTCTTTAATTCATTTTTTTATATGCATTTTACTTTCAATTCACTCATGACATTGGGTTTGAATTAATGTTATCATGCATTTTAATTTCACAAATAAACCCAATTCTAAATTAGGTGGGGAGTAGCGGTCTGCAACATGACTTTGAGTCGGGGTTCAGATTCGTGAAATGTCCAACTATGAGCTGAGTGTTTACTCGATAATGGCGATCACATCATGCCCCAACCGTTTCTTGTAAACCCCTACACCACCTTCACGTGAGGCGATCACTGGACAATTCATAGATGTTTCAGACCAGGTAGAAAGCTTACCCCTCATGTAATGACCTAGCACTTGTCTTTAAACATCCTGAGAATTCGCACCTGATGTGTATATATATACATTTGCATCTACATGCATCCATCATTGTGCATAATATATCATTAGCAGATTGAAAGAACTCTTAACACTCGACTCGTCAAAGAAATATGGAGGAGAAGAGCGAGCGTGCACACCGTGATGCCCACTTCCAAGAAGAGTTGGATTCTCTGAAAGCTAGCATAACTCATCTTGCCAGCTTACTCGAGCAAACACTGAGAAATGCCTCTGGCGAGAGTCCTTCAATTAGACTTGCAGTGGCTGCTCAAACAAAAGCAATGAACCACCCTAAAAAGATGACTCAAGCAAGCACTGAGAAATGCCTCTAACGAGGGTCCTTCAACTAGACCTGCAACAACTTCTCTAATAGAAGAAATGAACCACCCTAAAGAGGTGACAGGAGAAAGGGTTCAAGATCCTCATCAAAATCAAGTTTTTTATACAATCAGTAGCGCTAACAATTGCACCAACCTCAACGGTTATAGAAGCATCAGAGGGTATTAACTAAGATAAGATTGTGACATTGGAAGCCAGATAAGGGCCATTGAAGGGGTAAACTTATATGACCCAGTAAGAGCTGCAGAAATGTATCTAGTCCCGAACGTTGTAATACCAAAAAAGTTGTGTTCCTAAATTTATCAAATACATTGGGACACAGTGCCCTATCACTCACCTAAAATGATAATGTAACAAAATGGTAGAAGTAGTGCTTGATGAGAAATTGCTTATGCATTTTTTCCAAGATAGTTTGAGTGGGGTAGCTTTGAGTTGGCACATGAGACTAGACAGCACCAGGATCCATAACTAGAAAAATTTGGTAAATACTTTCATCAAGCAATATAAGTACAACACGGACATTGCTCCTGACATAACAAGTTTGTCCAACCTGGAGAAAAAGGACAAAGAAAGCATAAGAGAATATGCTTAGAGATGGAGAGATCTCGTTGCACAGGTACATCACCCGCTTCTAGATAAAGAGATGGTGGCATTATTTGCCAACACGTTGAGAGTGCCCTATTACGAACATGTGATGGACAGTTCAGTACAACAATTCATGGATGTTGTAGCCGTGGCAGAGCAAATAGAGCAAAGAATCATAAGAGGTAGAATTTTTGCATTTGTGGAGAAAAATGCATCGAAAGCAAGAGAAAAGATGTCGAGCATTTTGAAGACGACTATAAGGGTAGGAAAAAACCAATTCCAAAAATACCATAACCCTTCATCTCAAATCGCCAACATCAATCTTTAAGCCAAAGATCACCTAAAAATTTTCCGAAATGAAATTACCAGAAACCTAAGAAGATGTAGTTTTTTTTTCACGTTGTGTCTTCTTCTTCCTTCGTGTTTCTACCTTTTTTCTTTTTGCAAAATTCTTTGTTTTTCCTCTGTATTTCCTTTGTTTCCTTTCTGCAAACCTTATGTTATCTGTGTCAACCCCCCTTCCCGTCAACTCCTTTCTCCGGTAGCTGCTCCCTTTTCCCGTCAACTCTCTTCTCTGGCTATCGGTGGCCAACCCCTCTACATCGATGACCTCTTTTCTTTTTCCCTTTTGGCAGCGCCATCTTCCTCTAGCCACCGGTTGCTTCCCTGCTCCTCACCAACCACATAGATCGACCACCAAAGCAACCCACCACCGGATCTGACCCAAAACAGCCACTTGCCTCCAGCTCTCCCTCCCGGATCGGTAGCCAACCATCGGTCAGCACCATCAGATCTCTGGTTCCCCAACCAGATCTATCCTCACACCTCCTTTCAGCCACCAACAACTTCTTTTCTCCTCACCGACAGCCATCCAGCTCCCCCCATGCCATAAGACCTTTTTTTCTTAAGCAAACATTTCTCTTCGGCGATCATGTATTTTTTGTGTGTTTATGATGTATTCTTGCTTATTGTTTAAATAACACAAGTACACCTTATATCCTTTCATCTAAATTATACATGATCCCATAAGGATTTTTGGTAAATCAAAGTCTAGTACGGAAAGAAGTGCCAAATTGATGTTTGTTTAACAAATGTGTTTTGGAAATTCAAAGGACTTTATTGAAAGGTGATCTCATACCCCCAAAACCCACATATTAAAGCTAAAACAAATAATCCAAAAAATAAAAATCATTTTGCATGGAAAAATAAAGCTTACCAATCCTGGATGCATGTTTTTGAAATGAGGAGAGGCATCTTTGATATGCCTTCACAAGTCTCGAATATCCTTTGCAGTCCCTGTTTGAGCCTAATAATTTTTTCTTGATAATTAACCTTGACAAGGATCACACCCTATACTGGGGGGCAAATGCGAGGATGAAAAGGCTTTTTTTAATTTACAAAATAGTCCTCAATGATAAGAATGCCTAAACAAAGCTGGAGGCATAAACATAAAAAAAGGTTTTAGTACATTATGACAAATCGAGTCAACATGATGATAGTGCTAAAAACCCATGATAGAAAGCCCAATACTGGGTGGCATGTCAAGACAAAAGCCCAAACAAAATGTTAGGGGGCATGTCAGCTCATTACGCAAATCAATTATGAGGATCCAAAAGGAGCTTTAAGAGTAAGTGTTAAGTGATACTTTGTCCAGAAAACCCTTAAACACTTTTTGAGCCTACAAATATCTTTTTTCTTATAGCCAACAACCTAAGTCTACATTACAAGCCTAATAAAGTCATTACTGATCAATTATAGGCATTCTGGATTGATAGACAATGCTTTTCCATTTGAAAAAAGTCTTCTAATACTTTACAAGACTTGATCAAAGCCTTTTCCATGCAAATATCATTTCACATTCCCGTCAAAATCAACATAAAACCTGACAATGAGATCACTTGAATTCTTTCAAGAACAACTCTGTTTCAACAAATATCAAAATGGTTTTTGTGCTTGGGAATGACTTTGAAATTTGAAAAATCCTACATGAAAACAATCTTTGCAAATAACTAACCATTTCTTGCAAACACATGAAGCCAAAAACACTTGTGTGGCATGACCCAACTAGGGGGCAATCTAATTGAAGTTGACTCCATCGTTCCCTTTCAAGGAATGCTGAACAAAATTGAGGGTCTTTAAGCAAATAAGGGCATATGGATATGCTGAAGGTCCGTCATCTCCAATGGTCAAAATCACAAGTTGTGGCTCAAGTAAGCAGAAACAAGAAGTCGTTAAAGCCAAAGTTTTGAACCCTGAACAGAGAAGACTATGAAGAAAAAAGAGGACCTATATTTCTCAGGTAGTATACATGCATCATCATGCATTGCATCCCTATTGAGAATTTAGGAAATGTTGTGTAGGGATCGTAATTTACAAATCTTCATTCATCATTTTGTGTGCGCTTTCAAGCTCTCACCACTTTCACTTCTCTAAGTGCGCCTACGAGCCCTCAACCATAGATCCTAAATAGCGAGCTTTCCAGCCCTATTTTCCTTGTCGAGTGTGTTTTCCAACCCTCGACTATCAATTAAAATAGTGCGCTTTTCAACCCTATTTTTCCTTTATCTTTGAGTGTGTTTTCCAACCCTCGACCATCAATTTAAATAGTGTGTTTTCTAGCCCTATTTTTCCCTTCATCTTAGAGCACGTTGTTCAACCCTCGACCATCAATTAAAATAGTGCGCTTTCCAGTCCTATTTTTTCCATCATCTTCGAGTGTGTTTTCCAACCCTCGACCATCAATTTAAATAGTGCACTTTCCAGCCCTATTTTTCACTTCATCTTTGAGTGCGTTGTCCAACCCTCGACCATCAATTAAAATAGTGTGCTTTCCAGATGGTCCACTTGTCGAGTGCATTTTCCAATCATTTACCATCAATTAAGAAGTGCATTATCCAGTCCTATCTTTCCCCCTCATCTTTGAGTGTATTTTCTAACTCTCGATCATCAATTAAGATAACACGCTTTTCGGCCCTATGTTCCCCCTTAGTGTCATCATTCCCACTTGGATAGGTCACCATTACAATGAGACCATCTTCATTATATTTCTCGGGTAGGTCACCCATTATAATGAGACCATCTTCACCATTCCCACTTAGGTAGGTAACCCATTACAACAAGACCATCTTCACTATGTTTCCTGGGTAGGTCATCCATTACAACAAGACCATCTTCATTATGTTTCCTGGGTAGGTCACCCATTACAATAAGATCATCTTTATCATTCTCACCTGGGTAGGTCACCCATTACAACGAGACCATCTTCATTACATTTACTGGGTAGGTCATCATTACAATGAGACCATCTTCACCATTCTCACTTGAGTAGGTCACCCATTACAATGAGACTATTTTCTTGTGTCATTCACAAACATCATCATCTTTCTATCTTTTGTGTCCTACTTAGGCCTCAATTCTTAGGTAATGCGCTTTCTAACCCTATTCTACCGTTCCCTTCTGAGTGCGCTTCATAACCCTTATTTTCACTTCTAGATGGATCAACCATTTCTTGGTTTGGTAAATTCGTTCTCTTTTTCTTTACGATGCTTATGATCTAAAGTTTCTTATAAGACTTTAGTCGTAAGGATTGTAAAGAGGGGCAACTTTCATAACCTAATTTTCGGTTATTCGCTAAATTTCCCAAAATTTTATGGACAGTCCAGCCCACATAGAAAAACTAAAACTAAAAATAAAAATACAAAATCTAAATTAAAAAAATCTTTCTTAAAAAAATTTACAAACAAAAAAATGTTTTGTTTTCATGCATACGATCGAATTCCAAGGTTTTTCCAAGCATATTTTTCATAAAAAATATATGTTGCATATTTCTCATGTTTTGAAACGAAAAATGGATATCGTAACTAGTTTACGATTATCTATTGGAATTTGGCCAAAATATCAAATAATTTAACAATTATTTTGATTTAGCTATCACGGTGTAAAATTACATTGTAAAGTACACTTTTGGAATTTGGCCAAAATATCAAAATAATTTAACAATTATTTTGATTTAGCTATCACGGTGTAAAATTACATTGTAAAGTACACTTTTGGAATTTGGCCAAAATATCAAAATAATTTAACAATTATTTTGTTTTAACTATCACGGATTAAAATTACATTGTAAAGTACACTCGTAGATAGTTAAAAACGGGGTTTTCAAAATGCAATATAATTTTTTTTTTAGATTTTCAACTCCCAATGAGGTAGACACTCTTTCACGAAGAGAGATCTACCTCGAGCTTTAGGAAAGACCAAAGAATAAAAAAAACTTAGAAAAACAATCAAACAACAATGCAATGTATCTTAGGTAGGGTGCACTGGGGGTGATGCGTCATCCCCTTGCACAACAAGTCCCCTTACCCAGACTCTTATAGACCAATAGGTTTTCTAGTGACCTTAATACTAGGTGGTGATTCCTGATAATTATAGTCATGATTTAACGACTAAAAAAACCCCTTTCATCGCATGTCGTTCTCCTCTCCTGGATGCCGGGGCGCGAAGCGTGAAAATACATCGTCGTGACAGGCAAAAATTTTGTGAGTTAACCTAGATCGACTTATATTTTATTTACTATATTACATGTCTATCATGATATCCTAGGTTGACCCAGGCTGATTTTGTTTTGTCTTTTAATCCAATTTCAGGAAAATCAAGGTTTTTTTCCTAGTTATCATATGATGATTTTGTTCCATTTATTTACATAAATCATTCTTGATTTATTGAATTAGATGCTTACATACACTTTTTTTTATTTACACGAAACTCTTTATGTTGAAAAATGTGTTAAAAAAGCCTGTGTATCTAGTTTTTTTTATAGAAATAATATATAACCCGCGGTAAAACACGGGTCATATAGGTAGTCAGTACTCATTCATTTTAATTTCCAAGCACATCATAGTTTTCATTTAGATTGTCACACGGTTGCATATGCAAGACTCTTTAAAATTAAAAAAAGAAAAGGAAAATCAATGGAATAGCTACTTGGTAATGGAAGGAAACTAGAAATTCTAAAATTGACAATGGTCTTTTAAATTCAAGTAATAGTTAAATATTCTTAAAGAAAGTAGATCCCACCCTTATCACATCATTCCAAATAAAAAAGTTATGTTTTCTATGTGTATTTCCAAATAGATTTTATGCATGTTACTGGATATATTATTTCATTTTAAGCTTATTTTATGATATTTATTTTCTAAAAAATAATGTTGAAAACTTATAGAGAGATTCTATGTTAATCCCTAAAATAAGATATTTCATCAATTTGGGAATTGTGTAAGAAAATTTTGGTGTTAGTTTCTAAAAATAGGATATTTCATTGAAATAGGATTTTTTGACGTTAATCCCAAAACAGAAGATTTTACATGATAAGAGTTTTAATGAAATTCTTGATGTTAACCCTAGAAATAGAAGATTTTGTTGGCATATTTTTTGTACGAATTTTTAAAGTTAATCCCTAAAATAGAAGATCTTAATAATTTTTGTAGTAGATAAGGAAATTTGGCTTTGATACCTAAAATAGAAGAGTTCATCGAAATGAGATATTTTATGAAATTTCAACATTAATCTCTAGAATAAGTGATTCCATCGAAATTGGATTTTCATCAAAGTTTTTTTACTTCAATCCTTGAAGATAGAAGATTTTGTTGAAATCATAAATATAAAGAACCTCAATTCCTTTCAATATAACTTATTTTCAATGACGATTGGATTATATTGAAAACACCTAATTAGATTGTTTTTTTAATAAAAAAGACATAGGTAAACAAATTAAAACCTAGAATAAGAACTACAAGCCTTAAAATGTTCACTCATGCATCATTCAACTGAAAAGAAAATAAAGCATATATGATATAATATTCACACTTACTACAATAAAAAAATAGCCTAAACTTTAACATAATAGTCAAATAAAACATGTGATAAGTGATATTAATATTAAGAAAAATAAAGGACACATTATCTACCACTCTTGGCATTTTAATAGAGGACTATTTACTAAACTTTAGCCACTCACTTTATTTATTTTAAAAAAAAAGCTTATAGTTTTCTAATTGTGCTTTTGATCAATAAAAACACAATAGTTGTTTGACTTACAGTGTTACAATTTATTAGAATATAGTTTGTATATGAAAGACCGCCTATAATAAGATGAATTTGGAAGTTTGTGCTCGCAAGAACATGTTGTTAACAAATGAAGTATTAAAATATGATCATTGTAGGAACTAACTAGCATGACAAAAAAAAATGATTTGATACAATATATTTACACCATAGCAATACTAGAGAATATGCAAGCTTTTGAAATGGAATTTGTTGGAAATTACCTTTTGTGCCCCTTATGATACACCCATGTTCTTGATTATGCAAACTCATGATCATGGAGATAGATCATGGGGATCAATTGATTGATCATGGCTAATTATCTCCTTGATGGAAGGAGAAAATTGGAAAATAAATTAATGAGTGGGGTCCCTGATCTACCTATAAATAATAGTTTGTGTACTCCATCTACAGCTACTGGTAGGGATGAGCAAAAAAACCGAACAACCGATTAAATCGAGAAAACTAGAAAAAAATGACCGAGAGAACCGAACCGATAAAAAAACCCGATTAAACCGATTGTAAAATTCTAAAAAATGTCTGGTTCGGTTCGGTATCGGTTTTGTATGGATAGAACCGATTAACCCAAACTGAACCGGTTTGATTCGGTTAAAAATATTAATATAAATAGCAACTTAAGAAAAGAAACCCTAGATTCGTCTGTACCCTTCTTTCCGCCTCTCGCCTCCCTCTGCAACAAAATTTCAGATGGATGAAATTTCAGCAAACGCCATTTCATGGTAGAGTATTCACATGGTTCAGTGCCGCTAAGAAATACACACGATGAGCCACGTTACTCGATGATATTTTTTTTTTAAAAAAAAGTAGAGACTTAAACAAGTAGAAGACAAGGGCAGGCATGCTGCACATAAAAAATACAGACGATAGAAGCGATGATGCTTATAATACCCGGAGGCATGTGGGTTGTCATCTCCCCGGATCAGATTGATTATTTTAGATATTCAATTGCTTGAAGTTGGGGACAGGTGTTTTTTAAGCTCTTTTTAGCTTTTGGAGGAAAGTGATTCATTAGAAAACTATCAGAAAATTAGTAAACTTAATACAAACACCCATAAAAATACTTTTCCCATATTTTCTAATGAAATAGTTTTCGTTAGTTATTTTCAACAAAAATAAGGAATTTCCAACAAAGTAATAAAACAAAACAAATTAATAAAAATCCAGTCAATAATTCCATTGAAACCTTGACACATTGTTATTCACTTATAGAATTGTCGACAAATTAATTTCTTTGGAAAATATAGATAAATTATGACGGCCAATTATCTCTCATTCTTCTTCTTTAAAGCTTGGATACACAAAATAAGCAAATTCATCTTCTTTTTTTCTAAACCCATTAATGTTTTAGGTAGATTTATTAAAACGTGTTGTAGTATTTATAGTTTCCTTGTATATTTAAGTATTTTACATCTTTTCCCTAGAGAATTTTATTATAGTAATGTATAATCTGTATGTTAGAGTTTGTTTGGGAATGGGGGGAAATTGAATTTTGCGGTCATTTGATGAAATCAAGTTCGATTTTGTAGCTTAGGAGTGTTATAAATGAGTTATTTTATTGGGTTACAATCATATTTTGTTTATTTTATTGTTAAGTTGAAAATTGTTGTAAAAGTTATTGTTATTAGCTATTTCAAAAGTTTTTTTATCCTATATTGGAAGACATAACTAACCTTTTGAGTGCAAAGAGTATATATAGGACTCTTTATCCCACATTAGAAAAGAAAGACTTTCATCAAGTGTTTATATAAATCAATTAAGGTTAGTCAAAACTTTGACATATGATGTCTCAAATAAATGTAATTTTTAAATGAAAACACTATTGATGTAAACTATAAATAATTTTTATGTGTATAAGATGGTTTTGGGTTACAACTCACTTGAAAAATTAGCTTTTCCATGTTGTATGGGAAATAATAAGACTTTTACCTTATGAATAATGAGAAATACCTTTTTTATTCCCACTTAAGCCTTTTTCCAAGTCATCATTGATATATATATATAAAAACAGAATGACATCTTGAAAGGTAAAGATGAAAGGGATGTTTCACTATCAATATTTTCATGTGAAGAATTGTATGATGTAGTCTTATAGTATAAAGGCATTATATTTGGTATTAATTCTAATAATCAAAAGTTTTGTAGTTTTGGTGTAACATGTAATTGGGTAAAATGGAGTATATGTTAGGATCTTTCTTATTGGAGGACTAATTTTATCCACCATAATATGGATGTCATGCATATCGAGAAGAAAAAAATTGACAATTGTTTCAACATAGTGGATGTCAAAAGATATTCAAATTATAATATGAAAGCTAGAATGAATTTTGCTTTGTATTGTGACAATTAGAATATATAGTTGTTTAATGATGGGATACATATTGTGAACCCCAAAGCTATATGTGTTCTTAAACAATGATGCACAATTTTTTGATTATCTATAAATGAGTTAAGAGTGTGGGATTTCCTTATGGATATACTTCAAACATAGTTAGATTGGTGAGTTTAGAAGAATATATACAATGATATACTTCCTAGACATAGATAACAAAGAGGGAATAAAAGTAAGATCTACTATGTCATACATGTCATACAGTGACATATTTTGTTTTTGTTTGATTTAAATTGAATTATAAAATGAACTAATCTTAATGCAGTGAATTTAATAATTCAAATATCATAATCTCCATGCTTTTTTAATGATGATGATAAATTTATGCTGGTTATTTCATTGAAAACTACTAAACATATAAATTTATATCAATTTAAAATTCATATATTTTATAGAAAACTTGCACTTGACAGGAATTCTACACAGATTTATTATTTTGGCTAAATTTATATTATAAAAAAAATACACAATTAATATTTTTTACTTTGAAAAAAATATGGTGTCGCCCGCGACGAGACGCTGGGGCATTGGCTAGTATATATATATATATATAACACGTCAAGGTTTCTTTGTACACCATTTATTATGGATTTCAACAGTATAATTATTATTTTTCTCCTAGAATCGCCAAAAAATTAGCCCTAGTATTTTCAATATTTATTGCACAGTAAAACTACGTATTCCCCCCTGGGAGTTGACAAGAAGAAGAAGAAGTCTGGTGGAGGGTATTTAGGATTTTTCACATATTTTTACACCGTACAATTACTTACATATCCTTAGAAAAAGAAAAAAAAAGAAGTTTTGTGGTTGGGGGCATGGTGGTACATTCACACCCGGGTTCAGGGGTATTTAGGTAATTCTGTATTTTTAATATTTTTTCAAATTTATTGTAGGGGCGTCATACGAACGCGCCATCGGTTTTGCACGTCAACACGCTACTCAGGTGGCGTGTGTCGTGGCATTAGGTGGTGGAAAATGTTCAATCTACGTGTCATACGATGTGCCACCATGTCCTCTTGCTCCAGGTGCGGTGCGTGTCATGTAAAGGTGGTCGTGGAGTCGTCGGTGAATGGTTTTTCTTCCCCCTTCTCTCTCTCTTGCTACCGGAAAGAACATTACAGTCCTTCATATTGTTCATTTCTTCATTTCGGTCCATGGTATTTTGATTTTGCTTTTTTTACTGATTTCTTCAATGGAAATTTTGATTTTTTTCAATTATGCCACTCAATTTAAATTGATCATATATGATACGTTTTATTTCAGTGCTTAATCTTTTGATTTTTGATGTGTTTTTGGTTCCTTTAATATGTTTAATCTACAAGTTTTAATTTGTTTTAATTTAGTCCTCTAATTGAAACTAGTCATATATGCTACAATTACACTGCATTGTTTTTTAAATTCCTTTATTGTTTTTTGGTCCCAAAATTTTGATTTGTTGCATTTTTGTCCTTTAATTGGAATTAATTATATATTTTGTTTTTCATTTTGGCTCTTATTCTTTTAATTTTTTATTTGGTATTAATTCCTTTGGTTTTTTTATCTTTCTTGGACAATGTTAATTTTTTGTCCTTATTTATGCATTTATGCTTTTAATTTTTTTTTAATTTTTTTTGTTTTTTTTTTTTTGGAGTTTTATTTTTATCTGATTCCGTTCTAAAAATTTCAATTTATGTTGGTTACACTGCATTATTTTTTATAAATCCCTTTATTGTTTTTTGATCCCAAGATTTTGAATTGTTGTAGTTTTGTCATTTAATTGGAATTAATTATATATTTTCTTTTTCATTTTGGAACTTCTTCTTTTAATTTTTTTTATTTAGTGTTAATTTCTTTGGTTTTTTCGGTCCTTCTTGGACATTGTTTATTTTTAAATTAGATTATGAAATGAAGTAATCCTAAATTAGTGAATTCGATGATTCAGGTATACGAATCTTCTTGTTTTTTTAATAACAATGGTAATTTTATGTTGGTGATTTTATTGAACCTGTTAAATAGATACATTTATATCGATTTAAAATTTATATATTTTATTACAAAGTTGCGCTTCGTAGAAATTCTGCACAAATTGATAGTATAATACAAAAAATCTCACAATCTTAATATCTCATACTCTTAATATAATTTTTTTGCGTTGAAAAAAATATGGTTTTGGACACGGGGAAACGCAGGGAATGGCTAGTATATTAACTAAAATATAAATCTTGTGGGCGCTTTAAGTATGCATTTCTTCATTGTTCACCTAGATACAATTCACTGCGGATTGCTATAGTAAAATTGTCATTTTGCCATAGGGCTGAAATTTTTTTATCCTTAAGACCGTGGGTATTTTAGCAATTTTCAGGGGACATGGATAGTATTTTCAAATTCTTTAAACAGTAAAACTACAAAAATAACCCCCAAAACCGACAAAAAATAACCCCCCGGACAGGGGGTATTTTAGAAATTTTCAAGGGACATGGATGGTATTTCCGATTTCTTTGCACAGTAAAACTACTAAATAAGCCCCGTATCCGGTGGTACTGCTGTATTTCCACGGTGATTTTTTCATTGTTATTGCTGGGTCTAGGGCTGTAGAGGTAATTGTCAATTATTTGATTATTTGTTTTGGGAAACACTGCAGACGCGTCGTATAGAGGCGACTGCAGTGTTTGACGGTCACGTGTCATTCATGTGGGGCATGCGCAACATTCTAGTGGTCAAAAACAGACTTCCGCCTTGTCACATGGTGTGCCAACATATCCTCTTCCTCCTTGTGTGGTGTCTGTCTGGGTACGGTTGCTAATTAAGCTCCGGGTTTAAGTTTTTTCTCCCTTTTCTCTCTCCTGCCGCCTAGAAATACAGTTCGATCCTTACAGTTTGCGCAAGTTTTATTATAGTCCATGATCTTTTGATTTAACTTTTATTACTACTTTTCTCAATGTAGTTGTTGATTTGTTGCAATTGTGACCTTAAATTGAAACTGATTATATATGTTGGGTTTCAATTTAGTCATTATTCTTTTGATTTTTGGTTTGCTTTTGATTACTTTAAGTATTTCGGTATGCAGGTTTTAATTGCTTCTAATTGGGTCTTTTAATTGAAATTTGTCATATATATTTCATCTTTCATTTCAGTCCTTATTCTTTTAATTTTAAAAAAACCTTACACAACACTTTTTTAAAATGTCTTTATTTATTTCAATCCCAAGGTTTTATTTATTTCAATTTTTTCCTTCAATTGGAATTAATTATATAGTTTGTTTTAATTTGTTTTGATTGTGTCATCTAATTGAAATTAGTCATGTATGCTAATTTTCATTTCAATCCTTATACTTTTAATTTCTTTTAACAAAATTACACTTCAATTTTTTTTAAATATCTTTATTTGTTTCGATCCCAAGATTTTATTTGTTTCAATTTTTTCCTTCAATTTTATTTTTCATTTTGGTCTTTCTTCTTTGAATTTTTTATTTGCTATTAATTTATTTGGTTTTTTCTATCATTCTTGTACAATGTTTATTTTTATTCGTGTTTATACATCTATGCTTTTGGTTTTTTCTTTTAATTTTTGTCGTTTTATTTTTTATTAGGGAATTTATTTTTATTTGATATAGTCCTGAAATTTTAATTTATATTGGTGATTATTTTAAAATTAATATTGCTTTCTTTTTCTCTTTGTTCTTTTTTTGTGTTTTCTATTATTTTTATATGTTATTTGAATCAGATGATTTTATGATCTTATTGTTTGTGCCATAATAATGATAATTTTAGTGATTATTTTTTTATTGTTTTTTTGTAAAAATGTTTTGTTTTTTTATCTTAACAAGAATTCTGCATAAATTTATTATTTTACCTAAATTTATATTATAATAAAAAAAGCTCAAATATTTAATTTTTTATGTTAAAAAAAATATGATATCATCCGCGACGGGCATAGGGTAGTGTATATGATGTTGATTTCTTGCAAAGACTTAGGGTGGAATATCTTGCTGAATGGCCTACTTCGGCTTCATGGTCACGAGTGCCCATTTGATTTTATTATATATGTAACTCTGTGGGACCCGACCTCTTTTGATCCCTCCCTCCACGTTTGGCTACAGTTTGCGAAACCAATATTCACATTACATTATTAGGGCATCTCCAACGGGGAGAGGCATCCCTGCATCCAAAGCTATATTTTTAAATTTATGGTTGTTTTTGTTATTTTTTGGTCTCCAACGGCAAAGCCAAATGAGGAGCCATTTTGGCTGTTTTAAATTCCCAGAGCCATTCCTACATGATTTGTCCTGAGAGCTAAAATGAAATATTATCGTTGCAATATTACCGTTAATTCTTCACATTAAAACACAACACAGACGAATTGAACTGAATCAACTCAAAAAAACACATCAAAGACATTTTCTAGGCAACAGAACAAAAGTAATATAAACAGCGTAACCGGAGGTGCCTCGGGTTGGTTTGAGTCGGACTGACTCACTTCAACTTGGGGATGGGTGGTTTGGGGTTTTTAGTGAGTCAACAAGGATTTGGGTTTGGGTTTTGACGCCATTTCTAGGCAGAACACAAGAGCAATAAGCTCAGCAGAGAAATCGAAATCTGAAATCGCAAGAAAGAGAGAGAAGCTAAACCTGATGTAAAATTAGGGCTTATTTCTGTCGAATGAGCGAGCGAGCGGTTGAGAGAGAGAGAGAGAGAGAGCTTGTACACTGATTTTTGCATTCTTTGAGTGAGAGCAGAGTTAGATGGGGGGAAGCAACGTGAGAGGAGAGTGAGGTCGTCGGCGTGAGAGGAGTGAGGTCGTCGGCATGAGAGGAGAGTGAGAGGCGTGAAAAATGAGAGTGAGATAAGAAAAAAATTAGAGGGTAATTAATAATAATATTTAGCATAAAAAAAATAAGAAGGTAAGTAATAATAATATTTAACATAAAAAAATAATTATACAAAATTAGTAAATTATGAATTTCTTGATTAGTTAGCTTAATTACATGTTTTAAATTTACTGTTAGATTTATAAGCTGTTTAAATTTTGTGTTTAAACCTCCTGTGCATTTATTCGTAAATAGATGTTTTTATAAGTTTATTAATACTGTAATTTTAATAGAATATGAGTTAGATAAAATGTCACATGGGGCAATCACACAATTTATTTTTTATGCAAATGGACTCAAATTTGCCAAACTCATTCACCAACTTTCTTACAAGTGAGTCTGAACAGATTGTTTCTCAACAAAATGATCCCAATCAATTTTCTTATGACTCCATAGACTCCAATTTAATTGTTGGTACAATTAAAAAATAAAGAAGTAAGAACTTCATATCGGAGGAAGATTGTTTACTTGTATCTGCATGGTTAAATACTAGCAAAGATCCAATCACAGGAGTTGATCAACAAACAAGATAATTTTGGGCTCGAGTACATGCGTACCTTGTCGTGAATGGAGGAAACTTAAATAATCGTTCTCAAATAAGCATCTCAAATAGATGGCAAGAAATAAATAGAGAAGTTGTTTTTTAATTTTAAATTCATTTTTTTAATTTAAATATAATTAAAAAATTAATAATTATATTGTTGGAGGGTTTAATTGTATAACATGTGTACTTAATTATATAACTTACTCATATTAATTGTATAATTAATTATATAATTAAACTATATACAAAATAATTGAACTTTATTTAAAATAATATAAAAAAATGGCTCTCCAAAATGGCTCTTTACCATTGGAGCACACATCACCAAACAAGCCATTTACACACTATTCAAAAAGCCACTTTAGAGATTTGGCTCTCTAAAATGGCTTTTGCCATTGGAGATGCTCTTAATACATAAAACACTAAACCTACCTTTCACACTCCTCTCTCTAGATCTCTCTCAATATCAAATACTACTCGCAAGCACATTGCAAGTTAGCCCAGCTTTTTTCTTGCCTCCTTCCTTAAATCACAGCCTGTCAAGCTTTGAATTATTAACAGCATGAACACACACACATTTATATATTAACTTAGGTTTGCTTTGTCGTTGTTCTAAGCAAGGGGGGCCTGGCTGGACTAATTCAATTACTCTTCTCCCGAATTCAGCACAGCTGCACTCCATAGGTTGCTCCGTCCATATTGTAAGAAAAACATGAGTTATGGAAGCTCAAGAGTGGTTTAAGGGCTAGATGGTTTTTCAGCTTTTCTTTGTCTACAGTAGACAAGCTGGTGGCATGAAGGAGGAAGATGTTCAATGAGCCTTTTAGGAAAGTAAAGCGATCTGGTCACTATATATTTCAGGTGATGAATAATTATAGAGTAGTTTTCTTGTTCTTGTACTGAGATGGTCATGAAACTTAGTTTTTTTCTTCTTCTTCTTTTTGTGTTTACTAGCTGAATTGGTTGTTTGTGATTTTCATGGTCGCGAATATTATTGTATGTGAAAATTTTCTTCCATATAATTAAGAATACAAAGTGAAAAAATGGGTCTGCAGAAGTCTTGTCATTCTCCCATCTCATAGTTATCCAGTTTGCTGTACATTTTTGTCTCTTTGTTGCTTTAAAATACGCTTCTGTATTGAAAGAAGGATTTTTAACTCGTGTGATTTCATCATGTGGATATCGAAAAGGGTTGGTTTTGGAAGACGTGAACACTTTTGTAGAACAAATTTCCTGAAGATGAAGACCACCGTTTTGGCTAGTGATTGTCCCACCAGTGAGAGAGAGCAAGACCCACAGCCAATGTTTGGTCTCTCCGTTTCAGCAGAATCCCCTCTTTACATTTTCGAAGACAAAATTAGGTAGCATGATTCGAAATTTAGCAAGGCAATTTAATCTTTGTAATAATTGCTTGCATCTGGAGCGAGGAAAAGGGGATCATATAAAATCTGTTGGCAGAGTTAAAACGAGGGGTAAGATTGAAGATCTTGTTTAAATGTTTCTTGCATTTGAATTTTACTTCATCAAAACTTGAAGATTCAAAATTTACCAACTCTTTTCTGGATCACTTTGGATCCCAGATATAATCCCATCAAAACTTTGGGTCAACTGCCCTTTCTCTCCACCCCTATGCAGTGGCCTTTTATAAATCCACCACAGTTTATGGAGTAAATAATGGAAACAGATAAGCGGCAAAGTGTATGATGGATCACATCCATCTCCATGACTGGTCTCTTTTTTCTGCTATAATCTTCTTACTGTTTTCTTTTTTCTTGATGAAATTGGAGTTGCTAGATTCTCTGTTGTCTCTTATATTAGTTTGAAGTTTGATTATCATATAATTTCAGGGATGGGAACCAAACTTGAACATGCCATCAATCTTCCAGCAACTTCACAAAATAGCGTTAGCGTTGGTGCACGTTGTGTGGATGACATGGAATATTTGCAGACCGGGGGTCTGAGTAAAGCTAGTGGGATAGACAAGTTTTGCAGCTCTATAGACAGGATGCCGGAGAAACACAACACTGACTTCATCAAGAAGACAATGCAGTTGCATGATGATATCTTCAAACAACAGGTGATTTTCAAGTCTAGTTTAACATACATGTTTTGTTGAGATCAATATGTTAGCTGAAACCTTTTCACTAGAAGAATATTTTCCACGGAGAATTTCCTGCTGAAACTAATTATGTTTTCATCAGTCTAATTCAGACATTTTGACTTCATCAGGGTACTGTTATGTTTTCATCACTCTAATTCAGACGTAGAACCCTCTGAGCAATATATATATAACCTTAATTACAGAAGCATTTCCCTTTCCTTTCCATTGTCTAGCCCCACAGGCATAAATTACTGATTACTGTCCATGGCAAGGAACTTGAAAAAATCTGACAACGGGAGCTTGCAGGTAAGGGAACTCCATAGGCTGTACAGTGTTCAAAAGATGTTGATGGACGAGATGACCAAGAATGAAATTATACAAAACACGAAGCACTGGACTCCAATGACTAGCTCGTATATTAACTACTCTCAATTCGCTAACCGGCCTAAATCAACAGCGCAAACCACTTGTGGTTATAGTTTCCATGTTCAAAGCCAGAGGGATGATCCAAGTTCAAGACAAAGAAGTGGTAGCTGCTCAGATGAGATGGTGAGATTGACAAGGGGAATCGATCTTGAAAGGCCTGCTGAGGAAGATATATCAACTGGATTTGGTGCCGTGAACGTAAACCAAGCTGGGCCAAGCACTTGTGCACCCCTAAAAGGAAAAACAAGCATTGATGGATCTGATGAAGATACTGAAGTGGAGCTGACATTAAGCATCGGAGGTAGCACTGCAAGCAAGAAGATATCGGAAAACTACCGGACACCCGAGCTTGATTCTCCTGCCTCGTTTAAATCTGAACGAGCAGAGGATTGCAGCACTCCAACAACCCCAATGAGCAGCTCTAGTGCAACATGCGATCAGGAAATAAAAAAGAGGCCGCATTGGCTTTTCCAAAGTTCAAGTATAAATAGGACTTGACCATATGAATGTGTGTGTTCTTCTAAAACTCCACTTGACTCGGACCACCAGAAATCTATGGTCTTTGAATTGCGATTATTGATTCAGTTTCAACCTCAATCTAATAAATGGATTTTGAGGAACCCTTATATGGGGGGGTATTACATTAGTTGTGAATAGGACATCTACTGTACGTCAATCTAGCTTCCATTTTCTTTTCATGTCCACCAGTTCAATATTTGTAATTTCGATCTACAGGGATTGTTTTTTTAGTTGTTCTGCGCCAATCTTAGTTTGCAAACTTATCCAATTTCAGATCCTAGTCGGTAGTGAGCGAAACAACACAGACTGAGAGCTCCAGCATTTGCTCCCCTGGACTAACCAAACGAGGTTGCAAAAGCAATATTTGTACGCTTGAATATCATTTTTCCATGGAAATCTGAACTCACCATCGATTGTACTTGGGAATACAATACATATAATTGTCTAGGCCCCGTGTGAGTGGACTTACATTTACAAGTTACAGGCAACAATAACATCTGCATGTATCATCAATGACCGACCATCTATCTCCTCATATCGTTGGATTCTCTTGGAAAATGAACTGACGAGAGTTTGCATCTTCTCTTTTTTATTATTATTCAAGAGGAAATTATTGCAAAAAACTTGCTATTAAATCCCTCATTAACAAATAACTAAAAGAATACGAAATTTACTGTTCATACACTCTGAAAACACTGTGGACGCGAGTTTTTTCATCCGTGTGTCGCGCAAGTTCGTCCACCCTATTTTTTTTTTTTTTTTTCCGCCTATGAACAGTGTCGTGGCGATTTTAGCCCCGGTAATAAGACAAAATAGCGTTTTTGGCTGAGGGCTAAAGGCGTAATTGCGCGCGTACGGACCAGTCCGCCGCGATCTTTTTTTTTTTTAATTTTTAAATGGCTAAAGACGGTTCTAGCCCCTAATAAGACAAAATCTATTAATTAAGACCAGGGACATAACGGTAACTGACCATTATTATTTATATATATTCGAAAATCTGTCAGGCGCGTTTTGTGCACGCGCTCGACGATGTCCGCCCCGACGCCCCGTTCAAGAGGCGCGTGTGATGTGATACGGTGGCCGGAAATGTTCTACCTGCGTCCAATCCGGTACGCCGCCTCTTGGTCTTCCTCTCGGTGCGGCGCGTTGCTTCACACGGTGGCCGTGGACGCGGCGGTGGCCGGTTAAAGCCGGTTGGTCTGTTTCTCTCTCTCCTGCACGTAAAAGTACAGAAGAGCCCCCCGAGTTGTGGATAAATTCACTTCGGTCCCTTGACTTTTAATTGTGTATATGGCCCTGATTTCAGTTATATAAGTTTTGATTTTGTTCAATTGGGTCCTTCAATTGAAATTAATGAAATGTTAACCTTTCACTTCGGTCCTTCATCTTTTAATTTTCGGATTAGGTTGCAAAGACTGAATATATTCGGTACAAAAGTTTCAATTTTTGCAAATTTGTCCTTGAATTTAAAATGTTAATAAATCTAACTTTCATTTCAGCCCTTAAACTTTTAATTTGTTATTTTCATCCCTTTATATTTTATTTTGATTTCAGTCCTTATACTTTTATTTTTTAGAATTTCTAATAATGATAATAATAATAATAATAATAATAATAATAATAATAATACTAATACTAATACTAATAGTCTGATACTAATACTAATAATAATAATAATAATAATAATAATACTAATACTAATACTAATACTAATACTAATACTAATACTAATACTAATACTAATAATAATAATAATTATAATAATAATAATATAATTCTTTTTCTTACTTGCTTATTTGATAAAAAAAATTTCCTTTGGATAATTTGTTATGTTTTTATTTTTTTTTCAGTAATAGCAATGATAATTTTTATTTTTCTTTTTATATTATGTCTTTGTTTTATCTTTTGTTCAAGTTTCTAGCATTTTTTTAGTCTTTCTTTTATTTTTGTTTCTTTCATAATAATAATTTAATTGTTTCTCTTTCTTACTTTTTTGTTAATGTTTTTTTTTCTACGTGTAATTTAATAATTATTATTGTTTTGACAGTAATGACAATGATATTTTATTTTTTTTCTTTTGTTAAAGTTTCTAGAATATTTTTAGTCTTTCAGTAATTATATATTCTAATATTTATTGAATATTATATCATAGGAATATATATAGGAATAAGAAAACATGACCTAAGATTTTTTAAATAACAAAAATTAATATCAGTATTCATAAATACATTTAATATAATGATATAATCAGTAAATCGGATAACATAAACAAAAAATTGTCTTCGGATTTTAATTTTGTACTTAACACAATAATAATAATAATAATTTAATTGTTTTCCTGCTTGCTCTATTGTTAATGTTTTTTTTTTCTCCGTATAATTTGATAATTTTTATTGTTTTGGCAGTAATGACAATGATATTTTTTTTTTCTTTTGTTAAAGTTTCTAGGATATTAAAAAAAAATTAATATCAGTATTCTTAAACACATTTAATATAATCATATAATGAATAGATCGGATAACAAAAAAAAAATATCAGTATTCTTAAACACATTTAATATAATCATATAATGAATAAATCCGATAACATAAAAAAAAAATTGTTTTCGATTTTTCATTTTGTGCTTAACACAATAATAATAATAATAATAATAATAATAATAATAATAATAATAATAATAATAATAATTTAATTGTTTTTCTTGCTTACTCTTTTATTAATGTTTTTTTGTTCTCCGTATAATTTAATAATTTTTATTGTTTTGACAGTAATGGCAATGATATTTGTTTTTTTCTTTTCTTAAAGTTTCTAGGATATTTTTAGTCTTTCATTAATTATATGTTCTAATATTTATTGAATATTATCTCATAGGAATGTATATAGGGAGAAGAAAACATGACCTATAATTTTTTATTAGATCCATTAATTTGTTTAGTGCAGCAGGTTATATTGTTTTCAATTTTGTCCCTCATTTCAAATAATTAATAATAATAATAATAATAATAATAATAATAATAATAACAACAACAATTATTTCAATAATAATAATAATAACAATAATAACAACAACAACAACAACAACAATAATAATAACAATAATAATAATAATAACAATTATTTCAATAATAATAATAACAATAATAATAATAATAATAATAATAATAATAATAATAATAATAATAATAATAATAACAATAACAATAACAATAACAATAACAATAATAATAATAATAATAATAATAATAATAATAATAATAATAATAATAATAATAATAATAACAATTATTTTTGTTAGTAACTCTTTTGTTAATATTTTTTTTGCTCTTCATAATTTAATAATTTCTATTGTTTTGACAGTAATGGTGTTAATTTTTTTTATTTATTTTTAATCTTTCGCCTAAGAATATATATAGGGAAAAGAAAACATAACCTAGAATTTTTTTAATATAAAAAATTAATATAAGTATTCTGAGATACATTTAATATAGTTATATAATAATAGATGATCGGCCACACAATTACAAATAACCGATTATAAAACATTCACAAATTTAATTTTTTTTATTTGTATAATAATGTCTATTTTGGTCCATGTATATATAAGTGTACTTAACACAATAATAATAATAATAAGAACAATAATAATAATAATAATAGTAACAATAATAATAATAACAATAATAACAATAACAATAACAATAATAATAATAATAATAATAATAACAATTATTTCAATAATAATAATAATAATAATAATAATATAATAATAATAATAATAATAATAACAATAATAATACCAATAATAATAATAATAATAACAATAATAATAACAATTATTTTTGTTAGTAACTCTTTTGTTAATATTTTTTTTGCTCTTCATAATTTAATAATTTCTATTGTTTTGACAGTAATGGTGTTAATTTTTTTTTATATATTTTTAGTCTTTCGCCTAAGAATATATATAGGGAAAAGAAAACATGACCTAGGATTTTTTCAATATAAAAAATTAATATAAGTATTCTGAGATACATTTAATATAGTTATATAATAGTAGATGATCGGTCACAGAATTACAAATAACCGATTAAAACACATTCACAAATTGATCAATAAACTACAACGAAAAAATATCACACCAAACAATCAAATAATTCACTGTACAAATAGATACAAAAAATATTTCCATAACCAGAAAACACAACTGAATAAAGAAAAATTAAATGATCGGCCACACAATTACAACAAAACCAACCACCAACAAATTCCCAAATGACTACAGCAAACAAAAATCTCTAATCAATATAATCTATTACATTTTTTCGACTAACTGATTATATAATTATCAATCCAATTAAAACACGTCAGATAATCAAAACATTGCAATTTTGCAATCTATGAGTTAATTAAATCAACACACAATTCAAATCCAAACTGTGACTAAATTATTCTCCAAGCCAGTAAAATAATGTCAACAACCAACCAGATCAATGCAAACAAAAAATAATTTATCTTTAATAGATTTCAGCGATTACAATATAGCTATCAACCAATTAAATGCTTAGTAACTGTTAAAAAATATTTAACAATCAACACATTCAGTTCAAGACAACAAAAATTCATCTTTCATTCATTTTATTGATCACAGATTTACATCAACCAATTAAATAACCATCAAAACAATTAATACATACTAAACAATTAATCAATTATGGTCTTGCAATACTCAAATTACAATTCTCTGATATTTCATAAATTTTATCGCTTATAATTTTTAAATGTCGAAATTGAATTATTATCTGAGTATTCAAGCTTATAACAATAATCAACTAATTCAATACATAAAAAAAAATTATAGCATGATTTAAAATTTAAAATTCTCTATTTATCAACTAAAAAATTTTTTGCTTACCACATAAATAATCAGTTTGCTATATATAAAAAGCCCGGCGCAACGCGCGGGCTAACCCACTCGTGTTTCCTATTTTGGAATGGGGGCACCGAATACTTGTTATCATTTACCTTGCAGTGTATTTGCTTTTACTGTTGCCAGTATAGGTGTTTATGTGAGAGAGGAAGGCAGAGTGTTTATTAGTTTGCAGAATTTTTTTTAACTTCAAGTTCCATGGCGTTTTGCTCCGTTCCTTGACATTTTAATGTTTGGAGATTTATATTCAATTTTTTTTTCTTTCTAAATACATCGAGCTAGGGGATATCCATAAGATCACCTTCGAAGAAATTTAATCTGCTTTACATGCAAGCTAGTACAAGGATATCGTTGTCGGAGAATTATAAGATTAGGGTCTTACAAGCATCAATCAAATTTTAAGAGCACATGAGACAGACGTTAAGGCTATTAACCACGAATGCCGATTAAACCCCACTGCGAATGAGTGGATATTTTTGTAGACGGGTATTATTTCAAAATGGATATCCAAAATTATAATTTAAAATATAAATATTTTTCAATTTAATTATATATTCACAAAATTAAAAGATTAAGACCAGAATTAAAATTAAAAAAATATTTTTTTAATTATCATTATTTTTATTCAATAAACCATGCATTTAATAAATATATATTATAATTTTAACCGAAAAGCATAAAAATATTTAATTAAGATAATGTATTATTTCTTCAAAATTAATCTATTAATATTTATTTTGAATAATACATGATTAAATAAAAATAAATTTTTAAGTTTTAATTATTTTTATTGTCATTTATTTTTTTAAAGAAACGAATTATAATTTCTATACATGTAACGTGAAAATAATTATCTTTTTGTATTTTATTTTATTTTAGCAGAACAAACCACATTTTTTCTCCAGGCATATTATTCCATTATTGATCGAGATCCCAAACATTTAATTTTTTTTTTTCTAAATATAATTGACATCAGACAATGTCGCCCTTTTATCTATGCTTGCTAGTGTTTGTTTTCTATAATTTGCAAAGAGTAGCCATGTGTTTCTAGCCAAAGTACTAAAATAAACTCCAATTTGTCTTAAAGAATAATATTAGCAACAAATTATTTCAATATAAATTAGTAAAATGAAGAGGGGAAATTGGAGCGCTTTTTGATGTTAAGATTATCTTTTAAAATAGTTTCAAGACTTATTTAGATACTAGCCAATGCCCCCGCGCTAATTGTGTGTTTTTTTTTGTTATAATATAAATTTAGTCAAAATAATAAATCTATACAGAATTACTGTGAAGTGCAAGTTTTCTAAAAAATATATGAAATTTAAATTGATATAAATGTATCTGTTTAGTAGTTTTTAACGAAATAACCAACATATAAATGTATCTTCATTAAAAAAGCAAGAAGATTCAAATATTTGAATATTTGAATTCATTGTATTAAGATTAGTTCATTTTATAATTCAATTTAAATCACATTTAAAAACAAAATATAAATTGTGAAAAGACCTGCAATAATCAAATAAAAAATAAGTAGTTAATTTTCTATCCATAAAAAGATGAAAACATAAATTAAAAATTCACCCCCACGTTACCGTCATTTTTCATTACTATAAAAGTTAAAATTATTATCAACATTACTGCTCAAACAATTAAAATCATTAAATTACCCCGAAAAATAAAAATAAAATCAAAACATTTTAACAAAAAAACAATAAAAAAATAATCATTAATATTATCATTATTATTGCGCAAACGATAAACTCATAAAATTATCTGATCCGAAAAACAGATAAAATAACAGAAAACACACAAAAACAAAAGAACAAAGGGAAAAAAGGAGCAATATTTCAGAATAAAACTTAATAAAAATAAAACCCCAATAAAAAATGAATCCAAAAAATAATAATCTAAAAGCATAAATGAATAAATACAGACAGAAAATAAACATTGTCCAAACATTGTATTTTTAATGTTTTTAGATAATTTTAATGTGTTGATGTAAAAAACAAAATTTAAAAAAATATCAATCACATTTCCAAGCAAAATAAAAAATGTTTCATGGAAAAAAAAGAAAAAAAAACATAATCCGGAAAAAAAAAAAGCTATAACAGAAATTGGTTCGAGGATTAATCGTGGTGCGTTTAAGATAGTCTAGACACCCCCAATTATAAAAAAAACAAATAAAAAAATATATTTATAAGTGGAAAAAGAAAAAATATAACCAGCAAAAAAAAAATTATGGAAAAAAATGAAAAAAAAATAATTAGAAAAAAGACAAAAAAAAAAACATAAGAAAAAAACCTGGGAGTGGGATTCGAACCCCCACGAGCGCTTTGGACCATAGCTGTCAATACTGTTCCGTTCGCCGTTCTAGTTTTACAATTGGAACGGAACGTTTCGGTTTCGGAGCGTTCCGGCGTGCCGTTCCAGTCGTCGTACTGTTCATATATAAATATAATTAATTATATATACATATATATATATATGAAAAAAATAAAATATTAATTTAACAAGCATAATTAAAATTCAAGATAAATTAACTTTAAATTATACAATACAAACACAAAGTCAAACAAACATAATCTCAAAATTAGAAACATCTCTAAAATTCCAAAATATTATGAAAGTAAAATGTTCGAAAATAAAAGAAATATAAATCAAACATCTTCTACATCATTAATAAAAGAACCATTTTTTTATCTTATTTTAAATAAAGTTCAATTATTTTATATATAGTTTAATTATACAATTAATTATATAATAAATAGGAGTAAGTTATATAATTAAATAATTGCTTTTGAAAAACCCTCCAACAATAAAATTATTATTTTTAATTATTTTTAAATTAAAAAAATGAATTTAAATATAATTAAAAGACCCACAAATTTGAGATTTGAAATTTAAACTACTTATTTTATGTTTTTCAAGTAATTGTATATTTTTTTATGGTTGTTGTATTTGAAATTAATTAATATTATTTATTATCTTAAATTAATAGGATTTTTTTAAAATTATTTTTTATGCTAACTATTTTTATGCTAATTATTATTATTATTATTATAAACCCCCAGATTATTATTATTAATAATATTAATATCATAACCCCTCCCCCCGTAGAAACCTACTTTATTATTATTATTATTATTATTATTATTATTATTATTATTATTATTATTATTATTATTATTATTATTATTATTAATTTATAACCCCCCCCTAGAAACCTTTTTTATTATTATTATTATTATAAAACCCCCCCCCCCCCAGTAACATAACCCTAAATCTATTATCAAACAAACAACATTGGATGCTCAAAGTTCTCCCACGCCGCCGCCCACCCTCATCTCCTCAATCCTCATCCTCTTCTCCATTTATTTTTCTTCCTCCTCATCCCCTTCTCCTTTACTCTCTTCCTCCTCATCTCCTTTACTCTCTTCCTCCTCATCTCCTCATCCTCTTCTCCATTTTTTTTTCTTGGCTCCGTTCGAAATTTTGAATTATTTATGTATGATATTTCATCTCCCAACATACCAACATTGGCGGCAAAATTTATTTATTTATTTATTTTAATTTAGAGTCTTATTTGGAATTTTTTGAACCCGGAACGGAACCGAGGCGTTCTGGCCGGAATTTCCGGAACAGGCCGGAATGAAAACCGGGACGAAAACGACGTCGTTTCGTCCCGATTTTCTCACCGGCATGGCACGTTCCGGCCGGAACGGCACGGAATTGGCAGCTTTGCTTTGGACAACCATATTTGCGCGAACTTCGGGCCAACTCGGCTACCTAAACATTTCTCATATAGTTCACGTAAATATATATTAATAGTAAGTATACTGTGGGTAAAATAAAAACCTGCTGAGAGTGGGATTCGAACCCGTGCCCTCTTGGAAGGCAGCCATAATATCGCGCTCTTGGGACCAGCTCGCCTGCCTCATAATATTGTTCATGGTTCCTGACAACATATATTAATAGTTAAGGTTACTGTGGATTAGCACAGTAAAACTGAGACGCGTTTTATATTATAGGTAATATTGGATGGAAGCACTCAATGAATATAGATTTAAAGAATTAAAAGAGGTTAAATATCCTTAATAAAATAAGACTAATAGTGATTCTATCCTCCCATCCAAAAACTTTAACACTAGTTTCCAAGATTATTAAACTCTTTTTGCACGGCTTAGTAGTCACAAGGTAACTTGCCCGTTTTTTCCTATGTTGAAAACTGATTGATTTTTTACGTATTGTAATTGGTTATCTTAATATTTAATTAGTAAAATTATAATAGATAAAATCTGATAGAAATGAGTTTTTTTTCCTCCTAAAAGGAATATTGTAATCGAAATACAAGGGAACTAGTTCGTAAATTTTTAATTGTAGATAACTTGGGCAAAATTTGTCTACCCATTTTGTTTATATGTTACCTCGTATTTTTTTATGTAATATTAGATCTGAAATATTATACATAAAAATGTTGTAAAAGTAATTTTTCAACTAAAACAACTTAAAATCTAAGGATTGTAAATATTGTTTATGTAGAATATTTCATATCTGAAATATTCGAAATATTGTTTAATAATTATTATTTTAAACGCATTTTCCATAATAAAATGAATATATAAAAACCTAATATATAATAATAATTTTTATTATTATTGTAAATATTTTTGCTATAGTAAGAACCGAAAATTTTGTAGACTGATTATTTGGCTTAGATATATAGCATTATTAAAAAAAAATCTAAGACCATTAATATTTTTTTGCATTTTAAAAAAATTGTTTCTGGCTACGGCGAAGTAGAGGGCAATTGGCTCGTATATTTTTTCATTGTAGATAATTTGCCAAATTTTTCCACATGTTTTGTCTACATTGATTTCATATATTTTTTGTTTATTGATATTAGATATGAAATATCATACATAAAAAAGTTGCAAAAGTCAACCTCTAAGAAAAATGACATCAACTGATGAATTATTTAGATTATTATTGTCATTGTTATTATCATGATATTTTAAGGTGTTAATATTAAATAAATATAAAAATCTATAATTAGTCTCACATATTTATAAGACAAAAAACTTACAAATAATCATTATCATTATTTTGAATGCCTTATCTATAATAATTAGAAATTTCAACACCTAACAGTATAACAAAAAAGCAATTAAAACAAAAAAAATGACAAAAAAAATCAATATTATTAGATTTTAAAAAATTATTTGACTTGAAGAATATATAAAAATAAAAAATAATAATAATAAATATTAATTTTCAAATGATCACCACTAAAAATTAAAATTTAAACATCACATAAAAAAAAAAACTTAATAACAGTGGAAATAATAAAAATTAGAAACAAAAACTAAGAGCACATACATATAAACATAGATAAAAATAAGAAACATTAAAGAAATATATATAAAAAATAAAGGAATTAAAATAAAATCCAATATTAAAGGTATAAGGGCTGAAATGGAAAACACATATATAATAAATTTCATTTAAAGGATAAAATTGAAACAAATCAAAACTTTGATACTGAAAAAAATAAAGAATTTGACACAAAACCGGAAATTGAAAGACTGGGGACCAAATTATATGGGGGTATTTACATATTTGTCTATTTAAAAAAAAAATTGTTCAGTTATCGTTCTGACCCCGGGGTTTACTGTGCACTTTTGTCTTATTATGAGGTATTTTCGTATTTAGCTGTTTAAAAAAAAGTGCAATAACTTTAATGCCCCCGACGGTAACTGTGTTGTTTTGTCTTATTCATTGGTATTATGGTTATTTCACTGTGCACAGGAAAGCAAAAAATCAAAAATATCCTTGGATCCAAGGCTAAAAAGCGTAGTAAATTGAGGGGCAAAATAATTTCACTATTTCAATCCACAATACCTTTTAGTCTAGATGAACAATGCAAAATATTGTTCATTACTGTTGACACCTGCGACCTCTTTTAGCTTATAAGATAATTATTAAATTAAAAAGGTATAAATATTTTATTATCTCAAACATAAAGTGAAATAACCCAAATATAAGAAGAAAGAAAAAAGAATATTAAGAGTATTTTTCGTAAAATCTCAATAGTTTTTTTGTTATTGTAAAATCAGTTAAGGGGTAATATGGTAAGATTCTAAAAAAGTTAGGAATGAATATTAGCATCATGTTTGTTGCTACCTAATTTTTTAGCTTTTATTAAAGTATTTTTTGAAAAAATAAATAAATAGAAAAATGTTTTTGATGTAGTTACATCATTTTTGATATTTTTTACTGTCGTCTCAAAAGTTTTTGAATATTAATGATTTGTTTTAATGTTAAATTTTTAACATGTTATTTTTAAAAATATCTGGTTTTTCTCTTTAATTTTACGTTGATATTTTTCTGTTTGAGACCAGAAAAATATAGTTTTTACCCCGCCTCCCTCACTCTCACTACCGCCCAACGTCGTCAGCCTCCCTTCCCCTCCATCTCAGTTAAACCCACGACAACCAGTCCTTCCCCAACATACCAACAGCAGACCCACCTCCTGCAACAGCCCTCTTCCTCTGCCTCCGCCAGCAACAGCTAAAGCCACCAACCTCCACACCAACGGCACAAGCAGCCACTGCCCATAGCTGTCTTCCACCAGCAATGACAGAGTTCCTCCACTCACCGTCCACGTCTTCAACCCGTAGCCTCAGCCTCCTGCGGAGAATGTAAAATCCCGAAATAAAATAAGATCCGTGAGAAGAGGGAGGATTTGATTTGGTTGTGCTGTTGTGTTTATTGTCTTCTTCTTCTTTTGCAGGTCACTGTGAATGTCACCACCAGCGGGAGAAGAAAAGAGAGGAAGAGAGAATATCCACACGCCCCTGTTTTGCCGCTCCACCGGCGACGGCGCGTGGAACAACGCGCTGCCAGTGATTTGCACTACCACCACTGTTCCCGAGATTTTTTTTTATTGCAATTTTATATGTTTATATGTGTTATTGAAATTGTTATTGTGTTTTTATTATATTATTATTATTTGAAAATGTTATGTAATTTGTAAAATATAAATGAAAAAAATAATAAAAGAATGTGTGTGTATCGTATATTTGATTTTTATTTCATAAAATATACAAAAATAAATAAGTTTTATTTGCATACGGCAAAAATTCTTCAAAAAAATACAAACATAAACTTTATTTAATATTTTTGTATGAAAATCAAAACAAGACATGTATGCATTAGCTTTAAGATTTATTAAGTGACTTATTAAATATTTCGAGAATTTAGTATATATTTAAATAATTTATGAAATTAATTAACGAGAATTAATGGTTAAATTCAGATAATGAATATTGGATCTATAATCAGGCTAGTATTTAAATATATAGAAACAACCAAAAAATTCCCGAAGTTATTTCGAGCGATGATCGATTTTTTTATTAGAATAATTTTACGATGCATAATTGTGAAAAACTCATCCCCTCTCCAGGATAGATGATATTTTCAAGGCATTTACATGGATCTTTTTCCTGATATTCTATAGGGGTACATGGCCCATAATAAAATTTCAAAAAAAGTTAGATTTATTCACATGAATAAATGTTACTCATCAAAACGTTTAAAATCATATCAAAATGCACAATGCAACTTACCTTAGGTAAGTCGTATTAGGGGTGTTAATATTTTCGCCTTACATAATCAGATCCCTACATGTGAATCTATTATCAGGTCAGTACAACCGGGTTTTCCTATCAATCCTGAACAAGTAGGTGGAGACTTCTCAACACCAACGAGACTCCTACCGAGACATTGTGTGGCAACGTGCGACAATGTTGGTGACGATGAATAGGCTGATGTTAGTTAGGATGTCACATAAAATTTCAAAGGCAACATGAGAATATAGATGTCTATATTATGAATTGTTTGATGGGGCTAGTGAAAAACCAAGAGTTATGAGACCTTTAAGGAATTATTCCACTAAAAGATAACAGACGGTTCTTAATAACCATGTTTTCAAAATGATTGGCTCTATCGAGAAATTAGGTTGTGGACAATGAGTTAAATGTTGACTCGGTCTTGTAGTAATTACCTCATAGCATTTTGGAATTCATTATGAACTATCACTGATAATAAGTTGAATAGTACATTGCCAGAATTGCTTAATATGCTTAAGACTTATGAAAGGGCCTTTAAGAAGGAAAGAGACAAGTTCTTCTACTTTAGTCTTCTAGAATGTATAAGAACAAGGATAAATGGAATATTAACAGTGTTATCTCTAAAACAAACATACCAGTAGGGGCATTAAGAAAAACAAGGACATTTATGACAAGAAAATATATTAGAAAAGAAATTGAAAGGAGTACCTTGCAACTATGTAGACAAATAAGCATAATGAATCTTTTATTTCAAGTATGTATATATGTGAAGAACTATCTTACTAGTTTGCATTGTAGTTCTTGGGGATTGGATACCGAATTTGATTTTCATATTTGCAATTGCATGTAGAAATTAAAAAAAGAAGTAAAGATTTGTTGAAGACAAAGTGGATCTACGACTTAGTAATGAAGCAAGAGTACTACTTTATTATTATTATTTGGTTTCAGTATTTTAAAACATTCTTTTCATTTTATTTAGTGTTAAATGGATTTAAATTTATTATTGAAGATAAATATTGTTCTTTTAAAATAATGATATTTTTATAGATCCAATAATTATACAAATAGTTTGTATATAACTGAATTTAAAATGCTCATGTTTAATACAAATTGTAGTAAAAATGAAATACAAATTGTAATAAGTATTAAAAACTTCAATTGGATTATAATGGTTAATATTTGACCAAGTATTTCAAGGGTTATCTAAAAGAAAAATGAGACTATCTACACCTCCTAGAAAAATACATCTAGATAAAATATATTCTTTAAGGCTAAAATATTGGATGTTTAGTCTTAACCTTTAGAAACACAAAATCTCTATAAATTTGGTAGAACATATTATTCATCAATGTAAGGATCTCTAGTGAGAGTTGTGAATGACAGGTTGCTTATAATTGATGAGTCTATCAATTACTTGAAAATAATATATGATATTTATTCCAAGAAAAAACTTAAGGATATGGACTTCATATACTAATCAAGTTTGGAACTTGGTTAATACACCTACATAGATAAAACCCAATAGATCTAATTGGGTCTTTAAAAGAAATATTGACAAGAAAAACAATGTATAAATATACAATGAAAGCTTTAAAGAGTAGGAATACCCATTTTTTATGGTAGAATCAACATATTTGATTTCGTAAAAAAATATAGATAAACATTGTGTTTACAAAAGGTTAGTGGGAGTGGTGTCGATTTTCTAATACAATATATAGATGAAAAATTATGTTAACAAAAGATCTTTGCTTTAATTAGTAAAGTTTTGGTTTTCTAAGAATTCCTCCATAAAAAAATTGGGAGAAACAACATATATATTGGATATAAAGATGTATAGATATAGATCTATAAGGTTACTTAAATTATCTCAATCCATACTTGAGGTATAGAAGAATAGATTCTTATCATTTTTTCATTGAATACCTTTATCTAAAGACATGTGTTTTAAGACACAGATTGAGAGAGATATGATAAAAATAATATATCTGGCCATAATATCTTATGCGAAACTTTTGATCACATAGTCAAACAACTCTCAACGAAGATGATACTTCCCTAAGAGAGCCAAAAATCAGGTTTGAAAAGTGTGACACAATGAAAACCTATCTTAAGATACCAACGTCATTGAAATTGAATCAAATGATGTCACAAGGTCAATTATACATTGATAAGTCAGATTTGATCTTTTTCCCAACAAAGCAAACGTGTTGCATCATGCAAACACAAGTTTATTTCACTAATTTATGCTTGCTATGTTTGCAACATACAATTAACTTATATAATATTTTAAATAACTAAAGGACCCCCATATGCGGCTTGATTTGAGTCCACTTACAAAATTGACCCAAATATATAATAATAATCCAAAAAATAAAAATAAAATAAAAATAAAATAAAAGAATAAAAATCCAAAATTAATATTCTAGATAAGCTAGTATTAGATTTGTCATTTCTAAGAAGTTTTAAATAGACTAGGAAATCTGATCCTATCCCAATATTTTAATTAACTCAAGGTTTTAAATCTTATTCAAATGATCAATGACTATCGTGTAGAGAACAAACATGATTTAACATGACAGACATATTTCATTGTTGAATTAAAACAAAAGAAATTAATTACATTGAGAAATCGATTACTAAAAAATTAAGTCAAATTACTAATAATTCTTTTTTATATTTGAGGCATCATGATACATTGTTAAATGATGCACCTAATCTTCCAATATAAATTAATCAATCAAGTATAACTTGATTAAAGTACAAAATAGTAGTATTATTATAACAAAGGATTAAGAATTAAATTAAAGCATTCAACATAATCTACGTATCATTTTTGGATCTCATTATGAATTTGATACACATCACTTGGCATAGTATAATCGATCCATGCAAATAAGAAATAAAAGGGAAGGACTCTCTTTTATGGAAATTTCTACATCGAAGCTTCAACAGCAAACCATACAGTAACTGGATCCATCAACATGAAAGTGAGGGAAATTCAGAGCAGCGTGTTTAAACTTTCAACTGTACAAAATATGTATATCAAAAACCATGGATCCTTTTTTAGCTGTTCTGAAGAACTTTCTGTGGGTCAAGTTGTCCGCTACAATAACTGGAAGGAACAGCAGAAAGTTCCAGTCTTCCTTTCCACTCCTCGCCAGGTTTTAGCGTGATGGGCTTTCCAACCACAGCAGCCTCCACACACAGCATATGCTTGTACTCGTCATCTCCAAAATCAGCCATAGTCTTTGCCTTCTTATCCCATGGATTCCATACCACTAAATGCAAGAGAGAGAAAAAACATTATGCTAACATGCCAGAGTAGAAACAACTCTTTAACTGCTGCTACATTGGAGTAAGATGAAGCATCAGTCTAGAGAGAATACTGCCCCTCTTTAGAAGTAACTTGGACATTGGAACGAAGGATATAAGATTATGAGGACACATGGATTATAACTAAAAACATGTTTAGAAGTCAATCAGGATAAATAAACATGAGAGCATTTGTATCCGAGTTTTTAATAACTCCATTGGCTATACTATTTTATTCACGCCAAGGGGAAAAAAATGATCCCTGCTCTTTTGAAGAACCCTCTAATTTAACAAGGTTAACAAGAATGTCAAGTTTACCAGCATCAGGAAGTCCATCTTTGCGTAATACAAAGGTTCTCTTCTTTTCATGATCCAGAATCGCAATCTTAGTAGGAGTGCCAAGGTATATTTTGTCAACCTATATATTTGTAAATGCACAGGTTAAAACATTACAATCAGAAAAACACAACCATAAGGGAAACATGCATCCGTGACCTACTTCTGATTCAAATGTTAGGGCATCCCCTTGTTCAGTAGATCGTTCCTTGTTCTGCAAGTTGTCAAGATAATCCAGTGTCTCTAAACCTTCAACCCGCACTTCACTGCAAACAAGCAACAACTATAACATAGAAGACAGATAATGTGATAATGCAGAAAATTGCAACTTCTAGAAATTAAAGTTATCCGCAAATGTGTATAGCAATAAAATGCAATTTCAGTAATATAAGTTAATTAATACCTGATGTCTGAAACAGAGAAATAAGTGTGATAGGCAAATGTGAATGTGAATGGCTTTCCATCAGCATTTGTATTCCTAATGCGAGATGTCAGCATCAGATCTCCCCCGGTTCCCAAAGCTACCCTCAAACGGAACTCATAACTAACAGCAAAGAGAAAGATGATCTAATAAATAATTTGTCTATCCCATAGCGAATGAGGAATAGGGAAAGGATAATAAAGATTCTAGAACCTATGTTGCCATATAAAGAACCAAGGGATAAAGATTAAATGACTTCACCTGTGAGGCCACTTCTGCATATCCTCTTCAGATGGCTTAAGGATCAAGTCAATAAAGGACTTCGAATTTGTGGGAAATGGAGGTGGGTCAGTGTCAATGCTCCAAAACCTATTCCTGGCAAATCCATGCTGCTCAAGGGAACCATGGCTTCCAAACTGCAAATTCAGAGAAAGCTTTCTCAGCAAAGATGAATCCAACTGAAAAAATAAAAAAAGAAAAGTTTCAAAGCATATACCTGAGGAAAGCATACTGGAATGCCTCCACGAATTGCCTTTGGAGGTTTGAACATTGCCTGGATAAGACATTAATTATTGTCAGTTTGATTTTTTCATATAGTATTTAGGAGGGGAGGACTGAGATCAAAGTACCACAGGAATATTTCACAGGTCAGTTAACCTTTCTCATATCATCTTAAGCACAGTGGTGACTAAGAACATGACAGTATTGTGATAACAGCATAAGAAATACAAAAATCCACAGCAGCAAAATATGGCAAGATATCCAATGTCTGAACAGTAGACTTAACTCACTCCAAACAATACAATTCACTACAGTACAAAGGAGAGCCAAAGCCTGTAACTGATTCTAATGATTTCTTAGCAATAAGAGGATTATTTTCTAGCAAAACAATAAAGCTCATACAGCCTGGTGAATGTGAAAGAGGTAATTAGATACCCTATCATCTTGTGAAACAATTTAAATTTCCCTATTCTAAGTTTTCTTCGAGCATATTTTTGTAAGTGATAAGTGATAAATTAGTAGAGGAGACCCCCATAGTGCAAGAGTGTCCACCACTATTCTAGTTTAAAGGATGGAAACAATATAGCTTCTTTTATTTCAGAACCACAATTTACATCAAATTAATGGTTTAGAACAAATATTACAGAACAGAAATATTAAAAACATTTGCTTTAGGATTAATAATGGGAAACAATTTTATGAATCCCAAAATGAAACATGCAGAACAATGAAGGGAGAGAGAGTAATTATAATATTGCATGCACCTTACTGCTAACAAAAAGCAACTCCTCCCCGTGGTCATTCTTCCAGGATGTCACGTGAGCCCCATACAAATACACCTGGAGAAACAAGAAATATTTCATCATTGATAGTAAACAGAAAACAAAACTTGAATGCTAGTTTTTCTTGACCAAAACTGAACGATAAAACAATGAATATGCATGGTTCAACGTCATTAAAATTTTCTCCATGATCAAAATATTGTTTTGGATGGAAAGCACCCCATCCAATCTATGGTTTTCTTGAGTAAAAGAGCATATGCCAAAGATGCCCTAAGCACCACAGATCTTAGTTTCATCAAAATTCAAATGGAAGCCATCACTTATATCCCCAGACACATTCAGCACATATCCTTCATGATTAGTAAGAAAATCCAAGTAGGAAATCTTTCAGTCGCTTCACTTGATAAATCATCAAAAACAACTAAAGAAAGTAAATATTAAATAAAGAAACAGTTGCATTGGAAATCCAAGGAGGAAAGTTGATACGCAAACACAGTTTCAAAAAGTAAGGAAAAACAAGCAGCCTAGACTTAATTTTAATTTGAGAATTATCCTAAAACCTAATGCATTTCTTATTATTATCCAAAAGATCAACAAAAGATTAGGAGAATCCAATCTTGAATTAAATCTTTCAGCATAAGAAATATATATATTAGCAATTTCAGATCAGATCAAAAACAGGAAAAAAATAAAGAAATAAACGAAAGAAATCATCAAAGGGGTTGTTATTGTGAATAATACCTCAGCAGTAGAGCCACGTGGCTCGCGGAGCACAACCTTATCAAGGCCGTTGATGCCTTTACACTTCTCCACCGCTACTCTCTCGCTACCACTCGCCGCCATTTTCAACCTCCCTCTCCTTCTATCTCTCTTCTATTCTTTATTTTTCTTGGTTCTTTATTGAATTTGTTTTTTTATATATACACCAAACCCCTCTCTCTGTATTTTCCCGTCTTCTTCTTTTTTTCGTGAGATTTCCGTTACTTCTTATTTATTTATTTATTAAAAAAGGTTAAGTATCGCTCGAGTTTCATTATACTTCTGTATTAGTCCATAGTTTCAGTTGTTTATTTATTTATTTCTATATATTAAAAAATCATCTGAATTTTTAAATCAAATCAAATTTTTTTAAGTCAATTAGATCATGTTTTGAACCGCTGGTTGACCAGATTATATAAGTATTGACTTCAATTTGATTTAATTTAAAACTTGATAAAAAAAAAAACCTCAACCCTAGAAGTCTATAATTTTAATTCAAATTTACTAATACATTAACAACACCTTCAAGTATTTTTTTTTTTATCAAAATTATCTTTTAACCGGACCCGCGACAGAGCATATATAGATTATACAAGCTATAAACTCGCGCTCCGCCGTTGGGATAAAAAACATTTTTGTCTAGTTTCAACATATATAATTTCTTGTTTTGTATTTCGGTTTTTTTTCTTTTATTTTTTAGTTCAGTTTTGATCCCTTGACTACAACACATAAATTTGTATCTTCTAAGTAGCGAGTAACTCGTATATTTTTTCATTCTAGATAATTTAGCCCAATTTTTACACTTATTTTGTCTATGTGTGACTTCATATATTTTTTGTTTATGTGATATTAAATCTGAAATATCATGCACAAAAAACCCGCAAAAGTTTACTTTTAAGAAAAATAACATTAATTGATTCGATTATTATTCTCATTGTTATTATCACGATTGTTAAATTATCACATTTATTATAGTTGTCATTATAACCATTATTATAAATAAATAATATCTTAATTATTATTGGTCATACTATCGCTGACACTATTATTATTGTTAGAAAAAAAAATTAAATTAATTTTTTATTTTATGAACTTTATTCTTAATATTATTATATTAAAGTTATTTTAGAACACTAACATTAAATTAATTTGAGTTTTCTTTTTCAAAAAAACTTAAGTCATTTATTTATATATATTTTAAGGTGTTAATATTAAACAAATATCAAAATATATAATTAGTCTAACATATTTATAAGAAACAAAACCTTACAAATAATCATTATCATTATTTTGAATGCCTTGTCGATAATAATTAGAAATTTTAACAATTAAACATATTAACAAAAAAGCAATTAAAATATAAAATAAATGAGAGAACAAAAATAAATATTATTAGCTTAAAAAGATTATTTGACTTTAAAAATAAATACAAATAATACAAAAGAAAAAACAAAAGGAAACTATAATAAATATCAATTTATAAATGATCACCAACACAAATTAAAATTTAAGAACAAAATTAAAAAAAAATACAACCTTAACTATAGAGGAATAATAAAAATTAAAACAAAAACAAAGAGCATATACATATAAACATGGACAAAAATAGGAACCATTTCAGAAATATGTATAAAAAATAAAGGAATGGAAATAAAATCAAAGATTAAAAGTATAAGGACCAAAATGAAAAATATATATATATCATAAATTTCATTTAAAGGAAAAAATTGAAAAAAAATCTAAACTTGATACCAAAAATATTAAAGGATTTAAAACCAATCCGGAAATTAAAAGATTGAGGACCGAAATAAAACTAAAATATATAATCATTTTCAATTGAAGAACAAAATTGAAATAAATCAAAACTTATATAATAGAAATAAAGATCATACAAAACAATCAAAAGATCAGGGACTACAATGAAAACCCATTAAACTAAGGGGTTTGATGTATAATTTTGCATGCAGGAAAGAGAAAAGGGGGAAAACAAATTTAACTGACCACCTTCTCATCTCTAGCCACCTTGGAATGCCACGCGCCGCACGCGGAGAAAGAGAAAATGGTGGAGAATCATTCTAGATGCCGGATAGATATTTTTACACGTCAGAATATATCGCACGTGGAGAAAGAGAAAATGGTGGAGAATCATTCTAGATGTCGGATGGATAATTTTACACGTCAGAATATATCGCACGCGCCATCCTAAATGGGTGTGGGCTCGGAAATGACATCATGTTCGACGACGCGCACACGGTATCGTGACATAAAATATAATTAAAATGGTGAATTACCAAAACACCTCTACAACCAACTCTTGAATTTTGTCTTATATGAGGGTATATTCATATTTGTACATTTTTAAAAAAATGTGTAGTTTCCTTAATACCCCCGCGCAGTAACTGTGTCGTTTTGTCTTATATGGTGGTATATTTGTATTTATACATTGAAAAAAAATGTGCAATACTTAATACCCCTATAGTCAACTATTGATTTTTGTCTTATTAGAGGGTATTATGGCTATTTTATGTGCCCAGAAATGTAAAAAATCAAAAATACCCTTAGTCCCTATGCTAAAATCATTGTGCACCAAGGGGTAAAATAATAATTTTACTGTTAAAATCCACAGTAAAGTGTATCCAAATGTATATTGAATTTAACTGTGCAAAACCCTGATCTGCTTCAGCTTTTTAGGTTTGACTTCAATTTGATTGAATTTAAAACTTGATAAAAAAAAAATAAAAAAATCTCAACCCAAAAAGTCTATAATTTTAATACAAATTTACTAATACATTCAGAACACCTTTAGGATTTTTTTTTCAAAATTATCCTTTAACCCGACCCACAACAAAGCATATATAGATTAGTTATGGATTGCGATGGTTTTTTTTTTTTATCTTTAGAGTTATTTTTTCTACCTTGATCATATTACTTTTTCATTTTATTAAAAAAATTACTATTAGAAAACATGTTATTAATGTATGTAGTTTATTTTTTTAATATTAAGAAAAAACTTATTTCAACTCACAATAGAGCCTCTTTACCTAGTTTTTATATCCAAAGAGTATCATTCGGTCATTTAGATACTTTGTAAACAAAAAAAATTTTATTTTTATTTTTATTTTTTACATTAAATTAAAAAAAATTAGTGGTTTGAGATCATTTTCATATGATCATAACATAGTAAGAATATAAAAAGAACCAATAAAAGTATTAATATAGATCTTTGGTATAAGCAAATCTTCTTTAATTTTCTATTAAGTTCATAGTTAAAGAGAATTAAAGGATTGAGTTTTAAGTTGCAAGTTTATAAACATAAATTATTAAATTATAATCTCTTTCAAATAGCAGGGATAAAAATAATGTACTTAAGCTTAAACACTTTCGACTATTTGCTTTTTTAGAATACTAATAATGAAGGTTCGATGAGTTGCTAGTTGGGTTAAATCGTGTAATAATTTTGTGCAATGCCTAATTTGCACTATTTTAAACACAAATTTGTTTTGTTTGTTTAGAGGCAATCTTTTTTCTTTTATTAAAAAACAATTGGTCTAAAATTAATTTGATGATTGATTATTGTTAACATTCTCGTATTTGATATCGTGGTGACCTGTTCTCTTTTCTAGAAAAAAAAAAACTATTTTGTGTGGTGAGGGGTAAGGGTCTAAACTTTATAAAAAAATTACTAGTATTATAGCCAATAGAAAATCTTAGTTGGTTTATACAGATCTATAATAAAGGATTGAGTATTGTGAAAGGAAAGATATCATCACCTTAAAGTATCTTACATGAGGTAAGTTATATTTTTAACCTTGTCTTCTATTCATAACGATTTACTATAATTAATTTACTAACTGTCTATATAAATGGGCAATAATGAGTCTATTGTAATGAGTTAAACTCTTAGTGGTTGGTTTAAACATAATCATTATAAGGTCCGGTCTATCTTTATCACTCTTCGTTATTATCTTTTAATAATACTTGGTGACTTGACATGTTTAAAACCGGTGACTCTTACTCATGACTTGTGACCAATAGTCTATCAATTAATGCCAATGAATAGCCAATGAGTTTATGGTAGGCTCATTGAACCTAGCTCAAATCAAAGAAAGGTTTTATGAATGATGTTTTTTAAGGTTCATTTATCAAACTCAAGATTCACTTGCAATATTTGCTTTACAAAGCTTTATTATGCCTTTAAGGGGACTTATATGCATATTAAGGTTCCAATGAACCTTAATATCATTTTTTGGATAAGACTGGGATATATAATCTTTACTATTCATATAATAATAAATTAATAAATCTAATATTTGATTTATGAACCTTAAGTAAGGATAAAGTTCATGGGATAAAAAAGCTTTACAAAGGACCAAAGAGTAATGCATTGTGATTAATATCCATATATACTTAACTAAAAAAAATATAAGTCCCCTTTCTTCATGGACTTCTCTTTTTAAAGTTTTGATAATCGTAGCAAGCTTTCATGACTTTTTTGAATTCACTTACTCGAGTTACCACTTATAGTCTTGACCTCTATGAAGGGATGGTGTTAATAAGCTTAAACGATATTGACATATCCTATTTTTTGAATACCCTTATCACAAAGACTGTAACCTCCTATGTGATGACTTTCCTCAAAAGTTATTGGAGAATATAAGAATCTTTGTATCCCATCCTCTATTTCCTTAGAAGAGAAATTGTGAAGTCACCCTTATTATGTTTCTTGAATTGCTTTTAGCTTGATCATGCCCCTAGGTACTTTATCAAGTTTTGTTTATTTTGAGTTTTTTTAAAAGGTGATGTCATGTGGAAAAGGATTTGGCTATTTATAAAGGGTTGCTTTCATATCAATGGAATTTTAAATTCATTTTCAAATGCAAAAACCATTTTGATATTGGTTTAAAGCAAACTTATAATAGAAAGGAATTCACGTAATTGTTATGGACATGTTTTCGTGAGAGCTGAAAATTTTGTTTTTTTGGTGAAAATGTGAATTGACCATTTGTTTTATGTTTTGTTGGTGAAGTAGTGTAAGTTTTGACTTGAAGGTTTTAGAGTAAAGATAAGTTTTTAAAGCATTCATTTTACTTGTATGAATAATAAATCATAATCAAAGTTTCTTAAAAATATTGTCTCGTATGGGAAACATTATCTACCAATCAAAATTATTTATATTTGGTTAGAGAGGGCTTGATTGGGAACATAACATAGGCTTTGACTCTTGATTATAAAAGAAAAAGGTATATGTAGGCTCAAAGAGATTTCTAGACTAAGAATCACTATTGCTCATTCTCATACCTTCTTTTGGTTCTGGGATTCTTAGACCTTATGATTAACTTGCAAAATGGTCTATCATACTCCCTAATATTGGGCTTGGGCTTTTTTTCTTTGTTTTTTTTCATTTGGGTTTGAGTATTATCATCATATTTACTATTTTTCATTTTACATTCAAACTGTTTGGATTCTTTGAATTTTATCTTATTTCTAACTTTGTTTGGACACATTTTGTCATTGAAGATAATTTTATATATTCTTGCAGTTGGATTATTTTTTTTAATCTTTACACTTTTTTCTAGTGTAGGATGTGATCGTAGTTTAGGCGTAATGGGGACCACAAAGGATAGTTTTTAGTGTTACAAAATGATTATATCAAAGATAGTTTTACCTCATTTCAAACACATATATTTCAGATAATTAAGATTTTATTTCCTCATTGTGATTAATTTGAACATGTAAAATAATTTCCCATTATCGTTATTCATTCAACTAGAAGTGGTTGTTGATTGTCAGATGGTGGTGTCGTCGATGTTATTGCTAATCCATGGTGGTCTCTAAAGGAGGGAAAAGGTGGTTAGTTTAGGTAGCTTGAAAAAGCTTTGTGCAAAGGAAGTTTTTGTTTGCTTGCTTTTCATTTGGATTTCTTCTCCCTTTTTACATGAAATTCAACCGTGTCCTTTGGAGGAAATGTTGGTCTTGGCTTGTTTTTTATGATGTTGTCAATATTGATGGGTGCTCATAGTTGTCTCTAAAGTAAAAGAAAGGTGGATGGTTAATCAACTAAAGAATATTGTGAAAAGTCATTATCATAAGTTGTGACATTGAATTGCAAAGGCTGATCAGGTCAATTTCTTTAGGGTCGCGACTACAAAGGTGACCACCCAACGACAAGGCATGAGAGTAATATCTTGTTTGTCTTATTTTGTGGAGATATAAGATATTAAAGCCTTTGAAAAAGGTGTAGTACAATGACATGGCCTCTCTTTGTTTTTTTGCTTTGGTCAAAATGACGTCGTTTCGCCAAAACAAACTATTTAGGTCAAAATACAAATTTTTATTTAAACAAATTTTGACATTCTTACGGTTTTAAATTAGGATTTGACTACAATTAAATTTAGTCATTTGTCTTTTGATTTCTTTTGATTTCACCCTAATTTTCTTCAAAATTTTAATTTTATGTGATTTTACACTTTCCAAACTAAAAAATCAACCTTGAAGTTAAACGCCTTCTCATTCGATAATTGGTTTTAGATTTATGCAAATTGATCCTCAATTAATCATTTAACTTTCATTTTTCTTTAATATCACCTAAGTTTCAATTGAATTGAGTCCTCAAAGTTTATCATTTTAATCTAAAAGGTTTTTTTATAGTGAATTTCTTTAATTTGACCCTCAATTGGCTCATAAACTTTGATTTTTTTCAATTTCACCCCTGTTCTCAACTGAATTAATACATCAATATATATATATATATATATATATATGAACTAAGTTGTTTTTTTTTTTTAAATCTCAAATTAATTTAATCTCAGTATTCTGAAATATTGTTAATATAATAATATGAATAATAAATCTTAAAAAATAAAAAATAATTTAATAAAAATCAATTTAAACTAAAAATATACAAAGTCACATATAGACAAAACACATGCAAAACAACACAAAGATAACAAAAACTAACAACAGAAATTTCACTATACATGCATAAGAGAGTTTCATGCCTCCAAAGCTAAACCTACTTTGGTTTTTAACGCAAATTACATTTAATATAAAGATAAATTACAATAAAAATTAAAAGACAAAAGTAAAAGTATAGATAAATAAATACAAACAAAAAATTAAGAATTATGCCAAAAGACCAAAAATTAAAAACCAAAATTAAAAATTTCATGTATTGAAACAAGGCAAAAAAAAAAAAAAAATTATCACTGCAACGGAGGACAGGCCAATGGCTCGTTGGTATATATTATTGAAGGAATTGACAATACTAATGAAATAATGCCTGTAACAACAAATATGAAATAGTAATATTTTAAATAACATGATCTTTCACAAAAAAAATTCAGGATGATTAATATTAAATTATATTGTTTTAAGTATTACAATCAAGTGGTGTTCTTGAGTTTCCATCTCTCGGATATGTGGCAAAACACAAGAAAGCTAAGTCCAAACCCATATCCAGCGCCTATTCACAGAGGTAGCAGATAATGCACTAGTTACACTCTAAGAGAAATCATATCCAGACATGGTCAAGAAAAGTGAAAAAACACACTTTTATTGAAAATAAATGAGTTGACAAGTCTTACACTGCTGTACACTTTCACATCCTCAGTTGTACAATGCTCCTAATTTTCCTTCATTTTCAAGCCCCTACTCTCCAATGAAAAAACAATTTGATTTAATCCGAAAATGAAAAACAAAAATTCAAGCTCTCAATCAACCTGCGGCCATAAAAGAATAACAAAGAACTAACTCAACCCAAAAAAGAAACGAAAGTAAATACAAACTAGACATTCAAACCACCCTATAGGGGGAGGAAAAGGAAGGGGAAACGGGGAAAATCTCTGATTTTGTTTAATCAATCGAGAACACAAGCTTCCTGGGGGCAGAAGCAGCTAAAAATGCACTGATGCCTGTCCCTTTTAAATTCTTGAGAAACCAAGTTCGTCCACTGCAGCCAGAAACAAAAAGTTCGACATTTAGAAAATTGATGGAAGTAATTGACAATGCCATATAATTTTTGCACAAGAAGAATTTTCACAGATTCACAAGCAAGCCTTTTCAACCTGCAATCTCAACAGCAGGGAGCTGAAGGAAAAGCTGAGGTACGAGGGAGACTCAGAACAGTTGAAGGGCAATTTTAAGCTTATTCTGCTTCCATTTGGGCAACTTATAGAAGGCATCTTTTGCCATCCCAAATTTCTCCCTAAACTCAACTGCTGACAGGTAAGTCTGCATGCAATTGAACAGAATTATCTCAGAAAAAGACAATAAAGAAAGCTTAAGAAATATAATATCATCAGCTGTTCATATTTTACCTCTCGCTTGGTCACATCAATTTCAGTTGCAGGATCTGACGAGATAACTTTAAGGCGTTCATATGGATAAACTGGGAGACCTTCCTCATCTTCAGCTTCATCTTCTTTCACATCCTCCTGTATGGTTAGGGATTCTATTCTGCTGCTCATAGAGTTCTCTTTGGAGTTTGACTCAGGTGTCGATTTTGGTGCCTCAAGGCTCGCTTCAGACATTGCAAGTAGTTATATCAAAATTACATACCAGTTACAGATTTGAGATTCAGGAGTAAATAGCTTTCAAGAAGCTCAAAGATACCTTTGACAGACCGAGGCATAATAACTTGTCGTGCTGGTGGTGGTTGTTCAAAAGTTGTAGTAAGTGCTGCTATAGCTGCAGATTTGGAAGCCAGTTTTGCTGAATCAGGGCTCACAGACCTTGGATATACCTTTCTAACAACTGGTGGTGGAGTTGAAAGGTTTCTGGCACTAGGGTTCTCAAAGTTAGCAGCTAGAGCGCTAAAAGCTGGAGACCTTCCCCTCACACGAACTCTGTCAGGGCTGAAAGACATGCTTCTGGAACGCTGTGATTGGTCAGGTACACTGGACCTGCCTCCATGTGATACAGGTGTTCTGCGTTTGGGTTTCTAATAAAACAGTATATGTAATCAGAAATCAATTCTAAATTGAATGGTGGCAACAACAGTATATGAACTAAAATCAGCAAGCATGTCAATGGATTGTTGGATTCAACGAAGAGTCACAAGATATTGCAAACTTGATAGGCTCAGAAAGTAGAATTTATGAGCTCTTCAGAAATTTCACAGCGATCTTTTTCTTTTCTCATTCAATGGTTATCTATTTATTCTTGCGGGTGGCAAAAAAATGCTAACTTAGATTTCTGAAGATCAGTAACCAATGGAGCTAACATGTGAACTTACATCGATATAAACCTAACATAAATCAAGATAGAACAATTGCACCAGCCTTCATCTGTGTATTCTTTTCCATACCTAGAAAAGGCATATTCTTACCAATAGTTTTGTTTTCATATATATATTTTTCAATTAAAAACACAAGAGTAAGTTTCCAAATCAATAACAGCAAAGATTTAATATAACCTGCAAACTATTGCTTTTAGCAACAAAAGATCCATGTTTGAGATATAAAAAAAATGAGATTCTTAATCAAAGATGTGAAGAAAAATCAACATACTACCAACATAGGTTAAATATGCATGAAGCAAATATGCAACTAGGAAAACTAACTACATGATATTCTGAGATACACTTGTTCGCAGTATAACAGTACTGTAAATATCTTACATCTAATAGGGGAGCACCCCCATGTTTTACAATCGCAAGTTTCCTTTGGAAAGAGTTCCCTTGCATCTGCATCAAAATAAAATCACTAAGATCTCACACAGAAACCTAAAATATATGCCGATTGCTTAACAAGAACTGTAATTTAACTCACTAAAGATTTTGCAGAATCCCATGTGAAGAAACGTGTGAAGAATGGTGGCTCACTCCCTTCCATAACAATATATATTGGAGTTTCACTTGATAACTTCTCTAACAGAAAATCATGCTCAAGAAATTTCTGTAGAAAGTGGAACAAAAACGAAATTAAAACATGGCTGATATGAGAAGTAAATGATTGTTAACTGGTTGCATAACAACTGAAGCAAGGCTCAAGCCACATCACACTTAATTTAGTTTTAGAGCTATAAATGATTTGACTGGTTGACTGGCAGTCAAGAATGGCCATCAGACCAAAAACTTGAAAAACGTGCAAGCTTCAACTGTCTAAGTATTTCATAATTACTGCATCTAACTAAACTCTGATCAACGATACCTCTCCAATAGTTAAGGCTTGCAGTTTTCTCTTGGAGTCAACCAGTTGTCCCACCCAGACAAAGATCCCAGAGTGAGAATCCAAGATGAAAATATCTTCAGTCATCAAATCATCCTGCGTGAAGTTGTATATCTCAGACACCTGCAATAACAAGAGCTTTTATAATAGCCAAGGCATAGAACTAAAGTACATAAAAGTCTTGTGAAAATGTACACGTTAGAAAATATCTGAAAACTGACTACCCTTCCAGGTCCAGAACACATAAATGCATAAAGTAAAATATTAAACATGACCACAACTTTAAAATAATCAGGAGTTTGGATAACACCTAGAGTTGTATAGCCCTGGAATCGATTGACTAGAAAGAAAATATACCTTCAGGTTTCCTGCAGATGAGCGCAAATTTTGGCAGTACAAAACCATGGGAGAAAAAGGAGAGAATTAGACTTTTACAATACGTGAAAAGCAGCTTAACAAATCTCAAACCAGAACGGTCATTTTCCCTACCTTTTGAGAATATGCATGAGAATAGGTGTGGATCGCTTTCACCTTCCCTTGCAAGTTTTTGACTGGGATATTCAGATTTTCCTCCTAACAAATCCCAAAATTGTTCAGCTTCTGAACCTTCCTTTTGTGGTTTCGACTGTATATTTGGCTGCAGAAACAATAGATGACTATTAAAAGAGGCCATATTACACCAAAATAATATGAGAACTAAAATGAACTTTATGCATAAAACATACAATTTTAAAAGAAGTAATACAAGAATCTAATTTTATATAAAATAATTCTTAGTGAGTTGATGAGCACATTCGCCCATAAAAATGATGCATCTCCAAGTAATTGTAACATCCATTCCAAATAATTAGTTAAGCAAATAAAAAGAAATATGATATGCTGTATTAATTTACTTAAAGAACTTATTAGGAAGAAATATCAAACCTTTATCAAATCCAGCTGCCTTTCCATAAGTTCCTGGTCCTCTGAGGTGGTAAGGTTTCCAGTCCACGTAAAAACAGAGGAGTCATTATGTAATATGTAACAGTATGAGGAATTCAGTGATGATGCGACCTGAATGGATTCAATGAACGGATGAAGAAAAGTAAAGATCTTATATACACAGCAATACAAAACCTGAAAATCAAAATACTCGGCCAGGAATTAGATCCATAACCAATATGTAGCTCATGATCAAACTCCAAATTGTACCTGAGACCCTTGATAATGTCAAGAAGTAAAAAAATAAAAATAAATAAGACCAACAGGCATTTAGGGGAATATATTTGGTAATACCATATTACTAGAATCTGTTAGTAGTTATATAAACGGCTCACTTTGAAATGTACAAGACAGATTAGACTATAACCTAGTCTAATAAAAATTTGAGTAAATTTGGAAAATAATTTTAGACTAATTTCACAAGTCAATATAATTTTGAATCTTTTTTCTTTATTTTTTTCTTCATTTCCCTTTTCCTAATGAGAAGACTTGTGCAACTCAGCCTGCCCATAAATTATGGATATCTGTATTCCACAACTCAGTAGCAATTTATGGCCTCTTCCACAACTCAAAAAAGATGATGGATATCTGTATCCCGTAAGCATAAATTGGCTAGGGATGAAAAAAGGCAATCAAGAGTCAGGATAAAATAGAGTAAAGATTAAAAATATCAAGACATTCAGTAGTACACTAGACAACAAGTTGTAGCAACAACAATGATAAAGACATGACATACTGGTTCAACTTGTAGAGCTTGCATATTATCAGGTCCAGAACCCTGAACCCTGAATAATGCAATGCCTTCCTCCATGTATGTCTCCTCTGGGAGTTCATTCTCTTCAATATAATTCTTGTATCCAGAGCTATGACCTCCCTGATAAAGTTTACAATTAGCTGATTTGGTTGAAAGTTGGAAAAAAAGTGAAAAACTAATGTCACTATAAATTCTTGATTGAGGTTTCATCGACTTTATCACAAACCTTGAAGACAATGAAGCTCTGGAAGATTGAAAAGAACTGAATTGGTTCATTTTCTTCATAGATTCGAGCCTAAGAATTAATACCAAAACAGAATCAGAAAGGTAACAAATTTGTGCAGAAATCCCCTTGTTACAATGACAGCAATAATTACAGGAAAAAGAATACCACCTGGGCAACTAGAAACTTTAATGATTCAACCATCTTGCCCGCCAGTGAAATAGCAGAAGTTCTTTCCTCCTATTTTTCAATGTGAGATATATTATATTAGGGTAAACTAATAGCATTAAAAAACATCTAGACAGGGCAAAGAAGGCAAGACAAGGCTTCTACTTCATGTGTACCAAAGTATATAAAAATCTGAGTTTTGCACATAAATAATGAATTCCAGCCTGCAAAGAGTAGCCATCCTGCTTTCAGCAGAATGCTATAAGCAGGAAAAAAGTGAGCATATGTAATCATCTATTATTCAAATTTAAGAGTTAATTTCCCATTGTATGACAATGCACCATTTTCCATTCAATAGAAACAGCTTTTGAGATTAAAAAATATAAATCATTTAACTTTTCAGAACCAGAATTGATACAGTTATTTCCACCTCTGATTTAGCTTAGGTGATTTTGGCAAATATATGATGATAAACAGATTTTAACAGTGTCTCAAAATTAGAGCCATTGAGAAAAACATAAAGTTCACAAGAAGCTGAGGAAAAACAAAACAGAAGTTCTTAAGCTAGTGGAAGTTAAAAAGACAGGAAAGCAAAGCCATGAAGCCTTGTGGAAGGATGCACATATGGATGTTACCAATTACCAGATGTTTGTCTCTACAATGACAATACCACTATTAATTAAGCACATTAATGCAGTGAGATTTGTATTAAAAGTCCAGACAGAGCATTGTTTAACTGTCTGGCTTGAACAAAACCATGGGTGAACAGTAAGAAAAAGCTGTATTTGTGCTAAGAAAATTTCATATAAACAAGCAATATTTTATGCTCAAACACTTTCACTTTCCCAAAGAAGCATGAGATCTCAAAGATTAATGTGTGAAATGGAAACAAAACAAATGAAGCCATGATAGCATTCCATGGTGGACCCTAGAATGTCCCACTCCTATTTTGTGACATGTTCCTAAGGTATTAATGACAGCACCACAAACTCAAAATGAAATGGGGGGACAAGTTAGTATAGGATGCTTGAAATTTACCTCCACACTCTTCTTCCCAAACCATGTTCCTATAAGATATTCCTCCCTGTCTTCTCCTGGATACGAATACTGAAAAATGTAGCAACCTCCACTGTAAAATTTTGACTGATCTGAAGCAGGAATGAGAACCTTCTCCTGACCATTCACACTCCAAACCTGTGCATTCACAATGGAGTTATAATTAACTTAATCAAAAAGCATTTTCTGTGGATACGAAGACTGGTTAGTTGAGAGGAGAGAATAAATTTGATATTGGAGAGGAACTGCATTCAAACATACATATCTAAAATGCTTAAAAAGCATTTCAGAAATACTTGAAACCTTTGTTTTCCTAGTGAAACAATATACAAAAGACTTGATCTCTAATCATTCTGAAGTGCAAACAAAATGGATCTCTTAAAATTATATTTATCATGCATTTCTTGTTTGAGATAGTTTGCATATATCTGAAAATATATCCTCTAGTTTCGCTACTTAATTTACAGAATCCAAGATTAATTTTAGAGAACTACTCTTTCATGCATCCCATATATCTTTTACCGTACTGCTTCTGAAGGCATGCAGGTAAGGGATCCCAGAGAAGCAGTAGGAGAGCTCCAATTCGTGTTCAACTAAGGATGAGCTTTTCTTTCTTTTAAATAACAAAATTATAAACAATGGGTCTCATCCCAGTCCTAGAATACAAAGTCCACACCTAATAGATTGACAAACAAGGACAATAATACAGCACCTGCAAATTTCCAGTAACATCAATGTACGGTTGCGGTTCTTCTTTTGCAGGAGCAGTTTTTAACAGACCCTTGACATTAACCCCCTGGCGTCTTAAAAGTGCTGCAGATTCATGGAAAAGAAGATCCATGAACATTGGAAAATGGTGACAAGAATTAATGGTACTTAAAACTAATGATAATCATCATTGCTTCAGGAATGAAAACAAGATACAAGAATAAAATCTATGAGATAATTCAACTGCTGACCTGCAACTTTGCCTCTACCATCCTCAGACACAGTAACAACAGTCGTTTGGGGCCATGATTCAAATTTTGATCTAAACATCACCGTCTCAAACCCCTCAATTACACGAACAACGCGGGATTTTGGTCGTTCAACAGCTCGGACTAACTCCTGATCAGTGGGATCAACAATAAGCAAAGAAAATTGAGAAGATATATCAGTGCAGACATTTTATAATCTCCACACTGAAGAAGGGATGAAGTATTACTTCTGCTGCTCCACTGGCACTTTTCCTTTCATCAAGAGGAGTGTTTCTCCCCATCCATACAAACACTTCCGCTCCACAATCTAGAATATAACACTTATTGGTGTCTAGAAATTCCCTTGTTAAAGAATCAGCTTCAACAGGTTCTGCCTGCCCCTTCTCCACACTTTCATTGAAAACATATTTTTTTATGTCAGAGCTACATCATTATTGTACGCGTGATAGTTCATCCACCACGTCTTTAAAGATCTATCTTAATGGAGAAAATCAAATAATAGGTATTGATTGCCATGTAATTTTCATTCATTAGCTCCAAATAATCAACCCCAACATTTTTTTCTCCCTTTCAAGACTTGAAAGGCAACAAATATGTTAATTAGAATAAAGTAATTCTGCTAAAACTATAGATATTTTTATGGGGTTCAATAATCAGCAATTCACTAAATCTTATTTTTAGCACAAGAGACCAAAGCAAAGGTTTCAGTATCTAATTATACAGTTTTGGTAATTTTTTTGCGGGACAGAAATGTGATTCACGATAGCTGTTATGTTATTTTTCAAAGAAAATCCTCAAACACTTCAGAGATGATGAAAAGCAGAAAGCAACTATTCAAGGATATATGTATTTCCACTAAATGATAACAATTTGTAGAGTAGAGAAGAATTATGGCATTTAAAGACTGTCATTGGGGAAAGATATTTGAGAGAAACAAGAAATTACCAAAACAGCTTAGTAGACAGAGAAACATCAGTCTTATCCTCATCACTAGCTGTTTTCCTTGGAAGTGGAGCAAAGCCACCAAAAAAAACCCAGAATTCTCCAGCTTCAGCATCAGCCATCAATTTTCCATCCTCTATGTGAAAAGGACAAATAATTAAGACTCGACAAGCAATAGGTGTTCAAAAATCAAATATAGAGCCTCCAGTCTAATTCCCCACTCACCGACAGCAGCTACCTCACATTTTCCATCATGATAAGTATCTTTGATGTACTGGACCACTTCTAAAGCTTTAGCTCTCTCTTGAATGGATGAGTTGGAACCATTAAATTGAAAAATTTTTGACTTCGTATCAAGAATAAAAATATCATCATGGTTGAGTGAAGATCGGGCAAAAGGAACCTGCCAAAGTTCGAAGCTTAATATAGAGACATAATGATTGATAATATTAATACTTATACCTCATAAATTACAAAATCTAATTTCAAAGACTTGCCTCGTTCACATGGACAACATGTTTTCCTGTGCAAACAAACAAGCATGTCTGGTGTTCCTCAGCCTCAGGATGTTTGAAGCCAGACGCAACTCCACCTTTTTGTGGTATAATACATGGTTTAAAATATGATAAGAACTTTTCTGTTTCATGGCCCTGTACTTCACGATACTGTACAGCTCGGCCTCCAAGAGCAGCATCTAGTTCAACTGTTTTAATGGCAGCCACACCTGCTTCATCCTATTTTAAAAGAGTGTGGTCACAAGACCAAAATCATAGACACAAATCTGTTGGTGCAAAGCATCTAGAATATGGAACTGTGACTGACCTGAGAGGTATCTTTACCTAGCCAATAATGAATATCATGACACAAGGAACCGCTTTTTAGTGCAGTTGTCTGCAGAGAGAAAACAAACATTGCATCATACAAAGCAAATTCATAAAAAGCTTTACTCTGATATATCACAGAAAATTGATGGTCCAAAAAAAACACAGAGAGAGAGAGAGAGAGAGAATAAAAAATAACCATATCACTCGGTAAAAAGAACGGTCTACACCAATGACAGGAATAATAAGTGAATCCTCTAAAACAGAATGGATAATTGATAGCAAATAGAGAAAACTCAAAACTTGTTATTCCCCATTTCTCTGTCTATCAAAAGCTATATATTTCTGCTCACTTTATTACTTCTTAATGAATCAATTTGTTTACTACTTTTTTTCCCTTTCTTCCCTATTCACTAAGTCAACTTACTAATTAGTACCACACATTTAAAAAGGACATCAATGCACATGGATAAACCATCTTAGAGAACACCCCCCCCCCTCAACTTCTACTTGATTTTATAAAGCTAGAGGAGAGCTCCAAACATCTGAAATCAAATAACCAACAACCAACAATTTACCCAGCCATATGATCATATGAACCCACCCCTTTTGCAACCAATTATAGAACAAAACATACAAGAAGCACAATGAATAGGAAACAAAAACCAACCTTCAAAATTACATAGGAGTCCCCCATAAAAAAGTTTCCATGAGAGGACTTCGGCGCAGGAACAGGATGAAAGTTTTCAATCCGCCATATTTCAAGTCCACTATATTTGTCAAGGACATGGTCTTTGAAGAAAAGATCAATTGAAAACTATATCTATCTAAGATTAACACACAGGGGTTGTCATGGTTCACACCCCTTGAGTTACTATGCAACTAAAATATACGCCACATTTAAAGGAAATAAGAACTTCAGAAACTGCAACTTGTGAAAAAGAATTTCATAAGTGAACGAATATAACTCAAATATGCTTCATATTCTGTCAAACAAAGGATACGCCTTTTGTCCAGCTCCCTGAAAGGCTGAGTCTAAATCTCTCATGGAAACAGCCATACTGTTTCTGCTCTTAATTATTTTGGATGGCCAAAACTTCAGAGGCTGAATAAAGAGAAAGGATTACCCTGATATGAATTGGCATCATTTATATTAGATAATGGAATGGAAAAGAAAAGATATACACTACTTGAAAAGGCAAAAGTAATGAAATAATTTCAGGCAACAACTCTTTATACTCTATAGAATGGACAGGAGTTGGGACTCAGAAACTTCTTGCTATGAGGTAAACAAAATAATTTTGCAATTAAAATAGAAGTCAAAAAAAATTCAGACTCCATGCCTATTAGTACAATTTAAAGCAAGACCATGCATATCAGGTAAAGGATCATAATACATCTGTACATGCTTGTGTGACTTAATTTTACCAAGTATGAAAGATCTGAATCATTTCCAGATTGATTAACTGCTCAACATATCTAATCTTCAACAATGAGCATCAATACAGAAAACTTGTCTCTAGAAAAGGAGGACAATAACAGGAAACTGTTTAATAACACTTTGCAGGAACCTCTTAAACAGTGGAAACAAATGCCTTCAAGGATGTGTGTCAATGGCAGAAGCTCAGGAAGTCTAAAATTTCCCAAGACTTGTATTTAGAATAATAATACACAGCACGCCAATGCCATTCAGCTTATCCACTAATTCAGCTGAAATGTGAAATTAGCCTCAAACTTAAAGGTATGTCAGCCGATTGGTTATATCTCCCATTTACTTCAGCCAATCCCATTAGTGCGTGTTTTATATTCTTGTACAGAATACTTTTTAAAAATATTTTTTAATTTTTAATATTACAACAACAAAATCATCCAAAAATACTAGATGATTTAAAATGCAAGTTAGGAACGCAAATTCAATCTTTACCCCTTTTCTGTCCATCTAAGTAGAACCGTACATCAAACAGTACAATGTTTTGGTATACTCGCATGGTGGTATTGTGGGGAACTAACCAATAAATGGCAAAATCCAGACAAAATAATATTATAAAAATAACACAAAAACAAAGACAATGCCATTATATGAAATCAATAACCCCGGAATAAGTGCGCAAAACATGGAATCACAACCAGAAAACTTTTGGCACACCAACCAATGATCAAAGCAAAACTACTCCCAGAAGAGAAGAATTTGACGAGAAACACAATAACAAATCATTGAAAAACGATATACTGGCCAATCTCACATGAAATCCAACAAAATAAACGTTCCCAAATATCGATATTAAAAAAAAAGTTTTACTAAACCGCGCATCAAAAGATGCAATTTTGGCTTGATCAACTAGCCTACCATTGCCAACATAAGCTAACGTAACCAAGATCAATAAATGGACAAATCGAAAAACATCAGATCAAACCGAGAGCACTAAAAAAAAATGTAAACAACAATGTTTTGCTACTTTCAAAAAAAAAGAAGAAAATCCCACATGTCAAACATCCAAAGAGGAGCCAAAAGTGTGGTCTACTTTGATGGATTCAGCAAAAAGGATGATAATAAAATAAAATAAAAAACCAAATGCTAAAAAAAAGTGAATTCACAATCTTGATATGAAAATACCTGGTGTATGAAGCTGACAATCCAATAAAGAAGGAGCCCCAGATCCAATCCAATGAAAAAAATAAGAGAAGATAAAAAAAGAAATCTTGTTTTAGCTGCAAAGAGAGAGAGAAGAGGAGAGAAACGCTGGGCAGGCTTAAGAAGAAAAACGGAGAGAGAGACGGGAGGCTAAAGAAAAGACGAAGAGAAAGAATAGGGAATGGGAGGGAGGGAGAAGGGAGTTGAGGGAATAATGAGTTGCCAGGCGTGCCTATCACTAACTGCAACAAAAGCCACCCCCACGAGAACACACATGAACTCGTTCTTTCTACATATTTTTGCATTTTCCTATTTTAATTAATTAAATTCTAATGAAGATTTTGAAGAAGAAAAAGAATTATCATTACCAATGCGGATTTTTATTATAAATATTTGAAATCTGGTTTTTCTTATCTTATTGTATTACAAATTATGTTGTCCAAAGCTGATTTTGTATACAAACATGGCTGCAAGTTATGGCAGGTGTGTCGTTTTTTTTATTTGTTTTTTTGCTTGGCGCTTAGAAACTTGACATTGAAAAGGTTATATAAATGTCCAGGTGTCACTGGAACAAAATTTCCTTGCTTTTAGATTGAAAAAACTATAAAATATTGGTTCTCCAAGACTTGAAATGGTTACGATTAACGAATTCCCACAATCCAATTATTTAGATTTATTTTTTTAATCTTTTTATGGGTGGCTGAAGACTTTTTTTAGTGTCGAAAAGAATTAAAAAAAAATGCTGCTTATAATAAGAGAGAATGGTCCGAGTTATAAAAAGGTTGGCCATGGAGAGGAAAGGGAGAGAGGGTCGGTGACCGCCCATCGTACAGCTACATTTCAATTAGGTCCTGGAACTATGTTTTTATCAATTGGATCCAAGCCGGTGTTATATCCTAAAGTATTTCAATTGGGTCCTTGTTTCAACAAATGTGAGACATATTTGATTATGGAAGGACCTAGTTCAATTAATTATTGAACATAGACCTCACGTCTCTTCTTCCTTTCCTCACTTTGTGCTCTCCATGTCTTAGCTATTGTTACGCGATACTTTAAATTCTATATTATTGAACTGATTGAAATGTGGCATGCTTATGAGTTTGATTTTTTTTAATGTTAGAAAATATTTGGATACTTTTAATATGATTTTTCTAGTTAAAAACAATTGTGTGAGGGTTAACTTGATAGTTGGCTTAGTGTGTCTAAAAACAGCTTAGAAAATCTATACAAATATAGTTAGACTAAAAAGATTTTAAGATAATATCTTTTTTAATATTAAGATAACAATATATTGAAATGGCTTGGGTTAACTCGAGATAAAATATCAAATTTGTGACTGGGATTATATGACCATAATAATCTCATATAAAGAAAAACAAAATAAATTATGAAGTTTTATTCTCATTTAGCCCTATTGAATGATGAAATTAAACAAAATCTAAGAAATAACTTTAGTTAACCTATCAAACCTATAACTCGGATCATAAGACTAGGACAATCTCATAGAAAACAAACTGAAACAAATTACAAAGTATAATTCTCATTCTACCCAATACTGAAAGATATGATTAATATATATATATATATATATATATATATATATATATATATATATATAACAAAAACTTGAGTTAATCCATCTAACTCATGACTTGGTTCATGATATCGAGATAATCTCATAGAAAAAAAATTAAAAAATTACTTGATTTAATTCGGGTTAATTTGTCAAATGGGTGACAATAGTTATGAGATTGAGATATCCTTATAGAGACACAAATCAAAATATATTATGAAACTCAATTCTCAATCAACCCTAATAGACCCAATGTTGAACAATATAACTTATATAGATTTTAATTAAAAACAATTGACTTAAAAAATTAGTCGAGTCAACCCGGGTTAACCCTTAATCATTATTTTTAGTCATGAGATTAGGATAACCTAATAAAAGGTGAATTAAAATAAATCATAAAACACATTCTTAATTAAACACAATATTAAATAATAAAAAATGAGAAAACAGTTAATAAAAAGACTTAATCAATTAGGTTAACTTCAACCCGACAACCCAAGTTTTGAGACAAGAACAACCCAATAAAAAATAAATTCAGCGCTGGAGGACTTGTGACTTGGGTTGTGAAACTGAGACAACCTTATAAAAAACTATTAAAAAATTGACAAGATTTAATCAAGGTTAAAATGTCAAAACTTGCAACCTTTATTATAAGACCAAGATATCTCTATTTAAAGCAAAACAAACATATTATAAAAGTCAATTTTCAACTCACTCAAATTGGATGATGAAATTGGAAAAAGAATAAATTAAAAAAGACACAAAAATTGACCTAAGTCACTCGGGTTAACCTAAGCATCATTCCTCAATATTAAGACCATAATAACCTAATATAAAAAGTAAACAACAAAAATGATGTATGATTATCAATCAACTTCATATCAAATGATAAAATAAAATAAAAACTTAATTAAGGAAAAGAAAAGAAAAAACCGAGTCAACCAGGTTAACCCGCCAAACCTACAATTTATATCATAAGAGTTGGATAATTCAATAAAAAATAAAATTAATATTAAATAATAAAATTAAAAAAAAGCATTGATTGAAAAAAGAAAAGAAAAAAAAACAATGCACTATTCCAATTAATGGTGTTTTTTTTATAAGGAGGTGCACAATAAACAAAACCCTTCTCTCTTAGTTTTTCTAATTTAAAATGTATTCTCTTATTTTAAGAAAAAAATTATTGGAGATCTTTCTCTTTTCATAAAAGAAATAGGAATCCTTGATGGATATTAGGTATATATTAGTATATATGATAAAAAAAAACATATGAAAATCAAAGGAGAAAAACATAGCCTTTTTTGTTTGACTAATCCTTTTAGTTCAAGCATGAAATTTATTCATATAATCTTCTAGTTATCAACCTTTTATATTAGCCACTTGTTTTGTGGATAAGGTGTTGGGATTGATGTCTTTAGAGGTTTGAGGTAGCCTTTTCTTTATCGGGGTTCTCTAGAAATAGTAGGGAAGTGACTTTTCTAGGGTTTATGATGCGAACCTCGTGATCACGTGGTCACGCAACCCACAACCAAGAATGACATCTAATCCCGGAAAGACGAAATAGGTCTAATAGGAGTGTGACACAATGGAAACCTGCCCCAAGGCACCAGCACTATTGGAATAAGTAGAATGACGCCACGAAGCCAGTTAATCTTCGATAAGTCGAATTCAGTTCGTTCGAGAACTAAAGAATGCAAGAATCACTCTCACACATAAACTGAAAAGTTCAGAATTAAAATTAATCAATGGCTGCTGAAATTAGGGTTACATGAGTTTAAATAGTTCTTAAAAAGTAACCCTAATGGACCCCTTATGTGGACTTAAACGAGGTCCACTCAAAACTGACCCAAAATCCTAAATTGAAAGCCCATAACTAATCCAAGCAAGCCTTGGATCCTAGCTGAAAACAAAGTTTTAATTAAGCCCAAACAAGCCTTGGGTTGTAGCTAACAAAATGAAATAAAGCCCATAAGGCTTATTTATTCTCTTCCATCCAGCCCATGTTTCCAAGTTGTAGTAGGATTCTTTTGGCTCCTTTATTGTCCTCACTCATGGCCCAAATAAAGTCGGGCTGGACCCCTCCTATACATAGATACTTCAATGATCCTTGCAATTATGACCTGGGTGAAACCTTCAAAACCACGAATCAAGCCCCTAAACATGTAATGGGTCTTTGCTGGAGTTTCTGGGCTGGTTCGCATCAGTTTAGGAACTACCTTCCCCCTATTTAGAGTTGGATGTTGAAGTTCCAACCCCTTTAGCCCTAGGATCCAATTAAATAGAACCTTGTACTCTACTGCTTCTACTAGTTTTTATTGGAAGCTACATCCACTATCACAAGAAGTAGAATCTTTACTCTTTTGATCATATCAACCCTTTTAGTCCATGTTTTTATATGACTAAATAACAAAAGAAAGAAAGAAAATATTTAAGGTGGAGATTACCTAAAATCAAGTTGTAAAGTTTCTTTTTGCAAATAAGAACAAGTATCACTCAAAACTTTTTCAGTAATTCATTTTTAGTAAAGAAGCTATAAGAATAAAAGCAAGAAAAAAATGAATAGAAGTAAGAGTGACTAGTGTTTATAAAAGAATTCATTTTTCATCCTTATTGTTGGACGAATAACTCTTGATTTCATCATAAATCTTCCAAAACCTAATCAAATAGTGCATTGAATGCACACAACCATTTTCTCTTTTTAAAAAAACTCTATTTTAATTAAGGTAAACCATACTTGACCATAAAAATCCTAACAATGTTTTTAAGATAATCTTTATACAAGAAAGGTAAAAAGTCTCTTATTAAAGTTAACAAACTTATAAATCTTTGCCAAAATCTCTAATTTTCACATATTCCTTATAGATTTTAGTTTTGGTTTATATAGAGGAATTACTAAGCCTAATATATATATGATTTACAATCTTGAGATGTTTAGTTTCTAAAATAACTAAAATGCAACAAACTTTCATTTATATCTCTAGATATAACCCAAATAGTAAATCAAGGTCTAGTCTTACAGATTTGATAATAATTCATCTAGTTACTATGACACCTTGAAATAATATGTTCGTGAACTCTATTTGACCATAATATATCTTAATATGTCTAGCATATTCTTATAAAAGTTTAGATTGATTTGATATATGGTTTGAGTTATGCTCGATCTCGTAAAACTAGTATGTAAATATTTTAAGGCCAAATTAGAACCTGACATTGTTCTATCATCCTCCCTTTTTAAAAAGAGATTTAATATCAAATTTTTATCATGAAAAACATATTTAAAATAAAAAAATCACTACCAAGACAAATTAATAATATCATCATCAAAACCAAGAAGAACCTTGTTAGAAAAAATTGTCCTACTATTATAAAATCTCTTTTTTTCAACCATCTTCAACATGACATCTTGAATGGAATATGTTCTCCTCTTGACCTTCCAAAGAATCCACCTTGACATGCATATTTATTGCCCTCATCAACATAAGTGCCTTTCTTTTAATTGGATACTTATCACAAACTCTATCAACATCCTCTAATGAAACATCTTCTCCTTTTCATCCTCCTTATCGATCTCAACATCATCATTAGTTTACATAACCATGAGTATTTTGTTTGGACATTATGAAACAACACGACCAAAATCCAAAGAATAAAAGCATTTAATGTCATGGTAACAAATATAGGAGTAATATTGTTAGCTTTAACAATGACTGAGGTGTCTTAATTCTCATTAGAGTATTCAACATTACCTTTCTCATCCAACTATGAAGAAACATCCCAGGTGTTAGCCTTTTCACTAGGTTTCCAAGGTTTTTAAAGGTCTAATGGTTTGCTTTGGTAAATGATACCCTTTTATTTAAGTTGTTTCTCCACCTTCACGGCTATATACACAATATCCACCAATTTCATATAATTATACAATTTTTCCCTCTTAAATGGTCGGCAATAAGCCAGGTGTTTAAACCCAACAATTCCAAAAATACTAATCACATCCCTGCTTAGTACCTTTCAATTTTTCGAGTAAATTTCTCCAAGTTTCCAACATTTGTTTATACTCAAACGAAGCTGAGTGAATTTAAATTTCATTGTACCATATTTGTTTCATTTTTTTCTTCTTTCATCTAATTATTATTCTCATGTCAATCTTTTTTATTTTCCAATTATTTTTTGTGTCTCCACTTTTTTAAATTAGTAAATAAACTTGTCCTTCTCAATTTCTTGACCTAATACTATTTTAAGGTAAAAATAAATTTTATGTACTCTACATAACATTTTAATCACTATCCTTGTAATAAAATTTTATTTTACATTGATATCCAAATATTACTCCAAGGGTTTACATATCATATTCCCCACGTAATAAAATTTTATTTTATTCATTTAACATATTAGATTTCTAAATATATGTGTATATTCTATCTACGGGCTTACACAACTCAATACATAATACATTATTTTTTTCATTACACAAGCTGTAAGTCTTAAATTCATAATCAATTTCATCAAATTACAACACAAATATAGTTTTTTGAAATTTAAAACAAACCCTAATATGTACAAATCATACATTCTTACAATAAATTTCTATAGAAAAAGCTATAAAACAATTAAATGCATAAACAAACTACATTTATAATATCAAAATACCAAAAAAAAACTTAACATTTTAAAGAGTTAAAACAAAAAATACGTATTTAAGATTATTTGACACGGGAAATCCTAGAAAAAATGAATAAGAATAGAGATGTTGAGAATAAGAGACACATTGTAGTGGAAACCATGTTTCATGAGAATTAAAGAAAACTAGGTTTCATTCGCGAATTGCTATTTTTTGGGTGAGGGTTCGAATCCAATAACGTTGGTGCCTAAGTACAAGTTATCTTTGTATCACACTCCTATCAAATCTAATTTACTTGGCATTCCAGGAATTGATGTCTTTACGTGTGGGTTGCTTGACCGTGTGATCAAAAGGTTCACATCATTTGGTATCAGAGCTTGGCTCAATTAATTAGGTTATATCCTTATGAAATTTTTGTTTTGTATAATAGTATCATAAAAAATTCTTATATTCTACAAAAAAAATTATGTTAGTGTCCAATTTCTTCTTTTCCTTGAATTTGCAACATATCAAAAACAAAAAAATGGTATTTTATTTTCTTACTGTCCAAAATATAATAGTATCATAAAAAATGCAAAAGAATAATAAAAAAGCCTCATTCAAATATGTTATTGGTTTCTGTCGCATAACACTCAACAAAGGAAAATTGAGTCAAATCAATTTGTAATTAGCTCAAATTTGAAATTCTGGTTACTGGGGTCCTAATCGCACCAAATATCAATTTTGGGGTTCATTAGATATCGTTTGTGTAGGTTTCAAATTTTAGGTCTAATTAGATGTAATTCATAATGTTTTTACATCAACATATCAAACCTTATCGTTAATTATTTAAATTAAATATTTTGTCTTTTTGGATTGAAATCACACTTCATCACAAATTGTAACTCAATTAGGCATCATTTACCTTAGACTTCACTTGTCGCAAATGATTTTGATTTTTTTTAGTTTTTTCATCACCTTTGAAATTTATTTTATTCATATTGCTTTCATTTCTTGCAACATATTTATAAAATATCTAACATATTTGGGTATCAATTCATCATTTTGCATACTTCGTTTGTGTTTATTTTTGTCGAGTCTTTAATTTTATCCATATTTCAGATAGATTCGTTTGCTACTCGCGAGATAATCATTGCAGTTTCATTTTGCTAGTTTTCTGTGTTTTTTTATTGTTTCTTAAGTCATATACACTTATTTGTATTATGCTGCAAGTTAATTGAATTTGGTGTTGCTTTCAATTCTGCATGAACTCTAAGAATGTGAAACAAGAGGTATGAGCGTGTGAGGACACTAATAGTGGTTAAGCAAAATATGAGGATTTTTGCTTTTTTTATTGCTAACTAATTTTTACAGGTGCTATCATTTCAGATTAGGATAACACACCATCTCCTCCCTTGGGTGAGCTTAAGTTATAAATGCAAGCCATGAGAAAGATAATGAAGATGATGTATTGTATGATGGAAATGTTTGTGATAGATTTGATAGGGTGGAGAAATATGGTAATGAAGCTGCTATAAGTACACATGATGCAAGGAAGGTTTGAGTTTAACCAAAATCAAACAATGAGAGTAGGCTGAAAGGCCAAAGTGTGCTAATTAGAGGCTTTTGAGGAGGACGTTGATCATATTATTGATGGTGGTTTTGAGGATGAGACCATAGGCCATAGGAAAGGTTTTCAACAACTTATAAACCGAATGCACTTTGAGAATAAAACTATGGGTCAATTTGGCCAAAGGGGACATGATGATGTAGATGGTAATTTGGATGCTATCAAACTGAAAATATCTACTTTTATGCACTTTGAGAATAAAACTATGGGTTAATTTGGCCAAAGGGGACATGATGATGTAGATGGTAATTTGGATGCTAGCAAACTGAAAATATCTACTTTTATAGGTAAAAATGATCTCGAAGTGTATTTGGAGTGGGATAAAAAAGTGGATTGAAATTTTTATTGCTATAATTATTCAGAGGCGAAAAAGGTGAAATTGCTAGTCATTTAACTCGCGGAGCACACAATAATTTGATGGGATTAGAATTTAGAATGTAATTAGTAGAAGGAGGAGTGGAGAAATGTCGGTAGCATAATGGGAGGGAATGAAAGTGTTAATGAGAAGATAATTTGTGTCTAACCACTATTATAGAGATTTATATTTGAAATTGTAGAGTTTGAGTTAGGGTTTTAAGTTCATATATGAGTATTGCAAGGACATGAAGATCGCAATGATTTGAGTTTATATGATTGAGGATAAGGAAGCTACAATGACTAGATTTCTGAATGGGCTGAATATAAACATTGTAAATGCTGTAGAATTACAACATTATGTAAAGTTAGAGGACATGGTCCATATGGCAACAAAAGTGGAGAGGCATATAAAGAGATGAGATAGCACACATTTTTAGACAACTTTGGTTTCATCTTCCTCAGCATGGAGGCCAAATCTGAAGATAAAAGGGGGTCATCTAACTAAAGCCTTTTATGGTAGCTATGCTAATGTAGTCAGTGATACTCTCGTGAAGAAATTGAATCTGGTTTGCATTAAGCATCTTAGTCTTTAGATATTGCAATGGTTGAATAAATGTGGTGAAGTGAAGGTTACTAAGCAAGTGTCAATTGCATTTTCTATTGGAAAGTATTATGATAAAGTTATGTGTTATGTAGTCCTAATTCATGCTAGTCACTTCACTTACTATTAGATCTATGGCAATTTGATCGAAAGGTGATTCATGATAGATTTAGAAATAGGTTCACTATTGTAAAGGATGGTAAAATCATCACTCTTGTGCCTTTGTCTAAAAAAAAAGTGTATGATGATTAAATGTAATAAAAAAGTGAATATGATGATGAGAAGAGTGAAAATTTCTGTAAGGACAATGGTGAGAGAAGACCATCAAATTAGATTAAATCTAAATCATTAATTAAACCAGTTGAAAGTGGAGGTAAAACCTAAGGAGTGAAGAAAGTAAGCTTGTGTGATGATAATGGTGTGAAAAACTAAAGAAACAACAAAAAATTTATGCAAAAAGAGCTCAAATCATATTTGTGTTTTTCACTAACAAGTTGATCGCCAATAAGAGGAGTTGAGCATCATATTGACCTTGTACCTAAAGCGTTGATTCCTAATTGTCCACCTTATATAAGTAAGCCCGATGAGACAAAATAGCTTCAAAGGCAAGTAGATGAGTTAATGATGTTCGAGGTCGAATCTTTTTGAAGAGAGGGGGATGATGAGGACCAGCCCAATACAAGAGCTAGGGCAAAGAGACTCAAAGAGGCACTAAATAGGTTAGTTTAGAGCACATGGAGTTAGATGGACCTAAAGGCACAAAGAAAACCTATGAAGCTTAAAGGAAATCCTCTAATTCATCTAATCCAAGTGCAAGGAAGTCATATTCAAGTTCTAAAAGGACTGATGTGTTAGGCCTTATGACAACTTTTATTTTGACTTATTTTTCCTAATATGACATGGATTCCAATTCCAAATTATTTTCTAAAGAATAAAGGATTTTTAGCACTCAAAAGAAAAAGTTACCTAGTCTAAGAAGAAAACTTAAAAGTCAGTAACATTCAAAATCATATATATATCTTCTTTATCTTATTTTTATGTGGCTACAACTTAAACCTTTCATTTTAAATTCATATTTTGTGTTTTAGGGTTTATAAACATAAATTAGGCTTAGATATTTAGGGATTTGAGTCTGATTGTAAGTGAGTTTTATACAAGTCCATATTTTTTAGCATTTTAGGGTTTAACTTAGGTTAAAACACATGTAACCTAAGTTTCAGATAATGTTTTTTGCTCAATTTTATTTAGATTACGACTGCAACTTTATGTTCTTGTGAGAGTGAGAATTCTCTCTTTCTTGGTTCTCTAAAGGACTAAAAATGACTTATCGAGGTTCAATTGACTTTGTGGTGTCAATTCATACCTCTCATTCGTGAATTGTTATTCATTGAGTGGGGGTTCAAATCCAATAGTGTTGGTGTCTAGGAACAAGTTATATTTGTATCACACTACTATCAAATCTGATTTACTTGGTTTTCGGGGAATTGGTGTCTTTGCGTGTGGGTTGCTAGACCGCATAATGAAGAGGTTCACATCATCCATTATACAAGAAAAAGAAAATAGAAAGGCCTAATTTAATAATTTATTGAATTTTGATATAATTGTATTACTTTTGAATTTTGATTATACGTGGTATGTATGAAAATGAACAATGTGGACATGAACATAAGTTTTATTAACTTAAAGGAGTCTTGTTTTAACATTAGTAGGAATCATAAAAAAAAACAAAAAAAACATGCATCTTATGAGTTTTTTTTATCTAAAAGTGTAAATATAATACAAAACAAACAATATCTTTTTGAAATTTTATTATTATTATTATTATTTATATATTAATCATTGGCTTTTTCTAAGCATTTTTAAAGTTGTAATTGTCAAAATAAAGTGTTAATGAATTAGTGTAGAGACAAGGTGATTTAATAAACTCTTGAATTATTAATCCATGTCAACATAAGTTTAGACATGACAAGAGACATTAACTTCTAACAGTAATAAATGCAACGACAGAATTGATAGGGGGGAACACTGACACAAGAGCCATGGCCTTGTTGAACTCCTGGATGCCTGTTATAACAGGCTATATTACAGCGTTGATCTTCGCATCCGCTCCTATAAAAACCAAAACTCTCTATGCATGTTTTATTGGATTGCTGTGGTGATGACAGTTTTGATGCGCATCCATCCACATTCTGATCTGAGCATCTCCCCTCCACTGCTGACATCATGATTGTCCCTGTACAGAGAAGAACAAAGAGTTTTACATGTGATGTAATAAAAACTAAAGAGAAAGATAAACAGCAGAGTTATTTAGGAATATATATATATATATTAGAAGATATTATTATCTACCAAATACTAATGCAAGGAGAAAAAGCTGCGTATTTTTAGCCATCTTCTCTGTTGTCGATACACTCTCCACTGCTGGTTTTATTAACTATGTTGTGTGTGTGTGTGTGTGTAGCGATATATGTACGAGGATGATAACGTGACTCAAATTTAATGGATACTGATTTCATTTAAATGAATTGGTTTTGTTAAAATTACCTTGTTATTACATAGATTATGAGTATTGTTGATTCAAAAATGAGATATTTACCTATATATATTACTTTTTTTTCCTTTTATGTCGAATGGATAATTGATATTCAAAACTTTATAAATAGAATATAAATATTTGTAATTTTTTAACTTATGGATGATGCTTACAGAAAAATACAGTCATAGAAATATAAAAATCACATGTTTTAATTTAAATTAATTAACTTTCATACTAGTTATTTACCACAAACAAATCAAACTATCAGTTGATGTGATATTTTTCATACAAATATAAATTTTTTGATATAATAATCTAGAACCTATCATAAATTTTCACATTAATTAGTAACAAAATTAAATTATTTTTAGAAATAACTAATTTTTATCATTATATTTTTTATGAAATATTCAAATACAAAAATAATTAGAATTAATAATATTTTTATGCTTTAGAAATATTTTTATCTTACATATAATTTTTGTATTAGTATTTTTCTCGTTGTTGTCGTTAGCATTCTTTTTCTCTTTCTTATCGTAGTTATTGTTTTTAATAAGTTGAATAAGATAATCAAGATCTTGCATAATTTCCAGAGATTCTTCATTACATAAAAACATCTAAACAAGATCTTCATTAAATTTTAGAGATTCTTCATTACCTATTATAACATATACTAAAAGAGATCAGAGTCAATTAATGTAGCATGTATATGCTTTTACCATGGATTACAATAGTGTTGCTCGGTCAGTTCGGTTGTCGGTTCGGTCGGGTGGCCGGTTTATTGATTTTTTTTATATTTCTTTGCACAATAAAATAAACATCTAAAAATAGGTGTTGTCGGGAGGGATGTCACAGTAATTGCACATTTTTGATTTGGTTCGATCGAGTCACCGAAAGACAAAAAAAAATAGCAGATGTCATGAGGGGTGCAACGGTAATTGCACATTTTTTGAAAATTGCTAAATACTAATCTGACCCCAATAAGACAAAATTGAAGAGTTGACTGTAGGGATGTTACAATAATTTACCATATTTTTAAATTATTTTCCTCTGAATATTGTGGGCCTGTGTGATACACACGGCCGACAGTATTAGGCCTCACGCCCTCTTCAGGCAGCATGTGCGTCGTTATTTCTTTAATTTTTTATATTTCTTAAATAGTCCTTATTTCTGTCCATGTTTATATACATGAGCTCTTAGCTTTGGTTTTTCATTTTTATTATTTTCTCTTTTGTTAAGGTAGCATTTTTTTGATAACTTTTGTTCTTAAATTTTTGTTTATGTTTGTGATCAATTGAAAATAGATATTTCTATTTTTTTTCCATTCTTTCTTTTGGTTCTTTTTTATTAGTTTTTTTTATTTTCATGTCAAATGATTTTTTTAGCTAATAAATTTTTTTTTAATTTTTTTTGTTTGCTCTTTTGTTAGTTATTGGGCTTTTTTATTCTTTGATTGAATTTTTTCTCATTATTAACGCAATAATAATAATAATAATAATAATAATAATAATAATAATAATAATAATAATAATAATAATAATAATAGTTTTAGTTTTTTGTCTTGCTTCCTCTTTTGTTAATGTTTTCAATTTTTTTCCTTGGGGTAATTTAATAATTTTATTGTTTTACTAGTAGTAATGATATTTTTAGATGTTAAGGCTTCGATGTTGTTGTTGTTATAATACGATATCTTGATATGTTTTATAGACCAAACCTTGCATGTATAGATGTTATATTTTATTTGATTTGATTTTTTCAATTTTGTCCTTTGATTGAAATTGATAATATATTTGGTTTTCGTTCCGGCCCTTATACTTTTAATTTTTTATTTTAATTCCTTTAAATTTTTATATTTCTTAAATAGTCCCTATTTTTGTCCATATTTATATATATGTGCTCTTAGTTTTGATTTTTAATTTTTATTATTTTGTCTTTTGTTGATATAACATTTTTTTTCCAGAACTTTTGCTCTTAAATTTTAGTTTGTGTTTATTTTCATAACCCAATTTTTGGGTTACTCCCCAAAATCCACCCAAAAATAACAAAAATAAAATAAAAGGGGCCAGCGTGGGTACAAAAATCAATGTGGAAATTTTGGTTGTTTTTGCGAGTCCAATCGTATCTCTTTTGTTCCAAAAATAGAGGAAAATACAGATTTAAGGAAAAAATAAATTATCGTTCGATAAATCTGTTAAAAATTACGTTGAACGACATAATTATATTTTTGTGGTTTGATTTGATTTAATCGTCGACCAATTTAAACTTTAATTATGATCGGGAATTAATTTAATATCCAATTAAAGGATTTAATTAAGTGCAAGGACTTAATTATACTTTAAATTGGTAAAATCAATTTTATTAAGGGCTTAATCGATGAGAAATCAAGTTCTTGAATTTAATTTAGGCTTAATTGAGAAGATTAGAATTTTCAGAGACCCAATTGAATTTTTCAAAGCCAATTGCGCGAATCAGGGGTCATATTGAAAACATTTGAGGGTCGAATCATACAAATCAAAAGCCAATGACCAAAATAAAAAGGCGCGCAAATTTAAGGTTGCTGTTGAAATTTTGACGGGGATACAATTGCATAAAATTAAAAGTTTAAAACTAATTAGGGGTGCGATTGAACCAATTAAACATTGAGGGACCAAATTATATTTTCTCACACCCTCCTAAAAATCAATTTTGCATGTTCTTGCACTGTTCCGACACCTAAATAGTGTAAGAACAACTCTGGAACATGGCATGCCCCTCATCCCTCTGCAAATTTCAGAGGGCAACAACCTCTCATGCAATGTGCATGCCAAACAGTTGCATTTTTCCCCTATAAATGTACTTGTTTGCAGCATGCACAGGGAGAAAGACAAGAAAAAAGACCAAAGGAGGAAAACAAAGAGAGAGAAAAACAGGGAAGTTCTAGAAATTCATAGAGCTTTTTAGCATAGAAAAACAAACAAAACAAGCATAAAAATCACGTCGTTGTCACTATCTCCTTCAGCAGCCTTCTCTCTCACTCCCCTGTTTCAACAGCTCGTTTCCCTTTCTAAAAACAGCCCCGTTGAGCTCTCTCTTTCTCCATCGTTGGAGGCTATTCAATCACCCATTACCACCATTGTGAGCTTCCCCTACATGCTAGCAATCAAGTCACACTTTCAGATGAAGCAAAGGCCACGGTTGCAGTAGCTGCAATGTATGCCCCGACGACTTTGAAAGCTTCCTCCGGCCACCACAGACCACCGTTGACGCCGCCGCCACCATAGGGAGAACCACCTCGACCTCCTTTACCCAACGTTACTAATAGGTACATCTTTCATCACAGCCAAAAAATCAACTGTTCATCGTCTTCTTCCTCTCGGTGCCTGCATGCAGTGGGACGTAATTCACGTCCCACTGTTCAGGCAGGTCGGGCCGGTGTGAGGTGGGTGGGCTTTGTGCTCGACCCAAATGTAAAGAGGAGATGAGCTTCCAACCCATGTGTAGTGGGCTGTCAGTCCATCCCATCAGGGCTGGACTGTCAGCCCAGCCCATGCAAGAGTTAGCTGTCACCCCAGCCCATCAGCGCTGGATAGTCAGCACACTATTTATTTATTTATTGTGCTTTATTTCATTTTAAAAATTATAAAAATTCAAAATAAAAAATAAAAAGGTGTTTGTTTTCATGCATACGACCGAATTTTTATTTCATTTTAAAAATATAAACATTTATAGAAATAAAAAATAAAAAAGGTGCATGTTTTCATGCATATGGCCGGATTCCAAGATTTCTTCCATCATATTTTTCGTAAAAAAATATATTGCATCTTTCTCATGTTTTAAAATGAAATTTGGATATCGTAACCAGTTTACGATTATCCGTTGGAATTTGGCCAAAATATCAAAAATAATTATAACTATTTTTATTTTATCTGTTAGGGTGTAAGTTTACAATGTAAAGTACATCCATGGATAAAGAAAAAAGAGGTTTTTAACTACAGTGTAAATTTACATTGTAAAGTATATCCGTAGATAATAAAAAAGATTTTCTGATACGGTGTAAATTTATATTTGTAAAGTACATTCATAGATAAAAAGGTTTGTAACTGCGGTGTAAAATTACATTGTAAAGTACACTAGTAGATAAAAAATTGTTTTTGAAAATGTAGTGTAAAAAAGTTTAACTTAGAAGAACAATCAAAGCAACAATACAGCTTACTTTAGGTAGGGTGCACTAGGGGTGTTGCGTCTTCCCCTTGCACAACAAGTCCCTTGCCCAAGACTCTCGCAGACCAATAGGTTCCTAGTGACCGTAATACTAGGTGGCGACTCCTAATAATTATAATCGTAATTTTTATGACTATAACACCCCTACATTTTCACCGCGCGTCGTTGTCTCCCCATCCCGGGACATTTATGATCATTTGAAAATTGATATTTCTTTTTTTTTCTTTGTTATTTCTTTTGGGTTTTTTTAGTAGCTTTTTTTTTACTTTCACGTCAAATGATTTTTTTAGCTAATAATTTTTTTATTTTTTTGTATGCTCTATTGTTAAAGTTTTGGGGCTTTTTTATTTTTTTATTGAATTTATTTTCCCATTATCCACGCAATAATGGGGAAAATAATAATAATAATTTTAGTTTTTTTTTCTTACTTCCTCTATTGTTAATGTTTTCAAGTTTTTTATTCCTTGGGATAATTTAATAATTTTTATTATTTTAGCAATAATAGTAATGATATTTTTAGATGTTAAGCATTCAATGTTGTCGTTGTTATAATAGAGTGTGTTGATGTGTTTTATTATTTTAAACCTTGCTTGTATAGATGTTACAATTTACTTTTGAACTAGCAAAATCTATTAATTGTTTCAATCCCAACAGTTATAAAAATTATTTACTCAGCCCGCAATGTGGTGTGGGCAATTTAACTAGTAAATAACTAAACAAGATCTTGATTACCTATTCAATTTATTAAACATGCAGTTAGGAATGAAGGTGTACACAGGTGAAGTTTCTACTATATTTCTACTATAAATATCTTAAAAAAAACCCACTCATTTAGATTGGTTTGAATTAGGCATTCAAATGAAATTGTCATCCTTATTTTCCAACCTAATTTAATGTTTTAAATAAATAAGTATTTATACAATTATATTTAACTATTTTTTTATATTTTTTTCCTCTAGTATTATACATGAATAATTTTAAATCTATATTCTTATTATTCAAAGTATTAGATACATTAAATTATAAACACACACACACACACATATACACACACAAAAATTTCATTGATTAAGTGTTCAGATCCACATCATTGTGTGGCAACCCTAGTGGTATGATGCACCTGAGAAATTTATTTTCATGGTGAAATAAGGTTGGATATCAACACCCCATAATGGATTAGGTTGCAAGACATTTATCTGAGACGTAATTATTTGGTCTTGATTTAATTTTAGTAGGATACATTAGGGTGACAATATCTTTTTTTTAGCATGATCAATCTTTATTATAGATCTCTAAAGACCAGTTAAAGATTTTAATGATCATTATACTAGGTGATGACTCTTTTATAAAAGTTATACCTTTATCTCATCTCAAAACATTAAAAAAAAACTCTTTTCCTTTGGATTTGAGGAAAGATTGCATTTGATCGTCAGGATGTTGGGTGGGACATCATTATTGAAAAACATAGAATGATGAATGTTGTACTTTTAAATGCAGTTCATAATATAGTTTACCAAATATTATTTAATAAATGGAATAAGGTAATCATGATTACTTCTTTATATAAGGAAAAATCTCTAAGATTAAATCAATTATAGATTTTAATATGTATTCTAGGATCAAGATTCTACTATATTCATATTCACCCATTATCTAATAAATAAGAAATTTAGATATTCATACCTTATCCATAAAGAATGACGCATCCATTATGTAAGCATAATTTACTATTCAACGTAAAATAAAATAATAATATCTATGAGTGTGTATGTGTGTGAGACTATGTGCATGTATCTTAGGTTAGGTTTGGATAATTTTCATACCATATCTAGTACCTGTTGGATAAAATAATTATCTAAAATAATCCACTCATTTGATTTGGTTTGGATTAGGGATTCAAATAAAATCGTGATCCTTATCTAAACCCTATTTATGAATCTAATTTAATAATTTTAAACAAATAATAATGATTCATGTGCACAAGTATTTATATCAGCATACATATCTAATTTAATATTTTTTATAATTTCTAATATATTCTTAGAGATGTTATAAATTAATAAATTCAAATATATTTCTTTATTTTTGAAATAATTATAATTAATTTTAATTTTTGAACCATCTAAAATAAATTAAGTAAATATTAGGTACATAAATTAAATTATATATTTGTATGAATACAAATTATGGAATGTTGAAAAGTTTGTTGATGATAATGTAGATATTAGTGATGATGAACATGAATTTGCATTTGTGGCCAAGGAAACAAATTTAGGCCGAACAAAGCAAGGAATTTGAATTTTGACCGGGGGGAGTTTTTGGGCAGATAAAGAGTTTTAAGATTTTGAGCATTGTAATGATTTAGGTGGAGAGTTAGGCACCATTAAGTTGAATATACATGCTTTCTAAAGAAAATAATTCGGAGACATATCTAGAGTGGAAAAAGAAGGTTGATTGGATATTTTACGGTCATTATTATATAAAATATTAAAAGGTAAAACACATTATCATTAAGCTTATAGATTACACACTAATGAAGTGGGATCACTTGTTTTTAGTAAGAGAAGGAAAAATAAAAGACCTATTGAGTCATTGGATGACATGGAAACTATAATGAGGAAACAATTTGTTTCTAACTTTTATTAGAGAGAGTTGTTTCAGAAATTATAGTTTAAATTAGGGTTAAAAAAAGAATGGAAGATTGACAAGAAGATGAAGACTACGATGAATAGAGCTAATATGGTTGAAGATAGAAAAAATATTATAGTTATGTTTCTTAATGAATTGAATAGAGACATAATTAATGTTATTGAGTTACAACATAGAAATTAAGTGATGGCTTTTATTTTTTTATTATTTTAGTTATATCTCGAGCCTTGTTTGGATTAGTGTTTTAGGCTTATTAGTATAGGTTATGGTTCACTTTTGTGATGCGAACCTCGTGATCACATGGTCACGCAACCCACAATCAAGACTGAGATCTAATCCCGGAAAATCAAAATAGGTCTGATAGGAGTGTGACACAATGAAAATCTGTTTCAAGGTACCAATACTATTGGAATGAGTAAAATAACGCCACGAAGCCAACTAATCTTCAATAAATCAGATTCAATTCGTTCAAGAACTAAAGAATTCAAAAATCACTCTCACACATAAAACTGAAAAATTCAGAAGTAATATTCATCAATGGCTCATTCCAATAGTGTAGGTGCCTTGGAGCAGGTTTTTATTATGTCACACTCCTATCAAACCTATTTCGACTTTACGGGATCAAATCTCAGTCTTGATTGTGGATTGCGTAACCACATGATCACAAGGTTCACATCAGTTGGTATCAGAGCTAGACTCTGAAACAAGATCATATCATTATGTTATTTTTGTTTTTTAGTTTGTTCTTTAAAGTTTTTCAGTGTTTGTGTCCATCTCTTTGTTTTTCGTGTCTGCATCATCTAAGCAAAAAAAGAAGAAGTTATATTTCATTTTTTTACTGTCACACTCCTATCGGACCTATTTTGGTTTTCTGAGATTAGATCTCAGTCTTGATTGTGGTTTGCGTGACCACGTGATCACGAGGTTCGCATCATTTTGTATATGGGCAAATTTTGTGTATGGACAAATTCATTAGAGTTATTTTTTAAGAGCATTTAAATTATTTTTATGTCTAAAATTCAATCGTTGTTGAATAATATCATTTTGAGATTTTTGCTTTTGTGTGAGAGCTATTCTTGCATTATTAGGTGTTCATAAGAACTAAATTGACTTATAAAATATTAATTGGTTTTATGACATCATTCCATTTAATTTCAACACTTTTTGTGCATCAGATATGTTTTCATGGTATCACACTCATATTAGATATCTTTTCAGGATCAAATTTCATTATTGATTGTGAGCATTCAATTCCAATAATATTGACATTGAAACATGTTTTCATGATGTCACACTTATATTAGATCCAAGATCAAATTTCATTATTGATTATGATTTTCAGCATGATATTTCAATCCTAGGTAAACTATCAAAGATTCAAACCATGCTACGTGACATTGTTGTTTGGGTCATGCCTTCTGAGGCCTGCCAAAATTTTAAATTTATAAAGGTTTTTTATATTAAATTTACAGGTAGTAAATATGAACAAGGGAAGTATTAAGAAGGTTGGCACAGAGGAAGAAATAAATGTAGACGCGCGTCAAGTACAGCTCAATTTTTAGGAAGACTGGAGTTTTATTCATAACTAGTGATGGGTAGCATCTTAAGAATGAGAAGGCGGCTTAGGCGGTAGTTCCAACTACGCAAACAATAAGGTAATGAATCTAAGAGAAGCATCGACAGCATTTTGAGCAGCCAGGGATGCAAAGATGTCTGCTTCGTTGGAAACTGCAGAACCCCCACCTGCTAAATCAGACAGAGCCCTAATTGCGATGAATGGAATCTGCTGTTGATGACAAACCAGGGCAACCGCAGCACTTTCCATGTCGATTGGAGTGATGTTGAATTTAGAGTAGAGGAATTCACGATAAGCACTGTTGTCAACGAAAGCATTTGCACTGCCCCCTCTCTTAACTCTCACCGCTCTAGGTGCTCTTGGTAAACAGGTTGAATTAACACATCTCTGAAACGTCATTCCCTGTGCATGTTGCAAAACAAAATTATTAATCAACTTAATACATTATAAAACTAGAAAGAAGGTTCAGCTCTGATACCTCAATTCTCTTTGCGACTTTAATGTAATGCTTGTTGACAGGAACCCAGAAGGAGTGCTGCCTAACTTCTGGAATTCCATCTACGGGAAATACTTCTTCTGGTTGGTACCAAACATTGTTTAACAAGTTCTCTACAGGCTTCCCATTTTCTGAGCCATTTTGGTAGTTGGCAAGTCTTAGATAACCGATTTCCCGGGTGTAGTCTCCATTAGACTCTAAGGCCAGTTCATCATCAGGCCCATCTCCATATCTCTACTCATTTTCAAATGAAGAAAGGAGTTATTGATTTGATGGAGTAATTAAACAAAACTTTTAACGGGAGTAAAGCAAAGCAGAATATGTCGTTGCAATGATAAAAATAAAAATAAAAAACAAAGAAATTGCAGAATATGTTGCCTGGAAAAGTCTTGTGATGTTAATAATAGTTTTGCTTGTTTGACAATCGCCTAGAAAATCAGGGCGTTTGCGGCAATTACTAAACGCAGAAACCAGGGCCTAAGCTTAGATTCTAAAAAAAATCATTAAGGTTAGATACTTGTATGTCTCTTAGCCAAAAGAATTAAATGAGAGCATGGAATTTGAATTATAGCTGCCTGGGATTGATTGCAGCTTCTGTTCTAAACTTCAATCCTTAAGCAGTACTTTTCATTATTTAGCAGGCTGGAATGTTAGACCGAAACGAGAAGTAGCCAGTCAGAAAATAAAAAGAAAAAAAGAAAGGGAAAGCCTCTAAAAGAAGGAATAGGAAATGGAAAGAAAGATGACAGTAAAATTCTGAAATAGTTTTCTCGTCCTCTAAAATAGCAACCAAAAAGGGGGGCTGGACAAAAGGTTTTACTGTGTTCCTACCTGCCAATTCCAAAGGCCTGTATGTGCCCAATATTGTGGGATCGTCACATCTCCGATTTGGAGTTGAGGATTTGCATTTCCTGCAATTCCATAGTGTAGGACACCTTTCACCTTAAATAGGGTTAACAGTAACTGCGTGGTGATACCTGCATTCAGCTATACAAATACGAAAATTATATAAATTTCTACAGCACAAAAACCTAAACTCCATCATGCATGGAAGAGGAAAATAGGATCATCATTACGCCATACCATGCTTAATCCAGTCAAAACTACTATAACCTCTTCGTTTTCTACCTTCCCAAACCTAAATCTTCTTCCTGTGGGGATCCAGAGTGAGAAAACAAATATATAATTAGTATAATTAAGAAATAGAAATCAAGAAGAGCCACTTCTTTTAGCTACCCACTAGTTAGATCGCCCGCGCCAATGTTAACTATTTCACTTCTCTTGAATAGTGACAAAGAAAAACCCATCTGCTTTCGTATTTGTATTTTTAATTATATCCTATAATTTTATTTTATAATAATCCTCGCGAGAAAGGTTTTGATAATCTCTTTTGATCTCTTATTCGAGGGGGAAAATAAACGAAATTACTTGCAAGAAATTAATTCCCAGGACCGGGAAGATGATTAAAATGACCATATACTAGCTAAAAGAAGCAACCTTAGCTGAAAAATACACATATATAGATACCATTACAGAATTGGTGAGCAGAAACAGTTACCGAAATAGTCCAAGTATGGAACTTGGAGATCAGCTACAAAACTTGGAGATTGGAGAAGAGGGTTCATCTCAAAGCTATTTGGCACTACAATTCCTAAGTAAGGACCCTTCTCATTCACTCTTTCAATCTCCTGCATTGTAGATGTTGAAATTGCACCATGTGCTCTCCCACTAGCTGAGCTCCACACCCCCCATACCAAAATAACAAGCCCCAACATGATCCCCTCGGATTATTCTCTCTTCCTCGAGCACTTAATACAAATATCCTTAAAGGTTAGCAGCGCTACGCTTGCCCATATATGCTGATATTTCATTGATTCGGTCAATGTAAATTTAATGAAGACAGTCATGGTCAATATCTCGTTGCTGTGTGAATTCGAGGTGGCATAAGAAAATCACGCTGTGAACTCTGCGAGGTTACCTAGGAAAGTCAGAGCCTTGGATAAGCCGCCAAGGGTTTGAATGCTATACACGTCTTCCATCCTTGTCCGTGTCCTTAGTTCTAGTTATCTTCACGTCTACTAGTATTTAACCACCCCTCGGCATGCGCTCCGCCGCCGTAATTAAAAAACTTCTTTTTTTCTTGTTAATTTTTTTATTTGCATTTCAGTTTATATTTAGTTTCAATCTTTTTATTTTCGGTCATTTTGGGATAATTTTTAATTATTTATTTATATTTATGTATCTATACCCTTAGTTTTGACTTTTAATTTTCATTGCAATTTATCTTTATATTAAATACAGATTGAGTTAAAAAAATTGAGTAAGTTTAGCTTTGGTGGTGCGAAATGAAAGTGAAATTCTCTCTTATGAATATATAATGAATCTTATGTTGTTAATGATTTGTTATCTTTGTGTTTCTTTGCTTTTTTTTTTGTCTATGTATGACTTCATATATTTTTATTTTAAAGTGATTTTTAAATAAAAAGAGATGAAAATATTTTTTTAAGATTTATTCTTCATGTTATTATAGTAAAAATATTTTTTTAAGATTTATTCTTCATGTTAATGATTTGTTATCTTTGTGTTTCTTTGCTTTTTTTTGTCTATGTATGACTTCATATATTTTTATTTTAAAGTGATTTTTAGTTAAAAAGAGATGAAAATATTTTTTTAAGATTTATTCTTCATGTTATTATAGTAAAAATATTTTATAAAACTGAGATTAAATTAATTTGAGATTTAAAAAAAAACAAACTTAGTTCATATATATATATATATATATATATATATATATATATATATATATATATATATATTAAGGCGTTAATATTAAACAAATATCATAATATATAATTATTTTTACGAGAAAAAACCTTTAAAATAATCGTTCCTATTATTTTAAACGCACTATCTATAATAAAATGAATATGTAAAAAAACTAAATAATCAAAAGTTTTGTAGGCTCATTATTTTGCTTAGATGTATAACATCTTAAAAAAAATCAAGAACCTATAACATATTTTTACATGTTAAAAAATTTAGTTTTGTCTGCAGCAAAGCGCAAGGAAAGTGACATGTATATTTTTTCATTGCAGATAATTTGACTCAATTTTTCCACCTGTTTTGTCTACATGTAGTTTCATATATTTTTTGTTTACATGATATTAGATCTAAATATCATATATAAAAAACTACAAAAGTCATTTTTTAACAAAAACAACATCGACTAATGAATTATTTTGATTATTATTATCATTGTTATTATCATGATTGTTAAATTATCATAACTATTATAACCATTATTGTAAATAATTAATATTGTAATCATTACTGACAATACTATCGTTGTCACTATCATTATCGTTATAAAAAGAAATTCAATTAATTTTTTTATTTTTTAAGATTTATTCTTCATATTATTATATTTGAAGTATTTCATAACACTAAGATTAAATTAATTTGAGATTTTAAAAAATTGTTTATATATATATATATATATATATATATATATTAAGGTGTTAATATAAAAAAATATCAAAATATAGAACTAATACAATGAATATATAAAGAACTAATATACCATATATATTATTATTATTATATAATAATTTAGTGTCCAATTGAAGGATTTAATTAAGTGCAAAGACTTAATTATACTTTAAATTGGTCAAATTAATTTTATTAAGGGCTTAATTGATAAAATAAATCAAGTTTTTGAGCTTCATTCGGGTTCAATTAAGAAAATTAGAATTTTCAGAGACCGGATTGAATTTTTCCAAGTCAATTATGCGAAACGAGGGGCAAAATTGGAGAAAATAAATAGGTTTCCTAGTGACCTTATACTAGGTGGCGACTCCTAAGAATTATATTCATAATTTTATGACTATAAACCTTTCTTTTACCGCGCGTCGTGTCCTCTCTAGGGATGGTAGGGCGCGAAGCAAGAAAAATATCGTCGCCACATACGGTATGAATTCTTCCTTGGAAGGCAAGCCACAATATGAATGATTGACAAGGAATATGGCCATAGCACCAAAGAAGGTGGTACATGGAAGTTATTAGCCCTTTTGTCATTCATCATCTCTCATGCAGACTCTATAGTGTATTATCCTGAATTATATTTTGTCCACATATACTGATCTTTCAAGTGAATCATTAGTTGGTAAGGTATGGAGTTCCAGATGGCTAGAAGAGCTTGGTAGACACTCGACAATCTCTAGCCTTCTCATGAATGATACCAGAGACTTTTGCATTTTTGTGCAAACCTGTAAAGGGTAGGATTCTAGAAGGGAATGTATTAGTAGTTAGTTGTCCATTTTAGAGACAGTAATTATGTCATAATGATGTTGATTTTCCCTCACCAATATTAATTCCTATAGGAAAACAATTAGGGTATTCTCTAGCTTCTTAACAATTAAGCAAGATAGAATGAAGACGGTTGAACAATATACCTAAATTGAAAAGATGACCTATTTGATGAGTTGTTGGCATCCAACATAGGTGAGGGAGGATAAGGTTTAGAGTTTAATTATTAATAAAATATGATCCATTAAAGAAAGGTAGTGAGTATGAGTAAACCTCGTTGTGTTGAAAGAAAATCCATTTTGAACTCTAACTTAGGGATTTTGACCAAAATTTAATTTGATGTTTCAACCTGTAATTGCTTTAATTACACTTCTAATTGGTTTCAAACTTTTAACTTGGTGCAATTTCACCTTTGACATATTTCAAAATCAACCCCAAATTTGAGTGTTTTTTTTTTTTGAAGAAATCAAATTCAATCTCTCTAATTTTACTTGAATCTCTATACTCTTATTTAATTTTCAATCTTGAATCTTTCCTTATTAATATATATATATATATATATATATATATATATATATATATATATATAAACTTGTCATGGAATAATATTTTTGGATTTCAATAGTAATTTTTCTTGAAATGAATCACTCTGTTTACTTTAATGTTGCAATCAATAAAATTAAAATACGAAAGAGTCTCCTTTTTTATATATAAAAGTATGAAGGGTTAAGTTGGTGAGAAATGAAGGGATACCAAAATTAGAAATGTATACTTTTCAAGAAGTTTGTTATCATCATCGATGTAAAATTCTGTTGATTATTTAATATTTTGTGGGAGTGAGCAGCAGCGGCAACCCCATTGGATGGTAATCAAAATAAATAAATCTTAGAGAGAATGAAATATATTTCATGCTTACCATCAAAGTAAGTATGGCTATAGATTAAGCTAGCAACATATGAATCTAAGTACTTTATCAAAACTATAAATCTTAGAAGCTAAGACAGGACCGAGTTAAAAAATTTATTATAGCTAGCGTAGTAGCTAGCTGGAGATGTCACAGCGGCAGAGAGGACAAGAGTGGGAGTGGGAGAGCCAGGAGGAGATGCAAGCTTTATGGTAGACATGCCCGCACGGGACTTTTTTACCTGATCGGAAACCCTCCTCCATGCAAACTGCACAGACAGCATCAACTGGAGTAAGTATCGTGGGCATATCAGCTACAATGGTAGAGTTTGAGTCTGTGATTTGTTGGCTTGAATTCCCAGGCAAAGTTAGAGCCTCATCGAGATCAAAGCCTGTATCAATCAGACAGCTCCAAAAGGGGTTGGATGCCATGATATTACAGAAATATCGAATCAGACAGCTACAGATAGGATTTTGCAGTGAAATTTATAGAGGGGAAGGAGAACTTCCACAGGAACAAATAACAAATAATTATGGGGCGTCTGCAGATAAACTATTTGAATTCAGAAAGTCAACAGTCCCGAGAGATGATAGGTGTGGGGGGGATAATTATGTGATCTTGGCAACTTGTGATGATACTAAAGATAACGACAACAACAGTCTAAGTTATTATTAGCTTAAATTCTTTTATTTATTCAGTAAAATACTTTCGAGCTAGTTTATCTATCAGGGCTAGATTTTTATTTGGAGGCTGCATCTGCACGCCTCCACTCTAAGATAACAAGTGAGGATGACGGAAAGTCCAGCATTGTGCATGCTACATGCAGCAAATTATTCATGTCAACTCCATGCCGCCTTTGTTTATACACACACACACATAATTATTTGCATTGCATTTAGCCGCAGTCAAAAATAAATATTTTTAAAATGAAAAAAAATTGAACAATGTGAGTTTTGATTTTATAATGTTATATATTTTGGTAAAATAATCAACATTGATAACTTTTTTGTTAAATAACGTTAAAAAAATTAATTATAAGATATTTTGTTTCTGTTTGATACTAATGTTAAGCAACACTGTTTTAAAAAAAATAGAATACCATTAATTAAGGATATTAGATTTGAAACATTCCATATAATGATGCTGCAAAACTTAATTCTTAATAAATATAACATTGAACAGTAAATTATTTGAATTATTATTCTTATTATGATTAAAAGCAAAACACACACAAAAAAAAAACATTAGTAGCATAAGAAAAAGAATTTTTGATTGGAAGAATAAATGAAAATAATTACAAGAAAAAATTAAAGGACCAAAGTAAAATTAGTATTATCATCATTATGAATATAATTACTATAATAATTTATATTATGATAAAATTATTAAATTATCTCAAAGAATAAAAACAATTGTAATAGAATAGCAAGCAAGGAAACATTTAAAAAGCAATCACTATTATTATTATTATTATTATTATTGTGTAAACAACAAAAATCACAAAATTATCTTGAAGATTAAAAAAACCCAAAACTTTTAAAAAAAGTGAAAATAAAAAAAATCAAAATAAATGCAGTCAAAATCATTTTTTTCAACAAAAAAAATGTAAGAGTGAGATTTTTTATAATGCTATAAATTTTAGCAAAATAATAAATCTGCTTAGAATTTTTGTAAAACACGAGTTTCTAATAAAATATATGAATTTTAAATCGATATAAATTTATTTGTTTAACAAGTTTTAACAAAATCACTATCATAAAATTATTATCTCCATTAAAAAAGTAATAAGATTTGGGTACCTAAATCATTGAATTCACTGTATTAGGATTAGCTTATTTAATAATTTAATGTAAATCAAACAAAATGATAAAATATAAATTGTGTAAATATCTACAATAACTAAACAACAAAAATAAGTCGTTGATTTTTTACTTATAAAAAGAAAAAAACATTATTGAAAATATCCATTATTACATCACTATTGTAACGACCCGGATTTTTTTTTCTTCATAGTGCCGATACTCAACGATCCATATCAGTTCACATCAGTAAAATATCATCCATACAATAAATATTCCATTAAAGAAATAAAAATTCACATAAACGTACAATATTACAGTTTCATAATTAAAGATTTATATTAGAAATATACATACATGGATATGAGTTTAAATTTTAACCTACTAGTGGAATTTACAGATTTTCACAAAAGGGTCTGATAAAAGTTATGCATTCAATACATTGATTCATCCTAAACACATCTTAATTTAGAATGCATCTACGTGGTCCTTTGCAAAAGTAGGTTCCCTTGTATCGGGTTCCCTAGACCTCTCGTGGATGTGACGTCCCTGCAGTAGTACAAAACATTTAAGGAAATGCAATTACTTAATGATAGTATTAATAATTTTGACCAAATGACCTATCAGTTAAAAGAAACGCTGACAAGTTGTAATTTCTACATATACATAAAGTTTATAGGAGCTCCATTTTTCTTTTTCGAGCAACATTATCTTTACTCCGACTATTCTTATAAGGCACTCATTTCTGAGGTCAACTGTTCCTCCCCCATGATCCTTCTTTCTGGACGCCATTAGTCGAAACTAAGCATTTATTTGTTCCGGGCCATCCCTTCGGATGCCATTAGCCGTAGCTAATCAATCATTTGTTCTGGCCATCCTTTCGGATGCCATTAGCCGAAGCTAATAAATCAACTGTTCCGGCCATCCTTTCGAATGTCATTAGCCGAAGCTAATCAATCATTTATCCCGGCCATCCTTTCGGATGCCATTAGCCGAAGCCAATCAATCGTTTATCCCGGCCATCCTTTCGGATGCCATTAGCCGAAGCCAATCAATCGTTTATTCCGGCCATCCTTTCGGATGCCATTAGCCGAAGCTAATCAATCATTTGTTTACATTTAAGCATTCAACAATCTAGTATAAACTCTATCGCATTCGGATAATATTCAATTTAAAATACTTTTTACGTGTCGTATGAAAAGAGAGGTGTAAATCACCTACCTGCTCTACTTCTGGGCTGTTCCTGTCTGGACGATGGTTCAATCCCGACCGCACCGCCTGCGACATCAATGTCCAAAAATCAGTATATTTCTATTTTCAAATTCACATTCGTCACCATACTCATTTCAACAAATTTCAGCCGAAACATGCATAAAATTCTCAGCAAAATTGCTCATCTATTTCCAGCACACAACAAACATGCATTTTCCAGTTCAACACACCCAATCTCCATCATATCACACACTGAAATCATCAATTTCGGCATATAAAACCCTTCAACAATTTTCAGCCGAAACACACATGAAATATTCAACAAAACACACATCACTTTCCAGCACACAACAAGCATAAATTTCCAATTCAACACACACAATCTCCATCATATAACACACTGAAATCATCAATTTCAGCATACAAAACCCTTCAACAATTTTCAGCCGAACACGCATACAATTTTCAACAAGATTACACATCAATTTCCAGCACACAACACACATGCATTTTCCAGTTCAACACACACAATCTCCCTCATATCTCACACTGAAATCATCAATTTCGGCATACAAAACCCTTCAGCAATTTTCAGCCGAAACACACATGAAATTTTCAGCAAAGCACACATCACTTTCCAGCACACAACAAGCATAAATTTCCAATTCAACACACACAATCTCCATCATAGTTCACAACTGAAATCATTAAATTTCGGCACACAAAATCCCTCAACAATTTTCAGCCGAAACACACATACAATTCTCAGCAAAATTACCCATCAATTTCCAGCACACAACACACATGCATTTTTCATTTTACTTATGTTTTCTTTGTTTCTCTTAGTTAAATTTCAGTTTCCTTCATCATTAACTTAGGTTGTGGGTCAATTTTCCTTAGGGTTTTCTTCTTGGGTTTTAAGGAGAAGATGAAGGGGGTTTTATGACCCATACCTTTCGGATTTAACAAAATTTGAGGGGATTTTGATACTTTTCTTTCTCTCTACCTGCTGGGTTTCCTTTTCTTTTTCTTCCTCCTTCTTCCCTTCACGTTCTTCTTCTCTCATGGTCTGTTTTCCCCACCCTCTTCTTCTTGTCTAATTTTCTCTCGGTCTTACTTCTTCTTCCTCATACACTCACAACACTCTTTCTCTTTAGTGGGTTTCGGGTTTACAGGGGAAAGGGAGAAGGGTCTGTTGCTGTGGAGAAGAAAATCAGCCCTCCCTTCTCTCTCTCCTTATATTTATACCTCTCCTAAAATGTGATGGGTTGTTTGGGGTTAGGTTAGATGTATTCTTATCTTGGTTTTGTTTTATCCAAAACCGTTTTTATCTAGTCTTCCCCTCCCAGCTCTTAAAAAAAACGGCAGCAAGCAAACTGACTCGCGCAGACTGATTTGCGCGGACTGGTTCGCGAAAACTGATTCATTGCCGATCGCTAAACGAAATCGGAATGACGCGAAACTCACCCGGTCAATGCGTTTCGCCATTTGCGGAAGAACACAGCGGCTATGCCCCTGATGTCCACCGGTTTTTGGCCAAATTCCATCGTTTCGGCCCCGAAATTGTCGTTTTTGCCATTTTAGGAAAATCTCGTTTCAACCAAAATCCTAGATTTAAAAGGTCCAAATCGAATTTCATCAATAAATGTTTATTCAGGGCTTATTGACCTATCATATTCTAAATTTATCCCAAATCTTTCCATTTATGGTCATTTTTGGTTCATTATTGTTTTCCTTTACGTTACGATTTATGGTTCATATTCTAACTTGTAAAACCTCCGGTCGAATTATCTATCAATTATTCAGTAAGATTTCATGAACTATTTTGTAAGTTACCATTTTGTAAGTTCATCTTGTTGTAATCTATTTACGTATCATTGACGTTGGTCGTATTCCTTTACGATTATTACGCTGCGTCACCAAATCGACAGCGAAAACTAAGTAAATCTCTATTATATATATATAATTATATTCCTTTCGGGTGCTTACAACTATTATCATTATGACTATAACAGTTAAATTTATCATCACTATTATTGCTCAAATAAAAAAATTATTAAATTGGCCCGAAGAAAAAAAAAGCAAAACATTTTAACAAAAGAGCAAGCAAGAAAACAATTAAAAAAACAATAACTAAACTTATCATTATTATTGCGTAAAAGAATAAGGACCAAAATAAAAAATAAAATATACAATCAATTTCAATCGGAGGACAAAATTGCAACAAACCGAAACCCTGAAAATGTGCATATATGATCAATTTTGGAGGATAAAATTGAAGCAAATCAAAACCTGCATACCAAAAAATTAAAAGAACCAAGAAAAAAAGAATAAAAGTTTAAATGAAAAACAACATTATGAATAATTTCAATTGAAAAAAAACATTTACAAAAAGAAAAAAACTTATATAGAAGAAATTAGGAAGATAAATGAAATTAAAAGATAAGAGATTGAAATGAAAAACTCTTACACCAATAGGACTGAGATGTTTTTTGGCGATGTAAGAGAGAGAAAAGAGATGTAAAAAAAAATGACCACCATAAATAGCTAGATCATAGTTCTTCGACATGCGCCCACCTTGTGGAAGAGGACATGGCGACCAGTTGGAGACACGTATCATGCATTTTCACCAGCCACATGACACCGAATGCGCCACTTGAAATACATGTACATGTCAAAACAATCAGCGCGTCACGCAGACACGCCTATAGTAACCCCCCCCCCCCCCAAAAAAAAAAAAAATAATAATAATAATAAACAAATCTAGAATTACCTCATCACCTCCCCATCGGGCGATAATAACGAAAAACCTTGGAATCAAAATACCTTTATGGCCTGCTCCAGTCATCTGCTTTGTCGAGTATGAGGGTATTTCAGTAGTTGCAATGTTCCCCTAACTGAGAAAAACTAAAAATACCCTCACCGTCAGCCACTATTTTTGTCCCATTTGAGGGTAAATACGTTAATTCATTGCACAATGTCAGTTTAAAAAATTAAAGGTGTGAAATCAAGGATTATCATTACTCTTCATTCTAATTGTGCAAAAAGTCATTTGATATTAATCTATATATTATTCACTGTTCATTCCCTGTTTCAAAAGGTGTTTTTTGTTTTAGATATACAAGGCTTCTTTTTTTAGTTTTTTTTAATAACCGGGGTATTCGTTGCAATTTACATGCACCACGACTAATCTCCGGATCCATTTTGTTTTTACATTTTTTTTCATTGTTTTTTTTGCCACTTATATATATATATATATTGTCGTATGACCGGGATATCCCGGTCAGTTTACGTGCATCATTTTTTTTTTCTCATTACTGTTTGAGAATGTGTTTTCCCCTTGTATTTTTGTCTTATAACCATGTTTTTTTCTTCTTATGAACGGGGTGTCTGTGGCAACTTATGCGCGCCATGACTAATCTTCGGATCCACCTTTTATTTTAACAAGTTTTTTTCCTATACATTTTTTCCCGCTTTTATTTAATAACCGGGGTGTCGGGTCAGCTTACGCTTTCTTTCAAACAGGAATGAATAGTGAAAATCACTGTAATGAGCAGTAAAAGTTGCTTTCCCCTTGCACTTTTTTTTTAATAATCGGACAGTCCGGGGAAGTTTACGTGCACCACGATTAATCTCTGGATCAACTTTTATTTACATTTTATTTTATTTTATTTACAGGTCAACTTACGAACACCACGGTTGTTTTTCCATGTATTCATTTTTTTTATAACCAAGGTGCCCGAGCCAATTTACTCACGCCAAGAATAATCCTAAGACCCACTTTCTTTTATATATTTTTTGTCTGATCTTTTTTCCCAATACCCATGAATAAGACAAAAATGCACAGGAACGACCTAAGGCATTAAGGTTATTGCACATATGTTTTTAAATAGCTAAATACAAATTTACCCCCATATATATATATATATATGTATATAAATAAATAAATGACCTATTTATTATTTTCAAGAATTAATAATTTGCTATCAGTATTCTAAAATATTTTTAATATAATAATATGAGGAATAAATCTTAAAAAATAAAATAAAAATCCATTTTGAAACAATAATTACGGTGTCATCGATAGTATGACCAATAATAATTAGAATATTATTTATTTATAATAATATGTATAATGAAAGCTATAATAAAGTGACAAAAATTCATTGGTCAATGTTATTTTTGTGAAAAAAACTTCTGCGTCTGTTTTTATGTATGATATTTCATATCTCATATCACGAAAAAAATATACGAAACCACACATAGACAAGATAAGTAGTAAAATTGTACCAAATTATCTACAATAATAAATAAAAAATTGCCCTGCATTTCGCCACAGCTGGCACCAAAATTTTTAACATGTAACAAAATTGTTAATGGTCCTAAATTTTATATCTATTATTTTTGTGATTTTTTCCTTAAAAAATAGGAAAGACTAATTATATATTGTGATTTTTTTTATATTAACATCCTAATTTTTTTTAAAAAAAATTGAACTGATTTTTCTTAACAAATCTCACATTAATTTAATCTTAGTGTTCTAAATTTTTGTAATATAATAATATAAATAAAAAAATCTGAAATAATAATTTATAGTAAAATTAGTAGTTGTATTTTTGCTATCTGTCAAATAAATTATTAAAACATGCCCAACAAGCAATTAAAAAATGCCCAACAAACAATTAGTATGTTGCAGGCAAAAAATAATATATCTTTAGTCAATTTGATCAATTGTGGTTTTGCTATCTACTAATTAAATTATTACCAAAGTAGTTAAAACAAAATAATCAATCAAATTGTTTGCTGTATAAAACAAATAAAACATACACAACAATCACAAAAAATTTCGATTCCAATTGTGCAATCTACCTATTAAATAATTATCAAAATATTTTTAATAGTAGTAACATTCAATCACTTTTAGGCAATAAAAACTCATTTTTAATAGATTATATCAATTATAATTTTACTAATTAAATATTAAAATAAAAAATTAAAACACGTATAAAATCAATCAATTTCTTACACAGAAAAAAAACCAATACAGAGGCTAAGTCTAATTTCCTAGTATGATGGATTCTAGAGCATCTTCATGTTGGAAGTCCAATGGTGAATCAAAAAAATAAAATGGGATAAACAGAGTATGTTTTTAAGATTAACACTTTCACGCCCACGTAATTGCAATTCCTTAAGAAAAATTAGACTTGTGGAGATATCAGTTTGCCCATTTTCAAGGTTGCTTGCATAAGTGTCCTAGACTTGTGGAGATACCAAGGTCGTCTATCCCCACGTGCTGCGCTCTGTTTGGCAACTGGCAGAGTGCTCTTCGTTATCACAATCACATCAAAACATGAGCTGGCTAATTATCGTATCTGGTCCAGCATTCACAAGGTCTAATAGTTATATTTATGGGTCCCGTCCACTATTTCGTACATCACCGTCTCCTCCCTAAACGTTGAGGTATGAACCCAAATGAGCTGGCAATTTGAGACCGTTAGATCTTACTTTTTAATTGCCTAATTAATGACAACTTCTTACGTGGGAATTCAACCCTCCATATTATCATTTATAGTGGTAAGCTAGTCTAGGCTACTACAGCTTTTCCTTACATCAAAATCCGACATAATTTAGCACATTTCTATATATATGTAAAATAAAATAAAAAAGTCAAATTCTACCTAATCACCGTGTCCCACCTTCCATTCAACCTGCCACGTAGAACTTCGTACCTCTTTTTGGGTCCACCTACCAAACCCTAGATTCCTCATTACCTGACACGTCAAGAATTGTTTGGAAGGTCCAGTGCATAAACATATATATGGAAGCAGAGAATCTTTCCTCTTCCTTAACTCGTTCTCAGATAGCATCATCTCCAAAGTCTACCACCGTGGCACCGCCAGATCGAGTATACACGTGGCAGTGCATCGTTAAAAAGACAGTGAGTACGACTCGTTTACACCATTGATATGATTGACTTGACCCTCTTTCTTTTCTTTTCGAGAAGTACACTTAAGATGCGTGTGTAATCGATTCAGATCTGCCCACACACGTGTCACTCTCCTATCTGTCTTAGTTTTCCTCTTCTTTTTATCTCCTCCCCTCCCAAATTCTCTCCTTTCTTTCTCTCACACCGATCGACATGGACCCTTCAAATACAGGCGAACGCGAGAGAGACGACTCAGACATAGCTTCAATAAGCTCAGGAATCTCCTCCATACTAAGCAGCGGGGATGGTTCTATAAATAACATCAGCTCGGGTGATATTTCCACGACAAGCGGGAGCTCCGGCGAGATTCCAATCTCCGTTATGGTACCGAGGGATGTTGGTTTTGCGAGGGAGGAGTTAACGGTGAAGGAGAAAGTGACGGAGAGAGAGAAGTGTGTAGGAAGGAATAATAAAGGAGTGAGCTGGGGTTGCACGTCAGTAATTGGGAGGCGGAAGGAGATGGAAGATGCAGTTGCCGTTATCCCGAGTTTTATGTCACGCACGTGCGATCACGTGGGAGGGTGTACGGCTCCTTGTTCTGGAACTTCCTCTGATATCTCTGCTATCCATTTCTTTGGTGTCTATGATGGTCACGGTGGCTCTCAGGTACGTACGTATACTCTACAGTACAGTATATTTACCTTTCATAGGAAATCGCTTAGTAAAATACTAAATAGACTAGAATCTTCAATATGATTATTTATACCTGGTAATATAATTTTGTCAGAAATGAAATTACTCGATCATAAAACAAGGGGCGGGAAGCATTTTGTTTTTCATTAAATAAGAAAGTACAGTACTTGGATTAAATTGCTCTAAATTTGGTATATAATTTTGTGGAGCATTTTTATTTCAATGGGATTTGACGTGGTAAGACACGCGTCTTCTTTAGAGTGGTCCTCATATCTAGAAGCGATGGACGTTTGATGTTATCAAAACACGTGTGTGTGTCTTGCGTCATCAGTGCCCGTGGGGGTTATTTTTTTCGTTTTTTTAATTTTTTTTTTAAATCACTACTTTGTTTTTTTTTTTTTTTTTTAAAGTCAAAATAACATAGTAAAATTCTTTTATATTCTTGACCTAATATTTACTTTAAAAAAATAGAGAATGCACCATTCAATCAAGAATTTCAAGAATAGATTGAACAAGAAGAGGTTCTAATAATAATGATAATGCTGTGATTTCCATTATTAATATTTATTTAACAAATTATTTTAAATACTATATTATTCATTAGTAATATCTTAAAATCATGAAATATATCAAATTGGTAGTTTGCCTGATTTTTGTTTTTTATAATCTTGCTAATATATTTTTTAAATGAGTGTTAACAATGTATTTTTCCATTTTTGGGAACGGAAGAAGGCTATATAATGGATAAGCGGAAATTGGTTTTTGAAGAAGCATGGCGTGAATTTTCTTTAATTATTACAGGCTCAAAAATGGATTTATTTATCTAATTTTTCACGGTGATAAAATCCTCCACACCTTCCTGTTTTTTTAACTAAGTGCCTGATTGTGTAATTAATTTAAAAATATATTAAAATGATATTTTTTTATTTTTTAAAAATTATTTTTGATACTGAAAATAATTTAAAAACATAATAACAAACACCTTCTAAAAATTTAAAATTTAAAATAAAAAATAATTTTTTTTTTTTAATTTTTTATCAAAAGTATATTTGAAAAGCGCAATAACAAACACCTTCTAAAAAAAAATTAAAAAAAACTGCAAAGAGCTTGAGCGGAGCCCACAAGTATATCACTGTGTGGAGAGCAAGGTTTCTTCTTTGGTGGAAATAGTAGATATTGTCCTTGCATGCCACGTGTATATATATATATATATATATTTATTTATTTATTTTTATACGGGTCCGGTGGTGAGGTGGTCTCTCTCTCTCTTTTTCCGGGCTATGAAATATGACTCTATCACCTAAAACGGATCCTTGCAGTGGTCATAGGCAGGCCACCTGTCGTGCAATAATTTGGATGGTGCACTGAAGTATCTAGCTATCTACACCTTGTTTGTGATAGGATAATATCCATTTGCATGCTAAATAATCAGTAACACATGAAATGTTGGTTACATGAATAATAGTTCCCACAAAAAACAAACATTAGATTTATACTCCTTGCAAAAAACAAATTCATTAAAAAATATAAAAAATATAAAAGAAAAATTTAATGCTCTATATTGATAAAAAGTTATATATAAAATAAAAATATTATATTATCTATTAATTTAGTTTTATAATGTTAAAAACAATGAAAAACGTGAAAAATAAAATTATGAAAACATAAAAAATATATGTTCTCAAAGTCAACACAATTAAAAAACTAATAATTTCATTGAGTTCAAATAAATTTTGTATCTCAAATCTTTATTATGCTTTTAATATGTTTCTCGAGCTGTCTTGATACATGGTTTAATCATGATTTTTACATATACTTATAAATATTGTTTAAATAGATATATTTTCTCTACTCATTAAAAATATTTTAGTTTCAAGAGAATAAAAAAACATTAATTACTGTGTCGTATTTGTATTGATGCATCTAAAGACTTGCTTTTATATATTAACAAAACTCTAAAGGGAGGATAAATTATTGGTCAACATGATTTATTATAATAATAATTATATAATGCTGAAATTGCCCTTGAGCTATGAACTAGGTATGTGGGGCAAGATGATCAGGTTGATAAAAACTAAAAGGCTTTTCAATCAATGATGTTATGTTTTTTTTCAATATTTTTGAAATAATATTTTTTTTTTGTTGCTTTAAAGATAAAATCAACATAACTTTTATCGAATTGTTTTTATCCTTTTACTTTTTTTTATTATTAATTTGAAGGTTAATCAGGTATATAATTATTTTTGATCATATAATAAATATTATTTTAAAAAATACGTTGGCATGTGTGCAACACGTGGGGCTATCCTGTCACCAAACATAAACTTTTATAGTTGTGTTTGGAAGATCTTGGAGCCTCTTTCAAGATGGGCGGGCCAGTGAGTATGCCAAACAGGCCTTTGGTTTGACGCCAACAACCATTTCTTTTTCTTCTTATTTTCTCCTTGAATTTCGTGTCAATCCTTTGAAATTTCAGACCATTCCCTTCAATTGTTTTTTTCTTCACATTTGGTCATTGTTTCTTTTTATTACTATTTTTTATTTTAGATAAATTATAAAATAAAAAATGTTTTTAGTTTAACCCGTCATTTTTTGATTTTTCAAAATATATATGATTGCTATTTCTTTTCTTTTATATAATTGCTCAGATTATGATATCTATTCTGTTTTTTTTACTATCTTTTTCCTCTTTCAAGATTTTAAATTGATATTTTTTTATGATTTCATCTTTTAACATTAAATTTGTTGAGAAATAAGCTTTTTAATTGAACTCAAATCAAGAATTTTACAGGTTGCAAGTTAACCGAGTTTTTTTTAAAGATGATTTGATGATTTCATCTTTTAACATTAAATTTGTTGAGAAATAAGCTTTTTAATTGAACTCTGATCATTAAATTTTTTTTTTTTTTCTAAACTTTGCTTTGTTTTTTTTTTTTTTTTACGATTTATTATTTGTGTAGTTAGTTTCATATTCATGATCAGAATCACTAGTTTTAGAGGCTAATGCCCGGTGACTTTTTCTTTTAGTCATTTGTTTATCTCAATTTTATTATTTAATATTTGATTTATTGAAAAAGGATTTTTGTGTTTTTTTAATTGGTTTATCTCGATCAAATGTTTAGGGATGATGACTAAGGTTTTTTTTTTTTTCCTTCAACAAAAAGGTATTTAATAATTAAGCTTTATGGTTCTATTCAATTTTCTTTCGAACACGGTTATTATAGTATAAAGATTAAATTAGAAATTTTGCATTTAGACTTGGGTTGGTTCGGATCCAGGATGTTTTACCTTTTCATGACCCTTTTTTTATTTTCACCTTCAACATTTCATTTGCTTGAAATTGAGTTTTATTTTTTTTATTTGCTTTCTATGGAGTTATAATATTTCATTTGATTTCTTAAGAATTGATTTCATATTTTTTTCCTGTTTTTTTAAAGTATCTCAATTTTATGCCAATGATGCAAAGTGTGCTAGTTAACCTGATTTAATGAGAATATGTTTTTGTTGCTTTTTTTAATTATTTCTTTTAACTATATCTTTTAATATTGAGTTATTTATTCATAAGAATGTGCTCAGTTGAAGGTTTTTTTTTTAGTTTATTGTTTTTGCTGTAATTGTTTTTATTCATGTGATATGATTTAAAATTAAAAAGCAATTATATATATATAAAAAATCAGGTTAGAGGCGAAGACTTGTTTCATTTTCTCCCTAGAAGTGGATGTTCTTAAATCTGCTTTAAGTATCATATGAAAACTAAGATGACCTGTCATAGAGGTGGATGACAAGCTGTTCAAGTCATCTTCTACCTTGATATTGTTGGAATTTAGCTAGTAGGTTGGATTTCGGTAAAGGCTGGATGATAACATGGAAAGTTGTCATTTATTTATTTTTACTTTTTACCAAAAAATACCTTTAAACACTTTCCTAATTTTTCTAAATTTAATTATAACATCAAAAGCAAATTTTTAATAACCAATAAAAACAAAAGTTCAATCTGAAATTTTTTAATCTAAAAATTTTAAATCCTAATAACTCTTGATTTATAAAAAAAATTATATGATTTGATTTTGGTTTCAATATAGTTTTATAATTGAATTTTTTTTTGATAATGGTTTTAATTAGTAGCTAGAAAATTTCTATTCTCGTTTTCTCTCTTCAATTTGTGTTTTGTATTTTTTAAATTAAATTGAAAATTCCTTTTGAAAGTCTGATAAGCACGTCATCCATTCTTTAACTCTTTTTTTTTTAAATCTGGACAAGTTCTATTATTTTACGTGATTTAATGATTTCTTTTTTCACATGTGAAAATTAGGGGTGAGTTTTTTCGGTTCGGTTCGGTTTTTTTCAAAAAAAAGTAACCAAACTGAAAATTGTAATTTTTTTTAAAAAAAATAGAAACCGAACCGAACCTATTAAAAACTGACCGTTTTTTATTCGGTTTTTATGATTAAAAAATTGGAAAAACCGAATTTTTGGGGTTTTCTGATGGGCTGGGCTTTTTGATGGGCTTTTTTCCACTAAGTATTTAGCTCAATTAAATTATTAGTGTTAATATTGTTTTTTTATAAGTTCTTTTTGCCTTTCTAATAACATTCTTTTGTTTTGTTTAACTGAGCATGAATCACAATAATTTAATTACATGTGAACAATTTAAAATTTAAATTACAAAATGTTTAAGGCTTATCAATTTGCTTTAAGCTTTGGTGCTTGACCACCTGAAGTTTATCACTGCTTTTTCTCCTTGCCCTGATTCTTCTTTTGCTTTGGTCTGTAGTCTGGAAAACCCATGTAGTCTCTAGAAAATTAATCCAAAAATTAACAACATATGCCTCTGCCTGACAGGATGTAATCGACTTTGCTAACTCTTCTTCCTACGATTATAAAAAAATGCTCAACATGATATAATAAGGATTCCTCATAGGCTATGTGATTTTCTTTTGGGAAATTCAAGTAGTTTAAAAGTTCTAATATGTACAAAATATGGTTCTTCTGACGAGGGAAGATCAACAATACCTTGGCTTTCAAGTGAATCAAAATCTGGTTGCTAGCTTCATCAAAGTTCTCTCTCTCTTTCCTGGCATTGTGAATATGTACCCGTGCCAAATTCAAAGTGTTACTGACCTACAATAATGCCAAAAATGGTTATAATCCCAGAAAAAATAGGATAGAGATCCTAAAGAGTTGATTTCGCAAAGTGAACCAGTTCTCCCATCGACATTACCAATTCAACTTCACAGTTGAAGCACACACAAGCAAAATTACAAGATCCAACATCCTATACCAAAAACCCAATCTCACCATGTGAACACCAAATAAGTAAAAATTACAGTTTTAACATACAGAAGATACAAATTGAAAAGTGGAATTAGAACAATCAAATTTACCTCTTCACCATAGGTCAAGAGAAGAATTTCAGGAACAATAGAAGCGGAGTCGAACTCAAATGGTGTGGCGAACCCAGAAACGTTGGATTGGGAAGACAAGTGAAAAGAAGAAGAAAAAAAACACTAAAAAAGAGAGGCTGGTGAATTGTAGAGTGAGGGGATGAGCGACGAGTAGAAATAAGAGAGGTTGGTGAATTGTAGAGGTAGAGGATGATTGGTAAGGATGCTTTTCTTGGTTTAATTCATGGTCGTTGAATGTACAATGCAAATTGCAGAGGGAGGGAGGGGGCGACGACTAGGTTTAGGAAAGACTTTGAAAGTGAAAGTTTTATTTATAGTAGAGTGCTTAGTTGTGAACTGGTTCGGTTCGCTTTCTCGGTTAATTTTTTTTCCAGTTTTCTCGGTTTAATCGGTTGGCCGGTTTTTTTGCTCACCCCTACTAAAAATGACATTTTAAGTGGGATCGGTATTGTAATGCAACAATATCGTAACAATTCATTTTATGGGTGTTTAGGAAGTAACTAATAACACCTTATTAATTACACCCTAATCTACTTTAAAAAAGAGAGAGATACAAGTCAAAGAAATTAGGAGAAAAATTTTAAGTGGAGATATTCTTATCATTTTTGGCAGTTCATGTATTTTATGTTCTCTCTAATCTTTATGTCTATCTCTTTCTTTAAATGGATCCTAGATAGTAAATAAAAATGATACCACTGGTTACTCCCCGAGCACTATAAAATTAATAGTCTTTTTAGTTAGGTTATGGTTGTTTAAAAATTATTATTGGTTTACTAGTTTTTTTTTTCATTTGCATATATATATAAACCAAATTTTTTTTAAAAAAAATGATAGTTTAATTATGTTTTAAAATAAAGAATTTCAAACAAATATTTTTTTTTCTTTTTCTAAGATAATTTAGAAACAAAAATTGTAAGCATTATTACCAAATTGCCTCTAAAATAATACTGCTGTTTTTATTTTTTCCTTGGAGCTCACTTGATGATGATAAAATTTTTTATCCAATATTTTTCATGTAACAACATATGTAAATGATAAAACAGAAGTCACAGCATTTTGATGACTTGATGCCACGATAGCATTGGATGGTTTTATAGGTTAAACTAGTTAGTTATCCACCATTTTGATATTGTCACACCATGTTGGGATCCGCAAGTAAGGAGGAAAATAAAACATTATTTAGTTAGGTATTATAAAAATAGCAATATTTTAATATGTAATATGTATTCATGCAAATTTATAAGATGGAAATTGAATTGAAAGAAAAAATCATAAAATAGTTCCTTAAGTCATGAAATTAATCTCCAGAGAAAAATATAATTTTCCTTTTTGTAGCCCTGTTAGAATTGAAAACTAATGAATTTAAACCTGTTCAAAGCATATCTCTTGATCCTATGTTTTGGTTTATAACTTATAGGTGGCTAATTTCTGTAAAGAGAGGATGCATGAAGTTATACTAGAAGAGTGGGATCGTGATCAAACAATTGATAGTTGTGAATGGCAGAGAAGATGGGAAGCTACATTCTGTAGTGGTTTTGGGAGGGCTGACAATGAGGTATTGACTGAGGCAGTTGCACCCGAAATGGTGGGATCAACAGCAGTTGTTGTTGTGCTATCCGGTTGTCAGATTATTACATCCAACTGTGGTGACTCCAGGGCAGTGCTTTTTCGGAGGACTGAAGCTATTCCTCTTACTGTTGACCAAAAGGTTATATCGAAATCTTTTAATGCTTTCTGTGCATTATTTTTTAAGGCTATTCATTTTAGTGTTTACTTGCTTTCCCCTCCAAAGAGTTCCTATTACTGGAACAAATATCTATATCTAAATCATAACCACTCCTTATTGAAGAGATGGAAATTTCTGGATGATACCCCTTGGTCTTTTGCACTTGTCATGGCATTTACTTCTACACATCACCTATGGCATCTGTATAAAGTGAAGAATAGAGTTCTAAGATATATGAAATGCAAAGTAGAGAATAAGTTTCTCCAATTTTTGTGTTCCTAGCATACGTTTGGGTGTACTTCTAAGGTTAAAAGGAAGGTTTCACAACTGCAAGACATTCAAAATGTCAAACTGTCCATTTCCATGTCGGCTCAGAAAACTTTGTTTACAGCATGTATACGTACAGATTTAGGCGCTCTTTCAAAATTTAACACAACTTTATCTTGTATTAACAAAATTTATGATATATATTGTTTCTTTTTCAGCCTGACAGAAGTGACGAACTAGTGAGAATTGAAGGACAAGGAGGGAAAGTTATAAACTGGAATGGTGCTAGGGTACTTGGAGTCCTTGCAATGTCTAGAGCAATAGGTTTTCTTCTATCCACAAGTCTTCATATTAAATATCTTCTTCATCTTTTGCAATTCATTTATTTTTCTTTCGCATGTTTTGATGAATTATCTTGATTAATCTTTGTATAATGGTAGACATGATTATGCTATCTTGCTTTGACCGGTAGCAATGCCTCTTCTATTATGCTGAAGACTAAATTTCACAAGATTCAAAATTAGTACAAGTAGGGCATTTATTGAATGTAACATTAAAATCTCACAAATTGATCTGATCATCCCTCTGTAAATCGTTTAATAACATTTTTTTCCCCATTATTTTGATGGTATGTATAGATATTTGGTTGTTGTGCACTTTTTGAAGTTTTGCGAGTCTTGTGGTTTTTCCTTGATACGCCATCCTCGGAACAAGTACTTGACAACATTATTGTTAGTCTGTTATAGCTATAGTGCTGCTATGACAGGCATCTTGGATCCTAACCATTTTCACAGGCCATTGGTTGGGTTTGTCAATTTCACGGGTTTGAGGATTCTTAATGTATTTGTTTTTTTTGGTTGTAGAAGAGAGGGTTCTTATTGTTGTTGAATCACCAACACTAGTTTCTTTGGTTTATAATATTGAATGACCTGATTCATGTGACATGTCTGTCCTTATATTCCTAGAGACTTCTACATGGAAGGAAGTTCTCTGTGTTCTTTGATTTCTAAAGGTGTATAATTGTTTTTTTGTTGTCTATCACAAAAGGTTTATCCCTCGTAAATAAACCCAAAATTCTTGGGAATCCATTTTGCCTTTTTGGCTAGCTACTTTGAAGGACAGTAGTTACTGAATTTCATTGCAGCTTACTTTCATGTCCTAGGTGATCGCTATTTAAGGCCATGGATAATACCGGTGCCTGAGATTACTTTCATGACTAGGACTGATGAGGATGAATGCTTGATTTTGGCAAGTGATGGTCTTTGGGATGTCATGACAAATGAAGAGGTGGGAGAAGTTGCTCGCCGGATACTAAGAAGGTGGCGCAGATCACAGTCTGATGGTTTTCCACCAGCACAAACCGTTGCTGATAATCTCCAAGAAATAGCATATGGCAGAAACAGCTCTGATAACATTTCAATCATTGTTGTAGATCTGAAAAAGAGAAGGCGCCAGTTGAGGCAGTCAAGAGGGGACTAGATCATTTGCACTGCCTCCTATTTCCTTGAAAAACAATCGTCTCTCCTCTCAAAGATAGAGCTGAGTTAAATTGCTGGAGTTCATTGTCTCTCATAGACTGGACTCTCCTCATGTGACTCAATAGGTTCAGCTCCTATTCCTGACCTGTATAGAACCGGCAGACAAATGCTGCTTCTTAACAACCAGAACTGGTTCGCTGTTGCCAGAAGAAAAGATCAATCCTTACTTTTAATTGGTTTGATCAAAAAAGAAAAACTTGATTGAAAAGAAGAAAAGTTGTTGCATGGTACTCCTGTAATCAAGAAGAAAAAAATGAAAGAGATTGGAAGATCATTCTTGCTCATGTTTTTCAACTTAAGGTAATGGTTTGCTGTGTGTTGGAAATAGCTATGCTGTCTTCAGTCTTAATGTCAGGGAGGTGGAATAGGATTGAGATTACTTGTCAAGTTACAGGCATTTGTCAAATCATGAAATTGTGCTGCGTTTGTTTACTTGCAATTTGTGAAAGGCCTATCCAAGCTGGTAAACTTGTGGCAGAGTTTTATAGAGTAGCCTTCATGTATGCAGCTGGAAAACTAACATATTCGGCGACCCTTTGGTTTTTTTCTTCAAAAAAGTGTGTTGGCTTGCTACATGCTGTATAATGCCCTTATCTTATTATGCCTACCGTATGTAAGCATTCCAGGTTTGATTGTTAGGGGGGATTGGGGCCTTTGTTTCGCAACAACGATGGAGACCCAATTCCCGTTTGTGATTTTTAACCGTTTTATTTTTGCCGCCTTAATTCCATGTCTTTTCTCTTGTGCTAATACAGCATGGACTTTAACAGTAAAAATATCTCTCTAACTAAAAAAATAATTATCTATGAATTGGACTTGAGGGGCAAATAAGTCTTTTCATGGGATCATTCTATTCTATATATATATATATATATATATATATATATATATATATATATAAAATAACCTAAATATGCCTGAAAAAAACCCATTCAACTCGGCTATTTTAGAATTCTATTTTTAAGCCACAATTATATTAAAATGTTACTCTTGGATTCAAGATTTTTTTTTAGGGGTTTATTTTTGTTATTTTCAAGTGGGACTTATAGGCAATTTGATATTTGATAAGTAAGAACTCATGAGGTTACAAAACCATGATTTGTTTTTCTTAGAATTTAGGTGGTTATGCCTTCTCTCTATTCTATAACATGTTCTTGAAGGTTATGGTGATTCCTAACTAGAAAAAGCACATTTAAAAACTATATTTTGTGGGTGTGCTCTTTTTTAGTCAAGGTTAACCCTATAAGGTATTTTGTTAAAACTGTAATTGAACTTGGTGAGTCAACATGTCATTAATGGACTTGAATCATACAAAGAGGATGTAAAACTACCATTAGAAACAAACCACACTTGATTTGAATCTCTATAACTCCATGTTTATTGATTGGAATATCGATTCCTGATTAAATTAGGTATGTTTAATAAAGATGAGGATGACTAAGGAATATTGTTGATTTCATATAGCCAAATAAGGTGTAAACATTTGATGTAGGTGGCTAAAATTTATAGGTGAAGTGTTCTCACTAGCTTGATCTCAGTTGTATCTCTTGAAGTAGTCAAAGACGATACATTCATTCATCTTAAGATGGTTTCTTGATCTGTTTTTCATGTGAAGAAGAATACTGATTCAATGATATGTCACTTGGTTTCTTCATTAGATTTTGAATGACACATCACCCATTACTAAACCCTGAAAATTTGGGTTTTTGAATTTTCTATTTTGCCTTGTATTTTTAGTTTTAGCACTTATATCATCAATGAAATCAAAAACCTTATTGGTTTTTGCAATTCCATCTCTACAAATATTATTTGAATATTTAATTCACACTTATTGATGCGAACCTCGTGATCACGTGGTAACGCAACCCACAACCAAGAATGAGATCTAATCCCGGAAAGCCGAAATAGGTCTGATAGGAGTGTGACACAATGGAAACCTACCCCAAGGCACCAGCATTATTGGAATGAGTAGAATGACGCCACGAAGCCTGTTAATCTTCGATAAGTTAGATTCAGTTCGTTCAAGAACTAAAGAATACAAGAATCACTCTCACACATAAACTGAAAAGCTCATAATTAAATTTCATCAATGGCTGCAGAAATTTAGGTTATATGAGTTTAAATAGTCTTTGAAAAATTAACCCTAATGGACTCCTTACGGGGACTTAAATGAGGTCCACTCAAAACTGACCCAAAATCCTAAATTGAAAAGCCCATGACTTAATCCAAGCAATCCTTGAATCCTAGCTAAAAACAAAGTCTTAATTAAGCCCAAAAAGGTCTTGGGTTGTAGCTAACAAAATTAAATAAAAACCATAAAGCTTGTTTTATAGGCTTCCATCCAGCCCATTAATCTCATGTTTCCAAGTTGTAGTAGGATTCTTTTGGCTCCTTTGTTGTCCTCACTTTATGGCCCAAATAAGGTTGTATTGGACCCCTCCTATACATTGATACTTAAACAGTCCTTACAATTCTGACTCAGTTGAAACCTTCAAAATCACAAATCAAACCCCTGAACATGTAATGGGTCCTTGCTAGTGTTTCTAGGCCGGTTTGCATCACTTCTCAATCATCTTAGTTCTTTGTTATGTTTTTATCCAATTTAATCCTTAATCAAACCTTGAATTTCTTTCAATTAACCCCCTAATCTTCTAATTATTATGAATTGATTTGAATTAGACCTTTAAACTTATCTCTTATTCAATTGAGACCTTCATTAATTAAGTCAATTAAAGTTATTAAGAGTTTAATCAAGTCCTTGAACTTAATTCATTCTTCCAATTTTGGTCAAATTCACTTTCAAAAATATTTCTTGCTTCAATTAAGTCAAATAAACTCATTAGAAGTTTAATTAAGCCCTTGAACCTAATCAATTCTTTCAAATTGACCTTCAACTTATTTTTGTCAAATTGACTTTCAAACATATTTCTCTTTAAAGTAACTCTTTCTTCAACCTATCTCGTCAATAATATTCTAATCTAACTATTTCTCTAACATTTGACTTGTTGCAGCTTAGGATCTTGTCTATTTGTAGTTATAAAAAATATTGTGGATTTATATTTTTTTACTTTTAAATAATAAAAATATAAAATAATTTTTGGGGCCTAAACTAGGTTTTAACAAAAATAAAAATAAAAAACAACTCAAGATTACCTAGGTTAACCCACCAAGCTTGTGATTTGAGTTATGATATTGAGATAATCCCATACAAAAATTAGAACATATTATGAAGCACAAGCTTGCGACTTTGATAATGAGAAAGAAATAACCTCATAAAAAAAAAGCAAAGAAAAATAAATCATGAAGTTTAATTCCAAATAAATAAAATATTGAAGAATAAAATTAAAAAAAATCAAATTAAAAAGAGAAAAATCCCAAGTCAATTCAATTATTTTGTTAAATTCACAAATAAGGTTATAAGACTAGAGACCAATAAAAAGAAGTTAAAACAAATCAAGAAGCATAATTCTCAATAAACCAAATATTAAAGATGAAATTAAAAAATATATATAAATGGTGTCCTGATTTCACTGTTTCAATTTTTATTGTTCACACAAAAACAGATTACTGTGGATTGCAACAGTAAAATTATCATTTTACCCCTATGACCGAAAAATTTAACCCCCGGGACCAGGACCATTTTAGAAATTTCTAGGGGACAAGGATGGTATTTCCGAATTCTTTACACAATAAAACTATTATTTTACCTCTGGGTTCTGAGGACATGACATGGAACAGTTGGGGGTGTTTCCAGTTTTTTTCAATTTTCTGCACAGTAAAACTACAAAATAGCCCTTGAAAACGACAAAAAAGAACACCTGAAACCAGGGGTTTTGCGGTACTTTCACCCCCAGTTTTTTTGTAGACATCGCTGGGTCTAGGGGTGTATAGGTAATTTATCATTTTTTATTATTTCTTTTTCTGGAACACTACAAGCGCGTCGTACGAACGCGCCAACAATATTTCACACACACGACCTTTCGAGCGATGTAAATTGCACTTCCGCCATGTCACCCAGTGTGCCTCCCGGTGTGATGCGTGTCATGTGAAGGTGTTCGTGGAATCGCCGATGGACGGTTTTTCTTCCCTCCCTTTTCTCTCTCCAGCTGTCGGAAAGTGCGATATGATCCTTCATATTTGTGGGTGTTTCATTTCAGTCCCTAGTCTTTTATTTTGTTTTTCTTATTGATTTCTTCAATGAAAATTTCAATTATTTTCAATTATGCCCTTCAATTGAAATTGATTATATATGGTATGTTTCATTTCAGTCTTTACTCTTTTGATTTTTGGTTTGTTTTTTGTTCCTTTAATAATTTTGGTATGCAAGTTTTAATTTGTTCTAATTTTATCCTCCAATTGAAATCGGTCATAAATGCTACTTTTCATTTCAGTCCATATTCTTTTAATTTTTTCAACAATTACACTGTATTGTTTTTTTTAAATCCCTTTAATTTTTTCGATCCCAAAGTTTTGACTTGTTTCATTTTTGTCCTTCAATTGGAATTAATTATATTTTTTTTTTCATTTGGCACTTATTCTTTTAATTTTTTTATTTGGTATTAATTCCTTTGTTTTTTTTGTCCTTCTTGGACATGTTTATTTTTTATCCATATTTATGCTCTTTTTTTTCATTTATTCTTTGTTGGGATTTTATTTTTATTCGGTTCTGTTATGAAATTTTAATTTATGTTGGTTACACTGGATTTGTTTTTAAAATTCTTTTTACTGTTTTTCGGTCTCAAGGGATTTGCTGCAGTTTTGTCATACGATTGGAATTAATTATATTGACACTTATTCTTTTAATTTTTTTTAGTATTAATTCCTTTCATCTTTTTTGTCCTTCTTGGATAATATTTGTTTTTTGTTCGCATTTATTTATTTATGCTTTAGATTTTGTTTTTATTTTTTGTCATTTCATTTTTTGTTGGGATTTTATTTTTATTAGGTTCCGTTCTGAAATTTTAATTTATGTTGGTGATCATTTTAAAATTAATATTGTTCCCTTTTTCCCTTTGTTTTTTTTTGTTTTATGTTATTTTTATTTGTTTTTTGGAAAAGATAATTTTATGATTTTATTGTTTGCACAATAATAATGATAATTTTAGTGATATTTTTTTATTGTTTTTTTGTAAAAATATTTTGCTTTTTTTTAATTCTTTGAGACAATTTAATGAATTAACTGTTTGGATTGTAATGTTGATAATAATTTTAACTGTTGTAGTAATGATAATGATAGTAACGTAGGGATGAATTTTCAGTTCATGTTTTCTTCTTTTTGGAGATAGAAAATTAATTACTTATTTTGTTATTTGATTATTGCAGGTGTTTTCACAATTTATATTTTGTTTGTTGTGTTTAATTTAAATTGAATTATGAAATGAATTAATCTTAATACAATCAATTTAATAATTCAGATATCAAAATCTTCTTGTTTTTTTAATGATAATAATAAGTTTATATTCATTGAAACCTATTAAACAAATAAATTTATATCCATTTAAAATTCATATATTTAATAAAAAAAACTCGCATTTCACAGGATTCTGCACAAATTCATTATTTTGCCAAAATTTATATTATAATAAAAAAAACTCACACAATTAATATTTTTTTGCGTTGAAAAAAATATGTTTTCGACCGTGACGATGCGCGGGGGCAATGGCTACTCTCTCTCTCTCTCTCTCTCTATATATATATATATATATATAGAGAGAGAGAGAGAGAGAGAGTCCTTCACCAAAATATCATAGCCATTAGTCACAAGTTATTTGTATTCCTTCAGCAGCAACAAAATACCCCCAGCCTCCAATTTCACACACCTTTATTGAGTGGGATTTTAGTCCCAGTTAACTACAGCCTACAAATGTCCTGAAGTAGGAACACTCGGCACTCAGAACTAGTTTTATTAAAGATATCATCAGATCAGATGTTGTTTTCATGTTTTCGTCGGATTTATTTAGCAATACAACTCTGTTCCGCTCCAATTATATTTCTAGATTCTCTCTTTTCCTGCATTCCTTAGTATTCCTGTTGACACATATGATGCTGGATTTATGGCCTTTCTTATCTTGATTAAATTCCACGCAGTGTTAGTACATTGGCCAGTAGTCGCAAGCATATCCTCTGTAATTTCCCCTGCATTCTCACCGAACCTGAGGAGCATGATCCGGGAAAAAATCATCATCAACTGGCGTAGCAATTTATCTCAAGAATTGAAAAGAAAAAAGAAACAAGCTTCGAAATTTCAAGAAATGTTGCTGTTACTAGTTCTTAATTAGTTTGGCACACATCAGTAGTAGATCAGGAAAATCACAAATGGAACTACCTATGTCGAGTTCATTTGAAGAGAGCTATTGTCTCTTTGAGAATTTACAAGAATATTTTAAATAAAAAGAAATATAGGAAATGTATCTGAATCTGTTTCTAATCAAAACTCCTGTATAAGATGATATAGTCAGGAATTCATTTTTTGACCATTTACCTGTCAGTGACAATTCTAGAGGTGGCAATGGTGGTTGCAGAAAGAACTTGTTTTTCAGCAACTTCAGCTGCGGATAGAATCTTATCTGTTTTCAAGGTTGTAAACTTAGTTACCACTTCTTTTCCTCAAACATTGTGTTCGGCACAACACTCTGAAGTCTGAACTATGAATATATACATATTGCAAGTGTATTTTACTTACTAACAGCATCGAGTGAAGCAAAGAGGACCTCGCCTGGAACCGAAGCTAGGAGTTTCTTTCCTGCCTGGGAGTTTACCATGGGTGTCATCACAGATCCAGTGGCAGCCTCAACAACATCAAGTGTGGCTTTGCTAAGATTTTCTGTCATCTTGGATAAATTTCTCACACTATAAATCAAATAGCAAATAGCAGATTCGTAAATATTTTGAACGATCACATAAAAGTGATGAAAATCTATAACGGTGCACTTACATTGGGTTAATTACTTACCGTTTTAATCTTTTGTTGGCTCTACTCTTGTTTGTGTCTCCACCATTCGTATTTCTTTCAATCTCACGAGCTTTGAATCCATTTTCCTCCTCTGCACCACGAGTTAAGAGCATCTCTCCAACATTGCGAACCTGCTTTTCCCAACTCTCCTCAGAATTCAGATAATTTAAGTTCAGATGTGAGGTATCCCGTCCAATGTTCTTAAAAGCAAGAGAATTTTATAATTTGTGATGTTCTTTTAACCAATTTAATCATATCAGCGTATGATCTTCAATAAGTTTTCAGGTACGTGTAGTTATGCCATTGTTCTAGTAAGAAACACTTACCTGAGTGCTATAAATGTTGCTACACATGAAGATACCCTTGACAATCTGACCTGTACCCTGAGCAATGGCCTTGGCCAAGACATTATTATAATCTTCAATTCTAGGAGCAAACTCTTTCCAATCAATATTTTTAGTCCTAATTGCTGTAGAGGCAGAGAAACATGAGTGTTCACTTAGAAATGAATCGAGCGAGGACAAGCTGCTACGATACTGCTCAGAAAAAGTAACTCCGTAGCTCAGAGAACCACCATCTACCAATGGTAAAGAAAACAAATAGTTGAGAGAATCAAGCTTCACAACCGGCTCATCTTTTGTCAGTGGCCATTGGAGATCACCAGCTTTTATTATGGTAGCAATAGCAACACTCTTGTACAAGACTCGAGCAATCGTGAATTTGCCCTTAGCAACTTCTAGAGCTTCTCCTTCATACATCAGATAAACTGTGCATCCTGGAAACTGCAATAGAACTTCTTGGTTGATAAGTTTGGTTTCTGGGTTCTTCTGTTTTGGCGAGAGTATGATTTCAGGCCCACCATGCCGGAAAAAACCCATTTCTAATTCTACTCTTGCTTTCTCTCCGCAGAGAAATTTTTTGCTTATGAATGGGCAGGAAGAAAGAAAGACAAGAAGCAGATGGAATGACACAAAGTTATGCCCCAGGCTATAAAAAAGCTATACTGTGAGGATTGATTCTCCTTATCTTCAACTAAATTCTATTCCTGATTCCTGGTGAATAATTTTATCTTCAGGCTGTGCTACTTCTGGTGGTGCAAAGTGATCAGAGCTTGAATGGATTAGGCACTGGAAGAATTAAGATAACCCAACGGCAAGTAAGGTTTTTGTAGACAAATTATTGAATCTGAGGAAGATGAAACCTCAATGGCAATCTACACTTTCTGCAGCATTAGAGCATAAACTGTTCATATTTTGGAGCACTGGTCACATTAAAAATGTCAATAAAAATAATTTTTTAACTGAAGAAAATCGTGGATTGTATGCAATGCTGACATTAGTAACTATTAAACCAGGCATTTTGTCATATTCTTCAATTTTGACAACAATTTGCTGCTCTAGTGACCAGTTTTTTTTTTTTTTACTAAAACCAAGTGAACAAAATTGGTCACTTTGGGTTCCAGTTTTCTTCAAAATCATGGTTAACTGGCACATTTGAGGTAAAAATAAAAATAGGATTCATTCACTTTTGAATTTAAAAATTTGTCAAAATTTAATTTTTTACATGATTTAAATAAATTATACGCAATAAAAAATTGATCTAAAAGAAGTATTAGATGGCATCTTTTGGACATATCCAAAACCCTTCCAAAAGATTATGTTTTGAACAAATCCAAGAAAATAAAATATAATGGTTTATTTAGTAAGAATGAGCGAGTTTGCCCGCGTGCTGCGCTAGACTTTTTTTGTGTAAGAAACTGATTGATTTTATGCATGTTGTAATTTGTTATTTTAATATTTAATTAGTAAAATTATAATTGATAGAATCTGTTAGAAATGGGGTATTTTTTTCTGCCTAAAAGTGATTGAATGTTGTTACTGTTAAAATTATTTTGATAATTATTTAATAGGTAGATTGTACAATTGGAATCAAAAATTTTTTTTTGTGATTGTTGTGTATGCTTTATTTGTTTCATGAATTCTATCATTAGCAAATAGTAAAATTATAATTGTTGAATTGTAGCATAGATGAGTGGTTTGTTTTATGTAGCAAACAATTTCATTGATTGTTTTGTTTTAACTACTTTGGTAATAATTTAATTAGTAGATAGCAAAACCACAATTGATCAAATTGACTAAAAATATATTATTTTTTGCCTGCAAAATACTAATTGTTTGTTGGGCATGTTTTAACTATTTTCCGAATAATTTATTTAACAGATAGCAAAAATGCTACTAAAATTTACCACAAATTATTATTTTAGATTTTTTCTTCATATAATTATATTAAAAAAAATTAGAACAATGAGATTAAATTAATGTGAGATTTTTAAAGAAAAATCAGTTCAATTTTTTTAAAATATTTTAAGACAATAATATGAAGAAAAAAAATATCACAATATATAATTAGTCTTTCCTATTTTTAAGGAAAAAATACCAAAAATAATATATATAAAAATTTAGGACCATTAACAATTTTGTTACATGTTATAAATATTTGGTGGCAACTGTGGCGAAATGCAGGATAATTTTTTATTTATTATTGTAGATAATTTCGTACAATTTTTCCACTTGTCTTGTCTACGTGTGGTTTCGTATATTTTTTTTCATGATATGAAATATGAAAAATCATACATAAAAAAAGATACGATAGTTTTTTTTCATAAAAATAACATTGACCAATGAATTTTTGTCACATTTATTATAGCTTTCATTATAAATATTATTATACATAATTAATATTCTAATTATTATTGGTCATACTATCGATGACATCTTAATTATTATTTGAAAATGAATTTTTATTTTATTTTTTAAGATATATTCATCGTATTATTATATTAAAAATATTTTAGAATACAGATAGTAAATTATTAATTCTTGAAAATAATAAATAGTTCATTTATTTATATATATATATATGGGGGTAAATTTGTATTTAGCTATTTAAAAAAATATGTGCAATAACCTTAATGCCCTCGGAGGTTCCTGTGTATTTTTGTCTTATTCATCGGTATTAGGAAAAAAGATCAGAAAAAAATATAAGAAAAAAGTGGGTCTTGGGATTATTCGTGTTGCACGTAAACTGACCCGAACACCTTGGTTATAAAAAAAATACATACGTGGGAAAAAAAATCATAGTGTTCGTAAGCTGTCCCGGACACCCCAATTAGGAAAAAAAAACTAAAAAAATGTATAAGTGGCCAAAAAAACACAGGAAAAAAATGTAAGAAAATAGATCCGGAGATTAGTCGTGGCGCGTGTAAGCTTCCCCTAACATCCTGGTTATAAGAAAATGAAAAAAAAGTGCAAGGGGAAAGCATTTTTTACTGTTCATTACAGTGATTTTCATTGTTCATTCATGTTTGAAAGTAAGCGTAATCTTACCTCGATACCCCGGTTATTAAATAAAAGCGGGGAAAAAAATGTATAGGTGGCAAAAAAAACAACAAAAAAACATGTTAGAATAAAAAGTGGATATGAAGATCGTGGCGCGCGTAAGCTGCCTCGGACACCCCGGTCATAAAAAAAACATAAAATAGGAAGCCCGATTATAAGAAGAAAAATGTAAGGGGAAAACACTTTTTCAAACAGTAATGAGAAAAACAAATCGTGGTGCACGTAAACTACTGACCCGGACACCCCAGTCATAAGAAAAACCTAAAAAAATATAAGTGGCAAAAAAAAGAGGAAAAAAATGTAAAAACAAAATGGGTCCAGAGATTGGTCGTGGTGCGTGTAAGTTGCAATGGATACCCCAACTATTAAAAAAAAATAATAATAAAGCCTTGTTTTTTAAAAAAAAAAAAAAGAAGAAGAAAGCAACAGTGAATATCACTGTTCATTCATTGTTTCAAATGGGCATTCTCCTTTTGCTATAGTTAAAGTGCATTTTTGTGTTATTCATGGGTGTTGGGAAAAAAGATAAGAAAAAAATTATAAAAAAGTGGGTCTTAAGATTATTCGTGGCATGCATAAACTGACCCGGATACCCTGATTATAAAAAAATGAATACGTGGAGGAAAAAAATCATGGTGATCGTAAGCTGACTCGTACACCCCGGTTACTAAAAAAAACTAAAAACAATGTATAAGTGGCAAAAAAACTCGAAAAAAAATGTAAAAAAATTTGGATTCAGAGATTAGTCGTGGCGCGCGTAAACTGCCGGGTATTAAAAAAAGTGCAAGGAGAAAACACCTTTTAATGTTCATTACAGTGATTTTGATTGTTCATTCCTGTTTGAAAGTAAGCGTAAGCTGACCCGGACACCCCGGTTATTAAAAAAAGTGGGAAAAAATATAAAGGTGGAAAAAAAATCAGGAAAAAAACATGTTAAAATAAAAAGTGGATCCGGAGATTACTCATGACGCGTGTAAACTTCCCTGGACACCCCGATTATAAAAAAAAAGGAGGACCGGTTATAAGAAAAAACAATGCATGGGGAAAACACTTTTTCAAATAGTAATGAGAAAAAAAATGTGGTGCATGTAAACTGACCCGAACACTCGATCATAAAAAAACCAAAAAAAAAATATAAGTGGCAAAAAAAGAGGGAAAAAAAGTTAAAAAAAAATAGGTTTGGAGATTAGTCGTGGTGCATGTAAGATGCAATGGATACTCTGATTATTAAAAACAACTAAAAAAAAGGTCGGTTAAAAAAAAACAGAAAGCGCCTTTTGAAATAGTGAATATCATTGTTCATTCACTAAGCTGACCCGGGCATCCCAATTAGAAAAAAAAAACTAAAAAATTGTATAAGTGGCAAAAAACATAGGAAAAAATGTAAAAGAAAGTGGAATCCGGAGATTAGTCGTGGCGTGCGTAAGCTGCCCCAGACAGCCCGGTTATCAAAAAAAAAAGTGCAAGGGGAAAGCACCTTTTACTGTTCATTACAGTGATTTTGACTGTTCATTCATGTTTGAAAGTAAGTGTAAGCTGACCCGGATACCCCGTTTATTAAAAAAAGCAGGAAATAATGTATAGGTGAAAAAAAACAGGAAAAAAACATGTTAAAATAAAAGGTGGATTCGGAGATTAGTCATGACACGTGTAAGCTGCTCTGGACACCCTGGTCATAAAAAAAGGAAGTCTGGTTATAAGAAAAAAAATACATGGGGAAAACACATTTTCAAACAGTAATGAGAAAAAAAGTCATGGTGCGTATAAACTGACCTGGACACCGATCATAAAAAAAAAAACCAAAAAAAATATTTAAGTAGCAAGAAAAAAAGGAAAAAAAATGTTAAAAAAATAGGTTCATAGATTAGTCATGACACGGTTAGGCTGCAATGGATACTCCGATTATTAAAAAAAAACAAAAAAAAAAAAAGTCCGGTTAAAAAAACACAACAACGAAGAGGGCCTTTTGAAACAATGAATGAACAGTGAATATTACTGTTCATTCGCTGTTTCAAATGGCCGATCTCCTTCAGCTATAGGTAATATCAAGCTCTAAGCAAACTGAATTTTAGACTTAAACCCAACCTTGAGGCCATATCTTTTTTGATAACTTAATGTTCAGCTTGAGTTTTATCTGGAGAATCTCATTTCTCTTGTGTAGCACATGGAATAGGTATGATCAACTTCTTTATTTTTTCCATTACTAATAGTTTTTCAAACTCTTTAAAGCCAAAACCTGTTAGGTATAATTCTAGGTTAATACAGAATAATCAAAGTTATTTGTTGAGAGAATTCTAATAGCTTTGGTCTCGGTTTCTAAAACTCTCTATAAAAGAAAAGGAGCATTCTAGTTTGTTTTTCATGCACTAGTTTGGACAGCATTGCTGCATAATTTTTTACTCTTCTTCTATCAAATTTTCCAATTTTCTCCCCTATTTTAAGCTTTTATTTTGCTCTTCGCAGCCTTTGGGTCTAGGTTTGATATAATTCCTAGATTACAAAAGATTATTTTTTACCAATTTAAATTTGTGTTTGGATGTAGAAAACTCATTATCTTGATCACCCCCATGGAATAAATCTAATCAACTTCCTTAAGGTTTTTTCAGAACTAACTCTTCATAACCTAGATATTTTCTTACAACTCTTTTTAAAAAAATATTTTTGGTTTAATTATAGTTTTATATTTAGTGGAAGAAATTCTCTATAAAAAGAGTTGAAAAAGATTGTTTGTGGTTGGTTTTCTATGCGTTATTTTGGAAGAATTTTCATCTTTTTTACCACCTTTTTCTAGTTTTTCTCCTCTATTCTAAGCTCTAGATTTGCTCTTCATGTTCTTCCTAATCAAGAGCTTCAGTTTTTTTTTCATATTTGAATCTTCATAACTGGGTAGTTTTTGTTGCTATTTAAAACAAAAAGAAATATCAGGTTTAATTCTGATTTTATAGAGAGTAGTCAAATTTGTTAGTAGAAAATGGCTGCTGACTGACTGCAGAAATATAATGCCAAAAGAAGTTATTTTTCTAGAACTTGGAGTCTGGAACTTTGTGTGGAAGTGAGCTTTTTTTCGAGTAAACGTATTTTACAATGTTAATTGAGAATTCAATGAAAAATTATCTTTAAACACTTTCTTATCTAGTCTAAAATTATACTGGTGTCATAGTCTTTGAAGTCTGGCAAATTCACACACGAGGGCAAGCATGCATATTGCATCTGGAGTGTTATTACTTGTCACGGAGCCTCTGAGGTTGTAGTTAGAGCATGTCTTTCATCTACTTCAGCTGCATCTATAATCTTGTCTGTGGTTTGAAAAATTAAGAAATGCCATCACCTCGTCATACATTTGATGGAAGTGGATCAGGTTAAGAGTTCAGTTTCAGTAGCATCAAGTGAAGCCAAGTGTACTTCTCCTGGAACCATGGACAGGAATGCCTTTCCATCTTGAGATTGGACTTATCTTAGGATACTGTTTTATGCTTTCGTTGACTTAGCTCTTCTTTGTGGCCCTAGCATTTCTGTTGGTGCTAATTTCTTCTGCTATGGCACCATTTTTTTCCTCTGCAGGCTCTGGATAAAAGCATTTCCCCTCCCTTGTGGACCCGAACCACTATCTATAGCGATGTGAAGGATGGTACGTCTTTTTTGTCAAACAAACTATTCTAACGTATTAGTATAAACTCTTGTCTTACACAGGCCTAAGACTCAATTATCACTCAATGAACCATAAAATTTAGTTCAGATGATACTGATATAGAAATTGAAAGAAACAATGATTTGTAATTAAAGAGAACCTGGTTAGTGGAAGCATTGCCTCATTTGAAGATGCTCTTGCTAATCTGACCATTATCTCCAGCAATAGCCTCGGCCGAAAATTTGTTATAATATTCAACATTTGGAGCAAACTCTTTCTAGTCAAGATTTCTTGTACTTCTAGCTGATGATGCTGCTGCCCCAGAAAAGCATGAGTGCTCACAAAGCAATGAGACCATCAAGCCCAAACTGCTTCCATAGTATTAAAATACAGAAATGTGGCCGTTAATTTCCCAAAATAGGAGTCTTGTAAAGTAGGGAGAAAGGAGGTTCTGTAATTGCTATTTCAGTATTGTAATTTGGCTATAAATGAGCTTGCAATGTAAGAGTAAAATACACAATCGAATATACAGAGATTATTTCGTATTTCAAATTCTAACAAATTGCTTCCATAGTTCTCCAAGAATGTGACTCCATAGTCTTTCATTGGCAAAGAGAACAAATAATGTAAAGCTTCAAGCTTAATAGCTGGCTCATCATTTGTCAAAGGCAATTGAACATCAACTTCAACTAAAACCATTGTAGCAAGACAAACCAGAAATCTGACAAGAATGAAGTCTCCTTTGGCAAGTTCCAGAGCTTCACCACCTTCATCAGGTGAGCGGTGCATGCTGGGATTTGCAAAAGAAGTTTTTGTTTGAGATTTTTGGGTTCTTCAGGGTTTTGTTGTTGTGATAGGAAAGTAGATACAGGTGCGGTAGTTTTCATGTTTGAAGATCTTTTAGTCCTGAGACAACCGTTTTTTTCTGGAGGTCTTTTTTTGTGTAAATAAGACAGGCAGAGGCTAGCAACTGCGGGGGGGGGTTGCTTTATTGGTCAGGATGAGAGCTGTTTGTGATAGAAAGTAACTGGAAGAAGTATGAAAAGGGAAGAGAGAGAGAGAGAGAGAGAGAGAGAGATTGGTCAGCAAAGAACAGAGAGACTCTGGAATATTTTGCTGGGTATTATTCAACATATCTGCATAATGGCTCCCTCCGTCGGTAATTAAGCCCTCACAGAGTTTTGTAACAGAAAGTATAGAGTTTGTAACATAAATTATAACAAACATCAACCAATTGACACGTGGCTAACTAACTAACCAAATGTTTTTCCCTCCAACTATTAACTCCTACCAGCGACTGTGGGACTGCTGTTGTTGTTGCCTCACTACTAGGTGGGGAAGACGTGTTGTTACTGCTATCGTGGATGGTAGAAAGGAAGCAATGTTGGTGTTGTCGACGTTTCATGGAGGAGAGGAAGTTTGTTGCTGCCAAAGTTTGCTCGCAGTGGAGGAAAGAATGTGATGTTGTTGTGGCCAATGGTAGAGAGGAAGAAAATAGTGTTGCCTCCACTATAGGTGGCCTAGGTTGAGAAGACTGAAGTTGCTGCCAATGAGGGTTTCTCACGATGGAGAAGAGTAATTGGTGGTGTATGATAACAGAGAGCAATAAAAATGGTTTGTTTATTTTTTTTCATCCCTGTTATATGTTTACTCTTCTCCTTTATTCTCTCCCCTTGTTCCTCTGTTCACATTTTTGTTCGCTCTTCCCCCTCCATTGTTGTATATCGAAGGTATTTTTAGGGTAAAGGTTGCCTCTGTTATCAATTTCTGCACGTAGAAATAGTAGCTTTTTTCAACCCGACTCTTCCTCTTTTTATAACAGTGTTGGTATTGTAATGATGAAGGCGATGACACGCCTCCACTATATCAGATCAAGATATAAAAACAGTATTAGCTGCCTTCAAATTCTATACAATGGCGCCAGTTTTGACAAATCTGATTTGATCTCTCAATTTATAAATACTTTAATTATGTTTTTAATTTGATTTAAACATTTAATTTTGTATAATTTAACTTCATTGAACTTCAATAGCAGCCTCAAACTTACAAGTCTTTTTTATTTTGGTCATTAGTCTCGGATTAATGTAATTTGACCCTGAATTGAGCATTAAATTTTTTTCAATTTTACCCCTGATTTCATCCAATTGACTAGATAAAAATTAAATTTAGTCTAAAAAAATTAGAATTTTTTGGGCTCCAAAACTTTTTTTTACCAACTAAGCCCTTAATAAAATTAAATTGACTCATTTAAAGTATAATAAAGTCCTTCCACCTAATTAAATTCATCAATTGGACCCAAATTAATTCTTAAATATAATCAAACTTTATTAGCCCATGATTAAATCAAATTAACCTATTAAAAATCTAATTACTCCTTGGACTTCATTTATATGTTGTTTTGTTGTTGCGATGTCACGATCGCAAAAATTAATTACCCTAACTTAAACACACAAGATAGTATAGAGTAAGCAAGAGGTTGATCTCAAGAGGAAACTTTAGTTCAAATTTTCAAGTTGTAAGTTATGCAATTGAGAAGGTTTGGTTGATGATTATCTAAACCAAGACAAAATTAAACAATAAAGCAAAATTAAATAAAACTGAAATTTATCAAGAAAATAAACTTTGGTTGCAAGTAAACATCCACCTACAAAAATCAGAAATAATCCTTGAAATGAAACTTCAATTTATATTCAGTGTTTTTTTTCTTAATGTTGGTTAGTTAACAAATCCATCGTATGACTAACCCTAACCAACAAATTATCATAGTGTCCACACTAGTTCAATGGTAACCTTAAAAACTAGATAAATTGTTTAGTCTAGACAGTATAACTGTCCGCAATTCATGTGTTTTGTTAGAATGTTCTTCCTAAGATTAATAACGTAGATTTAAGCTCAGTTGTTTCACAAGTTTATATACCATAACTCCTGTTTTGTTAGCAAACTTAACAATAAATTGGTCACTATAACAACTTAAAAACTACTCTAGCAATTAAGATAAACAATCATATACAATATGCATAGAAAAACAAACATATTCATTCATCATATAAACTAAAAATAAATGAAAGAATAAATCTCAACCAAGAAAAAGAGTTTAGTCTTGCATATCTATTGAAAAACTACTCTAAAAGATGAAAAAAAAATATTTGAATTCTGGTTTTGTGGAGAGAGGATTTGTCATTCTTCTCTTCTACACGCCATCCTCTCTCCCATGTCTATTTTCTCTCTTTCTTTTTATATCCTAAAAAACCCTAATATCTATTTTACAAATTTGTTATCCCTTAATTATATAGTTTTACATTTAAATACTTCAATAACTATTTTCCTATAAAGAAGAAATATCCTTGCATAAAATCTTCAAGCTCTGACTTAAAGGACCTCAATTGTCGAAATAAAGACTTGGATGTCAGTTTGAATGCTTTGGGACGTAATTTGGATTTGTTTCTTCACAAAAATTGTTTGCCGACAGAATTCATGTGTCATCTTAGAAAACTCATATCTCTCTTATATGAGATATTTTTCTGCTAAAATTTTATAGGACGTAGTTTGCATCAAATGAAGTTTTGTAGCTCAAGCTATTCAATTTGGAATGCCCGAAGGTCAACATTGTCAGAATACAATATTTGACTTAGAAGGTTATTGTTTCCATGCATTTTATTTATTTATTTATTTATCTTGACATAGATTTCTAGAAAGATATGGATATTAGCTTTTTAATGTCACTAGAATCACTTCATTTTGACCTTTAGAACTCAAGTTTTGCACAAAATATTGACTAAAGGCCAAATTTGTCAATTACCTCAAATTTATTTCTTTTAATTTTTTCATCTAAAAGTACCTTCAAATATATAAAACATAGACAAAACATTAGATAAATATGAATAAAATTATAAAATAATATGGTTGCATGAAGTTGGTTTAAAATTAAATTTTGATTTATGTAAGTGTTTCATTTGAACTAGTAGGGTGTTTTATATAAGTGTTGCGTTATAAATTTTTTTGTTGACCAGGTCAACATAGCTGATCTGTGACCAAGTAATTCTATAGACATCGGGTCGGGCTTATAAAAACTATGGTTGTATTCCTGCAGAGTGTGACAAGATTTGATGAGTTGACTCGTAAAATCGGACGATTTTACAAGTCAACTCGCGATTTTGACAACCATGCTGCAGTCTGCAGACAAACCAAAATGCAAACCGACATTATAAACCGAAATAAACACGTACTATAGTAATTTCAAGGACAATATCGTAAAATAGTCCCATTTCCTCTAAACCCTCCTTCAAAGCTGAAAAGTTAAAAAAAATCTGCCGCTCTCTCTTCTTTCTGTCGATCAAACCTAACGAAGCCTCTCTCCCAGAATCCTATAGCCGATATGGGAACACCTGAAACTTCTCGGGAGCCGTGTCCAGATCGTATTCTCGATGATATCGGCGGTGCTTTCGGCATGGGAGCCGTCGGTGGCTCAGCTTTCCACTTCATCAAAGGCGTCTACAACTCTCCTACAGGCACTCGGCTTATTGGCGGAACTCAAGCGGTTCGCATGAACGCTCCGCGTGTTGGCGGTAGCTTTGCCGTATGGGGCGGCCTCTTCTCCGCCTTTGACTGCTCAATGGTTTACCTCCGCCAGAAGGAAGATCCATGGAACTCGATCATCGCTGGCGCCGCCACCGGTGGCTTCCTCTCCATGCGGCAAGGGCTTGGCGCGTCGGGTCGGTCGGCTCTTTTTGGTGGCGTGTTGCTGGCTTTGATTGAAGGAGCTGGAATTATGCTCAATAAGGTAATGAGTGCTCAACAGGAGATGCCTATTATGATCGAAGATAGTGTTCCTTCTATGGCTGGTGGGCATGGTTTCCCTATGGGCCAGCCCCAAGAAGGTGCATCTGCAAGTGGGACGGATTCGGGTTCATGGTTTGGTGGGTGGTTCGGTGGAGAGAAGAAGAAGGAATCAGAGGCTGGTATTAGCGGAAGCAAGACCGAGATTTTAGAGAGCTTTGATGCACCACCAGTGCCAACTTTTGAATACAAGTGAAAAAAAAAGGTATGAGCTTGTTTAGGGTGTTATTAACTTGTTATTAGGAGGTAATGATTTTGGAGCTTGTGAAGGTCCAAACTTGTTGAACTTGATCCTTGTCTTCTTTGAAATTTTATTTCTCTGCTTGAGTTATGGAATAGGGTAGCATCAATGTATAATAATTCACTGCCGATTTTGTATTTTTTTTGTGCTGCTGAGTTAATGATTTTTTGCTTGGGTGATTAATTCTCAATGTTAGTGGTTTAACTATGGGAAATGGTATCTCAATACCTTGGACACCAAGGTCTGGCTTGTTGAAATCCGGTTTGCAAATACAGTGTTTTTGGCTGTGGGCTCCATCTCTCTCTAGTGTTGGCTGCAATATTTTGTGTCAGCTTGTGTGTTTGACTCTGATGTTTTTATGTTTACTTCAATCACTGTTTACTTTTGTATATTCATTTTGTGCCTTTGCAATGCATGTTAAGGATCTGCTTCTTTTGCTAATTGGTAGGATTACGTTGAGTGAATTTAGTATCTTTTCTAGCTCGGGGCTTAATTTATCCTTTATGAAGTCATGGATTTTTATGTTCTACCTTAAGTACTCCGTGGCTGGATTTCTTATCACTGTCGTAGAAATAGTTATTGCATATGATGATGAAATATTGAGTATATAAATAGGCATGGGTTTAGAAAACAAAATTTCATTTTCCCTGCCGTTGGAGATTTTCTATATTGATGGCAGTACTTATTGGTGAGGGGGTGTGCGCTTGATCTGGCTGTAAACTGTTACTGTTACTGTTACTGTTACTGTTACTCTACAGTCATAAAAACCTAGCGATTACTGTCAGCAATTAATACAAGTGTTTATTTGTTCTGTGCTTCTTGCATGTGTTAACACAAGAATTATAATAGGTTATTGATTGAATTCAATCATATGTGGAATTTAATTCAATTTAACATGTGATTTTGTTCTAAAAATGCTGTTAAGGATTCAGCCACCGTATAGACCTAGATATATAAATATGCTGAAAAATGATGAGCGGAACTTTAGCTAGCTAGTTGTGCAGGTTTCTTGATCACAGCAGCTGAAAATTGGACAGCTCCTGTACAGATTAGTTTTGTGGTGGACACTTCTTGTTACCTTATTCATTGACTCTGCCCCTCATAATCTAGGTGGAGGAAAAGGGTATTAATTGTAATCTTGGTGGAGGAAAAGGATATATGGTGGACTGTTTTTACTTTTGAGATGGGTTTTCAATTGATAGCATGATAGAGGAAATAGGCTCAGTGCTCTCTAACAGAATTCTTTTGCAATTTTAGTGTTTGTATTATGGCCGCTTGGGTTGCTGAGTATAAATTCCAGTGATATGGAAATCTTAAGTGGCAATAATCTGATTCCAATGATGATATGATTTCTTGTTTCTCCATTGGTCTACTTTTGCAGGTGTTATGAATATTTTTTTGTGTGACTTGTATTTATTTCTTGAATCACAATTGATGTCATTGTCTCTTCTAATATAAATCTGGAACCCCTCTGCTGCAAAACAAAATTAAAATATATGGACCCTTGTAGTTCACCATCGGTACAGGAGATTGTGCTCGCGATGATTATTTAAGATGAGCTTCTCTGCTTTATTTGTAATTTGAGTTATTGATGATAGTTTTGAGAGCCACGCTAGTTATTGCTATTCATTTTGTGATCTGATTGCGATGCTATGCTGCAATTTTACAATTCCTGGACAGAGCAAACACTACTATCACCCCTACTAGATATTGAAGTCATCTTTGCTCACACTCTTCTCCCTTCAACTCTCAACCTCCTCCACTCCTCTCTCTCACTCCACCGCACCATGGTCACTGCCGCCAAGCCCATATACTCATCAAACATGTATGGGCTGGATTGGCACCGTATAAGGCCACTCGATGTTAGACCATATAGTTAAAACAGGCTACATAAAAGTTGTTAGATTGGTATATTTAATATTAATACAGATTTATTTATTTTGAATATCCATCAAATTTAGAGTAAAGGTAAATTCATTGGGATAAAAATATTTTGCAAATAAAATTATAAAGTTGTAATTATGAGATTCTCATTACATCAAAGTTGATACCGATACATATTATGTTGTTTTTTTATGAAAGAAAACAATTGTTCTTACAAACTAGATATAAGATATACATATAACTAATATGTAGGTTCTCGTCATATAAAATGTATACTGAACTAACCCGCATGAGAATTTCTTATGGAGATATAACTTGTGTCTATGAAAATGCTCATGTGATGGTTATATAAGTGATCATTAGACTTGAGATCATCAAGTTATCTTGTGTAAGGAGTTATGTTTTGATTTTATTACACGTCCTAATCAAAAGTAACAAATAGTGAATATTGAGTATAACATGAACTAAATGAAGCTATTTGAGTACTTAAAGAAAATTCATCACCCTAGGTTAATTAAAAAATAATGTTTCATCAGTTTTTAAATAGTATTGATTACAAATCCTTGTGTAAGGTGAAATGACAATTGAAAGAGTTTCAAATCTTATATAAGTAATCAATGACTATGGTGTTGAGAACAAAATTAATTTATATAATATACACATTATGCTATAATGTCCAAATCAGAATATTGTTGATAAAGGGATAATAATTATATTGAGACATTAGTCACTAAAAGGTAAAATCAAATCACTTATGACTTCCTTAATATTTGTGATATCATGACAAGTTGCTAGACATTATCCTTTTGATCTCAAATATAAATCAATCAATTATTGAATTGATAATAAGTTAATTTAATTGATTAACTTAATCTTATTATATTTAGGATTGTAATTTATATTTGGGCATACTTATTATAGAACTTAATAGGTTACACACATAAGAATCATTGGTCAAAAATTACAGTAAGATGATTAATCAAGTGTGACTTGAGTATAAATAGGTTTTATAAATTGAGAACTAGAGTGTAATATCAATCCCTATATTTAAAAAGATTTAAAAAGATTTCTCACTTATGGTTCGTGTAGATTACCATTAGAGGTGAGTTAATTGGATGATTTATGATTTGCGATAACTCAACCTTAATGTAAATATTCAAAGTAAGAAAAAAATCGATCTTCAAGTAATCTTCGTGTAAACTATGAACAACCTTAGATCTATCTAATGAGATCTTGAAGATCTTTCAATCTATAATTTTCATTGCATGTAAGTGTGTTTAGAGGGTTTAGTATAAGGCTTAAATAGTTTGAGATGACCTCGATATCCCACTAAATGATACCAATGATAATCTTTTGTGTATGTTTGTACAGACTTATTATTTGTAAGCCTCTAGTTCAAAGTTATGGATGGTGTAAGAACATGGTAAACTAAAATTCTAAGCGAATGAACTATGTATAAAATATGATGGTGATCCTGGAATTAGAATCTTGGTATTTAGTATTAAAAGAGTGTAGAAGATATTGTTGATGAGGTAAAATACCTGAGAAAATAATACTTGGGAGAAGTGAGAGGCATTGTGGTCTTTGTGTTTATATATATATAAAGCTTTTTATGAAAGCCATAAACCTAATGGTAGAGAGAGTGATGAAGGAATGGAGATTATGTGAAAACTCTTCCAAAGTGATGAACAAATGTGTGAGATCAAGTGTTTTTTATTTGAAAAATAACATAGAAAGGAGGAATCTTTTATTTTATTTTATTTTTACTCTTGAGATGTGATGATGAATGAGAGAAAGAAAAGAAAAAATTGTATGCTAGTGATAGGAGAGGGGGAGGAGAAAAGAGGAAAAAGTATAGTGTTAGTTGATAAACGTCTTCGAGAAGAAATTGAAATATTGTTTTTATATAAAAGAAGAGAAGAAAAGCAAGAAGAGTCAATGAATTGAAATATTGTTTCAATCCACAATAAAACTATTGTAGTATATTTCACAAATACCAAATTTCTGTGTAAAATGGTTCTGTAATTTCTTGATTTTCGAAGGAGGAATTCAATCCTCTAAATACATGTAATAAACCCTAATTTATAGTTTATAATCCCTAATTTACAGTGTATAATAAATTCAATATTTTTTGTTACAATTTGCTTGCCATATATTGTTGATATGCTTTAATTTGTTAATGCTCTTGTCATATATACATAATTGACATCCCCCCTCAAATTGATGTTGACCGATAAAGAAGCATCAATTTGTCAATCATTAGTTGATGACAGGGTTGAGACAAAGCCTTCATAAAGACATCAACAGTCTAATGTTCAATGGAAATATGAGGCAGTGTAAGAACATTATGATCAAGAGACATGAAGAGAATGCAATGTACATGGAAATATTAAAGGTGTCCCAGATCCTTCATATGGAATGCAATGTTAAGAGAACACTGTAAGTTTTCAATGAGTGAAATGTCAAATCCTGTGATAATAATATCATCCACTTAACCAGAAGATCAACAATACCAGTTGCAGTTCGCTAAAGAAACAGAGAGGAATCATATTGACTCTAAATAAATTTAAGTTTCAAAAGAGTAGTGTGAAACTTTTCGAATCATGCTCAGGGTGCCTGTTTTAGACCATATAAAGATCGTTTCAACCAGCAAACTTGATAAGATGAGCGAGTAAACATACTAGGAGGAGGAGTCATATAGATATCCTCTTTTAGATCTCCATGTAAAAATGCATTTCTTACATTCATTTGATGAAGTTACCATATCTTGGAAGCAACAATTACTATAATGGTTAGTATGGTAGTCATTTTAGACACAAGTGCAAATGTCTCCTCATAAGTAATACCATATGCCTGACAATTCCCAAGAGCAACCAACCGTTCTTTATATCATTCCACAGAGCCATCAGGTTGTAATTTAATAGTGTACACCCATTTGCAGCCAATAGGTTTGATTCTAGTAGGACAAGAAACAATATCCCATGTGTGATTATCCTAAAGTTTCTCTTTCATGGCTTGTTGCCAACAGTCTTGGGTAGAAGCCTGAGCATAAGTCTGAGGCACAAAAGTACTGTCAATAATAGCTTCTGAGTATCCATACATGTTTGGTGTGTGTGAAACTCGAGATGATCGTCTCGGTTGATGGTGATGATCAAATGTCAGTTCCATGTTTGAAAAGGGCAAAGTACATGGTGGATGACGTCTTTGATATACAATCCTTGTTTAAAATGTTGAAATGTATAAAATGGATTATCATTATAAAATATAGGAAGCTAGATAGAAGTGGATTCTGTAGAGGAACAAGACGGGAATAAATTTTGATGTTCAAAGAAAATTACATTTCAGAAGATATGAATTTTATGAGCATTGGTGTCATAACACACAAACCCTTTATGAGAATTATTGTATCCTAGAAAAGCACACCGAGTAGCTTAGATTATAAGTTTATGATGTTCAGTAAATGGTAATTGAACAAATCAAACACACTTACAGACATGAAGAGAATTATACTCAGGAATAACACCAAATAAAATAGAGTATGTAGATTCAAATTTTAGAACTTGGGAAGGCAAACAATTAATTAGATGAACAACTTTTGACAAAGCTTCTACCAAAAATTGAGTAGGTACTAAAGAATCAATTAATAGGGTACAGACAACATCCAAAAGATGACGATTCTTACACTTATCAACTCTATTTTGTTGAGGAGTGTAAGGGCAAGATCTTTGAGAGAAAATCTCTTTGTTTTTGAGATATTCTTGAAATTCTTTGGACACATATTTCCCCTAGTATCAGAGCATAAAATTTTAATATGAGCAAAAATTGAGTTGCAACAACTGCAACAAAAGCCTGAAATGTTGAGAACACATTAGCTTTGGATCGGAGAAAGTATATCCAAGTAAAATGACTGGAATCCAAAATATTTATACTGAGCATAAGAGAGAACAAGACTCACCCCCCATACATCAGTATGAATAATTTCAGAACCTTTAGAAACCCGACTACCATATGAAGGAAATGATAATGATTTTCTTTTACCCAGTTTGCAAAAGCTACAATCCAAAAAATCTGTTGAAAATGAATTTTTATTCCCCAAATAACTATTTTTCATAAGATGACTCAATACATTAGAATTGGGATGCTCCAATTTCTTATGCCAGAAATGATGATTATTAATAGTAGTAGAATAAGCACAAGAATTGATACTAGGAGCAGAAAAATTGTATTGGAAATAAATGTCCCACTTTAGGCCTCTTCGTAATCACGTTCCCTGACACTTGATCCTGCACATAATAACCATGATGATCAAAGTGAATTTCACAATTATTTTCTTCCATTTGACCATCACATAGTAAATTGTAAATAATTTCGGTGACACAAAAACATTTTCAAAATGAGACCCCAAATTACCAATTGATAAAATAGGTAGACACCATTTGCTACTTGTATATGCTCATTACCCATGTATTTTTGCATATTATGTAACCCATTTTCACTAATGGTCATGTGATTCGATGTTGCCTGATGCGAACCTCATGATCACGTGGTCACGCAACACACAACCAAGAATGAGATCTGATCCCGAAAAGCTGAAATAGGTCTGATAGGAGTGTGACACAATGGAAACCTGCCCCAAGGCACCAGCACTATTGGAATGAGTAGAATGACGCCACGAAGCCAGTTAATCTTCGATAAGTCGGATTCAGTTCTTTCAAGAATTAAAGAATGCAAGAATCACTCTCACACATAAACTAAAAAGTTCAGAATTAAAATTAATCAATGGCTGCCGAAATTTAGCTAACATGAGTTTAAATAGTCTTTTAAAAACCAACCCTCTAAAAACTGACCCAAAATCCTAAATTGAAAAGCTCATGACTTAATCCAAGCAAGCCTTGGATCCTAGCTGAAAACAAAATCTTAATTAAGCCCAAACAAGCCTTGGGCTGTAGCTAACAAAATTAAGTAAAGTCCATAAGACTCTTTTTTTATAGTCTTTCATCAAGCCCATTAATCTCATGTTTCCAAGTTGTAGTAGGATTCTTTTGGCTCCTTTGCTATCCTCACTTCATGGCCTAGATAAAATTGGGCTGGACCACTCCTGCACATAGATAAGATATACTAGGGTCTCCTCTTGATACTTCAGGGGGGTTGTTTTACCTTGAAGGCCGAATGTAGAGAAGGAAATGACAATCACCTACTACACCAGCTCAGGAGTGAGGATTGATGATGAAGAGCTAACCAACAATAAAGGTTCTGGTGCCGACGGCGAGGGCATAACTATGGCAGCCATAGAAGCAACACCCAAATTCATCTGCACAGTAAACCCTTGTCAAATCTAGAGTCGCAAACGACAATCTTTGATGATATGCCCTTCTTTCTTACAATAATTACAGAATTTCTTACTGCAATTTTTTGGTGATGTGCCCAATTTCTTTGCAGATGAAACACTGCACACCCCTTTGTTGTCCCCTTCCTTGAGCCATGTATGCCATGTTTATCAATTTTGTTGCAGTCTCCCGAGTCAACCCGTTTAAGTGAAGAGGCGTTGTTTTTCTTGTAACATTTTCCCCAAACATTCATCCAAAGGGGGTACTGGATTTCGATTAATCAAGCTAGCTCACACAGCCTCAAACTGTAGCCAGAGCTTCATCAAGAATTGGTCCCTCTAGCTTTCAGTATGAACAAGGTGGAATGCCTCTAAACTCTCATTGGGTACTTTAGAGTAAATTATATCAGTGAATTCACTCCATAGGTTTAGAAAACCAGCATAGAATTGTTCAATCGAGAAATTGCATTGTTTGTAGTTGGAAATACCCATTTTCACCTTAAATTTTTGAGTTGAATTGTTTTGAGAATAGATGCGTCGGAAGTAGTCTCAAAGCTCCTTTCCTGTGCCAAATAATCGAAGATTGCTGATCATATAGGGTTCAACAGATCTAATATCTAAGAGACAATCTCCACATCCTTGGTAGACCAAGCAATTAGCTCCTGAGGATCATTTGGAGTTGTTGAAAGTCCATCAAGATGCCCTCATAATTCCTTCCCTTTCACCAACATGCAAAACTGAAACTCCCAACTGATATAATTTTTGTCATTGAATCGAGTAAGAAATGCCTCTCCAAACATCCTAGAAACAAAAAAAAAACACCAAATACCGAAGGGAAGATCAAAGACTTAGATCAGAATTCTGGGCTTTAATACTATGTCACAAATACCAAATTCCTGTGTATAATTGTTCTGTAATTTCTTGATTTTTGAAGGAGGAATTCAATCCTCTAAATATATGTAATAAACCCTAATTTATAGTCTAAAATCCCTAATTTACAGTCTATATTAATTTCAGTATTTTCTGTTATAATTTGCTTGACATATATTGTTAATGCTTATATATACATTATTGACAGTATACGGTGTTTTCACGATGTCTTTCAGCTCATATCCTTCCTTTCTCTTATATTTTCTCCAACCATATCTATCTATCTATCTATAAAGTGTCAAAAGCTTAAATTCTCTAATTACTGCTACAAAATGCGTCAAAGTCTTCTACTCGGCACATTGACCATGCAAGCTGTTCAAAAAAGGCTTGCTTTGATTTGAGATTTTTCTTTTCTTTAGTGTATAACATTGATTGACATTTTTGCTTTAAGATGGTCTATTTCATGGACTATGAACCCAAAAACGATTGGTTGGTGACTGTCATTTTCACTGTACTAGTTTGGTAGACAACAGCTGATCAAACTTGGAAGAGACCCTTTGACACAAGTTCAACATTTCCCACTTATGAAGGGAACAAAAGCGGGCCAGGGTTTTTAAAATAAATTTAATTTTCTAACAACTGTATTATTTTTAACTGCCCTAATTATTTTTAACATGGCTGTTATATAAATAGTTATCTATTAATATTGTGGAATTTTACAGTAAAAAACCATCCGAAATATTCTTTCCTTTTTGTTGTTTTGTTTTTTTACTCTTGTTCAAACTATTTTTATTACCCTTCCCTCTTGATAAAATAACTTGTTGAATGTTATAGAGTATTGTAATTTGAAAAAAAAATACTTTTAAGAACAGTATCAATTTGTTTGTTCTGTTTTCATTCTACGTGTTCATCTCCCTGCTAATATTTCCAACACAATCTGCTCAATAATTCTATCCCTCCGTCCAAACTTGAAGTGTTTATATATGGCTAATAGCAACTCAAGAGGAGAGGAGAGTTGAAGGAAAATACAAAACAAATTAACTTATATTTTTCATTTTTATAGATTCAATGAAATAGTTATATTATTGAAGAGATAAAATAACATTTCTTAAGTTGTAGAATTTTTCTTATATATTGATCAAAAGAACAAAAAAATTATTTAATATATTTTTATACAAAAAAATAGTTTTAATTGTACTTGTATTAGTTAGTTATTATTAATAAATAATTATATCAATATTATATATGTTAAAATAAAATTGTTTTTCTAAGTGTTTTTTTTTCCAGTGAAATGTATATATATAAAAAATATTATATTTATACTATTTAAAAATTCATATTACTTATCTAAATCGCTTTTTCTGGCCAAATTTCACCCAAAATTGGCTTGCTAAGACTTACTATTCTCAATCTCTCTTCAAATCAGCTCACGGGAATGCAGCCTTTTCCAGTAGCTTCTTGAACAATTCTGGTTTTTGTTAAATTAGGTCATCCCTATACCTTGAGGTTTGCAATTCCAAACCCCAAAAATCAAACAAAATTTAAACCCAATTCCTAGCCTCAATATTAAGTACGTTGATAGCACCTTTTCTGTTTTCATTGTTATTTGTGTTCATCATGGTCAGAGTATACTGGAAGAGAAACCACAGAATGGAAGTTCATAAACTTCCATCAGTTGAATTTTACGGAATCAAACATATTGTCAGGATTGACAACCTGATTGGAAGCGGTAGATCAGGAAAGGTATATCGTGTTGCTGCAAATGGCTCGAGTTTCGTTGATGTGAAAAGAAAATGGAATAGCAGAGAGTTAGACCAGAAACTTGAAAAGGAGTTCCTTGCAGAAGTTGAGATCTGAGTATAATTAAGGCATTTGAACATCGTGAAGTTGCTTTGTTGTATTCTCAAAGACAATTCAAAACTTGTCTATGAGTATCTGGAAAATCATAGTCTCGATCGATGGCTGCACACAGCCAAGCGATCAAAAAATGCATCAGCTTCAGTCAATCATTTTGTTTGGGACTGGCCCAAAAGGCTGCAGATTGCATGCATCATGACTACTCTCCCCCAGTAGTTCACCAAGATGTCAAATCAAGCAAACTTGTTAGATTCTGAGTTTAATGATTTTGGTTTAGCGAAGATGCTGATTAAACCAGAAGAACTTGCCACTGTCAGCTGTTGCCGGTCTTTTAGCCACATAGCTCCAGGTAAGTATACAATTTTCATGTCATATCCTTGTGGATTTGCTTCCTTTCCCTCCTCTTCCACTACCAAGCATTGAAGTTTCTTAGTTTATAACTCCAATCACAGAGTATGCTCAAAAAGTTGGAATGAGAAGACTGATATTTATAGCTTTGGAGATGTCCTTTTAGAACTAGCTACGGGAAAAGCAGCGACTTACGGTGCCAAATGGGCATTGCTTCACATGCAAGTAGGAAAACCTATAGTCGATTCCCTAGATGAGGAGATAAGCAATGTATTCAAATTAGGGGTTTTCCGTACCAGCATATTGCCTTCTGCTAGACCTGACATGAAGGAGGTTTTGCAAGTCTTACTAGGAAGGAGCCGCCCATTGGTCTACGGGGTGAGGATAATTGCAAGTGTGTATGATTCCACTAGTTTATTCAAGAGCTCAAAACGCAAAATGTGACAGCACTTTGGCATCGGATGTTTGATCGCTCTGCTGAATGCACAGAAATCACCGCTAGATTCACGATTCACTAAAGAGTTAAGTGTCATTTCTAGAGTACAAGTTTTTTTTTTTTTTGGAACATTCTAGATGTATATTAGAAAAAAAAAAGAACAATTTACAGGAAAGCCGACTAAAAGACAGCTCGAAGGGCCGGGCTTACCCAAGCCCAAACACTAAACGAAGCTCATGGCCGAAAGGCCTAACAGGAAAAGCAAGCTACAAAGCTAAAGGCTCCCGAGGCCAGGCTTCCTTTAACCATCCCCTAACCATAAACTCCTCAAACCCACGAGGAAACCAGTCCAACGCTGGCCTTAACTAAAACACTGATGGACTGATACCATTCCAATAGTCCAGGTTCCATGCTGTTTTAATTGCGGCAGGAAGGATGTTGTTTGGTATGCAAGAGAGGTGTAATCGGACCACTTGAATTATCTCGCCGGCTAGGTAGTCTCTGCCTTGAAATTGGTGGCTAGGTAGTCTCTGGAGTACAAGTTGTAAAACACTTATAATGAACTAGTATAAGATTGTGGATACCCTCTCAACCACTAGAGAAGGAAATCCGAACCTACAAAGCTGCAATGTTGTGGCTTGTACGATTTTGAGTCCAGTGTCTTACAAGGATGCATTATATCCGTGACAGTTTTAACGTTAACGACAGCAAACAAGCACTGCCCAACAGTCGTTCAAGGGGTTGATAATGAGGCACAGGTTTGGGTGAACCACCTTTAGAGCATCTCCAGCGGAGAAGGCATATGGAGAGGCAAAATTAAAATATTAATTTTTTTAGCATTTTTATGTTCTTGTTCATGCTCCAACAAGATAGGTATATGGATAGGTAAAAATACCTTCCTCTCCATGAGCTGCTGCTATTTGTAGCAGCTCAGGGGAGGAAGGTAAAATCGTGGCCCCACCTTGGGGCCACCTTCTTTATATATTATAATATATATATTATATTATTATATATATATATATTAGAAAATAATGTAATTATATCAAAAATATTTGTTTTTATTTTACTTAAAATTACTTTAACAAGAGTAAAAAATTATATATAAAATTAATAATTATATTGTTGGAGGGTTTTTTAAAGTAATTATTTAATTATATAACTTACTCTTATTAATTGTATAATTAATTGCATAATTAAACTACATACAAAATAATTAAACTATATTTAAAATAATATAAAAATAAATGGCTCTCCAAAATGGCTTTTATCATTGGAGCACACATTAACAAAAATACTATTTTTACACTATTCAAAGTGTCATTTTGGAGATTTGCCTCTCCAAAATGGCACTCCCCACTGGAGATGCTCTTACAATAAATGTACCTGTGAGCTTCTCCCACAGCCACAAGCAACATTACTTAAAATTTCACACGAGTATGAAGGCAATACCCGAAACACTCGGCACACCACTTCCACCAGCAACAAAAAATCAACAAAGAACATAACTCACTGGGAAAAATCTACACTACACAGGTTACGCTGGAAATAAATCATAATACTAAAATTCCACTTTATTTATGATTGGAACCTCAGAAAAATATTCTGCTAAATGTAGCAACTCAAATCATTGTTTTACTCCGCCGTCTTTATTGTGTAATTCAAGTAAATGCCAATAGGAAGTAAAAATAGGGCAGCGTGTCAGACTGCCACTCTGAAGTTTGGGACGTCTAAAGGCACTTTGTCAAAAGAGTATTTGATACACTGCTCAACTTACAACCACGAAATATGGATTTCGCTGGCATCATCCTAAGAACTAGAAGGCTTGAAAAGCTCTAGATGATTTGAAGTCAACTGAAAAGGCATAATATACACAAAATAAAAGTAATAACAGTAATAGTAGTGATGATGATGATGAAGAAGAAGAAAAGGTGACACTACTTACATCTGATGAGTATCAAGATTCCTCGACCTCAAGGTATTGGGAATGTGAGGCTGCTAGGAGAGCAGCTCCAATGCCCGAGCCATCGTTGGAGTGCTCAATGACAATGTTGTCAGAAACTTCCTCTCCCAACAACTCCTTGAGTGCACTTTCCATGCAGGTACTAAATTTAGAGTAGTGTTCGTACAGCCCGCCATCCAATGCTACCACAGACTTCTGCTTTTCTCCATCCTTTACAGTGTCTCTCTCCAATTTCTTGAGGATGCCTACAATCCCAGCAGCAGATAGGCGGGCACCACGTGTGGCAACAATGTCACATAGCTCAACAATAGCTTTCCTCATTTTGAGGGAGGTACTAGGTATCTGGAAAAAAAAACTGAAACGTGCTTTTGGAGGGCATTGCAAACCAATGAAACATATTCGCAGTTCGAGAACAGCATAGATGACAATTGAACATCATGAATCTTCTACAAACTGATTCACCCCAAGCCAAATGTGGCATGTTTGCAGAAAAATCAAAATTTCTTGACAGGAGATAGAACAGGGTTGCTACAAATACAGCTATCAAGACAAACCTACCCTTCCTAGTTAGTGATATTACTTTTTTTTCTCTTGTACATAATGCTTCATACAGATTTTGAGTCCAGAAAAAACAAAATGAATGCCAATTTCCTCACAAAGAAGTTTTCTGAAACATGAGGATGGAATAGGGTCAAACAAAAGCTCCAACACATCATTTCATTATGATACCTACTTGAAGCGAGGATCAATCGTTAAGCTCACTTTTTATTGATTTGTTTTTCTTTTTAAGAAAAAGTATCAACAGGATAGAGGTAAAACGATACAGAAGGCAAATACAACCAGCAAAGCATAATACCTCTAAGATATCCTTTAGTTTGCTTCCAACTACTCTCAGATCTGAGGATGTATCATGGTGCATCGCAGACATGTTAGGAGTCCTGTATATTAACAGCAGTGAGAGCTTGTGGTAGTACAACATCAACAACATTGGGTAGATCAAGATGCATTGATGAGCCATCTCAAATCAAAACAGGGAAAAAGACCACAAACTTTAAACTCATTTGATAACAGAGCTCATGAACAGATATATATATATATATATATATATATATATATATATATATATATATATATGGAAGACCTTAAGTTGAATGGAATCTTCAGATTTGATGGACTAACATCACCAAAAAAAACCGGCCTCTTCAGCCATTTTCAGAAGAACTCTGCATACGATTTCTTCTCCCAAATACATACCAGAAATAATCTTTTCAAAAATCTGCAACAGTAACAATGAAGGTCTAATGAGGAAATTAAGCAAACTCCATCAGCAGCAATGAGTCAAAACTATAAGAGAAAATTGTATCACTTGTTCTCCAGGGTTCAAAGATTCAGCATCCAAGTCTTGATCGTATTCTGTTAACGGAAGGTGTGATGACCTGAAGTTACCCCATTCCATATTGATAACCTAGCAAGAAACGCTTCAGTATTGATTCATGCGCCTGAAATAATAAGCGTCCCTGTCATAAAGAGAATAAAAAGAAGAAAATCAGATCTGCCAACCATTTCCCAAGATTTGGGTAGAAGACCATGCCACTTGGGAATTGCATGTGCTCGCTCTACATATGCTGCATTTGTTCCAGTACCCAATATGACAGCAGCAATGACATCAGGGTTGTAGAATCTACCTCCAGCTAATGTTCCGACAATATCATTGACCTACATCAGCTCAGAGAGTTTATACATCAGCTCAGAGGGTTGATGAATCTGTTTAGTTATGTAGACATGTGACTGCATTAAGCAATAGCCACACATTGGATAAGTACCAAATTGTAAATCATTCCAATCAGAGAACCAACCAAATAACTTACCAGAGCTGACACACACATGTCAAGGCCAATTCTCTCCATGGCTTTGGTTAGTTCTCCCACAACATCCTGTCCAACCTAAAGAGCAGGAAGGAAGAAAACGCCAATGTTAAAAGGAATTGACTGAAAAAGGAGGTACAGTTAAATTTGTGCTTTCCACACTGTTGAGATATATGCTAGCTAAAATTATGATGACTAGATGTGGGCAATAAACTCAAAAAAGAAAATGAACACTGAGATAAAAAAATTGCTTTGCTCCTGGAGCTTGGCTGGCATGTTTGGCATGTGTTTTCCCTCAGAATTTTAGTTGTGAATATGCCTAATTGCTAAAATTTCAGAGATCAATGGAAACTCATAATGAATTCTACCGATATCCAGAAAATCAGTGTACTTCAGATGCCAAAGATTGGTTTCTCTATTTAAAGTATAATAAAAAACAACAGAAATCAGGTACCACATTTGTGTGTTTTTGCATGCAAGCTGAATGTGTGTTGCACAATAAAAAGACTTCCATTATTTGCACTGTAATTTAGGATGGCTCAACATAGTGTGCATGCAGTTTTTGACACTGCGGATGACCAGTACCCCACGGGCATGCTTTGCTAATTTTTGTGATATTCATTGATAAAAAAGAAAGATAAATGTAATACAAAGTGGTGGAGTGGGTAAAGGGAATAACAGTGACATGTTTAGATAGTAAGAGAATTTATTTGACGTGTTTTACTCTCATACCACATAGGCACCAAGATCAGAAAAAAGGAGAGGGGAGGGGAGGCAAGTCAGGGTGATTAATTAGGACTAACCGCATCTTCTATTGAGAAGCCTTTTGTCCATTTCATAAGATTTCCAGATGCTATTGATGTTTGCCTAACTGGAAACGAGAAGGTGAACCCAAGCTCCCTTTGTCTCCCAGGTGAAGGATGCAGACCTTCACCTTCTGTAGCAACAAACCTAGCAAGTGCTGCAGCAATATAATCAAATAGCGCCTGAAATCACCACCATGTACAAAATATTCAGCACCGACTATTCTAATCAGGTTCAAGTTTGTCAGCCAAGCATGAAATGATACTCACATCTGAAGATCCTGTCATTAAGTGTGGAGGAATTGAGACTTCCTCAAACTCTTGTTTGACAACGCCTCCATGCTTCCCACCTAGCAGTACCCGTATAACACGAAAATTTGTTCCACCAAGGTCCAATGCGTAGAACAACCCTTTCTCGTCTCTGAAAAATCAAGCAAAGAAGTGGCTATCCATAGCTAATATAAAATAAAATATTAAGACAAATGAAATTACATTTTCTCAGGAAAAAAAATATTTTACACTAAAGCAACATCTTTTGTGTTGCCTAAAGAACATCAATGGTTATCATAAGATATTTATGTAGACCACAGAGTTTGTCTATATCAACAGTACAGCACCATCAACTGATCATCAAAATCCATATTCCGTAGGAAACATCAAATCAGAAGCCACATAACAAACCTTGCAGAATCTTTCCACTCAATACAAGCTAAAAATTGTTTGCTTATATGTTTGTAAAGCGAAATGGAATCCCCCTTCAAAAGCTCAAGATTTCATCAAACTTATCAACATGATAAGATACTAAAACAACATAAGAGAAGTCGATGCCAGGAAAATTTCCTTGATCACGGGTATATGAAAAGTAAGGAAAGTCAGTGGTAAACCTACGAACAGTAGGTTTTAAAAACAAATAGGGGGGGGATAGCGTAACCATTGATGAAAGAATTAAAAAGATAAAAAAGGCATTTATTGATATTGGTTGAAAGAAAAGGAGGGAACTACGAGAGACCAGGTTAGCAAACTTAGAAAGAATATGCTAAAAATATCTTACAAATCCTACAGGAAACAAGTGAAATATGTCGAGCTCAGTTGCAGAAAGGTTAAACTCAAGATTAGAAAAGAAAATCCGTTTTGATAATAGAAATTGTTCCTTAAACAACTTAACAAGCCACCTATTTGATATTTCCACTAAATTCCAATGGACAAAACAAAAAGTCCCACACAGGAAAAATAAGTTAAAGATTCTTCCTTATAACTCAGGTTCAAAATTATTAATCAAACCCACCCTTAAATATTCTTATTTATGCACTCCTAACAGGACAAAACCACTTTTTTTCCAGCCAAAGCAGAACTCTTCTACTAACAGAACAAATATCAATAACATACTAAATTAAAAGATTAAATCAGTATATTAATGAAAAAAATTGAAAATACACATATATAAAAAATGGCCACAAAAAGGAAATGTATCAAGGTGCAATTTTTCAGAACAAAAAAGATAAAGCCCACAATTAATCAACACCAAAAAGTAATCCCATCAATTCATAAATATCACTCAGCCATATTAAAAATACACAAGTAAATTAAATGGGAAATGAAAACAAGATAAAAAATAAAAAAGTTTTTTTGTTAATTAAGGAATAGTAGTAGTATTTAAGTACCCGGAGGGAAGATTATCAACATAGCTGATTAACATCTTGAGCTTGCTACCACCCTCAGATGCAAGGCCGGCATGCATCTCAACGGTCATAGCATCAGCCACCTGTCTTAACTTCCCAATAGGAGTCCCGCAATTTTCCTCAAACTCCCTTAATATCGCCATAGCCCTGGCCCACTTCCTTGAACATCTCATCCTGTGCCTCACCACCAACGCGGCTGCCGCCGCGCAAACAACCGCTGCTCCGACCGCTACCTTCCCTATCACAGCAATAATAGGAAAACTCTCCAAAACTATCTTATTTGAAATTGGAAAAAAAAATGAATGACATATTTAGAGTACAAAGGGAAAGATTTGTGATGGAATTTGAAGCAGATTTTTCGGTTGATGAAGCTGGATTTGTCTCGGAAAAAGGAGGCACTTGACTAGAAAAAGAAAAGTGGCGTCGAAATAAGCACCGGATTCGCGTTTATATATTCCTTTTATTTTTGGGTTTTAAGGTTTGTTTGATTCTCAGACTATTTCTTTTCCTATCTTTCATGTGTTTGTGATAATTTAAATGACTATTCTTTTTTCTGTTAAGCATTAAAATTATGATATATTATCCTAAGTCTTACGCAAATAATAAATAAAGACAGATAGATGTATTGGGTACTTTATATGTGACGAAATAAATAGTTATGAAAATGTGGAAAAGAAAAGTTTATAAAAGCTTCCATTGGAACTTTTTGGCTTTTGTCTGATTAAGGGGAATTAGATAGAGCTCCAACATTGAGTGAAGTCCTTCTAAAATCATTTGAAATCTCCATATTAAATTAAAAAAATTCCAACTATTTGATTTTTAATTTTTTTTTTGAAATTATTTTTTAGTGTTTTCATATTATTTTGGTGTCAAAAATAATTTTAAAAAATAAAAAAAATATATTATTTTAAAATATTTTAAAAAAAATAATAATTTTAAGACGCAACATCAACCAAAATTATAAGCTGAGAATTTAATAAAAAAAATTATTAATAAATATTGATGAGTGATAATGGAGAGCAAATAGTTTTGATCCCTTGATTTTTTTTGTCCTTCTCAGATAGTTAATTTTTTTTGTTTATATCTATACACCTCTGCTTTTAGTTTAGATTTTTATTTTTTTATTTATTTTTTATTTTTATTAAATATAGTTTGCGATAAAAAAACATAGTAAGTTTAGTTTGGTGGTGTAAAATGAGAGTAAAACTCTCTCTTATGCATATATACAAAGATTATTTTGTATTTGTATATTATACAAAACATATGCAATATCCTTAATACCTTGAATTTAACTGTTGATCTTTGTCTTATTAGAAGGTAGTATGGTTATTTTATTGTACCCATAAACATTAAAAATCTAAAATACCCCTAGACTCATGGCTAAAATCATTGTTCAATGAGGGGTAAAATAGTAATTTCACCATTATAATCCACAGTAATATGTGTCTAAATGCACAATGAATTTTACTGTGCAAAACTCTGATCTCCTTTAGCTTTTTAGTTAATATTAATATATTTATATTATTTTAATGAAGAACAATTTAAAAAACACTATAAATAACTTTTTTAGACATGATGATGCAAACCAAGGAACTGGACATGTTGATCATACACTCGGGAATGCATCTGAATTTGCACAAGACCCTTTGTCACTTCCAAGTGGCCCAATTACAAGACTTAGAGCCAAATGTTTCAAGGAAGCACTAAATGGGCTAATCCAAGAGATTTGGGCTGATTCTAAAAAGACCAAAATGGGATTAAATAATAATCAAGGCTTAGTCCACATCATCAAAGCAATTGAAAAGGGTAATAATTATGCAAAAACATTTCAGCATGATCTGACCATCAAAGGGCATGAATTTAATGAGTTCCAAGGGTATAGAGGAACAAATTTGGTCTTGAATGGTTATGTTAAATACATTGAATTTAGTCATTTAGCTATTTATTGTAGCATCTAGAAGTCCAAGAGACCTAAAAACATGGGGACTTGTTTATGTTACTGTTCGAGCTCTTTTAAAGCTTTAGTTATGACTTTTCCTATTCTTGGAGGGTTGTTCCAAGTATATAAATGGGTAATTCGAAATGAATAAACAGATTATGTTTTCAGAGAATTATCATATTTGTGAGGTCTTGTGTTCCTCTTCGTTTTTAAAAGAACTCCTAGTATTTATCAAGTTAATCTTGTGGCGTTCAAACAACCAAACTTATCACCTTGATTGTTGAGAGATCCTCAGGTTTTCTAGGTGTGACGTTTCAATCTTTCGTAGTCTTGGTTTTCATCTTGTTAGGTGACGGGTCAAGGCTCAACCAATCTTTTCTACACGATCTTGAGGTTCTAAACCATCATTCTTATTGGGTTTCATCACAATTGTTGGTGAAGTTAACATCATTTGGTATCAGAGATTTGGTTCTAAGATAAGTTTGACTATTTTTCATTTTCTTTTTGTCTTTTATATATTGTTACCTCTTGTAGAAAAATAAATCGTCAAAAAAAGGGTACACAATTCCAGTAAGAAAGCTTCTTGTTTTCAATCTAGTTTGTCACCATATTCAAGTTCAGAAAAAATCGACAAAAAAGTAAAAAAAAAAAAGTACACGATTGCAGTAGGAAAACTTCGTTTCAATACACGATTCCAGTAAAAAAAAAACTTCCTCTTATCAATCTTGTAACTCATCTTATTCAAGATTTTCGCCTTTTGGTTAGTTTGGTTGTTTCTCATTTTTGAATTGCTGTGGGATTATTTTGAATTTTTTTTCGAAGTTCAATTAAGAACTAAAGAAGACACAAAAGAGTGGGAAAAAAAAGAGGCAAGAGTGAGTGAGACCATAAGAGGGTAGAGCCGTCTAGTGTGAAAACAGGAGCGTGAGTGTATAAATTCTTGAGTGAAACACGTGAGGGAGTGCTTGTGAGGATTCTAACCTTGTTTTGCAGATTTTAAATATGTCCAATAATCAAGAAGATACAACCGAAGAAGTTCGACAACCTGGAGTTCCGAACCTCGAAATGCAAGCCTTGTTAGGGGAGATGAGGCATAAATTGAGGGCTGAATTAGAACCTATTCATGATAGGTTGGACAGGGTAGAAGCAGAGGCTCATAGGGGACATCAACAAGACATCCCCAATAGGCAGCAAGGTGGTCGTGCTCCGTGGCGGAATGTTGAGGAAGAGGCGGAGTCGGACGAGTTTGATGAGCCATATTTGAACCAGGGCAAGTTTCAGCGTGGGAATGAGAATCGAGAAGCTAGGATGGGTAGGCCTATGAGGGATAATGATTTGGGAAACATAAAGATTAAAATCCCATTTTTTCAAGGTAAAAGTGATCCTGAAGTTTATTTGGAGTAGGAAACTAAAATGGAGATGGTGTTTGATTGTCACAACTACTCGGAGATAAAGAAGGTTAAGTTGGCTGCAATTGAATTCACTAATTACGCCATTGTTTGGTGGGATCAAATACTAATTAATAGGAGAAGGAATAGAGAGCCAACCGCGGACACTTGATGATGCAAACAGACCCAAAAATACCAGCGATGACCCATTACATGTTTAGGGGCTTAATTTGTGGTTTTGAAGGTTTCACCCAAATCATAACTACAAGGACCATTGAAGTATCTATGTGTAGAAGGGGTCCAGACCGGCTTTATTTGGGCCATGAAGTGAGGACAACAAAGGAGCCAAAAGAATCCTACTACAACTTGGAAGCATGGGATTGATTGGCTGGATGGAAGAGAATAAATAAACCTTATGGGCTTCATTTAAGTTAGTTAGCTACAACCCAAGGCTTGTTTGGGCTTAATCAAGACTTTGTTTTCAGCTAGGATCCAAGACTTGCTTGGATTAAGTCATGGGCTTTTCAATTTAGGATTTTGGGTCAGTTTTGAGTGGACCTCATTTAAGTCCACATAAAGGGTCCATTAGGGTTAGGTTTTTAAAAGACTATTTAAACTCATGTTAGCCAACAATTTCGGCAGCCATTTATTAATTTTAATTCTAAACTTTTCAATTTATATGTGAGAGTGATTCTTACATTCTTTAGTTCTTGAACGAACTGAATCTGACTTATCGAAGATTAACTGGCTTCGTATGTCATTCTACTCATTCCAATAGTGCTGGTGCCTTGGGGCAGGTTTCCATTGTGTCACACTCCTATCAGATCTATTTCGGCTTTCCGAAATTAGATCTAGTCTTGGTTGTGGGTTGCGTAACCACGTGATCACGAGGTTCGCATCAGGTGGTATCAGAGCTAGGCCCCGAAACGAGGTCATATCATTCTGTTATTTTCGTGCTTTTTTTTAGTGTTGAAGTTTTCCAGTGTTTGTGTTCATCTCCTTATTCTTCGTGTCAGCGTCATCTAATAAATAAAAAGGTTATATTTCATCTTTTTCTGTCTCTTCATTTCAGTATATTAAAAAAAAACAGAAAAGAAAAGAAAAGAAAGAGAGATAGAGGCATTAGTTGAAATTTGAAAAATCTTGAAATCTTGCCGCAGAAAAAACTACTCTGGGGAAACATAAGCAAACCACATCTGAATCAGTTCAAATTTCATATGTCAAATTTGGGCTTATTCTGATATTGATTTCTTGAGGGGTTATTTCGATATTGATTTCTTGCCGCAGAAACACTACCTTAGTGAACCCATATAAAAACACTTTAGAATAAGTTGAAACTTTACATTCTGTGTCTTGGGGTTGATATCGCATGATATGAGATATCAACCCCAAGACACAGAATGTAAAGTTTCAATTGATTCTTGAAGTGTTTTTATATGGTTCACTAAGGTAGGGTTTCTGCGCCAGAAATGAATATCGAAATAACCTCTAAAGAAATCATATAAGAATAAGCCCAAAGTTGACATAAGATACTGTCTCAACCCCAATACACGTAACATGACTTTTCAAATGATTCCAATGAATTTTAAATTTAATATATCATGCAATATCAACCCCAAGACATAGCAAACACAAAACTACGATTACGATTTTGCGAGTAGCAATGCAAAGTCGTACGAACTGTGGAAGATACGAAGACACGAAATAAAACTGAAGCAAATACTAGCGAAAACAATTACTTGGCTCCTAGATAACTAAAAATAGAATAAAAACAGAGAATTTTACAAAACCACACCGTAAGGATCTCGTTTTGAGACTTGAGCAGAATCTAACCTCTTACGCAATTTTTACGTAACAGAATTGAAACCCGGACCAACGACTTCGAAATGACCTCATTATCGACATGTAGTATTCTAATACTAAAAAGAAAATAACCCTCAATTTCTAGATCGTTCTCCTACTTCTAGGTACACAAACCCTTGTGTTTTTATTATATCTTGAGATATCAACCCCAAGACACATAATGTAAAGTTTCAATTGATTCTTAAAGTGTTTTTATATGGGTTCACTAAGGTAGGGTATCTGCGGCAGAAATGAATATCGAAATAACCCCTAAAGAAATCAATATCAGAATAAGCCCAAAGTTGACATAAGATACTATCTCAACCCCAATAGACGTAACATGAATTATCAAATTATTCCAATGAATTTTAAATTTAATATATCATGCGATATCAACCCCAAGACAAAGAAAACACAAAACTACAATTACGATTTCGCGAGTAGCAATGCAAAGTCATACGAATTGTGGACGATACGAAGACACGAAATAAAACAGAAGCAAATTCTAGCCAAAACAATTATTTGGCTCCTAGATAACTGAAAATAGAACAAAAATAGAGAATTGGACAAAACCACACCGTAAGGATCACGTTTTGAGACTTGAGCAGAATCTAACCTCTTACGCAATTTTTACGTAACAGAATTGAAACCCGGACCAACGACTTCGAAATGACCTCATTATCGACATGTAGTATTCTAATACTAAAAATAAAATATTCCTCAATTTCTAGGTCGTTCTCGTACTTCTAGGTACACAAACCCTTGTGTGTTCAATTTGCGGCAGAAATGAACCTCCAATTGAAACCTCTAGTAAAAGCCCCAATTTATTATATCATGAGATATCAACCACAAGACACACAGAATGTAAAGTTTCAATTGATTCTTAAATTGTTTTTATATGGGTTCACTAACGTAGGGTTTCTGCGGCAGAAATGAATATCGAAATAACCCCTAAAGAAATCAATATCAGAATAAGCCCAAAGTTGACATATGATACTATCTCAACCCCAATAGACGTAACATGAATTTTCAAATGATTCCAATGAATTTTAAATTTAATATATCATGCGATATCAACCCCAAGACAAAGCAAACACAAAACTACGATTACGATTTCGCGAGTAGCAATGCAAAGTCGTACGAACTGTGGACGATACGAAGACACGAAATAAAACAGAAGCAAATACTAGCGAAAACAATTACTTGGCTCCTAGATACTGAAAATAGAACAAAAACAGAGAATTGGACAAAACCACACCGTAAGGATCACGTTTTGAGACTTGAGCAGAATCTAACCTCTTACGCAATTTTTACGTAACAGAATTGAAACCCGTACCAACGACTTCGAAATGACCTCATTATGGACATGTAGTATTCTAATACTAAAAAGAAAATAACCCTCAATTTCTAGATTGTTCTCGTACTTCTAGGTACATAAACCCTTGTGTTTTTACTATATCATGAGATATCAACCCCAAGACACAGAATGTAAAGTTTAAATTGATTCTTAAAGTGTTTTTATATGGGTTCACTAAGGTAGGGTATCTGCGGCAGAAATGAATATCGAAATAACCCCTAAAGAAATCAATATCAGAATAAGCCCAAAGTTGACATATGATACTATCTCAACCCCAATAGACGTAACATGAATTTTCAAATGATTCCAATGAATTTTAAATTTAATATATCATGCGATATCAACCCCAAGACAAAGCAAACACAAAACTACGATTACGATTTCGCGAGTAGCAATGCAAAGTCGTACGAACTGTGGACGATACGAAGACACGAAATAAAACAGAAGAAAATACTAGCGAAAACAATTACTTGGCTCCTAGATAACTGAAAATAGAATAAAAACAGAGAATTGGACAAAACCACACCGTAAGGATCACGTTTTGAGACTTGAGCAGAATCTAACCTCTTACGCAATTTTTACGTAACAGAATTGAAACCTGTACCAACGACTTCGAAATGACCTCATTATGGACATGTAGTATTCTAATACTAAAAAGAAAATAACCCTCAATTTCTAGATCCTTCTCGTACTTCTAGGTACACAAACCTTGTGTGATCAATTTGCGGCAGAAATGAACCTCCAATTGAAACCTCTAGTAAAAGCCCCAATTTATTATATCATGAGATATCAACCCCACGACACGCAGAATGTAAAGTTTCAATTGATTCTTAAAGTGTTTTTATATGGGTTCACTAAGGTAGGGTTTCTGCGGCATAAATGAAAATCGAAATAACCCCTAAAGAAATCAATATCAGAATAAGCCCAAAGTTGACATATGATACTATCTCCACCCCAATAGACGTAACATGAATTTTCAAATGATTCCAATGAATTTTAAATTTAATATATCATGCGATATCAACCCCAAGACAAAGTAAACACAAAACTACGATTACGATTTCGCGAGGAGCAATGCAAAGTCATACGAACTGTGGACGATACGAAGACACGAAATAAAACAGAAGCAAATTCTAGCCAAAACAATTACTTGGCTCCTAGATAACTGAATATAGAACAAAAGCAGAGAATTGGAAAAAACCAACCGTAAGGATCACGTTTTGAGACTTGAGCAGAATCTAACCTCTTACGCAATTTTTACGTAACAGAATTGAAACCCGGACCAACGAATTCGAAATGACCTCATTATCGACATGTAGTATTCTAATACTAAAATGAAAATAACCCTCAATTTCTAGATCGTTCTCGTACTTCTAGGTACACAAACCCTTGTGTTTTTATTATATCATGAGATATCAACCCCAAGACACAGAGAATGTAAAGTTTCAATTGATTGTTAAAGTGTTTTTATATGGGTTCACTAATGTAGGGTTTCTGCGGCAGAAATGAATATCGAAATAACCCCTAAAGAAATCAATATCAGAATAAGCCCAAAGTTGACATATGATACTATCTGAACCCCAATAGACATAACATGAATTTTCAAATGATTCCAATGAATTTTAAATTTAATATATCATGCGATATCAACCCCAAGACAAAGCAAACACAAAACTACGATTACGATTTCGCGAGTAGCAATGCAAAGTCGTACGAACTGTGGACGATACGAAGACACGAAATAAAACAGAAGAAAATACTAGCGAAAACAATTACTTGGCTCATAGATAACTGAAAATAGAACAAAAACAGAGAATTGGACAAAACCACACCGTAAGGATCACGTTTTGAGACTTGAGCAGAATCTAACCTCTTACGCAATTTTTACGTAACAGAATTGAAACCCGGACCAACGAATTCGAAATGACCTCATTATGGACATGTAGTTTTCTAATACTAAAAAGAAAATAACCCTCAATTTCTAGATTGTTCTCGTACTTATAGGTACACAAACTCTTGTGTTTTTATTATATCATGATATATCAACCCCAAGACACAGAATGTAAAGTTTCAATTGATTCTTAAAGTGTTTTTATATGGGTTCACTAAGGTAGGGTATCTGCGGCAGAAATGAATATCGAAATAACCCCTAAAGAAATCAATATCAGAATAAGCCCAAAGTTGACATATGATACTATCTCAACCCCAATAGACGTAACATGAATTTTCAAATGATTCCAATGAATTTTAAATTTAATATATCATGCGATATCAACCCCAAGACAAAGCAAACACAAAACTACGATTACGATTTCGCGAGTAGCAATGCAAAGTCGTACGAACTGTGGACGATACGAAGACACGAAATAAAACTGAAGCAAATACTAGCGAAAACAATTACTTGGCTCCTAGATAACTGAAAATAGAACAAAATCAGAGAATTGGACAAAACCACACCGTAAGGATCACGTTTTGAGACTTGAGCAGAATCTAACCTCTTACGCAATTTTTACGTAACAGAATTGAAACCCGGACCAACGACTTCGAAATGACCTCATTATCGACATGTAGTATTCTAATACTAAAAAGAAAATAACCCTCAATTTCTAAATCGTTCTCGTACTTCTAGGTACACAAACCCTTGTGTGATCAATTTGCGGCAGAAATGAACCACCAATTGAAACCTCTAGTAAAAGCCCCAATTTATTATATCATGAGATATCAACCTTAAGACACAGAATGTAAAGTTTAAATTGATTCTTAAGGTGTTTTTATATGGGTTCACTAAGGTAGGGTATCTGCGGCAGAAATGAATATCGAAATAACCCCTAAAGAAATCAATATCAGAATAAGCCCTAAGTTGACATAAGATACTATCTCAACCCCAATAAACGTAACATGAATTATCAAATTATTCCAATGAATTTTAAATTTAATATATCATGCGATATCAACTCCAAGACAAAGCAAACACAAAACTAAGATTACGATTTCGCGAGGAGCAATGCCATACGAACTGTGGACGATACGAAGACACGAAATAAAACAGAAGCAAATTCTAGCCAAAACAATTACTTGGCTCCTAGATAACTGAATATAGAACAAAAGCAGAGAATTGGAAAAAACCAACCGTAAGGATCACGTTTTGAGACTTGAGCAGAATCTAACCTCTTACGCAATTTTTACGTAACAGAATTGAAACCCGGACCAACGACTTCGAAATGACCTCATTATGGACATGTAGTTTTCTAATACTAAAAAGAAAATAACCCTCAATTTCTAGATCGTTCTCGTACTTCTAGGTACACAAACCCTTGTGTTTTTATTATATCATGAGATATCAACCCCAAGACACAGAATGTAAAGTTTCAATTGATTCTTAAAGTGTTTTTATATGGGTTCACTAAGGTAGGGTATCTGCGGCAGAAATGAATATCGAAATAACCCCTAAAGAAATCAATATCAGAATAAGCCCAAAGTTGACATATGATACTATCTCAACCCCAATAGACGTAACATGAATTTTCAAATGATTCCAATGAATTTTAAATTTAATATATCATGCGATATCAACCCCAAGACAAAGCAAACACAAAACTACGATTACGATTTCGCGAGTAGCAATGCAAAGTCGTACGAACTGTGGACGATACGAAGACACGAAATAAAACTAAAGCAAATACTAGCGAAAACAATTACTTGGCTCCTAGATAACTGAAAATAGAACAAAAACAGAGAATTGGACAAAACCACATCGTAAGGATCACGTTTTGAGACTTGAGCAGAATCTAACCTCTTACGCAATTTTTACGTAACAGAATTGAAACCCATACCAACGACTTCGAAATGACCTCATTATCGACATGTAGTATTCTAATACTAAAAAGAAAATAACCCTCAATTTCTAGATCGTTCTCGTACTTCTAGGTACACAAACCCTTGTGTGATCAATTTGCGGCAGAAATGAACCACCAATTGAAACCTCTAGTAAAAGCCCCAATTTATTATATCATGAGATATCAACCCCAAGACACAGAATGTAAAGTTTAAATTGATTCTTAAAGTGTTTTTATATGGGTTCACTAAGGTAGGGTATCTGCGGCAGAAATGAATATCGAAATAACCCCTAAAGAAATCAATATCAGAATAAGCCCAAAGTTGACATATGATACTATCTCAACCCCAATAGACGTAACATGAATTTTCAAATGATTCCAATGAATTTTAAATTTAATATATCATGCGATATCAACCCCAAGACAAAGCAAACACAAAACTACGATTACGATTTCGCGAGTAGCAATGCAAAGTCGTACGAACTGTGGACGATACGAAGACACGAAATAAAACTGAAGCAAATACTAGCGAAAACAATTACTTGGCTCCTAGATAACTGAAAATAGAACAAAAACAGAGAATTGGACAAAACCACACCGTAAGGATCACGTTTTGAGACTTGAGCAGAATCTAACCTCTTACGCAATTTTTACGTAACAGAATTGAAACCCGGACCAACGACTTCGAAATGACCTCATTATGGACATGTAGTATTCTAATACTAAAAAGAAAATAACCCTCAATTTCTAGATCGTTCTCGTACTTCTAGGTACACAAACCCTTGTGTGATCAATTTGCGGCAGAAATGAACCACCAATTGAAACCTCTAGTAAAAGCCCCAATTTATTATATCATGAGATATCAACCCCAAGACACAGAATGTAAAGTTTAAATTGATTCTTAAAGTGTTTTTATATGGGTTCACTAAGGTAGGGTATCTGCGGCAGAAATGAATATCGAAATAACCCCTAAAGAAATCAATATCAGAATAAGCCCAAAGTTGACATAAGATACTATCTCAACCCCAATAGACGTAACATGAATTTTCAAATGATTCCAATGAATTTTAAATTTAATATATCATGCGATATCAACCCCAAGACAAAGCAAACACAAAACTACGATTACGATTTCGCGAGTAGCAATGCAAAGTCTTACGAACTGTGGACGATACGAAGACACGAAATAAAAAAGAAGAAAATACTAGCGAAAACAATTACTTGGCTCCTAGATAACTGAAAATAGAACAAAAAGAGAGAATTGGACAAAACCACACCGTAAGGATCACGTTTTGAGACTTGAGCAGAATCTAACCTCTTACGCAATTTTTACGTAACAGAATTGAAACCCAGACCAACGACTTCGAAATGACCTCATTATGGACATGTAGTTTTCTAATACTAAAAAGAAAATAACCCTCAATTTCTAGATTGTTCTCGTACTTCTAGGTACACAAACTCTTGTGTTTTTATTATATCATGATATATCAACCCCAAGACACAGAATGTAAAGTTTCAATTGATTCTTAAAGTGTTTTTATATGGGTTCACTAAGGTATGGTATCTGCGGCAGAAATTAATATCGAAATAACCCCTAAAGAAATCAATATCAGAATAAGCCCAAAGTTGACGTATGATACTATCTCAACCCCAATAGACGTAACATGAATTATCAAATTATTCCAATGAATTTTAAATTTAATATATCATGCGATATCAACCCTTAGACAAAGCAAACACAAAACTAAGATTACGATTTGGCGAGGAGCAATGCCATACGAACTGTGGACGATACGAAGACACGAAATAAAACAGAAGCAAATTCTAGCCAAAACAATTATTTGGCTCCTAGATAACTGAATATAGAACAAAAGCAGAGAATTGGAAAAAACCAACCGTAAGGATCACGTTTTGAGACTTGAGCAGAATCTAACCTGTTACGCAATTTTTACGTAATAGAATTGAAACCCGGACCAACGACTTCGAAATGACCTCATTATCGACATGTAGTATTCTAATACTAAAATGAAAATAACCCTCAATTTCTAGATCGTTCTCGTACTTCTAGGTACACAAACCCTTGTGTTTTTATTATATCATGAGATATCAACCCCAAGACACACAGAATGTAAAGTTTCAATTGATTCTTAAAGTGTTTTTATATGGGTTCACTAAGGTAGGGTTTCTGCGGCAGAAATGAATATCGAAATAACCCCTAAAGAAATCAATATCAGAATAAGCCCAAAGTTGACATATGATACTATCTCAACCCCAATAGACGTAACATGAATTTTCAAATGATTCCAATGAATTTTAAATTTAATATATCATGCGATATCAACCCCAAGACAAAGCAAACACAAAACTACGATTACGATTTCGCGAGTAGCAATGCAAAGTCGTACGAACTGTGGACGATACGAAGACACGAAATAAAACAGAAGAAAATACTAGCGAAAACAATTACTTGGCTCCTAGATAACTGAAAATAGAACAAAAACAGAGAATTGGACAAAACCACACCGTAAGGATCACGTTTTGAGACTTGAGCAGAATCTAACCTCTTACGCAATTTTTACGTAACAGAATTGAAACCCGGACCAACGACTTCGAAATGACCTCATTATGGACATGTAGTATTCTAATACTAAAAAGAAAATAACCCTCAATTTCTAGATCCTTCTCGTACTTCTAGGTACACAAACCCTTGTGTGATCAATTTGCGGCAGAAATGAACGTCCAATTGAAACCTCTAGTAAAAGCCCCAATTTAATATATCATGAGATATCAACCCCACGACACGCAGAATGTAAAGTTTCAATTGATTCTTAAAGTGTTTTTATATGGGTTCACTAAGGTAGGGTTTCTGCGGCAGAAATGAATATAGAAATAACCCCTAAAGAAATCAATATCAGAATAAGCCCAAAGTTGACATATGATACTATCTCAACCCCAATAGACGTAACATGAATTTTCAAATGATTCCAATGAATTTTAAATTTAATATATCATGCGATATCAACCCCAAGACAAAGCAAACACAAAACTACGATTACGATTTCGCGAGTAGCAATGCAAAGTCGTACGAACTGTGGACGATACGAAGACACGAAATAAAACAGAAGAAAATACTAGCGAAAACAATTACTTGGCTCCTAGATAACTGAAAATAGAACAAAAACAGAGAATTGGACAAAACCACACCGTAAGGATCACGTTTTGAGACTTGAGCAGAATCTAACCTCTTACGCAATTTTTACGTAACAGAATTGAAACCCGGACAAACGACTTCGAAATGACCTCATTATGGACATGTACTGTTCTAATACTAAAAAGAAATTAAACCCTCAATTTCTAGATCCTTCTCGTACTTCTAGGTACACAAACCCTTATGTGATCAATTTGCGGCAGAAATGAACGTCCAATTGAAACCTCTAGTAAAAGACCCAATTTAATATATCATGAGATATCAACCCCACGACACGCAGAATGTAAAGTTTCAATTGATTCTTAAAGTGGTTTTATATGGGTTCACTAAGGTAGGGTTTCTGCGGCAGAAATGAATATAGAAATAACCCCTAAAGAAATCAATATCAGAATAAGCCCAAAGTTGACATATGATACTATCTCAACCCCAATAGACGTAACATGAATTTTCAAATGATTCCAATGAATTTTAAATTTAATATATCATGCGATATCAACCCCAAGACAAAGCAAACACAAAACTACGATTACGATTTCGCGAGTAGCAATGCAAAGTCGTACGAACTGTGGACGATACGAAGACACGAAATAAAACAGAAGAAAATACTAGCGAAAACAATTACTTGGCTCCTACATAACTGAAAATAGAACAAAAACAGAGAATTGGACAAAACCACAGCGTAAGGATCATGTTTTGAGACTTGAGCAGAATCTAACCTCTTACGCAATTTTTACGTAACAGAATTGAAACCCATACCAACGACTTCGAAATGACCTCATTATCGACATGTAGTATTCTAATACTAAAAAGAAAATAACCCTCAATTTCTAGATCGTTCTCGTACTTCTAGGTACACAAACCCTTGTGTGATCAATTTGTGTCAGAAATGAACCACCAATTGAAACCTCTAGTAAAAGCCCCAATTTATTATATCATGAGATATCAACCTTAAGACACAGAATGTAAAGTTTAAATTGATTCTTAAGGTGTTTTTATATGGGTTCACTAAGGTAGGGTATCTGCGGCAGAAATGAATATCGAAATAACCCCTAAAGAAATCAATATCAGAATAAGCCCAAAGTTGACATAAGATACTATCTCAACCCCAATAGACGTAACATGAATTATCAAATTATTCCAATGAATTTTAAATTTAATATATCATGCGATATCAACTCCAAGACAAAGCAAACACAAAACTAAGATTACGATTTCGCGAGGAGCAATGCCATACGAACTGTGGACGATACGAAGACACGAAATAAAACAGAAGCAAATTCTAGCCAAAACAATTACTTGGCTCCTAGATAACTGAATATAGAACAAAAGCAGAGAATTGGAAAAAACCAACCGTATGGATCACGTTTTGAAACTTGAGCAGAATCTAACCTCTTACGCAATTTTTACGTAACAGAATTGAAACCCGGACCAACGACTTCGAAATGACCTCATTTTGGACATGTAGTTTTCTAATACTAAAAAGAAAATATCCCTCATTTTCTAGATCGTTCTCGTAATTCTAGATACACAAACCCTTGTGTTTTTATTATATCATGAGATATCAACCCCAAGACACACAGAATTTAAAGTTTCAATTGATTCTTAAAGTGTTTTTATATGGGTTCACTAAGGTAAGGTATCTGCGGCAGAAATGAATATCGAAATAACCCCTAAAGAAATCAATATATGAATAAGCCCAAAGTTGACATATGATACTATCTCTACCCCAATAGACGTAACATGAATTTGCAAATGATTCCAATGAATTTTAAATTTAATATATCATGCGATATCAACCCCAAGACATAGCAAACACAAAACTACGATTATGATTTCGCGAGTAGCAATGCAAAGTCGTACGAACTGTGGACGATACGAAGACACGAAATAAAACTAAAGCAAATACTAGCGAAAACAATTACTTGGCTCCTATATAACTGAAAATAGAACAAAAACAGAGAATTGGACAAAACCACATCGTAAGGATCACGTTTTGAGACTTGAGCAGAATCTAACCTCTTACGCAATTTTTACGTAACAGAATTGAAACCCATACCAACGACTTCGAAATGACCTCATTATCGACATGTAGTATTCTAATACTAAAAAGAAAATAACCCTCAATTTCTAGATTGTTCTCGTACTTCTAGGTACACAAACCCTTGTGTGATCAATTTGCGTCAGAAATGAACCACCAATTGAAACCTCTAGTAAAAGCCCCAATTTATTATATCATGAGATATCAACCCCAAGACACAGAATGTAAAGTTTAAATTGATTCTTAAAGTGTTTTTATATGGGTTCACTAAGGTAGGGTATCTGCGGCAGAAATGAATATCGAAATAACCACTAAAGAAATCAATATCAGAATAAGCCCAAAGTTGACATAAGATATTATCTCAACCCCAATAGACGTAACATGAATTTTCAAATGATTCCAATAAATTTTAAATTTAATATATCATGCGATATCAACCCCAAGACAAAGCAAACACAAAACTACGATTACGATTTCGCGAGTAGCAATGCAAAGTCGTACGAACTGTGGACGATACGAAGACACGAAATAAAACTGAAGCAAATACTAGCGAAAACAATTACTTGGCTCCTACATAACTGAAAATAGAACAAAAACAGAGAATTGGACAAAACCACATCGTAAGGATCATGTTTTGAGACTTGAGCAGAATCTAACCTCTTACGCAATTTTTACGTAACAGAATTGAAACCCATACCAACGACTTCGAAATGACCTCATTATCGACATGTAGTATTGTAATACTAAAAAGAAAATATCCCTCATTTTCTAGATCGTTCTCGTAATTCTAGATACACAAACCCTTGTGTTTTTATTATATCATGAGATATCAACCCCAAGACACACAGAATTTAAAGTTTCAATTGATTCTTAAAGTGTTTTTATATGGGTTCACTAAGGTAAGGTATCTGCGGCAGAAATGAATATCGAAATAACCCCTAAAGAAATCAATATATGAATAAGCCCAAAGTTGACATATGATACTATCTCAACCCCAATAGACGTAACATGAATTTGCAAATGATTCCAATGAATTTTAAATTTAATATATCATGCGATATCAACCCCAAGACAAAGCAAACACAAAACTACAATTACGATTTCGCGAGTAGCAATGCAAAGTCATACGAACTGTGGACGATACGAAGACACGAAATAAAAAAGAAGAAAATACTAGCGAAAACAATTACTTGTCTCCTAGATAACTTAAAATAGAACAAAAAGAGAGAATTAGACAAAACCACACCGTAAGGATCACGTTTTGAGGCTTGAGGAGAATCTAACCTCTTACGCAATTTTTACGTAACAGAATTGAAACCCGGACCAACGACTTCGAAATGACCTCATTATGGACATGTAGTTTTCTAATACTAAAAAGAAAATATCCCTCAATTTCTAGATTGTTCTCGTAATTCTAGATACACAAACCCTTGTGTTTTTATTATATCATGAGATATCAACCCCAAGAAACACAGAATGTAAAGTTTCAATTGATTCTTAAAGTGTTTTTATATGGGTTCACTAAGGTAGGGTTTCTGCGGCAGAAATGAATATCGAAATAACCCCTAAAGAAATCAATATCAGAATAAGCCCAAAGTTGACATATGATACTATCTCAACCCCAATAACCGTAACATGAATTTTCAAATGATTCCAATGAATTTTAAATTTAATATATCATGCGATATCAACCCCAAGACAAAGCAAACACAAAACTAAGATTACGATTTCGCTAGGAGCAATGCCATACGAACTGTGGACGATACGAAGACACGAAATAAAACAGAAGCAAATTCTAGCCAAAACAATTATTTGGCTCCTAGATAACTGAATATAGAACAAAAGCAGAGAATTGGAAAAAACCAACCGTAAGGATCATGTTTTGAGACTTGAGCAGAATCTAACCTGTTACGCAATTTTTACGTAATAGAATTGAAACCCGGACCAACGAATTCGAAATGACCTCATTATGGACATGTAGTTTTCTAATACTAAAAAGAAAATAACCCTCAATTTCTAGATTGTTCTCGTACTTATAGGTACACAAACTCTTGTGTTTTTATTATATCATGATATATCAACCCCAAGACACAGAATGTAACGTTTCAATTGATTCTTAAAGTGTTTTTATATGGGTTCACTAAGGTAGGGTATCTGCGGCAGAAATTAATATCGAAATAACCCCTAAAGAAATCAATATCAGAATAAGCCCAAAGTTGACATAAGATACTATCTCAACCCCAATAGACGTAACATGAATTTTCAAATGATTCCAATGAATTTTAAATTTAATATATCATGCGATATCAACCCCAAGACAAAGCAAACACAAAACTACGATTACGATTTTGCGAGTAGCAATGCAAAGTCGTACGAACTGTGGACGATACGAAGACACGAAATAAAACTGAAGCAAATACTAGGGAAAAGTATTACTTGGCTCCTAGATAACTGAAAATAGAACAAAAACAGAGAATTGGACAAAACCACACCGTAAGAATCACGTTTTGAGACTTGAGCAGAATCTAACCTCTTACGCAATTTTTACGTAACAGAATTGAAACCCGGACCAACGACTTCGAAATGACCTCATTATCGACATGTAGTATTCTAATACTAAAAAGAAAATAACCCTCAATTTCTAGATCGTTCTCGTACTTCTAGGTACACAAACCCTTGTGTGATCAATTTGCGGCAGAAATGAACCACCAATTGAAACCTCTAGTAAAAGCCCCAATTTATTATATCATGAGATATCAACCCCAAGACACAGAATGTAAAGTTTAAATTGATTCTTAAAGTGTTTTTATATGGGTTCACTAAGGTAGGGTATCTGCGGCAGAAATGAATATCGAAATAACCCCTAAAGAAATCAATATCAGAATAAGCCCAAAGTTGACATATGATACTATCTCAACCCCAATAGACGTAATATGAATTTTCAAATGATTCCAATGAATTTTAAATTTAATATATCATGCGATATCAACCCCAAGACAAAGTAAACACAAAACTACGATTACGATTTCGCGAGGAGCAATGCCATACGAACTGTGGACGATTCGAAGACACGAAATAAAACAGAAGCAAATTCTAGCCAAAACAATTACTTGGCTCCTAGATAACTGAATATAGAACAAAAGCAGAGAATTGGAAAAAACCAACCGTAAGGATCACGTTTTGAAACTTGAGCAGAATCTAACCTCTTACGCAATTTTTACGTAATAGAATTGAAACCCGGACCAACGACTTCGAAATGACCTCATTTTGGACATGTAGTTTTCTAATACTAAAAAAAAAATATCCCTCAATTTCTAGATCGTTATCGTAATTCTAGATACACAAACCCTTGTGTTTTTATTATATCATGAGATATCAACCCCAAGACACACAGAATGTAAAGTTTCAATTGATTCTTAAAGTGTTTTTATATGGGTTCACTAAGGTAAGGTATCTGCGGCAGAAATGAATATCGAAATAACCCCTAAAGAAATCAATATATGAATAAGCCCAAAGTTGACATATGATACTATCTCAACCCCAATAGACGTAACATGAATTTGCAAATGATTCCAATAAATTTTAAATTTAATATATCATGCGATATCAACCCCAAGACATAGCAAACACAAAACTACGATTATGATTTCGCGAGTAGCAATGCAAAGTCGTACGAACTGTGGACGATACGAAAACACGAAATAAAACTGAAGCAAATACTAGCGAAAACAATTACTTGACTCCTATATAACTGAAAATAGAACAAAAAGAGAGAATTGGACAAAACCACACCGTAAGGATCACGTTTTGAGGCTTGAGCAGAATCTAACCTCTTACGCAATTTTTACGTAACAGAATTGAAACCCAGACCAACGACTTCGAAATGACCTCATTATGGACATGTAGTTTTCTAATACTAAAAAGAAAATATCCCTCAATTTCTAGATCGTTCTCGTAATTCTAGATACACAAACCCTTGTGTTTTTATTATATCATGAGATATCAACCCCAAGACACACAGAATGTAAAGTTTAAATTGATTCTTAAAGTGTTTTTATATGGGTTCAATAAGGTAGGGTTTCTGCGGCAGAAATGAATATCGAAATAACCCCTAAAAAATCAATATCAGAATAAGCCCAAAGTTGACATATGATACTATCTCAACCCCAATAGACGTAACATGAATTTTCAAATGATTCCAATGAATTTTAAATTTAATATATCATGCGATATCAACCCCAAGACAAAGCAAACACAAAACTAAGATTACGATTTCGCTAGGAGCAATGCCATACGAACTATGGACGATACGAAGACACGAAATAAAACAGAAGCAAATTCTAGCCAAAACAATTATTTGGCTCCTAGATAACTGAATATAGAACAAAAGCAGAGAATTGGAAAAAACCAACTATAAGGATCACGTTTTAAGACTTGAGCAGAATCTAACCTGTTACGCAATTTTTACGTAATAGAATTGAAACCCGGTCCAACGACTTCGAAATGACCTCATTATCGACATGTAGTATTCTAATACTAAAATGAAAATAACCCTCAATTTCTAGATCGTTCTCGTACTTCTAGGTACACAAACCCTTGTGTTTTTATTATATCATGAGATATCAACCCCAAGACACACAGAATGTAAAGTTTCAATTGATTCTTAAAGTGTTTTTATATGGGTTCACTAAGGTAGGGTTTCTGCGGCAGAAATGAATATAGAAATAACCCCTAAAGAAATCAATATCAGAATAAGCCCAAAGTTGACATATGATACTATCTCAACCCCAATAGACGTAACATGAATTTTCAAATGATTCCAATGAATTTTAAATTTAATATATCATGCGATATCAACCCCAAGACAAAGCAAACACAAAACTACGATTACGATTTCGCGAGTAGCAATGCAAAGTCGTACAAACTGTGGACGATACGAAGACACGAAATAAAACAGAAGAAAATACTAGCGAAAACAATTACTTGGCTCCTAGATAACTGAAAATAGAACAAAAACAGAGAATTGGACAAAACCACACCGTAAGGATCACGTTTTGAGACTTGAGCAGAATCTAACCTCTTACGCAATTTTTACGTAACAGAATTGAAACCCGGACCAACGACTTCGAAATGACCTCATTATGGACATGTACTGTTCTAATACTAAAAAGAAATTAAACCCTCAATTTCTAGATCCTTCTCGTACTTCTAGGTACACAAACCCTTATGTGATCAATTTGCGGCAGAAATGAACGTCCAATTGAAACCTCTAGTAAAAGCCCCAATTTAATATATCATGAGATATCAACCCCACGACACGCAGAATGTAAAGTTTCAATTGATTCTTAAAGTGTTTTTATATGGGTTCACTAAGGTAGGGTTTCTGCGGCAGAAATGAATATAGAAATAACCCCTAAAGAAATCAATATCAGAATAAGCCCAAAGTTGACATATGATACTATCTCAACCCCAATAGACGTAACATGAATTTTCAAAGGATTCCAATGAATTTTAAATTTAATATATCATGCGATATCAACCCCAAGACAAAGCAAACACAAAACTACGATTACGATTTCGCGAGTAGCAATGCAAAGTCGTACGAACTGTGGACGATACGAAGACACGAAATAAAACAGAAGAAAATACTAGCGAAAACAATTACTTGGCTCCTAGATAACTGAAAATAGAACAAAAACAGAGAATTGGACAAAACCACACCGTAAGGATCACGTTTTGAGACTTGAGCAGAATCTAACCTCTTACGCAATTTTTACGTAACAGAATTGAAACCCGGACAAACGACTTCGAAATGACCTCATTATGGACATGTAATGTTCTAATACTAAAAAGAAATTAAACCCTCAATTTCTAGATCCTTCTCGTACTTCTAGGTACACAAACCCTTATGTGATCAATTTGCGGCAGAAATGAACGTCCAATTGAAACCTCTAGTAAAAGACCCAATTTAATATATCATGAGATATCAACCCCACGACACGCAGAATGTAAAGTTTCAATTGATTCTTAAAGTGGTTTTATATGGGTTCACTAAGGTAGGGTTTCTGCGGCAGAAATGAATATAGAAATAACCCCTAAAGAAATCAATATCAGAATAAGCCCAAAGTTGACATATGATACTATCTCAACCCCAATAGACGTAACATGAATTTTCAAATGATTCCAATGAATTTTAAATTTAATATATCATGCGATATCAACCCCAAGACAAAGCAAACACAAAACTACGATTACGATTTCGCGAGTAGCAATGCAAAGTCGTACGAACTGTGGACGATACGAAGACACGAAATAAAACAGAAGAAATACTAGCGAAAACAATTACTTGGCTCCTATATAACTGAAAATAGAACAAAAACAGAGAATTGGACAAAACCACACCGTAAGGATCACGTTTTGAGACTTGAGCAGAATCTAACCTCTTACGCAATTTTTACGTAACAGAATTGAAACCCGTACCAACGACTTCGAAATGACCTCATTATCGACATGTAGTATTCTAATACTAAAAAGAAAATAACCCTCAATTTCTAGATCCTTCTCGTACTTCTAGATACCATTAATTTTAAATTTAATATATCATGAGATATCAACCCCAAGACACAGAATGTGAAGTTAAAATAAAAGTGTTTTTATATGGGTTATATAGGGTATATTACTGTGGCGGAAATGAATTCGAAATAACCCTAGATCAATATCGAAATAAGCCCAAAGCCCAAATTTGACATTGATACTATCTCAACCCCAATAGACATAACATGAATTTTCAATACAATGAATTTTAAATTTAATATTACATCAACCCCAAGACATAGCAAACACAACTGATTATGTTTTCGCGGTAGCAATGCAATGCAAAGTCATCAAGCGTGGTTGGAATACGAAGCGAAATACGAAACATAAGCTTCTAGAAAACAATTACTTGGATACAATTAGAATAAAAGCGAGAGATTATTGGACAAAACCACAGTAAGGATCACGTTTTACTTGAGCGAATCTAACCTCTTACGCGCAAATTTTACGTAGCAAACAAATCCTTAGCGACTTCGAAATGACCTCATTTTGGACTATTCTAATACTAAAAACAAAATAACCCTCAATTTCTGATACACAAACCCTTGTGTTTTATTATATCATGAGATATCAACCCCAAGACACATCAACCCCAAGACACATAATGTAAAGTTTCAATTGATTCTTAAGTGTTCTTTATGATGGGTTCACTCAAGCTCAGTGTGCTGGGCAAAATGAAAATATAATATAAAATAACCCTGTATCGAGAATAAGCCCAAAGTTGCGGTAGATACTATCTCAATAGGCGTGCAATGTCATGAATTTTCAAATGATTCCAATGAATTTTAAATTTAATATATCATGCGATATCAATCCCAGGAACAAAGCAAACACAAAACTACGATTACGTCGCGAGGTAGCGATGCAAGGTCGTACGACGTGGCCAGAGAAATAAAAGCAGAAGCAAATCTGGCGAAAACAATTGCTTGGCTCCTAGATAACTGAAAATACAAAACAGAGAATTGGACAAAACCAACCGTAAGGATCACGTTTTGAGACTTGGGCAGAATCTAACCTTCTCGCCACATTTTTCACGTAATAGAAGGGTGGAAACCTTAGTACCAACGACTTGAAAATGACCTCATTATCGGCATGTAGTATTCTAAAACTAAAAAGAAAATAACCCAATTTCTAGATGGTTCTCGTACTTCTAGGTACACAAACACTTGTGTTTTATTATATCATGATATATCAACCCCAAGACACAGAATATAAAGTTTCAATTGATTCTTAAAGTGTTTTTATATGGGTTCACTAAGGTAGGGTATCAGAAATGAATATCGAAATAACCCCTAAAGAAATCAATATCAGAATAAGCCCAAAGTTGACATATGATACTATCTGAACCCCAATATACATAACTTGAATTTTCAAATGATTCCAATGAATTTTAAATTTAATATATCATGCGATATCAACCCCAAGACAAAGCAAATACAAAACTACGATTACGATTTAGCGAGTAGCAATGCAAAGTCGTACGAACTGTGGACGATACGAAGACACGAAATAAAACTGAAGTAAATACTAGTTAAAACAATTACTTGGCTCCTAGATAACTGAAAATAGAACAAAAAAAGAGAATTGGACAAAACCACACCGTAAGGATCACGTTTTGAGACTTGAGCAGAATCTAACCTGTTACGCAATTTTTACGTAACAGAATTGAAACCCGGACCAACGACTTCGAAATGACCTCATTATGGACATGTAGTTTTCTAATACTAAAAAGAAAATAACCCTCAATTTCTAGATCGTTCTCGTACTTCTAGGTACACAAACCCTTGTGTTTTTATTATATCATGAGATATCAACCCCAAGACACATAATGTAAAGTTTCAATTGATTCTTAAAGTGTTTTTATATGGGTTCACTAAGGTAGGGTATCTGCGGCAGAAATGAATATCGAAATAACCCCTAAAGAAATCAATATCAGAATAAGCCCAAAGTTGACATATGATACTATCTCAACCCCAATAGACGTAACATGAATTTTCAAATGATTCCAATGAATTTTAAATTTAATATATCATGCGATATCAACCCCAAGACATAGCAAACACAAAACTACAATTATGTTTTCGCGAGTAGCAATGCAAAGTCGTACGAACTGTGGACGATACGAAGACACGAAATAAAACTGAAACAAATACTAGCGAAAACAATTACTTGGCTCCTAGATAACTGAAAATAGAACAAAAACAGAGAATTGGACAAAACCACACCGTAAGGATCACGTTTTGAGACTTGAGCAGAATCTAACCTTCTACGCAATTTTTACGTAACAGAATTGAAACCCGGACCAACGACTTCGAAATGACCTCATTATCGGCATGTAGTATTCTAATACTAAAAAGAAAATAACCCCCAATTTCTAGATCGTTCTCGTACTTCTAGGTACACAAACACTTGTGTTTTATTATATCATGATATATCAACCCCAAGACACAGAATGTAAAGTTTCAATTGATTCTTAAAGTGTTTTTATATGGGTTCACTAAGGTAGGGTATCTGCGGCAGAAATGAATATCGAAATAACCCCTAAAGAAATCAATATCAGAATAAGCCCAAAGTTGACATATGATACTATGTCAACCCCAGTAGACATAACATGAATTTTCAAATGATTCCAATGAATTTAAAATTTAATATATCATGCGATATCAACCCCAAGACAAAGCAAACACAAAACTACGATTACGATTTCGCGAGTAGCAATGCAAAGTCGTACGAACTGTGGACGATACGAAGACACGAAATAAAACTGAAGTAATTACTAGTTAAAACAATTACTTGGCTCCTAGATAACTGAAAATAGAACAAAAACAGAGAATTGGACAAAACCACACCGTAAGGATCACGTTTTGAGACTTGAGCAGAATCTAACCTCTTACGCAAATTTTACGTAACAGAATTGAAATCCGCACCAACGACTTCGAAATGACCTCATTATCCACATGTAGTATTCTAATACTAAAAACAAAATAACCCTCAATTTCTAGATCATTCTTGTACTTCTAGGTACACAAACCCTTGTGTTTTTATTATATCATGAGATATCAACCCCAAGACACATAATGTAAAGTTTCAATTGATTCTTAAAGTGTTTTTATATGGGTTCACTAAGGTAGGGTATCTGCGGCAGAAATGAATATCGAAATAACCCCTAAAGAAATCAATATCAGAATAAGCCCAAAGTTGACATATGATACTATCTCAACCCCAATAGACGTAACATGAATTTTCAAATGATTCCAATGAATTTTAAATTTAATATATCATGCGATATCAACCCCAAGACATAGCAAACACAAAACTACAATTATGTTTTCGCGAGTAGCAATGCAAAGTCGTACGAACTGTGGACGATACGAAGACACGAAATAAAACTGAAACAAATACTAGCGAAAACAATTACTTGGCTCCTAGATAACTGAAAATAGAACAAAAACAGAGAATTGGACAAAACCACACCGTAAGGATCACGTTTTGAGACTTGAGCAGAATCTAACCTTCTACGCAATTTTTACGTAACAGAATTGAAACCCGGACCAACGACTTCGAAATGACCTCATTATCGGCATGTAGTATTCTAATACTAAAAAGAAAATAACCCCCAATTTCTAGATCGTTCTCGTACTTCTAGGTACACAAACACTTGTGTTTTATTATATCATGATATATCAACCCCAAGACACAGAATGTAAAGTTTCAATTGATTCTTAAAGTGTTTTTATATGGGTTCACTAAGGTAGGGTATCTGCGGCAGAAATGAATATCGAAATAACCCCTAAAGAAATCAATATCAGAATAAGCCCAAAGTTGACATATGATACTATGTCAACCCCAGTAGACATAACATGAATTTTCAAATGATTCCAATGAATTTAAAATTTAATATATCATGCGATATCAACCCCAAGACATAGCAAACACAAAACTACGATTACGATTTCGCGAGTAGCAATGCAAAGTCGTACGAACTGTGGACGATACGAACACACGAAATAAAACTGAAGTAATTACTAGTTAAAACAATTACTTGGCTCCTAGATAACTGAAAATAGAACAAAAACAGAGAATTGGACAAAACCACACCGTAAGGATCACGTTTTGAGACTTGAGCAGAATCTAACCTCTTACGCAAATTTTACGTAACAGAATTGAAACCCGGACCAACGACTTCGAAATGACCTCATTATCGGCATGTAGTATTCTAATTATAAAAAGAAAATAACCATCAATTTCTAGATCGTTCTCGTACTTCTAGGTACACAAACCCTTGTGTTTTATTATATCATGATGTATCAACCCCAAGACAATTGATTCTTAAAGTGTTTTTATATGGGTTCACTAAGGTAGGGTATCTGCGGCAGAAATGAATATCGAAATAACCCCTAAAGAAATCAATATCAGAATAAGCCCAAATTTGACATATGATACTATCTCAACCCCAATAGACATAACATGAATTTTCAAATGATTCCAATGAATTTTAAATTTAATATATCATGCGATATCAACCCCAAGACATAGCAAACACAAAACTACGATTATGTTTTCGCGAGTAGCAATGCAAAGTCATACGAACTGTGGACGATACGAAGAAACGAAATAAAACAGAAGCAAATTCTAGCCAAAACAATTACTTGGCTACTAGATAACTGAAAATAGAACAAAAACAGAGAATTGGACAAAACCACACCGTAAGGATCACGTTTTGAGACTTGAGCAGAATCTAACCTCTTACGCAAATTTTACGTAACAGAATTGAAATCCGCACCAACGACTTCGAAATGACCTCATTATCCACATGTAGTATTCTAATACTAAAAACAAAATAACCCTCAATTTCTAGATCATTCTTGTACTTCTAGGTACACAAACCTTTGTGTTTTTATTATATCATGAGATATCAACCCCAAGACACATAATGTAAAGTTTCAATTGATTCTTAAAGTGTTTTTATATGGGTTCACTAAGGTAGGGTATCTGCGGCAGAAATGAATATCGAAATAACCCCTAAAGAAATCAATATCAGAATAAGCCCAAAGTTGACATATGATACTATCTCAACCCCAATAGACGTAACATGAATTTTCAAATGATTCCAATGAATTTTAAATTTAATATATCATGCGATATCAACCCCAAGACATAGCAAACACAAAACTACGATTATGTTTTCGCGAGTAGCAATGCAAAGTCATACGAACTGTGGACGATACGAAGAAACGAAATAAAACAGAAGCAAATTCTAGCCAAAACAATTACTTGGCTACTAGATAACTGAAAATAGAACAAAAACAGAGAATTGGACAAAACCACACCGTAAGGATCACGTTTTGAGACTTGAGCAGAATCTAACCTCTTACGCAATTTTTACGTAACAGAATTGAAACCCTGACCAACGACTTCGAAATGACCTCATTATCGGCATGTAGTATTCTAATACTAAAAAGAAAATAACCCCCAATTTCTAGATCGTTCTCGTACTTCTAGGTACACAAACACTTGTGTTTTATTATATCATGATATATCAACCCCAAGACACAGAATGTAAAGTTTCAATTGATTCTTAAAGTGTTTTTATATGGGTTCACTAAGGTAGGGTATCTGCGGCAGAAATGAATATCGAAATAACCCCTAAAGAAATCAATATCAGAATAAGCCCAAAGTTGACATATGATACTATCTCAACCCCAATAGACATAACATGAATTTTCAAATGATTCCAATGAATTTAAAATTTAATATATCATGCGATATCAACCCCAAGACAAAGCAAACACAAAACTACGATTACGATTTCGCGAGTAGCAATGCAAAGTCGTACGAACTGTGGACGATACGAAGACACGAAATAAAACTGAAGTAATTACTAGTTAAAACAATTACTTGGCTCCTAGATAACTGAAAATAGAACAAGAACAGATAATTGCACAAAACCACACCGTAAGGATCATGTTTTGAGACTTGAGCAGAATCTAACCTCTTACGCAATTTTTACGTAACAGAATTGAAACCCAGACCAACGACTTCGAAATGACCTCATTATGGACATGTAGAGTTTTCTAATACTAAAAAGAAAATAACCCTCTATTTCTAGATCCTTCTCGTACTTCTAGGTACACAAACCATTGTGTGATCAATTTGCGGCAGAAATGAACCTGCAATTGAAACCTCTAGTAAAATCCCCAATTTATTATATCATGAGATATCAACCCCAAGACACACAGAATGTAAAGTTCAATTGATTTTAAAGTGTTTTTATATGGGTTCACTAAGGTAGGGTTTCTGCGGCAGAAATGAATATCGAAATAACCCCTAAAGAAATCAATATCAGAATAAGCCCAAATTTGACATATGATACTATCTCAACCCCAATAGACATAACATGAATTTTCAAATGATTCCAATGAATTTTAAATTTAATATATCATGCGATATCAACCCCAAGACATAGCAAACACAAAACTACGATTATGTTTTCGCGAGTAGCAATGCAAAGTCATACGAACTGTGGACGATACGAAGAAACGAAATAAAACAGAAGCAAATTCTAGCCAAAACAATTACTTGGCTACTAGATAACTGAAAATAGAACAAAAACAGAGAATTGGACAAAACCACACCGTAAGGATCACGTTTTGAGACTTGAGCAGAATCTAACCTCTTACGCAAATTTTACGTAACAGAATTGAAATCCGCACCAACGACTTCGAAATGACCTCATTATCCACATGTAGTATTCTAATACTAAAAACAAAATAACCCTCAATTTCTAGATCATTCTTGTACTTCTAGGTACACAAACCCTTGTGTTTTTATTATATCATGAGATATCAACCCCAAGACACATAATGTAAAGTTTCAATTGATTCTTAAAGTGTTTTTATATGGGTTCACTAAGGTAGGGTATCTGCGGCTAAATGAATATCGAAATAACCCCTAAAGAAATCAATATCAGAATAAGCCCAAAGTTGACATATGATACTATCTCAACCCCAATAGACGTAACATGAATTTTCAAATGATTCCAATGAATTTTAAATTTAATATATCATGCGATATCAACCCCAAGACATAGCAAACACAAAACTACGATTATGTTTTCGCGAGTAGCAATGCAAAGTCGTACGAACTGTGGACGATACGAAGACACGAAATAAAACTGAAGCAAATACTAGCGAAAACAATTACTTGGCTCCTAGATAACTGAAAATAGAACAAAAACAGAGAATTGGACAAAACCACACCGTAAGGATCACGTTTTGAGACTTGAGCAGAATCTAACCTTCTACGCAATTTTTACGTAACAGAATTGAAACCCGGACCAACGACTTCGAAATGACCTCATTATCGGCATGTAGTATTCTAATACTAAAAAGAAAATAACCCCCAATTTCTAGATCGTTCTCGTACTTCTAGGTACACAAACACTTGTGTTTTATTATATCATGATATATCAACCCCAAGACACAGAATGTAAAGTTTCAATTGATTCTTAAAGTGTTTTTATATGGGTTCACTAAGGTAGGGTATCTGCGGCAGAAATGAATATCGAAATAACCCCTAAAGAAATCAATATCAGAATAAGCCCAAAGTTGACATATGATACTATGTCAACCCCAATAGACATAACATGAATTTTCAAATGATTCCAATGAATTTAAAATTTAATATATCATGCGATATCAACCCCAAGACAAAGCAAACACAAAACTACGATTATGATTTCGCGAGTAGCAATGCAAAGTCGTACGAACTGTGGACGATACGAAGACACGAAATAAAACTGAAGTAATTACTAGTTAAAACAATTACTTGGCTCCTAGATAACTGAAAATAGAACAAAAACAGATAATTGCACAAAACCACACCGTAAGGATCACGTTTTGAGACTTGAGCAGAATCTAACCTCTTACGCAAATTTTACGTAACAGAATTGAAATCCGCACCAACGACTTCGAAATGACCTCATTATCCACATGTAGTATTCTAATACTAAAAACAAAATAACACTCAATTTCTAGATCATTCTCGTACTTCTAGGTACACAAACCCTTGTGTTTTTATTATATCATGAGATATCAACCCCAAGACACAGAATGTAAAGTTTCAATTGATTCTTAAAGTGTTTTTATATGGGTTCACTAAGGTAGGGTTTCTGCGGCAGAAATGAATATCGAAATAACCCTAAAGAAATCAATATCAGAATAAGCCCAAAGTTGACATATGATACTATCTCCACCCCAATAGATGTAACATGAATTTTCAAATGATTCCAATGAATTTTAAATTTAATATATCATGCGATATCAACCCCAAGACAAAGCAAACACAAACGTACGATTATGATTTCCCGTGTAGCAATGCAAAGTCGTACGAACTGTGGACGATACGAAGGTAGGGTTTCTGCGGCAGAAATGAATATCGAAATAACCCCTAAAGAAATCAATATCAGAATAAGCCCAAAGTTGACATATGATACTATAGAATCTCTAGTAAAAAGCTGATTCATGATATCAACCCACGACACACAGAATGCGGGTTACTAAGGTGGGTTTGCGAAATGAATGTCAAGCAACCTCAGAAATAAATATCCAGAATAAGCCCAAAGTTGACTATGATACTATACCATGATAGATGTAACGCCTTAGATTTTCAAATAGTTCAATAGTTTGCAAATTTAATATGTCATGCGATATCAACTGACAAAGCATACAAACTTCACGATTCTAGGTTTAGTGTGGCAATGCAAGTCGTCAAAGGCGTAGACGTCTGAAGGTGGGGTTTGCGAAATGAATGTCGAAATAACCCTAAAGAAATCAGTATAGAATAAGCCCAAGTTGACGCGCTGATATATAGCTCAATATGATAACATGAATTTTCAAATGATTCGATAGTTTAAATTTAATATATCTCGATATCAACCCCAAGACAAAGCAAACACAAAACTAGATTACGATTTAGCGAGCAATACACCATACATGGGCGATGCAACAAAATAAAACTGAAGCAAATACTAGCGAAAACAATTACTTGGCTCCTAGATAACTGAAAATAGAACAAAAACAGAGAATTGGACAAAACCACACCGTAAGGATCACGTTTTGAGACTTGAGCAGAATCTAACCTCTTACGCAATTTTTACGTAACAGAATTGAAACCCGTACCAACGACTTCGAAATGACCTCATTATGGACATGTAGTATTCTAATACTAAAAAGAAAATAACCCTCAATTTCTAGATCGTTCTCGTACTTCTAGGTACACAAACTCTTGTGTTTTTATTATATCATGATATATCAACCCCAAGACACAGAATGTAAAGTTTCAATTGATTCTAAAGTGTTTTTATTTGGGTTCACTAAGGTAGTGTTTCAGCGGCAGAAATAATATCGAAATAACCCCTAAAGAAATCAATATCAGAATAAGTCCAAAGTTGACATATGATACTATGTCAACCCCAATAACATGAATTTTCAAATGATTCCAATGAATTTGAAATTTAATATATCACATATCAACCCCAAGACAAAGCAAACAAACCACTTATTATCATGTAGTAGCAATGCAAAGTCGCATTTAACTGCGTGGACTACACGAAGACACGAAATAAAACTGAAGTAATTAGTTAAAACAATTACTTGGCTCCTAGATAACTGAAAATAGAACAAAAACAGATAATTGCACAAAACCACACCGTAAGGATCATGTTTTGAGACTTGAGCAGAATCTAACCTCTTACGCAATTTTTACGTAACAGAATTGAAACCCAGACCAACGACTTCGAAATGACCTCATTATGGACATGTAGAGTTTTCTAATACTAAAAAGAAAATAACCCTCTATTTCTAGATCCTTCTCGTACTTCTAGGTACACAAACCATTGTGTGATCAATTTGCGGCAGAAATGAACCTGCAATTGAAACCTCTAGTAAAATCCCCAATTTATTATATCATGAGATATCAACCCCAAGACACACAGAATGTAAAGTTCAATTGATTTTAAAGTGTTTTTATATGGGTTCACTAAGGTAGGGTTTCTGCGGCAGAAATGAATATCGAAATAACCCCAAAAGAAATCAATATCAGAATAAGCCCAAATTTGACGTATGATACTATCTCAACCCCAATAGACATAACATGAATTTTCAAATGATTCCAATGAATTTTAAATTTAATATATCATGCGATATCAACCCCAAGACATAGCAAACACAAAACTACGATTATGTTTTCGCGAGTAGCAATGCAAAGTCATACGAACTGTGGACGATACGAAGAAACGAAATAAAACAGAAGCAAATTCTAGCCAAAACAATTACTTGGCTCCTAGATAACTGAATATAGAACAAAAGCAGAGAATTGGAAAAAACCAACCGTCAGGATCACGTTTTGAGACTTGAGCAGAATCTAACCTCTTACGCAATTTTTACGTAACAGAATTGAAATCCGCACCAACGACTACGAAATAACCTCATTATCCACATGTAGTATTCTAATACTAAAAACAAAATAACCCTCAATTGCTAGATCATTCTAGTACTTCTAGGTACACAAACCCTTGTGTTTTTATTATATCATGAGATATCAACCCCAAGACACAGAATGTAAAGTTTCAATTGATTCTTAAAGTGTTTTTATATGGGTTTCCTAAGGTAGGGTATCTGCGGCAGAAATGAATATCGAAATAACCCCTAAAGAAATCAATATCAGAATAAGCCCAAAGTTGACATATGATACTATCTCAACCCCAATAGACGTAACATGAATTTTCAAATGATTCCAATGAATTTTAAATTTAATATATCATGCGATATCAACCCCAAGACATAGCAAACACAAAACTACGATTATGTTTTCGCGAGTAGCAATGCAAAGTCGTACGAACTGTGGACGATACGAAGACACGAAATAAAACTGAAGCAAATACTAGCGAAAACAATTACTTGGCTCCTAGATAACTGAAAATAGAACAAAAACAGAGAATTGGACAAAACCACACCGTAAGGATCACGTTTTGAGACTTGAGCAGAATCTAACCTTCTACGCAATTTTTACGTAACAGAATTGAAACCCGGACCAACGACTTCGAAATGACCTCATTATCGGCATGTAGTATTCTAATACTAAAAAGAAAATAACCCCCAATTTCTAGATCGTTCTCGTACTTCTAGGTACACAAACACTTGTGTTTTATTATATCATGATATATCAACCCCAAGACACAGAATGTAAAGTTTCAATTGATTCTTAAAGTGTTTTTATATGGGTTCACTAAGGTAGGGTATCTGCGGCAGAAATGAATATCGAAATAACCCCTAAAGAAATCAATATCAGAATAAGCCCAAAGTTGACATATGATACTATGTCAACCCCAATAGACATAACATGAATTTTCAAACGATTCCAATGAATTTAAAATTTAATATATCATGCGATATCAACCCCAAGACAAAGCAAACACAAAACTACGATTACGATTTCGCGAGTAGCAATGCAAAGTCGTACGAACTGTGGACGATGCGAAGACACGAAATAAAACTGAAGTAATTACTAGTTAAAACAATTACTTGGCTCCTAGATAACTGAAAATAGAACAAAAACAGATAATTGCACAAAACCACACCGTAAGGATCACGTTTTGAGACTTGAGCAGAATCTAACCTCTTACGCAAATTTTACGTAACAGAATTGAAATCCGAACCAACGACTTCGAAATGACCTCATTATCCACATGTAGTATTCTAATACTAAAAACAAAATAACACTCAATTTCTAGATCATTCTCGTACTTCTAGGTACACAAACCCTTGTGTTTTTATTATATCATGAGATATCAACCCCAAGACACAGAATGTAAAGTTTCAATTGATTCTTAAAGTGTTTTTATATGGGTTCACTAAGGTAGGGTTTCTGCGGCAGAAATGAATATCGAAATAACCCCTAAAGAAATCAATATCAGAATAAGTCCAAAGTTGACATATGATACTATCTCCACCCCAATAGATGTAACATGAATTTTCAAATGATTCCAATGAATTTTAAATTTAATATATCATGCGATATCAACCCCAAGACAAAGCAAACACAAACGTACGATTATGATTTCCCGTGTAGCAATGCAAAGTCGTACGAACTGTGGACGATACGAAGGTAGGGTTTCTGCGGCAGAAATGAATATCGAAATAACCCCTAAAGAAATCAATATCAGAATAAGCCCAAAGTTGACATATGATACTATCTCAACCCCAATAGACGTAACATGAATTTTCAAATGATTCCAATGAATTTTAAATTTAATATATCATGCGATATCAACCCCAAGACATAGCAAACACAAAACTACGATTATGTTTTCGCGAGTAGCAATGCAAAGTCGTACGAACTGTGGACGATACGAAGACACGAAATAAAACTGAAGCAAATACTAGCGAAAACAATTACTTGGCTCCTAGATAACTGAAAATAGAACAAAAACAGAGAATTGGACAAAACCACACCGTAAGGATCACGTTTTGAGACTTGAGCAGAATCTAACCTCTTACGCAATTTTTACGTAACAGAATTGAAACCCGGACCAACGACTTCGAAATGACCTCATTATCGGCATGTAGTATTCTAATACTAAAAAGAAAATAACCCCCAATTTCTAGATCGTTCTCGTACTTCTAGGTACACAAACACTTGTGTTTTATTATATCATGATATATCAACCCCAAGACACAGAATGTAAAGTTTCAATTGATTCTTAAAGTGTTTTTATATGGGTTCACTAAGGTAGGGTATCTGCGGCAGAAATGAATATCGAAATAACCCCTAAAGAAATCAATATCAGAATAAGTCCAAAGTTGACATATGATACTATGTCAACCCCAATAGACATAACATGAATTTTCAAATGATTCCAATGAATTTGAAATTTAATATATCATGCGATATCAACCCCAAGACAAAGCAAACACAAAACTACGATTACGATTTCGCGAGTAGCAATGCAAAGTCGTACGAACTGTGGACGATACGAAGACACGAAATAAAACTGAAGTAATTAGTTAAAACAATTACTTGGCTCCTAGATAACTGAAAATAGAACAAAAACAGATAATTGCACAAAACCACACCGTAAGGATCATGTTTTGAGACTTGAGCAGAATCTAACCTCTTACGCAATTTTTACGTAACAGAATTGAAACCCAGACCAACGACTTCGAAATGACCTCATTATGGACATGTAGAGTTTTCTAATACTAAAAAGAAAATAACCCTCTATTTCTAGATCCTTCTCGTACTTCTAGGTACACAAACCATTGTGTGATCAATTTGCGGCAGAAATGAACCTGCAATTGAAACCTCTAGTAAAATCCCCAATTTATTATATCATGAGATATCAACCCCAAGACACACAGAATGTAAAGTTCAATTGATTTTAAAGTGTTTTTATATGGGTTCACTAAGGTAGGGTTTCTGCGGCAGAAATGAATATCGAAATAACCCCTAAAGAAATCAATATCAGAATAAGCCCAAATTTGACATATGATACTATCTCAACCCCAATAGACATAACATGAATTTTCAAATGATTCCAATGAATTTTAAATTTAATATATCATGCGATATCAACCCCAAGACATAGCAAACACAAAACTACGATTATGTTTTCGCGAGTAGCAATGCAAAGTCATACGAACTGTGGACGATACGAAGAAACGAAATAAAACAGAAGCAAATTCTAGCCAAAACAATTACTTGGCTACTAGATAACTGAAAATAGAACAAAAACAGAGAATTGGACAAAACCACACCGTAAGGATCACGTTTTGAGACTTGAGCAGAATCTAACCTCTTACGCAAATTTTACGTAACAGAATTGAAATCCGCACCAACGACTTCGAAATGACCTCATTATCCACATGTAGTATTCTAATACTAAAAACAAAATAACCCTCAATTTCTAGATCATTCTTGTACTTCTAGGTACACAAACCCTTGTGTTTTTATTATATCATGAGATATCAACCCCAAGACACATAATGTAAAGTTTCAATTGATTCTTAAAGTGTTTTTATATGGGTTCACTAAGGTAGGGTATCTGCGGCAGAAATGAATATCGAAATAACCCCTAAAGAAATCAATATCAGAATAAGCCCAAAGTTGACATATGATACTATCTCAACCCCAATAGACGTAACATGAATTTTCAAATGATTCCAATGAATTTTAAATTTAATATATCATGCGATATCAACCCCAAGACATAGCAAACACAAAACTACGATTATGTTTTCGCGAGTAGCAATGCAAAGTCGTACGAACTGTGGACGATACGAAGACACGAAATAAAACTGAAGCAAATACTAGCGAAAACAATTACTTGGCTCCTAGATAACTGAAAATAGAACAAAAACAGAGAATTGGACAAAACCACACCGTAAGGATCACGTTTTGAGACTTGAGCAGAATCTAACCTTCTACGCAATTTTTACGTAACAGAATTGAAACCCGGACCAACGACTTCGAAATGACCTCATTATCGGCATGTAGTATTCTAATACTAAAAAGAAAATAACCCCCAATTTCTAGATCGTTCTCGTACTTCTAGGTACACAAACACTTGTGTTTTATTATATCATGATATATCAACCCCAAGACACAGAATGTAAAGTTTCAATTGATTCTTAAAGTGTTTTTATATGGGTTCACTAAGGTAGGGTATCTGCGGCAGAAATGAATATCGAAATAACCCCTAAAGAAATCAATATCAGAATAAGCCCAAAGTTGACATATGATACTATGTCAACCCCAATAGACATAACATGAATTTTCAAATGATTCAAATGAATTTTAAATTTAATATATCATGCGATATCAACCCCAAGACAAAGCAAACACAAAACTACGATTACGATTTCGCGAGTAGCAATGCAAAGTCGTACGAACTGTGGACGATACGAAGACACGAAATAAAACTGAAGTAATTACTAGTTAAAACAATTACTTGGCTCCTAGATAACTGAAAATAGAACAAAAACAGATAATTGCACAAAACCACACCGTAAGGATCACGTTTTGAGACTTGAGCAGAATCTAACCTCTTACGCAAATTTTACGTAACAGAATTGAAATCCGAACCAACGACTTCGAAATGACCTCATTATCCACATGTAGTATTCTAATACTAAAAACAAAATAACACTCAATTTCTAGATCATTCTCGTACTTCTAGGTACACAAACCCTTGTGTTTTTATTATATCATGAGATATCAACCCCAAGACACAGAATGTAAAGTTTCAATTGATTCTTAAAGTGTTTTTATATGGGTTCACTAAGGTAGGGTTTCTGCGGCAGAAATGAATATCGAAATAACCCCTAAAGAAATAAATATCAGAATAAGCCCAAAGTTGACATATGATACTATCTCCACCCCAATAGATGTAACATGAATTTTCAAATGATTCCAATGAATTTTAAATTTAATATATCATGCGATATCAACCCCAAGACAAAGCATACACAAACTTACGATTACGATTTCCCGTGTAGCAATGCAAAGTCGTACGAACTGTGGACGATACGAAGGTAGGGTTTCTGCGGCAGAAATGAATATCGAAATAACCCCTAAAGAAATCAATATCAGAATAAGCCCAAAGTTGACATATGATACTATCTCAACTCAATAGACGTAACATGAATTTTCAAATGATTCCAATGAATTTTAAATTTAATATATCATGCGATATCAACCCCAAGACAAAGCAAACACAAAACTAAGATTACGATTTCGCGAGGAGCAATGCCATACAAACTGTGGACGATACGAAAACACGAAATAAAACTTAAGCAAATTCTAGCCAAAACAATTACTTGGCTCCTAGATAACTGAATATAGAACAAAAGCAGAGAATTGGAAAAAACCACACCGTAAGGATCACGTTTTGAGACTTGAGCAGAATCTAACCTTTACGCAATTTTTACGTAACAGAATTGAAACCCGGACCAACGACTTCGAAATGACCTCATTATCGACATGTAGTATTCTAATACTAAAATGAAAATAACCCTCAATTTCTAGATCGTTCTCGTACTTCTAGGTACACAAACCCTTGTGTTTTTATTATATCATGATATATCAACCCCAAGACACAGAATGTAAAGTTTCAATTGATTCTTAAAGTGTTTTTATATGGGTTCACTAAGGTAGGGTATCTGCGGCAGAAATAAATATCGAAATAACCCGTAAAGAAATCAATATCAGAATAAGCCCAAAGTTGACATATGATACTATCTCAACCCCAATAGACGTAACATGAATTTTCAAATGATTCCAATGAATTTTAAATTTAATATATCATGCGATATCAACCCCAAGACCTAGCAAACACAAAACTACGATTATGTTTTCGCGAGTAGCAATGCAAAGTCGTACGAAATGTGGACGATACGAAGACACGAAATAAAACTGAAGCAAATACTAGCGAAAACAATTACTTGGCTCCTAGATAACTGAAAATAGAACAAAAACAGAGAATTGGACAAAACCAGACCGTAAGGATCACGTTTTGAGACTTGAGCAGAATCTAACCTTCTACGCAATTTTTACGTAACAGAATTGAAACCCGGACCAACGACTTCGAAATGACCTCCTTATCGGCATGCAGTATTATAATACTAAAAAGAAAATAACCCCCAATTTCTAGATCGTTCTCGTACTTCTAGGTATTTGCCATTGTGTTTTATTATATCATGATATATCAACCCCAAGACACAGAATGTAAAGTTTCAATTGATTCTTAAAGTGTTTTTATATGGGTTCACTAAGGTAGGGTTTCTGCGGCAGAAATGAATATCGAAATAACCCCTAGAGAAATCAATATCAGAATAAGCCCAAAGTTGACATATGATACTATCTACACCCCAATAGATGTAACATGAATTTTCAAATGATTCCAATGAATTTTAAATTTAATATATCATGTGATATCAACCCCAAGACAAAGCAAACACAAACGTACGATTACGATTTCCCGTGTAGCAATGCAAAATCGTACGAACTGTGGACGATACGAAGGTAGGGTATCTGCGGCAGAAATGAATATCGAAATAACCCCTAAAGAAATCAATATCAGAATAAGTCCAAAGTTGACATATGATACTATGTCAACCCCAATAGACATAACATGAATTTTCAAATGATTCCAATGAATTTGAAATTTAATATATCATGCGATATCAACCCCAAGACAAAGCAAACACAAAACTACGATTACGATTTCGCGAGTAGCAATGCAAAGTCGTACGAACTGTGGACGATACGAAGACACGAAATAAAACTGAAGTAATTAGTTAAAACAATTACTTGGCTCCTAGATAACTGAAAATAGAACAAAAACAAATAATTGCACAAAACCACACCGTAAGGATCATGTTTTGAGACTTGAGCAGAATCTAACCTCTTACGCAATTTTTACGTAACAGAATTGAAACCCAGACCAACGACTTCGAAATGACCTCATTATGGACATGTAGAGTTTTCTAATACTAAAAAGAAAATAACCCTCTATTTCTAGATCCTTCTCGTACTTCTAGGTACACAAACCATTGTGTGATCAATTTGCGGCAGAAATGAACCTGCAATTGAAACCTCTAGTAAAATCCCCAATTTATTATATCATGAGATATCAACCCCAAGACACACAGAATGTAAAGTTCAATTGATTTTAAAGTGTTTTTATATGGGTTCACTAAGGTAGGGTTTCTGCGGCAGAAATGAATATCGAAATAACCCCTAAAGAAATCAATATCAGAATAAGCCCAAATTTGACATATGATACTATCTCAACCCCAATAGACATAACATGAATTTTCAAATGATTCCAATGAATTTTAAATTTAATATATCATGCGATATCAACCCCAAGACATAGCAAACACAAAACTACGATTATGTTTTCGCGAGTAGCAATGCAAAGTCATACGAACTGTGGACGATACGAAGAAACGAAATAAAACAGAAGCAAATTCTAGCCAAAACAATTACTTGGCTACTAGATAACTGAAAATAGAACAAAAACAGAGAATTGGACAAAACCACACCGTAAGGATCACGTTTTGAGACTTGAGCAGAATCTAACCTCTTACGCAAATTTTACGTAACAGAATTGAAATCCGCACCAACGACTTCGAAATGACCTCATTATCCACATGTAGTATTCTAATACTAAAAACAAAATAACCCTCAATTTCTAGATCATTCTTGTACTTCTAGGTACACAAATCCTTGTGTTTTTATTATATCATGAGATATCAACCCCAAGACACATAATGTAAAGTTTCAATTGATTCTTAAAGTGTTTTTATATGGGTTCACTAAGGTAGGGTATCTGCGGCAGAAATGAATATCGAAATAACCCCTAAAGAAATCAATATCAGAATAAGCCCAAAGTTGACATATGATACTATCTCAACCCCAATAGACGTAACATGAATTTTCAAATGATTCCAATGAATTTTAAATTTAATATATCATGCGATATCAACCCCAAGACATAGCAAGCACAAAACTACGATTATGTTTTCGCGAGTAGCAATGCAAAGTCGTACGAAATGTGGACGATACGAAGACACGAAATAAAACTGAAGCAAATACTAGCGAAAACAATTACTTGGCTCCTAGATAACTGAAAATAGAACAAAAACAGAGAATTGGACAAAACCACACCGTAAGGATCACGTTTTGAGACTTGAGCAGAATCTAACCTTCTACGCAATTTTTACGTAACAGAATTGAAACCCGGACCAACGACTTCGAAATGACCTCATTATCGGCATGTAGTATTCTAATACTAAAAAGAAAATAACCCCCAATTTCTAGATCATTCTCGTACTTCTAGGTACACAAACACTTGTGTTTTATTATATCATGATATATCAACCCCAAGACACAGAATGTAAAGTTTCAATTGATTCTTAAAGTGTTTTTATATGGGTTCACTAAGGTAGGGTATCTGCGGCAGAAATGAATATCGAAATAACCCCTAAAGAAATCAATATCAGAATAAGCCCAAAGTTGACATATGATACTATGTCAACCCCAATAGACATAACATGAATTTTCAAATGATTCCAATGAATTTGAAATTTAATATATCATGTGATATCAACCCCAAGACAAAGCAAACACAAAACTACGATTACGATTTCGCGAGTAGCAATGCAAAGTCGTACGAACTGTGGACGATACGAAGACACGAAATAAAACTGAAGTAATTACTAGTTAAAACAATTACTTGGCTCCTAGATAACTGAAAATAGAACAAAAACAGATAATTGCACAAAACCACACCGTAAGGATCACGTTTTGAGACTTGAGCAGAATCTAACCTCTTACGCAAATTTTACGTAACAGAATTGAAATCCGAACCAACGACTTCGAAATGACCTCATTATCCACATGTAGTATTCTAATACTAAAAACAAAATAACACTCAATTTCTAGATCATTCTCGTACTTCTAGGTACACAAACCCTTGTGTTTTTATTATATCATGAGATATCAACCCCAAGACACAGAATGTAAAATTTCAATTGATTCTTAAAGTGTTTTTATATGGGTTCACTAAGGTAGGGTTTCTGCGGCAGAAATAAATATCGAAATAACCCCTAAAGAAATCAATATCAGAATAAGTCCAAAGTTGACATATGATACTATCTCCACCCCAATAGATGTAACATGAATTTTCAAATGATTCCAATGAATTTTAAATTTAATATATCATGCGATATCAACCCCAAGACAAAGCAAACACAAACGTACGATTACGATTTCCCGTGTAGCAATGCAAAGTCGTACGAACTGTGGACGATACGAAGGTAGGGTTTCTGCGGCAGAAATGAATATCGAAATAACCCCTAAAGAAATCAATATCAGAATAAGCCCAAAGTTGACATATGATACTATCTCAACCCCAATAGACGTAACATGAATTTTCAAATGATTCCAATGAATTTTAAATTTAATATATCATGCGATATCAACCCCAAGACATAGCAAACACAAAACTACGATTATGTTTTCGCGAGTAGCAATGCAAAGTCGTACGAACTGTGGACGATACGAAGACACGAAATAAAACTGAAGCAAATACTAGCGAAAACAATTACTTGGCTCCTAGATAACTAAAAATAGAACAAAAACAGAGAATTGGACAAAACCACACCGTAAGGATCACGTTTTGAGACTTGAGCAGAATCTAACCTTTACGCAATTTTTACGTAACAGAATTGAAACCCGGACCAACGACTTCGAAATGACCTCATTATCGGCATGTAGTATTCTAATACTAAAAAGAAAATAACCCCCAATTTCTAGATCGTTCTCGTACTTCTAGGTACACAAACCCTTGTGTTTTATTATATCATGATATATCAACCCCAAGACACAGAATGTAAAGTTTCAATTGATTCTTAAAGTGTTTTTATATGGGTTCACTAAGGTAGGGTATCTGCGGCAGAAATAAATATCGAAATAACCCGTAAAGAAATCAATATCAGAATAAGCCCAAAGTTGACATATGATACTATCTCAACCCCAATAGACGTAACATGAATTTTCAAATGATTCCAATGAATTTTAAATTTAATATATCATGCGATATCAACCCCAAGACCTAGCAAACACAAAACTACGATTATGTTTTCGCGAGTAGCAATGCAAAGTCGTACGAAATGTGGACGATACGAAGACACGAAATAAAACTGAAGCAAATACTAGCGAAAACAATTACTTGGCTCCTAGATAACTGAAAATAGAACAAAAACAGAGAATTGGACAAAACCACACCGTAAGGATCACGTTTTGAGACTTGAGCAGAATCTAACCTTCTACGCAATTTTTACGTAACAGAATTGAAACCCGGACCAACGACTTCGAAATGACCTCCTTATCGGCATGCAGTATTATAATACTAAAAAGAAAATAACCCCCAATTTCTAGATCGTTCTCGTACTTCTAGGTATTTGCCATTGTGTTTTATTATATCATGATATATCAACCCCAAGACACAGAATGTAAAGTTTCAATTGATTCTTAAAGTGTTTTTATATGGGTTCACTAAGGTAGGGTTTCTGCGGCAGAAATGAATATCGAAATAACCCCTAGAGAAATCAATATCAGAATAAGCCCAAAGTTGACATATGATACTATCTACACCCCAATAGATGTAACATGAATTTTCAAATGATTCCAATGAATTTTAAATTTAATATATCATGTGATATCAACCCCAAGACAAAGCAAACACAAACGTACGATTACGATTTCCCGTGTAGCAATGCAAAATCGTACGAACTGTGGACGATACGAAGGTAGGGTTTCTGCGGCAGAAATGAATATCGAAATAACCCCTAAAGAAATCAATATCAGAATAAGCCCAAAGTTGACATATGATACTATCTCAACCCCCAATAGACGTAACATGAATTTTCAAATGATTCCAATGAATTTTAAATTTAATATATCATGCGATATAAACCCCAAGACATAGCAAACACAAAACTACGATTATGTTTTCGCGAGTAGCAATGCAAAGTCGTACGAACTGTGGACGATACGAAGAACCGAAATAAAATTGAAGCAAATACTAGCGAAAACAATTACTTGGCTCCTAGATAACTGAAAATAGAACAAAAACAGAGAATTGCACAAAACCAAACCGTAAGGATCACGTTTTGAGACTTGAGCAGAATCTAACCTCTTATGCAATATTTACGTAACAGAATTGAAACCCGGACCAACGACTTCGAAATGACCTCATTATGGACATTTAGTTTTCTAATACTAAAAAGAAAATAACCCTCAATTTCTAGATCCTTCTCGTACTTCTAGGTACACAAACCCTTGTGTAATCAATTTGCGGCAGAAATGAACCTGCAATTGAAACCTCTAGTAAAAGCCCCAATTTATTATATCATGAGATATCAACCCCAAGACACACAGAATGTAAAGTTTCAATTGATTCTTAAAGTGTTTTTATATGGGTTCACTAAGGTAGGGTTTCTGCGGCATAAATGAATATCGAAATAACCCCTAGAGAAATCAATATCAGAATAAGCCCAAAGTTGACATATGATACTATCTCCACCCCAATAGACGTAACATGAATTTTCAAATGATTCCAATGAATTTTAAATTTAATATATCATGCGATATCAACGCCAAGACAAAGCAAACACAAAACTACGATTACGATTTCGCGAGGAGCAATGCAAAGTCATACGAACTGTGGACGATACGAAGAAACGAAATAAAACAGACGCAAATTCTAGCCAAAACAATTACTTGGCTCCTAGATAACTGAATATAGAACAAAAGCAGAGAATTGGAAAAAACCAACCGTAAGGATCACGTTTTGAGACATGAGCAGAATCTTACCTCTTACGCAATTTTTACGTAACAGAATTGAAACCCGGACCAACGACTTCAAAATGACCTCATTATCGGCATGTAGTATTCTAATTATAAAAAGAAAATAACCCTCAATTTCTAGATCGTTCTCGTACTTCTAGGTACACAAACCCTTGTGTTTTATTATATCATGATGTATCAACCCCAAGACACAGAATGTAAAGTTTCAATTGATTCTTAAAGTGTTTTTATATGGGTTCACTAAGGTAGGGTTTCTGCGGCAGAAATGAATATCGAAATAACCCCTAAAAAAATCAATATCAGAATGAGCCCAAAGTTGACATATGATACTATCTCAACCCCAATAGACGTAACATGAATTTTCAAATGATTCCAATGAATTTTAAATTTAATATATCATGCGATATCAACCCCAAGACATAGCAAACACAAAACTACGATTATGATTTCGCGAGTAGCAATGCAAAGTCGTACGAACTGTGGACGATACGAAGACACGAAATAAAACAGAAGAAAATACTAGCGAAAACAATTACTTGGCTCCTAGATAACTGAAAATAGAATAAAAACAGAGAATTGGACAAAACCACACCGTAAAGATCACGTTTTGAGACTTGAGCAGAATCTAACCTCTTACGCAAATTTTACGTAACAGAATTGAAATCCGGACCAACGACTTCGAAATGACCTCATTATCCACATGTAGTATTCTAATACTAAAAACAAAATAACCCTCAATTTCTAGATCATTCTCGTACTTCTAGGTACACAAACCCTTGTGTTTTTATTATATCATGAGATATCAACCCCAAGACACAGAATGTAAAGTTTCAATTGATTCTTAAAGTGTTTTTATATGGGTTCACTAAGGTAGGGTTTCTGCGGCAGAAATGAATATCGAAATAACCCCTAAAAAAATCAATATCACAATGAGCCCAAAGTTGACATATGATACTATCTCAACTCCAATAGACGTAACATGAATTTTCAAATGATTCCAATGAATTTTAAATTTAATATATCATGCGATATCAACCCCAAGACATAGCAAACACAAAACTACGATTATGATTTCGCGAGTAGCAATGCAAAGTCGTACGAACTGTGGACGATACGAAGACACGAAATAAAACAGAAGAAAATACTAGCGAAAACAATTACTTGGCTCCTAGAAAACTGAAAATAGAACAAAAACAGATAATTGCACAAAACCACACCGTAAGGATCACGTTTTGAGACTTGAGCAGAATCTAACCTCTTACGCAAATTTTACGTAACAGAATTGAAATCCGGACCAACGACTTCGAAATGACCTCATTATCCACATGTAGTATTCTAATACTAAAAACAAAATAACCCTCAATTTCTAGATCATTCTCGTACTTCTAGGTACACAAACCCTTGTGTTTTTATTATATCATGAGATATCAACCCCAAGACACAGAATGTAAAGTTTCAATTGATTCTTAAAGTGTTTTTATATGGGTTCACTAAGGTAGGGTTTCTGCGGCAGAAATGAATATCGAAATAACCCCTAAAGAAATCAATATCAGAATAAGTCCAAAGTTGACATATGATACTATCTCCACCCCAATAGAGGTAACATGAATTTTCAAATGATTCCAATGAATTTAAAATTTAATATATCATGCGATATCAACCCCAAGACAAAGCAAACACAAACGTACGATTACGATTTCCCGTGTAGCAATGCAAAGTCGTACGAACTGTGGACGATACGAAGGTAGGGTTTCTGCGGAAGAAATGTATCGAAATAACCCCTAAAGAAAGCAATATCAGAATAAGCCTAAAGTTGACATATGATACTATGTCCACCCCAATAGACGTAACATGAATTTTCAAATGATTCCAATGAATTTTAAATTTAATATATCATGCGATATCAACGCCAAGACAAAGCAAACACAAAACTACGATTACGATTTCGCGAGGAGCAATGCAAAGTCATACGAACTGTGGACGATACGAAGAAACGAAATAAAACAGACGCAAATTCTAGCCAAAACAATTACTTGGCTCCTAGATAACTGAATATAGAACAAAAGCAGAGAATTGGAAAAAACCAACCGTAAGGATCACGTTTTGAGACATGAGCAGAATCTTACCTCTTACGCAATTTTTACGTAACAGAATTGAAACCCGGACCAACGACTTCAAAATGACCTCATTATCGGCATGTAGTATTCTAATTATAAAAAGAAAATAACCCTCAATTTCTAGATCGTTCTCGTACTTCTAGGTACACAAACCCTTGTGTTTTATTATATCATGATGTATCAACCCCAAGACACAGAATGTAAAGTTTCAATTGATTCTTAAAGTGTTTTTATATGGGTTCACTAAGGTAGGGTTTCTGCGGCAGAAATGAATATCGAAATAACCCCTAAAAAAATCAATATCAGAATGAGCCCAAAGTTGACATATGATACTATCTCAACCCCAATAGACGTAACATGAATTTTCAAATGATTCCAATGAATTTTAAATTTAATATATCATGCGATATCAACCCCAAGACATAGCAAACACAAAACTACGATTATGATTTCGCGAGTAGCAATGCAAAGTCGTACGAACTGTGGACGATACGAAGACACGAAATAAAACAGAAGAAAATACTAGCGAAAACAATTACTTGGCTCCTAGATAACTGAAAATAGAATAAAAACAGAGAATTGGACAAAACCACACCGTAAAGATCACGTTTTGAGACTTGAGCAGAATCTAACCTCTTACGCAATTTTTACGTAACAGAATTGAAATCCGGACCAACGACTTCGAAATGACCTCATTATCCACATGTAGTATTCTAATACTAAAAACAAAATAACCCTCAATTTCTAGATCATTCTCGTACTTCTAGGTACACAAACCCTTGTGTTTTTATTATATCATGAGATATCAACCCCAAGACACAGAATGTAAAGTTTCAATTGATTCTTAAAGTGTTTTTATATGGGTTCACTAAGGTAGGGTTTCTGCGGCAGAAATGAATATCGAAATAACCCCTAAAAAAATCAATATCACAATGAGCCCAAAGTTGACATATGATACTATCTCAACTCCAATAGACGTAACATGAATTTTCAAATGATTCCAATGAATTTTAAATTTAATATATCATGCGATATCAACCCCAAGACATAGCAAACACAAAACTACGATTATGATTTCGCGAGTAGCAATGCAAAGTCGTACGAACTGTGGACGATACGAAGACACGAAATAAAACAGAAGAAAATACTAGCGAAAACAATTACTTGGCTCCTAGAAAACTGAAAATAGAACAAAAACAGATAATTGCACAAAACCACACCGTAAGGATCACGTTTTGAGACTTGAGCAGAATCTAACCTCTTACGCAAATTTTACGTAACAGAATTGAAATCCGGACCAACGACTTCGAAATGACCTCATTATCCACATGTAGTATTCTAATACTAAAAACAAAATAACCCTCAATTTCTAGATCATTCTCGTACTTCTAGGTACACAAACCCTTGTGTTTTTATTATATCATGAGATATCAACCCCAAGACACAGAATGTAAAGTTTCAATTGATTCTTAAAGTGTTTTTATATGGGTTCACTAAGGTAGGGTTTCTGCGGCAGAAATGAATATCGAAATAACCCCTAAAGAAATCAATATCAGAATAAGTCCAAAGTTGACATATGATACTATCTCCACCCCAATAGAGGTAACATGAATTTTCAAATGATTCCAATGAATTTAAAATTTAATATATCATGCGATATCAACCCCAAGACAAAGCAAACACAAACGTACGATTACGATTTCCCGTGTAGCAATGCAAAGTCGTACGAACTGTGGACGATACGAAGGTAGGGTTTCTGCGGAAGAAATGTATCGAAATAACCCCTAAAGAAAGCAATATCAGAATAAGCCTAAAGTTGACATATGATACTATGTCCACCCCAATAGACGTAACATGAATTTTCAAATGATTCCAATGAATTTTAAATTTAATATATCATGCGATATCAACGCCAAGACAAAGCAAACACAAAACTACGATTACGATTTCGCGAGGAGCAATGCAAAGTCATACGAACTGTGGACGATACGAAGAAACGAAATAAAACAGACGCAAATTCTAGCCAAAACAATTACTTGGCTCCTAGATAACTGAATATAGAACAAAAGCAGAGAATTGGAAAAAACCAACCGTAAGGATCACGTTTTGAGACATGAGCAGAATCTTACCTCTTACGCAATTTTTACGTAACAGAATTGAAACCCGGACCAACGACTTCAAAATGACCTCATTATCGGCATGTAGTATTCTAATTATAAAAAGAAAATAACCCTCAATTTCTAGATCGTTCTCGTACTTCTAGGTACACAAACCCTTGTGTTTTATTATATCATGATGTATCAACCCCAAGACACAGAATGTAAAGTTTCAATTGATTCTTAAAGTGTTTTTATATGGGTTCACTAAGGTAGGGTTTCTGCGGCAGAAATGAATATCGAAATAACCCCTAAAAAAATCAATATCAGAATGAGCCCAAAGTTGACATATGATACTATCTCAACCCCAATAGACGTAACATGAATTTTCAAATGATTCCAATGAATTTTAAATTTAATATATCATGCGATATCAACCCCAAGACATAGCAAACACAAAACTACGATTATGATTTCGCGAGTAGCAATGCAAAGTCGTACGAACTGTGGACGATACGAAGACACGAAATAAAACAGAAGAAAATACTAGCGAAAACAATTACTTGGCTCCTAGATAACTGAAAATAGAATAAAAACAGAGAATTGGACAAAACCACACCGTAAAGATCACGTTTTGAGACTTGAGCAGAATCTAACCTCTTACGCAATTTTTACGTAACAGAATTGAAATCCGGACCAACGACTTCGAAATGACCTCATTATCCACATGTAGTATTCTAATACTAAAAACAAAATAACCCTCAATTTCTAGATCATTCTCGTACTTCTAGGTACACAAACCCTTGTGTTTTTATTATATCATGAGATATCAACCCCAAGACACAGAATGTAAAGTTTCAATTGATTCTTAAAGTGTTTTTATATGGGTTCACTAAGGTAGGGTTTCTGCGGCAGAAATGAATATCGAAATAACCCCTAAAAAAATCAATATCACAATGAGCCCAAAGTTGACATATGATACTATCTCAACTCCAATAGACGTAACATGAATTTTCAAATGATTCCAATGAATTTTAAATTTAATATATCATGCGATATCAACCCCAAGACATAGCAAACACAAAACTACGATTATGATTTCGCGAGTAGCAATGCAAAGTCGTACGAACTGTGGACGATACGAAGACACGAAATAAAACAGAAGAAAATACTAGCAAAAACAATTACTTGGCTCCTAGAAAACTGAAAATAGAACAAAAACAGATAATTGCACAAAACCACACCGTAAGGATCACGTTTTGAGACTTGAGCAGAATCTAACCTCTTACGCAAATTTTACGTAACAGAATTGAAATCCGGACCAACGACTTCGAAATGACCTCATTATCCACATGTAGTATTCTAATACTAAAAACAAAATAACCCTCAATTTCTAGATCATTCTCGTACTTCTAGGTACACAAACCCTTGTGTTTTTATTATATCATGAGATATCAACCCCAAGACACAGAATGTAAAGTTTCAATTGATTCTTAAAGTGTTTTTATATGGGTTCACTAAGGTAGGGTTTCTGCGGCAGAAATGAATATCGAAATAACCCCTAAAGAAATCAATATCAGAATAAGTCCAAAGTTGACATATGATACTATCTCCACCCCAATAGAGGTAACATGAATTTTCAAATGATTCCAATGAATTTAAAATTTAATATATCATGCGATATCAACCCCAAGACAAAGCAAACACAAACGTACGATTACGATTTCCCGTGTAGCAATGCAAAGTCGTACGAACTGTGGACGATACGAAGGTAGGGTTTCTGCGGAAGAAATGTATCGAAATAACCCCTAAAGAAAGCAATATCAGAATAAGCCTAAAGTTGACATATGATACTATGTCCACCCCAATAGACGTAACATGAATTTTCAAATGATTCCAATGAATTTTAAATTTAATATATCATGCGATATCAACGCCAAGACAAAGCAAACACAAAACTACGATTACGATTTCGCGAGGAGCAATGCAAAGTCATACGAACTGTGGACGATACGAAGAAACGAAATAAAACAGACGCAAATTCTAGCCAAAACAATTACTTGGCTCCTAGATAACTGAAAATAGAACAAAAACAGATAATTGCACAAAACCACACCGTAAGGATCACGTTTTGAGACTTGAGCAGAATCTAACCTCTTACGCAATTTTTACGTAACAGAATTGAAACCCGGACCAACGACTTCGAAATGACCTCATTATAGACATGTAGTTTTCTAATACTAAAAAGAAAATAACCCTCAATTTCTAGATCCTTCTCGTACTTCTAGGTACACAAACCATTGTGTGATCAATTTGCGGCAGAAATGAACCTGCAATTGAAACCTCTAGTAAAAGTCCCAATTTATTATATCATGAGATATAAACCCCAAGACACACAGAATGTAAATTTCAATTGATTCTTAAAGTGTTTTTATATAGGTTCACTAAGGTAGGGTTTCTGCGGCAGAAATGAATATCGAAATAACCCCTAAAGAAATCAATATCAGAATAAGCCCAAAGTTGACATATGATACTATCTCAACCCCAATAGACCTAACATGAATTTTCAAATGATTCCAATGAATTTTAAATTTAATATATCATGCGATATCAACCCCAAGACAAAGCAAACACAAACGTACGATTACGATTTCCCGTGTAGCAATGCAAAGTCGTACGAACTGTGGACGATACGAAGGTAGGGTTTCTGCGGCAGAAATGAATATCGAAATAACCCCTAAAGAAATCAATATCAGAATAAGCCCAAAGTTGACATATGATACTATCTCAACCCCAATAGACGTAACATGAATTTTCAAATGATTCCAATGAATTTTAAATTTAATATATCATGCGATATCAACCCCAAGACAAAGCAAACACAAAACTACGATTACGATTTCTCTAGGAGCAATGCAAAGTCATACGAACTGTGGACGATACGAAGACACGAAATAAAACTGAAGCAAATACTAGCGAAAAGAATTACTTGGCTCCTAGATAACTGAAAATAGAACAAAAACAGAGAATTGGACAAAACCACACCCTAAGGATCACGTTTTGAGACTTGAGCAGAATCTAACCTCTTACGCAATTTTTACGTAACAGAATTGAAACCCGGACCAACGACTTCGAAATGACCTCATTATGGACATGTAGTTTTCTAATACTAAAACGAAAATAACCCTCAATTTCTAGATCATTCTCGTACTTCTAGGTACACAAACCCTTGTGTTTTTATTATATCATGAGATATCAACCCCAAGACACAGAATGTAAAGTTTCAATTGATTCTTAAAGTGTTTTTATATGGGTTCACTAAGGTAGGGTTTCTGCGGCAGAAATGAATATCGAAATAACCCCTAAAGAAATCAATATCAGAATAAGCCCAAAGTTGACATATGATACTATCTCAACCCCAATAGACGTAACATGAATTTTCAAATGATTCCAATGAATTTTAAATTTAATATATCATGCGATATCAACCCCAAGACATAGCAAACACAAAACTACGATTATGATTTCGCGAGTAGCAATGCAAAGTCATACGAACTGTGGACGATACGAAGACACGAAATAAAACAGAAGCAAATACTAGCGAAAACAATTACTTGGCTCCTAGATAACTGAAAATAGAACAAAAACAGAGAATTGGACAAAACCACACCGTAAGGATCACGTTTTGAGACTTGAGCAGAATCTAACCTCTGACGCAAATTTTACGTAACAGAATTGAAATCCGAACCAATGACTTTGAAATGACCTCATTATCGACATGTAGTATTCTAATACTAAAAAGAAAATAACCCTCAATTTCTAGATCGTTCTCGTACTTCTAGGTACACAAACTCTTGTTTGATCAATTTGCGACAGAAATGAATCTCCAATTGAAACCTCTAATAAAAGCCCCAATTTATTATATCATGAGATATCAACCCCAAGACACAGAATGTAAAGTTTCAATTGATTCTTCAAATATTTTTATATGGGTTCACTAAGGTAGGGTTTCTGCGGCAGAAATGAATATCAAAATAAACCCTAAAGAAATCAATATCAGAATAAGCCCAAAGTTGACATATGATACTATCTCCACCCCAATAGATGTAACATGAATTTTCAAATGATTCCAATGAATTTTAAATTTAATATATCATGTCATATCAACCCCAAGACAAAGCAAACACAAACGTACGATTACGATTTCCCGTGTAGCAATGCAAAATCGTACGAACTGTGGACGATACGAAGGTAGGGTTTCTACGGCAGAAATGAATATCGAAATAACCCCTAAAGAAATCAATATCAGAATAAGCCCAAAGTTGACATATGATACTATCTCAACCCCAATAGACGTAACATGAATTTTCAAATGATTCCAATGAATTTTAAATTTAATATATCATGCGATATCAACCCCAAGACATAGCAAACACAAAACTACGATTATGATTTCGCGAGTAGCAATGCAAAGTCGTACGAACTGTGGACGATACGAAGACACGAAATAAAACTGAAGCAAATACTAGCGAAAACAATTACTTGGCTCCTAGATAACTGAAAATAGAACAAAAACAGAGAATTGGACAAAACCACACCGTAAGGATCACGTTTTGAGACTTGAGCAGAATCTAACCTCTTACGCAATTTTTACGTAACAGAATTGAAACCCGGACCAACGACTTCGAAATGACCTCATTATGGACATGTAGTTTTCTAATACTAAAAAGAAAATAACCCTCAATTTCTAGATCCTTCTCGTACTTCTAGGTACACAAAGCCTTGTGTGATCAACTTGCGGCAGAAAGGAACCTCCAATTGAAACCTCTAGTAAAAGCCCCAATTTATTATATCATGAGATATCAACCCCAAGACACACAGAATGTAAAGTTTCAATTGATTCTTAAAGTGTTTTTATATGGGTTCACTAAGGTAGGGTTTCTGCGGCATAAATGAATATCGAAATAACCCCTAAAGAAATCAATATCAGAATAAGCCCAAAGTTGACATATGATACTATCTCCACCCCAATAGACGTAACATGAATTTTCAAATGATTCCAATGAATTTTAAATTTAATATATCATGCGATATCAACCCCAAGACAAAGCAAACACAAAACTACGATTACGATTTCTCTAGGAGCAATGCAAAGTCATACGAACTGTGGACGATACGAAGACACGAAATAAAACAGAAGCAAATACTAGCGAAAATAATTACTTGGCTCCTAGATAACTGAAAATAGAACAAAAACAGAGAATTGGACAAAACCACACCGTAAGGATCACGTTTTGAGACTTGAGCAGAATCTAACCTCTTACGCAATTTTTACGTAACAGAATTGAAACCCGGACCAACGACTTCGAAATGACCTCATTATGGACATTTAGTTTTCTAATACTAAAAAGAAAATAACCCTCAATTTCTAGATCCTTCTCGTACTTCTAGGTACACAAAGCCTTGTGTGATCAACTTGCGGCAGAAAGGAACCTCCAATTGAAACCTCTAGTAAAAGCCCCAATTTATTATATCATGAGATATCAACCCCAAGACACACAGAATGTAAAGTTTCAATTGATTCTTAAAGTGTTTTTATATGGGTTCACTAAGGTAGGGTTTCTGCGGCATAAATGAATATCGAAATAACCCCTAAAGAAATCAATATCAGAATAAGCCCAAAGTTGACATATGATACTATCTCCACCCCAATAGACGTAACATGAATTTTCAAATGATTCCAATGAATTTTAAATTTAATATATCATGCGATATCAACCCCAAGACATAGCAAACACAAAACTACGATTATGATTTCGCGAGTAGCAATGCAAAGTCGTACGAACTGTGGACGATACGAAGACACGAAATAAAACTGAAGCAAATACTAGCGAAAACAATTACTTGGCTCCTAGATAACTGAAAATAGAACAAAAACAGAGAATTGGACAAAACCACACCGTAAGGATCACGTTTTGAGACTTGAGCAGAATCTAACCTCTTACGCAATTTTTACGTAACAGAATTGAAACCCGGACCAACGACTTCGAAATGACCTCATTATGGACATGTAGTTTTCTAATACTAAAAAGAAAATAACCCTCAATTTCTAGATCCTTCTCGTACTTCTAGGTACACAAACCCTTGTGTGATCAATTTGCGGCAGAAATGAACCTCCAATTGAAACCTCTAGTAAAAGCCCCAATTTATTATATCATGAGATATCAACCCCAAGACACACAGAATGTAAATTTCAATTGATTCTTAAAGTGTTTTTATATGGGTTCACTAAGGTAGGGTTTCTGCGGCAGAAATGAATATCGAAATAACCCCTAAAGAAATCAATATCAGAATAAGCCCAAATTTGACATATGATACTATCTCAACCCCAATAGACATAACATGAATTTTCAAATGATTCCAATGAATTTTAAATTTAATATATCATGCGATATCAACCCCAAGACATAGCAAACACAAAACTACGATTATGTTTTCGCGAGTAGCAATGCAAAGTCATACGAACTGTGGACGATACGAAGAAACGAAATAAAACAGAAGCAAATTCTAGCCAAAACAATTACTTGGCTCCTAGATAACTGAAAATAGAACAAAAACAGAGAATTGGACAAAACCACACCGTAAGGATCACGTTTTGAGACTTGAGCAGAATCTAACCTCTTACGCAAATTTTACGTAACAGAATTGAAATCCGCACCAACGACTTCGAAATGACCTCATTATGGACATTTAGTTTTCTAATACTAAAAAGAAAATAACCCTCAATTTCTAGATCCTTCTCGTACTTCTAGGTACACAAAGCCTTGTGTGATCAACTTGCGGCAGAAAGGAACCTCCAATTGAAACCTCTAGTAAAAGCCCCAATTTATTATATCATGAGATATCAACCCCAAGACACACAGAATGTAAAGTTTCAATTGATTCTTAAAGTGTTTTTATATGGGTTCACTAAGGTAGGGTTTCTGCGGCATAAATGAATATCGAAATAACCCCTAGAGAAATCAATATCAGAATAAGCCCAAAGTTGACATATGATACTATCTCCACCCCAATAGACGTAACATGAATTTTCAAATGATTCCAATGAATTTTAAATTTAATATATCATGCGATATCAACCCCTAGACAAAGCAAACACAAAACTACGATTACGATTTCTCTAGGAGCAATGCAAAGTCATACGAACTGTGGACGATACGAAGACACGAAATAAAACAGAAGCAAATACTAGCGAAAATAATTACTTGGCTCCTAGATAACTGAAAATAGAACAAAAACAGAGAATTGCACAAAACCACACCGTAAGGATCACGTTTTGAGACTTGAGCAGAATCTAACCTCTTACGCAATTTTTACGTAACAGAATTGAAACACGGACCAACGACTTCGAAATGACCTCATTATGGACATTTAGTTTTCTAATACTAAAAAGAAAATAACCCTCAATTTCTAGATCCTTCTCGTACTTCTAGGTACACAAAGCCTTGTGTGATCAACTTGCGGCAGAAAGGAACCTCCAATTGAAACCTCTAGTAAAAGCCCCAATTTATTATATCATGAGATATCAACCCCAAGACACACAGAATGTAAAGTTTCAATTGATTCTTAAAGTGTTTTTATATGGGTTCACTAAGGTAGGGTTTCTGCGGCATAAATGAATATCGAAATAACCCCTAGAGAAATCAATATCAGAATAAGCCCAAAGTTGACATATGATACTATCTCCACCCCAATAGACGTAACATGAATTTTCAAATGATTCCAATGAATTTTAAATTTAATATATCATGCGATATCAACCCCAAGACATAGCAAACACAAAACTACGATTATGTTTTCGCGAGTAGTAATGCAAAGTCGTACGAACTGTGGACGATACGAAGACACGAAATAAAACTGAAGCAAATACTAGCGAAAACAATTACTTGGCTCCTAGATAACTGAAAATAGAACAAAAACAGAGAATTGCACAAAACCACACCGTAAGGATCACGTTTTGAGACTTGAGCAGAATCTAACCTCTCACGCAATTTTTACGTAACAAAATTGAAACCCGGACCAACGACTTCGAAATGACCTCATTATGGACATGTAGTTTTCTAATACGAAAAAGAAAATAACCCTCAATTTCTAGATCCTTCACGTACTTCTAGGTACACAAAGCCTTGTGTGATCAACTTGCGGCAGAAAGGAACCTCCAATTGAAACCTCTAGTAAAAGCCCCAATTTATTATATCATGAGATATCAACCCCAAGACACACAGAATGTAAAGTTTCAATTGATTCTTAAAGTGTTTTTATATGGGTTCACTAAGGTAGGGTTTCTGCGGCAGAAATGAATATCGAAATAACCCCTAGAGAAATCAATATCAGAATAAGCCCAAAGTTGACATATGATACTATCTCCACCCCAATAGATGTAACATGAATTTTCAAATGATTCCAATGAATTTTAAATTTAATATATCATGTCATATCAACCCCAAGACAAAGCAAACACAAACGTACGATTACGATTTCGCGAGTAGCAATGCAAAGTCGTACGAACTGTGGACGATACGAAGGTAGGGTTTCTACGGCAGAAATGAATATCGAAATAACCCCTAAAGAAATCAATATCAGAATAAGCCCAAAGTTGACATATGATACTATCTCAACCCCAATAGACGTAACATGAATTTTCAAATGATTCCAATGAATTTTAAATTTAATATATCATGCGATATCAACCCCAAGACATAGCAAACACAAAACTACGATTATGTTTTCGCGAGTAGCAATGCAAAGTCGTACGAACTGTGGACGATACGAAGACACGAAATAAAACTGAAGCAAATACTAGCGAAAACAATTACTTGGCTCCTAGATAACTGAAAATAGAACAAAAACAGAGAATTGCACAAAACCACACCGTAAGGATCACGTTTTGAGACTTGAGCAGAATCTAACCTCTTACGCAATTTTTACGTAACAGAATTGAAACCCGGACCAACGACTTCGAAATGACCTCATTATGGACATTTAGTTTTCTAATACTAAAAAGAAAATAACCCTCAATTTCTAGATCTTTCTCGTACTTCTAGGTACACAAAGCCTTGTGTGATCAACTTGCGGCAGAAAGGAACCTCCAATTGAAACCTCTAGTAAAAGCCCCAATTTATTATATCATGAGATATCAACCCCAAGACACACAGAATGTAAAGTTTCAATTGATTCTTAAAGTGTTTTTATATGGGTTCACTAAGGTAGGGTTTCTGCGGCATAAATGAATATCGAAATAACCCCTAAAGAAATCAATATCAGAATAAGCCCAAAGTTGACATATGATACTATCTCAACCCCAATAGACGTAACATGAATTTTCAAATGATTCCAATGAATTTTAAATTTAATATATCATGCGATATCAACCCCTAGACAAAGCAAACACAAAACTACGATTACGATTTCTCTAGGAGCAATGCAAAGTCATACGAACTGTGGACGATACGAAGACACGAAATAAAACAGAAGCAAATACTAGCGAAAATAATTACTTGGTTCCTAGATAACTGAAAATAGAACAAAAACAGAGAATTGCACAAAACCACACCGTAAGGATCACGTTTTGAGACTTGAGCAGAATCTAACCTCTTACGCAATTTTTACGTAACAGAATTGAAACCCGGACCAACGACTTCGAAATGACCTCATTATGGACATTTAGTTTTCTAATACTAAAAAGAAAATAACCCTCAATTTCTAGATCCTTCTCGTACTTCTAGGTACACAAAGCCTTGTGTGATCAACTTGCGGCAGAAAGGAACCTCCAATTGAAACCTCTAGTAAAAGCCCCAATTTATTATATCATGAGATATCAACCCCAAGACACACAGAATGTAAAGTTTCAATTGATTCTTAAAGTGTTTTTATATGGGTTCACTAAGGTAGGGTTTCTGCGGCATAAATGAATATCGAAATAACCCCTAGAGAAATCAATATCAGAATAAGCCCAAAGTTGACATATGATACTATCTCCACCCCAATAGACGTAACATGAATTTTCAAATGATTCCAATGAATTTTAAATTTAATATATCATGCGATATCAACCCCAAGACATAGCAAACACAAAACTACGATTATGTTTTCGCGAGTAGGAATGCAAAGTCGTACGAACTGTGGACGATACGAAGACACGAAATAAAACTGAAGCAAATACTAGCGAAAACAATTACTTGGCTCCTAGATAACTGAAAATAGAACAAAAACAGAGAATTGCACAAAACCACACCGTAAGGATCACGTTTTGAGACTTGAGCAGAATCTAACCTCTCACGCAATTTTTACGTAACAAAATTGAAACCCGGACTAACGACTTCGAAATGACCTCATTATGGACATGTAGTTTTCTAATACTAAAAAGAAAATAACCCTCAATTTCTAGATCCTTCTCGTGATTCTAGGTACACAAACCCTTGTGTGATCAATTTGCGGTAGAAATGAACCTTCAATTGAAACCTCTAGTAAAAGCCCCAGTTTATTATATCATGAGATATCAACCCCAAGACACACAGAATGTAAATTTCAATTGATTCTTAAAGTGTTTTTATATGGGTTCACTAAGGTAGGGTTTCTGCGGCAGAAATAAATATTGAAATAACCCCTAGAGAAATCAATATCAGAATAAGCCCAAAGTTGACATATGATACTATCTCCACCCCAATAGATGTAACATGAATTTTCAAATGATTCCAATGAATTTTAAATTTAATATATCATGCGATATCAACCCCAAGACATAGCAAACACAAAACTACGATTATGATTTCGCGAGTAGCAATGCAAAGTCGTACGAACTGTGGACGATACGAAGACACGAAATAAAACAGAAGCAAATTCTAGCCAAAACAATTACTTGGCTCCTAGATAACTGAATATAGAACAAAAGCGGAGAATTGGAAAAAACCAACTGTAAGGATCACGTTTTGAGACTTGAGCAGAATCTAACCTCTTACGCAATTTTTACGTTATAGAATTGAAACCCGGACCAACAACTTCGAAATGACCTCATTATCGACATGTAGTATTCTGATACTAAAATGAAAATAACCCTCAATTTCTAGATTGTTCTCGTACTTCTAGGTACACAAACCCTTTTGTTTTTATTATATCATGAGATATCAACCCCAAGACACACAGAATGTAAAGTTTCAATTGATTCTTAAAGTGTTTTTATATGGGTGTGATAAGATAGGGTTTCTGCGGCAGAAATGAATATCGAAATAACCCCTAAAGAAATCAATATCAGAATAAGCCGAAAGTTTAAATATGATACTATCTCAACCCCAATAGACATAACATGAATTTTCAAATGATTCCAATGAATTTTAAATTTAATATATCATGCGATATCAACCCCAAGACAAAGCAAACACAAAACTACGATTATGATTTCGCGAGTAGCAATGCAAAGCCGTACGAACTGTGAACGATACGAAGACACGAAATAAAACTGAAGCAAATACTAGCGAAAACAATTATTTGGCTCCTAGATAATTTAAAATAGAACAAAACCATAGAATTGGAAATAACCGCACTGATATGAACTTAATCAACAATTGTGATTAAACCCAATAAGAATGATGGTTTAGAACCCCAAGATCAAGTAGACAAGATTGATTGAGCCTTGACCCGTCACCTAACAAAATGAAAACCAAGACTACGAAAGATTGAAACGCCACACCTATAAAACATGAGAATCTCTCAACAATAAAGGTGATAAGTTTGTTTGTTTGAACGCCACAAGATTAACTTGATAAGTTCTAATAGTTCTTTTAAGAACGAAGAGGAACACAAGACCTCACAAATATGATAATTTTTCTGAAAACATAATCTGCTTAATCATTTCAAAATACCCCCTTTTTATACTTGGAACAACCCTCCAAGAATAGGAAAAGTCATAACAAGTCCCCACGTTTTTAGGTCTCTTGGACTTCTAGAGGCTATCATAAATATCTAAATGACTAAATTCAATATATTTAATATAACCATTTAAGACCAACTTCATTCCTCTTATTAATAACCTTGAAAGTCATCAAATTCATGCCCTTTGATGGTCAGATCATACTGAAACGTTTTTGCATAATTATTACCCTCTTCAATTGCTTTAATGATGTGGACTAAGCCTTGATTATCATTTGATCCCATCTTCATCTTTTTAGAATCAGCCCAAATCTCTTGGATTAGCCCATTTAGTGCTTCCTTGAAGCGTTTGGCTCTAAGTCTTGTAATTGGGCCACTTGGAAGTGACAAAGGGTCTTGTGCAAATTCAGACGCATTCCCGAGTGTATGATCAATATGTCCAGCTCCTTGGTTTGTATCATTCTCCCCCTCTTGAGAAGGATTTGTCCTCAAATCATCACCTACATAAAATGGATCTAAAATCAGAAACGTTAAAGCTTGCACTAACACCATACTCACCTGGTAAGTCAAGCTTGTATGCATTATCATTGATGCGTTCCACTACTTGAAATGGTCCGTCACCCCTAGGCAAGAGTTTTGAACATCGTTTTTCAGGAAAACCTTCCTTCCTTAAGTACAACCAAACCCAATCGCCTGGTTCAAATACTACCTTCTTGCGTCCCTTGTTGGCTTGTTGGACATATTGTTTAGTCCTCCTTTCAATGTTCAGTCGTGCCTTTTCATGAATCATCTTTACAAATTCTGCCTTCGTTTTGCCATCTAAGTTCACACGTTCACTCACAAGTAAAGAAGTTAAATTCAAAGGTGACAAAGGGTTAAAGCCATAAACCATTTCAAATAATGAAAACTTAGTTGCAGAATGTATAGTTCTATTATAAGCAAACTCAACATGTGGCAAACAATCTTCCCATGTTTTCAAGTTCTTTTTAATTATAGCAGTACTTCAGTTTGACCATCCATTTGTGGATGACAAGTAGTAGAAAACAATAATTTGGTTCTTAACTTTCCCCACAAAATCTTCCAAAAGTAACTCAAAAACTTTGCATCCCTATCAGAAACAATGTCCTAGCATGCCATGTAACCTAATAACTTCTTTGAAGAACAAATCAGCTATATGTGATGCATCATCAGTTTTATGACAAGCAATAAAGTGTGCCATCTTCGAAAATCTATCTACCACCACAAAAACTGAATCTCCCCCCCTCTTAGTCCTAAGTAATCCCAAAACAAAATCCATTGAAATATCAGTCCAAGGTTCACTAGGTATTGGCAAAGGGGTGTACAAACCATGGGGTTTCAACTTAGACTTGGCTTGTTTACAAGCGATGCACTTCTCACAAAATCTTTCCACATCACGTTTCATATGAGGCCAAAAAAAATGATTATGCAAAATTCCTAATGTCTTAGCTACACCAAAATGACCAATCAAACCACCACCATGAACTTCTCCCACAAACAATTCACGCAAAGAACATATAGGCACACATAGTTTATTTTCCCGAAACAAAAATCCTTCATGCCTATAAAACTTTACAAATGCCACTTTCTCACATGCATTGAACACATCACCAAAATCAGAATCTTGTGCATACAAATCCTTAATGTATTCAAAGCCAAGCAATTTTGTATCTAAAATGGAAAGTAAAGCATACCTTCGGGACAATGCATCTACTACCACATTTTCCTTACCTTGCTTGTATCTGATCACATAAGGAAATGTTTCAATTAATTCCACCCACTTGGCATGGCGTCTGTTCAACTTTTGTTGTCCTTTCAAATGCTTCAAAGACTCATGATCCGTGTGAATCACAAATTCCTTTGGCAATAGATAATGCTGCCAGTTTTCCAATGCCCTTACCAAGGCATACATCTCCTTATCATAAATAAGTAGGGTAATTTAGGGCTGCCCCACTCAACTTTTCACTAAAATAAGCAATTGGACGACCTTCTTGCATCAAAACAGCTCCAATACCTATTCCTTAAGCATCACACTCAATTTCAAAAGTTTTAGCAAAGTTAGGTAAAACAAGCAAAGGTGCATTAGTTAACTTTTCTTTGATCAGTTTAAATGCCTTTTCTTGTTCTTCCCCCCATTTAAACGGCACATTTTTCTTGATGACTTCAGTAAGAGGTGTGGCTAAGCTACTAAAATCACGCACAAACCGTCTATAAAAGCTAGCTAAGCCGTGGAAACTCCTCACTTGGCTGATTGTTGTAGGTGTTGGCCACTCTTTGATTGCCTTAATCTTTTCCTCGTCCACCTCAATTCCTTTGTTACTAACAACAAAACCAAGAAACACAAGTTTATCCGTTAAAAAGGTGCACTTCTTGAGATTAGCAAACAACTTTTCTTTCCTTAGAATTTCCAAGACAGATTTCAAATGCATTACATGTTCTTTAAGGTTTTTGCTATAAATTAGGATATCATCAAAATACACAACGACAAATCTGCCAATAAATGCACGCAAAACATGGTTCATCAAACGCATAAATGTACTTGGAGCATTAGTTAAATCGAAAGGCATCACTAACCACTCATACAAACCGTATTTAGTCTTACAAGCAGTTTTTCAATCATCACCTTCCTTCATCCTAATCTGATGATATCCACTCTTAAGATCCACTTTTGTAAAGACACAAGAACCATGCAATTCATCCAGCATATCATCTAATCTAGGAATGTGATGACGATACTTTATCGTTATGTTGTTGATGGCTCGACAGTCAACACACATCTTCCATGTTCCATCCTTCTTAGGAACTAATAGCACCGGAACTGCACAAGGACTCATGCTTTCACGCACATACCCCTTCTCTAATAATTTACCTATAAGCAGGTCGGTTTGGAATTGACGCACCTGGTATGAAATCAATTTGATGTTCAATCCCTCGGATTGGAGGTAATCCATAAGGTACCTCTTCGGGAAGGACATCTTCAAACTCCTGCAAAAGAGAAACAATATCACTCGGCAAAGCGCCGACAAGATCGTTAGTAAATAAAAGAGCCTCGTACATGAGTACAATAAGGGGCTGGTGTGAAAATATTGCTCTCTTGATCTCACTTTTTTTTGCAATGTAATTGAATTTTTCCTCTCTTGCTCTCACTATGGCCGAAATCCCTTCTCTTTCTTTTTCTCTCTGATCAATGTTTTTCTCTCTTTCTTTTTTTTGAAAATCTTTTTTTTCAATTTTGGCTTTCATTTCTTTTTCTTTCTTTTGTTCACTTGATCTTTGTAACTTTAATTGATCCTCCCTGACCTGTTGTGGATTCAATGGCAAAAGAATAATAGGTTGCTTTCTATTAGTGAAAGAATACCTATTTGTGAATCCATCATGCGTAGCCCTCCGACCATACTGCCATGGTCTTCCCAATAGTAAATGGCATGCATGCATAGTAACCACATCACAAAGCACCTCATCCTCATATTTACCAATGGATAATGCCACCAATACTTGCCTTGTCACCTTGATTTCACCACATTCATTCAGCCACTGAAGCCGATAAGGGTGAGGATGTTTCAAGGTAGTTAAGGCCAATTTCTCCACCAAATAAGTGCTGGCTACATTTGTGCAACTCCCTCCATCGATAATGACACTACAAACTTTGTTTTTCACAAAGCACCGAGTATGAAACAAGTTCTCCCTTTGGTTACTCTCTTCCTCCTTAACCTGCATATTGAGAACTCACCTTGCTACCAATAAATCTCCAACCACAGCACTTTGCTCATCATCAGCATCCTCCAGAGGTGGCATGTCATTATCATCTTCCTCATTCTCTGACTCAAGCTCTCCTTGGGCGTTTATCACCATCACCCTTTTGTTTACACACTGGCTGGCTATGTGTCCCCGCCCCTGGCATTTAAAACACTTAATATCACGTGTTTTAGAACTTGAAGTTTCAGTGTTACCTATAGCAGCAGCGGTCGTTGGTTTGGAATTCTTAAAGGATTCAAATTTTGGCTTATGTTGTAGCTGCTCATCCCTTTTCGAAGTTGTCTTCCATGGGCTGGTGTTAGCCATAGGTTGTCCCCTCCTAACCAATCCTTTTCGTTTGAGTTGTTCCTCCACCTTTATGGCTTGATGCACCATATCTGTCAACTCAACATAGTGTTGCATCTCAACTATATCTGTAATCTCACGATTTAAACCATGCAAGAACCTAGCCATGGTCACTTCCCGGTCTTCTTCCACATTAGCCCGGATCATAGCTACCTCCATCTCCTTGTAATATTCTTCCACACTCTTGGAACCTTGATTTAGCCTCTGCAACTTTTGATACAATCCCCTATAATAGTGGCTGGGTACAAAACGCTTTCTCATAAGCATTTTCACCTCCTCCCAAGTGTCCACGGGTGGCTCTCTATTCCTTCTCCTATTAACTAGTAATTGATCCCACCAAACAATGGCATAATCAGTTAATTCAATTGCAGCCAACTTAACCTTCTTTATCTCCGAGTAGTTGTGACAATCACCATCTCCAGTTTAGTTTCCCACTCCAAATAAACTTCAGGATCACTTTTACCTTGAAAAGATGGGATTTTAAACTTCAACACTAAAAAAAAGCACGAAAATAACAGAATGATATGACCTCGTTTCGGGGCCTAGCTTTGATACCACCTGATGCGAACCTCGTGATCACGTGGTTACGCAACCCACAACCAAGACTAGATCTAATTTCGGAAAGCCGAAATAGATCTGATAGGAGTGTGACACAATGGAAACCTGCCCCAAGGCACCAACACTATTGGAATGAGTAGAATGACACACGAAGCCGGTTAATCTTCGATAAGTCAGATTCAGTTCGTTCAAGAACTAAAGAATGCCAGGATCACTCTCACATATAAACTGAAAAGTTCAGAATTAAAATTAATCAATGGCTGCCGAAATTGTTGGCTAACATGAGTTTAAATAGTCTTTTAAAAACCTAACCCTAATGGACCCTTTATGTGGACTTAAATGAGGTCCACTCAAAACTGACCCAAAATCCTAAATTGAAAAGCCCATGACTTAATCCAAGCAAGTCTTGGATCCTAGCTGAAAACAAAGTCTTGATTAAGCCCAAACAAGCCTTGGGCTGTAGCTAACTAACTTAAATGAAGCCCAAAAGGTTTATTTATTCTCTTCCATCCAGCCAATCAATCCCATGCTTCCAAGTTGTAGTAGGATTCTTTTGGCTCCTTTGTTGTCCTCACTTCATGGCCCAAATAAAGCCGGTCTGGACCCCTCCTACACATAGATACTTCAATGGTCCTTGCAGTTATGACTTGGGTGAAACCTTCAAAACCTTGTTGTTTTAATTTTTTTAACCAACGAAATTAAATTTTATTTTACAAAATTGAAAATTAATTACTTATTGTTGCGATATTAAGAAACAATGAAAGAAATATAGTATTTTGCCGTTTTCTTTTAGTTTACTAAATAAATAATAATAATAATTGTCGTAACCCAATTTTTGGGTTACTCCCCCAAAATAAAATTAAAGTAACAAAAATAAAATAAAAAGGGTTTTGGTGTCGGTGAAAAATCACGGTGAAAATTTTGAATATTTTCAGAGCTGAATCATATCTCTTTTGTGCCCAAAAATAAGAGAAAATACAAATTGAAGGTAAAAATTAAGTCAAAAATTATAATTATATTTTTTATAGGCCAATTTGATTTAATCATGGCCTAATTTAAAATATTATTATGTTTGGGAATTATTTTAGTATCCAATTGAAGAATTTAATTAAATGCAAGGAATTAATTATGCTTTGGTCAAATTAATTTTATTAAGGGCTTAATTGATGGAAAATCAACTTCTTGAGTTTCATTCGGGCTCAATTGAGAAGATTGAAATTTTTGGAGACGCAATTGAATTTTTCCAAGCTAATTGTGCAAAATTAAGGGTCAAATTGAAGTTTAATGGTCAATTGAGGGTCAAAGTGCATAAATCAAAAGACATGGACCAATATGAAAAAGGCGCGCAAAGTGAAGGATATTATTGAAATTTAGACAGGGGTGCAATTGCACAAAATTACAAATTTAAATCCAATTAAGGGTGCAATTAGAACAATGGCAACTTGAAGGCCCAAACCGCAACTAACCCTTATCCACTGCACCCCGCCGCTGCATTTTCCACCTTCACCTGTGTTGTCGACCAGCCACCACGCCGTTGTTGCAGGTCACCACGCCGCCGACAATCAGCCACTGTGGCAGGCCGAACACACCTATAAAAAGCCACCATGCGCGACGGCCAAAGGCCGGAATGGTGAAGGAAAATCGAAAAAAAAATAGAAGGGAAAAGGGGAGGAAAGGGAGAAAAAAAAACGAGAGATTTTGGAAAATTTGCAGAGAGTTTTGGCAAAGAAAAACGCAGAGAACAGGTAGCAAAAATTTACGTAACAGAGGGGTTTTTACGTAGAAAGACAGAAAAAAGGGAGGGAAGAACAGAAAAAAAAAGAATTGAACAGAGAAAATTACAGGACAGAGAAAGAGACCGAGAGAAAAAAAATGAAGGAGAAAAGCCAGGGGAGAAGAGAGAGAGTTTCGTCTTCCTCGTCTCCGGCAATAGACTAGTCTCGACTTTGGTGACATCAACAGACCAACCATCTTCCCCATCTCTGGTTGACCCAACACAGCCAGCAACTTCTCCCTCTCTGGGTCTGCAAATCCTTTCTCTCTCCCTCTCGGTCTGCATGTTCCCTCTCTCTCTACAACCAGCAGCAGCACCAGCTCCACCGTGAATACCACCACCAGCAGCAACTCCTCCTTCTCAACGCTAGCAACTACACTAGAAGGTCCAACTTCTCCCTCTTCAACTCCAGCGAAGAAGCAGCGACGAACGACAGTGCACCAGCACAAACCGGCCCTCTTCCAACGCCTCCTCCGGCTACCACAGGCCACCGTTCACGACGCCACCACGACAGAAATCATCACCTCGATCTCCTCTACCCAACAGTGATAACAGGTACACCGTTCGTCACACTCCAAAATTCTCATTCTACTGTTCATTGTCTTCTGTGTGTGCAAGGGGAGTGAATTTCACTCCCCCGTCACACCTGTTCTGCATGCATTTGCATGCAGAATAGATGGGTGGGTTGGGCCGAGACAAGGCCCAGCCTGGCATAAATGGGTGGGCTATTTGGCCCACCCGGGGCTGGCAGTCCAGCCCCAAATGATGGGCCTCTTGGCCCATCAGGGCTGTTTAGCCTAGCCCATAAAAATAAAAAATAAAAGATATTTTTAAATATGTTTGAAATATATATATATTACTATTATTATTACAAAAAAAATCAAAATATAAAATGTGTTTTCGTGCATACGGCCGAATTTCAAGACTTTTCAAGCATATTTTTTTTTCGTAAAAAATATCGTGCATCTTTCTCATACTTTAAAACAAAATTGGATATCGTAACCAGTTTATGATTATCCGTTGGAATTTGGCCAAAATATCAAAAATAATTATAAATATTTTTGTTTTATCTATTAGGGTGTAAATTTACATTGTAAAGTACATCCATGGATAAAAAAAAGGGTTTTTAACTACGGTGTTAATTTACATTGTAAAGTACACCCACAGATAAAAAAGATTTCACTACGGTGTAAAATTACATTGTATAATACATCCGTAGATAAAAAAGATTTTTACTACGATGTAAAATTACATTGTAAACTACATCCATAGATAAAAAAAGGTTTGTAACTGCGGTGTAAAATTACAATGTAAAGTACACCTGCAGACAAAAAAAAATAGTTTTTGAAAATGCAGTGCAAAATTTTTAACTTAGAAAAACAATCAAACAACAATGCAACTTACCTTAGGTAGGGTGCACTGGGGGTGATGCTACTTCCTCTTGCACAACAAATCCCCTTACCTAGACTTTCGCAGACCAATAGGTTCCTAATGACCTTAATACTAGGTGGCGACTCCTTATAATTTTAGTCGTAAATTTTTACGACTATAAAACAACCCTCCATTTCACCGCGTGTCGTTATCTCCCCCAAATCACAGGGGGAATAACAGGGCGCGAAGCGCGAAAAATCATCGTCGCGACAATAATAATAATAATAATAATAATATATATGATATTAACATTAATATAAACCAGTAAGGCATTTTAGTGTGTTGGAACTATTCACATGACTCCATGCATTATGGATTGAAAGTCCATCCACAATGCAATTTTTTTATTGTTCTTGGGTGCAAAAACGTGTGGTTTGATCCTTGTAGTTTTTTTTTTCTATTTTGTAATTTTACATATTTATGTTTTGATCCTCAAACTCTATTTTTGCCACATTTTAGTTTCTACATGCTAAGAAAATAGAAAAATGAAACTATTAGAAAGAGAGAGATAAGTTAGAAGGAGATTATCTAACAACATTCTAAAAGGTTTGTGTTCGTATCATTTAATCCATCTTAGAAATGGAAGTTCAATGATGAATAGATCAGGATTTATAAATGTTTTTTATTCAATTTAATTTTAGGGTTTTAGATTAATTTAAAGGTATTTTTGGGTTAGAACTAAAGTTATTGTGGTTTTTGCTTCTTTTTTTTCTTTTGTTATAGTGCATGAATTTAATTGATTTTTTTATTTAATTATGCCTTTGATTAGAAAAGTATATGATTGTAAATGTTAGTAGTGATTATAAATGTAGTAATTTAGGGTTTTTTTTATTTAAGTGTTAGTAGTGATTATAAATGTAAAAGGGATAATAGTTAAATAGTCATGGTAATTGTTATGAGATAATAATGTTTATATTAGCTATAATTGTCAATGATAATTATAATAATACTAACGAGACAATGGCTATACATACACACATGGAGGTTGTTAGTTTTTTTCATTATATTTTAATTTTAAAATAAAGGAAGTTGAGACTTAATTAAAGAATTAGTGGTGATATTTTATTACTATTTGAGATAAAAAAAATAGTGGGGACATTAACTTGTTTCATTGAAAAACAAAGATATAAACATAAAAATAAATCTATCCTAGGATAATTTTGAAGTAAATTTTTGTATTTTTAAAATAGAAAATACATAGAAGATATGTCCTTAGACACAATATTTATTATTTTTATCCCTAAAATATCCATGAAAAAAACTCTTAATTCTAAATTTGTTCAACTAAAGCAAACAAGGATAAAAGTAGTTATTATTGTAGCTTTGAAAACCAATCCAAAAAAGAACTAGGTCACGGGTAGGGAAAATCAACCCATTTTTTCTTAAATAATCAAAACAACATAATATTGATTAAAAAAAAGTCAACATGATTTGATCTTTTGTCGATCTGGTCACATTTCGACCCAAGTTTTTGAGGACATAGTCAAGTTTGGTCAATACTTTCTCTTTTTTTCTTAAACTCGAACCGATTCAAATCCCATGTTGACCCTCTTCATCGATTTTAGTTTTATAACATAGGTTATTATACTAGTAATAATTGTAGCACCTCATATGAACTACGGTGAAAAAAATATCTAATTATTTTTTAAAACATGTAAACTTAATATCTAATTGACTATTTGGGTATTAAAAAGAACTAAAACCCTTTGGAAAATTGTTGAAGCTCCAAATCCATTGTCATGTTCACTAAAATAGTGTAATGACTTTTTGCCCCTCCACCCAAAATATTTAAATCATGGTGTTAAAGGCATCGAGGTCTTTTGGCATGGCCCATATGTCGTTGTCAAGTAGATCGGGCATAAATAAGTATTTTCTCATTTTGACTGCATAGTAAAACACCTAAAATACCCTTAAATGAAAAGAAAAAAATTAACATAGGATCAAAGGGTATTTTAGTTTTTTTCTATAATGATTCTTTTGCTATTATAATTTAAGCTAATAGACACTTTGGTATATGCACGAATATAAAAAATAATAAACACTTAAAATGCAAAATAAAACTAGGAAAAATACCTGTAAAATAAATTAAAATTTTAAGCATGAGGTCAATACGTGTTTTTAGTTTTTTATGATTTTTTTAATTACAAAGTCAACTTAAATACAATTTTATATTTGGATAAATATTTAAATAGTAGGTGAGCAAGGGAGGCGCCCACACCTTTCTGGTAGCTCATGCAACATCTATTAACATCAAAAAATGACCTTTTGTTGTGTTTTTTAAAGCATCATTGTCTCTTTGTTTGGCTTGTGTTTCCATTAGTTGTCTGGTTTGGCATTAGTGGACCTTTCCTTCTTCGCCCGGTTGAACAAATTGAACATGCTATTAGAGTTGGAAAAATAATGATCTAAATGAAAACAAAGGATTCACTAGAAACAATAAGGAAAAAAATATAAACAATATTAATAAATCAAGTTATTATAGTTCTTATCAGAATCCCTCCTTAGCATCCAATGTGAACTTCTCTACACCTTTTCTTAAAATTTGACCCAAAACTTTAAAGAACCAATAAGACACTCTAATTGAAAGAACATACCACTCTCAAAATCAATATAAATGATGAGCAACTTCTTCCACTCCTTATATATGTAAAAAAGATGTGTCAACATCTTGTAACAGAGTTAAATTTTTCACCCTAAAATCCAGCACTATACGACAATTTTATCCTGACTAGACTAAGCATTTCAACCCCATGCGACAATTTAGTCATGACTAGATTAAACAATTTCCTACTTTTTCACTTATGTTTGTCTATAGCTATGTGTTTCACTCACCCAAAGAGGTTCCTAGAATTGCCTTCTTATATGAAAAAAAACTAACACAACTGAATATCTTAAAGTACACAACAAATACAAATAAATATCACAACCTTTATTAATCTCGTAAACAAAGAATTTCTACCATACACAAGCGTATATGTGTTATGCCCAAAGATTTCATGGTACACTATAAAGGCATTCCAACCTATTTTTAGACAAGATTACTGAGTTGTAAGGGAGAACCCTCATCCCTATTTTTTAGGACATAGGGGGACATTTTCTCTTCCATGTTCTCCATGAACTTAGTGATTTATTTTTCATAAAGTGTAAGGTAGTTTGTCCCCCATGTTCTCATAATCCTAGTGGTTTATAGAGCAATTCCAATTATGTTGCACATTCATCCATCAATTCCCAATGATTTGGAACCATAACTGTTATAACTAACTTACAATCTACATATCTAACTACTAGCCCTTGACTTTCAGTTTTAGTTGTGCTTGCTGCTAGCTTAAAAGGTGTATTCTCTAAGCCTCATGTTTATGTCAAGTCAAGAACCCAATGACTTGTATGAACCATTGCACGTTACCAACTAAATTCATCATTTCCTATGTCAAGTTGTCATTTTCCATCGCTATTGATTTTGGGCAATATGCATTTGTTGGCATGTCGTTCCACCTAGTGGTCTAACATCGACCAAGTAACATAAATCCCTGTTTGAGCCATGCAACCACCATTTCCTCACTAGCAAAAACCTGAGTTAAATATGAATACTATGTGAACGCTTTAGGACATAGCATTGAGATACCTCACTTTTAAAAGGAGGTTCTACAGTTTATCAAAGCTGGATGAATCATTTTTTATGATACACCAAATATGAATTCAAACCCTCTTCATAAACATGCCTCTGAGAGTGAGAGTGTTAATGCCATAGATATAGGATTTGTATTTATGGCATTAGCAATGGTGATTTGTACCTATATCACTACCATAATAAGCATGACATTGATTATTGCAAGGGATTTCATAATAAGGTGAAACATTTGATGGTATGGGGATTGTTAAGAATTGATGACCTTGAAAGAAGATGGAAGTAGGAATGATAGCAAGGAAAGTAGGCAGTTATCGGCCAATAAAATGGCAACTAAGATTGGTTTTGACCAAGCTATCTGGGAATAAAAGTGAAAGTTATAATGCTTTGGCTATGAACAATCCCATCCTAACATGGCTTCTGCCCTTGCTTTTATGCTTAAATTAGACATTTGACTAGAAGTGAAAGGTGTTTTACTCATAAAGAATTGGAAATCAGCAAAAAGCCAAATAGAAAGATGTTGTAGATTTAACTAAGACCTTCAAGGTCAATATACTAATAACTAAGGAAAATGATAAGAGTTTTTCAAATTAATGAAATATAATGAGTACAATAAAGTGGATTAGTTGGAAAAAAATTTCAACTAGGATTTCTCTAATGTCCCTAATCTTAAGTTTAGAATCACACTAAAATGCACTTTCAAAAGTCCTTAAAAAAGTTTATGTTCCCAAGATGTTATGCAAGACTCCGTGGAGTACTTGAAAGGAATTGACATAATGATAAAACCATATTATTTGATGGTTTTACCCATATTCACCTAGTATTTTGCCCATGTTTTATATATGAAACACCTCGTTTTTTTTTTATATATTTTGAAAGCACTTTTGGATGTAAGATCATGATCCAACCCATTTCAATATTGGCATATTAAACCTTTGATTGATGTTTTATACAAAACTTCAGTTGTAGAGGTCCAAATTAAGTGATTTTAGTGGTATTAGGAAACTAACATCCATGCTTTGCTATATATAGAAAGAGAAAAAAGAAATACAATGAAAATCACAGCCTTAAAAAACAAATCTTGTAGGCGTTGTTCTCAATATGCATCTTCATTGGAAGAAGCATGAAACTGTAAAGGTTACTTGCAAACCTTGCAAGCCAGGCCAAATTCATAATATGCCGAAGAGCTTGCTCGACTTAGCAAAGAGATCGTTGTTGACTTAAAACCTGACAATACCATTATTTTTTACAGAGGAAAGAACTATGTGTAGCCAAAAATCATGTCCCCTCCAGATACCCTAAAGATAAAGTGAGTTTGCCTAGTTTTTTTTTTTTCTAATTACCATATTTTTTCAATTGATAATATAGGAGAGAAGAATGAACTTCCCAAAATCCACCCCTTTTTCCCAGTTTCACTTCCGTGGCTGATTTTGTAACTTTGGAACAATTTTTTCTTTCCTTCTTTCCTTCCTCTTCTTCTCTGCTGGTTTCGCTAAATGCCTTCTTGATAAATACATATTTTCAGGACTGTTCATTGCTTAAATATTTACAATATTCTAGTTGGATATGAACTTCAAATTTTTTGTGGAGGCTAATAGTTCAAACCTTCAGTTTTTTTGAAGTTTTTGTTTGATAGGAAAGCAATAATAGATCACTGACTTTCTTGTGACTGTTTTTTTTAAAAATTGGTCCACTCAGGTTTTTGTTCTTGAGAGACTTTTGTTGTACAGCTATGTTGTTATAATTTCTTATCTTTCTTTCTAGTTGAGAACTTTCAATGACTCACTGAAATTGAAAACAATTTGGTTGATGAGGACACAGTTTGCAATCTTCTAGGTGTGAGGGGATTATGAATATGCAAGCTAGTAATCTTACCAGGTTTGTCTCTTGATGTTGTTACGAAAATACTAGTCTTTGTAGGCATGTGGTGAAGGTAAGCGTGAGGATTTGATTTTCAGAAGGTCACAAACAATTCAAATTTCAGAAGGTTGTAGCTTGCATTAGGTGAGACTTTTAAAAGGTTTTGGCTTATTATGGTGGGATTGGGATAGACTGGTGCAACTGTCATTCTCTTTCGGGGAAAGTATTTTCAGCTTTCACACAACCTTTGCTTAGAAAATTCTCATCAATGCTTTGCATTTTCTTTCTTTTTGCTTTTTTTGCCCCCACATCTCAATGAACTGGGAGGAATCAATTTTTGTTATTATGAATGGCATAAAAAAAAATTGATTGGCATTTGAATGGATCAATCTGTTATAGTGATCCAAGCATGGGAAGTGAATTGATGAAAATTGTTGATCCCTTTCCAAGGGGAAAAGCCTGTGTTGTAGGGGGCAGCATATTATTTGAGTAGTAGTGACAACACATTTGCCATAGCATCATTGTGAATATTGGAGTTGGTTCCTTGCAAGGGAGTGTAGTGTATCGTTCATGTATTGTTTTTTGAAGCATCTGGAATTCTGTATTTGACTAAATATTGCTGTTTAAAAATTCTAGAAGAGGTCTATAAGCCAAACATTTATTTCTTTTTCTTAAAAAAGAATATATATATATGTCCTGTTGGTCATGGTTATTTTCTATCTCATCCTCTTAATAAAGTTAGGAATGTCTGTCATGGTGAACATGAATCAATTCTCGATAATAAAGATTATTTGTTGGCCTGTTGACCACCCATTAATCCTGTTTAGTGAAGATCTAGGTATTACTTTATGATGTCAATACTCAATTGTCGTTGTTATAGTGATTTTCGTGTTGAAAATTACAGGCACTGCAAAAATATATTTACAAGCAGTCACTTGAGCATAAAGTTAGTTCATTGAGAAATTAGAGAAAGAGCTTGAAAATTATCATGAGCATGTTGACTGTTTTGAAAGTTGACTGTTTTAGATTAAGGGGGTGGCACCTTCTGCTGATCATGAGACCGGATTTTGCTTCATGGAACAGATTGGACATGGTAAAGATTTCGTCAGCATACTCAAGATTAGCTCGTTTTCATTTCCAATCAATAGGGAATTGATTCAATGATGTTGTTGTATTCATGCTCTTGGTTTTCTGGAATCTAACTTGATAGGCATCTATGCACACTATTAAGTTTGGCCTTCGTTTCTGTTCTTACATTTTGTTTGATGCTATAGTAGCTGTTTATTCTTCAATTTACTTCCTTGTTTAATTTAATGTTTTTAAATTATTTTCATATGTGAATGGTTTTTAAAAAATAAAAAAATATTATTTTAATATATTTATGAACAAAAATTATTTTAGAAAACAATCCCCTCAACCATATTTCCAAACAATGCCTCCTGCAACTCAGACCTGCATTCCCCATCTTCCTTGTTAGACACCAAACCAAACAAGACATCGAGACCACAAGAGAGAGAGCATTTCAATACTAGCATGAGCTTTTTTTTGCCTCTAAAAAAACAGATGTAAAATCACGACGAACATCACAAGAAAAAATCTAAAACCACTACAGAAGAACCTTATACATCTAAGCGCATGCACAATAATGTGTACAAAATTAAAGGTATATCATTCTAATTTTATAAATACTTATAAACCCAATAAATAATAAAATATCAATTACTCTCTTAAATAACATTGTATACATTTTTTGTCTTCAATTTCTAAAATTTATTTACAATCAAATCACGCTTTAATCATTCTATTTTAATTTATGGTTAATGGTTCTTATGTGTGTGACCCATTAGGTTCCTTAATAAGTTGACCAAAACATAAATCATAATCATAAATAAAGTAGATTAAATAAATTAATTTATTATCAATTCAGCAATTGATTGATTTATATTAAAAAGACCAAGTATTATATCTAGCAATCTTTCAGTAACTAGTTTCTTAGTATAATTATTATTCATTCATCAAGAACATAAAAGTTAAAAGTGATCCTGAAACTAAAAGGTAGACGAAATTAAACTTGGTTTGACTAAGCAATCTCATCCACAAACTTAGCAACCATCAACATTAAAATTAAAAACGATCCCAACTAATAGCAATGGATGAAAAAACAAAATCAATGGAAAAAAGCAGCAAATTTGGCCTCATTAACAGTGTAGGATGCACAACAAAACAAAGAAACATCCTTTGAATGCAATAAAAAAAGATAGCGACAACACATAAAATTTCATCCATAAACTCAAAGCCATTAACATAAAAATAAAAAAAGTCATCCCCAACTAAGAGGCGAGCGAAATTGAACTTGGTCTACTAAAGCAATTTAAACCACAAACTCATCAACAATCAATATAAAAGTTAAAAGTGATCCCCAACTAACAGCAATGGATGAAAAAAGCAACCCAATAAAAAAAGAAGCAAATGTGGCCTCACTTACCAACCTAGGACGCGCAACAAAACATAGAAACATCCTTTAAACACAAAAGGAGAACAAAAAAAGAGAGAACAGCAACTCATAGGAATCCCATCCACAAACTAAGAAATCATCAACACAAAAGTAAAAAGTGATCCCTAAGTAAGAGGCAAACGAAATTAAACTTGATGTACCAAAAAAATTTCATACATAAACTCAGCATAGAATTGAAAAGTGATCTTCAACTAAAAGCAATGGATGAAGCAACCAACCCATTGTGTCCTCACTTAGCAGCATAGGATGCACAAAAAAATCGAGAACCATCATTTAAACGCCAAAAAAAAACCAAGAAAAGAGAAACAACACAACTATTATATCCACAAATTCAGCAATCAACAGCATAAAAGTTAAAAGTAATCCTGAACTAAGAGGTAGACGAAATTAAACTTGGTTTGACGAAGCAATCTCAGCCACAAACTTAGCAACCATCAACATTAAAATTAAAAGCGATCCCAACTAATAGCAATGGATGAAAAAACAAAATCAATGGAAAAAAGCAGCAAATTTGGCCTCATTAACAGTGTAGGATGCACAACAAAACAAAGAAACATCCTTTGAATGCAATAAAAAAAGATAGCGACAACACATAAAATTTCATCCATAAACTCACAGCCATTAACATAAAAATAAAAAAAGTCATCCCCAACTAAGAGGCGAGCGAAATTGAACTTGGTCTAATAAAGCAATTTAAACCACAAACTCATCAACAATCAATATAAAAGTTAAAAGTGATCCCCAACTAACAGCAATGGATGAAAAAAACAACCCAATAAAAACGAAGCAAATGTGGCCTCACTTACCAACCTAGGACGCGCAACAAAACATAGAAACATCCTTTAAACACAAAAGGAGAACAAAAAAAAGAGAGAACAGCAACTCATAGGAATCCCATCCACAAACTAAGAAAACATCAACACAATAGTAAAAAGTGATCCCTAACTAAGAGGCAAACGAAATTAAACTTGGTCTACCAAAAAAATTTCATCCATAAACTCAGCATAGAATTGAAAAGTGATCTTCAACTAACAGCAATGGATGAAGCAACCAACCCATTGTGTCCTCACTTAGCAGCCTAGGATGCACAGAAAAATCGAGAACCATCATTTAAACGCAAAAAAAAAACCAAGAAAAGAGAAACAACACAACTATTATATCCACAAACTCAGCAATCAACATCATAAAAGTTAAAAGTGATCCTGAACTAAGAGGTAGACGAAATTAAACTTGGTTTGACGAAGCAATCTCACCCACAAACTTAGCAACCATCAACATTAAAATTAAAAGCGATCACAACTAATTAGCAATGGATGAAAAAACAAAATCAATGGAAAAGAGCAGCAAATTTGGCCTTATTAAAAGTGTAGGATGCACAACAAAACAAAGAAACATCCTTTGAATGGAATAAAAAAAGATAGCGACAACACATAAAATTTCATCCATAAACTCACAGCCATTAACATAAAAATTAAAAAGTCATCCCCAACTAAGAGGCGAGCGAAATTGAACTTGGTCTAATAAAGCAATTTAAACCACACACTCATCAACAATCAATATAAAAGTTAAAAGTGATCCCCAACTAACAGCAATGGATGAAAAAAGCAACCCAATAAAAAAAGAAGCAAATGTGGCCTCACTTACCAACCTAGGACGCACAACAAAACATATAAACATCCTTTAAACACAAAAGGAGAACAAAAAAAAGAGAGAACAGCAACTCATAGGAATCCCATCCACAAACTAAGAAATTATCAACACAAAAGTAAAAAGTGATCCCTAACTAAGAGGCAAACGAAATTAAACTTGGTCTACCAAAAAAATATCATCCATAAACTCAGCATAGAATTGAAAAGTGATCTTCAACTAACAGCAATGGATGAAGCAACCAACCCATTGTGTCCTCACTTAGCAGCCTAGGATGCACAGAAAAATCGAGAACCATCATTTAAACGCAAAAAAAAACCAAGAAAAGAGAAACAACACAATTATTATATCCACAAACTCAGCAATCAACAGCATAAAAGTTAAAAATGATCCTGAATTAAGACGTAGACGAAATTAAACTTGGTTTGACGAAGCAATCTCATCCACAAACTTAGCAACCATCAACATTAAAATTAAAAGCGATCCCAACTAATAGCAATGGATGAAAAATCAAAATCAATGGAAAAAATCAGCAAATTTGGCCTCATTAACAGTGTAGGATGCACAACAAAACAAAGAAACATCCTTTCAATGCAATAAAAAAAGATAGCGACAACACATAAAATTTCATCCATAAACTCACACCCTTTAACATAAAAATTAAAAAGTCATCCCCAACTAAGAGGAGAACGAAATTGAACTTGGTCTACTAAAGGAATTTAAACCACAAACTCATCAACAATCAATATAAAAGTTAAAAGTGATCCCCAACTAACAGCAATGGATGAAAAAAGAAACCCAATAAAAAAAGAAGCAAATGTGGCCTCACTTACCAACCTAGTACGCGCAACAAAACATAGAAAAATTCTTTAAACACAAAAGGAGAACAAAAAAAAAGAGAACAGCAACTCATAGGAATCTCATCCACAAACTAAGAAATCATCAACACAAAAGTAAAAACTGATCCCTAACTAAGAGGCAAACGAAATTAAACTTGGTCTACCAAAAAAATATCATCCATAAACTCAGCATAGAATTGAAAAGTGATCTTCAACTAACAGCAATGGATGAAGCAACCAACCCATTGTGTCCTCACTTAGCAGCATAGGATGCACAGAAAAATCGAGAACTATCATTTAAACGCAAAAAAAAACCAAGAAAAGAGAAACAACACAACTATTATATCCATAAACTCAGCAATCAACAGCATAAAAGTTAAATGTGATCCTGAACTAAGAGGTAGACGAAATTAAACTTGGTTTGACGAAGCAATCTCATCTACAAACTTAGCAACCATCAACATTAAAATTAAAAGCGATCCCAACTAATAGCAGTGGATGAAAAAACAAAATCAATGGAAAAAATCAGCAAATTTGGCCTCATTAACAGTGTAGGATGCACAACAAAACAAAGAAACATCCTTTAAATGCAATAAAAAAAGATAGCGACAACACATAAAATTTCATCCATAAACTCACACCCTTTAACATAAAAATTAAAAAGTCATCCCCAACTAAGAGGAGAACGAAATTGAACTTGGTCTACTAAAGCAATTTAAACCACAAACTCATCAACAATCAATATAAAAGTTAAAAGTGATCCCCAACTAACAGCAATGGATGAAAAAAGAAACCCAATAAAAAAAGAAGCAAATATGGCCTCACTTACCAACTAGTACGCGCAACAAAACATAGAAAAATTCTTTAAACACAAAAGGAGAACAAAAAAAAGAGAGAACAACAACTCATAGGAATCCCATCCACAAACTAAGAAATCATCAACACAAAAGTAAAAACTGATCCCTAACTAAGAGGCAAACGAAATTAAACTTGGTCTACCAAAAAAATATCATCCATAAACTCAGCATAGAATTGAAAAGTGATCTTCAACTAACAGCAATGGATGAAGCAACCAACCCATTGTGTCCTCACTTAGCAGCATAGGATGCACAGAAAAATCGAGAACTATCATTTAAACGCAAAAAAAAACCAAGAAAAGAGAAACAACACAACTATTATATCCATAAACTCAGCAATCAACAGCATAAAAGTTAAATGTGATCCTGAACTAAGAGGTAGACGAAATTAAACTTGGTTTGACGAAGCAATCTCATCTACAAACTTAGCAACCATCAACATTAAAATTAAAAGCGATCCCAACTAATAGCAGTGGATGAAAAAACAAAATCAATGGAAAAAATCAGCAAATTTGGCCTCATTAACAGTGTAGGATGCACAACAAAACAAAGAAACATCCTTTAAATGCAATAAAAAAAGATAGCGACAACACATAAAATTTCATCCATAAACTCACACCCTTTAACATAAAAATTAAAAAGTCATCCCCAACTAAGAGGAGAACGAAATTGAACTTGGTCTACTAAAGCAATTTAAACCACAAACTCATCAACAATCAATATAAAAGTTAAAAGTGATCCCCAACTAACAGCAATGGATGAAAAAAGAAACCCAATAAAAAAAGAAGCAAATATGGCCTCACTTACCAACTAGTACGCGCAACAAAACATAGAAAAATTCTTTAAACACAAAAGGAGAACAAAAAAAAGAGAGAACAACAACTCATAGGAATCCCATCCACAAACTAAGAAATCATCAACACAAAAGTAAAAACTGATCCCTAACTAAGAGGCAAACGAAATTAAACTTGGTCTACCAAAAAAATTTTCTTCCATAAACTCAGCATAGAATTGAAAAGTGATCTTCAACTAACAGCAATGGATGAAGCAACCAACCCATTTTGTCCTCACTTAGCAGCATAGGATGCATAGAAAAATCGAGAACCATCATTTAAACGCAAAAAAAAAACCAAGAAAAGAGAAACAACACAACTATTATATCCACAAATTCAGCAATCAACAGCATAAAAGTTAAAAGCAATCCTGAACTAAGAGGTAGACGAAATTAAACTTGGTTTGACGAAGCAATCTCAGCCACAAACTTAGCAACCATCAACATTAAAATTAAAAGCGATCCCAACTAATAGCAATGGATGAAAAAACAAAATCAAAGGAAAAAAAACAGCAAACTTGGCCTCATTAACAGTGTAGGATGCACAACAAAACAAAGAAACATCCTTTGAATGCAATAAAAAAGATAGCGACAACACATAAAATTTCATCAATAACTCACAGCCATTAACATAAAAATTAAAAAGTCATCCCCAACTAAGAGGCGAACGAAATTGAACTTGGTCTACCAAAGCAATTTAAACCACAAACTCATCAACAATCAATATAAAAGTTAAAAAGTGATCCCCGACTAACAGCAATGGATGAAAAAAGCAACCCAATAAAAAAAGAAGCAAATGTGGCCTCACTTACCAACCTAGGACGCGCAACAAAACATAGAAACATCCTTTAAACACAAAAGGAGAACAAAAAAAAGAGAGAACAACAACTCATAGGAATCCCATCCACAAACTAAGAAATCATCTACACAAAAGTAAAAAGTGATCCCTAACTAAGAGGCAAACGAAATTAAACTTGGTCTACCAAAAAAATTTCATCCATAAACTCAGCATAGAATTGAAAAGTGATCTTCAACTAACAGCAATGGATGAAGCAACCAACCCATTGTGTCCTCACTTAGCAGCCTAGGATGCACAGAAAAATCGAGAACCATCATTTAAACGCAAAAAAAAACCAAGAAAAGAGAAACAACACAACTATTATATCCACAAATTCAGCAATCAACAGCATAAAAGTTAAAAGTAATCCTGAACTAAGAGGTAGACGAAATTAAACTTGGTTTGACGAAGCAATCTCAGCCACAAACTTAGCAACCATCAACATTAAAATTAAAAGCGATCCCAACTAATAGGAATGGATGAAAAAACAAAATCAATGGAAAAAAAAAAGCAAACTTGGCCTCATTAACAGTGTAGGATGCACAACAAAACAAAGAAACATCCTTTGAATGCAATAAAAAAGATAGCGACAACACATAAAATTTCATCAATAACTCACAGCCATTAACATAAAAATTAAAAAGTCATCCCCAACACAGAGGCGAACGAAATTGAACTTGGTCTACTAAAGCAATTTAAACCACAAACTCATCAACAATCAATATAAAAGTTAAAAAGTGATCCCCAACTAACAGCAATGGATGAAAAAGCAACCCAATAAAAAAAAAAGCAAATGTGGCCTCACTTACCAACCTAGGACGCGCAACAAAACATAGAAACATCCTTTAAACACAAAAGGAGAACAAAAAAAAAGAGAACAGCAACTCATAGGAATCCCATCCACAAACTAAGAAAACATCAACACAATAGTAAAAAGTGATCCCTAACTAAGATGCAAACGAAATTAAACTTGGTCTACCAAAAAAATTTCATCCATAAACTCAGCATAAAATTGAAAAGTGATCTTCAACTAACAGCAATGGATGAAGCAACAAACCCATTGTGTCCTCACTTAGCAGCCTAGGATGCACAGAAAAATCGAGAACCATCATTTAAACGCAAAAAAAAACCAAGAAAAGAGAAACAACACAACTATTATATCCACAAACTCAGCAATCAACATCATAAAAGTTAAAAGTGATCCTGAACTAAGAGGTAGACGAAATTAAACTTGGTTTGACGAAGCAATCTCACCCACAAACTTAGCAACCATCAACATTAAAATTAAAAGCGATCCCAACTAATTAGCAATGGATGAAAAAACAAAATCAATGGAAAAGAGCAGCAAATTTGGCCTCATTAACAGTGTAGGATGCCCAACAAAACAAAGAAACATCGTTTAAATGCAATAAAAAAGATAGCGACAACACATAAAATTTCATCCATAAATTCACAGCCATTAACATAAAAATTAAAAAGTCATCCCCAACTAAGAGGCGACTGAAATTGAACTTGGTCTACTAAAGCAATTTAAACCACAAACTCATCAACAATCAATATAAAAGTTAAAAGTGATCCCCAACTAACAACAATGGATGAAAAAAGCAACCCAATAAAAAAAGAAGCAAATGTGGCCTCACTTACCAACCTAGGACGCGCAACAAAACATAGAAACATCCTTTAAACACAAAAAGAGAACAGCAACTCATAGGAATCCCATCCACAAACTAAGAAATCAACACAAAAGTAAAAAGTGATCCCTAACTAAGAGGCAAACGAAATAAAACTTGGTATACCAAAAAAATTTCATCCATAAACTCAGCATAGAATTGAAAAGTGATCTTCAACTAACAGCAATGGATGAAGCAACCAACCCATTGTGTCCTCACTAAGCAGCATAGGATGCACAAAAAAATCGAGAACCATCATTTAAACGCAAAAAAAAAACCAAGAAAAGAGAAACAACACAACTATTATATCCACAAACTCAGCAATCAACAGCATAAAAGTTAAAAGTGATCCTGAACTAAGAGGTAGACGAAATTAAACTTGGTTTGACGAAGCAATCTCAGCCACAAACTTAGCAACCATCAACATTAAAATTAAAAGCGATCCCAACTAATTAGCAATGGATGAAAAAACAAAATCAATGGAAAAAAGCGGCAAATTTGGCCTCATTTACAGTGTAGGATGCCCAACAAAACAAAGAAACATCCTTTAAATGCAATAAAAAAGATAGCGACAACACATAAAATTTCATCCATAAACTCACAGCCATTAACATAAAAATTAAAAAGTCATCCCCAACTAAGAGGCGACCGAAATTGAACTTGGTCTACTAAAGCAATTTAAACCACAAACTCATCAACAATCAAAATAAAAGTTAAAAGTGATCCCCAACTAACAGCAATGGATGAAAAAAGCAACCCAATAAAAAAAGAAGCAAATGTGGCCTCACTTACCAACCTAGGACGCGCAACAAAACATAGAAACATCCTTTAAACACAAAAAGAGAACAGCAACTCATAGGAATCCCATCCACAAACTAAGAAATCAACACAAAAGTAAAAAGTGATCCCTAACTAAGAGGCAAACGAAATAAAACTTGGTCTACCAAAAAAATTTCATCCATAAACTCAGCATAGAATTGAAAAGTGATCTTCAACTAACAGCAATGGATGAAGCAACCAACCCATTGTGTCCTCACTAAGCAGCCTAGGATGCACAGAAAAATCGAGAACCATCATTTAAACGCAAAAAAAAACCAAGAAAAGAGAAACAACACAACTATTATATCCACAAATTCAGCAATCAACAGCATAAAAGTTAAAAGTAATCCTGAACTAAGAGGTAGACGAAATTAAACTTGGTTTGACGAAGCAATCTCAGCCACAAACTTAGCAACCATCAACATTAAAATTAAAAGCGATCCCAACTAATAGGAATGGATGAAAAAACAAAATCAATGGAAAAAAAACAGCAAACTTGGCCTCATTAACAGTGTAGGATGCACAACAAAACAAAGAAACATCCTTTGAATGCAATAAAAAAGATAGCGACAACACATAAAATTTCATCAATAACTCACAGCCATTAACATAAAAATTAAAAAGTCATCCCCAACAAAGAGGCGAACGAAATTGAACTTGGTCTACTAAAGCAATTTAAACCACAAACTCATCAACAATCAATATAAAAGTTAAAAAGTGATCCCCAACTAACAGCAATGGATGAAAAAGCAACCCAATAAAAAAAAAAAGCAAATGTGGCCTCACTTACCAACCTAGGACGCGCAACAAAACATAGAAACATCCTTTAAACACAAAAGGAGAACAAAAAAAAAGAGAACAGCAACTCATAGGAATCCCATCCACAAACTAAGAAAACATCAACACAATAGTAAAAAGTGATCCCTAACTAAGATGCAAACGAAATTAAACTTGGTCTACCAAAAAAATTTCATCCATAAACTCAGCATAAAATTGAAAAGTGATCTTCAACTAACAGCAATGGATGAAGCAACAAACCCATTGTGTCCTCACTTAGCAGCCTAGGATGCACAGAAAAATCGAGAACCATCATTTAAACGCAAAAAAAAACCAAGAAAAGAGAAACAACACAACTATTATATCCACAAACTCAGCAATCAACATCATAAAAGTTAAAAGTGATCCTGAACTAAGAGGTAGACGAAATTAAACTTGGTTTGACGAAGCAATCTCACCCACAAACTTAGCAACCATCAACATTAAAATTAAAAGCGATCCCAACTAATTAGCAATGGATGAAAAAACAAAATCAATGGAAAAGAGCAGCAAATTTGGCCTCATTAACAGTGTAGGATGCCCAACAAAACAAAGAAACATCCTTTAAATGCAATAAAAAAGATAGCGACAACACATAAAATTTCATCCATAAACTCACAGCCATTAACATAAAAATTAAAAAGTCATCCCCAACTAAGAGGCGACTGAAATTGAACTTGGTCTACTAAAGCAATTTAAACCACAAACTCATCAACAATCAATATAAAAGTTAAAAGTGATCCCCAACTAACAACAATGGATGAAAAAAGCAACCCAATAAAAAAAGAAGCAAATGTGGCCTCACTTACCAACCTAGGACGCGCAACAAAACATAGAAACATCCTTTAAACACAAAAAGAGAACAGCAACTCATAGGAATCCCATCCACAAACTAAGAAATCAACACAAAAGTAAAAAGTGATCCCTAACTAAGAGGCAAACGAAATAAAACTTGGTCTACCAAAAAAATTTCATCCATAAACTCAGCATAGAATTGAAAAGTGATCTTCAACTAACAGCAATGGATGAAGCAACCAACCCATTGTGTCCTCACTAAGCAGCCTAGGATGCACAGAAAAATCGAGAACCATCATTTAAACGCAAAAAAAAACCAAGAAAAGAGAAACAACACAACTATTATATCCACAAATTCAGCAATCAACAGCATAAAAGTTAAAAGTAATCCTGAACTAAGAGGTAGACGAAATTAAACTTGGTTTGACGAAGCAATCTCAGCCACAAACTTAGCAACCATCAACATTAAAATTAAAAGCGATCCCAACTAATAGGAATGGATGAAAAAACAAAATCAATGGAAAAAAAACAGCAAACTTGGCCTCATTAACAGTGTAGGATGCACAACAAAACAAAGAAACATCCTTTGAATGCAATAAAAAAGATAGCGACAACACATAAAATTTCATCAATAACTCACAGCCATTAACATAAAAATTAAAAAGTCATCCCCAACAAAGAGGCGAACGAAATTGAACTTGGTCTACTAAAGCAATTTAAACCACAAACTCATCAACAATCAATATAAAAGTTAAAAAGTGATCCCCAACTAACAGCAATGGATGAAAAAGCAACCCAATAAAAAAAAAAGCAAATGTGGCCTCACTTACCAACCTAGGACGCGCAACAAAACATAGAAACATCCTTTAAACACAAAAGGAGAACAAAAAAAAAGAGAACAGCAACTCATAGGAATCCCATCCACAAACTAAGAAAACATCAACACAATAGTAAAAAGTGATCCCTAACTAAGATGCAAACGAAATTAAACTTGGTCTACCAAAAAAATTTCATCCATAAACTCAGCATAAAATTGAAAAGTGATCTTCAACTAACAGCAATGGATGAAGCAACAAACCCATTGTGTCCTCACTTAGCAGCCTAGGATGCACAGAAAAATCGAGAACCATCATTTAAACGCAAAAAAAAACCAAGAAAAGAGAAACAACACAACTATTATATCCACAAACTCAGCAATCAACATCATAAAAGTTAAAAGTGATCCTGAACTAAGAGGTAGACGAAATTAAACTTGGTTTGACGAAGCAATCTCACCCACAAACTTAGCAACCATCAACATTAAAATTAAAAGCGATCCCAACTAATTAGCAATGGATGAAAAAACAAAATCAATGGAAAAGAGCAGCAAATTTGGCCTCATTAACAGTGTAGGATGCCCAACAAAACAAAGAAACATCCTTTAAATGCAATAAAAAAGATAGCGACAACACATAAAATTTCATCCATAAACTCACAGCCATTAACATAAAAATTAAAAAGTCATCCCCAACTAAGAGGCGACTGAAATTGAACTTGGTCTACTAAAGCAATTTAAACCACAAACTCATCAACAATCAATATAAAAGTTAAAAGTGATCCCCAACTAACAACAATGGATGAAAAAAGCAACCCAATAAAAAAAGAAGCAAATGTGGCCTCACTTACCAACCTAGGACGCGCAACAAAACATAGAAACATCCTTTAAACACAAAAAGAGAACAGCAACTCATAGGAATCCCATCCACAAACTAAGAAATCAACACAAAAGTAAAAAGTGATCCCTAACTAAGAGGCAAACGAAATAAAACTTGGTCTACCAAAAAAATTTCATCCATAAACTCAGCATAGAATTGAAAAGTGATCTTCAACTAACAGCAATGGATGAAGCAACCAACCCATTGTGTCCTCACTAAGCAGCATAGGATGCACAAAAAAATCGAGAACCATCATTTAAACGCAAAAAAAAAACCAAGAAAAGAGAAACAACACAACTATTATATCCACAAACTCAGCAATCAACAGCATAAAAGTTAAAAGTGATCCTGAAATAAGAGGTAGACGAAATTAAACTTGGTTTGACGAAGCAATCTCAGCCACAAACTTAGCAACCATCAACATTAAAATTAAAAGCGATCCCAACTAATTAGCAATGGATGAAAAAACAAAATCAATGGAAAAAAGCGGCAAATTTGGCCTCATTTACAGTGTAGGATGCCCAACAAAACAAAGAAACATCCTTTAAATGCAATAAAAAAGATAGCGACAACACATAAAATTTCATCCATAAACTCACAGCCATTAACATAAAAATTAAAAAGTCATCCCCAACTAAGAGGCGACCGAAATTGAACTTGGTCTACTAAAGCAATTTAAACCACAAACTCATCAACAATCAAAATAAAAGTTAAAAGTGATCCCCAACTAACAGCAATGGATGAAAAAAGCAACCCAATAAAAAAAGAAGCAAATGTGGCCTCACTTACCAACCTAGGACGCGCAACAAAACATAGAAACATCCTTTAAACACAAAAAGAGAACAGCAACTCATAGGAATCCCATCCACAAACTAAGAAATCAACACAAAAGTAAAAAGTGATCCCTAACTAAGAGGCAAACGAAATAAAACTTGGTCTACCAAAAAAATTTCATCCATAAACTCAGCATAGAATTGAAAAGTGATCTTCAACTAACAGCAATGGATGAAGCAACCAACCCATTGTGTCCTCACTAAGCAGCATAGGATGCACAGAAAAATTGAGAACCATCATTTAAACGCAAAAAAAAAACCAAGAAAAGAGAAACAACACAACTATTATATCCACAAACTCAGCAATCAACAGCATAAAAGTTAAAAGTGATCCTGAACTAAGAGGTAGACGAAATTAAACTTGGTTTGACGAAGCAATCTCAGCCACAAACTTAGCAACCATCAACATTAAAATTAAAAGCGATCCCAACTAATAGGAATGGATGAAAAAACAAAATCAATGGAAAAAAAACAGCAAACTTGGCCTCATTAACAGTGTAGGATGCACAACAAAACAAAGAAACATCCTTTGAATGCAATAAAAAAGATAGCGACAACACATAAAATTTCATCAATAACTCACAGCCATTAACATAAAAATTAAAAAGTCATCCCCAACAAAGAGGCGAACGAAATTGAACTTGGTCTACTAAAGCAATTTAAACCACAAACTCATCAACAATCAATATAAAAGTTAAAAGTGATCCCCAACTAACAGCAATGGATGAAAAAAGCAACCCAATAAAAAAAGAAGCAAATGTGGCCTCACTTACCAACCTAGGACGCGCAACAAAACATAGAAACATCCTTTAAACACAAAAAGAGAACAACAACTCATAGGAATCCCATCCACAAACTAAGAAATCAACACAAAAGTAAAAAGTGATCCCTAACTAAGAGGCAAACGAAATAAAACTTGGTCTACCAAAAAAATTTCATCCATAAACTCAGCATAGAATTGAAAAGTGATCTTCAACTAACAGCAATGGATGAAGCAACCAACCCATTGTGTCCTCACTAAGCAGCATAGGATGCACAGAAAAATCGAGAACCATCATTTAAACGCAAAAAAAAACCAAGAAAAGAGAAACAACACAACTATTATATCCACAAACTCAGCAATCAACAGCATAAAAGTTAAAAGTGATCCTGAACTAAGAGGTAGACGAAATTAAACTTGGTTTGACGAAGCAATCTCACCCACAAACTTAGCAACCATCAACATTAAAATTAAAAGCGATCCCAACTAATTTGCAATGGATGAAAAAACAAAATCAATGGAAAAAAGCGGCAAATTTGGCCTCATTAACAGTGTAGGATGCCCAACAAAACAAAGAAACATCCTTTAAATGCAATAAAAAAGATAGCGACAACACATAAAATTTCATCCATAAACTCACAGCCATTAACATAAAAATTAAAAAGTCATCCCCAACTAAGAGGCGACCGAAATTGAACTTGGTCTACTAAAGCAATTTAAACCACAAACTCATCAACAATCAATATAAAAGTTAAAAGTGATCCCCAACTAACAGCAATGGATGAAAAAAGCAACCCAATAAAAAAAGAAGCAAATGTGGCCTCACTTACCAACCTAGGACGCGCAACAAAACATAGAAACATCCTTTAAACACAAAAAGAGAACAGCAACTCATAGGAATCCCATCCACAAACTAAGAAATCAACACAAAAGTAAAAAGTGATCCCTAACTAAGAGGCAAACGAAATTAAACTTGGTCTACCAAAAAAATTTCATCCATAAACTCAGCATAGAATTGAAAAGTGATCTTCAACTAACAGCAATGGATGAAGCAACCAACCCATTGTGTCCTCACTAAGCAGCATAGGATGCACAGAAAAATCGAGAACCATCATTTAAACGCAAAAAAAAACCAAGAAAAGAGAAACAACACAACTATTATATCCACAAACTCAGCAATCAACAGCATAAAAGTTAAAAGTGATCCTGAACTAAGAGGTAGACGAAATTAAACTTGGTTTGACGAAGCAATCTCACCCACAAACTTAGCAACCATCAACATTAAAATTAAAAGCGATCCCAACTAATTTGCAATGGATGAAAAAACAAAATCAATGGAAAAAAGCGGCAAATTTGGCCTCATTAACAGTGTAGGATGCCCAACAAAACAAAGAAACATCCTTTAAATGCAATAAAAAAGATAGCGACAACACATAAAATTTCATCCATAAACTCACAGCCATTAACATAAAAATTAAAAAGTCATCCCCAACTAAGAGGCGACCGAAATTGAACTTGGTCTACTAAAGCAATTTAAACCACAAACTCATCAACAATCAATATAAAAGTTAAAAGTGATCCCCAACTAACAGCAATGGATGAAAAAAGCAACCCAATAAAAAAAGAAGCAAATGTGGCCTCACTTACCAACCTAGGACGTGCAACAAAACATAGAAACATCCTTTAAACACAAAAAGAGAACATCAACTCATAGGAATCCCATCCACAAACTAAGAAATCAACACAAAAGTAAAAAGTGATCCCTAACTAAGAGGCAAACGAAATTAAACTTGGTCTACCAAAAAAATTCATCCATAAACTCAGCATAGAATTGAAAAGTGATCTTCAACTAACAGCAATGGATGAAGCAACCAACCCATTGTGTCCTCACTAAGCAGCATAGGATGCACAGAAAAATCGAGAACCATCATTTAAACGCAAAAAAAAACCAAGAAAAGAGAAACAACACAACTATTATATCCACAAACTCAGCAATCAACAGCATAAAAGTTAAAAGTGATCCTGAACTAAGAGGTAGACGAAATTAAACTTGGTTTGACGAAGCAATCTCACCCACAAACTTAGCAACCATCAACATTAAAATTAAAAGCGATCCCAACTAATTTGCAATGGATGAAAAAACAAAATCAATGGAAAAAAGCGGCAAATTTGGCCTCATTAACAGTGTAGGATGCCCAACAAAACAAAGAAACATCCTTTAAATGCAATAAAAAAGATAGCGACAACACATAAAATTTCATCCATAAACTCACAGCCATTAACATAAAAATTAAAAAGTCATCCCCAACTAAGAGGCGACCGAAATTGAACTTGGTCTACTAAAGCAATTTAAACCACAAACTCATCAACAATCAATATAAAAGTTAAAAGTGATCCCCAACTAACAGCAATGGATGAAAAAAGCAACCCAATAAAAAAAGAAGCAATTGTGGCCTCACTTACCAACCTAGGACGCGCAACAAAACATAGAAACATCCTTTAAACACAAAAAGAGAACAGCAACTCATAGGAATCCCATCCACAAACTAAGAAATCAACACAAAAGTAAAAAGTGATCCCTAACTAAGAGGCAAACGAAATTAAACTTGGTATACCAAAAAAATTTCATCCATAAACTCAGCATAGAATTGAAAAGTGATCTTCAACTAACAGCAATGGATGAATCAACCAACCCATTGTGTCCTCACTAAGCAGCATAGGATGCACAGAAAAATCGAGAACCATCATTTAAACGCAAAAAAAAACCAAGAAAAGAGAAACAACACAACTATTATATCCACAAACTCAGCAATCAACAGCATAAAAGTTAAAAGTGATCCTGAACTAAGAGGTAGACGAAATTAAACTTGGTTTCACGAAGCAATCTCATCCACAAACTTAGCAACCATCAACATTAAAATTAAAAGCGATCCCAACTAATTTGCAATGGATGAAAAAACAAAATCAATGGAAAAAAGCGGCAAATTTGGCCTCATTAACAGTGTAGGATGCCCAACAAAACAAAGAAACATCCTTTAAATGCAATAAAAAAGATAGCGATAACACATAAAATTTCATCCATAAACTCACAGCCATTAACATAAAAATTAAAAAGTCATCCCCAACTAAGAGGCGACCGAAATTGAACTTGGTCTACTAAAGCAATTTAAACCACAAACTCATCAACAATCAATATAAAAGTTAAAAGTGATCCCCAACTAACAGCAATGGATGAAAAAAGCAACCCAATAAAAAAAGAAGCAATTGTGGCCTCACTTACCAACCTAGGACGCGCAACAAAACATAGAAACATCCTTTAAACACAAAAAGAGAACAGCAACTCATAGGAATCCCATCCACAAACTAAGAAATCAACACAAAAGTAAAAAGTGATCCCTAACTAAGAGGCAAACGAAATTAAACTTGGTATACCAAAAAAATTTCATCCATAAACTCAGCATAGAATTGAAAAGTGATCTTCAACTAACAGCAATGGATGAATCAACCAACCCATTGTGTCCTCACTAAGCAGCATAGGATGCACAAAAAAATCGAGAACCATCATTTAAACGTAAAAAAAAACCAAGAAAAGAGAAACAACACAACTATTATATCCACAAACTCAGCAATCAACAGCATAAAAGTTAAAAGTGATCCTGAACTAAGAGGTAGACGAAATTAAACTTGGTTTCACGAAGCAATCTCATCCACTGTGAGCATAATAGTATAGGGTGGTAGCTATAGGGTGGTAGCTATAGGGTGGCTATAGGGTGGTTATAGGGTGCTATAGGGTGGCTATAGGGTGGTTATAGGGTGCTATAGGGTGGTTATAGGGTGGCTATAGGATGGTGGCTATAGGCTTGGTTATTTGTGCCTCTTTCCCTATATATATTGTTAACATGTAAATGAAAGGGGAACAAAAATAAAGTTTCATTAAGATTTTCTACTTTGTCATGGTATCAGAGCCACACTCTTGAATCTCCAGCACTCTCGGTTTTGTGGATCAGCCCTGCATACATAGGGCTCTCGGCTGGGGTGATTTTGTTTTGTTTCCATCAGTCCTAGATATATAGGACTCTCGGTTTTCTTGGTTCTCTGTCAGTTTCTGGTTTGTTTTCTTGGCTGTCTTTGGGGCTCATCAACACAATGACATCAAGCAACTCTGATTTGTTTGGTGTTCGGTTCACTGGAAAGAATTATTCCGCCTGGGAATTTCAGTTCCAAGTTTTTGTCACGGGAAAAGAATTATGGGGTCATGTGGATGGAAGTGATCCAGCTCCCACCGACGCTACAAAGCTGTCTCAATGGAAGGTTAGGGATGCCCGGGTAATGTCTTGGATATTAGGGTCGGTTGATCCTCTTATTGTTCTTAATTTGAGGCCATATAAAACTGCAAAAACCATGTGGGAATATCTGAAAAAGGTTTACTATGAAGATAACAATGCTAGACGTTTTCAATTAGAAAACGATATCTCTAATTATACTCAATGCAATCTATCTATTCAGGAGTATTATTCTAGTTTTATGAACTTTTGGGAAGAATATACTGATATTATTTATGCCGAAATACCAGCCGATTCTCTTTCTGTTGTTCAAAAGGTTCATGAGCAAAGTAAGCAGGATCAATTTTTAATGAAATTGAGGCCCGAATTTGAGATTACTTGCTCAAATTTAATGAACCGAGATCCATTGCCTACCTTGGATGTTTGTTTTGGGGATTTACTGAGGGAAGAACAGCGCCTTCTTACACAAGGCAGTCTCAAGCAAGACAATACAGTTGTTGTTGCCTTTGCAGCCCAAGGAAGGGGAAGAGGTCGAAATATGGACAGTGTTCAGTGTTACAGCTGCAAAGAATATGGGCACATTGCTAACAATTGTAGAAAGAAGTTCTGCAATTATTGCAAGCAGCAAGGCCATATCATCAAGGAGTGTTCCACTCGTCCCCAAAATCGTCGGACAAATGCTTTTTCCGCGGTGATGTCCGACAGCTCTTCTACGGCAGCAGCTGCATCAAGTCCTCTTACTCCAGAAATGGTGCAACAGATGATCCTTACTGCCTTCTCGGCCTTGGGGTTGCAAGGTACTCATTCTAATTCTCACTTGTGGCTTGCTGATTCAGCTGCGTCAAATCATATGACCAACTCATCTAGTAGACTTAAGAATGTGCGTAAGTATCATGGCTCATCAAAAATTCTGGTTGCTAATGGTGGTCACATACCCATTACTAAGGTTGGAGATATTGATCCAACTTTCAAGCATATTTTTGTATCACCGGATTTGTCTACTAGCCTTATTTCAGTCGGTCAACAGGTGGATGATAACTGTAATGTGCATTTTTCTCGTAATGGTTGTCTTGTGCAGGATCAGTTGTCAGGGAAGATCATCGCGAAGGGGACCTAAAGTTGGACGATTATTTCCGCTGCACTTTTCAATTCCTAGTTGTTTCTCTTTTGCTTGTACTACTGTTCAAAATCAAAGTGCCATATGGCATAGACGTTTAGGCCATCCGAACTCTATTGTTTTATCTCAATTATTGAATTCTGGTTTGTTGGGCAATACATCTAGTTTTTCTTCTCATGATGCTTTGATTGATTGTTCTACATGTAAATTAAGCAAGAGTAAAACTCTTCCTTTCCCTTCTCATGGTAGTCGTGCTACAAAAAGCTTTGATATCATTCATAGTGATGTGTGGGGTCCTGCACCGATTCTTTCTCATGCTCTTTACAAGTACTTCGTCACATTTATTGATGATTATAGTAGGTTTACTTGGGTGTATTTCCTTCGTTCCAAATCTGAGGTATTTTCGGTTTTTAAGACATTTTGTGCCTATGTTGAAACTCAATTTTCTACTAGTATTAAGGTATTGAGATCTGATTCGGGTGGGGAATATATGTCACGGGAATTTCATAATTTTTTACAGCAAAAAGGCATTGTTTCGCATCGGTCGTGTCCATATACACCACAACAAAATGGGGTTGCTGAGCGTAAGAATCGTCACCTTTTGGATACCACTAGATCCTTATTGCTTGAGTCATCTGTTCCATTTAAATTTTGGGTTGAAGCTTTGTCTACTGCAGTGTATCTAATCAATCGATTACCATCCCAGGTATTAAAATTCGATTCCCCTTTCTATCGTCTTCATCATAAGTCTCCTAGCTATCATGACTTGCATACTTTTGGTTGTGTTTGCTTTGTCCACTTACCTCCTAATGAACGACACAAACTTTCTACTCAGTCTACTAAATGTGCCTTTTTAGGTTATAGTATTTCTCACAAAGGATTTGTTTGCTATGATCTCAGCTGTGATAAATTTCGTATCTCTAGAAATGTTGTTTTCTTTGAAAATCAATATTTTTTTCCTACTACAACTGCATCTTCCTCGGTAGCTCCTCTTCTTCCTCATTTTGAGGACGTGTCCTCTTTTGAAAGATTCAAACCTGGTATTGTGTATGAAAGACGTCGACCAACTTTGCCTTTTTCGACAACTTCTCCTCCACCTGATACTGCTCATGGAGACACTTCTACGCCACCTCCTCCTCCGCAGGCTCTTCGCCGCTCTACGAGGGAATCTTATCCTCCTGATCGGTATGGTTTTTCTGCTACTTTATCCAATATTATTGTTCCATCATGTTACTCACAGGCTGTCAAGCATGAGTGTTGGCAAACAGCCATGCAGGAGGAACTTCAGGCTCTACAGGAAAATCATACATGGGACCTTATTCCTTGTCCTCCAGCAGTTAAGCCCATTGGATGTAAATGGGTGTACTCGATTAAGCTCCGCTCTGACGGCACTCTGGATAGATATAAAGCACGGTTGGTTGCTCTTGGCAACAGACATGAATATGGGGTGGATTATGAGGAAACTTTTGCTCCGGTCGCCAAAATGACTACTGTGCGCGCTATTATTGCCATTGCTGCCTCTCAGGGATGGGCACTTCACCAAATGGACGTCAAAAATGCTTTTCTCCATGGTGACCTTAAGGAGGATATTTATATGACACCTCCACTGGGTTTGGTTTCTTCTTCTAAATCGGCTGTGTGTAAATTGAGGCGATCCTTGTATGGATTGAAGCAAGCTCCTCGAGCGTGGTTTGACAAGTTTCGGGCTACCTTGCTTCGCTTCTCTTTTGTGCAAAGCAATTATGATTCTTCATTATTTCTTTGCACAACTTCCACTGGTATTGTTCTACTCCTTGTTTATGTTGATGATATTGTCATTACCGGGACTGACTCTATATTGATTAGCCAACTTCAGCAGCATCTTCGGGATTGCTTTCATATGAAGGACCTGGGTTCTCTTACTTATTTTTTGGGTTTGGAGGTTCATTCTTCTTCTTCTAGTATCTATGTGCATCAGCAGAAATATGCTCAGGACTTGATTACTTTGGCTGGTCTTCAGGATTCCTCTCCGGTTGATACTCCTTTAGAGGTGAATGTTAAGTTTCGGCATGATGATGGTGATCTTCTGCCTAATCCCACTTTATATCGGCAATTGGTTGGCAGCCTGAATTATCTTACTATTACTCGGCCTGATATCTCTTTTGCTGTTCAGCAAGTTAGTCAGTTTATGCAATCTCCCCGTCATTTACATTTGGCAGCGGTTCGTCGCATTCTTCGTTATCTACTTGGTTCTGCTAGCCGTGGGCTCTTCTATCCAGTTGGCTCTCCCATCCGCCTTGTGGCATTTAGTGATGCTGATTGGGCGGGTTGTCCTGATACCCGACGCTCTGTCACAGGGTGGTGCATGTTTCTTGGTGATTCCTTGATTTCTTGGAAAAGCAAGAAACAGGATCGTGTTTCCAAATCTTCCACAGAGTCTGAATACCGGGCCATGTCCGCTGCTTGTTCGGAAATTGTATGGCTTCGTGGTTTATAGGCAGAAATTGGTTTCTCTCAGTCCTCTCCTACTCTTCTTCATGCTGACAACACGAGTGCTATCCAGATTGCTTCGAATCCTGTGTTTCATGAGCGTACTAAACATATCGAAGTAGATTGTCATTCTATTCGAGAGGCCATCGATTCTCATGTCATTTCTCTTCCACATATCTCCACTGATCTTCAGATAGCTGATGTGTTTACCAAATCCTTGCCTGGCCCACGCCATCGGTTTCTTGTTAGCAAATTGATGCTTTGTTCTCACCCGGCATCAATTTGAGGGGGAATGTTAGCATAATAGTATAGGGTGGTGACTATAGGGTGGCTATAGGGTGCTATAGGGTGGCTATAGGGTGGTGGCTACCTTGATAAAAGACCAGGGTTTTGAACCAAGAGCGAGGTTACGAACCAAGAACAGAGAAACCTACCTTGACTTCTTGTTGTGACCCATTCGGCAAAAAATTGTTGATCACAGTAGAAAGCCTATCGGAGTACCTAAGAGAAGCACGTCCTATAAGCATGCCATCAACAGGTTTTCTGTGTTGTAAACACATCGTGCACTATTCACATCTTACATCAGAGAAAGTAGAAAAAAATAGTTAGAGAGCATTATGAAAAATCCATGTGAGATGAACTTTCCTTTCTTTGAAGACATTTCCTTGAAGATTTGATTGTGGTGGACAACCCTAAACCAAAAGTTGGAGATGGTAAACCAGAGAATAATGTCAAATGAACATTCCAATGCGGTTGCTTTTTAGCAATTGATAAGAGATTGTCAAATGCAAAGCTGAACGTTTAAAGCTTGATAACAACAAATATTCCCCAGACGTGGTGAAACAACAATAATGATTGAATGTACTGAAGATTGGTATCAAATATTCCCCACCTTACGTTGATATGTGGACAGGCGCAAATTATATAAGTCACTTTAGAAGAGAGAAACGAAACGGAATGAAGTTCAAGCAAATATTGGGCTCACGTCCTTCTTTCCTCCTTATCGCTGGAATTAAAAGAGAGATCTAAGATAATTTGTCAAAACACACAATACTCGATACTGTCATCACCGCACTAATTGAAGAGGGCTACAGTACTCGCTACACAAGTACTGTTCACAAAGCTTGGTTGCAGACTCATTTGAGGAGTAACAATGCTACAGGTTAAAAACAATTCAGCAGCCCTGCCAGTTTACAGGATATAGTCCTCTTCTTCCCCTATAAACCCAAACCACAACAACCCTAGAATTAACATATAATCAAAACCTTGTGTGTCAATCTTATGTGTCAATCCTTCATATCTATACAACACAGGGTCGAAAAATCTATCTGTGAAATATACAGAGGGCATATGAAAGTAATGTTAGCCAGTGCGACTAGTCAGAAAAGAAGTGCCAAATAAAACAAATGGAACATAAAGAAACTAATGTAAATGCGATACATACAAGACTCATGGTTTTGAGTTTTAGCTCTCTATGGTGGCAAAGAAACATGTGAGGTCAATATTCTTTGGAATTCCTCTTCAATTTAATTTTTTTTCAGTTCACAGATATTTTAAAAAATCCCTACAAATGATCTCGACAAAAATATAATATTTGCATATATGACGATGTGAAAACAAAACAAGAGCTTGCCATAATATAAAAACCAATGACAATACACTATATGCATGTAATCTTGTCATCTTGGGAAACATGGATCAAGGAACTATTTCCACATCAATCTTAATACATCGAACCATCATTACGATTGGATTATAACGTGAGCAGACACCATATAATCAAGGAAACAACAAAATTCTTGCAAAGACATCATATACAGTACACTAGCTATGTTACTCACGCTCAATTGCCGACAATACTTTTGACTGTGCATGAACATAAATTTGAACGGTGTTTTCGTGATGAGAAATGAAAGCAGGTGTAAAATGGAACTTCATTTTATATTTTTCAACAAATAAAACCCAACAATGGCATTTGTGATGCAAAAAAGAAATCCTAATATATTGAAACATGAAAATGCAGCAAAGAGATCACAACCAAAGTGTGTGTGGTTGTTTGGTGATTTTGAAAGATTGAACAATCAACGATCCAACAATGAAGAATGAAAATTATATCTGTCAAGTGATGATAGCAATTTGAGCGCAGAAAATTTCAAGATAGTAAATTGCATCAAAAGAATGGTAAATGGCTGAGAGGATAAGTACCTGAAAGAAGTTCTAATTTAACCTCAATCCAATTGCAGCATAAACAAAGTGAAAATATATCAAAGCAACAATCGAGGAGCACTGTATAAAACATAAAATGCAAAAAAAAAACACAAGGACTCGAAATTTAAATAGCACGATAACAACCTTATTGTGATAATGGAGGGGGGAAAGGCCATCCATATCAAAGTTTTTAACAGGGCTGTTTAGCAAACATAACTTCTTGAAATGAGCAGCGGCTGGGTCAAGCAAAGTAAAGCTGAAAAATGTCATTGTTGTTTTTTTGATACTACTTGTGCCAGAATAATCATTTCAAATCAACCATGTGGATCACATATAAGTTTTACACAACAAATGTAGAAAGTCAAGAAAAGGGGGTGGCAGGTTCATTAGCTTACAAAGTGAAAACCAGATACGCATTCCAAGTAAAGTAAAAACTTCATTTAAACACAACAACAAAATAAAATCTGAAAACATGAGAATATGATTTCATAATTGCCAAAGAAAGTACCAACACGAGATGTGAAAATTACCAACCTTTCTTCACAGTAACAATACCTTAGAGTTGTAGATGTAGGACATGTACACCTAGAGACAACAATTGAATATTACAGAAATATACAAAACATTGAGACGTAGTGCAACCAAAAGATAATTGAGTTAAAAGATGGGTGGATGGTATGACTTTGACTTACTTTGACAGGGGCAACACTAGTTCTGCAGTTCCTGGAAAATCATAGCTCGTAATAGATTAGCGCTTCTTCTGGAAGTAGTTGTTAACAACAAAGTTGCATTGATCTTTTACAGTGTTGGGCTGGTAACAAGCACCTGGCTAGTAACAATGACCCATTTGAAGGATTTGGCTACAATCGACTCCGACTTCACAAGCATAATCTAAGCTCTTAAATTTTGTTATTAACAAGGACCATTAAAAATAAAGGTGCTCATTATAGTGTGTAACTTACAGTTTCAGCCTCAATTTGCATCACCTAAAATTCTGCAACCAATCTTGCTTGTCTCGTTGATTCTTACATCTTTATAGTATCAAAGACTTACATAAAAAACAAGCACCACTATTACTCCATCTATTAATGTAAAATGAATTTACAAGGGTGTAAAAATTGAAGATAGGGATTCAGGACAATCACGTATGTTGAAATCTGAATCAAAGTTAGGAATTTACTAAGATAGTCTTAGTAAATATCAAAATAGCAAATTCGGTTGTTTGTTCCTATGTAGGAAAGATTGTTTTCCTAGTTGAGTTGCTTTCCTAGTTAAACTCTAATTCCTAGCATAGTTATTTAGTTAAACTCTAATTCTCTCATTAAAGAAGAAGAAGAAGAAGAAGAAGAGATTCATTCTCTCATTCAAAATTTCACATGGTATTAGAGCTAGGTTGTGAAACCTAAACCTAATACAAAAACATGGTTGTCGAAAGGCATAGCTCCACCTTAGAGGTCACCTCGAGGTTTGGAAAATCACCAAACACAATCAGCTCTGGAGGAACTGAAAACTCGTCTCTTCTCATCACATGTCACAAGCTCAATGGGTACAATTATCTTCAATGGTCCTCATCAGTGATGATGTTCATCTGTGGGAAAGGCAAAGATGACTATCTCATAGATGAAGTAATCATACCAGAAAAAGGTGACCCTCGATTTCGAACATGGAAATCAGAGAATCACATGTTATGTCATGGTTAATCAACTCAATGAAAAATGAAATAGGAGAAAATTTTCTCCTTTATGGAACAACAAAGGAAATATGGGATGCAGCTAGGGAAACTTAATCGAGTTCTGATAGCACATCAGAATTATTTGAGATTGAAGCGGCACTATATGATCTACACCAAGGAGAGCTCAATGTCACTCAATATTTCAATACATTAATGAAAGAAATTTAAATAGCACAATAACAACCTTCTTGAAATAATGGAGGGGGAAAAGGCCATCCATATCAAAGCTTTTAACAAGGTTGTTTTGCAAACATACCTTCTTGAAACGTGCAGCGGCTAGGTCAAGCGAAGTAGAAAGCTGAAAAATGTCATTGTTTTTATGGGTGAACAGAATAGTCATATTAGATCATCAAATCTGATTTTCTTTCATTAATTTAACAACCCAATAAAAAAACAAAAGAAAGAAAAATTGAGCTGAAATGTGTATGATGTTTGACTACCCAACATTATGTCACAAATCAAACACAACTAGATAGCAATTACTCTAGTAAACAAAACACATGTAAGAAATTTAGGAGAAACAAAGGAGGAACTTTCCAAACAACAAAACAGGAATTGGTGTTAAACAGTGCATGAAGTCCTTATTGTAGCACTAGGCGCTTGCAATACTATGCAAATCCAATAGGCAAATCTGTAAACCATAAGACAAGAAACAACATCCAAAATGCAACAAAAAACCTCATGAGGTATTGGGGTAAACGAAATACCTCTACAACAGACCTACAAAGACCACCAAAAACCAAGTCTACAACAAACCCTTATGCCCCCTCAAAAACCCAAAGCAAAACAACTCTGGAATAAAAGGATTGTAAAAGAGAAAAACATATTCTTAAAACAAAACACAAACAATAGCAAAACTGGAAAGGAAAATAAAATATGGCAGCTAATCATTTCAAGAGCCACATGAAGCGGAAAATACCAACCGATAGGCAAACAAAACTGAACTTGGTATACCTAAACAATTCCAATGGCAAACTCATCAAACATCAACATAAGGGGGGCAATGATCCCCAACTTTTAGAAAAAACAAAAGTGTTGCAATCAAAGAAAATAAGGGTAATGACCAATGAAAGGATCAAAGACTCCAAGAACAAGTATATCGAATGGTTAAGACAAAAGCAGCATGAAAGGTACAAATTTAGAAAAGATTTTAAGAGTTTTGATTGCTGATTTTCTTATAAACAATTAGGACACATAACTCGCCATCATTTTTGGCTATTCTAGTAGCTTCATATGTTTTATCACAGGATACTAGTCAATAACTCGCCATCATTTTTGGCTATTCTAGGAGCTTCATATGTTTTATCACAGGATACTAGTCAAATTCTCTTTATTAGATAAGATATTAGCTTACTGTGAATAGTCAAACCTTGAGTTAGGAATAATATATAGGTACTTTATATGTGTGTCAAAGTTAGCATTATCATTTTTTACCAAACACTTATGCATGATTACTAATGGGAAGCAAAAAAAATTCACTTATACCACTACTTGTAATTAGATTTGTTTTTAGAACTAATGAGATGTGGATATTATATAGTCACAAATTCCACAAGTTATCTTATAATTCTAACAAAGAAGTGGTTAACAAAATTTAAAATCTTATAATTCTAACAATTACTATAGAGATGTCATGGCATAGTTATCTCATTAATAAATCTTATAATTAAAGAGGAATCAACTTTATATTGCTCTTTTGACAAGGAAACAAAGAGATAGGAGTTAACTCTTATGGTTTAGATTTATTTGGACTAGCTCTTTCTTCAAACTAAGAATTTTCCAACAATGTACAACATAACTGTGATTCTATTGCTTTTGCAAGCTATGTTACAAATTCAGTTCAAGTCTTAAAGAACTTCATCTATTTCTTTCTTTAGGATAAGAATAGTCTAACTAATTAAAATATTAATGTAAAAATTATAAATTATAAATTAACTAAAGAGAAAGTTCAACAGCAATGTACAACATAATTGTGGTTCTATTGTTTTTGCAAGCTATGTTACAAATTCAGTTCAAGTCTTAAACAACTTCATCATTGTTGGAAACATGCAACATAAATCTGTACTTACCTGATGACATAAGGTCTTTAAATTCCCCTGAGTTGTTGAAGAAGTGTATTTGGGTAGACTAGTGGATAACTTCTAAAAAAGGAAAAAAAAATCAAATGCAAGCATATTTGTATAGAGCCAGAGAGGAAATTGGGGTCGGCCCATGTTGACATAACCTGAAATGAGCGAGGTCCATGAGACCACATTTGGTTCAGGCATTTCATCGAACAGTTGGTGTACATACTCAATCCCTCGTGATCTCACCTAAGGAGTCAAGTAGATGATTAGTGGTGATAGTATCATTTAAAAGGCCAAAGGTGAATAGATTTGCGTGTCTTGAGATTGCAGAAATGAAATGCTTACAGTTTTTAAGTTGTTGAATGATTTGAACTGCTCTTGCTTGATGATAACTTGACATTTATTATTGGTGCCTCCTGCAATGTCATCCCTCTTCCATACCTTTCTCCTACAAATGCTTGCTGGAGTTCTAACTCGTGGCTTTTATATATATTTTTTTTATTGGTATGGGATGAAGGAATTTGAAAAGACACCCTCCAACTCTTAGAGTATTAGTCATGAGTAATTAATCATCAAAAAAAAATTGAATATACTCTCCAAAAAATAAAACATTATGTATTATGCATGCTCACATATATATTTTATTTGAAACAAACTTCATTTACCTAAAGAATACCATGAATGTTGGATAAACTTGAAAACTTTTAGTCACAGACCACCTAGCTCAGAAGTATTATTGAAGTAACAGTAGTATCTAGAGGACTGAAATAAACATGAATGCAGTGTTATTGTCAGCAGAAAAATTCACACACTAACTTACCATAAGTATCATAAATTTATCTATACAATCTAGATATCCGGAAAAAAAAAATCACGAGTTCACATAGCAGAAACAATCAAAATTCCACACATGTTTCAGCTCATCAATCAAAGTGGTCCAAGCAAACCAGAGTTACACCTTCCCTACAGCTTCTTAAGTAGCTAAATTATCTAAAACAATAGTTCTTACTTCCTAGTCATCCATTAAAGCAATATTCTTTGATGCATAACAGCATCTTCACCTCCATAATTACATTGCTATAAGAAACAATTCAAACCATGTTCCACTAAACCATCGTAGGCAAGAAGCAGTTAAGAAAAACTAGAAACATAGTTATGCAGAAATCACATGATCATAACACAGATAACTCACATAACACGCACAAGGCAGGTCCCTTGTTTTTACAATAGCCTGCAAGGTTGGTCACCTTAGTAATTAGTTGAAAAATTCACACACAAACAAGCTAGAAAGTATTATTGAAGTACCAACAGCATCTAAAGTCTGAGATGACTACAAAAGCAGTATTAGTGTGGCAGCAACATGCAAGCTGTAACAAGTAGGCTATCACTCTTCCGACAGCAAAAATCCCACCTCATGACTCTTGTTGTACAGCCAAACAGGAATCATACTCCCTTGATTATCTAAGCCCCCCACCCCAACCCCACCTTGTTTCTGACTAAAAGTTCATTTACCTAATGATGGCATAATTTGTGAACATGCAAGTAAACTAGTTCATGTGGCACGATTGTGTAGAGTTCAATATATTGGGCTCGCGTCTTTCTGTCTTCCTAATCGCATGAATTAAAAGAGAGATTTGTGGTAATTTCTCAACAAAAAAAAAACACGCGCGAGAACAAATTAAGGTTGAGATATCAAGATTGCACTGATTATCTTGAAACCTTATCTAAAATCTATCTGAGCACATTGAAAAACTCTCATCAGATGAAAAAATCAGAACCTTACATGGGAGTGATTCATATAAATGCATATTTCAAAGGTTATGATTGACAAGTCTATTTGATATTCATTAACATGAATGCAACTAACTGTAGGATAGAGGTCGGGATGTAACTTGTAACTAACTATAAGGCCCATCTAGAAACATGACAGGAGTGCATTCATAAGAAAAAAAGACAGGAGTGAATCCCGTTATCTAACTGTTTAATCAACTTTTACACCCTCCTGTTAAATGCAATTGAAACTTATACAGGCTACCTGATTGGAAAAATGTTTGTCTAATCAAACTGGGGCATGGAAGAAATAACTTACATATTTCTCTGACAGTATATCTACGAGTGAAAGGAGAATTGGGTGGTAAAAAGAGAAAATATGTTGGACATAATTCTTTACATATTTGGTCCTGATAAATTGACATGGAGGTAGATTTTACTGCCAATTACAGAAGCAAGGAATACACAAAATAAAAACAGTAATGAAGTTCTACAAGGATCATGCATAAATCGACTAAAAGGATGAGTAAAATACCTCGTGCATCTTCAAAATTTCAATTAAAACAATTAGGCTGACTGCTAATAATTTCACATGAAAATGTATACAAGACTGCATTCTTGCATTTTACCAAAAAAAAGAAAAAGAAATGAATATGCCAAGTGTGTAGTAGCTTTACAAATAAACTAGCATGCAGTTTTACAATAACATAGCACCAAGCTCACCTTCAGAGTCCATAATTTCACGAATTCCTGGCGCTGAACTTCAGAGTCGGAAATCATACTTAAGTGTTCCACTTCATATAGAGAGAAATACCGCCGTGCAAAAGCTAAGATATTGTTTTTAATTTTTCTTTGCTTCTCTTCTACATCAATACCAATCTAGAATTGCAAATCAAAACAGCTCTAGTCAATTTATTACAAACCAGCCGAAACTTTAATAGAGGCATCCAAGGCAACCTGAGGCATCATTATCAGAAAATATAAAAGCAGTATAATAAATGAAAATGAGCTTCAAAAACAAAATCATCCACAAACATGTTCCACAAGAAAATATTAAGAAAGAAAATAATAGTATCCTATTCTGAATTAACAAAAGAAAAACCAACCTCTGGTTTTCCATGAAAGTTCTTCCTGAACTTCAAAGATCTTGGATCAACAACATGATTATTTATCTGATCTAGTAATAAAACAAACATTATTAAAAAAAACCTCAAAATCTTATTTCTATCCAATGCATGGTGTGAAACAAACATCGTGGAATGTGTTATGTTATTCAGGTTTCAGAATTACCACCCATCCTACAAAAATCACATCCCTTTCTCCAGGTTTGGTAAAAAATGATAAATAAATTACTTCAAAGTGAAATGAGAGCAAGATCTCACTAATCTTTTTTTTTCCTCGGAAATTATATGATCCAACTTCACATTCTAAGATATTACATGTACCGCACATACAATCTTTCTCCTTAATTATAGCAAGATTTGTCATAGATCAAGTAACCTTATTATCAACTGATATGGGTCTGAATTAACCAAATACATATTTATAACTCTTAAAAAAGCTTTAATTTTTTACCCCAAAATGCAACAATGGCATCTTGAAGCACAGATGCTACAGACACTGTAACAGTGATGGATTTTGATATGGTTACGCTTAATAATGAGATGTTTTCATTTTTTTTCTAGTTTGACACTGTAGATTCCTTCAGATTACCATTCACAACATTTATGAAATGAGTAAAGAACAGTTCATTACATTTCTTCAATTGGTTATCTATTTTCTTTTTAATCCAAATATGATTAGACTGCCTTTCTTCAAGATCAAAAACCCTAAACTGCAAGCCAAATATATCAGTTCAGTTACTACTATAACTAATTTATAGATTACTCAACTAGTAATGCTACATTTAGCCAAATTACACCTGCTTTTAATAGACAAAATGCTAAAATGCTGCAGCGAGCAAGGTTTTGTAAGTGCAATTCATATGGTGACAGATTTTCTGTAGTCTACAGGAGCAACCAGAAAAGGATGCATTGATGTTTGTTATGTGGAAACGACATTCAAGGGCAAACCAATCCAAATTTGAAAGATTCATTTCATCAAACACCTATCGAAATCAGAACTAAATCCAAATTCAAAGCCCATTTATACATCCATTAACATAACGCTAATGAAAAATTAAAAATTTGTAGCAGTAAAGAAGAGGGTATTGATCAAATATGTAAAAGTTAAACTAAAACAGGAATAGCTAACAAAAAACTTACATCTTGCAATAGTAGTGCGAACCAAAGCACGAGCAAGCAAGGCTCTTTTCTGGAGCTGGTCTCCACGCATAGTCAAAACATTTTCTTTCTCACATGGAGATAGAAGTTCCATGTACTGATTCAAAAGAGACACACTCTTGAATTCATCAGGTAAAACAAACCAAACATGGGTTTCCCTAAAACAATAAAAAAGAACAGCATAAGCAATCATTCAGTCCAAATGTATCTAGGAGAATGAAAAAGACAATAAAATATGTAACAACGCCTACATTGGAGATGGAAGCTGTAAGGGAAGTAGAGGACAGGAGGGGGAAACAGAGAAATTCCTTTGAAAGCTACGCATCTTTTGCATAAAAGAAAACATGCGGCTTGCTTTGTGTTCTATACCATCAGTTTTTTTTTTCAAGATTCAAAATGGGCTTACACAGCTTGTTTAATACTGTGATGTGATGTTGTTGTTTTTTAATCATTTTTTCTTAAAAACAAAATTCAATATTTTTTTAAATTTATTTATGATATTAATGTATTAAAACAATTTAAAATTATAAAAAATATTAATTTAAAAAAAATCATTTAAAAAAAAATGCTTTTTATTCAAAAAAACAACCAAAATTCATATCTCTGTAACTTTCTTTATTTATCCCAGTTTGCTATGCATGATGATGTTTATCGAGAGAATGTAGAATTCATCGATTTAACTTCTTCTTTTCTTTTCTTTTTAGTGTAAGAAAACTGAAACATATGTTTGGTTACCTAATGATGGCATAATTTGTGAACATGCAAGTAAACTAGTTCATGTGGCACGATTGTGTAGAGTTCAATATATTGGGCTCGCGTCTTTCTGTCTTCCTAATCGCATGAATTAAAAGAGAGATTTGTGGTAATTTCTCAACAAAAAAAAAAAAAAAAACACGCGCCAGAACAAATTAATGTTGAGATATCAAGATTGCACTGATTATCTTAAAACCTTATCTAAAATCTATCTGAGCACATTGAAAAACTCTCATCAGATGAAAAAATCAGAACCTTACAAAAGATAATAATCAAGATCGATATAAAGATAGCCCGTGAACTAACCTTGTCTTTATCATCAATGCCATCTCCAGAATTATCCTAAACCAAGACCACCATCTCCGCCACCTCCACGAGAGAACCAGTAAGCCGCGATCACAAATATCACAACCATCAATTAGTTTAAACCAATCCGCCTCGCAGTGTCACCTCTCTCTCTCTCTCTAATTTTCGTCGATAACAAAGATGAATTAGGGCGTTAAATAATATGAGAGAGCGAGAGAGAGCGTTTTGAAGAGTCATGTCCGATCAGGAGGCACGTATCGAAGGGGAAGTCCGGAGAGAAAGGGTTTTTCTTCTGTTTTTAAAGTTTTCTTGGAGAGGGAGACAGTATCCGTTGATGTTAATAGCAACGGGAAGACAGCACAGCACGGGAAATTATAAACAACGGTGGTTTTTTATTATGATGTATTTGCCCTTGGTTGTTTTGGGTAATTACGGGATTTCGGAATCCTTAAATAATATGGTATGGTTGTTTTGGAGGGTAATTTTGGGAGAGGGAGCTCAGCAGGCTTCAGTATTTTTGAAAATAATAAGTACAAAAATTACTACAGTATAAATACATGGTTAGATTTCAACTTTAAAAATCAATGGATTACTTGATTATTTTAAAATCAATTTGTTTTATTTCCATTCATCTCACATCAACTATTTTTCTCTTGTCTATATTTGACGAATTATGGATATGTTTACTTTCAAAAAATAGTTTTTTTTTTTAAATACCGTCTCTAGTTTTGTTCTTTATTCTAAAAAAAACATTTTATAAAAAACCTAATTTTTTTACTCATGCACTTATTACAAATATACATATATTTTTATGAGAAATATTTATTTAAAGCAAAAATTAATTATGATTGTAAGAACAAGTGTCAAATAAAAAATAAATAAACATGAAATGATCATTTTCACGCACCTATATAAAATTATAAGAATAGTATATTTGAAAAAATAATATCAAAAGTACAATAAAAAATAAATGGATGTTTTTTCTCATTTAATATTAATAAATTCTACATATTAGACTAATATATTACTATTCATTAAGTAATTGATAATATATATAAAAAAATTACTCTTCTATATAATTGGATATTCACTTAAATACTATTTTAATAAATTCATTTAAAAATAATATTATTTCGATTGAGTCCCCCTCTCCAAATTTATTGACACTAAAATAGTTTTTTGATGGCTAAAATATGATTGACCAACTATTTTTTCTCTTTTCTTCTATTTTTTGTGAGTCTTTCTCCTTTTTCTTTTCAAATTCTTGGGACTAAAACATTAAATATATTAAGTTTAGAAATGTAACATGAAACCCTCAAACATCATGGATCTAAAAATAAAAAATCATTTGACCAAACTAAAGTTTATTATGCACCATGAAAAATAAAATAAAAAATAAAAAATTTATGTGTCAAATTTTATCCTTGTTGTTTTAAATTTTTTAACCAATGAAATTAAATTTTATTTTACAAAATTGAAAATTAATTACTTATTGTTGTGATATTTTTTGACATCAAAAAATACTATGTAAAACGTAAACTAAAACTAGTTAAAAGGTTTAAAATTGCGTAAACATGGTATGGAAGGATGATCCTTGTTGTTTTAAATTTTTAACCAATGAAATTAAATTTTATTTTACAAAATTGAAAATTAATTACTTATTGTTGCGATATTAAGAAACAATGAAAGAAATATAGTATTTTACCATTTTCTTTTAGTTTAATAAATAATAATAATAATATATGATATTAACATTAACATAAACCAGTAAGCCATTTTAGTGTGTTGGAACTATTCACATGACTCCATGCATTATGGATTGAAAGTCCATCCACAATGCAATTTTTTTATTGTTCTTGGGTGCAAAAACGTGTGGTTTGATCCTTGTAGTTTTTATTTTTTTCTATTTCGGTCCATGTAATTTTACATATTTATGTTTTGATCCTCAAACTCTATTTTTGCTACATTTTAGTTTCTGCATGCTAAGAAAATAGAAAAAGAAAACTATTAGAAAGAGAGAGATGAGATAGGAGATTATCTAACAACATTCTAAAAGGTTTGTCTTCGTATCATTTAATCCATCTTAGAAATGGAAGTTCAATGATGAATAGATCAGGGTTTATAAATGTTTTTTATTCAATTTAATTTTAGGGTTTTAGATTAATTTAAAGGTATTTTTGGGTTAGAACTAAAGTTATTGCGGTTTTTGCTCTTTTTTTTTTGTTATAGTGCATTAATTTGATTGATTTTTTTATTTAATTATGCCTTTGATTAGAAAAGTATATGATTGTAAATGTTAGTAGTGATTATAAATGTAGTAATTTAGGGTTTTTTTTACTTAAGTGGTAGTAGTGATTATAAATGTAAAAGGGATAATTGTTAAATAGTCATGGTAATTGTTATGAGATAATAATAATGTTTATATTAGCTATAATTGTCAATGATAATTATAATAATACTAACGAGACAATGGCTATACACACACACATGGAGGTTGTTAGTTTTTTTCATTATATTTTAATTTTAAAATAAAGGAAGTTGAGACTTAATTAAAGAATTAATGGTGATATTTTATTACTATTTGAGATAAAAAAAAAATAGTGGGGACATTAACTTGTTTCATTGAAAAACAAAGATATAAACATAAATATAAATAAAAATCAATGGATTACTTGATTATTTTAAAATCAAATTTTTTTTTATTTCCATTCATCTCACATCAACTATTTTTCTCTTGTCTATATTTTACGAATTATGGATATGTTTACTTTCAAAAAATAGTTTTTTTAAATACCGTCTCTAATTTTGTTCTTTATTCTAAAAAAAACATTTTATAAAAAACCTAATTTTTTTACTCATGCACTTATTACAAATATACATATATTTTTATGAAAAATATTTATTTAAAGCAAAACTTAATTATGATTGTAAAAACAAGTGTCAAATAAAAAATAAATGAACATGAAATGATCATTTTCACGCACCTATATAAGATTATAAGAATAGTACATTTGAAAAAATAATATCAAAAGTACAATAAAAAATAAATGGATGTTTTTTCTCATTTAATATTAATAAATTCTACATATTAGACTAATATATTACTATTCAAATTCACACCTCATGAATAGCTAAAAAAATTGTTGTGTTAATTTTGTCCCCTCAATATTGATTTATTTTTTAAGTAATGAAATTAAATATATTTTGTTAAATCAAGAATTAACTTAATGTTATGATAGTTTTAACACTCTTAAGAAATTAATCAGAGTAATATTAAAAAAAGCTTGGCAAGAAAAAATCTTGAAGGACAAAAAAAAAACACAATGATTTATAAGGGCAGTCATAATATGTTTTTTTTATTTTTTATTATTTTTAGTGCATGTTTGGAGTATAATTGAATTTATTTTTGAAAGTGTTTTTCATTTTAGTTTACACCAAAATAATATTTTTTTTAAAATTATTTTTAACATGAACGTAACAATATAAAAATACTAATTTTTTAATCTAAAATAAAAATAATAATAAAAAAAGCAATTTTTTAAAAAGCAATTTTAATACATTATGCCAAACATCCTTTTAGTAGCCGTGATATAATTGAAGCTATAATTTGTAATAATGCAAGCGAGCGATGTAGAATGGAGTCCAGTAGACACAACAAAAGTGTCAAAATAAGTGCAAGCCGTGTGAATACTTACATTAATAATAAAAAAAAAAGCACAAAAGAGTGCGGCATAAAAATAAAAAATAAAAAACGACCCAGTTTTGGGAGAGTGAGTGAGTGAAGGTGGTTGTCGCTGGTGCCTATTGCCAGAGCGCAAGAGAAATAAATAAACAACAAACCTGTTATTTGTCTTCTTGACTCTGGATGCACAAATGGGAGTTTGCATTTTGTGATAATTTATTGCGAAATCAGTCTTCTTAAACTTGCTCTAGTGTTTCGTATCTCAAGCTTGACTTACTTTGTTGGATCTGTGCACAAGAAGCTGAGAATTAGGGTTTTATTTGAAAGGGTCTAGGGTTTTTGTTATGTTATGCTCATCCTTTTATGTATTAGTATTAGATTTTCTTGAGCCCTAGTGTTTTTTTCCTTCCTGATTTCTGTATTTGAAGTGCCTTGTGTGCACGAGCAAAAATAACTTCTGGGTATTTTATAGTTCATCAGATTGTTGAGTATTTAGGGCTTTATAGTGAGGCTTGCATTGGCTATATTGGGAAATTCGGGGCTGCCTTTGAGTATAATATTCAATCGCTGCACTGGAGCGTTTAGGGGTATCGGGGACTATGTCTTCCTTAAGCAGGGAACTGGTGTTTCTGATCTTGCAGTTCTTGGATGAGGAGAAGTTCAAAGAAACTGTCCACAAGTAAGTCTTTTCTTGTTCTTTATGTTTCGATACATCTCAATGCTATCTTCGGATGCTGAGAAAACGTTGGTGGACTATAAAATCAAAGTCCATGCTTGTTAAATGGATACACAAACAAATAAATCTTCATCGTATTTTTGTCTCTGACGTAGATGAAGGCAGGGTTTGGTTTTCCTGGTTCTGAATTTAACTAGAAAATTGCATTATTTTTGACCTCATGAAGCCATATATATACTTTTACACTGGTTACCACTATGCACCGTCATTCTGTTTCCTGAATTCTTATCTAGGAATGAGAGGCAGAAACTTGGGTAAATTTTGTTACTAATAAATCAAGCTTTGACAGTGGTCATCAGCTATGGTGGTTCAGTGAATCAATCATCATAATAATAATGTTGGGTATAGCAGCTTCAATAAGAGGAGGCGTTGGCATTGGTCGCCGGCTTAGCTTCGCTACCAGAAAGTGTGTTTTCTTCTCTTCTCTTCTCCATTGCATTATATTTTTTTCTTTGATAATTTTTTTTGTTCTCTGTGATTGCCATTTAATTATGCAGGGAATCTTTAACTTGGTACCGTAATCAACTAGTTCAAGACCAGTCGGACAGTCTTAGTTACACACCATCTGTTGTGTGTTATTTTTTATTGGCGCAAAGACATGCTGTTGTTCTTGGAAATTTTGCAAGGCATGCGAGCACTGCGTCATTGGAGCTGAGGACAGACAATGATTTTGATTAGATTTTCGATTACTAAAGATGGGTATCCAGCAAAAGAGAAGAAAAGTAAGAATAAGGTGCCCAAGTATGTTAAAATGTCTAAAAAGGCGAAACTCAATGAACTCCGGTTATATCGTCTCAAGACCAAAAAGAAGATGAATTCTCCAAATCCTGAAGTTAGGATTAGATATAAACTTGAAAAGGTTGGACATATTTTTTAATATTGTTTTTCAAGTCGGGCTTGCATGTTCTTAAATTTTGTTTTTTGGCTCAGGCCAAAAGGAAGGAAGCATGGTTGATTGAAAAGCTCAGGAAATTTGAAACCCCAGGTGAAGCATATGATCCTGAAATATTAACGGTAGAGGAGAAGCATTACCTCAAGCGTACTGGCGAGAAGAAGAAAAACTAAATTGCAGTTGGCCGACGAGGGGTTTTTGGAGGCGTTGTTCTCAATATGCATCTTCATTGGAAGAAGCATGAAACTGAAGGTTACTTGCAAACCTTGCAAGCCAGGCCAAATTCATGAATATGCCGAAGAGCTTGCTCGACTTAGCAAAGGGATCGTTATTGACTTAAAACCTGACAATACCATTATTTTTTACAAGGGACAGAACTATGTGCAGCCAAAAATCACTAGATCGAGAGTTTTTGTACCTGACTTGCTATAATAAATTTAACAAGAATGGTACAAAGTTTTCGTGGACTAGATATTTTTATTTGTTCAAAATGTTTTTGGTCCAACCGGCAGTATAACACCAGAAGTAACCTTGTTATATAACTAAAATGTTTGGGTTAAATAGCTCGTATTCTTGATTGCGAAGATTATATAAATTTGTAAGGAAAAAGAGGAGAAACTAGAGAGTGAAGAGAGAGGACTAGTCAGAATTGCATGGCATATAACAAGGCGTCTTCTCTAGAAGTCGCAAGGCAATTAAATGCAGTGCACGATTGATTACCTGATCTACAACTTATCAACAACGTCATAATTTCTCTCGCAACCATAACTCACATGTCCTAGAAATTCCAACAAAACACAGCACGAGTCATATATGTAGACAATCTTGGTTGAGGACACGACGCCAAGCAGCTGGCTCGTTCATCGAAGACAAATCTTGGTGACATGGCTAAGTGGGAAGGCTGGGGACTGAAAGCCCTTTCCCCCCGGTTCAAATCCAGGTGTCACCCTGTGCTCTCTAACACAAAACTTGAACTCCTACCTCCGAAACATCCCTGAACTTTGAAGTGCTTGGCCATACTCTGCTATGATCGCAGAACTTTTAACTAATTCCCAGATCTTGGCAGAGTTTTTCAGCCACTCACGCTCGGAGACTGTCCTAGCAAAGGACAGGCCGTTCATTGATAAAACCTGATGGAACAGCAACAAACCTTTTAAAATTTGCGCACATTGTAGTTTGTCAAGGGAAATGAATATCAAAATCTTTGCTGATAGGTTTTATTCTATCAGATGAGGAAAAAATGTTATTACACTTCAGCGTTAAAGAGATGGCGAGGAACCTGATTTCGCAACTTGCATAAAGCAGAGATGTAACTTTTGTATTGAGCTTTAGGAGAGTCAGCTTTGTCCTTTAATGGAATGACAAATAAATTGATAGATTTTGAATCTGGATCGTTATTTTGACTGTTTGAAAGCACAGAAGAATAGATCTGCTCTGTTTCCAAGCTTCCGCCCTTTTCTTTGATGAATGACGAGGAGCTGAAATATTGTGCTAGTGCCTTCCTCAGTTCCACAAAATTACACGGAGTAAAATTTTCATCTTGCAGCCTGCTAAAAACAGAATTAGATGGGTGCTTCTGCTCCTAGAAAGAGATAACTCTATATCACATAACTCCCAGATAGCTTTGAATAAGACGTCATGCAACCAGGAAATGATATCGGAGCCAAGCAACATCGATAACAGTCAATGCACTAGATGCAAAAATATGCACCAGATGCAAAAATGTTGTTACGAGATCTGTATTTCTCCCCATGCATTGTAAATGTACATGCAAAAATTTTAAAATCATTGTCATGCAGTGTAGATGTACCATCATTCCAAGGATTTCATTTCATGCAATCCATAGAAACTGTTCATTGACAATGACAGCTTTATTTCTATGGCTGCATGTGAGCCCTGCAGAATACATCTGGTCAATCAAGAAAGCATGCTCATATGTGCATAGCTCTTAGAGCCAAGTTGCAATTTATTAGAACTGAACAAAATGATAACTCACTTTGTATGTACAAAGAGTGGAGTAGCCATATACTCTTCAGCCTCAGAGACTTTATCCTTGTTTTCTTTTTCAGGCCCCACATTAGAGCTCTGCAAATATGCAGAGTTTAGTGAAGATGGATCTGGTATGCCATGTTTCAGCAAGTCAACCTGCAAATAAATAGCACCCCAATAATATTTATATAGATCATGCAAGTTAGATAAACCAAGTGAGACATTCAAGGAGAAAGCAAAAGGACAAACAAAATGCAAGTGTCACAGTACAAGTATTTGAGAAAAAGGCAACACGACAGAATATCCAGTTTCTAGTGATCTTGAAATATTGGCCATGAAACAATCAATTAATGGTATTTTAACTTTTACTAGAAATCATTCTTTCATACCATGAACAAAGACAGAGTATAGTTTCATGCAACTTCAGTACAAATATTTTAGTTGTGATACAATTTAACTACCTACTTTGTGAGGAAAATAAGCATTCATATACAAACAAAGCATTAAAAGGCAGCTATAGTAAACAAAAATAAATATCAAAATGCAAAAAGTTACAAGAGTATGACCTGAATAAAGAATTACTTTCAAAGTGATAGAACAGCATATTACCATGTTATCATAAAGCACATGCCATCAAGCATCTCAAGAACAATCAAACACCTTGTTTTTGCTCTCTCCTTTGTGCTCATCACATATTCAGGTATACATTAGATTTGGACACTTGTAGAAATAATTTTCATTTTCCCAAGTCATATATGGTAGTTACGTTTTCAATATGCGAGCAGGTTAGTTATCACTAATGCTAGTAGCATACTTTAAGACTTTGAAGTTGCATCCCAGAGAAACTTTTAATTCTAAACTTGGATGTTAGAACCTTTATCCAAATTCCTCATTTGAATTAAACTCCAATAAATCATCTTTTTTGAAGAAAAAAACATTTAACCATTTCAAGTCCTAGGCAACAACGTAGTTCAAGTACCTTCACATGAGGTTTAAAGATATACATCTGACCTAACATATAGTTTTGAAGTAATCAGTGCATGTGTGACCATATACAAGCACGAGAATATAGTACCCAAAACTGATGCAAACCAAGGAGCTGGCCATATTGATCATACACTCGGGAATGCGTCTGAATTCGCACAAGACCCTTTGTCACTTCCCAGTGGCCCAATTACAAGACTTAGAGCCAAACGCTTCAAGGAAGCACTAAATGGGCTAATCCAAGAGATTTGTGCTGATTCAAAAAAGACCAAGATGGGATCAAATGATAATCAAGGCTTAGTCCACATCATCAAAGCAATTGAAGAGGGTAATAATTATGCAAAAACGTTTCAGCATGATCTGACCATCAAAGGGCGTGAATTTGATGACTTTCAAGGTTATTAATTAGAGGAATGAAGTTGGTCTTAAATGGTTATGTTAAATACATTGAATTTAGTCATTTAGCTATTTATGATAGCCTCTAGAAGTCCAAGAGACCTAAAAACGTGGGGACTTGTTTATGTTACTGTTTGAGCTCTTTTAAAGCTTTAGTTATGACTTTTCCTATTCTTGGAGGGTTGTTCCAAGTATAAAAAGGGGTATTTCGAAATGATTAGGCAGATTATGTTTTCAGAAAATTATCATATTTGTGAGGTCTTGTGTTCCTCTTTGTGCTTAAAAGAACTTCTAGAACTTATCAAGTTAATCTTGTGGCGTTCAAACTACCAAACTTATCACCTTGATTGTTGAGAGATTCTAAGGTTTTCTAGGTGTGGCGTTTCAATCTTTTGTAGTCTTGGTTTTCATCTTGTTAGGTGACGGGTCAAGACTCAACCAATCTTGTCTACACGATCTTGGGGTTCTAAACCATCATTCTTATTGGGTTTCATCACAATTGTTGATGAAGTTCATATCAAAAACCATCTAGCAACTATATTACCAAATTCTTAAAGGAAGCAATTTTGTCTAACCAGATAAAGTTAGTAGCCTCAAGCCCAACTTATAAAGATTAAATCAGATTTGAGATGCATTGTTGGATAAGTGATGTTGTACACAACGATGATTGATGTGTGATGATGAAATTAATGAGCAAATAATAGTTGATACATTGCTATTCTGGAAGGAAACGGGCAAGGGACAATTTGTTCACATTCTGCTAGTTACCAGTTGCACTTTGTTGAAATTGAATATGTACTATGGTTGCCTTGTCATACAATATAATCTCTTCCATAATAATCTCCGGATAGGTGACAAATAAGGGCTGGTAACCCAGATTTTTTTGTGATTTTTGGTTTAAGGTTTTCGGTTGGATTTGGGCTCTATACCAAAATTGATATAATATATGGTAGTAGCAAATGTAGAGAAGTAGGATTCCCTATTGGAGAGGGAAAACCTGAGCAAGAAGAAAGAAAAACTTATAGCAGAGGGCAAATCCCTATGGAAGAGGGTTGAAGGATTTGAAAGAATTTCTGACTTTTACAATGGATATGGTTTGTATATAGTGTTTGACACCAAGAAACTATAGTATCCTAAGCTAAATAGAAATTATGAATCCTAACATTATATTACCTTTCAATAATAATAATAATAAAAAACCATAGAAATATACCTAAATAATAATAAAAATCTAAATGTACTAAATTACAAACAAACAAGTAATTGTGCATCAAATTGATATTTTTGTCTGAATTTTAACACAAATTAACAAAGAAAAAGCAAATGCCTAGTGACTATCAAACGAAAAGAACTAGATTGTTTGAAGAAAGCTGTCTATTCCCAAATTTTTGGAGCATGCAACATTAGTATGTGAAGAGGCCATGAAATAAGCAATACCGTCAACATTAAGTGCCGCATACTATCATCATAAACTCCATCTGATACCACCAGCAGGACATGACAAATGGAAGCTAGGAGAACACCAAGCTATAATGAATCCTTGCAGCAAAACCAGAAACACAGTAGTTCATCAGGCATTTTATCTTTCAATAACTGTAAGGATGTACATGCAAAAAAATAAAAAAAGATTGACCATGCATAATCAATCAACACAGTTACTAAATTTTACTCCAACCATGAGAATATAAGCATAGTTCCTCTTCAGTTACCTGAATAGCTGTAAGTTCATGAGCCAACTCAGTAGAAAGGTTTTCACCACTTAGAACTGAAATTGTGATGAGCCATCAGGTCTCATCATCTCAGCCAAAACAGAAGGGCTAAAAACAGGCTGCAAATTAAGAAGACAAAACAAAACAGTTAAAAAATGTAAAAGAAAAGGAGAAGATAAAATTTTCAGGATAGTATATCTCCCACAATAATAGAGCTATTGGAAAAATTGTTTTGGAAGATAAGGAGGATAGACAGAAACAGAAGACAGCAAACCATTTGGTTTATGGTATCAGAACAATGAATATCAATTAAGGGTGTAGGATTTGATGTTCATAAACCAAACTACTGTTTAATATGTGTAGACAAGTGATCTGGTTAAGTAGCAAGTACTTTTAGGGAAAGAATTACACAACCATAGTCTTTTACATGGATGATAGTGGGGTGGAAAACCCACAACAAGTGGCCCATCCCATCTAAATGGAGGGTGTAAAATGAACAGGGTAGGTGAATTTTGATGTAATATGTTTTATTTGGTTAGTGTCCTAGGACAAAAAAAGTGATTGGGCAGAAACATGTTTGGTTGCACGGAAGGAGACGGAGACATAAAGATAAATGTGTCTCGAAAATAGTTTTGGAGTTAATTTGTCCTTTCAAAATAGAAAGGACAAGGGGACATGCCCTCTATCCTTAATATCTTCGTCTCTTTTGTCTTGAGACGGTAATCAAACGTTACCTAAGAGAAACTAGATCAGGTACCAGACAAGGCAGATTTAAGGATCTCCAGACCTGATTATACAGTGTAATACTCTCCCATATGTGTGTATTCTCTCTTCCCATCCTTATCACCTAGAGTCAGTATCCCATCTATGTTTTTTTATCAATTAGTGCTGATCAATCAACTCCTTCAAGCTGGACTCAGCAAATTTCTACTTGAATCAACAAAAAATTAACTGAAACTGACAGCTTTTTGTGAGAAGTCCGGGATGAGAATCTACAAGATTCTGATGGCTTAAGGCTTCAAATCAGCCAAAGCGAGCGCTATTTATATTCATTATGTTTCGCAAACTCATTTAAGCTTTGATTGAATAAACTCATTTTTTGATTGAGTCTAGGAGATGACTTCAACTGAAATATTCGGAACAAATAATTATAAAAAAGAAAATGCCTGACCTGGGTATCAAGAAGTATAAGCCTCTCAGCAGATATCCTCGGTTCAATTCCCACAGTACAATGCCTTGCCATTGCTCGGTTATCTTCAGACTGTACGGTAAAAGGCGGAAGCATCCCTGTATTTATTACATGTATAGCATACAGAAGGTACTGTCATCGAATTTGTTCATTCCTTTGTTAATATAACTTGTAAAGAATCAAATATAAGTGGGTAACCTGGTGAGGTCCCATCAAAGCCATAAAGCTCATTCAAGATTGTGGACTTGCCAACCCCAGGCGGCCCAATTATTCCGACCACTGTAAAATCTGTATTCTCCGTAAGGAACTGATCCGATCCCAAAATGTATGAATACATTAGAAATAAATATATATAAAAACAAATAATTTACGAAACTGAGGAAGTTATTATGCTATGTTAGTAGTAGTATTGGCTACATACAGGGAGAAAGCGATCAATGTGGAAGTCCCAAGAATCGGAGAGGAGATTGAGAGAGGTAATTGAAGGGAGACGAGACCGATGGTGATGGTGCGGCGCTGTTTCGTCTTCACGTCCAAATTGAGCAGCAGCGGCAGCCACCGCCGGTCCAGCAGTCGCCAATCCGGGAGGCTTTGCTAGTAGGATTTTGGGAGCCTGAGACTGTGATGAAGAACTCCCTGCCATTTCATTCATTAACAAGCAACATGCAGGCACCGCTAGATTTCTGGTTTCGAGTTTTGTTTCTTTCAGTTCATTTAAACGGTCAAACCCTGAAAGATAAAAGAAAAATTAAACGAAAGGAAAGGATGTTTAACAACATGGGCACTTTGGCCTCGTAATACATCTCCTATGGTAAAAGCTAAATCTTTAAAATAATTTTTTAAATAATATAGATATAGTTTTGTTTATGTTTACTTTAATGAAAATTCATTTAGAAGAGTAATTTTTTATATATCATTTTAAATATAAAATTTATTTTGTATATAATTTAATTATACAATTAATAGAAATAAGTTATATAATTAAATAATTATTTTTAAAAAACCCTCTATCAATATAATTATTAATTTTTATAATTATATTTAAATAAAAAATGATTTTAAAATATAAAAAAATCATAATATTTTAAATTTGAAATTGTAAAATATTAAAAAAATCGCCATATAAATTATATATTAATCACTGTTTATAAGAAGAAGAAAACAAAGAAAGAATCTGGAATTCAAATATCCGTCGTAGAGCATTATTAGGATCCAAATGTGTCAAAATAATAAAAATGACACTACCGAGCATTGATGATTCATGGAAAAAAAAACACAGAGGCGGGGGCTAGGCTAGGCTAGCCATTCTCGTTGTTCAATCCACTTCAACATCTCCCAATTGAACGGTGGAACTATTTGATCTTATGACTTTTCTATTTGAGTTGCTACAAATAGCAGCTCATGTAGGGAAAAGTTATTTTAACTATCATATAATTTTCCCGTTGGAGAGAAGAAAAGTGTGACAAGCAACTAAAATATACTTTTTATTTTTATTTTTGTCTATTCTTATGGTACACTCGTTGGAGTTGCCCTAATATGTTACTAACTGTGACCTATAAATAGCATTTTGCATAGTAATAATAGTTATTTTTTTAATTTTAAAATATATAAAAATAATATTTTTTTTACTTTATTTCTAAAAATTATTTAGAGCATCAATCTATTAAAATAATTTAAAACAAAAATAAAGAAAAATAAATTAATTTTTTTTATAAAAAAAAAACATGTTTTTCACCACTAAAACAAATTACTCCTGATATGCTAAGCAAATTCAACTCATTTTTCAATGTATTCACTATTGTAATGTATAATATTTGCTAATTAATAATATATTATAATAGTATTTTTTTTCAATTGTTTTTATTTTTTTTATATTATCACATTAAAACTATTCATAAACACCTTGAAAAAAATATCAAATTAATGCTTTTTAGATGAAAAATAATTTGTAATGTGAAAACAAACATTCAAGTAATTATCAACTTGTTTTTCACTTAAAAAATCAAATTAGTTTTTTTAGATGTTTTCAATTGTTTTGATATATTGATGCAAGAAAAATTTATTTTGATGTATTTTTATTTAAAAAGCACTTTTACAAAAGCCTCCTGTACTACATCACCAAACTCACACTTAATATGATAACATATATATTCAAAATGATTTGGTTGCTTGAGAATTTTTGAATTCAAATACTATTCATTGAGATTTAACTAATTTCAATATTGTAATATATTATATTTACTTTTTAAAAATTATTAATTTTGATCTTGTGTTTAAAAATACAAGACCAAAATAAAATTTAATAAAAAATCTTAATAAAAAAACACACACCATGCACTACATTACCAAACACGCACTTAACATGGTAACTAAATGAAATTTTATCAAAATGATTTGGTTGCTCAAAAATCTTTGAATTCAAATACTCGTTCAATGATTTTTATCAAATTTCATTATTATCATATATTAGAATTATTATTGAAGAAATATTAATTTTGATCTTGATATTATTTAAAAAAAAAGATTTCAAATGAAGCTTTTATAAAATAACATATTTTAAAGAAATAAAACTCATTGTAAGAGAGAATATAAATCATTAACATAAAGAATAGAAGAGTGTATAATAAATAAAAATATGATAGAAAAACATTATAGATTCTTCTCCTTTCATAATACATAAACATATTTCAATGTCCAATATCACTTTTTAAAAGAGAATTTTGTTGAAAAACTTCTAAAAAACATTATTTCTTAAAAACAACATCAATATTTTATTTCTCTCCTTGTATCAAATGCTCAATATTGACGCTTAAGATAAGAATAAAATGAAAATTAATTATTAAAATCTAATAAACTTACTATGACTATAAAATAGGATATGAAGATATTAAAGCCTAAGAAAGGTGTATTTTTTTCAAACAAAACTACACACCTAATCAAGAACAAGTGAATATGTGTGTAAAAGAGAGAGAGGAGGGAGGGTGAGGGCAAGGAATTGTAAGTGATTTAATGAGTGCAAAACACACACCCTAGAAAGGACAAGTGAATATGTGTGTAACGGGGGGGGTTAATTGCAAATGATTTAGAGAGTGCAAAATTAAAGGAAAAGTTTAAAAAAAAAAGTTGTAAAAGAGCACAAGTAAATAGACAAAACAATACTAATATTTAAAAGAAAGATAAATATAATTGAATTGTGATGCGAACCGGCACAGAAACACCAGCAAAGACACATTATATGTTTAGGAGCTTGATTCGTGGTTTTGAAGGTTTCACCCAAGTCATAATTGCAAGGACCATTGAAGTATCTATGTGTAGGAGGGGTCCAGCCCGGCTTTATTTGGGCCATGAAGTGAGGACAACAAAGGACCCAAAAGAATCTATTACAACTTGGAAACATGGGCTGGATGGAAGAGAATAAATAAGCCTTATGGGCTTTATTTAATTTTGTTAGCTACAGCCCAAGGCTTGTTTGAGCTTAATTAAGACTTTGTTTTCAGCTAGGATCCAAGGCTTGCCTGGATTAAGTCATGGGCTTTTTAATTTAGGATTTTGGGTCAGTTTTGAGTGGACCTCATTTAAGTCCACATAAGGGGTCCATTAGGGTTACTTTTTAAGAACTATTTAAACTCATGTAACCCTAATTTCGGCAGCCATTGATTAAACTTAATTCTGAACTTTTCAGTTTATGTGTGAGAGTGATTCTTGCATTCTTTAGTTCTTGAACGAACTGAATACGACTTATCGAAGATTAACTGGCTTCGTGATGTCATTCTACTCATTCCAATAGTGCTGGTGCCTTGGGGCAGGTTTCCATTGTGTCACACTCCTATCAGACTTTATTTCGGCTTTCCGGGATCTTATCTCATTCTTGGTTGTGGGTTGCGTGACCACGTGACCACGAGGTTCGCATCAAATTGAATAAGTGAAATTATATTTTATATATCGAGTTGAACATCGTTTATTATAGTTATATGACTCTCTTTATATTGATATAGTTTTTTTTAACCATGTCTGAACATAGGATTATAATCTAATACAAGTATTATATATCAAATAAGGATATATATTGAATCTTAATACAATTTTAACTTTTTATTTATTGGTTCTCATGTGAATCCAAACTCATTTGTAACTCTGATTAATTATTTTTTCAATGACTCCTACTTTGAATAAGATTCAACCTTCTAGTTATTTACACGAATTTAAACTCTATGACTAATCATTTTTTCTTGATCGGTCATAACTTTTGATTGTATGAGTCAATTACTTTCTAGTTTCCTTGGTAAATCAAGATTTTTCTTACTTTGGTCTATGTCACTACTCATAATTGATTTATTTTTTTACTATTTAAATATGAACAATTGTTGTTCTTATTCAATTAGCACATGAATGTTTATCATTGTTGTAAAAAATTCCCCAATTACACTTGTATGGAACCCAATTAATGCAACTAACCATTTATGACATGGAAAATTGATCTTTTTCATCCAAATATCCCGACCATGTTTATAAATCTGTATAATATGAAGGTCAAATTTGTGGTTTCTTTAAAATACACATGATCCGGCTTTTAAGCTCAAAATTTAGGATTCTTTAACATTCAATGTTTAATTAATTCACTTCTCATATGATCAACACCTAACTCATTCATTTGCTTTATAAAGTTTACATCCTTCCTTATCATAAAATATATTCTTTTTAGAAAAGACATGAGTAAAGAATCCTAAAATTATCAAAAAGGTATCTTTAGTCTCTTTCTCTTATCACACTATTATCTTCTTTTTGTATACCAATATGTGTAAATAATGCTCCAATAACTATGATTATTAAAACCTTTAACTTACACCAAAAAAGAATATATAATGATAAAAAGAGGTTTTTTTTCTTTTCAAAATGATCAAATGTACTTCAACACTTATAAGAAACACCCTTTTCATAGCCCTACAGTATGAATATGGACTCCGCAAGCTAAAATGTAATAATGGTCAAGATTGAAATTCTAGAAGATTTTGTTATGTGACTTAATTGTACAAACTTCCTTTTATATCGAAAAATCATAGACTATCAAGTCTTTGTTTCATGTTTAATCGATGATATGTTATTCCACACTATATTATCTATTAAGAAACTACTTTACTTAGATTGTTTGTTTCATGCTCTTAACCTTTTTATATTGTTCTAATAAATGATCTTATGCAATAAATCTTATCTCATACAAATCCTTTAGCTCCACTAGCATAACAATATGGTATTTTTAACTATTTATGTTACATTTTGCAACATAATATTATAGTATTATTGATACGGATCGGCGCAGAAACACCAGCAAGGATCCATTACATGTTCAGGGGCTTGATTCGTGGTTTTAAAGGTTTCAACCAAGTTAGAATTGCAAGGACCGTTGGAGTATCAAGAGGAGACTCTAGTACATCTTATCCATGTGCAGGAGGGGTCCCAATACAACCTTATTTGGGCCATGAAGTGAGGACAACAAAGGAGACAAATGAATCCTACTACAACTTGGAAACAACATGGGTTGCTACCTTTTTCTTTTGTTTCTAGGATTAAGGGGCTGAATGGAAAGCTATAAATAAGACTTATGGGCTTTATTTAATTTTGTTAGCTACAGCCCAAGGTTTGTTTGGGCTTAATTAATACTTTGTTTTTTGCTAGGATCCAAGGCTTCTTTAGATTAAGTCATCGACTTTCCAACTTAGGGTTTTGGGTTAGTTTTGAGTGGACCTCTTTTAAGTCCACATAAAAGGTCCATTAGGGTTACTTTTTCAAGAACTTTTTAAAGTCATGTAACCTAAATTTCGGCAGCCATTGATGAATATTACTTCTGAATTTTTCAGTTTTATGTGTGAGAGTGATTCTTGCATTCTTTAGTTCTTGAACGAACTGAATTTGACTTATCAAAGATTAATTGGCTTCGTGGCATCATTCTACTCATTCCAATAGTGCTGGTGTCTTGGGGCAAGTTTCTATTGTGTTATACTCCTATCATACCTATTTCGGCTTTCTAGGATCATATCTCATTCTTGGTTGTGGGTTGCGTGACCATGTGATCATGAGGTTTGCATTAGGCGGTATCAGAGCTAGACTCCGAAACAAGGTCATATCATTTTGTTATTTTTGTTTTTTTGTGTTCCTTAAAGTTTTTTAGTGTTTGTGTCCATCTCTTTGTTCTTCATGTCTGCGTCATCTAATACAAAAAGAGGTTATATTTCATCTTTTTCTATCTCGTCAATTCAATATATTAAAAAAAGAAAAAGAAAAAAAAGAGAGATAGAGACATTAGTTGAAATTTGAAGAATCATTGAATTTTGTCGCAGAAAACACAACTCTGGGGAAACATAAGAAAACCACATCGGAATCAATTGAAAATTCATATTCCGTCTATTGTGGTTTATATAGAATCATATGTCAAATTTGGGCTTCTTATGATATTGTTTGCATCAGGTTTTATTTCAAGGTTCATTTCTGCCGCAGATCCCTACTTTATTGAACCCTAAGCAAAACACCATATAATCAATTGAAACTCAAAAATCTGTGTATTGGCATTGATATCGAACTATATATTAAATTTGAGCTTATTTTAATATCGTATACTAGAGATTTCAATTGGAGGTTCAATTGTGTCACAAACTAAACACACAAGGGGTTGGGTACCTAGAAGTAAGAGAACGACTATAAATTGAGTTTTGTTGTTTGTTTAGTATCATAATACTAAATATTGAATTTGAGGTCATTTCGACATCGTTTGCTCTGGGTTTAAATTTTGTTCCGGAAAAATTGCATAAGAGGTTAGATTCTCGTCAAGTCTCAAAACATGATCTTTATTCTTTAGTTTTGTCCAATTCTTTGTTTTTATTCTATTTTGGGTTATCTAGGAGTCAAGTAATTGTTTTCACTATATTTCCTTCTGTTTTATTTCGTGTCTTTGTATCGTACACAATTCGCACGAATTTGCATTGCTACTCGCGAAATCATAATCATAGTTTTGTTTTGCTTTGTTTTCAGTATTTTTATTGCCTTTTGAGTCTGAAAATCATAAATAGAGTACACTATGAAGGCTACTAACTTTGATTTATTGATTTTAGTTCTTAAACAACCAAAAGAAAACAAGTTGTGAGGTAAAAGGCGTAGTGAGCATATTACAGTGAAAAGCCTTGATTTTTAGTGTGAAACACGAGAAGTGTTAGGACATATTTTGTGCTATTAAGAAAATTTTGCAGATTCAAAGGATGTCTAAAAACAACGAACCAGTGACACAAAATGTTGACGTTGATTTCCAATTGCAAGCCTTAAGTTAGCAATTCGAGTTGTTGTCTAGGACATACAAGGATCTGAAAGATGAGGTGAATTCGATAAAACAATAGAATAATGGGGCTGATCGTCGAGGAAATACGGTTTGTATGGCCGTACGGAATAACAAATCTGATTTTGAAAAGTATGTTGATGAAAACGCAGATGTGGGTGAAGATGACTATGATTTTGCATCTGTTGGCCAAGGAATCAGGTCTAGACTGAACAGAGCTAGGAGGAAGGTGAATTTTCATGGCATGGGGAATTATGAAGATATGGATAGGTACACCATTAAAGTGAAAATTCCTCACTTTCAAGGTAAAAATGATCCAAAGGCTTACTTGGAATGAGAGAAAAAGGTAGATTGAATTTTTTATTGTCATAGTTATTCTGAACAAAAAAAAGTGAAATTGATGATTATTGAGTTTAAGGAGCATGCATTGATTTGGTGTGATCAGATTGTAATTAGTAGGAGGAATGGGGAGCAACCCATTTAGACTTGGGGTGAGATGAAAGTCTTAATGAGGAGACGATTTGTGCCAAACCACTATTACAGAGACTTATACCTGAAGCTCCAAGGTTGAATCAAGGCTATAAGACAGTAGATGAATATCACAAAGAGATGGAGATAGCAATGATTCGGGCCAATGTTGTTGAGGATAGAGAAGCCACCATGGCTAGATTTCTTAATGGGTTGAATCGTGACATTGCCAATGTGGTTGAGCTACAACACTATATGGAGCTAGAGGACATGGTTCACATGGCTACGACGGTGGAGAGACAACTTAGGAAGTTTGACCAAGGTTTAATTCGAGTTCTTCATCATCTTGGAAAATGAATTTGAAGAGAGAGAGTATTGTCTTGCCGAGATCCTTTGTTCCTTCTAAAACTGAACCACCAAAGGCTAAATTTGATGTCCCTACTGGTGCCAAAAGTAAATCTGAAACTCAACCTACACATTACGCTTCGGAGTGTCTAAACAAGAGAATCATGATGATTAGAGATTATGGTGATATGGAATCTGAAAGTGACAGATCTGATTATAAAGGCATTACCAGTTGCGGAGTCCTTGGTTATAAGGCGCACACTTCAGGTTCAGGTCAAGGAAGATGAAGCTAATCAACAAAGGGAGAACATCTTCCATACACACTGTTATGTACAAAGCAAGGTGTGTGATTTAATTATAGATAGTGGAAGTTGTGTTAATATTTGCAGTACCACCCTTATTAGTAAATTGAATTTGAGTATTGTTAAGCATGCTAAACCATATAGATTGCAATGGCTAAATGATAGTGGTGAAGTGAAAGTGACTAAACAGATTATAGTTCCATTCTCGAATATATTGACGAAGTTCTGTGCGACATGGTACCAAATGCAAGCAAGTCACATCTTGTTGGGGAGACCATGGCAATATGATAGGAAGTAATTCATGATGGGGTTAAGAATAGGTATACCATTGTAAAATATGGTAAAACCATCATTCTTGTACCTCTTACACCCAAACAGGTGTATGATGATCAAATAAAGCTAAAAAGTGAGCATGAGGTGATGGGGAGAGAAAATCAAGGTGAGGATTAAGAGGAGAGAAGACCATCAGATTCAACCAGAACCCAAACCTCTATAACCCATTCAGACACTCATCCAAACACAAACAAACAAAACCATTCAACCACAATTCAAAATCACCCAAATCTGGTCAAGAGTGGAGGTAAGATAAGAGGAGTGAAGAAATTCAGGAAGAGTGATGAAAATTGTGTGGAAAATGAAAGAAACAACCTAATTTTTATGCTAGAGAGGGTGAGACAAGCCAATGATTTTACTTGTGTATAAAGAGGTTTACTGTAATACTAATGATCTTGATCATATGGTGCCTAGTGCTGCTATTTCTTTGTTGCAGGAGTTTGATAATTAGTTCCCTGACAATACTCCAAGCGGATTACCACCATTGCGGGGGATAAAGCATCAAATTGATTTTGTACTTGGAGCTTCAATTCCTAATCGGCCAGCCTATAAAAGCAATCCAGAGGAGACGATAAAGCTTCAAAGGCAAGTTTATGAGCTAATAGAAAAAAAGATATATTCGTGAGAGTATAAGCTCGTGTGTTGTACCCGTGCTACTCATGCCTAAAAAGGATGGAACATGAAGGATGTGTGTTGATTGTCGAGCTATCAACAACATAATGATTTTGATTCGACATCGAATCCTTAAAATTAATATATGGTGCAATTAGGACCCCTAATAATCAGAATTTCAAATTTGAGCCAATTTTGAATTGATTTGACCTAAATTTCTCTTGTTGAGTGTTATGTGGCAGAAACCAATAAACATATTTGAACAACTTTTTTTCCATTTATTTTTTCATGTACTGATATATTTTAGAAATTAATATAATGAGCAATTTTTTTTATAAGGAGAAAAAGAAGTTGGACACTAAGGTTTTTTTTGCAGAATCAACAAGAAATAAAAAGTTCTAAAGAATATAATTTGATTAATAGAGCTAAGCTTTGAGACCAATGATGTGAAACTCTTAAATACATAGACAAGAGACTCACACGCAAAGATAACAATTCCTAAAAAACCAAGTAAATCAGATTTGATAGGAGTGTGACACAAAGATGATTTGTATCGAGGCACAAACACTATTGGATTTGAACCGCCACCCAGAAAACACTATTGCTCTATATTAGCAATTAAGGGTGAGAAAAAAAACTTGTCAACTGATTAAACCGAGAAAACCGGAAAAACCGAACCGATAAAAAAACCCATTAAAATATTAAAAAAAAATCGGTTCAATATCGGTTTTGTAAGGCGAAAACCGAATAAACCAAACCAAACTAAACCGGTTCACAATAAAGCAATATACTATAAATTGAAAAGTTTCTGACTTTCGAAGTCTTCCTAAACCTAGCCGTCGCCCCCTCCTTTCCTCTGCACTCTGTAAAGCATCCTTACCACTAACCAGTCATCCCCTACCTCTACAATCCACTAACCTCTCTTATATCTACTCGCCATTCATCCCCTCCATCTACAATTCACCAACCTCTCTTTTTTTGTGTTTTTTTCTTTGTTTTTTTGTTTTTTTTTCTTCTCTTAACTTGTCTTCCCAATCCAATGTTTTTGGGTTTGCCACACCATTTGAGTTCGACTCCGCTTCTGTTGTTCCTAAAATTCCTCTCCTAACCTATGGTGAAGAGGTATATTTGACTGTTCTTATTTCACTTTTCAATTTGTATCTTCTGTATGTTAAAACTATAATTTTAACTTATTTGATGTTCACATGACGAGACTGGGTTTTTGGTGTAGGATGTTGGAATCTTTTATGATAAGCATGCCCTTATTATACCCCTATTTTATGGAAAACAGGTTCACCTAATGCCATTTCCTGATTCTTCCATATCTTGTAAGTTCATTAAATTGAAGATTTACAACTTTTTTGAAATACATTATGAGTTAAATGGTTGGTTGTTTTGATTTTTGCCTAATCTTAGCCTGGTGTGTATGGGTATGGATCTCTAGACTCTATCCTAGTAAGTGTAAAGCAAGATGTTGTTGTCTTTGGTATTCATTAAGTTTGCTGATTTTTTATACTTAATTAGAATTTGCAATTTGTATCCCTTATAGATATACAAAAATTGATTTTTTTTTGTAGTGTGGGAATGATTCACGAAACAATGCTCCCAAGATGCTCAAGGAAGTTTGGAGGTAGAGTGATAAGTTGTCAACAACAATGCTCCATTGTTCCTTGATTTTATTTTTACTTTTTTCTTGCTTGATATGTTCACAATATATTGAAGCAATTGATAACAAACTATAGGGTTCTCAAGGATAATTGAGTGTATATTTTGGAAAAAGCATTCTACTTGCTTAATCAATCCAGCAATAAGCCACTAACAATATGATGTTTTTGCCTTTTCACTTTATGCCTTTAACTCGGCTAGTTGTTAAAGTGACTTTTTCTGGGAACTGGTTTGAAGTGACTTTTCCTATTTCAGTTTTTGTATCTTTGAATTCCTGGGCGATAATATTGAAATTATTCTTCTATTTATTGATCAGGCAGTGTATGGGTATGGAAAGGTTGCATGAAAGGAAAGAATGGAGGAGTGGAAGAAAAAGCAGAGTGATAAACTTCTGGTGGTCAAGCACCAAGCTTAAAGCAGAGTGATAAACTTCTGGTGGTCAAGCACCAAGCTTAAAGCAGAGTGATAAGCCTTGAATATTTTCTAATTTTAAATTGAGACTCATGCTCAATTAAACAAAATAAAAGAATATTATTAGAAAGGCAAAAAAAAAACTTTATAAAAACCAATATTAACACTAACAATTTAATACAACTAAATACTTAGTGGGAAAAAGCCCATCAGAAAGCCCAAAAACAAATTTGGTTTCCCTAATTTTTTAATCATAAACATCAAACCGAACCAAACCGAAAATAATCGTTTTTTACTAGGTTCGGTTCAGTTCTTCGGTTTGGTTATTTTTTTGGATAAAAACCGAACCGAACCGAACCGAACCGAAAATGCTCATCCCTATTAGCAATTAATAAAAAACAAGCAATTTAATTAATCTCAACTACTAAACAACTTAAGAAAAGGGCTAAAAGTTTAATATAATAGCAACCATAAAAATTAGAGAGATTAATAAGCTAAACAACACAAGCACAAAAAATTGTATTTAATTTAGTTGAATATTCTTCTTATGCTTTACTAATTTCTAGCACAACAAATCAATAAACTCTAGTTGTCTTATAAATTATAGAGAGCAAATAATTACGGATTTGATATCTAATCTAGTAGAAGATTGCATCAAATAATAAACTACTAGACCTCCTAGTAATAAAACAAGATAATCATGAAAATAGGTACCAGAAAACACTTAATACTCAAAGCATAAATTAAACAAACAAAAAATTAGATCTCGTATTTTAAATGATTTTGAGGCTTAAAGATAATAAATAGGGGAAACATTATATCAATATGAATGATGATTCTAGACAAAGAGACATAATGGTGTATCATATCTTCAATATATATTGTTTTTAATCTTAAGAGATCATTTAGGCCTACGTATATATCCTAAAACTTAATAATAGTTAAATCCAAGTTTTTTGGGTTTCACTTGTCAGACCCAAACTTTCTTCGACTTGGTTGATTTCCAAGTTTAAGTTTTGTTGGGTCATACATCTTTACTAGTCCATACCACCTTGGACTTGACTGATTATCAAGTTCAAGTACTTCAAGTACATCAAAAAATAGAGGTTTATCCACGATTGTTGTCCATCAAAAAATGATTTATGTTTGAATGAGGAAATGCAAAGTCAACAGAAATAGGGTTAAGGTTGATTGGAAAAGCAAAGCACACTAACCACAATTGAATGTATGTATGTACCCTTCCATTTATTATTACTAAATACATATTTGAAGAAAACTAAAAAACTTATCCCCTTCATTGATTTACCAGCATCATGATCAACATGCGTATAACTACATAATAATAATAATTTAACTATTGCAATCCCTCCATCAAACTATAAATGTTACTAGCCAATTGTCTTGCGTTTCGTCGCATAATCATAATCATATTTCTTAATATATATATATATATATATAATCTTATGAGTGCAAAATTGTTTCATAATGCTATAAATCTAGATAAAATAATAATTCTCTAATTTTTGTCAAGCGTGAGTTCTAATAGAATATATAAATTTTAAATTGATATAAATTTATATGTTTAATAAGTTTAAACGAAACCTGGATATTTTTTATAAAAAAAACACTATAGTTAAGCAATATTTTTTTTTATAAAAAAAGACAAAAAATAAAAGAGAACATTGAACCACAAATTCTTCAAACCATTAATCTAGGATAGTAGATCTAAAATACTTACTATACATGAAGAAGTTGTAGAACTCAATTCTCAACAAATATAACATCAAATGATGTATTATTACAATCATTATTCTCAGCGTTATTATTATGATTGTTAAAGTGTCACTATCATTATAACTATCATTGTTACCTCTACTATAAATAATTAATATTCTAATTATTTTTCGTATCATTATTGTTGTCACTATCATTATTGTTATTATTATTGCTATCATTATTACTATAACTATTATTGTTTAAACCATTATTATAGTTATTATCATCACAACTATAATTAATATTATCATTATTTTTATTCTTATTCTTATCATCATCATTATTATTAGTGCATTCATTTAATTATTATTATTATTATTATTGGTGTCGTCGTCGCCGCCACTACTTTCATCACGATTATAATAATTATTATTATGACTACTAATACTTTCATCACCATTAATATTATTATCATTATTAATATCATCACTACAATTGTTGTTATTATTAATATTCTTAATATTATTTTATGAATTATTATTATTATTACTATCACTACATAATTAATTATTATTATTATTATTATTATTATTAGTAATGTGTTACTATTATTATCATTATTTCAACTACTAAGATTATTATTATTGTTGCTTAAACAATGAAAATTATAAGATTATTATGAAAAACAAAACAAAAAACACAAAAACTTTAACAAAAAAGAAAGGAAAAAACTAAAAATAAAATGATAAAACTAAAATAAATATTATTAGTATTAAAAAAACCATTTGATTTGAAAGAAAAAAAAACAAAGGGAAAAAATAAGAAATGAAAAGAAGAAGTATCAGTTTTAAAAAGATCATCTACACAAATTAAAATTGAAGGATTAAATTGAAAAAAATAGAACTTCCATAAAAGACAAAAGGATAAAAATTAAAAAAACTAAAACTAAAAGGATAGACACACAAATATGAACAAAAAAGAGGCATCACTTTAGAAAGACTAAAATAATTAAAATCAAATGAAAAATTAAAAGAATAAGGGTTGAAATGAAAAATAAAATATATGATCAAATTCAATTGAAGAACAACATTAAAACAAATCAAAACTTCTATAGAAGAAATCAGGACGTAGTAAAAAATTAAAAGACAAAGGACTGAAATGTACAAATTATAAACAAGAGGATTTGTTTGCATATACAGTCGTAGAAGAGAGAAAATAAAGGAAAAAACAATCAACCATTGACAACTCTCCGACATGCGCCCTACCATAGGGAAGAGGACATGGTGACACATTTGGTCAGATGATAGTTGACACTTTTTAGCCATCGCATCTAGTGTCAATCCCGTTGACGCATCACGCACACACGCCAACAACTTTTTCAGTAAAAATATTTAAAAATATGAAAATACCAAAACACCCTTCGAAGCCTATCTTAATAACGAAAAAACACATGAAAATACCAAAATATCCCTAGGGCCAACTCTTTGTTTTTGTCTTTCCCAAGGGTAAATTAGTTCTTTCACAATTCAAAAAATAAAAACACCAAAAATACCCTTGCCAACCATTATTTTTTTTGTCTCATTCAAATGTAAAATAGTTATTGAACTGTTCATTAGAACCCAAAAATGCCTAGAATTCTTTTGCTAGTAAATGATTTTCTTTCTGATTCCAGGAGTAAAATCATATTTTTACTGTGACAAAAATTGAAAAAAACACATACACCCCACCGAACAATTATGTAATGACAATAAGGGGAAAGAAAAAGAATAAAATACCCCTAAATCAAAGAACTATTTTTTATGAACTGAGAAGCATAATAATAATTATACAATTATAATCTAAAGTGAAATTGTATCTAGAGTTATAGTGAATTATCAACATGGTTTATCTTTTTTATTTTATTTTATTTATGAATATGCTATTTTTCTACAACTTACAATATCTTAATCTGGTAAAATATCTACCCTGCATTAATAGACTTCTTTCATGTGGATTTTCTTCCTTATTAAATCCAACTTGGTCCGATGACGGCCTAGTTGATATAAAATCTACTTTAACCGAGTTCATAAAAAAGAGTTTTATTTTTAATCTTTTTACTAAATAATATAATTATAATTACTTTTAAATATAATATAATTTAATATAAATATTCTCTTAATTGAATTAGATGAACGAAGAAGCTCCATATAATAACTTTCCATGCAAGCCTCCCCCCCCCCAGTTAAAGTGGTAGATCAAATTGTAGCCCAAGCCCATGTTATTATTTATCGGGCCGAAAACGTTAGAATCCGGAATGATTCAAGAAGTAATAACTAGGACCGAAAGCGTTCAAACCGGTTTCTTGATAGCTGAGAAAGATTTGGATGTTGTTTTTCTAGGTTTCTCTCCCAGTCCCAGTCGAGAGTCTTTTACAGTCCAGAAGATTTCGTTTTCGACATATTAGTTTTTTTCTACCTGATTTCACCAAAGGAAATGGATGCCGGTAGCCGATATATTATTGGGATTTCATCTCTTCTTGGCTTCCAGCAGTAGAAACCCATGGTAGGTTAATCATGCCTGGAAACCCTGAACCGCGATACCCCGAACCGGAAACCCCGAACCGCGAAACGCCGAACCTGAAACTCTGAACCCCGAATCCAAAACCCCGAACCACGAATCCCCGACCCCGAAACCCGATCCGCGAAACCCCGAACCGCAAAACCCCGAACCCCGAAACCCCGTTCTGGGAAACCCCGACCCCCAAAAACCCGATCCGTGAAACCACGAACCTCGAAACCCCGAACCCGAAACCCCGAACCGCGAAACCCCGAAACCAAAACTTGAAACCCCGAACCCGAAACCTCGAAACCCCGAAACCGAAACCCCGAACCCGAAACTTGAAACCCCGAACCCGAAACCCTGAACCCCGAACCTGAAACCCCGAACCCCAAACCCCGAACCCGCAACCCCGAACCATGACACCCCAAAACAGAAACCCCGCACCTCAAAACCCCGCCCCTCGAAAACCCGCAACCCCGAACCGCGACACCCCGACCCTTGAATCCCTGACCCCAAAACCCCGCAGCGTGATACCCTGAACCGCGAAACCTCGAACCCAAAACCCTGAACCCCGAACCCGAAACCTCGCACCGTGATACCCTGAACTGGAAACCCCGAACCGCGAAACCCCGAACCCGAAACCTCGCACCGTGATACCCAGAACTGGAAACACCGAATCGCGAACCCGAATCCCCGATCCCAACTAATAGCAATGGATGAAAAAACAAAATCAATGGAAAAAAAACAGCAAACTTGGCCTCATTAACAGTGTAGGATGCACAACAAAACAAAGAAACATCCTTTGAATACAATAAAAAAGATAGCGACAACACATAAAATTTCATCAATAACTCACAGCCATTAACATAAAAATTAAAAAGTCATCCCCAACTAAGAGGCGAACGAAATTGAACTTGGTCTACTAAAGCAATTTAAACCACAAACTCATCAACAATCAATATAAAAGTTAAAAAGTGATCCCCAACTAACAGCAATGGATGAAAAAAACAACCCAATAAAAAAAGAAGCAAATGTGGCCTCACTTACCAACCTAGGACGCGCAACAAAACATAGAAACATCCTTTAAACACAAAAGGAGAACAAAAAAAAAGAGAGAACAGCAACTCATAGGAATCCCATCCACAAACTAAGAAAACATCAACACAATAGTACAAAGTGATCCCTAACTAAGAGGCAAACGAAATTAAACTTGGTCTACCAAAAAAATTTCATCCATAAACTCAGCATAGAATTGAAAAGTGATCTTCAACTAACAGCAATGGATGAAGCAACCAACCCATTGTGTCCTCACTTAGCAGCCTAGGATGCACAGAAAAATCGAGAACCATCATTTAAACGCAAAAAAAAACCAAGAAAAGAGAAACAACACAACTATTATATCCACAAACTCAGCAATCAACATCATAAAAGTTAAAAGTGATCCTGAACTAAGAGGTAGACGAAATTAAACTTGGTTTGACGAAGCAATCTCACCCACAAACTTAGCAACCATCAACATTAAAATTAAAAGCGATCCCAACTAATTAGCAATGGATGAAAAAACAAAATCAATGGAAAAGAGCAGCAAATTTGGCCTCATTAACAGTGTAGGATGCCCAACAAAACAAAGAAACTCCGGGGTTTTCAGAGTTTATGGATGAAATTTTATGTGTTGTCGCTATCTTTTTTACCGCGAAACGTCGAACCCGAAACCCTGAACCCTGAATCCAAAACCCCGAACCACGAAACCCCGAACCGCGAAACCCCGACCCCGAAACCCGATCCGCGAAACCCCGAACCGCAAAACCCCGAACCCCGAAACCCCGTTCTGGGAAACCCCGACCCCCAAAAGCCCGATCCGTGAAACCACGAACCTCGAAACCCCGAACCGCGAAACCCCGAAACCAAAACTTGAAACCCCGAACCCGAAACCTCGAAACCCCGAAACCGAAACCCCGAACCCGAAACTTGAAACCCCGAAACCCTGAACCTGAAACCCCGAACCCCGAACCCGCAACCCCGAACCATGACACCCCAAAACAGAAACCCCGCACCTCAAAACCCCGCCCCTCGAAAACCCACAACCCTGAACCCGCAACCCCGAACCGCGACACCCCGACCCTTGAATCCCTGACCCCAAAACCCCGCAGCGTGATACCCTGAACCGCGAAACCTCGAACCCGAAACCCTGAACCCCGAACCCAAAACCCCGCACCGTGATACCCTGAACTGGAAACCCCGAACCGCGAAACCCCGAACCCGAAACCCTAAACCCCGAACCCGAAACCTCGCACTGTGATACCCAGAACTGGAAACACCGAACCGCGAAACCCGAATCCCCGACCCCGAAACCTGATCCGCGAAACCCTGAACCGCGAAACCCCGACCCTGAAAACCCGATCCGCGAAACCCCGAACCCGAAACCGTAACCCCGAACCGCGAAACCCCGAACCCGAAACGTGAAACCCTGAACCCGAAACCCCAAAACCGTAACCCCGAAACGCGAAACCCCGAAGCCCGAATCCCCGACCCAAAAACCCGATTCGCGAAACCCTGAACCGCGAAACCCGGAACTTCGAAACCCCGAACCCGAAACCACGAACAGCGAAACCCAGAATCGCGAAATCCCATACCGCGATACCCCAGAGCCCGACCGCGAAAACCCGATCTGCGAAACTCCGTACATCGATACCTTGAACGCGAAACCACGAACACCAAAACCCCAAACCCCGAAACCCCGAACCGCGAAACCTCGAACCACGAAACCCTGAACCGCGAAACCCCGACCCCCGAATCCCCGACCCCGAAAACCTGATTTGTGAAACCCCGAACTGCAAAACCCCGATCTCGAAACCCTGAAAACCCGAACCCAAAACCCCGAACTCGTAACCCCATAACCCCGAACCCGAAACCCCGAAACGCCAAACCCAGAACCGCCAAACCCCGAACCTGTAACCCCGAATCGCGAAACCCCGAACCCCGAACCCCGAACATCTTAACCCCGAACCTCGATACCCTGAACCCGAAACCCCTAACTCGATACCCGAACCCGAAAACTCGATCAGCGAAACCTCGAACCGCAAAACCCCGAACCCGAAACCCCAAACACTGAAACCCCGAACCGCGAAACCCCGAACCCGGAACCCCGTAACTACGAACCCGAAACTTCGAACCGCGAAACCCTGAACCGTGAAACCTCGAACCTGTAACCCCGAACCGCAAATCCCCGAACCCGAAACCCCGAACCTGAAACCCTGAACCGCGAAACCCTTACCCCGAACCTTGACACCCCAAAACCCCTAACCGTGAAATCCCGAACCCGAAACCCCGAACCTGCAACCCCGTCCCTCAAAAACCCACAACCCCGAACCCGCAACCCCGAACCGCGAAACTCGGACCCGAAACCCCGAACCGCGAAACCCTGGATCCGATCTGGAATCGCGAAACCCTGGACTCGATCTGGAATCGCGAAACCCAGAACCCGAAACCCCGAACCACAAAATCCTGACCCCAGAATCCCCGACCCTGAAACCCGATTCGCGAAACCACAAACTTGAAACCCGGAACCCCGAAAACCCGATCCGCGAAACCCCGTACCGCGATACCCCGAACTAGAAACCCCGAACCCGAAACCCCGCACCGCGAAACCCCGAACAACGAAACCACGAACCCCCGACCCTAAAAACCCGATCCGTGAAACCTTGAACCGCAAAAACCCGAACCGGAAACCCCAAACCTGAAACCCTGAACCGTGAAACCCCAAACCACAAAACCCCGACCCTCAAAACCCGATCCGTGAAACCCCGAACCGCAAAAGCCCGAACCCGAAACCCCGAACACCGAAACCCCGAACTTGAAACCCCGAACCGTGAAACCCCGACCGCCGAATCCCGGACACTGAAAACGCGATCCGTGAAACCCCGAACCGCAAAACCCCGAACCCGAAACCCCGAACACCGAAACCCCGAACCGCGATACCCCTAACCGCGAAACCCCGAACTGCGAATCACTGAACCCGAAACCCCGAACCGCGAATCCCCGAACCTGAAACCCCAAACCGCGAAACCCTTACCGCCGAATCCCCGAAACCCGATCAGCGAAACCCTAAACCTGAAACCTCGAACCCGAAACACCGAACCCGAAACCAAGAACCGAGAAATCTCGTATCATGATACCCCGGAGCCTGACCCTGACATTTTGATCCGCGAAACCCCGTACTGCGATACCTCGAACCCGAAACCCCGAACCTAAAACCCCAAACCCTGAACCGCGAAACCCCGAACCTGTAACCCCGAAGCGCGAATCCCCGAACCCCAAACGCGAAACCCCGAAAAAACCCTGAATCCCAAATACTACACCCAGTACCGGAAACCCCGAACCCCAAAAGCGAAACCCCGAAAATATCACGAACCCCAAATGCGACACCCCTAGCCTCGAAAACCCCCTACCCCGATCCCGCAACCCTGAACCACGAAACCCTGCCGCGATTCGCCATCCAAAACCTAGAACCTCAAAACCCCGCCCCCCGAAAACCCACAACCCCGAAACCCCTCACCGCGAAACCTCGAATCCCGAAAACCCCGACCCGCAAAACCTCGACCCCCGAAACCCCGACCCCCGAATCCTTGACCCCGAAAACCCGATCCGCAAAACCTCAAAACGCAAAACCCTGAACCCGAAACCCTGAACACCGAAACCCTGAACCGCGAAACCTCGAACCCGGAACCCCGTAACGACGAACCCGAAACTCCAAACCGTGAAACCCCGCACCTGTAACCCCAAACCGCGAACATACAAAACCCCGAACCGCGAAACCCTTACCCCCGAATCCCCGACCCCGAAACCCGATCCGTAAACCCCCAACCTGAAACCTGGAACCCCGAAACCCCGAACATGAAACCCAGAACCGCGAAACCCTGTACCGCGAAACCCCGTACCACGATACCCCGGAGCCCGACCCCGAAAACGTGATCTGCGAAACACTGTACCGCGATACCCCGAACCCGAAACCCTGTACACCGAAACCAAGAACCTCGAAACCCCGAACCCTGAAACCCCGATCCAGCAACCTTGAACCACGAAATCACACCGCGAACCGCGAGCCCAAAACCTAGAACCTCGAAACCCCGCCCCTCGAAAACCCACAACCCCGAAAATCAAAACCCCGAACCGCGAAACCCCGCACCGGAACCCTGTAACCCCGAACCCGAAACCCCAATCTGCGAAACCACGACCCGCAAAACCCCGAACCTGTAACCCTGAACCGCGAATCCCCGAACTCGAAACCCCAAACCCCGAATATCAAACCCCGAAACCGCGAATCCCCGAACCCCAAACCCCAAACGCGAAACCCCGAAAAAACCCCGAATCCCAAATGCGACACCCCGTACCGGAAACCCCGAACCCCAAACGCGAAACCCCGATAAAATCACGAACCCTAAATGCAACACCCCGTACCGGAAACCCCAAACCCCGAGCCTCGAAAACCCTCGACCCTGATCCAGCAACCCTGAACTACGAAATCCCACTGCGAACCGCGAGCCCAAAACCTAGAACCTCAAAACCCTGCCCCTCGAAACCTACAACCCCGAACACCGAAACCCCCGCACCCGAAACCCCGCACCCGAAACCCTGAACTGCGAAACCTTGAACCCGAAACCCCGAACCGCGAATCCCTAACCCGGAAACCCGATCCGCGAAACCCCGCACTTCGAAACCCAGAACCGCGAAACTCTGTACCGCGTAACCCCGTACTGCGATACCCCGGAGCCCGACCCCGAAAACCCGATTTGCGAAACCTTGTACCGCGATACATTGAACCCTTAACCCCGACTGCCAAAACCCCGAACCCGAAACCCCGAACCTGAAACCCCGAACTGCGAAACCACACCGCGAACCACTAGCCCAAAACAAAGAACCTCGAAACCCTGCCCTCGAAAACCCACAACCCGAACCCCGAAATGCGGAACCTGAAACCCCGAATCCCGAAACCCTGACCCGCGAAACCCCGGACCCGAAACTGTGAACCGCGAAACCCTGGACCGGAAACCCCGAACCGCGAAAGCCCGCACTCGAAACCCCGAAACCCCGCACCCGAAACCTCGAAACCCGAAACCCGAAACCCTGAACCGTGAAACCCAAAACCCCGAAACCCTGAACCCAAAACCCAAAACCGCGAAACACCGTACCTCGAAACCCCGTACCGCGTTACCCCGGAGCCCGACCTCGAAAACCCGATCCGCGAAACCTCGTACCGCGATACCCCGAACCCGAAACCCCGAACACCGAAACCCTGAACCCAAAACCCCGAACGTGAAACCCTGAACTGTGAAAACCCGAACCGCGAAACCCTGACCCCCGAATCCTCGACCCTGAAAACCCGATCCTTGAAACCCGGAACCCGGAACCGTGAACCTGAAACCCCGAAATGCGAAAACCCGAACCCGGAACCGCGAAACCCCGAACCGCGAATCCCCGAACCCGAAACCTTGAACCCCGAACATCAAAACCCCGTACCGGAAACCCCGAACCCCAAACGCGAAACCCCAAAAAAATCACGAACCCCACATGCGACACCCCGAGCCTCGAAAACCCCCGACCCCGATCCCGCAACCCTGAACCAGTAAACCCCACCGCGAACCGCGAGCCCAAAACCCAGAACCTCGAAACCCTGCCCCTCGAAAACCCACAACCCTGAACCCCGAATCCCCGAACCCGAATCCCCGAACCCGAAACCCCGAACCCCAAACGCGAAACCCCGAAAAAACCCCAAATGCCAAATGCGACAACCCGTACCGGAAACCCCAATCCCCGAGCCTCGAAAACCCCTGACCCCGATCCAGCAACCCTGAACCACGAAATCAGACCGCGAACCGCGAGCCCAAAACCTAGAACCTCGAAACCCCGCCCCTCGAAAACCCACAACCCCGAAAACCGAAACCCCGAACCGCGAAACCCCGCACTGGAACCCCGTAACCCCGAACCCGAAACCCCAATCTGCGAAACCACGACCCGCGAAACCCCGAACCTGTAACCCTGAACCGCGAATCCCCGAACCCGAAACCCCGAACCCCGAACATCAAACCCCGAAACCGCGAATCCCTGAACCCCAAACCCTAAACGCGAAACCCTGAAAAAACCCCGAATCCCAAATGTGACACCCCGTACCGGAAACCCTAAACCCCAAACGCGAAACCCCGATAAAATCACGAACCCTAAATGCAACACCCCGTAACGGAAACCCCAAACCCGAGCCTCAAAAACCCCCGACCCTGATCCAGCAACCCTAAACTACGAAATCCCACCGCGAACCGGGAGCCCAAAACCTAGAACCTCGAAACCCTGCCCCTCGAAAACCCACAACCCCGAACACCGAAACCCGGAACCCGAAACCTCGAACTGTGAAACCCCGCACTCGAAGCCCTGAACCGCGAAACCCCGAACCGCGAATCCCTAACCCCGAAACCTGATCCGCGAAACCCCGAACTGCGAAACCCCACACCCCGAAACCAGAACCCGAAACCCAGACCGCGAAACCCGATCCGCGAAACCCCATACCGCGATACATTGAACCCTTAACCCCGACCGCCGAAACCCCGAACCTGAAACCCCGAACCGCGAAACCCCAAACCGCGAAACCTTGACTCCCGAATCCCCGAGCCTGAAAACCCGATCCGTGAAACCCCGAACCTGGAACCCCGAAACCCTGAACCCTAAACGCGAAACCCCAAAAAAACACTGAATCCCGAATGCGAAACCCCGTACCAGAAACCCCACACCTAGAAAACCCCCCATCTTGAAACCAAAACCCCGAACCACAAAACCCCGAACCGTGAAACCTCGAACGTGAAACCATGAACCCGAAACCACGAACAGCGAAACCCCGAACCTCGAAACCCCGAAACCCTACAATCTGGTAGTGAAATGAGGCGATTTAAAAATCCAGGGTCATGTATACATACAGGACTACAACTTTGATGAAGGGTCCCATGCGAGAGAAATGTGATTTGATGGGCAGAATAGGCCGCAATCTGCTTCGTAAAAAAACAAGCGAAGCTAGACCTTCAAACGGGGATATCAAGTGCTTCCGGTAGCGAAATGAGGCTAGTCAAAAATCCAGGGTCATCTTTACATACAGGACTACAACTTTGATGAAGGGTCTGACTGACAGAAAATTAATTTGTGGGGAAGAATCGGCCGCAATCTGCTTCGTAAAAACAACAAAAACTAGACCTTCAAACGGGGATATCACGTGCTTTCGTTATAGAAATAAGGGGATTAAAAAATCCAGGGTCATCTTTACATACAGGACAACAACTTTGATGAAGGGTCCGACCGACAGAAAATTAATTTGTGGGGCAGAATCGGCCGCAATCTGCTTCATGAAAAATCAATCACAACTAGACCTTCAAACGGGGATATCACATCCTTTTGGTAGCGAAATGAGGTGATTCAAAAATCCATTATCAACTATACATACAGGACTACAACTTTGATGAAGGGTCCGACTGAAATTGATTTGAGGGGCAGAATCGGCCGCAATTCTCTTCATAAAAAAACAAACATAACTAGACCTTCAAACGGGGATATCACGTGATTCTGGGAGTGAAATGAGGCGATTCAAAAATCCAGGGTCATCTATACATACAGGACTACAACTTTGATGATGGGTCCCATGCGAGAGAATATTTATTTGATGGGCAGAATCTGGTAGGGAAATGAGGCTATTAAAAAATCCAGATTCATCATTACATAAAAGGACTATAACTTTGAGGAAGGGTACGACCGATAGAAAGTTGATTTGAGGGGCAGAATCGGCCGCAATCTGCTTCGTAAAAAAACAAGCGAAGCTAGACCTTCAAACGTGGATATCAACTGCTTCCGGTAGTGACATGAGGCGATTCAAAAATCCGGGATCATCTTTACATACTGGACTACAAATTTGATGAAGGGTCCGACCAACAGAAAATTGATTTGATGGGCAGAATCGGCCGCAATCTGCTTCGTAAAAAATAAAGCGAAACTAGACCTTCAAACAGGGATATGACATGCTTCTGGTAGCGAAATGAGGCGATTCAAAAGTCCAGGGTCATCTATACATACAGGAATACAACTTTGATGAAGGATCCCACACGAGAGAAAATTGATTTCATTGGCAAAATAGGCCGCAATCTGCTTCGTAAAAAAACAAGCGAAGCTAAACCTTCAAACAGGGATATCAAGTGCTTCCAGTAGCGAAATGAGGGGAGTCAAAAATCCAAGGTCATCTTTACATACAAGACTACAACTTTGATAAAGGGTCCGACCGACAGAAAATTAATAGGTGGGGCAGAATTGGCCGTAATCTGCTTTGTAAAAAAACAAGCGAAACTAGACCTGCAAATGGGGATATCACGTGCTTTTGGTTGCAAAATGAGGCGATTAATGAAGGGTCCGACCGACAGAAAATTGATTTGAGGGGTAGAAACGGCTGCAATCTACTTCGTAAAAAAACAAGAACAACTAGACCTTCAAACGGGGATATCACGTGCTTCTGTTTGCGAAATGAGGCAATTCAAAAATCCAGGGTCATCTTTACATACAGGACTACAACTTTTATGAAGGGTCCGATCAACAGAAAATTGATTTGAGGAGCAGAATCGGCCGCAATCTGCGTCGTAAAAAAACAAGCACAACTAGACCTTCAAACGGGGATATCACGTGCTTCTGTTAGCGAAATGTGGCCATTCAAAAATCTGTGGCCATTCAAAAATCTAGGGTCATCTTAACATAAATTACTACAACTTTGATCAAGGGTCCAACACGAGAGAATATTGATTTGATGGGCAGAATCGGCCGCAATGTGCTTCGTAAAAAAACAAGTGAAACTAGACCTTCAAACTGTGATATCACTACAACTTTGATGGAGGGTCCGACTGACAGAAAACTGATTTGAGGGGTAGAAACGACTGCAATCTGCTTCGTAAAAAAACAACAACTAGACCTTCAAACAGGGTTATCACGTGATTCAGTTAGCGAAATGAGGGGTCATCTTTACATACAGGACTACAACTTTTATGCAGTGTCCCACACGAGAGAATATTGATTTGATGGGTAGAATCGGTCGCAATTTGCTTCGTAAAAAAACAAGCGAAACTAGACCTGCAAAGGGGGATATCACGTGCTTCCGGTAGCAAAATTAGGCGATTCAAAAATCCAGGGCCATCTTTACATACAGGACTACAACTTTTATGTAGTGTCCCACACGAGAGAATGTTTATTTGATGGGCAGAATCGGCCGCAATCTGCTTTGTAAAAAACAAGCGAAACTAGACCTGCAAACGGGGATATCACGTGCTTCTGGTAGCAAAATTAGGCGATTCAAAAATCCAGGGCCATCTTTACATCAGGACTACAACTTTGATGAAGGGTCCGAGTGACAAAAAAATGATTTGTGGGGTAGAATCGGCCGCAATCTGCTTTGTAAAAAAAAAAGCACAACTAGACCTTCAAACGGGGATATCACGTGCTTCCGGTAGCGAAATGAGGCGATTCAAAAATCCAAGGTCATCTTTACATAAAAGACAACAACTTTGATGAAGGGTCCGACCGACAAAAAATTGAAGAAATCCGAACCGCGAAACGCCTAATGCGAAACCCCGAACCTCGAAAACCCGAACCCGAAACCCCGTACCTTGAAAAACCAGAATCCCGAACCCGAAACACCGAAACCCCCTCGAAACCCCAACCCCGAAAATGAAACCCTCAACGCTAAACTCCAAACGCAAAACACCGAACCTGAAACCCCAAACGGCAAAACCCCGAACCCGGAACCCCGAACTGGAAAACCCCGTACCGCGAAACCCCGAACCGGAAACCCCGAACCCGGAACCCCGAAACCCGAAAACGAAACCCCGAACCGCGAAACCAGTAACCTCCAAACCCCAAACCTGAAACCGCGACCGCGAAAACCCTGAACCCTAAACCCGCATCCCCGAACCCCAAACCACGAACCACGAAACCCTGAATCGCGAAACCCTGAAACCTCGAAACCCCAAACCCGTAATGCCGAAACCGTGAAAAAACCGTAATCAAAACGTGAAACCCCGAAAACCCCGAACCCTAAATGCGAAACACGAACCTGAAATCCCGAACCGCGAAACCCCGAACCCCGAACCCCGAACCCCAAACGCGAAACCCTGAACCTCGAAAACCCGGAATCCCGAACCCGAAAACCCGAAACCGAAAACCCGAACCACGAAACCTCGAACCCGGAACCCCAAACAGGAAAACCTCGAACCCCAAACCCCCAACTACGTAAACATTGAACCCCTAACACAAAACCCGAAACCCCAAACCCAAAACCCCCGAACCCGTAACCCCGAAAAGCGAAACCCCGAACCGGAAACACCAAAAAGCAAAACCCTTGAACCTCGAAAACCTTGAACGGCGAACCTCGAAAACCCCGAACGTCAAACCTCGGAAACCCCAAACTCTGAACGCGAAACCCCGAACCCCAAATGCGAAACCCGAACGTCGAAACCCCGAAGGCAAAACCGCCAACCGTGAAACCCCGAACCGGAAACACCGAAAAGCGAAATCCCCGAACCCGAAAACCCGAACCTCGAAAACCTCGAACACTGAACGCGAAACCCTAAACCCCAAATGCAAAACCTGAACGTTGAAACCCCGAAGGCGAAACCTCGAACCCCGAACCTTACACCCTGAACAGCGACACCCGGAACCGCGAAACCCCGAACCTCAAACCCCTAACCGTGAAACCCCGAACCCCAAAGGCGAAACCCCGAACCCGAAACCTTGACCCAAGAAAACCTCGAAAACCTCGAACTCTAAACGCGAAACCCCAAACCCCAAATGCGAAACCTGAACGTGGAAACCCCGAAGGCGAAACCTCGAACCCCGAACCCGACACCCCGAACAGCGAAACCCGGAACCGCGAAACCCCGAACCCAAAACCCTGAACCCGCAACCCTCAACACGAAACCCCGAACCCGAAACCTCGACCCTCGAAAACAGTGAACTCCAAACACGAAACCCCGAACCCCTTAAGCAAAACCCGAACCCGAAACCTCGTACCATGAAAACCCGGAATCCCGAACTTGAAACCCCGAACCCGCAACCCTGACCCTCGAAAACCGTGAACTCCAAACATGAAACCCCGAACCCCCCAAGCGAAAACCCGAACCCCAAACGCGAAAACCCGAACCCGAAACCCCAAACGGTGAAACCCTGAACCCGGAACCCCGAACCCGAAACCCCGAACCCGCAACCCCGAACCAGCAACCCCTAACCGGAAACCCCGAACGGCGAAACCCTGAACTCGGAACACCGAAAATCAAAAACGAAACCCCGAACCTGAAACCCCGAACCGCGAAACCCCCAACCCAGAACACCGAAAATAGAAAACAAAACCCCGAATCCGAAACCCAGAACCGCAAACCCTGAACCTCCAAACCCCGAACCCGAAACCTCGATCTCAAAAACCCGAACCCTAAACCCTTAACTCGAAAACCCGAACCGCGAAACCGTGAAACCTCGAAACCCGAAACCTTGAACCTCCAAACTCGAACCCGAAACCCCGACTGCGAAAACCCCGAACCCAAAACCCGAAACCCTGAACCCCAAACCAAGAACACCGAAACCCTCAAACCTCGAAACCCCGAACTCGAAATGCCGAAACGCCGAAAAAAACCCGTACCCGAAACGCGAAACCCCGAAAACCCCAATACCTAAATGCGAAACCCGATCCAGAAACCCCGAACCCCGAACGCGAAACCCCGAACCTCGAAAACCCGTACCCGAAACCCCGTACCTTGAAAACCCGGACTCCCGAACCAGAAACCACGAACCGCGAAACCCCTAACCCGCAACCCTGAACCCGCAACCCCGAACCTGAAACCCCGAATGGTGAAACCCCGAACTCGGAACCCCTAACCGGAACCCCGAACCTCGAAACCCCGAACCCCTAACCCCGAACCCCAAACCCCTAACCGCGAAACCCCGAACCACAAACGCGAAACCCCAAACCTGAAACCCCTGAACCCGCAACCCTTAACACGAACCGCGGAACCTCGAACCTCTAAAACCCCGAACACCAAACCCTCAACCCCTAACTCGAAACCCGTAACCCTGAACTCGAAACCCCGAAAACCCCAAACCCCGAACCTTGAAAACCCCAAAATCCCCAAAACCGCAACCCGCAACCCCGAACCTGAAACCCCGAACGGCGAAACCCCGAACTCCGAACCCGGAACCCTGCATCGGAAACCCCGAACTGCAAAACCCCTAACCTCGAAACCTCGAGCCCCCAACCCCTATCCGTGAAACCCCGAAACCCCGAACCTCAAAATCCTGAACCCGAAACCCCTAACCGTGAAACCCCAAACCCGAAACCCCGAACCAAAAACAGGAAACCCCGAAGACGCAACCCTAAACATGAACCCAAAACCCTAAACCTCGAAAACCTCGAAAACCCCGAACCCCAAAGGCGAAAGCACGAACCCCGAAATGGAATCTCCAAACCGCGATACCGCAAACCCGCAACCCCGAACCGCGAAATCCCGAACCGCAAAACCCCGAACCGCGAAACCCCGAACCCGAAACCCCTACCCCGAAACCCCGACCCTCTAAAACAGCGAACTCCAAACGCGAAACCCCGAACCCCCCAAACGAAAACTCGAACCTGAAACCCCGTACCTTGAAAACCCGGAATCATGAACCCGAAACCCCGAACCCGCAACCTGACCCTCGAAAACCGCGAACTCCAAACACGAAACCCTGAACCCGAAACCCGTACCTTGAAAACCCAGAATCCCTAACCCGAAACGCCGAACCGCGAAACCCTGAACCCCGAACCCCGAACCGGAAACCCTGAACACACAACTCTCAACCCGCAACCCTCGAACATGAAACCCCGAACGGCGAAAGGAAACCCCAACCGCGAAACCCCGAACCTCAATACCCCGAACCCCAAACTCCTAACCGTGAAACCCCGAACCCGAAACCCCGAACCCCAAACGCGAAACCCTGAACCCGCAACCCCCAACGCGAATCGCGAAACCCCGAACCTTGAACCGTGAAACCACGAACCCCGAACCTCGAAAACCCCGAACCCTCAACCCCTAACCCGAAACCCAGAAAACCCCGAACCCCAAAGCCGAAACCTCGAACCAGAAATCATGAACCGCGAAACCCCGAATCCAAAACCCAGAACTGGAAACTGCGAACTCGAAACCCCGAACCGCGAAACCCCAAACCTCAAAATCCTCAAACCCAAAACGCGAAACCCCGAACCACCAACGCGAAATTCGCAACCCCGAACAACCAACGCGAAACACGCAAACCGCAACCCTGACCTCAAAATCGGAACCTCGAACCCAAAAACCCAAACTGCGAAACCCTGAACCGCGAAACCCCGAACACCGAAACCCTGAACCGCGAACCCGAAACCGCGAACCGCGAACCTGAAACCCCGAACCCTAAACCCTCAACCCAAAACACGACCTGCGAAACCCTGAACCGCGAAAACCACAAACCCGAAACGCGTAACCCCAAAACTCCGAACCCTGAACCTCGAATCAAAAACTGAAACCCCGAACCCTGAAACCCCGAACCCGAAACCACGGACACTGAAACCCCGACCTCGAAACCCCGAACCGCCAAACCTCGAACCCGAAACTGAGAACCCCCAATCCTCGACTGCGAAACCTCAAAACTCGAACCCTGAACCCCGAAAACATTGAACCCCTAACCCGAAACCAGAAACCCGAAACCCATAACTCGAAACGCCGAACATCGAAACCCCGAACCCTCAACCGCGAACCGCGAAACCCCCAACCTCGAACCCCCAACCCCCAATCCTGAAAACTTTGAACCCCGAACCCTGAACTCCGAACCCCGAAACCTTGATCTTGAAACCCGAACCGCCAAACCGCAAACCCGAAACCGAGAACCGCCAAACCGCGAACCCGTAACCCCGAACGCGAAACCTCGAAACACGCAACCCCGACCGTCGACTTGAACCCTCAACGCGAAACCCCAAACCTCAAACCCTGAACCCCGAAAACATTGAACCCTAACCCGAAATGCCGAACCTCGAAACCCCGAACCTGGAACCCTCAACCGCAAAACCCCGAACCTCGAAAACCCCAAACTCGAAACGCGAAACCCAGAATCTCGACACCCCGGAGCCTGACACCCCGACCGTCGACTTCCCTACCCCGAAAACCCGATCCGCGAAACCCCGAACCGCGAAACCCGGAACCCGGAACCCTGAATCCCAAAACCCGAACAGTGAAACCGCGAACCCGAAAACTTGAACCGCCAAACCCCGAACCCAAAACTTTGCACCCGAAACACCGAACTCGAAACCACGAACAGTGAAACCCAGAACCTCGAAACCCCGAACCCCGACCCCGAACCCCGAAACGCGAGACACCGAACCCGACAACCCCAAACCGCGAGACCCTGAACCCAAAACCCTGAACCGCGACAACCCGAACAACGATACCCCGAATCTTGACACCTCGAACCAGAAACCCTGCACCTCGAAAACCCCCCATCCCGAACCCGGAACGCCGAACCCTAAACCCCGAACCCGAAACCTTGAACTGCGATACCTCGAAGCTCGAAACCCTGAACACAAAAACCCGAACCTTGACACCACGAACCAGAAACCCCGAACCTCAAACCTGAAACTCTGAACCTCGAAACCCCGAACAGCGAAACCCCGACTCTTGAATCCTTGAACGCGAAACCGCGAACCTCAAATCTTGAACCCCCAACCCCGAGCCCTAAACCCCGAACCTCGAAACCCCGCCCCTCGAAAACCCGCAACCCCGAATCGCGAAATAACGAACCTCGACACCCCGAGCCTGACAACCCGAACCGCGACACCCCGACCCTGAAACCCTGATCCGTGAAACCCCGAACCACGATATCTTGACCCCAAAAACATGATATGCGATACCCTGAACCCGAAAACCCGAAAGCCGAAAACCCGAACCCGAAACCCCAAATCGTGAAACCCTGAACTTGAAACCTGGAACCTCCATCCTAGAAACCCTAAAACCGCGAAACCCCGAACCAAGAAACCCTGAACCGCCAAACCCCAAATTGCAAAACCTCGAACCAGTAACCCTGAACCGCGAAACCCCGAACCCGAAACCCCAAATCGCGAAACCCCGACACCCGAATCCCCGACCCCGAAAACCTAATCTGCGAAACCCTAAACCTCGATACCCCGAACACGACACCCCTAACCGCAAAACCCCTGACCCGAAACCCCAAACACCAAAACCTTGGACCCGAAACCCCGAACACCAAAACCGCGCACCCAAAACCCCGCACACCGAAACCCCGACCCGAAACCCCGAACCTGTAACCCCGAACCTCGAAACCCCCAAACGCCAAACCCCGAACCTCCAAACCCCCAATCGCGAAACCACGAACCTCGAACCGCAAAACCCCGAACCCGAAACACCGAACCCAAAACCACGAACAGCGAAACCCAGAACCTCAAAACACCGGAGCCCGACACCCCGACCTTCGAATTCCCAACCCCGAAAAACCGATCCGCGAAACCCCGAACCGCGAAACCCAGACCCTCGAACCCGAAATCCCGCACCCGAAACACCGAACCCGAAACCACGAACAGCGAAACCCAGAACCCCGAATCCCCGGAGCCCGACACCCTGACCGTTGAATGCCCCACCCCGAAATCCCAATCCGCGAAGCCCCAAACCCTGAAACCCGAACAGCGAAACCCCTAACCCGAAACCCTGAACCGCCAAACCCCGAACAACGAAACCCAAATCCTCGAAACCCCGACCGTCGAATCCCCAACCCCGAAAACTCGATTTATGAAACCCCGTACCCGAAACCGCGAACCCATAAGCCCGATACCCCGACCCTCAAATCCCTGACCCCGAAAAACCGATCCGCCAAACCCTGAACCGGGAAACCCCAAACCCGAAACCCCGATCCGCGAAACCCCGAACCGCGATACCCCGAACCTGAAACCGCGTACAGCGAAACACCGAACCTCGGAACCCTCACCTGCGAAACCCCGACCCCCGAATGCCTGACCCCGAAACCCCTAACGGCGAAACCCCGAACCCGAAACCATGAACCGCGAAACCCTGAACTCGAAACGTGACACCCCAAAACCCCGAACCCATAACCCTGAACCGCTAAACCCCGATCCGCGAAACCTTGAACCCGAAACCCCGAACACCGAAACCCCGAACCCAAAACCCCGAACGCGAACCCACGAACCTCGAGACCACGAGCCCGACACCCCGAACCGCGACATTTCAACCCTCGCATCCCTGACCCCAAAAACCCAATTGGCGAAACCCCGAACCCGAAACCCCAAAACCCCAAACCCCAAACCCCAAACCCTGGACCGCGAAAACCCGAACGCGAAACCGCGAACCTGAAATCCTGAACCCCAAACGCGAATCCCCGAACCCCAAAGCGAAACAACGAACTGCGAAACCCCGAACCCGGAAACATGAAACCCCGATTCGCGAAACCTTGAACCACGATACCCCGAACCAGAAACCCCGAACCCCGAAACCCCAAAACGGCGAAACCCCGAACCCCGAATCCCCGACCCCGAAAACCGATCTGCGAAACCCCGAACCTCGATACCCCAAAACCCCTAACCGCGAAACCCCGAACCCCGACACCCCGAACCATAAACCCCGATCCGCGAAACCCCGAACCTGAAACCCCGAACGGCGAAACCCCTAACCCCGAACCCCAAATCCCCGACCCCCAAAACCCGATCCGCGAAACCCTGAACCTGAAACCCCTAACCGCGAAACCCCAGACCTCGATACCCCGAACCGCGAAACCCTGAACCTGAAACTTGAAACCCTGAAACAGCGAACCCGAAACCCCGAACCCGAAATCCCGAACCCGAAAAACCTAACCGCGAAAAAACCCGAACCGCGAAACCCCGAACCCGAAACTTGAAACTCTATAACATCGAACCGAAACCCTGAACCCTGAAACCCCGTACCTCGATACCTCGAACCGCGAAACCCCGTAAGCTCGAAACCCCAAAATTGAAAACCCGTTCGGGAAAACCCTGAACCGCGATACCCCGAACCTCTAAACCCCCAATCGAGAAACCCCGAACCCGAAACCCCGAACACCGAAACCCCGAACCGAAAACCCCAACCCCGAACCCGGAACCCCGAACACGAACCCACGAACCTCGAGACCACGAGCTGGAAACCGCGAACCTCGATACCCCGAACCGCGAAACCCCGAACCCGAACTAGAAACCCTGAAACACCGAACCCGAAACCCCAAACCCTGAAACCCCAGACCTTGATACCCCGAACCGCGAAACCCTGAACCCGAAACTTGAAACCCCGAAACAGCGAACCCGAAACCCGAAACTTGAAACCCTGAAACACTGAACCCTGAAACCCTGAACCTCGATACCCCGAACTGTGAAACCCCAAAGCCCGAAAACCCGAAAGCGAAAACTCATTCGGGGAAACCCCGAACCGTGAAACCCTGAACCCGGAACCCCCTAACATGAAACCTCGAACCCAAAACCCCGAACCGGGACACCCCGAACCCAAAACCCCGAACCGCGACAACCCGAACGCGAACCCACGAACCTCGAGACCACAAGCCCGACACCCCGAACAGCGACATTTCGACCCTCGCATCCCTGACCCTGAAAACCCAATTGGCGAAACCCCGCACCGCGATACCCTGAATCGGAATCCCCGAACCGCAAAACCCCACACGGCGACACCCGGAACCCCGAACCCTGAATCCCCGACCCTGAAAACTCGATCCGCGAAACCCCGAACCCGAAACCCCGAACCCCGAACCCCGAATCCCTGATCCCGAAAACCCAATCCGCGAAACCCTGAACCTCGATACCCCGAACCCGAAACCCCTAACCGTGAAAAAACCCGAACCGCGAAACCCCGAAACCCCGAAACCAAAACTTGAAACCCTGAAACACCGAACCCGAAACCCTGAAACCTGAAACCCCGGACCAAAATACCTCGAACCGCGAAACCTCGAAAGCTCGAAACCCCAAAACTGAAAACCCGTTCGGGAAAACCCTGAACCGCGATACCCCGAACCTCTAAACCCCCAATCGAGAAACAACGAACCCGAAACCCCGAACACCGAAATCGAAAACCCGAACCCCAACCCCGAACCCGCAACCCCGAACCCGAACCTCGAGACCACGAGCCCGACACGACCCTCGAATCCCTGACCCCAAAAACCCAATCTGCGAAACCCTGCACCGCGATACCCTGAACCCGAAACCGAAACCCCTAACCGCGAAACCCCGAACTGCGAAACCCCGAACCCGAAACTTGAAACCCTGAAACACCGAACCCGAAACCCCGAACCCTGAAACCCCGGACCTCGATACCCCGGACCGCGAAACCCCGAAACCCCAAAACTGAAAACCCGTTCGGGAAAACCCTGAACCGCGATACCCCGAACCTCTAAACCCCCAATCGAGAAACCCCGAACCCGAAACCCCGAACATCGAAACCCTGAACCCGAAACCCGAAACCCGCAACCCTGAACACGAACCCACGAACCTCGAGACCACGAGCCCGACACGACCCTCGAATCCCAGATCCCCAAAAACCCAATCTGCGAAACCCCGAACCGGAAACCCCGAACCGCGACACCTTGAAGCCAACACCTCGATCCGCGAAACCCAGACCCCGACAACCCGAGGCCCGAAACCCCGAACCCGACCCAGAACCCCATACACAGAACCGCAAGACACCGAAACACGATACTCCGAACCGCGACAAACCCGACCCCCAAATCCCCGCCACCACGAACCGCGAAACCCTGAACCCGAAACCCAGAACCGCGAAACCCCGACCCCGAAAACACGATCCGCGAAACCCCGAACCCGAAACCATGAACCGCCAAACCCTAAACCGCCAAACCCCGAACTTGACACCCCGAACCCCGAAACCCTAAACCCAAAACCCCGAACCTCGAAACCCCTAATCGCGAAACCCAGAATCGTGAAACCCCGCACCCTAAACAACGAACCCGAAACCATGAACAGCGAAACCCAGAATCTTGAAACCCCATAGCTGGACACCCCGACCGTCGACTGCCCAACCCCGAAAACCCGATCCGCGAAACCCCGAACCGCGAATCCCCGACCCCCGAATCCCCGACCCCAAAACCCGATCCGCGAGACACCGAACCCGATAACCTCGAACCGAGAGACTCTGAACCCGAACCCTAAACGCAAAACCCCAAACCCCAAAGGGAAACCCCGAACCTGAAACCCGAACTTGATACCCTGAACTAGAAAACCCGAACCTCGAGACCACGACCATGACACCCCAAACTTTGACCCGCGAATCCCTGACCCCAAAAACCGAAGCTGCGAAACCCCGCACCGCGATACCCGACACCCCGAGCCCCGAAACCCCAAAGTCGACACCCCGAACCCGACACCCCGAACCCCGAACACCGAACCCGATAACCCCGATCCACGACACCCCGTACCTCGATACCCGGAACGCGAAACCCCGAACCTGGATACCCTGAACCTGGATACCCCGAACCTGAGACCCCGAACCCCAAACACCGAACCGCGAGAAATCCAACCTGATAACCCCGAACCGTGAGACCCCGTACCCGAAACCCTGAACCTGAAACCCCGAACCGCGACACCCCGAAGCGCGAAACCCCGAACCGCGACAACCCAGACCCCCAAATCCCTGACCCTGAAAACCCGATCCGCGAAACCCCGTACCTCGATACCCCGAACCAGAAACCCCGCACCTTGAAAACCCCCCATCCCGAACCCGGAACGCCGAACCTGAAACCCCGAACCGCGAAACCCCGAACACGAAACCCCGAAACTCAAACCCGAAACAAAGAACCTAGAAACCCGAGCCGCGAATCCCCGACCTCTAAACCCTGAACCTTGAAACCCCGAACAGCGAAACCCCGACCCGCGAATCCCCGCACGCGAAACCGCGAACCTGAAATCCCGAAACCCAAACGCGAATCCCCGAACCCCCAACCACGAACCGCGAATCCCCGAACCTCCACACCCCGAGCCCTAAACCCTGAACCTCGAAACCCCGCCCCTTGAAAATCCGCAACCTCGAATCGCGAAAAAACGAACCTCGACACCCCGAGCCTGACACCCCGACCCTAAAACCCCGATCCGCGAAACCCCGAACCGCGATACCCCGACCTCGAAAAAAAATTTCCGCGAAACCCGCACCGCGATACCTCGAACTTCAAAACCCCGAACCTGAAAACCCGAACGCCGAAACCCCGAACCCGAAACCCCGAACAACGAAACCCCAAACCCGAAACCGTGAGCCCCGAAACCCCCAACCTAGAAACCCTGAACCGCGAAAACCCGAACCTGTAACCCCGAACCGCGAAACCCCGACCTCGAACCTGAAACCCCGAACTGCAAAATCCCAAACCCGAAACCCCGAATCGCGAAACCCCGACACCCGAATCCCCGACCCCAAAAACCTGATCCGCGAAACCCTGAACCTCGATACCCCGACTCGACACCCCTAACCACGAAACCCCTGACCCGAACCCCGAACCTCGAAACCCCGCCCCTCGAAAACCCGCAACCCCGAATCGCGAAAAAATGAACCTCGACACCCTGAGCCTGACAACCCGAACCGCGACACCCCGACCTTGAAACCCTGATCCGCGAAACCCCGAACCGCGATACCCCGCTCAAAAACACGATCCGCGAAACCCCGCACCGCGATACCCCGAACTGCAAAACCCCGAACGCGAAAACCCGAACCTGTTACCCCGAACCGCGAAACCCGAACCGCGAAACCCCGACCCCGAACCTGAAACCCCGAACCCCAAAATCCCAAACCCGAAACCCCGAATCGCGAAACCCCGACTCCCGAATCCCCAACCCTGAAAACCTGATCCGCGAAACCCTGAACCTCGATACCCCGAACTCGACACCCCTAACCGCGAAACCCCTGACCCGAAACCCTGAACCTCGAAACCCTCAATCGCGAAACCACGAACTGCGAACCGCAAAACCCCGAACCCGAAACACCGAACCCGAAACCACGAACAGCAAAACCCAGAACCTCGAAACACCGGAGCCCGACACCACAACCTTCAAATTCCCAACCCCGAAATACCAATCCGCGAAACCCCAACCCCTGAACCCGAAATCCTGCACCCGAAACACTGAACCTGAAACCACGAACAACGAAACCCAGAACCTCGAAACCCCTACCCTCGACACCCCGACTGTCGAATGCCCAACCCCGAAATCCCTTTCCGCGAAACCCCGATTTGGGTGTTTTTGAGGAGTGGTCGAATGGTCTGATTTGTTGGGAGTGTTGGCCAAATATTTGTTTGTGTTTGGATGGGTGGCTGAATGGGTTGTAGAGGTTTGGGTTCTGGCCGAATCTGATGGTTTTCTCTCCCCATGTTCCTCACCTTGATTTTCTCTCCCCATCGCCTCATGCTCTCTTTTTAGCTTTATTTTTTATCATCATACACCTGTTTGGGTGTAAGAGGTACAAGAGTGATGGTTTTACCATCTTTTAAAATAGTATATCTATTCTTAACCCCATCATGAACTGCCTTCCTATCATATTGCCATGGCTTCCCCAACAAGATGTGACTTGCTTGCATTGGTACCACATCGCACAGAACTTCATCGACATATTTCCAATCGAAAATGGGACCACAACCTGCTTAGTCACTTTCACTTCACCACTATCATTCAGCCATTGCAATCTATATGGTTTCGCATGCTTAACAGTACTCAAATTCAGTTTACTAACAAGGGTGGTACTGCAAACATTAACACAGCTTCCACTATCAATAATTAAACCATACACCTTGCTTTGTACGTAACAGCGCGTATGGAAGATATTCTCTCTTTGCATATTAGATTCATCTTCCTTGACCTGAACCTGAAGTGTGCGCCTTATAACCAAGGACTCCGCAACCGGTAATGCTCAGTCATCCTCATCACTATCCTCTAATGGTGGCATGCCTTCGCAATCAACAACATAAAAGTTAAAAGTGATCCTGAACTAAGAGGTAGACAAAATTAAACTTGGTTTGACGAAGCAATCTCATCCACAAACTTAGCAACCATCAACATTAAAATTAAAAGCGATCTCAACTAATAGCAATGGATGAAAAAACAAAATCAATGGAAAAAAGCACCAAATTTGGCCTCATTAACAGTGTAGGATGCACAACAAAACAAAGAAACATCTTTTAAATGCAATAAAAAAAGATAGCAACAACACATAAAATTTTATCCATAAACTCACAACCATTTACATAAAAATTAAAAAGTTATCCCCAACTAAGAGGCGAACGAAATTGAACTTGGTCTACTAAAGCAATTTAAAAAACAACTCATCAACAATCAATATAAAAGTTAAAAGTGATCCCCAACTAACATCAATGGATGAAAAAACAAACCCAATAAAAATAGAAGCAAATGTGGCCTCACTTACCAACCTAGGACGCGCAACAAAACATAGAAACATCCTTTAAACACAAAAGGAGAACAAAAAAAAAGAGAACAGCAACTCATAGGAATCCCATCCGCAAACTAAGAAATCATCAACACAAAAGTAAAAACTGATCCCTAACGAAGAGGCAAACGAATTTAAACTTGGTCTATCAAAAAAATTTCATCCATAAACTCAGCATAAAATTGAAAAGCGATCTTCAACTAACAACAATGGATGAAGCAACCAACCCATTGTGTCCTCACTTAGCAGCATAGGATGCACAAAAAAATCGAGAACCATCATTTAAACACAAAAAAAGAGAAACAACACAACTATTATATCCACAAACTCAGCAATCAACAACATAAAAGTTAAAAGTGATCCTGAACTAAGAGGTAGACGAAATTAAACTTGGTTTGACGAAGCAATCTCATCCACAAACTTAGCAACCATCAACATTAAAATTAAAAGTGATCCTAAACTAAGAGGTAGACGAAATTAAACTTGGTTTGACGAAGCAATCTCATCCACAAACTTAGCAACCATCAACATTAAAATTAAAAGCGATCCCAACTAATAGCAATGGATGAAAAAACAAAATCAATGGAAAAAGCACCAAATTTGGCCTCATTAACAGTGTAGGATGCACAACAAAACAAAGAAACATCCTTTAAATGCAATAAAAAAAGATAGCGACAACACATAAAATTTCATCCATAAACTCACAACCATTAACATAAAAATTAAAAAGTTATCCCCAACTAAGAGGCGAACGAAATTGAACTTGGTCTACTAAAGAAATTTAAACCACAAACTCATCAACAATCAATATAAAAGTTAAAAGTGATCCCCAACTAACAGCAATGGATGAAAAAAGCAACCCAATAAAAATAGAAGCAAATGTGGCCTCACTTACCAACCTAGGACGCACAACAAAACATAGAAACATCCTTTAAACACAAAAGGAGAACAAAAAACAAGAGAACATCCTTTAAACACAAAAGGAGAACAAAAAAAAAGAGAACAGCAACTCATAGGAATCCCATCCACAAACTAAGAAATCATCAACACAAAAGTAAAACTGATCCCTAACTAAGAGGCAAACGAAATTAAACTTGGTCTACCAAAAAAATTTCGTCCATAAACTCAGCATAGAATTGAAAAGTGATCTTCAACTAACAGCAATGGATGAAGCAACCAACTCATTGTGTCCTCACTTAGCAGCATAGGATGCACAAAAAAATCGAGAACCATCATGTAAACGCAAAAAAAAACCAAGAAAAGAGAAACAACACAACTATTATATCCATAAACTCAGCAATCAACACCATAAAAGTTAAATGTGGTCTTGAACTAAGAGGTAGACGAAATTAAACTTGGTTTGACGAAGCAATCTCATCCACAAACTTAGCAACCATCAACATTAAAATTAAAAGCGATCCCAACTAATAGCAATGGATGAAAAAACAAAATCAATGGAAAAAAGCACCAAATTTGGCCTCATTAACAGTGTAGGATGCACAACAAAACAAAGAAACATCCTTTAAATGCAATAAAAAAAGATAGCGACAACACATAAAATTTCATCCATAAACTCACAACCATTAACATAAAAATTAAAAAGTTATCCCCAACTAAGAGGCGAACGAAATTGAACTTGGTCTACTAAAGAAATTTAAACCACAAACTCATAAACAATCAATATAAAAGTTAAAAGTGATCCCCAACTAACAGCAATGGATGAAAAAAGCAACCCAATAAAAATAGAAGCAAATGTGGTCTCACTTACCAACCTAGGACGCGCAACAAAACATAGAAACATCCTTTAAACACAAAAGGAGAAAAAAAAAAAGAGAACAGCAACTCATAGGAATCACATCCACAAACTAAGAAATCATCAACACAAAAGTAAAACTGATCCCTAACTAAGAGGCAAACGAAATTAAACTTGGTCTACCAAAAAAATTTCGTCCATAAACTCAGCATAGAATTGAAAAGTGATCTTCAACTAACAGCAATGGATGAAGCAACCAACCCATTGTGTCCTCACTTAGCAGCATAGGATGCACAAAAAAATCGAGAACCATCATGTAAACGCAAAAAAAAACCAAGAAAAGAGAAACAACACAACTATTATATCCACAAACTCAACAATCAACACCATAAAAGTTAAATGTGGTCCTGAACTAAGAGGTAGACGAAATTAAACTTGGTTTGACGAAGCAATCTCATCCACAAACTTAGCAACCATCAACATTAAAATTAAAAGCGATCCCAACTAATAGCAATGGATGAAAAAACAAAATCAATGGAAAAAAGCACCAAATTTGGCCTCATTAACAGTGTAGGATGCACAACAAAACAAAGAAACATCCTTTAAATGCAATAAAAAAAGATAGCGACAACACAAAAAATTTCATCCATAAACTCACAACCATTAACATAAAAATTAAAAAGTTATCCCCAACTAAGAGGCGAACGAAATTGAACTTGGTCTACTAAAGAAATTTAAACCACAAACTCATCAACAATCAATATAAAAGTTAAAAGTGATCCCCAACTAACAGCAATGGATGAAAAAAGCAACCCAATAAAAATAGAAGCAAATGTGGCCTCACTTACCAACCTAGGACGCGCAACAAAACATAGAAACATCCTTTAAACACAAAAGGAGAACAAAAAAAAAGAGAACAGCAACTCATAGGAATCCCATCCACAAACTAAGAAATCATCAACACAAAAGTAAAACTGATCCCTAACTAAGAGGCAAACGAAATTAAACTTGGTCTACCAAAAAAATTTCGTCCATAAACTCAGCATAGAATTGAAAAGTGATCTTCAACTAACAGCAATGGATGAAGCAACCAACCCATTGTGTCCTCACTTAGCAGCATAGGATGCACAAAAAAATCGAGAACCATCATGTAAACGCAAAAAAAAACCAAGAAAAGAGAAACAACACAACTATTATATCCACAAACTCAGCAATCAACACCATAAAAGTTAAATGTGGTCCTGAACTAAGAGGTAGACGAAATTAAACTTGGTTTGACGAAGCAATCTCATCCACAAACTTAGCAACCATCAACATTAAAATTAAAAGCGATCCCAACTAATAGCAATGGATGAAAAAACAAAATCAATGGAAAAAAGCACCAAATTTGGCCTCATTAACAGTGTAGGATGCACAACAAAACAAAGAAACATCCTTTAAATGCAATAAAAAAAGATAGCGACAACACATAAAATTTCATCCATAAACTCACAACCATTAACATAAAAATTAAAAAGTTATCCCCAACTAAGAGGCGAACGAAATTGAACTTGGTCTACTAAAGCAATTTAAACCACAAACTCATCAACAATCAATATAAAAGTTAAAAGTGGTCCCAAACTAACAGCAATGGATGAAAAAAGCAACCCAGTAAAAATAGAAGCAAATGTGGCCTCACTTACCAACCTAGGACGCGCAACAAAACATAGAAACATCCTTTAAACACAAAAGGAGAACCAAAAAAAAAAAGAGAACAACAACTCATAGGAATCCCATCCACAAACTAAGAAATCATCAACACAAAAGTAAAAATTTATCCCTAACTAAGAGGCAAACGAAATTAAACTTGGTCTACCAAAAAAATTTCGTCCATAAACTCAGCATAAAATTGAAAAGTGATCTTCAACTAACAGCAATGGATGAAGCAACCAAACCATTGTGTCCTCACTTAGCAGCATAGGATGCACAAAAAAATCGAGAACCATCATTTAAAAGCAAAAAAAAACAAAGAAAAGAGAAACAACACAACTATTATATCCGCAAACTCAGCAATCAACAACATAAAAGTTAAAAGTGATCCTGAACTAAGAGGTAGACGAAATTAAACTTGGTTTGACGAAGCAATCTCATCCACAAACTTAGCAACCATCAACATTAAAATTAAAAGCGATCCCAACTAATAGCAATGGATGAAAAAACAAAATCAATGGAAAAAAGCAACAAATTTGGCCTCATTAACAGTGTACGATGCACAACAAAACAAAGAAACATCCTTTAAATGCAATAAAAAAGATAGCGACAACACATAAAATTTCATCCATAAACTCACAACCATTAACATAAAAATTAAAAAGTTATCCCCAACTAAGAGGCGAGCGAAATTGAACTTGGTCTACTAAAGCAATTTAAACCACAAACTCATCAACAATCAATATAAAAGTTAAATGTGATCCCCAACTATTAGCAATGAGACCCATATCTAACCGGGTAGGTCACCCAGAAAAATGTGACCATTCTAACCGGGTAGGTCACCCAGAAAAATGAGACCATTCTAACTATTTCTAACCAGGTAGGTCACCCAGAAAAATGAGACCATTCTAACCGGGTAGGTCATCCAGAAAAATGAGACCATTGTAACCGGGTAGGTCACGCAGAAAAATGAGACCAGTCTAACCGGGTAGGGCACCCAGAAAAATGTGACCATTTTAACTATTTCTAACCGGGTAGGTCACCTAGAAAAATGAGACCATTCAAACCGGGTAGGTCACCCAGAAAAATGAGATCATTCTAACCCGGGTAGCTCACCCGTCACAATGAGACCAACTTCATTTTTTTCTTTACAACACTTACTAGTTAAAGTCTTTTACAAAGACTTTAGTCGTAAGCATTGTAAAGAAGGGGGCAACTATCGTAACCCAATTTTGGGTCATTCCCTAAAACTACCCGAAAAATAACAAAAAAATAAAATAAAAGGGGTTGGTGTCGGTAGGAAAATCGAGGTGAAATTTTGGATGTTTTTGAGAGTTTGATCGTACTTTTTTTTTTGTGCCCAAAATTGAATAAAATCGTAGATTTAAGGCTAAAGTAATTTATTATCGGATAAATCTGCATAAAAATTAAGTCAAAAGATGTGATTATATTTTTATGGGTCAGTTTGATTTAATCGTTGGCCGATTTAAAAGTATAATTATATTTGAGAATTAATTTAGGGTCCAATCGAAAGATTTAATTGAGTGCAAGGACTTGATTATATTTTGAATTGGGCAAATTAATGTTATTAAAGGCTTAATAGATGAGAAATCAAGTTCTTGAATTTAATTCGGATTCAATTGATGAGATTGGAATTTTCGGAGACCGATTTAAATTTTTCCAAGCCAATTATGTGAAATCGGGGGGCCAAATTGAATGAATTGAGAGTCTAATGGTTAATTGGGGGTTAAATCATGCAAATCAGAAACCAAGGACCAGAATAAAAAAAGGCGCGCAAAGTTAAGGTTACTCTCAGAATTTTGACGGGGATGCAATTGCACAAAATTGAAATTTTAAAACCAATTGAGGTTTTGATTAGAACAATTTTAAACCAAGGGGACCAAATTGCATCTTTTGTCAAATCATTTTCTTGCAGGCATGCCTGCACTCTTCAGTCGCCTGAACAGTGTCAGGCACGCCCATCGCTGCCACTGGGCAAGGCAGGCGGCCACCCCTCGGTTGCACGCCATGGGCAGCCGAAGGGGTGCCTTCAAGGCTATAAATGGAGGGGGAATTGGACGCAGAAAAGGGGGGAAGAAAAGGGAAAAAGAAATAGAGAAAAAAACAAAGAAAATGAAGGAAGATTTACGTAAAACACATAATATCTTCATCCCTCTCGGTGCAGCTTTCTCTCTCTCTCGGTCTCTGTTTTTCTCTCTCTAAAACCAGACCACCATCTCTCTCTTCTCCCTATTGGCCAGCCAACTTGGCCCACCATCCAACCGCCCATATCCACTATCATCACCACCACCATCCTCCAGTCAACCCCAGAAGCTCGGTCACCTTCCCAGGCGACGGTAACAGAGGCGACAGGAAGGGCTGCGACGTGAACTGTCACCATTCTGACACCCATTTCGGCCACCATAGGCCACCATTTTCGACGCCACAACGACCAGAAGAACCACCACGACCTCCTCTACCCAACGGTATTGACATGTACTCTATTCTCCATACTCGAAAATCCTCCTTGTCACTGTTCATCGTCCCTGTGTTTGCATGCGAGGAGTGAATTAATTCACTCCCCGCGTGGGCTTGGCGGGCCGGGCCTTGTGCCCGGCCTGGCCCCTGGAGAAGGTCCAGGCCGTCTGGGCTGGAGGCCCAGCTCAGAGGGGTCTAGGCTGCCAGCCATCTGGGCTAGCAGCCCAGCCGGGAGACAAGGGGGGCTGGACTGTCAGCCCAGCCCGAATTTAGGTGGGCTGACAGCCAGCCCACCAAAAAAGAAAAAAAAATAAAAAAGTAAAGAAAAGATACAAAAAAATATAAAATTTGCAAAAAATATTTTTATTAAAGAAAAAATGTGTTGTTTTCTTGCATACGGCCAATACACTAGCATATTTTAAAAATTCGTTTTCTTTCAAAAAATATATATTATCTCGAATTTTGAAGAAAAAATGTATTTTAACATGGATTTCGCAAAGAAAAATCATTTCCTGCATTTTTGGATTTTACAACATGTTTGTAAAATCCAAAGGGTATTGGCCAATATTCCAAAAAATATAAAAACCTTTTTTTTGGTGATTCATATTATTCATTGTTGTTATTTGGATAAATAAATCCTAAGGGGTCAATATCTAAAATATTCGGCGGGGATAGTATGCTATTATTCGCTTTTGGTGTTTGGATAAATAAATCCTAAGGGGTCAATATCCAAAATATTCGACGGGGATAGTATGTTATTATTCACTGTTCCGTGTTTGGATAAATAAATCCTATAAGGGGTTAATATCCAAAATATTCGGCTGGAATACTATGTTATCATCATTTAACCAATACATTCTCAAAAGATTAATACTATAACAAATCATAGGCAAACAAAACGCCAAGCAGCTTACCTTAGGTAGGGCGTACTAGAGGTGCTAAAACCTTCCCTTTACGCAACCAGTCCCTTACCTTAGAATCTCTGAAAGACTAGTTTAGGTTTCCTAATAACCATAATACTAGGTGGCGACTCCCTTTTTCACGAAAATAAAGATGATACTCCCAACATTGAATCCCCCGCTCAAGGGGAGGGTCGTCACGACGCCGCGCTCTCGCGATGGGGTGCGACAAGGGGTTCCACATGAGAGAATATTGATTTGATGGGAAGAATCGGCCGTAATCTGCTTCGTAAAAAAACAAGCAAAACTAAACCTGCAAATGGCGATATCACGTGCTTCCGGTAGCGAAATGAGGTGATTCAAAAATTCAGGGTCATCTTTCCATACAGGACTACAACTTTGATGAAGGGTCCCACACGAGAAAATATTGATTTGAAGGGCAGAATAGGCCGCAATCTGCTTGGTAAAAAAACAAGCGAAACTAGACCTCCAAACAGGGATATCACGTGCTTCCGGTAGCGAAATGAGGCGATTCAAAAATCCAGGGTCATCTTTACATACAGGACTACAACTTTGATGAAGAGTCCAACATACATAAAATTCATTTGAGGGGCAAAATCGGCCGCAATCTGCTTAGTAAAAAAAACAAGCACCACTAGACCCTGAAACTGGGATATCACATGCTTCCGGTAGTGAAATGAGGCGATTCAAAAATCAAGGGTCATCTTTACATACAGGACTACAACTTTGATGAAGGGTCCTACACAAGAAAATATTGATTTGATGTGCAGAATTAGCCGCAATCTGTTTGTAAAAAAAAAGCACAACTAGACCTTCAAACGGGGATATCACATGCTTTTGGTACCTAAATGAGGCGATTCAAAAGTCCAGGGTCATCTTTACATAGAGGAACACAACTTTGATGAAGGGTCTGGCCGAAAGAAAAATTGATTTGAGGGGCATAATCGGCCGCAATCTGCTTCGTAAAAAAACAAGCGAAACTAGACATGCAAACGGGGATATCACGTGCTTCCGGTAGTGAAATGAGGCGATTCAAAATTCAGTGTCATATTTACATACAGGACTACAACTTTGATGAAGGGTCCCACACGAGAGAATATTGATATGATGGGCAGAATCGGCCGCAATCTGCTTCGTAAAAAAACAAGCGAAACTAAACCTCCAAACGGCGATATCACGTGCTTCCGGTAGCGAAATGAGGCGATTCAAAAATCCAAGATCATCTTTCCATACAGGACTACAACTTTGATGAAAGGTCCCACATGAGAAAATATTGATTGGATGGGCAGAATCGGTTGCAATCTGCTTCGTAAAAAAACAAGCAAAACTAGACCTTGAAACTAGGATATCACATGCTTCCGGTAGCGAAATGAGGTGATTCAAAAATCCAGGGTCATCTTTACATACAGGACTACAACTTTGATGAAGGGTCCCACACAAGAAAATATTGATTTGATGGGCAGAATTGCCACAATCTGCTTCGTAAAAAAACAAGCGAAACTAGACCTTCAAACGGGGATATCACGTGCTTCTGGTAGCGAAATGAGGTGATTCAAAAATCTAGGGTCATGTTTACATACAGGACTAAAACTTTGATGAAGGGTCCGACAGACATAAAATTGATTTGAGTGGCAGAATTGGGCACAATCTGCTTTGTAAAAAAACAAGCACAACTAGACCTTAAAACTGGGATATCAAGTGCTTCCGGTAGCAAAATGAGACGATTCAAAAATCTAGGGTCATCTTTACATATAGGACTACAACTTTGATGAAGGGTCCCACACAAGAAAATATTGATTTGATGGGCAGAATAGGCTGCAATCTGCCGAGTAAAAAAACAACCAAAACTAGACCTTCAAATAGGGATATCACGTGTTTCTGGTGGCAAAATGAGGCGATTCAAAAATGCAGGGTAATCTTTACATCTAGGACTACAACTTTGATGAAGGGTCCCACACGAGAAAATATTTATTTGATGGGCAGAATTGGCCGCAATCTGCTTGGTAAAAAAACAAGCGAAACTAGACCTTCAAACGGGGATATCACGTGGTTGTGTTAGCGAAATGAGGTGATTCAAAAATGCAGGTGCATCTTTACATCCAGGACTACAACTTTGATGAAGGGTCCAACACGAGAGAATATTGATCAATCATTATGGTGCATCCACTAAAAATGAGGCTACAATTTTTTTTTCCCCGTCATAATCATTATTTTAAAGTGAAACTTAAATTATGAGTTTTTCACTATGTTAGGCTCCATTGTTCATCCACACGTTAATATGAATGGCTTATGGAAATGTTTTTGATTGTTCAATATGTTCCTCAAAGTTCCTATTTCCAGTAATTTACTACTTGTGTAAGTTTCTTTTTTCAAAATAGAAACTACATATAAGAACTACTAGTGTGTCATTAGTTACTCCATATTATAAAAAATAATGCTCAACATAAAAAAATCTAGTAGGAACAATTGAAAAAATAATTATAGAAATATCTTAGTTAATAGATTTCATTTTGAAAATAGTTTTTATATATATATATATATATATATAAAATGATTTATATGAAAATGATTTTTACATCAAACAATTATTTTATCAATGTTATTCTATTCTCAATTATTATAATAATAATTAATGAAAAAAAATTAATTATAGTCATTTTAAATTTCAACAAACTCCTTGAAATAATAAGTTAACTAGCAATTATAATAGTTATAAATGAAAATGATTAGTTATAGGTATTTTAATTTTCAGTACTTAAGTATAGTTACTTTAAATTTTAATAGGCTCTTCAATTTAGTAGGTTAATTACAAATTATGGACAAGATTTTAGATATAAAATGATGTCAATAAATCAGTTGTTTGAGAACTAAGAAATTTGAGAAAAAAACATGGCAAAGAACTTATTAAGAAAATAAATATTAAGAATAAATAAACAAAACATTTTTTTTCTAATTTTGATCACTTATTTTCAATAACTTAATGTATTAAATTTTGTTATGTTGGAGAAAATATAATGTTTCAAAGTGAGTAGCTATTAGTATGATGTTAGTTATTTTTTTCTAGGTCCACTATAATAAAGAGAAAATAAGATAGACACACCAAAGGAAAAAAAAGTCAAATCCCAAACCCATTCAAAGTAATAAAATATATTTGCCTAAAAAATAACTAATAGCATACCATTCATGAATGCTTTGCCAAAACATTTTTGATATGTGTTACTTTTGAGGAAAACAACTTCAAATAGCAAGGTAACTTGTGATCATTATGGTGCATCCACTAAAAATGAGGCCACAATTTTGTTTTCCCCGTCATAATCATTATTTTAAAGTAAAACTTAAATTATGAGTTATTCACTATGTTAAGCTCCATTGTTCATCCACATGTTAATATGAATGGCTTATGGAAATGTTTTTTATTGTTTGATATGATCCTCAAAGTTCCTATTTCATGTAATTTAGTCCTAATTGAAGATCAATTAATTTTGATTTCTTATGAAATGATGGGATTAAAATTAAAAAGGCGCCAAACATGGGTGACGTGTCATAAAATTTGCAAAAGATTCATTTTGGTCCTTGAACTTTAAAAACCATGCAAATTATATGATTTTGGTACCTCAATATTTTTCCAACTCAATTTTGGCATAAAAAGTTTATTCAATTTTTATTTTTTGGTGCTTAGTGAAGAGAAGAGAGAAAGGTGGTGATACTGGTGGTGGAGAAAGAAAAGTGTCATTACCATTAATTTGTGCAACCAAGTGAGTGTTTTGCACTGCGTTTCAAAAGCGTTTTTGAAAAAAAATTAAAAAAGATTATTTTTATTTTTTACTTTAAATTTAAAAAATAGTGTTTTATATTATTTTCATGTGCTGATGTCAAAAATGATTTTTAAAAATAAGAAAACATCATTTTGATGCATTTCTAAACAAAAAAAAAATCATTTTTAAAATCAACCACAACTACATTCCCAAACAGGCACCAAAACTATAACGTCCATGTCTCTAGGAGACAAACAAATAATCTTATTAATACACATTCCCCAAAAAACGAAAATGTATTATATATATATATATATATATATATATATATATATATATATATATATATATATATAAGGTTTCACCAAAATTTCTATCAAAATTTCAGTAGAGCCTCCCCTGTACTGGCAAATCTTAAGTTATCAACATATAATATAACCTTTAATTCAATCTTGACCCAATCATCCTGGGATGTAGCGAACAAAATAAAATAAAGATCCATGTTCTGTCATGAGAAGAAGAGAAGGAAGTAAAATATTACAGAGTTTATTCAAGGCTTATTTATTGCCTTCCATACAACCCGTTAAACCTAGAAACAAAAGAAAAAGGTAGTCACCCATGTTGTTTCCAAGTTGTAGTAGGATTCTTTTGTTTCCTTTTTGTCCTTACTTCATGACCCAAATAAGGTTGTATTGGACCCTCTTGCCCATGGATAAGATGTACTAGGGTCTCCTCTTGATAGTCCAATAGATCTTTTAATTCTAACTTGGTTGAAACATTCAAATTCAATGCATTCAATGCCTTTTTTTTATGTCTTTGTCTTAGACCAAGTCATTTGACCATTTGGAATATATAATGGATTCTTGCTAGTGTTTTTGGGCTGGTACACATCATTAAAAGTTTGGATGGGTAAAATTTATTAATATGAATAAATTTAGCCTTTTGAATTTATTATGAACTTTTGTGCCTAAAATAATTTATAAGAGAAAAATTCATATATATGCCTTAACATGATTCACCTATCATTGAAGACGGATGAGTTTTATGTGATTCATTCATCGTGAAAATAAATATTTCATCTAAAAATTGGTTAAAACTCAGAATAATTTTAGGGAATTTCTTTGGTTATTTCTATATATTTAAATATGAATCTACTTGTAGGTCTAATATTTATATCAGATTTTTATATCTTTAGCTAAATTTGTGAATTATTTAAATATTAGAAATTCTCAAGGATTTAATAAACTGGTTATTTAATCCTAAAATGCATGCAAATACATATTTTTTTGTTTTCGCAAGAAAATATTAAACAATATGTTTCTCTTTGTTTTTTGGGAAACTCAGCCATGTATATTTAAGAACTTTTTTGCGTTCATTAAAAAATTTATCTTTTTTAAGAAACTAAATAAATAAAAAGAAATAAAAAGTAATGGAACACACACATATTCTTTTTATTATATTCTTACTCTTACACTTACATTTTACAAAACATTTACAAAACAACAAAAATTCAAATACATAAAAATTTAAATACACATTAAACAATTAAAAATTACAAAATTGACATTTGAAAGGTAAAAAACATCTAAAATTATAAGTGGTGTTCAATAACGTGTGGATTCATGTGTAATGAATAGTAAAACGAAACGGATTGTACAGATCATCACTTTGTATCCTTTTTTCATTTAGGTGTTGCCCTTCACTCGACGTGCAAAAAAAAAACAATTGGTTCCTTTATTCCTCTACCTAGATTTGATTTCTGTTTTTTTTTTTAAATAACCAAATTGAATTGCCATGTAATTTGAATTCAAAGAAGAAGGACCAAAATGAAAAATAAATATAATTAATTCCATTCAATGGTATTTTTTTTAAATTGCTGTGTAATTTTTAAAAAAAAATTAAAATAATAAGGATCGAAATGAAAACTAGCATATATGACTAATTTCAATTGGAGGACACAATTAAAACAAATCAAAAAAATATATATAATTAATTACAATCAAAGGACAAAATTGAAAGAAATAAAAACTTTGGGACTGTAACAAATAAAGGTATTTTAAATTTTTTTTAAAAGAATAAGGACCAAAATGAAATGTAACAAGGACCGCAATGAAAAGTAACATATAAAACCAATTTCAATTGGAGGACACAACTAAAACAAATCAAAACAAAATACAGAATTCATTCCAATTGAAGGACAAAATTGAAACAAATAAAAACCTTGGGACCGAAACAAATAAAGGCATTTTAAAAAAAATTGTAGTGTAATATTGTTAAAAAGATAAGTACTGAAATGAAAAGTAGCATATAAGACCAATTTCAATTGGAGGACACAGTTAAAACAAATTAAAACCTGCATACCAAAATAATTAAAGGAACCAAAAATCAAAAGAATAAGGACTAAATTGAAAACCAACATATATGATTAGTTGCAATTGAAGGGCACAATTGTAACAAATCAAATTTCCATTGAAAAAATCAGTAATAAAACTGAAATCAAAAGAACAGGGACCAAAACCAAACAATAACAAACAGTAAGGACCGGACTATATTTATAGGTGACAGGATAAAGAAATGGATAAACAATAAAAAACCATCCACTGACAATTCACCAGCCATCGTAATCGGACACACTCCGCATTGGGAGGCAGAGGACATGTCGGCGAACCAGGTGACACAACGGATGATCTATTTCCACCGCCGAAAGATATCGAACGCGTCGCCTGAATGAGGCGTTCTCATGAACATCGCGAGCGCGTCCATACGACGCGCCTGCAGTGTTTCAGAAAATAAATAATAAAAAAATGGTCAATTACCTATACACCCTTGGACCCAACAATAACCATGAAAAAATTGGGGGATAGTACCTCAATAACCCCTGCTCCTGCAGCTCTTTTATGTCGTTTTTGGGGGCTGTTTTAGTATTTTTATTGTGCATGAATTTGAGAAAAAAATGAAAACACCCCCAATTGTTTTGCGTCCTTTTCTCCGCACCCAGGGGTAAAATAGTAGTTTTAGGGTGCAAAGAATTCAGAAATACCATTCATGTCCCCTGAAAATGTTGAAAGCAGTAATTTCTCAACACCTAGGGGTAAAATGGTAATTTTAATGTTGCAATACACAGTAAACTAGGTCCATGTGAACAATAAAAATATATCTAGGTAAAATAGTAGTTTTATTATGCAAAGAATTCAGAAATACCATTCATATCCCCTGAAAATATAAAAAATGGTATTTTCTCAGCACCTAGGGATAAAATGTTAATTTGAAATATCAAAAATGTTAATTTGAAATATCAAAAATGTTAATTTGAAATATCAAAAATGGTAATTTGAAATATCAAAAATGGTAATTTCTCAACACCTAAGGATAAAATGGTATTTTTCTCCCCGCCCAAAGGTAAAATAGTAATTTTACTATCGCAATAGACAGTAAAATGGCGGTGTCGCTGTCTAAAAAGACTGTCGGTAGCAATCTCATTCATGAAAAAATATTATTAAAGTGCGTGTGAGGTTCAATTCTCTCTTTTCCCTAGTTGTTCTACATTTCTTGAGTATGACACCGAGCAGATTAGCTGGGTGTTCTTCATAACATTTGAGTTTGTTTCATCGTGGTTTAGAGCTTGAAACTTTGTTTATTTTTCTGATATATGTACACAAAACCTTGTTTGTTCATTTTTTTAGACAATAATGGATATGATAGTTGGAGTTGAATCAGAATGGTGGCACGACAGTTCAAGGCTAAGACAAAGTGTTTTTATTTGTTTGGTTGTTGCAACTTCAATATTGATGGTGGCCGTAGCAGAACCAATTTTCAAACAAAAGGGTTTATCATATAATGCGACTCAAAAGGGTGAGTATCCTCACCATGTAACAAAAGGCCACTCTAGGTTACCAACATGTTTGGCCTATGAGTTCAATTTTTCCATGTTATCTGATTCCCTATTGATCACTTGAATCTGCTGCTTGGTTGCCAATAACTTTTGATTGGATGGCAGGATATGAAATTTGGTTTGAGAATTGTGGTGAGTATTGTAATTGTATTCTTTGGAGCAATATGTGGGAGGCGGTGGTGGAGGCGGCTTTTTTGTTCCCATGCTTACACTGATTATTAGTGGGTTTGATTCTAAATCATCAACAACATTATCAAAATGCAAGTGCAAATTTCCCCTTTAGTAGTATTTATGCATATGAAAACTTCCATATATGGCTAATGACTTATGAGGATAGTGATGTCAAAGAAGAACAAATGCTACATATATCTTCTAGGTTGATAAAACATTTCTATCAAGTTATAGAAAATATATCCCCACATATTTATGAGTTGATTCAAGATTTCAATCAACTCTAATGGCTACTGAACTACTGTTTCCTTAAAATATATCATAAAGTTGTTGTCGACTCTGTTTGCTTTTGTCAGGTATGACCACGGGTGCAGCAGCAACAACTGTTTTCTATAATTTAAGACTGAGACATCCTACACTGGAACAGCCCTACGATCTAGCGCTTCTATTACAACCAATGTTGATTCTAGGAATTAGTATTGGAGTGACTCTGAATGTGCTTTTTGCTGATTGGATGATCATTATTATGGTAATCATTTTCTTTATAGGTATTGATAGTTATACTACTAGTTATCTTATGGTGAGTGGTTTATAAAATTCAAATCTAGCTATCTTAATGTTTTTCTTTTCCTTCATGCCTAATGTGCTCTTTCATTTGACAACAAAATTGAAGCAGCAGAGGAAAAGCCTCTTCCTGGAGGTGCCACCAGTCATGATCAAATAAAACCCAAATCCATTAAAGAGGAGGTACAAAAAGTTAAGCAGTGAACTTCATTTTAGTGGATTTTCATGACTAATAGCTTCAGAAACCTTGTTAGGTTTTTATAATAGAGAATATTTACTAGAAGGACCTTAGAATTCTTGTATGGGATGGTGTCATTGGAAGCAGGCTAGTTAATCTCGTTCTGTTTTGGCCAAAATGGCCGAAACATTTCGTACCAGTCGAAAAACCGAGACAAAACGGTGTCATTTTTGTCTCGGTTTAAATTCCAGCCTGTACCGGAAATTTTAGCCAAATACCTGCCGAAACGCGCAGAAATCATGCCAGGTGTGCCGTTTCGGCCATGAAAAAAAAAGGAATTAAGCTAAGCCTAACGGCTTAACACAATAAGTCTTCTCTTCCTCGGTCCTCTCTCTCAATCGATCAATATTTTGTGTTTTAGTTGTATGGGTTTTCTTCGTTGTCATCCCCAACTTCAAGTCTTCAACAACTACAGTGTTCGTTGTTGTCTTTGTCGCTAGCAAGAGAGAAACAAAAGACACAGAGATGGAAGGGGGAAGAGGAGAAGAATGGAGAGACCGAGAGAGTTGAAACTTGAAAGAGAGATATGTAAAAGAGGAATATTCTCAATTAAACCCTTCTCCACTCGGCAGAGAGTTAAACTTGGATGTGTAAAAGAGGAATATTCTCAATTAAATAATCTTGTCCCTTCTCCCACTTGGCAACGGACAAAAAACAAAATCTAAGCAAATTATTATAGTTAAAAATAACATAGTTTTGCTGTAAAAAAAATTGAATTGTATGATTTAAAGTTATTTTATTTTTAATTTTAATTTTTTTTATACATATATAATTAATTAATTATATATATAAATAGTACAACCCCGAAACGGCACACCAAAACGCTCCGAAACCGAAACATTTCGTACCAATAGAAAAAACAAAACGCCAACTAAAATAGTATTGACAACCTTGATTGGAAGTGATTGAAGCAGAAGATCTGATGGGTAAATTAACAACAAGTATTGGTGAGGTATCTATTTTAGTCAAAAGTGTGGGTCAAAAGTGATGTGGTCGGTAGCTCTGTGACCCAAAATCCAAGGTTTAGTAAATACATAGTTAATTAAGGAAATAGTAAGATGAGACAAACCTATAACATTAGCATAAACATTGTTGTTACCAGAAGAGTGGGGTCAACATAGAAACGACACAAGCAATTTGTTGAAGTTGGTCGGCTTAAAGCCCATCTAATCATTTTGTTAAGTGGTTGTAGATGATTTTGCTGTGCTAGTAGAAAGAAAAGAATTACGCACATTGGTAGCATATAATGAAGCACACTGATTTCCTCCCTAAAATTTACATTGTTATTGTGGTTTCTGACTTTGTCGACTGTTATTGGTTCCTGGGTTCCTATGTTGTTGAGAAGCCATGTCTCATTCTTAAATTTGCATCTTTCTTTAGTATGAAGGGCCCCTATCATAATATATGCAATGGAACTTTTAAGGTCCCATGATTTTCAATTGTATGTCCTCTATCATAATGTTCACAATGCTTATTGGTGGAATCATTTGAAAAACCTTTTGATCGACTCTGTATTGCAGCAGCAATGGAGAAGTTCTCTGTTGATCTTGATGTCATTTGTTGTTGTGTGTCATCTTGAATGACGAGTGAGTAAGCTTGACGGGCATTAGGCAACGATGTCATCATGAGAATGTTGTTGTGAACACCGCTGTAGGTGTTGTTAAGAGCCATTAGAAATTGCATCATACAATCTTCTTTTGTTTGTTTATTGTGTGTTATCATCTGGTTGTAGGTCGGAAGCATTTGATGTGTCTCTAATTCATCCCAAAGGCCTTTGAGGTTTGTGAAATAGGTCGAGATTGTCATGGTGCCTTGTGATAGAGAGGCGATGGACTTCTAAGTCTTATAGATTGTTGGTGCATTCTTTTGTGAGAATAAGTCTTTGAAATTTGTCCACACTTGATGAGCGATCTTGGCATGGACAACACTTTTGGCTTGATCGGGTTCTATAGAGAGAGAAATCCAGGATAAAATCATATTGTTGCATTGATTGAGAGCATATTCTATCGGATTTTTTGTTTCTAAGGGCGACTTGATAGATCCATTGATAAAGCTTATTTTGTTATTGGTTATGAGGGCACGAAACATGGATTTACTCCAAGATGGATTATTAGTGCCATTCAATTTTGTTGGAACGAGCATATAGCCTGGATGGTCTGAAGAATGATCATGGTATGGATTTCATATATCTATACCAGAGTTGTTGCTGTTATTGCTTGAACTTTTGGAATTGGGTTTCTTATTTTTTGGTAGTGTCTGTTCTTCGTCTACCATGGTGGTTGCAAATTTGTGTTATAAATTTTGAAAAGGTTGAGACGTAATAAAAATAGGCCATGACTCTCGGTGTTGAATGATTTTCATATATTATGAAAGTATACAATCCTGGTTTAAACCAAGGTTGTCAAAATCGAGATTTTGACACGAATCGGAAGGGGCTTCGAAAAATCAGATCGTAAGATCGGATCGTAAAATCGTAAGATCATACCCGAATTTGTCCGTACAAAAATCGTAAAATCACAGCTAAAATCGTGTGAGAAGAAAAATAGTAAAATCGTATGTAAAATATTTCTGAATACAAAATAGCATAATTATGGACATAAAACTTAATTAGTTTAGGTTCATACATGATGTAAAATAACTTCAAAACACATTACAAAATAATTATGTCCCTAAAAGTTCATTAGTTAAAAACTAACAAATTTAAAACAAATCTTCAGCTGGCGTACAAGTAATTGTATATTTTTTTATGATTGTTGTATTTGAAATTAATTAATGTTATTTATTATCTTAAATTAATATAAAAATTTTATTAAAATAAAATAAATTAATTCTTTTCAAGAATAAACGTGATCTGACTGCTAATAGAATCTTGAAAAGCAAAAGATGGGATTAGATTCCAACACTCCTTTCGATTCTGCCAAGTGTTTGATATATTACGCCAACCAAAGCAGGCCTGTGCCACTCTTGCAATAAACTATACTAGAGCAGCAGGAGAAAGTTAGTATAAAAGTAAAACTTTTACTAACCCTAAATGGCTAAATCTCTTCTTCTTCACACCGCCGCCCACCTCATCCATCATCTCCCTCATCCTTTTCTAACCCTAAATCCTTAATCTTCTTCTTCACGCCGCCGCCCATCTCATCAGTCATCTCCCTCATCCTCTTCTCCTTTACTCTCTTCCTCCTCATCCTCTTCAATGACTATGAAAAAAAAAGATTGAAGTGAAGAGCGAAGGCCGAGCAGCTGGGATCGTGAAATCGGACCGATCCAGTCCGATTTCACGAGTCAACCCGATTTTGACCGAGTTTGACCGGTTTCGATTTTTCTTTCCGGTCCAACCAGGTTTTCTGAGCCAACTCACAAACTCGTACAAGTTTGCGAGTTGACTCGCGAGTTTGATTACCATGGTTTAAACACATACACAATTTTCATTTCTAAGCTTCAAAAGTCGTGATCTAGGATATAACCTAGAACAACATAGGAAAGAAATATTACAATTGTATTTCCTAATACAATAATATCTCATAATATGGCTTACTTGAAACTCCTTAATATTTACCTCTTAATCCAAGAAGTGATGTCTCTATACTGTGCGTTTATTTTTGGATATTTGACTAATCTTCACCCTATATACTATTATTCATAGTTGATATGGACAAACACTAGATTATTTCTGACTTACTATTTGATCTGTATAATTATGCGGCTAAGTGCCGCAACAATCTACTAAATTACAACCTATATTATTCCTTATATATAGTGAAACTAAATAATATTTCCACTTAATTGAGGTTCTGATACGTACCCTTCACAAAAAAGAATTAATTTGTGCCACACAATAATGTTTTTTTCTGCAGGGAGTTTACCATTCTTTGAGATGACCAAACAACCATAAGTCTCTAAAAATTTCAATCATTTGATAAAATTACCTTTAATTAGGTTTATTCAACTATGTATTGATACTTTTCATTAGTATTGATAAATTGTTCAAATTAGGTAGCATATGCTAAGCACACCTTAACAAGGAGGCATCATCTGCATCATTTGGTGACGCATTATTATCTCATTATATTACATTGCATTTTTGCACATCTTTATTGTATCTGCACACTACCATAAGGTGCCCGAAATAGATGTTTATTTCTATTCTGCCTATTACCCGTCCAAGATAATTTAGCTTCAGAAAACTTTTTCCTCCTTTTCATTTAAAGCTAAAGAAAGAAAACAAAAAGCAGACAAATTAAACAGTTGGCCCGTTCAAGAGCACTACATTTTCACACTGCAGAGCTGCCCGAGATGTTGATGGGCGTCTGCTGCCAGAAGGCAAATCAGCCTCCATTGCAACTGTGCGTTTCACCATTTTGAGCAACAATGCATTTCCCTTTCTTTTTTCATTCCGTAAAAAATATCTCTGCCTTTAATATCTCTTTCTCCTTTCCTTCACCTGGGGTCACTCTCTCTCTTTAATCTTTTTTCATTGTTGAAAATATCTCTGCCTTTAATATCTCTTTCTCCTTTCCTTCACCTGGGGTCACTCTCTTTCTCTTTAATATTTGTCTTCGTCCAAAGTTTGTGTTTTTTTTCATTTTGTTTATATTTTCAAGTAACTATATTTTGATTCTTTTTTGGATTTTTTGAAGGCTAATGGAAGATGATGTTTCAAACTCGTTTCGAAGAATGTTAATGCGAACTAGAAAGATTGCTCCAAGAATGGCGGCTGCGCTTGCCAGCAATGATAACAGAACTCAGGTTCCTGATTTTTTATTGAAGGATTTTTTGTTTTGAAATTATTTGAACTATTAAATAAAAGAGTAGTGAAATGGGGTTATGTTTTTAAATGAGAAGATTGAATTTTTTTATTGATGTTTGGCTGACTGGAAAAAGATATCAGTTACTGGGGCTTTGTTTTTAATTGGGAAGATCGAAGCTTTTGTTGTTTTACTTATGTTTGGTTGATTTAAAGATGGTTTTGGATTATTATTTCTTTTTCTTAAGCCAGCAATTGCTAGACTTGAAGCATTGGAGAATGATTATACAGGGATGGAAATAGTAGAAGCAGTTGATGATGATGAGGCTTCTCTTGACGATGACGTTGACGGTATTACAGTCTCTCATTCATTTCTCTCTTTTGTGTTTTTTTCTGTCTTGAAAATACCTTTGTTGCATTATCCATTGGTATGCTTTGCTTCCTCAAGTCCAGTAGCATGTTGAGAGATTTTATCGAAAGTAGTAGAGCCTCCAGGAATCAAGCCCGGGTGCAGTTCAATGCGGATTCCCGCAATACAAATTTATCCCAATTCCTCTTCTGGGATAGATTCTGCTAAATGATTTCGTGGGAGAAAGGCTTGCTAATAAACAGAATTGCTCTATAGCTCAACCGACCCCTCAGGTTTGTATAGTTTCAAGTTGAAGAGAATGTCCTTTGATGCATTGAAGTCATGGAGTGTTCTGTGTGTATGATATGTTTATGTTTCCCCTGTCATTTTTTATTTGCAAGAATTATATATAGCTAGCTGGTTTTCTTTATTAGTATTCATGAAGAAGTTTGTTGTGTGCATCTTTTTTTTGTTATTTTTTTCAGGGTGTCAGTTTTATATTCTAATGCATCTTCTGTTTCGGCAAGACAAGTTTCTGGCACTACTATTTGGATTGTAACATGTCCCTTTTTGCGAATTTGTTCTCCAAGGATTTTTGCTCAGCGTGCATTTATTTAAAAAGTTTTGAGCTTGGCATTTGATCATCAATCCATAACCAGCATTGGATTCTTTGAATGGGGAGAATGAGAAGCATTCTTAAAATTCCTTCCAAGTTATCATCACAAGTAGTGGTAGTTTGATGGGATTGTTTAGCAAAGTGAAAGTTGATCATATTGTTTATGTTTTTTAGCCATATTGTTTTAAAATATTCTTTGATCACCATTGCAGTCTATATACAAAAGAAACAGAAAGGCACAAAGCGTAAGACTCGGCAAACAAAAGCACTTGAGAATGCTAGGAAAGCCCCAATAAATTTCCTAGAGCTCTTACATGAGGTATGAATGGAAACGCTAAACATGTATTAATTGTATGAATAGTTGGTCTAAATATTCAACCGATGAAAATAGGCAAACCTGGAAGCTTTGCCTCCGCATGTTCCATCATATATGAGGGCAGCAATGGGACCTCCAAGCTCTACCTGGCATTTCTACACTGTTTGTGGGTTCACTTCCAATTATACATATGCAAAGTGTGGAATGCCCTTTGTTCAATCCGATGCCAGAAAATACATGATGATACCCGTTGCCTGAAATTTGTGGCCTGATTGGTAAGACTTGAGTGGGGCTTTTTTTTGTAGACAACACTTCACCTCCATGAGCTCACTTTGATATACTGGAGTTATTTATGGATTGTGTCACTCCGATTTTCAGTATGTGTGGATATAAGCAAAGGGAGGCTTTATTCTCTATTATTCTCCTTACATGTACATCTGTTTCGCTTGATTCAGTCAAATGACTAAGGGTATATTTTGATTCCTTCAACATTTTTTTAGCAAATGTCTTGCTAGGTTGTCCCGCGTTATTAGATCATTTTGGACATTAAGGTAATATTAGTTAATGTGTTGAAATCGTGTTTTTGAAATTTTCTTTTTGCTTTAGATTATTTTTTAGTATTTTTGAACTGTTTTGAATAGGTTATTATACAATAATCTAAAAGAACTCAGTGTTTCCCTGTAGCACTAGACTCATTGCACTATGGAGTTGACATTTTTCGTCCCTGCGTCGCGCGAGTTCGTCCGCCTTTTTTTTTTGTTTTTTCCTCTAATGAACAGTGTTTTAACTATTTTAACCCCGCTAATAGGACAAAAAAGGTTCTGACTGAGGGTCACGAGTGTAATTGCGCGCGTACAAACAAGTCCAGTTCGGTCCGGTCCGGTCCGCCACAACCTTTTTTTAATATTTTTAAAATTGCTAACTACGATTATAGCCCCTAATAAGACAAAATCGATGACTTAAGCACAGGGGTGTACCGGTAATTGACCATTATTAGTTTTTTTTTCCAAAATACTGTCGGCGCGTGCGGGATACGCGACACAGGGTATATTTTGGATATGAACATAAAGAGAAAAAAGAATAAAGAAGAAATATCAATTTTAAAATTATCACCAATATAAATTAAAATTTCAAGACTAGACTGAATAAAAATAAAATCTCAACAAAAAAGAAGATGACAAGTTAAAAACCAAAACTAAAGGCATAAATATGGACAAAAACATAAAGACTGCCCAATAAGGACCGAAAAAATTAAAGGAGTTAAAACCAAATAAAAATAAAAGAATAAGGGTTAAAATAAAAAATAAAATATATAATTACTTTTAATCGGGCGACAAATCCAGCCTTCATTTTTTTAGTGCTTCCAGGGAAAATTCGTAGTTTTAATGTTCAAATAAAAACGGAGAAGATCCAAACACTCCAACACAATCTGCTAATGATACACAGGAGTAGTGGAAAAATCTAAAATACTCCCGGGACCGAGAATTAACTTTTATGGACTAAAGAGTAAAACGATAATTACACTATTAAAATCAACAATAATCTATGTCTAAGGATACAGTCAAACATTGACACGTTTTATTTGTTATATATATATATATATATATAGTGTGATGAAAACATTATTAACTTATAAGCTAAATCATTTGGGAAAAGCACTGTCACTATTCTTTCAAAATACGATTGATAGCTACAGTATTTTCCCACTTATATATATACTAGGTTAAACTCGGGTATCGCCACGTCAGATTTAAATTGATTTTTGCATATAAATTTTTTTATTAAGCTAATAAACGGAAGATTCGGATAACTGAATCACTGAATTCATTGTATGGGGATCAATTCATTTCATAATATATTTAAATGATAAGTAATAACTATAACAACTAAACAAACAATGAAAATTGTTAAATTATCCCGAAGATGAAAGATAATAATAAAAGTTAAGTTGTGTAGACACCTAAAATAATGAAATTTTTTTTTGTTGATTTTATACATACATACATATATATAATTATGGTAATGATAATAATAATAAAAATATATCATAAAATAATATCAAAGATATAGATAATAATAAAAATAATTATAGTGATGATATTAATAATAATACTACTAATGATAAGTTTAATGATATTATAACAATAATATTGATAGTTAAAATATATATATATATATATAAAAATGAACTAAGGTTTTTTTTTAAAAATAAACTCAAATTAATTTGATCTTACTGTTCTGAAATACTTCAAATATAATAACATGAAGAATAAATCTTTTTAAAAAATGAATATTTTTTTATAACGATAATGATAGTTGTAGCGATAATATTATCAATAATTATTAGAATATTAATAATATATAATAATTAGAATATTAATTTTCTATAATAATTGTTATAATAACAACTATAATAATTTTGATAATTTAACAATCATGATAATAACAATGAGAATAATAATCAAGATAATTCACTAATCGATGTTGTTTTTGTTAAAAATTGACTTCTACAGTTTTTTATGTATGATATTTCAAATATAATATCACATTAATAAAAAATATACGAAGCTACACATAGACAAAATAGATAAAAATTTGGATCAAATTATCTTAAAATAAAAAAATATATGAGTCACTTTCCATGTGTTTCGCCGTCGATAAAACAAATTTTTTTAACATGTCAAAAAATATTAATGGTTCTTGATTTTTTTTAACAATGTTATACATCTGAGGGAAATAAACAGTCTACAAGACTTTCAATTATTAAATTTTTTAATATATATTCATTTTATTATAAATAATGCGTTTAAAATAATGAAAAAGATTATTTTCAAGGTTTTTTCTCTTAAAAATAATTATATATTCTGATATTTGTTTAGGATTAATGACTTAAAAAATATAACAAATAACTGAAAATAAAAGATTCACTATACACGCATAAGAGAGGGTTTCATTTTCATTTCACATTACCAAAGCTGAACTTACTTTATTTTTTAACCGAAGCTGCATTTAATACAAAGATAAATTACAATAAAAATTAAAAGGCAAAACTAAGAGTATAAATACATAATACAAATAAATTATTTAGAATTATATCAAAATTACTGAAAAAAATAAAGGAATCAAAACTATATCAAGAAATAAAAGAATAATAACCGAAATAAAAAATAAAAAATTACATATGTTGAAACGAGGTAAAAAACAATTCTCACTATTGTGGAGCGCAGGCCAAATGACTCTTATTTTTGCCTTAAAATATATAAAAATTAATATATTTTTTTTTGTTTTTTTTTCAAGTCAAATGTTTTCTTAAGTCTAATAATATTTATTTTTGTTTTTATTTTATTTTTTTGCTTACTATTTTGTTATAATTGTTTGTCGTTTTATTCTTTTAGGTAACCATTTTATTTATTTATGCAATAATAGTAATAATAATTTTATATGTTTTTTTCAAATGATTTTTTAAGGCTAATATATTTATTTTTGTTTGTCATTTATTATATTTTTTGCTTACTGTTTTATTATATTTTTATTTCTTTTATTCTTCTAGATAATTTTGTTTTTTCATATTATTTATGCAATAATAATAATAATCATTTGAGACGTTTTTTTTCGAATGATTTTGTTAGGGCTAATATTTGTTTTTGTAATTTATTTTATTTTTTTGTTTACTCTTTTGTTATGATTTTTAGTATTTTTTATTCTTCGAGATAATTTTATTTTTTTCATTATATATTCAATAATAATAATAATAATAATCTGAGTTGTGTTTTTTCTTACTTATTCTTTTGTTAAAAAATTTGAGTTTTTTTATTCCTCAGGGTAAGTTAATAATTTTTATTATTTTAACAGTACTAATAATAATAATTTAAGGTGTTATGATCTTGATGATAATAATGACATTATAAATTATCATGATATTAATGATTTTTATTTATTGTAATAGTTATAGTGTTTATGATGTAACTAACTATGGCTTTGATGGTAATAATAATAATAATAATAATAATAATAATAATAATAATAATAATAATAATAAAATAACTCATAAAATAATATAAAAATATCAATAATGACAAGAACAGTTATAATAATGATAATAATACTAATTATAATTGAAATAATATTAATAAAAAAAATATTGGTTACCGTGATGATTATTGTCGTCATAATGACAACGATTACAACAATAATGCCAATAATAATTAGAATATTAATTATTTATAATAATAATTATAATAATAGGTGTAATAATTATGACAATTTAAGAATCATAATGATTAAAATGTAATAATAATCGAAATAATTCGAGCAATAACAACATTCAATCACTAACCGGAAATAAATAAAACAAAAATCACTAAAACAAAAGTAGCCGTTGCGTCCTCCCCCCCCCCTCTTCTCTCTTGCTTGAGCCACTAACATAAAACAAATCCCAAAAACCCTGGCCATCTCTCTCTCTTGTAAATTCAGTTGCGAATCTTTCAACTTCTCGTCTTTAATTTTCAATTCATGTGAATTTTGTTGATTTCTTTCTCTTTTTAAGAAGATAAGAAAAGAAAAAGAAATAACAAATCATATAAACTACACTTCTTGATTTCCCTAATTCTCAGATACCAAAGCCTTTGCATTTCTTGATTCTCTCACTTGTTGCGACCAAAACGGTGCAGTTTTCTTTCTCTGGATGTTACTAGGGAAAGATGGTAGGAACACCGGTAACACCAGCATCAAAGATGATACAGAGAACGCCGTCGACAACTCCAGGCGGTGGAACCAGGGTTCGCGAAGAGAAGATTCTAGTAACAGTTAGGGTTCGGCCATTAAGCAGGAGAGAACAAGCATTGTATGATTTAATTGCTTGGGATTGTCCGGATGATCACACTATTCTTTTCAAGAATCCTAACCAGGAGCGACCTGCTACTTCTTATAAATTTGGTAATTATATTTATTTAGTTTATTTGTGATTTTGATGATGGAATTAGTAATTAATTTAGTTTGCGTTAATTGGTGGAGTAATTATTATGTTCTGATAGATAAGGTTTTTGATCCGAGTTGTTCGACGCTCAAGGTTTATGAGGAGGGAGCTAAGAATGTTGCTTTGTCTGCTCTTACCGGAATCAACGGTAATTATTACTACTATTATGATGATGATGATAATGGTGGTGGTGATGATGAATTTGATGATGGTGAATTTGTTTTAAGAGATATTTGGGAAGTTTCAGAAAGGAAATTTTATTTTTGTAGCGACAATTTTTGCTTATGGGCAAACTAGTAGTGGGAAGACATATACAATGAGAGGAATCACGGAGAATGCTGTTACGGACATCTTTGAGCACATAAAAAATGTAAGTTGTGCTTTATAAGTGAAATAATTAGTGAATTTTCACGCTTGAAGTGAAAGGCCTTGTAACTGCTTAATTTTTGTTATGCAATATTTATATTTTCGTTATGAATTGTTGGGATTAAGAGATTTATAGGTGGAGTGGAATGGAATGTATTTTTCTTTTTGTATGCTGACGACATTTTTCAACTTACAGACTCAGGAGAGGGCATTTGTTCTTAAAGTGTCTGCGTTGGAGATCTACAATGAGAGTGTTATAGACCTTTTGAATCGTGAATCTCGTCACCTTAGGCTTTTGGATGATCCTGAGGTAGCAGCTGGTTTTTGGAAAATGTTGATCAATATTTATAGTGGAGTTAGCATGTCTAATAATTTGTTTTTCTTCTGGTAAACAGAGGGGGATCATTGTGGAAAAGCTAGTTGAAGAAGTTGTCAAGGACATTAATCATCTGAGACACTTGATTGGCATTTGTGAAGGTAATTTTATTATTCATGCCTGTAATATGTTTTTTTGCTGAATGCAGATATCATTTCAGCCATTGGTACAGTGTTTGGATGTGGACAACTTGCTCAAACTTCTTACTGCTGTTTTACTTGAAAGGAGAATTTTACTTTGTTCCAACAAGTATCTCTCTGAACCCTGCAGAGATAATAAATTGTTTAAGAGAAGAAATCAAATTTAATTACCATTTATTTGATTCTCTTAACTATTCCCACTACATTGAAAGTTTTCAGAAGTCACCAGGGGTTTGTTTGCATGCTTATTAAAACTTGTGCATTGGTTTTATTGGTCAATTTTCTGAATCATCATTTGTTCAACTTTAGGTTCCTGATTATGTATTAATAGCCTTGAATTCTGCTTCAACTTTGTTATGTTATGCATACAAGAATGATATGGTGAATTTCAGTTAGTGATGTTGGGTATGTAATATCTTTTTAAATGCACACTAAATGGCAGAGATGACTTGGGGTTGTGCAAGGCTCCATGGGTGTGTGTTATTAGAGGTGAAGTATATTGTTGGTTTGATTATTATTTAGTTGAACCAATCTTGTATGCTTTGTTTACCACTATCAGATTATGGTTTGAATTTGATTTCTTGGGAATATTAGAGGAGTCAACATCTAATATGTCATTGATAATTGGCGTGGTCTTCATTTAGATGTATTTATGTGCTGCTCTAGCCACTAGCTCCCATTGTTTGATTACCTTCTTTTCCAATTTTTAATCCCTAGGTTCATGTACAATTAAGGAAAAGTACATTAGAAATTTAATGGATCTGTTTTTGTCATGAGCATTGGATTTCAATTATCATGATCTGAAATGCATTGGATTTCAATTATCATGATCTGAAATTTCTAGTCAGCAGTCTTTCTGAAGATGGAAATTCTGTAAAAATCTTAAAAAGACTGGTTTTGAAATTAAATATATTCAAATCCTTTTCATATATACATGCTATCTTACTCAAGGCCATAGGCTATGCTAAAATGTTGGTTGCATTCTTTACCAAAGCAATTGTTTATCTGCAAATTCTTGATTTATCTTATCAAGAATTTCACTATATTATTAGTACAATTTGTTCAAATAATACTTGCTAATATCTTTTAATTTTTTAATTTTACTATATTCAACTTCTAATGCAGGTATTCACTTTTAACCCTAGCATTAGAGGCCATCTGTCATTTGATTTATCCCTTTACGTGGCAGGTGAGTTTTAATTATTTGGAAGTTCACTGCTCATTTACCAAACTAGAATATCACTTCTAGGTTTGTCTTCTTATGGTGGAGCCTTTTTTCATCTTCCTAGATGAAAATTACAGCTGAAATGTTTTTCTTTCTCTAAATAGGCTAATCATATATTTATGTCATCATGTGATTCTCTTATCAGCTCACTTCTAATTATTTTTATGTTTGTTGTGCTGAAGCATGTCTACATTCCGTAATTATTTTTCAGTGGAGTTGACTATATTGATGCTCCTACACCTTATATGATGGGTCTCCATTGATACACCTTGCAATGGATTGTAAGTTTTTTACTTAAAATTATGGTTGAATCACTTCTTTGGCTTAATACATGATGTCTTAGTTGGTAATATTTTATCATGCCTTATTCTTTATTGTTTGTGTTTATATTTTATTTTTCTTTAGCAGGAATTTTGCAGCATTTTCTCTATCAGCTCTTTTGTGTCAGGGACAACTCAACTGGGTAGAATAATTTGAAAATGCTATGATATGGTTTCTAGTTTTGCTCTATAGAATGCATAGCATGATCTAGTCCATGTGTTTTAAACTTGGAAAGAACAATTAATATACACATTCTACTCAATAGAGATCACTGAGTTTTTGTTTGCCAGGTTATGCCCTTTACAGATGATCTGTTACCTGCTTTGTAATCATTTATGTTTTTTTAGCCTCTACATGCCTTTTACTTTTGCATGGCCAGCCTTGAGTTTGTCTACGTAGAGGGCTTGATATTTCTGTTGGTTGTTAGTTAGTAGCTAGGAAAGAGGAGTGAGTGTCTAGTGAAGGAGCAAGGTGCGTGCGCACAATTCAAAACAATACTGGATGCATTCATCATATGATGTAACTTGAAATTGAATCCTTTAAGGAATAGAGCTGTGATATCCATGTTGAGCAAACTGTGGATTGATTTTCCTGAAAAATGATGCAAATAGTGTATGGTTATTTAAAATATACATTGCATAAGTAGAAGCTCAAATGCAGAATGTGGGTAGGATCCTACCTGCCAAAATACTTCATAAGAGAGTTTCATATTGCTCTTGAATTTTTTGTTTGGTTAGGAACCTAATATATAATGACATGTCTGGGTAGGGATTACTTTTACAGTTTAAGATCAAAGTATATCACATTTTGGGTTAGTGATATAAGTCCTGAATCTTTCTTCTTCTTCTTCTTCTTCTCCTCCTCCTCCTCCTCCTCCTCCTCCTCTGCTATGTTGGTGGTTGACATGTTTGGTATTTAGACATCTAAGGGAATTGTTTACAATAGATTCAATATGTTATATGCTAGATATTTGTAAATGTGATGTGTTCAAGAAATTTTAACTGCAGTATACAAATCATATGAATTTATTCTTAACTTTGGTTTTCTCTGCCATAAAAAGTCTAAATGCTTATGTCTTAAATTGCTTACCCTTCTGTATACTCATTATTGCTCACATTCATTCTAGATGCTTTCATTTGCAATTGCCTTACAAGGCCTGTGACACATGTGACTCATTATTGTTCACATTCATTCATCTTCTTTTATACTAGGCATGTGACACATGTTTTTTAACTTTAGTTATTTATGGATTCATAATATGGTTTTGGAAAGGAATGAAGAATGCTTGTCTTAAAATGCTTACCCTCTTGTATACCTCATTATTGTTCACATTCATTCTAGATTCTTTCTTCCCCTATTACACTCTGATGATTTTGAGCCATGGAATATTTTTAGCTTAACTTAAGCATGCTGGTTACATTTACACGAGTTTTTAAAGGTTTTGGATCTTCTGAAAACAACCACTTTTTTGTTACTGCAACCTCACTGCGATTAAGCTGCAAGCTTTTTATCTACTAATAAAAAATACTCAATGCCACTATATGCTTTTGTTGTGCCCTTACATTTTGTTTCCTCTTAGGCCTCTTACAAACCATTATTGCAGTTTTTTATACATGATCAATTAGCCACTTTATTGGGAATGACTTAGGCCTTTCTTTCTAATGTTTTTGATGGTAACATTTGCATCATTTCTTTGTTACAGAATCACTTATTTTGAACCCTTTTTGGATGCATTGCTTGGTGTGTGCAGCAACATGAGACTCCACATATGCAGACATTGTTTGGCTTTGTATGACTTGAAATTGTTGATCTTGAGACAAAGTCTTTTACTCTTTGGCTGGGCTTTTGCCCATGTTGTACATAAACTTTAAGCTTTTTTGCATTGCTTTGTTATGCTAAATACATCGCTATATACTATAAATCTTGTTTGATCAGCTACTTAAATGAAGATTATGGCTTCGTATGGCTATATCTTGCTCTTTTTAATTTACGTTGATTAACTACTTAAACAATATAAATTCACTTACATGTTCAAAGTTGCCCACTGTGAAACACATGCGACCTATCCAGTTCAAACTGTCACTGTGTAACACATGCAACCTATCCAGTTCAATGTAACACAGGTAACCTATCTGATTTCTTCCCTAAAAGGCATTGAGCCAAGCCCTCTCATAGTCCTATTGTTTTTTTACTTACATTGATCAACTACTTAAACACCATAATTCACTTGCATGTTCGAAGATGCCCACTGTGTAGCACACACAACCTATCTAGTTCAAAGTTATTCACTATGTAGCGCAAACAACCTATCTAGTTCCTTACCTAAAAGGCATTGAGCCATTTTTTTTTTTCTCCTTTATCTCCACATCCTTTTTAATTTTGACAGTTCTTTATCTACAATTGCTTCTTTTGTTTTATTTTGCGCAGATAAGATTTTGAGTGCTTAGTCTAAGATGCGGATTTTGTGTCTTTTCAAGAGCATGTACTTGAACAACGATCATTATTACATGATGTTTTTGGAGGCTACAGTCGTATTTTTTTTTGGTACATGATTTTTACTTCTTTAATAGAGGTATGGTCTGATATATAGATACCATTTTTTTGTGGCTCCCCAAACCACTTTAGTTTTGGAATGGAAAATAGAGTCCGCTTTTCGTGCCCTTAGGGAATTAATTAAATTGGCATTGCTTGGGCTGTGTTTCAATTAAGTAGGGTGTCTATTAGTTAAATAGAGTTTTATGATGTTACCATGAAAGGTCTATTCGTTCAGTTGTTTGTTCTACATATGATTTTTTAACTATCTAAGCAGTTATTGTTTCTACATTCGTTCAACTTGTGAGGATTTTCATGTCAACTTACAACATGCTCTCTCATTTTGATGAAACTTATAGTTTCAACTTCTTACATCAACTCTAAGTTTTTCTACCTCTCTGTGCTTTTTTTATGGGTTATGACTGGTTATTTTATTTAATTTGTGAACTGATATTGATCAGGTTTCATTATGGTTTCATGAATACTCGCATGGAGCAAGATTGTAAGATTGATGGGAATTTTTCTTTTTTGCATCCATCTCATGGATGAAATTTGTGGAACTTAGTGTTTGAGTTTGTTCGATCATTTTGCAGGGGTCCTCGAAGAGTTCTAAGTTGAATGGAACATTCAAGAACTTCAATTTTTTTTTAGTTTTACCCGCTTCTTTTCTTTCTTTGGTTGTATTTTCTATCTTGCTTTAGAATTCTAAGTTTAGGATGGCATCAAGCATTAAACTTTCATTTTTTGACTCTAGGATAGCATCAAGCATCAAGGAAAGCCATAAAGTCAACAAAGAATTATAAGTCAGGACAACCTTAACAAAGAGGAGTTGTTTTTCTTTTCCATTATTTTCATGATCTATCTTTGTTGCTCCTTTCCATTAAACCCTTTCTTTCTTTCTATATTTTGTTTATTTTCTTTCATTTTTTGAAAACTTGGTGGTTTTTTCTAGTGTCTGAACTCTGCTTGCATGTTTTTCTAGGGACCCCAAGTTATCAAGGAACATTTATGGACTACAACTTAGATGGAGTGTTTGATTCACTACATCATGCTTTGGAATCCCCTGTCTCTGTATTTGATTGCTACATAACTTCTAATTCAAGGTTACAAACTTTTAACGAGAAGATCTATGCATAAGATACTTTTGAAACTTGCATAGGAGATAATGTTCCGCTTCCTTCTGTACGTCTTGTATTATTTATGCTGGTTAATTAGCTAGCATCCGAGTTTAATTTCATGTTCTTCTAGGGGTGTATGAACTGCTTTAGGTATTCTTGCGAAATGTTTTTTTTATTGCTCTATTCATGCTAGAAGTATTTTGTTCTTTCAATACTAGTTGGCTAAATATATTTGATGCATGAGCAGCCTTTGCTTCATGATCTCTTTATGAGAATTTTCATGTAAATTATAACATGCTCTCTCATTTTGAAGAAAATTTATAGTCTTGACTTCTTATATCGAGTTTAAGCTTTTGTCTATGTCTATAATTTTATATATAAATATATATAGATTATATCGTTCATATTTTATGTGCAATGTAGATTTGTTTATGTCCTTTCAGTGATTGTTCGTGATTTTGCCTTATGATTTTAAACAATTATATTTTCAATCGTAGGTGTTTCCTTACTTGTCTTTTGATTATATATCAAGAAAACTGTTTATTCACCTTTCTTTTACATCCTTTTATTTTCACTTTGTATAGATGTTCTGTAGTTGATCATTGACTACAACAAAAAACACATCTTTAACCTAGATTTTTTTTTGTTGGATAAAGGATTTTTCATTTGTCTTTTGTTTTGCATGTTTTTCCTGGATTAGTCGGTTTTCAGCTAATATGTAAGACTACTAGTACCTTGGGGGTGTTTAATGAATTTACTCTTCAATTTCAATGCTTGCTATATTTTTTTTTGTGTGTGGAAAAGAGGTAACACTGGGATGATTATTCTACGCTTTTGGTTTCATAGTCACATACTTTGAATGATAAGATATGTGTAAGGGATGCTTTTGAAACTTGTGTTGGAGATGTGTTTTTTTTAATTTGCTTTTGTAGATTTTCATAAAATTTATACTGGTTTATTAGCTAGCATTTGAGTTCAATTGTGTGTACTTTCAGTAGTCTATCAACTGTTTTAAGAAAGACCGTTGTAGTTCTTTGAGATTTTGGAAGTGGTTTATTATTACCTTTTACCTTTAACACTAAATTTGAGAGTTCAAGATTCAATTTCTTATAATTTTTCCAGGAGCATGGGATTTTAAATGTATATGATGTTTCAGAACTTGAGTGGCAAAGTTTTAAATCTAATTTTGCATTTTATACCCTTAGCTTCCTTATTTTACTTGGCATATGATTTAACGTAGTATTGGATGGTGACGACAACAATAGTCATTTGATTTTAGGTTCTTGTAGCCCTCTCTTCTCGTTTCGTTTCGTTTCTTTCTTTTGTTCTTTTTGCTAATTAGTATAGGGTTTTAGTGATGTGTGAAAACGATGTGTTTTTTTCTAGTATTTGAACTCTGCTTGCATGTTTTTCTAGGGATCCAAGTTATCAAGGAACATTCATGGATCGCAGCTTAGGTGGAGTGTTTGATTCATTACCTTATTCTCTTTTATCTACTTGTGTCCTTTTGTTTTGCTTTAGAATCTTTCCAAAAGTATGAATGTGAACAATTTTCTTTATCACATGATGTTTTGGAGGTTGCAGTCTTATATTTTTTGTGGTACATGATTGCTTCTTTTGTTTTATTTTGTGCGGATAACATTTTGAGTGCTTAGTCTAAGATGAAGGTTTATGTCTTTCCAAGAGCATATACTTGAAGAACGATACCATGAAACCTCTATTCGTTCGATTGTTGTTTGTTCTACATATTATGGACCGCAACTTAGATGAAATGTTTGATTCATTACCTTACTCTCTTTTATCTACCTGTGTCTTTCTGTTTTGCTTTGGAATCTTTCTAGAAGCATGAATGTGAACAGTTTTCTTTATCACATGATGTTTTTGGAAGCGACCGTCTGTATTGATTTGTTACAGCTTCTATTTGTGTACTGCGATTGACTTTTTGTTTTCTGTTTGTATGTATCTCCCAGGCCACTAATATAGATTTTTAATGCAAAACAGAGCATGTGCTTTTCAAGTACTCAAGGAACTGATTAACTTGGCATTGCTTTGGCTGCATCCTTTTGTTTTCAATTAGTGCAGATGTTCTGGAGCTGATCACTTGACTACCACGGGCAACGCATCTTCAACCTGGATTTTTTTTGTTGGATCAAGGATTTTCAGTTTTAATTTGCTTTTGTAGATTTTCATAAAATTTATACTGGTTTATCATTTGAGTTCAATTGTGTGTACTTTCAGGAGAGTATCAACTGTTTTAAGGAAGACTGTTGTAGTTCTTTGAGGCTTTGGACGTAGTCTATTATCACCTTCTGCCAGCTTCATAACTGACCTCATCAATACAGCTGTTGGGTTTACTCCTTTTTATCTCCATGTGCTTATCAACTTCAACTCGTGAGGATTTTCACCCCAACTTGCAACATGCTCTCTCATTTTGATGAAAACTTAATAGTTTCAACTTCTTACATCAACTCTAAGTTTTGCTCCCCCTCTGTGCTCTTTTTATGGGTTGTGACGGGTTATTTATATTCAATTTATCAGCTGGTAGTGATCACGTTTCATTATGGTTTCATGAATACTCGCAAGGCGTAAGATTGTCAAATGGTGTCCCCATCCATATCTTCATTATTTTGTTTTAATTTGTCTAGATGATTATGTTTTCACCAAGATTACATAAAGTGTTTCCTAGCTGGCCTTATGATTTTCGATCAAGACAAGTGTTTCTTTACTTTTCTGTTTCATTCTAGTCAACAAGAATAATTTCCTAAATTATAATTACTATTTGAATTCCCCTTGCATGTTTTTCTAGGAAACCTCCAATTTACTAGGGAACATTTCCAGGCTTCAATTTCCTTGGATTGTTAGATTAATTACCAACTCTTTTTTGTTATCTACATTTGTCTCTCTGTCTTTCTTGAGAATTTATGTGCTTAGTCTAAGATTGTGTCTTTCTAGGAGCTTGAAACCAAGCAATGGTCTTCACTACATCATGCTTTGGAATCCCTTGTCTCTGGATTTCATCGCTACAACTCTTCTAATTCAAGGTAACGATAAGATATATGCACAAGATACTTTTGAAACTTGCATGAGAGATAATGTTTTGCTTAATTCCTTCCGTATGTCTTGTTTTATAGATGCTGGTTAATTAGCTTGCATCCGAGTTTAATCTTTTAGTTTTTGAGTCTAGGATAGCATCAAGCATCAAGGAATGCCATGAAGTCAACAAAGAATTATAGCTCAGGACAAGCTTTCAAAAGAGGAGTCGTTTTTCTTTTCCATTATTTTCGTGATCTATCTTTGTTTGTTCCTTTCCATTGAACTTTCTTTCTTTCTTTCAACATTTTTGTTTATTTCCTTTTAATTTTTGAGATGTGGGTGCTTTTTTTGCCTTCTAGTGTCTGGACTCTGCTTGCATGTGTTTCTAGGAACCCCAAGCTATCGAGGAACATATATGGACCGCAACTTAGATGGAGTGTTTGATTCATTACCTTACTCTCTTTTATCTACCTGTGTCTTTCTGTTTTGCTTTGGAATCTTTCTAGAAGCATGAATGTGAACAGTTTTCTTTATCACATGATGTTTTTGGAAGCGACCGTCTGTATTGATTTGTTACAGCTTCTATTTGTGTACTGCGATTGACTTTTTGTTTTCTGTTTGTATGTATCTCCCAGGCCACTAATATAGATTTTTAATGCAAAACAGAGCATGTGCTTTTCAAGTACTCAAGGAACTGATTAACTTGGCATTGCTTTGGCTGCATCCTTTTGTTTTCAATTAGTGCAGATGTTCTGGAGCTGATCACTTGACTACCACGGGCAACGCATCTTCAACCTGGATTTTTTTTGTTGGATCAAGGATTTTAAGTTTTAATTTTCTTTTGTAGATTTTCATAAAATTTATACTGGTTTATCATTTGAGTTCAATTGTGTATACTTTCAGGAGAGTATCAACTGTTTTAAGGAAGACTGTTGTAGTTCTTTGAGGCTTTGGACGTGGTCTATTATCACCTTCTGCCAGCTTCATAACTGACCTCATCAATACAGCTGTTGGGTTTGCTCCTTTTTATCTCCATGTGCTTATCAACTTCAACACGTGAGGATTTTCACCCCAACTTGCAACATGCTCTCTCATTTTGATGAAAACTTAATAGTTTCAACTTCTTACATCAACTCTAAGTTTTGCTCCCCCTCTGTGCTTTTTTTATGGGTTGTGACAGGTTATTTATATTCAATTTATCAGCTGGTAGTGATCACGTTTCATTATGGTTTCATGAATACTCGCAAGGCGTAAGATTGTCAAATGGTGTCCCCATCCATATCTTCATTATTTTGTTTTAATTTGTCTAGATGATTATGTTTTCACCAAGATTACATAAAGTGTGTCCTAGCTGGCCTTATGATTTTCGATCAAGACAAGTGTTTCTTTACTTTTCTGTTTCATTCTAGTCAACAAGAATAATTTCCTAAATTATAATTACTATTTGAATTCCCCTTGCATGTTTTTCTAGGAAACCTCCAATTTACTAGGGAACATTTCCAGGCTTCAATTTCCTTGGATTGTTAGATTAATTACCAACTCTTTTTTGTTATCTACATTTGTCTCTCTGTCTTTCTTGAGAATTTATGTGCTTAGTCTAAGATATCGATTTTGTGTCTTTCTAGGAGCTGGAAACCAAGCAATGGTCTTCACTACATCATGCTCTGGAATCCCTTGTCTCTGGATTTCATCGCTACACAACTTCTAATTCAAGGTAACGATAAGATATATGCACAAGATACTTTTGAAACTTGCATGAGAGATAATGTTTTGCTTAATTCCTTCCGTATGTCTTGTTTTATAGATGCTGGTTAATTAGCTTGCATCCGAGTTTAATCTTTTAGTTTTTGAGTCTAGGATAGCATCAAGCATCAAGGAATGCCATGAAGTCAACAAAGAATTATAGCTCAGGACAAGCTTTCAAAAGAGGAGTCGTTTTTCTTTTCCATTATTTTCGTGATCTATCTTTGTTTGTTCCTTTCCATTGAACTTTCTTTCTTTCTTTCAACATTTTTGTTTATTTCCTTTTAATTTTTGAGATGTGGGTGCTTTTTTTTCCTTCTAGTGTCTGGACTCTGCTTGCATGTGTTTCTAGGAACCCCAAGCTATCGAGGAACATATATGGACCGTCTGCATTGTTTTGTTACAGCTTTTATTTGTGTACTGCGATTGACTTTTTGTTTTCTGTTTTGGTTTTTCGGTTTTTACCTTTGGGGTTCGGGATTTCACGTTAGGGTTTCGGGTTTTTACCTTTGGGGTTCGGGATTTCACGTTAGGGGTTCGGGTTTTTCGAGGTTCATTGTTTCGGGTTCGAGGTTTCGGTTTGCAAGTTCGGGGTTTCGCGGTTCGGGGTTTTGGGTTCGAGTTTTTACGATTTTCGCGATACAGGGTTGTCGAGGTTCGGGGTTTCGAGGTTCGGGGTTTTGCGGTTTGGGGTTTACGGTTCAGGGTTTCGGGGTCGGCGTTTCTGGTTTAGGGTTTCGCGGTTCGGGTTTTTGAGGTTTCGGGTTTTGGGTTTCGGCTTAGGGGTTTCGCAGTTCGGGTTTCAGGTTTCGGGGTTTTCAAGGTACGGGGTTGTCGCGGATCGGGGTTTCGGGGTTCGGGGTTTCGCGGTTCGGGGTTTCGGGTTCAGGGTTTCGCGTTCGGGGTTTCACGGTCCGGTGTTTTTGGGGTTTCGGGTTTAGGGTTTTAGGGTTTCGGGTTTCGAGTTGGCGGTTCGGGATTTGACGTTTGGGGTTCGGGGTTTTCGAGGTTCGGGGATTGGGGTTTCGGGGTTTCGCAGTTTAAGGTTTGGGGTTGTCGAGGTTCGGGGTTCGCGGTTCGGGGTTTCGGGTTCGGGGTTTCGCGTTTCTGGGTTTCTGGTTCGGGGTTTCGGGGTCGGCGTTTCTGGTTCGAGGTTTCACGGTCCGGGGTTCTTAGGGTTTCGGATTTAGGGTTTTAGGGTTTTGGGTTTCGAGTTGGCGGTTCGGGTTTCTGCCTTTGGGGTTCGGGATTTGGCGTTTGGGTTTCGGGGTTTTCGATGTTCGGGGATTGGGGTTTCGGGGTTTCGCAGTTCGGGGTTTCGCGGTTCGGGGTTTCGGGTTCGGGGTTACGTGGTTCGCGGTTTCGGGTTCAGGGTTTGTGGTTTTCAAGGTGCGGTGTTGTCGAGTTTCGGGGTTTCGCGGATCTGGGTTTCGGGTTCGGGGTTTCGCGGTTCAGGGTTTCGGCTTCGGGGTTTGGGGGTTTCGGGGTCGGGGTTTAGCGGTTCGAGGTTTCGAGGTTTTCGGGTTTTCAGTTGGCCGTTCCGGTTTTTGCTGTTGGGGTTTAAGGTTTGGGGTTTTCGAGTTTCGGGGTTTTGATGTTCGGGGTTTCGCGGATCAGGGTTTCGGGTTCGGGGGTTCAAGTTCGGGGTTCGGGGTTTCCGGTTCTGGGTTTCGGGGTTTCCGGTTCTGGGTTTCACGGATCGGGGTTTCGGGGACTCGGGTTTAGGGTTTTAGGTTTTCGGGTTTAGGGTTTAGGGTTTTGGTTTACGGGTTTAGGTTTCGGGGTTTGGGGTTTAGGGTTTCGAGTTTTTGCTTTTCGGGGTTGCGGGTTTCAAGTTTCATGGTTTCAGGGTTTTTGAGGTGCGGGCTTTCGGGTTAGGGGTTTCGGGTTTCGGGGTTTCGGGGTTGGGGTTTCGGGTTCGGGGTTTCGTGGTTCGGGGTTTTGGGGTCCGGGTTTCTTGTTGGCGATTCAGGGCTTTCGATATACGGGGTTTTCGAGGTTCGGGGTTTACAGGTTCTGGGTTTGGCGGTTCGGGGTTTTCGGGTTCGTGGTTGCTCGTTACGGGTTCTGGGTTTCGCGGTTCGGTGTTTCGGGTTCGGGGTTTCGCTGTTCGGGTTTCGGGGTTTTCGCATTATAATTTTTCTAGGTTCGGGGTTTCGAGGTTGGGGGTTTCAGGTTCTCGGTTTCGGCTTCGGTTTCGCGGTTCGGGGTTTCGGGTTTCGGGGTTTCGGGTTCCGGGTTTCGTGGTTTTCACGGTACAGGGTTTTTGAGGTTGTGGGTTTCGAGGTAGGGGTTTCGCCGGTTCAGGGTTTCGCGGTTCCGGGCTTTCACGGTTTCGCGGTTCGGGGTTTCGGGTTCGGGGTTTTGGGTTTCAGGTTCAGGGTTTCAAGTTCGGGGTTTTGGGGTTAGGGGTTTCGGGTTCGGGGTTTCGCGGTCGGTGTTTTGACGGTTCGGGTTTTGGGCTTTCACGGTTTCGCGATTCGGGGTTTCGAGTTGTGGGTTTCAGGTTCCGGGTTTCGGGTTCAGGGTTTCGCGGCTCAGGGTTTCGGGTTCGTGGTTTCGAGGTTCGGGGTTTCGAGGTTCGGGGTTTCGGGTTTCGAGGTTTTGCAGTTAGGGTTTACGGGTTTCGAGGTTTTCGAGGTACGGGGTTTTCAGGGTTCAGGGTTTCGGGGTTTCGGGGTTACGGGTTTTGGGGTTCGGGGTTTCGCGGTTCTGGCTTTTAGCTTCGGTTTCGCGGTTTCGGGGTTTCACGGTTCGGGGTTTCGGGGTTTTTGCGGCACGGGGTTGTCGCGGATCAGGGTTTCGGGGTTCGGGGTTTCGCGGTTCGGGGTTTCGGGTTCAGGGTTTCGCGTTTCTGGGTTTCAGGTTCTGGGTTTCGGGTTCAGCGTTTCTGGTTCGGGGTTTCACGGTCCGAGGTTTTTGGGGTTTCGGGTTTAGGGTTTTAGGGTTTCGGGTTTCGAGTTGGCGGTTCGGGATTTGACGTTTGGGGTTCTGGGTTTTTGAGGTTCGGGGATTGGGGTTTCGGGGTTTCGCGGTTTAAGGTTTGGGGTTGTCGAGGTTCGGGGTTCGCGGTTCGGGGTTTCGGGTTCGGGGTTTCGCGTTTCTGGGTTTCTGGTTCGGGGTTTCGGGGTCGGCGTTTCTGGTTCGAGGTTTCACAGTCCGGGGTTCTTGGGGTTTCGAATTTAGGGTTTAAGGGTTTCGGGTTTCGAGTTGGCGGTTCGGGTTTTTGCCTTTGGGGTTCGGGATTTGGCGTTTGGGTTTCGGGGTTTTCGAGGTGCGGGCTTTCGGGTTAGGGGTTTCGGGTTTCGGGGTTGGGGTTTCGGGTTCGGGGTTTTGGGGTCCGGGTTTCTTGTTGGCGGTTCAGGGCTTTCGATATACGGGGTTTTTGAGGTTCGGGGTTTACAGGTTCTGGGTTTGGCGGTTCGGGGTTTTCAGGTTCGTGGTTGCGCGTTACGGGTTCTGGGTTTCGCGGTTCGGTGTTTCGGGTTCGGGGTTTCGCTGTTCGGGTTTCGGGTTTTTCGCATTATAATTTTTCTAGGTTCGGGGTTTCGAGGTTGGGGGTTTCAGGTTCTCGGTTTCGGCTTCGGTTTCGCGGTTCGGGGTTTCGGGTTTCGGGGTTTCGGGTTCCGGGTTTCGTGGTTTTCACGGTACAGGGTTTTGAGGTTGTGGGTTTCGAGGTAGGGGTTTCGCCGGTTCAGGGTTTCGCGGTTCCGGGCTTTCACGGTTTCGCGGTTCGGGGTTTCGGGTTCGGGGTTTTGGGTTTCGGGTTCGGGGTTTCGCGGTCGGTGTTTTGACGGTTCGGGTTTTGGGCTTTCACGGTTTCGCGGTTCGGGGTTTCGGATTGTGGGTTTCAGGTTCCGGGTTTCAGGTTCCGGGTTTCGCGGCTCGGGGTTTCGGGTTCGTGGTTTCGAGGTTCGGGGTTTCGGGTTTCGAGGTTCGGGGTTTCGGGTTTCGAGGTTTTGCAGTTAGGGTTTACGGGTTTCGAGGTTTTCGAGGTACGGGGTTTCGGGGTTCAGGGTTTCGGGGTTACGGGTTTTGGGGTTCGGGGATTCGCGGTTCTGGCTTTTGGCTTCGGTTTCGCGGTTTCGGGGTTTCACGGTTCGGGGTTTCGGGGTGTTCAAGGTACGGGGTTGTCGCGGATCAGGGTTTCGGGGTTCGGGGTTTCGCGGTTCAGGGTTTCGGGGTTCAGGGTTTCGCGGTTCGGGGTTTCGGGTTCAGGGTTTCGCGTTTCTGGGTTTCAGGTTCTGGGTTTCGAGTACAGCGTTTCTGGTTCGGGGTTTCACGGTCCGGTGTTTTTGGGGTTTCGGGTTTAGGGTTTTAGGGTTTCGGGTTTCGAGTTGGCGGTTCGGGATTTGACGTTTGGGGTTCGGGGTTTGGCATTTGGGTTTCGAGGTTTGATTTAAGGTTTGGGGTTTCGAGGTTAAGGTTCGCGGTTCAGGTTCGGGGTTCGGGGTTTCGCGTTTCTGGGTTTCTGGTTCGGGGTTTCGGGGTCGGCGTTTCTGGTTCGAGGTTTCACGGTCCGGGGTTCTTAGGGTTTCGGATTTAGGGTTTTAGGGTTTTGGGTTTCGAGTTGGCGGTTCGGGTTTCTGCCTTTGGGGTTCGGGATTTGGCGTTTGGGTTTCGGGGTTTTCGATGTTCGGGGATTGGGGTTTCGGGGTTTCGCAGTTCGGGGTTTCGCGGTTCGGGTTCGGGGTTACGTGGTTCACGGTTTCGGGTTCAGGGTTTGTGGTTTTCAAGGTGCGGTGTTGTCGAGTTTCGGGGTTTCGCGGATCTGGGTTTCGGGTTCGGGGTTTCGCGGTTCAGGGTTTCGGCTTCGGGGTTTGGGGGTTCGGGGTTTAGCGGTTCGAGGTTTCGGGTTTTGGTTGGCCGTTCCGGTTTTTGCTGTTGGGGTTTAAGGTTTGGGGTTTTCGAGTTTCGGGGTTTTGATGTTCGGGGTTTCGCGGATCAGGGTTTCGGGTTAGGGGTTCAAGTTCGGGGTTCGGGGTTTCCGGTTCTGGGTTTCGGGGTTTCCGGTTCTGGGTTTCACGGATCGGGGTTTCGGGGACTCGGGTTTAGGGTTTTAGGTTTTCGGGTTTAGGGTTTAGGGTTTTGGTTTACGGGTTTAGGTTTCGGGGTTTGGGGTTTAGGGTTTTGAGTTTTTGCTTTCGGGTTAGGGTTTCAAGTTTCGGTGTTGACGGGGTATTATGAGGTGGCGATGGAATGGGTTTTGGTGGATGCGGTTTCGGTGTTAGTGGGACGTGATTATGACTTTTTGGTGGTTTCGGTTCGGGGTGAGGGGTTTTGGCGGTTCGGGGTTTTAGTTCGGGGTTGCTCGTTCTGAGGTTAGGTTTCGCGGTTCGGTGTTTCGGGTTCGGGGTTTCGCTGTTCGTGTTTCGGGGTTTTCGCATTATAATTTTTCTAGGTTCGGGGTTTCGAGGTTGGGGTTTCAGGTTCGGTTTCAACTTGGTTTTGGTTTTTCGGGTTTTGATTTGGGTTAAGGTTCGTGGTTTTCAGAGACGGAGGTTTTTGAGGGTTATGGGTTTGGTAGGGTTTGGGTTCGGGAGTTTGTGATTCAGGCTTTCACGGTTTCGTGATTGTTTAGTTTGAGTTGAGGGTTTCAAGTTGGGGTTTTGGGGTTAGGGTTTTGGTTGAGGTTTCATTCGGTGTTTTTTGGGTTTAGATCTTTTACGATTATGAGTGTCCGTGGTGTGGGTTTGAGTTAGGGTTTTTGTAGGAATGAGGAGGAGAAAACCCTACGGTGTGGGTTCAAGTTTGAGTTTCAGTTGAAGTTGTTGGGGGGTTCTGGGTTCGAGTTTTGATAATCCTGACAGGCTTGTTAGGATTCAAGGTTTCAGGGTTGAGTTTTAGCAGTTCGGCTTTTAGCTGGGTTTGTTTCGGGGTTTCACGGTTCGGGGTTTCGGGGTTTTTGCGGCACGGGGTTGTCGCGGATCGGGGTTTCGGGGTTCGGGGTTTCGCGGTTCGGGGTTTCGGGTTCAGGGTTTCGCGTTTCTGGGTTTCAGGTTCTGGGTTTCGGGTTCGTTTCTGGTTCGGGGTTTCACGGTCCGAGGTTTTTGGGGTTTCGGGTTTAGGGTTTTAGGGTTTCGGGTTTCGAGTTGGCGGTTCGGGATTTGACGTTTGGGGTTCTGGGTTTTGAGGTTCGGGGATTGGGGTTTCGGGGTTTCGCGGTTTAAGGTTTGGGGTTGTCGAGGTTCGGGGTTCGCGGTTCGGGGTTTCGGGGTCGGCGTTTCTGGTTCGAGGTTTCACAGTCCGGGGTTCTTGGGGTTTCGAATTTAGGGTTTTAGGGTTTCGGGTTTCGAGTTGGCGGTTCGGGTTTTTGCCTTTGGGGTTCGGGATTTGGCGTTTGGGTTTCGGGGTTTTCGAGGTGCGGGCTTTCGGGTTAGGGGTTTCGGGTTTCGGGGTTTCGGGGTTGGGGTTTCGGGTTCGGGGTTTTGGGGTCCGGGTTTCTTGTTGGCGGTTCAGGGCTTTCGATATACGGGGTTTTCGAGGTTCGGGGTTTACAGGTTCTGGGTTTGGCGGTTCGGGGTTTTCAGGTTCGTGGTTGCGCGTTACGGGTTCTGGGTTTGTGATTGATATTTGAGTTGAGCAATTTGGGGTTTTGAGCCGCAACTCTCTTGGTATTTGTGGTTGGGTTTGAGTTGGGGTTAAGGTGGCGGTGATCCGGGGTTTCGGGTTCCGGGTTTCGTGGTTTTCACGGTACAGGGTTTTGAGGTTGTGGGTTTCGGTAGGGGTTTCGTCGGTTCGGTTTCGCGGTTCCGGGCTTTCACGGTTCAGGGTTTCAAGTTCGGGGTTTCGGGTTCGGGGTTTTGGGTTTCGGGTTCGGGGTTTCGCGGTCGGTGTTTTGACGGTTCGGGTTTTGGGCTTTCACGGTTTCGCGATTCTAGGTTTCGGGTTGTGGGTTTCAGGTTCCGGGTTTTCGAGTTTCGGTTAAATGGTTGAGTTGAGTTTGGGTTTCGAGTTGAGGTTTGAGTTTTGATTAGGGTTCTGGTTTTGAGTTTTAGTCTGGGGTTTGAGGTTTCGGGTTGAGGTTTGAGATTCTGGGTTTTGGGGTTGAGGTTATGATTCAGCTTTTGGCAGTTTCAGAGTTTGAGGTTTTCAGTTGAGTTTCGAGGTTTTCAAAAGTCACACGGGGTTATCCGGATCGGGGTTTGAGTTCGAGGTTTGCAGTTGAGGTTTGAGGTTGAGGTTTATTTATTGAGTTTGGGTTGAGTTTAGCGTTTACAGGTTTGAGTTACGGTTTCGAGTTCGATGTTTACAGTTCGAGTTTCCTGTCAGTGTTTTAGTTGGTTTAGGGTTTTAGGGTTTCGGGTTTCGAGTTGGCGGTTCGGGATTTGACGTTTGGGGTTCGGGGTTTTCGAGGTTCGGGGATTGGGGTTTCGGGGTTTCGCAGTTTAAGGTTTGGGGTTGTCGAGGTTCGGGGTTCGCGGTTCGGGGTTTCGGGTTTGGGGTTTCGCGTTTCTGGGTTTCTGGTTCGGGGTTTCGGGGTCGGCGTTTCTGGTTCGAGGTTTCACGGTCCGGGGTTCTTAGGGTTAGGGTTTTAGGGTTTTAGGGTTTTGGGTTTGAGTTCGTCAAACATTTTCTGCCTTTGGGGTTCAAGATTTGGCGTTTGGGTTTCGGGGTTTTCGATGTTAGGGTTGAGGTTTATGATTCATGATTTTGAGTTAAGTTTCAGGTTTTCTAATACTGAGGTTGTCGAGTTGAGATTGGGGTTTCGGGGTTTCGCAGTTTAAGGTTTGGGGTTGTCGAGGTTCGGGGTTTCGGGTTCGGGGTTTCGCGTTTCTGGGTTTCTGGTTCGGGGTTTCGGGGTCGGCGTTTCTGGTTCGAGGTTTCACGGTCCGGGGTTCTTAGGGTTTCGGATTTAGGGTTTTAGGGTTTTGGGTTTCGAGTTGGCGGTTCGGGTTTCTGCCTTTGGGGTTCGGGATTTGGCGTTTGGGTTTCGGGGTTTTCGATGTTCGCGGTTTCGGGTTCGGGGTTTCGCGGTTCGCGGTTTCGGGTTTGGGGTTTCTGGGTTTTCTAGGTACGGGGTTGTCGAGGTTCGGGGTTTCGAGGTTCGGGGTTTCAGGTTTTGGGTTTCGGGATCTAGGTTATGCGGTTCGGGGTTTCAGGTGTTTCGGGTTTCGAGTTGTTCGTTCGGGTTTTCGCTGTTGGGGTTTGGGATTTCGCGTTCGGGGTTCGCGGTTTTCGAGGTTCAGGGTTTTGAGGTTCAGGGTTTCGGGGTTTCGGGTTCAGGGTTTCGCGGTTCGGGGTTTTGGGTTCGTAGTTTTGACGTTCGGGGTTACGGGTTTTAGGGTTTCAGGGTTTTCGAGGTACGAGGTTTTCAGGGTTCGGGTTTTTGAGGTTCGAGGTTTCGCGGTTCGCCGTTTCGGGTTCAAGGTTTAAGGTTTTGGTTTTCCAGCTTTCGGGTTTCGAGTTGGCGGTTCGGGTTTTTACCTTTGGGGTTCGGGATTTCGCCTAAGGGGTTCAGTGTTTTCGAGGTTCGAGGTTTCGCGGTTCGTGGTTTCGGGTTCTGGGTTTCAGGTTGCGGGTTAGGGGTTTCGGGGTTTTCGCGTACGGGGTTGTCGAGGTTCGGGGTTTCGGGTTTTGGGTTTCGACTTAGGGGTTTCGTGTTAGGGGTTTCAGGGTTTTCGGGTTTTGGGTTTTGGGGTTTCACGGTTATGGGTTTCGGGTTTCAGGTTCGGGGTTTTCGCGGCACGGTGTTGTCAAGGTTCGGGGTTTAAGTTTCGGGGTTTTCAAGGTACGGGGTTGTCACGGATCGGGTTTCGCGGTTCGGGGTTTCATGTTCGGGGTTTCGCGTTTCTGGGTTTCAGGTTCGGGTTCGGGGTTTAGAGGTCGGCGTTTCTGGTTCGGGGTTTTGCGGTTCAGGGTTTTCGCGATTGGGGTTTCGGGGTTTCGCGGTTCGAGGTTCAGGGTTTCGCGGTTTGGGGTTCCGGGGTTCGGGGTTTCGTGGTTCGGGGTTTCGCATTTTCGCGGTTGGGGTTTCGGGGTTTTCGCGTACGGGGTTGTCGAGGTTCGGGGTTTCGGGTTTTGGGTTTCGACTTAGGGGTTTCGTGTTAGGGGTTTCAGGGTTTTCGAGGTTCAGGGTTTCGGGTTTTGGGTTTTGGGGTTTCACGGTTATGGGTTTCGGGTTTCAGGTTCGGGGTTTTCGCGGCACGGTGTTGTCAAGGTTCGGGGTTTAAGTTTCGGGGTTTTCAAGGTACGGGGTTGTCACGGATCGGGTTTCGCGGTTCGGGGTTTCATGTTCGGGGTTTCGCGTTTCTGGGTTTCAGGTTCGGGTTCGGGGTTTAGAGGTCGGCGTTTCTGGTTCGGGGTTTTGCGGTTCAGGGTTTTCGAGATTGGGGTTTCGGGGTTTCGCGGTTCGGGGTTCAGGGTTTCGCGGTTTGGGGTTCCGGGGTTCGGGGTTTCGTGGTTCGGGGTTTCCCATTTTCGCGGTTGGGGGTTTCGAGGTTCAAGGTACGGGGTTTTTGCCGTTGGGGTTCCGGATTTCGCATTTTGGGTTCGGGTTTCCGGGTTCTGGTTTTGGGTTCAGTGTTTCGCGGTTGTCACGGTACAACGTTAGCGAGGTTCGGGGTTTCGCGGTTCGGTGTTCTGGGTTTCAGGGATTCGAGGTTCGTGGTTACGCGGTTCGCGCTTTCGAGTTGGCAGTTCGGGTTTTTGCCTTTGGGGTTCAGGATTTCACATTTGGGGTTCGGAGTTTTCGAGGTTCGGGGTTTCGGGTTATGGGTTTTCGGGTTGCGGATGCAGGGTTTCGCGGTTCGGGGTTTTGGATTAGGGGCTTCGGGCTTGGGGTTTTAGGGTTTCCGGTTTAGGATTCAAGGTTTGGGGTTTTGGGTTTCGTGTTTCGAGTTGGCAGTTCGGGTTTTTGGCTTTGGGGTTCGGGCTTTCGTGTTTAGGGTTTGGGGTTTTCGAGGTACATGGTTTTCGAGGTTCATGGTTTCGAGGTTTAGGATTTCGGGTTCGGGGTTTCGCGATTCAGGGTTTCGGGGTCCCGGTTTCTTGTTGGCGGTTCGGGGCTTTCGATATACTGGGTTTTCGAGGTTCGGGGTTTCCAGTTTTTGGTTTGGGGTTTCGCGGTTGGTGTTTCGACGGTTTGGGGTTTCGGGTTCTAGGTTTTGCGGCTCAGGGTTTCGGGTTTTTGGTTTTGAGGTTCCGGGTTTTTGGGTTTCGGGGTTACGGGTTACGGGTTTAGGGGTTCAGGGTTTCGCGGTTCGGGCTTTCGGGATGGGGGTTTCGGGGTTACGGGTTACGGGTTTAGGGGTTCGGGGTTTCGCGATTGGGGCTTTCATGTTCGTGGTTTCGGGGTTTCGGGATTCATGGTACGGGGTTTCAGGTTTCAGGGTTTCGGGGTCGGTGTTTCAGGTTCGGGGTTTCGCGTTTCAAGGTTTCGTTGTTCGGGGTTTCGGCTTCGCGTTGCGGTGTTCGGGTTTCGCGGTTCGGGGTTTCGTGGTTCGGGGTTTCGTGGTTCGGAGATCCAGGTTCGGGTTTCGGGTTTTCACAGAACAGGGTTTTTGAGGTTCGGGGATTCGTGTTCAGCGTTTCGGGTTACGGGTTTTTGGGTTGCGGGCTTAGGGTTTCGGGTTCAGGGTATCGCGGTTCCAGGTTTAGGGTTTGTGGTTTCGGGGTTTCGCGATTCGGGCTTTCATGTTCGTGGTTTCGGGGTTTCGGGATTCATGGTACGGGGTTTCAGGTTTCAGGGTTTCGGGGTTGGTGTTTCAGGTTCGGGGTTTCGCGTTTCAGGGTTTCGTTGTTCGGGGTTTCGGCTTCGCGTTGCGGTGTTCGGGTTTCGCGGTTCGGGGTTTCGTGGTTCGGGGTTTCGTGGTTCGTAGATCCAGGTTCGGGTTTCGGGTTTTCACAGAACAGGGTTTTTGAGGTTCGGGGATTCGTGTTCAGCGTTTCGGGCTACGGGTTTTCGGGTTGCGGGCTTAGGGTTTCGGGTTCAGGGTATCGCTATTCCAGGTTTAGGGTTCGTGGTTTCGGGGTTTCGCGGTCGCGGTTTCAGGTTCGGGGTTTCACATTTCGGGGTTTTGGGGTTCAGGGTACGGGGTTTTCCCGGTTCGGGGTTTTCAAGTTTCAGGGTTTAGGGTTTCGCGTTTCGCTCTTTCGGGTTTGCGGTTCGGGTTTTAGCCTTTGGGGTTCGGGATTTCGCGTTTGGGGTTCGTGGTTTTCGAGGTTCGTGGTTGCAAGGTTCGGGGCTTCGCAGTTCGCGCTTTCAGGTTTGTGGTTCGGGTTTTTACCTTTGGGGTCCGGGATTTCGTGGTTCGGGGTTACGGGTTCGGGTTTCAGGTTCCGGGTTTTCGCAGTACAGGGTTTTCGAGGTACGGGGTTTCGGGTTCGGCATTTCGCGGTTCGGGGTTTCGGGTTTGAGGGTTTCGGGTTTTGGGATTCGCGTTCGGCGTTTCGGGTTTGAGGGGTCGGTGTTTTGGGTTCAAGGTTTCGGTGTTCGGGGTTTTGGAGTTTTCGTGGTACAGGGTAGTCGAGGTTTGAGGTTTCGCGGTTCGGGGTTCCGCAGTTCAGGGACTCGCAGTTCCCGGTTTCGGGGGTTTGGGGTTTTGAGGTTCGGGGTTTCGCGGTTAAGGGTTTCAATGTTCGGGGTTTCGAGGTTTGGCGGTCGCAAATTCGAGTTTCGAGGTTTGGCGTTTGCGGTTCGCAGTTTCGAGGTTACGCGGTTCGGGGTTTCGGGTTCCGCGTTTGCGGTTCGCAGTTTCGAGGTTACGCGGTTCGAGTGATCGGGTTCGGGGTTTTGCTGTTCGGGATTTCTAGGTTCGGGGTTTCACGGCTCGGGGTTTTAGGGTTTGGGGTTTCAAGTTGGCGGTTCAGGTTTTTGCCCTTGGGGTTTGGGATTTTGTGTTCGGGGTTTTGGAGGTACGGGGCTTTCGCGGTTCAGGGTTTCGCGGTTCCGGGTTTCGGGTTGGTGGTTTGGGGTTTCGGGTTCGGGGTTTCGGTGTTTCATGGTTCGATGTTTCGGGTTGAGGGTTGCGGGTTCGGGGTTTCAGGTTGAGGGTTGCGGGTTCAGAGTTCGGATTCGGTGTTTCGCAGTTCGGGGTTTCAAGTTCGTGTTTTCAAGGTTCTGGGTTTCAGGTGTTTGCCGTTCGGGGTTTTCGAGGTTCAGGGTTTCGAGGTTCATGGTTTAGGGTTCCAGGTTTCGTGGTTCGGGGATTCGCGGTTTCGGGTTCGGGGTTGGGGTTTCAGGGTTTCGATCTGGGTTTAGTTTCGAGTTGCAGGTTGCGGGTTGCGGGTTCGGGGTTCGGGTTCGATGTTTCACGGTTCAGGGTTTCGGGTTCGTGGTTTCGAGGTTCAGGGTTTCGGGTTTCGGGGTTTTGCGGTTCAGGGTTTCGGGTTTCGTGGTTTTGGGTTAAGAGTTTTTGCGGTACGAGGTTTTCGAGGTTCGGGGTTTCAAGTTCAGGTTTTCGGGTTCGTGGTTTCGCTGTTCGAGGTTTCGGGTTCGGGGTTGGGGGTTCAGGGTTTCAGGTTCGGGTTTCGGGGTCGTGGTTTCGAGGATCGGGGTTTCATGTCTTAGGGTTTCGGGTTTAGGGTTTTATTTTTCGGGTTGAGGGTTTTTGTTTTCTGTTTCATGGTTCGTGGTTCGTGGTTTTGGGTTTAGGGTTTAGGTTTTCGGGTTGAGGGTTTTTGTTTTCTGGTTTAGGATTCGGGGTTTAAGGTTTCGGGTTTCGAGTTGGCGGTTCGGGTTTTTGCCTTTGGGGTTCGGGTTTTCGTGTTTGGAGTTCGGGGTTTCGAGGTTCAGGGTTTCGAGGTTCGGGGTTTTGGTGTTTCGCGGTTCGGGGTTTCAGGATGAGGGTTGCGGGTTCGGTGTTTCGCTGTTCGGGGTTTCGGGTTAATTGTTTCAAGGTTCGGGGTTCAGGTTTCGAGGTTTCACGATTCAAGGTTTCAGGTTCGGTGTTTCTGGGTGTTCGCTGTACAGGGTTTTCGAGGTTCGAGGTTTCATGTTTTAGGGTTTCGGGTTTAGGGTTTAGGGTTTTAGTTTTCGAGTTGAGGGTTTTGGTTTTCTGTTTTAGGGTTCGAGGTTTGGGGTTTAGGGTTTTGGGTTTCGAGTTGGCGGTTCGGGTTTTTGCCTCTGGGGTTCGGGCTTTCGTGTTTGGAGTTCGGGGTTTCGAGGTACAGGGTTTTCGAGGTTCGGGGTTTCGATGTTTCGCAGTTCGGGGTTTCGGATTCAGTGTTTTGCGTTTCGAGGTTTCGGGTTCATGGTTTCGAAGTTCGGGGTTCAGGTTTTGGGGTTTCGCGATTCGGGGTTTCGGGTTCGGAGTTTCGGGTTCGCGGTTTCATGTTTCGCGGTTAAGGGTTTTGAGTTTTAGGGTTTGGGGTTTAAGGGGGGCATAATGTGTTGTTTTAGAGAAAGGTTAGAGAGAGGTGCTCTCCAAAGTCTTCATTAAGCCCCAACAAGCGTTGGGCTGTAGGGGTTTCGCGTTAAGGGTTCTCGAGGTTTCGTGGTTCGGGGTGTCGGGGTTTCGGGTTCGGGGTTTCGTGGTTTGTGGTTTCGGGTTTCGAGTTTCGGGGTTTAGGGTTTTAGGGTTTCAAAGTTGGTGGTTCGTGGTTTTCGGTTCGAGGTTTCGGGGTCACGGTTTTGAGGTTCGGGGTTTCGAGATTCGGGGTTTCGGGTTTTAGGGTTTCGGGTTTAGGGTTTAGGGTTTTAGTTTCCGGGTTGAGGGTTTTGGTTTTCATGTTTAGGGTTTGGGGTTTGGGGTTAAGGTTTCGGGTTTCGAGATGGCGGTTCGGGTTTTTGCCTTTGGGGTTCGGGATTTCGTGTTCGGGGTTTTCGAGGTTCGAGGATTGGAGGTTCGGGGTTTGGCGGTTCAGGAATTCGGGTTCGGGATTTCGTGGTTCCCGGTTTCGGGTTCGGGTTTCGCGGTTTGGGGTTTCGGGTTGAGGGTTGCGGGTTGCGGGTTCAGGGTTCGGGTTCGGTGTTTCACGGTTCGGGGTTTCGGGTTCGGGGTTTTGGGTTTCAGGGTTTGGCGGTTCGAGGTTTCAGGTTTTGTGGTTTCGCGGTTCGGATTTTTCGGGATGAGGGGTGCAAGTTCGAGTTTTAGTTTTGGTTTTAGGGTTTCGGGTTTAAGGTTTTAGTTTTCGGGTTGAGGTTTTGGGTTTTAGGGTTTCGGGTTTCGAGTTGGCAGTTCGGGTTCTTGCGTTTGGGATTCGTGCTTTCGTGTTTGGGGTTCGGGGTTTACGGGGTACAGGGTTTTCGAGGTTCGGGGTTTCGAGTTAAGGGTTTCGGGTTCGAGGTTTCGCTGTTCGAGGTTTCGGGTTCGGGGTTGGGGGTTCAGGGTTTCGGGGTCGCTATTTCGAGTTTCGGGGTTTCGAGGTTCAAGGTTTCACATTTTAGGGTTTCAAGTTTGGGGTTTAGGGTTTTGTGTTTCGAGTTGGCGGTTCGGGTTTTGCCTTTGGGGTTTAGGCTTTCGCGTTTGATGTTCGGGGTTTCGAGGTACAGGGTTTTCAAGTTTCGGGGTTTCGGTGTTTCGCGGTTCGGGGTTTCAGGTTGAGGGTTGCGGGTTCGGTGTTTTGCTGTTCGGGGTTTAGGGTTCGTGGTTTCACGATTCAGGGTTTCGGGTTCGGTGTTTCGGGGTTTTCGCGGTACTGGGTTTTCGAGGTTCGAGGTTTCATGTTTTAGGGTTTCGGGTTTAGGGTTTAGGGTTTTAGTTTTCGGGTTGAGGGTTTTGGTTTTTTGTTTTAGGGTTCGAGGTTTGGGGTTTAGGGTTTTGGGTTGGCGGTTCGGGTTTTTGCCTTTGGGGTTCGGGCTTTCGTGTTTGGAGTTCGGGGTTTCGAGGTACAGGGTTTTCGAGGTTCGAGGTTTCGAGGTTCGGGGTTTCGGTTTTTCGCGGTTCGGGGTTTCTGATTAGGTGTTTCGTTGTTCGGGGTTTCGGGTTCATGGTTTCGAGGTTCGGGGTTTCGCGATTCAGGGTTTCGGGTTCGGGGTTTCGGGGTTTTCGCGGTACGGGGTTTTCGAGGTTCGGGGTTTCGTGGTTCGGGGTTCCAGGTTCCGTGTTTCGCGGTTCGGATTTTCGGGTTTAGAGTTTCGCAGTTCGGGGTTTCTTGTTTCGGGTTTTAGGGTTTCGAGTTTAGGGTTTGGGGTTTCAGGGGGGCATAATGTGTTGTTTTAGAGAGAAGTTAGAGAGAGGTGCTTTCCAAAGTCTTCATGAAGCCCCAACAAGCGTTGGGCTATAGGGGTTTCGCGTTCGGGGTTCTCGGGGTTTTCGAGGATCGGGGTTTCGGAGTTAGGGTTAGTGGTTTCGCGTTTCGGTTTCGAGGTTTCGCGGTTAGGGGTTTTGGTTTTTAGGGTTTTGGGTTTAAGGTTTTTGTTTTTGAGTTTAGGGTTTTGGTTTTCGAGTTTAGGGTTTGGGGTTTGGGGTTAAGGTTTCGGGTTTCGAGTTGGCGGTTCAGGTTTTTGCCTTAAGGGTTCGGGATTTCATGTTTGGGGTTCAGGATTTTAGAGGTACGGGGTTTTCACGGTTCGGGGTTTCGGTGTTTCGCAGTTCGGGGTTTCGGGGTTTCGGTGTTTCGCGGTACGGGGTTTCGGGTTGAGGGTTGCGGGTTCGGGGTTTCGGGATGAGGGTTGCGCGTTTGGGGTTTCGCAGTTAGGGGTTTTGGGTTTTAGGGTTTCGGGTTTAAGGTTTTTGTTTTGGTTTTCGGGTTTAGGGTTCGGGGTTTAGGGTTTAGTGTTTCGGGTTTCAAGTTGGCGGTTCGGGTTTTTGCGTTTGGGGTTCGGGCTTTCGTGTTTGTGGTTCGGAGTTTTCAAGGTATAGGGTTTTCGAGGTTCGAGTTTCGGGTTCAGGGTTTCGGGTTAGGGGTTTCGTGTTCGGGGTTTCGGGTTAGGGGTTTCGAGGTTCGGGCTTTCGTGTTTGGGGTTTTGGTTTTCACGGTTCAGGGTTTCGGTGTTTCGCGGTTCGGGGTTGAGGTTTGAGGGTTCGGGGTTTCGGGATGAGGGTTGCGGGTTCGGGGTTCGGTATTTCGCGGTTCGGAGTTTCGAGGTTCATGTTTCGGGGTATCGGGTTCAGGGTTTCGGGGTTTTCGCAGTACGGGGTTTCAAGGTTCGGGGTTTCGCGTTTCAAGGTTTCGGGTTCCAGGTTTCGCGGTTCGAATTTTCGGGTTTGGGGTTTCGCGGTTCGAGGTTTCTGGTTTCGGGTTTTAGGGTTTCGAGTTTAGGGTTTGGGGTTTGAGGTTTGAGGGGGGCATAATGTGCTGTTTTAGAGAGAAGTTAGAGATAGGTGATCTCCAAAGTCTTCATTAAGCCCCAACAAGCATTGGGCTGTAAGGGTTTCGCGTTCAAGGTTCTCGGGGTTTCGCGTTCGGGTTTTGGGTTTCGAATTTGGGATTCGGGGTTTTCGAGGATCGGGGTTTCGGGGTTAGGGTTAGTGGTTTTGTGTTTCGGGTTCGGGGTTTCGCGGTTCAGGGTTTTGGTGTTTCGCGGTTCGGGGTTTCGAGTTTCGGGTTCGGGGTTTCGCGGTTTTGGGTTTTAGGTTTAGGGTTTTGGGTTTTAGTTTTCGAGTTTAGGTTTCGGGGTTTGGGGTTTTGTGTTTCGAGTTGGGGGTTCGGGTGTTTGCCTTTGGGGTTCGGGCTTACGTGTTTGGGGTTCGGGGTTTTCGAGGTTGAGTGTTTTCGAGGTTCGGGGTTTGGCGTTCGAGATTTTCAAGTATCGGGGTTTCGGGGATAGGGTTAGTGGTTTCGTGTTTCGGGTTCGGGGTTTCGCAGTTCGGGTTTTGATGTTTCGCAGTTCGAGGTTTCGGGTTTCCCGGTCGGGGTTGCGGGTTTGGGATTTCGCGGTTCGTGGTTTCGGGGTTCAGGGTTTTGAGTTTTAGGGTTTAGGGTTTAGGGTTTTGGTTTTCAGGTTGAGGGTTTTGGTTTTCTGTTTTAGGGTTCGAGGTTTGGGGTTTAGGGTTTCGGGTTTCAAGTTGGCGGTTCGGGTTTTTGCCTTGGGCTTTCGTGTTTGGGGTTCGGGGTTTTCAAGGTACAAGGTTTTCGAGGTTCGAGGTTTCGAGGTTCGGGGTTTGGGGTTCAGGGTTGGGGTTCAGGGTTTCAGGTTTGGGGTTTCGCGGTTTCTCGGTTCAGGGTTTCGCGGTTCAGAGTTTCGGGTTCGGGGTTTCATGTTTCGCAGTTCGGGGTTTCGCGATTAAGGTTTCGGGTTTTAGGGTTTAGGGTTTGGGGTTTTCAGGGGGGCATAATGTGCTGTTTTAGAGAAAGGTTAGAGAGAGAGGTGCTCTCCAAAGTCTTCATTAAGCCCCAACAAGCGTTGGGTTGTACGGGTTTCGCATTCGGGTTTCGGGGTTTCGCGTTTGGGGTTTGGGTTTTTCGAGGATCATTGTTTCAGGGTTAGGGTTAGGGGTTTCATGTTTCGGGTTTGGGGTTTCGGTGTTTCGCGGTTCGGGGTTTCAGGTTTCGAGTTCGGGGTTTCAGGTTTCGGGTTCGGGGGTTTCGCGATCGGGGTTTCGGGTTCGGGGTTTTGCGGTTCGTGGTTTCGGGGTTCGGGGTTTCGAGTTTCGGGGTTTAAGGTTTTAGGGTTTCGGGTTCGGGGTTTCAGGGTCGTGGTTTTGAGGTTCGAGGTTTCGAGATTTTGGGTTTCGCGTTTTAGGGTTTTAGGGTTTCGGGTTTCAGATTTAGGGTTTTAGTTTTCGGGTTAAGGGTTTTGGTTTTCGGGGTTAAGGTTTTGGGTTTCGAGTTGGCGGTTCGTGATTTCGTGTTTGGGGTTCGGGGTTTTGGAGGTACGGGTTTTCGAGAGTCGGGGTTTCGTGGTTAGGGTTTTGGGTTTTAGATTTAGGGTTTAGGGTTTCGGTTTTCGAGTTTAGGTTTCGGGGTTTGGGGTTACGGGTTTCGAGTTGGCGGTTCGGGTGTTTGCCTTTGGGGTTCGGGCTTACGTGTTTGGGGTTCGGGGTTTTCGAGGTAGAGGGTTTTCAAGGTTCAGGGTTTCGAGGTTTGGGGTTTCGGGTTCGTGGTTTTCAAGTATCAAGGTTTCGAGGATAGGGTTAGTGGTTTCGTGTTTCGGGTTCGGGGTTTCGCGATTCGGGGTTTCGATGTTTCGCAGTTCGAGGTTTCGGGTTCGGGGTTTCGGGTTTGGGGTTTCGCGATTCATGGTTTCGAGGTTCGGGGTTTTAGGTTTTAGGGTTTCAGGTTTAGCGTTTAGGGTTTTGGTTTTCGGGTTTAGGGTTTTGGTTTTCGAGTTTAGGGTTCGGGGTTTGGGATTTAGGGTTTCGGGTTTCGAGTTGGCGGTTCAGGTTTTTGCCTTTGGGGTTCAGGCTTTCGTGTTTGGGGTTCGGGGTTTTCAAGGTACAGGGTTTTCGAGGTTCGGGGTTTCGGGTTCAGGGTTGGGGTTTAGGGTTTCGGGTTTCGCGGTTCAGATTTTGGGTTTCGGGGTTTCACGATTCGCAGTTTGGGGTTTCGCGGTTTCGGGTTTTAGGGTTTAGGGTTTGGGGTTTGGGGTTTTCAGGGTTTTGGTTAGAGAGAGAGGTGCTCTCCAAAGTCTTCATTAAGCCCCGACAAGCGTTAAATTTGTCTGGGTTCTCGAGTTTAGCGTTTGGGAGTTGAGGTTTGGTGAGGTTTGAGGTTCGTGTTTAGGGTTTAGGGGTTTTCGGTGTTGTGAGTTCGAGTTTTAGGTTTGGGGTTGAGGTTTCGTGATGAGGTTTGAGTTGAGGTTTCTTGAGTTTGAGGTTGAGTTTGAGTTGAGGTTTAGGGTTTTAGGGTTGGGTTGGGGTTTACAGGTCGAGTTTAGGTTCAAGGTTTGAATTTTGGGTTTTAGTTTTGGGTTTTAGGTTTTGAGTTTCAAGGTTTTATTTTTAGTTGAGGTTTTGGTTTCGAGGAGTTGGGTTTGGGGTTAAGTTTGGGTTCGGAGTTGCGTGATTCGGGTTTTACCTTTAGGTTCGTGTTCGTGTTTGGGGTTGAGGTTTGGAGTGCAGGTTTGAGTTGAGGTTTATGTTCGGGGTTTCATAGTTGAGTTTTAGCCCAGGGTTGGGGTTAGGGTTTCATGTTGATTTTGGTGTTTCGATTGAGGTTTCGGATCGTCTTGGGGGTTGGGTTGGGTTCGAGTTTCAAGTTGAGTTCAGGGTTTGGTTGAGGGTTTCAGTTTTGAGTTTGGGAGTTTCGAGGAGCAAATGTCTTTGTTTTAAAGAAATTTAGAGAGGGTGCTCTCAAAGTCTTCATTAAGCCCAACAAGCGTTGGTAGTAGGGGTTTGTGATTCGAGGGTTTCGTGTTTGGGTTCGAGGTTCGGAGTTTCCGTTTGAGTTGGGGTTTTCGGATCGATCATTTGGGGTTCAGGGTTGAGGTTTCGTGTTTGAGGTTTGTGGATCAGTTTTCGATGTTTAAGCGTTTGAGGTTCGGAGTTCGAGGTGTGGGTTCGGGTTCGAGACTTCCGTGGATTCGAGGAGTTTTGGGGTTCAAGGTTTCGAGTTGAGTTTTAGGTTTAAGGTTTAGGGGTTTAGGGTTTTAGGGTTTGGTTTTAGGTTGAGGTTTTCGGTTTCTGGTTTAGGTTGAGTTTAGGTTGAGTTTTGAGTTGCGATTGTTTTACCTTTGATTCAGACTTTGATGTTGGGGTTCAGGGTTTTGATTCGAGGGTTCCTTGATTCGGGGTTTTGGTTGAGGTTTCGAGTTAAGGGTTCGGTTTTAGTTCGAGGTTCCTTGATTCAGGTTCAGTTTAATTTCGGGTTGATTTAGATGTTTAGCGTTTGAGGTTTTCGGGTTAGTGCTTCGGGTTTGAGTTTCAGACTTAGTAGTTCGAGGTTTTAGAGTTCAAGGTTTCGAGTTTTCGAGGTACGGGGTTTCGGGTTCGGCATTTCGCGGTTCGGGGTTTCGGGTTTGAGGGTTTCGGGTTTTGGGATTCGCGTTCGGCGTTTCGGGTTTGAGGGGTCGGTGTTTTGGGTTCAAGGTTTCGGTGTTCGGGGTTTTGGAGTTTTCGTGGTACAGGGTAGTCGAGGTTTGAGGTTTCGCGGTTCGGGGTTCCGCAGTTCAGGGACTCGCAGTTCCCGGTTTCGGGGGTTTGGGGTTTTGAGGTTCGGGGTTTCGCGGTTAAGGGTTTCAATGTTCGGGGTTTCGAGGTTTGGCGGTCGCAAATTCGAGTTTCGAGGTTTGGCGGTCGCGGTTCGGGGTTTCGGGTTCCGCGTTCGCGGTTCGCAGTTTCGAGGTTACGCGGTTCGAGTGATCGGGTTCGGGGTTTTGCTGTTCGGGATTTCTAGGTTCGGGGTTTCACGGCTCGGGGTTTTAGGGTTTGGGGTTTCAAGTTGGCGGTTCGGGTTTTTGCCCTTGGGGTTTGGGATTTTGTGTTCGGGGTTTTGGAGGTACAGGGCTTTCGCGGTTCAGGGTTTCGCGGTTCCGGGTTTCGGGTTGGTGGTTTGGGGTTTCGGGTTCGGGGTTTCGGTGTTTCATGGTTCGATGTTTCGGGTTGAGGGTTGCGGGTTCGGGGTTTCAGGTTGAGGGTTGCGGGTTCAGAGTTCGGATTCGGTGTTTCGCAGTTCGGGGTTTCAAGTTCGTGGTTTCAAGGTTCTGGGTTTCAGGTGTTTGCCGTTCGGGGTTTCAGGTTTCGGGTTTCGGGGTTTTCGCGGTACGGGGTTTTCGAGGTTCAGGGTTTCGAGGTTCATGGTTTAGGGTTCCAGGTTTCGTGGTTCGGGGATTCGCGGTTCCGGGTTTCGGGTTCGGGGTTGGGGTTTCAGGGTTTCCAGTACGGGTTTCGCGGTTCAGGGTTTCGGGTTGCGGGTTGCGGGTTCGGGGTTCGGGTTCGATGTTTCACGGTTCAGGGTTTCAGGTTCGTGGTTTCGAGGTTCAGGGTTTCGGGTTTCGGGGTTTTGCGGTTCAGGGTTTCGGGTTTCGTGGTTTCGGGTTAAGAGTTTTTGCGGTACGGGGTTTTCGAGGTTCGGGGTTTCAAGTTCAGGTTTTCGGGTTCGTGGTTTCGCTGTTCGAGGTTTCGGGTTCGGGGTTGGGGGTTCAGGGTTTCAGGTTCGGGTTTCGGGGTCGTGGTTTCGAGGTTCAGGGTTTCATGTCTTAGGGTTTCGGGTTTAGGGTTTTATTTTTCGGGTTGAGGGTTTTTGTTTTCTGTTTCATGGTTCGTGGTTCGTGGTTTTGGGTTTAGGGTTTAGGTTTTCGGGTTGAGGGTTTTTGTTTTCTGGTTTAGGATTCGGGGTTTAAGGTTTCGGGTTTCGAGTTGGCGGTTCGGGTTTTTGCCTTTGGGGTTCGGGTTTTCGTGTTTGGAGTTCGGGGTTTCGAGGTTCAGGGTTTCGAGGTTCGGGGTTTTGGTGTTTCGCGGTTCGGGGTTTCAGGATGAGGGTTGCGGGTTCGGTGTTTCGCTGTTCGGGGTTTCGGGTTAATTGTTTCAAGGTTCGGGGTTCAGGTTTCGAGGTTTCACGATTCAAGGTTTCAGGTTCGGTGTTTCTGGGTGTTCGCTGTACAGGGTTTTCGAGGTTCGAGGTTTCATGTTTTAGGGTTTCGGGTTTAGGGTTTAGGGTTTTAGTTTTCGAGTTGAGGGTTTTGGTTTTCTGTTTTAGGGTTCGAGGTTTGGGGTTTAGGGTTTTGGGTTTCGAGTTGGCGGTTCGGGTTTTTGCCTCTGGGGTTCGGGCTTTCGTGTTTGGAGTTCGGGGTTTCGAGGTACAGGGTTTTCGAGGTTCGGGGTTTTGATGTTTCGCGGTTCGGGGTTTCGGATTCAGTGTTTCGCGTTTCGAGGTTTCGGGTTCATGGTTTCGAAGTTCGGGGTTCAGGTTTTGGGGTTTCGCGATTCGGGGTTTCGGGTTCGCGGTTTCATGTTTCGCGGTTAAGGGTTTTGAGTTTTAGGGTTTGGGGTTTAAGGGGGGCATAATGTGTTGTTTTAGAGAAAGGTTAGAGAGAGGTGCTCTCCAAAGTCTTCATTAAGCCCCAACAAGCGTTGGGCTGTAGGGGTTTCGCGTTAAGGGTTCTCGAGGTTTCGTGGTTCGGGGTGTCGGGGTTTCGGGTTCGGGGTTTCGTGGTTTGTGGTTTCGGGTTTCGAGTTTCGGGGTTTAGGGTTTTAGGGTTTCAGAGTTGGTGGTTCGTGGTTTTCGGTTCGAGGTTTCGGGGTCACGGTTTTGAGGTTCGGGGTTTCGAGATTCGGGGTTTCGCGTTTTAGGGTTTCGGGTTTAGGGTTTAGGGTTTAGGGTTTCGGGTTTAGGGTTTAGGGTTTTAGTTTCCGGGTTGAGGGTTTTGGTTTTCATGTTTAGGGTTTGGGGTTTGGGGTTAAGGTTTCGGGTTTCGAGATGGCGGTTCGGGTTTTTGCCTTTGGGGTTCGGGATTTCGTGTTCGGGGTTTTCGAGGTTCGAGGATTGGAGGTTCGGGGTTTGGCGGTTCAGGAATTCGGGTTCGGGATTTCGTGGTTCCCGGTTTCGGGTTCGGGGTTTCGATTTCGGGTTTCGCGGTTTGGGGTTTCGGGTTGAGGGTTGCGGGTTGCGGGTTCAGGGTTCGGGTTCGGTGTTTCACGGTTCGGGGTTTCGGGTTCGGGGTTTTGGGTTTCAGGGTTTGGCGGTTCGAGGTTTCAGGTTTTGTGGTTTCGCGGTTCGGATTTTTCGGGATGAGGGGTGCAAGTTCGAGGTTTCGCGGTTTTGGGTTTTAGGGTTTCGGGTTTAAGGTTTTGGTTTTCGGGTTGAGGGTTTTGGTTTTCGGGTTAGGGGTTTGGGGTTTTAGGGTTTCGGGTTTCGAGTTGGCAGTTCGGGTTCTTGCGTTTGGGATTCGTGCTTTCGTGTTTGGGGTTCGGGGTTTACGGGGTACAGGGTTTTCGAGGTTCGGGGTTTCGAGTTAAGGGTTTCGGGTTCGAGGTTTCGCTGTTCGAGGTTTCGGGTTCGGGGTTGGGGGTTCAGGGTTTCGGGTTTCGGGGTCGCTATTTCGAGTTTCGGGGTTTCGAGGTTCAAGGTTTCACATTTTAGGGTTTCAAGTTTGGGGTTTAGGGTTTTGTGTTTCGAGTTGGCGGTTCGGGTTTTGCCTTTGGGGTTTGGGCTTTCGCGTTTGAAGTTCGGGGTTTCGAGGTACAGGGTTTTCAAGTTTCGGGGTTTCGGTGTTTCGTGGTTCGGGGTTTCAGGTTGAGGGTTGCGGGTTCGGTGTTTTGCTGTTCGGGGTTTAGGGTTCGTGGTTTCACGATTCAGGGTTTCGGGTTCGGTGTTTCGGGGTTTTCGCGGTACTGGGTTTTCGAGGTTCGAGGTTTCATGTTTTAGGGTTTCGGGTTTAGGGTTTAGGGTTTTAGTTTTCGGGTTGAGGGTTTTGGTTTTTTGTTTTAGGGTTCGAGGTTTGGGGTTTAGGGTTTTGGGTTGGCGGTTCGGGTTTTTGCCTTTGGGGTTCGGGCTTTCGTGTTTGGAGTTCGGGGTTTCGAGGTACAGGGTTTTCAAGGTTCAAGGTTTCGAGGTTTCGAGGTTCGGGGTTTCGGTTTTTCGCGGTTCGGGGTTTCTGATTAGGTGTTTCGTTGTTCGGGGTTTCGGGTTCATGGTTTCGAGGTTCGGGGTTTCGCGATTCAGGGTTTCGGGTTCGGGGTTTCGGGGTTTTCGCGGTACGGGGTTTTCGAGGTTCGGGGTTTCGCGGTTCGGGGTTCCAGGTTCCGTGTTTCGCGGTTCGGATTTTCGGGTTTAGAGTTTCGCAGTTCGGGGTTTCTTGTTTCGGGTTTTAGGGTTTCGAGTTTAGGGTTTGGGGTTTCAGGGGGGCATAATGTGTTGTTTTAGAGAGAAGTTAGAGAGAGGTGCTTTCCAAAGTCTTCATGAAGCCCCAACAAGCGTTGGGCTATAGGGGTTTCGCGTTCGGGGTTCTCGGGGTTTTCGAGGATCGGGGTTTCGGAGTTAGGGTTAGTGGTTTCGCGTTTCGGTTTCGAGGTTTCGCGGTTAGGGGTTTTGGTTTTTAGGGTTTTGGGTTTAGGGTTTTGGTTTTCGGGTTTAGGGTTTTGGTTTTCGAGTTTAGGGTTCGGGGTTTGGGATTTAGGGTTTCGGGTTTCGAGTTGGCGGTTCAGGTTTTTGCCTTTGGGGTTCGGGCTTTCGTGTTTGGGGTTCGGGGTTTTCAAGGTACAGGGTTTTCGAGGTTCGGGGTTTCGGGTTCAGGGTTGGGGTTTAGGGTTTCGGGTTTCGCGGTTCAGAGTTTCGGGTTCGGGGTTTCACGTTTCGCAGTTTGGGGTTTCGCGGTTTCGGGTTTTAGGGTTTAGGGTTTGGGGTTTGGGGTTTTCAGGGGGGCATAATGTGCTGTTTTAGAGAAAGGTTAGAGAGAGGTGCTCTCCAAAGTCTTCATTAAGCCCCCAACAAGCGTTGGGCTGTACGGGTTCTCGAGGTTTCGCGTTCAGGTTTCGGGGTTTCGCGTTTGGGGTTCAGGGTTTTCGAGGATCAGGGTTTCAGGGTGAGGGTTTGGGGTTTCGTGTTTCGGGTTTGGGGTTTCGGTGTTTCGCGGTTCGGGGTTTTAGGTTTCGGGTTCGGGGGTTTCGCGATCGGGGTTTCGGGTTCGGGGTTTTGCGGTTCGGGGTTCAGGGTTTCGAGTTTCGGGGTTTAGGGTTTTAGGGTTCGGGTTGGGGTTTCAGGGTCGGGGTTTTGAGGTTCAAGGTTTCGAGATTTTGGGTTTCGCGTTTTAGGGTTTTGGGTTTCGGGTTTAGGGTTTTATTTTTCGGGTTGAGGGTTTTGGTTTTCAGGGTTAGGGTTTGGGGTTAAGGTTTCGGGTTTCGAGTTGGCGGTTCGGGTTTTTGCCTTTGGGGTTCGTGATTTCGTGTTTGGGGTTCGGGGTTTTGGAGGTACGGGTTTTGAGGTTCGGGGTTTCGCGGTTCGGGGTTTCATGGTTCAGGGTTTCGCGGTTCGGGGTTGGGGGTTAGGGGTTTCGTGTTCAGGTTTCGGTGTTTCACGATTCGGGGTTTCAGGTTCGTGCTTGGGGGTTCGGGGTTGGGTTCGGGGTTTCACGGTTCAGGGTTCAGGGTTTCGCGGTTAAGGGTTTCGGGTTTTAGGGTTTCGAGTTTGGGTTTTAGGGTTTCGAGTTTCAGGGGGGCATAATGTGCTGTTTTAAAGAGAAGTTAGAGAGAGGTGCTCTCCAAAGTCTTCATTAAGCCCCAACAAGCGTTGGGCCGTAGGGGTTTCGCGTTCGGGGTTTCGTGTTTGGGTTTCGGGGTTCCAGGTTTCACGTTTGGGGTTCGGGGTTTTCGAGGATCAGTGTTTCAGGGTTAGGGTTAGGGGTTTCGTGTTTCGGGGTTTCGCGGTTCGAGGTTTCGATGTTTAGCGTTTCGGGGTTTCGGGTTCGAGGTGTCGGGGTTTCGGGTTTCGGGGCTTCGTGGTTCAGGGTTTTGGGGTTCAAGGTTTCGAGGTTCGGGGTTTTGGGTTTTAGGGTTTCGGGTTTAGGGTTTAGGGTTTTGGTTTTTGGGTTGAGGGTTTTGGTTTTCTGGTTTAGGGTTCGGGGTTTAAGGTTTCGGGTTTCGAGTTGGCGATTCGTGTTTTTGCCTTTGGGGTTCGGGCTTTCGTGTTTGGGGTTCGGGGTTTTCGAGGTTCGGGGTTTCGCGGTTCGGGGTTTCGAGGTTCGGGGTTTCGAGGTTAAGGGTTCGGGGTTTTTGGTTCGAGGTTTCGCGGTTCGGGGTTTCGGGTTTCGCGTTTCGGGTTCGGGGTTTCACGGTTTCGCGGTTAAGGGTTTCGGGTTTTAGGGCTTAGGGTTTGGGGTTTGAGGGGGGCATAATGTGTTGTTTTAGAGAGAAGTTAGAGAGAGGTGCTCTCCAAAGTCTTCATTAAGCCCCAACAAGCGTTGGGCTGTAGGGGTTTCGCGTTCGGGGTTCTCGGGGTTTCGCGTTCGGGGTTTCGGGTTTCGTGTTTGGGGTTCAGGGTTTTCGAGGATCGGGGTTTCGGGGTTAGGGTAAGGGGTTTCGTGTTTCGGGTTCGGGGTTTCGCGGTTCGGGGTTTCGGTGTTTTGCGGTTCAGGGTTTCGGGTTCAGGGTTTCGCAGTTCAGGGTTGCGAGGTTCGGGGTTTCGAGGTTCGGGGTTTTGGGTTTTGGGTTTTAGGGTTTAGGGTTTAGGGTTTTGGTTTTCAGGTTGAGGGTTTTGGTTTTTTGTTTTAGGGTTCGAGGTTTGGGGTTTAGGGTTTCGGTTTTCGAGTTGGCGGTTCGGGTTTTTGCCTTTGGGGTTCGGGCTTTTGTGTTTGGGGTTCGGGATTTTCAAGGTACAGGGTTTTCGAGGTTCGGGGTTTCGAGGTTTGGGGTTTTGGGTTCAGGGTTTCGGGTTCGGGGTTTCGCGGTTCGGGGTTTCGGGGTTGGGGTTTGGGGTTTCGGGGTTTCGGGTTCAATAATTAACATTCTTCTCAAACGTAACTCAACTTCAGAAAAAACACTGCTTCTCTATACCGCTAAATTACCAATTATCGTTGTTGATCTTGGTCCCGGATAAAAAAACCCATTCCCCAAGTCAACAAACTTCTACTATAGGATATAAAAAAGGGAAAAACATGGAATGGAATACATACGCAAATCCATTGCGGGACAAACCATTCAAACGAGGATGGTTGATGAAACTTTTCAAAGGATAGGAGGGTTAGTTAAACCTCCATCAAAATAAAAGGATTTGCGAAATTTTGCTCTTTTTCAAAATCTAATATCATATCAAATACTAGTTTCGGTCATCAAGCATCAAGGTGGATTATGGGAAGTTGCATAATCATATATATATATGTATATGTATATGATTATGCGTTAGCAAGTATGCCCATTATAGCTACAAATATTTATGAAGTTTTGTTATATATCATGCCAACAGTTTAGCAAGTTCATCCACTCTTAGGCTTCCTTGTGGTACTGAATCTACATATTGTTCATTGAAAGATTTTCTTCTTCTAACCTTAGAACTCTTCCTCTCGCTACCTCCTCCCATCTTGGAGAAGCTTGTGACTTGTTTGACTTCCAATTCCAATTCCCCATTTTCTTGCTTCTCGCTCTTTTGAACCACTTTGTTCCTAGCTTCGCGCCTAAAAACAGGACCAGGAGGAGCAGACTGTGCAAAGGAAACTGCCTTTTGGTAAACCGCATCAGCATCCAAATTTGCATCAACTAGGACAACTGCACTCCCAATCTCAACAGCTTGTTTCAACAATTCTAAAACTCCCTGCGTATAAGATTCACTCAATTTTGCCAGTTCACTAACATCTTGGGAACCTTCTGAAACATCTTGTAGCTCTTCCATGTTCCTAATTCTTTCCAGTGTGGTTTCAGATTCCACCGATGTAGTAATTAGCGTTTCATCAATATACCCTCTTGTATTGCTCATGGCTTCAGACTCGGTAGTAGCAGAACTGTCATCACTATCTGGGGTGGTTTTACTTTCATAGATTTCTATTCTGGTTGAAATAGAAATCTTAGTGGCAAATGTCTCATCTATGTCCTTTTGCAATAGATCCTCTCCTTGATCTTCAGAATCTATCCTGGACGTTTTTAAATTCAGTGTGCTGCCATCCTTTACTGAGAGAATTTCATTTTGTAGGCCCTCCAATAGTGGTGTGACAGAAGTTGCACCATCAATGCTAGAATTCTTAGCTTCATTACCATCATTTACTGGTTTTGTGAAGGAGGACTTCCAATCTCTTCCCCTCCACATGAGGATGTGCTCGCATTCAAATGAGATCAGCACACATGGGACAAGGTCCTGCAATTTGAAGAATCAAGGTAAACTTTGTCTTAAATTTTTAGAAATGAATTTGAAGAAATGAGGAAAAAAAGAAGCAAATGAACATAATAACTCAACAGACCCTGAGTTTAGCTCCAATTTTCCTAAAATCACTTCCATTCATCCCTTGACAGTTTATTCGGACCAACTCACACTCTTCAAACGCCTCTCTGACATTTCTCACTAGATCACGGTACACACCATTTTTCCCTGCACACCATACAAAACACTAATGTCATCAATATGTTCATGGAAGCTCAATTTTATTTATCTTCTCATCCTCTAAATGATAAATCAAATTAAAAGACCACTGAGCATGCTACCTAGTTTACATATCGGCATCAGTTTCCGCCCTTTATTGCGCATAGCAGATGCTTCTTGCAATGTTAGACCCTCTGGAGCTCGTTGAATCAACCTTGGATAAACAGGCGTAACAGGTTTCCACAACATAAGAGGAAAGCGGGGTCGAAATCGAAAGTTGTAGTTTCTTCCTCGGAAAAGGTACAACACCCCTCCCTTTCTGTAAATGATCTTCCCTCCAGTCCTATCCTGTCCATTTTACATAACATATAATCCCAGAACAAACAACTGAATCAAACACCAAATTAAACATAAAGAAGAAGAGCCCCCCACCTCTAATTGCTGGCACACATTGTCCATATCCACAGTACATACTCCTTTGCATTTGATTTTACACACTCTCCTCCGCTTCCAATGCGCATGTATATTATCCAACATGTTATGCGTCAAACCATCTCTCCCTGCCCATAAACATAAAAATAAAGAATTCCGCATGATTCATCCCAGGTACCAAAAGTACAAAGAAACATACCCATATTCAATTGTCGCTTTGCTTTCAAGCATCCCTCAACCAACTCTTGAATCTCCTCTTGTGTCAGAGGATCACCTAATATCTCCTCTCTAGTCTTTGCGTACCTAGGGCCCGCCCCGGGGAAAAAGGGACCCGGTGCCTGAACCGGCTTGACCCCTTTCTTATCCGGAGGGGGCAAAACAAACGAATCAAACTCCCTCAATTTCTTTTTGCTGGGTGGCAACGGGGCACGCCCAGTCCACGGCCTTGGCATCGTGGTGGGCCCAAACGGCGCATACGGCGCCTCCCTTAGTTTCAACGGCTTCACCTTCGGCGTCTCCGTGTAGCTGTACTTGAACTCGAACGGCGCGCCGTCTATTACATAGGAGACGCCGTCTTCGCTTAGCTTGATGTCCGCTTTCCTGTCAATGGGGGGTCTGGCGTTGTTTCGTGGTAGGGGCACTCTGGTAATTTTGGGACGAAATGCTGGATGGGTTTTCTTCAAGGGTTTGGAGTATTTAGATTTCTTACCGGGGATAGAAGGTGAGGAAGGAGAGGAAGGTGTGCCAGTGGATTTGAAAAAAGAGCTATCTACTTCAGCGGCGTTTTTCGGGTCGTAATGAGTGACGATGTTGTTGGCGGAAGTGAAGCGGCGACGGCGACTGATATCTTCTTCTATTTCTTGTTGGGCGCGGTAGCGTTGGTTGAATTTGTCAGCATTGGCGTTGTACCAACGAGAGAAGTGGACCTCGGTGGACGGGCGGTGGGATGGGTTCGAAGCCGGTGGTGCAAAGATTGGGAACGGGGTTGGAAATAGTTTTAGCGCCATTAACAGAAATGATCAGTGATGACTGTTGAAAATCTAGAGCGTGTAAGGGGGTTTACGAAGACCTTGGGAATAGATCAAACGGTGTCGGTTTTTTGTGTTGGGATTTGTTAAATATTATCGCTGTTTATAATTTTATGAAATTAAGGACAGGGTCTTAATGAAAGTAGTTTAATCTTTTTTAATCATTTTTAACTGTTACTGACAACCAAACAGACAGACAGCGGAACTGAGTTGGCTAGTCGAGGGTCTTTAATTGTTGGAGTTTTTATGGTTTTATTTATTTAGTCTGGTTTTAATAGTGGTTTTATGGTAGTCTAAGAGTTGATTTTTTAAATATATTAAAATAATATTCTTTTAATTTTTTTTTAAAAAAATTCTACTAATATATTAAAATAAATAAAAAAACATTAAACTAAAATATAAAAATATTTTTTTTTTGAAAATACATTCTTTGGTTACCAACAACAAATGCTTTTGATGAAGTAAATTTAATTTTTCTTTGTGAGAAAAGAGACGAATGCTGTTTATAAATTTTAGAATTGACTTGATTTCAAGAATAAATTAATTTTTAATTATTTTGAGAATGTTAATTTAGATTTTAAATAAATGTAATTGCTAAAAAATATTTAAAAGTAAAATAGGATATCTTATGGTAATTCACTTGAAATTAATATTAAAAACAATATTTCAAAAATATCTTTAACAATACAAACCCTATCTCTTTTTGTAACCCCCACCAGCCATGAATAAGGCAGATTGCATTTTCTAAATTGTAAAACATAAAATCGGTGGTGCTCTCATGAAGCCATGAATTTTCCTGTTGTCTCGGTTCTTGCTTCGATCAAAAAATTTCAATCAGAGCTTATAGTTTCATGGCCTTCTGATGCCTCTGAATTTTAAATCAGAGCATATAGTTTTCAGAACAAAAGTTTGATTTCCTCATCTTTTGAAGTCCCTCGTCCACAAGGCATTTTAATTTCCTCATCTTCTGAAGCGTCCTGGAAACGAGAGCTTCCCCATCTTCGAGAGTTTGCTTGTCCACTAGACCAGTCCTTTTCTGCCTTTTTTCTCACCTCCAGCCAACGAATCCTCAAGTATATTCCTTTCTATTGACACTTTACTATGCTCTTGGTAAGAAACATCAGGTCTGTTTTATTGTGCAACAACCTAAATGGACAGTAACAGTAATTCCAGTGATAAATAGAAAAGTGTGTCTAATTTAGTATAACTCTAAGTAGTAATACTGTTTTTTTAAGCAGAATTATTAGTTTAATTTTGTTTTTATAGTGCTTGAGTTCCACCCGTTATCATCTTGTAAAACTGCATGCTTTTAAGTAGTAAGTTAAGAGAAATGGCCAAGTAAGAAATGGTTTACCGGTGTAATCGATCGGTTCATGTATTTTGCTTTTATAGTGTTTCAGTTGCTTATTTTGTACCGGGTATCTATTTTATTGTGTAAATCTACAGTTTAATATTGAACAAAATTATTAAAAAAAAATGTAATAAACCAACAATATTTTAAAATGACCCTTATAATTTTTTAGAATTTTTTCGTTAGGGAATATGAGATATTTTTAATATTGGATTCGTATCTTACAATATAAATCTATAACTCAATATTATATAAAATTATTGATGCGAACCGGCCCAGAAACACCAACAAGGACCCATTACATGTTTAGGGGATTGATTCGTGATTTTGAAGGTTTCACCCAAGTCATAATTGCAAAGACCATTGAAGTATCTATGTGTAGGAGGGGTCCAGCCCGGCTTTATTTGGGCCATGAAGTGAAGAAAGCAAAGGAGCCAAAAGAATCCTACTACAACTTGGAAACATGGGATTGATGGGCTGGATGGAAAAGAATAAATAAACCTTATGGGCTTCATTTAAGTTAGTTAGCTACAGCCCAATGCTTGTTTGGGCTTAATTAAGACTTTGTTTTTAGCTAGGATCCAAGGCTTGCTTGGATTAAGTCATGGGCTTTTCAATTTAGGATTTTGGGCCAGTTTTGAGTGGACCTCTTTAAAGCCCACATAAGAGGTCCATTAGGGTTACTTTTTAAGAACTATTTAAACACATGTAACCCTAATTTCGGCAGCCATTGATTAAACTTAATTCTGAACTTTTCAGTTTATGTGTGAGAGTGATTCTTGCATTCTTTAGTTCTTGAACGAACTGAATCCGACTTATCGAAGATTAACTGGCTTCGTGGCGTCATTCTACTCATTCCAATAGTGCTGGTGCCTTGGAGCAGGTTTCCATTGTGTCACACTCCTATCAGACCTTATTTCGGCTTTCCGGGATCTTATCTTATTCTTGGTTGTGGGTTGCGTGACCACGTGATCACGAGGTTCGCATCAGGTGGTATCAGAGCTAGGCTCCGAAACAACGTCATATCATTCTGTTATTTTTGTGCTTTTTTTGTGTTCCTTGAAGTTTTCCAGTGTTTGTGTTCATCTCCTTGTTCTTCGTGTCAGCGTCATCTTATAAAAAAAAAGGTTATATTTCATCGTTTTCTGTCTCTTCATTTCAGTATATTAAAAAAAAAAAAACCAGAGAAAGAAAAGAAAAGAAAGAGAGATAGAGGCATTAGTTGAAATTTGAAGAATCATTGAAATCTTGCCGCAGAAAACACTACTCTGGGGAAACATAAGCAAATCACATCGGAATCAGTTGAAATTTCATATTCCGTCTATTGGGGTTAAGATAGTATCATATTTCAAATTTGGGCTTATTCTGATATTGATTTATTGAGGGGTTATTTCGATATTCATTTTTGTCGCAGAAACACTACCTTAGTGAACTCATATAAAAACACCTTAGAATCAATTGAAACTTTACATTCTGTGTCTTGGGGTTGATATCGCATGATATATTAAATTGGGGCTTATTTCGATATCGTATACTAGAGGTTTCAATTGGAGGTTCAATTCTGCCGCAAATTCATCACATAAGGGTTTGTGTACCTAGAAGTACGGGAAAGGCCTATAAATTGAGTGTTATTTTTTATTTAGTATTAAAATACTAAATATTGATTTTGAGGTCGTTTCGAAATCGGTTGGTCTTGGTTTCAATTCTGTTACGTAAAAATTGCGTAAGAGGTTAGATTCTGCTCAAGTCTCAAAACGTGATCCCTACTGTTTAGTTTTGTCCAATTCTCTGTTTTTGTTCTATTTTCAGTTATCTAGGAGTCAAGTAATTTTTTTCTCTCGTATTTGCTTCTGTTTTATTTCGTGTCTTCGAATCGTCCACGATTCGTACGAATTTGCATTGCTACTCGCGAAATCGTAATCGTAGTTTTGTTTTGCTTTGTTTTCAATATTTTTATTGCTTCTTGAGTCTGAAAATCATAATTAGAGTGCACTGCGAAAGCAACTGACTTTGATTTGTTGATTTTAGTTCTGAAAGAACCAAAAGAAAGCAAGTTGTGAGGTAAAAGGCGTAGTGAGCTTATTAGAGTGAAAAACCTTGATTTTGTTTGTGTGATACACGAGAGTGTGAGGTAAAAGGCATAGTGAGCTTATTAGAGTGAAAAACCTTGATTTTTGTTTTTGGTGTGATACACGGAGTTGTGAGGATATTATTTTTTGTTTTTTTTGCTACTAACCAAATTTTGCAGATTCAAAGGATGTCTGAAAACAACGAATCAGTGACACAAAATGTTGACATGGCGTTCCAATTACGAGCCATGGGTCAGCAACTTGACTTGATGTCGAGGGCATACAAAGATCTGAAAGATGAGGTGAATTCCATAAAGCAACAGAATAGTGGGGCTGATCGCCGAGGAAATACGGTCCGTATAGCCGTACGGAATAACAGATCTGATTTTGAAGAGTATGTTGATGAAAACGCAGATATGGGCGAAGATGACTATGATTTTGCATTTATTGGCCAAGGAATCAGGTCTGAACCAAGCAGAGCTAGGAGGAATGTGAATTTCCGTGGCATGGGGAATTATGAAGATATGGATGGAGACAACATCAAATTGAAAATTCCTAACTTTGAAGATAAAAATGATCCCGAGGCTTATTTGGAGTGGGAGAAAAAAGTAGATTGGATTTTTAATTGTCATAGCTATTCTGAACAAAAAAAAGTGAAATTGGTGATGATTGAGTTTACAGCGTATGCAATGATTTGGTGGGACCAGATTGTAATCAGTCGGAGGAGGAATGGGGAGCGACCCGTTCAGAGTTGGGGGGAGATGAAAGCGTTAATGAGGAGACGATTTGTGCCAAACCACTATTATAGAGACCTATACCTGAAGCTCCAAGGTCTGAATCAAGGCTATAAGACAGTAGATGAATATCACAAAGAGATGGAGATAGCAATGATTCGTGCCAATGTTGTTGAGGATAGAGAAGCCACCATGGCTAGATTTCTTAATGGGTTGAATAGTGACATTGCCAATGTGGTTGAGCTACAGCACTATGTGGAGCTAGAGGACATGGTTCACATGGCTACGAAGGTGGAGAAACAACTCAGGAAGGGACATGTTCGGCCAGGATTTAATTCGGGTTCTTCATCTTGGAAGACGAATATGAAGAGAGAGGGTATTGTCCAGCCAAGATCCTTTGTTCCTTCTAAAACTGAACGAACAACGGCTAAAGTTGATGTCCCTACCGGTGCCAAAGGTAAATCTGAAACTCAGCCTAAACATACTCATGATGTTAAATGTTTTAGGTGTCAAGGGCATGGACATTATGCTTCAGAGTGTCCAAACAAGAGAATCATGATGATTAGAGATGATGGTGATATGGAATCTGAAAGTGACCGATCTGATTGCGAAGGCATGCCACCATTGGAGGATATTGATGAGGATGAGTTAGCATTACCGGTTGCGGGGTCCTTGGTTATAAGGCGCACACTTCAGGTTCAAGTCAATGAAGATGAATCTCATCAACAAAGAGAGAATATCTTCCATACGCGCTGTTACGTACAAATCAAGGTGTGTGGTTTAATTATTGATAGTGGAAGCTGTGTTAATGTTTGCAGTACCACCCTTGTTAGTAAACTGAATTTGAGTACTGTTAAGCATGTGAAACCATATAGATTGCAATGGCTGAATGATAGTGGTGAAGTGAAAGTGACTAAGCAGGTTGTGGTCCCATTTTCGATTGGGAAATATGTTGATGAAGTTCTGTGCGATGTGGTACCAATGCAAGCAAGTCACATCTTGTTGGGGAGGCCATGGCAATATGATAGGAAGGCAGTTCATGATGGGGTTAAGAATAGGTATACCATTGTAAAAGATGGTAAAACCATCACTCTTGTACCTCTTACACCCAAACAGGTGTATGATGATCAAATAAAGCTAAAAAGAGAGCATGAGGCGATGGGGAGAGAAAATCAAGGTGAGGAACATGGGAAGAGAAAACCATCAGATTCGGCTAGAACCCAAACCTCTACAACCCATTCAGCCACCCATCCAAACACAAACAAATATTTGGCCAACACTCCCAACAAATCAGACCATTCGACCACTCCTCAAAAACACCCAAATTTGGCCGAGAGTGGAGGTAAGACAAGAGGAGAGGAGAGAGTCAGGAAGAGTGATGAGAATTGTGTGGAAAAACTAGAGAAACAGCCTAATTTTTATGCTAGAGAGGGTGAGGTCAGATCTGTATATTTCGCTAACAAGCCAATGATTTTACTTGTGTACAATGAGGCTTACTTTAATACTAATGATCTTGATCATATTGTGCCTAGTGCTGCTATTTCTTTGTTGCAGGAGTTTGATGATGTGTTCCCCGACGATAATCCAAGCGGATTACCACCATTGCGAGGGATAGAGCATCAGATTGATTTCGTACCTGGAGCTTCAATTCCTTACCGGCCAGCATATAGAAGCAATCCCGAGGAGACGAAAGAGCTTCAAAGGCAACTTGATGAGCTGATGGAAAAGGGCTACATTCGTGAGAGTATGAGCCCCTGTGCCGTACCCGTGCTACTTGTGCCTAAAAAGGATGGAACATGGAGGATGTGTGCTGTTTGTCGAGCCATCAACAACATAACGATTTTGATTCATGGTCGAATCCTTTCGAGGATAGAGGGGATGATGCGAACCAGCCCAGAAACACCAGCAAGGACCCATTACATGTTTAGGGGATTGATTCGTGGTTTTGAAGGCTTCACCCAAGTCATAATTGCAAGGACCATTGAAGTATCTATGTGTAGGAGGGGTCCAGCCCGGCTTTATTTAGGCCATGAAGTGAAGACAGCAAAGGAGCCAAAAGAATCCTACTACAACTTGGAAACATGGGATTGATGGGCTGGATGGAAAAGAATAAATAAACCTTGTTGCTACCCAAATTTTGACCTACTTATTTTTTACGTTTCGGAAAAAAAAGAAAAAAAAGAAAAAAGACAAAAATCCAAAAATATCTTCTTACAGGGGCAAAATTGAATAAATTGAGAGTTTAATGGGCGATTGAGGTTTAAATCGCAAAAATCAGAAACCAAAGACTAGAATAAAAAGGGCTGCGCAAAGCTAGGGTTGATATTGAAGTTCTGACAGGGTATAATTGCACAAAATCATAAATTCAGATCAAATGGAGGTTCAATTAGAGAAAAATTATAAATTGAGGGACCAAAACACACTTTGACCTCTCAAGGCAGCAGCCATAGTTGCCGACCAGCCGCTGCATGTAGCCACCGGCAAGCCTGTCACAGCAGAAAAAGAAAAGAAAAAGAGAAGCTTACCGTTGCTTGCAACGGTAACTTCTGCAATGCCTATAAAATGGCGAAAACATGAGATAAAAGAGGGAGGAGAATGGAATAAAAAGAGGGGGAGAACGAACAGAGGAGGAAAATAATAGAGAAGAGGGAAAAAAGAAAGGGAGAGCAGAAAATTCACGTAAACAGGGGAAGATTTTTTCAAAGACAGAGGAAAAATTGGGAAGGAACAAAGAAAAAGCAGAGAATAGAGAGGAAATTTACGTGAAAATTTAGTTAGTCTTCATCCCTTCATTTCTGGCCTCTCTCTCTCTCTCCCCTTCGTCTCTCTCGGACTGCCCTGTCTCTCTCTCTCTAAAACCAGAGGACCCGGCGTCTCTCTCTCCCTCTCGGTCAGCATTCCAGCCACCGTCTCCGACCACCGTGCATCACCCCATCGTCCCCCGAAGATTCCCCTCCACGCCACCAGTCCAGCCGTGGTCCCAGCCGAAGGCAGCAGCAGCAGCACCCGTCGAAGCGCAGCCCGTCGCCTTCCGACCCCGTTTCCGGCCACCACAGGCCACCATTTCCGACGCCACCACGACCGGAAGAACCACCTCGACGTTCTCTTCCCAAAGGTGTTAACAGGTACGCCTCTCATCACACTCGAAAATTTACCAATCTACTGTTCATTTTCTTCTTTGCATGCTGCGGGGAAAGTGAATTGAATTCACTTCCCCGCAGGTCAGTTGGGCCGGGCTTTGTGCCCGGCCTGATCTTTGAAAGCCAGCCCAAGTTGAGCGGGCTGAAAGCCCATCCGAGAGAAGGCATGATGTTTGGGCCGAGAGCCCAATCCGAGCATAATGGGCTGAGAGCCCAGCATGAGTAGAGGCAGGCTCCAGCCCTTCTGGCTGGAAGCCCAGCCTGGTGGGAGTGGGCTGACAGCCCAGCCCGATTTGGGTGGGCTGACAGCCCAATCTGATTTTAAGGGAGTGGGCTGGCAGCCTAGTAAATGGGCTGACAGCCAGCCCACTCCTAAATAAAAAATAAAAAAATAAAAAACAAATAATAAAATATAAAAAAAATACAGAAAATTGCCAAATATATTTTTTTTAGAAAAATATAAAATGTGTGGTTTTCTTGCATACGGCCAATACACTAGCATATTTTAAAAAAAATTCTTGTCTTTCAAAAAATATATATTATCTTGGAGATTTAAGAAAAAATGTATTTTTGCATGAATTTCAAAGAAAAAAATCATTTCTTGCATTTTTGGATTTTACAACATGTTTGTAAAATCCAAAGGGTATTGGCCAATATTCAAAAAAAATATAAAAACCCTTTTTTGTGATTCGTATTATTCACTGTTGGTATTTGGATAAATAAATCCTAAGGGGTTAATATCCAAAATATTCGGCGGGAATAATATGCTATTATTCACTGTCGATATTTGGATAAATAAATCCCAAGGGGTTAATATCCAAAATATTCGGCGGGAATGATATGCTATTATTCACTGTCGGTGTTTGGATAAATAAATTCTAAGGGGTTAATATCCAAAATATTCGGCGGAGTAATATCCCATTCATCATTTAACCAACATATTCTTTGAAAGATCAAAATCATAACAAATCATAACCAAACAAATACACCAAGCAGCTTACCTTAGGTAGGGCGTACTAGGGGTGCTAAAACCTTCCCTTTACGCAACCAGTCCCTTACCCTAGAATCTCTGAAAGACCAGTTTAGGTTTCCTAGTAACCATAATACTAGGTGGCGACTCCTTTTTCACGAAAATAAAGATAATCCCTTCGACATTTAACCTCCCCGCTCACGGGGACAAGTCGTCACGACGCCGCATACCACCATTTTTGGGGTGTGACAGAATGGCGACTCCACTGGGGACTTTGGACTAGGCTTGAAATTTTGTTTGTTTATGATATGTTAATTATTTGTGTGTTTATTTATTCATTTATTCTCATGTTGCAATGAATTATTTATATGTTTATTTAAAGGCTTTAGCATGCATTTTTTCATCCTGTCATCATAATATACCTCGTCATGCATCACTTTTTATTATTTTGAGAGCACACACTAAACTTTAAGTTAAGTGGGGGAGTAGCAGCTTACCTATGACTTGAGTCAAGGTTGAAGTTTGTGTAAACCCCAACTCTTTGCTGAGAGCTTAGATGATAGTGATTGGTATACGTGCCATCCCATTATCTGCTAAGACCCCATATTGCCTTTACGAGGGTGATCACTGGGACAGCGAGAGACCCTCTTTAGAGACCAAGTAGTAAACCTACCCTATGTCTCACGTAAAGGAACTAGAACCTATCGTTAAGGTGTATGCTCTATAATATCTTTCTTACAAAAAACGCATTTTTTATCACAATCACGCATCATATCATGCATTTTCTCATACATTTTTGCACGCATCATCAACCGAGAAACATAGGTCTCTCTTTTGGGACCCACGATACTCGACTAAGAAAAAGGATGGGAAATGAAGAAAGGTCCTACAAGTTGCTACCAGTACCTTCGATCGGAAGCTAGTCGGAAGTGATAAGTTCTAAAGTTGGGAAACCCAAAAAAAAAAAAAAAAAAGAAGCTCCATTGATGCTCAAAATGTAATCAACAATACTTGTTAGATCGTGATGTTTTCTATGTGATTTGTCATTTTGTTTTGTTTTTATTGACAATCATGACTTAAGATATCAATAGGATCATATCTTTGTTTTCAAGCCAAAATTTTTCTTTTAATGAGATCATGCATTTTCAAAAAATTTCTTTTACTGTGCATTTACATCGCAAAAAAAAAAAAAAAAAAATATCTTTCACAATAACATCTGCACTTTACACTAAGAATGAATGATCGAATTTTAAAATACATAACAGATGTAGAGGAGGAACAAGTGGATGAATATAATGTTAGAGAATTCACAAAATTAATAAAAGAGCATAAACAAGTTTGGGAACCCACTAAAGAGGAACTTGAAACCATAAATATGGGTAATGAAGAAAGCCACAGAGAGCCCAGGATAAGAACTCTAAAGGAAACAGAAGACTTGATTATACTGTTTAGAGATTAGGTAAATGTTTTTGCTTGGTCTTACAAGGATATGCCTGAATTGAATATGGATAGCATACAAGGTACCGCTGGAAGAAGGATGCAGGCCGATTAACTTAAAAACTAAGAAGCCCCCATCATGAAGTTTTGATCAAAGTAAGGGCAGAAATTGGAAAAAACAACGGAACGCTGTTTGTTGAGAAGCAATCAAATATCCACAATGAGTTATCAATTACATTCCTCAATTTCGTCTTTGGGGTTCCCGTAATTAACTGAAGCCATTCTCACTCTCAAAATTCGAGCTGTTAATTAGTACTATTGATTTAAACAGTGAGATGCTTAAAGCTGACAAGAGGAACTCCAGCATGCATTATCCTTGGTGTCTTGTCTAATTTTGAAACCTAAATAGCAGAAAAAGAGATCTTTCATTAACTGAAGCAAAAAACAGGTCTGGAATGAAAAGAAGCAGGAGATCCTTCAACTGAAATGCACTTTATAGTAAACCAACAATGTGTATACGGACAAAAATCACAACTACAACGCCCTGCACATTTAGAAGCTAACCGAATGGAAACAATGTCTTAGTCACGGATAGTTGCTGTCAATGAAATGACAACGATTAAAGTCATAGATAAAGGGCAAATCAGATCGTCAATTTTACACGATAACATATCATAGCTTCTTTGACAATGACCAATGATCAAAACCCAAATCCAAGATGTATGGAAAGCAAGAAAGAACATATCTTTAAAACCCATAATCAGATGTAGAAAAGGAAGCAATCCTTTACTTAGCCGGGTTGTTAAAGAAACTTGAATAGATAATTCGACTAAGGACCTAATGCATCAAAATTTATAAAAGTTATCAAGAAATGAAAGTGAGTAACTGATGCATATAGCTAGAATCATCAGAATGGAAGCCTTAAGAAAAAGAATACAAGAAATCTAAAAGCCCCAAGAAATTAGAGTGTGTGTGGACTTTAGGGAATTAAATCGTGCTAGCTCTAAAGATAATGTTCCCTACATATAAACATGGTGGTTGATAATGCAGCTCGTAGTTCCACATATTCCTTTATGGATGGGTAAAAAAAATTAAAAAAAAAAAAAAAAAAAATTACCAAAATTACCTATCTAAACTAGCTGAAGAATATGGGGAAATAGAGTTCACGCATCTAGGAAGGAAAGCAAATCAGTTTGCGGATGTTTTGGTCACACTAGCTTCTATGGTTAGAATAGACTTAAGACAAAACTTGCAGGCGATACACATTGATATCAGAAATAACCCAACTCATTGTTGCTCAGTTAAAGGAGAAATAGATGAAAACCCTTGATACTATTATATCAAGAATTTCATCCGAAACCAAGCCCATCCCTTGGGGGCATCCAAAATCAAAATGAAAACCTTGAGGAGGTTGACAATGGATTTTTATCTTGATAAGGGAAGTTTTGTATAAGAAATCATCTTACGGGACTTTGCTAAGATACCTAGAAGAACCTGAAGCCAAAGACGCGTTACAGGAAATCTATAAAAGGATGTCAGTGGACATATGATGGCTAGAAAAATACAAAGAACTGGTTATTTTAGGATGACATTAGATAAGGATTGCATTGACTACGTCCGCAAGTATCAGGTCTACGGTGACAAAATCAATGCCCTTTCGGCTCTTTTATTTAACTCGATATCTCCATGGCCTTTTGTGATGTGAGGAATTGGTGTGATTGAGCCTATCAACCCAAAAGCCAACAATGGTCATAGGTTTATTATCGTGGCTATCGACTACTTCACAAGATAGGTAGGATCCGTGTCATTTGCTCAAAAAAAAAAAAAAAAAAAATGGTGAAGAAATTCGTTGAAAGATATCTGATAGGTCGATACGAGCCACCAGAAAAGATTATAATTGATAATGCACAGAATTTCAAGGAAAAAAATAATAATAGAACTCTGCGCTAAATAAAAAATCAAGCATTCCAATTCCTCGCCGTATAGACCAAAGATGAATGGTGCGGTAGAAGCTGCTTATTAAAATGCTAAGAAGAGTATTCAAAAGATGGTAGTCACCTACAAGGATTAGCATGAGATGTTGCCTTTCATGTGTACCATAGTTCGGATCTCAACAAGAGTCACCCCGTATAGGTTGGTGTATGGAATGGAGGTGGTAATACCTTTAAAGTGGAAATCCCATCATTAAGAGTATTGATAGACTCTGAACTAGAAGAAGCAGAATGGACAAAAGTTAGATATAAACAATTGAATTTGATCAGCGAAAAGAGGTTAGCCGCAATCTGTCATCATCAATTATACCAAAGATGACCAAATCATATGACAAGAAAGTCCGACCTCGAAAATTCCAAGAAGGAAATCTGGTACTGAAGAAGATATTGCTTGTACTGGGACAAGATCAGGGTAAATGGACCCCAAACTAGGAAGGCCCTTATGTGGTAAAAAATCGTTCTCAGGAGGAGCTTTGCTATTATCTAGAATGGATGAATAGGATCTAGTTAGGCCCATGAATTTTGACTCTGTAAAGAAATATTATGACTGATATTTTGTAGCCTCTCAATCAATAAGATAAAACTCGGTCATGAATTCTCGTTACAAGAAACTTCTTCTTCACAAAGCGCATGATCTCATAACAATTATTTTTATTTATTTTATGTTATGTGAGCTTGACATGTTGTGTACACCACACTGGGGGCAAAAAAAAAAAAAAAAAAAAAAAAAAAAAAAAAAAAAAAATCTACAATAGTTGTTTAAAAATGGTGATTTGCATTAAAAGCGTCAATTTGCATAAACAAAACCATATTTTGAGTTATTCTTTTGTAATTTAAACATCGAAAAGTATAATAAAAGAAAAACTTCAATGGAGCAAGAAAGGGCCCCATGTGAAACCAAAAATCCCTTCACCGAGCGTGAAAATATAGCACGGGGAGCATATTTTATCAGTCAAACAAAAGATCAAGAAAGGCTACAATGAACAAGGGACCTATGTTTCTAAAAAGGTAATAAGCATGCATGTTATATTTTCATGACACTAACTTGACAAGAAAGATGTGGCGAAAGTTGATGTGATTCCAAGTTTTGGAGAATATGGAGAAACGGAATCTCAGGTCGACAAAATCAAGGAAGATGAATTGAAGATCGGCGTTGCTTCGTTCCTCGAGATGGGTAGGTCATCTAGTATAATGAAACCATCCCCGCCCTCTCCATTTTTCATCTGGGTAGGTCACCCATAATAATGAGACCCTCTCTATTTTCCATCCGGGTCGGTCACCCATAAAAATGAGACCACGCTATCCGGGTCGGTCACCCATAAAAATGAGACCATGATAGCCGGGTCGGTCACCCATAAAAATGAGACCACGCTATCCGGGTCGGTCACCCATAAAAATGAGACCATGATAGCCGGGTCGGTCACCCATAAAAATGAGACCATGATAGCCGGGTCGGTCACCCATAAAAATGAGACCACGCTATCCGGGTCGGTCACCCATAAAAATGAGACCACGCTATCCGGGTCGGTCACCCATAAAAATGAGACCATGATAGCCGGGTCGGTCACCCAGAAAAATGAGACCACGCTATCCGGGTCGGTCACCCATAAAAATAAGACCACGCTATCCGGGTCGGTCACCCATAAAAATAAGACCATGATAGCCGGGTCGGTCACCCAGAAAAATGAGACCACGCTATCCGGGTCGGTCACCCATAAAAATGAGACCATGATAGCCGGGTCGGTCACCCAGAAAAATGAGACCACGCTATCCAGGTAGGTCACCCATAAGAATGAGACCATACTAACCGGGTAGGTCACCCATAAGAATGAGACCATACTAACTTGGGTAGGTCACCCAGAAAAATGAGACCACGCTAACCGGGTAGGTCACCCAGAAGAATGAGACCATACTAACCGGGTAGGTCACCCAGAAAAATGAGACCATGCTAACAGGGTAGGTCACCCAGAAAAATGAGACCATGCTAACAGGGTAGGTCACCCAGAAAAATGAGACCATTCTAACTTGGGTAGGTCACCCAGAAAAATAAGACCATGCTAACAGGGTAGGTCACCCAGAAAAATGAGACCATTCTAACTATTCTAACCGGGTAGGTCACCCAGAAAAATGAGACCCTTCCACCTCATCACCAATTCCATCCGGGTAGGTCACCCGTCATAATGAGACCATCTATATTATTCTATTTTTTCTTTACAACACTTACTATTCAAAGTCTTTTATGAGACTTTAGTCGTAAGCATTGTAAAGAGGGGGCATCTGTTGCTACCCAAATTTTGACCTACTTATTTTTTACGTTTCGGAAAAAAAAGAAAAAAAAGAAAAAAGACAAAAATCCAAAAATATCTTCTTACAGGGGCAAAATTGAATAAATTGAGAGTTTAATGGGCGATTGAGGTTTAAATCGCAAAAATCAGAAACCAAAGACTAGAATAAAAAGGGCTGCGCAAAGCTAGGGTTGATATTGAAGTTCTGACAGGGTATAATTGCACAAAATCATAAATTCAGATCAAATGGAGGTTCAATTAGAGAAAAATTATAAATTGAGGGACCAAAACACACTTTGACCTCTCAAGGCAGCAGCCATAGTTGCCGACCAGCCGCTGCATGTAGCCACCGGCAAGCCTGTCACAGCAGAAAAAGAAAAGAAAAAGAGAAGCTTACCGTTGCTTGCAACGGTAACTTCTGCAATGCCTATAAAATGGCGAAAACATGAGATAAAAGAGGGAGGAGAATGGAATAAAAAGAGGGGGAGAACGAACAGAGGAGGAAAATAATAGAGAAGAGGGAAAAAAGAAAGGGAGAGCAGAAAATTCACGTAAACAGGGGAAGATTTTTTCAAAGACAGAGGAAAAATTGGGAAGGAACAAAGAAAAAGCAGAGAATAGAGAGGAAATTTACGTGAAAATTTAGTTAGTCTTCATCCCTTCATTTCTGGCCTCTCTCTCTCTCTCCCCTTCGTCTCTCTCGGACTGCCCTGTCTCTCTCTCTCTAAAACCAGAGGACCCGGCGTCTCTCTCTCCCTCTCGGTCAGCATTCCAGCCACCGTCTCCGACCACCGTGCATCACCCCATCGTCCCCCGAAGATTCCCCTCCACGCCACCAGTCCAGCCGTGGTCCCAGCCGAAGGCAGCAGCAGCAGCACCCGTCGAAGCGCAGCCCGTCGCCTTCCGACCCCGTTTCCGGCCACCACAGGCCACCATTTCCGACGCCACCACGACCGGAAGAACCACCTCGACGTTCTCTTCCCAAAGGTGTTAACAGGTACGCCTCTCATCACACTCGAAAATTTACCAATCTACTGTTCATTTTCTTCTTTGCATGCTGCGGGGAAAGTGAATTGAATTCACTTCCCCGCAGGTCAGTTGGGCCGGGCTTTGTGCCCGGCCTGATCTTTGAAAGCCAGCCCAAGTTGAGCGGGCTGAAAGCCCATCCGAGAGAAGGCATGATGTTTGGGCCGAGAGCCCAATCCGAGCATAATGGGCTGAGAGCCCAGCATGAGTAGAGGCAGGCTCCAGCCCTTCTGGCTGGAAGCCCAGCCTGGTGGGAGTGGGCTGACAGCCCAGCCCGATTTGGGTGGGCTGACAGCCCAATCTGATTTTAAGGGAGTGGGCTGGCAGCCTAGTAAATGGGCTGACAGCCAGCCCACTCCTAAATAAAAAATAAAAAAATAAAAAACAAATAATAAAATATAAAAAAAATACAGAAAATTGCCAAATATATTTTTTTTAGAAAAATATAAAATGTGTGGTTTTCTTGCATACGGCCAATACACTAGCATATTTTAAAAAAAATTCTTGTCTTTCAAAAAAATATATATTATCTTGGAGATTTAAGAAAAAATGTATTTTTGCATGAATTTCAAAGAAAAAAATCATTTCTTGCATTTTTGGATTTTACAACATGTTTGTAAAATCCAAAGGGTATTGGCCAATATTCAAAAAAAATATAAAAACCCTTTTTTGTGATTCGTATTATTCACTGTTGGTATTTGGATAAATAAATCCTAAGGGGTTAATATCCAAAATATTCGGCGGGAATAATATGCTATTATTCACTGTCGATATTTGGATAAATAAATCCCAAGGGGTTAATATCCAAAATATTCGGCGGGAATGATATGCTATTATTCACTGTCGGTGTTTGGATAAATAAATTCTAAGGGGTTAATATCCAAAATATTCGGCGGAGTAATATCCCATTCATCATTTAACCAACATATTCTTTGAAAGATCAAAATCATAACAAATCATAACCAAACAAATACACCAAGCAGCTTACCTTAGGTAGGGCGTACTAGGGGTGCTAAAACCTTCCCTTTACGCAACCAGTCCCTTACCCTAGAATCTCTGAAAGACCAGTTTAGGTTTCCTAGTAACCATAATACTAGGTGGCGACTCCTTTTTCACGAAAATAAAGATAATCCCTTCGACATTTAACCTCCCCGCTCACGGGGACAAGTCGTCACGACGCCGCATACCACCATTTTTGGGGTGCGACAAACCTTATGGGCTTCATTTAAGTTAGTTAGCTACAGCCCAATGCTTGTTTGGGCTTAATTAAGACTTTGTTTTTAGCTAGGATCCAAGGCTTGCTTGGATTAAGTCATGGGCTTTTCAATTTAGGATTTTGGGCCAGTTTTGAGTGGACCTCTTTAAAGTCCACATAAGAGGTCCATTAGGGTTACTTTTTAAGACTATTTAAACACATGTAACCCTAATTTCGGCAGCCATTGATTAAACTTAATTCTGAACTTTTCAGTTTATGTGTGAGAGTGATTCTTGCATTCTTTAGTTCTTGAACGAACTGAATCCGACTTATCGAAGATTAACTGGCTTCGTGGCGTCATTCTACTCATTCCAATAGTGCTGGTGCCTTGGAGCAGGTTTCCATTGTGTCACACTCCTATCAGACCTTATTTCGGCTTTCCGGGATCTTATCTCATTCTTGGTTGTGGGTTGCGTGACCACGTGATCACGAGATTCACATCAATTATTGAAAAAACATGCAAGAAAATAATAAGTATTTTTAAATTCCCATTTTATTTTATCTATTTATTACTATTGTAGACATCAAAATTTCTACAAGTTTGATTCATGAACCAAAATTTTAATTTATTAGGTCTAGACCTAATTAGATTTATTAGGTTTGAGCCTAATTTAAATTAAAAACCAAATCCAAATGTATTATATTGATCTTATTTTAATATCTTTCAGGATAAGAGTATTTTAAATAATTTCCATATTGATTTTCCTAAAATATCTTTTAGTTAAAGGATGTTTGAGGTAAATGACACTTGACTTGTCATAAATAGGCAACAAAGTCATCAAGGAAAAAGGTATGAAACAAAAAAAAAAGACAGCAAGCAAAGACTAAAGACCAAACATAAATATTTGGGGAAGTTCTCTCAAAAGAATTCAATTCTATCAAAGAAGAAAGGGATCAAAGCCCTAATCTTTATCAAATCAAACCAAGGAAACAAAGGATCAAAGCTCTTTCCTTCACCGAATAAAGTTAAGATGCCATGCTTTCGAGCTCATGTGAATTTTTTTACCAAATCAATTCAAGTCCTTTAAATCAAATCAATATTTCACATGATTAAAACTTTCAAGCTCTTATGAATATATCTTCATTCTTTAGTGCAGTTATTTGATATACGAGAATTTGTGTGTACAAATATATTAGAATATAATATTATATTAATACTATCATATAGGTTAGTGAGGCCTCACCTTGCCAGTGTGGTCCAACAAGCAACATAACATGCTTTATTAGTATTATTATTATTATGGACCCAACCCAACTATTTAGGCTAGGCTGGAATAGGTTCAACCCATTACATAAGTTTATTTGGAGTGGAAAACTAAAATGGAGATGGTGTTTGACTGTAACTACTACTCGGAGATAAAAAAGGTTAAGTTGGTTTCAATTTAATTCACCGATTATGTCATTGTTTGGTGTCAATTACTAGTTAATATGAGATCACAAGTACGTTTAGGTTGAGTTTCAAAATTACCTTTAGCAGTAGTAGGGACATCATCTTTAGCTTTTGGTGGTTCAGTTCTAGAAGAAACAAAGGATCTCGACTAGACAATACCTTCTCTCTTTAGATTTGACTTCCAAGATGATGAAGAATCTGAATTAAACGTTGGCTAAACATGTCCCTTCCTAGTTCTCACTCCACCTTCATAGCCATGTGAACCATATCCTTTAGATCCACATAGTATTGTAGCTTAACCACATTAGCAATGTCCCAATTTATCCCATTAAGAAATCTAGTCATGGCGGCTTCTCTTTGTGATATTCATCTATTGTCTTATAATCTTGATTCAGAACTTGGAGCTTCAAGAATAAGTCTCTGTAATAATTGTTTGGCATAAATAATCTCGTTATAAAGACTTTCTGATGCGAACCACGTGATCACGTGATGCGAACCGGCCCAAAAACACCAGCAAGGACCCATTACATGTTTAGGAGCTTGATTCGTGGTTTTGAAGGTTTCACCCAAGTCATAATTGCAAGGACCATTGAAGTATTTATGTGTAGGAGGGGTCCAACCCGGCTTTATTTGGGCCATGAAGTGAGGACAACAAAGGAGCCAAAAGAATCCTACTACAACTTGGAAACATGGGATTGATGGGTTGGATGGAAGACAATAAATAAAGCTTATGGGCTTTATTTAAGTTAGTTAGCTACAACCCAAGGCTTGTTTAGGCTTAATTAAGACTTTGTTTTCAGCTAGGATCCAAGGCTTGCTTGGATTAAGTCATGGGCTTTTCAATTTAGGATTTTGAGTCAGTTTTTTCAGTGGACCTCTTTTAAGTCCACATAAGAGGTCCATTAGGGTTACTTTTTAAACTCATGTTAGCTAAATTCGGCAGCCATTGATTAATTTTAATTCTGAACTTTTCAGTTTATGTGTGAGAGTGATTCTTGCATTCTTCAGTTCTTGAACGAACTGAATCCGACTTATCGAAGATTAACTAACTTCGTGGCGTCATTCTACTCATTCCAATAGTGTTGGTGCCTTGGGACATGTTTCCATTGTGTTACACTCCTATCAGACCTATTTCGGCTTTCCAGGATCAGATCTCATTCTTGGTTGTAGGTTGCGTGACCACGTGATCACGAGGTTCGCATTAGAGGGATTAGTTGAAATTTGAAGGAACATTAAACTCTTGGTGAACCTTAAGAAAACCACCTCAGAATCAATTGAAACTTTATATTCAGTCTGTTGGGGGTGAGATCGCATCATTTGTTAAATTTGGACTTATTTGAATATTGTTACTTGAGGTTTTAAGTCGAGGTTCGATTTTGTTGTAGAAACACTACTCTTAGTGAACCACAAGTAAACCAACTTAGAATAAATTGAAACTTGATATTTTGTGTATTGGGGATGAGATCACACTATATATTAAATTTAGGCTTATTTTTATATCGTCTTCTGAAGTTTTAATTGGAGTTCAATTATGCCACAAACTAATCATACAAAGGTTGTGTACCTATAGATTTTGACTTTTGTTGTTTGTTTATTATAATACTAATTAATGAATTTGAGGTCATTTCAAGCATTTGATATGAGTTTCAATTCTGTTATGTAAAAAATTCATAATAGGTTAGATTTGCGTCAAGTTTCAAAATGTGATCCCTATTGTTTGGTTTTGTCCAAATCTTTGTTTCTATTATATTTGGGTTATCTAGGAGTCAAGTAAATATTTGCGCTAATATTCTCTTCTGTTTTATTTCTTGTCTTCCTTTCGTCCACAATTCATATGAATTTGCATTCTTAATTGTGAAATCATAATCATAGTTTTGTTTTGCTTTGTTTTCAGTATATTTATTGATTATTGAGTCTAGAAATTATAATTAAAGTGCGCTGCAAAGGCTACTGACTTTAATTTGTTGATTCCAGTTCCTAAAGAACCAAAACAAAGCAAATTATGAGGCAAAAGGTGTAATGAGCTTATTAGAGTGAAAAACCTTAATGTTTTTGTGTGCGATACACGAGAGGTGTGAGGATATATTTTGTTCTACTAACAAAATATTGCATATTCAAAGGATTTCTGAAAACAACGATCTTGCGACACAAAACACTGACTCGAGTTGTTGTTAGGACATACAAAGATCTGAAAGTGTTGCGATGTCACGGTCGTACAATTCAATTACCCTAACTTAAAACAAATCACATAGGATAGTATAGAGCAAGAAAGGGGTCGATTCCACAAAGAAATTTTAGTTCAGATTTTTTGTGCTATATGTTATGCCATTGGGGGTTGGAAGTTGTCTAGGCTCACGCAAATGAAAAGGAAAACTTAGAGAAAAGTAAATAAAACCAAAATTTATCAACAAAACAGACCTTGGTCACAAGTCAATATCGACCTACAGAAATCAGAACTGACCATGGAAACAAAACATCAATTTATATTCTGAATTTTTATATTTAACGGATCCACCATATAACTTACCCTAACCATCAAACAACCACAGTCTTCGTATTAGTAATTAAATTCAATGGCAGCCTTAAGAACTAGATAAGTTGATTAATCAAGAAACATAATTGTCCGCAATCTATGTTTGATTCGATTAAATGTTCTCCCAAAGATTAATAACGTAGATCCACCATAATTATTAACTTAGTTGCTTCACAAGTTCATATACCATAACTTCGATTTTGATATCAAACTTAGCAATAGATTGTCTATAATAGTAGCTTAAAGTCTGCTCTTAGCAATTAAATAAAGAATCATAGAAAAATAAGCATAGGAGAACAAACATATTCACCATATAAACTGAAAAAAAGGTAAAATAGATCTCACAATTTTTGAAATTTGAAGGTTTCTGTATCCTTGCAACCAAGATAGAGTTTAGCTTTGCATGGTTGTTGAACAACTAATTAAAAAGAAAGAAGAAAACGTGATTTAGGGTTTGGAGGAGGAAGCTTTTTGTTTTCTTTTCTGTAGGAAGAATACTCTCTGTTGCCTCTCCTCCATTATATATGCTTAGAAACCCTAGTTTCTATTTTACAAAATAATCCTTCCTTAAATTGACAAAATTTAGTTGTCATCCTGTAAAAATCATATCTCATTTATAATACATTGTTTTGAGATAAGATTTGGATTGGTGATAGGTCTTTGAGTTTGAGTTTGCATCAATCAGACTTCTATGGCTCTAGATATTTAAGTTGTAATGTCCTTAGGTCAATATCGACAGATTGCAAGATTTGACTTTGAAGGCTGCGATTTTCATGCTCTTTCTTATTTTATTTTTTTCCTTATCTCTACAGAAAGGTATCGATGTTAGCTTCTGAATGCCATTAGAATCACTTCAATTCGATCTCTAGAGCTTCTGCTCTAAACAAAACATCGACTGAAGGTCAAATTTGCCAATCAGCTCCAATTACCTCATTTTTGCATCTTTCATCCAAATATGCCTTCAAAACATAAAACATAGAATATCAGGGTTTTTTATAGACAAAACATATGCAAAATACGAGGTAAATATGAGTGAAACTATCAGATAATATGGTTGCATAAAAAGATGAGGTGAATTCGATAAAGCAATAAAATAGTGGGATTGATCGCTGAGGAAATATGGTATGGAATGACATATCTGATTTTAAAGAGTTTGTTGACGAAAATGCATATGCGGGTGAAGATGACTATGATTTTGCATTTGTTGGTCAAGGAATTAGGTCTGGACCGCACAAGGCTAGGAGGAATATGAATTTATTTGGCATGGGGAATTATGATGATATGGATAGGGACTTGGACACCATTAAACTGAAACTTCTTTACTATCAAGGTAAAAACGATCCAGGGGCTTATTTGGAGCGAGAGAAAAAGGTAGATTGGATTTTTGATTGTCATAGTTATTCTGAAAAAAGGTGAAATTGGTGATAATTGAGTTTATGGAGTGTTGATTGATTTGGTGGGATCAGATTTTAATCAGGAGGAGGAATGGGGAACGACCTGTTCACACTAAGGGGGAAATGAAAGTGATGTGGACAACTCAAAAACACCAGCAAGGACCCATTACATGTTCTAAATGGTAGATTGGATTTTTGATTGTCATAGTTATTCTGAAAAAAAGGTGAAATTGGTGATAATTGAGTTTATGGAGTGTTGATTGATTTGGTGGGATCAGATTTTAATCAGGATGAGGAATGGGGAACGACCTGTTCACACTTAAGGGGAAATGAAAGTGATGTGGACAACTCATAAACACTAGCAAGGACCCATTACATGTTCTAAATGGTCCAATGACCTAGTCTATGACAAAGACATTGAAAGAGGTATTGAATGCATTAGTTTTGAAGGTTTCAACCAAGTCAGAATTGCAAGGACCATTGGAGTATCAAGAGGAGACCGTAATACATCTTATCCATGTATAAGAGGAGTCCAATACAACCTTATTTGGTCCATGAAGTGAGGGAAACAAAGCAAACAAAAGAATCCTACTACAATTTGGAAACAACATGGGTGACTACCTTTTCTTTTTCTTTTTACAATTTGGAAACAACATGTAATGAGTCCTTACTGGTGTTTCTGAGCCAGTTCGCATCACCCTCTCTTTTTTCTATTTAATATATTGATATGATTAGAGACAGTAACATGATGAAATATAACCCTTTTCTTGCTTAGATGGTGCAGACACGAAGAACAAGATGGACACAAACACTAAAAAACTTTAAGGAATAGTAAAAAAAGCCTAGCTCTCATACCAACACATGCGAACCTCGTGATCACGCAACTCATAATCAAGATTGAGATATGCTCCTAGAAAGTCGTAATAAGTCTAATAGGAGTGTGACACAATGCAAACTTGTACCAAATCACCAACACTATGGAAATGAGTAGAATGACACCACATAGCTAATTAATCTTCGATAAGTCGGATTCAATTCGTTCAAGAACTGAAGAATGCAAGAATCACTCTCACCACGTTAAAACTAAAAATTCAGAAGTAAGAATCATTAAAGTTTGCTGAAATTTTGGTTACATGAATTTAAATAGTTCTTGAAAAATTAACCCTAATGGACCCCTTATGTGGACTTATATGAGGTCTACTCAAAATTGACCCTAAAGCCTAAACTGAAAAGCCCATAACTTAATCCAAACAATCCCAAGGTTGTAGCTAAAAAAATAAAATAAAGCCTCTAATATTAAATTCATGTTCTGTCATGAGAAGAAGAGGAGGAAGTAAAATATTACAAAGTTAATTCAAGGCTTATTTATAGTCTTCCATGCAGCCGCTTAATCCTAGAAACAAAAGGAAAATGTAACCACTCATGTTTTTTCCAAGTTGTAGTAGGATTCTTTTGTTTACTTTGTTGTCCTCACTTCATGACCCAAATAAGGTTGTATTTGACCCCTCTTGTACATGGATAAGATGTATTATGGTCTCCTCTTGACATTTCAATGGACCTTTCAATTCTGACGTGGTTGAAACCTTCAAAACCAATGCATTCAATGCTTTTTCAATGTCTTTGTCTTAGATCAAGTCATTGGATAATTTGGAACATGTCTTGCTGATGTGTTTTGTGTTTGTCAACATTAGAGGGAAAAAAGAGATCTTGCAAACAAATTGAAGTTTCAATTACGACACTATTGATATGATCAGAAGATCTTGATAAGATGAGTCAATCAACACCAAAAAAGGTTTTCAATGGTCATCCAAGGGGGTCACACTTGTTGCCTAGACAAGTGGATAATCCTCCACTTTTGAGGGACAAGTATAGACCGCCCGAGTTATTATTGAACTTTTTTGGTGTTAGCTTCATCATGTCGAGATTTTTCTGACGATACTAGTGATATTATAACTAGAGTTTTGATGTATTTTTAAAGTTTTTTTCTGACCATTTGATAAAGGATATTGTTATCTTAAATAACAAGCTATATAAATTTAGTATTTCAATCGTGATATATGTACACTATGTTATTTCACTAATCTTTATGTGTGTGTTATAAAACATGCTAATAACAAAAAATGGCTATTTTCTTACGACACTTGCTTCAATGGGTGGACCACGAGGAAGGAAATGAATGAAAGAACTAATCAACCATAAAACAGGCACACATGAATGATAAAACCATATCAACTTGACATGACATGATTACAACACTAGGACCATTGTCACCTTAAGTCTTCTGTCAGTACGTTAATCACCTATAAAACGCAGGTCACTACAAGATTTTCCAACTGAAAGAGCTACTGCAGTAACCGCATGCCAAATTCATCATTGATCGAAAGCTATGGTTCCCACATGGAGTGTCTTTGACCAATACTATGAATTTCTAAATAAAATAAGATATGATAATTTCCCTAGCGCACCATTTTGGTACTATAACTATCTATAATTTCAGGTTCAACACCCACTTGTACAAAGCAAAAGTACAACTGAGATAATCCAATGACCTTTAATTGTAGCAAAACAAGACCAGACTGAAATAAAGCATTGTCTTATCATGAATGTTATGCCCCTCGTAACTATAACTATAGTTATGCTCCTGACCAATTCCAATGCAAAATATTATTTTGGAAAGCTAGATTGATTTATTGAATAATGTAAATATAGTTTTTATATATATTCCAATGATAAGAACCATTTACAATAGTTAAATATATTTTAATATATACCAACCAATAATATAAAACAGATTTTACAAGAACAAACAATATTATAATTTTTTCATTGTTTTTTTATATTATTTAAAATGTTACCTGACTATATTATATATGTTACCTGACTATATTATATAGTTTTTAATTATAGTTTTTTTAAATAAATTTTTAAATATATATATATATATATATCTTGTTGAAAAATCTCATGAATTCTTAAATATAAATAAATACTATAATATAAATGAATTCTTAAATATTATACTATAAAATATAATATTATAGTTTATATAAGATTACATGTAAAAACAAATGCTATTTAGCAAATCAAATAATGTTTTATATATAATTAAGCAAAAAATAAAAACTAACCCAATTCTATATATTCTTTTATAATTTAAAGACTCGTAAATCCATTAAAATAATTTTGTGGCGGTTTAGATAATATTTGATAGTGTACTAATAATGATTTTTGAAGAATATTTTTATCTAAAATATATATTAAAATAATATTTTACTTATTCATGAAAAACATATTTTTAAAATCATATAAGAAAACAATTTAAAAAAATAATTATTATTGTCACAAATCATATGTTTGTATGCCAACTATTTCTCCTAGTCTCAAATAATATTATATAATTTTTAAAAAAATTGACTTTTCTACAAGAACATGTAAAAATAGCATCTTAAAAAACAAAAAAAATATTTTAGCTATTGACTATGAGGTTGTAGAAGCAAAAAAATATTTACAATAGCTAAAAATAATTTTGCATCGTCATATAGCTAGTGGGTTGGAGATGCTGTGCATACAGCACTTCCACGAGGAACATACCATTTCAGCTCTCTGAAACTTCTGCCGCTTCATTGAACTCCGCAAGCTCACAGGTATATTTGTTTTTTGATACAAGGGAAGACGGGATTTATCAGCCCAAATTGCCCCCCTCCATCATCTCCCGAGATATGCTTATTTATCTGTTTTGAATTCCAGAAATAACTAGATTTTCGAATGCATCAACCTGAAAAAAATTGTACATACTATAACACTTTCATAGACGACCTGCCAAAAAAATCTGCAGGATATATAAACTTTATTTATATATGAAGCAAGTACACAAATTTGTTTATTTGATCATATTGAACACATTATAAGATCATTGTCTGGGTTAGCCCAGTTAATCTTTAATCCTTGACTCTCTTCCAACTCGATGATCTGGTCAGATATTCAATCAGTGGTCATGTTTGTATGATAAAGAAAGTAGGAATGAGTTTTTCAAAAGAACCAACACATTGAGAACACAACTGAGTCAGCTAAAAACAAAACAGCTATCCTCCCTTTCCCCCAGCCACACGAACACACACAAAAAAGGACCAAACTGTTTCCTTTGGACTTTGTTTTATGAAAATGACACTTACATCCTTCAATTCGAAGTTGTTGCCAAACTATAAGCAGGGATTTTAGCTAGCGTTCGCTGCTTCATGATCAATCGAACCCTCTCAACCTCTAGCCACAAGCCTCTGCTAGCATATATATTGGATAAAACCACATACACCCCATCATTCCAAGGCTCCAAGTCTAGTAAATGTTTTGCCACCCACTCTCCCATCTGCACATTTGAATATTTCTCGCAGGCGCTCAGCAAACACCCCCATATAACCACATTTGCCTTCATTGGCATCCCCTCAACAATCTCCCTAGCTTCTTTCAGCAACCCTGCTCGGCCAAGCAGATCCACCAGGCAGCCATAATGCTGCAATCGGGGCATTATTCCATAATCATTCCTCATCGTATCAAAATAATGTCTTCCCTCTTGCACCTTACCACCATGCCCACATGCACTTAGTACCCCAATAAAAGTCACATGGTTAGGCCTCACACCAGCATCTCTCATGCAACTAAAACATTCAATAGCTTCATTGGGTCGCCCATGCATCGCATAACCGACTATCATCGAAGTCCAAGATGACACGTTTCTTTGGTCCATCCTTGAAAATACCATATAAGCCAAGTCCATTCTACCACATTTCCCATACATGTCAACGAGGGAATTCAACATCAAAATATCAGATTTTGCAAAACTTTTGGCTTGAAAAACACACTTATGCAATTGAAGGGCCAACTGCAAATCCCCTAATATCCCACAAGCTGCAGTCACACTAACCATGGTTACATCATCGGGCTTGAACCCACACCTTCTCATCTCCATAAACATCTCAATTACTTCCTTTGCACGTCCACCTTGACAAAGACCTCCAATAATAGCATTCCAAGAACCCAACTTTCTGTCAAGGTTTTCCTCAAACACTTTATATGCATTCCCCAAATCTCCAGATTTTGAGTACAAACTAATAAAACCACTTTCACAATATTCGTTCAACTCAAGGCCAAGCCTTATCGCAATAGAATGAAGCTGCCTACCAAGCTCCATAGCAAAACACTGGCATGCGGCTTTCAAGACAATCGGAAGCGTATAATTATCAGGGGAGATGCCAGCATGGGACATGGATACATAGATTTGTAGCGCTATTCTAGGAGCATCAAGTCTAGTATAACATCTTATTAAGTTGTTCCAATGCAATGGGGCGGTGTAAATGTCAAGAAAGTGGGTGCGGATAACATGGGCATAAATTTGGTTCAATTCTTGTAAACTGGAGCAATTAGATAAATGGGTTGCTATAGTTTTAGATGGGTCTTGCTTTGAATGCTGTGATGGTAGAGGCTTTGTTGGAAACTGGGTGCCAAAATTCGCGGGATTTGGAGCAAGACTGTAGTGGAGATGTTTGAATGCTTGGGGTTTAACATGGCTGAGTAGGCGACGGTGAAAGAAGTTCATGCACCTTTGTCAAGGAAGGACCTTGAGGGGGAAGAATAAACAGTAACTGGTATGCATTTCCTTCATTCCTTATAAACGAAATGACCATATATATTAACTTCAATATAATTGCGGTTGCCATTTTATTGTAGGTTTTTGTATTGTGTATATAGATACATATTACTATGGATTGCAATAATAAATTTATTATTTTGCTCTTACGGCTGAAAAAATTTAACCCCCGGGACTAAGGTTATTTTCGACATTTCTAGGAGACAATGAGGGGTGTTTTCGGTTTTTAACAAATTCATGCACAATAAAAATACAAACATAACACCCAAAAAAGACAAAAAAGAAGTCTGGAGCTGATGGTAGTGTGGTACTTTCACCCCTGGTTTTTCGTGGTTATCGATGGGTTAAGGGTTTATAAATAATTTATCGTTTATTATTATTTCTTTTTCTGAAACACTACAGGCGCGTCGTACGAACGCCTAGTGTGCCGCCATTCCTTTGCCTCCCACATGACTATCAGGTGGTGCATGCAGCATCTCTTGGCGGTGTAAATTGATCGTCCACTGTGTTACCTAGTGTGCCGCCATGTCCTTTGTCTCTTGGTGCGTCGCATGTCGATTTCTGATATTCGGTGAATCGCTAGTGAATGATTTTTGTTTTTTTCCCTTTTCTCTCTCCTACCTCAGGAAATTACATGTGAGTCCTTCTGTTTCTGATGGTGTTAGTTTAGTCCATGTTCTTTTGATTTCGGTTTTATTCCTAATTTCTCTGATAAAAAAATTGATTTTTTTCAATTGTGCCCTTTAATTTAAACTGATTAGATATGTTGATTTTCATTTAGTTCTTATTCTTTTAATTTTTATTTGTTTTTGGTTCCTTTATTTTTTTCGGTACGCGAGTTTTAATTTATTTTAATTTTGCCCTCTAATTGAAATTGTTTATATATGTAACTTTTCATTTCAATCCTTATGATTTTTATTTTTTTAACAAAATTACACTGCATTTTTTTTAAAATGCCTTTATTAGTTTTGGTCCCAAGATTTTTATTTATTTCAATTTTGTCCTTTGATTGCAATTAATAATGTATTTTATTTTTCATTTCAGTACTTATTTTTTCAATTTTTTATTTGGTATTAATTCCTTCTGTTTTATCAATCTTTCTTTAATAGTGTTTATTTTTTACCCATATTTATGCACCTATGCTTTTAGTTTTTGTTTTTAAAATTTTTCGTTTTATTTTTATTTGGTTAAAATCCTGAATTTTTTTAATTTATATTAGTGTTCATTTTAAAATTAATATTTCTCATTTTTTTCCTTTTGTTCTTTTTTTCATGTGTTTTCTGTTATTTTTATTTGTTCTTCACGTCAAATAATTTTATGATTTCATTATTTGCGCAATAATAATGATAATTTTAGTGATTTTTTTTTTTTTTTTTGTAAAAATGTTTTTCTCTTTTTATATTCTTTGGGGCAATTTAATGATTTTTATTGTTTGGGCAAAAATATTGATAATATTTTAAACTGTTATAGTCATGATAATGACGATAACATAGGGATGCATTTTCAATAAAAAAAATTTGTAGATAGAAAATTAGTTGTTTATTTTTGTTATTTGATTATTGCAGGTGTTTTCACAATTTATATTTTGTTTGTTGTGTTTGATTTAAATTGGATTATAAAATGAACTAATCCTAATACAATGAATTCAATAATTTAGATATCCGAAACTTCTTGTTTTTTTAATGATGATGATAATTTTATGTTGTTGATTTCATTGAAACCTACTAAACAGATAAGTTTATATCAATTTTAAATTCATATATTTTATATAAAACTTGCATTTCACAAGAATTCTACAAAGATTTATTATTTTTCCCAAATTTATATTATAATAAAAAAATCTCAAACAATTAATATTTTTGTGTTGAAAAAAATATGGTTTTGGCCGCAACGAGGCGCGAGTAAGTGGCTAGTGTGTGTGTGTGTATTTTGTTTATGTCTATTGGATATATATAATGAGTATGTTTTTTGTTAGTTTTCAAATTTTGTTGTTTCTATTGATTTTGTTATTGTTATTTTATTATCATCATATTGAGATTTTTGGTTTTTGTTTGAGTTATTTTCATCACTTTCATATCTATTTTTTTCAATTAGTTCTAGTCCTAACAAAAGTAAGATTTATAATTTCAAGTCTAAATCAGTGTTCTTCCTACCGTAAGCTCTATTCTTGTGTCTCTTTTTCTTCTTCTATTTGAAACATTATATAAGTTGATTGTATGTTCAAACCTAGAAACAATGGATTAATAAAATAAACTTGTGTATTGCCTGATGCAACACGTTTTATTTGCCGAGACAAAGATCAAATCTGACTTATCAAGGTAAAACTGATATTGTGGTGTCATTCAATTCAATTTCAATAGTGTTGGTGCCTTGAGATAGGTTTCCATTGTGTCACTTCTTAAACCTGATTTTTCAGCGTTTGGGGAAGTATCATCTTTTTGGAACGGTTCGCATAATAATAGTGATTGTCAAGATTTAGACTTTCAGGAAAGGTTAAAATGCAATGCATTATGATGTGTGCGTGGTTTTTATCTAAGAAATATAAGTCTCCTTTTTCATGGACTAAGTCATTTAAATCTCTAATTTTTGTCGCAACCTTTCATGAGATTTTTGCTTTTGCATACTTATCTCCCAAACTCAACCTCTAGGAAAGAAGTGTTTGTTCAGTGAGCTTAGAAGATATTGATCCTATTATTTAAAGATTCCTATCTTAAATATTGTAACCTCCTTCATGATGGCTTTACTCCAAAGCTATTGGAGAATTTGAACATCTTTGTTTCCTATTTTTTGTTTTTGTAAAAGAGAAATCATGGAACCAACGTTATTATATTTCTGAAATTTCCCAAGCATGATCATGCCCTCGAGTATTTATCCAATTGTTTTTATTTTGAGTTTTCTTAGGGATGATGTCACATGGAAGGGGGTTGGTTATTTATTTAGGGGTTGATTTTATAGGAATATTTTAGGAATTTTAAAGCCATTTCCAAACATAAAAACCATTTTTACATTAATTGTAAGCACACTTTTTTTTAAAAAAAGAATTCAAACGATTCTTATATATAGGGTTTCGTGAGAGTTGATTTTTTTATGTTTTATGTTTTGTTTGTTAGAATGGTTCAAGTTTTGACTTGAAGGTTTCAAAGGAAAGAACATGTCTTTAATGGATTGGTTTTGTTTGTATGAATAATACAACATTACTAAAATTTCTTGAAAAACTCATTTCTTATAGGAAAGCATTACTAAAAATCTCATTTCTCTTCATTAGGAAATAAAGTCAAGTATTCACAACTTGGAGAAGCAAATAGGGCAAGTAGCTTTAAGGGTAGGAAACTTGAGGCACAAATGAATTGAACATTGCCCTCCCAAACATAAATCCAAAAAGCAATGTTAGTGCGATTACGCTAAAAAGTGGGAAAGAACTTGAACAACAAAGGTCAAAACAAATTGAGATGGAGGACGAAGAGAAGATAAAACCGAAGTGAGCATAAGAAGAAACATCCTCTTTCTCCATAAACTAAAATGACCATTACTCTGAAGGTAAGTCCTAACTCAATGTATTATATCCCCCCTTCCTATGAGTTCTTATAGGTAAAAACAGAGAGAGAAAAGAGATTTTAGAGGTTTTCAAGAAAGTGAAACTCAACATTCATTTGATTCATGCTATCAATCAAATTCCCAAGTACTACCAAAAGAGCATTCAAGCTAAAAGGTTATAAATTGGTTAGTACTGGTGATGATGTATATGTTGTTGCTCAAAAGAATCTATCTTTGAAGAAAAAAAATCCAGATATGTTTACTATCCCATGTGTTACTGATAATGCTAGTTTTAAAAGGACTTTATGCAATTTAGGTGCATCCATTAGTGTTATTGATGAGAACCGGCCCAGAAACACCAACTAGGACTTATTACATGTTTAGGGGCTTGATTCGTGGTTTTGAAGGTGTCAACCAAGTCAGAATTGCAAGGACCATTGAAGTATCAAGAGGAGACCCTAATACATCTTAAAAAAAAGTCTTATGGGCTTTACTTAATTTTGTTAGCTATAGCCCAAGGCTTGTTTAGGCTTAATTAAAGCTTTGATTTCAGCTACGATCTAAGGCTTGCTTGGATTAAGTGATGGGCTTTTCAATTTAGGATTTTGAGTCAGTTTTTAGTGGACCTCTTTTAAATCCACATAACAGGTCCATTAGGGTGAGTTTTTAAAAGACTATTTAAACTCATGTTAGCTAAATTTTGGCAGCCATTGATTAATTTTAATTCTGAACTTTTCAGTTTATGTGTGAGAGTGATTCTTGCATTCTTTAGTTCTTGAATGAACTGAATTCGACTTATTGAAGATTAACTAGCTTTGTGGCGTCATTCTACTCATTCCAATATTGTTGGTGCCTTGGGGAAGGTTTCCATTATGTGACACTTCTATAGACCTATTTCGGCTTTTCGGGATTAGATCTCATTCTTGGTAGTGGGTTGCGTGACCACATGATCACGAGGTTCACATCAGGTAGTATCAGAGATAGGCTCTGAAACAAGGTCATATCATTCTGTTATTTTCGTGTTTTTTTTAGTGTTCCTTAAAGTTTTCTAGTGTTTGTTTTCATCTGCTTGTTCTTCATGTCAGCGTCATCTAATCAAAAATTGAGTTATATTTCATCTTTTTCTGTCTTGTCATTTTAGTATATTAAGAAGAAGAAAAAGAGAAAATAGAAAAGAAAAGAAAAGAAAGAGAGATAGACGCATTAGTTGAAATTTGAGGAATCATTGAAATTTTACAGCAGAAAATACTACTATGGGCAAACATAAGCAAACCACGTCGGAATCAATTGAAAATTTATATTTCTTCTATTGGGGTTGAGATAGAATTATATCTCAAATTTGGTCTTATTCTAATATTTATTTCTTGAGGTTTATTTCGAGAATCATTTTTGCCGCTAAACACTACCTTAGTGAACCCTTAGCAAAACACATTAGAATCAATTGAAACTTTACAGTATGTGTCGTGAGGTTGTTATCGCATGATATATTAAAGTTGGGCTTATTGCGATATCGTATACTAGAGGTTTCAATTGGAGGTTCATATCTGCCGCAAATTGATCACACAAGGGGTTGAGTACCTAGAAGTACAAGAACAACCTATAATTTGATTTTCTTTTTAGTTTATAATTAAAATACTAAATATTGAATTTGAGGTCATTTCAAGGTCGTTTGCTCTGGGTTTTCAATTCTGTTACGTAAAAATTGCGTAAAAGGTTAGATTCTGCTCAAGTCTCAAAAAGTGATCCTAACTGTTTAGTTTTGTCCAATTCTCTGTTTTTATTCTATTTTTGGGTTATCTAGGAGTCAAGTAATTATTTTTGCTAGTATTTTCTTCTGTTTTATTTCGTGTCTTCGTATCGTCCGCAATTCGTACGAATTTACATTGCTACTCGCGATATCGTAATCATAGTTTTGTTTTGCTTTGTTTTCAGTATTTTTATTGCTTCTTGAGTTGAAAATCATAATTAGAGTGTGTTGTGAAGGCTACTAACTTTGATTTGATGATTTTAGTTCTGAAAGAACCAAAAGAAAACAAGTTGTACGGTAAAAGGCGTAGTGAGCTTATTAGAGTGAAAAGCTGATGCGAACCTCGTGATCATGCAATCCACAACCAAGAATGAGATCTAATCCCAGAAAGCCAAAATAAGTCTGATAAGAGTGTGACACAATGGAAACCTCCCCAAGGCACCAGCACTATTGGAATGAGTAGAATGACACCACGAAGCTAGTTAATCTTCGATAAGTCGGATTCAGTTCGTTCAAGAACTAAATAATACAAGAATCACTCTCACACATAAACTAAAAAGTTCAGAATTAAAATTAATCAATGGTTGTCGAAATTTAGCTAACATGAGTTTAAATAGCCTTTTAAAAACAAACCCTAATGGACCTCTTATGTGGACTTAAAAGAGGTCCACTAAAAACTGACCCAAAATCCTAAATTGAAAAGCCCATGACTTAATCCAAGCAAGCCTTGGATCCTAGTTGAAAACAAAGTCTTAATTAAGGCCCAACAAGCCTTGGGCTGTAGCTAACTAACTTAAATAAAGCCCATAAGGTTTATTTATTCTCTTCCATCCAGCCCATCAATCCCCTGTTTCCAAGTTGTAGTAGGATTCTTTTGGCTCCTTTGTTGTCCTCACTTCATGGCCCAAATAAAGCCGGGTGGACCCCTCCTACACATAGATACTTCAATGGTCCTTGCAATTATGACTTGGGTGAAACCTTCAAAACCACGAATCAAGCCCCTGAACATGTAACGGGTCGGCCGGTTCGCATCACTTGGGCTATAGCTAACAAAATTAAGTAAAGCCTATAAGGCTTTTTTTATAGTCTTCCATCAAGCCCATTAATCCCATGTTTCCAAGTTGTAGTAGGATTTTTTTGGCTCCTTTGTTGTCCTCACATCATAGCCCAAATAAAGTTGGGTTGGACCACTCCTACACATAGATAAGATGTACTAGGGTCTCCTCTTGATACTTCAATGGTCCTTGCAATTCTAACTTGGTTGACACCTTTAAAACCACGAATCAAGCCCCTGAACATGTAATAAGTCCTTGTTGGTGACACCTTCAAAAAATGACATCTCAATTTGCAATTGTAGGCAAACAAACATAGTTGAACCATTTCCATTCATTTTGCAAGCCTCCAAACTCATTGAAGCTTCAATTGCACTAATCTTACTTGTTAAGACACTTTGTAGTCGTTTCACTCGGGCTCTCATCATTGGACCATCTAAAGCTCCATACACATTAGAAACAACCTCATCCATATTAGAATAGCTCACATGATGCATATCACCACATAATCACAAGATTGGCATCGTGTACATATATGCAACCATGATGCGTTCTAGTTTTTTAAAAAGTCGAAGATGAACATCTCATTCTTCAACATCGCAACTCACATGTAGGAAAAAGCTAAGTGGATAGAACGTTTTCTAGGACTTTAATTAATTTTAGAGTTTGTTTGACATTGTGCTGATAATTTTTTTAAAAAGTATTTTTTATTTGAAAATACATCAAAATAGTATTATTTTTTAAAATTTATTTTTAATATCAACACATGACATTTAGATAATCTAAAAACACATAATTTTTTTTTTAATTTAAAGCATAAAAAGTTAATTGTTTTGTAAAAACATTTCCAACAACTAAAACAAAACATGGCTTAGAATCACTCTCATAGTTAATTCTTTGATTATTTCTTTAATTATATTTATTTAAAATTAATTATTTAAGAGATTTTAGATATCTTTAATTCAAATCTAATTATTCAACTACATAAGATTTGCCCAAGCCTTCTTAGTGAAGTATAATATCCGAGCATCAGAAAAGAAATTTGTTTTTTTGTAGGATTCCAATTATCGAGAAGTTTTGAAAATAAGAAAAAAGGTGGATTAATAAGATGGTCCTTTTTGACATCTTTAATTTATTTTGGGTTAGGTGAATAGTTAAATATGTGTTCACATCAAGTGTAAATGCACCTTTCAATATGGTGAAAAGCTAACAAAATGTCTAATATCAAAATAAAATTACTCGGAGGTGTGAGGTTGAGAACCTAATTATAAAACTTGGCCAATAGTTAATTAAAATAAAATTATTTTAAATATATATTTTTAAAAAATCAAAATTTAAATTGAACTAGCTAAACACAATTTTATAATCGAACCTTTTGAACATATCAATTGTAACAACCCGTTTTTTTTTGTACTCAACACACATGGTACCGATACTCAACGAACCAGATCACCTCACATCAATAAAATACCATCCATACAATGAACATTTCATTTAAAAGTAAATCTTACATAAACACGTAATATTATGGTTGCATGATTAGAGATTCATATTAAAAATATACATACATAGACATGGGTTTACATTCCTATCCTACTAATAGGATTTACAAATTTAAACAAAAGGGTCTGATAAAAGTTATGCATTCAATACATTGATTCATACAAAATACATCGTAATTTAATGCATCTACATGATCCCTTGCAAAAGTAGGTTCCCGTGTATCGGGTTCCCTAGACCTCTCGTGGATGTGACGTCCCTGCAGTAGTACAAAACATTCAAGGGAATGTAATTACTTAATGATGATGATGATGATGATGATGATGATGATGATGATGATGATGATGATGATGATGATGATGATAATAATAATAATAATAATAATAATAATAATAATAATAATAATAATAATAATAGTGACCAAATGACTTGGCAGTTAAATGAAGCATCAACAATTATAATTTCTGCATATACTTAATGCAATTAACTTGTAATGTTTATAGAAGCACCATTTTCTTTTTCAAGCAACCATAATCTTTACCCCGGCTATCCTCATAAGGCATCAATTGCTGAGGTTAACCGTTCATTCCCCATGGTCCTTTCTGGATGCCCTTAGCCGAAGCTAATCGTTCATTTATCCCGTCCATCCCTTCGGATGCCATTAGCCGAAGCTAATCATTCATTTGTCCCGGCTATCCCTTCGGGTGCCATTAGCCAAAGCTAATCAATCATTTGTCCCCGCCATCCCTTTGGATGCCATTAGCCGACTCTAATCATTCATTTTTCCCGGCCATCTATTCGGATGCCATTAGCCGAAGCTAATCAATCATTTGTCCCGGTCATCCTTTCGGATGCCACTAGCCAAGGCTAATCATTCATTTGTCAACATTAAAGCATTCGACAATCTAATATAAACTCTAACGCATTAGGATAATATTCATATTAAAAAAATTTCTTATGCATCGTATGAAAAGGAAATGTGCAAGTCACCTACCTGCTCCACTTGTGGGCTATTCTTGTCTTGACGATGGTCCAATCCCGACCGCACCGCCTGCGACATCAATGGTCATAAATTAGTACATTTGTATTTTCGAATCACATTCATCACCACACTCATTTCAAAAGTTCATATGTTCACATTCAAGTGTTCCACCTCTTACACCATCACCCTATGAAATTGTTACTAGCATTTAAGTCATTTCTGTATAGGCTTATGGCAGAAATCGGCAGCGAAACTGGTTCGCTGCAGGTTGCCACTTCGGCAGCGAAAACTGCTTCGCGATAACTGGTTCACGAAAACTGATTGGCGAAAACTGGTATGTGATAACTGGTTTGCGAAAACTGGTTCGCGAGAACTGATTCGCGAAAACTGATTCGCTGCACGACACAGTTTTGGCAGCGAATTATACTTCGCTGCAAAACACACCATTCGGCAGCGAATGTTGATTCGCTGCAGCCGTTACAGCTTCGGCAGCGATATCACAATTCGCTGCGCTGCAAAGCACACAATTCGGCAACAAACGCACATCACACATGTTGTAACAACCTATCACCAATTTCCAGTAGAGCACACACATTGAAACCATCAAATTCGGCACAAAATCCTTCAACAAATCCCAACCGAAACACACATAACTTTCCAGACAAACACACACAATTTCCAGCGGAAACACACACAAATTCCCAGCACAAACACACACAATTTCCAGCGGAAACACACAATTTTCCAGCACAAACACACAAAAATTCCCATCAGAAAACACATAAAATTTCCATTAGAAAACACACATTGAAACCATCAAATTCGGCACAAAATCCTTCAACAAATCCCAACCAAAACACACATAACTTTCCAACACAAATACACACAATTTCCATTTTATTCATTTTTCATTGTAATTGTTCTAAAGTTGGCCTCATGTATTTCTATTTCCTTGTTTCTTTTTAGCTAATTTCAGTTTCTTTACAACTAGCTTAGGTCTTGGGTCAATTTCCTTAGGGTTTTCTTCTTAGGTCTTAAGGAGAAGAGGAAAGGGTTTCATGACCCATACCTTTCGGATTTAACTAAATTTGAGGAAGGTTTGACACTTCTCTTTCTCTTCTCCTGCTGGTTTTTCTTCCTTCTTCTTTCCTCTCACGTTTTCTTCTCTTCTTGTTCTTTTTCTCTCCTTCAAGCAACTGTCCAAATCTTCTCTCACAGTCTTAATTTTTCTTTCCTCACTCGCTCACAAAACACTAACTACTGGTTGATTTCTGGTTGGTTTGAGGTTTACAGAGGAAGGGAAGAACGGGTTCTTTGTTGTTTTGGAAGAGGATGAGTCATCCTCTCTCTCTCCTCTTTGTATTTATACTTCTCATGTAAGGTGGTGGGTTGTTTGGGATTGTTTTAGTTGTGTTCTTATTCTTGTTTTGCCCTATCTAAAACCGGTTTTATCTAATCCCTCCCTCTTAGCTCCTTAAAGAATCGGCAGCGAAAACTGATTCGCGAAAACTGGTTCGCGAGAACTGATTCGTGAAAACTGATTCGTTGTCGATCACTAAACGAAGTCGGAATGGCGCGAAACTCACCCAGTTGATGCGGTTCGCCGTTTGCGGAAGAAGTTAATGGCATAGCCCCTATTTTCCACCAGTTTTGGCCAAATTCCATCGTTTCGGCCCCGAAATTGTCATTTTTGTCATTTTAGGAAAGTCTCGTTTCAACCATAACTCTTGATTTAAAGGTCCAAATCGAATTTCGTCAATTAATGTTTACTCAGGGCTTATAGACCTATCATATTCTAAATTTATCTCAAATTTTCCATTTATGGTAAATTTATGGTTTATTATCGTTTTCCTATCCGTCATGGGTTAGGTTCAGGTTTTGCTTTAAACACCATTGTAAAGCCTATGGTCGAATCATCTATCAATTACTCAGTAAAATTTCTTGAATTTTTGTGAGTTCATCTTGTTGCAATCTAATTACGGAATATTGACGGTTGGTCGTATTCCTTTACGATTTTCTGGTGCGTCACGAAATCAACAACGAAAACTAAGTTAACCTTTAATATATATATATATTTCTCGGGTGTTTACATCAATCTTATATAATAATAATAATTAAGATAATTAGAAGTGTGTGGTTTGAAATATATTAAATAAATATTGTTTTTATAATTTTAATATATTAATATTAAAAATACTTTATATATATATATTTTAAAATAAAAATGCTTTTGAGAATTAATCTACACTACAATACCAATTTTATTATAAGTTTTCATTGTTTAAAAACAATATGTAAAGAAAGTCTTTGGAAAAGAAAAGGATGAAAAGAGATCCTTTTGTCAAAGTCTTAAAAGATATTTTATAATTCTAAAAAAAATATAAAATGATTTTTTTTTAAAAAGTATTTATTTAAAAGTATGATTAAGATGTTTTTTTAAAATATATTTTTTTAAAAAATATTAAAATGATATATTTTTTAAAAAATATTTTTAATATTAATAAATCAAAATAATCTAATTTTTTTTGTAAAATTAATTTAAAATAAAAAATTTTAAATGAAAATGTTTTTAAAAAAAGCAACCCCCAAAGTCTGCTAACTTAAGCAAGAAGTAGGAGGGTGTGTAGGTTATAGGAAAAGTCCTGAAAAGTCCATTCATCCCATGGTTATCAATTTCGGCCGAAATGACAAAAATATTTCGTAAAGGATGTCAATTTTATCTCGGTTTAAATTTTAATTTTGGAAATTTCGGCCAAATACTGGTCAAAACATACTAGTATTTCTTTCAGTGCCGTTTCGGCTATATATATATATATATTTTTTTTTTTTTTGACTTTTCAAAACTTAAGCCAGCTTCCGGGCCGTGGGGTTTCCCTCGTAAGAAGCTCCACCACAAGTGGAGATATTCAAAAAAAAAAAAAACTTAAGCCAGCCCATATCCAAGTTGGATATCACCGACCTTAAGTCCTTAACCTCACCTCCAGATGTTTATATTTATACACAAAAGTTTTTGCCTTCTCAATTATTTATCCAATGTGGAATAAATTGAGTAAGACAAAGTTTAAGCCTTGTCTCGGTTGATTGATACTAGATGAATACTGAAGAGTATTTAAAATGAACAAACCTTAACGTAAAGGCTATTTGTCTAGGATTCCCGCTGGACAAATTGTGTGTGTGTATTACAAAAATATAAAAATATATATATTATAAAAAAAATAAAATTGTTGTGTTGATTTTATAAAAAATAAAAATTATATTTAAATTTTTTATTTTTTTTCATATATAAACAATACAACTCCGAAACAGTATGCCAAAACATGCCGAAACTAAAATGTTCCATACCAATAAAAAAAATAAAATACCCACTAAAACGATATTGACAACCTTAATTCATCCAAAAGCAAACACCTGCTAGTCAGTAAATGAGGTTTTTTAAAATGCTAAAAAATTCAGATGCCCTTCTTCAGTAGATCAGTAGAGAACAATCGAATCCAATCCAATGGCAGAGATAAATAATGATATAATAGTGTCATTGCCTTGTGCAGTGGAGGAACTGATAGCCAAAATCTGTATTGAATAGAATCAAAGGCCGCTAGAAACCAATACGAGGTTGACATTGGCTTCGTTAGGGGAACAAGTTGCCTTTGATATTGGAGAATTTCTGGTCAAGAGATTAGAAAAAGTTTTGACGGTTTCGTTGTGCACTTGGCCAAACAGGTCTCTCCTAATATCAATGCTTCTTCTCCCACCATACACTCCTCCCTCTCCCCGTCTCCTCAACAACCCCAGAATCGGAGCCCCATTACACCCACCCGTTTATTGATGAATTCTCAAAGTAATCACCTTTTTTTTTTCATTTCGATATGGTAACCATCAATGTTTAGAAAACTTCACTAACTGTGAAGGTCAAAGATGCAATTCAGGTTCTGGGTTGATTTTTTTGTTTTTTCCATCCGTGGGGGCAATAATATAGGTAATTATGGTGCTCAATCTCCAACTCCATTGAAGCTTCAAGGTTCATCAACCATGGATTCACAGAGACAGAGAGGAAGTGAGTCTACAATCAGTCAACAGTTGGTGGCTTTGGGAGAGCTTGAGTTTAGAAAAGGCTTTCTTATCTTAAGTTACCTTGGAGGGTAAGCTTGCTTTGTGGTTTCTTGTGTTTTGCTAACTGCTTGGTTGATAAGGCTTAGTTTATTCTTGAAATATCTACAGAAAGAATTTAGAAGAGGTGTTATCCGCTGATCAAATTAGGGGGTTTAAGGATTTGTCCATGAGAGAATTAGAGTCAAGAATGTGGTAGCTTTTGGATGTAGGAGAGATTATATAAAGGAAGAAGATCGTGTCAAGGTAATTATGTCATAAAACCATCTGTTACGATCTTCCTTAATTACGAATAATTGAGAAGAGTTTTTTATGGATTTTCGAGGAATCCACAACCTCCAAATACCTTATATTGGGAAAATTTTTATCCTTCTTTTCATCCTAATGACAACTTAAATAATACTAAAGCAACATTGTAATTTAAATCAAATACGCTAAGCTAATCTTATCTGATAACCATAGACACGTGGTCTAGTTTAAATAGAACTAAAAGACCTAACTACAGCTAGTTGCAAGAACCGGATCACCCGAACTGGATTAGCTGGCATCCTGCTGACTCTGACTTGATTTGACTAGACTGACGACTGACTTGATGGATGTTGTCCTGCCTTGGCCGCGTGGCAGCTGCTTGACCACGCCTCTTCTGCTTGACAAGACACATCACTTTGGGCTTGTGACAATGCCCTCTTCTCCTAAATGACCTTGCCCACAAGGTCGGGATATTCATTTGCCAAATCTGCGTACAACACCCAAGAAGCTTCTTCTGGCCCTAATCCTCTCCATTTCACCAATACTTCGGTCACCGCTTGTCCCTTTCTCTTTGCCATTTTTCTTTGTAAAATCTCCTTTGGTTCCGGTCGCACCACTCCATCTTTGTCTGTGGGAGGAAGAGTCACTACCTGTTGGTGACGGTTTCCCAGCTTCTCCTTCAAGCATGAAACGTGGAAGACGGGGTGTATTTTGGACTCTGGGGGTAAATCGAGACTGTAAGCCACCATCCCCACTCTCTTTAGTACCTGGAACGGCCCATAAAACCTGGGTGAAAGCTTCATATTTTTCCTTTGAGCTACTGAGTGTTGTTTGTACGGCTGCAATCTAAGGTAAACCCAGTCACCTTCTTTGAATTGTCGATCTGTGCGTTTGCGATCTGCATACTTCCTCATGCGATCTTGTGCTTGTTGCAGGTTAGCTCTGAGAATGTTGAGTATTTCGTCTCGGGTCTTCAAGGTCTGTTCCACCTCTTCTACTCTTGTGGTGCCAGGTATGAACTGCATTAATTTTTTTTGGGGGGGGGTAACCGTAAACTGATTCGAATGGTGTTAGTTTAGTGGATGTATGTGTAGATGTATTGTACCACCACTCTGCTAGTGGTAGATGTTTTGACCACCCCTTGGGTTGGTCCCCTGAGAAACATCGGAGGTATTGCTCCACCATTTTGTTCACAATCTCGATCTGACCGTCCGTTTGAGGATGGTAGGCAGTTGAGAACTTAAGCTCTGTCCCCTGTAGTTTAAACAGCTCCTTCCAGAATGAGCTTGTAAAAGTAGGGTCTCGGTCTGTCACTATTGATGTTGGCATTCCATGTAGTTTGAAAATGTTGTGTAAGAATACCGTGACAATTTTAACTGCTGTGTAAGGATGAGCAATAGGGATAAAATGACCGTATTTAGATAATCGGTCTACCACTACCAGAATCACTGTGAATCCTTCTGATTGAGGAAAGCCCTCAATAAAATCAAGGGAAATGTCAGTCCAGACCTTCGTAGGTATTGGCAAGGGTTGTAGCAACCCTGGTGGAAAGATGTTCTCAGCTTTATTATGTTGACAGGTGTCACATTCCCTAATAAAATGTCTGATGTCCCTCTTCATTCCCTTCCAATAGAATTCTGGTCTTGCTCTCTGTAGGGTTTTATGGAACCCTTCGTGGCCCCCTTGTGGGCTACTGTGCAGTAGTTTAAGAATCAGTTCCTTGAGCTCATTAGGAATAACCAATCTGCCTTTGTAGAATAGAAGCCCATTCTTCTCCAGATAATGTGGATTTGCATGCTCACCTTTCCTGAGGCCCTGTAGAATTAGTTGTAACTTAGGATCTGTTGCGTAGTGAGGCTTCAGTTGTTCCACCCAGTGATTTGCTGGTATTGATATGGCTGCCAAGTTCCCCTTTATTTCCTGGTTCTCCATAGTCCTGGATAATGCATCTGCCAGTTTGTTTTCTTTTCCTTGTTTGTATTCCACCGTGAATTCGTACCCCAAGAGCTTAGTGATCCACTTCTGTTGGAGTGGTGTTCCAACCTTCTGTTCCAACAAGTACTTTAGGCTGTGGTGGTCAGTTTGTATTTTGAATTGGTGACCCAACAGATAAGGTCTCCATTTCTTGACTGCTAGGACTAGAGCCATTAATTCTTTTTCGTATGTTGAGAGTTGTAGAGCTTTCCCCTGTATGGCCTGGCTCATGTAAGCTAATGGCCTTCCCTGCTGCATTAAAACGGCTCCCACACCCACACCGGAAGCATCACATTGAATAATAAAAGGAATGGAAAAATCTGGTAAAGCTAAGACAGGTGGGTTAGTTACAGCATGTTTTAGATTTTGAAAAGCCTGTTTAGTTGTGTCAGTCCATGTGAATGAGTTCTTTTTGAGTAGGTTTGTGAGTGGGGCTGCAATCAAACCATAGCCTTTGATAAATTTTCGGTAATACCCTGTTAACCCTAGGAACCCTCTAAGGGATTTTAGGCTTGTGGGCAATGGCCATTCCAGCATGGCCTCTATTTTACTTGGATTTGCCCTTACTCCCTCCTTAGATATCAAATGCCCTAGATACTCAATTTCGGCATAACCAAAACAACATTTAGACTCCTTTGCAAATAATTGGTGCTGTCAAAAAACCCTTAACACAATGACTAAATGTTGGATGTGGTCAGCTACATTCTTGCTATGAACCAATATGTCATCAAAAAATACCAAGATAAACTTCCTCAAATATGGTTTAAAAATATCATTCATGTGGCTTTGGAATGTGGCTGGTGCATTGGTAAGGCCGAAAGGCATAACCAAGAATTCATAATGGCCTTCATGTGTTTGGAAGGCTGTTTTAGGTACATCCTTTGGGTGAACTCTAATCTGATGATAACCTGACCTTAGGTCAAGTTTACTGAAAATGGTTGCCCCATGTAATTCATCCAACAATTCATCCACAATAGGTATAGGGAATTTGACTTTAATGGTCTCTTTATTAAGTGCCCTATAATCCACATATAGTCTCCAACTGCCATCTTGCTTCCTTACTAGCAATACTGGTGATGAAAAAGGAGATTGGCTAGGTCTCATAATTCCTGCTTGTAGCATCTCTTTAACTATTTTTTCAATTTCTGTTTGTTTGAAAGTATGGATATCTGTATGGGGCTACACAAATTGGTTTTTCTGTATGTAGTGCAATATGGTGATCATGGGACCGGGTTGGGGGTAACTGTGTGGGCTCATAAAATACTTCTGAATACTGTTGCAATATGTCTGAAATTAAGGGTCGGTAGTGTTTTTTTATGGACCACAGCATAGGGCTTTCAGTTTCAATTAGCTGAATAACTAACCCCTTTTTAAATTGTCTATATATTTTACCGAATTTTTCCCCTTCTATCAATGAATTGCCAGTTGAGGACATACCTTGCAATAATCGATGTACCCCCATGATATAGAACTCCATGCATAGCCGAGAGAAATCCCACAGAATAGGGCCTAGGCTTCGTAGCCATTGCACCCCCAAAACAGCATCACATCCACCAAGTGTTAAAATGTAAAAATCAATGGAGTATACATTACCCTGCATTTGTATTTGAACTGCAGTACTTTTTCCTTCGCATTCCATGCTCTGTCCATTGGCCACCTTAACCTTCAGCTTCTGTTGGTTGTCATAGGATAGATGAGCTCCCTTTATGATCGACGGATCAATGAAATTGTGGGTGCTCCCAGTATCTATCAGAATCACCACTGTCCTCCTTCCAATGTGCCCAATGATTCTCATAGTTTTTGGGTTTGGTGACCCACACAAGGCATGAATAGAAATTTCAGGGTCAGCTTCGTCCCTGTACATGTCTTCATGGTTGCCATTTGGATCGCCAGAACTTATGGGTTTGAATAACTCATCCCCTTCCTAGTCATCACTGTCCATTAGGAATAGTCGGGCTGTTTTGCACTTGTGGCCGGGCCCCCATTTGTCGTCACAGTTGTAGCACAGGCCCTTATCTCGTCTCTCCTTCATTTGGGCCGGGGACAGCCTTTGGATGGGCACCATCGCCCTCCTCTCAGTTGGCTGTGTAGGCCCATTAGTGATTCGAGGTAGAACATTACCCATTCTGGCTGTTCTTTTAAGGGCAGCCACGTTCTCCTCCTGCATTTTGGCTAACCTGAAAGCCATGTGTAAATTAGCAGGATTGAGCATTCGAACCATAAATCGGATATCTTCTCTCAGACCACTTAGGAAACAACTGAGTTTATAGGACTCAGCCAGCCCCCTCAGTTGGTTTGAGACCATCTCAAATTGGCTCTTATAATCTTCCACTGTGCCCGTTTGTTTTAGGCGAATCAGGGCCTCCATGGGGTCTTCGTAGGGTGATGACCCGAATCTGGTTTGTAGAGCACGAATAAATCCTTCCCAACTATTAAGGCCCCCAGCGGCCTCCATGTCTTGAAACCAGACTAAAGCCTTTCCTTCCATGTGGAAAGAGGCCATTAGTACTCGATGGAGTGGATTGGTCTGGTGGTAAGTGAAGAATTGGTGGGCCCAATAAATCCATCCACTTGGGTTCTCTCCATTAAACCTTGGGAAATCCAGCCTGATTGCTCTGGTTTGGATTCCTGCATTATCCTCGTATAGAGGATTAGTAATGGGTTATGCAGACCCACTTGGATCCCCAGTATTTTGGGCGGCCTTGGATTGCACCATTGCCTCCACGTGTGAGACCACTACGTCCAGTTTTTGGGCTAGCCCTTGCACCATCTGTTGCAGTGCATGATGATTCTGTTGAAACTGATCTTGGTTTTGTTTAACAGATGTCAAGGATTCGGCAAGCTGCGACAGTCTGGTTCCTGTACCCTCAGCCATGGAAGGACCGCTCTGATACCAATGTTACGATCTTCCTTAATTACGAATAATTGAGAAGAGTTTTTTATGGATTTTTGAGGAATCCACAACCTCCAAATACCTTATATTGGGAAAATTGTTATCCTTCTTTTCATCCTAATGACAGCTTAAATAATACTAAAGCAACATTGTAATTTAAATCAAATACGTTAAGCTAATCTTATCTGATAACCATAGACACGTGGTCTAGTTTAAATAGAACTAAAAGACCTAACTACAGCTAGTTGCAAGAACCGGATCACCCGAACTGGATTAGCTGGCATCCTGCTGACTCTGACTTGATTTGACTAGACTAACGGCTGACTTGATGGATGTTGTCCTGCCTTGGCCGCGTGGCAGCTGCTTGACCACGCCTCTTCTGCTTGACAAGACACGTCACTTTGGGCACGTGACACCATCTGGGTTTTATGCTCTTTAATTTGTTTTATTTTGAAATGTGAATGATTTGCGTGCAGGAGTCGCGGGTACGTATGAATGTGTCCGTGTAGATTGTTTATCTGGAATTCTAACTGATTATAATCCTCTTTTTTTGTTGTTGCTGCTGCTGCTATGCTGCAGGATCTTAATTGGGATTCTGGGAAAGAACACATCTATCATTGTCATGTTTATCCGGATGGAAGTTATAGGTTCAAGGTTTGAGTTCTCCTTAATCACGTACTTATGCATATATGATAAAGAGAACCATCAATTGTCTTACTATCCAAAAAGAAAAAAAATCTGATGGTGATTCATGATTAAATCTTTTCTATGCTGAGAATTTTGAATTTGGATGCTTTTTTCCCCTTCAACTTTATGCTTGAATTATCTTGGTTAATTTGTATTATCAATTGTATGAAATTTGCTTGTATTTGGGAATGTATCAATTCTTTTATTCCAGATGTGGATAACATGAAATGCTCCTATTCCAAGGGTTCTAATAGAATTATCTTATTTATAGTGATATTTTACTGTTGATTATTGATTACTGAGAGAAACTACTGATGTGTTTTTAATGAGAAGACAGTCTTTGTGTTAGCATTGTCATATGCATTAAATTTATTTCAGGGACCTTACCTGTCCAAGCAGAGAAGTGTCCTGCAAAGGACCTTAGGAGAAGACAATATCTTGATGGTAAATTTTGAAGAGGTGAAAAATGAGAGAGATTCAGTGAGCAGTTCTCTGGATGATTATTTTGCCAAGTACAACAAGGTTCTTAGAGAAGGGATTCATGTTGGTTTGCGTTGTTCTCGCTTTTTTGGTTAGTCTATAGATTGCTTCTTGTTTGATGGATATTGACTTTTGGATGACCTTTTTGAGACACAGTGCATTCTATATATTATAATAACATTATACATCTATAAGCATAAGTTTAAGATAACTAGTAGGATCTTTGTTCCTTGTGTGGGAGAATTAACTTTGTACAATGCATTTAAATAGATAATTGTAAAAATCACTACAAATGAACTTTCACTTTTCTTTGTTGTTATTTTTAAAGTCCTTTTGGTGTAGCAAGATAGCAATGCAAGTCAAATATTTTTCCTTTCTTGTTTTTGTCCTTCAATGATAAGGCATTAGCTCATCATCTCAGTATGATTTGTACCATGCATTTCAAGAACTCTTTGTCATCGGCCTCTGTAATACATAGCTAATGGAGTCTTATACAAACTTATTTGTAAGGAGAAAAATATTGTTTTGGATCCATGCTCCCAGATCCATTGCAAAATCAGTTAGATTATCGTGAAATTGAGGATTACGACCAATTGAAGCATAGTTTTTTTTTTGAAGAAATTGTATATTAAAAGAGAGAAAAAAACTGAACAAGAGGGGGCCTGAAAAGCTTGGGAGAAAACCCGAAGCTTAGGATAGGCGGCCAGGCTTAATAAAGCCTAAGGAAAAAAACAAGCCCTACAGGAGGCAAAAAGAAAAGAAAACAAGAGTCTGTCCCATTTGAAAAGGGGCTACAAGGGGCTGAGGCCGAAAAAAGAAAAAAAAGAGGAGATTGGGCTGGGGCCTTGAGCAGACTTCAACAGAGAGGCTTGAGGCCATGAATTAAACCGAAGGGCCAGATTGACCAAGGGAGGGCCCCCATAAAAATTGTTGGGCCGCCGAGATGATGTATTGCTTCTTCAGGTTATTTACCTGTCTTCTAATTTGCTGGATAATGTCAGTTGCTGTAGCATTGTGGGGGCGATGGGCCTGTTGAAAGAACCTCTTGTTTCTCTCCTGCCATAGAAAATAGCAAGTGGTGGACAGGGCTAGCTTGGCTAGAAGGTGGCTGAACTGAAACTTGCTTGTCCATTTTTGGGAGGCCCATGTAAGGAGGTCATGCCAAGGGAGGTTCGGCCAGGTGAGATCAGTCAATCGGTTTACTTGTTCCCAAACAAGCCTTGAGTAAGTACAGTCAAAGAAGAGATGGTCATGCGTTTCAATTTGGGAGTTGCAAAGAGAGCATGTGCCGTTGGACCCATCTGAATGCTGGGGAAGACGATCCTGAGTTCTCAGCCTGTTCTTTGAAGCCAGCCAGAGAATAAATGATTGGTGAGGAATGTGGTCAGGATACCATAGGAGATGGTAGATGGGGGAGATGGGATTTTTGTTCCTTAGGTTTTCCCAAGCACTGGCAATGGTGAAAGTTCCAGTTGGGTGACCTGCCCATAGGTAGCGATCTTCTTGGTCTGGTAATGGGGGAGAGTGGATGGAGTCCCAAATGTGTTGAAGGGCTGGAACATGAGAAGGGAAGGACCAGCAGCCTCCCGAGATGATTGCACTGACTTTGGCTTTCCAACCGATGCCTGTGGAATAAATGACTCTAGCTGAGATAGAATCAGATATACAAAATCCCCTAGGCAACCAATAATCCAGCCATAAATGAGTAGAAGAACCGTTGCCAATAGTTTTCCTGAAAAGCCCTCTACTCCAGTCTCTACTTTGAAGAATTTTGCGCCAAGACCAGGATGGTTTTGATGGGGTTTTTATCTGCCAAAAATAGTTATTCTTGAGTCAATGAGAGTGCATCCATTGAACCCAAATCGAGTGAGAGTTTGTAAGTAGATTCCAGGTGTGCTTCAATGTGGCTGCTTTATTCCAAGATTTAATGCTCTTTAAACCCAGACCTCCTTCCTTTTGAGGGAAGCATAAAGCAGACCATGAAACTTTTGCTCCAGTTGTGAGTAAGGAACAACCCTTCCACAAGAAAGCGGAGAGAATACTCTCAATTCTTTTAACAATGCTGCAGGGAAGGATGAACATAGTCGACCAGCATAGTTTCACTTCTAAAGTAGATATTTGGTAAAAAGTTGTCACTTGTAAGTGTTATAGTACTGGGGCAGGTGATATGTGTGTTGTACATGGTCTTCTGAACATCTTTTGTTAGTTTTGGAATCGTTCTAGGATAACCATTTTGTTGAACTGACATTGGTTGTTGACTATTGTTGAGCAGTGTTTAAAGATGGAAGCAAAAAAGAAAGACCCAACCACTTCTCCTGTCAAATATTGTTTCATCTGTATGGAGTCTGTTGCATTGATTGATAATCAAGATAATATTTCATGCGGGAAAACAATCCGTCAAGCTAGATCTCTATTCATGCATGTTGACAATTTGTCTAGTTTGTCCAACTATATGGCTAGGTTGGTGACACTATGATCTCCCTTCACCCATATTTGAGAACCATATTTAAACATGCTCTGCTAGCAATTTGAGATTAACATTCAATGAAGAGACTCAGGTTTTCGTTGATTTTGTCAAAGACCATGAATTTGGAAGTTGATTTATCCGATGTAGATATCAAGACAATATCTGATGTACCGTGCCAGGTGCTATTTATATGTTGATTTTTTTTTTCAAAACATGGCATGTTATTTGCTGGGTATGTGTGGACATACATAGATTTTTGTGTATTTGTCTATTTAATTTGTTCTTCTTTTTTATGTTTCTGCTGTTGCAGGATAAATATGGTAATGTTGTTTATGGCATAGATGGGAAACCTCTTATACATACAGATGGAACTTGGTTTATTTCACATGATTTGGCTTTGAAATGCCCAAAAAATCTATTCAAAGGAACTTGCCTCGGAGCTTCCAATATTGAGGTTTGTCGCTATGAGCTTGATTTCATTGTGAAAAATGTTAAGTGAACTCTATTTACGGAAGGATAAGTATCCTTTTCTCTAAATTAATATGAACATAGATGTTTGATGATCTTACTTTTATAATTTAATGTTTTGTTTTGTACATGGTAACTACCCACTTCAAGTTTGACAATGAGTCATTGATAATCAAAATTCTAACTCTAGGAAAAGAAATAAAAGAAAATGAATGATTCAATAAATGAATATCTGCTCTTTATGTTTTCCTCAAACTATTTTTCATTGAAGCTTGTTTCTAGTCATTGAAAATTTCCTTTTCCTAACTCATTTGTTGCATGCACACACTGTATCCATGACATTGTTTAAGAATATTTCTTCTAGCACAAGGGTAACTAGTGGAACTATCACATTATTATTATTAGTAATTGTTGAATAATCAAGAATAAAAACTAGCTCATTGCTTTACCATGTAAGAGCTCATTAGAGGGGGTTTGGTTTAATAATTTAAATGTTAACATGTTGATGAGGATCAACCCAACACCAAGTGTAATCACACAAATGACCTATTGGTGGTGCTAAATAGGCCTATTACAATAGCTAGGGCAAAGAGACTGAAAGAGGCATTGAATGAGCTAGTTCAGAGCACATGGAGTAAGATGGACCTAGTGGGAGAATAGGCGCCTATGGAGCTTAAAAGACAACCTTTAATTCATTTAATCCAAGTCAAAGAATGATTCCATTCAAGTTCTGATAAAAGCTAGTGTGTTAGGCCCTATGACAACCTTGATTTGAGCTTATTTTTCCTAATATGACAAGGAGTTCAAATCTAGATTTTTTCCTAAGGAATGAAGGATTTTTAGCATTCATAAGAAGGTTCCTAGTCTAGGAAGAAAACCTAAAGGTCGGCAACATTCAAGATCAAATAAATCTTCTTTATCTTATTTTATGTGGTAGCAACTTAAATTTGTATTTTATGTGTTTAGGGTCAATAAGCATCAATCGGGCTTAGATACTTAAGGATTTGGGTCTGATTGTAAATGGTCTTTATACAAGTTCACATCTTTAGATATTATAGGGTTTAGTTTAGGTTAAAAACACATAACCTAAGTTTCAGATTATGTTTATGCTTAATGATATTCACAATATAGCTTCAACTTTATGTGCATGTAAGGGTGAGGATTTTCTCTTCCTTGGTTCTCTAAAAGACTGAAAATGACTTATCAAGGTTCAATTGACTTTGTGGCATCAATCCATACTTCTTGATTGCGAGTTGCTATTCGCTGGGTGGGGGTTCGAATCCTATTGGTGTTTAGGTATAAATTATCTTCATGTCACTCCTATCAAACCTGATTTACTTGGCTTTCCAGAATTGGTGCCTTTGCGTGTGGGTTGCTTGACTGCATGATCAAAAGGTTTGCATCACATGTTATGCGAGACAAAGGACAAAAAAAATTAAAGCAAGCAAGAAACAAGATTTAAAGAAAGATGTTAAGAATTAAAAGCAAAGAGAGGGAAAAGCCACGAAGAAAAGTGAATTCATGAAGAGAGAAGTTTGTCATTTTTATTTAATTATCAAAGACTGTCTCACAAATTGAAAGTAAAACATATAAATTGCATAACCTTAAACATCCAACTTATTGGGCTTAACCTAGCAATTAAAATTGTTTAACATAAATAACTCAAATAGATAAAATTAAAACATGAAATGAGCCCAATATAATAGACCCAAATGGGCCTAGTCTCTCAACTAAAGAGTGACGGGTTGGATCATCTTATGTTGTTCCTGTCCATATACTTGTGTAAGATGCGATGCGGGTCTGGTGTTCCCGCCATTTTTGTTCACTATTTTCCTTTTATGATGTGTATGCTCAATCTTCTTCCTTAGATTTAGCGTTATGTTTACCTATGATTTATTCCATCTGTTTTTTGGAATTGATGTTGAACCTCTTGAGAGTTTATATAATTTATGGAGGCAATGTTTTACCTCTTTGTTGCCTTTTTTGCTTTCTTCCATCCATATGTTCATGTTTTTTGTTATTGGATATAAAGAAATATTCATATTTTGGCTCATTGGTTTCCCCCCCTTCAGAGCAAATCCAACAGAGCATGTATATGCAAAGCCAAAGCCAAAATTTCATCCTTTCTAGCTTTTTTTGCTTAGTGTGAATTCTCCAACGGATGAGCTATATGACTAGCTAGAAATAGTTGCTCTGTGTTGAATTGCTATGTATACATGTAGAAAAATGAGAAAGTAAAGTACATATTATCGTGATTTTATGAGGGAATAGAACAAAAAGTAGAAGTCTTTGGCTACAATCATATAATAGAAGTCGAAGAGACCATATTTTTCTTGTCTTTTCAACGAATTTTTGAGGTTATTTTCTACTGGGAAGTGAATCTTGATTCTGTAAATTTATTTTCCCACTCTGTCTTCGATCGATCTATAAAGTTTACGATAAGTTTTGTTAGGAGAAAATGGAATTTATAGGCAACAGTAATCGCATATTAGAATATTTCTGGGACTATTTGGTTTGCTGGAAAGTGAAAGTTGAACCTTTTTCTTCTATTATTGTAAAAAACAGAATCTCAGATCTCATATTAGAATATTTTTGGGTATTTAATTTTAAATTCATCTTTTTTATTTAAATATAATTAAAAAAAATATTGTTGGAGGGTTTTTGAAAAGCAATTATTTAATTATATAACTTACTCTTATTAATTGTATAATTAATTGCATAATTAAACTATCTACCAAATAATTGCACTATATTTAAAATAATATAAAAAAATAGCTCTAAAATGGATTTTACCATTGGAGTGTACATCAACAAAAAAGCCATATATGTCAAAATAGCTCAAAAGATTGTCTGAAAATTGTGTCTTTGTCTTTGATTTCTATAACTTATATAGAGATTACAATGATGTATACATGGAAAGTAAATCAATATGATTCTAGTCTTATATATGTAAACTATAAGCTGTCATATATACAAAATAGGAAATATATTAAAGAGGAAAATAATTGTGAATTTATAAAATAGGAAAGCTTGCTGCCAGCAAGCTTTTCGTTGACAACCCCCCTCAAATTGATGCCGGATGATCAACCAACATCAATTTGCTACTTAGAAAACAATGTCAATGACGTGTGAGCGCCTTGGTGAAGATATCATCAATTTGTAGATCAGTGGAAATATGAGGAAGAGTGATAACACGAGCGTCATAGGCTTCACAAATAGAGTGACAGTCCACCTCGATATGCTTCGTGCGCTCATGAAACACAGGATAAATCGTGATCTGAATCAAAGTTGTAAAATCCGTTCCGGGGCCGTTCCGGTTTTTTGATTGGAACGGAACGTTCCGGTTTCGGTGCATTCCGGCGTGCCGTTCCGGTTTTGTACTGTTCATATTTAATTAATTATATATATGAAAAAAATAAAATATTAATTTAACAAGTATAATTTAAATTCAAGATAAATGAACTTTAAATTATACAATACAAACATAATCTCAAAATTAGAAACATCTCTAAAATTCCAACAATAAAATTATTTTTTTAAAATAAAAAATAAAAATAAATTTAATTATAATTAAAAGATCCAGAATATTTGAAATTTGAAATTTAAGCTACTTACTGTATGTTTTTCAAGTAATTCTATGTTTTTTTATGGTTGTTGTATTTGAAATTAATTAATGTTACTTATTGTTTTTTAATGTTAGAAAAACTTAAAAAAAAAATGAACACATTGAGAAATAATCAATAAGTTCAAACATAATTAATTAAAATACATTCCATTACAAATAATTCAATTAAATTAATTACAAATTAATACCCCTATTTTTATGTTAACTATTATTATAATAATTAATTAATATAATAATTAATAATTATTATTATATAATAATTAGTATAAAAACCAATAATTAGTATAAAAACTACCCCACCCCGTTTGTCACTTTGTCCCCTTCATTTCAAATTTTGAAGCCTTGCACATGGGCTGACAGAGTAATAATTCCAAAATACATCTTCTTTGTTGTTTTGTGGTTTTGACTTTTGACTTAACAATTAATAAAACACGCCCATTATATAATTTTTCAAAGAAAGAAAAAGGCACTAAAAATTTTCAATACAAAAAGTGAAAAAACCCTACCGCCAGCCTTTGTTCCTTTCTTCTTCTTTGGCCGCCGTCGCCCCCTCCACACCAAACACACCCAGCCAGCCTCTCTTTCTCGGAATCCAAAAGAATGGCCACCATCACCTCTACAGCTACTCTTTCCTTTCACTCCCATAACCCCATCAAAACTCTGCCATCATTCTCTCTCTCTTTCAAAGTTCTTCTTCATAAACCAAAAAATCCTCTTGCCCTTCCTTTTCTTGTTTTTGTGTTTCTGTTTCCTGAGATATGGGTTTTGAGAGTCTTTTGACTGGTTTTGTCAAAGAGGCCAATCTTTTTTTTTGATGAACCCGGAACGGAACGCCCTGGACGGAACCGAGGCGTTCCGGCCGGAATTTGGCCGGAATTTCCGGAACGGACCGAAATTAAAACCGGGACAAAAGCGACGCCGTTTTGTCCCTAATTTATGAACGGAACGGAAAGTTCCGGCCGGAACGGAATGGATTTCACAACTATGATCTGAATAGCACTCGTATTATCGGCATGGAGAGGTAGAATCAATCACAGAAAAATCTAGCTCAGCAAGCAAACCTCGAAGCCAAATGATTTCAGAACAAGCCAGAGACTTGCTCTATACTCAGATTCCGTAGAGGACTTAGAAACTCTGTCTTGCTTCTTACTTTTCCAAAAGATCAAGGCATCTCCTAAAAACATACACGACCCCGTGACTGACCAACGAGTGTCTACACAACCTGTCAATCCGCATCATTGTAAGCAATAAGACGAGGAGGATTGTTCGTAGGGAAAAATAAGCCACAGTGCCATGAACATAGCGTATGATCCGATGGACAGCAGCCAAATGAAGATGTCGGGGAGTCTGAAGAAATTGGCTGACTTGTTGTACGGCAAATGAGATGTCTGGTCTAGTGATGGTGAGATAAACAAGGCTCCCTACCAATTTTCGGTATAGACTGGGATCAGAAAGTAAGTCACCCTCTTCTTTGCGAAGCTTGATATTCACCTCCATGGGAGTATCAACTGAAGTAGCCTCTTGGAGACCAGCTGTAGACACCACGTCACTAGCATACTTATGTTGAGTTAAGGAAATGCCCGAGGAGCTACGATACACTTCAAGACCGAGAAAATAAGTAAGAGACCCAAGATCTTTCATATGAAAAGCCTCAGAGAGATGAGTCTTGAGCTGACCCAATACCCACGGCTGATTTCCGAAGAAATAAGGAAGTGTCATGGTTGCTCTGTTTGAATGAGAACTATAATAGAGTGGTGCGAAATTTATCGAACCAGGCCCTAAGCCTGTTTGAGACCATAAAGAGAACAAGGAAGCTTACACACATGGGAGGTCAAAGAGGAAAATAATCCTGGAGGAGGCTTTATATAAATACATTTTTTAGATCCCCATTCAGAAAAGCATTTTTGACATCCATTTGATGTAGCTGCCAATTACTAGAAGCGGCAAGAGCCAATATTGTATGAACAGTAGTCATCTTAGCCATTGGAGCAAATGTCTCGTCATAATTGACCCCATATTCCTGATTATTCCCAAGGGCAACAAGGTGGGCCTTGTAATGGTCCAGACCACCATCAGATCGGACTTTAACTGGGTGTACCCATTTGCAACCTAGAGGAACAATTATAGGAGGACAAGGCTCAATGTCCCAAGTATGATTGGCCTCTAGAGCAGCAATTTCTTCCTGCATAGTTTGTCGCCAACAATCATGCTTAACATGTGAATAGCCTATGGGAATATCAAAAGTAGACAATGCAGCAGTAAGAGCTGAAATAGATTTACCAGATCTGGAAGTGGGAAACCCATACCTATTCGGGAGTACAGCCACTCGAGATGAGTGACGTACCGAAGGCTCTGGTTGTGCGTCATTTGACTGAATCTGGAGTGCAGGAGGATCAAATATCGAGTGACCCATCAGAGGAGACTGGGCGGGAGCGTCTTGTATACACAATACGAGGTTTAAAACGAGAGCTGACTAGACGGAGATCAGATAATTGGGCTTTAAAGGAGGGAAGAATCACAGTGGAAGGAGAGGACACAGAAGACACTAGAAAGAATTGTTGATTTTCAAAGAAAATAACATTCCTAGAAATACGTGTACAGCGCAAAGTAGGATCATAGCTAGCAAAGCCTTTTTGACACATTATATCCCAAGAATGCACATTTGATAGACTGAACAGATAATTTATGTCCCTCATGAGGTGGTAAATGAACAAAACAGATACAACCGAAAACATGAAGATTATCATACCTAGACTGTTTGGCAAATAAACGGAAATAAGGAGACTCCATGTGTAAGACTTGAGAGGGTAACCGATTAATCAAATGAGTAGCAGTTTTTAGAGCTTCAACCCAGAACATGGTAGGAACAGATGATTATAGCAAGAGGGTGCGTACCACATCAAGAAGGTGATGATTTTTACGTTCGGCTACTCCATTTTGTTGAGGAGTAGCTGGACAAAAACATTGGTGAATAATACCATTAGAAACTAAGAAGACCTGAAACTCAATAGACATATATTCACCACCAGAATCTGTGCGTAATGTCTTAATAGTGGTAGAAAATTGATTAGTAACATATGCTTTCAGTAAATGTACAAAAGACTTCAGATTTAGAGCGAAGATAAAAGACCCAAGTAAATCTGTTATAATCATCAATGAATGTCACATAGTATTTAAAATTTTCATGTGAATCAACGGGAGAAGGTCCCCAAACATCACTATGGATAAGATCAAAGCAGTGAGAAGCTCTACTAGCATGCAAAGGAAATGAAAGAGTTTTGCTTTTACCAATTTTGCAAGAATCACACTCGAGATATAAAGAAAGACGTTCTTTATTACCAAGAAAACCAGAGTTCAATACATGAGATAAAATTTGAGTATTGGGATGACCTGAACGACGATGCCACACCATTCCAAGAGCAGGAATTTTATTACACGCAAAGGACTTGAAAAAGGAAAAGGTTGGAACAGGTAAACATAGTGGAAACAAGTGCCCCACTTTAGGTCCCCTCGCGATCGGCTTCCCCGTTACCTAGTCCTGCACAACACAACTAGTACCAGAAAAATTATCACAATTATCATCAATTAATTGTCCAACAGAAATAAGATTCGTGACAAGTTTAGGAGCAAGGAACACATTAGTAAATGTAGAAGATGCATCACCAACAACAGTGATGGGCAAGGAGCTGCCATTGGCTGTCTGTATGGCCGATTGACCATCATAGGGTTGAACATGACATAAGGCGGTAGAAGTATTCGTCATGTGATTTTCAGTGCCAGAGTCAACGTACCAAAGTTTAGCGGAATTTTTACCTTGAATCCCTATTGCAGATAATGATGAAATGAGCATTTGTTGTACTATTTCTGGTGTACAATAATTTCCCGCCGGAGGGGCAAGGGCAGAGGAAGCACCTAAAGAGAAGGCATGTGCGTCAGACCTTGCGGGTGGAGTAACAGAAGTCTAGAGTGCTCAAGCCTGACGATTCTGAGGGCGGATACGACATTCTTTGATAATGTGCCCCTTCTTCTTGCAATAAGAACATAATTTCTTAGGACAATTGGCAACAATGTGCCCATACTCCTTGCAACAGAAACACTGCAGATTTTTAGAGTACATAAAGGGTCCTTGGCTGTGAGCAACATAAGCCATAGCGGTTGTCCCCGAACTGCCATGAGAATGCTCCATAATAGCTTGAGTACTAAGCCTTTGTTCTTCGCGAAGCAGCTCACCAAAACAGATATCAAGAGAAGGAACAAAAGATCTATTCAGTAAAGAGGACCGAACTGATTCAAACTCCGGGCGCAGTTTCATGAGAAACTGATCACACCAGCTATTTGCATGAAGATTTTGAATAGTGGAAAGAGCGACACTAGGAACATCCGTTGTAACCAAGTCAGTATATTCCCGCCAAAGGGTCAAGAATGCTGAGTAGTAGTCTTGAATAGAAAGACTGCCATGTTGAAACATAGCAATTGCATGTTCTAACTGAAAGCGACGAGCATCATTAACTTGATGATACACTCTGTCTTCAAGTAATTCCACATGCCTTGGGCAGTGCGATGAGCCTGTAGATTGGTAACAATATGTGGTTCGACCAAACCAAGAAGCCAAGACATAATCCGAGCATCAAGTATAGCCCATGAAGGGGAGTCCTTAGGTTCTTTCGGTTTATCCGTATCTGTATCAGATTTTAGGGCGACATCCGTGTGCCATCAATATGTCCTCACAAATCTTTTCCTTGGACAAAAAGCTCAAATTGAAATACCCATGTAGAGTAATTTGTGCCCGAAAATTTGACACACACAAGTGCTGAATCCATCACAAATAAATGTATCCCAAAAACAAACAACACAAAGAAACTGAAAGAACCAGGAGATGCCAAGAGGTCCAAAAAAAATTGAAAAATCTACCAAGAATTGACATAAACAAAGGACTTGAAAAATATGCCGAGAGCTGGAAAAATATGCCGAGAATTGACAGAAACAGAGGACTTGAAAAATCTGACAAGAATTTACAGAAACAGAGGACTAATCTGCCAAGGATTGACAGAAACAGGGGATGATGCCGAGAGCTGGACGAGATGAAGAATCTGCGAATGATTGACAAAGACAAAGGATGATGCCGAGATCTGGACTAGAAGAACCAGAAACAGATTTAAACCTTAAGATGCCGAGAGCCTTGTTGACAGCAGGCGGCTAGTAACAAAAGAAAATTCAAGCCAAAGTATAAAACCGAGAAGAAAATTCAATCGGCTCTGATACCATGTCAAAATAGCTCAAAGGATTCTCTGAAAATTGTGTCTTTGTCTTTGACTTCTGTAACTTATATAGAGATTACAATGATGTATACATGTAAAGTAAATCAGCATGATTTTAGTCCTATATATGTAAACTATAAGCTATCATATATACAAAATAGGAAATATATTAAAGAGGAAAATAATTGTGAATTTATAAAATAGGAAAGCTTGCTGGCAGCAAGCTTTTCGTTGACAATATATATACACTATTCAAAAAGTTATTTTAAAGATTTGGCTCTCCAAATAGCTTTTTCCATTGGAGTTGCTCTCACTGGTAGAGATTACATGTTCATAATGAAATCACGAAGCAATATCAAGGATGTCGCTATGGGGATCCAGTATGTGCATCTCAATCATTGCTAGTTCTCTTGTTTTAAAATCTTGTTGTTTATTTGAGGACTTGGAATCAATTATCTTTTTATTTCTTTTTTCAAGCTTTGCTAATCCAATTTTGTCTCTTCACTAATGGTAGAGTTGTCAAAGGAACTTTCCTTGTGAATAAGAAGGTATAGTTTTGGAATTTTCTATTCCATTGAATTATGAGTTGATTTTTTGGATTGATATCCTCTCATGTTCTTTTGCATCATGTTTTTTCATGTTTGAGATCTAGACTACTAAATTCAAAATGAATGGGCATTATTTTAATTCATGTTGAATTGGTTATTACTTTGTTTGCTTCACAAATAAAGATCATTAAATTCAAAATTAATGGTGACATTTGGAACATGATTGGTTATATTCCCTTGGGAACATGAGAGGATCCAAACACTACTTTTTTGTCCATATTTAAGGTTCAGTGAAGTCAGTCTGGTACAATGATGATTTTCAAATTTTAGATAATTTTCACATGTTGATACAGTTGATGTTCTATCTCCAAATCATACAAGGTTTCTAAAACTTCAAAAATTATTGGATCTTTAGTTTGATGCATAGGAGTGATTGTCAAAGGACCTATCTAGGAGCAGAAACTGAGGCTATTATTAGGATCTCTTTTATCTAAGATGCTTTCTCATTTTCCATTGTTTCACAAATGAAGAACAAGGAGTGATATACTAGGATTATTTTGTTATTTTTCCTTTTTCATATTTGATTAATGTTGTTTTATTATTATATAAATATAATATTTTTTATGAGTTAATGAGTAGAAGGATTTTTGAGAATATTATTTAAGTAAAAAGTTAAAATGCAATGCAAATACTAAAAAAAAAGAGTTAGAGCATTGTTTCTTGACCATTCTCTCAATTTTCTATTGAAACACTATGACATGTGCATTTTTTAAATCAAAAATTGCTTCCATTTCATTTTAATTAGTGTCTTCGGAGGAATAATTAACATATACTAAAGGAGGATCTGACGTCAGCACTGTAGACTCGCCGTTTTTCCTCCGTGCTTCGCAGGCGTTCGTCTGCCTTTTGTTTTTTTCCTTTTTTTTAAACAGGCATTCTTTTTGTATTTTTTATGGTGGAAGAGACAAAACAAAGGCTGTGGCCGAGCGGTTGTACGCGCGCTGCCATCATTGGCCCGCCCGAGTTCGAACCGCTCCGGCCGCAAAACTGATTTGGATTTTTTTTTTTTAATATAAAGAACTGTTTTTTTTTTTTCAAAAAAAAAGGTCTTTTGTTTTTTAATAACTGGTTGTTTTTTCTGATTTGGTTTGTTTTTTTTTCTTTCAAGAACCATTTTTTTTTTTAAAATGAATGGTTTTTTCTTTAAATAACTGGTTGTTGTTTTTTTTTTACAAAAAAAAAAATTTAATAACTGAGGTGTCCGGGCCAACTTACGTGCACCACGACCAATCTCCGGATCCATTTTTTTTTTTTTACATTTTTTTCCATATTTTGTTTTCCCACTTATATATTTTTTTCTTAACCGAGGTATCCGGGTCAGTTTACGCGCACCACGATTTTTTCTTCTCAGGTATATTTTTTTTTCAATCAATAATTTTTGTTGTATTTATCATTTATTTTATTTTTTTATTTGCTCTTTTTTTAATGTTTTTAGACTTCTTTTCAGCCTTTGATTTAATTTCGTTTTTTTCACCTTATTAAAGCAATAATAATATTAATATCAAGAATAATAATAATAATTTTAGTTTTTGTTCTTACATGTTTTTTTTATTGATTTTTTTTCTCAGGTTTGTTTAATAATGTTTATTGTTTTGACAGTAATAGTGACGATAATTTTAGAAGTTAAGGGTCTTTTGTTTTTTAATAACTGGTTGTTGTTTCTGATTTGGTATTTTTTTTTCAAGAACTGTTTTGTTTTAAAAAAAATGAATGGTTTTTTTTTAAATAACTGGTTGTTGTTTTTTTTTACAAAAAAAAATTTAATAACTGAGGTGTCCGGGCCAACTTACGCGCACCACGACTAATCTCCGGATCCATTTTTTTTTTACATTTTTTCCCTATTTTGTTTTGCCACTTATATTTTTTTTTTCTTAACCGAGGTGTCCGGGTCAGTTTACACGAACCATGATTTTTTCTTCCCAGGTTTATTTTTTTTGTCAATCAAATTTTTTTATTGTATTTATCATTTTTTTTTTATTTGCTCTTATTTTAATGTTTTTAGGCTTCTTTTCAGCCTTTGATTTATTTCATTTTTTCACGTTATTAAAGCAATAATAATATTGATATTAAGAATAATAATAATAATAATTTTAGTTTTTGTTCTTACATGTTTTTTTATTCATTTTTTTTCTCAGGTTTGTTTAATAATGTTTATTATTTTGACAGTAATAATGATGATAATTTTAGAAGTTAAGACTTCGATATTACTGTTGTTATGATAGAGTATGTTGATCTTTTTCATTATATCAAATTTTACATGTTTAAATATCATATTTTAATTTCAATAATGGTAAAAATTATTAGTTTCGTACGCACTACGCCCGCATCGTAGTGCTGACTAGTTATAGCTAATATCTGTTAAACTAACAAACCATCACTGCTTTTATAGTGATAACCTGCTGGCACCTGGCAAATACAACCTCTATAAACTGTGTTGCTTTTAATTTTTTAATGCTATCGTGATTATTGATTACGAAACCTTTTTACGTATATTTTCCTTCACTCCTTATGGTGCATCTCTTCAAGACTCCTTCATGTGTAAGTCATTTCATGTGATTGAGTTTTATTTCATACCAGTGATCAACTGTGTACTGTTTGTTTGTCCTTGAAAGTTCGGTCTTGTGTAAATAAACTCTTAAGTTCTGTTCCTAATTGAGTGGATTATGTGTAGTTTCCAGAATTGATCATTTGCACTCTGTTCTCGCTTCAGCTTCTGGAAAACTTTAAGCAAATGGAACCTTGGACACCACCTACATCAACCCCTAATGTGCCTAACAGAAAACCAAGTGTATTCTCTGATAAGGAGTTGGAGGTTGAGCTTTTCAAATTATTTTTGAGAAACAGGTTTCAGCCAGGGTAAACACTTGATTGCATGATATGATACTCTTTTGCAACCAGCCAGCCACAATGCTTCAGTTTTTCCCATCACATGTCTCTCTTATTTTTAGTGTTGGTCCACTTATCTCAATAGATGAATTTATTTATTTATAGAATATCATATCAGTTATGTAATGTTGAAATTGTACCTTATTTCTTGAGTTATATGGGTTGTTCACCCTTTTGAACAGGTCCAAGTCTCAAACATTTCTTGCTCTGGGTTTGAAAATTTGTTGTCATACTTGTGTATGAAAGATGAAAATCTACTATGTTAGCTTAGGTTAGAGTACCCGGTCCTAAGCCTAGATAAAACACTAAGTTTAGGGTAGGTTTACAGCCGGTGTAAAACTGTCATTTCTATGTTATGGATCCTTTTGATCTAAACATGTATGAAATATGAAGGCATGCAATCTATTTTAGTCGTGTAGCTTCATCACTAAGTTCAATGCTTCAGTTCCACCGTAGGGGTGGCAGCGGCTAGCTGGCTGGCAATGATGGATTGGCTTCTGATGTAGAACAAGTTGCGGAATCATACATGCTGAAGAGGGATCACCCGAAATTCAAAGGCAACTGAATTTCGGCAACCGGGTCGTCGAAGTCGGAATGACGCGAAACTCACCCAGTCAATGCATTTCGACGTTTGCGGAAGATAACAATGAATAATTAGAAAAATAAAAGAAATAATCTAAAATAACATTTTTTAACTTAAAGATGTTTGTACTGTTATTCAATAAATATCAATATATCTTTTTTTTATTTTAATTGTTTTCAAGTTTGAACCATATATTTAAAAAGGAAAACAATTATGTCGTGCTTACTCATTAATAATTTTATTGGGGGGGGGAACAGTTTTATTCGTTGCCTTGGGCAATGCACAATCACCTCCGACGTGCTGCCATTAAGGCCTTTGAGCTATGACTAGCCGAAGTCTTCAAATATGATGTGCTAGTTCGACAGTACACTACAAAAATAATTATGAATATCTATTTTGTAAGAGAGAAATAAATAAATATATATAAACAAAATACATTATTAAACTTATTAGATGAAAATACTCTTAATATTCTACTCAATTTTCATCTTATTAGATGAAAACTTATTTGACCCAATTTTGGCCAAATTCCTTCGTTTCGGCCCCGAAATCGTCAAATTTACTATTTTAGGAAAGTTTCGTTTTCGCAATAATTTTTGAATTAAGAGTCCGAATTGACTTTGGTCAACTGGTACTCTCTTAGAATTCATAAGCCTTTCATATTCTGCATTTATCTCAAATTTGCCATTTATGGCAAATTTAATGTTTTATGTCCTTTCCTTTTCTGTATTGAATTAGGCTAGGGTTTTCTCCTTAAGTATCCTTGTAAACCTGGCAGCCGACTTCAACTATCATTTTATGAAATAAACTCTGATTTTATTGAGATTCAATCTCGTGTTCTTTGATTTTACGGAATATTGACGTTGGTCGTATTCCCCTTTGATTTTCTGCTGCGTCAGCTTCTAACATTGGGAACTGATTGCTCAGAAGAGATAGCTCGTATGAAAGAAAATATCTATAGGCTGATTGATATATACTATGATGCTCTAGATGCTCCAAAGAAAGGTGGAAAAAGGGTTAGTTTTCCAACTTTACTGGTTGTCAAATGTACACTAACTAAAGTTTTCTTATTTCTTCTAAACTGGATGAAATGAATTGTGGTTAAATTTACTTTTAGATGATCACTTGTCCCAATATTTCTGTGAACATGGCAAAGAAGATTGAATTCCCTGATGTCTATTCTATCTACATGCATTTTGAATTTCTAAGTTTATGCTGTTTGTTATATGAAGATCAGCTTTGCCAATTTCATATGCTTTAAAATATTATTTATTTTCAATTGTATATTTGTTCTCTGGAATCTGCACATGGCATTGAAGGTTGAGGTTGTGGCATTAAAGATGGTTGATGAGTTTTCGAAGACTTCATTTTTTCACTTGATCACTTAAGCTCTCCAAATATTGGACCAAACATTGATATTTGGTTAAGTAAGTATACATGTGATGGGGTTAATACCGTGGAAACATACATACGAAAATATACATTTGAAAGTGAGTGACTTGTAATCAAATAAAATATCAGCTCAATTCCTTATAATTAGTTTAACTTATTTTCTTTTTTAACCAGTGCCAAATTTATGTGTTTCATTCTAGTTCCGTACTATGTTCACACTTGGAGGACACTTGAAGTTCATGGAATAGCTTGAACCAATACAGGAAGGAGATGAGTAATGCTCTAAACGCTTATACAGACAACAAAGATAAGGCTAATGAAGTCATAAAAAATACAAGGAATAGTATTTATCATATGCTTATAATCCTTTCCTATTGAAATAGTCTGGGTGTTACCTCTTGCTTCCATCTTTGCTGACTTATCATCTTATATAGTTCTTATATGAAGCTACGGAATTTCATTTGAGCAAACGTAGAGATGAGGAAATCTTTCAGTTAAATATTATCATTAAACTGAGCTTTTGTTGATGCCTTTTTAATCTGTTAGATGTTTGGAAACACCCTTGCTTTGACGATGAAGTTCGCGAGTCATACCTTGAGAAGTGGCAGAACCTCTATGGTCAATACAGGAAGGAGATGAGCAATGCTCTAAAAGCTGATACAGAAAACAAAGATAGAAAGGCTAATGAAGTAATAAAAAAATTCAAGGAGGTCAGCATAGTATTCATCATATGCTTACAATCCTTTCTTATTGAAATAGTGTGGGTGTTACCTCTTGCTTCCATCTTTGCTGATTTATCATCTTATATAGTTCTTATATGAAGCTACGGAATTTAATTTGAGGAAATCTTTGAGGAGGCCAGGGCTCTATATCAGGTTACTTACAATCAAGGTAGTCAAAATCGCGAGCCAACTCGCAAAATCGTACGATTTTGCGAGTTGGCTCCGAAAACCTGGTTGAACCGGTAGAAAAACCGAACCCGGTCAAACTCGGTCAAACTCGTAGAAAAATCGTTCAAAATCGTAAACTCGTAAAAATCGTTTTGATTTTACGCGTTGGGCAAATGTTCACTGTGCGCAGCGTTCAATTTTTAAATTTGCCCTAAATCGTTCTCTTCCTCCAAATCGTTTCTTCTCTTCCCCTGATCGTCCTCTCCTCTCAACTCTCTTTTAATAGCCTCGCGGCATTCTCTCCTCTCCTTCAATCTTTCTGTACTGCTCTCTCAAACTTGCATAGCTTTGCCAATTGCAGATGATGCTGTTTGGAAGTCTGTAGAGCTGGGTTTTCTTTGCTTCAAGTCGCTGCAGGTTTGTGCCGTTTTTGAACCTCTCTCTTCTTAATCGTTTCCCCCCCTTTGCTGTTCTTGAATGACTCTGTTTCAAAGTTGTTGATTTTGATTCTTCAAAGTCAAATTTGGGTATTCTTGCTCTTGTTATTAGCTGTTTATCGTAATGCACCAATTTGTACAGGTGACTAATAAATTTCTAAATTGTTATGCTTTGCTTAATGATGCCATGTTGAACTGGGTATTTGAGTTCCAAGTTCACAACTCCTTAGTCTTGTGGGTAAGATCTAAAGACAGTCTGCTAGAAGTTCTTTGGCTAATGATCTTTTTCCATAACATAGAATCAGCTATATGTATAAACTGCTTGGTGAATCAGGATTTGAGGGGTAATTAGCTGCAGATTATCAATAGGATTCTCACTAGATTGACTCGAGATTGAGTGACTTAATGAGAGTATAGAATTAGTCAGTAAGGCTGGCCATTGTAGTGAGATTAATATGGCTTGTTCAGAACTCTTTCGAGAACAGAAATAAACACTGGCTCGATTGCTGAAAGTTTTTCTTTTCTTTTCTTTTCTTTTCAGGAAGTGTTTGCTTATTGTATGTGATAGAAGAGATAAGAAAGAAAAGGAGAAAAGATAAAATTATGTTTCATAATAGTGAACAAGACAAAGTAACTCTCCTATATAGTTATGTTGAACAAAATACAATAAAATGAATTCCAAGTCCAAACCTTTAAGCTGACAGTGATCATATGCTTATGTTACATACTTCTTATTGTATGTAACCTTTAACCTTATTTGATGTATTATTTCAATGAATTGCAGATTACATGGCATCCAAAAAAACTACCAGTGGCAATAGACTTGATGTGGGATGGCAACATGGTATAGATATTGAGAATACTTCAAGAAAAGTTCAATGCAAGTATTGTCAGAAAATTTTCAGCGGAGGCATTTATCGTTTCAAGCATCATTTGGCTTGCACTCGAAAGGATGTTGAGCCATGCCATCAAGTACCAGCAGATGTGAAGCAGATGATGTTAAATGTGTTGGTGAAAAATCTAGAAGCATCTGAGAAGAAAAGAAAGGCTTCTCTATTTTTTAGAAGTGGCGAATATGCAGACGAAGATTTTGAAATTAGCTCAATGAACAAGGGAAAGAAACCAATAAGTGGAAGTGGAAGTACTCAAATAACCATCAATCACATGCTAAAGAAGGATATTAGAGAAGAAGCATGTCAACAAATAGCAAGGGTTTTTTACACTAGTGCTATTCCTTTTAATTGTGCTAGAAACCCTGAGTTTGTTAAAGCGCTTGAATTAGTTGCAAAACATGGGCCTGGATTTAAGCCTCCATCTTACCATGATATTAGTCAGAAGTACTTAAAGCAAGAAGTAGATAACACAATGCGTTTGCTTGATGACTATAGGCTGGAATGGAAAAAAACAGGTTGCTCAATAATGTCTGATGGATGGACTGATAGGAAAAGACGCTCTATTTGTAACTTTTTGGTTAATAGTCCTAGAAGAACTTTTTTTTTTATCATCTGTAGACACATCTCATATATCCAAAACAACTTTTAAAGTATTTGAGATGTTAGATGCTATTGTTGAAAGGATTGGAGAGGCAAATGTGGTGCAGGTCATTACTGATAATGCTGCGAACTATAAGGCAGCTGGGCATTTGTTGATGGAAAAAAGAAAAAACTTGTATTGGACACCATGCGCTGCTCATTGTATTGATTTGATTTTGGAAGATTTTGAGAAGAAACTAGAGGTGCATGCTGTAACCATTGGTAAGGGGAGGAGAATCACCACTTATATATATTCAAGATCTCTCCTTATTTCCATGCTGAGAAAGTTCACAAAAGGACAAGATTTGATCAGGCCTGGTGCCACTCGATTTGCCACTACATACTTGACTCTTGGATGTTTGAACAATTGTAAGATTACACTGATGTCAATGTTCACTTCCGTCCAATGGAGGTCAAGCCGGTATTCAAAAAGTGAAGAAGGGCGGCAAATTCAAAATTGTGTTTTGGACAGCAAGTTTTGGCATGATGTCTCTGAATGCATCAAGGCAGCATTTCCTCTTATAAAAGTTCTTCGATTAGTTGATTCAAACTCGATACCGGCCATGGGTTTTATATATAAAGCCATGATGGAAGCGAAAGAGAAGATAAAAGTGACTTTTGGAAATGTGCAAAAAAGGTGCAAATTATCTATTATGTCAATTGTTTATTTAATATAACTATTGTTTTATCTTATGATATTTAATGTTGATGTTAATATCCTAATTTTTATTTTCTTTTGTAGATATATACCTGTATGGGATATTATTGATGCAAGATGGGAGGTTCAACTTCACAGACCTTTGCATGCATTTGCTTATTGGTTGAATCCTCATTATCATTATATTACTGATTATAAACAAGACAAAAATATTAAATATGGAATGTATGACTGCTTGGATCGGATGGTGCCTGATGAAGTAGAGAGGGGTAAAGTTGATTTACAACTTAATATATTCTCCGAAGCAAAGGGGTTATTTGGCATTGAGGCTGCCAAAAAAGCAAGGGATAAAAAGACTCCAGCTAGATGGTGGGATTCTTATGGAGATGAATGTCCAGAGCTACAAAATCTTGCAATTCGAGTTCTAAGCTTGACTTGCAGTTCATCTGGATGTGAGCGTAACTGGAGTGCGTTTGAGATGGTAAGTTTTTTTTTTAAAAAAAAAATATTGTTTTTTCATTTTTTATAAGAATCTTATATTTTATCAATTGTGAATTTTTTTATAGGTTCATACTAAACGAAGAAATCGTCTACAGCAGAAAAAAATGAATGACTTGGTTTTTGTGATGTGTAATTTGAAAATGAATGATAAGGACAAAAAGCAAGTCATTGATTTTGATGACGTTGTAGATGATCTTCCATCTGATGATGAATGGGTGACTGAAAGAGAAGGACATGGTGGTTCATCGAACATTAATTTACTTCAATTTATTGATAGTGCAACACGAAGACAAAATGAAATAGAAGACGATAGTGATGAAGATAATTTTAATGGTGTTGAGATGAGTACTGAAGCCACTGAAGATTATTTTGAAACTTTGCATTCAAGGAGTTTAGAGTTAAATAATGTTGGCACCGGTAGTACTAGTAATCTTTTTCATTGTGATGCTATTGATGCAATTCCTGGACATAGTGAGGGGGGTGAAAGTGAAACTGAAGCTGGTTTTAGTTTACATTGTACGCCAGCTGAAAATTTGTTTTAAATTTGTTAGTTTTTAACTTATGAACTCTTAGGGACATAATTATTTTGTAATGTGTTTTGAAGTTATTTTACATCATGTATGAACCTAAACTAATTAAGTTTTATGTCCATAATTATGCTATTTTGTATTCAGAAATATTTTACAAACGATTTTACGATTTTTCTTCTCACACGATTTTAGCTGTGATTTTACGATTTTTGTACGGACATTTCGGGTACGATCTTTCTACGATTTTACGATCCGATCTTACGATCCGATTTTTCGGAGCCCTTTCTGATCCGTGTCAAAATCTCGATTTTGACTACCTTGCTTACAATCATGCCAAGAGCCACGGAGCTGTTGGAAATTGCAGTTTCGCGTGGAGAGTCTCTGGTTTAGCTCTATGCACGCTCTACGTTTTAAGAAATCAGGGTGAGAGACCAATAATATGTTCACCATCTGCACTGAAAGGGATTTTGTAGTTAAGACTAGAAATGTTGTGACATAGCATAAAGATTTATGGCAACAGAATGGATCAGTGTTTTGTACGTAGTTTAAGATAACAGGAATGCTATATGTTGCAGCCTAACACACGTTCTTATTAGTAAATTATGTGAAAGTGTCTCGGTTACGTCACCCTATTTTGATGATTCTATCAAGATTTTTTTCCCAATACTAATAACAAATATACAAATGCGATTACTTTTAGGCTTTAAAAAATATATATGCAAAGAAAATAATAAAATTAATTTTTTCAGAGTAACAAGACTTTGATAGACCGAAGTTTGTTTAAAGTTTATACAAATATTGCATGTTTATTTCAGATTTAAATAATTGATTCAAGACTAGTTGTTGCAAATCACGAGATGTTCAAGTGTTATATTTTTAATTGTAATTTACACCAATCACAAGTAAAAAATCTCACAGTTTTAATATAACAAGAATGTGAAATGTTACAACTAACACATGCTTCATCATTTATCTTGTCAATAAATCATGTGAAATTTTATCTCAGGTTTCATCAACCAATTTTAATGAGTTAATCAATATCATTTTTTCTAATAATAATTACAAGTATACAAATGTAATTACTATTAGGTTTTTTAAAATATATTTAAGCAATAAAAATAATATTTTTTTATGAGTACCAAAGATTCTATTAGATAGATATAAAGTTGTTTATGATTTATACAAATATTATTTGAAGATTTTATGTTTATTTTAGCTTTAAATAATTGATTCAAGGGTGGTTTGTTGCAAACCAGAAGATGTTCAAGTGTTTGATATTTAACAGCAATTCATACAAATCATCAACGAGAAATCTTGTAAACCTTTTATGAAGAGAGAGATTGTTATGATATTGAGAGCTAACTTTTTTTTAATTTTGTTTTCCAGGTTATCTATAATGTGTATGTTTTATTGTATGTTTGTATGTCTAAAAAATATGAGTTTATATGTTCAAACGATAAGAGGCACAACATTATATTTATAGGAAAACCTGAAAACTCTATAAATGGTAGAATATTAACGGGCACTTTGAATATTATTACATGTATTATTCAATTAATCCCCCACTTGATTTTTCTAGATTTAGAATTGTAATTTCCTATATAAATTACATTATAGTCCTTAATTTTTAAATTTTATTTATAATCATGTCACACTTGATTAATCATTTTATTTTAATATTTGACCAATGATTCTTAAGTGTTTGACTCATTAGGTTCTCTAATAAGCTTGTCCAAATATAATTTATATTGCTAAATAAAGATTAAATTGATTAATTTATTATCAATTTAATAATTGACTGATTTATAATTGAAGATCAAGCACAATGTCTAATAACACATCATGATCCTCCCAATATTAAAAAAGTCATAATTGGTTTGACTTAACTTTTTAGTGATCATTTGTCAATATAATTTTATCATTTTTGTAACAATGTTCAGATTTAGACATTAAATCATAAACTTTATTTACGTTTTCAAATCATGTTTATTCTTGATACCACAATAATTGATTATTTGAATAAAACTTGAAACTTTTTTCAAATTCAATACCACATTACTCAATGATTTACAATAAATTATATTTGATAGCAAATGAAACATTTTCTCTAATTCACTCTTAATGATAAATCATCTCTTAACTACTTAAATACTATTTTATAATCATATCATACCCAATATTTGTTAGTTTGTTGCCCTTTAGTAAGAGAACATGTAGCAGTCTTGCGATGTCACGGTCGCTCAAATTAATTATCTCAACTTAAAATAAATCACACAAGATAGTATAAAGCAAGCAAGGGGTCAATCCCATGAGGATATTTTAATTCAGATTGTGCTCTATGCTATGCAATTGGGGGGGTTGAATGTTGTTTAGGCTAAAGCAAATGAAAAAGAAAACTAAGCAAAAATCAAATAAAACCAAAATTTATCAATTAAACAAACCTTGGTCGCAAGTCAACATCCACCTAGAAAAATCAAAACTGATCATGGAAACGAAACATCAATTTATATTTTGAATTTTTATCTCTTCTTTACATTGGTTCGTTAATGGATCCGCCGTATAACTTACCCTAATCATCAAATAACCACAGTGTTCGCACTAGTAATTTGATTTAATAGCAACCTTAAAAACTAGACAAATTGATTAATCAAGAAATATAATTGTCCGCAATCTGTGTTTGATTTGATTGAATGTTCTCCCTAAGATTCATAACATAGATAGGCCACAATTATTAACTTAGTTGCTTCACAAGTTCATATACCACAACTCCGGTTTTGATATCAAACTCGCAATAGATTGTCTAAAATAATAACTTTGAGTCCGCTCTAGTAATTAAATAAACAATCATAAAAAAATAAGAATATAAGAACAAACATATTCATTATATAAACTAGAAAAATAAGGTCAAAATAGATCTCACAGCTCTTGAAATCTGAAGGTTTCTGTGTCCTTGCAACCAAGAAAAAAAGTTTAGCCTTGCATGTTTGTTGACAACTAATTAAAAAGATGGAAAATACATGATTTTAGGTTTGGAGGAGGAAGATTTGTGTTTTGTTTTCTACTGGCGGAATCCTCTCCCCTCCTTCTTTATATAAGCTTGGAAACCCTGGTTTCTATTTTACAAAATGGTCATTCCTTAAGTAGACAAAATTTAGTTGTCATCTTGCAAAAAATATATCTCATTAATAAGATATCATTTTGAGCTAAAATTTGGATCGGTGATATGTATTTAAGTTTGGAATCCAAGAAATTGATTTTGCATCAATCAGACTTTTGTAGCTCTAGATATTTAAGTTTAAATGACAAAAGGTCAACATAGGTAGATTGCAAGATTAGACTTTGAAGGCTGCGATTTCCATGCTCTTCCTTATTTTAATTTTTTGCCTTAACTTTACAAAAAGGTATGGATGTTAGATTTTGAATGCCACTAGAATCACTTTATTTTGATCTCTAGAGCTTTTGCTCTGCATAAAATATCGATAACGGTCAAATCTATCAATCAGTTCCAATTATCTCCTTTTTGCATCTTTGATCCAAAAATGCCTTCAAAACATAAAACAAAGAATATCAAGGCTTTTTATACACAAAAACATATTCAAAACGCTAGGTAAATATGAGTGAAACTATCAAATAATATGATTGTATCAGGTAGAGTCAAAACATATAATTTCTTATATAAGATAGCTTAGTGATCTCAAGTTTAAGGATTATTTACACAATCATCACACAAGCCTTTTTCATAGATATAGATGATCTATCTATATGTAATTCTCATGTGAGTTAGTTCATTGTACATGTCATATAACAAACACTTATATATTAGTTCTATATATCCATTAAACCTTAGCTTATGAGAATAACTACTTCTTTCATAAGATTAAAAAACATTTATGTGTTTTTATTAGATCTTTTAAGATCATTGTTGTTCATTTAACCATTACCAACATTGTAAATTTTTGTTTCAAAAGTCCCCTCATCAACCATCTAACACAAAAAATGATCGTTTTGATGGCCAAATTCTTCACCAACGAATGCTTTCTCTATCTAAATTGGAATTCAACGATGACTTCTCTCTCCTCCAACAAAGAAGGATTGAAAAATGAGAAAGATAAAGTTCGATATCAAGATTAAATCATAATCTACCACCTGTGTTACTCGCTATTTTCACTTTAGTCCCATTTCTTTACGTTGAATCTTTCCTAACGCCAATTGAGCCCTAATTTAGCGTCCAAATGGCTTAATTGTGTAAAAAACAATGTTTGAGAACCAAATTAAAACTTTTTTAAAATTGTGTTATTGTAATCCACAATAAATATGAGAGGATAAACAAAGTTTTGTGAGTAGTAAAAACACTACACATTTTAGCTTTATGTATAATCATTTTTTAAAGCTTATTTTTTTAATTAGTGGTAAGTTAAAATTTGTATATTACTATTAAATTATATTATAATATTAGTATTAAAGATAAAATAAATAATTGAATTTTATTAAGAAAAATTGTAATTTTATATAGAATTATAACGTGAGTTGCACCTATATTGTTTTTTGAAAAATGTCTAACAAAAATATAGTAAAAGAATAAAATATATAATTAGATTGTTTTTTTTTTTTGTAATTTTATATACAATTATAGATAACATGACATGAGTTGCACCTATATTTTTGTTTGCAAATACCTAACAAAAATATAGGAAGAGAAAGTTATAAAAATAAACATCTATCAATATTCTAAAATGTCTTTTCACGCTACCAAATCTAAACTTTTTTCACGATACCAAATCTAAACTTACTCTATTTCTTAGCGCGAATTGCATTTAATATAAGGATAAATAACAATAAAAATTACAAGTCAAAACTAAGAGTATAGATACATAAATACAAGCAAAAAATGAAAAACTATCTTGGAAGGACCGAAAAAAATCAAGGGATCAAAATTAAACCAAAAAATAAAAGAATATAAAACGAGATACAAAACAAGAAATTATATATGTTGAAACGAGACAAAACTTTTTTTTATCCCAACAACTTATAATTTTACTAATTTAATATTAAGATAACCAATTAAAATACGCACATAATCAATTATTTTTTTCCATAAAAAAGCCCAACACAACGCACGGACAAGTAATCTTGTGTTATACCTAAACAAAGAAAAACTAACATGAGTTATTCTAATAAAAATATTGGGAAACTCAATTCAAATTAGTTTTAATAAAATTTAACTTCTAAGTTTGTGTTTAATATTTTAAGAATTTTTGTGATTATAATTTTTAAAGTATATTAATAGAATTTTTTACTTGTGGTTTTAAACAATAATTTTTAAAAATATGTATTTTATTAAAATTTTGTTAGATGGTTTTTTATATGCAAAATAAAATAAAAACAAATCTTTATTAATGAAAAACATATTAATTAAACTTCTATAAAATTAAAATTTAAAATTTAAAATGCAATTATATTTACTTGTAAAAAATAAAAAATAAATAATTAATCAGACAAAAACAACGCTAGCGTGAAATCTAAAATCAGGGCGTCGTTGTCTCCATTGAAAATTCTGAGAGCTAAAAGAGCCAGGTTTTGGCGCCAATCGTTTTCTAGAGTATAAAGACTCCATGTATTTTAATAAAAATCTCACATCTCTAAAAGCTGATTCCTGCAGGAGTACGAAAATGCAGCGCCAAAAATCAATACTCTCGTTCTTCCAAAAACCCTCGCTTCCCAGTCAGAGCCCCGACGCCGGAGAAAAGAACGATGGTCGTCAAGCTCCTCTGTTCTCGGCGAAGCAAAATAATCAAAACGTGTTTCAACCTGCAATTCATGGACTGGTGGACACGTCTCTGGAAATTAGAGGAACTGACACGCCACCAGAAAAGGTGCCATGTCAGATATTACCGGTGAACATCAAGGAGAACGAGGGGGGCAAAGGTGCTACGCTTTTCTCGAGCATAATGCATAAGTTCATTAAGTTCGATGACAGAGAAAAACCTAATGGGAGGTAACATTTTTTTTCCGAACATTAATTAAAATCTTTGAATTGTTGTTTATCTAGGTAGTTACGAAGGGAATATTTTTTTTTAAAAAATAATTCAATAATTTATAATTAGTCTTCTTGTTGAAGCTGAACTGAAGCCGTTCGTTTGTTAATTTTATCTTTTCAAGAATATTCCTACAAATGGAAATCTTAAAAGAGTGCGGATCACGGTAGGAGTTTTTAGAAATGATTGTTGAAATTTGAAGTAACTTTTGGAGTTGCGAATTATTAAGTGAAGTGAGTTTGTGGAATCTATGGAGACAAATATGTTTTAAGGGCAATTCTTAAATACACCAAGTTTCTATCTTGTGATTGATTTTGTTGTGAACATTAATGAAATAGTTTCAGGGTATAGTGTTCGAATCTTAATGTGATATCCTTTTTTGAAATCATTCTCATAGATACTAATTTCTATTTGTTTTGATTATCGCTAATTGATAACCTTCCTTTTTTGAAATCATTCTCATAGAAACTAATTTCTGTTTGTTTTCATGATCGCTAATAGTAAATAAGTGTTTCATTGTACCTTGCTGACTCAAATTTTTCTCATAGTGGGTTTAACTGATGTAAATTGATGCAGGAACCAGGTTCATTCTGCTAATGCTTGCTCTACATCTGGTACATTTACTATCCCAAAAGAATTGCCCACGCAAGGAATGGATACGCTATACTCTGAGAAAGACAATGGTATTATTTCCAATGGCATGGTTGATCAAACAAGTGTCTTGAATATTGAAAGTGTGGATGATGTTCCTGGGCCACATACACCAGGCATGCGACTGCTAGTTCCTCGTCTGAAGAGAATTCCAGAGGATGTTCCTAAGTTTGAGGATAAGAATGGTTGTTCCTTCCTAAACTCTAGCAAAAGAGCGAAACCACTACAGGACTCAGCTTCCTTGATAAAAAATCACGAGGAAATATCTAATTCAATAAGCAAGTTTGAATGGCTTGACCCTGCTCGAATTAGGGATGCTAATGGAAGAAGGCCCAATGATCCTCTGTATGACAAAAAGACGCTTTACTTACCACCTGATGCATTCAAGAAAATGTCAGCTTCTCAAAAGCAATACTGGACTGTCAAATCTCAGTACATGGATGTTCTACTTTTCTTTAAAGTGGTTAGTATTATTGTTGCAGTTTCTGATACTTTTGAAGTTCCTGACACTTTTTGACATCATAAGGTTACATTAGAGCTTGACTCAGCTATTCGTTTTATTTTTCTGAAAAATTTCTGTTTCCATGCTAAACGGTTGGACATGCAATAAGCATCTTCAGCAACCAGTTCATTCTTATTTTTCTGAAAAATTTCTGTTTCCTTGCTAAATGGTTGTACTTGCATTAAGCATTTTTTGCAACCACTTCATTTCGAAAGAGTGATGTTATGCTAATCATGTACCATTTTCTTCTTAAAATTCTGCTTTCTCATTAATAATGGATCATATACCACGTGCATCTTGTCTGTATGATCCAATAGGAAAAAAGAGGTATTGCCAGTGCAAAACTAACATCATGCAGCCAATGTTGGCACGCGGTGCTTGAACTGTAACTTGTATTTTAACTCTCTCTCTCTCACCCACCCACCACCCACCCACATTTCTGTTAACTGAGATTTATATTTACAAATTTATTAATGTGTGGTATGGTGGAAAGTTCGAAATTTCTTTTAGTGACTTCTGAAGTTTTGGGTTCTGAAATCAGATCAATATGCTTATGTGACTGATGAAACACAGGGAAAATTCTATGAACTCTATGAACTGGATGCTGAAATTGGTCACAAAGAGCTTGATTGGAAAATGACATTAAGTGGCGTGGGGAAATGTCGGCAGGTCTTCAAAGATAATTTTTTCTAATTTAAAAGCCATTTTTAATTGCCACAATTACAGTTATATGTTATTTATTAGTGTCTGCCTTGTGATCAGGTTGGTATATCTGAAAGTGGGATCGATGATGCTGTTGAAAAGCTGGTAGCTTGTGGGTATGGAAGCAGCAGACCTTGTCTCTGAACCATAATTTCCTTTTTTTCATTGTTTTGTTATGCCTTCAAGATGAATGAAAGATTTCATTGTTACTAGTTTTATATCTCTATTTTATGTAGTTAAAAATATTCATAATACAGCTGAATGTTATGCAAAAAGTGTAAGAAACCAGCATGTAGACCAGACTGGCCACTTGTCATGGGATTTATTTTTTCTTCTTTCATTTCTTCCTGTATCTAAGAAGCACAACAAAAAGAAAAGAATTCTTCAACTTGCATTATGCATCCTTTATGCCAATCATATATTGGCTGAAGATATGAAACAGGGTCTTTTCAATCAAATCTTAGTAGTTAGCTGAGAGTTAACCAATCCCATGTTTTCTTCCACATTTCTTGTCCTGAACATTTTCATTTCACTTATTACTTTGTGTTCCATGTCAAGATATAAAGTTGGAAGAGTGGAGCAATTGGAAACATCTGATCAAGCAAAATCTAGGGGTGCAAATTCTGTGAGTTTTCCGTGCAGCCTTAAATGAGACATGTTTCTGATACATTTTTGTTTTTCAATTATTCTTGTTGATTTAACCTTTCAGACAGATTTGGCATCTCTTATAAATTATGTTCTCAACACAATACATCATTTGTGGCTTTCATTAATTCATTGAAACTGAAATAGTAAATCAATGCCATGATGTGGGTAAACTATCTGAGTTCTTGTCTTATCATTAATGTTGAATTTCAGGTAATCCAAAGAAAATTGGTACAGGTTGTGACCCCATCAACCACAACTGACCGTAATATGGGGCCTGATGCTGTTTATCTTCTTGCCATAAAAGAGGTTTGTAATGATTACCGTCTTACAATTTTCTTCTGCAGCAATATGTTTCTTGTTAAACTCTCACAAATTGCTGTATCTTGCCCATCTTCAATTTCAAAATATTGCTAAAATAATCTTTGTGCGGGCTTAATTTGTGATTGCATCACTTAACTGGAGGACAATATTTTTCTTGAAAGCTCATGTTTTCCTGATATCAGGCTATTGATAAATCATGAGTTAGAAAAGCGAATCTCTGAATTGTGATGAAACCATTTTTCTTCTGTATCACAACCCTATAATGAACAATCTGTTTAAAATGTTTTGATTACTTTTTGTCCATGTAGTATGTTAGATATGCAGCTGACTTCATTATATTCTACCATTTCTTGTTCTTAAAAACTTATCCAGCATGGAGAATCAGAAATTTGGTTTCATTTGTTATTCTAATCATTTAAATGGTCCTTGTTATTTAAGCATTTCTTGAAAGTTTATTGTGCTATCCTATCTGGGTATTCCTTTGGAGGATAACTTCAGGGAAACTATGGGGTGGATAATGGTGCAACTGCTTATGGGTTTGCTTTTGCTGATTGTGCTGCTCTGCGAGTTTGGGTTGGATCAATCAATGATGACGCGTCACATGCTGCTCTGGGGGCATTATTGATGCAAGTATGCTCCTTTATCTTTGTTGTTTGTTTAATGATTCTGTGTGCTCTCAAGTACTTAACCTTTGAATAACTTACTGTGATTTGATTATAGATTTCACCTAAGGAAGTCATATATGAAAATAGAGGTACATGCCTTTTCTTCCTTTTGTTCTCTTGCGCTTGGATGTTATGTTTTTGCCTAGTTTAAAGCTGAAGGATTTCTATGTTACAGAGCTCTCCAGAAGCGCTCAGAAAGAACTTAGGAAGTACTCATTAATTGGTAATTTTATACTGACCTTTTTCGTGTGACAAGATATATCATATATATTTAAGATTAAGGATTGTAATTGCAAATATATTAACTAGATTTCTTGCTAAGAAGGGAAGACTTTGTACACCTACCTTCTGAACAGTCCATTTGCCAGAATATATTTTGTTATTTTGTATATTTTCCCCCCTAGATCAGCGTGATCTTCCTTCTTATCTTTCCCTATCTCTTGTGTCATTATTGTCTCATCACTATAATTTGTTTGTAAAAATCTTCTAGAAAATGAAATGCAGTTGCCTGGACCAACTTGAAACTTGCTGAATATTTAGTGGATTTATAAAATATGCTAGATGATTAGTAGGTGATTTGTTTAGTCGTTGTAGCCTTGTGTAAAGATAGTAACTCATGTCCCAGTTTTTAGTAATTTCTGGTTTAGCTATTTTATTCTCTGTGCACTTTCTCTATGCACTAAGGTCTTTTGGCACACTTACTAGATAACGAGTTGCATTATGTATTTTGATGGGACGCTGTTCTTGCATGCATACTATTATCTTGGGTGTTTTGCTCAAATCAGTGTGAATTCCTTTGCTGCAACTTCCCCAGCAAGGTTATGAATAAATCTTCAATAGTCACCTTTGTTTGCTTTCATGCACATGTTAGTTGATCAATGTGAGGTCCAATTATACATCCTGGTTGGTGAACGTAATCTAACCATACTCCAATTATACATCTCATGAGTTATTTTAAATTTAAATGTATCCTTTCTAAGTGATTCCTGTTTAATAATTTACCACCTTTATTATTGATCTCTTAGATAAGTTTTTCTACACTTGGTTTATTGCTGAAGAGTCTGTCATTAAAGGGATATGTAAGTTATGATCCAAGTTATCACGAGGAGCATGGCTTCACCTTTTCATTTCCCTTGCCCCTTCCTTGCAGGTTCTACAGCTCTGCAATTGTCTCCAGTGCTGCCGGGCACTGATTTTGTGGATGCTTCCGAAGTTAGAAATTTGATTCAATCGAAGGATTACTTTAAACGATCTACAAATCCATGGAACTGTGCACTTGACAGTATAATGCACCGTGATTTATCACTGTGTGCTCTTGGCGGGCTTATTGGTCATCTATCCAGATTGATGGTATGCTTACCTGTCAACCTCCTCCCTTCCCTTCTCTGTTTGGCTTTTTAACTGTTAAGATCCCTGATTATTTGTTGCTTATAAAGATTTCTGTGCCTTTTCTTTTGAGCAGTTTGATGATATTTTAAGGAATGCAGATATTCTACCCTACCAAGTTTACAAGGGTTGCCTTCGAATGGATGGGCAGACTCTAGTAAATCTGGAGATTTTTAGTAACAGTGCCAATGGTGGTTCCTCAGGCCAGTGTTTTCATTCCTTGCTCTCCCATTAAATTATCATCATCCTCAAATCTTTGGTTTTCATTCTTAAGAGTTTTAAATTAAATATTGAAAGCCTTTTCTACTCGTGATTTCAGGTACTTTGTTTAATTATCTTGATAACTGCATGACATCATCTGGTAAGCGGCTTTTGAGGAATTGGATCTGCCACCCACTGAAACATGCTGAAGGCATTAATAATAGGCTTGATGTTATTGAAAATCTAATGGCTCGTTCAGAAATTATGTTAGTTACTGCACAATATCTTCGCAAGCTTCCAGATTTAGAAAGAATGCTTGGACGAATTAAGGTTAGCTTTCAGGCATCAGGTTCTCTTGCATTGCCGTTGATTAGCAAAAAGTTGTTGAAACAACAAGTAAGTTGTCTAATTTGATTTTAAGTCATTACATGTCAAAAATCTCTTTGAGTGCACATGTATGATGATTTTCATAGGGTGTCAATTCGACAAGTGTCTAGTTAGTCCTGAACCTTCTACTGAAGTGGCAGTAAGTGTTGTGTAGGTGAAAGTGTTCAGGTCCCTGGTGAAAGGGCTTCGAAATGGAATGGATTTGTTATTGCTATTACTGAAGGAAGAGCAACTAATTTCATCATTATCAAAAAATTTTAAACTACCAGAGCTTCATGGTAGTAACGGGCTTGAAAGATTCCTAGTGCAATTTGAAGCAGCTGTAGATAGTGAATTCCCAAACTACCAGGTCTGCTACCTTCTGGTTTATGTTCTCGGATATATCAACCAATGTTTTTCCCTTTCTCCCCATTTGGATCCTTTTGTGTCTAATTGAGATGATGCTGGTGTGCTCTTATTTTATGAAACTATATCAATTGTTATATACCAATTTATTTATTCGAGAATACAATTAAAATTTTAGTCATGCATGTGTACCATGCAATTTGGTCTGTAGCTGCTGCTTTCTTTTTCACAGTTCAGCATTCAGTCTCGTTTCTGGAGTAATATAGGACTATTGGCATCCTTGATAACTGAGAAGGCATTTCTTTGGAATTCTATATTTCTCTGTTAGAAAATGTCTCTCTCTCACAACACCCACCCATCATGTTTTGGCTTATATTGACTGTTTAACAATATGGCCATTCCTATTTGGAACATCTGTACTTGAAATTTTTTTTGATGTGTGATAATATTGTGTTCTGTTTTTATGCCCACTTTTGCACATTACTAATACTATATCTGGTATCAGAATCATGATGTGACAGATTCAGAGGCTGGAATGCTTTCTGTTCTAATTGAGTTATTTATTGAGAAAGCTACACAGTGGGGTGAAGTCATTCATGCAATCAATTGCATTGATGTGCTTAGATCTTTCGCAGTCACAGCAAGCATGTCGTGTGGAGCTATGTGTAGACCTGATATTTTGCCTGATTCAAAGGCCATTTCTTTCTGTGAGGGGAAAGGAGGGCCTGTACTTAAGATTAAAGGGTTATGGCACCCATTTGCCCTTGGAGAGAGTGGATTGCCTGTCCCAAATGATGTGTTCCTTGGTGAGGATTCAGATAGTCAATATCCCCGCACTGTGCTGCTGACTGGACCAAATATGGGTGGAAAATCAACACTTCTGCGTGCCACATGTCTAGCTGTTATACTGGCACAGGTTTGACTATGACCTAGCTTGGAAAAATTACTTTTGTGCTCCTGCATTCCTAGAAAATTCTCTTCTTTGGCATATTTTAACCATATGGTTTTTAATTCTATGACAATTTGCAGCTCGGCTGTTTCGTTCCCAGTGAGAAGTGTGTTCTCTCACTTGCTGACATGATTTTTACACGGCTTGGTGCCACTGATAGAATAATGACAGGCGAGAGTAAGCTGTAGTTAGATAATATTTTACTGGTTTCACTTGGAAGTTTGCTTCTCTTTATGTGATCTAAATTCACTTTCTTCATGCAAATTTATATTTTTTAGTTATGCACTTTTATGGTCCAAATCATGATTATCATATTGCAAGAATAAATTCTGGTAAGTGTTGACTGTTTAATTTGAAATCCTGTTTTTTTTTTCTGAAGGTCATAAAATGGCTTCTTGATGGTAAAATACAGCATTATGGATCCATTTAGTGCTTAAAAAAAACTTAAAACTGTTTAATTCAATGTCATAGTTAGCTTGCTCTAAATTTCCCTCAATTTAAGTTAAAAGTGACGAATCTAAGGTTGATAGAGTTTTGGCAGTGGTTGTTTTAAGCACTAAATGGACCCATAATGCTGATACGATTCATAATGCCTGTAAATACAACAATGGCGAATCTAAGGTTGATAGAGTTTTGGCAGTGGTTGTTTTACTCTGGTCGTAATTCTACTGGAGATCTGGTGTAAATGGTTGTGGTCTAATGAATCTTGTCCATCTAAATCTTCAAAATCTCTTCAAGGGAATTTGAAATAGGATATATCATATGCTTTCAAATATGCATAAAGTGAAAGAAAGGGAACTGTTGTGGACTGTAAAGGCACCCACATACTAACTTGGCCTATAATCCCAGATATTTTACTCATTCCTGGACCCCAGAGTCCTTTATATGTTGAAAGTGACGATTATGCAAATACTGCTAGAAGTGACCCAACCACATGCATTAATGAGTGTTTGCATATGTGCTTCTTAATTCTGGAGTTTGATAATAGAAACGAGCTTGTCATTTTCTAGGTACATTCTTCATTGAATGCACAGAAACAGCTTCAGTGCTTCGAAATGCGACTCAAGATTCCCTTGTCCTTCTTGATGAACTGGGTCGAGGAACAAGCACTTATGACGGATACGCCATTGCATATGCTGTAAGCTTTCTTTGTTATTAATCTAATATTCCTTGATTTACATGTCCTTTTTACTCCATGACTAAGAACTCGTATTCTATATCCAACAAATTCCTGTAGGATATAAATTAATATTTCTCATCTCTATTTTTGTTCGTATCCTTGGTTCTAGTCAAGTTATACTTTTCTAGGTTATCCACTTGAGATTGGCAGGTAATCGGTTCATTATAATGCAAACATATTTCTTGCATATTGGACCTTTTTTTGGTCATTATGGTCATTGATTTCTGTGTTTTGGCATTAGATGTGTCTTGTACAACTCTAGTTGCTATACAAATCGACATGTGCTTTTACAAATAATTTGTAATGTTAGAAATGTTGTGGCTAGGAAATACTCTTTTACATCCACCCACCCATATCTCATGCACGCAATTGGTATCTTGTTGGGGCACAAAATAACCAGTGTTCATTTGTGACTAGGAAACCTACCTCAACTGACAAAATCTTCCTTTATTCTATAAATTTAGAGATCTATTTGAAGACACAGTATTATCTGAAAATATTTATATAGTCTGTACAGGATTTTTATTTTAAAAAAAAATACAAGACATGAAATCATAAACTAAATCAAATTATATATCCTAATTAGAAATGACTTTTAATTTATAGGAGTTGGTTAATACCAAATTTATTTCCTAATTTATAAGCCTAATATAAAATCTCCTAAAGTTAGCTTAAATATATTTTCTGTTGTTAGCTTGCTGATTAAGTAGTTAAATGTTTATTGTGAAGCTCCTTTGTAAGTACATCAGTAACGTGCTCGGTGGTTGGAACATATAGGATGCAAATCATGTCAATGAAGAAACAACATCTAACATACAGCTGGGTGTTAGGCTGGATGGTTAGTGGAAATGAGCTGAAAATGGGTTTGGATGATTAGTGGTGCTAGGGTGGATGATTACTGGAAGTAAGTTGAAAATGAGGCTGCATAGTTAATAGTATTAGGCTGTATAATTAGTGGAAGTGAGCTGGAAGTGGTTCCCCATATTTATTATAAATAGATAACTAGAGCAAACTGTAGAAAAGAACCTTGCTTAGAGTAAGAGAAAAGAGAGTTGTAGAGATATTTGTGGACAGGTGTACCTGATATTTTTCATCAAGTAAGTGTAGTTACAACAGCCTCTTTTCAATATAAACTTTCATTCAAACAACCTACTTCCAATCTTTTGTGTATTTTAATAGATCATTCCACTATCATTTTTTTTTTTTGATAAAGTGTCTATTTCCATGTGCTTTGTTTTTTTATGAAGAATTGGATCATGAGCAATTGAAATATCTGCCTTGTGGTAATAATATGGATAAGTTTGATACTTTGCAACTGTCTGCAGTACACTTACAAATTGCAATTATTGACTAGTATTTCATTTATTTTATACCATGAACATTCTTTTCCTGAGATTGTAATGTTGAGAAAATAGTATTGTTCATAATTGTATTAGGTAATGGAACATGTCTCAAAAACCGTTATCTTTTCTTTTTTCCTCCCCTGAAGATGGTTTATGGTAAATAAAGTTGATTTCCTGTAAAAGAAACATCCAAACTTATGAATTTTTTCCGATTGAGGTTTTTAACATTTGCATTAACTTTTGTTTAAGGCATATCTGATGAAAACACATTTTTCAGCTCCAGGCTCAAGTTTAGATTGAAATTTGCTTGGTATGTGAACAAAGATTGCACAACCAAAAACTTTTATTGATCAAATAGGATGTCGTCAAACCAGTTTCACCCCTTCAAGTATTTTAGAATATTCACACGCCACTTCAAGTAAATGTTTTCTATTCTCTCAGCAATTTCATTTTGCTTAAGAGTGTCAGACATTTAGACTGATGTTGAATCCTTTTTGCTTTCAAAACAAATATCAGTATTTGAAAAATGTTTTGAAAGCGAAAAGGATTCAACATCAGTCTAAAGTATTATGTTCCATTATAAAATAAAGTATTTTAATCCTTGTTTTTCTATCATTTGGTAAAAATGATATTGTTACCTCAAATTCTTCACTCATCAAATAAAAGTAATATAATCTTGTGTAATCATCTATAAATGTAACAAACCATATTTTTTTTCCAGATACAATAGTGATTTTTGAAGGGCCTCAAACATCACTATGAATTATATAAAATGGTTTTGAAGCACATAGGGTTTTGAAATATATGTAACAAGATGAGTTTTTGACAAATGACAACTTCCACATTGAAAAGATAAACAATCCAAATGTTTAAATAAATCGGGAATTAAATGTTTAAAATAAAGAAAACTAAGATATCCTAGTCTTGACAAATTGGCTGAATAGAAAACTGAATGACTCTCTTGAGTGTCTTGTCTATTAAATAGGAAGAAAAGAGATTTACATGCCCTAGCTACAATTTCGGGCTAAGTATGGAAAGATAAGTAACCTATTAAAACACTACTATTTACAACTGGATTTGTATAAAATACTTGTTGTATATGAAGACTACTTTATCCGGATCATCCTAACATCTTATCCGGATCATGCTAACATCCCCCCTTAAATTGATGCTGGGTGAGCCAAAAGCATAAAATTGCCAACCAGAAACTGATGGTGTTGACGAGTCATGGACTTGGTAAACACATCAGCAATTTGAAGATCAGTGGAGATATGTGGAAGAGAAATAACATGGGAATCCACGGCCTCCCCAATCGAATGACAATCCACTTCGATATGTTTAGTACGCTCATGAAAAACAGGATTGATGACAATCTGGATAACACTCATGTTGTCAGCATGGAGAAGAGTAGGAGAGGACTGGGGAAATCCAATTTCTGCAAGGAGACCACAAAGCCAAACTATCTCCGAGCAAGCAGTGGACATGGCCCGATATTTAGATGCAGTCGAGGATTTGGAAACACAATCTTGTTTCTTGCTCTTTCAAGAGATCAAAGAGTCACCAAGAAACATACACCAACCGGTGACAGAACGACGAGTATTAGGACAACTAGCCCAATTAGCATCACTAAATGCAACGAGTCGAAGAGGAGACCCAGCCGGGTAGAAGACACCTCATTCGGAAGAACCAAGGAGATATCGAACAATGCGACGAACCGCAACCAAGTGTAGATGACGAGGAGATTGCATAAATTGGCTGACTTGTTGAACAACGAAGGATATATCAGGCCGAGTAATAGTAAGATAATTCAAGCTGCCAACCAATTGTCTATATAACGTCGGATTGGGTGAAGATCAAGCATCACGCCGAAACTTAACATTCACCTCCAAAGGAGTTTCTACGGGAGAAGAATCCTGAAGATCAGCTAATGCAATCAATTCCTGAGCATATTTCTGCTGGCTCACATAGATGCCAGAAGAAGAATGAACCTTCAAACCCAAAAAATAAGTAAGAGAACCAAGATCCTTCATATGAAAGCAATCCCGAAAATGCTACTGAAGTTGACCGATCAATAAAGAATCAGTGTCGGTAATGAGAATATCATCAACATAAACTAGGAGAACACAACCAACAGAGGTGGTGCAAAGAAATAAAAAGAATCATAATTGCTTTGCACTAAAGAGAAACGAAGCAAGATAGTGTGAAATTTATCAAACCAGGCGCGGGGGGCTTGCTTTAAGCCATATAAGGATCGCTTCAATTTACACAACCGATGAAGAAGAGGAAACCAAACCCGGTGGAGGTGCCATATAAATATCTTCTTTAAGGTCACCATGGAGAAAAAACATTTTTTACAACCATTTGATGAAGTGGCCAACCCTGGAAAGCAGCAATTACAATGATAGTACGGACTATAGTCATCTTGATGACAGGAGCAAAGGTCTCCTCATAATCTTGTCTATTGCCAAGAGCAACCAAGTGTGCTTTATAGCGATCGAGAGTGCAATCAGAACGAAGCTTAATTGAGTACACCCATTTACATCTAATAGGCTTAACCGTGGGAGGACAAGGAAGAAGATCCCATGTATGATTATCCTGAAGAGCTCGAAATTCCTCTTGCATGACTGTCTGCCAACACTCATGCTGGACAGCTTGTGAGTAACATGATGGAATAGATGTATTAGATAAAGTAGCAGAAAAACCATACCAATCAGGAGGATAGGAGACCCTTGTAGAGAGGCGAAGAATCAACGACTCAGGAGAAGCATTTGGTGGTGGGTCAGTCGTCGGAAGAGGCAAAGTTGGTTGACAACGCTCATACACAATTTCAGGTTTGAACCGCTCAAAAGGTGACACGTCCTCAAAAAGAGGAAGAATAGGAGCAATTGAGGAAGATTCAACAGGAGTAGGGAAGAAATATTTGTTTTCAAAGAAACAACTAGAGATACGAAATTGATCACAACTTAGATCATAACAACAAAACTTTTGTGAGAAATACTATACCCTAAAAACACACATTTAGGAGATTGAGCAGAAAGTTTGTGCCGCTCAGGAGACGGTAAATGAACAAAACAAACGCAACCAAAAGTATGCAAATCATAATAGCTAAGGAGTCTTATGATTTAGACGATAGAAAGGGCAATCAAAATTCAACACATGGGATGGTAAGCGATTGATTAGATAAATTGCAGTAGACAAAGCTTCAACCCAAAATTTACATTGAACAAATGACTCAAGCGGTAAGGTTTGAGTGATGTCCAAAAGATGACGATTCTTACGCTCAACAACCTCATTTTGTTGTGGTGTATGTGGACATGAACGTTGTGCGAGAATGCCTTTTTGCTGTAAAAAAGGATGAAAATCATGTGACATACATTCCTCCCCTGAATCAAATCATAACACCTTAATACCACTAGAAAATTGAGACTCAACATAGGCAACATATGATTTGAAAACCGTAAAGACTTAAGATTTGGAACGAAGAAAATATACCCAAGTGAACCGACTATAATCATCAATAAATGTCACAAAATACTTATAACGAGCATGAGATAGAATCGGTGAAGGACCCCAAATATCACTATGGATAATATCAAAATATTTTGTAGCTTGACTGCCATGGGAAGGAAAAGGAAGAGTCTTACTCTTGCCTAATTTACATGTAGAACAATTAAACAAAGTATCATGAGAAGAGAAATTAATTTTATTTCCTAGTAAACCAGAATTCACTAAACGAGATAAAACAATAGTTTGGATGGCCTAAACGTTTATGCCATACATCACGTTGATTTTGAACAGTAGTATAAAAAAAAAAAGAGACAACTAGGAATGAAAAAATGCAATGGAAATAGTCGTCCAACTTTAGGCCCCTTCGTGATTATCCTCCCCGGCACCTGATCCTGCACAAAACAACTATTACGAGAAAAATGCACATTACAGTTATCATCCACCAGTTGACCGACCAAAAAGCTAGTAGATAATTCAGGTGAGACAAATACATTTTGGAAAGTTGGATCAATATCTCCAAGTAATAGGTATATATCCACCATTAGCAACTCGAATTTGTGATGAACCGAGGTACTTACACACATTTTTAAGCTCACTAGATGAATTGGTCATATGGTTTGAGGCACCAGAATCAGCAGGCCAAAATTTAAGATCGAAAGTAGTACCTTGAAGCCCCAAGGCCGAGAAAGCTGTGAGCCATTAATGGAGTAAGAGAACTGGTTGCAACTGATGTAGAGGTGTTGCCGGACAGTACTGTTGGGAAATCATTGTCGGACAGCATTGCTGGGAAAGCATTTACTCGACGGTTTTGGGGACGAGGGGAACACTCCTTGATAATATGGCCTTGCTGTTTGCAATAATTGCAGAATTTCTTCCTGCAATTGGCTGCAATGTGTCCATACTCTTTACAGCTATAACACTAAACACTGCCCATACTTCGACCCCTTCCCTTTCCCTGAGCTGCAAAGGCAACAGCCGCTGAGTTATCTTGCTTGAAGCTGCCTTGTGTAACCAGACATTGTTCTTCCCGTAGTAGCCAAAAATAGACATCCAAGGAGGGTGAGGAATCTCGGTTCATTAGGTTGGAGCGAGTAATCTCAAATTCAGATCTTAATTTCATTAAGAATTGGTCCCGTTTGCTTTGCTCATGAACTTGCTGAACAATAGAGGGATTCTGCTGACATTTGGGCATAAATAATATCAGTATATTCTACCTATAAATTCTGAAAACTAGAGTAATAATCCTGAATAGAGAGATTCTCTTGAGCATAATTAGAGATATTGTTTTCTAATTGAAAACTTCTAGCATTGTTATCCTGATAGTAAACATTTTTCAAATATTCCCACATAGTCTTTGCTGTTTTATATGGTCTTAGATTAAACACAATAAGCCGATCAACTGACCCCAAAATCCAAGACATTACCTGAGCATCCTTAATCTTCCATTGAGACTGCTTTGACACATCTGTGGGAGCCGGATCACTCCTATCCACATGGCCCCATAATTCTTCCCCGTAACAAATATTTAGAACTGAAATTCCCAGGTTGAGTAGTTCTTTCTAGTAAACCAAACACCAAATAAGTCAAAATTGCCTTATGTCATTATTTTAGGTAAATTCCAAAAGACAACTAAGAAACCCAAACTGAAAAGCCAAGAAACCAAGAGGGGAACAAACATGATTTTGTGATGTAATCTCAGTGGTGAGGCTCTGATACCATGAAAAATTGGTTGAATAGCAAACTGAATGACTCCTCTCTTGAGTGTCTTGTCTATTAAATAGGAAGAAAAGAGATTTACATGCTCTAGCTATAATTTCGGGCTAAGTATGGAAAGATAAGTAACCTATTAAAACACTACTATTTACAACTGGATTTCTATAGAATACTTGCTGTATATGGAGAATACTTTACTTGGATCATGCTAACATCTTATTCGGATCATGCTAACAAGTCTAAGATATCGAGTATTATTTGTTCATGATCAAACATTGAATATATGCTACTAAAGCCTTAGTTTTTATTTATTTATTATTATCATTGAAGAATTTGTTTAAAATGGAAAAAGTTCTAGGATTTTTAAAAAGAGTTGGTGATTAAATCACTGCCCTGATACCATGAAAACATAGTAATACTTAAAAATCAGCTATTGACTTGATTCAAAATAGCATGTGCTAGGTTCCTATTTAAAGGAGAATATAAAATCAAGAACCAAATCAAATCATTTATCCAGAATTGACCTCTAATTTATTAGTGTTGATTAATACTATATCTATTTGCTAATTGTAAACAACCTAATATAGATTTTATAACACTATTACCTATAATATCAAGCTTCATATATCCATTGCGTTTCAAAACAACTATTATAATTGAAGTTGGATGTGGTTTCGTTAGCAATTATATTTCTTCTGATCATTCATGCAGGTATTCCGCCATCTTGTTGAGAAGATTAACTGTCGATTGCTTTTTGCAACACACTATCACCCGCTCACAAAAGAATTTGCTTCTCATCCACATGTTTCATTACAATACATGGCTTGTGCATTCAAGTCAAAACCTGAAAGCTATTCTAAAAGTGACCAGGAACTTGTCTTCTTGTACCGGCTTTTATCTGGAGCATGCCCAGGGAGCTACGGATTACAAGTGGCATCTATGGCTGGCATTCCAGAGCATGTTGTTGAAGCTGCTTCACATGCTGGTCAACTGATGAAAAAATCAACCGGAGAAAGTTTCAAGTCAGGTGAGCGGAGGTCTGAGTTCTCAACTCTCCATGAAGAGTGGTTGAAGACCCTGGTTAATGTCTCACGAATCAGAGATTGTAATTTTGATGATGATGATGTTTATGACACATTGTTTTGCTTGTGGCATGAGTTGAAGAGCTCGTATGAATCTTGTAGCTCAAGGGGTAAGATAGAATCTGCATAATGTATTGTAGAAATCCTAGTCTGAAGATGATTTTTCCCCCATCATAGTTATCATTTTCTGAAATGACAAGGAAGAGCAGTTTACCTGTTTGGTGCTCATCAGCTGCTTTTGTTTCCAGTTTCCCTTATGTTCAAAGTACAAACTGGTGTATTTTTATCGCCATTGATGTTTTGGATTATGTAGACATGAACCGCTACCTTGATACTTGAATAGGTTCTCACTTCTCTTTAATACATTGATTGATGTTGCCCGCATGCAGGCTTGGGATAATTTCACACGTATTAAAAATTATTTCAACAATTAGTCTTTAAACATGATTAGAGCTAATCTACGATATAGCGTGCGTGCAATCCCAATTGATTCAGTTACTTTAGGCATATTCCTTAAAGCAAGCTTAATAGAACTAGCAGATACTAGTCTAATTGCAGTTATGATGTTATGTTTTTGGGTAGAGATGATAATTTAATATGAAGATCGACTGTTTTATTAAACTTAACCTGACTTATATATATATATATATATATTAGCATAACACACTATTTTATGTTTTGTTGAATGTTAAATAATAGTTGAACAAAGAATACTAATATGAATACTTGAAATCAATTGATAAGGTAGAAATATCTAAATTTCTTAATCGATGGGTATGATGGGTAATAGATAGGATATAAATATAAATACAAAAAACCTGATCTATAGATTTTCAGTATCATCCTTTCTATTTTAGCTTATAAATAAATATATTCAAACTTGATAATTTTTTATTTATTTTTTTTCCCAACATAAAATGTTTAAACTATCAATGGGAAAATATTTTTTCTTTTGATTTTTTTGTCAAATGTCTTTAGTTAAAACTCATTTTTTGTGCATTTTTTTCTGTTCTGTTTTTTTTTTTTTTTTAATATACAAAAAGCATATGTTTTTCATTCATAACATGTTTCTTTTAATAAAAACGTACAATGATTTGAAAAGCAAGTATAAATAATAATAATAATAATAATAATAATAAAAAAAAAAAATTGTCTTAATAGTTTTTATGTGACTATATGAAAAAACAAAGAATAAATTAATTTAAGAGAATTGTATAAAATAGTTCACAAATAAAAAATAAATATTTTATTTTCTTGAAACATTTATGATATTTTCCTTGTTAAAAATCATCAATATTAAGCTTATATATAATTATTCATTAAGTAATTGTTAACATTATTGTAAGAAGCCATAATCTTATTTAAAAAGTATTTTATAAAAATTTCATTTTAAAATATCATTTTAGTTATTTTTTATTTATTTATTTTAGATTGGAAAAATATAACCATTAAATAAAAAAATAAAATTGAGGAATGGCCCAATTATGAATATGATATAATAGATCATTCCAATCAATTCTCCAAAGATATAAATTTGTATTAAATTTAAACCGACAACTAATATCATCATTGAAGTATTGAAAAAAAAGTTATATAATAAAAAATCTCAAATAGCCTTAAATAAGAATTAAAATTCCAATTGTAATAATTAATATTAACAAAATAAAAATAAGTAGGTCAATCGAGTACTTAAAACTCTAAGAAAAAATCATTGTGTATAATCAAAGATCATATATATTGATAAATGAAACTTCTATTTATTATTGAATAAATAGATTAGTCTGAAAAAACAATAACTTCACTTAAAAAAGTAGCAATCACATTTCTATTAACATAGGAATTAAAGTGTAACAAAATATATAAGTAGATCCTAGTAAATAAAACAGTCATTTTTGTGCTTGAAAAAAAAAACCAAACATTGAGGCCCTTGCCTTGGAGGGCTAGGATCACACTCCTAAATGTTTTTAAAAAATATGGATGACATATCTATTTATGCAAATAATGTGTTAGGATCCAAGTTTTTCTATTTTAAAAACTCAATTTTTAACTTGTTTTCTATAAAAATATCGATAACATATCTAAGAAAACTCCATAAATCCATTCTCAATTCCAAAACATTATTAAATCTAAAAATTCAAATAAGATGAAAACACATTGTTTGGATTCTAATAAACTGTTCTTTTCCCATATGATTTAAGTATCAAACCATCTCGATTGAACACCATTCTTCAAGACAAATTAGTGATATCAAGATTGATTTTTTTTTTATTCGCCGACTGAAAGCTTTTCTCACTCCCTCTTTAACATCTCTCTTTTCTCAATTATTAAGGATTAAAATTTGATAAAAATAGAGGAGTTGCATGACAGAAACTTAAAATTTGTAAACTAAAAACATATCAAAGTGTAAAAAAGAAATATTTGTGAGTAGCCAGGAATGTTGTGCACAATATAAACGTCAGATATTTTATTTATTTATTTTGTTAATTATTAATCATTAATACGCTATAGAGATCTTCAACACCCTGGTAGAAGGGGAAGGGACAGCGGGGGTCTGTTTGGGTATGGTATTTGTTATTGATTCGGCCAACATTCACATATTCCTGACATTTTGATGTGAATCTTGTGATCACGTGGTCACGCAATCCACAATCAAGAATGAGATCTAATCCTGGAAAACCGAAAGAGGTCTGATAGGAGTGTGACACAATGAAAACCTGCCTCAAGGCACCAGTACTATTGGAATGAGTAGAATGACGCCACGAAGTCAGTTAATTTTTGATAAGTCGGATTCAATTCGTTCAAGAACTAAAGAATGCAAGAATCACTCTCACACATAAAATGAAAAGTTCAGAATTAAAATTAATCAATGTCTGCCGAAATTTAGCTAACATGAGTTTAAATAGTCTTTTAAAAACTAACCCTAATGGACCTCTTATGTGGATTTAAAAGAGGTCCACTCAAAACTGACCCAAAATTCTAAATTAAAAAACCCATGCCTTAATTCAAGCAAGCCTTGGATCGTACCTGAAATCAAAGCCTTAATTAAGCCCAAACAAGCCTTGGGCTGTAGCTAACAAAATTAAGTAAAGCCCATAAGGTTTTTTTTTTATAGTCTTCCATCAAGCCCATTAATCCCATGTTTCCAAGTTGTAGTAGGATTCTTTTGGCTCCTTTGTTGTCCTCACTTCATGACCCAAATAAAATTGGGCTAGACCACTCCTGCACATAGATAAGATGTAGTAGGGTCTCCTCTTGATACTTCAATGGTCCTTGCAATTTTGACTTAGTTGACACCTTCAAAACCACGAATCAAGCCCTTGAATATATAATAAGTCCTTGTTGGTGTTTCTGGGCCGGTTCGCATCACATTTTGGCCTTCCTTGCACGATTATTTGCTAGTAGTTGATCAGTTTCCTCTAATTTCTCCCATTCCATTTGCTGAAAGGCAATTTTAGTTCTTTTCGAGGTATATTTCAACCTCATTTCTTCATCCAGATCTGATAAATTCTCAGAGGCATAAATTTGATGTGGAAGCCCGATAAAGAAATTCTTGATACATATTGCGAGTCCATAACAAATACAATAAAAGCAAATTTCTTATTTGATACCGACAACATTTAAAAATCCATCTTGGGTGGATATCTTCAGCACTCCATTTGTTAATTGTTTCAGGCCGACACTCCGAAGCTTACGGGCAAGGTGTTGAGACATTGAGCACCATGATGTCTGACCCTAAACATGTTTAACTTATAAAATTATGCCTAGTGTATTGATTGTGATTTTGGATTTGTTGCACTCAAGAGCTGTCCGCAACCTGAAAACACTAGACCTTCTAACAGATTCTGTGATTTTACTTATCCATGGGTATATATAGATTACTCTGCTCCAGGAACTAATCATAGCATGGTAAGCATAAAAGGTTCTGGAAACTATACCATGATTCTTTTTGTCAAATTTGGTGAAGCATTTAAGAAAACAAGAGACGAGAAACCACACAATTTTCCCTCTTCAGAAAAGTTTTACTTGGCTGAGGAGCTTTATTTCTCGCCAATCAACTGTATCCATTGTTTTAGCTTGGTGATACGTGCAATGGTAGATGACATGCATGAAAAGATGGGGGAGCATTCAAGGCTTGAGAATGCAGAGAGGGAGATGAGAAGTATGCAAGGGACTGACTCTTTAAGACTTGCAACGGATGTTTACTTGAGCAGAAAGCAGACAGCCCTGGGTTCAGCACTGATTTAAAAAGAATGGATACATACATGAAGGCTGATATGGAGAGACAAAATTGCAACAGGCAGTACCAGACTTGTTGAGGAGATGATCACGAATATATAAAGAAAAAGAAATTTAATTGCAAACAGACGGTGAGGTGATCTTTGGGATATTACCTACTTTCACATACAGTGGATTCCTCTATCGATCGCTCAAGGAGGAGCTGTCTTAATGAAGAAATATAGAAGAGGCCAGGCTTCGTGACTACTTGTCTTCCATGTGTTAGTGAAGTCAATTTATTAGTTATATGTAATATTAATTTATGTATATAAAATATATTTATCATTGATAAAAATGTTTTTATCTTTAATATTTATTTATATTTGATTAGTAATATAATGTTTATTCATGAATCTAAAGTAAAATAAAATTCATGGAAAAAATTGTTGTACTAAAAAAATTATAAAGTTTGTTATAAAAAGAATAAATAATTAACATAGAACAACATAGACATCAAAATATAAGCAAACGAGTCAAGAGAGAAATATCTTGCTTATTATGAATTCTTCTATTAATCCAAAGTGTAAAATATACAAGACAAATGGTCTATTTATAGGAAAAGGAAATGAACTTAAGGGTTATGGAAATCCAAGAGACTAAACTCAATAGTCATGGAAATTCAATACACATAAATATGAATTTATAACACTTTCCCTTGAATGACCATCTACTTTAAAATTCAATGGAATACTTTATATAGATACTTCAAGATCTATATATGAATACTTCAGGATTCAACAAAACAATGACAAATTGTCTCATTAAAACCCTGCAAAGAAAAACCCAATGGGAAAAAATCTAAGCAAAGAAAAAAGAGTACAATTTGCATTGACTTCCCCTCAAAAGTATATGTCTTATGACAAATCTTTAAGATGATGGATTCCAATATTATCGACAAGTTTCTTGAAAGTTGAGGCTGGTAAAGACTTTGTAAATAAACCTGCTAGATTATCACTTGACCTGATTTGTTTGATATCAATCTCTTCCTTTTGTTGGAGCTCCTGAATATAAAAGAATTTTGGTGAGATATGCTTTGTTTTGTCTCCTTTAATATAGCCTTCTCTGAGTTGAGTGATGCATGCAACATTATCTTCAAACGATATTGTGGGACTATTTTCAATGACTGACAATCCACATTTTTTTATGTGCTGGATAATTGATCTTAGTCATATACATTCTTGACACGCTTCATGTATTGTGATAATCTCTGAATGATTTGATAAAGTAGCCACTAATATTTGTTTGATAGATCTCCAAGAAATTGCAGTACCACCATAGGTAAATAGATAACTTGTTTGAGATCTCCTTTTGTGGGGATCAGAGAGATAACCTGCATCTGCATATCCAATTCATTGTGAATTTGATCCACAATACAATAACCCCATTGTGGTTGTTCTGTTGAGATAACAAAATATATTTTTAACTCCATTCCACTATCTTTTTTTGGGAGTGGAATTGTATCTTGCCAATAAATTTACTGCTAAAGCTATATCTGGTCTTGTACAATTTGCAAGATACATAAGTGCTCCAATAGCACTAAGATATGGTACTTTAGGACAAAGAATTTCTTCATCCTCTTCTGAAGGTCGAAAAGGGTTATTTTTCGCATCAAGTGATCGAACAACCATAAGTGTACTCAAAAGATGAGCATTGTCCATATAAAAATGCTTTAGGACTTTTTCTGTATACATGGATTGGTGTACAAATATTCCATTTGAAAAATGTTCAATCTGTAAACCAAGACAAATTTTGTCTTTCCGAGATCTTTCATCTCAAATTCATTTTTCAAATAGGTTGCAATTTCTGTGAGCTCTTCAAGAGTACCAATAATATTTAAATCATTAACATATACTACAATAATATCAAATCTGGAAATTGTTTTCTTAATAAAAATGCACGAACAAATATCTTCATTCTCAAACCCTCTTTTTAAGAGGTATTCATTAAGACGATTATACCACATCTGACCAGATTGCTTCAACCCATATAAATATTTTTGTAATTTAATAGAATAAACACTTCTGGGTTCATTACAAAAGTTTTCAAGCATTGCATATCCTTTAGGATTTTTCATATGGATGTCTTTATCTAATGATCCATATAGATATGCTGCAACAACATCTATTAAACGCATATCTAACATTTCTGAGATCACTAAACCAATTAAAAATTTGAAAGTGATTGCATCTATCACTAGAGAATAACTTTCCTCATAATCAATACCGGGTCTCTGCGAGAAACCTTGTGCAACAGGTCGTGCCTTATATCGCATAATTTCACTGTTCTCATTGCGTTTTCTAACAAAAACTTACTTATATCCAACTGTTATAACACCTTTAGGTGTACGGACTACAAGTCCAAATACTTCACATTTTGCAAGTGAGTTCAACTCTATTTGGATTGCTTCTTTCCACAATGGCCAATCATTTCTATGTCAACATTCTTCAACAGTTTGCGGTTCAAATTCAAAATCAATTCTGGTGATGCCAAAAACAACCTTAAATGCAAATACATCATCTATGATAATTTTATCTCGTTCCAAAATCTCTCTTGTATGAGCGTAGTTTATGGAGATCTCATTATTTCCAGGTACCTGGTTCTCTTCATGAGGTCCCTCTTTAGGGGGGTCAATATTAGGAGATGATTTGGACTTAAGATTTGATGTTTTTTAATGAATGAGGACTCTTCAAGCATACCATCATCTATTCGTTGATAATTTTGTTTTCTAGGATTTTTGTCTTTGACTCCAATAGGTCTTCTACGCTTCAGGTGTGGTATATATTCATTTGCTGTTAAATTGACCTTTTTTTCTTCAGGAATTTCAATTCTAGATGGAGCAATTGCAGTAGGAATATGAGATTTATCTACCTTTTCACTACTGGTGAAAACATTCGGTAATTGATTTTCAATATTTTGTAAATGAATTATCCTTTGAACTTCAAGTTCACATTGATTTATCCTTGGATCAAAATGATATAACTTTGGGTTATTCCAAGTAATTTCTTATCGTGCTTCAGGCACTGATTTTGCTTTCCCTAATGATGGGAAAATGTTCTCATCAAAATGACAGTCTTCAAAACATGCCTTAAAAAATCACTAGTCAAAGGTTTAAGGAATCTAATAATAGATGGAGAATCAAAACTAACATAAATTCCTATTCTTCTTTGTGGACCCAATTTAGTCCTTTGTGGGGATGCTACAGGCACAAATACTGCACAACCAAAAGTTCATAGATGAAATATATTCGGTGGTATACCATAAACAAGTTATAAAGGAGAATAATTATGGTAAATACTTGGTCTAATTCTAACTAGCGATGCAACATGTAATATAACATGTCGCTAGACAGATGTAGGTAATTTTGATTTCATAAGTAATGGTCTTGCAATTAATTGAAGTCACTTTATAAATGATTCTACTAGACCATTTTGAGTATGTACATGAGCAAGAAGATGTTCAACATCAATTCCAATAGAAGTGCAAAAATTATCAAATGCTTGGAAGTAAACTCATTAGCATTGTCTAGTCAAATTTTCTTGACAGGATAATCAGGAAATTGCGCTCGTAGTCTAATAATTTGTGCTATTAATCTAACAAATGCAATATTTCAACTAAAAAGCAAACAAACATGTGACCATTTACATGATGCTTTAATCAATACCATAAAATATCTAAAGGGTCCATATGGTAGATGAATAGGCCCATGTATATCTCCTTGAATTCTTTTGAGAAAAGATGGTGATTCTATAAGAACCTTTGATGGAGATGGTTTGGTAATTAATTTACCTTGAGAAAATGCAACATATGAATTTTCACTTGGTAAAAGAATCTTCAGGTTCTTTAAAGGATGCCTATAAGAATTCTCAATAATTCATCTCATTTTTATTGATCCTGGATGTCCAAGTCGATCATGCCAAAGCATAAATTGTTTTGGGTTAGAACACTTTTGTTGTATCACAATGTTTAATTCAATAGATTTCATGATCGTATAATAAATTCTGGAAGAGAAAGCAGGTAGTTTCTCAAGTACAAGCTTCTGGCCTAAAATATGTGCAATAATATAAAGATATTATTTTCTATCTTCATCTGTTGTTTCAATATGATAACCATTAGCATGTATATCCTTAAAATTGAGTAAATTTCTTATAGACTAAGGTGAATATAATGCATCTTTGATGCTCAATCTTGTGTTATTTGGTAACACAATATTAGCTTTTCTAGAGCTTTTAAGCATGTCTGCTGGATATTGTAGTGACATTAGCTTTGGATAATGTCAAATACTCAAAGTATTTATTTTCCTTAAGAATTGTGTGCGTTGTTGCATTATCTGCCAAACATATATCTCCATCATGAAAAACCATGTCACTACTCAAATGATACTCAAAGTTTATTATTTAACTTGAGCCAAACTGATAATGTTTATTACAAACAGAATAACAAAAAATAAGAGCTATTAATTATCTATAATGATTCCACCACTAAGCATGTTTTTTGTCTTATCCAAGTCTTCAAAGAAATCAGAAACATAAATATAAGCATTATGATTTTTAGAAACATCTTTATGAATAAAATTAGTCTCAACTGTATATTGTTTAGAGAGGCTTGATATAAATCTGTAAGATGTTTTGGTGTACGACAAGTACAACCAATGACCATGCATACCACGTCTATGACACTTGTCTTCTAGATTTATGCAAATTCTTGCCTTTTCTTGTCTAAGTTCATTGTGTCTCCACTTCTGGTGGTATGATGGGTTGCTTTTTAGATCTTCTTATTTTCCATTTTTTTCATACCTATATCTTTGGTTCTTTATTGTCTTCTGAACAAAAGTTCCATTCACTCCAAGGAATAACTTAGAACCTTTTGAAATTAAGCACTCTAGATTGTTGCTGCATGACAAAGTTTGAGGCATCAAAAGTGTCGCACCCTAAAAAAAAATGAGCGCGGCGTCGTGACGACCCTCCCCGTGAGCGGGGGATTAAATGTCAGAGGGATTCTTTATTTTCGTGAAAAAAGGGAGTCGCCACCTAGTATTATGGTTACTAGGAAACCTAAAACTGGTCTTTCAGATATTTTAGGGTAAGGGACTGGTTGCGTAAAGGGAAGGTTTTAGCACCCCTAGTACGCCCTACCTAAGGTAAGCTGCTTGACGTTTGGTTTGCTTATGATTTGTTATGACTCAAAACATATGTTAATTAAATGGCAAATGGGATATTACTCCGCCGAATATTTTGGATATTAACCCCTTTAGGATTTAATTATCCAAACACCGACAGTGAATAATATCATATTATTCCCGCCGAATATTTTGGATATTAACCCCTTTAGGATTTATTTATCCAAATACCGACAGTGAATAATAGCGTATCATTCCCGCCGAATATTTTAGATATTAACCCCTTAGGATTTATTTACCCAAATACCAATAGTGAATAATAGCATATCATTCCCGTCGAATATTTTGGATATTAACCCCTTTAGGATTTATTTATCCAAATACCAACGGTGAATAATAAATTCCCCAAAAAATAAGATTTTATATTTTTTGAAATATTGGCCAATACCCTTTGGATTTTACAAACATGTTGTAAAATCTCAAAATGCAAGAAATGATATTTTTCCTTGCGAAATCCATGCTAAAACTCATTTTCTCTTCAAAACCCAAGATAATATATATTTTTTTTCAAAAGAAAAACTATTTTTAAAATATGCTAGTGTATTGGCCGTATGCAAGAAAACAACACATTTTTTTTTATAAAAATATTTTTTGGAAAATTTGTATTTTTATTTTTCTTTATTTTCTCTTTTTTGGTGGGCTGGCTGTCAGCCCACCTAAATTCGGGCTGGGCTGACATCCCAGCCCACCTTGTCTCCAGGCTGGGCTGCTAGCCCAGATGGCTGGCAGCCCAGACCCATCTGGGCTGGGCTTCCAGCCTAGACGCTGGAAGCCTTCTTCAGGCCAGGCCGGGCACAAGGCCCGGCCCGCCAAGCCCACGCGGGGAGTGAATTAATTCACTCCCCGCATGCAACACAGAGACGATGAACAGTGACAAGGAGAATTTTCGAGTATGGAGAATGGAGTAACTGTCCATACCTTTGGGTAGAGGAGGTCGTGGTGATTCTTCTGGTTGTTGTGGCGTAGGAAATGGTGGCCTGAGGTGGCCAGAAACGGCGTCGGAAGGTAATGGTTTGTGTGGCTGCGACGGGGCTGTTATTTGTCGCCTTCGCCTGAGCTGCTGCTGCTCCTCGGAGAAGATGACTGAGTCGCGGTGGTTGAGGAGAAGATGGTGGCGGCGAAGTTATGGAATGGGATGACCGAAGTAGATGGCTGACGGGCCGAGAGGGAGAGAGTGACAGAGGCTCCTCTGTTTTTTAGAGAGAGACCACGGGACCGAGAGAGAAAAGATTGCACCGAGAGTGAAGATGCTGTTTTTTACATAATCTTCCTTTGCTTTCTTTTTTCATTTTTTCTCTATTTTGTTTCTGTGTGAATTTCTTTTCTTCTCCTCTCTTCTTCTTTCTCTCCTTTTTTCTTCTCCTTTCTTCCTCAATTTTCTTCGTCCCTTCTTCTTCGTGCAAACTGCTATTATAGCAGAGAAGACCCAACGTTCATCAGCGTTTAATGAAGTGTATTGAATGCAATCAGAGGAGAATCAGGAAGATAGCGAGGAGAATCATGACGCCGATTTTGATGGAGAAGAAAATCACTATTGATATAAGAAGAAAATGATCTGCTTGCCATGGAAAATCAATGCAATGCAACAGAACAGTGCATGTTTCTTTTTTTTAAAATGCAGATTTCAAAATTGTTTAGGAAGGTAAAAAAATATGATTTGGTCCTTTAAAAATTCTATAATTGCACCCAATTGGATTTAAACTTGATTTTATGCAATTATCCCATCAAAAATTCAATCTCAACCTCATCTTTGCGCGATCTCCTTATACTGATCCTTGGCTCATGATTTTCACGATGTAACCCTCCATTGACCATTAAACTCTCAATTTGTTCAATTTTGCCCTTGAACAAAAATCTATTTTTTTATTTTTTATTTTTAAAAAAAAAATAAAGAGTCAAAAATTGGGTAGCAACAGATGCTCCCTCTTTACAATGCTTATGACTAAAGTCTTGTAAAAGACTTTAAATAGTAAGTGTTGTAAAGAAAAACAGAATGGTGGATATGGGTCTTGTTGTTCTGGGTGACCTCCCCAAGTTAGATATGAAGGGTCTCATTTTTCTGGGTGACCTACCCGAGTTAGAAGTTAGAAGGGTCTCATTTTTCTGGGTGACCTACCCGGGTTAGCAGTTAGAAGGGTCTCATTTTTCTGGGTGACCTACCTGAGTTAGAAGGGTCTCATTTTTCTGGGTGACCTACCCAGATGAAAAAATAAAGAGGTCTCATTATTACGGGTGACTGGCCCGGCTAGTGTGGTCTCATTTTTCTGGGTGACCTACCCGGCTAGCTTGGTATCATTTTTCTGGGTGACCCACCCGGCTAGCGTGGTCTCATTTTTCTAGGTGACCTACCCGGCTAGCTTGGTCTCATTTTTCTGGGTGACCTACCCAGCTAGCTTGGTCTCATTTTTATGGGTGACCTACCCGGATAAAGAGGTCTCATTATAACGGGTGACTGGCCCGGCTAGCATGGTCTCATTTTTCTGGGTGACCTACCCGGCTAGCATGGTCTCATTTTTCTGGGTGACCTACCCGGATGCGTGGTCTCATTTTTCTGGGTGACCTACCCGGCTAGCTTGGTATCATTTTTATAGGTGACCTACCTGGATAAAGAGGTCTCATTATAACGGGTGACTGGCCCGGCTGGAAAATGGTGACGGGGGGTCTCATTATTACGGGTGACCGACCCGAATGGAAAATGGGGTAGAGGGTCTCATTATTACGGGTGACCTACCCGGATGGAAAATGGGGTAGAGGGTCTCATTATTACGGGTGACCTACCCGGTTGAAAAATGATGAATATGGGGATGCAATGCTTGATGATGCATGTATACTTATCTGAGAAATATTGGTCCCCTTTCTTTGATGCTTCATTGTCGTAGGATGCCTTTGCCTAATTTTCAAAGCTTTGTTGTCATTCATTCACCTAATCTTAAGAGCATTGCTTATTCCAGGCTATCTGCGGTGATCTCTGCTCTCATTGCTTATCAAGTTTAACATTGCCCCCAAGTGTGGTGTTGCTTGATTCATCGTGAAGGAGTGTAACAAATCATCCATCTTCTTGAATTCTCTCAATAACAGCTCTTTGGTTTGCGTATGTTCTGCTAACAATCATTGCAAAGATTGCTAATGCTGACCTCATCTTCGGTTGTCGATCAATCATGGAGTTTTCATCAATCGAATTGTATTTATTCCAACATATGTCATCATTACCCTTCATGAAATTGTCAAGTCATCCATAAATACATCCAGAACTCATCGGTGCATGCTCCGTGTTATCATTAATAAATTTTTCTCAGCTCGTGAGAAGGGATGCAATGCTATCAGCACCCGCATTCATGCGATGAATTGCACCTTGAATTGCGGCAACTGTTCGGTCATGCAATCTGAAACTCTTCATTGTAGACTTAATTTCTTCTGAACAAATTCTTCTTAGTCCATGCAAAGAATTACAATGTTGTCATTAACGAGTTCTTTCTGTCTCCCATATTCGTGCGGTGAACTGAACCTTAAGTCGATGGGCTTCAAGTAGTGAAGTGAAGCTTGAATTGACGGACTTCAAAATAGATTATCCCACAATCAACTTTTATGGTGTGTATACTCTTCAACATTTATCAAAATGCACCCATACAACAATATCTTTGGAGACAAAAAAATCTGCGAGTAAGCCGATATTTCATAAATCTGAAGGTGCCCTTCAAATGCAACCTTATTCTCAATCACTGTTGGAGCTTATCAAACCATCACTCTTTATTAAGCAATGTTTCCCTGAGTTGAATTCGTTGGTGCTCATTGATGAATTTCACTAAATCATCGTTTGCTTGTGCTTTTTTGCCCCCAAGCTGAAGTGAAATTGTTTGTATTCCTATCAAGATCCACACTGTGCCCTCTGACTGCTAGGCTTTCCAATCAAGAACTGTCAATATCAAGGATTCTGTAAAATCCAGTCACTTGCTTCTTTGTTTGTAAATCTTTTTTGTTCTAAAATTAAATCACCACTTCAAAAGATCATGCGCATCCAAAGTCTAATTCTTGAAATAAAAAATAAAAAAAGATGTCATTTGTTGAAAATCAAATTCATTTGGTCAAATATCCAATACATGATATATAATGCATGCAAACCTGTAATTATCTTGTATTTTTTTTTGCAAACAGTAATCGACCCATTATGAGATTGAAATCCTCTTTTTATGGGTTTTTTTTTTGTTTCAATTCTAATCTCAGATTTTGGGGTATGTCCTTTGATGGTACATGATGAAGTGATAATTGTGGTTTTCAAACAATTAGAGCTGAGTAAAACCTTGAGGTTCAGTTGAAAAATTTGTCTCATTTTTCAGTACTTACTTTATCAATATGCATAACAACTTGCAACTTTTTCATGAAATTATAACCCTTATGGAAAAACTCTAGCAAATTTGGAGAGCGCCACTTATCAGTTAAAATTGCTTGCTTGATCAAGAAGGACTTTTACAAGCATGTAATGAGGCTATGGTTCATGGCTATAAAAGAAATGGATATTCATAGGCTCAAAAAGGTGTTTAAGGGTTCAAAGACTAAGGATCACCATTCGCTAGTCAACTCTTTTCTCTTGTTGTCCTTGTAGAAGAGATGACATAAAAATACGTTAATTATCTTAACGTGATTTTTTATCAACCAACCGATGCTCTAAGGATCTCTACAACCATGTCGTTCCTTTCATTGACAATTTCAAACTTAAAAGGGGAATACTAAAACTTGAATCATCATCTAGTCGTTAACTCCTTTTCTCTTATTGTTTTTATAGAAGAGACCACATCAAAATACGTTAATTATCTTAACGTGATTTTTTATCAATCAACCAATTCTCTAAGAATCTCTACAACCATGTCGCTCCTTTCATTGACAATTTTAAACTTAAAAGGGGAATACTAAAACTTGAATCATCATTTGTCATCTAATGTTATTTTATCTCTTGTTGCACTCAATATAGTCTAACAAAATAATTCTGCAAGATCTTCATTTGATGGATAAATTATCTTGAAGACCCGATAATCTTAATAACATTTCTTCCCATGTGAGGTTTGACCACAAATACCAACGGACATGATATAGTTCAATATTCTTTTTTTTTTCTTTTTTTTTTTTGAACTTGTCCTTAGCATTGACTCTTGATTTTTGTCATGTCCTATCTCCATTTGATTGTTCTCCCATGTTGGGTTTTTCATTCTTGAACATCCCCCCTTATGTTGATTCTAATGTTGTCACTGCATCCTCAAACTAACAAATCTCTTATTTGCCCCCAATATATTTGCCCCCAGTGTGAGGGTGTGGTCCATGTCGGGTGTTTTCAGAGAAATATAATATCAGGCTCAAATTGGGATTAACAAGGGATAAATATTTCAAGAATAGTGATGGAAATAAACAAAGATGGCCTTTTGTCATTTCAAGCAAAATTGGTTTTAAACTGATAAATTTTGACCTCGTCCAATGTAATGATTTGGACGCGCAAGAGTCATGATTCGCGGGTCCATAACTACCGAATCCATTACATGTCAATATGCATACTAATAAAGCTTAGTTCTATGATGTGGTTCAAAAACTCGGTGTATGGGCTCAAAAAATTGTTTGGTCACCTGGTATTGGTCATCATGTCATTTAACAAAAATTGGGTCAATTTTGCAATCAAAATACTTGTAATTTTCAAAAATGATAAACTTTAAATTTTGCATGTTATAGATTGATCAAAATATTTTGTCAAAAATAAGCATGTCAAACATCTCTTGATTTCAAAACAACAAAAAGACAAGGAAAACACATGATTCAATGAACTGATGATTTAACCCCAAAACAAAGTGATAGCCGATGAGATTCCATGAGAGAATTATTGATGATGCGACACTTTTCTCAGACTTTCGAAACACTCATTTCTATATTGTCACTTCTCATTGATCTCTCTTATGCTCGTGATGATTTATTGCTGACACTGCCGACGATAACATCCTCCACAAAACTTGACTTGCCTTTTGCTGATTAACTTCCACACTTGATTACTAAAATTCTTGCAAGTATTCATCTCTCTCATCTGGATTATGTCGCAAAAAAGAAGGCATTTTTTTTTGCGCTCTATCGCGCTCCTCATTAGACATAAAAAGCGAATCAAGCTTGGAAGCACTCTTGTCAAAACACCAAAGTGCGCAAATCATAAAAAAATTCATCATACGGCGAAAAGACTCTTTTGCGACAAATTCGCTTCTTTAAGCAATGTAATCTTGCCTTGCACATGCTTTGACCTCTCAGATACCGGAATTGATTCAACAATCCCATATTAAGTTTCCACACTCGGGATGCTTTATCTTTGCTCACAAAATAACATGGTCTAATGTGCGTGGCGGCATAAAACTCCTTGATTGACAGTGCCGCAAAAACTCAACATGATCAGGAGAGAAATCAATTGATACCTAAATGGGCTAAAAATTTGACTGATGCTTGCTTTCTGAAAATGGACTACTCGCACTCCCTCAAAAGAAAACCCAAATTTTCCACAATCCCGATTTATGATTGCATTAACACTTTGCATATAATATCTGGGTATATGTCCCACCTGATTTCACTAGAGACTAGAGAACTTTATTGTTAAGTTGCAGATGAAACACGAATGTTGGCTATTTGTCGATGTCAGTTCTTCTCAGCAATTTCAAATGTCCATGATTCTTGACCCTTCGGAGGATGACAAATTGAGGGACCCCTATTTCAAAACTATGGGAATGTATGTTGAAATGCATATGCATGTTTTTTTTTTGGCTTTTTAGTTTTTTTTTTTTTTTTTTTTTTTTTTTTTGACAAACTCGCCTTTTAAGGAGTGACACGTGGTCTTAACAATTGCATGTTAAACAAAAACTTTGAGAATGCATGTTGAAATGTGTATGCATGTTTCTTTTTTTTTTTTTTTTGCTCACCCTTCGAGGAGTGACACGTGATCATAACAATTACATGATAAACAAAAACTATGGGAATGCATGTTAAAATGCATATGCTTTTTTTTTTTTTGACAAACTCGTCTTTCGAGGAGTGACACATGCTTGTAACAATTATATGATACACAAAAACTATGGGAATGCATGTTAAAATGCATATGCAATTTTTTTTTTACAGACTCGTCTTTCGAGGAAGTGACACATGACTTTAGCAATTGTATGATAAACAAAAATTGGATTTTTGCTTAAACCCTGCAATGAAAATTTCCTAAGTGATGGCTACTGTGTCACCCAAAATTCTTGAATTCAAAATGCCTCGAGAAGAGTTTGCTTTAATGCAAAACAGAATGAATGGAGCATACACCCTACTGATTGGTTCTAACCTTTGCACAACAAATGGTGAGTTTGCTACTTTGGTCTCTAAACAGGGTCTCTTGCTGTCCCAGTGATCACCTTCGTAAAGGCAATATGGGGGCTTAGCAGATAATGGGATGGGATGTATATTAATCACTACCATCTAAGCTCTCAGCAAAGAGTTGGGGTTTACACAAACTTCAACCTTGACTCAAGTCATAGGTAAGCTGCTAGTCCCCCACTTAACTTAAAGTTTAGTGTGTGCTCTCAAAATAATAAAAGTGATGCATGACAAGGCATATTATGATGACAGGAGGTAAAGATGCATGCTAAAGCTTCTAAAAATATAAACCATCCATATAGCAATATGAAAAACAATAACATATCATGAACAAACAAAACTATCAAGCCTAGTCCATAAGTCCCCAGCAAAGTCGCCATTCTGTCGCACCCCAAAAAAACAATGAGCGCGGCGTCGTGACGACCCTCCCCGTGAGCGGGGGATTAAATGTCAGAGGGATTCTTTATTTTCGTGAAAAAAGGGAGTCGCCACCTAGTATTATGGTTACTAGGAAACCTAAAACTGGTCTTTCAGAGATTCTAGGGTAAGGGACTGGTTGCGTAAAGGGAAGGTTTTATCACCCCTAGTACGCCCTACCTAAGGTAAGCTGCTTGACGTTTGGTTTGCTTATGATTTGTTATGACTCAAAACATATGTTAATTAAATGGCAAATGGGATATTACTCCGCCGAATATTTTGGATATTAACCCCTTTAGGATTTAATTATCCAAACACCGACAGTGAATAATATCATATTATTCCCGCCGAATATTTTGGATATTAACCCCTTTAAGATTTATTTATCCAAATACTGACAGTGAATAATAGCGTATCATTCCCGCCGAATATTTTGGATATTAACCCCTTAGGATTTATTTACCCAAATACCAACAGTGAATAATAGCATATCATTCCCGTCGAATATTTTGGATATTAACCCCTTTAGGATTTATTTATCCAAATACCAACGGTGAATAATAAATTCCCCAAAAAATAAGATTTTATATTTTTTGAAATATTGGCCAATACCCTTTGGATTTTACAAACATGTTGTAAAATCTCAAAATGCAAGAAATGATTTTTTTCTTTGCGAAATCCATGCTAAAACTCATTTTCTCTTCAAAACCCAAGATAATATATATTTTTTTTTCAAAAGAAAAACTATTTTTAAAATATGCTAGTGTATTGGCCGTATGCAAGAAAACAACACATTTTTTTTATAAAAATATTTTTTGGAAAATTTGTATTTTTATTTTTCTTTATTTTCTCTTTTTCGGTGGGCTGGCTGTCAGCCCACCTAAATTCGGGCTGGGCTGACATCCCAGCCCACCTTGTCTCCAGGCTAGGCTGCTAGCCCAGATGGCTGGCAGCCCAAACCCATCTGGGCTGGGCTTCCAGCCCAGATGCTAGAAGCCTTCTTCAGTCCAGGTCGGGCACAAGGCCCGGCCCGCCAAGCCCACGCGGGGAGTGAATTAATTCACTCCCCGCATGCAACACAGAGACGATGAACAGTGACAAGGAGAATTTTCGAGTATGGAGAATGGAGTAACTGTCCATAGCTTTGGGTAGAGGAGGTCGTGGTGATTCTTCTGGTCGTTGTGGCGTAGGAAATGGTGGCCTGAGGTGGCCGGAAACGTATAAATACTAGTTTGTCAGGAATGTATTTACTTTATTTAATTCTTCAGGAACTTGTGATACTAATTCTTCAGAAACTGTTTTTAATTTATTAATTCTTTAGGAACTTGTGATACTAGTTCTTCAGGAACTTGTGGTACTAGTTCTTCAAGATCTATTTTTAATTTATTTAATTATTCAGGAACTTGTAATACTCATTTCTCGGGAACTATAAATCTCTTTCTATGAATAATCGTGAAAGAAAATTTAACAAAAATAAATTACAATAGTGAAAAGAAAAAATATTATAATTAATATAAGCTGGTTAGAGTATCGTGCTGATAACATGTTATAAAAAGAATAAATAATTAATATTGAAGAACATAGACATCAAAATATAAGCAAACGAGTCAAGAGAGAAATACCTTGCTTATTATGAATTCTTCTATTATTCCAAAGTGTAAAGAATGCAAGACAAGTGGTCTATTTATAGAAGAAGGAAATGAACTCATGGACATTCAATACATATAAATATGAATTTATAACAAAGTTATTATAATTATAAGATTTGTACTATATCAGAGTATTAGTCTTAAATGTTACTGTTAAATTTTCTATTAAAACTGAATATTAATTAGGGTTGATATATAAATAAAAGTTGTAAACTAAGACATAAAAGATACTTAAAACTAATATGTAGATGTTTATAAAATAACATATACATTGAATTAACCTATAATTTTTTTTTATACAAAGAGATCACTTATTTCCATGTAAAAGTTCTTGTGATAGTAATATAAGTAATCCTGAAACATGAGATCAGTATATTATTTTATATTGGGAGTGTTATGTTTTGATCCTGCTATCCATTGTCCTAATCAAGAGTAACAATTAGGTAGAAGTTGAGTATAATATAAATTATATGAAGATATTTAAGTAATTAAGAGGGTATTCATCACTCTAGATAAACTAGAGAAGACTCTCAAATAACATTGATTGCGAAATCCTTGACCAAAATGGAATTAGTTTTGAAAAAAAAATTATTCAAAGAATCATGAGTGTAATGTTAAGAACAAACATGATTTAACAAAGCAAATATACTTTATGCTATAATATCTAAATAATAACATTCACGACAAATGAATAATAATTACACTAGAAAACTACTCACTGAAAGGTTAAGTCAAATAACTTGTAATATTTTTAATATTTGAGGAGGAATTATAACAAATTGCTAGATATTATACTTGATCTTCATAAATAAGTCAATCCATTGTTGAATTTATAATAATTAAATTATTTAATTTATTTAACCTTATTTTTATTGAGAATTGTGATTTATACTTGAGTAACTTATTAGAAAACCAAACGGATCACATATAAAGGACCACTGGTCAAAAATTAAAATGGATAATTAGTTAAGTGTGACTTGATTATTAGTAAATTTTTAGAAATTAAAAACTAGAATGTAATTAATACTAGAAATTACAATTCTAAACAGAAAGTAATGAAGTGAGGGCTTAATTGAATAAATTTCTAAAATTATTGTAAAATAATGTATGCGATATTTAAAAGGGGCAAATTGATATTTTACTATTTATAGGATATTAGGTTTCCTTTGTTAAGGAACCATCTCACCTAAAAGCTTAAGCTTTTAGGTGAGATGGTTCCTTAATATGGTATCAGAGCCTTGTTGACCCAGCGGTCACGAGTTCGAATCTCACCACCCCCATTCTATTTGATAAAAATCAAGCACAAGGTGCTCTGATACCATGTTAAGGAACCATCTCACTTAAAAGCTTAAGCTTTTAGGTGAGATGGTTCCTTAAATGGTTTCTTAACATGGTATCAGAGCCTTGTTGACCCAGCGGTCACGAGTTCGAATCTCACCACCCTCATTCTATTTGATAAAAATCAAGCACAAGGTGATGTGGGCCTGTGCAAGTTTCAAGCCCAAATGACTTTCACTTGAGGGGGTGTGTTAGAGAATAATATAAATCATGCTCTGATACCATGTTAAGGAACCATCTCACCTAAAAGCTTAAGCTTTTAGGTGAGATGGTTCCTTAATATCCTTATAAATAAAATGTCATGCCTTTTATTTCATAAGATGAGAAGAGTAGAATACAAAAACACCAAAAAAACAAAGAAAAAGAAAATCACTCTAAGGTATAACAATCCTCTCTCTTTTAAAGAATTTAGAGAATTTCTAACTAATAATTTATGTGAGTTATTATTAGAATTTAAATATTTTGATAATTATATTTTTTATTAATTCAATCTTGAAACAAATATTTAAAGTAAAATAACATGATATTCACAAGTAATTCACATAATAACCACAAACAACCCAATTAATTCAATCAATGTTTTGCCTTTTGGTGACCATCATCATTATGAGTTAAAAAATAATAATAATAATAATAATAATAAAAGGACCATCCGTGATGATACAGTTAAAAAAAAATCAAAGGCATACAAGCAATAAAACAATTATAACTTCTTCAATGATGATAAATTAGCATAGAAGCAACCAAATTCTTTAGTTTTTTTTTTTTTTTGGTATAAACCACGCGGTGTCCTAGGCGCTGGCCTAGACTAATCCACGTTCGCACCGGGTGGGCCCCGAAGGGGTGAAAGTGCTCCCCAAATAGCCGGCTCCCCAAAGTGCTCACCAAATTCTTTAGTTGATTAACCATCAAACTTCACATGCCTCTTATTCATTATATTTACATACATACCTTCAGCCATTCTCGGATCTCTGAACCGAATGCGCAGAAGGACAGCACGAGTGCCTAACTCATTTTATTTGATAAACACATTCCATATCTTGAAAGAATCCATTAGATGCTTCTCCATCCAACTCATTTCCATTCAATCTCTATTTTTCTCTTCTCTCCTCTCCCGATCTCACTCATCATCTCCCATTTTCTCATTCGCAGTTCTCCCCGGTTACAACTCTCAACAACCAGCATAACAGATCATCTACTTGAACACTATGGAGTTCTCCCTCTCCCTCACCCTCATCTGGCCTCCAAAACTTTAATACACATCATCATTTCCTTCCCTTCCTCCATCACATTCGGGCTCCTTGGACAAGCCGCTACTGTTCAACTAGTTTCAGACAGCTACAATGGAATATACCTCAATGGAGACGGTTAATTATGAGAACCAGGACAGCTTGGATTAAGCTTCTCCGAACTTTTTTTTGGGAGTTACTTATCCTGCTTGCTCTTTTGGTGATTTTTGCTGCTACTTTGGTGTCCGTGCTGGATGCACTGTTTGCTTATTGCTGAAAAGATAAGTAAAAGTTGATCTTCAACTGATGAAGCTTATCTGCTGCTAAAGTAAGTTGATATTCAACTGATGAAGCTCATCTGCTGCTGATGTTAAATACTGCTGAAGATTATTCACCGTAATTCAAGTTGTGTAGATGAATTGATTGAGTTGGACTCAATCACTTGTATCTCCTACTTTCTAGCTACGTGCATGTATATATATATATATATTCTCATTGTAAACTCTGTTTTCACAATTGAATGGAATATGTTCTAAAATGCTAGGATTCCGGGTAATTCTGGGGTCTCTAGGAGCACCCTTTTGTCTGGCATTTGCGCATCTTGTGGCTGTAGCAAAGGTTTTGGCAGTTTTGGAGAGTGAGTGCTGTGGATTTAAATCATTAGTTAAGGCCAATAAGATGATGGCCGAGAGACAACAAACAGCTCTAATTATGGCTTTGTTGAGTAATATGGGACTTGGATTAGTTGTGTGTTTGTATGAGTTTAAGATGAGCAAGGGCATCAGTTTTTGGGAAGGGTCCATTCTGGTATCGATGTATTCCATGGTGCTTGTTTTTGACACTGTTACTACTGCTGTATTCTATTATGCCTGTAAACCTTGAGATTATACCATCTTCGGCAACAGAAAACGATAGGTATTTTATAGGCCACTTGATGCGGACAGAATAGCAAACACATATTTAGAACGTTTAATGCACCCAAAGCAGCAGGCATTTAAGTTTCTTTCACAACAGCTAGAGTTCCTCCCGTTCTCTTATTTAGCTTTTATTTCCCCATTAATTCTGGACTGTTTCCAGATTTAATAGAATTGTTATGAGTCTAACAGTTATTGTTGTAGGAGTCTAAGAGTTACGTTTTAATAATGGGGTTGTTATGGGAGTCTAAGAGTTACATTTTCTTTGTATTTAATGGGTTGTATCCACGTGACAGTGGGCAGAATGAAATAAGAAAACAACTCCTTGAGTAGTTAACTCAAAACACCTCTCTTTATTCCTCTCTTTATTCTATTCTTATGTGGAATTATAGATCAAAGAAAACCTTGTGTGTTAGATGCATGTGAGTTCTGTTCTGGATTGCATCAGGTTGGTATCAGAGCTCGGTCAGAAATCGTCGACATGGCACCAAAAAGACGTGTGAACCTACCGAACCTTCGTGAACAACCAATGAATGAAGTCTACGAGCGCGATGAGATCGCACGACTACAACAGCAAGTCGAGGCATTAACGCAACAGTTGGCAGCAACAATGGCTCAATATCGGGGTCCAAATCCACAAGATATGGAAGAGGAATCCGAGGAGGACGAAAGTCCTTTCGCCCCTCAACCAGCACAGTGGAGACCAGCGAATGATGAATCAAGGCGTTGTGAAACAGGCCTCAAGGTTGACATACCAGAGTTTCATGGTGGTTTGCAAGCAGATGAATACCTCGATTGGATCAATGTGGTAGAGGAAGTTTTGGAATTTAAACAGGTTCAAGAAAACAGACGAGTAGCCCTGGTTGCAACAAGGTGGAGGGGCCGGGCTAGGGCTTGGTGGCAATAGGTGAAGAAAACAAGGGCTTTACAAGGAAAGGGGAAGATCACATGCTAGGACAAGATGAAAAAACACATGCGTTCTGCGTTCCTACCATACAATTACACACGGACACTTTACCAACGGTTACAAAATCTAAGGCAGGGAAATAGCTCAGTTGGTGACTACACTACGGAGTTCTATCAGCTAGTATCGCGATATGCAATTGCAGAGGATGAGGAGTCTCGAGTTACGCGATACATTGGGGGATTGTGGACTCAATTCCAAGATGTCCTTAATATGTTTGAAGTACCGAGTGTGTCAGATGCCCACTAGAGAGCAGTGCAATTAGAGAAGCAACTAGTGCGCAAAAATACCGGGGGTACAAGCTTTGGAGGTTCTGGTGCAAATACTAGCAATGTAAGCAGACGAACAAGGAATATAAGTTTTGGTAGGGTCAGTACAGCAGGTGCAAGTAGCAGTAGCACACGACCAGCCATTCCACCATCTACCATTATCAAACCTATTGTGCCTACACACACAACGACACCAAACATAGGTTTTCGTTGTTTTAATTGTGGAGAACCTGGACACAGGTTAGTAGAGTGCAAGAAAGGACCGCAGAGAGGTTTGTTCTCAAAGATAGAAGAAATCAGCAGGGAGCAAGAAGGTGGTGTTGAGGCAGAACCAGTTTACGATGAAGAAGAGTGTGTAGAGAGGGATACTGGACCAATGTTAATGGTCCGACGTAGCTGTTTGGCACCGCGTGGGGTAGAAGATGATTGGCTGCACACTAATGTATTCCAATCCACTTGCACAATTAGTGGGAAAGTCTGTCAATTCATCGTTGACTCAGGTAGCTGTGAGAACGTGGTGTCCGATGAGGTGCTCTATAAATACACATGACAACAGAACCACACCCTCGGCCATATAAACTGACATGGCTAGATCGGAGGAGTGATGTTACAGTATCAAAACGCAGCTTGGTGTCTTTTTGAATTGGTACAACATATAAAGATTAGATTTGGTGTGATGTGGTCTTCATGGATGCCTGTCATTTATTATTAGGCAGACCGTGACTATATGATCGATGTGTGATGTATGATGGGCTCTTAAATACATACACTTTCGTGTTCAATTCAATCAAGGTTGTGTTGCTGCCAAAGAAGGAAGTTACAAACGGTACTTTAACAGGAGAAACTAGTAATTTGTTGACAATGGCTAAGTTTGAGGCAGAAATTAGAGAGTCAGGGGTGGTCTACGTGCTGATTGGAAGGGAAAAAAATTGAAGGTGGCACTGTTCCGAATGATGTGGAGCCACTAGTACAAGAGTTTGAAGATGTGTTTCTAGCTGAACTCCCCAAGAACTTGCCCCCAATAAGGGATTTTCAACATCAAATTCATCTAGTTCTAGGTGCCAGCTTGCCCAATAGGCCGCATTATCGGATGAGTCCGAAGGAACATGAGGAATTACGGCGCCAAGTAGAAGAATTGCTAGCGAAGGGGCATATTCATGAGACTCTTAGCCCATGCGCGGTGCCTACCCTTTTGACACCAAAGAAAGATGGAATGTGTGTTGACAGCAGGCCCATCAATAAAATTACAGTTCATTATAGGTTCTCGATTCCATGGTTGGATGACTTGTTGGATCAGTTGAGCGGATCCACAATATTCATGAAGTTGGACTTGAAGAGAGAAAATCACCAGATTCATATCCGGCCGGGAGATGAGTGGAAAACAGCCTTCAAAACTCGGGAAGGACTCTTTGAGTGGATGGCGTTCGGATTGTCTAATGCCCCTAGCACATTCATGCGGGTAATGAATCAAGCACTACGACCCTATATTGGTAAGAGCGTAGTGGTATGTTTCAATGATATCTTAGTTTACAACATTGATCCTACAATACACTTACATCATCTTCAGGAAGTTCTGACCGTGTTACGTAAGGAACAATTATTTGCCGCAAAGGAAAAATGTGTGTTCTTAACTGATCGAGTCTTGTTCTTGGGTTACCTTATCTCTTCTGTGGGGCTCTAAATCAACGAGACAAAAGTTGAAGCCATGAAATAGTGACCACAACCACAAACTGTGCCTGATGTCTGGAGTTTCCATGGGCTGGAATCATTCTATCGCTGCATCATTCTATCGCCGCATCATTTCTCACTTCAGTAGCATAATGGCCCTAGTAACTGATTGTATGAAGGACAACAATGGCAGGTTTATATGGACCACTGAGGTCGAGAGAGCCTTCGAAGAAATCAAGAAACGATTGACCACCGCCCTAGTACTTGTCCTGCCCGACTTTTCAAATCCATTTGAGTTGCACTGTGTCACCTCCAAGCTAGGAATCGGGGCGGTTCTGAGCCAAAATGGCAGGCCTGTCGCCTTTTTTAGTGAGAAGCTTTCGGGGTCAAAATTACGGTATAACACCGATGATGTTGAGTTTTATGCAGTGGTTCAAGTAGCACGGCATTGGCGACATTACCTATTTCTCCAAGAGTTCATCCTATTTACTGACCATGATGCTCTCAAACATTTGGGAAGTCAGGATAAAATCTCATCCCGACATGCATATTTACAACAGTTTACAATTGTCATCAAACATAAAGCGAGAATACTAAACCGAGTGGCTGATGCCCTTAGTCGAAGAAAGAATCTATTGATTGACATGCGTATCAAAGTTTTGGGTTTCGACTCTTTTCAAAACCTATATGCATCTGATCCTTTTTTTTGCTGCTATATTAGGGAAGATCCAAAACAACCAACAAAGTGACTTTGTTCTCCAAGATGGGTTTCTTTTCAAAGGCACACAACTGTGTATCCCTGAGTGTAGCCTCCGGACCAAGATCATACAAGAACTACTCCGAGAAGGACATATGGGCAGGGATCAGACTTATTTGCTAGTGGCTGCGTCTTACTTCTGGCCATCCATGCGGAAGGAGGTTAGTCATTTTATGGAGCGATGTAGGGTCTGTCATTTGGCTAAGGGAGGAGCCACCAATGTTGGGTTTTACATTCCATATCTTGTTCTAGTACGCTGATGGTCCGACATCAGCATGGATTTTGTTGTAGGTCTCCAACGTACATAACGGGGATTCGATTCCATCTTTGTGGTAGTAGACAGGTTTTCAAAAATGGTTCATTTTATACCATGCAAGAAAATGACAGATGCTGCTAGCGTGGCTGATGTGTTCTTTCGGGAAGTTTATAGGCTGCATGGGCTGCCGGAGTCCATTGTGTCAGATAGGGACACTCGTTTCTTAAGCCATGTCTGGCAAAGTCTGTGGAAGGTGGTTAATACCCACCTGAATTTTAGCAGTGCTTATCATCCCAGTCCGATGGACAAATCGAGGTGGTTAATCAATCAGTGGGTAATCTCCTTCGCAGCTTGGTGGGTGATCAAATAAAATCATGGGACAAGAAACTTGGTCACGTCGAGTTTGCTAATAACCATGCAGTCAATCTAGCACCAAGTTCATCCCCTTTGAAGTTGTGTACGGCCACAACCTCACCCGACAGAACCTGTTGGAATCTGTTACCAAGTTCAAGCACGATGCGGACCGCAAATGGTGCATGGTGAAAGTGGGTGACTTTGTTTGGGCTGTGTTAACAGAAGATCATTTCCCCATAGGCGAGTACAATAAATTGTCCACACGGAAGATTGGTCCAATGGAGGTTATTAAGAAAATTAATTCCAATGCTCACCGTCTCAAATTGCCTAGTCATATTCGCACGACAGATGTATTTAATGTCAAACACCTGCTTCCTTTCCACTGGGATTCATCATGAGAGGAAGATCTCCTGAATTCATGGTCGAACTCTTCTCAGCAAGAGGAGGATGATGCGAATAGAATAGCAAACACATTTGGAACGTTTAATGCACCCAAAGCAGCAGGCATTTTAAGTTTCTTTCACAACAGCTGGAGTTCCTCCCATTCTCTTATTTAGCTTTTATTTCCCCATTAATTCTGGAGTGTTTCCATATTTAATGGAATTGTTATGAGTCTAAAAGTTATTGTTGTAGGAGTCTAAGAGTTACGTTTTAATAATGGGGTTGTTATGGGAGTTTATGAGTTACATTTTCCTTGTATTTAATGGGTTGTATCCACGTTACAGTGGGCAGAATGAGATAAGAAAACAACTCCTTGAGTTGAGTAGTTAACTCAAAACACCTCTCTTTCTTCTATTTTTGTGGAATTATAAATCAAAGAAAACCTTGTGTGTTAGATGTGTGTGAGTTCCATTCTGGACTGCATAACCACTAAAGGACCCGGTTTTCCCATCACTTTCTTATTTTTACTATGGGCCACAATAACATTCACAAACATAAAAATAATAATAAAAATGTACTTTTTTAGCTATTGATTCAACGTGGCCAGGTATATTACATGATAGTGGCATGTAGCCAGACATATTATATGATAGTGGCATCTTGAAAGCAGAGAAGATTCATCCTAGTTAAATTAGAAAAAAAAAAATTATATCTGTTATCAAATAGTATTGCTTAAAAAATCATTACGAAGTTAAAATAAAATTTAAAAAGAGTTTTAAATCTTATTCAAACAATAAATGACTATTATATAGAGAACAAACATGATTTAATATGATAGATATAAATCATGTTTTATGTTACATCATAATGTTATTTATTAAAAAATATTAATTAAATTAAAAAACCAGTCATACAAAGTAAAGTCAAATCACTAATGATGTTTTTAATATTTAGAGGATCATGATATATTACTAGATGATATACCTAATCTCTAAATATAAATTAATCAATTATTGAATTTATAATAAATCAAATTATTTAATTTATTTAATTATATTTAAATAAAATTATAATTTATAATAAGGCTAACATATTATGAACCTAATGAGTCTAACACGTTCAGAACCATTAGTTAGAAATTAAACATGAATGATTTAATTGGTATGACTTGATTAAAATATATTTTGGAAATCAAGGATTAAAATATAATTAATACATGAATTATATTTCTAGATTTAGAAAACCAAGCAAGAATTAATTGATTTAATTTCTAAAATTGTCCTGGATTAATATATGAATATTATTTAGGGTAAAAATTTATATTTTGCTAATTTATAGGTTTTTTCATGTGTCCTTATAAATAGTAAACTATACCTTTTATTTTTTAGAGTGATTGTCTGTTAGTAGAAAAATAACATAAGTAACAAATTATAAAGTTGACACTTTAGGCATAGGAATCTCTCTCCTAAATAGAGATTTATTAGATTTCTCACTAGTCTTTCAAATTAATTATTGTTAGATGCCGAACAATTGAATGACTTATAGTTTGTGACAACTTAACCCTTAAAAAATTATTCAAAATCAAAGAAAGTTAGATCTTTAGGTAATAAATTCCTTAACAACTCTGGATCTCTCTAATAAGATCCTATGAATTCCTAAATAATATTGTTTTATTGTTTTCACTATTTATATGATATTGAGGAAACCCAATAGCACTGATAGAGCTTGGGTAAAACATTAGGGTTGTTTGATTACATGTTTTATTATTATTAGTGTTAATTAAAAATTAATTTTATGTGTAAAATATTTTTTATTTTAAAATATAACTCTCTCATTATTTTCAAAAAAAAATAAGAAGAAAAAAAATGTTTGAAGCATCGGTACTGTTCTAGCCATGACTGGCTAGAGCTTGGAAGATGCTACTGGAATCTAGAATTTCATTTGGAATAGCCACTACTGCGAGATGCTACCTAATCCAGATGCAATAGTCACTACTACCTCACAAGATGCTAGCACTGATACGCCACTAGAGTGGCACCAAATCTGTGAGATGAGTTATTTATGATATTAGTGTGTACCGGCTATACCTTTCGCTCGAAGTCTAATCTAGCCATGAAAGCTAGTGTGGCCAATTTTTTTCCTTTCCTAGATGTTTGAACTCTATTTCTTCAAATTCTCCAGCTAGTAGTATTCTTGGTAAGACCTTAACTTTTCTTCTTTGGTTTGTCGTTCTCCTTTTACTTGGCAAATAATTAGCATTGAGTCTTCATATACATCTATCTGATGTTCAACTCTAACACAAAACCAAGAATGTAGGATTCATACTCACTTATATTGTTGGTGCACTCGAATTGCAACTTAACTGAAACTGAATATTGTTTCTTATCAGGAGAGATTATCACTGCACCCACTCTTTTACCACATACATTTATGACACCATCAAAGTATATAATCCACCAATCTAGTTTCCCTTTCTCGATTGAGAGCACATCTTCATCAAGAAAGTTAGATTAATGACTCATAATTTTCCATAGCATGATTAGCTAGGTGATCGATCAAGAATAACACTCTCTTTCACAGTTTCCCTTGTCATATATATTATGTTGTACTTAAACCGTAGAATTTGAGGAATTTGGCTTGATAGATAGGGTTTTTTAATAGATGTACCTCAACAGATCCAATTTGTAAATAAACCATGAGTATGATACAATATATAGTGTCGTAACCTCTTTGTAACCCATGCTAATGCGCAACACAGTTTCTCAATCACCGTATACCTAAACTAACATTCCATGAACTTCTTTCTTAGGTAATAAATAACCCTTTCCTTCCTTCCATTTTCATCGTGTTGTCCAAGCACACATTCCATTCCTGTTTCAGTTACTATTAAGTACAATATCAACAACCTTTTTGGTACAAGAGGAACAATCAAGGGTGGATTCAGCTAGTACTGTTTGATTTTCTCAAAAGCGTCTTTGCACTCTTCAATCCAATTCCCAGGATTATTCTTCCTTAACAAACAAAAGATTGGGTCACAAGTCGCAGTTAACTTAGAGATAAACCGAGTAATGTAACTTAATCTTTCTAAAAACCCTCTTACTTCTTTCTCAGTCTTGGGAGTTGGTATAAATTGAATAGCCTTTACTTTGCTAGGATCCACTTCTATCCCTTTGTCACTCACCACAAATCCTAACAACTTATTGAATGAACATTTTGCAAGGTTAAACCTCAACTTATATTTCCTTAGTCTTTCAAATAATTTCTTCAATATTTGGGCATGATTCTCTCCCTCTTCATATTTAGCATTCATGTCATCCACGTATACTTCAATCTCTTTATGCATCATGTCATGAAATAAAGTCACATGACCCTTTGGTAGGTGCCCCCAACATTTTTAATCCAAATGACATTACTTTGTAGCAACAAGTTCCCGATCTTCTTGTGCCATCTTTATTTGATTATAGCCCAAAAACCCATCCATAAAAGAATATGTGGAGCTATGAGCTGCATTGTTAACTAACATATCTATGTGTGATAGAGGATGGTATAAATTGAATAGCCTTTACTTTGCTAGGATCCACTTCTATCCCTTTGTCACTCAACACAAATCCTAACAACTTCTTGAATGAACATTTTGCAAGGTTAAACCTTAACTTATATTTCCTTAGTCTTTCAAATAATTTCTTCAATATTTGGGCATGATTCTCTCCCTCTTCATATTTAGCATTCATGTCATCCACGTATACTTCAATCTCTTTATGCATCATGTCATGAAATAAAGTCACATGACCCTTTGGTAGGTGCCCCCAACATTTTTTAATCCAAATGACATGACTTTGTAGCAACAAGTTCCCGATCTTCTTGTGCCATCTTTATTTGATTATAGCCCAAAAACCCATCCATAAAGGAATATATGGAGTTATGAGCTGCATTGTTAACTAACATATCTATGTGTGATAGAGGAATTAGGGCTAGCCCGATTTAAGTCCATAAAGTCCTCACAAACTCTGATTTTATCTTCATTTTTGAGTACCGCTACTATGTTTGACACCCATTATAGACTACTTCCAAGAAAACCAATGTTCTATTTTTTTCTTATTTATACCTTTACTTTGATCAAAATCTCTAGTTAGCTTTTGCTTAATTAGCTTGCCTCCTTGAAGCAGTACCTTATGTACTACGATATCTATATCTAAACCACACATATCCTCGTAAGACCAAGCAAAAACATCTATCTCTTAGCAATGCAGTCAATTCTTCCCTTTCTTTCAGAGTGATTGGAGTTCATATCCTGAGCTCTCTCTTGATTTCTTTATTGCCCAAATCTATGATTTCAAGTTTCTCTTTAGCAGGTTTCCAAACTTGTTCATGTTGCTCAATTAATTTCGTGAATGCCCTAATGTTATTTTCATCCCTTTCTTTCTCTTCTATAGCTATTATGTATTCTCTAAAATTCATCTATTCATTCTTAGTGTAAAGTGGAGATGTTGTTGTGAAAGATCCGCTTTCAAGGATCCTGAAAGCGAGAAGTGCGGTGTAAATTCATAGTGAAAACATGAAGATGAATTTTGAAAATGCATGATCTAATTAAAAGAAAAATTTTGGCTCAAAAACAAATATAAGATCCAATTGACATCTTGAGCCTTGATCGTCAATAAAAACAAAACAAAATAGAAAACAACAAACCACATTGAAAATATCACAATCTACCAAGTATTATTAATTACATTCTTAACACCAATGGAGATTCTTGGATCTCCTAACTCTGGAACTTCTCTCATTCGACTAGCTTTCGAATGAAGGTACTGATATCAACTTCTTGTTGATGGTCAACACTGACAGAATACAAGATTCGATTTTAAAGGCTGCGATTTCCATGCTTTCTTTCTTTATTTCCCCCCATAGATGTCTAGAAAGGTATGACTGTTAGCTTTCTTATGCCACTTGATGTGATCCCTAGAAACATTTAATAAAATTCATGAACCCAAGATCAATCCAACCCAAGTTTATTGAGATTTGAATGAGCTTATCACAATGAAAACTTGCTCCAAGGCAACAAGACTATACACCAACTCAATCACAACACCTACACTTCGAGATGAGCAAAGGAAATATAAATTCACAACAAATAATGGTCAATTCTTTGAAGATTTGAAAACTTCAATCAAGAATCAAGATTGAGCAACCAAAAGTCAGATACAATGCTAAAAGTATCATAAGAAAATGTACTAAAATTATTTCCTAAAGAGTACTAAACTCCAAGTCAGAACCCTAGCTTCCCAGTTTCCCTAATGGATGGTTGTTGTGATGTAGCGGTTGCACAAATTAATTACCTTAGCTTAACACAAAACACAAGATAGTATAGAGCAAGCAAGGGGTCGATCCCACAAGGACTTTTTAGCTTAGATTTTTGTGTTATATGCTATGCAATTGGGGGGTGGGTGGGTTAGAAGTTGTCTAGTGTAGGCTAATGCAACTAAGCGAAAATTATATAAAACTGAAATTTATCAATAAAACAAACCCTGGTCTCAAGTCAACATCCACCTATAGAAATCAGAACTGATCATGTAAACAAAATATCAATTTATATTCTGAATATTTATCTTTTCTTGACATTGGTTAGGTAATAGATCCGCCGTATAACTTACCCTAACCATCAAACAACCATAGTGTCCGCACTAATAATTTAACTTAATGGCAGCCTTAAGAACTAAATAAGTTGATTAATCAAGAAACATAATTGTCTGCAATCTATTTTTGATTCAATTGAATGTTCTCCCTAAGATTAATAATGTAGATCCCCACAATTATTAACTTAGTTGCTTCACAAGTTCATATACAACAACTCCGATTCTGATATCAAACTTAGCAATAGATTGTCTACAATAATAACTTAGAGTCCCCTCATAGAAATTAAATAAACAATCATAGAAAAAATAAGCATAGTAGAACAAACATATTTAGCATATAAACTGGAAAATTAAGGTAAAAATAGATTTCACAGTTCTTGAAATCTAAAGGTTTCTGTGTCCTTGCAACCAAGAAAAAGAGTTTAGCCTTGCATGTTTGCTGAACAACTAATTAAAAAGATAGAAGAAAACATGATTTCGGGTTTGGAGGTGGAAGATTTGTATTTTCATTTCTACTGGCCGAATTCTTCCTTACTACCTCTCCTCTATATATGCTTAGATACCCTAGTTTCTATATTACAGAACAATCATTCCTTAAGTTGGCAAAATTTAGTTATCATCTTGTAAAAATCATATCTCATTCAAAAGACATTGTTTTGATCTAAAGTTGGATTGATGATAGGTATTTGAGTATGGAATCTAAATCAACTATGTTTGCAATGGCCAAAGTTCAACATCGACACAATTTACATGCTCTTCCTTAATTTATTTTATTTCCTTAGCTTTCCAGAAATTTATGGATATTAGCTTTTGAATGCCACTAGAATCACTTCATTTCTATCTTTAGAGCTTCCACTCTACTCAAAACGCCGTCTGAAGGTCAAATGAGGCATTATCCTAGACATAGCTTGTCTACATGCTATGCACCTATCACACATTCTTTGCATATCTATTTTCATATTAGGCCAATAAAAGCACTCACACAGAACCTCCAAAGTTTTAGTAATTCCAATATACCCCATTAAACTTCCCCCATGTTCTTCCTTCACAAACAATTCACGTAAAGAACAATTAGGCAATTAGGTACACATTTTCCTTAATCATGATCATCAAGAGTATTTATCATTGGCTGAAATATTTATCATTGGCCTAAAATATTTATTATTGGCTGAAACTTAGCATGTGTCCTATATAACACTAAAATCATGATTATCAAGATACAACTCCTTAATATACTAAAATCCTAGCAATTTAGTATTAAGAGTATTACGAAGAACATACCTTTGCAACAAGGCCTCAACGACCATATTTTCTTGACCTTGCTTGTATTTAATTACACATGGAAAAGTTTCAATAAACTCAACCCTCTTAGCATGTATCCTACTTAATTTATCTTGACCCTTCAAATGTTTAAGCGATTGGTGATCAATATGTATGACAAACTCCCAGGGGCCATATATAATATTGCCAAGTCTCCAAAGCCCTCATTACTGCATAAAACTCTTTATCATAAGTGGGATAGTTAAGAGTTGCACCATTTTCTCACTAAAATAAGTAATGGGTCATTTTTCTTGCATTAGAATAGTTCCAATACCAATTCCTAAAGCATCACATTGAATCTCAAAAGCTTTATTAAAATTTGGTAAAGATAGTAAAACTATTGAAACCCACTTGAAACCCACAACTTTCTTGTTGATTCGAATTAAACTAAAAGCATTTTCTTGTTCTTCTCCCCACTTGAAACCCATAACTTTCTTAACAATTTTAGTCCATAGAGAGGCTATCATACTAAAGTCTTTAACAAATTACCTATAAAAACTAGTCAAGCCATTAAAACTCCTAAGGTTTGCTATGGATTCTAGTGTAGGCCATTCTTGAATAACCTGAACCTTAGCCTCATTCATTTCTATACCTTTTGCACTAACCACATATCCAAGAAAAATGATGCTATCCATGAAAAAGTCACCTTTTCAAATTAGCATATAAGGACTCTTTTCTAAGCACATCAAGAAATTATCTCAAATGATCTATATGCTCATTAATCTCCTTACTATAAATCAATATATCATCAAAATAAATAACCATAAACTTGCCAATAAAAGCATGCAACACATGATCCATCAATGTTATAAAAGTACTAGATGCATTAGTAAGTCTAGAAGGCATAATCAACCACTCATACAAAAACCATATTTAGTTTTACAAGCAGTTTTCCATTCATCCCCTTTTTTCATCATAATTTGATGATAGTCACTTTTCAGGTTGATTTTCAAAAATAATTTAGAACCATGTAATTCATCCAACATAGCATGTAATCTAAGAGTTAGATGTCAATACTTTAAAATGATGTCATTGAACACCAAGTTTTATCATTTTTTAGAACAAGAAGCACATGAAGTGCACAAGGACTCATGCTCTCTTAAATGTGTCTTTTCAACATCAACTCCTCCAATTGCATTTGAAGCCCTTTAGTCTCTTCAAGATTGCTCCTATAAGCCAACCTATTTGGTAAATGTTTTTGGAACAAAGTCCATTTGATTCTCAATACCTCTAATCGGCGGCAAACCATTAAGAATGTCTTCTGGAAAGACATCTTCAAATTCCTGCAAAAGAACTTTAACAACACCAGGAACACAAGAATCTAAATCATCTGAGTTAAAGAATACCTCCTTATGCACAAGTAAAATCATAGGGAAGTTAGAAACATAGGCATGTTTAAGATCATTAGATTTTACGAAAACTAAGGTGTTTCCCAACTTTTTCTACACTCTTCTTTTCTCACCTTTTCTTTCTTTTCTCCACTCATTTTATCTCCATTCTCGACCTTCTTTTGATATTTTTTGTTCTTGGTCGTGACCCTTCCCTAATATCCTAAGGGTCAACACTTTGTTGCCTTTTGTTTTCAACTCACTACTCATCTCTTTTCTCTCTTCCTGGCATCCTCACCATGTTGTTCAACTTGCCTTTTCATTTTGGCCTTCTTCCACTTTGGCCAAAACATGTTGATTTTCCTCATAGCCCTTCTTCAATTGAATTTGATCTTTATACACTTGCTTTGGTGTGAGTAATTGTATAAATCCTTCTTCAACGAATACATATTCTTAAACATAGAGTGCTTGACTTGACTTTTCTATTAAATTTCCAAGGCCTCTCTAGTAATAGATGAGTAGCATGCATAGACATAAGTTATTATTGGAGACAATCTATTGTTAAGTTTGATATCAAAATCAGAGTTGTGGTATATGAACTTATGAAGCAACTGAGTTAATAATTGTGGCGGATTTACATTATTAATCTTAGGGAGAACATTTTATCGAATCAAACATAGATTGCAGACAATTATGTTTCTTGATTAATCAACTTATCTAGTTCTTAAGGCTGCAATTGAATTAAATTACTAGTGCGTACACTATGGTTAGGGTATGTTATACGACGGATTTGTTAACTAACCAATATCAAGAAAAGATAAATATTCAAAATATAAATTGGTGTTTTGTTTCCATGATCAATTTTGATCTTTGTAGGTGGATGTTGAATTGTGACCAAGGTTTGTTTTATTGATAAATTTTAGTTTTATTGAATTTTTCGCTTAGTTTTCTTTTTCCTTTGCATTAGCCTAGACAACTTCCAACCCCCCCCCCCCCCCCAATTGCATAACATATAGCACAAAAATCTGAACTAAAATGTCTTCGTGGGATCGACCCCTTGCTTGCTCTATTCTATCTTGTGTGATTTGTGTTAGGCTATGGTAATTAATTTGTGCGACCGCGACTTCGCAACAATATCTATGGATGTCAAAAATCATCTCCACCTTTTTTTCCAATCCAACTAAGCTTTGAGATCAGTTTTTCCTTTAAAGGCTAATATTTTTAACTTAAAACTACCCAAATTTCTGACTACATCCCCCAAATTATCAAAATCCCCTTTATGCTCAAATCCTTAGTATTGGGATCTTTTGATGGTTGTATCACATCATAATTGGAATAATTTCATTTCAACCTCTAAATCTCAATCTTGGCGTAAAACATCGACTGAAGGTCAAATCTACCAATTACCTCGAGTTTTCCCTTTTATGAATCTTTCATCCAAAAGTATCAAGGCATTTTATATAAAAAACATAAGCAAAACATTAGATAAATATGAGTAAAACTATCGAATAATAAATTTGTCGACATGCAAACTTCAAAACTCAATTACTCGTTGGGATTTAAATGAAATCTATGCTATGCTAAAGTGATAGGTCCTCTCATTGATATACACTTCAACACTCATGTGTGTAGGGCTTATGTGTTTAAATCTCTCAAATTTAATTAATGAATATGCTCTACCATAAGCTTGCTCTTCAGTCTCATCACCATTACTAACATATTACAAACAATGCATGAATCAAAAGGTCTTATTTTCCGGTTGTAATGGGGCTAAGGTTAAGGTGAAGTAAAAGAGAGTAAAAGAAATGGTTCAAACCAAAGAAAGTAGAGCATTCTGAAAAATGATATTTCAAACAAGATATTCCTTCAAAAGAACATTAAGTTTCAATCTTTAAGCACCAATGCTTAACTTCTTTCGATTTCAAGCTCTTTTCTATTTCTTTTTTTTCTATTTCTTTCTCCTTTTCTTCTTTTTTATTTTTCGTTTTTTTTTTCATCTTTGGCAACTTTGCCCATCTTTTCATCAAGTTGATCTTCTTCTTTCTTTTCACATAATTTCCAACCATAATTCCATGAGATATTATAAGTATATGCTTTACTAATCCTTGGCCAAGGGAAAAGAGGAAAACAAATAAAAATTTAAGGCTTATTGATGCGAACCGACCCAGAAACACCTTACATGTTTAGGGGCTTGATTTGTGGTTTTGAAGGTTTCACCCAAGTCATAATTGCAAGACCATTGAAGTATCTATGTAGAGGGGTCCAGCCCGACTTTATTTGGGACATGAAGTGAGGACACCAAAGGAGCCAAAAGAATCCTACTACAACTTGGAAACATGGGATTGATGGGCTAGATGGAAGAGAATAAATAAACCTTATGGGCTTTATTTAAGTTAGTTAGCTACAACCCAAGGCTTGTTTGGGCTTAATTAAGACTTTGTTTTTAGCTAGGATCCAAGGCTTGCTTGGATTAAGTCATGGGCTTTTCAATTTAGGATTTTGGATTAGTTTTTAGTGGAACTCTTTTAAGTCCACATAAGAGGTCCATTAAGGTTTGTTTTTAAAAGACTATTTAAAGTCATGTTAGCTAAATTTCAGCAGCCATTGATTAATTTTAATTCTGAAATTTTCAGTTTATGTGTGAGAGTGATTCTTGCATTTTTTAGTTCTTGAACAAACTGAATCCGACTCATCGAAGATTAACTAGCTTGGTGGCGTCATTCTACTCATTCCAATAGGGCTCGTGCCTTGGGGCAGGTTTCCATTGTGTCACACTCCTATCAGACCTATTTCGGCTTTCCGGGATTAGATCTTATTCTTGGTTGTGGGTTGCGTGACCACGTGATCACGAGGTTCGCATCACTTATACATGGATAAAGAAAAAAAAGATAAACAAGCTCAAAAGGGCTCACTAAGGATAATATGCTTTAGTTTGGCTTTTTGGCTCAAGTGGTTAAAATTCCTAATGCCTTTATCATCTTCATGATATATGTAATGCGAATGTATTCTCAACAAGATATGAAGCAAGTTCTAGAGATACATATCATTAAAAGAAAGTACAATCAAAGAATATAATGTTGGAGGTTGAAAAGCTTGCATTGGTATAACACTATAAAGTCAACATGACATATTTTAAGAGTCAATCCCTAAACCAATTAAGCATCTTGCTTGCACACTCATTCATTCAATTTATATATTCATCTATCTCACTTAATTCCCATACATGATACTCATATTCTCATCATAAACCAATGAGAGTTCAAAAAGATTAATCATCGATTTTGTTTTCTTACGGAAGAGTAAAGAAAACCAAAATAAGAAAACTGACATTTTCCCAATACCCCCACACTTAAAACACAACATTGTCCTCAATGTTGAAAATAAAAGAAAAGGAATATAGGAGAATGACAAAAATGAAATGAAATGCAAAAAATAAAAGATAAGGGAAAAAGAAGGCAAATCTGATTTTGTTTTATGTTGGGTTGCCTCCCAGTAAGTGCTTGTATTTTGTGTCATTGGCTCGACATGCGGCATGACATGCTCATTATTCATAGAAGCGGTGATTTCTGATGTCCAACTTTCATAGAAGGGTTTCAATCGATGCCCATTGACCTTGAGTACTTTATTGGTTTCTAAACTTGTAATTTCAACATGGGGAATGTTTTGCAAAGCCAATGTTGCTTCATGCACATTTTGGAGAACACATGTGTCCCTCTCCATCTTCTCCAATTGGGTAAAATCATAGTCATAGCTCAAAGCTATGCTTAATCCATCCACACAATCAAAATCACAAACTTGTTGCCCACACTTATCAACTTTGTCATAACATGTGATAGAATAAACATTGCTATAAGGATATTTCATTGCATAATGAAAATTAAATTCAATCTTTTCATCTCCTACCTCCATAGACAAAGTATCCTAACTACAATCAATCTTTGTATTGACAGTTTTCAAGAACGGTTTCCCAAACAATATACGAGTACTGGAATCACAAGAATCATGCTCCATATCAAGAATATAAAAGAATCATAAACATGTTTAGGCATAACACTAATGGATGCACCTAAATCGCTTAAAGCCCTTTTAAAACTAGCATTGCCAATAACACATGGGATAGTAAATGCACCTAGGTCTTTTTGCTTCAAAGGCATATTCTTTTAAACAATAGCAGATACGACTTCTCCCATACTTGCCATTTCATGACCTTTCAGTTTGAAAGCTCTTTCGGCAGTGCACACCTCCTTCAAAAATTTATCATACTTGGGAATTTGTTTGATAGTATCAATCAAAGGAATGTTGAGTTCAACTTTCTTGAAAACCTCTAAGTTCTCTTTCTCTATGTCTTCTTTCTTAGTCCTAGAAGAGATCATAGGAAAGGGTGGAATTGTTTTAAAATTGGAATTCATTGACGAGGAGTTACCTTTGGAGTGGTTGTCGTTGTCTTAGATTGTGAGGGGGGAGTAGGTTTCTTCTTGCTACTCAATTCAATTTCTATCTCTTCTTCCTCCATCTCAACTTGTTTCGACTTTTTTTCTCCAAGTTCTTTCCCACTTCGCAGTATGATTGCACTAACATTCTCTTTTAGATTCAATGCTTGGGAGGGCAATTTTCCATTCATTTGTGTTTCCAGTTTGCCCACACTTGAAGCTATTTGGCCTATTTGCTTCTCTAAGATGTGAATACATGACCTTGTTTCCTGTTGAAAGACATGACATTTTGCTGCAAGGTCATAGTTTTAGAATCCAAAGTTTTCATCATCTCACGACGATCATCACTGGATGATGACCACATAACATTGGAGTTGGTGAACGAAGGGGGCTGTCTTGCTTGATAATTTTGCTGGGGCTATGGTTGAAATCCATGGGAATGGAACCGTCTCCCTTGATTGCATTGAGGTTGTCCATTGAATATTCCATCAACTGCATTAGCCTGCTCCATGTAATCCTCTTGCATTATTGGGCACATATCCGAAGCATGTCCTTGTATTGAGCATATGCTACAAACTTTCGCCTACTGTACATTTCCACAAGCCAAAGAACGCACAAGAGAAGTAAGATTATTAATTTATTCTCAAGGTTAGAAATACTTACCTCATTTACTCTTTTGCTTGAGAACTCTCCATGGGTGCCAAACTGCTCGGTGTTGGTTGCCATGTTAGAGATCAATTGGCGTGCAACATTGGGTGTCTTATCTAGCAATTCCCCTCCACTTGCAGCATCAATGATACTACGGTCAGTAGGCATCAATCTTTCTTAGAAATATTGAATGAGCAGCTGATCGGGTATTTGATGATGAGGGCATTGAATGCACAATAGCTCAAATCTTTCCCAATACTCAGCTAGTGTCTCTCCATGAGATTGTCGAATCCCACATATTTCTTTCCTCATGTTGGCAACTCGAGATGATGGGAAATACTTTTCGAGAAAAATCTTCTTCATGTCATTCTAAGTGTCAATGGAACCTGGAAGAATAGAAAAAAAACCATGCCTTTGCTGCCCCTTTTAAAGAGAAAGGGAAAGCTCTTAACTTAACTTGTTCCTCTTCAACTCCATTTGGTTTCATGCCAACACAAACCATGTGGAATTCCTTGAGATGAGTGTGAGGATCTTCTCCTGCAAGACCATTGAATGTTGGCAGCAAATGTATAAAACCTAGGCTAGGCTAAAGCAAACTAAGCGAAAATTATATAAAACTAAAATTTATCAATAAAACAAAACTTGGTCGCAAGTCAACATCCACCTACAAAAATCAGAACTGATCATGGAAAAGACATATCTCTTCTTAAAATTGGTTCATTAACGGATCCGCCGTATAACTTACCCTAACCATCAAACAACCATAGTGTCCGCACTAGTAATTTGAGATTGTGAAGGACCTTAAATGATTAGGAAAAATTATAAGAGTAAATTATGATATTGAATATTTCAAAAGTGTTTTTCTTTAAAACATTTTATCTATTTACAAGCCTCACTTAATTCTTATTCAAGTTTAACCTTAAGTCTTTTATTACATTAAAGATGATGTGATCTCTCTTTGAAATCCTCAATCATCTCGCCCTCCTAGATATTCTTTAGTCTAGTTATATGAATTGGATATCTATCATTAACATTCAGTTATTCTTCTTTCTCGAAATTACCTTTAATCTAGTTGTCCTTACTAGATATCTATCATTAACATTCAGTTATTCTTCTTTCTCGAAATTACCTTTAATCTAGTTGTCCTTACTAGACATCTATAATTAACTTTTGGCTATTGTTTCTTCTAAATATCTCAATCCACTTATCCTAACTGGACATTCCTAAATAATTCCTAATTTTGTTGTACCAACTAGGCATCTATAAATAACTCATAGTTATTCTTCTTTAATAACCCTCAATTTGGTTGTCCTATCTTGACATCCATGATTTCGATGAACTTTTTTAGTAGTCTCAATCTTCAATCCTTTTGAATTCATTATACTTTCTAATTCCTTTAAATATCATAATTTGGCAATTGAGAACAACCAAGGAAACTAGCTTTAACTTTTTAAACCATCATTTATTTAATATCTTGTATAAATATTTAGCATTCTGCCACTTCAGATCTAGTGGCAATCAATCTAATCATTCTTCTAATGCTTTAACTATCAATATATGTACTTTTACATTTAAATTTGAAAATGTAATGACTTAAATTTGAACAAAACTTTGTGGGGGTGTTCACCACCTACTTCGAGTTTTCTATCAAGTACACATTAATACCAGATCGTTTCAACTCTCTCTCTCTCTCTCTCTTGTACCACAACAAGATTAAATTCATAATCAGTACTTCTAATTCATATCAAAGTTCCACTGAAGTATTCATTTGTCTCAAAACTCTACTTGCATAAATTTTACATATATATTAAATTGTTTTCATGTATGAAACATTTTCATCATTGAAATCCACTTCAATGTGACTAACATATGTTGAACATTATTTAATGTTTCTTTCATAACTCAACATTTGAGATTAAGATTCATATATGGTTAAATTTTTTTCGGAGTTCACAGACTTATTCAATTGTTAAGCAAATCACATTCATCCATAAGATAATTGAAACTACTCGTTTCTCACTCACACATAATCTGTTTTTCAAATTACAACATGACTTGTTTGTGGTTATGGTTCCTTGTTGAAATTTTGTAACTCCAAATCAAGTAAGGCTACTTTATAATACAATTTTACATCTTTAACCAAAAATCTTATAAAGGAACATGCCCAAACTTCTATCATATACTAATCTTAAGTTTATAAAAAATTTCTCATGTGGCATTTTATTTGACCATTATTTAGCATTTCATTTATATCTAGAGTTCCATAAGTTCAATTAAAGGGAAACTTGTTTCAATTGAAAGTTAACAAATTTATTTACAATGTCCATAAAGAAACATATATCAAAATATATTAATAACAACTCTCAAACCTAATTGAAAGTCAGATATCAATTATGTTTAGTAGTTTTCAGTCTCAATTTCCTTTAGTATTTTATTCATTAGGTTCCCAGAATCAATATATGTTTTGCTTATTTAGGGGTTTTCCTAGTGCTTACATCATTGTCATTATATTGAAATTAATTAATAAGAATTGTATTCTTCTTGGTCAATTGATTTACCCTCGTCTCCATCATTATCTTCGATGTTGATTTTGTCATTATAATCATCTTCATTGACTTGTATGTGTCTATTAGATCTTATGATATCATTCAACTTCTCAACATCAACATCAATAAAATATTCTCACCAATGCAAAAAATTAATTTCTTTTCAAAGTCATTAATTGATTTCTCACAATAACTATTTTCCTAAAACAAAGAGAAATAGCCTTACATGAAATCTTCAATCTTTGACTTATAATCATCTTCATTGACTTGTATGTGTCTACTAGATCTTATGATATCATTCAACTTCTCAACATCAACAAAATATTCTCACCAATGCAAAAAATTGATTTCTTTTCAAGGTCATTAATTGATTTCTCACAATAACTATTTTCCTAAAACAAAGAGAAATAGCCTTACATGAAATCTTCAATCTTTGACTTATAGGAGCTAAATTGCTAAAATAAAGACTTGGATGGTTGTTTGGATGCTCTAGGATGTAATTTGGACTTTTTTTCCACAAAATATGGTTGTTGACAGCATTCATATGTCATCTTAAAAATATCATATCTCTGTCATAAGAGCTTTTTTTTCTACTGCAATTTGGCAGGCAGATAGATATTTGAGTCTGGAATCTAACGAAATTGATTTTGCATAAAATGGAGTTCTGTAGCATAAGATATTGAAGTCGGAATGACCGAAAGTCAACACTAGCAGAATACAAGATTTTACTTTGAATGTTGCTGATGCGGACCAGCCCAAAAACACCAGCAAGGACCCATTACATGTTCCAAATGGTCCAATGACGCAGTCTAGGACAAAGGCATTGAAAGAGGCAATGAATGCTTTGGTTTTGAAGGTTTGAACCAGGACAGAATTGCAAGGACCATTGGAGTATCAAGAGGAGACCTTAGTACATCTTATCCATGTGCAGGAGGAGTCCAATACAACCTTATTTGGGCCATGAAGTGAGGACAACAAATGAGCCAAAAGAATCCTACTACAACTTGGAAACATGGGATTGATGGGCTGGATGGAAGAGAATAAATAAACCTTATGGGCTTTATTTAAGTTAGTTAGCTACAGCCCAAGGCTTGTTTGAGGCTTAATTAAGACTTTGTTTTCAGCTAGGATCCACGGCTTGCCTGGATTAAGTTATGGGCTTTTCAATTTAGGATTTTGGGTCAGTTTTTAGTGGACCTCTTTTAAGTCCACATAAGAGGTCCATTAGAGTTACTTTTTCAAGAACTATTTAAACTCATGTAACCTAAATTTCGGCAGCCATGGATTGACTTTAATTCTAAACTTTTTAGTTTATGTGTGAGAGTGATTCTTGCATTCTTTAATTCTTGAATGAACTGAATCCGACTTAGCAAAGATTAACTAGCTTCGTGGCGTCATTCTACTCATTCCAATAGTGATGGTGCCTTGGGGCAGGTTTCCATTGTGTCACACTCCTATCACACCTATTTCGGCTTTCCGGGATCAAATCTCATTCTTGGTTGTGGGTTACGTGATCACGAGGTTCGCATCAGTTGCAATTTCCATACTCTTTTTTTCTCTATAGATTTGTAGAAAGGTATAGATGTTAGATTTCTAATGTCACTAGAATCACTTCATTTCTACTTCTAGATCTCAAATTTTGCACAAAACATTCATTGAAAGTCAAATCTGTCAATTACTTCTAATTTACTCATTTTTGTATCTTTTATCCAAACATGCTTTCAAAACATAAAACAAAGAATATCAAAGTATTTTATATAAAAAACATAGGCAAAACACTAGGTAAATGTGGGTAAGACTATTGATTAATATGGTTGCACCATCTAGATCGATAACCTTTTTATTTTATACTTTCTACATGGACATCAAATATTGTCTACCAATTTTCTCAGATTAGATATTGTGTAATTAATAAAATCTTGAATCTCATTGCAATAATTCATCCTACACAACCGTTGGGGTGATTCTCGATATATCCATGAACGACACTCCATTATTTATATCAAACATATATACATTAATTAAATACATTATTAAACAAATATAATTTTACAAAATCTAAAACAAATCATAATATCTACAAATTATAAATCCATACAATAAAGTTGTATGAGAAAAAAAATAAAATTAAATAAAATCCATCAAACAAGTAAACACCGGGAAAAAATAAATATACTTCAAAAAAATACAAAACGAACTAACACATTAAATTAAAATTAAATAAATGGTAGATTTGCTTACTTAAAGTGGAGAATCCTAAAATAAAATTTAATCAAAACACATGCGCACAAACTAAGAGTTATGGTTGTCGAATTTGTAGTGTTGAAATTAGAGGGAGAGAGTGGTTGTTAGTTATAGGGGGAAAATGGAGAAGGAAGAAGTGAGGGGGAGAGCATGGTTGATGGTTAGGTCATAAATTAAAACTTACTAATGGATTTACCGATGGAATATATTTGTTGGTAATTCATCGGTCATTATGTCAGAAACAATGTCACATCATCATACTATTTGTAAAAAAATACTATTTGTAAACAATGTCATCATCATCATATTATAAATTTACTACAGACAATTACCTATAAATATTTCTATTGATAATATTATTTGTAAAAATCACATGCCATTTTACATGTATATATTTTTTCTCCTTTTTTCCCACTATAATTCTGTCGGTATATACTGATTGATAAAGATATGGAAAAACACATTCGATAAAGTTCATAGTAATATATCAACGTAAATGCTTCATTGGTGTTTTCATATAGATTCATCAATTTTGTAACAGTGATATAAATTGAAATTGTATTTAGTAATTTTTTTTAATTAATAACATAAGTTTTCTTTTATATTTTAACTTAATTCTATTTTTTTTAATTGTATTGTTCTTTTTAATTTGTTTTTAAATAATTACATATAATACCAATAAAATTTCAAAAATCAAAGGAATTACCAATGGACTTAGAGAGTTCTAGAGAGTTGAAAAAAAAATTAGAACTTGCCCTTGTTAGATGTAATTCTTCAAGATATTAATTTTGACGTTAATAAAACATCTAATCATTGATGGATTTATGAGGGAATTAATGTCAATAAAGTTTTTTGTTTGGTGCAATCATTTCGATAATAAATCAATTAGTGATTACATTATGGATGAAATAACCAACAAATAAAAATCAATGATGATATAATTATGTTTGTTATTCCATTGATAATTGTATTTGTGATTGAATCAATGTTTAAACATGGACAAATTATTTCATAGTAATATATAATAGATCATTATACTACCCTCTTTGATAGTAAAAAATCAACATCCTTAAACTAAATAAAATAGCATATAAATTGGAAAAATATCATAATAAAAAAAGAGTGTTATATATCTGGATTATTGTAGACAAATGAGGAAAAAAGAAAAAAATGGTAGGAAAATGCTATAGCCGGTGGTGGTAACTAAATGAAACTGAGAAACTCTCAAAACTTTAGAGTGAAAAAAAACTAAGAGGTTGTCCGAAAATTGAATATACTCTAGTTTTCTAAAAGGCTAGAGCTAGAAAAGGAAATGTAGAATTTTTTTTATTTAAATGTAATATTTCTCTATCCATAAATCTGGAAAACATATTTAGAGGTTCTCCTTAATTTTTCTTTATAAGTTCTCCACTATTTTTTAATTAAAGAAAACACATGAATAATAATTATTTTTCTTTTATATACAAGAATTTTTTAACACTATAAAAGATACTATTATTTTTTATATATTTAATCAGTATCATAAATTTCATTTTTACTATAAATATAATATAATTATTTTTTTGTAGTTAACAGCATAATTTCTGAATGAATTAAAATTAATATTCTATAATTTGATTATCACAAATACAAAACATTGAGATGACTATTGTAACTTATGATTTTGATTTCTTATGAAGAGTTAAGCAGGTTGGCACTAGAGAAACAGCAAAAAATAATTATTTTGGTAGTGATCATGGGCAGTAGGCACGACCAAGATAACCCCCTTCACCAGATTAATCCATGGGCAGTAGGCACGACCAAGATAACCCCTTCACCAGATTAATCCATGGGCAGTAGGCACTTGTATGTTTCTTCTTTTGTGGTTTCCATTATCCCCCCATTAAAAAGAATATGTAAGAAACGATGATTGATGCGGGTTGAAATGAAACTGAAAAGTTAGTGTGGATTGACACAACAAACATTACCCAAGACTTGCGTTTCAAACTTGATCAATAAAGTTGTTGAAGCTTAACCCTCTTTGATTTGGGTAACTGAGGGAGGCTTCATTCGGTGGTTCAGACAACAATTACAAAATCAAAGCTATTTTGGATGCTTCGTGGAAGCGAAAATCTTCACGTATGTCTGATTGACATTTCTAACATTTCCTGAAGTAGTTACGTATAAAATGAATTCCTAGTCTAAATTTTAAGATTAAAGGTGATATCTATAAAAGCTTTTACTCAATGAAGATGTGAACATATCTATTCATCTCTTCGCATGAGATAGGTCTCTGACGAGGAAGTATTGAAATTTATTTAACAACATATCTGTCAACTTCGATGCAATTTTTTGACAGATTAATTATTAGGTGATTGGATTTTTTTTCAAAGGTTAAATTATATTATACATAGATAAAAGGATGTATAGTTTTGAGAATGACTCATTACATAATAATTTTATTTAAAAAATAAGTTTATTAAAACAAAGATTTTTATTTTACAATTTCTGCTAACCTTCGTTGAATTTCCCAGTCCAACGGCTAATTCAAAGTCAATATTTCGTTTCGATTCTGAATTCCTCTTCATTAATTATGTTCTTATATTCAAACCGTAATTTACCATGATATAGAAACTTTTTCTCTTGGATGCGAGGAAACCTTACTCTCCGGAAAGTGTGCTTTTTTGGGCTGGGCGTGTGAGTAAAACTCCGGCTGTCCCAAGCTCTTACAAGGAGTGCACGTCGTGACTCTAATTCAAGACTTGCTATGCAGATCGCAAGCCCCCTGCCATCACGCCATAGTCTTACTTTTCCTTTCTTAAGTGAAGCGTTAATTGAAAAAAGGTTTTACATTCTAATGAACATTCAAGTACAAGTTTCACTACTAGAAAATTAGTTAATTTATATGGAAATAATGATGACATTTTTTCCGTCAGTATTTGGTTGATAATATTATTGACATAACATTATCATTGGAATTTTTGTAGGTATTTACTGATGAGTATTGTTGTTGGTCTTTTATAGTCACTATTAGTGTCATAATGGTTCCATCAATAAATATTGGTGATAAACACTGAGAGAATTACAGTTAGATTCAAAAACCAATGATGTATGATGACGTGACATTATTTCCAACATAAATACTGATGGAGTTCCCAACGAATATATTGTGTTGGTAAATACCGACTAATTGATGGGCAAAATTACAGTGGGATTCAAATACCTATGATGACATGGCATTGTTATCGACAAAACTACCTATGGGTTTACCAATGGATAGAGTTTGTCAGTAAATCCGTTGGTAATTGTTTAATTTATGACTTGATCATCGACCCTCTCACTTTCTCTCTCTCTCTCTCTCTCTCTCTCTCTCCCCTCTTTCTTCCATATTTTTACTCTACAACCCCCAACCACCATCTCCCCCAATTTTATCACAATTCAACCTCTCACAAGAAATCCAGCAAACAAAACACTAAGTTTATGAGCATTTGTGTTCTAATTCAATATTTTTTAGGATTCTACACTTTAATTAAGCAATCTACAATATGATGTGTACATGTTAATTTTTTGAAATTTAATTTTGATGTGTTAATTTTTTTTGCATATTTTTGAAGTATATTGATTTTGTTTAGGTGTTTCCTATTTCTTTTATTGTTTCTATATCATATAAATTTATTGTAAGGATGTATGATGTGTACATGTTAGGGTTTGTTTTAGAATATGTAATATTGTGTTTGTTTACTTAATGTATTTAATTAATACATGATTATTGAATATAGGTTTGTTCATAGATGTATCATGAATCACCCCAAGGTTTGAGAAGGATGGATTACTACAGTGGGATTGAGGATTTTATTAACTAGGTCCCCAAGGAATATGACATGATGGTAGAGGGCTTGCGATATGCATAGCAGGTCTCGAGTTCGAGTTAGGGTTGGTGATTTGCACAGCAGGTCTCGAGTTCGAGTTAGGGCTTGTGATTTGCACAGCAGGTCTCGAGTTCGAGTAAGGGCGTGCACCTCTTGTAAGAGCCTGTGACAATCGAAGTTTTACTCGCTCCCCTAGGCCCATATAGTGCGCTTTTCGGGGGGTGGGGTTTCCTTGCATCCAATTTTTTTTTTATTAACTACACAATATCTAATTTGAGAAACATTAGTGGAGATATTAGATGTTCATGTAAAAGTTGTAGAAATAGAACATTTATCGATCTAAATGTTGTAATGATGCATCTTCTATAAATAGGGTTAATGAAGGAAAATTAAGTTGGTATGCACACGAATAAGAGTTTGTTCCTCACGAGATCTTAGTAGAAAGGATGGTTGGTTCAACTTCTAGTTCTAACAACGTGCATGAAGTTGTATATGCCAATAATAATTCTTATAGGAATATGGTTATGGATGCGATGAGAATTAATTAGAGTGTTATAAGTGAATGCCCAATCATAAATGAAGAGCCTAATGCAGACGTTACCAAGTTTTTTGATCTTCTAAAAGACGATGATGAACCATTATGGGATAGTTGCACAAATCATAATAAATTATTAGTTATCGCACATGTTTCAACATCAGGTCATATTATAGGTTGAGAGGTCGATTACAATAGAATTGTTGAATGCGTGAGAAGCATTTTACCTATATGGAACAAGCTAAAAGAGAACTTTTATGCTGCCAAATCCATGATGAAATCCCTTGGGCTATGATACTAGAAAATTAACATTTGTCCAAATTTTTACCTATTGTACTACCTTGAAAATACAGAGTTGATTGCATACAAAAACATGTGGGTATCTTCTTATAAACACAAGATTGGCACGGATGAACTCTTATTGCACACAAAAAGATTAGATATTTCATATTCACACCTAAATTGTAGAGGTTATTCATGTCGCCAAATACTGTTGAGCACAGACATAACATTGTTTACATAATGTAGTTGATAGAGTGATGATGTACCCTTCTAAAGATGAAGTCTGGAAATATTTTAACCATGTGCTCCTTAATTTTATAGTGGACCATTAAATGTGTGTTTTGATTGATATACAAATAGACTCAATCCATTCGGGTCATTTGTCATATCTTATTCTTGTTAGTTAGTGATATTTCGGTATACAACTCACTAGGGATGTGTATGATAGCATACCATTGATGTTTTTCTTTGATTATTGATTGATAAGTTAAAGCAATGGCGGTCACCCAGATGTATCGAGGAAACAAAATTTTCAAAGAAAGATAGTTTTGATGTGGACTATTAATGATTTTCTTGCTTATAGAATGCTTTCTAGGTAAGGCACACATGAAAAGCTAGCATGTCTATTATATATGGAAAACAACAAAACATTCACGTTGATAAACGATGGCAACACATCTTTTATTGTAACCGACAATTCTTGCTAATGGATCGCAGGTATAAAAGGAGCAATAAGGAGTTTTTATTGGAAAAGTTGAGAGGAATATTGCATTACTACTACCATCGGCTGAAGAACTACATCACATGGTGTTAGAGTATGGTGATATTATATATGGTTTTCAATTTAGTAAGTAGAAGTTTCCTAGTTTGGTTTGACCCACAATTTGGTAAAGCAAATTATTTTATGGGAACTTCCTTATTAGAAGACCAATCTTCTCCGTCATAACCTTGATGTCATGCATATAGAAAAGAACATGTTTGAGAACATTTTCAATATAGTTAAGGATATGAAAAGGATTACCAAGGATAACATCAAGGCTATAATGGATAGAACAGTTTTTTTGTCACAGTAAAATTATGGAGTTGGATTATAATGTGTAACGAGTTGTGAATCCCAAAGCCAGTTTCGCCTTAGATAAGAATACATTCCTACTAGTGTGCAGATGGCTTAAAATTTTATGCTTTCCTAATAGATTGCCTCTAACATATGAAATTTGACTCGTTTAAAGTATAATTATGTCCTTGCGATTAATTAAATCCTTCAATTGGGCTCTCAATTAATCCCTAAACATAATCACACTTTAAATTGGTCAATGACTAAATCAACCTGGCCTATAAAAATATAATTATGTCTTTCGACTTAATTTGTACACAGATTTATCTAATAATAAATTATTTTAGCTTTGAATCTGCATTTCCTATTATTTTTGGGCACAAAAAAGATACAATCGAGCTCTCAAAAATATCCAAAATTTCCACCTCGATTTTCTGCCGACACCAACCCTTTTTTATTTTATTTTTGTTTTATTTTGGATAGATTTGGGGAAAATAACCCAAAATTGGGTTATGACAATAGAACTTAACCTTTGATTTAGGACCCAGACTTGGTAAAGACAGGTAACACTAGTATTCCTTCCTAATTTATAAACCTAGTGCATAAAGTACACACATAAACATTTAATGAGAAATGTGACATGAAATTAAGTATTAAGAGAGATAAAAATAATTACAAAGTACTTACATATGTTTTGAAACACGTGAAAAACTATTCATTTTATAATTGTAATATTTGAGATTCAGTTAGTTATGAGTTTTTGGACAATAAAAATTGACGATGTTGTCTACATGGAATTCAACAATGTATAAGTTTATGATATTATATGAGATTAATTATTTGAAAATAACATTTTCAATAATATACTTATTGGATTAAATGTATTAGTTTATCATATTTAAAAAATACATAGTTATATACTTGTTTGAATTCTATTTTTGACAACTATCTTCTCACAACAACATTTTTCATAATGGGTCATCCAAGATTAGAGAATTTTGACAAGTTTCCAGTTGAGGGCATTTATGCACCATTATTATGTCAAGGAATGTGTTTAATTATTGTTCTCCATTAAGGCTCAAAATAAAACAAGTTAAACATTGTGATATCTTCCACAATATAGGCCTCGTATATCAAAGCCTCCATTAAATTAAATGAACATTTTGATTTATGAATAAAAAGACAATAAAAATTCAATTATTATGCATGTGTAATCCTTAACCTCTCGAATTGATACATCCATCCATATTGGACTAGGCCTTTAACTTTTGCCTTATATATTAAATGTGTGGGTAGATGCTCTATTGAGTAAAAAACAATAGAGAAAATATCATCTCAAGTTTGCAGATTTTATGGATAATATTCATTTTAAGTCTCTCCAAGTGTTGTGTTTGTAACTTTTCATTTCATATAATTTGCAATCCTTCAAATTCACCAACCTTGATATATTTAAGGCATCCCCATCAGGAATGTGTAAACTTTTAAGCCATCTTATTAAGGAAAATTTGGTTTTGAGTTTCATAACCCTTGACCTACCATAAACCAACTCTATTTTTATGGTGATCAAACAAAGTTATATCCATTTTAGTTTTGATGTTGTCTTTTGTCTTTCCTTTTATGTCCATAATTAAGTTAAAAATGCTCTCAAACATGTACTTTTCTATATGCATGACATCAACATTATGGCAAAAGAGATTGGTCTTCTGATAAGGAAGCTCCTAAAAAAAATACTTTACTTTACCTAATTGAGGGTCAAATCAAAAGTAAAAAACTTCTTCTTACCGAATTGAAATCCATGCACAATATCATCGTATTATACTATCGGGTATGCATTTATTCACATGAGGATAATGGTGATGCAACATCCCTTTAAACTCTTCCAACAAAAAAGACATTTTTGTTCTTCAATACTTGTGATCCATTGGCAAGAACATCGAGGATAATAATAAAAAAGATGTTTTGTCATTGTTTGTCAACGTGAATGCTTTGTTGTTTCCATATAGCTTGGACATGCTAATTTTCTTTACGTGCTCCACCTAGAAACTATTCCATAAGTAGGAATGTCATTGGTAGTCCACATCAAAACTGTTTTCATCTAAAAATTATATTTCCTTGTTACATTATAAGTCAAATCCTTGGATGGGCACAACTGTTTAAACTCATAAATTAACGATCGAAGACAGACATCTATATTGCAAACCAAACTATAACGATCTGGTATTATTGTAAATAAAAATATAAATTTCAGCCTCATACACATCCGTGATGGCAAGTTGTATATCGTGAGTATCACCATGAATAAGGAGTGATAAATGACCTGAATGGATTGAATCCATATATGCATAAACTAGGACACACATTCTTTACTTCTACTGAAAACTAAGGATGAACATGATTAAAGTGTTTATAGGCTTTACCATTAGAAGGGTGCACCATCACTTCATTAACCAAGCCTTGTGAGTAGCGCCATGTTATATGTTTAGCAGTCTTTGGTGACATGAATAATCTTTGCAGTTTAGGTGTGATTGAAAAATATTTAAGCATTTTGTGTACGAAAAGAGTTCATTCCTAGACCGAGTTTGGACAACATGCAGTTTAAGAATTTTGCAATTCTATGTTTATAAAGAGGATGCCCACATGTTCTACACTCGATCAACTATGTATTTTCAAGGCAGGACAACATGCGGAAGTTTGGACACATGTCAATTTTTTGGTATCCTAGACCGAGGGGTTTAAAGATTTGGCAAGCATAAAGGTTCTCTTTCAGCCTTCTCTTTCAGCCTGTTCCCTTAAGATAAAATGCTTAATGCATATTTGACAATTATATCATAACTAACTTCACTCAACCCATAATCTAACTTGATGGTGAACACCTATGCCACAATCGATAATTTACTATGATTTGTGCAACCATCCTATAATGGTTTGTCGTAGTCTTTTAAAAGATAAAAAAACTTGGTTGCGGTCACATTTAGTTCTTCATATATGACTGAACATTTACCTATATCATATTGATTCATTCTCATTGTATTCATAATCATATTCCTATAAGGATTAGTGTTGACATCTACAACTCCATGCATTTTCTTAGAACTAGAAGTTGACCTACCGATCTTTGCTACCATGGTCTTGTGAGGCACAAATTCTGAAATAAAACCTTTTTGTAGAAGATATATCCTGAAAAAACCTAGATCCATAAACATTTTAGTTTGAAACTTTCTACATGGACATCTAATTCTACCTCGACCAATGTTTGTAAGATTAGATATTGCATAACTAATAAAACCTTGAATGTCATTGCAATAATCCATCCCATATAACTCTTGGGATGATTGTCGATATATCCATAAACGATATTCCATTACTTATATCAAACCTATATACAATAATCATGTATTAATTAAATACATTAACTAAATAAGTATAATTTTACATAATCCAAAACAAACTCTAACATCTACACATCATAGATCCATAAAATAAATTTATATGATAAAAAACTATAAAAGAAACAGAAAACACCCAAACAAAATCAATATAGTTCAAAAATATGAAAACAAATAAAATATTAAATTAAAATAAAATAAATAGTAAATTTGATTACTTGAAGTAGATAATCCTAAAAAAAATGAATTAAGACATAGATGTCCACAAACTGAGTGTTGTGGTCATCGAATTTGTTGTGAGAGGATGAACTGTGTTAAAATTAGAGGGAGGGGTGGCTGGGGGTGCTTGTTCGTTGTAGAGAACAAACAAATAAGGAAGAAAGATAAAGAGGGGCGGGGGAGAGGAAGATTGATGGTCGGGTCATATATTTGTTGGTCAAGTTGTTAATAACAATGTCATGTCATTGTACTTTTTAAGTTTTTTGAATCCTACTATAATTTCACCAATAAATTCCATGGTAAATCCCACTATACCAACAAAATAATTCCCTAACTACATTTACTATCAATATTTACCGATGAGAAGTTAACGTCGATAATCATATCTATAAAATTCACACATCATCTTACATATATATTGTTTTTATTTCTTCTTTTCCTACTGTAATTTCATTGGTATATAACAAGAAAATATTTCCATCAGTGCTTACTGATGGATGAGGGGATGAAAAAACATTATTGGTAAAGTTCACAACATAATACCGACATAAATAGTTTGTTGGTGTTTTTTATGTATTCGTTGATTTTCTGATAGTGAATTGTTAATATTTTTTTAATCATTAAACTTTTCATGTGTTTTAAAAAAAATGCTCTTATTATTTCAAACATAGTATTGGAATTAAAATTTCATTCTATTTTTTTTTTAATTTTTGTTCTCAATGCTACATTAATTTAAAATTTATAATAACCAAAGACACTAAAAGACTCCTAGTAATAGGTGCTATTAATTTGTTTTATATTATATTGAATACGTTGCCTAATTAAAAAGCTTTTGTAAATAAACTAGTTTAAGAGAATAATTACTCATTTCTATTCAAAAAGTTATTCTCCTTATCTTTTCAAAATAAATTAAATGAACACAATTTGCATTAAAAAAATAATTTATCTAATTGGTGGAAACATTTATTAGTAAAGCGAGAGTTAAAGTGAAGATTAATTATAGTGCATATATATGTGCGTGTGTGTGTGTCATTAGGTATGAATATTTGGATTTATGCTCAATCATCACTCCCCAGATAAGTTTATATGGAGTGTCCTTCGGATGGCTGCTCAAACATCATTCACCAGATGGTTATTGTCGATTTAGAATGTCTAAATCCTAATGAAGAGACAAAAGAGACAATAACCATTCGCAAAATGATGTTGCAGCACGCATCCAAAGATTCATACCTAATTTCTAGCTACACAAACTCATGAAGGGCACCAGTTTTCTTTTCTAAAACTTACAGCAACAATTTTGGTTATCTTATCCTTTCCCCCTTTACTCTTTAGTAGCTTTTCTAATAGAATGTCATGAGTTTATAGCTGAACTGGGTGTGTATATGATATTTTTAATAAGGCTTCTTGTGAAGCATCCGATGAGTAATTAGTCCTAATGAATAATAAACAAGTCCTAGTTAAACAAAATATTTTTCAATGATATTTTAATAAGATTGTTTCAATCATGGGTAGAACATGGTACGATTGGGCTCTCGATCTTTCCAAAATTTCTAGCTTAATTTTTTTTTTATATAAAATACACGATCCTTCCACCTTGTTTTTGTCAAAAATAGTCCCCTTGCTAATATTATTTTTATTTCTATTATTTTATTTTAAATGAAAAAAAGATTAATTTAGAGGATAACCTAGGTTAGGACAACTTTTACTTAATTTACTAAAAGATAAAATTCACATTTATAAACACACAAGGAGTTTTTTCTTATAATATGGGAAAAATATTTTTTATATTTTTTATTCATTTACAAACTGATGCGAACCAGCCCAGAAACACCAACAAGGACCCATTACATGTTTAGGGGCTTGATTCGTGGTTTTGAAGGTTTCACCCAAGTCATAATTGCAAGGACCATTGAAGTATCTATGTGTAGGAGGGGTCCAACCCGACTTTATTTGGGCCATGGAGTGAGGACATCAAAGGAGCCAAAAGAATCTCACTACAACTTGGAAACATGGGATTGATAAACTGGATGGAAGAGAATAAATAAACTTTATGGGCTTTATTTAAGTTAGTTAGCTACAGGTCAAAGCTTGTTTGGGCTTAATTAAGACTTTGTTTTCAGCTAGGATCCAAGGCTTGCGTGGATTAAGTCATGGGCTTTTCAATTTAGGATTTTGGGTCAGTTTTTAGTGGACCTCTTTTAAGTCCACATAGGTCCATTAGGGTTAGTTTTTAAAAGACTATTTAAACTCATGTTAGCTAAATTTCGGCAGCCATTGATGAATTTTAATTCTGAACTTTTCAGTTTATGTGTGAGAGTGATTCTTGCATTCTTTAGTTCTTGAACGAACTGAATCCGACTTATCGAAGATTAACTGACTTCGTGGTGTCATTCTACTCATTCCAATAGTCCTGGTACCTTGGGGCAGGTTTCCATTGTGTCACACTCCTATCAGATATATTTTGGCTTTCTGGGATCAGATTTATTCTTGATTGTGGGTTGCGTGACCACGTGATCACGAGGTTCGCATCACAAACTATACCAAAAACCACATCGAAGTATAAAGTTTTATATTTAACTTTATTGTATAAACAAACTTTATTGTTTTTATATGTGATTTATTAATCCATCAACAAAGTTCTATGGTTTAGCTAAATAGATCTTTATTTAAAATTTTGAATCACGATATGCATATTATGGTTTTTACATAAATTATGTTAGATAATTGATGTGGTAAAATTCTATGCATTCGGTAATTCATAAAACACTTTTGATCTTTTATGAAAAAAATATATTTTTCACTTTTTATATAGCATAATTAAATAATAATAATGTTGATGTGTCTATGATATCACCATTTTTATGAGAGTAAAACCATCTAATTTAAAAATTCATTAACAATATCAAATATAATTAATTGGAAATCCATTAAAGTTTTTGAGTTTTTACCTAGTCCAAACAAGAGGTATTATTATATTGGTTTGTTACTTAAAAAATATGTAAACTAGGTAGTAAGTTGGTTTGAGTAAAGTAAGAACATAGAAAAAAATCAAAAATTCACTACAAAAATATTCTATTTATAATCAATTATAACATAGCTAGAAATTTGCATTCGATATAAAAATCATAAATTTCCAAACACATAATCTAGTCATAAATCATATTTTTTATTTATCATCGTACCCTCGTTAAGAGTGACATCGTGACTATCCTTTCTAGGTAGGGTTTATAAGGTCTCTGGTTGATTTAATCATTGTCACATAATATTACAGTTACTAGGAACCCTAACTAGTGTTTTTTAAAAAAATTGGGTAAGAGACTAGTTGCATAAAAAGAAAGTATTAGCACTAGTATGTCTTGCCTTAGATAAACTGCATTGTATTTTTTTTTTATCTTCTATGGTGTAATGATGATTTTTTTTATCTTTCTTAGCCTACCTTGACAGGTCTGCAATGTTGAAATAACCCTGATTTTCTAGGTTAAGAACCTCGTATGGAAGGTGAAATGTCCTCAATTGTCATTGAGGCTTTTTGTGGTAAATTTGAAATTCTTACCACTCTCTCCTTTTAAATAATATTTCAAATAAAATTTCTTATAATTTTTATCTTTATATTTGAAGTGAATGAGTTGTACTATTCATAATAATATTATGGATATTAACCTCATACAAGTTTTTTTTATCCTAATATTAAAGTCAATAGTAAAATTATAATCCCTAATAATATTTTGGATATTAAAATTATTGGGCTTTTTTATCATTGTATTAAAAGTAAATATAGGCCCAAATCCTTTAGAATTTTAGAAACTTGTTATAAGATCCATGCAATACCTTTTAAAACTATGCCAAAGTATTTTAGATTTTCTTTTCAAAAACATGTTCATATAATTTTAAGATTGTTGTTCATATGCAAGAGAAAATAAATATTTTTTTTGTTTCTTGACTGTTTTAGGCTTCATTTGACGAACATCCATTTTTCTCTTTTAAAAAAATCGAAAAGACCCTTTAACAAAAACATGAAAAACCAAATAGGGCCTTAAATCTTTTGATCCATATTAATCCTATCGAGTTGATTTGATTGGGTTAACTCAATTAAGTTGACCTAAAATCTTTGGTTTGATAATAAACCAAATCAAATGCTCTACTTTGACAAAAACAACGAATAAAAAAATATTTTGATCCATTTTTTTTCGTTGTTTTATTTACTATTTTTTTATTTATATGGGTGCTAAAAAATACGTAACAATAAATGCCCCTTTGTACAATACTAAGGAACAAACTTGTCAAGAGTTTCAAATAGTAAGTTTATAAAGGAAAACATATTGTTCTTGAAGCCTAATATTCTCAAATCTTTTAGTTTAATTTACTTGAAGCTTTATCTTTGTAGGAATGCCCTTCAATCTACAACTATAACCCAACTATTTACACTTTGGTTAACTTGAAATCAAAATTTGACAATCATTGTAACCAAAACTTTGATCTTTTATACCTCTTGATTACGAGGTTTGAAAACTTGGTTCTTTATTATTGCATGGTTGATTTGATACTTCATGATTGTAGGGTTTGAAAGCTTGATGCTTCCTAATTGTTGGACTAATTAAATACTTCATGATTATGGGGTTGATTTTCTCCTTTTGTTAATAATTTCCTAATAATAGCGTTCCTCTCACTTTCTTTTCTTAATTGCAAGGTTGAATATATGAATGTTTCTTAATTATAGGGTGGACCTGAAATTCCAATCTTAATGATTCCTTTAGAACCAAAATTTCATGTTATAGCTCGATTAACCTGAAATCTCAACCATAAACAAAATCTCTACTTTTACCTCAATCAACATGAAATCCTAATTAAGAGACTCCATATATCCAGATCCATGGTATGTTTCTTTAGCCCAATCACCTTGAAACCCCAATTTGGCAATTTCGTTTAACTTAATCCAAAATTTTGCCCTCATCTCAGTCAATCTAAACTCCCAATTAGAGATTCCCTTTAACTACAACTTTGTTTTTTCTTCAACTTGTTCAACTTAAAATTCTAATCTCATTATTCCGTTTAATGAAAACCAAAGTTTTGCCTTTGTTTTCATCTCAACTAACTTGGAACCCTAAATCTCAATGATCTCCTTCAATTAGAGCTTTCCAAAGACTCCTTTATAAGTCCTTTAACTCGGCTAAGTACAATCTCAAGAATAAAACACTCCTTTATAAGTCCTTTAACCCGTCTAAGTACAATCTCAAGAATATTTTCTATAAAATAAAACACTTGTGCATTGTGTTAGGGTTAAATTCATGCATTCTTACCTAGTTTGGAAACATAGGTCCCACCTTCTCTTTGGTTTTCTATGAACTCGTTTTCTGGTGTGAGCTTGTTTATGTGCTCAAAATCATATACTTGAGTCAGGATTCGTTTCTCGTGCTGCCTTTCTTACACACCACATTGTTAGGAAGAAATCTTCAGCTTTTGTTTCTTGTTTTCTTACATCAATAAATATTTTATAAGGCATTGCTTTCTATCATGATTTTGCCAATGCTTTAATTGACTTTTTGTTTTGTTTTGTTTTAGCTCATAAATATTTTTCATTAAGAAAATATTTCAAAGACTTGGTTTGGTTCATAAAAATCAAAACTATCAATGTATGCATTAAAACAGTTCCCTTGAGGGTTTTACCAAAGGTGATCTCTTGCTTCAATTTTTTCAAAAAGGTTTCAAGTTTTACTTAAAAAACATTTTAGAATACATGTTTTATCTCATGTTACAATTTATATCTTTCTTGCATAGATAAAATAGGTCTATACTCATTTATCATGTTATGTGAACATTAAGATCGCCATATATCAACCGAAGTTATGCGTGTTTGATTAGAAAGAACCTTTAAGGGTACATAAATAGGCTATGACTATAGGTTATAATAGAAATGGATGTTTTTTAGGCTAAAAAAGTTTTATAGGTTTAAAGATGTAGGATCACTTTTATTCTACCTCTTTTCTCGTATGAACTCTTCTCATGGACTTTATTTTGACAGACTCTTTTTCTTAATAAAGAATCTTGCTTTAAGATTCACCTCAGTCCTAGAGCATCATCAAACCAATTTTTTCATTTCCTTTTCTTCTTTTTATTTTTAAATTCCTTTTTCTTGTCCTTCCACTTTTATAATGATGCCTTATAACAGGGTTCATAGATCCATATGTGTAAGAATTTTGCTTTAAGACATTCACCTTAGTCTTAGAGCATCATCAAAACATTCTTTTCTTTTCATTTCCTTTCCTTCTTTTTATTTTTCAATTCCTTTTTCTTGTCCTTCCCCTTTTTATAAAGATGCCCTCTAACAGGGTTCATAAATCCATATATGTATTGTAGCAATTTTATCATGTGTTTTTTTGCCCCCTAGTATGGGATGTGGTCTTAGTTAGAGTATTTATAAAGAAAACTTATTTAGGCTTAAATAGGGACCACAAGGGATATATTCTTATAAAGTGAAGGGATAACAAAGATGGTCTTCCCTCATTTCAAAATACATTGTTAGTATTTATTTATTAAAAATCTTGTAAGTGATTGACAACTAACCATTTATCCATGCAATTCAAAATGCTATTTAAGGACATGGTTTTATCGCATAGTTAGATTTGATTTGTTTGGTTTTTTTATCTCTTGATCAAAAATTGCTTGAACCTTATCTTGAGCATTTTATGATTCATTCCTCATAATAATGCACAAAGCCAGTTCTTTCAAGATTCTTCCTTTAGGAAAAGGATTCCAAAGATTCATTACACGAAGAAAAATGGCTAAATTTCACTTTATTGATTTGGAAAAATAGAATACATCATAAATAATATCTTTTATATAATTGGAATTCACATGTTTAACTAATCTTATCCACCTATCCTAGACAACATTGGAGCTCCTAAAAAGCCTTCTTGGTCAATATACTATTTTCTTTAGCAATAGATCTTTTTCTTGCAACACTCAAAGTATAACTTTTTTTTCATATACGTTGGCCATTCTTTTCTAGTAAAGTTGGTTATGAAAAATTGAAGTTATTTTTTTCTCATTGATTAAGTTAAATTTTCATATCTCACTTTTTGATCCACTAAGCCTCTTCTAACTTAGACTCTATCAATACTCTTAAAGAGGGGATTTTTACTTCTAAAGGCATGTCCACTCCATATACTAAATAATATGATATACGTGGAGACAAAATGTCATCATTTCATGCAAATCATTATAAGTGATCACTATTTTCTAAATAATCTTCCTAATATTATTTTTGACAGCTTTTACAGCACCCTTTATCTGTCCTATATGGTGAAAAATTGATTTCTTGATTATCCACTTGGCATAGAGCCTTACTATCATCTTTCCATATAATTCTTGAGCATTTTTAGTCATTATCTTTTATGATGGACCATATCGATGTTGGTTGCCTTGTAACTAGTCAGATGGTTACGAGTGACATTATTATATTCATGTAAATACAAATTTATTATTAATAAAGGTTTAAATTATTTTTAATATTCATATAATATTATATTAATCAACAATCTGGAGTAAAGATAAAGTTCATAGGACAAATATACTTTACAAAGAAAATTATAAAGTTGATATAATTATGAGATTTATATTGCATCAAAGCATCATTTCCAAAATGTTCCTAATCAACCCTCTCTTAAATGTTAAATATTTATTAGAGCCATAGAGATTGGTGCATATCTGTTTTTTTCTTTCTGAAAAGAAGTGGTTATTTTCATAAGCTAAGGTGTAAGGGATACCTAAAACTAATATGTAGGTGTTTGTCATAAGACATGTACATTGAATTGACCCATGTGAGAATTCCATATTGAGAAATCACTTATGTCTATGGAAAGACTTATGTGATCGTTTTGTAAGTGATCCTTAGACTTGAGATCAACAAGTTATCTTGTATAATAAATGTTATTATTTGATCCTATTACATGTTATCTTAATTGAGGTAATGAAAAGGTAAACATTGGGTAAACCTATATCAAGGTACTTGAGTGTTCATGAGAGGGTAGATTAAGGAAAATGTTTCATATGTTCTTAAATAGTATTGACTGAAAAATTCTTGACAAATGTAGAATGAAATTTGAAAAGAATTTCAAATCTTATTCAAACAATCAATGACTATTATGTAAGGAACATGCATCATTTAACATGTCACTGATACTACATGCATTAATGTTAAATCAAAATATTAAATTGGTTACTAAAAGATTAAGTTAAACTACTAATGACTGTACTAATATTTAAGGGATCATGACACGTTGATAGACGATACACCTAGCGTTTAAATATACATTAATTAATTATTGAGTTGATAGTAAATTACATTGTTTAATTTATTTAATTCTATTTAATTAGAATTACAATTTACATTTGGATGAATATATTAGGAACCTCATGGGTTGCACATATTAAATTATGGCTCTTATTCTTAAAATAAGAAGAGTGGTTGTTTGTTAGACAAAAAACCATGTAAGTCAAAGAATAAAAAACTAGAACTTGAGGCATGGCAATCCGTCTCTCCTAAATAGATTTTGAAGAGATTTTTCACTCGTGGTTTGTGTGAACTAACATTTGAGGTTGGATAATTGAAAAACTTATGTTTTGCAACAACCCAATATTTAAAGAAATATTAAAAGTCAAAGAAGATCATACCTTCAGGTAATAAATTTCTAGATCATCTGATGGGGGATCCTAGGGACTCCTAAATAATTTTGTTTCATAGTTTTTCATTTCTAGAACCAGCCTTAACAAAGACAAAATCAAGAATTTCCCAGCAAATATTACGATGATTCCAAGAAGTTTTAAGAGATACTCTCTCTCAAGTTCGGAAATCCGAATGAAAATATTTCAAAAATAATGATTGTCCTTTAAAAAGAGTTTAATGTGGACTAAAATTCCTTCTTCCTATCTTCGTGTTGATCTGCCAGCTCCAGGATCGTCATCATCATTTATCTTCGTGTTGATCTGCTAGCTCCAGGATTGTCATCCATTTGATGATCGTCATCATCATTTGATGCTCCTGCATCATGATGCCTCCAGAATGCCCCCAACTAGGAAAATTTTGTTTCTAGCCTAGCGATTAGACATACCCAGTCCTCCATTTTTTTGGCAAACAAATAGTTTTGCATGCCACCAAGGTAGACTTGTATCGCAAAATGTTTCATGTCCACATAAAAATCCTATAGATAGAAATAGTTTGACTCATTACAACACTCAACATTGGAAAAATGATAAGATAAAAAAAGCATAACATATATAACCAACTTGATTAACTCAATCCTATTAGCATAAGATGTTTTCCCATCCAGCTCTAGACTGTGGATTATAGCTTGTACAAAAAAGGAGAATATTGGCTTGTGAAGCTTTATGTCAATCTATATTTCTCATTCGCGATTGCTATTTGTTGGGTGGAGGTTCGAATCTAATAGTATTGGTGCCTAGGTTGAAGCTATCTTTGTGTAACACTCCCATCAAACTAGATTACTTGGCTTTCTAGGATTTGATGTGTCTGTGCGTGGGTTGCTTGACCACGTGTTCAAGAGGTTCATATTATCAAGCATTGTTACACAAATATCATGTGACTCATTGGACTTCTTCTATAACCTAACATCCTAAAACAAATGGCCAAGCTAATTTCAAGTTAAGAAATCAAGTCCATTTTGGAGAAAATTGAGCAACCTAACCGGTGAGATTAGAGTTTATAACTTTGTAATGCATTTTGGGCTTATCAGACCGCTTACAAATCACCTATAAGAATGTCACTTATGGGATTATTTATGAAAAAACATCTTATCTATTAGTGGAGCTTGAACACAACTTTTTGGGCCATTAAAAAATGTTAGTTGGATTTTGATGTTGTTAGGATTACAACAAAGTTGCAATTGTATGAGTTAGAAGAGATTCAAAATGATGCTAATGAGAATGCAATGATTTACAAAGAAATGAACAAGCATCTTCATGACCGAATGATAATAAGAAAGGGATTTCATGTTGGAGACAAAGTCCTTTTTATAATTCATGTTTGAAAATTTTTCTTAAAAAGTTGCATTCTATTTGGATTGGACTCTTTGTTGTTTGTAATATTTTTCCTTATGGTGTAATCAAAATTACAAGTTTAGAAACCAACAAAGTACTCAAGGTCAATGTGGTTTGAAACCTTTGTATGAAGGGTGGACAACAAAACCCAACTTTTTTGTGGAGTTAGTTGAACCAATCTATGAAGAATAAGCATACAACATGTTGAGCCAATGACATAAAACAAAATGCTTACTGGGAGGCAACCAACAAAAGACAAAATCAGATTTGTTTTCTTACCCTTATCTTTTATTTTTCGCATTTTATTTTATTTTTTCCATTCTCCTATATTCCTTTTTCTTTTGTTTCAACATTGAGGACAATGTGGTGTTTAAAGTTAGGGGTTATTGAGACAATTTTAGTTTCTTTGTTGTTTTCCTAAAAAAATATATGTTTGATCTTTTGAGCTCACATTGGTTTATGAGAATATGAGTATTATGTATGTCAATTAGTTAAGTGAGATAAAAATATAAATTGAATGAAGGAGTGTGAATGCAGGTTTTAACATTTAATTGGTGTAGAGATTAAATGTTAAATTGAATGAAGGAGTGTGAATGAAGGACTTTAAGAATATTTTATGTTGAGTTTATAGTGTTATATCAATCCAAGTTTTTCAACATCATATTCTTTAATTGTGCATTTGCTCAATGATATGTATCTCTAGAACTCTCTTCATATCTTGTAAAGATTACATATGCGTTACATATGTACTTAAAGATGATAAAGGCATTAGGATTTTTTTTCCTTTGAGCATGTTTATCTTTTCTTTGCTTTATCCACGTGTAAGCCTTCAATTTTTATATAATTTCCTTTTCCCCTAGCCAATGATTAGTAGAGCATATACTTTTAATATCTCATGGAATTATGGTTGGAAATTATATGAGAAACAAAAGTGATGATGATGAAAAGATAGGCAAAATTACCCTAAGGTAAAAAAGAAAGAAAATAGAAGTTGTCCTTTATGCTCTTAAATTTTTTTCTTGATGGAGCTTGACATCGAAAGAAGTTAAGCATTAATGATTAAAAATGAAAATTTATGTGCTTTGATGGGATATCTTGTATCAAAAGATTTTTTTTTAGAATGCTCTACTTCCTTTGGTTTTAGCCTTTTCTTTTACTTTCTTTTGCCTCACCTTAACGTTAGCCCCATTACAATTGAAAGTAAGACCCTTTGATTCATATATTTCTTGTAATATGTTAGTAATAGAGTTGAGATTAAAGAGCAAGTTTATGGTAAAACATGTTCATTGATTGAATATAATAGATTTAAACACATAAGACCTAAACACAAGTGTTAGATATCAATGAGAGGACCTATCACCTTGGCATGACATAGATTTCAATTAAATCCCAACAATCAAATGAAATATGAAGTTTACATGGAAATAAATTCATGAGAACTTGTACTTTTTATCCTTCTTGATTGGATTCTTGTTTATAATGTATATATATTCTTGGACATTGATGGGAGATTAAGAGATTAGTCATATTGATTTTATTTTATTTTATTTCAATTTGATTTTACCTCTCTTTTATCGAGGACGAGCAAGAGCTAGAAGTCTATTTGATGCAAAATCAATTTTGTTGGATTCCGAACTCAGACTTATCAGCCTACCGTATTTAAGCAGAAAACGAGCTCATATGAGAGAGATATAATTTTTCTATGACACATGAATTCTTCCAGCATATTTTGTAAAGAAACAGTTCCAAATTAAATTTCAAAACATCCAACCAACAACAAAGGTCAACACTAGTAGAATGCAATATTTGACTTTGAAGGTTGTGGTTTTCATGCTCTTTATTTTTTATTTTTCTTTACATATATTTATAGAAAGGTATGGGCTTAACTTTCTATTCCCAACGGAATCACTTCATTTCGACCTCTATAACTCAAGCTCTACACAAAACTTCGAATGAGGGTCAAATCTGCCAATGACCTCCAAATTATTTCTTTTAAAATCTTTCATCCAAAAATATCTTTAAAACAAAAAAACAAAGAATATCAAGGCATTTTATATATAAAACATGGGCAAAACACTAGATAAATATGAGTGGAACTATCAAGTAATATGGTTGCATCATAAGCAAAATTAAATAAAGCTGAAATTTGTCAGATAAACAAATTTGGTCTCAAGTAAAACATCCACGTATGGAAATCAGAAGCGATTATTGAAATAAAACTTCAATTTATATTCTGAATTTTGTCTTATCTTAACATTGGTTAGTTAACAAATTTATCGTATAACTAACCCTTACCGACAAATAATTATAATGCTCGCCCAAATAATTTAGTTCAATAGCAGCCATATGAATAAGATAAATTGATTGATCTAAACAATAAAATTGTCTGCAATTCATGTTGATTTGCTAGAAGGTTGTCCCTAACATTAATAATGTAGATCTGCCACAATTATTTAGATAATTCCTTCACTTGTTTAGATACCATAACTCCGGTTTTGATAGCAAACTTAGCAATAAATTATTCACAATAATGATTTAGAGTTTGCTCTTGGAATCAAGATACACAATCATATAAAGTATGTATATAAAAACAAACATATTCATTCTTCATATAAACCAAAAATATCTAGAAGAATAAATCTCATAACTCTTGAAATCTGAATGCTTTTGTGTCCTTATAGCCAAGAAAAAAAGTAAGGATTTGTGATTCTTCATAATATTTATTGAACAACTACTCTAAAGATGGAAGAATGCTTGAATAAATCTTTCTTGTATGAGCTCCTTTTCAATTGCAATTTGGTAGGTTAATAGGTCTTGATTTTGAAGGTTGTGATTTCCATACTCTTTTTTTTTTATTTTTCTTTTCTTAAATGTCTAGAAAGGTATGGATGGTAGCTTTCTGATACTACTAGAATCACTTCATTTCATATATTGTTGCATGATTAGCTCAAGCTTTGCACAAAACATTGACTGAAGGTCAAATTTGCGAATTACTTTCAATTTACTTTGTTTTGAATCTTTCATCCAAAAAAATGCCTTAAAAAATAAAATAGAGAATATCAAGGTATTTTATATAAAATATAAGCAAAACACTAGGTAAATATGGGTAAAATTATCGAATAATATTGCTGCATCATTTTTTTTTAATATTAGACAGTAAACTTATATTATAAGGTATGACCTAATATTAAAAATACTCATTTTTATTGGGGGAAAATTAAATTAAATTAAAAACAAATATATGTATTTTATTCTTTTGAATATTACTAGGTCTCTCAAAAATATATTATATCTGTATATTTTCTTATATAAATAATCATAAAAAAATTTTACTTTGCATGCATTTTATGGATTTAACAATCAGTTTATTAAAGCAATGAGAACTTGACCTATATTTTAAAAACACCAAAAATAAATTTTGTTTCTTTTAATATATGGGATTACAAACATATACATAATATATATTCTTGATTTTAAATAAAATATTTTTTTATTATAATATATTTTACATGTTTTAATATTTTGTATAAAAATATATTCTTTTTCAATATTTAGGATTACAAACTTAGACTTAAGACATATTTTTGGTATTAAATAAAAATATAATTTTCCTCTCTTTCTCATGATTTGAATTTATAATGACTAAATTTCAATTAAATAAGATAAAAAAACTCTTTAGCGAGAAGTTCTTTGATTGTGAGGATTAGCCCATCACTAAACATAATCACGCCAATGACCCATTAAAGGTTCCAAGTGGGCCTATTACAGGACCTAGGGAAAAGAGAATTAAATAAATAGTGAATGGGCTAGTTCAACACATGGAGTAAGATGAACCTAGAGGGATAAAAAATAACAATGCAGCTTAAAAGACAACCTCTAGTTCATTTAATGCAAGTCCAAGGGTCCCATCAAAGTTCTAAAAAAGGTTGATGTGTTAGGCCCCAAGTCAGCCTTGATTTGAACTTATTTTTCCTAGTATTACATGAAATCCAAGTAAGTATACTACTCATCTAAGGAAGCAAGGAAATTCTTCCACATTACTTCCTAAAACAGAGAGGGATTTTATAATTCAAAAGATGATGTTTCTAGTCTACAAAGGAAACTAATGAGCTGTGAGATTTGTTTCCTAAGCTAAGAGGGATTATTTAATATTTTTCTAGTCTAGGAAGAAAACCTAAAAGTCAACAACATTGAATACCAAATTAGACTTCTTTTATCTTATTTTCATATGGTTGTAACTTAAAATTTTTATTTTAAATTTGTATTTTGTGTTTTAGGGCTAATAAAAATCAATTGGGCTTAGATACTTAGGGATTTGGGTTTGATTGTAAGTGGGCTTTATACAAGTCTATATATTTGGGTATTCTAGGTTTTAACTTAGGTTAAAAACATAGATGTAACCTAAGTTTTAGATTATGTGTTTGCTTAAAGATATTCAGATTTAGACTGCAACTTTGTATGCCTATGAGGATAAAAATTCTCTCTTTCTTGGTTCTCTAGAGAACCAAAAAAGACTTATCGAAGTTCAATTAAGTTTGTGGCGTCAATCCATACATCTCATTCATGAATTGATATTTATTGGGTGGGGTTTTGAATCCAGTAGTGTTCGTGCTTAGATACAAGTTATATTTGTGTCACATTCCTAACAAACACGATTTAGCTTTCAAAAATTAGTGTCTTTGTGTGTTAGCTATTTGACTATGTGTTCAAAAGGTTCACATCAATTTTTTTTAACCTTAGATAGACCAACAATTAGAAAACACAACAATATCTTAGCTTATTTAAGACAAATAACAAAGTAGGTTACCCTAGGTAAGGTGTTTTAAGGGTGATATATTCTCCCTATTCACAACCTTAGACAAACTCTCTCAGACCAATACATTTTCTAACAACCATAATACTAGGTGGCAAAACCCATTCCTTTGGTCATTAGTAAACTACAAGAATTTCTTGTTCTTTCTACCCACACCCTTTCATGTAAGACCCTATTCCAAGAGGACGATCGCTATGACATTGCATATGTTCAACAAAATGACAACTCCACTAGGAAACTCTAGTTGTTTATCCAATGTCATTCTAATCACTAATAATAGTCTTTATTCCAAGATAAGATATGATAGATCACTAGGAAAATTAAATAAGTAACACATCAAGTTGAGAAAGTGTAGCAATAAGCTACTAGGTTTGGAATGATGCCATGAAGTACTGAGAGCATTTGCTTGCAACAACTGCTTTTATTATGAACATAGTGATACAGGTGATGCTTTTTATAAGAGTGAGGTGTAAATTCTTGATGTTTGTCAAGAAGTTTGGTTTATCAAAATGTATCAACTCTTTTATCTTATGTAATGAAAGAGATATCACTCATTTTCCCTTTATATAAACATTTAGAATTCGAACATGATAAGAGCTTGAAAAAATATTCCTTCAAAACAATCAACTAGAATTAAAGATCTTGCTCAACATGAAAAATGAAAGTCATAAACCAGTTCAATTCATGCATAACATCACCATGCAAGAATATTTAACATACATGGATATGTAAGAGACAAAATATAGACCCCCTATTAAACATATTTATTAAATAAGATAAAAAGCTAATGTATAACAAAGAGCTTGCTCATTTGGAAGTTAAGCATCAAAAGGAAGTTGAGAACTTAAAAAATAATATGGCAAATTACACTAGCCTACTCGAATAGGCATTGGGAGCAACTTGAATGGAAACACCATTTACTTGTACTACAGTAACCCTTTATTCAATAGGTGTTGCTCTCTTTTAGAATTTAGGCCCCAAGGGGACATATTTGGAAAATTAGTTCAAAAGTTTCTTGAATATCCCACACGAATTCCTCATTACTCCCTATTGTAAACATCATTCATGAAGAAGTCCTAAGAGAAAGTTTAGTTAATAAAGCTCATGATGAAGAAGAAAGGATGAAGGTGATTAAAGGATTTAGTATGTATGACCCTATGAAAAAAGTTGAAATATGTTAAATAACAAATGTAATGGTTCCAAAAGACTTTTGGGTTCTGAATTTGTCAAATATTCTAGAGTACAATGTCTATTAACTTACATGAAGACTTGCTATAATAAGATGGTTGAGGTAATAAATGAAAAAATTTTACTAATCCACTTCCTACAAGACAACCTCAATGATGCAACACTAAGAAATTGTACAAGAATATACCAAAGGTGTAGAGAGAAGGCCACTTCAGTTAAGCCTCCATTATTGGAAAGAGAAATTCTAAACCCAGGGAAAATAATCTCTTACATAAGTTGGAAATTAAATAAACAAAAATGAAATAATTAATGTAAGGATTTTATGGTATAAATTTTTCCAATCAATATATTTTCAAATAAATAAATAATAAATTAACTCAAAAATATCAAGTATCAGTTGAATTAAAAAAAAAAACTAAGCTCCAATTTTAGGGTGGGATTATACAAGATAAAAAAAAAAGTATAACTCAAATCATAAAAGGAAAAGGTAGTAGGGTGAAAATAAAATATTTAATCAAATGGGGTCAAGTTTACAAATAAAGAAAATACAAGTTATAAATACCTTTATCTCTCCTTCTCACTACTAGTAGTAGTGGGAAAGAAAGAAGAAGTGAGTTTTCTTTATCCTTCCATCAAAATTGAGTGATAAATGCTAAGATTATCTATGATTATGCTATGCCAAGAAAGAAATTTGAGAGTTTAAGCAAAAGATTGGTGTTAGAAAAGTAGTTCTAGCTGACTAAGTGAAGGGGAAGAAGGAGGTAAATATTTTCAAATATTTAGGAAAAAGACACATTTTATCCTTAGATAAGAGATCCTATACTTAACTAGACAATTTCATTAAATTCAATTTTGAATTTATTCATTTATGTTGAATGTTTAGTTAGGGTTCCTAGACTAATTTTTTTGGAAATTGAGTTAGTTAATGCCTTTTATGATCTTGTTACCAAGTCAATTCAAGTTTTCTTCAAATCAAATTAAATCAAGATCTCATACAATTAAAACATTCAGACCCGTGTGAATATTTCTTCATTCAAAATAAGAACAAGATCTAGATTGGATAGTTAATCTGAAAATTTGGGCATGCGAAGAGCACTTCAAGAGAGTTTCCACTTTCTAGTAAAACAATTAGGAGTCAGATAATTGAATGAGTTTAGAAGCGAGATACGTGAGAATTTTGTGTATACAGCTAATTAGAAGCCTTTTGTTCCATATTATTTTTCAATTAAAATCCTTAAGTTAATTTTATCTTTAATAATAATCATAATTAAGAAAATATATCAATAAATTACCAGACAATTAAATGAGTTTATTCATAGCTTAACAAATCATTTTATTACTTCACAATTTAATATGCTTAATTAATTTTATAACATAGTAGCAAATTTTGGTTATTTAGAGTTTCTCAATCCTCCATTAATTCATAATTTTAATTAGATGAAATCTTTAGGTATAATCAAGGAGTTCTTAAGTTTTATTGTAAAATTAAAAAAGAAATTAATTAAAATTAGATGCAAAGACTAAAAGGGAATTTGACTTGGGTCATGGGCTAGCAAACATAGTCACATATGCACTTTATATATATATACCTGTTTTTTTTTTAATTAAATTTAGATGCAAATATGTGGTCTATCTGGGTAAGCCAGTTGTTGTTAACATTTTTTTTTATCAAATGTAAGTATATAAGAGATCAAAGTAATCGATTTGGAGAACCTAAACAAACAAAGCTATACAGAGAAGAGAGCTAAAAGCTCAAACAAAACCACAAGGCTAGCTAAGGCTTTAAAGCCATTTATAAGACATTAAGCAGCTACAAACTGATCCTATCCAACATTAAGAAGAGAGGGATCCTGGACATGGAAATAGTAGATGATGTAGAACAAGATCTGAAATTTTTGAAAGATGACATCTACGGAACTTTGGTTCTTTTCAAACACTTGATTGTTTTGTTCATGCCAAATGTTGTAAGCGGTTATAGCCAAAGCCACTGATGCGAACCTCGTGATCACATGGTCACGCAACCCACAACCAAAAATGAGATCTAATCCCAGGAAGCCGAAATAGGTCTGATAGGAGTGTGACACAATGGAAACGTGTCCCAAGGCACCAGCACTATTGGAATGAGTAGAATGATGCCATGAAGCCAGTTAATCTTCGATAAGTCGGATTCAGTTTGTTCAAGAACTAAAGAATGCAAGAATCACTCTCACACATAAACTAACAAGTTCAGAATTAAAATTAATCAAATGGCTGCCAAAATTTTGCTAACATGAGTTTAAATAGTCTTTTAAAAACTAACCCTAATGGACCTCTTATGTGGACTTAAAAGAGGTCCACTAAAAACTGACCCAAAATCCTCAATTGAAAAGCCCATGACTTATTAAATAGTCTTTTAAAAACTAACCCTAATGGACCTCTTATGTGGACTTAAAAGAGGTCCACTAAAAACTGACCCAAAATCCTCAATTGAAAAGCCCATGACTTAATCCAAGCAAGCCTTGGATCCTAACTGAAAACAAAGTCTTAATTAAGCCCAAACAAGCCTTAGGCTATAGCTAACTAACTTAAATAAAGCCCATAAGGTTTATTTATTCTCTTCCATCCAGCCCATCAATCCCATGTTTCCAAGTTGTAGTAGGATTCTTTTGGCTCCTTTATTGTCCTCACTTCATGGCCCAAATAAAGTTGTATTGGACCCTTCCTGCACATGGATAAGATGTACTAGGGTCTCCTCTTGATACTCCAATGGTCCTTGCAATTCAGACCTGGTTGAAATCTTTAAAACCAATGCATTCATTGCCTCTTTCAATGCCTTTGTCCTAGACCGCGTCATTGGACCATTTGGAACATGTAATGGGTCCTTGTTGGTGTTTTTAGGCTGGTCCGCATCAGCCACATTTCGTATTCTCGAGTTAAGGCCCTTGCTAGCAATATAGGCCACGAATAACACTAGATAGAGAGGACATATGCTTGTTGATATGCAACCAAAACCTGATCCTGGACCATAAGAGAGATGTCTAACTACAGGAAAAAAAAAAGATTAGCTTATGATTCCTCTACCTGAGATTAGAGCACACAAGTAGCATCCGAAGTCAAGAAGTGAAGACGATCCTTGGTTTTACGTTTACCTCTGACTGCTAGCCATAACACAAAGCTTGCTCTAGGCAATACGCATTGCTCCCAGACAACCTTATCCTAGTGAACTACATCATTCCTGAATCTGAAATAATTATAAGCATCAACTAAGAAAGGACCAGGCGAAACATGCCAACTCTGCATCAAGGAGATAACTTGAGGAGATCCACCACAATCATGTAGAAGTCTATCCTTTAAAGAGAGGATATATTTCCATAAAGGAGAGGACTTATGAGCAAAAGCTGCCCAAATTGGTTGATGACCCAAGTAGAAATGGTGAACCCACTAAATCCAGAGAGAGTATGCTTTACAATGTACAATGAATGTTCCATAACTGTTTGGCTAGAAAACTCATGTTTTTTTCCAACCATATCAGGCAAACCCAAACCCCCCCTCAGCTTTAGGAAGACAAACTGAATGCCAAGAGACAAGGGCGAATTTTGTTCTCAAGATGTTAGCAATCCATAAGAAATTCTTACACAAGCAAATAATCTTATGAATAACAGATTGAAGCAAGGGAAAAATGTTTAGCGAGAATTGGATCGTCTCCTGGATAACAGACTTAAGAAGCTAAAGTCGGCCAGCATAGGAGAGATTCTTCCCCATCCAACTTTGAAAGGTAGCTTCAAGTTTATGGATGAGAGGAGAGATTTGACTCGCTAGCAGCCTGTGAGGACTCAAGGGAACACCCAAATATCTAAAAGGAAAATAGCCCTCTAAAAACCCGGTATCCTGGAGAATCTGAGTTTTAACTCTGTCATCCACACCACCAAAGTATATGGAAGATTTTGAAGCATTATTATCCAAAATCGATGTTCTGCCAGAAACCTGTAACTGCTGGTGGAGAATATTGACTAAGGGCTTATCACCTTTAAAGTTGTTGTTACCTTTGTTTAAGCTAAAGGTTGATTATTCTATTTTCATCACAAATCATCATAAAAAACTTAATAACCCCACCAACAACTTCAAATGCCTTTTAATATGCTTTTAAGCTCAAATTCAAATAAAACCTAGATCTATTTCTTTCAATTTCACTTTCCATGAAAATTACTTCCATTGAATTTCTCTTTTCAAAACAAATCCACATACATTAAGATAAAAGCTATTAATGGTTGAAATCTAGCTACTCAAAAGCTTTCTTGTATCAGTATTTTCAACTATTTTTTTCTCTTTTCTCTCAAAGTTTAGAGAATAATTAAAATATGATTAAAATAAAATTTAGAACTAAAATATAATAGCCTAAAAACATACAAAATTAAAATTTGAGAGAATAAATGGAACTTTTTCTCACCTTTTTTGGAATGGGACTCTTTCTTCTTTCATATTAATTTTGACCCTCAATCTTTTAATTTGGTTTTCAAAATAAAGAGCAAAACATATTCAAGTTAATAAAACCAATAACATAAAGGATATAATTGAATAAAAATAAATGACGTGACCAAATTGAAAAAATTGCAAATTTTACGAACCAAAATGTACAATTAACCCGACAAAAAAGCACCATGAAAACAATGAACACTTGTTTGTAGTTTTTGCTATTTTTAATTGACAAAACAATGCACCGTGACAGCAAAGAATTTGGTAGTATTTTCTTTTTTGTAAATAGATAACGACGATATCTGAAAAGTCTCACTATCTTTATCTTAATAAATTATTATTTTTTACTTTAAAGGCATATATTAGAAAAAAACCCTTGTGTTTTTATCCAGTCATTTACTAGCATCTGTATCTATATAAAGGATATAACACACCTTCTTTTTAGCGCTACCCACCTAAATAGAGCAATCTACCCAAGACTTCCATGCCAGCCAATATATTTACTTGCTTCATAATATTCTTATTCTTCATATGCCCCCACACATTTCCAGCATGAATCCTAGCAGGGTGAATTTCAACTCTCCGAGAAAGTTTAGAACAACATTGAAATCTAAATGTAAGGAGACCTTCTTCCCTGACGATCCATTTCGTCAATTCAAGAATGAGAAGCCTCTCGGTAAGGCCAAGAAAACCCTTCAATATTTTGTTCCAATCTTTGAATGGCTGCCTCAATACAATTTTAAGATATTTAGATTCGACCTTCTTGCTGGTATCACCATTACCAGCCTTGCCATTCCTCAAGGAATCAGCTATGCCAAACTCGCTGAAATTCCTCCTATCGTTGGCCTATGTAAGTAATCTCACGTTTTTGCTTTTGTCCGTCTGCTGTTGTAATTTTTTTGTTGTATCTAAATCCTAAAAGAAGTTCTTTGATTTCTGTCATGATTTTGGTTGCAGACTCGAGTTTCGTACCTGCTTTAGTTTATACAATCTTCGGGAGTTCGAAACATGTGGCAGTGGGGACAGTAGCTGCGTGCTCATTGCTCATAGCAGATATAATTGGATCCAAAGTATCATCCACAGATGATCCAACATTGTACCTCCACTTGGTTTTCACTGCCGCTTTCATCACTGGAGTTTTTCAGGCTGCTTTAGGTTTTCTAAGGTTAGTGAAACAAATGATACACTCAAAATATTGTGTATAGAGAGACAAATTAATTAACTATTTAAATGATCCTGTGTTAATTCCGTTAGATCATCTTTATTTGTGTCGAATTGAATATGAGCAGACTGGGGATTCTGGTGGATTTCCTGTCGCATTCGACAATCACTGGTTTCATGGGAGGCACAGCAATTATTATCTGCCTACAGCAATTGAAGGGCTTGCTTGGAATGAAGCATTTCACCACCAAAACAGATGTGGTCTCTGTTTTGCATGCAGTTTTCGAAAACAGGCATGAGGTGTGCATTACAAAAGATTAACGAAACTTTCTTCTTCTTTTTTTGTTCTAAAAGTGGAGAAAAACTCGCAACTGGATATGTTTTGGATCATCCAATTTGGTTATAACTATCCACGAAGAGATTGTATTCCAAATTCTTTTGAGAGTCCTAATGGTTTTTTTCCTCTTTAGTGGAAATGGGAAACCGCAGTTGTTGGCATGGCATTCCTCGTTTTCCTGCTATTCACCCGCTATCTGGTGAGTGGACTCTCCATTAATATGATGGGCTCAGGTGATGCCATGTATTCTTATTATTATTATTATTATTATTATCGTTGTTAATTATTGCTCACCATGCTTTGCGCACATCAAGTCTTGTGTCTGCACTAACAAATTGATAGCGCGGTTGACTTTTACTCGCCCGGTGCCTCTTTGCTATTAAAGTGGTTGCTTTCAATGTAAGAGCACGTAGTTTTTAAACTCTTATCGACATCTTATTTTGTCTCCTCTTGCCTCTACCTCTTAACATTCCAAAGCTTGACTGCTTATTTTGAGTTTTATTATTAACAAAATATTTTCATTTTTTTTCAATTACACTCATACATGCTCTTCATAACTCCATTCGAATGGCTTTTCCTCTATATTATTGTTTAAATTAAGAATATATTTCTTTTAAATTAAGGGTGGATGTATATTATCATAATTTCTTATTTTCTGGCTTTATGAACGTAAGAAGCTTTATGATAAAAAGAAAATGCATGTACTCATTTAACATAAATGAGGTTAAGAAGTTGTAAAACATTAATCAAAGGTTTGCTACTTTGCTTCCTTTCTTGATGTCAACGTCAAAATTGACCCATCAAAATTCTCGAAAGAGAAACTTGATTTCAATTGATGTACAAGCAGCAGCAACGAAATACTATTATTGGTTTGTTTATAGTTACATCTAAAAACTATAATAAAAATAATAAAAAATCAACCAAATATTATTCAACTGCTTTAATGAAATATTTGCACATATATTATTATAATCAACATTCACCAAAGGTTACCTTTTACTTTATAAACCACACAATACATTACAACAAAGCAGAACAACAACAAACATGCCCTTTATAAGATATTCATGAATTTTGTTAGTTTATGAAAGGGAAGATTAAAATATTAAGGAAGAAAATTATTTAAGTAAGATGAAATCACCCAAGGATATTAATTAGCTCTTCATTTAATTAAATGGACTTAAAATTAAACTAACATGATATATTATGATATCACTAGTTTGATAGAGAGTGAATCCAGTGATATCATAATAATTACAAGGAGGAGGAGGAGGAGGAGGAGGAGGAGAAGAAGACTAATTTTCTACATGAACGAGAATCAGAAAATTAGACCCGTGACATATTGATATGAACAATTCCAATAACATTTTTAAAATCGTGGATTTTCAGAGGCAAAGAAATCCCAAGCTATTTTGGGTCTCAGCTATGGCTCCGATGGTGGTCGTTATACTTGGCTGCTTGCTAGCTTACTTAACTTTTGACAGCAAACACAGCATCCAAACTGTAAGTTAAAATTCGATTCTTTTCTTAAGAAAAAAAAAAAGAATAGACAAATAAATTGATTTATTTCTAACTTACAAAAACCATGTACGTATAATTAGTTTTGTCAAATATATGTACATGATTAGTCTATTCTAGTTTTATAATATTATTATTTTCCTTTTACCTGTTCCATCACTAATTAGGTTGGGCACCTGCATAAAGGGTTAAATCCGATAAGCATCAAATACTTGAATTTTGACACTGAGTATCTACCCTACACTTTGAAAGCTGGAATCATTACTGGCATAATTGCTTTGGCTGTAAGCACGCTGAATTTCTTTTACTCATTTTCCAAAACAGTTTATTTTTATTGATCGACAGCGTCCTAAAAGGATAGTTTTTGCAGGAAGGGATAGCAATTGGAAGAAGCTTTGCCATAATAAAAAATGAACAAGTTGATGGAAACAAGGAAATGATAGCTTTTGGCTTCATGAACATTGTTGGGTCTTTCTTTTCATGCTACTTGACAACTGGTATCTACGCGTATCCTTTCTTGGTTAGCTTGAGAAATGAATGTAAATAAAACTTGGTGCAGGATTTTTTTCATACGAGTAGTGCTTTAATTTGCAGGACCATTCTCAAAAACTGCAGTGAATTACAATTCTGGGTGTAAGACAGCAGCGTCGAACTTTGTAATGGCTATTGGCATGATGCTCACTCTCTTATTCTTAGCTCCTCTCTTTAGCTATACCCCTCTTGTTGCTCTATCTTCCATTATCATGTCTGCAATGCTAGGCCTGATCAACTATGAGGAGGCCTATCACTTGTTCAAGGTTGACAAGTTTGATTTCTGCATTTGCTTAGCTGCATTTTTTGGTGTGGCATTCATAACCATGGATATGGGCCTCATGATATCGGTAAGGATTGTATATGTGCGTGAGTGTCTATATATATATATATATATATATATCAGTGGAAACAGCTACTTTTCCATTATTCGATTTCAGGTTGCGCTTGCTTTGTTGAGGGCACTTCTATACGTGGCCAGACCTGCTGCCTGTAAGCTTGGAAAATTGCCGAACTCGACTTTGTACCGCGACATCGAACAGTATACTGAAGCCTCAAGCCCCCCTGGAATTCTCGCTGTACAACTTGGGTCTCCAATTTATTATGCAAATGGCAACTATATAAGAGAAAGGTAATCACAATTGACATGCTTTCTTAAATAATAATCTTCCGTTCATCACACGTGCGCAACATTTTACCACCTACTCTCAAACAGCTAATTAATTACATTTGGATAGGATTCTCCGGTGGATTCGAAATGATGAGAGCATTTCACATGCTAATGGGAAAGCTGTGAAACATGTTTTGCTAGATTTGACAGGTAAAGTTAACTAATTTGCGTGCAGACTCAACCTAGGGCTACATTACAAATTTGTCTACTCCATGTCAATTTGAAGAAATGCTGATAGATACAAAATGATAAATATTGGAGCACAGGAGTTACATCCATTGACACGACAGGTATCGAAACTTTAGTTGAAGTGCTCAGAATGTTAGAAGTCGAAGACATTAAGGTAAAATTTCATTACGTTAAATTACAATCAGAGAAGCTTTTTGCTGTTTCATATATTGTTGATGCAGACCTAGGTATTGCACTGCATCTGGTTCAGGCTTCTTTCCCCTTTGACATTTTTATGTTTCAATTATTGAATTTGTTTATCAAATTTATTCTCTAATAGCTATAACATGGTTTAAAACTTGATAGCTAAATAATTTGTTTGTGCTCCACCACAAGCCGAACTATATTTTTTAAAATGTCAAAAAATAGTTACTAAGAGCTCGGAGATATTTTTGCAATGCTATAAACCCGGATAAGATGATAATCTTTAAATTTCTTATCTTGGATGATAAGAAAAAACATAAAAACTTTGACAATAAGAAACGAGTGAAAAAAAAAAAGGATAAATTTAAAATAAATATTATTACTATTGAAAAAAAAAAACCATGTTATTTGAGGCACAGAAAATAAAAACCATAAAAACTTTACCAGAAGAGCCAAGGGAAAAATAAGAAGAAGAAAAAAACATTAAAACAATCATCTACACAAATTAAAATTGAAGGACTAAATTGAAAACAAATAAAACTCCAATAAAAGAGAAAATGACCAAAATAAAAAACTAAAACTAAGAGGATAGATTCAGAAACACTGACAAAAATAGGGACTCCTTTACACGAACTAAAATATAAAACAAATAAAGAAAAAAAAGAACTGAAATGAAAAGGAAAACATATGAGAAATTGAAATTAAAAGACAAAATTAGAAAATGAACTATATAAAAGGAATTATGAGGAAATAAGAAATTAAAAGAATAAGGACTAAAATGAACAAATAACAAAAAAAAGGACATAATGGACTTTAGTTGCTGAGAGAGAAAAAATAAAAATCATATATAACAATCGACCATCAATAATAATTCGACCACCATACATTTACACGTGCTACATCATGTGGAAGAGGATACAGAGGTGTATTTACAAAGATGATGGATGGCTAGATTTGACCATCTTATGACATCTACGCACCACTTTTATGACGCAAACATCTCCTAATTGTTGGGGCGTGTGATACACATGCTAGAAGCTTATTGATTTTTTTTTTAAACATGAAAATACCAAAACAACCCTCAAGCACTTGTTAACTACAAAACATTTCTATGAAATTGCTAATATACCCCCAAAGGGAAAAGCTTCTTTTTTGTCTTTATTATTGCAAATTTTTTGAAAAGTCAAGAGCATCTTTGGTCAACAGTTTTAAATTTTGTTGACCCTTTATGCAAAAGAGTAATTTTATTGAGCTAAGAATTTTTAAACGACACATATACCCCCCAAATAATCTTTTGATGACAAATAGGTCATACAAAAAAAATCCATAAAACCGTTGAATCAAAAATTATTTTTTATCAATCAAGTGATAAAATAATAATTATACTGTAACAATCTATAGTAATTTGTGTGTAGAGCCATGGTGAATCTTCCACGTAGTTTAACTTTTTTGTTTATTTATCTTGGATCATGTCCTACATTACATTTGAAGTGCATAAGAATATTGTCAATAAATTGATACTCAATTTTACAACATAATAGTTAATTTTATTATTTAAAATATTGAAATATTAAGGACCAAATATGAAACAAACAGAGATTTTTTTTAATGTTCAATGAGCATGAAAAACTACAATTTAGTCCATGAATTTTTATCTTTTTTTATTTTTGGTCACTAGTTTTTGGGGTTTCACATCTTAGTCCTAAGATTCAATTATTATATGTTTAATTCTTGAAATTTGAGAGGAAAAATAATCTCAAGAAAACAAGAGAGGAGAGAGAAAGTGATCAGTTGACCATATTTTGACCATTAAAAAAATTAATATTGATGTCAATAGGCTTGTCTCATCGAGAATAGTGTTATTGAGATGTTTTTAAACTTTTATCTAATTGAAAAGGTAGATATGTGTTAAGAAATTTGTTTTTTGTTTTTTTTATTGATTTAAGAGTGTTTTATGGTTAAATATTAATTTATTAAGACTTAAAGAGTTATTTTTTAGTGTTTATAGATAAAAATACATTAAAATCAAGTTCTGAAATCCAAAAAATCATTGACTTGACTTTCTATCAACCTTTTTTGTTACTAAAATCTAAATTAGCGAGATGTCACATATATATATATATATATATATATATATATATATATATATATATATATATATTATTTAGAAAAAAATAGTTTTTCACCTTTACACATTAAAATAAAAGAAGACTAGGTGCACGAAGCTGGCTGTATTTTAAAAAAAAATACATTAAATGAATAACATTGTAATATTTTTTAATAATATATTGAATATTTGATAGATAGATAGATAGATATTAAGTTAACTAGACGACAACCAATCAACTCTTTTTAATTTAATTTGAAATGGAAGAGCAAGTCAATAAATCACTTCTAATTGTCGTGGACGCCCTCTTATTATTTTTATTTGTTTGCTTTGGCTAGACAATTAAACAAACATATCCCTTAATTGTTTATGGCAGATGAAAATTGTAAACCCCAGGCAAGAGGTTTTGGAGAAAATGATGAGATCAAAATTCGTAGATAAGATCGGGAAGGAGACCATATTTTTGTGCATGGAAGATGCAGTGGAAGCAAGTTATGACTTTTCAGTTCTCAAAGAACACCAAGGGCGCGAAGAACAACGATCGGGCGTCGCATAGGAAGCTGTCAGCCTACCCAATTCAAAAATAAACGATGCAATTAATGTAATATGTCGAAGAAACATACCTTTCACGTATAATATGACACCTTTTGTGTCAATAAATAAACACGTAATGCTTGAGATATTTTTCTTTCTTTCATTAAGCTGTCTTTATTAAATGACGTGACATTTATTATAATGAAAGAATTCAGAATCATATACATTGGTTCACCTGAAAAGGATCTCAACCGTTGGCCATAAGCCAACAACCTGATACTACAAAATGAGGTTGTGAAGACTAGCCAGGACAAAGGCTTTGGCCAGTTATTGCAGTGGCTATAGGGTCGTAAAACAGTGAGGACAAGGATGCAGAGGTAGTGCAATGTCAAGGCATAAGGATGGTGTGCTTTTTATTTTTTTGGTGAAGGGATGAAAGGCCTAAAAAGTATCATAAAAGGCCAGCTTTCTTAGTTTCCTTGGACAAAGAGGAAGAATAGTCATAAACCTCTCTTTTGATTTTGGGGTTGTTTGGTATTGCAGTTGTTGTTGTGGTTTTGGTTATAGTTTAAAAAAAATAATTTCATGAAAAGTATTTTTAGTTGCGGTTCATAAATAAAATTGAAATATTTGGTTAAATTGTGGTTTGAGTTTCAAGTTTAATAAAAAATAGTTTCGCGTGTGTGGTTATCAAGTTTTTTATATTATTGCTAAGTTGTGAAATTACTTTAAAGGACACACACACACACACACACACACACACACATATATATATATATATATATATATATATATATATATATATATATATTGTTTTTTAATATTGTAGATTAATAATCATAACAATAAAATATAATTAATAATTCAAGTAAATTAAATATTTGTTTTTAATTAATAATTAACAATAAAAAATAACTTTTTTTTATTAATTCAGCAAAGACATCTCATCTTATCACTTCTCCTAAAAAAAAGCCTGGTATAATCTGACCGCCACCCAAAATCAAAGTCAAAAATCTCAACTCTCTCTCTCTCTCACACACACACACAACAAAACATGGCCTCACTTATAAAATACTCCTCAGAGCAACTCCAACGTGGCATGTATCAGGAGAGCCAAAGCTATATTTCTGTATTTTTTGCTTTTTTATTCAATTGCATCATCTCTAACGAAACAACTATTTTGATAGGAAAAATAGTTGTTCCATTATTGAGAGGCTAAATATAGCTGAGCAAATGGAAAAAGCCATAGTACATATTACTGTTGCAATATTCCTTTTCTATGTAATTAAAACACCCAAAGCATACATCTTCCATTATTTTGAAACCGAAGCCATCAAAGAAGAACACAATTTCTGTCAACAACATATTTGTAGAATTTGCAATTTGAAGAAGGAGAACAGAAGCTGAACAACCAAAGGTTTTAAGTTCTACAACTTAAGGTTAGTTTTTCCAAACTGTTTCTATTTTTTTCTTGCGTATGCTCTAAGATGAGTGTGGGTATGTTTGTGATTCGTGCTGTGGGGTTTGTTTTTGGGCTAATTGTTTGTTTTGGGAATCGCAAGTGCTGATTTTGACTTTGATTTTGGTTCTTTGGATGGGTTTGAGAGGGTTTTTGTTGTTGTTTTAATGGGTTGATTCTTTTGGTGATCTTTAGATAATGCTCTGTTGTTTTTTTCTCAAAAGAAGCACAATAGTGTTAGGCCTGTTGTGTATAATTTTACTTCTTTGTTGAAACTTTGTGGCAATAATTTTGATCTGAAGAGGGGCAAAGAGATTCATGGGAGTGTAATAACAAGTGGGTTTTCAAGGAATTTGTTTGCGATGACTGTCACGACAGTGATTTTTTCACGCTTCGCGCCCTGCCATCCCCGGATTTGGGGGACAATGACGCGCGGTGAAAATAAGGGGTGTTTTATAGTCATAAAAAATAAGACTATAAATATCAGGAGTCGCCACCTAGTATTAAGGTCACTAGGAACCTATTGGTTTGCGAGAGTCTAGGTAAGGGGATTTGTTGTGCAAGGGGAAGATGCATCACCCCCAGTGCACTCTACCTAAGGTAAGCTGCATTGTTGTTTGATTGTTTTTCTAAGTTATAAAAAAATTACACTACATTTTCAAAAACCATTTTTTTTTTGTCTGCGGGTGTACTTTACCATGTAATTTTACACCGTAGTTAAAAACTCTTTTTTTTTATTTACAGATGTATTATACAATGTAATTTTACATCGTAGTAAAAATCTTTTTTATCTGCGGGTGCACTTTACAATGTAGTCTTACACCTCGATAGTTAAAACAAAATAATTATAAACTGATTACGATACCCAATTTTCTTTTTGAAATATGAGAAAGATGCAACATATTTTTTTACGAAAAATATGATGGAAAAAATCTTGGAATCCGACCGTATGCACGAAAACAACACATTTTTTATTTTTTATTTTTTATTTTTTAAATGCAATTTTTTTGTTATTTTTTTAAAATTAAAATTAAAAAAATTCGAGCCTGGCCTGGCCCAGCTAAATGGGTCGACCCAGCTGAGGCTGGCCAAGGGCTCGAGCCTGCTGGACTGGGGCCCGGCCCAGCCAGAGAGAGGCCAGCCCAAAGGCCAAAAAAGAAGGAAAAAAACTCAAAACACGTGCACAGTGCAGTGAATTAATTCACTGCACTGTCACGTGAACAATGATTTGGTGGTCGACCGACCATGATGAGAGGGTCACCTGCCACTGCCGCGGGGTAGAGGAGGTCGAGGTGGTTCTCCATGTCGTGGTGACGTCGAAAATGGTGGCCCGTGGTGGCCGGTAAGGGTGTCGGAAGTCGTCGGACTGTGTTGTTGTTCACCTCTGCTCTTTGTTGCTCGTTGTCAGAGAAGAAGGATGATGGCGGGGAGCGAAGCGCATAAAATCGTCGTCGCGACAATGATAAAGGTAGTGAATATGTGTGTGAAATGTAGACAAATTAACGATGTGTGTAATATGTTTGATAGAATGCCCGAGAGGGATTTGGTTTGTTGGAATATGATTATTTCTGGTATGTGCAAAATGGGTTTGCGAAGGTTGCTTTGATGTTGGTTTTGAGGATGTCTGAAGAAGGGCATAGGCCGGACTCGATTACCATTGTTTCTATTTTGCCTACGGTAGCAAATATAGAGTTATTGAAAATTGGCATGGTAGTTAATGGATATGTTTTGAGAGCTAGGTTTGAGCCACTTGTGAATGGTTCAACTTCTCTCGTGGATATGTATTCAAAATATGGATCAATGAGGATTTTTGGATTTGGGATTTGTTGATCATGTGTATTTGGATGTGTGGTTTGTGTTGCATGCGAGAAAAATTGAGTTTTACTTAATTTTGTGTTTTTTGTATTGTTTTGTACTGGGATAATTTATATTTTATTAATTCATGATATGTTCTTGTTTTTATTATGGTTTGTGATTTTTATTCGTAGATTTTTATAATCTTACAATCGAAAGAAATTTTAATGGATATGGAATTGAGGGAGAGCTGTTCTCTCTGTGCTTAGCCAGTGATAAAGGACACCATGTCAAAAATGTTGCCGAAACATAAATATTACAACCAGCAATAAAGGAAAAAAATTGTGCTTTTTAATTATCTTAGTATATTTTCCTGCATGTTGTTGAAGGATTTTTTTTATTACGGATGATGAGTATGGTTGTATGTTTGTTTGATAAGGAATTCGGGTAAAGGAAGACATAAAAATTGAGGTTTAGGTTGATGAATATTTGTTTTGCAAAAGCTGAACATGTGATTGAATGAGATCGTTTTTAGTTACTAATCTAAATTGTGGTTTTAGAATTTGGGTTTGAAACTCTGAGGTAATTTGTGTTGTGATTGAGGAAAATGAGGAATGTATTTCCTTATATATATCAACTAATACAAAAAAAAATTGTTAGATGGACTCAAATTTACCAAACTCATTCACCAACTTTTTTATATGTGAGTTTGAAGATATTGTTTCTCAACCAAGTGATCATGCTCATTTCTTATGACTCTAGAGACTCTAATTATGTGTCCATACAATTAAAAAATCTCAAAGAACTAAAAACTTCTTATGAGAAGATTGTTTACTTGTGACGCATGGTTAAATACAAGTAAAGATCCAATTATTAGAATTGAACAACAAACAAGACAATTCTGGGCTCGAGAACACTTGAATAAGCCAAGAATTTTATGAGCAGCAGTTACCTTTCGAAGGCAAGATAAGCCAAGAAAACCAACTACATCTTTTTTTCATTTGAAATATGGATTGTGAGCTTCCACCGCATTTGCGATCTGAAGAAAAAGACGACGACTCATCCTAAATCTCCTTTCAAACTGACTTTCCATGAATTTAGAATTTTCTGCAAAATAATCATTATACAGCCTCAATTCACCTTCCTTTCTATTATGATTGATGTATCTAGAAACAGAGCCATGAGACTCTGTTCTCCACCCTTGATTTATCAATTCTTCTTCAGCAACCACTGTAGTAGCAACTTGGAAGGTGAACATGGGACTGTCATCATCAAATTTAAAATTTTGGCGGATTTTTTCAATATTTTAAAATTTCAAATTTAAAATGTTGTGAGTTTTTTATTTTAAATTCAATTTTTTATTTAAATATAATTAAAAATTTAATAATTATATTGTTGGAAAGTTTTTTAAAAGCAATTATTTAATTATATAACTTGCTCCTATTAATTGTATAATTAATTGCATAATTAAATTATACACAGAATAATTGCACTATATTTAAAATGATATATAAAAAATAGTTCATCTAAATGGTTTTTACCATTGGAGTAAACATAAATAAAAAAGGTTATTTTTACACTATTCAAAAAGCTATTTTAGAAATTTAGCTCTCTAAAATGACTCTTACCCTTGGAGATGCTCTCAGCCAGCAAACTCCATCTCTGTCTTCTTTCTTTTATCTTCTTTTTTTTCCTTCACCAAGACAAACAAAAATTTCCAATCTCCATCTCTATTCTCATACACTCACAGTTTCAAGATCTAACTTGTCTATAAATAGAGGCCGAGAGAAAAAGAGGTCAGCCTTGTTTTTGTTTGGTCAGATAGAGGAAGTCCTTGACAAGTTTAAGATCTGAGAAAGGCATGGCCAGCAAATGGAGAAAGGTAAAAATAGCTCTTGGCTTGAATAAGTGTCCTTATGTTCCTCCAAATGATACTGATCAATGTGATTCTTCCTCCTCACCTTTTCCTGCTGGACTGCTCTCCCACTCGTCCCACGGGTCCACTACTCCTACACCTTCTTCTTCTAGCCTCCATCTGTCCAAATCCCCTACTAACAACAATAAGGGAATAATGATATGTTGCTTTTGCGTTAGGTTGTTTATACTTTGCTTGAGCTATCGCATGGAGAAGGTTGTGGTTCAGTGACTATGAGCTATCACATGGAGAAGATTGTGGTCTAGTGACTATTGGATGATGACTTCAGTTATGCTTTTTGGTGGAGAAATGAAACGCTGGAAAGCATTGAAATTCTACTTTTGTAAACGATAGTTCAAAAGCTTTTTTGGTTGGTCTCATTGCAATTAGAACTGTGGTTTTATCATAACCAAACAGTGATAAAACTACTTTACCTTAAAACTTACTAAACGACCACTTCATCCCTTTATGTTTTGAATTTGTTCAATTAAGTTCTCAATTGAATTTTGATTTTAATAATTAATTCAATTTTATACTTGGAAAAATCTTAGAAAGACCCATTGAATTAACGTGATTTTTAACATAGTTCTTGGTCTTAAATATTTTTAATTTGATTCTTAATTGACCTTTAAACTTGTAATTTTCCTAATTTTACCTATATTTTTTTATTGAATTTGGTCCCCTACGTCTTTTGTAAAAAGCTCAATTCTTCAATTTAACCTTAATTGGCCCCTAAACTCTAATGTCCTTGCAATTTTACCCTTGATTTCATCCAATTGAGTATGTTAAATTAAATTTGATCCTCTAAAATTCTAATATTCTCAATTAAGCCCAAATTAGGCTCTCAAACTTAATTTATCACCAATTAAATCTTTGATAAAATTAATTTGACCCATCAAAAATCTAATTAAGTCACTATACTTCATTAATTCTTTTAATTGTGGCCTAAATTGATTTTTAAACCATGAACCTTGTCATTTTTCAAAAATAAAAAATTGGAAAGTTTTTTGCTTTCGATAACACTCATCATAGATAAATGTCTATTACATATAATTAATGAGAGACAAAATCATTGATATTTTATTGATAAGGGGTAAATATATCCTATAAGTCATTAATGAGAAGGAAATATAATAGGTCCTTGAGAAGACCTCTCATAGTATGTCATGTCATTAGTTTCAAATTAGAGCTATATATTTCTAGATTTTTAAAATTAGAGGTTTATAAGTGAGTATATCATGTCTATAGTTTAAAATGGATCAGGCATATAGGTAAATTTAGATTAAATAGGCATGGTTGCTCATCAAATTTATAGTGCCTTAAGTTTAGTTGGCGTCTGAACCCAAGTGCATTGGATTTGCATCTTGCTAACACAAACATTGCATTAGGCTTAGCCAATGGCTTAAATATGTGTGCATTGGGTCTAGAAGCTTGTTAGGTCCATGCTACCGTGAGTTCAATTGAAGACTAAACCCTAGTTTATTAGGCATCTAACAACTTGTTAGGACCATATTATTTTTGGTTCCAAGTGTATTGGGTTTGAAAACTTACCATACCCATATTAGTTTGGGTTCAACTTGCTACCAAACCAAGTGTATTGAGTTTTGAAATTTGTCATACCCATATTAGTTTGGATTCAGCTAATGGCTGAATCCAATTATATTTGGTATAACAACTTATTAGACACATATTATCTTGGGTTCAGTTATGACTAAACTCAACTGTATTGAGTCTAACAACTCGTCAAACCCAGGTTACGTTATATTCAACTAATGATCGAGCCCAAAAGTATTAAGTCTAACTACTTGTTGGACTCATATCACATTGGATTCAACCGATAGTCAAAATGCAAGTGTATTGAGTCTAGCAACTTGTCAAACTCATGTTATCTTAAATTGAGCTAATGACTAAAACCCTAGAGTATTAAGTCTGACAACTTGTCAGACCCATGTTATCTTGAGTTCACTTGACATCCAATACCAAAACTATTAGTTTTGGCAACTTGCTAGGCTCATATTAAGTTTGGCTAATAGATAAATTCAAGTGTATTAGATATGGCCAATTGTCCACCACCACCTAGTAAACGACTTCTAACATTAATTTTGAGAAATTATTTTTCTCTGACCACTTAAAAAGAAACAAATTTGGAACGTAGAGCCTGAGTTTTAGAAAAAATATTGCCTAAATAATCATCTCGCGGACACTATAATTTATCCAACCAATATCAAAGCAACGAGAACTGATCACATCCTGGCATTCATATGTTTTAGTTTAATTTCTAGGACAAAATACAGGGCTTGTTTGGATTTACTTCATCTCAATCATAGTTATTGATCCCGTCCCGGGTACCGTTCCGGTTTTGTGTTTGGAACGGAACGTTCCGGTTTCGGTACCGTTCCGGGTACCATTCCGGTTTTGTACTGTTTATTTTTATTTAATTATATATATGAAAAAAATAAAATATTAATTTAACAAGTATAATTTAAATTCAAGATAAATAAAATTTAAATTATACAATACAAACATAATCTCAAAATTAGAAACATCTTTGAAATTCCAAAATATTATGAAAGTAAAATGTTCTAAAATAAAAGAAAAATACATCAAACATCCTCTACATCATTAATATATAAGTAAGGATCTTGATCTGGCTGTGGAACATAAGGAAAGTCGTCAACAAGACATTCCAATAGCTGGTCATCTCCACCAAGCTCATTCTCCTCATTTACACATGTCTCTTCATCATCTAAATTTAAAGTAGCGAAAGGTGCTTCGATACTCTCCCAACTTATGTCATCTCCATCAATAAGACCGGGTTCTTCACAAATCCATTCATTCAATAGATCAATGTTGTCAAGGCTAATGAGATCTAAAGCATCTCTTGTTCTGCTCATATTTCTAATAATAATAAAAAAATTTCTAAAATATTTTTTAAGAACATCTCTTAATGCCTAGAAAATATAACTAATTTTATTTTTTAAAATGATTTTATTGATAAGTATATTAAAATAATATTTTTATTTTTTAAAAGTTATTTTTAACTTATCACGTCAGAATTATTTAAAAACATAAAAAATAATAATTTAAAAGAAAAAATAAAAATTTCAAAAGGAAATTTAAACTCATCTCACAGCAATAAGCCCACTCTCATGCTCACTCGATTCACTCCCACCTCCCTTCACCAGAAAACTCACTCAAACACACCTCTCACTGTCAAGTCTCAAGACAAAAAGTATAATGAATTAAGCTGCAACGTCATCGTTTTAGCAACTGTATTTATCGCTAATCAACCACAAGGTCTCCTCAAATATCCAGACAACAGACCAATAACCTACAGCCACCTCAGCACGGACACGAATTCCTCTAATTAATTCATCTCACTTTCTCGGTGTCTCCCTTTGTTTTTTCTCTTCATCAGATCTCTCCTTCCCCGCTCGATCTCACTGTAGTCAACACCTTTTATATCTCGCACCAAAACGAACACCCATCTTCAACCGAACTCCACCACCACCTCCTTACAGAGGCCACCGTCCACGAGAAGAAGAAGAAGAAGAAGAAGAAGAAGAAGATCATGCTTCTCTTCCTTTTCCTTTCCATCCTCTCCTTTTCTTCCTCTTCCCTTTCTCTAAACCAAGAAGGGCTTTATCTCCAGCAAACAAATCTCTCTCTCTCAGACCCAGACTCAGCTCTCTCCGGAACGGAATGCCCGGTACGGAACCGGGGCGTTCCGGCCGGAATTTGGCCGGATTTTCCGGAACTGGCCGGGATTTTTACCGGGACAAAAACGTCACCGTTTTGTCCCAGATTTTGCAACGGGACGGGCCGTTCCGGCCGGAACGGGACGGGATCAATAACTTTGATCTCAATTGCTTGCCCATGATGGGGCGCCATCGAAGGCCACCTACCACCAGGTGACCATCCTGATTTACAACTGCAGATTCGTTTAACGTGATTTAAATAATCTGGACGCCATTTCTCTTTACCAACTACAAGCATGATTTTGGTGCACACTCTAGAACTGATGCATAACCTGAAAGCACTAAGCAAGCAACCATAGGCGTGAAAGCTTAAAATACAATCTGTTGGACTCCCGCAATTGAGCAGGAATACCCAAGCAGCCGAATCAACTTCATGAGAAACTGAAACTGCTGTAAAATTTCTTAAAAACAAAATCACAAAATGTCTCGGCAAATACACCATGCTCAGTCTAAATGCCAGCAGCATAACAAATACAAATGAATCCCAAATTCAGAGAGCACCATATGAGGAGCTCATGACGACACAGTGAGAGGAAAACAATATAGCCACAATCATCTTAATATCCCCTATATCCTCCTTTTGGGGTCTGTTAATTAATTTTGACAGGTTTCAAACACTAATCTGAGTTAATCTTAAGCTGATAAAACTATTTATATAACATATCGGTAGGTAACATATCGTCCTGCTGTTTCACTTGGCCTGATAATCTTAACAACTTGTCCACGCTTCAGCCCGTAGTATCTTGCAATTGGATCGGTTATCTGAATGCGAGGGAGCTGAAACCAGAAAACAAATGCATTATAAGGCCTCAAGAAAGTAAAAGTACCAAAGCGAAAACACAAACTGAAAAAGTTCAACCTGTCCAACTAGATAGTTCTGTATAATCATTCTACAATAACAAACTGCATTGATTTATTTCATAAAAAATAACTGCTCTCGCAATCAAGGCAATCACTTACGATTGACAATCATTTGACCATATTTTATAAGAGTACAAAAATTTGACCATATTTTATAAGAGCAAGAGTAAATGAAGATTAGGCAGCATGTCATTTTCTCAAAATAACTTATATATAACAAGTCCAACAGCTAGTTTACTAGAAAATGAACTGCATTATAGAAAAGGCCCAAGAATGTTATTAACTCTCAAAAATCAATTGTTAAGGTTAACCTGACCTGTGTTTCTTTCACAGTGTATCTCTCCAACAAAGTCTTCTTCTCTTCATTTGAAAGAACTTGATGTTCAGGGACAAGAACATGCTCTTTGATGTTAACCAGTAGCTCAGCCTCCTGTATTATAGGAATTAAATGACGTTAATATTCTATCTTACATTCAGATTTCAATAAAATGAGATTTAATTTGTTTCCTGCCTTCATCTCTATTGCATTCTTAAGGCCAACAATCTCACCGGTAGGTTACCACTGGCTCTCACTAATATGACTAAACTAACAGAACTACAAGTCCTAAGGATGTTTCATAAAACTCCAAAACTTTTTATTTTCTATTCCAAAATTCTCTCCAGGCTCATTAATGCTGTTTTGCATTGGGCACATGCAGTAGGATTAGGACTGACAACTTCAATGGAAGAATTTGGATTTATTCAAAGCTAAACCTTCAGATTTTTCTCTGTGCTCCTCTATCACAAATCATGTAAGTTTCCTATCATGTAAGTTTCCTAATCTAAATCCATATTGAGCTTTGTTGTTAACAGGAAGATCCATATACTAGTAGTCTCAAATGCTCTGTTCCTTCTTGTATTCCTAGTTTGGATTGAACAATTGAACAGTAAATTTTAACTCTTTAAGAGCATAGGTCTTGCTTACTGTGAGATGCCAATTTGTTTTTCAAAATAGGATATCTTCTGCTGAATAGACTTGCATATCTATTAATTACATATCATTCAATATTGTGTACAAGGACAAGTAACTTGGATGGAAAAGGTTCAGGTTCTACACCCTTAATATTCATGAAAGACATCAGGTGTTTGTGAGCCATTCTTACTATTGATGAATTAAAATCAAGATATTAATTTGAGGTAATTCGGCTAAAAACAAGGGTAGTTTGTATTGCAAGATGATGAGGGACTGAAATATCCGGCTCTATCCAGAACCATGCAACAGAAATGGAAAAGCTAAAAATCCTGTAATCTTCTTTTCCTGTATCTCTCAAATCTTAAAATTCTGTAGTTTTTCATGATTATTGCGGTGTGTTCCTGAGACGAATGGAAGTATCCTATACATAAAGAATTATGCTAAGCTGAGAGCTACCTTAATTTACTTTCTCATAATTTTGATTTGATTGTTTCTCCCAGAGATCAGAGGAAATCTTCCACCAAACTTTGATGACATAGCTAGCTTGGAGAAAATGTAAGTATTTTAAATTCAAGAGGTTGACCAGGGAGACCATCTTAAATTGACTCTCAGTGTTTGGAGAAGACTCTAAATACTTTATCTTTAAGTTTGTCATCCAATTATAACACTGTTAAATAGTCAACTGACTCCAGCAATCGTAATTTATGTGTATCACAACATAAATCTACACCTCCCATGTCCATCAACCTAAGCAACCATTAAAAAGGCATTTGGATAGGAATTCACCCACTTCCCAAATAGATATAGAACATATTCAGATGCGAAAAACGACATAGCTTAGCATATAGTAACAAAAGAAAACCTAAAAAGAAATCACTTCTTTTTTTTTTACCTGAAAGACCTCCAAGTGGAATTTTGTAGAAATCTCATTGATACAAGTTCGAGCAAATGGGGTCAAATTCTGTTGAACAACCAAGATTGCTCTAAAAACATTCTCGGATTTCATGCGATTAGTGTATGTCTTCATAGTTTTAACACCAACTTTAGCTTCCTCAGGAAAGAAAACATAAATCTGCTTTGCACAAAACCCAAGACCACCAATTAGTAAAAAAAATAAAAAAAATAATAATAATTATAAAATGAATGAAATTACCTGATCAGAACTATCGCTTCGCTTGGCCTTGTTAATAACAAGATCTTCCCTTTTCATGTTATTACCATATTTGGATTCAAATTGCTCTCTTGTCATTTTAATTTCAAAGTCTCCAACAAAATAACCTCTATCCTTGAGCATTTGCATCACTGTCTTTCTGATTCTAAACAGCCTCTTGATTTCTTCTTCTGTGAGGGTCATTTTTTTTCTTTTGTTTCTCTTACACCTGATTCACTACCAAACCAAAATCATTCTGAATTTTAAAACTCGATCAAACAAAACCCTAATGCAAGCTATTAGGTTTCAAAAATCCCTAAGAAATCGAATATGTGTGTGTGCGCGCGCGTGTGCTGCTTCAGTAGCCGCTTATTTCCGAACTCCAAAAGAAACAGAGAAAGTGTAAGAGTTCCTCCATTACATTATCCATCACGGGCTGTCTATATGGCCCGGATGGAAGACAACTGTCAGCGTGTCAAACAGATGCACCAACAGTTTTTTTCAAAAAAAAAATTAAAAAATATGAAATTACCTAAACACCCTCCAGAGCCTACGATAATAACGAAAAAAAACACTTATGAAAATACCAACATGCCCCTAACTCTAATGCTTTGCTTTTGTCTTTTCCGAGGGCATATCAATATTTGTTTTGCTCATAAAACTTGAAAAACCAGATATATCTTCACCGACAGCTCTAATATTTTGTCTTTTCAAGCTACAATGGTTATTTTATTGTTCATCAACAAAGCGAAAAATCTAAAATACCCTTGCCCAATCAACGTTTTTTTTGGTTTCTAGGGGCAAAAACATAGATGCACTATGAAAAGAAAAACCAGAAAAGATGCAAACGCCTCTAAATAATTAGCAAATGGCAATAGGTGCAATGAAAAAGTTAAAAACACCCCTAAAACTAACATAAACTAAAGGGTATAACAATAGTTATACTATTAAAATTCATAGTACACTATATCTAGAGCTACAATGAAATATTTACACGGTATAACTTCTCTGTTAATAAAAATTTGTTTTCTCATACACGTATATGGGGGTCAGGTGCAAGTGTACAACGAGAAAAACAGGGCTTTATTAGGTCAGAAAAAGCGAGGTGACTAGTGAAAAGCAGCGGAAATACCAAAAGGGCCCCCTCCAAAACCCAAGCAGAGAAATAAGAATCACGGCTGCTGCTTCAGGAACCGCTTATTTCCGAACTCCAAAAGAAACAGAGAGAGTGTAAGAGTTCCTCCATTACACTATCCCTTATCAATCTCCAGGTCTCTCTCTCTCTAATATACACGCACACGCACACATTCGATTTCTTAGGGGGTTCTTTCTCATTTGCAAAACCAACACTGAAAGGAATCAGTTTAGCTTGAGTAGTTAAATTTTACTCTAAGCACAGTATTTTGTTTTGGAATTTCCTGCTAAACCATTGCCCTTCTTTGATTTTTTTCTCTGGTTTTGATTCTATGTTTTTATACTGATTTTCACCTAATATTCCTAGTTATCCACACTTTCACAATGATCAGAGCAGCAAGGCAGCAACATATTTAAATACGATGGAAAATTTTCAACATTATAAACCAGGGATTAATTACCAGCAAGGCAGCAACATCAATCTCTAATACCAACGGCATGATATGAACATATAATCTCAAATACCAGCAACATCAATTAATTACTACTTAAATACATCAACATATAATCATATATCATAATCTCAGTGCATAGCCAGAGGTAGCAGTAGGGCTTCCCATGAAGCAAATACACCGAGAGGAAGAGGGTATCTTCTCTCTTTAGAACGTGTATTCATATTCAATTTATCTTATTATACCCAATACTATTTGTGAAGTTCCTGATTCTTTTACAACATGAACTTCATCTGACAACTGTTTGGTTATGCTATTTGTTATTGTATATGCATAGGTTGGGACAAAGGTTGCTGCTGTGTCACGGAAGACAGATACCACTACTCATTTAGTGTTGGGAGTGATGACAGATGGAGACACTCAAATAGTATGTCTAATGGCTCTGATTTATCAACTCCACAGGACTATGACTAATCTACGACAGATGATCTATAAGATATAACAAGAAATAAAACAGAGGTTCAATTTACTTACCTTTTGTAAACTGCGACCGTGTCGGATGGGGACGATGATAAAGAGGAACTGTCGAACTGGGGGTAACGATGTGATCAGATTGCAGTGGGAGAGAGGGTAATGGTTGGTTGGTTGCAGAGGGAAGGACAGGCCGGAAGGCGAGAGGCGAGAGGCGAGAGGCGAGAGGGAGGGAGATTTAAGTTGCAGAGGGAGGCGAGAGGCTGTGCTGCTAAAGTGTTAGTTGCAGCAGGGAGGCGAGAGGCGAGAGGGACGGAGATTTAAGATGCAGAGGGAGGCGAGAGGCTGCTAAAGTGTAAGTTTAGTTGCAGACGGAGGCGAGAGGCGAGAGGCGCATGGGGACGAATCTAGGTTTCTTAAGTTTCTATTTATAGTAATATTTGTAACCGAACCGAACCTGTTCAGTTTGGGTTAATCGGTTCTGTCCGTACAAAACCGATACCGAACCGAACCGAATATTTTTCAGAATTTTATAATCAGTTTTTTTATTGGTTTGGTTTTCTTGGTAATTTTTTTTCAGTTTTCTAGGTTTAATCAGTTGGTCGGTTTTTTTACTCACCCCTATCCGTGAGGCATTATTCAATGGTGAAAAAATTTCATTTGTCATCTCACTGAATGCACCACCATGGCCTCTTCCACATGGTGGTGCATGTTTCGTCTAAAGATGGTCGGAGACTTGCCGGTGGTTGATTAATCTTTTTTTCCCTTTTCTCTTTATGCAGCTAAACATGTAGGGTGGTCTTTTTTATATAGTTTTTGCATATCAGTCCTTGGTCTTTTGATTGTTTTTTTTGTATTTAGGTTTTAATTTGTGTTAATTATGTCATTCAAGTGAAATTGATTATATATTTTGTTTTTTTTTTCTGCCCTTATTCTTTTAATTTTTGGTTTAGTTTCAATCCATTTAATTTTTTCAGTCCTTCTAGGACTGACCCTATTTTTTTGTATTTATATATTTATACTCTTAGTTTTGGTTTTTAATCTTTATCATTTTCTCTTTTATTGAGGTTTTATTTTTATCCAATTTAGTCCTAAAATTTTAATTTATGTTGATAATCATTTTAAAATTGATATTTCTTCTTTTTTCCCCTTGTTCCTTTTTTTTTTGTTTGACTTTTGTTTTTATTTATTTTTTAAATCAAATGATTTTTTATGCTAATAATATTTATTTTGGCTGTTTTATTTTTTGTTTTGTTAAATTTTTTGGTTTTTTGGTTTATTGTTCAAGATAATTTTATGGTTTTCATTGTTTACACAATAATAATAATAATTTTGGTGATTATTTTTTTATAATTTTTTTCTTGCTTACTTTTCTATTACAAATTTTTTATTCTTTGAGATAAATTAATAATTTTCATGGTTTAAACAGTAATAGTAATGATAATGATGATAACAATAATAATTCATTATAATGATGATTGCAGTGCTTATGGTATTATGATGGTGTTTGGCGTTGCGGTTGCAATGAACCACAGCTTCAAACACACAAATAACCAAATGGGACCCCATTTTTTTACTGTGGGTCCCACAACAAAAATTAAGTTTGGGCCGCAGTTGCACAAGCAGCTGAGAGATGCTTTTGCAACTGCAGCGTAATAAAGTAACAACAACAGGCATCCTAGAAACATAGACAACCGTCGAAAGGAGGAGTATAGCGGTTATCATTGGTCATCGACGGCAATGCTGAGTGGTGCGGTGGCAGTAAAAAGGTAACACAATGCCTCCTCCTTCAAGCTGATCACATGAGTTGGTGAGAGTGGAAGTTGTGGCTCAGTACTTTTGGGAAGAGCCATAAAAGATGTGGGAATTACGGGGAGGAAAGGTGGGGAAAAGGGAAAAGAATTTTGGCAAGGAAAGTGTGTGGAGGTTGCTGGGCTTGGTGGGTGGGTGAAGAGAAGAATGACTACTATTTGGGGAGGAGAAGGGAGGGCGCTGGGGCGAAAGGAGTGCTCCGTGGAGGATTGGGGTCAGTTTATATATATATATATATATATATATATATATATATATATATATATATATATATATATATATAAATTAGTTTTTTTTTGAAGAAAAAAATAATATCAGTATTCTGATTTTTAATATAATAATATGAAGAATAAATCTTATAAAAAAATTCTTTTTCTAACAATAATTATGGTGTCATCGATAGTATGAACAATAATAATTAGAATATGAATTATTTATAATAATATTTATAATGATAAATACAATAATTGTAACGATTTAACAATCATGATAATAAGAGTGACAATAATAATCGAAATAATTCATCAGTTGATGTTATTTTTCTTAGAGATTGACTTATGCAATTTTTTTATATTTGATATTTCATATCTAATATCACATAAACAAAAAATATACGAAGTGACACGTAGATGAAACAGTTGGAAAAATTTGGGCAATTTATCTACAATGAAAAAATATACGAGCCAATTGTCCTCCACTTCGCCGTAGCCATAAACAAAATTTTTAACATGCAAAAAAATGTTAATGGTCTTAGATTGTTTTTATAATGCTATATATCTGAACAAAATAATCAGTCTGCAAAACTTTTGGTTTTTCCTATAGCAAAATTATTTACAATAATAATAAAATAATTATTGTATATTAGGCTTTTATATCTTAGCACTAAGTTGTTCTATTTTAGCACTAAAATGAGCGAATTTGCCCGCGCGCTGTACTGGGCTTTTTTTCTATGTAAGAAACTGATTGATTTTATGCGTGTTGTAATTTGTTATTTTTATATTTAATTAGTAAAATTGTAGTTGATAGAATTTGTTAGAAACGAGTTTTTTTCCCATCCTAAGAGTGATTGAATGTTGTTACTGTTAAAACTATTTTGATAATTATTTAATCGGTAGATTGTACAATTGAAATTGAAATTTTTTTTGTGATTGTTGTGTATATTTTATTTGTTTCGTGAATTATTTCATTAGCAAATAGTAAAATTAAAATCATTGAATTGTAGCACAGATGAGTGATTTGTTTTATGCAGCAAACAATTTGATTGATGATTTTGTTTTAATTACTTTGGTAATAATTTAATTGGTAGATAGCAAAACCGCAATTGATCAAATTGACTAAAGATATATTATTTGTTGCGTGCAACATACTAATTGTTTGTTGGACATGTTTTAATTATTTTCTGAATAATTTATTTGACATATAGCAAAAATGCAACTGCTAAAATTTATCAAAGATGATTTTTTCTTCATATTATTATATTAAAATTCTTTAGAACACTGAATTTAAATAAATGTGAGATTTTTAAAGAAAAGTCAATTCAAATTTATATATATATATATATATATATATATATTTTAAGACGTTAATATGAAAAAAATACCACAATATATAATTAGTTTCTTCTATTTTTTAAGGAAAAAGTCCAGAAAATAATATATATAAAAATTTAGGACCATCAACAATTTTATTACATGTTAAAAAATTTGGTGCCTACTTTGGTGAAATGCAGGGCAATTTTTTAATTTATTATTGTAGATAATTTGGCACAATTTTTCTACCTGTCTTGTCCACGTGTGGTTTCGTATTTTTTTTTGTGATATGAGATCTGAAATATTACACAAAAAAAAATACGGAAGTTATTTTTCACAAAAATAACATTGACCAATGAATTTTTATCACAATTATTATAGTTGTCATTATAAATATTATTATACATAATTAATATTCTAGTTATTGGTCATACTATCAATGACACCGTCATTTTTTTTTATTTATTTGTTAAGATTTATTCCTTGTATTATGATATTAAAAATATTTAAGAATAATTATAGTAAATTATCATTTGTTGAAAATAATAAACAGGTCATATATATATAACTTTGTATTTAGCTATTTAAAAAAATATGTGCAATAATCTTAATGCCCCTGGCGGTTCCTATAAATTTTTGTCCTCATGGCTATTTTACTATGAAAAAATGTGGGGAAAAAACAAAACTACCCCCAAATAATCTAGTTATGTCAACCAGTCTCGTGGAAAATTCAAAAATACCCCTGATCTGAGGTGAAATCACTATTCATTGTTGTTCAAATGGGCGACCTATTCAAAATTATTTTCATTGATTGTGGGATTCGAAGTCTCGCCTTCATTAGCACCCACATGCCTTAATCACTCGGCCAAACAATCTCGTTGTTCTGTCCTGGTATACAAATAATACTTATATTATTATGTAATTTCACAATTCAAGTCCACAGTGCTTCTGAGTGTAGATGAACAGTGTAAAACACTGTTTTAAACCGTGAGCTCTTTCAGCTTTATAGATAATTCCTATAGCTTTTCGTTCAGAAATGCATCAAAATGATATTTTTTCATTTTTTTTAAATTATTTTTTACATTAACATATCAAAATTATCTAGAAACAACAAATTATTTTTAATTTAAAATAAAAAATAGAAATAATTTATTTTTTTTCAAACACACTTTCCAAATGCATTCTCAAACACTCGTGCCATCTCCAACCAAAACCATAGTTCAATTCACCTTTTCAAATAGTAATGAACAACGTAAACTGCTGTTGAAATAATTGTTTATTACTATTTGAAATTGCGATCTCCTTTAACTATTCTATAAAATAATAGTCGTGGTGCGCGTAAGCTGACCCGGATACCCCGGTTATAAAAAAAAATTATAAGTGGGAAAAAGAAACAGAAAAAAATGTTAAAAAAATGGATCCGATGATTATTTATGGCGCGCGTAAGTTGCCCCAGACACCCTTGTTATCAACAACAACAAAAATTTATACGTGGAAAAAAATTTGTGGTGCGCGTAAGCTGACCCGGACACCTCGATTATACAAAGAAACCAAAAAAAATGTATAAGTGGGAAAAAAAGGAAAGAAAATGTAAAAAAAAAAATGGGTCTGGAGATAAAAAAAAATGTATATGCGGGGGAAAAATCATGGTGCGCGTAAGCTGACCCAGACACTTTGGATATAAGAAAAACAAAAAAAAATGTACAAGTTGAAAAAAAATGTACAAGTTGAAAAAAAATGGGTCTAGAGATTAATCATGGTGTGCGTAAACTGCCCCAGACACATAGGTTATAAAAAAAAAAGCCTGAAAAAAGCACTTTTTTTCACTGTTCATTATTATTCGAAAATCAATTTGTGGCCTAAGAGATTCGAACTCTCGCCTACGTGGAAACGGTGCACGCCTTAACCACTCGGGCAAAGGACTTGGTTGTGATGTTATAGTATAGAAATAATACTTATATTATTAACTTTTTTAAAAGCAAAATCCAAAATCATTTTGTTGCTTGAGAGATTTGAACTTTCGCTGCGGGGAAACATTAGACGCATGTCATAACCACTCAGGTAAATGATTTCGTTATGCTGTTGTAGTATAGAAATAATACTTACATTATTAACTAATCTCACTATTCAAGTCCACAGGGATTATGAGTCTAGATGAACAGTACTTGAATGAACAGTAAATCCACGAGCTGATTTAGCTGTATAGATAATACTTCTGATTTCTACCAGGTTCATTAAACAATACTTTCTCCAACCACAAATTAATATTGAGTTCTAGATAGGTAAAAAAAATATATTTTTTCTCTCTCGTTTAACGGGTGTTGTTCCTCCATCCACCATGAAATCTGCCCCTAAAACCACGGTTAGAATTAATGCCACGGGATCCTGCAAACAGAACATGAGACTGAGGTGGCTGACGTTGAACAAGAAAGACCAAAAAAGTGTTGGAAGGTTTAGCAATAGGCTGAAGAGAACTCTTATGCAGGTTTAGCTTTGGTTGAGAGGCTGGTGACCAAGTGTTTAAATTCTCCTCGCAAACCGTTGAACATGTAAAGATCAAAGTTCTCTAACATTGTTGGTTTTCTAGCAACAAGAAGATCCTCAAATAGGGACTTTGCTTTCTACAAGTAGGCACTAACTGTATCATCTCCTTGTTTTATTTCTTGGAATGACCCATGGAGCTATATAATTCGTGGGTTCGATGGAGCTTCTTCAAGAGTTAGCCATATAGTATATGATGTTTGGCAATCAACAACCAAGTGCAAGATTTTAGTAGATAAAGAGAACGAAAGAGCACTCATAATCAAATGGTATTGTTTCCATGACAGAAACGTTGGATCAGTTACTGAAGCAACCATGGGTGATGGGATAATATGAGAAGGAGAGAATGGGGTCAACAAAAAAATAAACCCCCTGACCTAGTAGACAAGGCTTCATCTGCATCCTTTACTACAAGTAGTTCATATGAGGTAGTTTCAAGGAAATCACGGGCTGTGTCGTGAGAAACATTAGAGTAGAAGGAGGAGTTAAAATAAGCAGTAGAAGCTTGATCAGCAGAGCTGGGAGAGGAATAGCACGTAGAGGAAAGCAATGACGCTGTCTGGGCAGCCATTGTGCAAGCGAAGAGAGAGAAGAATCAGGCTGCAGAACAATGGAGATACCTGGCATAACAGAGATGGTATGCCCGGCAATTGCAGAGGAGTTAAATATAAAATTAACAAATATATGTTTATTGAACTTTCCTTTCCTCTACTCATTTGCGTCCCAAATCTATTTTTCCAAGATATTCTTCAAACGAAGTGCTCAAAATCAGAATCCCCACGCCACCAGCAAACCTTTTTCTCACCCTCACTTTCATCTGTGCTGAATCGTTGTGCCTTTTGCTCACAATTTGATCCAAAGCTTCACTTTTGGCATTCAATCAAGTTGACGTTTCATTTTTTTTCTTTATCCAACTTGTAACATAGCACAAGCAAGCTGGCTAATACTATCATGAATTTTACAGCTTATAAGCAACGATGTCTACCATGACTGGAGAGAGAAAAATTAGAATTGAGGGACCTTCTTGTTCATTGTGGAATATCCCAAGCAAAAACAACTGAAGTGAATTTCTTGGATTATTTAATGTATAAAATATAAATATCTAGTAATTTTTTACTTAGACGAGTTAGGCCAATTACTCAGGTCACTAAAGTCTAGCTTTCTTGTATCAAAATTTTAGGTAGTTGAGCTCAACTAAAAATCTAACTCGGATTCTATTCTGGAGCTCGAGTTTAACTCAACTTGCTTGCTAGGTTAGGCTAGACAAAGTTTTGCAACTGTGTTTCAATTTTTTTTTCTTAAGAAGCCTAGTCCTTCCATTTCTCTTTAATTCCTCCAATGGGCTTCTTTTTTCATCACTTTTCCCTTCAAAATAATACATATTCTCAGCACACACACACACACACACACAAAAAAAAAAAGAATAACTAAATGATTATTTTTTTCTAATTTTTTTAAAAGTATAGCAATATTAAGAACGCAAATTAACTCAAATTGGTCATCAAAGTTAAGACACATCTTGGCATTGTTAACATTGAGATGACGTTAGCAACAGTAGATGTGAAAGCGCTCGATCAACTCTTATATCAAGAATAACCTCAATTAACAGGTTATAGGGATGATTGCTAGCATTATTTAAAAATATTTTTGAAAATATTATTTTTATTTTTTATTTTAAATTATTTTTTAAATATTTTTAGATCTTGCTAATATCAAAAATAATTTTTTTAAAAATAAAAAAAAATATTTTAATATTGTTTTAATTAAAAAACATTTATCACACTCTAAAATAGAGAATTAGTAGCAGTGCCCATTACATGACAATGTTCGATGTCATTTTAAATGCTATTTTATATTTAAGAGAAAAACAAAAACCCCATCCGATTATACATGCAAATCTAAACTGTTCAAAGCAAAAAAACGTAACATGCTTCTCTTATTCAGATTTTCAAAAAGAGAGGGGGACAATACACAAAACTTTCAATTTTACTTTTATTTTTCTTATATATACACAATTATGATTTTTTGTATCTAGCAAACAATTTTTAATGTGATTAGATAGATAGATCTTATTACTTGATAGTTTTTATACTTTTTAACTATTATAAGAAAAAAACAATTATTACGAAATATAATTCATAATTAAATAGAAGAATATTTTTTCTGTTAGTTCAGGTTTTAGATATGAAGAGAATATACAGATTATTGTGTATATTTTCACACAAAATTTTAATATATAGATTATTGTCTGTATTAAGAAACTATATAAAAATACATGTAAGAAAAATGTTGAAGCATATGTCAAGCATAAGAAATACATTATAAGTATAAATAACTTTTTATTATTATTTAAGACACCTTTGCATATTGATTTTTTTTGGTAAAGGCTGTCGAGTGGTTGTTATTATGGCGTGGTATGTTGTGGTTGATGTGGGGGAGGGGATGGCAGCAATGATTTTAGGACTATTGAGTGGTGGTTCACGACTGAAACTGAGAAGATTTATTCCTATTTGACACTCATTTAAAAAAAAAAAAAAAAAAAATTATTTTTTACTTTGTTTTGATTTTTTTGTGTTTTCATATTATTCCGATATAATAATATCAATAATATTTTTTAAAAATAAAAAATATTATTTTAATATATATATATATATGAATAAAAAACATTTTAAAAAATAATGTTAACCTTACTCCCACGCATGTTTTTGTTTGGGCAACATTGTAATGGTTACATTTGATGCTGCCAGGCAGCGGATATGGTGTATAGGAAGCGTTAGACTGGCAGTTTTGCTGGGGGGTTGTGATTTTGCATTGGATCAATTGGTTGGGTTGTAGAAACACCAAAAAATCCTTTTGCTCTGAAAAAAGAAGGTTAAGAAGCTGAAGGAGATGGAGAAGAGGAGAAAATGTTGGAAGAAAGAGAAAGAAGAAGAAAAGGAGTTGTGAGAAGGAAAAAAAAGGGTGGCGAGGAGAAGAGAGGAACCTAAATTTTCTTATTTTATCATCAATAATCTCACCATAGCGTAGAAAATTACTTATAAATCATCAAAACAAACAAATAGGCTTATAAAAAAAATATAAATTTAGCTCAGTAATAATTAGTTGGACTATATTCCATCATCTACAACCATACTATGTTTTGGGTCTAGTTTCCCCACCACATTGTTAACCCCAAAAATTCCCCGCCATAAAACACCACCACCACAAAATAACTGCCGGGATATAAAACTCAGTAGACCTCGTGATAATCATCGCCAATTGTTAGCCTATTGTAACTTTGTTAGAACAATCACTATCATACACAAGGCAGTGACAAAGTTCAATTGCGCTAAACCCTCTTAAGCATACTTCACCCAATTATGAACTGCAGTCCTCCAACTAAGTATGTGGATGGAGCTAAGGTAGAAGATTTTCATGGGAGAGCCGAGACAACTACATGGAGGACATGAGACCAGGGTTGCAAGTCATAGCATGAAGTGGGCAAACTATGGAGGTCTTGGTGGACATTTCATGCACAGTAGACCATCTTAATTCAGAGAACAAAATACCCATTCTCCCCAATAATACAGGGATGCTGTTAAAGTCAGCATTTTCTGATAGCTCATAACAGAACCCTAAAATCTAATGCAGATATGCCACCAAATGCGTGTGGGTTCATGTCATAACTATTTATTTTTATGATAGTCATTGATAATGAGAATAGCTATTCATGAAGCATAACATTAAAAGTGATATCGTTTCACACATGCTCCTCGTTAGTATATACCAAAGAAACAAATTAATCTTTTTTCCTAATTGTATGGGAAAAATAGAAGAAGAATTATTCGGTTTCATACTAAGGTGAAATACAGGGATACTGTTGTTGTTCATAATTTAGTCTTTTGCCTTAAATGTACTTGTACCATGCTATACTGATCACAATGAATGAGTACAACCTATGGGGTGGTGGCAAGACCAAGCTATTATTTACCTCCAGCACCCGACTTTTAATTAGTCCAACTCAAGATAGTCTGCTGATATTCCCATGTCACTGTAAAGATCAGATAGCAGCTCAAAGTTAGCAGATCCACTTGGATGGTACAGAATCTACTATCTAATATGACCAATGAAATAGCAAAATCAACCCCTAGCATGATATAAGCATCAGGATATGACTCGGATCCCTCTTGCATTCCAGCATATAAACAGCTGAACACCAATTCACAGTGAGCCAGAAACCATAACATGACATGCTAGAGCTTCCAAATCTGAGGGCGTGTTTATTAGGAGGGATTGGGGAAAGGATCTTGTTTGACAAAAACTAGATGAATATCCCATCCTTCCATTGGTTTTACCCATTCATCCCTCCCCCTATCCATCCCTCCGGACACACATGGCCTCATAGATTTGGCAAAATGCGAAGATGGACATGGCCTTAGATATGAATTGCAATGGAATGCAATAAGTGATCCATCCCCCTTTAAACTCAGAGTATCTTGATCTCTCTGATTTTAGGTGGCGGTTATAAACAACACAAAGAACATGAATAAATACAGAAAACAGTTCATAACCTGACCTGAGGGTAGCAATCTTGATGCTCAACTGTCTGATTATTTGTATTTACAAGCACTTGACATGATAGTCTTCCCTGAAACATTTCAAAAACTCACAGATTGCTTGCTAAAGCAGCACGAAGAAGAAATAAAACAAAAAAAAGGCTTACATTGATGGGAATTTTGAAAAGCAAGAGGCCAAGGTCTCCTTCAACCTGAGTATTGGTATCGAAAAGAATAACACCTCTAGCCAAATCCTGAATCAAATAAAAAACATCCTTTATGACCTCAAGTCCATTTAAATCAAGCCTTGCATCCACATACGAACTTCTTCTCGCTCTGATTTTCCCTCCCCTTGAATTTACAAACCCTAGCTCCCTCCCTCTATACCCAACCGAAACTACAAGAGAATCGTAATACAGAGAGAAGAAATCCCTGTTTTCAACTTTAATAGTGAGGGAGAATGAGGCATCCAGAGTAAGTTCAGGGGAAGAGTTCACTCGGATGTGATTGAGTTTGATTCGGGATAGTTGGATCGCCGGGTCGGAAGGGTAGAGGAGGTAGACGGAAGCCGAGAGAAGGAGGATTGCTGTTGTGAAGAGGAGGCAGCGGCGGAGGATGTGGTTTGGAGGTCGATGATAATAGGAAAGAACGATGACGTTTTGGGGATAGGAGTCCGGTTGGGAAGGCAAAGAAGTGTACGGTACGGAGGAGGCTTTTGAAGTCATGGTCGAATTATTTTGGATGCTTGTCGTGCTCTGATCTGTTCAAAAAGGCAAAACAGAACATTAGTTCCTTTGTGTATGCGCTAAGGTTTGTGCTCCTGATGACGTGGCGAGTTATTATTGGTTTCTTTAGTTCACCAAGAAAAGAATTATAAAGTTAATTTTCGAGTTATTATTGGTTTCTTTAGTTCACCAAGAAAAGAATTATAAAGTTAATTTTCTCGTTGCAGTTTACTAGCGGTTCCACTTTAGTACTTACTAAATAAATAGGTGGTGTGTAGTCATGCGTATTTTTACGTATATCATCGGGAGACACTTGCCATCAACAAATATTGATTATAATTTTGATGCATTTCACTTTATCATCATTTTCTTTGTCGTGAGTTGATTTGAATAATTTATTGCAATGCTTAGATATGCTTTTGGTTGAGAGTTGTTCGGGTCAAAATTTGAGAGGATGTCTTATCTCAACCGAAACTAGAAAGCCGGAATAGTTCTGATAGGAGTGTGACACAATGGAAACCTGCTCCAAAGTACCAATATTATTAGAATGAGTAGAATGACTCCACGAAGCTAACTTATCTTCAATAAATCAGATTCAATTTGTTTAAGAACTGAAGAATTCAAGAATCATTCTCATACTTTAGAATTGAAAGGTTCAGAAGTAATATTCATCAATGACTGACGAAATTTAGCCTACATGAGTTTAAATAGTTCTTGAAAAATTAACTTTAATGGAACTCTTATGCGGAATTAAATGAGGTCCACTCAAAACCCTAAATTGGAAAGTCCATGACTTAATCCAAACAAGCCTTGGATCCTAGCTGAAAACAAAGTATTAATTAAGCCCAAACAAGCCTTTGACTATATCTAACAAAATTAAATAAAGCCATAATATTAAATCCATTAATTGTTACGAGAAGAATAGAAGTAAAATATTATAGAGCTGATGCAAGACTTATTTATAGTCTTCCATCCAGCCCCTTAATCATAGAAACAAAAGGAAAAGAACTATATAATTTTATCTTTTAATGTTCAATCCAACACACACATTCCACATATTTATTCTATATATATACAAGAGAGAAGTCTCACATATGCATACTCACACGCATACTATACATCTAACACCCCCCTCAATCTTGCTTTGATAAACAAAGCATGAGATTGAAATAGTGAAGATAAAACAACGAAGCACTTAATCCTTTTGACAGAAATCAGTTTCGCAAGCTTGTTTTGCCATTAGCTACCTTCCATATTCAAGATTTTTTTTTATGCTCTGAGAATGCCGAATATTCCATGGACTCGAGTCTTGGGATATTCATTGTTGTGATTATTGTAGAATTGTAGAAATGAGAGAGAGAAAAGATGATTTTGTTGAGAGAGAGAGAGAGAGAGAGGGAATTTAGAGAAGAAGAAGAAGAGAATGCTCACATGGCAGAGAAGAGAATTTGAAATGTATTACTAAGACTAGATTATGATTTTTGTTTGCGGCTTTCGGTAGACTCGTTGCAGACTGAACGTTCAATTTTATAAGTGGAGACAGTGGAAAGAGGAGGAGGAACAGAAGGAGAAGGAGAGGAGTACCAACCGTACATAACTAGAAGAAGAATTTTTGATGATTTGTAGAGAATTAGAAGAATTGTGAGGAAGAAGAAGAATATTTAGATAACAGAAGAATTTGTGATGATTTGTAGACTCGTTGAGCACATATGCCTTGTTTGATCTCAGAGTAGCAATTGAGCAGCAATGACGTAAAGGTGGGAGGCATGACTAAATAAATCCCTTCGTTGTTGCATATATGTTTTTTTTGTACTAAATGATGCTTGTACAGCTTCATTGTTCCAACTCAATTGAAGATAAGGAGAATAATCTTCAATAGGATACATCGTGCTCGATTCCTCCTCCACCCAAGGTCTAGGTTTGTATGTAGAACAATATGATTTCAGAAGACTTTCTCTGTATTGATCAATAATGATTCTGTCTTTACATGTGAATTTATATATTCTACGTAGAGCAGTCTTTCATGTTTACTGTGAAACGTTTACATAAGATAAAAGTAAGAGTCCTATTCTAAAAGTAATACAGGATGAGGATGAGGTGGAAGTCCTGCAGTAACTAGGACTTATGATCTTCTTCTACTTCTGTTACAGCCCCTCTCAAGCTCATGGGTAGAGGGCGAACCATGAGCTTGTCCCGAAGTAGAAGAAACCGAGCGATAGTGAGACCTTTGGTAAAAATATCTGCTATTTGATCAACGGTACTGATATATTGAGCTGAGATATCTTTAGTCGCAAGTTTCTCCCGGATGAAATGATAATCAATTTCGATATGTTTAGTTCGGGCATGAAACACAGGATTTGATGCTAGAGCAAGAGCACCCATATTATCAACCCAGAGAGTTGGGGGATTTGTCAAGGGAACTCGTAAGTCTTGGAAGAGCATACGAATCCAATATAGTTCAGCAATAGTAATCGCCATAGCCCGGTATTCGGCCTCAGTACTAGATCTTGAAACAACAGGTTGTTTCTTAGCAGCCCATGAGATTAAACAAGGTCCTAGAAAAATGCCGTAGCCCGTGGTGGAACGCCTATCGTTAGGACAACCAGCCCAATCGGAGTCACAATACCCATGTAAATTTAAAGAACCTTTTGAGAATGAAATTCCATGCTCAACTGTATTTTTAAGATATCTGAGAACTCTCTATGCAGCCATAAAGTGTGTTGTAGTGGGATCATGCACAAATTGACATAATTGATTCACACTAAAGGCAATATCAGGTCTTGTCAACGTGCAATACTGTAAAGCTCCCACCATGTGACGATAAATAGAGGAATCAGGAAGCGGGTCTCCATCTTGTCTGGACATCTTGGTACCAGAGATGCATGATGACTGATATGGTTTAGCTCCAGTCATGTTCATGCGTGTCAATAAATCCACAATATACTTTGATTGATGCAAATGGATTCCCTCTTTACTTCGATACACCTGAATTCCCAAGAAATAGGACAGAGGGCCTAAGTCTTTCATTGAGAATTCTTGTTGTAGTTTGACAATGAGATCAAAGATAGCAGCCGGCATGTTACTGGTTACAATAATATCGTCAACGTAGATCAGCACATAAATTCTGGTTGCTTGCTGAATGAGAGCAAATAATGATGTGTCCACTGTGGAACCTACAAAACCAAGATCAAGGAGTACTTGGGAGAGTCGTTGAAACCAAGCGCGAGGGGCTTGTTTCAAGCCATAAAGGGATTTTTGTAGATGACAAACAGAATCGGGCTGAGATAAATCCACAAATCCTTGAGGTTGTTCCATGAAGACTTCATCTGTCAACTGTCCATGTAGAAAGGCATTAGAAACATCTAGTTGCCGAATAGGCCAATCATAATGTACTGCAAGAGCAATAATAAGACGGATAGTAGCTGGTTTGATGACTGGACTAAAGGTCTCAGTATAGTCAATTCCATGTTGTTGCTCAAACCCTTTCGCGACAAGTCGTGCTTTATATCGGTCAATAGTGCCATCTGACTTTTGTTTAATTTTGTAGACCCACTTGTTGCGAATCACATTCTTGTGAGAAGGTCGTGGACACAGTGTCCAAGTGCCATTGGACATTAAAGCATTGTATTCAGCAGCCATGGCTTCCTGCCAATTGGGGTTTTTTGAGGCTTGTAGAAAGGTAGTTGGCTCAGGCGGGATAAGGATGGTGTGGAGGGCTTGGAGAGGATGTTTGGTGGTGTGATATAGTTGAAAATCAGTGAATGGTTTAGGTTTGAGGGAGCCAGTGATACTGCGAGTAATCATCCTATGTGGCCGAGAGGAGTGTGACAGTGGTGCAGAGGAACCGGGCAGTGGTGTAGAAGAATTGTCATGAGAGCTTGGTTCTGCTGGGGCCAATAATTCAGGCAGATGATGCAGGGATTCTGAGACCATATGTGGTGAGGAAAAACATGTTTGAGTAAGAGGAGGGGAGGATGGTGATTGAGCTCCATGAGGAATATCTGCAGAGATGTGAGTAGCAGGAGAAATAGGAGCAAATACAGTTGCAGTTGGTGGGGGTGATAGAGACTTACTTGCCTGATTTTGTTGAGGACTAGCAGAGGAGAAATCCTGTTGCGGGACAGTAGTTGAATGTGTAGCCTTTGCTGGAAACACTTGCTCATCAAATGTTACATGTCGCGAAATATAGACTCGATTAGTTAAAGGATCTAGACAACGATAACCTTTCACTACTCTCTAGATCTATAACAGAGGAACAGATCCAATTTTTTTTGAACAATGCATAGAAGAATTAAATTGAAAAAGCAGGGATTGGATCAGTTAATTCATGTGCGCAAGCATAAGAGCTCTGATACCATATTGAGATTAGCAGCAGAAGAGTGAAGAAATTATAGGGAGAAGCAGATAAGTAGAGAGAGGGAGAGACAATGAGTTTAGAGAGAAAGAAGGAAAATTCAATTTTATCTTTTACTGTTCAATCCAACACACACATTCCGCATGTTTACTATATATATATCTATATATATATATATATACACACACACACACACACACACACACAAGAGAGAGAAGTCTTACATATGCATACTCACACGTATGCATACTATACATCTAACAGTAGCCACCCATGTTGTTTCCAAGCTTTAGTAGGATTATTTTGTTTCCTTCGTTATCCTTACTTCATGACCCAAATAAGATTGTATTGGACCCCTCATGCACATGGATAAGATGTATTAGGGTCTTCTCTTGATGCTCCAATGATCCTTGCAATTCTAACTTGGTTGAAACCTTCAAAACCAATGCATTCAATGTCTCTTTCAATGTCTTTGTCTTAGACCGGATTATTGGACCATTTGGAACATGTAATGGGTCTTTGCTGGTGTTTCTGGGCTGATCCACATCACTTTATTTCTTAATCTGACCTTTCCAATAAATAATAGAGTCAATAAGTCTTTGAAAACTGGGTTTGCAACTCGCTTTTGACAACAACTATTTTATTGTAAGAAATGATAACAAGCATGCAAATGATTTGATGAAGACGAATGACTGTACAAAAACTAGTTGGATAGAGGATGCCTAAACCGTGATAGATAGCATTTCCAAAGCATTTACATAGGTAGGATTCCAAAAGTTGTACACCCAAATTAGGATATCTTGCCAGTAGAATTAGTCAAGGAGCGCGTAAACTAGTTCGTATGAAGAAATATGGAAATATCATATATGGAAATGTGTTGGGAGTCAAATGCAAATATGAAATGCAGATATGCAGATGCACCAAATGATGCTAGGATGCAACAGATCATTCTGTGATCAGAATGATTCACGCCATTTATTTTATGATTCCCATAAGCTCTACACATAAATCATATATATATATATATATATATACATATATATATATATAGCAAGAATCCATATAATTAATTTTGTAATGAATTTTAATGCCTATTTAAAGGTAAGAATAATATCAGAAACACATTAATATTCCTACATGGTATCAGAGCCAAACAATACAACATCTTCTTCATCAAGCCAAAGAATGTCTTCCACTTCTCTTGAGATTTCACTCCCGAAATCACATCTACCTGATATCTCCATCAAGCTAGCTTCAAACAATTATCTTTTGTGGAAAGCACAGGTCATTCCTGTTCTACGTGGCTATGGTCTTCTCAGATACGTGAAGAATGAAGTCCCCTGCCCAGAATCCACCATCACTGGTGAGAATGGTAAGTTGAAAACAAATCCTGCTGCAGCAGTGTGGCTACGTACTGATCAATTGATTCTTAGATGGATCAATAGTTCCTTATCTGATGGACCTCTTTCACAAGTCATCAATAGTGAATCCTCGTATGATGCATGACAAGCATTAGAGACCCTTTATGGTACTCACACACTCGAGATCACATACAACAAATCAAAGGAGAATTACAGTCCTTGATACAAAGCAACATTAAATGTTAGAGATGTTTTTCCATCAATTGAAAGAGTTATTGGCAAACTCTGTGACTTTAAAATTTGAATTCAAGGAGCACGAACAACTGCTCCTTCTGTGGCTTTCTATACAAATCATGGTCGCACAAACTCAAAGCCTTGGATAAAGCAGAATGCTCATGGTTGAAATCATCACGGCTTCACTGGAAGAAATTTCACTAGCAGTACTTCACCACGAGCTAAAGAGACTCGTTTTCTTCATCAGACAGGAAACTCTATTGGAACTCATCTGAAACAAACCTCACATGGTAGCAGTCATGGACATGGTGGCATCACTTGTTTTCGATGAGGGGGACCAAATCACAAAGCAGATGGATGCTTTGCATCTGATGAACAAGCTAGCCAGTACAAAGCTTTTGCTGCTATAAAAATAAGAGAAACTACAGAGGAGGCATGGTATTCTGACAATGGGGCAAATCATCATATGAAACCTGACACAAATGAGGTTCAAGGTATTGTATCTTATCCTTAAAATGACTCTGTTATGGTTGGAAATGGTCAAGACTTGTCTATCACTGGTACTGGACATATTTTTCTTCACAACACTAATCTTAAGCTAAATGATGTTCTTGTGGTTCCTGCAATTTAGAAGAAACTATTATCCGTGTCTCAATTTACAAGAGATAATAACTGCTATTTTTTTTTGTTTTATCCATGGGGATTTATACTTAAGGACATGAAGACGAGGCAGGTAATTCTTAAAGGTCTAATGAAGGATGGGTTATATCCGATCAACTTGCAGCAACTCTCCACATCTCTAGTCAGTTTCTTAGCAAATAAAGTGTCTAGCAACTTGTGGCATGCACGGCTTGGCCACCTTTTTGCCAACATTCTTACAAAATTGTGTTTACCGTCTATGAATAAGCAAAATGCTTTCTGTGAAGGCTGTGTTCTGGGAAAATCAACTAAGCTACCTTTTGAATCAAGAAAATCATATGCTACCTCTTTTCTGCATACACTACATTCAGATGTCTAGGGTCCTGCATCTGTCCCTTCTTTTGATGGAAATTGATTCTATTTCATCATTGTTGACGATATTCTCGATATATATGGTTCTTTCCTATGAGTCAAAAATTTGATGTAGCAATAATATTTCTCCCGCATTCCTCAAGCAAATGGAAACACAGTTTGATACACATGTTAAAAATTTCAGAGTGAAGGAGGTGGTGAGTTTGTTAATCAAAGTTTACAGAATCTTTTCAAAACTAATGGCATCATTCATAGAATTTCATGTCCAGAAACACCATAAAAAAATGAATTAGCTGAACGACATCATCGACACATCGTAGAAACAGGATTATCATTGTTTATCACATGCCTCTATTCCAACAAAATTCTGGACTGCAGCCTTTCAAACTACAATGTTTCTGATCAACCGTTTACCTACTCCAGTTATGGGTTACAAATCACCTCATGAAGTGATATTTGGTTATGCTCCTACTTACGACTCCTTGTGAGTTTTTAGATGTTCCTGCTATCCCTTACTTGAACCATTTGGACGATCAAAGTTGGATTTTAAATCCACAAGAAGTGTTTTTATGGGTTATTTAACCAAGCACAAAGGCTATATTTGCCTTGAATCATAGACAAATCGCATCTACATATCACGGCATGTGAAATTTAATGAATCTCAATTTCCCTACATATGCATGCAGCCACCTGACACACATGCACGTACCTCTCTGCATTTTAATGTGCAGAAAATCCCTCAATTACTAAAGACTGGGGTAGACAAACCCCTGGTCATAGCTCCTCATATCAGTCATCATGTCAAAGATGAAGAAACTGCCCACGATGAATCAACATCCCAATTTGAAGCTGCTAATTCAATCTCCACATCCACTGGTTCATCAGAGATTCCTTGTACATCTTCTCCAGCTTAGTCAAAACAGATCAGTCCTCATGTTTTAGCAGAAACTGCCCACGATGAATCAACATCCCAATCTGCAGCTACTGATTCAATCTCCCAATCCACAAATTCGCCAGAAATCCCTTTTACATCTGCTCCAGCTCAGTCACAGCAACATCTATTACATATGTTCCAGGTCCATAATGACAGCACCACGTGACCACACGAACTCAAAGAGGGAAGCTAAAACCAAAGGTATTTTTCTCTTCACGACATCCAATCCCTGCTTATTTTATGTTGATCTTGTTCCCCAGCCACAAGAACCATCATCAACTCAACAAGCTCTTCAACATCCACAATGGCTTCAAGCAATGCAAGCTAAAATGAGTGCCTTTCACAGCAACAAAACCTGGACCTTGGTACCTAAACAACCAGAAATGAACATTATCAGCAGCAAGTGGGTGTTCAAAATCAAGACACGATTTGATGGCTCTATTGAAAGATACAAAGCTCGATTAGTGGTTTGTGGATTTACACAACAACCAGGACTTAACTATGATGAAACATTCAATCCTGTTATTAAACCTAGCACTATTCGACTTATCCTCACAATTGGATTGTCTTAAGGCTGGTCAAACAATTAGATGTCAGTAATGCTTTCCTTCATGGTGATCTACAGGAGCGAGTGTATTTGGCTCAACCTCCAGGTTTTGAAGATCCATCTACACCAGATTATGTTTGTCATCTTCATAAGGCCTTATATGGATTGAAGCAGCCCATTCGTGCATGGTATCTAAAATTCAGTACCTACATTCAGCAAATGGGATTCATATGATGTCCATATGATCAATCCCTATTTTATCGCATTCAAGGATCAAGCATTCTTCTTTTACTCATCTATGTTGATGACATTCTGTTAACAGGCAACTCGACCTCACAGATTAACAAGCTTATTGCACATCTCTCGGTTGTCTTTCATATGAAAGATCTTTGTGACATTCATTATTTCTTAGGGCTTCAAATTACTCGTGATGAGTCCACCATCACCATTACGTAGACAAGGTATATGTTATCACTTCTTCAAAAGTTTGGTCTTGATGGTGCCAAACCAGTCAACACTCCACTAGCGTCAGGCTCCTCCATGTATGCTGCTGATGGTGTGCCCTTAACTGATCCTACTCACTATCGTTGCTTGGTTGGATCTTTGCAATATCTCACTCTGACCAGACCTGACATTTCCTATGTTGTACATCAAGTCTGTTGATTCATGCAAGCACCTCATGATACTCATCTAACTGCTGCTAAGAGGATTTTTCAGTACCTAAAGGGGACACTCAATGTTGGACTTCATTACATTCGCACCCTTGTTCATGAACTTCGTGGTTTTTTCTGACGTGGATTGGGCTAGTTGTAGGGATGACAGACGTTCCACTACTAGGTTTGCTATCTTTTTAGGCAAAAATCTTATATCCTGGGGAGCTAAGAAACAGGCCACGGTGATCAATAGCTGAAGCAGAGTATCAAGCCTTAGCCTCTACTACAGCGGAGCTCATGTGGTTTGTTCACCTACTCAGCAACATTGGCTACTCTGTCCCTCCTCTAAAGCTATATTGTGATAATATTAGTGCCATTCATATGGTCAAAAATCCAGTGTTCCATCATCGAACAAAACACATTGAAATAGACGTCCATTTTTGTTCGAGAACGGGTTGCAAGCGGTGCTCTCTCATTGGCATTTATTCCAGGATCAGATCAAATTGCAGACATTTTTTTCCAAATCACTTTGTGTTGCAATGTTTACATTAAATCGTGACAAGCTCTGCCTCGGTCCAGCCCCGCCTTGAGCTTGAGGGGGAATGTGAAGAAATATGGAAATATCAGATATGGAAATGTGTTGGGAGTCAAATGCGGATATGAAATGCAGATATGCAGATGCAGCAGATCATGCTAGGATGCAGCAGATCATTCTGTGATCAGAATGATTCTCGCCATTTATTTTATGATTCCCATAATCTCTGCACATAAATCATGTATATATATATAAATAGAAAGAATCCATATAATTAATTCTGTAATGAATTATAATGCCTATTTAAAGGCAAGAATAATATCAGAAACACAAGCAAGTTTAATATCCCTACAGTTCGGACACTCATGTTAATTAAAAAAAAATTACTATCATAATATGATGGATAAGAGTTCATGTTATTCCAAAAGAAGACCACAATTTATTTTTGTTTTAGATACATTTAACCTTGGATGGCTGTTGTCCAAGATCAGTTAATTATAGAAGTAAAGAATGGTTAGTGTTTGACAAAGACCTTTCTACAGACAACATCGCTCTGCTATACCAAAAACAATGCTTCAGAGATTGCTGCTACTGCCATGTTTGTAATGAATAACGAAGAAGACAACAATTTATATCTCTATGGTAGTCTAGTTCATAAATTCATTCAAAATAATTGTGAATTCTCATAATAGAGGATCAATTTTATACATGAGATATCAAAACTCAAAGACATTTGAACAAAATGATAGAGCAATGTGAAACAAATGGTTGCAGAGTGTTTTGTTTTGTTTGCTGGAGGAGCTTAAGGGTCTGTTGTTTCAAAGTTCAGAGCTTCTTGCTGAGAAGATTCCAACAAACTCGGTGCACATATCCCATTTCAGCACAACTTAAAATCATCAAACTTAGGTTTTAAATAATTACCCACAAACTAATAACTCAAGAAATCCTACAAGGCTCCATACAAGTTTACACATATCAATCTAAGAAGAAACTCCAAGGTTTCTTCTCTTCTCTTTTTTTCTTTTAAGCTTGTCAATTTTGTGTCTTTCCATCACTTTCTCTATCTAGTTCTCACTAATCCTAGCAGAAAAACCCCTCTTTTCTGTCATCATCTCACTTCATACCTCCTAAGGAAATTATAGAGAGAAGTTTCCTCTCTGTTAAAACATCTTTGGCTGCTGGAAACAACCTTTACAGACTGATCTCATCCTTATTTACAATTTTATCTTTTATTAAATGTCCCTTGTATTTTTCTAGTAAACTTCCTGATTTTCCTGCGGTTTATTATATATTTCCTAACCTCTACACTGACTCGAGGGTTTCCATATAACATTTTGACATTTATAATTTATTAATAAGAATTCTCTCACTAGAGTTTAGAAGTAATTTTAGGGTTTGCAAACCCCTCGTATCTCTTTTACAATCCTAAATTATGCTCGGAAGTTCTTTTTTCATAGTATTCTTTATGCATAAAATAAGCTTGGAAGCTGTTATTTCACAATATTCTTTATTTTCTTTGATATTTATGGATTTATTTCCTAATTAGTTTTTAATCCAATATTTACTAGCTACTTGTGTATGGTTTTTTGACCTTTCAAATAAGAATTCTCTCTCTTATTTTAGCTTCACAAAATCCTAGTTTCACTCTATTAATTGAGATTGTTTATAGGCCTAAACGAGGCTTGGAAGTTGTTTACATCATACTTTATTTTCTTTGTTGTTTACGTATTAATTTCCTGATTAGGTTTGCAAATTTTATTTAATTCAGGATTTATTAGCTAGGTCAGTTTATGTACACTATTTGTGCAAGTCATGACTTTATATTTTGGTTTTCAAAATCATTCTAGATTGTTTTCGTGCCCAAATTAAGCTTGAAAGTTGTTGTTTCACAATATTGTTTATGAATTCATTTGCTTTGAGAAATGTATTTAACTCGTAGTTTTCATGATTTTTTTTATAAACTCCTCACTTCATATATATTCTCCACACATTTTAAACATTGATTGGTTTATATTTTGATTTTAAAAAAAAACTATAGCTTTTTAAAAGCATTTTGTTTTTCGCATACACGTACACGATCACAAATTCTTTGTTTGTGTTTTTTTCTCTTTTTAATGTGCTTGGCATTTCGTTTTGTGATGTCAAGACAAGCTTTTCTAGTTTCTAAGAAAATTGTGGCTTTTATTATTATATGATCAATAATTTTATGACTAACTTATGTATTTGCCTAATATGTAATTTTTTTAATATAATGTGCTCATTAGTAATGATATTAAATACGGATAAAATAATTTTATTATTGTAAAAATTTTACATAACGTTTTTCAATTCTATTATTTTTCATATTTGTTTTTTGATGTAGGAGCATAAATGTAAAAATAATCAATTTATAATTTTATAATTAAAACCTGCTTTCATAATCACAACAAGTTCATACATAAAAAACCATTGTTTTTTTTTGAAAAAAACAAAATTGTTTTCTTTCGAAATAAAAAAGAAATGTATAAATAAAAAATAGATTTTTAATTAAAAATACATTATTTTCCCTTTAGTTCAATATAATTTTTCTGAATATTTTTTGTTGTTTTTTATTCAATGTTGTTAATAAAAAAAACTGTTTTATTGTAAAAAATAATATATGAATCAAAAAGATAATTTTTATAGAAAAAAATAAGTTCTCTCTCTAAAATTTGACTATTATCTTTCTTGTGATTATTTATTTTTATTATTGTATAATTAAATAAAAAATAGAATTTAAAAAAATTGCACGATAATGTATGCCCGCCTCATCTATAAATAATTAGGATTCCTCAATGATGATGAAACGAGAGAAGCAAAACTCAAATTAGGGCTCATGCACAGTAGAGCAATCCAAATGTGCTATGCACTGTCATCCTTGATACCAAGGACCGCGTCATGCTCTTCCTTCTGTCTTAATGTGATTGAGAACAATTACAGCATCTTTAATGAAATTCAGCATCTATTTTTCGCAGAGAAATCTTTCGAAATGTTTCTTTTTTCTTCTTAACCTTTGCTTGGGCACTTCAGATCCATTAACCTGACTCACCTCCAAACAGCAAGCTGCCTGCACCTTCCAACCACCATAAAGAAGGCTCTGGTACACAGGCTTCTCGATGCCAATGAGAAGATGATATTCAACCACACAGGAGAGCTTGTATTTTATTTCCCTTGGTTTTGTTTTAGTTTAGAAATTCATCAAAGCGAGAGTGTCTTTAGGAAAAATCTCCACTTCTCAAACTTTGTAGTAGATCCAAGTATCCCAAGCATTCAGGACGAATATACCTGCGATGAATACAGACATGAATTGATTTTTGAATGAGAATCTCGGTAGATGTTTTCATTATTTGCTATTGTTTAAAAGGCATCTTACAATAACCACCCCACAAAACTAAATCATGAAAAAAGAGAGAGAGACATGTCCTTGAGTTGCGTCTCAAGTGATTTTCTCTGCATGTAAGAATGATGTGGCTGAAAACCCATCAAGATAGTATATAGCGGTGATGGTGGAGGATACGGGAAAGACACCATGATCCACCTCATCACTCCTTGTGTTCCAATGATCTAGAAAGAACGCAAACTGCAATTCACTATACTCAACCTTACTGTAACAAGGTCAAATGATCCAGGATACTTGAGTAAATACTGGTGTTAAGCAAGTTCTCACAGGATCTGATACGAGTTTCCAGAAGTGGAATTGTTGAAGGAAATCCAATGTAGAAACTAGATTTTACACCACAACAATACAATTATTAAGATTTTATGCTCTACCGTACATTACAAAAGCAGTATCAATCCTAGACCCTGATCTGATACTGCTTATAATCTTTCAGAAGTCAGAACCTCATCTATAGACTTAAGTAGGCCATTATCTTCTTCAGGAAATATCAAACTTTATAGAAACCCAAACTTTGAGCATAAAGCTCTTATTGTGGGGAAGGAAATGATGTTTCAGGTGAAGGGATGGAAAGGCTATAAAGAGTGAAGCTCAAAACATTAATTGTGTGATTCTTGTGGCAAGTCATGGGTGATCTGGTCTTAATGAGAGTTGGAAGACAGAGATAAACTTGTAGGTGCCCCTGTTGTTTGTATAATTGCAGGCAGAAAATGATTAATGAATGTGATTATTTTTTCAGCATGAAGAGGTGGGTCATAATAATATAGGTGGCAAAGAAAAATTATTTTATCTTTTGAGGTTAAATGAGTGAACGCTGCTAAATAATTGTGAAAATAAACAAGGGTAACAATAGAGAAGAAATACCCATGTCGAAACAGAAAATCCAAGATAACAAGAGAGCAATTAGGCTTGAAAAAACAGGTCCTCCGTATTACATTTGCAGCATTCTCCACGGGGATCAGCTTGAAACTCTCCACTTCCCCATCTGTCATAGTTTGATATGCCAATGATGGTAAAGATAACATGAAATGTCAAAAACACAATCCTCAAATTTCTAAGCATGTTTAAAGGGCTTGAAGAATCGACATATTATCACAGCTGAAAGCAACCTGAGTTTTCACAGTTTTACCTTGATTCTTAGGAATAAAATCACCAGGGAGTTCTAAATCATAACAAAATAGAACATCCCTCTTGTATCTATACCCATCAACATCCACATAAGAAACAGCACCGACTGACATGGCTCTGCAAAGAAGCAATATAGAACCATCATCTGAACTATAGTGGTTGCAACCAAAACAACTTGATCAAAAGATCTGTTCCTGCTGCACCAAGATTCAATTTCCTAGACAATACAAGGCAAGCTGAATGTAATTCAGCAGTAGAAGTGAACTTACTGATTAGAAAGGGATAGAGGAATCCCTGCTTCCTCTACACATTCCTTTATAAGATTTGCAACACAAGACATCCCATGAGGCTGTCATTACCATAATGGAAATAAAATGTAAGAGTTGCCTCAGAAATGAAGTGACAATTCTATGGCATGCTTATTTTTGCTTGTTGCCGCTACTAAAGGAAATGGATTGCAAATATTGTTATCGTCCAGGGTTTAACATTGACATGTCACACTCCAAGTTCAGTTCAGAGTTCACCAAACACTTGGTCGTCATAGTATTCAGAGCTTTCAAATGTTAAAAATAAATAATGGAATCTTCCCTTTGTCTTAATCTCACAACGCAAACCAGATACGATAAATAGTTACGAACCAGTCCACCAGCAACAAGATTATCAAGCATCCCAGGAAATGTTTGTTTCATTGGACTTCTCTTTCCTATCCATAAAAATTTCTTCCCATCTCTTTCCACGAAACCATTCATTTGAACTCCATATGCCTATTCTCATAGAGTTGAAAAGTGAAAAATATATATATTAATTCTAACAAAAAAGAAAAAAAGAATGAAGCAAGGAAAAAAGAAGCACAAACCTTAATTCCAAAATAAGGAGCAGCAGCACGTTCAAGGGAAAAATAAGGGGGCGATCCGAACGAAGGTTTGACAGGGTACAACTGATTGAAAATCAACAAGTAAACAGCCAACAATGCAAATAAATATATAAATAAAAGAAAAGGAAAGAAAATGCTCCATCGGGCTGATGATTTTTATACCTCATTTCGTATACCTGGAATCAGTTCCTTTTCTTCTTCTGCCAAGCTTTTGATTACTCTTCCAACAACTCTGGTTCTTTCCTCTGGCGTGCTTAGTGTTTTATTTAAAGTCACATTAGTGCCGAAACGAGAATCACTTGGCACAAAAACAAACACGTCCTTAAACCTCCTCAAATAATCATCAAAAAAACTGTCATAAATAAATTTAACTCATCAATTTGAATTTCCCATTTTCTTAAATGAAAAAAAAAACAGAGGGAGATTACCTTACCCGTCATGTATGTAACCAACTATTTGATCCTCTATCACCAATGGAATAAATTCAGATTTTATCTCCTGCAAATAATAAAAATTATTCAGTAGGAAAATTGTTAATTAACCAAAACACAAAGGAAAAGAGATCTCGCTCTATACAGAGGAGCCGCGATTGCAGTATTTGATATTTTCGAAGAAGCCAGAGAGATCTGAAGAATCATTTGGGGCATAGTCAGGTTGAGAGGCTTGAACCACGTCGTCCCAAGTGAAGCTGACAAGTGAGGATACAGAGCGACAATTAAAAGCAGAACAACTGCTTCTTCCTCCTCCTCCTCCTCTTGTAGTGATTGATCTATTGAGTAAAGGTAACGAGAATCGGATTCTGTTAGGAAAGGGGTGAGGATTGATTACCATCATCACTGGAATTCGGTGGGAGCTGGGGACTTTGCCGTACGTATCAGAATAGAGATGGATGTTCACACGTGTATTTTCCAAATAATATATTATTATCTATTCAGCTAAATCAGCGGATTTACTGTTCATATAAGTACTATTCATCTAGAGTCCTAAGCATTATGAACTTGAATAGTAAGATTACTTTATAATATAAGTATTATTTCTATACTATAACAACATAACAAAGTCATTTAGCCGAGTAGTTAAGGCGTGCGCCTAACATTTCCCGCAGCGAGAGTTTAAGGCCCCGTTTGTTTGCTGGAAAGTGGTTTCCTTTTGGAAAGTGAATTCCGATGTTTGGCAGTGTTATGGAAAATAAACTGGAAAACACTTTCTAGTGTTTGTTTGTGTTATGGAAAATGAACTGGAAAATAATTTATTAATAAATTAATTTTTTTTTCAAGTTTATCTAATATATATAAAATATTTAATCACTTAAAATAAAAAAATGAAATCTAAAAAGTATAATGATGAATTTTTTTATTATATCCTATATTCATACATAGCTTATTTTATAAAATATAACAATATATGTCATATCATATTATAGAGAAATAAGCTTGTGAAATATTTTTTATGTAAAACTTATTAATATATATTTTTTTCAATTTTAAAAGCTTAAAATAAGTTTTTTTTTTCATATGAAGAAAGCCAAATTAGTTTATGTTAAGAGTTATATATTTGGGTTTTTTTTTTGGCATGAAGTATTTTTTAAAAGATAAATAGATACAAAAATATTTTGATGGGTATTTTGGATAAATATTTTTTTTTATGGGTAAAGGCAATTATCCCTTTAATATCTATCAAATAAACATCAAGAAATAAATATTTATACCTAACATCAAACATAGTCATGCATAAATATTATAAATAATGAAAATGAAGAATGATATACTTCATTTGATCATTAAAAGAATATATGTACAAAACCATTATTTTTTACGGCAACTGGGGATCTTTCGGACAATACAATCCCAAACAGAAACAACAGGAGACAATAGAAGAGAGAAATGATAAGCATCCACAAAATCATCTCTTGGCACCATTCTTCCTAATTTTCCACAACCCTCGCATTCGCCCATTTTGTGCACACCAATAAAACCACAAAGCCGATCAAAATTGCAAACGTAACAAACTCAATCCAGGACTTCAAACAGCTCACATGGCCTTCCTTCTGCAGTCGAAAAACTCAACAAGTCAATAAATGAAGCCCCGCAAGAAACCATCCATAAAAAAATGAACAAGCAATAATACACAGATAGGTCATATTGCACAAAACTACCAAACAAAATCTTACCTCATTTAAATCCTTTTTTCAGCAACAAAAATAAGTTTTAAAGCATCTACCCTCTTAACTATTTCAATAATTTACAACAATTTAATTGTCAGTTACATAACCCTAACCAATAAACAAGATCATCGCATTAATAAAGCTGTGTTATGTGCATCGGTACTAGCAGAAACTCGTGCCATATTGATAAGAATATTAACTGGAGGATACAATGCTACACTTTCCATATTAGGTATTAAGACCCAAGAGCCTCACAGCTTCTATAATTATTACAGAAAATTGGTTCATGTCAGTTACACAGACTTCATTTTCAAGTCAAACATGGTTTCACCAGAACAGCCCAAGTTAAAAGTACCAATTGTTCTACTTTATCATAATATAAGCCAAAATAGTTTTTCCTCATGCCAACCATAAACCCATAATTATGTTTTGATAACCCTATGCACTATCCAGAATCTCTTCTTGCGTTGATGAATTTAAATTACTGAAGATCTGCTTCAGATTTAGAACACCTCTGTATTTCCAAGGAGCAGTGGCTAAATTTCTTAGCCATTTGATTGTGTTTCATGAATATGAATCCACCATTAACCTGAGCTAGTTGTGATTTTATTGGCGGAGCTTTTTTCTAGTAATTCTGTGTAGCCCATCGTTCTAGTAGGGCTTGGAAAAATCCAGATGAGTTTTCCAGCACCATCGCCATAAAGGAGCTTAAAACTCTATCTCAAGGCTTGAATCTTTCAACCCTATTTGACCGTGGGCAGGTACAGATCATCAAATGTGCTACTTACATTTTCTTCATTGTCTCTTGAAGAGTGCTATGTTTGAACAACATGATTTATCACTTCCAGGCACATTATGAGAGCCAATTATTTTCTCAAAAATATTACCCTATAAATCTTCGCTTCCCATCCAGCATATCAGTATCATAGATTATCACCTGCCTAGTTGCTAATCACAAGAGGTTTAATTCCTACTGTTCAACATAACACTTCTAGAATATTGAACACTAAAGATCTAAATGGTACTTCTATGAGCAGTTTCTTTTGTTTCTAAATGGTACCTAATTGATCTCAAACATCTGATGCAAATTTATTTAAAGTTCTTTTCGTAGTAACATACCATTAATAAATCACCCGAATCCACAAACAGATCAAAAGATCATACAAACAATGGTACTTTTTACATACCAAGGAATTTGCTTCAATGATTTGGCTACATTCCAGCCTAAACATAGAATTTAATTAGCAACATGGGCTTTGGCTACATTCCAACCTAAACAGCTACTGTAATTGGCATCCCAGCACATGTATTTGTCTATCTAAGGCTCAAAATTATATAACAATTTTCAGTCTCAATCCTATAATTCATCAATCCTATACAAGTACTCAGTCAAATATCAAAACCCAAATTTCAGTCTCAATAACATACTTCAACCTTATAATTACCAAACCCGACTTCTATCAAGAACAACACAAACCTTACAGTACACATGTATCAGTGACTAGTTAAAAGGCAGCTGGATTCAAACGGGAAGAACAGTCAAGCCAAGTGGAGGGTGTTCCTTGATCACTAAAGGCACATTATCTTCCAATAGGATCTATAAAGGCACATTCAGAATCTTGACAGAAAATCACAATCATATTAACAGAGCTATGTTGATTAGGTTTTTCACATCATCAAAACCCACAATCCATTTTCAATAACAATGTAATACAAACATCACGAACACAACCTTCTATCAACCACAAAATCACCGCAGGCATAGAATACAAAAAAATCATTAACATCCCATTTTTCTCCCAAACCAAATGCAGGCATAAAGCTCAAAAATTAATTTTAATTAATTACAATTAATAAAGCTGAAATTACTTACCTTTTCCGAGAGGGAAGACGCGACCTTTGCTGGGTGAAAGGGACTGAGGGAGGCGAGAGACGAGAGGACACAGAGGGACAGATGCGAGAGACGAGCTGGGTTTCAAGGACAACGATGAGAGATGAGATGGGTTTCAGGATTGAGGGAGGCGAGAGTTTACAGGCGAGGACGAAACAGAGGGACAGAGGCGAGAAACAAGATGGGTTGCAGGGATAGAGGTGAGAGATGAGATGGGTTACAGGCGAGAGATGAGATGGGTACCGAGAGAGGCGAGAGACGACACAGAGGGACAGAGGAGGCGAGGGACAGAGGAGGCGAGGGACGACGTGAGGTTACAGGCGAGAGGTGAGGTTAGGCGACAGAGAGGGAAAGAGACGAGACGGTCTGGTGGTGAAGATAAATGACGGGGAAGGAGAAGTGAAAGGGAAAGGAAAGTGTTTTCCTTTACATAAGTAAAGCAAAACACTTTCCTCAGATAAGGCCATTTTAATGCATTGACCGGAAAGGTGGGGAAAAGTAATTCCTTTGACTTAACTTTCCAAAGTGTTTCCAAACACTGGAAAGTGAGGAAACTGAATTCCTGGAATTCAGTTTCCTTGAAACAAACAAGGCCTAAATCACTCAGGCAAGAAAATGATTTCGGATTTTGCTTTTAAAAAAGTTAATAATATAAGTATTATTTCTATACTACAACAACACAACCAAGTCCTTTGGTCAAGTGGTTAAGGCGTGCGTCGTTTCCCCGCAGGCGAGAATTCGAGCCTCTCAGGCCACAAATTAATTTTCGAACAGTAATGAACAGTGTTTTCACGGTTCCAAAACGTGTTTTTTTATTTTTTTTAGGTTTTTTTAATAACCTGTGTGTCCGAGTCAGCTTACGCACACCATGATTAATCTCTAGACCCACTTTTTTCTTTCTTTCTTTTCAACTTATACATTTTTTTTGGTTTTTCTTATAACCAACGTGTCCGGATTAGCTTATGCACACCATGATTTTTTCCCCGTGTATACTTTTTTTTATCTCCGAACCCACTTTTTTTTTTACATTTTCTTTCCTGTTTTTTTCCCACTTATACATTTTTATTGGTTTCTTTGTATAATTGAGGTGTCCGGGCCAGCTTACGCACACCACGATTTTTTCCCCCCACGTATACATCTTTTTGTTTATGATAATAGAGGTATCTGAGGCAACTTACGCGCGCCATGAATAATCCCCAAATCCACTTTTTTAAACATTTTTTTCTGTTTTTTTTCCACTTATAATTTTTTTTATATCTGGGCTAGCTTATGAGCACCACGACTATTATTTTATAAAATAATTAAAGAAGATCGCAATTTCAAACAGTAATAAACAAAGATTTCAACAGTGGTTTACACTATTCATTACTATTTGAAAATGTGAATTGAACTGTGGTTTTGATGGGAGATGGCAGAGGTGTTTGGGAATGCGTTTGGAAAGTGTGTTTGAAAAAAAAAATATTTCTATTTTTTATTTTAAATTAAAATAATTTGGTATTTCTAGATAATTTTGATGTGTTGATGAAAAAAATGATTTTAAAAAATTGAAAAAAATGTTATTTTGATGCATTTCTGAACGAAAAGCTAAAGGAATTATCTATAAAGCTGATAGAGCTCACAATTTTAAACAATGTTTTACACTGTTCATCTACACTCATAAGCATATTGGACTTGAATATAGTGAAATTACATAATAATATAGGTATTATTTGTATACCAGGACAGAACAACGAGGTTGTTTGGCCGAGTGGTTAAGGCGTGCGGGTGCTAACGAAGGCGAGAGTTCGAATCTCACAATCAACAAAAATAATTTTGAATAGGTTGCCCATTTGAACAACAATGAACAATTCATTTCTGTTATAGAAGGGGCTTTCGTGTTTTATTTTATAACCAGGCTTCTTTTATTTATTTTTTTTATAATCGGGGTATCCGTGACAGCTTACATGCACCACGACTAATCTCCGGACCCTTTTTCTTTTTAACATTTTTTTCCTGTTTTTTTATCAATTATGCATTTTTTTTAAATGACCGGGGTGTCCGGGTTAGTCTACGCACACCATGATTTTTCACGACTAATCTCTGGACCCATTATTTTTTTACATTTTCTTTCATGTTTGTTTTGCCACTTATATGTTTTTTTTTGTTTTTTTATGATCAGAGTGTCCGAGTTAGTTTACGCGCACCGTGATTTTTTTTTCTCATTACTGTTTGAAAAGGTGCTTTCCCCTTGCAGTTTTTTTAGCCACTTTTTTTAACATTTTTTTCCTGTTTTTTTTTGCCACTTATACAGTTCTTTTGGTTTTTTTTATATTCGGGGTGTCCGGGTCAGCTTACACGCACCATGATTTTTTTTTCAATGTATACATTTTTTTAATAATCGGGGTGTCCGGGCCAGGTTATGCACGCCACGAATAATCCCAGGACCCCCTTTTTTTACATTTTTTTCTGCTTTTTTTCCACTTATATAATTTGTTTTATAATCGGGGTGTTCGGGTCAGCTTACGCGCACCACGACTATTATTATTAAGAAAAACGCTAATACAGCTCGCTCAAACATTGTGCACACACTCACAAAACACTGTGGATTACAACAGTGTATTAACAATTTCGCCCCTCAGTGCACCTCAACCCTTGCCTTCAGATTAGGGGTATTTTTGAATTTTTCACCGGACCGGTTGACATTACTAGATTGTTTGGGGGTAGTTCTGTTTTTTCCCTATATTTTTGCACAGTAAAATAGCCATGAGGACAAAAATTCACAGGAACTGCCGGGAGCATTAAGGTTATTGCATATATTTTTTAAAATATTTAAATACAAATTTATCCATATATATATATATAAATGACCAGTTTATTATTTTAAACAAATGATAATTTACTATCATTATTCTAAAATATTTTTAATCTAATAATACGAGGAATAAATTTTAAGAAATAAAAAAACATTAAACAACAATGATGGTGTCATCAATAGTTTGACCAATAATAATTAGAATATTAATTATGTATAATAATATTTATAATGACAACTATAATAATTGTGATAAAAATTCATTGGTGAATGTTATTTTTGTGAAAAATAATTTCCGCATTTTTTTATGTATAATATTTCAGATCTCATATCACGAAAAAAAAAATACAAAACCACACGTGGATAAGAGAGGTAGAAAAATTGTATCAAATTATCTTCAATAATAAATTAAAAAATTGTCCTGCATTTTGCCACGGTCGGCACCAAATTTTTTAACATGTAATAAAATTGTTGATGGTCCTAAACTTGCTGCACACACTTATCAACTTTGTCACAACATGTGATAGAATAAACATTGCTATAAGGATATTTCATTGCATCATGAAAATTAAATTCAATCTTTTCATCTCCTACCTCTATAGACAAAGTATCCTTACCACAATCAATTTTTGTATTGGCAGTTTTCAAAAACGGTCTCCCAAACAATATAGGAGTACTGAAATCACAAGAATTATGCTCAATATCAAGAATATAAAAGTCACATGGAATTAGCAAACTATCAATCTTGACTAGGACATCTTCTATCACACCAAGTGGGTAAACAAAACTACGATCTGCAAGTTGTATTACACTGTTGGTTTTATTCAAAGGCTCTAAACTAGGACATCTTCTTTTATTTTTATTTTTTTTATGTTTTCTCATGTTTTCATTAAGCATCATTTTTTTCTCTTTCATATAATTTCCAATCACAATCCCATGAGATATCAACAAGTATATTATACTAGTCTTTGGCTAGGGAAAAAGGAAAACATATAAAAAGTTAAGGCTTACACATGAATAAAGCAAATAAAAGATAAGCGAGCTCACTAATAATAATATGTTTCAGGTTGACTTCACGGTTCAAGTGGTTAAAATTCCTAATGTTTTTATCATCTTCATATACATATGTAATGGGAATAATCTCAACAATATATGAAGCTAGTTCTAGAGAACATATCATTGAAAGAATGCATTGTTACAAAAAATAATGTTGAAAGCTCAAAACCTTGCATTGGAATAACACTATAAAGTCAATATAGCATTTTCTCAAAATCAATCCCTAAATTAATTAAAAGTTAAAACTTGCATGCATACTCCTTATTCAATTTATATGTTCATCTCTCTCAACTAATTCTCATACAAAATACTCATGTTCTCATAAAGCAATAGGAATTCAAAAGATCAAAAATAGATTTGTTTTTGTATATTTTTTAGGAAAAACAACAAAGAAAATAAAAATTCTCTCAATATCCTCACACTTTAAACACAATATTGTCCTAACTATTGAGATAAAAGAAAAGGAAAAAGAAAGCAAATCTGGTTCTGTCTTTTACTGGATTGTCTCTAGTAAGAATGTTTTCTTATGTCATTTGCTCGACATTTTGCATGCTAATTCTTTATAGATTGATTCAACTAACTCCATAAAAGCGATGAGTTTTGTCGTTCAACCTATATATAAGGATTTCAAGTGATGCTCATTAGCCTTGAGTATTTTATTGGTTTATAAAATTGTAATATCATTTATACCATAAGGAAAAACATTAGAAACAATAAAAGGTCCAATCAAACAAGAGCATAACTTTCTAGAAAAAAGTTTCAAACATGAATGATAAATAAGGACTTTGTCTTAAACATGAAATTCCTTATAATTATTCAATTATTAAGACTCTTGGTCTTTTCTTTATAAATCCTTGCATTCTCATAAGCATCATTTTGAATCCTTTTCAACTCTAACAATTGAAACTTTCTTACAATTCCAGCAATATTATGATACACGTTACATTATTTAATGACCCAATAAGCTTTGTGTTCAAGCTCCATTGGTAGATGACATGGTTTTCCATAAATCATCCTATAAGGTGACATTCTTATAGGTGATTTGTAAGTAGTTCGATAAGCTCAAAGTGCAACATCAAGGTGTTTGGCCACTTATCTAATATTTAGATATAATCTAAAACATAATTTAAACTTCGAAGGAATCTTTAAAGTTGGGTTTTCTTAATTATCTTATCTCGGAATTTGGAGGCGAAGGATAAAATTTTTTCTTTGGGTATAATAGTTCCTTGACAAAGATACTTACCAAGAAAATGTGTTGCGATGTCATGGTCACACAAATTAACTACCCTAGTTTAAAACAAGTCCTTCCTTAAGTTGACAAAATTTAGTTGTCATCTTGTAAAAATCATATCTCATTCATAAGAAATCATTTTAAGCTAAACGTTGGATTGGTAATAGTTCTTTGAGTCTGGAATCCAAAACAATTAGGTTTAAATCAATCGGACTTCTATAGCTTCAGATATTTAAGTTGGAATGGTCAAAGGTCAACATCGGTAGATTGCAAGATTTGACTTTGAAGGCTGTGATTTCCATGCTCTTAATTTTTTTTCCTTAGCTTTCCAGAAAGGTATGGATGTTACATTTTGAATTCCATTGAAATCATTTCATTTCAATCTCTAGAGCTTCCGTTCTGCACAAAACATTGATTGAAGGTCAAATCTGTAAATTACCTCCTTTTTGCATCTTTCATCCAAAAATACCTTCAAAACATAAAAAAAAAGAATATCAAGGTATTTTATACAAAACAAATATGCAAAATACTAGGTAAATATAGGTGAAACTATCAAATAATATGGTTGCATCAAAACGAACATGAGTTTGAATATAGAGAAATCTTTGATTTAGAAATAACTAATATATTTTGTTTCATAACATGAAAGAATGTTTACAGATGTTTGAAATGTTGTTCTAAAGAATTGAAGAAAATAAGATCATCAATGTAAACAATGCAAAATTTAGAATATACATTGAAAATGTCATTCAAGATACTTTGAACTCCAAATGGTGTATTTTTCAAACCAAATGGCATGACATTCCATTTGTATTACCTAATGGAACTGTTAAAGTAGTTTTGTAATGGTCTTTAAGTTCTATTTGGATTTGCCAAAATCTTGTTTTCATATCAAATTTAGAAAATGCTAGTTAATTGTCCGCACTATGTAGCGAGTCGGGCAAACAATTTTTATAACTATTGAGATTAAAATATAATATTTATACATGTACAGTTTAATATAATGAAACAAATCAACATACCATATTATAACAACAACAACATCGAAGTCTTAACATCTAAAATTACCATTACTATTACTTCTAAAACAATAAAAAATATTAAATTACTCCAAGAAAAAAACACAAAAAATTAACAAAAGAGTAAGTAAGAACAAAAACACAAATTATTATTATTATTATTATTATTATTATTATTGCGTTAATAATGAAAAAAAAAATTAATTCAGAGACAAAAAAACCTAAACACTTTAACAAATAAACAAACAAACGAATAAAATAAAAATTATCAGTTGAAAAAAATCATTTGACTTGACAATAAAAAAATAACTAATAAAAAAAACTAAAAGAAATAACAAAAAGGAAAAAACAAAAGAAATATCAATTTTCAAATGATCATAAACACCAACTAATGTTCAGCAACACACATTTCACAATAGACTGAAACAGTGCATTTCACTTTTTTTGACCATTTTCTTGATGAGCAGTTGCAAAAAAGATGTGGATGTGGTGTGGGTTCCGTAAATAGTTTTTAAACTCCCGAATTTATGAATCAAGAGAGGAAGTGCTGAAGTGGTGAGAAGAGTTTTTTTCTTTATCAATGACTATCATATATTTTATAAATAAAAATTGAGAGGTTTGGATTTTGATTGGCTCTTTGAATTCCCATGTGCTATCCCTATTGTCATTGGTGTTTTCTGTAGGATAATTGAAAGATATTTATGTAACTGAAAAATGGAGGAAGGAATAATAATAATAATAATAATAATAATAATAATAATAATAACCTGTTTAATTATTATAATTATTATAACTTCAATTTAGGTTATATATGATCTTCTATGATTCCTGAAATATTTGCAAAATAATAAAAATATTATACAAAAGCTAAAAGAGGACGGTGTTTTCAAACAGTACTGAATAGTGTTCATCTAGACTTAGAGGAATTATGGATTGAAATAGTAAAATTACTATTTTGCCCACACGTTTACTACATTTTTTAGCCTTGGGTTCGGGGGTATTTTTGATTTTTTGCATTTTTATGCACAGTAAAATAACTATAATACCTATATATAAGACAAAACAACATAATAACAGCCGTGGGCATTAAGGTTATTGTATATTTAAAAAAATACCCCATATAAGACAAACTCCAAGAATTGTCTGTAGGAGTGTGATTGTAATTTACCATTTTTAATTATATTTTTTGGCGAGATACCGTTTGCGCGTTGCCAGATGCGTTGTCTATTTCTGCGCTCACGCGAATTGTGAATGACATGTGCGGCGTTTATTGACATGTAAAATGCCCAATCAATGTCTGGAATTATTCTCCTTCATGTTATCTTCCTCCTGGTGGACGAAGATGTGTTGGTGGTCGGTTGAAGTTTTTCCCCCCGTTTCTCTCTCCTGTATGTGACAGTACATGTCTGACCCCGTTGTTTATTGGGTTTTCAATATAGTTCCTGATCTTTTGATTGTTTTGTGTATCCTTATTTCTGTTATATAAGTTTTGATTTGTTTCAATTTTATCCTCCAATTAAAATTGAGTAATTATTGTAGTTTCATTTCAGTCCTCAGTTTTTTAATTTCCCGATTGGTTTGAAATCCTTAATTTTTTCAGTATCAAAGTTTTGATTGGTTTCAATTTTATCCTTCAATTCAAATTGATTATATATTTTAGTTTTATTTTGATCCCCAGTCTTTTAATTTCCGGTTTTGCATTAATTTTTTAGGTATCAAAGCTTAGATTTGTTTCAATTTGTCCTTTAAATGAAATTTATTATATATGTGTTTTTCATTTTGGCCCTTATACTTTTAATCTTGGATTTTATTTTAACTCCTTTATTTTTTCATATATATTTCTTAAATGGTTCCTATTTTTGTCTATGTTTATATGTACATGCTCTTAGTTTTTGTTTCCAATTTTATTATTTCCACTATTATTAAGGTTTTTTTTTTATTAAATGGTAAAATTTTAATTTGTATTAGTGATCATTTGAAAATTAATATTTATTATTTTTTCTTTTTTTTATTTTTATTTATTCTTCGATTGAAATAATATTTATTTTTGTTTTGTCTTTTTGTTAATATTGTTAGTTGTTGAAATTTCTAATTATTGTAGATAAGACATTCAAAATAATGATAATAATTATTTGTAAGTTTTTTTATTATGAATATGTGAGACTGATTATATATTTTGATATTTATTTAATATTGGTGTATATATATATATATATATATATGACGTAGGTTTAGGTTTTTTTGAAATAAAAAAATTAATATTAGTGCTCTAAAATATTTTGAATATAATTATATTAAGAATACATCTTATAAATAAAAAAATAATTTAATTTCTTTTTCTAACAATAATTATGGTGTCATCAATAGTATGAACAATAATAATTAGAATATGAATTATTTATAATATTATTTATAATGACAGCTACAATAATTATGACAATTTAAAAATCATGATAATAACAATGACAATAATAATCAAAATCATTCATCAGTTGATGTTATTTTTCTTAAAGGTTGACTTTTCTAATTTTTTTATGTATGATATTTCATATCTAATATCATATAAATAAAAAAATATACGAAGTCACACGTGAACGAAACAAGTGGAAAAATTAGGGCAAATTATCTATAATGAAAAAATATACGAGTCAATTGCCCTCTATTTCGCCGTAGCCATAAACAAATTTTTAAAATGCAAAAAAAAGTTAATGGTCTTAGATTTTTTTTATAATGCTATATATATGAGCAAAATAATCAGCCTACAAAACTTTTGATTCTTACTATAGCAAAAATATTTACAATAATAATAATAATAATAATAATAATAATAATAATAATAATAATAATAATAATAATAATAATAATAATAATAATAATAATTATTATTATTATTGTATATTAGGTTTTTATATATTCATTTTATTATGAAAAATACGTTTAAAATAATGATAACGATTATTTTTAAGGATTTTTCTCCTAAAATGATTATATATTTTGATATTTTTTTAATATTAAGACCTTAAAATATATATATAAAAAAATAAAGTAAGATATTTTTAAACAATTCTCAAATTAATTTAATCTTAGTATTTTGAAATACTTCGAATACAATAATATAAAGAACAAATCTTGGAAAATAAAAAAAATGAATTTTGTTTGATAACGATAATGATATTATGATAGTGACAACGATAATATTGTCAGTATTGATTAGAATATTAATTATTTATAATAATCGTGATAATTTAACAATCATGATAATAACAATAAAAATAATAATCAAGATAATTCATTAATCGATGTTGTTTTTGTGAAAAATTGACTTCTACAATGTATGATATTTGATATATATTATTATATGAATAAAAAATATTCGGAACTACACAAACAAAACATGTGAAAACATTTGGTCAAATTATCTACAAATAAAAAATATATGAGTCACTTGCCCTGCGATTCGCTGCAAACAAAACTAAATTTTATAACATGTTAAAAAATATTAATGGTTCTTGATTTTTTTAATAACGCTATACATTAGAGCGAAATAATCAATCTACAAGACTTTTAATTATTTAGTTTTTTAATATATTTATTTTATTATAGATAATGCATATAAAATAACGAGAAATATTATTTTAAAGGTTTTTTATCTTAAAAATAATTATATATACTGATATTTGTTTTATATTAATGTCTTAAAAAACATAACAAATAACTAACAATTGAATATTAACTATACATGTATAAGAAAGAGCTTTATTTTCATTTCACACCACCAAAGGTGAACTTACTCTATTTTTTAACCAAAGCTACATTTAATACAAAGATAAATTGTAATAAAAATTAAAAGACAAAACTAAGAGTATAAATATATAAATACAAACAAATTATTTAGAATTATACCAAAATTACTAAAAAAGTAAATGGATCTAAACTAAATCAAGAAATAAAAGAATTATTTTTTTATTCCTTGCAACACTTTTAATTTTTTTAATTTAATCATTGGGTTAAAATTATTTACATATTGGTTTTTAATTCTTATTATTTCCTCTTTTGTTTAGGTTGTATTTCTTAGAAAAAATTAATTATAAGATTTTAGGTTGTTTTGGTTAAAAAAATTACTTTTATAATATTTTTATGTATAATATTTCAAATTTAATATTACATAAACAAAAAAAATTACGAGGCGACATATAAACAAAATGGGTAGACAAATTTGCCCAAGTTATCTCTAATGAAAAAAATATACGAACAACTTTTCTGTATTTTGATTAAAATGTTCTTTTTAGGTGAAAAAAAACCATTTCTAATATATTTTATCTATTATAATTTTACTGATTAAATATTAAGATAACCAATTATAACACGTAAAAAATCAATTAATCGTGCACGGGCAACTAACCTCGTTTTAGCTAAAAAACAATACTTTGTAATTTTATTATTTATGATAGTGGAAGGTTTTTGACAAATTATATTCTTGTGATGTTTGTTAAGTGAAGCTTTTCACGTGAAATTTTTTAGTGTTGATTTGTATGATTGATTACTTTTTATTGATTGTTTGATATATATTTTTTTAATTGCATAAAAAATATAACCTGTAGATTGTGAATTTGATATACCGGGTGGCTTTTATCAACAGAAACCCACGGAAACCAAAACCAAACCAAAAAAACAAAACAGAAAAAGAGAACTTGCTACTCGCGAAATGGCACAAGCCGCGAGGCTCAATCTTCGGATGCAGAAGGAGCTCAAGCTCCTCCTGACCGACCCTCCCCCCGGCGCCTCATTTCCTTTTCTCTCCACTGATTCCGGTTTCTCCTCTTTGTCATTTATCGACGTCCGTAAGTTACTTCTCGTTATATAACCAATCGAAAAACTCAAAAAATTGTGTTATTTGTTGACCAAAATTTTTGTTAGGGCAGAGATTGAAGGGCCCGCAGGGAGTGTATATGCTAAAGGGATTTTCAGAATTAAGATTCAAATACCCGATAGGTTATTATTTACATTTATGTCATGTAATTGAGAATTCTGATGGGTTTTTAGTTTTAATTTTTTTACATTATGTTTAGGTACCCATTTCAGCCTCCAAGTGTGACCTTTGCCACGCCAATCTATCACCCTAATATAGATAACGGAGGTCGGATTTGCCTTGACATTCTAAATCTTCCCCCGAAGGTGACACCCACCCACCCACACCCTAATTCATCTTTTCTTTTCTTTTCTGATTTCTCTTGTCGAAAGTGAAAGATTGTTTTTGGTTTCCTATAAATATATAATGTTCTGAGCATGATCGCTTTGGGTTGTTTTCTGGGTTTTATTTTTCAAGAATTAAATCTACTGATTCTACTTCGTATGGACTTTTTATTAAATAAAGTGTGAATTAATCTAAAGTAATATCTCAAGTTACTTGCTTCTGGTTATATTGATTCTGTAATTTACCATTTTGACAAGATCGGTTGTTCTTCCCGCATTTGACAACTACATGTGCTGATATTTTACAAAATTCTGCCTGTATTTTCGGCTGAGAGTATGTATTCCCTTGGCTTCCCATTTTTCATTGAAATGGGCAAGAAGTTGGCCTTTAAATTCAGTTGTTGGTCCATTAGTTTGAATTAACTCTTAAAGCGTAAAGGTTGCAATCTAGTTTTTCACGGTCCCTTTTTCCATTATTGAAGCTTTGATATGAAATATTAGAACTGTGATCTGGAGGATATTTGTCAAGAAAACTGAACTTTATACTTCTTGGGCAGTGACAACTATCCAATTATTTTACTGTTAGACAAATCATGGATGGCCAGAAATTTCTTGAGGTTTTTTGAATTTATTTGTTATTTCTTGCTGACCATACAGTGCCAGGAAACCCCTCCTTTTCTTTTTCTTTTTCTTTTTCTTTTTTTGTTATCAATTGGCAATGGATGTCTTTATAAACTTGTAGGGTTTCTCTCAAACCTGCTATTTATAACAAGGTTTGGGTTTGTATACAAGCAGGGTGCATGGCAACCATCATTAAACATTTCAACAGTGCTAACAAGCATAGGATTGTTGCTGTGTGAGCCAAATCCTGATGATGGCCTAATGTGTGAAGCCGTAAGTGGATATGTACACAGATCAATCAGACAGTAATATTGAATAAATTAGTCTCAATTTTCTGATATGTGGGGATGAATGTGCAGAGCAGAGAATACAAATATAACAGGCAGGTGTTTGACCAAAGAGCTCGAGCCATGACTGAGGAATATGCAAAGCCTGGAGCCAATCTTGGTAGCTGCAGTACTCAATACATTCAAAGTGACACAAATTCAAGCACAATGGTAGTGTTTGTTTGGTTGTTTTCCCAAATTATTTTTAAAAAATCTGGATCTTTTTGAATTTGTAATTTTTTGCTCTAGATGGAATTTAAAGGACCAGACAAAGAGTTAGCAAATGAAAATAAGGATTTCGTTTCTAATCATAAGAAACCAAGTGGGATTGGTGGAAAGCTGTCTCTGGAGTCTGCCACCTCAACTTGTAACAGGGGAAGTGATGGAGATGTGAATAACAAGCAAAATCATGACCTCCTGTTTTACTTCGGAAATCACACAGAAACAAAAGAAGAGGGGAAAGAGTCGATTGTTATGCCTGAAGAGTACAATTTGAAATATGAGAAGCCATGTGGCATTGGGAGGAAGTTGTCTCTTGAATCCTTAATTCGATTCCCTGAACATAAAACAAAGAATATAAATCCAAAGCATTATAAATCCTTCTGTAACCCACAAAGTGCTCCTATGACTTCTTTGGATTTGCTTGGGCTGCATGTTGGCAACTGTAATGATAAACGACTCCACAAGCATGATGATAAGATATCAACGTTTGGCAACAAAAGCACAAGCTCAGACAATCGTTGTCCGGTTAGCCATCAGATGCTGCCTGGAGCTTTGGATGCATACCAACCAAATGATGGCATAAATGAGGAAATCCATGGAATCCCTGAACTATTGCCTTCTCAGTCCCATTCTAATTCATCTCCAGAGACCTTGCTGGCGGCCTCATCCTTCAAATATAATGACCTGCCTTGTAGGGATTCTTTTATTGGACTTGATAATAGCACCATCAATGCAGGTTGTAACAGGGCATGGCTAGGCAGTAAGAAGCTTTCTCTGGGATTTAAAACCTCATCACAGGGACAAGAAGAGGATGGCGAAGAGAATATTGTGCCAATTCACAAGCTTCCATTTTCAAATTCGCCAACTACAAAGAAGACTGGGATTAGCCAGAAACTATCTCCGGCTCCTCGTACTCAATTGCAGGGGAGCAATGAGAATAATAGGAGGTTGCTTTTGCACTCGCAGAAACTCTTTCCAGATACTGTTCAGAAGCAGCAGTCTATCCAACATCAAAGTAGGAAAATTGACAAGGGGATTGAGTCCAGTGGGGAAGACTCACCAGTTGCTGAATCAATAATTGTGCTGGATAGTGAAGACAGTGAAGAGGAAATCAATGGATCAGTAAGGTTTGAATTGTCATTGGTGCAAAAGCGCATGAAGAAGAGGAAAAATTGTGCTTGATTGCCAAGTTCCACCGGTTGTCTATTCATCTCTCTGGGTGACCTTTCTCTGGCACTATGGTGGAACGGAAGTATGAAGGAATTGACTAAAAATATGCTGTGCATTTTGTTGTTTGAATTCTTGAAACTTGGGTTTGCATATCGTATGCATGAAAACTTCCTGCAGCCAGCAGGAAGTCATGGGAACTCGGAAAGAATGCTGATTGCATCAGCCCTACTCACCTTATATTTTCTTGGGATAATTACACCATGCATATTGCCTCAAATCTAATACTCTGATATGGCTGGTAGGCATGCATGGCGCTAATATTAGTTTACATTAGCCCAGCCATTCTCCTTGCTCGTTGTTTGGAGATGACCAACTGAAGATACTGGAGAAAGAGGGAAGTACAAGATTGAACATTAATAACTATTACATGCTACGTAAAAATTAAGAAAACAAAGAATGATAATTGCTTTTAGATGCAGAAATTGATCAAGTTTTCCATTTTTATTCTTGTTATTCTCTAGCATTCTATTGGATAACAGATTATTATTATTGTTATTGGGAGGAGCGGGTGGTGAAAGCACTGGTTCAGTCAAACTTAACCTTGCCAACAACATGATCCTTGTCCGAGAGATTGAAACCATAAATTAACAGGGAGATACAGTGTCTTTCTCTCTCTAGTGAATCATGTAACCAAATTAGAGAACAAGAACACTGACAACTTGTTGTTGGTTGGAGAAACCACTAGTGGCTTAGAAATACAACTAGCTCTTTTATTTTACAAAATAACAAGCTTACATATATTGCGAAAATCTCACTCTCAATTTCTCTCTAGTGTTTTTTCTCTTTATTTTCCACACACAATAACCATAAGCTTAACTACTTATTTATAAACAAAATAAAAGCATAAAAACCAGACTTCAAGTGTGAAAGCAAATGGTTGATGGCATTGTGAAAACCATTGGCAGTGGTTGTTGGTCAATGTTTGGTGATTGACATCCTTGACCTAGATTGAGTTTACGAAAACAAATCCCTAATTTAAACTAAATCAATAGATGTCATTCCAAGTATGAACTTCAATATGATATATGTCTCTCCCTTTGATGACTTTGTAAAGAATTTTGCACCTTGATCATTTATATCAATTCAGCTTCTGTGTTCTTTACATGCTTTCAGATAAAATAATGATGTGTATCGATGTATTTTTTTTTTCATGATATATTGGGTTCTTTTCTAATGCAAATTTTGATCGATTATCAATATAAATCTTTGCAGGGTGTTCTTAAGAAAATTCCAAATGCTTTAACATATTCATAAACAATATTAAATGACATACAACTAGGATGGTAAGAACATACTTGGTTTCATAACTTGATAACATTGCTATTGATTGCTTTTTGGATGACCATATGAAAGAATTATCTCCCATAAAAAAGACAAATCATTTTGTGCTTTTTTTTCTTCATTTAGGTATCTACCTTAATCATTATCAAAGTAACCAATAAGAATGATATTTGTACTTAAATTAGAAAACATACCTTCATTCATTGTTACTTTGATGTAGCAAAAAATTCTCATGGTTGTATTTATGCGAAACTGATTGGTATGATAAGCCATGAAGGTCAGTGAGAGCAATTAAGCTGAATTCCAAGTATAGAGCTGGAAGTGCGTGAGCAAGAACAAGACAAGCTTGATCATGTAGAGGCGTAACGGTTGTTGAAAGGGATTAAAAAGGTTAACGGAAGCAAATATTAAACCATCAGTTATTGTTATATTAAAAGCATCAGTTACTGTCTTCACTTACATCTTTATTTTCCATTTAAAGTCTGCAGTAGAAATTAAATAATGTACCGGTAGATGTATAATGAAACCGAAATAGAGAGCTGATGTATTTATAAGCACTAAAAGGAAAGGAATAGATATCATTGAATAACTGTTATCCTATATTGTCTTGTGGTCAGTTCTCACCCAAAGAGAACAAATGAGTTGTTGAACTTTGGCTCTTGACTAGGACCTTATCATGGTGTCTCTATATATTTACTGATAGCTCTCACTTCATAGTGCATATCTAGTCTGGAACATGTCAAATGCCTGAAGCTTCCCACCAAGCTTTTAAAATAAGTTGGATAAACATTTCCTATTTTCCTCCTTTTCAATCTCAATCCACTTTTAATTAGAGTTGATACCGGATTGCAACTTTCCATCTTAAACTTCTCAAGAATGTCTTTGGCATAACTACCTTAGGATATAAAAATCATATCTTTTTTTCTATATCATTTTTCGGTCAAGAAAATGTCATCAAATCAAATGTTTATCATCTCAAACTCTTATACCATGTTTTTTCTTGAAAACCTAAAAAAAAGTAGTATTGTTGTGGTGAAAATCAAATCATTAACATATAAACATGCAAAAAAAAAAATGCCTCTATCATCTTTTTTCTTCACATAAATTGCATGTTCACATGGACATTTTTCAAATTTATTTTCCTAAAAGTACCTATCAATTTTGGTATTCCAAGCATGCCGAGCTTACTCCAGACAATAAAGTGCTTTCTTTATCTTTTATACCGTGCCTAAATTATTGACTTTAAGATATTCAAGTACTTTTTCAACATAGATCTCTTTTTTTTCTTCTAAATAACCATTCATAAATATTGAGTTTACATTAAGTTGATAGATATTCCATTGATATTGTATTGCTAGTGAGATCATTAGTTTGATTGTCTTTAACTAAAGTATAGGAGAAATTTTTTTTTCAAAGTCAATGCCTTCTCTCTACTTGTATCCTTTTATCACTAATCTTGTTCTGTATCTTTATACTTCACCTTTTGTGCTCTTCTTTTTCTTATAGACCTAGTTGACACTAATTGCTTTATTGCCTTATGATAGATAAATTAGTTTCCAAGTGTCATTCTTCTTAATGACATGTATTTTTTCAATTCATTTGTCTTTTATGATAGCTTCACTGAAGCTTAACATGTCAGTATCTATTAAAAAAAAAGGTTTATATCTTCAATTGTTTTAATGACATCATACAAATCTTTCAAGTTTCTTATCCTTTTTGGTTCTTCTCATGAAAATGTTGATGGTGGTGGTGGTGGTATGATCTTGATATTGATTTGTTTCTCCTATTGAATATAAAAAATCTGTGTATTGAAGTTTATGGCTCATTTTCTAGTACTATTGGTGCTTTTATAAGTATTATTGACACTTCTACTTCATCTTTAATAACCAAATTAGTATTGATCCATTTGACTTATTTTTTATCCTAATTCCATTTCCAAGTTTTATATTATTCAAAAATAACATATCTACTCACAATGATCTACTTTGTTATGAGATTATACAACCTCATAGGTAAGTTGTGAGTAAATATCTTTGCCATAACCTCATAGGTTGTTTGAGGTCAAATATGATCTTATCAAGGTGTTATGGTTTTATAGATGTTTTTGTTAAAAACAAGTTGAAAATCTAGTTTTTTAGGCAAGAAAACTTTTGGCCTGAATTACCTTCTGGTTGTCTAAAACTAGGTAGCAGTTGACACATTGCCTGTTTATCTTCTTTTTTTCGTAAACATAAAGGGTGAATGACAGTTCTTCTTCCTCTTAATAAACAAAAGAAATAAAATCATCCCAGGCTTGTAGACCTTAGATGAAAGGCTTAGCGCATGGGGCACCCATGCCAAGCTTGAGTGCTTAAATCTCTCTCTTTTTTTTTTTTTTACATTTTGTTTTCCTTCTTAACTCATCCTTCAATTTCAATATTAGTTTTTTGTTTGTGTTTTTTAAAAAATATTTGGCACATATTTAACATATTTTTATATAACATAAATTAATTTTATTTATTTAATGATGATGAAGATTTCAACAAATTTTTCTTGATATTATGAGGCCTTATTTCATTGCAGCCCTACTTGTTTATTTATTTTATTCAATCACTTGTCTATGCATGTTTTTTATTATTGCTGTTTTATTAATAAAATATTAATTCCAAGAAACAAAGTTATTACAATCAAGTCTGATTAAATAAAAATGATTATGATAAACAAAGTTATTGATAGAACCGGGAACATGATATGGGATGTAAGATTGGATATCTTGAACTCCCATTTTTTTTGTTTTTTCAATTTTCGTCCTAAGTATTGTTAGCAGCATTTTTTTTTATGTAAGAAATGCATTAAAAAAAGTTTCCAGTTCAATTTTGCTAAGGGATAATCTAGTGAACTTGGTATTTTATTTCAACTAAATTATCACAAGTTAACTGTCTTCTTTTTTAACTCTTAACACAAGCATGCAAGGCTCTTTTTATGGATATATTTTCTAGAGAAATGTTGAACGGTATGCGGCTAGCTGAACAAAGGACAGGTCTGTTCAGTTGTGATACGAGGGGGGTAAATATATGTGTGTGTGTGTCTGTTTTTTGAGCTGAAAATAAATATGCCCCCCCAAGTAAATCATGCACAGTTCCAATCCAGTCCACAAGTATATGAAGTAAACATTCAGAACAGTTTAGCCCAGACGATTCTAATATGTGGGAGAAAAAAGAACCCAAAACCAACGAGCCTATTCCAAGCAAATACTAAATCTACATTCTTAATAACAAATGTTACACAAGTCACCAGAATCTGATACTACCATGATTTTTTTTATCTAACCTCGAATCCACTGCTATCAGCACAAATCTGATTGAGTGGTCATCCTGATGCCTCAATATGAAACCAATAGAAGTAATAAATAATCTTCTACAACTATTTTCTTCAATCTCAGCTTCTTTCAGATCTACTTCTTTCCACTGAAATGCATGAATCAAGTGTTGACAGGATCTGGGGCATTGACATTCCCCCAGATACCACAATTTCTGTTATCAGAGAATAAATTAGACGACATTGCAAAGCTAAATCTGATAAAGTACAAGTGGAACAGGATGGGGGGAAAGAGATCTCCTTTTGCTTCCCTCATTTTGGGCAGGGAAAAATATAAAACAGGTCAGAACCCATCTTTCACCAAGGACTCAATACCTTGAAAATAAATAAACTCTTGAGCCTAAAATGTACGTTAATATGCAATAACAAGCAAGATTGCATTTCAAGCATCCTCAATAAAAACAGCTTAAGAAAGATATCCTGTTACTCCAACAGGAATGCTCAAAAGACATTTGATAAAGTGAAGGTAAGAATAACTGAGTCCTTACCGATTCCTTCTCGGACTGAAAGATTGGGTCTGATAACATCCTTGGTGTTGACTAGGAATATATCACCAATGTACAGATGATTCGTGGGAACATAGACACAACTTAACTCCTCTTCCCCAGAGTAGTTCTGCATTGAATACTACATAAGAATTTGAATGTAATGCTATTGATGTTATGACAAGCATTTATCAAGTTATCAGTATCACAATATGAACTCTGTTTTAATGCAAGGCTAACACTAACACCCTCAATATCCCAAACTGCAATAACCTCTAGAATCTTCTAATCAATTAGGATTGTTGTACACCAGCCCCAAAAAAATTGAGAAATTCAAAAGTTCAGGAATCTTTTATGGATCCAGCGTGTCTTCTTACATGGACAGCAAAGAAAATATATCTTTGAGAAATACCAAAATAATTTGGGTTAGACAGCGACCACTCATTGATGATGACAAACTGAAGTTTGCATTTATCAGATACTGTCATTCTTTTTTCTTTTTTTTTTTTTTTGGGGGGCGGGGCGGGGGATTGCAGTGTAAGTATTAATTGAATATTGTACAGCAGAAAACCACTTGCAGACCTGGAGGATGACAGATGAAGTAATGAACCCAAAAGCATATTCACCGATACGTGGATGCCTTATAATGGCAACTTCCTTGAAAGCTTGAGTATTTTGGTCTGGAATACAGAATAAGTATGATATGTGAATGACAGCTGCTTAAACTCGTCCAATGAAAACATAATGATTAAGCTGAGCACAGACCTGGTGATATGGCAGCACTAATTTGCTTAGAGGCATTATAAATATGGCGAACAAATGGCATCCGTTTGATAAACCACTCCCCAAGGCTCAGGACAGAAGCTCCCAACCAAGATGACATAAATACCCCGACCAAGAAAATGAATGTTATGGAGGTTATAAATCCAAGACCTATCAAAGACCAAAAAACAAAAAAAGCAAGCTTAATGATCGGTAAGAATATGAATTGCTTGATAATATACATTTATCCTTGGACAGGAAAAGGCTTATGATGCTAAATTAAAACATGCTTACCAAAGATATCAATTCCAAGGTGGGCATAGATTGGAGAGAAGAATCCATCCACAAAGTGAACAAACCACCATGTTATGTAGAAAGTGATTGCAATGGGAAACAGGATGACACTGCAAAACAGCCAAGTGTGAGCAACTGTAAAAGATTGAGCACAATATGCAAGGCAATAAGCAAATTCAATCATCAAATTCATATCTTCATATTTTGATGAATTATCAAAAGCATGGAAAAAGAAAGACATAGAACAGACATGAAATCTTATATGTTATATAGTGATATGGGCTAGTCCAGAAACACCGGCAAGGATCCATTGAATGTTCCAAATGGTCCAATGACCCAGTCTAAGACAAATCCAATGGACCTTGCAATTCTGACTTGATTGAAATTTTCAAAACAAATGCATTTAATGCCTCTTTCAATGGAATCCAATACAATCTTATTTGGACCATGAAATGAGGCCATCAAAGGAAACAAAAAAATCTTATTACAACTTGGTAACAACATGGATGACTGCTTTTTACTTTTGTTTCTAAGATTAAGAGGCTGGATGGAATGCTATAAATAAACTTTGAATTAGCTCTATAATATTTTATTTCTTTCTCTTCTTCTCATGGCAAAATATGAATTTAATATTATGAGCTTTATTTTATTTTGATAGCTACAGCCCAAAGCTTGTTATGACTTAATTAATATTTTGTTTTCAACTAGGATCCAAAGCTTGTTTGGATTAAGTTATGGGTTTATTAATTTAGGATTTTGGGTCAGTTTTGAGTGAAACTCATATAAGTCCACATAAGGGGTCCATTAGGTTTAATTTTTCAAGAACTATATAAACTCATGAAAGCTGAATTTCGGCAGTCTTTGATGAATATTACTTATCATTTTTTTAGTTTTAAAGTATGAGTGATTCTTGCATTCGTCAGTTCTTATAAGTCCACATAAGGGGTCCATTATGTTTAATTTTTCAAGAACTATATAAACTCATGTAAGCTGAATTTCGGCAGTCTTTGATGAATGTTACTTATGAATTTTTTAGTTTTAAAGTATAAGTGATTCTTGCATTCTTCAGTTCTTGAACGAACTGAATCTGACTTATTGAAAATTAGCTGGCTTTGTGGCATCATTCTACTGATTCTAAAAGTGTTGGTATCTTGGGACAAGTTTTTATTGTGCCACACTCTTATCAAACTTATTTCGACTTTCTAGGAGTAGATCTCGCAGTCTTGATTGTAGATTGCGTAACCACATGATCACGAGGTTCACATCATATAGTATTCTAAATAAATAAATTTCTACGCCAAAAGAAAGACACGAAACAGATATGAAATCTTATATGTTAAAGTATTCTGAATAATGATGTTCTAGGTTCTTCCAGTACAACTGCAGTCCATGGTATCTATTCTAGTGTTCATTCATTTGGAAGGAAAAGACCAAGTCCAATCATATTAAAAGGGTCATTGGTTTCCCTCAGAACCCATAGGAGTAGCTGCTTAAGACACCCAATCAATTTACATGGTAAAAAGAACAATCCTTGTGCACCAAGCAAAACAAGGACTATCTTGCAAAATTTCTACTTTCACACAATCTTTAATGGCAAGTGAAATGTCAAGTACTTGCCACTGCCCAGAAAACAGGATGAATTGATGTAAAAACAAAATTTTAAAAGCATGCAAATACAAACTTTGGTTGCATCATAATGTGTTTCAAAACTCCCCCTAATCATAAGAAAAGAAATTCATATCAGAGACATCCTAGGTGATCTCATTGATATAAAAAAAAACTGCGATAGTTGCAAAGTTCATAGTGTAATGCCACCAAAGACCAAACAAGAAATAAACACCCAAACATATAAAAGTCTTGCTAAGGGTGCGGTCAAGACCATGTAATTATCTTGTTCTTGTAATTTTCACATGTAAAAACTTCAAATTATTCCCTAGATTTTTTTCTTTTTTGTATGTCTGTCCATCTAAGATTGTGCAAAGATGCAGCATTTATTCATGAAATCAAGGGAATAAAGGAAATGGAAGATAGAGTAGTGCACCATCCTGTCATGAATTTTTTTGAAGCCCAGCTCCTAACAACTTTGTAAAACGTCTACACAAACAAAGGACAGAAAATGTCAGATTATTTATTTTTTTATTTTAGCAAAAAAAAAAAATGAAGAAGCAGCAGCAGCAATTTGACAGCGGTCAGCACATGAAGTAAAAATCCTCAAATATGCAAAACTTTTCACTGATAGCCTTAGTTTAGTACTTCGCAATGTCATAGTAAGCCCCTTGAGCACAAGGACTCTTTTTTTTTTTTAAATAAAGAATCCAAGTAAATTCAAGACTGAAAAATTAAATCCACAATTATAATTTTCTCAATTAATTATTACCCTTTGAACTAACCATTAAAGCTGTTGTGTGTGTGTGTGTCTTAAGTGTATGAATCAAATTCAGAGCCCAAAACAGGAAAAAAAAATTGATTACTTAATTCCTCAAAAATCAAATAAAAAAATTAGCAATCAAGTGAATTATTATTAAGCTCAAACTAAACCTATATTTAGCAGACTTCGAATTTCAATTACAAGAAGAACAATGGTAATGATAATAACAATTAACGCCACATAGCAAAACTAAACAGATGATTTATAAAAGAATCAGCAAAACACCCTTAAAGGCGAGAGAGGGAGAGAGAGAGGAATTTAATTCAACCTCGCGTCCTGAGTGATGCGATGATGAGGAAGAAGAGGAGGATGAGGGTTTGGAAGCAACTTCAGCACCGGGAGAGTCAGCGACCGGTATGAGAAGCTCTCGATCTCTACTCGCCATCACGATCGCCGATTTCTCATCTCCCATAGTAGAAAACGACACCGGTTTCTGATTTATCAATGGATGGACGGATGGACGGACGAGAGTAGGAGTATGTATCTAGATTCTACTCTACTATAATAATGTATGGATTTATTGTGGAAAGAGTTTCTTTTGAATTCGAAATCAATTTATCTATCAAAGGCAAAGGCAGGGGACTGGTTATCGTTTGTTTGTTTTTTTTTTTAAATATAATTTATTGTTTTTTTTCTTTCTATTAAGACCAGAAAATAATATTTAAACATGTTTTTTTAAAAATAAATTTTAATTATGAATTCAAAAATAGCTGTATATTAAATAGTATTTTTATTTAATATTAAAATAAAAATATATTGGTTATACTTGAATTAACTTGTATCTGACTTCTAAAACTTGCAAGAATAATCTAAAAAAAATTTTAAAAAATTTAATCCCTCATTAACTTGATGTTGAAAAATAAGATAGGTAATAAACACTACTTCATTAAAAAAAAAATCAATTAAGCAAACTCATGATACAAGTCAAATTTAATAAAAAAATATTATTTTTTCTTTAATTATACAATAATAAAATGCATAAAACTTTTTTTATGATTTAAAAAAAAATCATGATAGCGGTGAGACGAAGATAGCAAAATAGATAATTAATAACATATGGCAAAATTATATTCTTTTAGCTTTGAGTTTAATTTTTTTTTATCAATAGCAATGGATGAAATTCTATTTTTAAGACTAAGGGGGCACAACATGCTTTTAAAAAAAACTAAATTATGGCATGCATGCAGTGAATTAACTTGTAAAACATGTAACACGACTTATTGACTCAAATAGATTCAATGATTTTTTTATTATAAATAAAATAAAAATAATATAAAAAGACAAAGATAGATAAAAAACTTATTGTCCATCCTATTTTTTTAACAAAATAAAACTGTGAGTTATCATCTATGTTTGTATAATCAAATGACTATAGGTCTTCGAAAAGGCTAGGCTTCAATATTTTTTATGAAAAAATTTATTGTCAACATTTTTTATCCAAACACTTAGAAAGCACCCTGAATATCTTGATAAAATTATTTCTGATCTAAAAAAACAACTTAAAAATACAAAATTAATTTAAATCTAAAAATCATTTTTTGGTTAGAGTAAAAAAAACCCTATATGAAACTCCCCTCAATAAGCAAAAATCATTGAAACTAAAGTCAATTATTTTTATGGTATAAATGATGACTTTCTTTTTCAATATTAGAATCGCTCAAGTTTCAATCTCATAAAAAAATAAAATAAATAAATTTTTGCTCCAAAATTAAATTTCCTATTAACTTAAAAAAGGTGAGAACCAAACTAAAATTTTCAAATAAAACTTAAAGTTGTCATCTATTTTTTCAGTTTTTTCACTTTGGTCTCCCATCTTTAAATTAACTTAAAAGAAATAGGGGACCATACTAAACTTTTCAAATAAAATTCAAAGTTGTCACTAATTTTCTAGGTCCTTTTCACTTTAGCCCTTTATCTTTCAATTCAATATTTTCTTAAAAAAAGCAAGTGGGTACTAATTGGAGCTAAAAAGTGCTAAGTTGTACAAGAAAAATATTTGAAAATCAAATTAAAAATCTTGGAAAAAGCAATTATTTCAATTGATAGTGATTTGTGAGAGAATGTACAATACAAGGTGAACAATAAAAATAGCTCAAAACTTGGATTTTTTTTTTATAATACTCCAATTAAAAAAGGGAGATGGAGGAACATGTGAGGAGTTCAAAATTTAAATTAGAATCATGTCCATACCTAACTAATCAACTGGTGATTGTCAATCTAAAAAGACATTGTATTAGAGGGGGGGGGGGGTTCTCACTAAAAAGACATTGTAAATAGAGATTTTTGTTTTTATATATATAAAGAAAATATAGTTCGAATTGAAAAGCGGGCAAATCAACGCATCTAACATAAGTATTGCGCTAGGTCTATTGTCGTGTCGAGTCCTGTTATGACAAGTTAATCGATGTATTTATTTCTTAATTGTTTGTTTGTTTTTGGGTCAATGACTGACATTATTATTATTATTATTATTATTATTATTATTATTATTATTATTATTATTATTATTATTATTTAGATGCTAAAAAGATTTACGGTAGTTTTTTGTACAATAGGCTTAGCAACCAGCCTTGTCTTCTTCTTCTGCTCTTTAGGACCATGAAATATGATTTTTGTTGTGTGTTTCAAGATGGGTTTTTGATTTGTATTGCCCAGTCTTTATACCTTTGTAGAGGTCACTTTCCTTGATCTCGAGATTTTGACACTTTTTTAGGCTTCACCACCTCTGTCCCTACTCGTTTCCTGCTATTGGTATCCATCATCTGAGTCTTATTTACTTTCTTAAAAGTTTTTTCTTTTATTCTGTTGTTGGTTTGTTACAGGAAAACTAGCTTTCAACTTGGAAGAACATTCTAATACCATGTAAAGGTAATGCCTCAATGTTATGATGTGAGGAAATCCTTATTTATAGAATCTGTACAACAATCATAGAAATGAAAAGCAAATATACAAAGTAAATGAATAGCTACAATTATAGAGTATCATTGATATCTTGTTAATAATTAGGGGAACCGGATTGTCTCTAATACCCTCCCCTCTTAATGTTGTCGTGGTGGAAAAAGGAAAAATACACAACTTGTCACGATCTAATAAGAACTGTAATTTGGCCACTCTCTTTGTGAAGACATTAGCTAGTTGGATGTGTGAGGGGACAAAACAGAGATTAAGAGTCTTTCTTGCAACAAGCTCCCAAACAAATGATAGTCAATATTAATATGTTTGGAGCAAGATTTGGTGATAGGGTTGGAAGCAATGAAAATGGCACTAGTGTTGTCACATAGCTTGGCGAAGAAGGGAGTGTGATATGTAGCTCACGAAGGAGTTGAAGTATCCAAGAAATTTAAGCAGTGACAGTGGCTAAAGCACAATATTCTACTTCAGCACTTGAGCGAGCAACAATGGTTTGCTTCTTAGAAAACCATGAGATGAGACTTTGGCCAAAGTAAACAGCATAGCTTATGGTAGAGCATCTGGTAACAAGACAACCAACCCAATCTACATCAGAATAGCCAATCAAAGTGGAAGAAAAATATTGTAAAAATTGTAAGCCATAATGATAAGTGCCTTTGACATCATGAAAAATACACTTAAAAGCATGAAAGCCATCAGTTGTAGGAGCATGCATATATTGGCATATAGAATTGACATTGTGTGACAAATTAGGTCAGGTAAGTATTGCAAAGCTCTTGCAAGTTACCACAATTGAGTAGTATCAGAGTGAGGAGTGCTAGATTCTATGAGATGAGACCCAACCACAAAAGAAGTGGAAATTAGTTTGCAATCCCCCATGTTGGCATGAGTCAAGAGATAAAGAGCATATTTTACTTGACTTAGAAAAATTCCTTTATTATTTTGAATGGCCTTGATACCTAAAAATAGTTTAAGTCACTAAAGTCTTTCATGAAAGTTTTTGGGCTAGACGATTGATGAGTGTATGAAGCATAAGTTGATTACTACCAGTGATGATCATATTGTCTACATATAAGAGAAGATAAAGAACATCATGAGGACCATGATAAACAAATAATAAGGAATCAACATGACTTGTAAGAAAATCAAGGCCAAGCAAAAAATAACTAAAATGCTGAAACCATGCTTAGGGAGCCTGTTTTAGACCATAAAGAGCCCATTGTAAGCAACAAACATTAGAGGGAAACTCAGGGTCAATATATCCAGGAAGTTGTTCCATGCACACTTCCTCCTGGAGGAAACCATGCAGGAAAGCATTTTTAACATCAAGTTGATGAAAGAGCCCAATTATGCATAGCAGTAAGTGTTAAGATAATTCTAACAATGGCAAGATGAATAACAAGGCTGAATGTTGTGTCAAAATGAATTTCATGTTTTTAGGAGAAACCTTGGGCCATAAGACGAGCTTTGTGATGTTCTACAGAACCATCTGCCAAAAGCCTCATCTTGAAAATCCATTGACAACCAACAACATTATGATTATGTGGACGAGGAACTAAACACCATGTGTTATTGTGCTTTAGAGCAACAATTTCATCATCCATAGCAAAAAGCCATTTAGGATGCTTGGTGGCCGACTTAAAGCCATAAGGTTCGTTTATTGTCAGATGTGTCTGAAACCAAGGTAAAGCAGACAAAGTAGATAACAGATGAATAGTGTGAGGCTTAACAATACCATTCTTAGCCTGAGTAACCATAGGGTGATTAATGGTTGGTGATGGACAAGAAGAAGAAGCAGAAGGTATGATGTCTAAGGCTATCACCAAAGATGAGGGCAGTAAGAAATCTTTTGAAGGTGGTGAAGGAATGTGTGAATCAGCACAAGGCACACAGGCATTGGAAGTCAGGTGATGAGATGGAATTACACTTGAAGTCGAAGTATCACTAGACAAAAATGGGTCAGAAGAATCATCAAAAGTAACATAATCAGTGCCACCTAAAAAAGAAAGAGGGGGAAGAAGTGGAAGCATAGAGAAAATAGTCTTCAAAAAATTGAACATGGTGAGAAATGTATACCCAATTAGTTTTCTTATCCAAGCAACGTGATGCAAACCTCATGATCACGTGGTCACGTAACCCACAACCAAGAATGAGATCTGATCCTAGAAAGCCGAAATAGGTCTGATAGGAGTGTGACACAATGGAAACCTGCCCCAAGGCACCAACATTATTGGAATGAGTAGAATGACGCCATGAAGCCAGTTAATCTTTGATAAGTCGGATTCAGTTCGTTCAAGAACTAAAGAATACAGGAATCACTCTCACACATAAACTGAAAAGTTCAGAATTAAAATTAATCAATGGCTGCTGAATTTTGGCTGATTAATTTTAGCTAACATGAGTTTAAATAGTCTTTTAAAAACTATCCCTAATGGACCCCTTATGTGGACTTAAATGAGGTCCACTCAAAATTAACCCAAAATCCTAAATTGAAAAGCTCATGACTTAATCCAGGCAAGCCTTGGATTCTAGCTGAAAACAAAGTCTTAAATAAGCCCAAACAAGCCTTGGGTTGTAGGTAACAAACTTAAATAAAGCCCATAAGGTTTATTTATTCTCTTCCATCCAGCCCATCAATCCCATGTATCCCATGTTTCTAAGTTGTAGTAGGATTCTTTTGGCTCCTTTGTTGTCCTCACTTCATGGCCCAAATAAAGTCGGGTTGGACCCCTTCTACACATAGATACTTTAATGGTCCTTGCAATTATGACTTGGGTGAAACCTTCAAAACCACGAATCAAGCCCCTAAACATGTAATGGGTCCTTGCTGGAGTTTCTGAGCCAGTTTGCATCATCCCCTCTCTCATCAAAAGGATTCGACCTCGAATCAAAATTGTTATGTTATTGATGGCTCGACATTCAACACACATCCTCCATATTCCATCCTTCTTAGGCATGAGGAGCACGAGTACAGCACACGGGCTTATACTCTCATGAATATATCTCTTATCTATTAGCTCATAAACTTGCCTTTGAAGCTCCGTCGTTTTCTCTGGATTACTTCTATAGGCTAGTCGATTAGGAATTGAAGCTCTAGGTACGAAATCAATCTGATGCTCAATCCCTTGCAATGGTGGTATTCCGCTTGGAGTATCGTTGGGGAACACATCATCAAACTCCTGCAACAAAGAAATAACAACACTAGACACAATATGATCAAGATCATTAATATTAAAGTAAGCCTCCTTGTACACAAGTAAAATCATTAGCTAGTTGGTGAAATATGCAGATCTGACCTCACCCTCTTTAGCATAAAAATTAGGTTGTTTCTTTAGTTTTTCCATAATTCTCATCACTCTTCCTGACTTTCTTCTTTCCTCTTGTCTTACCTCCACTCTCGGCCAGATTTGGATGTTTTTGAGCAGTGGCTGAATGGGTTGTAGAGGTTTGGGTTCTGGCCGAATCTGATGGTTTTCTCTCCCCATGTTCCTCACCTTGATTTTCTCTCCCCATCGCCAAGGTCTCCTATTTTTAACCCCATCATGAATTGCCTTCCTATCATATTGTCAAGGTCTCCCCAACAAGATGTGACTTGCTTGCATCGGTACCACGTCACATAGAACTTCATCAATATACTTCTCAATTGCAAATGAAACCATAACCTGTTTAGTCACTTTCACTTCACCACTATCATTCAGCCATTGCAATTTATATGGTTTCGCATGCTTAACAATACTCAAATTCAGTTTCCTAACAAGGGTGGTATTGCAAACATTAACACAACTTCCACTATCAATAATTAAACCACATACTTTGCTTTGTACGTAACAACGCATATGGAAGATGTTCTCTCTTTATATATTAGTTTCATCTTCCTTGACCTGAACCTGAAGTGTGCGCCTTATAACCAAGGACTCCGCAACCGGTAATGCTAAATCATCCCCATCACTATCCTCTAATGGTGGCTTGCCTTTGCAATCAGATTTGTCACTTTTCGATTCCATATCACCATCATCTCTAATCATCATTATTCTCTTGTTTGGACATTCCGAAGCATAATGTTCGTGCCCTTGACACCTGAAACATTTAACATCACGGGTACGTTTAGGCTAAGTTTCAGATTGATCTTTGGCACCGGTAGGGATATCAACTTTAGCCGTTGATTGTTTAGTTTTAGAAGGAACAAAGGATCGTGGCTGGACAGTACCCTCTCTCTTTAGATTCGTCTTCCAAGATGATGAAGAACCCGAATTAAACCCTAGTCGAACATGTCCCTTCCTAAGTTGTCTCTCCACCTTCGTAGCCATGTGCACCATGTCCTCTAGCTCCATATAGTGTTGTAGCTCTACCACATTGGCAATGTCTCGATTTAACCCATTCAGAAATCTAGCCATCGTGGCTTCTCTATCCTCAACAACATTGGCCCGAATCATTGCTATCTCCATCTCTTTGTGATATTCATCTACTGTCTTGTAGCCTTGATTCAAACCTTGGAGCTTCAAGTATAAGTCTCTGTAATAGTGGTTTGGCACAAATCGTCTCCTCATTAAGACTTTCATCTCCCCCCAAGTCTGAACGGATCGCTCCCCATTCCTCCTTCTACTGATTACAATCTGATCCCACCAAATCATTGCATACTCTGTAAACTCAATCGTCACCAATTTGATTTTTTTTCTTCAGAATAACTATGACAATAAAAAATCCAATCTAGTTTTTTCTCCCACTCCAAATAAGCCTCGGAAATAATAAAATTGATGCGAACCTTGTGATCACTTGGTCACGCAACCCACAACCAAGAATGAGATCTGATCCTGGAAGGCCGAAATAGGTCTGATAGGAGTGTGACACAATGAAAACCTGCCCCAAGACACCAACACTATTGGAATGAGTAGAATGACACAACGAAATCAGTTAATCTTCGATAAGTCGGATTCAGTTCGTTCAAGAACTAAAGAATGCAAGAATCACTCTCACACATAAATTGAAAAGTTCAGAATTAAAATTAATCAATGGCTGCCGAAATTTTCCTAACATGAGTTTAAATAGTCTTTTAAAAACTAACCCTAATGGACCTCTTATGTGGACTTAAAAGAGGTCCACTAAAAACCGACCCGAAATCCTAAATTGAAAAGCCCATGACTTAATCCAAACAAGCCTTGGATCCTAGCTGAAAACAAACTCTTAATTAAGCCCAAACAAGCCTTGGGATGTAGCTAACTAACTTAAATAAAGCCCATAAGATTTATTTATTCTCTTCCATCCAGCCCATCAATCCCATGTTTCCAAGTTGTACTGCGATTCTTTTGGCTCCTTTGTTGTCCTCACATCATGGCCCAAATAAGGTTGTATTGGACCCCTCTTGCACATGGATAAGATGTACTAGGATCTCCTCTTGATACTCCAATGGTCCTTGCAATTCTGACCTGGTTGAAACCTTCAAAACCAATGCATTCATAGCCTCTTTCAATGCCTTTGTCCTAGACCGCATCATTGGACCATTTGACACATGTAATGGGTCCTTGCTAGTGTTTTTGGGCTGGTCCGCATCATCCCCTCTGTCCTCGAAAGAATTCGACCTCGAATCAATATCTGTGTCAAACAATGTAAGATCAGCAACATTAAAGGTAACATTAACACTATACTCACCCGGAAGATCAATTTTGTATGCGTTGTCATTTATTCTCTCCAAAACCTGAAATGGACCATCACCACGAGGCTGTAATTTTGATTTCTTTGGTAAGGAAATCGCTCCTTCCGCATGTGCACCCAAACCCAATCACCGGGGTTGGAAAACAACCAGTTTACGTCCTTTATTTGTTATAGAAGCATAAAGTCTGTTCTTTTTCTCTTCTTGCAGTCGAACTCTTTCATGGAGTTGTCTCACCATCTTTGCCTTCTGTTCCTCATCTAAACTTACCCTTTCTTCACGAGGTAAAGAAATTAAGTCCATAGGAGTTAGTGGATTAAAACCATAAGCAATTTCAAAAGGAGAAAAACCAGTGTTGAATGCACAGTTCTATTATAAGGCAAACATTCTTCCCAACTTTTCAAATTCTTTTGTATTACAACACGCAAAAGTTGAAATAATGTTCTACTGACTACCTCAGTTTGCCCATCTATTTGAGGATGACATGTTGTCGAAAATAAAAGTTTGGTTCCCAACTTTCCCCATAAGGTCTTCCAAAAGTAACTAAGGAACTTAACATCACGATCTGACACAATACTCTTAGGAATGCCATGCAAACGTACAATCTCCCTAAAGAACAAGTCTACGATATGAGATGCATCATCTGTTTTATGGCATGCAATGAAATGCGTCATTTTAGAAAACCTATCAACCACAACAAAAATAGAGTCTCTACCTTTCTTTGACCTAGGTAAACCTAAAACAAAGTCCATAGAGATATCTACCAAAGGTTCGGTAGGCACAGGTAATGGTGTATAGAGACCATATGGTTGTACTCTAGATTTTGCCTTTCGACAAGCGATGTATTGTTCATAAATTCCTTGCACATCTTTTTTCATCTTTGGTCAATAAAAATGTTCATGCAATACATCCAAGGTTTTCGCAACCCCAAAGTGACCCATTAAACCACCCCTATGTGCTTCACGAACAAGTAATTCACGCAAAGAACTAGCAGGAACACACATTCTATTCTCTTTGAACAAATAACCATCCATCAAATAAAACTTACCGAAAGCTGAATTTCCACATGCATTATAAATCTCAGCATACAATTCCTTCACATATTCAAAGCCTAGCAATCTAGTATTCATGGTGTGTAAAAGAACATACCTGCGAGAAAGTGCATCGGCTACGATGTTCTCTTTGCCTTGCTTATACTTGATCACGTAAGGAAAAGTTTCAATGAATTCAACCCATTTTGCATGTCTCCTATTCAACTTACCTTTTCCTTTCAGATGTTTCAAGGACTCATGATCCGAATGGATTACAAACTCTTTTAGCCACAAGTAATGCTGCCATGTCTCAAGTGCTCTTACCAAGGCATATAGTTCTTTGTCGTAAGTGGGATAGTTCAAGGTCGCTCCACTTAACTTCTCACTGAAGTACGCGATAGGTCTCCTATCCTGCATCAAAACAGCACCTATTCCCATTCTAGACGCATCACACTCTATTTCAAAGGCTTTTGTAAAGTCAGGTAAAGCCAAAACTGGTGCAGAACATAATTTGTCTTTCAAAAGAACAAGAGCCAATTCTTGTTCCTCCCCCCATTTAAACCCAACTGACTTTTTAACAACTTCATTCAAGGGTGCAACTATTGTACTGAAATCTTTCACAAAACGCCTGTAAAAACTAGCTAACCCATGAAAACTCCTTACCTCACTTACCGATTTGGGTATAGGCCACTCCCGGATGGCCTTAACTTTCTCCTCGTCCATCTCGATACCCTGTGCAGTTACAACATAGCCAAGAAACACAATTTTTTCCATGCAGAAGACACTTTTTAAGATTAGCATACAATTTCTCACTACGCAACACACTAAGTGATGCGGACCAGCCCAGAAACACCAGCAAGGGCCCATTACATGTCCTAAATGGTCCAATGATACGGTCTAAGACAAAGGCATTGAAAGAGACAATGAATGCATTGGTTTTGAAGATTTCAACCAGGTCAAAATTCAAGGACCATTGGAGTATCAAGAGGAGACCCTAATACATCTTATCCATGTGCAGGAGGGGTCCAATACAACCTTATTTGGGCCATGAAGTGAGGACAGCAAATGAGCCAAAAGAATCCTACTACAACATGGGATTAATGGACTTGAGGGAAGACTATAAAAGACAAGTCTTATGGGTTTTATTTAATTTTGTTAGCTAGAGCTCAAGGCTTGTTTGGGCTTAATTAAGACTTTGTTTTCAGCTAGGATCCAAGGCTTGCTTGGATTAAGTCATGGCCTTTTCAATTTAAGATTTTGGGTTAGTTTTGAGTGGATCTCATTTAAGTCCACATAAGGGGTCCATTAGGGTTACTTTTTAAGAATTATTTAAACTCATGTAACCCTAATTTCGGCAGCCATTGATTAATTTTAATTCTGAACTTTTCAGTTTATGTGTGAGAGTGATTCTTGCATTCTTTAGTTCTTGAACGAACTAAATCCGACTTATCAAAGATTAACTGGCTTCGTGGCGTTAGTACTCATTCCAATAGTGCTGGTGCCTTGGGGCAGGTTTCCATTGTGTCACACTCCTATCAGATCTATTTTGGCTTTCTGGGACTAGATTTCATTCTTCGTTGTGGGTTGCGTTACCACGTGATCACGAGATTTGCATCAGGTGGTATCAGAGCTAGGCTCTGAAAAAAGGTCATATCATTATGTTATTTTCGTGTTTTTTTTTTAGTGTTCCTTGAAGTTTTCCAGTGTTTGTGTTCATCTCCTTGTTATTTGTCTCAGCGTCATCTAATAAAAAAAGAGGTATATTTCATCGTTTTTTGTCTCTTCATTTCAAATTATTAAGAAAAGAAAAAAAAACAGAAAAGAAAAGAAAAGAAAGAGAGATAGAGGCATTAGTCGAAATTTGAAGAATCATTGAAATCTTGCCGCAGAAAACACTACTCTAGGGAAACATAAGCAAACCACATCGGAATCAATTGAAACCTCATATTCTGTCTATTAGGGTTGAGATGAGATCATAGGTAAAATTTGGGCTTATTCTAATATTGATTTCTTGATGTTGTTTTTTGAGATTCATTTCTGTCGTAGAAACACTACCTTAGTGAACCCTTAGACAAACTCTTTAGAATCAATTGAAACTTTACATTATGTGTCTTGGGGTTGATATCGCATGATATATTATATTTGAGCTTATTTGGATATCATTTACTAGAGTTTTCAATTGGAGGTTCATTTCTGCCGCAAATTGATCACACAAGGGGTTGAGTATCTAGAAGTACAAGAACGACTTATAATTTGAGTGTTGTGTTTAGTTTGGTATTAAAATACTAAATATTGAATTTGAGGTTATTTCGAGGTCGTTTAGTCTGGGTTCCAATTTTGTTACGTAAAAATTGCTTAAGAAAATAGATTCTGCTCAATTCTCAAAAAAGTGATCCTTACTGTTTATTTTTGTCCAATTCATTTTTTTATTCTATTTTGGGTAATCTAGGAGTCAAATAATTGTTTTCGCTAGTATTTGCTTCTGCTTTATTTCATGTCTTCGTATCGTCCACAATTCATACGAATTTGCATTGCTACTCGCGAAATCGTAATCGTAGTTTTGTTTTGCTTTGTTTTCAATTTTTTTATTGCTTCTTGAGTCTGAAAATCAAAATTAGAGAGCGCTGCGAATGCTACTGACTTTGATTTTTTGATTTTAGTTCCGAAAGAACCAAAAGAAAGCAAGTTATGAGGTAAAAGGTGTAGTGAGCTTATTAGAGTGAAAAGCCTTGATTTTTTTTTGTGATACACGAGAGTTGTGAGGTAAAAGGCGTAGTGAGCTTATTAGAGTGAAAAACCTTGATTTTTTTTTGTGTGATACACGAGAGTTGTGAGGATATATATATATATATATATATATATTTTGCTACAAACCAAATTTTGCAGATTCAAAGGATGTCTGAAAACAATGAATCAGCGACACAAAACGCTGACGTAACGTTCCAATTACGAGCCATGGGTCAGCAACTTGAGCTGTTGTCTAGGACATACAAAAATCTGAAAGATGAGGTGAATTCGATAAAGCTACAGAATAGTGGGGCTGATCGCCGAGGAAATACGGTCTGTATGGCTGTACGGAATTTTGAAGAGTATGTTGATGAAAACACAGATGTGGGCGAAGATGACTATGATTTTGCATCTGTTGGCCAAGGAATCAGGTCTAGACCGAATAGAGCTAGGAGGAATGTGAATTTCCGTGGCATGGGGAATTATGAAGATATGGATGGGGACAACATCAAACTGAAAATTCCTAACTTCGAAGGTAAAAATGATCCCGAGGCTTATTTGGAGTGGGAGAAAAAAGTAGATTGGATTTTTGATTGTCATAACTATTCTGAACGAAAAAAACTGAAATTGGTGATAATTGAGTTTACAGCGTATGCAATGATTTGGTGGGATCAGATTGTAATCAGTAGGAGGAGGAATGGGGAGCGACCCGTTCAGAGTTGGGGGGAGATGAAAGTGTTAATGAGGAGACGATTTGTGCCAAACCACTATTATAGAGACCTATACCTGAAGCTCCAAGGTCTGAATCAAGGCTAGAAGACAGTAGATGAATATCACAAAGAGATGGAGATAGCAATGATTCGGGCCAATGTTGTTGAGGATAGAGAAGCCACCATGGCTAGATTTCTTAATGGGTTGAATCGTGACATTGCCAATGTGGTTGAGCTACAGCACTATGTGGAGCTAGAGGACATGGTTCACATGGCTACGAAGGTGGAGAGACAACTCAGGAAGGGACATGTTCGGCCAGGATTTAATTCGGGTTCTTCATCATCTTGGAAGACGAATCTGAAGAGAGAGGGTACTGTCCAGCCAAGATCATTTGTTCCTTCTAAAACTGAACGAACAATGGCTAAAGTTGATGTCCCTACCGGTGCCAAAGGTAAATCTGAAACTCAGCCTAAACGTACTCGTGATATTAAATATTTGAGGTGTCAAGGGCATGGACATTATGCTTCGAAGTGTCCAAACAAGAGAATCATGATGATTAGAGATGATGGTGATATGGAATCTGAAAGTGACCGATCTGATTGCGAAGGCATGCCACCATTGGAGGATATTGATGAGGATGAGTTAGCATTACCGGTTGCGGGGTCCTTGGTTATAAGGCGCACACTTCAGGTTCAAGTCAAGGAAGATGAATCTAATCAACAAAGAGAGAATATCTTCCATACACGCTGTTACGTACAAAGCAAGGTGTGTGGTTTAATTATTGATAGTGGAAGTTGTGTTAATGTTTGCAGTACCACACTTGTGAGTAAACTGAATTTGAGTATTGTTAAACATACAAAACCATATAGATTGCAATGGCTTAATGATAGTGGAGAAGTGAAAGTGACTAAACAGGTTGTTGTTCCATTTTCAATTGGGAAATATATTGATGAAGTTCTGTGCGATGTGGTACCAATGCAAGCAAGTCACATCTTGTTGGGGAGGCCTTGGCAATATGACATGAAGGCAATTCATGATGGGGTTAAAAATAGGTATACCATTGTAAAAGATGGTAAAACCATCAATTTTGTACCTCTTACACCCAAACAAGTGAATGATGATCAGATAAAGCTAAAACGTGAGCATGAGGCAATGGGGAGAGAAAATCAAGGTGAGGACCAAGGGGAGAGAATACCATCAGTTTCGGCCAGAACCCAAACTACTACAACCCATTCCGACACTCATCCAAACACAAACAAACCAGACCATTTGACCACAACTCAAAAAGACCCAAATCTGGTCGAGAGTGGAGGTAAGACAAGAGGAGAGAAGAAAGTCAGGAAGAGTGATGAGAATTGTGTGGAAAAACTAAAGAAACATCCTAATTTTTATGCTAGAGAGGGTGAGGTCAGATCTGCATATTTCACTAACAAGTTAATGATTTTACTTGTGTACAAGGAGGCGTACTTTAATACTAATGATCTTGATCATATTGTGCCTAGTGTTGCTATTTCTTTGTTGCAGGAGTTTGATGATATGTTCCCCGACGATACTCCAGGCGGATTACCACCATTGCAGGGGATAGAGCATCAGATTGATTTCATACCCGGAGCTTCAATTCCTAACCAACCAGCATATAGAAGCAATACCGAGGAGACGAAAGAGCTTCAAAGGCAAGTTGATGAGCTGATGGAAAAGGGCTACATTCGGGAGAGTATGAACCCCTGTGCCGTACCCGTGCTACTTGTGCCTAAGAAGGATGGAACATGGAGGATGTGTGTTGATTGCCGAGCCATCAACAACATAACGGTAAAGTATAGACACCCTATTCCTAGGCTTGATGACATGTTAGATGAGTTACATGGATCTTGCATTTTCTCTAAAATTGACTTGAAAAGTGGGTACCATCAAATTAGGATGAAAGAGGGTGATGAGTGGAAAACTGCATTTAAGACTAAGTATGGTTTATATGAATGGTTAGTAATGCCGTTTGGACTTACAAATGGACCAAGTACGTTTATGCGTTTAATGAATCATGTGTTGTGTGCATTCATAGGTAAGTTTATGGTTGTGTATTTTGATGACATTCTGATCTATAGCAAGAACTTAACTGAGCATTTTGATCATTTGCATAATGTACTTAGTGTGTTGCGTAGTGAGAAATTGTATGCTAATCTTAAAAACTGTGCCTTCTGCATGGAGAAAATTATGTTTCTTGGCTATGTTGTAACTGCACAGGGTATCGAGATGGACGAGGAGAAAGTTAAGGCTATCCAGGAGTGGCCTACACCCAAATCGGTAAGTGAGGTAAGGAGTTTTCATGGGTTAGCTAGTTTTTACAGGCGTTTTGTGAAAGATTTCAGTACAATAGCTTCACCCTTGAATGAAGTTGTTAAAAAGTCAGTTGGGTTTAAATGGGGGGAGGAACAAGAATTGGCTCTTGTTCTTTTGAAAGACAAATTATGTTCTGCACCAGTTTTGGCTTTACCTGACTTTACAAAAGCCTTTGAAATAGAGTGTGATGCGTCTAGAATGGGAATAGGTGCTGTTTTGATGCAGGATAGGAGACCTATCGCGTACTTCAGTGAGAAGTTAAGTGGAGCGACCTTGAACTATCCCACTTACGACAAAGAACTATATGCCTTGGTAAGAGCACTTGAGACATGGCAGCATTACTTGTGGCTAAAAGAGTTTGTAATCCATTCGGATCATGAGTCCTTGAAACATCTGAAAGGAAAAGGTAAGTTGAATAGGAGACATGCAAAATGGGTTGAATTCATTGAAACGTTTCCTTACGTGATCAAGTATAAGCAAGGCAAAGAGAACATCGTAGCCGATGCACTTTCTCGCAGGTATGTTCTTTTACACACCATGAATACTAGATTGCTAGGGTTTGAATATGTGAAGGAATTGTATGGTAACGATTTTGACTTTGCTGAGATTTATAATGCATGTGGAAATTCGACTTTCGGTAAGTTTTATTTGATGGATGGTTATTTGTTCAAAGAGAATAGAATGTGTGTTCCTGCTAGTTCTTTGCGTGAATTGCTTGTTCGTGAAGCACATGAGGGTGGTTTAATGGGTCACTTTGGGGTTGCGAAAACCTTGGATGTATTGCATGAGCATTTCTATTGGCCAAAGATGAAAAGAGATATGCAACGAATTTGTGAACAGTGCATCGCTTGTCAAAAGGCAAAATCTAGAGTACAACACCATGGTCTCTATACACCATTACCTGTTCGTACGAAACCTTGGGTAGATATCTCTATGGACTTTGTTTTAGGTTTACCTAGGTCAAAGAAAGGTAGAGACTCTATTTTTGTTGTGGTTGATATGTTTTCTAAAATGGCACATTTCATTGCATGCCATAAAACAGATGATGCATCTCATGTCGCAGACTTGTTCTTTACGGAGATTGTATGTTTGCATGGCATTCCTAAGAGTATTGTGTCAGATCGTGATGTTAAGTTCCTTAGCTACTTTTGGACGACCTTATGGGGGAAGTTGGGAACCAAACTTTTATTTTCGACAACATGTCATCCTCAAACAGATGGGCAAACTGAGGTAGTCAATAGAACATTATCTAAATTTTGCGTGTTGTAATACAAAAGAATTTGAAAAGTTAGGAAGAATGTTTGTCTTTTGTTGAGTTTGCTTATAATACAACTGTGCATTCAACCACTAGTTTTTCTCCTTTTGAAATTGTTTATGGTTTTAATCCACTAACTCCTATGGACTTAATTCGTATACCTTGTGAAGAAAGGGTAAGTTTAGATGGTGAACAGAAGGGAAAGATGGTGAGACAACTCCATGAAGGAGTTCGACTGTAAATAGAGAAAAAGAACAGACTTTACGCTTCTAAAGCAAATAAGGGACATAATTCGGTTGTCTTCCAACCCGGTGATGGGTTTGGGTGCACATGCGAAAGGAATGATTTCCTAACCAAAGGAAATCAAAATTACAGCCACGTGGTGATGGTCCATTTCAAGTTTTAGAGAGAATAAATGACAACGCATACAAAGTTGATCTTCCTGGTGAGTATAGTGTTAGTGTTACCTTTAATGTTGTTGATCTTACGTTGTTTGACACAGATATTGATTTGAGGTCGAATCCTTTTGAGGAGAGAGGGGATGATGCGGACCAGCCCAGAAACACCAGCAAGGGCCCATTACATGTCCCAAATGGTCCAATGACGCGGTCTAAGACAAAGGCATTGAAAGAGGCAATGAATGCATTGGTTTTGAAGATTTCAACCACGTCAAAATTGCAAGGACCATTGGAATATCAAGAGGAGACCCTAGTACATCTTATCCATGTGCAGGAGGGGTCCAATACAACCTTATTTGGGCCATGAAGTGAGGACATCAAATGAGCCAAAAGAATCCTACTACAACATGGGATTAATGGGCTTGAGGAAAGACTATAAAAGACAAGCCTTATGAGCTTTATTTAATTTTGTTAGCTAGAGCCCAAGGATTGTTTAGGCTTAATTAAGACTTTGTTTTCAGCTAGGATCCAAGGCTTGCTTGGATTAAGTCATGGCCTTTTCAATTTAAGATTTTGGGTCAGTTTTGAGTGGACCTCATTTAAGTCCATATAAGGGGTCCATTAGGGTTACTTTTTAAGAACTATTTAAACTCATGTAACCCTAATTTCGGCAGCCATTGTTTAATTTTAATTCTGAACTTTTTAGTTTATGTGTGAGAGTGATTCTTGCATTCTTTAGTTCTTGAACGAACTAAATTCGACTTATCGAAGATTAACTGGCTTCGTGGCGTTAGTACTCATTCCAATAGTGCTGGTGCCTTGGGGCAGGTTTCCATTGTGTCACAGTCCTATCAGACCTATTTCGGCTTTCCGGGACTAGATTTAATTCTTCGTTGTGGGTTGCGTGACCACGTGATCACGAGGTTCGCATCGTACGTTATGCAAATGATCAAAATGCTCTGTTAAGTTCTTTCTATAGATCAAAATGTCATCAAAATACACAACCATAAACTTCCCTATGAATGCACACAACACATGATTCATTAAACGCATAAACGTACTTGGTGCATTTGTAAATCCAAACGGCATTACTAACCATTCATACAAACCATACTTAGTCTTAAATACAGTTTTCCACTCATCACCCTCTTTCATCCTAATCTGATGGTACCCACTTTTCAAGTCAATTTTAGAGAAAATGCAAGATCCATGTAACTCATCTATCATGTCATCAAGCCTAGGAATAGGGTGTCTATACTTTACCGTTATGTTGTTGATGGCTCGACAATCAACACACATCCTCCATGTTCTATCCTTTTTAGGCATAACTAGCACAGGTACGGCACAGGTGCTCATAGTCTCACGAATATAGCCCTTTTCCATCAGCTCATCAACTTGCCTTTGAAGCTCTTTCGTCTCCTCGGGATTGCTTCTATATGCTGGTCGGTTAGGAATTGAAGCTCCGGGTATGAAATCAATCTGATGCTCTATCCCCTGCAATGGTGGTAATCCGCCTGAAGTATCGTCGGGGAACATATCATCAAACTCCTGCAACAAAGAAATAGCAACACTAGGCACAATATGATCAAGATCATTAGTATTAAAGTACGCCTCCTTGTACACAAGTAAAATCATTAACTTGTTAGTGAAATATGCAGATCTGACCTCACCCTCTCTAGCATAAAAATTAGGTTGTTTCTCTAGTTTTTCCACACAATTCTCATCACTCTTCCTGACTTTCTTCTCTCCTCTTGTCTTACCTCCACTCTCGGCCAGATTTGGGTGTTTTTTAGCAGTGGCGGAATGGTCTGAGTTGTTGGGAGTGTTGGCCAAATATTTGTTTGTGTTTGGATGGGTGGCCGAATGGGTTTTAGAGGTTTGGGTTCTGGCCGAATCTGATGGTTTTCTCTCCCCATTACCTCATGCTCACGTTTTAGCTTTATCTGATCATCATTCACTTGTTTGGGTGTAAGAGGTACAAAAGTGATGGTTTTACCATCTTTTACAATGGTATACCTATTTTTAACCCCATCATGAATTGCTTTCCTGTCATATTGCCAAGGCCTCCCCAACAAGATGTGACTTACTTGCATTGGTACCACATCGCACAGAACTTCATCAATATATTTCCCAATCGAAAATGGAACCACAACTGTTTAGTCACATTCACTTCTCCACTATTATTAAGCCATTGTAATCTATATGGTTTCGTATGTTTAACAGTACTCAAATTCAGTTTACTCACAAGTGTGGTACTGCAAACATTAACGCAACTTTCACTATCAATAATTAAACCACACACCTTGCTTTGTACGTAACAGCGCGTATGGAAGATATTCTCTCTTTGTTGATTAGAGTCATCTTCCTTGACATGAACCTGAAGTGTGCGCCTTATAACCAAGGACTCCGCAACCTATTTCAGCTTTCCGGGATCAGATCTCATTCTTGGTTGTGGGTTACATGACCACGTGATCACGAGGTTCACATCACTTACACAACTATCACGCAAGCTTTTTATAGACATAGGTGATCTTTCTATAAGATATTACTATGTAGGTCAGTTTAGTCTATATGTTTCATGACAAACATCTACATATTAATTCTAGGTATTTTTTATACCTTAGCTTATAAGAACAATTATTTTATTCCATAATGCGACCATATTATTTGATAGTTTCATCCATATTTACCTAGTGTATTGCATATGTTTTATGTATAAAATGCCTTGATATTCTTTGTTTTATGTTTTGAAGGCATTTTTGGATGAAAGATGCAAAAATGAGGTAAATGGAGCTGATTGACAGATTTGACCTTCAGTCGGTATTTTGTGCAGAGCGGAAGCTCTAGAGATCGAAATGAAGTGATTCTAGTGACATTCAAAATCTAACATCCATAAATTTATGGAAAGATAAGGAAAAAGAAATAAAATAAGGAAGATCATGGAAATCGCAGCCTTCAAAGTCAAATCTTGCAATCTGCCGATATTGACCTTTGTCCATTCAAACTTCAATATCTCGATCTAGAGAAGTCTGATTGATGCAAACTCAATTTCGTGGATTCAGTACTCAAATACCTATAAACGCTCCAAATTTCAGCTCAAAACGATGTGATATGAAGGAGATATGAATTTTACAAGGGACAACTAAATTCTGTCAACTTAAGGAAGGACTATTTTGTAAAATAGATACTAGGTTTGTAAGCATATATAAAAGAAGAGAGGAGCAAGGAAGTTTTGGCCAGCAGCAAAGAAAACACAAATCTTTCTCCTCCAAACCCTAAATCATGATTTCTTCCATCTTTTTATTTAGTTGTTCAATAAACATGCAAGGCTAGACTATTTTGCTTGGTTGCAAGGACATGAAAACCTTCAGATTTCAAGACTTTGAGATCTATTTTTACCTCAATTTTTCAGTTTATATGATGAATATGTTTGTTCTCCTATGCTTATTTTCCTATGATTGTTTATTTAATTGCTAAGAGCGGACTCGAAGTTATTATTGTAGATAATCGATGGCTAAGTTTGATATCAAAACCGGAGTTGTGGTATATGAACTTATGAAGCAACTAAGTTAATAACTGTAGCGGATCTATGTTATTAATCTTAGGGAGAACATTCAATCGAACTAAACATATAATGCAGACAATTATGTTTCTTAATTGATCAATTTATCTAGATTTTAATGCTGCCATTGAATCAAATTATTAGTGCGGACACTGGATTTTTTGATGGTTAGGGTAAGTTACGGCGGATCCGTTAACAAACCAATTTTAAGAAGAGATAAATATTCAGAATATAAATTGATGTGTCCTTTCCATGATCAGTTCTGATTTCTGTAGGTGGATGTTGATTTGCGACCAAGGTTTGCTTTATTGATAAATTTCAGTTTTATATAATTTTCGCTTAGTTTGCTTTAGCCTAGCCTAGACAACTTCCAACCCCCCTAATTGCATAACATATAGCACGAAAATCTAAACTAAATCGTCCTCGTGGGATCGATCCCTTGCTTGCTCTATACTATCTTGTTTGATTTGTTTTAAGTTAAGGTAATTAATTTGTGCGATCACGACATCGCAACATTCCATAAAGTAAATAACATAATAAATATTAGTCTTTATGACCCTAGCAAATGTTTAATATTGTAAGAGTATCGACCAAGAATATTTTAGGAATAATATTTCAATGTAATAGAAATCCTATTATTATAACAAATTTATAATTTCATTTGCAAAGTATTTTTGTTCCATGAACTTTATCTTTACTCTAGATTTATAAATCTAATATTAAAAATATTAATAATAAATATGGATTTACATGAATATAATAATATCATGTATATCCAACCAATTGACTACAAAAAAAAATATAGAAAGTATTAAACTGAGAACAACTACATGATCCATGCTTCAAAATTGTTGAAGTATAATTGAGTTGTTCAAGATTAATGAGAGAGCCATAACTTTATATCTGGAAGTCAATAACAGTGTCTCCAAGTTCCTCTGCTGTCTCAATTTCTGATAGAACAGTGCGGTGATCTGGAAACCCTGATGCTGCAAGAATATTTTTGAGATTATTGTAGTCTTGAGGTGGCTTTCGCATGTTGCCAAGGATGCTATGTTTTACGCGCTCTGGCTGTATCGCAACTCTTGTCTGCATAGAGGACCTTGCTTGCTTTTTACTATGTCCAACAGATTGTGATCCTATTCAATACCGGGGAACTCAGGGTATCAGTAAATATCATAATTCAATATGCATTGACTTGGCTTTGGGAAGTGATGCAAAATAAACTTGTTTACTTGCCAAATTCAAGACTTTAGTAGCTATATATTTTATTAACGACCAAGCGAATGAGCAGTAGACATATGAGGTTAGATGAAAGAAAATGAAAAGTCAGGTCAAATGCTTATAATTGGAGGGTTCCCAATCACAAGTCTTATGTTAATTTGACCATGTTTCTTATTCGATTAAAATTTTATAACACTGTTTAAGACCATGTTACTGTTTAAGATTTGCAAGATTTTCTTAAATGATTTATAATTCTTTTTCTATTTTGTTTCAAACCGTTTTATTATTTTTTCAGCTTTTTTCCTGGTATACATATGGTTGCTTAACTGGTATTTTAGGAGATTACATGAAGAAGAAAAAAGAGTAATAAAATTGTGAATTATAGTCTTAATGTTTCCATCTGTATAACGGATGCTCTGCATACCAATATGTATGATTCTAAGCCTACTTGTAAGACCAGAGACTTGATGGCTGATGTCCATCACCGATACAGGTGCCTTTCTTTTGTTCTTGAATACAGGCGTTGTTTTCATAAAACCTATGTGGAGGAGCAGTGACCGAAAGTGTCCTCTGCATGCTTGGTGGTATTTGGACATTCCAGAGTGAGAAAAGCCACTCGAAATGTACCTGGTTTTCACCACTATCACAAGTATATTCTCTAATCAAATGAACCTAAGAGCTTAAATGTGATTATTTTGAGTATAAAACTCAAAGGCAGAAAAAAATAAGTTTGACCAACAGAAATATTTGGATTAGAAACCATTAAATGATTGGCTTGTAAAGTTGTAATACCTTCAGGCATAGAATGTCTTGCTATTCGTGAGTTAGCCCGTGTAATGCATAACCACTGTCTCTCTGCTTCGCCTTCGCCTTCGCCTTCACATTCTGATTCAATTGGAATATGCCAGTGACCTTTTTCTGATTCCTGTTAAAATGTTTTTATACCAAGTGTACATGTCCATTTAACTCATCAGCTTTCAGAATGTCACTCTTACATTACATGATAGCATAAATAGACACTAGTTTTTGTTCTTTTATTCTTCTTATTTCATATAGATTGGAAAATAATTCGCAAAGAGCTCATTAGTTCTCACCTGAATCACAACAGAGCAAGGCGGAGGCATGTCAAAATCTGGGCCAGCATCAGTAAATCTGAAATGCACCTGAGGAAGAAAAGTTGCAATTTTATGATATAACAAATCGGAGCACCACCAGTTTCAAATCACAATATGCGATAGCGAGTGCTTAATGCTTGCAAAAGCAACATTTGAACCAGAAAGATAGGTTGTGGACACAATCACATTTAAAACTAGTTAAGAGGGGTGAGCTTCTGAGGAACTTCACTTACTTGATGCCTTTCTTTCCATCTAGGGAAGAAGTCGTTTCCTAGAAGGTGAAATGTATGGTCTCTCATCTCATCATTGGTCACAATTAAACACTTGAACTTTATAGCTGCATACAACCAATACCTGAATCACAGGTTATTCACCTACAGTACTTCATATGCTATTTGCATATTTACAGAAATTTTTAACAGAAGTAAGAACTTCATCACAATAACTTCTGTATGGTAAATTTATTTGAGTATTTCTGTACATAAAACTCTCACCAATCATCATTTGATCCAGTGGGTGTTGCATAAAGTGCATCAGCATTTTTCCACTTTTCAATGAAAGCTTTATTTACTGGTCCTTCCATCTTGCGTCCAGTGATTCGCTTGTTATGCAAGACAATGAGTGGCCATTTTTTTGAAGGAAGCTTCTGACGTATACCATTAACAACAGCATTGATCTGCAGCCACTAAACCAATCAATAAAGTGAACAGAAAAAATAGATTATTGAATTACTTGTTAGTCTTGTCCATCTAAGCCGACTGATAGTACACCTTTGATGGCATGAACCTTCCCTGGTTGTAAATACCAGCATTTGCTCCGTCTATCACGGCTTCGAAAGGTCCATAGTAATCAAGCCATTTCTGCAAACAGCAATAATAATTACAAATGAAAGTACTCCTTGTCCCATTCATCTTACCATAACAATGTTATAAGCAATGCTCGGGGGGGTTTATCATACTTGAAATTTTTGAAAGCTTGAATCTCTGTCACGTTTTATGGCTAGAGAAGCAACTGATTCGGCAAATTTCTCTGTTTCTACAGCATCAAGGTCAATTGTGGTCAACTGCTGTCCACAGTATTTGCAAATTCCATCCAGTCCAACAGATGTACAAGAAACAGTCCACTTTCCCTTACCCAGCCAACCTTGCCCGTGCCAACCTCCACCTCCATTTTCAATTACTTCTTTAACGTCCCATTTTGTTTTCCCCGCTCTTGAAGCGGCCTTGCTATTAAACCATCTAACAATTATGCCTGCAGTAGAGGGTGAGACCCTCCTTAAACTTGTTCGTAGTTTATGCAGCAAATAATAAACCTTGTCACTTCTACCACCTTCTACACTTACTCTTAAGAGTGCCTTCAATTCAGGTTCTTCTGGATAAACACCATGTTCCAACATGTGCTTCTCTACATAAAATGCTTTGTCGATGTCTCCATCACTGCAAAACACAGATAGAGCAGGTCCATAGGACTGCAATTTAGGATTTATCCCCAATAAGTCCATCTGTTTCACCATATCAAAGGCCAGATCACCATTACCAATTGACATTGCCATTCTTGCCACAGATGTCAAGGTTGCTTCATTTAATGGTACCTTTTCCTTGCACATTTTCTCAAAGATCTCAAAGCCCCGTTGAAGTGCATACTTCTTGACATCTTCGCTGAACTGAATCTCACGATTGCCATACATATTGGTATCTTTATCCTTTCCATGTGAAAGCCGTCCATCCAAGTGTTGAGAGTTACACTCATTGGAAAACTGGACCAAACTTTCCTTGTCACTGAAATTACCAAACCTATTGCGATGATTCAACTCCATTTCAGCAATACTTCCAGGTTCTCTATCTGCATCAACTAATCTCTTCCTATTGTAGGAAACTCGAATATGCAATTCAGTAGCAGCAGCTTTTCTATCATCTTCATCCCTTAATTCACTCAACTCCTGAAATTTTACATTAGAAACTTCATTAGACACATCCAATGAACCGATAGTTCGCCTACCACTCTCACTCCCACTTTTAGCTGGTTGAACAACACCAACAGCAGCAGAGGAACAAAGATACAAAAGTACAGCATAATGATACTGCCCCATTTTGATTCTCTCTCTCTGAGCTAAATCATATAATTGAATTGCAGCTATCACATCTCCTCTTTTCGAGCACATATCCAACCTAACTCGTAACCTGATTTCTGATGAATCAACCTTGTCTTGTTTAGACCCTTTTCCAATTTTCTCCATTTTAATAACTTGAATATCACTACCGTTTTTTGCTCTACTCTCCATTTCACCACTTACTCCTTGACTATCCATAGTTGCCAAAACTTTAATGCCCTTATTCCCATCTTTAGTACAATCCTCAGAACCCATTCCTTTCCTCTCTCTAAAATCCATATTCTTTATTGTATTTCTATCCTTCGAAAACCGCTTCTCAGTCTTCTCATCAACTACAGAAGTAGTGCGGTTTTTGATATGTTTTCTCCCATCCCTTTTAGCAATTTTTATTGAAGAAGGAAACCCCAATGCATTATTTTCTTTTCTAGTTCTTGAATTGATGGTTTTGGTTGGACTGTCATGGTCAGTTGCAGATAACTTTGCATGTAGTATGTTACCAACAGGTGTTGTATCTACAAGAAGTGGTGTGTGCTTGAGAGGTGAAGAACCAGGAACGTGAGATAGAAAGTGGAATTTGCAAGCATTAAGAGATGGTGATGGATACTTACAGAGAGTGAGTGAGAGTATTTGCTTTTGCTGCAGAATGTTAGAGATGAAGCAGGCCATGTGTGGCCGTTAGGAGAGCTTCTGTCTATTTTCACGTGGGTGATGTAATAAATAGTCTAGCAACGGATGTGGATAAGTAAATCCAAATTACACAAGCGGCATTGAAACACGAAGATTTACAAGCTATTTACCCTGAGCTTTGCCGCGAGATTTTTTTTTCTTCTTATTTTAATATATATAATTTTTTTTTATTCTTTATACTTTTATTTTTTAATTTAATTTTGATTCCTTTATTTTACCGGTTCTTCTAGGATAATTTTTATTTTTTATTTGTATTTATGTATCTATATTTTTAGTTTTAGTTTTAATTTTATTTTTATTTATCTTTATATTAAATACATATTGCGTTAAAAAACAGAATAAGTTTAGATTTCGTGGTGTGAAATGAGAGTGAAACTCTCTATTACGTACAGTGAATATTTTGTTGTAAGTGATATGTTATCTATATGTTTTTTCATATGTTTTGTCTACTTGAGACTTGATATATTTTTAGCTTAAAGTGATTTTTATTTAAAAAGAAATTAAATTTTTTATTTTTATTTTTTAAGATTTATTATTGATATTATTATATTAAAAGTATTTCAAAATACTGAGATTAAATTAATTTGAGATTTAAAAACAATCTTAGTTCATTTTTTATACATATTTTAATGCGTTAATATTAAACAAATATCAAAATATATAATTAGCCTAACATATTTTTAAGAAAAAATACCTTAAAAATAACCATTATCATTATTTTTAACGTCCTGTCCATAATAAAATGAATATATAAAAAAACTAAATAATCGAAAGCTCTTTAAGCAAACACGAAAGAAAATAAGACATTAACTTAATGATAGTCTAGTAATGTCTCATAATGATAATAATACTAATTTTATCTTTGTCCTTTAATTTTTTTTTCAAATATTTCCATTTGTTCTTAATATCAATTTTGTTTTCAATGTTGCTAATATTGTTTTTGGTTTTACTTTTAATCATAATAATAACAATGAGAATAATAATTCAAGTAATTTATTATCTAGTGTTATATTTATTAAGAATTAATTTTTGCAATTTCTCTACATTTATTTCAAATCTAATATCCCGTATTAATAATTTGAAAAACTTTTGTGGCCTAATATTGTTTTTTTATCTTATTTCTTTAAAATTATATGACTTAACATTAATATCAAACAACAAATTTTATCATAATCCAAGCGATAATAATAATTATATTCATAATGATAATAATGTATTTTTTGTTTTTGTCCTTTAACTATTTTCATTTGTTCTTCAAATCATATAATATTTTTTATGCTGATACTATTTTTATTTTTTTGCCTTCAATCATAAGAATAACAATTGAAATAATTTATCATTCAATATTGTATTTACTAAGAATTAATTTTTATAGTTATATATAATGATTTAAATCTAATAATTTATCATTTGATGTTGTATTTGTTAAAAATCCTGTAACTCAATGTTATCTTTAATATTTTTATCTTATTTTTTTAAAATTATATTATTTAATATTAGTACTAAACACAAAAACTTGTCCTATAATTAGTTTTTTGACATTACCTGATAACAATCTTGCTTAAGTTGATTATTTCGCTCAGATTTATAGCATTATAAAAAAAATCTAACATCATTAACATTTTCTTACATGTTAAAAAATTGGTTCTGGTTATGGCGAAGCACAGGGTAAGTGACTCATATATTTTTCATTGTAGATCATTTGACTCAATTCTTCCACCCATTTTGTCTATGTGTGGCTTCATATATTTTTTATTTTTTATGATATTAGATCTGAAATATCATACATAAAAAGCCTCAAAAATCAATTTTTAACAAAACCAACATCGACTAATGAATTATTTTGATTATTATTCTCATTTTTATTATCATGATTGTTAAATTGTTACAATCATTATAGCTATCATTATAACCATTATTGTAAATAATCAATATTCTAATTATTATTGGCAATATTATCATTGTCACCATCATTATTGTTATTATCGTTATCATTACAATAACCAACACTATTATTTTTATTATTATAATTTAAATTATAATTAGTATTATTACCATTATTATAATTGTTTTTATCATTATTAATATTCTTCATATTAGGTTACGAGTTATTGTTATTATTATCATCAAGGCCATAATTATTAACATCATAAGCACTATAAATATTACAATAAATTACAATTGCTATTATATTATTATAAATAATGTCACTATTATTACCATGATTATATTATCTAAAATTATTATTACTATTATTGCTAAAAAAATAAAAATTATTAAATTATCCCGAGAAATAAAAAAAATCAAAAACTTTAACAAAACAGCAAGCAAGAAAAAAAAAACTAAAATTATTATTATTATTGCATAAATAATGGAAATAACAAAATTATCCCGAAGAATAAAAATACCTAAGAACTTTAACAAAAAAGCTAACAAAAAAATTAAATAAATGACAAAACAAGAATAAATATTATTAGCTTAAAAAATCATTTGACTTGGAGAATAAAAAAAATTAAAAAAGGAAAAAAAAAAAGAAATATCAATTTCCAAATGATCACCAACACAAATTAAAATTTAAGGACTAAATTAAATGAAAATATAACCTCAACAAAATTAAAAACCAAAACTAAGAGCATATACATATAAACATAGAAAAAAAAATAAGGACTATTTCATAAAGATCAAAAATTAAAAGAATTAAAATCAAATAAAAAATTAAAAGAATAAGAGCCGAAATGAAAACAAAATATATGATCAATTTCAATCGAATGACAAAATTAAAAAAACTCCAAACTTCTATACCGAAAATATTAAGAGATTTAAAACCAAATTCAAAATTAAAAGAATTAGGTCCGAAATTAAAACAAAATATATAATTCAATTCAATTGAATGACAAAATTGAAACAAATCAAAACTTCTACAACAGAAATCAGGACCAAACAAAACAATCAAAAGATCAGGGACTTAAATAAAAATACCATAATTCAAGGGGAGTTCCATGTAATTTAGGTTGCACGACAGAGAAAAAGGGAAAAAAGCAACTTGACACTGTCACGTTTTTCGGTTATCGTGCAACAACACGCGCATCACCATGTGAAAGAGGACATGACAACGCTTCTGGTGAAACGCTAGATAGACATCTGGAACCACTGGAAGACACCGCATGCGTTGCCTGAAGGGAGCATATGGAAGAAAATCATTGGCGTATAAGTTAGATGCGCCCACAATGTTCTGCAAAAAAAATAACAAAGAAAACATAAAATTATTTGAACACCTTACAACTAACTCTTGGATTTAGTTTCTGAGGGCATATTCGTATTTATACTGTTTGAAAAAATTTGAAATACTAAAACCACCCCCACAGATATCTCATGGTTTTTGTCTTATTTGAGGGTAATATAGTTATGTTATTGTTCATATTAGTGTAAAAAATTGAAAATATCCCTCGATAATCAATTATTTGTTGTTGCTGGAATGGGTAAAAACATAGTTTTATTGTACAAAAATACCTGAAAAAGACTCAAATACCCTCAAACAATCAGAGAATATCAATCGGGCCCATGGAAAAGTCTAAAATGCCCCCGAGTCCAAGAGTTCAAATTTTATGCACCGAGGGGAAAAACAATAATTATACTATTATAATCTAAAGTAATTTGTGTCTACTGCTACAGTTAAAAACCCACACGGTTTACCTTCTTCTTTAATAAAAAGTAAGATTTTGTTTTTCCATTTTTTTGAATAATTTTTTGTTGTTTTTATATCATTTTATTCAAATAATTTTAAAAATAAAATAATATTATTTTTATAAAGCAAAAAATACAATAAGAAATAATTGATACTACACTTTTACATATTATCGAAATCATTACTCGCTATTTAACCATAATTTATTGCAAGTTGTAGAATTTTAGTTTTTAATAAAATAAATAAAAATATAATTTTTTGAATATTTTTTTATAAAAAAATTCAATAAAAAAATCAAAGAATTTTGCATATTCATCTAATTAAATAAATCAAAAATTATTTGTGTCAATAAAAATAAAATAAGATTAAATTTAAAAAAAATAAAGATAAATATAAATTAAAATATTTGATCTTGCAATACAAGTAATGTAGTCAGTTGTGTTTAATAATTTTGTTTACTCAAATAATTTTTTTATGTAATCAAATAATTATTTGTGTTGATAAAATTATGTCTTTCCAAAATTTATTTTATTTTTTAAAATATCATAAATTGAGTACCTCGTGTTTATATTTAATTAATTTATTCTAATTAAAAAAAATAAAGTATCTTTTAGAAAATATAAACTCAAAAAAGAATAAAAAATAAATTAAGGGAAATTCTGTAATATGAAAGTTTCTGCACAACAGTATACTTTGGAAGTTAGGATTATATACTTGAATATAAGAGAAATAAATCAAGGGAAATTCAGTAATTAGAATAATAATGAAAATTCTTTCCTCCTCCCTTATAACGCTAGTAGTTTGCAACTATATGAAGGAGAAAGTTTTCATAGTTTCTTTCTCTCATGGAAAATTTCAAAAGGAATTGGTGATTTATTAGCACAAGAGTGGATTGAAGTGAGGGAAATAATTAAATACTAGAGATAAGATTAGATAGAAGAGGGAAAGTTGAATTTAGAATGAGAAAATGAAAGAATAATTAGAGGAAGGATAAAGCTTGGGAAATTTAATTAAGTAGTTTTCAAAGTTCATATTACTATTAGGTAAATTGTTTAGAACCTATCCATACCAATACCAATTCTAAGAAAGTTAATTGATTTTGATCAAAATCCTAGAAAAATAAAATTAGAGTTCTTAATATAAATTGTAAAAATTGCTAAAATTGCTAAAATTTAGGCAATTAGGATTAAAAAAAAGTTTTGTTTGATGTTGGATCATGATGATAGGAAGAAACAATCATGGTGGAAAGAGAGGGAGTAAGGGTGGCCAATAGAAAAAGAATGGATGATGTGTTTGAAACTTTTTAATGTTTTGTAATTGGTAGAATTAATGTGAACTATTATTATATAGATAATGTTGTTCATGAAATTGATGCTAGATTTATTTGTGATGGTATTTTGGTGTAATATGATTTAGGGTACTTAAAGGATTTATAAATTAACTATGTGATTATGCTTAGTTTTGTGTAAAAATGGTCATGACGACAGTCACTATACACATGAATGTGTGTGTGTGTGTGTGTAGACGTGTGGGTTAAGGAACTAAGTGATTTGATGATGAAGCTTCATATTTTTGATCGTTGATGTTAATGAGGTTATAATGTGATGTTGTTCATAAAACATTTAAACTTGAGATAGGTGATAACGTGCTTATGTAAATAATAAAATGAAAGCATATTATTTTAAAGACCATGGAAATGAATGAGAAATGTGAATAAATTTAAGAGAAGATAAAGGGGAAAAAATCCAAACCTACATTAAAAAAGAGTTGGATTAAACTAGTATAGATGGAAAAAGTTGTTAGTTTAAAAATTGATATGGAAATTGTTTTTTAGCATGATATATATATATATATATGTATATATATATGAAAAAAATAAGTGAATAAATCCTTAAAGATAAACTTGGTTATGAAAAATAAATAGTTGTAGGAAATTTTAAAATTCCTTGTTATTAAATTGAAAATTTTGGAGTTGATGAGAATTGGAAAGGAATGTCAATTATAGTTGAAGTATTTATGAGAATGATGTTTCTTATTAGAACAAAAGAGAGTTATGGTTTAGGAAAGCAGCAAAAGAAAACATTATGAGCACGAGTAGGTGCTTAACACCTTGATAGTTTTATATTGAATTATGTAACTATGTTTTTAATAAATATGGTATGTTTCTTCATTAATACTCATATGAGTTGTCGTTAAAAGTGATGCATCCAACTAAAATGAGCTGAAGGACCTTCCTTTTAAAGTGAAGCATGCTTCAATGTTATGTTCTAGAGCATCAATATGATACAAAAGAGGGTTTTGGTAGGAATTGTAATAGCTCATTTTTTCCAATAACAAAGGGATCAACATGAGCGGTCTTCTCTCTCTACCTTTGAGCATGCTCTTCAACTATCTTTCTATTTCCTTTCTCAATCATTAAAAGGCTAGATTTGTTTGGTGTTATGTCCATGTTGAATCTATATTGATTTATATATGCTTCTACTAAATTATGCCACCCTTAGATCTCATTGCTATTAAGCCTCATGTATCAAGCGAATGCAACATTATTGAGCCTATCCTAAAAAAATAGATGAGTAATTTTTCAACATGGATCACTTGAGCCATTTAATTGCAATAAGCATTCAGGTGGGTTAGCATGCATTGTATTTAACAAATTCAAGTGCTCAAAAGTCTTTTAGAACTATGATATTTGTACCAAACACATTTTAACTGCTTTCACAGGGCATGCAGATTAGATTCCTCAATCACTTTCACCTTTTCTTCCAATTTTATCGACTTGTTTTAAGCCTTATTGCTAGGATTCTCTGGTAAAGCTTATTTTCTAACTACAACTATATATATAAAAAGAAAAAAAAAGAAAAAAAAGTAACCTTATAAGGCAAATAAGTGGGATGTGTGGGAAAATTATGAAATGATTTTTCGAAGATGTCCAAATTCTAATGTTTAAAGGGAGCCTTTATTGTTGGATATGGAAGTATTAGAGCTTTCACTGATCTTGTTTGCAATGCCTTCTCAAGTAGGCTGGTTATCTTTTCCTTATCACCTTTAAGGCTCTTTATTTTCCTTTAATATCCAGCTTCTAATTGAAGAGTTATTCTCTCTTCTTCTTGCAATCGATCTTAGCTCCCAACACTAATACACTCTTTGTTTTTCTTTAGCATTTTTTAGATCTTGTATGGTAGATTCGCTTAAAAGAATCTATATTCCAACTCTTGCATATATATATATATATGTTAAAATGATACCATGTCAATGCCTATATATAAGAATGTATAATGGATATAGATTGGCCTTTTCAAATTGATTCATAGCTTTTATTTATAAGTTTAATCGGTAACTATAAAAAAGTATTTTTCAGGTTCTTATCATGGATGAATCGCAAAACACATCAGGAAAAAAGATGGGTTGTGAAAACTAATCTAAATATGGAAAAGACCACCAGCTTGAACCGTTCATCTCCTATTTTTTCTTTCTCAGCATTCTTCCTCATTCTAGCTTTGATGACTTTCCACTTGAATCATCCACTTACTACCTTAAACTAGCTAATTTTCCCCAATCATAATAATCTGACCATCTAAGAAGTTATTTTTTAAATTTTCATCCAAGGTGGATCTTATGGTTGTTATTTGGAAAATCTAGGATCCGCTTTACTCCTACAATATAGGTTTCCATATTGATGTTCGTAAAACTAAAGCACCAATAATTAGGATCCTAAAAACTTAGAAAGGCTTCTATAGCTATTGCTTGTACTGGAAGCCTCATTACTTGTGTGATGCTTCCATATTGCCTTTCAAATAGAATCTCATTGATGTATCCCATGATAGTTAGCAATTTATCTACTTCATTTACCATGTAATTTATCTCTGTAATGCATAGCAGTCCACTAGCATTGATTCTTAGATAGTTTCCCTCGACTAATTGTGTCAACTCATGTTCTTTTTCAAACTCTTGAAAACATGGATATTTTATAGATGTTGTGATTTCATTTCAGAATCTTATAGCACGGCTAGGTTTGACTTGATGCAAATTATAAGTATCACGTGTAGCTTAATGATAGGTTTTATTCATTAAGCGAGTATGCGTAGGTTTTCTACTTGATTTCAAAGGGTCTTCAACCTGCCTAGTGATAATATTCATAAAGATAATATAGGGACATTGTGAGGAATGGTTAAGGCATATATGCCCACCATTATCGAGTACGCTCTTAGATGTAAGTTCAGGGTTTCACATATCTTAACCCTAACTAATAGTCATAGGTCAGATGACTAATCCCCCACCTAACCTAGAAGGTGATGGGCATCAATCCATATCCAATATAGAATACATGAGCAATATATAAAGAAAATTAAAGCACAAAGGGATGCATGTTAATACTAATAAAAAAGTAAGCCTATAAATATAAAACGCAATAATTAGAAGGAAAAAAACAAGGTTTAGTTCATTTATCCTTAATAGAGTTGTCATTTTATCACATGTGTGTGGTGTTACAACAATTATCTTCCTGGATCGAGATCTCTCTAGTGATGGGTGAAAAAACAAAGAATTATTGTTTTTTATCAGTAAAAAAAATGAAGTCTTCACCTAATATTTTAGTCACTACAAACCCTAACTAGTGTCAAAGTCTGGATAAGATGATTGATTATGTATAAAGAAGTTGTATAACCTTTATTACATCTTACCTTATATAAGTTACATTGTTTTTGTCTTATATAAACTAAGATGATTTCAAATTATTGGTCTATCCAAGATTTAAAAAAAGTTTTTCTTAATAAAAAGATTTTTATCTTATCAAGTTAAATCGTAGTCATTATAATGTCAAACAAATATAAATGAAATATCTTTTTATTATAATATTTGGAATATATCTTACATATGAGTTTATAATCTTGCACATTAAAGAAAACAAAATAAAAAAATTTGGTGCTTTGGAGTTCAGTAACATTTCCCTTATCTATTTGAAAAGCTCGTTGGTTTTTGTTGTTTTTAGTAAGTGAAAAAACAATGGTCCATTTTCAAAATACCTCAAAACCAAAGTGGTTTACAAAAATTATAACAACGAATTCATATGCTTGATTGTTTTCAAGCCCAGCCAAGTTCTCTGTTTCCATAAACTGCAAAGGATACCAGACCCCTGAACTTTTTTTGGGAAGGGGCAACCCCATACCATGAGAAATAACCAGTATTGAATGTAGCATCTAGATTGCAGAGACAATCAACAAATAGGAACAGGATCGCTACACTAACAGGAAAGACCGTTTCTGCTTTTAGTTCAAGGATCAAACTTGAAATTTCATATTCCTTTAAAAATCATAAATTAACTCTTCTTTTAACAAATGTAAATAGAACAAGAAAATCCCTAGAATCTAAAGATACAATCTATGATGGTGACTGCAAGTAATCATATAAACCATATCCTGTGCATTTGAAAGGCTCAGAAACTTCTACCACTGGATTTGAAATATGGTTGAAGCAGAAAAACTACTGCGTAATATATTTATTACGAGGGCAATAAATCCAATCCTGGTCAGTTCCAACAACCAGGCCCAAACACCACCTCGAGACTGCATCAGCATTGAAGCCTGCATGAGCATTGTAGTAGTATTGCAGAAAGTCTGTAGCGTACCTTGGGCCAGTCTTCAGAGCTAAAATGTCTTTACATTTCTTTTCAAGACTTAAGTTTGTTATCTCCATTTTGTGGGAGGCTTGGAAATTTTTGAAGATCACTGCTAGAGGTAGCAACTATAGAGGTATCTGGGGTGGTTTGGCCGCAGGTGGAACTTTAACAACCCCATTGCTAAAGGGTCCCTGTTGACTCCCTGTTCCAGTTCTGGTATTTGCTATACCTTTGCTGGGTGGGCCTTTTTCATTCCCCAGCTCAGTTCTGGCTAATGATGAACACTCTGTTTCTGTTGAAATTTAAACTTGACATTATTTCACAATATTTGAAGCAATTAAAAGATATAATTAACTAATTATAAGAAGAGAGATCACAACTATGAATCTAAAACATGGCACCTTACAATGGAGCAGCTAAAGACAACCCTTGTAATCAGAAAGCCCAAACCATCACAATCAACTGGCGGAAAAGGTAAGTTACATAACAAGTGGCATATGTAATTACAGTAGCTGATTGTACTTAATTGCAAATCCACAGGAGTAGGCCCTGAAGGTAAGTTACATAACAAGTGGCATATGTAATTACAGTAGCTAGTTGTACTTAATTCCACATCCAAGGAGTACACCTTAGAGGTTTGACCTACCAATTCCAACTATGGAGGTCCTGAGTTTAAAACTTCAAAGCCAATGGAGAACATGTGTATCGTTTATGGGGTGGAAGAGGGCTATTCCCATTGTAACCCTAGGCCCAATGCGCCTCTTAATGTAAGAAACAGATTCTAGTAAATGCAATTTTCTGATTGCAAAGAGGCTATTTGTCTTTTGCACACTAAGAGAAAACAACTATCTGTAACTTCCATTAAGGCGATACATTTACAAATTTAACAAAGTAACAATAAGGATTAAAAAGCAATGTTTATTTTGGAGAAATGTTTGATAAAATAGACAACTTAGCAATATGTATTAGGACATACTAGTTTCTTGACATTAAACGTGAGGTATACTAGACCTGGCATTTCCCTTTTCTAGAACCATTAGTGTGTAAGAATTTGGAGAAAGGAGAGAAACTTGCCTTTTATTTCCCCGAATGTGATGAGCCTATTAAGGCAATCTCGAAACTTCGTTAAAACAATTCTTTCTTGCTCTGCATGAGCCTCTGTCATGCCTTGTCCACAAGGCAGCTGTGAGGAACTGTTGCAACCATAGCCCATCAACCCATTGGGGGAAGCAGCAGCCATAAATATTGTATCTTGTTCATCGCACATCAATGCCAAAGTCCCAGGAGACATTGGCCTTCCTTTTGGCATATCAGCACCGTCTAAGCTACAATCATCGGGGGCTCCTTCATCAGCATGGTTTGCACTTGAACGATTAGAAACAATTTTATCGGCATCAAATTCCTTCTGGCTCTGCAACCTTTCTTGGGTAGATGAATCAGGAAAAGTGTCCCTTTGATCTTCTACTCGTTTTTTTGTTGAATTTCTTTGGTCTGGACATATAAAATTTCAAAGGAAGGCCCATTCATTAAATATTGGTAGCAGTACTCGCATTTCTTGTTTCATAACATGTGAACACTCTAAAGGAACACCCATTTGTCAGACCAGCTATAGCTCTGTAAAATTCAGTGTTTATTTTTCAAGAATAGAATAAGGCTACATAGCATAAACATATTTACAATGGATAAGTAGTTGGACTTTCATATATCTAATTAGTTAGGAGTACTCGGTTTCCATAAAAAAAATGCAAATAGTAACAAATATGAAGCTAACTGCTTCTCACATGGTGGAGGAAATGTGATAAAATACATCAAGTCCCAGCCCCTTCTTTAGCAAACCAACTTTTTGAAAATCTCAGACATAGAGGTTTATACATCACATGCTAACCCTGGGAACATAGTCAGCTCAAAGAGATGAACAGTAGCAAACCAAACTGGACACAGAAATCACAGGTAATCTAGTCAGTTTTGAAAAAACACATTCAGAAGAAAGTTACCAGGTTGAAAAGAGCAGGCTGTTAAGGTAAGGAAAAAGAACATACAAAAAAGTGCAGACATGCATGTCCACAAACATCTCAGAAAGCTTTTAGAGACCAGGAAGGGATGCAGCATGGGAACAGAACACTTGTTATATGGAGTATCAAATGTAAAGTAGACATGGAATGTATCTTTTGTTGCAGATGGAGCAACCTGTATGAGAATAGAAAGGGGGGAGGGGTTTACAGTTTTAAAAGAGAGCATACTTATATCACCAGAGAAGGCTCAGAAAGCTGAATGCATGCAGCATGCTATTTTTCTTTCCTTTTAGGAAATAAAGAGAGGCCACTTCATGTTTAAATGCTGAGGGGTAGCACTATCTCCAAATTCCTCCATTTGGCAGAACTATCAATCTCATAATAAATTTCCTTTTCATCCAAACCTAGAAGCAAAAACCATCTTTCAAAGAAAACTGCCTCTTTTATCCAGCCTGCTTGATTAGACATCAATGCAAATAAGGGACTCTCAACAACTTCATAAAGAAGGAAACATGTACTGAGTTCTGAAATCTATACTGCATTGATACAATAAAAAAATTCATCTAAAACTTCACGTAGGCTCACAACAATAAAATGCTTTTGCTTGTTCCACAATTTGTGCAATGTACATACACAGTGCAAATCCCCATGAATGCTACAATTAAGGGAGTTATGGAATCATCATGAAATCCATTCCTTGCCCAGTTTACCTTCTTCCAAATAATGGCATCTCCAAACTCAATCATGCAAATGGTCCACATTCTAAACATAATAAACATCAGCCAAACTATAGGATTCACTTGTTAGAAGAAGTCAGCAGTTGGAAAATATAATCAAGAGTTCTCATAAATAAAGCATGGAAAACAAATTTGAGCTATTCTGATACTCAAATCAAAGGAATATTATGCAAATGAATAGATGCAATATAAAGCATATAAGAAAATGTTGTCCTTGAACATTCTGAACCACTGCCTTGAATATGTTGAAGCTGTGAGTGGTAGCTTGCCTAACCGGGGATCAGCTAGTTCTACTGCAACTGCTTCTGCAATTAGGAGTTGGTGTGTTCCTGCTCAAGGTTTTTTCATTTGTAAGGTGGATGCCTCTTTGAATAATCAGTCACACAGTGGTGGTTTGAGAATGGTTTTGCATGATAGTCAAGGCTCTTTGGTAGCTGTAGAGCTATTTTCTGCAAGTGTGTTTCTAATCCAAAGATTATGGAGGCTTTAACTATTAAGGAAGCTATTCCATGGTTAATAGAAAAAGGTTGGCATGATATGGTAATTGAGTGCGATTATTTGGATCTCATAAAGGAAATTAATCATGACAGACCAGTCTTGTGGGATATAGAGCCATAGTTTTTGACATCTTACATCTCAAGCAGCTGTTGGTGTTCCTGGGTTCTACCATGTTTATAAAAATGGAAATAAAGCAGCTCACATCAATACTAAGCTAGTGAATCAAGATACAAATGTAATTGAAATTTTCAATAATCCTCTTCTAAGTAATTATACTGTCCTTTGGAAGATTTGCAATGCCTTTGTATATTGCTGTACCAGTTAAATTTTCAAGAAATGAAAATTCTATCATTGTTTTTTTATAAGGAAAAAAAACATTCTGAACAAGTAAAAACAATTTAACATATATGAGCATTGTTACACCTGAAAGTGTCTTGGCAACTTCTCCTGACAGAACCACTAAAACTGAGCAAAGTTCTTGTAAGTCTTGTGATTGGATAATGTCTGCCAAAAGAGACCTGCAATCATGACATGAAAGTTTTGTGAACATGATTATTGGTAATGTTTTCATGAAGACAAACAGCCACTATACCTGTATGTGATTTTTGAAGAGCCCAATGTTGTAGTGTTACCAGCACGAGCAACAGGATTGGAAGGCAACAGAGAGGAAAGTGCAGCATGCCTGATGTGGCTAGCCTATGATCGCAAAAAGCACACAGTAACACTGTCATGTGCTATAGATCAGTACCCAATATGATGATTTAGTACCAATCAATGGATCCAAGAAATAGCAATAAGGATGTAATTTGCAAATTTGAACTGCAACTCAGGGACAGAAGGAGCAAGTTTTATGATTATGTCTATCTTCTTCTTCCTGATTATGTCTATCTTCTTCCTCCTCATTTGTCTCTATAAACTAATAGCTTATTTTATGCATCGAATCGTAAACTGCTTAGATTAGGTAACTTTTACAAAACCATAGTTGCAAATAAAAAATTATCTTTGATACAGAATTAACCAGATATGCCAAGAGGACATTTACCTGTTGAAAATGTCCAAGCCTGTGAAATGATGGGTCCTTGACTGTCTTCCCAAAGAAAAGCTCCTGACCTTTTCTCTTCCTAGATACAGGCAGGGAAGCATAGCCAGAAGATCCAATAGCCCCAGTTATTGCAGCATTTGCAGCCTGTTGAATATATGCCATGTTGTTGCCATGGTCACCATGAAATAGAGCCTGTCTCTCTTCACTACCTTCAAAGTTCTTGCAGTCCATGCATTTACAATTTTCAGAACAAAGAATGTTAGCTTGGAAACATTCACAGTACTTTTTGAGACATCCAGATTTCTTGCAGTGACATCCCTTATTGTGCTTTACAAACACCAATCCTTCCCCAGTCTCTTCCTGCAATTGTTTCCAGCCATTTCATATGATATGATCGCCAACAACACCAGAAAACAGTAGTATCTCATAAAAAAAATATAAAATAAAAAGGCCCCAGTGAATTCTAAACAAAGGTGCTTCATTTAAATTCAACAATAACAAGCAATGAGATTTTACCTATGCATCTATCACAATGGTGTTCTGTAATTTTCTTAATGAATAAATTCAACATAAATGAAACAAACTCCACATTAAAAAGTTCAGCACATGAGGATTAATTTCAGGGAAAATTCATAGGGAAAAAGGCTTGATATCTAATGAATATTTTGATAGATGAAGTTCTATTAATAATGAAAAATAAACAGAATAACAAAATAAAGAAAATTCATCCATCGAATGAAAGAATGGAAAACAAAGAAAACTAGAGTATAAGATCCCTCCAACAATGAACCCTCAAAAATGATTCCACTGCCTGAGACAATTATTTGACGATTTCATACTGAAAATGGCATTCACGACAAAAAGGAAATGATAAGAGGATTGTCAAAAAAAATTATTGTTGTAAATTATGTCACATCTCAAGTCATGCAACACTTTCATGCACAAAGCAAAAAGTAAAAAGACAACCACCACTCAAAACTTTCACAGTCAAAGATAAAATGTAACTTTGGCTTCATATACAAAACTTCTCATTTAAATTACATCAAAAAATGAAAAAGAGATACAAAGGGCTATCTTGGCTCCTATTCCAACAAGAAATGAGGAAAAGCAAAGACAAAGGAAAGGCTAATATGATAAAGGCTCTCATGTAAAGTAAATGTAGAGATTTCCAAAAACAGAAACAGGGCTCAATTTTTGGTTAATAAACTTCATAAAAGCATTCAGCTGAAAAGTAGTCTATGTAGGTTTAACCAACAAACCCGACTATCCCGTGTTCCATGTGGACTGCTTGCAATTTTTGGCCTGAATGCATTTGGGTTACGCTCCAACGTTGCTTCAACAGCTTCTCGCCTGGCAGCCTCATTTTCAACATTGTTATAACAGTTAACACAATTGCACCCATCACAGTATGTTCCGGAAGCAAAGCACTCACAATAACTGCTCAAGGCATGAAAAAATATATATCAGTAAATATCTTCTACCAGCCAGTGAGTACAAGAATTGACATAATATCGTTCTCAGAAAACCAGGAAAGTTAGCAAAACCGAAATCCATTAAATAGAAATTGCTAGGGTATCGTGTGACTGCAGCACAGAAAGCAAGCCCCATAATTTAAAAATGATTCGAGCAAGCTGCCTGGGTATTGTTCTAGGCAACATTTTTACATTTATGAAAATCATTTAACGCATAAAGCATCAGATGAGTAGTACCAGACCTCCAGTGTTGCATTTAAACGTGTACTTCCTGGATATAAGAAGGAAAACGAGTTCAAAATTGTTTCTTTTCCTGTTGAAATAACTCTATAACAAGTTTACATCGTGTGACTGAAGCACAGAAAAGCAAGCCAGCAATAAATCCCAGGACCAAATTAAGTAGTACCAAGATATATTTGATTTAAATTTCACTGGAAAGAAAACAGCAATACATTGACTCTAAAGCAGAACGGAATATCATCCCATTGAAGAAACATCACCAAGATGATGATGTACTTACAGCTTTAAGCACCGCGAGTGTTTACAGTTGCACTGTTTTTGCTTCTTCGGAGTGCCATCTTTTAATTCAGCATTTGGTCTTGGTCTTGATTTTGGTGACTCTGGTTTCCTGAATATAAGGAGAATAAAGAAAGAAAAAGAGCAGTCTTAGACTCTTAGGAAGGAAATAAATGGATGAGAACTTCTTTCAACTTCATTTTCAGAGCAACTATTTCACTAAAGGCATCTAATTTGAAAAGGTCTGGACCTGTCCACACAGAAATATCTTCACCAATAGAAAAGGGAAAACAAATGCAATAGCAAGGAATCACATTTACAAGACCGTTTCATTTTTTTTATTACTCAATTTGTGTGTGTGTGTTGTGGTGGTGGTGGGGGGGGTGCAAAGAGTTCCTTTCTTACAATCTAATTTGAAGATGACCTCATCAGTCCCATTATCCCTGGATCAAAGAAAACTACGCAAACTCTCTTTGAGAAAAAAAAAAAAAAACTGCACCTCTGCTAAAATGGGTAATTTTTTAATTAATGGGAAAAAGAGCAGTGAAGAACAGTGACAAGAACCCTCAAAAACTCGCAAAGATGACAACTTTGCAACTCCCAAATCAAAACTTTCAAACAAAAATTCCAATCAAGCCCACAAAATGGTAAATTTCCTGTTTGTTTGACATAAATTCTTCTAAATGAAAATTTGCAAAATTCAGTAATTTACCCAGCACATACAATCTCACAAGGCAATTTTTTTTTCTTTTCAAAAATGTCAAACTGTAACTCACACAACCCTCACTGCTGGCTGCTGCTGCGTCTGCTGTTGCGGTGACACTAGAATCGAAACCACCTGTGGTTGCGGTTGTGGGTGAGGCTGCAGCTGGCACTGCGCGGACAACGGCGTAACCACCACAGGCGATAGCTGCGATTGAGGATGGTCGGGAAGGACACCCTGTGTGAAATCTAACTGTCGGGCTAGCTTTTTAGCCGGAAAGTCTGCAGTCTGGGATTGCTGCTGCTTTTTTGGAGGGAATTCACTTCCCTCACTTTCCCCCATCTATTTTCAAAATAATTTCCAAAATTACACAAATTCCCTCTCAATAATTACACAATTTCGTCCCCAATTCTCCAGCCTTCAGATCCAGAAAATGCACATAAATCATCCAAAACACACGGTTACTCACCAAATGAGCGATTAATCAGCTCAAACAAAAATCCAAAACCAAAACTTCTCACAAATAAAAAATAAAAGAAAAATATTTACAAACAGCTTTGATCTATAAAAAGAGGAGGAGAGATAAAAGGACTGTAGGGTAGCAAAAGGAGGGGCTTTCGGCTTTGGGTTTGGGTTTCCCCCCCTCTCTCAAGTGATTTTGAAATTCAATTTCTCCTCTTTTATTGAATGGTTGGATTTCAGTTTTATTTCTAATCTGACGCTTTTCCTTCAATGCAATGATTGGACGGTCGCATTTCATAGAAGGAGAATCAGGTTACATATTTCGCCGTTTGATTAATTTAAGATATAAAAATTTCCATGGTGTTAAAGGATAGTACGAGGTTACTTGTGGTGATTTTTTTCTTTGTACAGGACTGATTTTTGAATGTTATAATTAGTTATTTTAATATTTAATTAGTAAAATTATAATAAATAAAATCTGTTAGAAATTGTTTTTTTTTTTTTCCTTAAAGAAATATTGTAATTGAAATGCAGGAAAAGTCATTCGTATATTTTTTCATTGTAGATACCTTGGGTAAATTTGTCTATCCATTTTATTTATGTGCTGTATAGTATTTGTTTTGTTTATGTAATATTATATCTGAAATATTATACATAAAAATATTGTAAAATTAATTTTTTAACCAAAACAACCTAAAATCTAAGAATTAAATTTTTCTAAGAAATACAACCTAAGCAAAAGAGAAAATAATAAGAATTAAAAACCAAAATTATGAGCATATATATATAAATATGGACAAAAATAGGGACTATTTATAAATATATCTAAAAAATAAAGGAACTAAAATAAAGAATTAAAAGTATATGTGCCGAAAGGAAAAACTAAATAATTCTTTTATCTCTTGCTTTAGTTTTGATCCATTTATTTTTTTTAAGTAATTTTGGTATAACTCTAAATAATTTGTTTGTATTTATGTATCTATACTCTTAGTTTTGATTTTTAATTTTTATTAGAATTTTTTTATATTAAATTTAGCTTTGCTTAAAAAACAGAGTAAGATCATCTTTGGTGGTGTGAAATGAAAGTAAAATACATGTATAGTTATATATTCAGTTGTTAGTTATTTATTATATTTTTTAAGGTGTTAATATTAAACAAATATAAGAATATAATTATTTTTAAATGAATTATCTATAATAAAATGAATATAATAAAAAAACTAAATAATTGAAGGTCTTGTAGATTGATTATTTCATTCTAACGTATAGCGTTATTAAAAAAATCAAGAACCATTAATATTTTTTGACATGTATAAAATATGGTTTTGTCTGCGGTGAAATGCAGGGCAACTGACTAATATATTTTTTATTTGTAGATAATTTGACCAAATTTTGTCACTTGTTTTGTCTATGTGTAACTTCATATATTTTTTTTATTCATGTAATATTAGATATGAAATATCATACATAAAAAAGTTGCAGAAATTATTTTTTCACAAAAACAACATGGAGTAATGAATTATCTTGATTATCATTCTTATTGTTATTATCATGATTGTTAAATTGTCATAATTTTATAGCTGTTAATGTAACAATTACTGTAAATAATTAATATTTTAATCATTACTGACAATATTATCGCTACTATTGTCATTATCGTTATAAAAAAATCATTTATTTTCTTCCAAGATTGTTCTTCATATTGTTATATTTGAGTATTTTAGAATACTAAGATTAAATTAATCTGATACTTTTAAAAACAAACTTACTTTATATATATTAAGCTGTTAATATTAAAAAAATCAAAATATATAATTATTTTTAAAAGAAAAATCCTTAAAAATAATCATTATCATTATTTTAAACGTATTTTCCATAAATAAAATGAATATATAAAAACCTAATATACAATACTAATAATAATAATAATAATAATTATTATTATTATTATTATTATTATTATTATTATTATTATTATTATTATTATTATTATACAATAATAATAATAAGAACCGAAAATATTTTGATTATTATTATTATTATTATTATTATTATTATTATTATTATTATTATTATTATTATTATTATTATTATTATTATTATTATACAATAATATACAATAAGTATTATTTTTATTATTACTGTAAATAGTTTTGCTATATTAAGAACCGAAAATTTTGTAGGCTGATTATTTTGCTCAGATATAAAGCATTATAAAATAAATCTAAGACCATTAACATTTTTTTGTATTTTAAATTTTTTTGCTTATGGCTACTGCGAAGTGGAGAGCAATTGACTCTTATATTTATTTTAGATAATTTTCCCCAATTTTTCCACCTGTTTCGTCTACGTGTGACTTCGTATATTTTTTGTTTATGTAATATTAGATATGAAATATCATACATAAAAAAGTAGCAAAAGTCAACCTTGAAGAAAAATAACATCAACTAATGAATTATTTTGATTATTATGTCAATGTTATTATCATAATTGTTAAATTGTCACATTTATTGTACTCGTCATTAAAAATATTATTATAAATAATTCATATTCTAATTATTATTGTTCATACTATAGATGAAACCATAATTATTGTTATTAAAAAAATTATTTTTTATTTTATAAGATTTATTCCTCATATTATTATATTAAAATAATTTCAGAGCACTCATATTAATTTTAAAAAAAAAAAAACCAAAAGTCGAGGTCATTTATTTATTATATATATATAATAAATAAATGACTTAGGTTTTTTTGATAAAAAAAATTAATATCAGTGTTCTCAAATTATTTTAATATAATAATTTATATATATATATATATATATATATTAAGGCGATAATATTCAATAAATATCAAAATAATTATAAGATTTATGCCTCATATTATTAAATTAAAATAATTTCAAAACAATGATATTAATTTTTTTTATCAAAAAAACCTAGGTCATATATATATATATATATATATATATATATATATATAAATAAATATAAATATATATATATATATATATATATATATATATTAAGACGCTAATAGTAAATAAATATCAAAATATATAATTAGTCTCACATATTTATAAGAAAAAAACTTACAAATAATCATTATTTTTATTTTGAATGTCTAATCTATAATAATTAGAAATTTCAACACCTAACAATATTAACAAAAAAAACAATTAAAAAGCCAAACAAATGACAAAACAAAAATAAATATTATTAGATTTTTAATGCATACATGCCTACCAGGTTTTCAACAATTATTAATCATCACAATCCTAATCTGTCTCATCATTTCCAATCATTCTAGATTCACTTCAAATTTTGATTTTATTCATAAAAATAATCAAGTATTAATTTCAATTATTACGAAAAACTATGAATTACATGACATATCAACATGTAATGAATAAAGAAATCTTGCATCTTATATATTAACATATAATTAGCTCATAAACTTAAATTTAAAACAAAATAAATTAAACATTTATATTATATTAATCCCAAAACTCAAGACATATATAAAAGTTTAAGTTACATGTCTATGGTTGTGCATTATGCTTAATTTACATTAACAAAATATACCCACAACCCTATTTTGGTCGTATAGAAGATGAATCTAAAAGAAGCAATAAATAACAAAGAAATCAATTATCATAACTTATTTATTTTCATTACAACAATTAAATATACATATCTTTTCTATAATAAAAAAAAATCATGACTAAATATTTATTCTTTGATTTCAATATTTTTTATTAACTAATCTTATAATTTTGATACCAAGTTCTTTGATATTATTAGTTACCCAATCTAACAGAATGACTAATCAATACTAATATCGAATTCATTCGATATCATTAGTTATATCTACATGATAACCAATCAAGTTAATAATAATATCATACTTGTTTGATATCATTAGTTATCAACACATGATAAACTAGTAAATCTATACTCATACAAATTACCTTGGTATAATTATGCGAACCAACCCAAAAACATCAGTAAGAACCCATTACATGTTCCAAATGGTCCAATGACGCGATCTAGGACAAAGGTATTGAAAGAGGCAATGAATGCATTGGTTTTAAAGGTTTCAACCAGGTCAGAATTGCAAGGACCATTGGAGTATCAAGAGGAGACCCTAGTACATCTTATCCATGTGCAGGAGGGCTCCAACACAACCTTATTTGGGCCATGAAGTGAGGACAACAAAGGAGCCAAAAGAATCCTACTACAACTTGGAAACATGGGATTGATGGGCTGGATGGAAGAGAATAAATAAACCTTATGGGCTTTATTTAAGACTTTGTTTTCAGCTAAGATCCAAGGTTTGCTTGGATTAAGTCATGGACTTTTCAATTTAGGATTTTGGGTCAGTTTTTAGTGGACCTCTTTTAAGTCCACATAAGAGGTCCATTAGGGTTAGTTTTTAAAATACTATTTAAACTCATGTTAGCTAAATTTTGGCAGCCATTGATTAATTTTAATTCTGAACTTTTTAGTTTATGTGTGAGAGTGATTCTTGCATTCTTTAGTTCTTGAACGAACTGAATCCGACTTATCGAAGATTAACTAACTTCGTGGCGTCATTATACTCATTCCAATAGTCCTGGTACCTTGGGACAGGTTTCCATTGTGTCACACTCCTATCAGATATATTTTGGCTTTCCGGGATAAGATTTATTCTTGATTGTGGGTTGCGTGACCACGTGATCACGAGGTTCGCATCACAACCTTAGATGTCTTGCATATAGGATCAACTTTTTGATATCAATGTATTGACAATTATATCTTTAACCTTACTCATCTGAAAAGGTTAATCAAGTTCTTTTTCTCTATCATGTGTTCTCTTAATTATTAGAATTTGTTGATGACAATTAGATTGACACCATTAGCTCCTAAGATATGGATAGTTATTCAATCACCTTTCCCTTTTTTTCCTAATCCATATAACTTAATTAATATAACATTATTTAAAATCATAATAAATAATAAGCGCGGTGATTTTTTTAGCGCTTTGCCCCCCATCTCTGGAGGGGGAGACGGCGCACGGTGAAAAGAGGTGTTTTATAGCCGTAAAATTACGGCTATAATTCTTAGGAGTCAACACCTAATGTTAAGGTCACCAGAAAAACAATTGGTCTACAAGAGTTTGGGTAAGAGGCTTGTTGTGCAAGGAGAAGACGCATCACCCCCACTGCACCCTACGTAAGGCAAGCTGCATTGTTGTTTGATTGTTTTTTCCTAAGCTAGTTTTTTTATTCATTGGTCTTTGCCAAGGCTAAGAGTAGATATTTATTTGTGAGAGAGTCTGTATCCCATTGGGTCGAAAACCTAATCATTCTAAGTTTTTTTTTTTTAAAATACGTTGCATTTCGAAAACTCTTCTTTTACTATCTGCGAGTGTACTTTACAATGTAATTTTACACCCCGATAGCTAAAACAAAATAATTGTTAATTTGTTTTTTATATTTTTTTCCAAATTCCAACTGATAATCATAAACCAGTTACAATATCCAATTTTTGTATCAAAACATGAGAAATATGTTATATTTGTTTTTTTTAAATACGTTGCATTTCAAAAACTCTTCTTTTACTATTTGTGAGTGTACTTTATAATGTAATTTTACACCCCGATAGCTAAAACAAAATAATTGTTAATTTGTTTTTGATATTTTTTCCAAATTCCAACTGATAATCATAAACCAATTACGATATCCATTTTTTGTATCAAAACATGAGAAATATGTTATATTTGTTTTTTTACAAAAAAAATATACTTGGAAAAGCTTTGGAATTCAGTCGTATGCACGAAAACAACATATTTTTGTTTATAGAACAACTTTTTTTTAAAAAAGGGTTTTGTGAAGATTTATATTGTTTATATATTTGTTTTCATTTTTTTGGTGTAGGTTGTCTACGCCTTGCTTGGTGAGCTGGCAGCCCATGCTCCTCTTGGGCTAGACTTCCAACCTAGATGGGCTGATTGGCCCACCCCATCTAGGAGATCGGGCTAGACATAGAGCCCAACCCGACCATCCCATTGTTCTGCACGTGAACAATCACTGTTCACATGCACAATCAGCGCGGGAGTGAATTAATTCACTCCCCCAACTGTTCACCAAATTATGAACAGTAAAATTGTAGTGGGTGGAGGGCGAGGATTGGTTACCTCTGTGTAAAGGAGGTCGAGGTGGTTCTTTCTGCGATGGTAGCACCATAAATGATGGCTTTTTGAGCCGGAAGGGGCTGCTAGAGGAGAGAGGGGGAGGGAGCTGCTGCGATGGGAAGCTAGTTTTCGCTACTGTTAGCTGCCGCTATCGGTGTTAGGGGACACCACTAATGCTTGGTGGTCAAAGCAACTGAAGCTACCGAGGGAGACAAGAGAGAGGGTTGGCTACTGCGTGGCTTTTTGTTGCTGGTCGTTGTTGTTGGGTTTAGTTGTGGTGAGAGTCTTCCGGTGACGAGGAAGAGGAAGAGGGGTTGTTAGCATGTTATGATCGTGTGCAAGCTTTTTCTAGTCACGATGGTCTCTATGTGTTTCTTGTGTATTTGCTCTTGTCTGTGTTATCATATCTTTTTTTTCTTTTCCCCCTCTCACTCTAATTCTCTCACTATAATTTCCCTCACTCTAATTTTCACTGTCATTTTTTCTTATGCATGGTTCTTCTGTTCTATTTATAGACGAAGTAGACAACCCTTCAGCTACACATTGTGTGCGACTTGTCTCCTTCGACACCGTGGTTGTAGTGGAGGCATGTCGGCGATGACATGCTTGTAGTGGTGGCGTGTCGGCAACACATGCCTGTAGTGGCGGTGTGCTACAAGCTTTAAGAGAAACTGCAAATGCGCTTTTGTCCCTCAATTTGTAATTGTTCTAATTGCACCTCCAATTAACTTTAAACTTTTAATTATGTGCGATTGTATCCCCGTCAGAATTTCAACAAAAACCTTAGCTTTGCACACCTTTTTTATTTTGGTACTTTTTATGTATTTTGACACTCAATTGACCATTCAACTAACAATTTTCTTCAATTTTGCCCCTGGCTCACATAATTGGCTTGGAAAAAATTCAATCCGGTCTCCAAAAATTCCAATTTTCTCAATCAAACCTGAATTAAGCTCAAGAACTTGATTTTTCATTCTTAAGCCCCTATAAAATTAATTTGACCAATTTAGAGTATAATTAAGTCATTACACTTGATTAAAGCCTTCGATTGGACTCTAAATTAATTCCTAAACATAATTATAATTTAAATTGGCCCATGATAAAATCAAATTGGCTTAAAAGTATAATTATGCTTTTCTGCTTAATTTAACGCAGATTTATCTAATAATAAATTATTTTAGCATTGAATTTGCATTCCTTCATTTTTGGGCACAAACAAAAGATATGATCGGGCTCTAGAAAACATCTAAATTTTCTACCTTGATTTTTCTACCAACGTCAGCCCCTTTTGTTTTGTTTTGTTTTGGGTAAATTTGGGGGAATAACCCAAAAATAGGTTATGACAAATAACACAAATTGTCATGATAAAAGTGATATTCACCCTTTAATAGCAAGGAAATAAAGATAATTTGCAAGATAAACTAGTTTGTTTTTATCCCTTTTCTCCCTCATTCTTTCCTTTTTTTGTCGTGACCTGACTCTCTCTCTAACCTCTCCCTCATTTGATTTTCTCTATTTTTTCTTTTTATAATGTTTAATCCTTACAAACTTTAAGAGTTCCTTTAAATTTCTTGACTTTTATCCAATTTTCCAGTTTTTCTCTTCTTATTTTTCTATTTTCTTTCTCTCTCTAAATGGTTGGCCACACCACCACGCACACATACATTTATGTTGTCAATTTTTTTAATTCCCATTTCATCCTTTATTAATACTCTTATGTTTTTTCAAGTAAATTCTCCTACCTTTCAACACTTGTTCATATCAAATTTAAGTTGGAGTATTTTGAATCTCATTAAATATTAAATTTACTAGCTTTTTTATAATATATAACTCATTATCCATATGGATTCTACTTATAGCTTTACAAAATAATCCCAACAACATATTGCCCACTTCCATACACCATTTGATCACAACAAACTTGTCAAAGATTTCATCCACACACTACCCATCTTCACACACCATTTGAGCATAACAACTCATATTTATCCTTCTTTTCTTAAATATTCAGCATGCACACTACCCACCACCAAACACACATTACCCCCTATTAATTCTAACGAACAAACTTCTTAAGATCACTAAAACATAGTGACTGTTTTTTAAGAAATTTTAGTCCACACACTACTTAAATACTCATCATGCACACTACCCACCACCAAGCACACATTTCCCACCATTAACATGAATTTGTAGGGATTAAAGTTAAAAAATCATTAAAAAAAACAACCATGCATATTATCAACATATCATTATCTATATAAAATTATAATATCATACAAAATTGAAGCAACTTGAATGAACCAAAGTTTAAGAATAAAAAGTTCATGAAATATGAGAAAAGAGCAATTGTTATAATATCAAAAATAAAAGCTAGTAAAAAAAAGTTATTCTATAGATGTGATGACATGTCATATGACTATACCTTCATTAACTAATGCAAACCTATAAATTGAATCGAACTAACCATGAAAGGGGTAAGGTGCTAATAATTTTAAGAAAATGATATATAAATTTAAGAAAATGAAATACAAACTACATAGAGTTTGGGTAGAGAACTATAATATAAAGGCTAGCTTTGTAAGTGTCAAGTTGTTTCTGGTAGTTAATTTAGTATGAATAATGTTATTGTTTATAACAATTTTCTTTTTCATGTTGAACATATAAAATAAAATCACTATATTCCTAAATATTTACTATTAAGCAAAATCCAAGAACATAAATATCTTAAGTACACTCATAAAACAAATTTCCTAATAACAATATAGCATTCATATTGCAAAAGAATAATGCATTAACAATAAATCATTTTTATCAAGAAAAACACTTAAGTAACAATGATCCACGTGTATTACATTTATATTACAATTTAAAAAAATTAATAGTTAAATAAAAATAATAAAAAATTAATAGTTAAATAAAAATAATATATTGCTCAAAGTCACAAGTCTTCTATATTCTTTAATCAACACAACTGCTTTGTAGAGTGTTAAAATGATGTAATTGTACAAGTTTGTAATTTAAGAGAATAATGATTAGTAACTATTAACATATTTAATAGAATCATGTGTGTGCACTAAGGGTTGAGAAAATGATATACAAGTATCATTTTTATCATCCCTACTACCTCTTGAGCCTTTGATAACAACATTGACCCCCTTGGATCTCTTAGTAGCATTACTATATCCCCTCTTAATTTTGGATACTCTACCACCATTTTCAACCTATAATTGTTTTAGCACTATCTTTCTAGCATGTATTGAGATTTTCATATTACTTGCACATGTTGCATCTAAGTGTGAAACTTTTTTTCTTATAATACCAAATCTTTTCTTTATTCCCTATTTATATTATTTCTTGTTCTACCCATATTCATTTTGAGGTTTAGAGTTAGAACAAGTAAATGTCCTTCATTATGATATAGATCATCTTGTAGTAAAAGGTTATTATAACTCAACTCTCTTATGATGCACACAATGGACCACATGTTTGCATGAAATTCCAATAATTATCTCCTAATTACAAGAACATTATATTTTCTCCAAATCAACACAAAGTTTAGTTTGGCCCTTATAGATTTTATATTCATCAGAACTGGTTTAAAATCATTCTCAGATTTTTTCTTCTTCTTTATATACTTGTCCAACAACTTCCTAACATAATATATGGTATTTGATTTTGAACCTAGAGCCTAAGCAAACCAATCATGAAAATAATAATTTCCTTAGTAACATAACAATAAGCATACTCATATAATTCCAAACTCAATTATTGAGTGATTTCACAAAATTATTAGCTATATTTTCTACCTTAACTTCATTGTTTAACAAATGTCTATCCTAATACTCATTATATAGTTTCAAAAAGATTTGATTAATATTATGAGGAATTATAAAAGTTGCCCTTAAGTTCCATACCATAAAATCTTTTTTTCTTTAGAATAACATAAATTGCTTTTAACAATGCCCATTTATTGCCTTTGGATATATCACAATAATAGTTTATTGTAGTCTCCATAAAATAAAATATTTTTAGTTAGATATAAAAACATTATCATCATGGTTAGACATAACAAATATTCTTTTCTATTTGCTAGACATTATGCAAAATGGCTTATAGTGTATTCATATAAGAATGTGTTGTTGTTTTCAAACCCAACAACAATATACACAATGAAAAACAATCCATTATATCATCCAAAGCCTGTCGATAATATGACTCCTTTATACAGACCATTGATATGAAATCCATCTACCCCAATGAAAGACCTAAATTAATTAGTAAATACATTCTTCATCCCCTTCTAAAAAATACAAACTCATTGAAACTTTTATTGTGAATATCTTTTTGAATTGTAATTAAAGTTATACCCTAAAAACATATCGGAACCTATATTATATTCCATTGAGAACTAGATATATCTAGATAGCCTCTTAAAAGACTCATTGTTACTTAAAAAAAACTTTTTTCTATTATTCCTAGCTCTTTATAATTGCATTGAGGATAGTTTAATCACAAACATATCTTTTAGAATTGTGCTAAGGGCTTTATTTAAGATGTTTTGGTCAAGATTAATTATTGGTAACAATTTATTTGCTATCCATATTGAATTAATAACTTTTATACTTACAAGCCAAAAGTAACTATGTCTCTCTGAAATACCTCACATTAGATGTGTTAATACCTGGAAGAAGAAAAACATTTATTCATCAAGCACAATCATCATTAATGCATGTTGCTATCACCTTCTCTTTCTAATTAATATATTTTTTAAGTGATATTCATGCTTCATTTCAAACCTCTCTCAACATATGTATAAAGTGATTAGCATTGGTGAAAACATGAGATTCTTTAAACTTAATAAATCTATCAACTACAACCTGATGCGAACCAGCCTAGAAACACCAGCAATGACTTATGGGCTACCTTTTCCTTTTGTTTCTAGGATTAAGAGGCTGGATGGAAGGCTATAAATAAAACTTATGAGATTTATTTAATTTTGTTAGCTAAAGCCCAAGGCTTGTTTGGATTTAATTAAAACTTTGTTTTCAACTAGGATCCAAGGCTTGCTTGGATTAAGTCATGGGCTTTACAACCTAGGGTTTTGGGTCAGTTTTGAGTGGACCTCATTTAAGTCCACATAAGGGGTCCATTAGGGTTAGCTTTTAAAAAACTATTTAAACTCATGTTAGCTAAATTTCGGCAGCTATTGATTAATTTTAATTCTGAACTTTTCAGTTTATGTGTGAGAGTGATTCTTGCATTCTTTAGTTCTTGAACGAACTGAATCCGACTTATCGAAGATTAACTGGCTTCGTGGCGTCATTCTACTCATTCCAATAGTGCTGGTACCTTAGGGCAGGTTTCCATTGTGTCACACTCCTATCATATATATTTTGGCTTTCCAGGATCAGATCTCATTCTTGGTTGTGGGTTGCGTGACTACGTGATCACGAGGTTCGCATCACAACCTTAGATGTCTTGCATATAGGATCAACTTTTTTCATCTATTACTTTTTATTATCAACACCATTTTCCTTTTTAACACACTTATCATTACCATAAGTTTTTTCACTGGCTTTAATATCTACATCATCATCATCATTTTTTTATCTTTCATTCATTTTCATAATTTAAAGCACCATATATTATTTTACCAAAAAAGCATCACCTTATAAGTTGTCAATCTACTCATCTTTGGCTTCATTAAAACTCAAATCCTTTTTCACCATTCTTTGTTATCTTTCTCATATTTATTAGCATTTTCCATATGTCACCAAAAGTGCTAACTTCAACCTTATCACTACCCATATTAATATCAACAACAGTCATACAACATCCATTGTAGCACCAACACTATTAACTCCCACATTAACACCCACTTTAGCAACAATACCAAAACATCCCACATCTACAGCAATACCTGAACATCCATAACAATATTACATTTATACCATTAAAAAACTTATCATCAACTTCATTAAAATTTAAATCTTCTAACCCAAGAAGCAGTATCACTTTATTGTTTTTTTCAAATCCAAAATCTCATGGAGAAAACTATTTAGTTTCAAGTGCCCTACAATCATTAGGCTTGCTCGAATAACATGAGGTGTTCTCAATGTTAAAGGATCAATATTGGTATCAACATCAACATATATATGAACTTCCTTTTCATGTTCTTGTTCATGTATACTCAATATTTATACATATTGAGACATCATCAACAATCTTATTCTTTATGTCATCCCTTATTCAAAAGTCATTAAACTGTCATATATTTGTATGTATATGAACAATATGTTTATGTAAGATATATGGTCAAAACATCAATTTATTTGGACAAAGAACCGCCATGATGTGCAATTATACCTTGCATTTTGTATAATTGTAATGGCACATTAAGGTTTAAAAATTATTAAACAAATTAAGGATGATTCAACAATACAATAAGCTATAGTTTAGGAGTTTTTTTAGAATTTCCAAAAAAATAATAAAAATATTAATGACTGGGTAAACAAAGTTAATAGAAACTTTATTACATTAAGCAAACATGTTTTTAAGCAAGGATTATAAAATTAGAGTTATGTGACCACTAACCCACAAGATACTATTTCAAGGGTTTTCAAAAAAAAAAAAGTAAACATCAAAGATATTGATAATGGTTAAACAAAGTGAATAAAAGTGTTAAACTTTAATTGAACATTCAAAGGAAAGATATAAAAAAATAAGGTTTAAGTAAACAGTAACTTGTTATCTTCAAATTAGAGGTTTTTTTTCGAAGTGTACAAAAACAAGACTAATTGCTTTTCCACTAGCAAGATCGTGTTTGAGATGTTAATTATTGTCAACTAAACAAGACTAATTGTTTTTTTCATATGGTTTTTTCTGCCTTGGGGATTTAAGTTTACATATTCATAGTATAAACAGATGAATTGACAACAACAAAATGCATTAGCGATGATTTATAAAGTCTCAATCCATAAATTTTCAAATCATACATGTTTGCTGCTAAGTTCTAGATCAAACTCTTGCAAGATTCCAGCAATACAGAAGAGTCAAGCACAATGAAACTGAAGAAATGATGTTAAGAATCAGTAAGAAATAGTTTGTTTTATTCAATTTAGGTTAGGAAAAAGAGAGATTAATTTCTAAATGAGAAAGAATGTCGCTGGAGGATTGACGCCATCTTGCATTCATGATAATCACAGTAGTAAATCATTGCGCCACTGCTTCCATTCCAACTTGTAACTAAATGCATTTTTCACACACACACACACACACAAAATTAATACCCACATTAATGCATGTATCATAACTAAGAGAAATTTCCAACAAAATTAATAAACAAAAATCATGCAATCTTTAAAGCAGTCGGAAAACCGCTAATAAATTCAGAGCTGTGCCATAACATCCCATCATCACCCAACAGAGAGCACAATTACTATTATACCAAGATGGAACCAATCAAACTACACAGCCTCCCTCACTACTGTCAATACACATGTCTCATTCTGTCTCGCCCAACAGGATGCCGATCATCTCGCCCACGCTCAATGTACATATCCTGTCGAAACTCTTTTGGTGGTTGGGCTCCCCTAATTGGTGATCTGCTCCTATCTCTCCCGTCACGTCCCCATTTGCCACGTTGAGGGAGTGGAGGTGGAGGTGGAGAGGGCGGCCGCCTCTCAAACCCTTTCCTTTCATTGAAAAGGCCATCTCTTCCACGGTCTTTATGACCCCAGTCCATTGGCATAGGCCTATCAAATTTGTTCCTCACCCTGTACTCATCATCTGGATAATCAGACCGATCCCTCCGCATATCATGGTCAGAAAACCTGCCTCCTTGCCTGGGAGGTGGAGGAGCACCAGGCCCAAAATCTCTGGGTCCATCTCTGGCCCAACCTCGAGGAGGAGACCTATAGGCATTCATGGTCCTGCCTGGAGAAAGATCCAAAGGAGGAGCAGGAAAGCGTCTTGGAGGAGCATGTGGAGGTGGAGGGCCAGGATAGCCCCGCCGAGGACTTCCCCCAGGTCTATATCGAGGCTTCTTGCAGTTGTTACAGTACTCTCTCCTTGCAAAGTTCAGGTTGCCACATCTGAGACAGGAAAAAATAACATAAGATTCAAAGGCACAAAATCTCATGGTATCATAAGAAACATGCTAAAACAAAGTATTGTTAACATGTAAAACCCTTTCTTTAATCACTAAATTTGAAAAACAAATTGCCGACAAACTTACAAAGGATCAGAGCAGATCCAGTCGCCTTCCCTTGGGCGTACATTTGGATTATTCCTGCTCATGCCCTCCCCTCTAAGTGGCCCTGGACCAAATCCAGGCCCATCAAAACCTCTGCCAAGTGGTCTGCCGCCACCTCTTCCTCGAGCATAGGGGGGTGAGGAATCTCGAAACCTACCACGATCCCTCCCATTGCTAAAATCACGACCTCGAGGTGGGGGGCCTGAATTATCAAAATCAGAACTGTATCTGCGATCTGCATCCCTACGACGTACAGGAGAACCAGAACCTGCACGAAGTCTATATCCTGGAAAAAAACCAGCAAAGTCTAAAGATGAGCAACCCCCAAAAACAAGGGAGAAATTTTGTTAGTGCAAAGTAGCAATGCTAGCCGCAGATTTAACCCAAAAACTGTGAGAATTCAACAAAATTGCAATGACATAATCATCAGGCAGGGCATCTCCCCATAAAAAGTGGAATAAAAGGAGATATCAAGCATCGGAGAATAAGGCATTTGCATGATAAATGTCTGTTGCTAACTCAGAGAATGATAGCCCACGTTATATTGAATACAACTGGAGCGGCAGATGACTAAAACCAATTACTTGAAATCACCACAATCTAGATAAGAGAACAAACCAAGTCCAGTTTCCTACTATGCCCAACTATTTCATCACCAACAACATCCTTAAGGATGCGTTTCTAGCCTAAGCACTGAACTACCAACACCAATACATTTTATCAGGAGCAGCCATAACTTCACAATAGCAATGGGAATGAAACCTTGTATCCAAAACAGACCATCCAAATCCAATCAAAAGTGTCCCAGGAAGTTCAGTCAAAACATGCTTCAATTGGAGCAGCAAGACCAGGTACTCCACCAGTAGAAGACACCAAGGTTCACAGTAGCCAAATAATTCACAAAATCAAGTAGCTACCAATTAGTCCAATTATCTTCAGAAACCAGTGTTTTATTAGAAACAGTTATACAATGCAAGTTCCTATCAACCACAGTATCCCATAGCTTAAGGTAGAAGGTAAGGTGAAGCCATTACAACCAGCCTTAACACAAAATGATACTTTTTATGTCCAATCTGCCACCGGTTAATACTTGCCCCCATACAGCCAATTAATGTAAATTCGAAATCAGAACCCATTGGAGACCAGCACCCAAGATTTTAAAGAGGCATGCAGCAACTTCCCAGACTAAATAATCACCAATTAAACAAAAACTAAACAGCACAAGAGAGACTAGAAAAATGAGATAAAAATAGAATTCCCCAGTTCTTATGGACTTCAGACTTGATGTAACAATACTGAAAAGTAGAATTCCTTAACAGCTACTAAGATCCATTCAACTCAACCTGATTCAACCATCCAGATGTTGAAGAGTAAATTAAAATAATGAAATCCCAATCAAGCCGCTGATTCTTGTAACAACAATTCTGACACAGATTCAGATACCTTCTAGAATATACCAGTTACCAGGAATTTACCACCAACTAAAAAAAAGGAAAAACTGAGCCAGATACCCGTCAGTTAGCTGCAATATTTCCAGGTGTCGAGAGGAAGCCTGCACACTGATCACACCCCAAACATACCAGCCCCATTGTCCCTTACCACTTTAAATCATAGTTACTGTTGCAAATGATAATGGTGGTATCCATAAACACTCACAGACCATGTTGCCCTTCAATTATCCTTATGAGAAAACAGCTTGTACAGGGCAACATTTGTTTTCCCCACACTATACAAAACCATTTTATTAAGTTCCCCAACATCCCTGAACATACACACTTTCCAGCAAAATGACACAAGCATCCGATGAGTTCCCATACCACTCAAAATAATGATAGTTGCATTTCCCATAAATATATTGACCATAATAGAAAAACCAAATCCCCTGAGATCATGATCCAAGATTGCACTCACACCAACATGCCTTCCTCAAGACCCAAGTTCTTGCAGGCAAGCTGTAACACACAATAGCAAAATTTACTTGCAATTCGACACTCATATGGTAGTAGACCAAGAAGCTCGACGTGAAATGCAATGAGTGGGAAAAAAAGTACTTTGGTGTATAAATAGACGAACTTGTTGAATAAATACTGTATGACCAAGCTGACTGCCTAATATGATATTATATCTGACACTGCAGAAATTAAAAATATAACAAAATCTCAAATGCTGACAGGAAACCTTTGAAAATATTCTAACTAATAGAGCAAAAAAAATCGCATCAAAAGAGGAGAAATATAAACCATAGTGTTATGAGAACCATTTCAACTTCTAAAATATAGAACATGTTATTCAACATAAGAGAAACAAATTGCAAGAGGAAGTTGATTACTATTTCTCAGTGAATCCTGACCATATATGGTACAGCCCCTCAACCAATTGTAGAAGACAAATAAATCTATTATTGATCCCATTCTTGTCTCTTATTGTTCCAAAATAATTCAACCCGCAATAAAAGATACTCATTTACATGGGCATGCCATGGATCCTGTAGAAGTTCTACAAAATGTAAGTTCAGAGGTTCCTTTTCAGTTATAAATTTTAGTGAAAAATACTTGTAATAGCACACACTTAAGCCTCAAAAAGGTAAGGGTAATGGTATCATTATATTCAAAGTTTAAGTTTATAATGCAGTAGCATGCTTAGATATAGACTCCACCCACATTCAAAACCTATCTTGAGCAAAAGCTTGCATACTCTAAGGGTATCCAATATGCAATTGAACAACAAATTTGTCATGGTCATACTTCTACTCTTCTCTTCATCGTATATGGGATGATCTAGATCAAACTCTATATTTGATATGCCATTTTAGTAGGCAAAACATACTGAAGGGAAAAACCATTTTTTTAATTATTTCTGGTATTTTCAACACTCTACCTAACCTCTGGAAAGTTAAATGAGATCACAACATTCACTTACAGGATTAATTTTTATTCTACAAATTAGAAACATCATTGCCAAGTTTATAGTAAAAAAAACAAGAGGAAGATCACAAATAGGTACACAATAGATGAAAAGGTCGATACATTTTCTTTTCAGTACTAAAATCCTTCTACTTGAATCATCACATAATAAACAAACACTTGGTATCACCATTTTAATGCCCAAATATTTTAACATCCATACCCAAATCCAATCATCCACTGTAAATTTTCCTGCAAATCAATCATTTGGAGGCTTAACATCAAACTGTGAAATGATGCCACCTCAACATTCCACTATCAACTTTTATGAAAGCAACAAGTGAAGCATACACGGGATTACAAAATTAAACTGAGCTCCACCCAAAAAAGTTGCTCAATTAAACATATATGTTCTCGTTCTAAGAGGTACAAGCTAGATTCCAAATAGCTAGATTCCAAATAGTTAGTATTAGCTTCGTTATCAATATCAGAAGACTTTACACATAATTAAACGAAGATTTCCATAAACTAAGCAGTAAAAGGTGCAAATCTCAACCTAAAATAACCAGTCAATTGCATTCATACCATGAATCGTATTATTATATGGAAAACTTCTCTCAGATCACTCCAATCCTTCAAACAAATAATTCATAAAATAATCAAGCATAAAAAAAATAATTCAGAATCCTAGTTCTAGAGCTGAAATAAATCTACAGCCATTCGTATCATTGTATTATGGCCCAAATAACTCTACTACTCCGATCTAGGGTTTCAAAAAAAGAAAAAGAAAAGAAATTCACATGTATGAATATTAATTAAAATAACAGTAGAACAAAATAAAACATAAACAAGCTAAAATTAAGAGGAAAAAACCGAACCAGGATCGTCAGAGTATCGATCGGAGCGAGAATAAGATGGAGGTTCACGGCGGACCTCGCCAGGCTCGTAATCGCTACCACCAGTACGCCCTCCACCTCCGGCGGCATCACCTCCATCGCTGACGGATGGACGCACAACGAGGCTGCTAAGGAGTGGCTGGTGATGCTGTGTCGTCTGGTCCTTGTCTCTGGACCCCATCGTCTCTCTCTCTCCGTTTGAAGTAGCAAGTGATTAAGCAAGCGCGTTCCTGTCTGACTTTATGAACCCTAAAGAAGTGCCGTCGGATAATTGGCTTTGTTATTTGTTTTGAGGAGATGGTCTTTCAAAGATGCGTTATTTTTTTGTTGCCTTGTCAGCCTCTTGTGGTTAAAATTTGTAGTAATTTATGCCCTGGGCGATTCCTTGTAGTTACTTGACTCACTTCCTTTCCAAACCGGGCTTAGATTATTATTATTATCATCATCATCATCTCCCTTCAAATATCATCATCTCCCTTCAAATCAAGGCAGATGGAGTCCTACCCTGAACTATATAAATGGTTGAATAAAAATTGTTAAATAGATTTGTTTATTGTAATTAATAGATTATCTACGTTTCTGCTATGAACTTACTTTTAAGAACTGAATAAATCTGGATTATTTTAGGATCTAGGGCCTCCTTTGCACTAAGCAATATTTTTGGGTTTTTGATGATCTTTTCATTAACTAAACAAGTCTTTAAATACATACTGAAAATATAACTAGCCCGGGTCATGGTCATAAACCACCCCTTTTAAACTACCCATTACTCCTTAATGGACCTAATAAATCAAATAAACAAATACATAAAATACTGAATCAAATATACTGAAATAAATAAACATATACTGAAATAAACAAATAACCACTGCAACGTGTTGATCATCCCGCACAGCCTTCACTCGCCATGTGTCGCCTGATCCCATTCTCGTGATTCCCCCTAGTTCAGCCAAGTGTCGCCCGATGCCTCTCTTGGGATTCCTTCTTGGCTGCCATGTGTCCCTCTTGGTCAGGCTCATAACACAGCCATCCTCATCAAAAGAACTCATCCTCGAGTTCGGGGTGTCTTCTGCGAAGAGCTTCCAAATCCACCCATAGAGCATCTTCTTCACTAGAACCCTCCCACTGAACCAAAACTTCTGTAGTTGCGTGATTCCCCTTCTTCACCATCCTGCGAGCTAAAACCTTCTGTATTTTGGGAGAGAGAGTGTCATCTGCCATGAGTGTGGGTAAGTTAGGGCTTGTGTGAACCCGAACCTCGACCTGTTTTTTTAAGCACGAAACATGGAAGATCGGGTAAATCTTCGAAGTAGAGGGCAGATCGAGCTTGTAAGCGACCTTTCCTACGCGTTGAATGATTTGGAAAGGTCCATAGTATCTTGCCGAGAGCTTCAAGTTTCGTCTCACAGCCACTGACATCTGATGGTAAGGACGCAGTCTTAAATACACCCAGTCTCCTACCATGTATTCTCGGTCTAACCGATTTTTATCTGCAAAGTGTTTCATACGAGCTTGTGAATCTTTCAGGTTTTCACGAAATAAAGTGAGGATGAAGTCCCTGCTCTTCATTTCATCTTCAACTGCCTGGACAGCCGTTGAACCTGGTTTGTACTGCTGAAGCCGTGGGGAAGCTTGTCCATAAACAACCTCAAAGGGGCTCATCCCAGTAGATGAGTGGACAGACATGTTGTAGGACCACTCCGCGACTGCCATGCAATTTAAAGATGTTATTCATGAATTTCTGTGCTATAGTGACTGCTGTGTATGGATGTGAGAGTGGAATGAAATGACTGTACTTACTGAGTATGTCGATGACCACCATAATAACATTATAGCCCTCTGACTTTAGTAACCCCTCTATGAAATCCATACTGATGTCTACCCATGTTGTTTGTGGAATCGGTAAGGGCTGTAATAGCTCTGCTGGTTTTAGATTATCTGTTTTTTTGCGTTGACACACATCACATTCACGAATGAACTTCCTTATATCTGTGTGCATGCCATGCCAAAAGAACTCTCTTTTAATTCTTGCATGTGTTTTTTGAGTACCTGTGTGCCCTCCAATAGGACTGCCATGATACTGCTGTAGCACCATTTTATGAAAATCTTTCAAAGTTCCCAGATGCAACCTCCCTTTATAGATTAAGAAATCACCCTGTAGTCGATATTTCTGAGAATCTAGATCACCCTTTTTGCTGCGATGGATAAGTTGCTGCAACTGAGGGTCTTCCGTGTAAGCATGTCGTAGTTCATCCCACCAAGTAGATTGTACCGTACTAATAGCCTGTAGTTCCCCATCTGCTGAGGATATCTCCAAGTCAGGAGATAAATTATCCTCTGTAAATCTGCGTGATAGAGCATCAGCAGCTCTGTTTTCCCTTCCACACCTGTATTCGACCACAAAATCAAATCCCAGTAATTTAGCTACCCATTTTTGCTGAAAAGGGGTACCCACCCTTTGTTCTAGCAAATATTTCAGAGCCTGTTGGTCTGTTCAGACTCTGAACTGGTGCCCCAATAGATAATGTCGCCATTTTTGGATAGCCAAGACTAGAGTTAGGAACTCCTTCTCATAGGTGGATAGAAGCAAGTTCTTGCCCTTCAATGCTTGGCTTATATAAGCCAATGGACGCCCTTCCTGCATCAAAACTGCTCCAATTCCACACCTTGAAGCATCACACTCAATAATAAATGGTCTAGAAAAATCAGGTAGCCTTAGGACTGGTGGGTTAACCATGGCTGTCTTGAGAGCTTCAAAAGCTTGAGTAGCCTCTTCTGTCCACCGAAAAGAGTTCTTCTATAACAAAGCAGTTAAAGGAGCTGCAATTCTCCCATAGCCCTGTACAAATTTCCTATAATAACCAGTTAGGCCTAGGAATTCCCTTAAGGTCTTGGGACTCTTAGGAATAGGCCAATTGATCATTGCTGAAATTTTCAGCGGATCAGCCTTAACTCTTTCATGTGAAATGACATACCCCAAATACTCCACCTCCTTTGCTCCGAAAACACATTTAGAGGCTTTAGCATATAACTGATGATTTTTCAAAACATCTAGCACAGTAGTTAAGTGCATCACATGATCTGCCACTGATTTGCTGTAAATAAGGATGTCATCGAAAAATACAAGTACAAATTTTCGGAGCTGAGATCTAAATATCTTATTCATCAATCATTGAAACGTAGATGGTGCATTAGTCAGCCTAAAGGGCATAACTAGGAACTCATAATGCCCCTCATGAGTGCGGAAGGCAGTTTTTGGCACATCATCAGGGTTCATCCTGATTTGATGGTAGCCTGATCGCAAATCCAGCTTAGAAAATAGTCGATGCACATTCGCCAGCTCCCATTTGCTTTTCTCACAAGCAGAACTGGTGAAGAATAGGGGCTTTGACTGGTCTGTATAATTCCAGTCTGCAACATCTCCCTCCTAGCTTCTCAATCTCTTCCTTCTGGTAGTAAGGATAACGGTAGGGTCTTACACATGTAGGTGTAGCTTCAGCATGCAATCTGATTTGATGATCATGTCCCCTTGAAGGGGGCAGACCCTTAGGTTCTTCAAATACTTCTTGGAAACTATCCAAGACCTCCTGTATAACCATGTCTGGCTTGGTATGAACTTTGGGCTCCTTTGCCTCCATCAATTGTAACCACAGACCCCTCCCTTCACTTAAAATAGCCTTGTTGAGCTTCAGCTCCTCTTCCAGTGAATTACTAGGAAACCTAAAACCTTGTAGCACCAAGGTTTTGCCCCCAATGGAAAATTTCATGCTTAAGTCCACGAAATTCCATTGGATAGTCCCCAAACTCCTCAGCCAGTCTACTCTCAATACTACATCACATCCTCCCAGGGTCAATAAATACAAATTAGCCAGCACATCACACTCCTGTAACTTAAGCAATACTGCCTTACAACAACCTTGGCAAGGGAGAGTTGCCCCATTAGCAACCTGTACTGCCAAGTGGCTATCTTCCACTGGTAGTTTAATCTTCATTGCTACATTCTCATCTAAGAAACTGTGTGTACTGCCAGTATCAATGAGAATAATAACAGAATACTTGCCAATTTTCCCGACCAATCTCATGGTCTTAGGAGAAGGTACCCCGGCCAGTGCATGTAGGGAGATAATTAATAATTCTACTGCCTGTGGAACTTGACCAGTATGATCTTGCACTTCTTCTTCCTCATAGTTATCCTCTTCTAACTCCAGTTCTTCCAACAAAAACAACTTAGGTTTGATGCATCTATGCCTCATCTGATATTTCTCATCACAGTTGTAACATAACCCCTTTTCTCTCCTTTCTTGCATTTGGCTGACACTAAGCCTTTTTATGGGAAATGGATATTTCTTTTGAAAGTTTGGATTATGTGGTGGTAAAGTTGGTGGGTTATAAGTCTGTATAGTGGGTGCAGCTTGAATTCTGGGTAAGGTGTTTGGTCCTGGTAGTCTCAGTGGTGTCTGTCTCGGGTAGTTTGTGGTTGGGTTGTAGTTGGTGTGCAGGTTTCTAACAGGTTACTGCCTTCGGCTTACTTCTTGCTCTTGCAACCGAGCCAAACCAAAAGCAGCAGATAGTGTATTTGGTTTAAACATGGTAACAATAGTACGTAGCTCATCTCTTAATCCACTTAAGAAAGTGCTAATACGGAATTCTTCACTTACCCCAGTGATTTTGTTTGACAGGATTTCAAAATTCGTCTGATATTCTTCCACACTCCCAGTCTGCCTCAGCTTGGTAAAGGCTCCCACAGGATCCTCATAGGCTGATGGGCCGAACCTAATTCGAAAGGCCACCAAGAATTCTTCCCAAGTGGCTGGTGGGCTGGACTCCATAAGCCAATAGAACCAGGATAAGGCCTTTCCCTCCATGTGGAAAGAGGCTATTTGTAATTTGTGGTCCTCTGGTGTATGACAGTAAATAAAGAATTGTTGGGCTTTCAATATCCAGTCATGTGGATCACCCCCATCAAAATGGGGAAAATCTAGGCGAACAATTCTCGCCTGAATACCTCCCAATCCCTCCATTACTGGGGCTGCATTCCCTCTTGGGAAATTAGAAGTACCTTCACCTGAACTGAGTCTGGTCGTTAATTGCACCAAATTGTCGTAGTTTGTTGCTAGGTGATTGAGTTGTTGTCACAAATCCCCCATAAGGACTTATTGCCGGCTTTGCTCCTCTTTCAGAGCACTGTTCTCCCCTCTTAGAGTTGTAATGGCCTCTACCACTTGAGCTGAACGTGTTCCTTCAGCCATCCCAGGACAGTCCGGCTCTAATACCACTTGCTATGAACTTACTTTTAAGAACTGAATAAATCTGGATTATTTTAGGATCCAGGGCCTCCTTTGCACTAAGCAATATTTTTGGGTTTTTGATGATCTTTTCATTAACTAAACAAGTCTTTAAATACATACTGAAAATATAACTAGCCCGGGTCATGGTCATAAACCACCCCTTTTAAACTACCCATTACTCCTTAATGGACCTAATAAATCAAATAAACAAATACATAAAATACTGAATCAAATATACTAAAATAAATAAACATATACTGAAATAAACAAATAACCACTGCCACGTGTTGATCATCCCGCGCAGCCTTCACTCGCCATGTGTCGCCTGATCCCATTCTCGTGATTCCCCCTAGTTCAGCCAAGTGTTGCCCGATGTCTCTCTTGGGATTCCTTCTTGGCTGCCATGTGTCCCTCTTGGTCAGGCTCATAACAGTTTCATAATTATGGTAGTCACAACAACAACAAAAACTCAATGTCTTATTGCATGATAAATTAAAAAAACTAATGTCTTCAAATCACGCTAACAAACATAAAGTATTGGTTGTAACAAAATACCCATATGATTGATTTTTTTCTCAAATATTTCCTATAAATATTTATATGCTAGTTTATTCTACAAATTAGAAACATCATTGCCATATTTATAGTAAAAAAGAAGAGGAAGATCACAAATAGGTACACAATAGACGAAAAGGTCGACACATTTTCTTTTCCGTACTAAATCACAATCACAAAAATCATAGTTATTGTAATATCAAACACGTATTTAGTACTAAAGTAAATTGTTATCTCCTTTTAATTTTTCTAAACAAGAAGAATTAGAAGAAATACAAGTTTTTTTCTCAAACAAAACATAACAAAATAAGTAACCTTCTAGTATATTTTCACAAGAAAAAACAAAAAAGAACTTGTGGAATAAAAGCAACTATTGTTATTTTATTTTTTATAGGCATAATCTAATAATTCTAACATGAACCTATGAATAAAAAATCCGAAACTCACAAGCAAGATTTACACAATCTTAGAAAGTAGAAAATCATAATTGATGGAAGAAATAAAGATGATTTTTTTACCTGTTTACTTGTAAATAAATAAAAATTCATCAAACTTATCAAACTAACTTCTCATTGATGTATTGTTTCATTGGGGTCCAATTCAAATCGTCTTTTTTTTTTATCATGATAAACAGATAAAAATCTTTGATCTCACTTTTGTGTTAAGATATACTATAATATTAATAAGTTGACTCAAGATCTCAATATCAATTTCTTGACTTGAAAAAAGTAATTTATCTCAATAAAATCAATTGATTAGGATCAAATTCTATATTTTAGGAACTATACATGCAACTTTTTTATGCATATGGTTCATTAAGAATAATAAAAAAATGTAAATCCTATTTAACAAATAATAAAAGGGTTTCTTGTCTATTTCTTAATTAAATGACATCATTAAAACATAATACAATCCCTAGAGTCAGGATGGTGACTATTAATTAAGATAATTTGATGCAAATTAGTAAACTTAATAGAGTTATTAGTAGTAAAGTTGATATATTTATTGGCTTTAGTAAGTGTGGGAATTACAATTACCTTGAATTAAGGCACCAACACTATTAAATATAAGTCCCCACCAAATAAATTGCGAATTGCAAATGGAAAGTGTAAGGAAAAACATCACAAAGTCATGTAAATTTACAAATGTGATTGTTCTTTGTTTAAATAATATGTTACTTTTATTCAATAATCCATGATTGCCATGCAAAACTAAGTAGAAACTAAATAACTCTATTTATACTATCCTAAAAGATGTAAGATAGTTGTAGCCAGCCCTTAAAGTCCCGAATTAGTTAGGAAAAATCTTGTTTTAATTGTTGAATCACATTTCTTATTATGCCACCTTTTAATTTCCTTATATAACATGTAATCCTTACAATTCATGGAAATATTGCAAAGTCCCTAACAAAAAAATAGGGTTGTTGTGTAAAGATTGTATTAGGGTGAAACACTAGGATTGATGTAGGAACGGGAAATAGGAATTTAAGGAGTTAAAAAAACAACAAAATGGTTGGTGAATATTTTTTGATATTTTGACCAAAATCCAACGGATAATCATAAAATGACTACGATATCTCATTTTTCATTTTAAAACATGAGAAAAGATGTATTTTTTTTTGTTATTGTGAAAATATGCTTAGAAAATTTTTAGAATTCGGTCATATATACGCAAACAAAATATTTCTTGTTGTTTTTATCACAAATACAGATTTCTTTATATATTTTTATTTTTTTAATATATATATATATATATATATATATTATAACGTGAACAGTGGAAGACCACTGTGGAAGAGGTGGGGGAAGGAAGCTACTTGGCAAAAAAAGGAGATCCGACTGGCGGCTGGCTGAGAGTTGAATATGGAGTAATGACCAACGCTGGCTAGAGAAGCAGAAGCAACTACTGCTGATGGATGTTGTTGGTGCGCGGAGAGGATGATATTGTTGATGACGCCGACAAAGACCTACTACTGGTCGTCTAAAATGAGTTGAATGCTTTTGTTAGTGTGCCAAGAGTTGGAGGTGGAATGGTGGTATAGGTGGCTGAAAAAAACAAAGGAAATGCTGAAAAATAAATGGGAAAAGGTTGGTTTTGTTTAAACTTTGGCTTTTGATTTTTGCCCCCTCAATCCATAGATTTGGCCACTATTTATAGATGGTGGAAGAGGGTAATCTTGTCTTTACCGGGGAAATTTTCAACCATTAGTTCAATGCAGAATCATCCCGACCATTGGTTCAAAGTAGGTGTTTTGAGTTGTCAAATTTGACAGCAACAATTGGCTACAAAAAATGTTTACTTTGGGGTGAACCATTGTATATGTAGTGTCAATCAAGAAGGAATGACCATACTCTGGTATAGTCAAGAATTAGGAGCTTGTTTTCAAGCACATGTTGTCAAATTTGATGAATTTTAAGCCTGAATTAGGCCCTCAAACTTTTTTTTCCCACCAATTAAGACCCAAATAAAATTAATTTAACCCAATTAAAGTATAATTAAGTTCTTGCACTTAATTAAATTGATCCATTGTACCTCAAATTAATTCCTAAACATAATTGACCTTTTAAAAATCTAATTATGCTTTTGGGCTTGATTTTGAAGCAGGATTTGGTCTCATAATCACTTATTCTGACAATGAATCTGGATTTTCCTTCATTTTTGGGCACATCAGAGGTGCGATCGAGTTCTCGAATCTATCCAAAAAATTTAGCTTAATATTTTCACGATGTCAATCCCTTTTTTATTTTTTGTTAGTAAATTATAGGAATAACTCAGAAATGAGTTATGACAATCACATTTTTCAATGCACGCGCCGATAGTATTCAACCTCACGCACACTTCAGGCGACGCATGCGACGGCGTCTGGTGGTAAAAAATATTCAAACAGCGTCTCACCCGATGCGCCGCCATGTACTCTTCCTCAAGTGTAGCGCATGGCCGCACATGGCAGACGTAGTCGTGACGGTGGTCGGTTGAATTTTTTTGCCCTTTTCTCTCTCCTGCATGCTAAATTACACAACAGACCCTTATATTTATGGTGTTTTCAGTTCAGTCCTTGTGCTTTTAAGTGTTTTGTAGGATCCTGATTTCTGTTATAAAAATTTTGATTTGTTTCAATTGTGTCATTCGATTGAAATTAATTATATATTGCGTTTTCATTTCAGTCCTTATTCTTTTAATTTTGGTTTTGGTTTTCAATCCCTTAATATTTTCGGTACATAAGTTTTGATTTTTTTCAATTTTTTCATTTGATTGAAATTGATAATATATTTGGTTTTCATTTCGGCCCTTACACTTTTTTTTTTATATTTCTGAAATAGTCCCTATTTTTATCCATGTTTATATATATATGTGTGTGTGTGTGTGTGCGCGCGCGCGCGCTCTTAGCTTTGATTTTTAATTTCTATTATTTTCTTTTTTTAGTTAGTATTTTTTTGAAAAATTTAGTTCTTAAATTTTAGTTTGTGTTTATGATCATTTGAAAATTGATATTTTTTTCTCATTGTTCTTTCTTTTAGTTTTTTTATATTTTTTGTTTATTTTCAAGTCAAATGACTTTTTTTTCCAGCTAATAAGTTTTATTTTTGTTTTATCATTTATTTTATTTTTTTAGTTTGCTCTTTTGTTAAAGTTTTTAAGTTTTTTTTATTATTTGATTTAATTTTCTTTCCATTATTAATGCAATAATAATAATAATAATAATAATAATAATAATAATAATAATTTTAGTTTTTTTTCTTGCTTCCTTTTTTGTTAATGTTTTGAGTTTTTTTTTTCTTGGGGTAATTTAATATTTTTTATTGTTTTAACAGTAATAGTAACGATAATTTTAGATGTTAAGGCTTCGTTGTTGTTGTTGTTGTTATAATATGGTGTATTGATGTGTTTCATTATATCAAACCTTACATGTATAGATATTATATTTTATTATTGAACTAGCAAAACCTATTAATTATTTCAATTTCAACAGTTATAAAAATTATTTGTTTATTCCGCAATATAGGAGGGCAATCTAACTAGTTTATACAAAAACAAAATGAGTTTTCTTAAAGATATTATATTGATTATTCTTCTCATTTAAGTATCTTATTACCATGAAAACTCATGAAACACGTAGAAATATTTACATGATAAATGCAGTTGCACTCGTGAATGTTGTCGTCCTTTCCATCTATTAACCCAGCACAGCACAAGAGACCGAGCCTCAAACCACCCAAAAAAGAAGCCTAAGCTGCTCAGCACAAAATAACATAAATAAAAATATGTGAAAACACTTTCTAACTTCTATTCCTCCTCCTCGCTGCTTGCCACAAACCCCTGTGTCTCACGCTCCCTCAGGCACAGAATAAGCGTAGTAGATAACAGAGGACGAAGGATAAATATGAGAGGTTTGGTTATTCAAATAGTAAAAATAAGAAATTAATTAAATGGCGAGGATAATAATAGATTTTAATTGAGCAAAAAGTTATCTATTGATTAATAAGTTGGCCTTTATATAGCCTTACACATAATAAACCCTAGATATTCCTAATTACCAATATAACCCTTTATTTCTTATAATTCTCAACACTCCCCCTCAAGATGGGCAAAAGATATCCACTAAGCCCATCTTGTCACACAACCTAGATAAATTTACTGAACTAAGTCCCTTGGTGAGGCAGTCAGCCACTTGATCTCCAGTAGTCACATGACTTAGCTTCAGTAGTCCGTCATTCAATTTTTCCTTGATGAAGAATCTATCAATCTCCACATGCTTAGTCCTGTCGTGCTGTACCGGATTATTAGCAATGTTGATTGCCGACTCGTTATCATACCACAACTTCATCTGGGCTCCTTGGTCCACCTTGAGCTCTACCAATAGGGCTCTCAACCACAGCATCTCGGCAACTCCTAAAGCCATGGCCCTGTACTCTGCCTCTGCAGTCGATCTCGAAACTACCGACTGCTTCTTGCTCTTCCAAGAGACTAAGTTGCCCCCTACAAACATGCAATACCCCGATGTTGACCTCCTATCATCAGCACAACTTGCCCAGTCAGCATCACAGTATCCCTCAATGCCCAAGTGTCCATTCTTCCTGAAGATTAGCCCCTTCCCTGGTGCACTCTTTAGATATCGCAGAATTCGGTACACCACTTCCATGTGGCCTTTCCTCGGATCATGCATGTAACGACTCACCACACTTACTGCAAATGAGATGTCGGGACGAGTGTGACTCAGATAGATCAACCGGCCTACCAGCCTCTGGTACCGTTCGCGATCAACTGGCTCTCCCGCTTCTGCACTCAGCTTGAACTTCTGATCAATCGGAGAAGTAGCCGGTTTGCATCCCAGCATGCCCGTCTCTTTGAGCAAGTCTAACACATATTTTCTCTGGGACAGAACCACCCCCTCTTCTCCACGAGCTACCTCAATCCCCAGGAAGTATCTTAGCTGCCCTAGATCTTTCACCTCAAACTCCTTGCCCAGTCTCGCCTTCAGCTGAGCAATCTCTCCCTCATCATCCCCAGTAATGATCATGTCATCAACATACACAGCGAGCATCGTGGTGTGACCTCCATGTTGTCGGAAGAATACTGTATGATCTGCGTTGATCTGCTGATAGCCCACACCTATCATAGCTCTCCTGAACCTGTCAAACCAAGCTCGAGGAGACTGTTTCAATCCATACAGTGACTTCCTCAACCTACATACCTTGCCTACTGTTTGTTTTGTGCCGAAGCCTGGGGGTATCTCCATGTACACCTCCTCCAGTAAGTCCCCATGGAGAAATGCATTCTTCACATCCAGTTGGTGTAACTTCCATCCCCCATTCACAGCAAGGGAGACGAGGGTCCGGACTGTGCTCATCTTCGCCACTGGTGCAAAGGTCTCATCATAGTCGATGCCATATGTCTGACTGTACCCTTTTGCCACCAATCGTGCCTTGTAGCGGTCAATTTTCCCTTCTGGAGTCTGCTTCACTGTGAAGACCCATTTGCACCCAACCGCCTTTTTTCCTGCTGGTAATGGTACTATCTCCCATGTCTTGTTCTTATCAAGGGCCCCAAGCTCTTCATGCATAGCTGCCTTCCACTTTGGATATTCCTTAGCAACCTGCCAAGACTTGGGTATAGAGACAGTGTCCAATGATGTAATGAATGCTCCATGTACAGGTGATGTAATGTTAGAGTATGAGACAAACTGAGCAATATCATGTGGGAAACCAAAACGGTTAGGAGGATGTCCCGCATTACTGCGAGAGGTCCTCCTTAAAATCGTGGGGTCAGGAGAAGGCAGAGGAATCATATCACCTGTGTAATTTGAGTCTGAGGTGGATGGTGTAGGTGTCTCAGGAGTCGGGGTAGGCCGGGACAAGGGACTTGCGGGCACAACTGGCACTACTGGCACCTCTACATCATTCTGCCTCCTCCTCCTCGTATACACCCTTAACTCCCCCTGAGCTTGAGTCTCACCCCTTTCGGGTTCAATCTCCTCCTCCTCATCTTCCGGTTCCTCAACCGATTCCTCCACCACAACAGTACAGGGAACATGTACCTGTCTCTCACCATCGCTACTCCTGCTCTCCCCCTCTCGCCTCATACCTGAAGTATCGGGCGAGTCGCCAAAGGGTGAGTTCACCTCCAGCGTGTAGTATGGCTCGAATTCTCTAAATGTCACATCCATACTCACAAATAACCTCTTCTCAACTGGGCTCCAACACACGTATCCTTTCTGGGTAGCAGAATATCCCACAAAAACACACTTTACCGCCCTGGGATCCAACTTTCCTACCGACGGTCTGTTATCCTTCACAAAGCATACACACCCAAACACCTTTAATGGAAGGATCCCACCATTATCTCCTTTCAGCATCTCACAAGGGGACTTCCACTCCAACACTCTTGAGGGCATCCTATTGATCAATTGAGCGGCTGTCAAAACTGCCTGCCCCCACAAGTGCTTTGGAACATTCATTGAAATCATCATACTGCGGGCTACCTCTAGCAAGTGTCTATTCTTCCTCTCTGCTACTCCGTTCTGTGCTGGTGTATATGGACATGTGGTTTGGTGTTGTATCCCTTGAGCCGACAAGTATTCCCCAAACGCCTTGTTGGTATACTCCGTCCCATTATCGGACCTCAATACCTTCACTACTGCCATGTATTGAGTCTGAATGGCCTTGTGAAAATCTTTAAAGCAATTCAATACATCACTCTTGTTTCTCATCAAATACAACCAAGTAACACGAGAGAAACAATCAATAAACGACACAAAATAACGATAACCATGCATAGAACTAACAGAACAAGGTCCCCAAACATCAGAGTGTATTAAATCAAAAACACTAGAACTCCTATTCCCAGAACTAACATAAGAGCTTCTAGTAAGCTTGCCAAACTCACAAGCATCACACACCAGTTTCTGTTTATTTGCTTTTTCATACAAAGACGGATACAAACGACTCAACAAACTAAAAGAAGAATGTCCCATGCGCCTGTGATGTAGCAGCAGCACATCCTCCACACTCTGCCCAACTCCTCCTACTCCAGCACTCTCAACCATAGATGTCAAGGCTAAGTCCATCCCCTCTCTATCCAAGCACCACAGTCCGCTATGCCACGTGCCAGTCCCAAGTCTCCGGCCACTCCCCTTCTCCAGGAAGATCACCTTGGGAATATCAAAAATAACAACACATTTTAGGTGGAGAATAATGGCACTAATGGATAACAGATTCACTGGAAAAGAAGGAGCATGCAAAACATTGGACAAAGTCATAGAATCGGTACATCTCACAGTACCCTTACCAACCACAGGTTGTGCTGTACCATCAGCGGTCTGGATGCTCTCTGGCACCGCTAGATGACTATAAGACGAGAACTCACTAGCAGTTCCTGTCACATGTCGAGATGCACCAGAATCTACTATCCATTCTGGTGATCTTGAGGTGGATATAGAGGCAAGAGCATGTGTATCGTGAGTACCTTTAGCTGAGTGAGCATAGGAAGCGAAGTTACCCCTGGATGATGTGGATGTGGATGCGCCTTCACTCGCACCCTTCCTGTCTCCATCGACTGCCACTCTCTGCTTCCTCTTCAACATCTCCAGCAACTCGTGATCTTCATCAGTAAAGACCACATCTGCCTCTCCCTCGTCATCTGCTACCATCAGATTTGCCCGGTAGCCTCCTCTTCCACCACCTCTGCGACCTCCACGCCCACGACCATGACCTCCAGTCTGGCCACGACCACCCGAGTTCCTCTCCTTCGGAGGCTTAGTGCATGTCTGCTTCAGGTGGCCTACCTCGCCGCAGTTGTAGCACTCACGAGTTTCAACCCTGGCTCCTGTGTTTCCCAAGTTGGAGACAGCCAAAGCAGACTTCACTCCCGGAGGTCAATCTGTCCCCGCCTGTAGCTTAATGCGGCTCTCTTCCTGTATCATAGCTGATACTGCCTCCTCAAGTGAGGGAATCTTCGTCTGGGCTAACAATATTGCAGTCCTCTGCTCAAACGCTGGGGCCAACCCCTGGAGAAATAACATAGTCCGCTCCTGAACCAATGCCTCTCTCTCTTTGCACTCAGGATCTTTGCAGCTTGCTCGAGGTGAGAAATGATCATGCTCTAACCACAAGCGCTCCAGCTCTATGGAATACTCCTGCACCGTCCTATCTCCCTAGACTGCAGCATAGATTTCCCTCTTGATCTGGAACACCCTCAGATTATTCCCCACCCCATCATAAGTCCTCCTCAACTTCTCCTAGACATCCTTTACCTTCTCAATACCATCCACGGTGGCAGCAATAGATGGGACCATCGAGTTCAGAAGCCAGATGTACACCAACATGTGTGTAGACTTCCACTCATCTCTCCCTGTAGCACCCTCAATCGGCTCTACTCTGTCACCCGTCAGAAAACCCTCCAGATTTCTTCCTGTCAAAGTATACCTTACCCGACGTGACCAGCTCAAGTATGTGGCTGGCCCATCGAGTTTCAGATCAATAGGTGGAAGCTCCACCTTCACAGACGGTGGCCTCGTGGTACTTTCACCCATCGACATCCTCATAAACTGCATCAAGGTCGCAAGGTCTGCAGGATCTAATTTCTTCACGATCTCCTCCATCGGATTCTTGCTAGCCTCCATTAATCCGACTCGTATTCAGATGTCTAGATCACAACCTTGCCCTTCTTCCTCTTCTTGACTCTTCTCTTGATTCTCCTCACATCAATGTCTAGGTCTCTATCCCTTCATCTCTACCCTTCCTTGGGATCCGTGCCCTTCTTCCTCTTCTTGACTCTTCTCTTGATTCTCCTCACATCAATGTCTAGGTCTCTATCCCTTCATCTCTACCCTTCCTTGGGATCCGTGCCCTTCTTCCTCTTCTTGACTCTTCTCTTGATTCTCCTCACATCAATGTCTAGGTCTCTATCCCTTCATCTCTACCCTTCCTTGGGATCCGTGGGGTATTGCCCTCCCCCCACACGGGCTCCCTTCAATAGAAGATCAAAACGGAGAGGTGGTGGCCTAGAAAAGGGAAGACTCGGCCTAGGAAGAGGGAGGCGGCGCGACGCTACAGTAGCGGTGCTACAGTGGCAGCGCTACAGTAGCGGTGCTACAGTGGCGGCGCTAGAGTAATTTTTTTTTTTTTTTTTTTTTTTGGTGTGTGGCTAACCCTAGATCTGTGGTGGCTCTGATACCAAATAGATTTTAATTGAGCAAAAAGTTATCTATTGATTAATAAGTTGGCATTTATATAGCCTTACACATAATAAACCCTAGATATTCCTAATTACCAATATAACCATTTATTTCTTATAATTCTCAACAATAATACCTATGGTGTCCTCCTCAATTAGACCATCACCCTCCCTGACTTGTTCTTTATTCATGTTCTGTAATACTTGCGCTCCTTCTCGCAGATTCGCTTATCTTGCTACCGGTAACTATACTCTTCTTTTCTTTCTTCAGTTTGATTTATAATTTATTCATTTTTAGTGATTTGAATTATCCGAATTCATAATTGAATTATCTTATATTTACATTTCTGTAGATTTTATGAAAGCTAGGGCTTTGTCTCCTTGCTTAATTTTGTGCATTGGTATGTGATGGTGACGCAGCTGCTCCGCAATCACATTTCTTCGGTGTGAAAGCGTCCTCTAAGATTAGGAGAGGAGAGGGTAGAACCATTGCAACTGGAAATATGGCACAAGCAAGCACAACTGCTACTCAAGAAAGTTTGTTTGACTGGGTAAAAAAGGACAAGCGTAGAATGCTACATGTTGTTTATCGTGTTGGGGATTTGGACAGGACTATAAAGTATGTGTTGTGTTTTATCTCGTATCTATGTTTATGCTTTTAGGAAATTTATAATGAGCAAGCCTCTCATGGTCAAACCAAAATGAAAAACCTGTGCTGCTGAATGCAGGTTCTACACTGAGTGCATTGGGATGAAGCTGCTGAGGAAACGTGACATACCTGAGGAGAGATATACAAATGCCTTTCTTGGATATGGACCAGAAGACTCCCACTTCGTCATTGAACTCACTTACAGTAAGTGAACGGACTACCACCTCCATTCAGTTTGTCAACCTTTTCTAATATCTTAAACTGTGAGGTTATGTTGTACCTTTCCTAATTTACACCATAATGTAAAATCGTTGCAATGTGATTTGCTGTTTTATATACTCAATACCGGATATCTCTCAATTTTTTGTATGTTTTATTTATATGCTGCCAGATTATGGAATTGACAGCTATGATATTGGAGCTGGATTTGGACATTTTGGCATTGCAGTTGAGGATGTAATTTCCTATATCTATATTTTTTTATATTTTTCATTATTCTAGAAACTGCTGTGAGATTAAAGTGTTGAGGCTATTTGGACCTTGCTGTTATTTTTATTATTATCATCTTAGACTGTCTGATGTTCTGATAATTCCTGAAATAAATTGAACTAGGTTTTGTGTGCTCTTTTTTAATAGGTTGCCAAGACTGTTGAACTCATAAAAGCCAAGGGTGGCAAAGTGAACAGAGAACCCGGTCCTGTTAAAGGTGGCAGTACAGTTATTGCTTTTGTTGAAGATCCTGATGGTTATAAATTTGAACTCTTGGAAAGGGGGCCTACCCCTGAGCCACTCTGTCAGGTCATGCTTCGTGTTGGTGATCTTGATCGTTCTATAAGTTTTTACGAGAAGGTGGGTTATTATGACCTGATCAAGCAACTATTTGCATGGTGATTATGTCATGTTAATAGTGATAAATCAGCAACTTGTTCATGATATAGGCTTTTGGCATGGATCTTCTCTGCAAACGAGATAATCCAGAGTACAAGGTAACTTGGCCACTTTTTGCCAGGTGCATGTTCACCATATCATATCATGTTTATGCTCCATAATAAATTAGTTTCTTAGGATCAATAATTAGTTCTGATTAGTTGGTGTCCTTTATTTTTTCCCCAAAAGGATCAGGCATTGAAGAGAACAGTAACTTCTCCTAACTTATTGGTTAGACAGGATATAGTATAAAAACAAAACATTTCATTTTGACAGGAGAACACTCCCCAAGAGACAACAAGATTGTTTTCATAGCTTTTGGGGCAGAACCCATAGTGGGACGCAATAAGTAGTTTTTATTCTTAATTGTTGTCTCCAAATCTGACTAACAAAAGGTGGTATTTTTCATTATAAATAAATTTCTGCAATTGGTGACTCGATTCCTACTGAAGTCAACTCAAAAGTGGAGTTTCTGGCAAGATAATCAACCACTTCATTTTACTACTAGTTGTGTTGTGATGTCCCATACAAACTTTTATATACGTCTGAAATATTTTTGGATAGAAATTTCTCATCCTATATTGGGGGGAATTTGCGAGGTGCGATAGGGGAGAGTAAAAAAAATCATCTGTCAGTGCCAAAGTTGTTTTCTACTAGCTTCAGGTCTTCTATGGGGAGGTCTACTTGAAAATGTCATTCTGGAGAGAAATTTGATAGGGATTTTGGTTCAGCAGAAAGAACATAAGATTTTACTTGTTGCTTGATTCTCTTGCATGCATTGCTTCTTTGGATCATATTCCAAACCTTTCTGCATTCATGACAATTTGCCATTACATCTTGATTTATGTATCTTTGAATCAAGTGTCTACAGTGCTTGCATTTCTAGATCAGTTGATTTGATCATTTAAAAAATTCTATATACTTCCCTTGTTTGACATCTGATTTATTGTTTAAACTGACAATCTTGTGTCCACAACTGTCAGTATACAACAGCCATGATTGGTTATGGGTCTGAAGATAAAAATTGTGTGCTGGAGTTGACATACAACTATGGGATCACTGAATATGACAAAGGAAATGCATATGCTCAGGTAGACCTTTTTTTCTTGTGTACAGTGGAATTTGTTCCAGTGTTATTCTCAAAATACCATGGTTGCTTATGTGCCTTTGTTTCCTGATGAATTCAGTGGTAGTTGATGAGAATGATTGATTGTTTTTTCCCCAAATAGTTTGGGATCTGATTTTTTCTTTTTCACTGTAAAAGATTGCTATAGGCACCAATGATGTCTATAGAACTGCAGAAGCAGTTAAAATTTTTGGTGGAAAAGTTACCCGAGAGCCTGGACCATTACCTGGTATCAACACAAAGATTACTGCGTGCTTGGATCCAGATGGTTGGAAGACGGTAAATCCTTTATGTTTCTGCCTGACAACATTTTTCGCTATCGAAACAGTAATGTTGGAACAAACTGAAATTATGTTGAATGATTTTTTTTGCTATTCTTTGTCAAAATCTTGACACTGCTGCATGACTTGTTGAGCAAGTTTCATGAACATATTATGCTATAGGTGCATCACATGGCTTACTTGCATGCACTAACCTCTTCATGAGGAGGATGTGCCTGTGCAAGACATGACTGCTAGTGTTTGCTAGATATGAATGGTATAGGACTAAATAGCCAGATCCCTGCTAGGGCAAAAGGTTGCTCAAATTTGACTGATGTTGTAGTCTGGTTTCTTTTTTTCTTTCAATATTTGAAACACTGGCCATGTGCCTGTGAGGCATTGTTCAAGATGAGCCTAGGATGACATCTTAATAATTAGAGAGTTTGTTCTGAGGTTTGACCAACAAAAGACCATTACAAAACTTGGCTGGTCTTCAGAAATTGAAGATTTGAAACTTGTTTGTATTTCACCTGTTACCATGTACAACTGCATATTCAATTGTAAATCCTATCTTCGAATGTAAAATTTTCCGTGTGTCCATTTTGTGTCACAAGGAAGATTTTAAGGAACCCTTTGCATCTATATTGCTCATTTGGTTTTACAGTTATGTTCTTCCGCAGGTTTTTGTAGATAACATTGACTTTCTCAAGGAATTGGAGTGAGTCTGAGAATAGCATCAATATGTCCTGCCCGCATGTCAAAATTTGTCTCGTGAGATAATGATCAAGTAGCATTTTGTAGATAAGACTAAAGTCTCTGTCACAGGGATCAAAGCAATTAACTTATTGGTGGTAGCTTTGCAGTAGTTTTCCCCATTTTGTTTGATTGAAAGAGAATTTTTTACAAAATACTCATGTTTGGTCAGCCCGTTCTAAAAGATAAGTTCTGTAAGCATCCGCAGAATACCTAAAAGACGTGTATTGTAACGAGCCATTTCTGAGCTGTTCTCTAGACTTTCTATTGGTGGACGTTTTTACAATGAAGTTTAGCAGATAGTTGCAGTGTTTTTACTTCATAATTGAACTCTTTTTTTTTTTTTTTTTTTTTTGTTCTACGAGCTGTGGCAATGTAGCCTTAGTTGGTGGTAATTATACCTCATGTGGCAATGTAGCCTTTAGTTGTTTGAAATTTAATTTCATGCTTTTATAAACAAACGTACCCCTCATGTATCTCTCATTCATGCCCCCAATTCATGGAGCTACCTTGAACTGGGCCAAGAGATTGTAGTAGTAGAAGGAAACAAGTTTTCAATTAAACTATTCTCTTTTATTTTCAACCATAAAAGTACAATGAAGTTAGTTTGTACCTTAATCAAAATTAAATTTCTCTTCCAATGATTTTAAAATTGAATCTCATTATCAATCGTAACTAAATTGATGATCTCAAATTCAAAGTGCTCAGAATATGATTTTTAACAGTTGAATTATGGGTTAATCATAAATCCTAGCAAGATTGTTTATCCTTTATGGTTTATCGAACGTGTAACTTGTTGTAGAAAGCCTATAACTTGCAAAACAATACCCTTTGGTGGGATTCGATGACCTTCGGATGATAAAACCAATAATCTTTAAGCTAATAGTCATCACCATAAATAAGAGAGAACATTTATTTTTAAAAAACAAGAATGTTTGTTCTTAATTTTAATGTTAACCATTGCAAGGCCCGTGTCTTTTTGAGGTTGGCTCGATGTCAAACTCATGGGTGGTGGGTTGATACCTCGTAAAACCATATTTACTTGGGCTCCACGAGTAGCTAAATCCAAGGATATTATTAGGTTTGACAATTAACCACACTTATGTCTAATTAGAGCAATTCTAACGGGTGTGTTATCCAAAGAGGCAAAAATAAAAAAAATATTTTTAGCATTTTTGCTCAATTTTCTTCTCTTCAACGGGGAAGTTATTTTGACAGCCAAAATAGTTTTTTCCTACATGAGCTGCTATTTTTATCATCTCAAATAAAAAAACCATAATATTGGTCAAACATGAGAGGGATAGGGGAAGAAGAAAAGAGGAAAGAGCTAAGCAAAACACAGTGTGTGCGTTGCTTAGTTTGGCTTTGATCAAAGAGAACAAAAGTTCGATTGGAGCTTGTGGGGCGATACCACCATGGGTATCGCTTTTGATTAATGGTTCAAACAGGGACAAGAAGGATGCATTAACTACATTGTATAAGATTTGTTCGATGAAGCAGAATAAAGAGAGGGTTGTTGTTGCTGGGGCAGTTAAGCCATTAGTGGGGATAGTGGTGAAGGCCAGGGCAGGGATGATGGTGGAGAAGGCAATGGTAGTGTTGAGTAGTTTGGCTGCGAATGAAGAAGGGAGAGAAGCTATTGTTGAAGAAGGTGGGATTGTTGCACTTGCTAAGGCTATTGAAGATGGTTCTGCTAAAGGGAAAGAGTTTGTTGTTGTCACTTTGTTGCAATTAGGTTTTTTATTTTAAATTCTTTTTCATTTAAATATAATTAACAAAATTAATAATTATATTGTTGGAGGGTTTTTTAAAAGCAATTATTTAATTATATAACTTACTCCTATTAATTATATATTTAATTGCATAATTAAATTATATACAAAATAATTGCACTATATTTAAAATTTAAAATTATATATAAAAAAATGGTTCTTCTAAATAGCTTTTAGAGCATCTCCAGCGGAGAAGGCATATGGAGAGGCGAAATTAAAATATTATTTTTTTTAGCATTTTTGTGTTCCTGTTCATGCTCCAACGGGATAGGTATATGGATAGGTAAAAATACCTTCCTCTCCATGAGCTGCTATTTGTAGCAGCTCAGGAGAGGAAGGTAAAATCGTGGCCCCACCTTGGGGCCACCTTCTTTATATATTATAATATATATATATATATATATATATATATATATATATATTAGAAAATAATGTAATTATATCAAAAATATTTGTTTTTATTTTTACTTAAAAATACTTTAACAAGAGAGTAAAAAATTATATATAAAATTAATAATTATATTGTTGGAGGGTTTTTTAAAAGCAATTATTTAATTATATAACTTACTCTTATTAATTGTATAATTAATTGCATAATTAAACTACATACAAAATAATTACACTATATTTAAAATAATATAAAAATAAATGGCTCTCCAAAATGATTTTTACCACTAGAGCACACATCAACCAAAAAGCCATAAATACACTATTCAAAGTGTCATTTTAGAGATTTGCCTCTCCAAAATGGCACTCCCCGCTGGAGATGCTCTTACCATTGGAGTACATATAAATAAATAAAAAGTTATATTTGCACTATTCAAAAAGCTATTTTAGAGATTTAGCTCTCTAAAATGATTTTTACCATTGGAGTTGCTCTTAGGCTCAACATGTAGCTGAATTTAAGGATGTTGAGTTTGACAGCTCTTCAAATCCATGCCCATTTGGAATCTATTCTTAACTACGTCTAAAGGTGTTGGGCCTAAAAGAGAGCTAGATATATGTCATCTAGACCTAATATTTTGCCAAGCCTAGGGATATTAGGTATAGACATAAGGTGTACCTACTAATTATTGGGTTATCACTTGCCTTTGAATCTTCTAAAAACATTTAGGCTCACAATTACTTGTTTAAAATGTTGATTCATTAGTAGTCTTCCAAACCTTTGTATATTGAATATGCAAAGATTTGAAAAGTTTTAAGCTTTAATGAGAGATTTTTTTACCTTTCTTATGAGATAGACTACCCTAAACAAAATTGCTGAAATTCTTGTGGCCAAGTTGTTTGTCCTCATTAAAAGATAGTCTCATGGGAAACAAAATAACATGTATTCAATGTAGCAATTGACTGGGTTTTTAGAGATTTATGGTACAATTAGGTTTATCAATCTAACAGTAAAGATGAAAAGTTAGTTTATTTATGACTCTAGCTGCTCTTGCTTTCGTTTCTCTTTTACTTTCACTCTTGTAATTTCTTTGTAAATTAAATTGATGAAGAATCCTTGAGCAAGATTCACTCTACTTATCAAGAAGAAACTTTGTTATTTTAGGTATTCCCCATCTTAAACTTCTTTATTCTTCCTTCTTGTTATCATCATAAAAGATACTTTAAAAGAATTAGGTTCCTATAGTGGTGAGTTTAGATTCCAATTGCAAACTAGAGGAAATAGTACGGGACAAGGGTCTATTAGATTAGGTCTTAAGACTAGAAAGGGTGGAACTTTAACACCCACCTGTAAAAAAGAAACGAGAAAAAACTATGACATCTAATTAAATAATTATTATATTTTATAGACTCTTGTGGATGTTGGTGCACTATTCAAGAAGAAGAAAAATATTATGATGTAAGTTATTCACTAAAAAATATATATGTCTAATGTGTTCAACATTGTTTTGTGGGTGTAATCATAATAGAAAAATATGAGAGCATTTAATTATAAATACCAATTCTATTCATCAAGTTTTGTACTCTAGCTTGTGTTCTATGATTTTGGACAAGTACTAACCCATCAACATTTGATTTTATTCTATTGATGTTTAAGAGCCTGGTTGACATTATGGTAATAATTACTTTAAAAAATAATTTTTGTTTAGGAATGTTTCAAAATAATATGTAATTTTTTTTAAGAACTTGTATGTGCTTTTGAACTAGTACTAGACCCATCAATATCTGATTTTATCCTCATGATGTTAAAAGCTTATTTGATAGTGTGGTACTATTTATTTTTAAAAATATTTTTTTATTTAAAAATATATAAAATAATATTTTTTATTTTTTTTAAATTTATTTTCAACATTAGCATATTAAGAAATAAGCTAAATGAGATCGTTGTTTCACTGTTGCAAAATTACTGTAGCAATAGACACAGATGACTGTGGATTGTAATAGTGAAATTACTATTTTACCCCTCCATGCATCATAACTCTACCCTTAGAATCATGAGTATTTTTTATTTTACATTTCTGTGCGCAATACAATAACCATTTACCCTCGAAAAGATAAAAATCAAGAGTTGTTGGCGGGTGACACAGTAATTTCACATTTTCAACGTACTGTAATATAACCCTTTTACCTTCTAATAAAACAAAACAAAAGAGTTGTCTGCGGGGGTGTTTCAGACATATCATATCTTTTTAATATGTGTAAATATAGATATGCCCTTATAAAAGATAAAATATAGGAATTGGCTATATGAGTATAAACAACAATAAAAATTAAAACGTTAAAACTAAGAGTATAAATACATAAATACAAATAAAAAATTAAAGACTATCATAGAAGGACCAAAAAAAATAAAAGGATCAAAACTAAACTATAAAATAAAATATTAAGAACCAAAATTTAGATATGTTACGCAATTTTTTTCTCCCAGCTAATGGCTCGTAGAATCTACGAGCTAACTTGCCCGAACTCTTCGCTGAGCTTTTTTTCTATATAGGAAACTGATTGATTTTGTGTGTGTTGTAATTGATTATTTTAATATTTAATTAGTACAATTTTAATTGATAGAATCTATTAGAAACAAGTTTTTTTCCACCTAAAAGTAATTGAATGTTGCTACTGTTAAAACTGTTTTAATAATTATTTAATCGATAGATTGTACAATTGAAATTGAAAAAATTCTATTATAATGAGTCACATACTTCATGTAACATATTGATTGATTATTGTATATGTATTATTAGTTTTATGAATTATTTAATTAGCAAATAGTAGAATTACAATTAATGAATTTTAGCACAGATAAGTGATTTGTTTTACACAACAAACAATTTGATTGGTGGTTTTGTTTTAACTACTTGGGTAATAATTTAATTGGTAAATACCAAAACTGTAATTGATCAAATTGACTAAAGATATATTATTTGCTGCTTGCAACATACTGAGATTAAATTAATGCGAGGTTTTTAAAGAAAAGTCAGTTCAATTTTTTTTATATATTTTAAGATGTTAATATGAAAAAATATCACAATATATAATTAGTCTCTCCTATTTGTTTTAAGGAAAAAGTCCCAAAAATAATATATATAAAAATTTAGGGGCCATTAATAATTTTGTTACATGTTAAAAAATTTGGTGCCAGCAGTGGCAAAACGCATGACAATTTTTTATTTTATTATTGTAGATAATTTGACACAATTTTTCTACCTATCTTGTCTACGTGCATTTTTTTTGTAATATGAGATCTAAAATATCATACATAAAAAAGACACAGAAGTTATTTTTCATAAAAATAATATTGACCAATGAATTTTTGTCACAATTATTATAACTGTCATTATAAATATTATTATACATAATTAATTTTCTAATTATTATTGGTCATACTATCAAGGACATCGTAATTATGGTTTAAAAAAGAAACTAATTTGTTTTTTATTTTCTAAGATTTATTCTTTATATTATTATATTAAAAATATTTTAGAACACTAATAGTAAATTATTATTTAAAAAAAAGGTGATTTATTTATATATATATATATATATATATATTTTAAGGTGCTAATATTAAATAAATATCAAAATATATAATTAGTCTCAAATATTTATAAGAAAAAAAACTAACAAATAATCATTATCATTATTTTGAATGCCTTATCTATAATAATTAGAAATTTCAACACCTAATAATATTAACAAAAAAGCAATTCAAAAACAAAATAAATGACAAAACAAAAATAAATATTATTAGATTTTAAAAAATTATTTGACTTGAAGAATAAATAAAAATAAAAAATAAAAAAACAAAGAGAAAAAATAATAAATATCAATTTTCAAATGATCACCAACACAAATTAAAATGTAAACATTAAAAAAATAACTTTAATAACAGTGGAAATAATAAAAAGTGGTGAGACCATAATTATTGTTAGAAAAAAAAATACTATTTTTTTTATTTTATAAGATTTATTCCTCATATTATTATATTAACAATATTTCAAAATAATGATATTAAAATGTTTTTTTTTCAAAAAAAACTAGGTCATTTTGTTTTGATATATATATATATATATATATATATATATATATATATATATATATATATTTAAGGCGCTAATATTAAATAAATATCAAAATATATAATTAGTCTGACATATTTAAAAGAAAATAAAACTCACAAATAATCATTATCATTATTTTGAATCTATCTATAATAATTAGAAAATCCAGCACCTAACAATATTAACAAAAAAACAATTAAAAACTAAATCAATGACAAAACAAAAATAAATATTATTAGATTTAAAGAAATTATTTGACCCAAAGAATAAATAAAAAGAGAGAAATAATAATAAATATTAATTGTCGAATTACCACCAACACAAAGTAAAATTTAAACATTAAATAAAAAAAACTTAATATCAGTGGAAAAAAAATTGGAAACAAAAACTAAGAGCATGTACATATAAACATGGACAGAAATAGGAATTATATAAGAACTATATATATATATATATATATATATATATATATATATATATATATAAAGGAATTGAAATAAAATCTAAGATTAAAAGTATAAGGGCCAAAATAAAAAACACATAAATAATAAATTTTATTTAAAGGAAAATATTGAAATAAATCTAAATATTGATACCAAAAAAATTAAATAATTTAAAACAAAACCAAAAATTAAAAGAATATGGACCAAAATGAAACTAAAATATATTATCAATTTGCATGGAAGGATAGAATTAAAACAAATCAAAAGTTTGATACCGAAAATATTAAGGATTTATAATCAATTTGCTTGGAAGGATAACATTGAAACAAATCAAAACCTTGATACCAAAAATATTAGAGATTTCAAACCAATTTAGAAATTAAAAGACCGGGGAATGAAATGAAACTACAATATATAATCAATTTCAATTTCAAGATGAAATTGAAACAAATTAAAACATATATATCAGAAATATGGACCATACAAAACAATCGAAAGATCAGAGACTGAAATGAAAAATCACAATAAATAGCAGTGCTGAAGTATGCTTGCGCAGGCAAGAGTGAGAAAAGGGAAAAAAATTCAACCGACCATTGGCACGTCTCTGGCTAACTTGTAAACACACGCGTCGCACCACAAGGAAGATAACATGACTGAAAATCATTCTAGATGTTGATTGAGCAATTTTGAACGCTGTAATAAGTCGCACGTGCCGTCTTAAACCCGTGTGAGCGCAGAAATGAACAACATGTTCGGCGACGTGCCAACAATAATTCGACAGTAAATATAATAATAAAATGATAAATTACTGATACACCCCTATAATCAACTCATAAATTATTAGATTTTGTCTTATAAGGGGGTATTTACGTATTTTGCCATTAAAAAATGTGCAATGACCCTACTGACCCCGCCTTTACTGTTCCTTTTTGTCTTATATGGGGGTAAATATGTATTTAGTTATTTTAAAAAATATGTGCAATAACGTTAATGCCTCCGACGGTTCCTGTGTATTTTTTTCTTATTTTTGGGTATTATGGTTATTTTACTATGCAAAAATACACAAAAAATACAAAACTACCTTCAAACAATATATTAATGTCAACCGATCCCGTGAAAAATCAAAAATACCCCTAATATAAATGGCTGAAGCATTATGAGGAGTGAAATCATTAATACACTATTCCAAACTATAGAGTTTTGAATCTACGTGTAGTGCACAGTATTTATGCGAGCTCTTTAGCTTTTTTCTTCTTCATATCATAACATAAGAAAAAATTCTTAAAAAACATAACGCAAAAACATAGTAATTAAAGCCGCAGGCATTTATCTCCACGTGATTTAAAGACCGCACATGGGATAATTTAGTTTTTTCCAAAAGTGATACAGATGAATAAGAAAATATATTACAGACTGACCCCCAAGGACCCTCCAAGAGAAAATTCCAAGAAATCCAAAATTCTTTCTCTCTTTTAGTTTGGTGGGAAATTGAAGAGAAGACCAAAGTTGTAAAATCTGTTCCGGGTACCGTTCCGGTTTTTTGTTTGGAACGGAACGTTCCGGTTTCGGTGCATTCTGGCGTTCCATTCCGGTTTTGTACTGTTCATATTTATTTAATTATATATATGAAAAAAAATAAAATATTAATTTGACAAGTATAATTTAAATTCAAGATAAATGAACTTTAAATTATACAATACAAACATAATCTCAAAATTAGAAACATCTTTAAAATTCCAAAATATTATGAAAGTAAAATGTTCTAAAATAAAAGAAAAATACATCAAACATCCTCTACATCATTAATATAAAAATAAGGATCTTGATCTTGCTGTGGAACATAAGGAAAGTCATCAACAAGACATTCCAATAGTTGGTCATTTCCACCAAGCTCATTCTCCTCATTTACACATGTCTCTTCATCATCTAAATTTAAAGTAGAGAAAGGTGCTTCGATACTCTCCCAACTTATGTCCTCTCCATCAAGAAGATTGGGTTCTCCACAAATCCATTCATTCAATAGATCAATGTTATCAAGGCTAATGGGATCTAAAGCATCTCTTGTTCTGCTCAAATTCCTACAAAGAATAAACACGAAAGAAATTAAAAAATTAATAGCAATGTAATAGAAAATAATTACTAATATAATAGTATTGATATTTTACCTCTGTTGAATCTTTAGATTATAGCGAACAAATACTAAATCGTTTAATCTCTTGTGCTCAAGCCTATTTCGCTTTTCAGAATGGATGTATTCAAATACACTCCAATTTCTTTCGCACCCAGTTGCACGACAGCATTGACTAAGAACTCGAATTGCAAACTTTTGAAGTTCTGGAGTATCATTGCCGAATTGCTCCCACCATGAAACTAGATAAGAAAATTTGAATAAATCAAATATTATAGATAAAAAAAAGACATTATATTGTAAAAAATAAAAGTTATTACCTGGATTTAACTTTTCTCTTTGACGAATAGCTAGGGTCATGCCAAAATCACCAGTTGCTTTCTTATACTCCTCAATTTGGGCACTAATGTTATCTTGAATATCACAATCAGGAACCAATCTAGTAATTGTGCTAGGCAAACCTCGAGTTACCTCCCTTTGTTTTGAAAAAGAAGGCCTAAAAAATATTTCAGGATTAAGAAAACATCCTGCTGCATGTAATGGACTATGAAGTTGCTTATCCCATCTAGCATCAATTACCCGAATATATGGTCCATATTGAGACATTCTATTTTTCAACCTTGTTTTGATGGCTTCTTTTGCTTTATCCATTGCCTCATATAAATATCTCATTGATGGTTTTTCTTCACTGTCTGCTAACCTTAGAACTCGTACTAAAGGCTCGCTGACGTTGACTATATGAGCACATCTCGGCCAAAAGTCTTTATCTTCTAAAACTATAGCAGCAATTTCCTTTCCAACCCGACTTTTGCCATGACTTGATTCAATCCATTTTGTGCAAGTAAACATCTGTCGAAGCTCTTTCTTAAACTTCAGTAAACATTGGAGGCTTAATAAATGGGTAGCAAACCTTGTTATGCTAGGACGACATAAATCATTTCCATTTGTGAATTCTTTCCTCATCAAAGCTAAAACCCATGCATGATTATATATAAACTTGGTTATATTTCTTGCATTTTTAATGGTTTCATCAATCATTGGAAAATATCTTGGATCACAAATATTTTCTAGCATTAAATCAATGCAATGGGCAGCACAAGGAGACCAAAAAAAGGTGCCATACCTTTGCTGTAAAGCTTTCCCAGCAGCCTTAAATGAAGCCTCATTATCACTAACAAACTGGACAATATTTTCTTGTCCAACTTCTTTGACAACTTCATCAAACATCTCCAGCAATGTCTCTTTATCTTTTCGAAGTCCTGAAGTGTCAACAGACTTCAAGAATACGGTGCCTCTCGGAGAATAGGCAAGGAAATTCACAATTGGTGCATTCCTCCTATTTGACCACCCGTCAACCATAATTGAACATCCATAAAGTCTCCAATCAGCCTTGATACTTAAAATGTATTCATGGACATCATGAACTACATCTTTCAAAAATGATCCTCTAAAATCATGATATGATGGGCCTTTAAACCCAGGTCCCATTGATGTTACGGCATCTATCATTGGCTGATAATAATACGAATTAGCACTGTTAAACGGTATATTAGCATCAAACCACCATGTTGCCATGGCTTTTCTTGCATTGTGTTCCATCTCTTTAGAAGCCATTGCACTTCTAATACTAGGCTGGGAACCCGGGGTAGTTCGTGGAGCAAATAAAGGAATCCTTCTTCTAGATGTACTTGTTCCTTGCACTGTCATTCTTCTACTTGTTTGTGAATGTATATCACCCGAATGAGGATTTGCAGCATCACCCTCTTCTACTTCTTCATCATTGGAAACTGATTGAGAATTTCCAATATCAGTTCTAACTCTTTTTCTTCTCTCTTTCTCCGTTGTCATGTCATCTATCAGTTGTTTCATTTGCCATTTAACATCTGGAGGGACCCTTTTACAAGGTTCAACTTCACCTTTAATACCAGCAAGGTGATACTTTAACCGAGTAACACCACCACCATTGATTTGTTTATTACAATAAATGCATATACTTGCATTCTTTACACCAGCAACCACCTGTCCATGAGCCCATGCTGGATCATCTGATCTTGCTGGAGCTGAAGAAATGGAAGTCCCACCACTAAATGAGTTTTCAGCCATGTAATTTAATCTGTTGTAAAAAGATAACACAAGTTAGGCATGTATCATTATAAAAACTACTCCACGATTTGAATGTTCAAGATAAGTTACATAATTTAATCTGCTCAAGAATGTTCATGATTTGAAGGCAGGGAAACCAGTTGAGGTTTACCACTTTAGACATTTATGAACCATCAAAGACCAACCATATCAGGCAACGTTAAACATTTAACAATACACATAAACCATGAAGTAATTCAGTTAATCTACCAGGACAAAATTTATAAAATTCTGACAATCACTCACTCACAGTTTCTACACCATTATGAAGTAATTCAAGAGGTAAGAAACTTCCCCTTGTTTTCCATTTCATAAAAGAAGACACTAGGATGATCGCACAGGAATCCATTCATCAAAAAAATGTAAACATTGATTGTTGAAAAATCATGATTGGCTTTACATTGATAAATTTCTAAAAATTGTGCCTAGAACTTCACGTATTTTTCTATTTACTCTTTCATTATAATGCAATTGCATTGATGTAATTTGGTTGGAACAAACCTGTAAGGATGCATCAACAATCATTCCTTCATCTCTCCTTATTCAATGCAGTCAAGTTTTCCCTCTCTTTCCCACAATTCATCAACAATCATTTATGCCCAGTTTAACAAGAATGCCCAGTTTAATCAGAAACACAACATGAATGAACATCTTCCAATTTCAAGTTTATTCAAACATTCCATACATAAATGCCCAATTTAATCATTTATGCCAAGTTTCGGCAGTTTTAATTTTTCAAAAAATTAAAGGATTTGGGGCCTCGAATGTGTACCTTTCACTGGAGATTTGGGGAAGAAGAACCAATGAAGATTTTGTGCCGCCATGTGGAAGAAATTGTGCTGCCTTGTGGAAGAAATTGTGCCGCCGTGATTTTGATTTTTGATTTAGGGTTTTAGAATTTGAGCTGAGTTAGGGATTGAGAATTACAAATTGAGCTTTTCAAGTGAGGGATTACTGGATCATGAATCGAAAACTAGAGATTTGTGAGCTGAGTTGAGATTAATTTGAGATTTTCGTAAGGGAAATTGGGAATTGATTTGGGGAAATGGAAATCGGGGAATTGGGTGTTTGGGTCTGGTCTGGGGGTGTTTGTCCGTGCGTTTATTAACTGGTTAAACGACGTCGTTTTGTTACTTGTGTAAACGACGTCATTTTGGCTGAACCCGGAATGGAACACCCGGTACGGAACTGGGGCGTTCCGGCCGGAATTGGGCCGGAATTTCCGGATTGGTACTGGAATTCAAACTGGGACAAAAACGTCGCCGTTTTGTCCCGGATTTTGTAGTGGAACAGAACGTTCCGGCCGGAACGGAACGGAATTTACATATTTGGAGAAGACACAAGATAGGAAAGGAAAAGAAGGTCATAAAAAATGAACGCAGAAACAATGCAGCGGAATCGTCAGGGTCGAGATCTTCCAAGCTTGCCACCATTCATAGCTGTGCTCAATCAGGAGATCTTCTTGGGTTCCAAAGATTACTCAGAGGAAACCCTTATCTTCTCCATGAAAGAAACCCTGTTGTAATATCCAATCAGTTTCCTTTCTTTAATACTTATCATGTTCATGTTTCTGATTTTTTACCGGGTGGATTTTCTAAATGGTGTTCTTTAACTGGTATATTGTGAAAATGAAAGTTCTTGCTTCATTTTATCTGCTGGGTTGGTTCGTGTATTTTTGCTCGTTTTGTTCTTGTAATTGGTTGGTGGATCTGTTATGGACACAAATGAATGGAAAGTGGTGAATTTTTTTGTCACTTGCATGGTTGTCTATGGTATCTGTGACTGAGTTGAAGAAAGAAGAAAAGTTCACGCATGTTTTTATCTGGCTGTATTTTTTTCCCTTAAATTTTAACCTGATTTGCTTAATTGCAGATGGCGCAGACTCCACTTCATGTTTCTGCTGGTTACAACAGGGTTTGTGATTTGCATAGCAGGTATTATGTAATCCTTATAAGAGTCTGGGACAGGGTTTTACTCTCTCATCAGCCCACAAAGTATGATTTCCAGGAGTTAGATTTCCTCGCATAAAAACGGTAGCATAGGAATACGGTAAGCAGGGAGTAAATGCATGTGTCAGTTTCCTGGTCATTTTTTTTTTATCAATTGGTTAGATCTTTAAATTTATGCAAGCTTCTCTTGATTAACAAATCTGATATCGTTGTGGTTGTTATCATCCTGAAATTTTCAGTATGGAGAAACTCCATTACACATGGCAGCAAAGAATGGTTGCAGTGAAGCTGCACGGTTGCTTCTTGCTCATGGTGCTTTTATTGAAGCCAAAGCGAATGTCTGCTTTCTTGGTGCTTTGTTATCCATTTTTTTTTGCTTAGTTTCAAATTAAAACTGGGAACTTTGGAAGACAATTTCTAATTTCAACTGCTTTTTTCCTCCTTGTCTTATTCTTGCAGAATGGAATGACACCATTGCACCTGGCAGTTTGGTACTCAATCAGTGGAAGATCGCTCAACTGTTAAGACATTGCTGGAGTATAATGCTGACTGCAGTACAGAGGATAATGTATTGTAGATGCTCAATCTTTTCCATTTTAATTCATTTTTCTTTATTATAAAACACTGGTAAACTTGTGTCATTAGCTTGGATTAACTCTTAACACTCTTGTATTGTGGAGACAATGGAGTTGTGAGCTAAATTTAATAAGGCCTTGTTACCAAAAAAATTGGCTCGATGCCCCCCTTTTGTATTCCACAATTTATTGAACCACAGTTTTCATTAAGTTATAGATCAAAATCTCTTTTTGCAGATAAGTCAATCCATCCCATTTTGTTATCGAGATTGTTCTTCTCAAACATTTGCAAGTTTTCCCAGTTTATGTTACCTGTACTTTATGTTGCCAGTTGACTTCCTCTATTAGATGTAAAAATGAAAGACTAAGCTGCTCATGATGTTCTTGGGGTGACAAAAAAGATTATCATGCATTTCTTCTGTTTATCAATATGTATGCCTGTTGCTCTCTTGTTTAAACCATTAATAGTTCTCTTTAGGAGTTCGAATCTCAATTTTTGCTGAAAAGTGGTAGAGAAGTACAAGAATAGCCATCAGATTGATTTTAAATTTTTCTGTACATCTAGGATTAATTCTTAGAGAGAGATGATAATTATCATATTCTATAGGTAAGACCATGGTAGCTCGAATACTTGGAAGATTACTGCATATGGTAGGAGTTCTACCCACTGACAAGGTAATAGAAGTACAACGTACAGATTTGGTTGGTGAATTTGTTTCTCACATTGGACCCAAGACTAGGAGAAAGGTTTGTTGCCGGGGCTTCTGAAATCAAATATCAGCTTTCTTTGGCAGAAAATATAATGCTTTCTTTTTCCAAACTAATTTACAACACCTGTTTCAGATTGCAGAAGCAGAGGGAGGAATTCTTTTTGTGGATGAAGCATATCAGCTTATACCATCGCAGAAAGAGGAAGAGAAGGACTATGGGATTGAAGCCTTGGAAGAAATTATGTCTGGTATGGACAGTGGAAAATTCAGTCATATGTGCTAGCTAAAATGAACCTATGAAGCGTTTGATATCTTCAAATGAGGGTTTCTGTAGAAGGGTTACAAGGTATTTCCATTTTAATGACTTCTCTTCTGAAGATTTAGCAAATATTTGCCACATCAAGATGAATAATCAAGATGAAAGTAGTTCGGTCTATGGTTTTAAATTACATTCTTCATGCAGTGGAGATGCCATTGCTGCCCTGATAGAGAGAGAAACAACAGAAAAGCAGCGTAGGGAAATGAATGGATGCTTAGTAAATGTCATGTTAGCTAATGCTAGAGAGACTTTGGATCTCAGGCTTGAGTTCAACTGTATAGATACCAATGAACTGCAGACCATCACCTTGGAGGTTTGGAAGTTGGCAAGGAAAGAATGTTCAAGTAATATATTTTTGGTAGTGTGGTAGGATTCCATTGTTTTCTAATGTTTATATCCTCCCCCAATTGTCTTGCGGTCTGAGTTTGTCAAAGATTTTACATATCCAGTCCATGATCAGGAAAGAATGTCCTGTTTGTTGTCTTAGTTAATGAAAAGAAGAAATGTCCTCATGATAGGTACTCCCTCAATCTCTTTTTCATCCATTCATGTGGCCATTCATAATGCCTGTGACTTCTTGTAGTTCATCTTCTTCAACTTTTGTTTACAAATTCTCGTGAATTCTGTAATTGTAAAACCCTCGGCACAAGTAATTCTATGACGATTCCCTTCTCCATCTTTCCTATTCTATTTAAAAAGAATGATATAATAGAAAGGCCCATCAACTTGGAATCCCCCCCCCCCCCACTGTTTTTAATAAAAAGGAAGTTTTGGTGCCTTCAAGCTTCCCTTTGCGTGGAAAAAAAAAAACTTAGATATTGTCATATTGACAGCAAAAGTACGGGAAAAAGGAGAAGGAATCCAATGCAATGAATGACAAAAAAGATGCAATGACCAGAACCAAGAGAGAGTTTTTCAAAATCTCCAAAATTTCTGGTTAAAAAACCACACAGATAAAAGAAAAGCAAGAAAGAAAATCCCCCCTTATCTGCCTGCCTCTCTCTCTCTCCATATGTGGGGGTGTGGACACCCATAATTAGGTTTTTAATCAATCGAATTAATTTTATTAGGGATTTAATTGATAATAAATTATGTTTGAAAGCCTAGTTTGAGTTTAATTAAGGAGATTTGGTTGAAATTGAATAATTAAAAGTTTTAAGGCTAGTTAGATTGAGAAAATTGAAAGAAAATATTTAAGTTCAAAATAACCTTAAAAACCAAAATAGTGTTGTTTCATTTAAATGAAATGGTGCATTTTGGTGTTGTTTTGACAAAAACAATGTGTTTTGGATTAAAACTATGTTATTTTAGGTCAAAAATGGTAAAAAAAATAGAAAAAAAATAATAAGAGAGCCTATACAATTCGTTACGACCATTATTCATCAACTCTAACCATTTGCCTAAAAAGGATGCTTGGGTAGCTACTTCTCAAAGGCATTTAATACCTCATCTCTTCCCTAAACAAAATAAAGACATACCACCATCATCCTTTGCAATTGTACTACACTCTTAACTTTGTTAGTGCCTGTTTGCAACATTTGCAATAAATGGTCAAAACCTCTCACCTTAACAAGTTTTAACAACCTAGTTTTTAGTATCATGTTGTTGGTTTGTAGCTAACGATTGGGATCATTCCCAAATAAATCAATAGCCATAAACCATGCTTCGAAGACCTCGTATGCCCCCTTTTCATCTCCTATCAATGGGGATGATTTTCATGCAAGAAATGAGGGAGAAAAAAAAAAGAAAGACCAAAGTAAAAAGCATATCCTCTATACCAACTTTTCTTAAAGATAAAAAGAAGAGAGAACAAAACCACTACTATATCTATTGTTTTCAAAGATACTAGACAAAATCAATCCTGCTCGAACCCCAATAACATATTTCCCAACCTCTTTTCATCATCTTTCCACCATCTCCACATGCACCAATAAAAAAAACAATTCAAATACCATTTTTTCCCCTTTCATGGCAAAAAAAAAGAAAGGACTCGAGCATAAACCTACCCCCTGCACCAACTTTTCTTTTCTTTTTTTTTTGAAAAAAGAACACAACCATCACTTTCTCTCTCTTATTTTCAAGGACATTAAACAAAAACACCTTTCGCCTAACCCCAATATCACACTTCCTAACTTTTCCCACTAACTTTCCATCATCTCCACTTGCTCCAACAAAAAAACCAACCCAATATCATATTCTTCCCTTTTCATAGTAACATCACCATCAATCTAGACAACAACATCGTAAGTAACAACTCAATTCCTTTTAGTTGTCCAACCAACCATCTTTCTTCTCCTTTATAAACCACTCGTGTTCCACTATTAAAATTGGCGACACCACTAACCGACAACCAATAACTACCTCTCATCTATGTAAGCTTCTTCTTTCCCCTTTTTGCTTAGTTACACTATGTTTTGAATGGATTGAACTAGGAGTGTGACTTTTATTTTCTTAGAATTTTCTTACTAAGAAAATTTTATCACTAGGCTAGACTAGTGATAAAAAAAAAAGGGTTGAACCCTTGAGTTAGCCTACTAGTGTAGCTTGGTTAGGTTTATCCCACAAAAAAAAAAAAACTATTAGACTGATTGTCAACACAATAAAATTGGTTGGGATGACCTCATCCCTATCAATGACTTCTTGTGCCTTACACCTTATAGACATGACCCATATAGTTAGGCCAAAACCAAACTTAAAGTTAAGGGTGTGTTTGACAAAACATGCTCTAAGTTTTATCTTTTAGTTTTAATTTATCTTTATTTTAGAGTCTAGCCTAACAAACCCTTAAAATCTTCAAAACAAAATCTAAAAAACTTGAGGGACTATCTAAAAATCTATTTTTAAGTCCCATGTATGATTTCCAGAACTTTTACCTAATATTGAGATTTATATTTACACTGTAAGACAAAATCCTAATATTAAAAATTCCTGAATTTTCTATTAGATATAAAAAATTAAAAAAAATCACCTTATTTCAGAAAGCATAAAAATATGTTTTTTTTCTCGTGAATTTCATTTAGTATTGAGTTATATGCTTACATTGTAAAATATAGATTGCATGTATACTTTTTAAAAGATAAAAAACATATTTTTTTATCATTTAAAAAACTCAAAATAGATATCGTAAGTGATTTATAATTATCCATTAGGATTTGGTCAAAATATCAAAAATACCATAATGATTAATTTGTTTAATCAGTATTGAGAGTTAGGATTTAGCTATAGATTTTAATATATGAAGGTATAAAATCACATTGTAAAATGTATCTCCATGCATTAAAGATGTAAAATAGAAAATAAATATGATTTTAAATTTAAGCCTTAGAACGGTTAGGTTTAACCAATAAGATAGAGATTTTCCTTGAATCATAGATGAGACAAAAAAAATAAAAACATATTTTAGATTAATAATCAATCAACAATACAACTTAACATAGGTAAGGTGCACCAAGAATGATGCGTCTTCTCCTTGCACAACTAGTTCCCTTACCCAGACTTTCGGAGACCATAATGTTTTCTAATTATCATAATACCCAAACTCAAATCCGTCTAGGTTTTAAAACTATAATTATTATAATATTATTAATTTTGACACTCATATAAACTAAAATAAAAAAATATCATGGTATTTTAAAAATATATATATATAAATTTGAGAACAATACATATTAAAAAAATGATGTATATATATATATATATTATTGACAATACATAGTATTTCTATTTGGATATACTAAACAAATGCTAATAAAAAACGAGTTATCCAGACCAAAATTGTACGTTGTGGCCAGTACAGTATTTGGGCCACTGCCAGCCTAAGCTGTGCGTTTAGAGTCCTTGTAGTGTAGTTAACCAGGGTTCCGGAATCCTAGTCCCAACAAACTCCTATCTTTTCACCTACTCCCTACTTTCACCCTCTATATTCTCCCAAAGAAACTGGTCCCCTTCAGATTTAACATTAGTTCGAAGACGAAGACGAGAAAGTCACATATGGCTGACACTGAACTTGCTCAAGCCCAGGAAGCCATTTCACCTACAAATATCAAGCCTCACCGTCTCAACAACTACGCTCTTGCTTGTGCTCTTCTGGCCTCTACGAACTCCATCTTATTAGGCTACGGTAAGCCCCATTTCCCCTTTCTGTAAAAATCCCCAACAATTGCAGCGACAATCTGAATTACCCTTTTCAAAATAGTGCACTAGCTAGCAATTACTGCAATTATATTAAACGTTGGCTGGGTTAAATTTTTGCTTGCAGATATTGGTGTGATGAGCGGTGCAGTGCTCTTTATCAAGGAAAACCTAGAAATCTCATCTACTCAAGTAGAGATACTGGTTGGTGTCCTAAATGTTTCTTCATTAATAGGCTCACTGGCTTCAGGAAAAACCTCAGATTATATAGGCCGGCGTTATACCATAGTCTTGGCAGCCACAACATTTTTAATCGGTGCACTTCTGATGGGCTTAGCGCCGTCCTTCCCATTCCTCATGGCCGGCCGTGTCATTGCCGGTATCGGGGTAGGATTTTCCCTCATGATTGCTCCGGTGTACTCAGCTGAGATCTCTCCCGCAATGGCACGCGGCTTCCTTACCTCCCTTCCTGAGGTTTTCATTGTTTTTGGCATTCTCCTAGGTTACATTGTCAACTACGCGTTATCAGGTCTCCCGCTGCACATTAACTGGAGGTTAATGTTGGGTCTTGCTGCTATACCTTCATTGTTAATTGGCTGTGGTGTTACAGCAATGCCCGAATCACCTCGCTGGCTTGTAATGCAAGGTAGGTTGGGCGATGCAAAGCAGGTCTTGATTAAAATATCTGATAATGTACAAGAAGCTGGTCTCAGACTTAGTGAAATAACGAAAGAAGCTTCATCAGATCATTTAGATTCTTCAGGTGCTAAATGGCATGGGCAAGGGGTTTACAAGGAACTTCTGCTAAGACCCTCTCGGCCTGTTCGCCGAATGCTTATTGCTGCAATAGGGGTTAATTTCTTCATGCAAGCATCAGGCAATGATGCTGTTATATATTACTGCCCTGAAGTGTTCAAGGATGCAGGAATTCACAGCAAGAAAATGCTGTTTGGTGTTAATGTCATCATGGGATCTGCGAAAACTTCTTTTGCGTTGCTCTCTGCTCTTTTTCTGGACCGGTTTGGTAGGCGGCCTCTTTTGTTGCTGGGGTCGGCTGGAATGGGATTGTCGTTAGCTGTTTTGGCGATGGGCTCCATGTTTCTCGAGCATTCCAGTAGCAAGCCTCTGTGGGCTATCGTGTTGAGCGTCGTGGCTGTGTGCGGGGTTGTTTCCTTCTTTTCGATAGGGCTTGGTCCGATCACATGGGTCTACTCGTCGGAGATATTTCCACTGCGATTGCGTGCTCAAGGTTCGAGCTTGGCCATATCTGTTAATCGACTGGTCAGCGGAGTTACGTCTATGACATTTTTAACCATTTCGAACAAGATAACATTCGGAGGAATGTTTTTTGTGCTCTCTGGAGTGATGGTAGCGGCGACGGCGTTCTTTTATGTCTTTATGCCGGAGACAAAAGGGAAGACCTTAGAAGAGATTGGTGCTCTCTTTGAGGATAAGAATACGAATTCGAGTATTGATGATGGAAGAGAAATGGGATAAATATAGTTTTCATTCCTTATAAAAGTCTTCTCATTAATTAGGTCTACAATTTGAATCTCATTTCTTGATGATATATTTATATATAAACAAAATGAGAAAGTTCAACCCTTGAAATAGGTGTCTTTGTGAGTCTTTTCGGATCGAAGTCACTTTAGAGGGAGTCATGTATATTAGAATTGGCATTAAAATGAAATTGCATGGAAAATGACACCAAAAAGAACACACACACAACTCCCTCCTACACATCATGTACTGATTATTTCTATTGAATCCTCTCGTTAACTCTTCTAATGACTTAAGATTAAGGGTTTTGTTTTATAGGTAATCCTAACCCACTCAACATCACCTAGCTAGTCCAATTGCCAGCTATATATATAAACATACACCATAACATGTCATTCTATTTGAATGATTATGAAAATATATAAGTTAATTCCATTGATAAATTAAAGGGAATTAAATGGTCATATCTTAGGTAGATGTAGTAAGTATTTATAAGTTGATTGTAAGGACTTCATGTGTAGCCTTCATCACTGTTTCTTTGTTATCTTGTATTGGATAATAGTTTAGTTTATCTAAATTCCTACATCTCTAAATTATACAACATTATATAATTAATTAAGAAACCTCGAGTTATATTCAAATAAAAATAGATGAGAAAATATTATAATCTAGAAGAAAAAATAAAGAGAAGATAGGTCACATAAGTCTTATTTAATAAAATTACAACCATAAAATAAAAGAACAATAACATTGGTCTTTAATGTCCATAACATCCATCATGCATAATAACATATTAATATGCATACAAAAATTATTGCATGCTTTAATTTTAATTATTGTCTTTATTTACACACACACACACACACACATATAAAGTAAATACATAAAAGGTTATAGGGGTATAATCGTAAACTCTACTCATTCTTATTCATGTTGAAGTAGCTACAAGATTATATAGTTGTTGCTTGTAACTTGGGCTACCGGGCCAACACAACCCTAAATAGTGGGAGTAGTGTTGTTGATGCACTTGACTCATACAGTCTCTATTTAGAGCTACGCGTTGTAGCATTTGATGTTATTGTGGATGGCTATGTGTATATCCATTCTAGACACATTAACAATTGTTGTAGCCACCAAAAACCATTTTAAAAAAAAGTCAATGGTGGATTCCAACTAGATCTAAACAAATCAACTTGATCTAGCCAAAATAATAGTAAAATCTAAACATAATATTTTTTTTGTTGATTTCAAAAATTACGAGAGAAAAGTTGTCTTTTGCAAAAAAAAATATATTTTGCAATTTAAATCAATTTCTAATTAACACCAATAACAATAAATCATGCAATCAAACAATTCTAATTGTTCCAACAGAGACCTTGATACCATTATTAGGTTTCTTGAATATCATACACAATGGAAATAATAAAATAAAGTTATTTGAGAGTACCAAAGAGCTTGTAAGACAAATTTAGAGTTGTATTTAGAGTTGTTTAGAAATTTATTTCCTCATGATTTGATCTCCTTTAACTTTGAAATAATCTTTAAAGGCTCAGTGGTTGCAAACCATAAGTCATCCAATTATCTAACTTCCAATGGTAATCCATATGAGCCACCAATGAGATATATCATAAATTTCTATTTAGGATAGTGAGATTGTTATACCTACAGTGTTAGCTCTATATTTTGTGACTTACATAATTTTTCTATCTAACAGCATTCAACCCTATTTAAAAAGCAATAAGAGACATAGCTTACTATTTATAAGAAAATATGAAAAATGCTATAAAATGGAAAAATATCAATTGAACCCCTGAACAATATCAATATATTAATTTAGGATAATTTTATAAATTAACTCAATCAAGTCCTTGATTTTTCTAGGTCTGCAACATAATCCATGTATTATTTATATTCTAGTTCTTAATTCCTAAAATATAGTTTAATCATGTCATACTTGATTAAATCATCTCAATTTAATTTTTAATTAATAGTTCTTAATGTGTATGACCTATTAGGTGCCTAATATTTTGACCTAAATATAAATTGTAAATCAAATTAAATTAATTAAATATTTTAATTCATTATCAATTTAAAAATTAATTAATTAATATTTGAATATTAGGTGCATCATCTAGTAACGTGTCATGATTCCTGAAATATTAGAAAGTCATTAGTAGTTTGACTTAACTTCTTAGTGATCGGGTTCTTAGTGTAATTAATATTATTTTATCAATAATATTTTAATTTAACATTAAAGCATGAAATATATTTACCATGTTAAATCATTTTTATTATTTTTATTATTTGCATAATAGTCATTAATCATTTTAATAAGATTTGAAACTCTTTTCACATCTCATTCCACCTTGGCTAAGGATTAACAAATGTAACATTTTCTCTAATTCATATAGAGTGATGAAGCTTCTATTGATCACTTAAGTACCGTTATATAGTTTATGATATATCTAATGTCTGTCTTTTTATTATCTTAATTAAGATAAAGTGTAACAATATCAAATAACATTCTATATATATAACTTAGTGATCTCAAGTCTAAGGATCATTTACACAATCATCATGTGAGCCTTCCTATAGACACAAATAATATATTTATATGAAATTCTCATGTGAGTCAGTTCAGTGTACTAGTCTAATGACAAACACCTATATATTAGTTTTAGGCATCCATTATACCTTAACTTACAAGAACAAATTTTTCCTCTAAGAAAGGAAATGACATAATATGTTTTAGTCTATACAACTCTAATAAATGTATAATATTTACGAGAGCATCGACCATAAATATTTTAGAAACAATGTTGTAATGCAATAAAAATTTCATAATTATAACAACTTTATATTTTTTTTAATGCAAATCATTTTCACCTCATAGACCTTATCTTTATTCTACATTCATTAATTTAATATTATATAAATATTAAAGATAAATTAAGAATATATTAATAATAAAAAAACAATACCATGTGTAATCGAACGATTGACTACAAGATATATTAAATTAATAACTATAACAACAATAAATGATTAATTTTTGTTAGAAACATACATACATACATACATACATACATACATACATACATACATACATACATACATACATACATACATACATACATACATACATACATACATACATACATACATACATACATACATACATACATACATACATACATACATACGCCTAATTGTAAGATCCAAACCTATATTATATACAAGCTACTTTAAGAGCAAAACAACATCAAAATGATCAATTGTTGATTATACTCTAATTGGTGCTATTAGATCTTCATATTCTAGCACAAGAGTATTTTATCTCATTCTTATTACACTTAAACCCTTTCAAATATTTTAAGTGCTATCTTGTGAGATAAAGAGATATTAAAACTTTCAATTATATTATTCACTCTATTGAGAAAGTTATTTGTGATAACAAGAATTACACTTGTAAACCTATAATAGTTAGGTATAAACTCTTGGTATTGGTGAGGTAATTTCACCAAGAAAAAATCTTGAAGATGACATATCTTTAAGTAAATACAATCTTGATGTCGATTAATAAAGTGCTATAACAATTTTCAAGTGGACTCATCAAGTTGATATTGTACTATTCTATTTCAATTAGTTAAGGAATACAATACTCAAGTAAACTTTGGTATTTAAGGTATGGATGTGGGGCTGTCGAACCACGTTAAAAACAACTTTGCAAATTATTTCTCTTATTTTTTTACTTTCATCACTTTAATTATATTTATAATGTTTATTTGAATTAATTAGTTTTTTTTTTTGGTGTTAGCGATACACATAATTCACCTCCTCCTTAGGTTTGATAGTTGTCATAATTCTAGAACAACAAGGCAAACATAAAAAAAAAATAACAAAGTAAAACCTCTAATCACAAAAAAATTTAAATCCAAATAATGCGAACCAAATGTGGTATAAAAACTAAATAAAAAATAATAATTTATGACTAAATTAAAAAATAAAATAAATTAAGAAAAGTAATAAATAGTAATTAATTGAATAAGGACCTAGATTGGATAAAAAACTAAAAAGAATATGATGTTGGGGGACACAATTGAAAAAAAGATAAATAAAAGAAGTAGAAGAAAATAGCAATGCATGAGGATCAAGATTGGATAAAAAAAAATGCAATAAAATTATTAGAAATGAAATTAAAAAAAATCAAGGAAAAGAAAGAACACCAAAAAGAAAAATCATAAGAATAAGGATCAATTTGAATACAAAAATGAATTCAATAAAATTCTCACGGAAGAAACTGAAAAAAAACCTAAAATTAAAAAAACATCAAAAGCACAAGAAATAATAATCAAAAGAATGTGAGCCAAAATTAATAGGAATACAAATTGGAGGACATAATTGTTTTTTGGAAGGGCTGACATGAATTTCAAGGTCAGAAAATGGAAAAAAGAGGTAAAAAAAACATTTAGGAGGCCAATCATGCTTTTACGCATGCACACGTCACACAACTAGAAAAAAGACAATGTGACACTCCTAACTGCTTCAATAATGGTAGAATTTAGTAATGAACAACCCTTCACATGTTGACGTGCAAAATTTTGAAATAAAACTATAAAGTTGCATACATTAATGACTTTTTTATATTATGTAATCTATTTAAATTACTAAAGAACCCCTATGCAAACCTAAAAATAATAAAAGAATGAAGGAGGAAAAGACTAAAAAATCATTGATTAAAGCCTTGTTTTTTTGTTTTTAACTTAAAGGGCAATTATGTAACTTACTAATTAAACAAAAGAAAAAAACAAAGCAACCCCTTTGTATATATTTTTTTTTGCTTTCATGTGTATTATTAATTTTAGAAGATAAAAAATCCTCTAATCAAAAGACATAACTTTTTTTTTTTCTTTCAAAAGTAACAAAGTAATTTAACAATGCTAAAAAATATATTGACCATTTCAACCCCAAGTGATCTTGTAATGCTTAAATGTCTCCTATGAAAAGATGATTTGACCTCTAACTGCAAGATTTATAATTTTTTATGAGAAATAAAAATAGTTATTATTTTATTCCAATAAACAATGTAATGTATCTAAGATCATAATATAGTGTTGATGATTTTTATTAATTTTAGTTGTTTTTTTAATATATCTATGTATTTTATTATATTCCAACCCCAATACTTTTAATTCTATTAGTTTTCTTTTTTCTAAATAAAAATCTCATGCGCAGTAAATATTGTCCTCATTTACCAAAAAAGAAGTAAACAAATGTTCTCTTATATTTTAAGAATTATTATCACATATTTTTTTTTATTAATTTGGATAAATGACATACAAGTGGAGTGTGTGTGTGTGTGTGTGGTGTGTGTGTGTGTGTGTATCTATATATATCTTAATTAATGTTGGTGTTATTAAATAAGATCATATTTTTTAATTGTTCAATATTTATATATTTACATGCAAAAATTAAAACAATGATCGAGTTAGTTTAGATTTAATCCACAATCGAAATAGGGTAATTAATTTTGATCTAGACACAGGTTAATTTAAAGATATACATAACCATCAAATTAAAAAAAATAAACAATGTATTTTTTCTTTAAAAATAACATGAACCGACAAATTAAAAGAATTTAGCAATGCATTTGAGATTCAATATCAGCTTGCTTGATTCTCCGCTATTTCAATTTCAAATACCAAAAGATTCCTGCTGCTAAAGTGTTGTCTCTCTCTCCCTCCCATCAAACATTGAGCAAGTTTGCCATTTAATTTTTTTTTACTTTAAATAAAATTGTTTTGGTATTTTTAGATCATTTTGATCTGATGATATCAAAAATGATTTAAATAAAATAAAAAATATCATTTTTATGCATTTATGAATAAAAATCACTTTAAAAAACAACCGCAACCACATTCCTAAGTAATCACTAAATTAGGTTGTTAATGGCCACTATTTAAATTGAAGAATGTTTGACATTGTATTTTAAAATTATTTTTGATTTTTTGTATTTTGTATTTTAAATTAAAAAATTAGTATTTTTAAATTATTTTCATATATAGATGTCAAAAATTATTTAAAAAAATAAAAAAAAACATTGAAAAATAATCCTAAGCATAATTTGAAACAATCAAAAGTGTTTTATAGAGCTTTTTTTAAAAGGGTGTATTTAAAAAAAAAAAAAAGGCCAAAGGAAGTCCAATTCAAAATATAGTGTACTATATATAATATAATAATTTATAATCATATTAAATGAAAAAAAAGAGGTAATAATTGAATAATAATTGATTTGAGGTCGTCTCCTCTTTCCAATTTTTTCAAAGTCCAACAAAGAAGAAGACGAAAAGTATGAGGACGGCAAAACCCTTCGTACTCCTATACTCCCCCCCCTGCAATATTTTTCTCTTTCTCTAATGGAAAACAGATTCAAGTTGCGAATCTCTCGCATGTTTCGTGGCTCATGTTGGACCCAAAACTTATCGGACGTGGTTGAAAAAACCGTGTTTGTGCCTCAAAACCATAAACACTTCCACTTAGTCGACCCTTTACCCCCCAAGGCTAGACCTTTCCCTTGTATTTGCAGATGCAAATGCCCTGACGCAACAACCCAAGCCATCAATGCCTCTATCATCTCCAGGAAAAAACAATCACACCGTTACCGTCCTGCTTCCCCCATTTTTCCTATGAAACCATTATGTTAATGAATTTCAACACTGACTTTGTATTCAATGAATATAATTTTGCTCAATCTTTATTGATGAATAATGTATTGGATTTATACAAGTAGAAGAGTGTAAATAAGGTAAGCTACCGTTGCATGTACAATGAATGAAAATAACCGTTACAATATATCACAATGAATGGTTGGATATTATGTCTATGTGTTAGCCTGGATTTCCTCTTGTTTCCTTTGATTGAAGATTCTGGGAAGTGCATTCTTCCCTTATACGCCCCCTCAAGATTGGGCTTCCATCGGCAAGGCCAATCTTGGATCGTAATAGTTCGGTCCGTTGTCGTGATAGGGGCTTTGTTAACAAGTCGGCTAACTGGTCTTGAGTGTGTACATGCTGGACTTGAAGGCTGCCGTTTTGCACCAGGTCACGCACGAAATGGAGGTCAATCTGGATGTGTTTCATCCGTGAGTGATGCACTGGGTTGAAGCTTAAGTGCGTGGCACCGAGATTGTCACATAGAAGTTGTGGTGGAGTCTGAACTGGGACTGCAAGTTCCTTGAGAAGAGTGGTGAGCTAAATTGTCTCTGAAGCTGCATTGGCTAAAGCTCGGTACTCCGCTTCAGTGGAGGAGCGGGCAACTGCGCGTTGTTTTTTGGAGCTCCAAGATATGGGGTTGGAACCCAAAAAACTGATGTATGCTGATGTGGAGGTTCGATCATCCAAGTTCCCAGCCCAATCAACGTCAGAAAATGTGCGTAGAACTGGAGACCCTGCTTTGCGGAGCTGGATACCATGGAGAATGGTTTGCTTTAAGTACCGTAGAAGTCTCTTGATGGCTGTCCAGTGGGTGATTGTTGGCTTGTGCATAAATTGAGAGAGCTTGTTGACTGCAAACGAGATGTCTGGACGCGTCAAGGAGAGGTATTGGAGACTGCCCAGGATTCTTCGAAATTCAGAGCTGTCCACAGCGGCTGTTCCGTCATTCAGCTGAAGTGCCTGAGATGTGGAGAGTGGTGTGGATATGTCCTTGGCTCCGCTCATGCTTGTCGTTGCTAGAAGCTCACGGATGTATTTGTGTTGGGAGAGGAATAAGCCGACTGCATTGGGTATCACCTCAACCCCTAGAAAAAAATGCAAGTCACCCATATCTTTGAGAGAAAATTTGTCACCTAATTGCTTCACAACATCAGCCACAAACACATGATTATTTCCAGTAATAACCAAATCATCAACATAGACTAAGCAGAACATAGTATAGAATTGCGATTGTAAATAAAAAGAGATGAATCGGCTAAAGAGCTATGAAAACCCAGTTGAACGATAGCACTTTTGAGGGCAGAGAACCATGCTCGAGGGGCCTGCTTGAGACCATAGATTGCCTTGTTTAACCTGCAAACATGGTTAGGTTTTGACTGATCTTTGAACCCTGGTGGCTGCGACATGAACACTGATTCAGTTAATTTTCCATGTAAAAAAGCATTATTAACATCTAATTGTCTCAAGGACCAACCAAGCATAACAGCAATAGATAAAACAGTTCTAATAGTGGCCAGTTTAATTACCGGACTAAATGTTTCAAAATAGTCTATACCGGGGCGTTGATGGTAGCCCTTGGCTACTAACCGAGCCTTGAATCTGTCCACAGAACCATCAGCATGCCGTTTGACCCTAAAAACCCACTTGCAACCCACTGGTTTGCATTCCGGAGAGGGTAACACAAGGTCCCAAATCCCATGTTGCATTAAGGCCGTGAGTTCGGATGACATGGCTTTACGCCATTGTGGGTTGGAAATTGCTTGGGTGACACTAGTGGGTTCGATTGTGTTTGGGAGAGGGTGATTGGATATTGTATGAATGGTTTTGGGTTTGAAGATCTGGTTCATTGATCTGGTGGTCATTTGATGGGTCCGAAGGGTGGGGTTGTTTGGTTGGGGGTCTGCTGTAGGTTGAGGTTGGTTGATGGCAGTGGGTGGTATGGGTTCAGATGGGGATGTGGAGCAATTGGGAGATGGTGGTGATGCTACGGGTAAAGAGGGGTTAGGGTTGAGTAAATCACATTCAATTGCATGAAAGGAATTTGAAGATGAAGTTCTAGAGTGAGAGAAATTACCTGGAGGAGCAGTGGCCATGGCGTGAGAACCTTCCGGGGTTGCCGATGATGGATTTGCCGAAGAACATGGTGCACAGGGCGACGGTGGCACGGTGTCGTTCGAAAATTCGAACGGGACAGGGAAGTGTGGAGATAGGGGTGAATTATGGGTAATGGGTAAGGGTGCCACGTGTTGGGTAGTAGATATGGTGTTCCTATTTTCATCAAATATAACATGGCGAGAAATAAATTTTTTTTTTTCTTGAGGTTCAAAACATTTATATGCATTTTGGGTAGTTGAATAACCAAGAAAAATACATAACCTGGATTTGGGTTGCATTTTATTTGAGTTATATGGACGTGTAAGAGGATAACAGGGACAACCGAATTTTTTTAATTTTAAATAATTCGGTTTTTGATCAAAAAGGGCTTCGAACGATGATTTTCCACTAAGGATGGTAGTGGGCTGTCTATTAATGAGATATGAGGCGGTTTGAAAAGCATAAGGCCAAAATGATGGATCAAGGGTTGCATCATGAAGTAAGGTCAACCCGGTTTCAACAAGATGCCGATGACGACGTTCAGAAACGCCGTTTTGTTATGGTGTGTGGGGGGCCGTAGTGTGATGAGTAATGCCATGAGTTTGAAAAAAAAAATTAAGAGCAATAAATTCCCCACCATTATCAGAGTATAGGGCTTTGATTGTTTTTTGAAATCTGTTTTCAACAAACTTTTTGAATTGAGGAAAAATTAGAGAAACACCAGATTTAGCAGCTAGGGGATAAAACCAAATATATTTTGTGTGGTGATCCACAAAAATGAGATAATAGCGTGAGCCATCAATTCCAGTATAACTGGCCGGGCCCCAGACATCAGTGTAAATAAGATCGAGAGGTGCATGACTTGTGAGACTGTTGACACTAAATGGCTAGCGATGGGCTTTATTAATAGAACATGAATGACAAATAGAAGACAATGTTTTATTTTTAAAAATAGGAAGGGAACAGTTCTTAATTAAATTCTGAACAATTTTAATGGAAGGATGCCCAAGCCGCTTGTGCCAACCGTCAATGCAGGTCCGTTCGTGTATGTTGGCAAGTTTTGGTGGTACCATCATGGATCCCGGGAAGGTTTAGATTCCATTGCTACATGCTCCTTTTAGCAAAGGTGCCCTCGTGACTTGATCCTTCACAAGAAAATAATAAGGGTGAAGTTCAACAAAAACATTATTTTGCTTAGTAAAATGATGTACTGAAATTAAATTTTTGCGAAGATTTGGGACATAAAGTGTGTCACGTAGTGTGAAAGTGCGGTGAGGTGTATGTAGGTCCAATGAACCAGTGTGTGAGACAGTCAAACCTGAACCATCGCCAAGGATGACTTTGTCTGTTCCATCATATTCAGAGTGAATAAATAGATTATTCAAATCACCAATAATATTATGGGAGGCTGCGGAGTCAAGTAACCAATTTTTATCTGTTCCATTTGACGAGGTAGTGCAGTTGATGGACGTGTGTTGGGCCTGAAATTGGTGGCAAGATTTTGCCGTGTGGCACACATTATCACATAATTGGCATTTGGGCTGGTAACGCCGTTTGAGTTATTGGGCCGGCCTGTGTATGTGTTGGACCTGCGCCCATCACGTTGGGCTCCCTGGAATTGTCGGCTTGAACCGTGAGGCCCATCACGCTGGCCATGTGGCCCATCACGCTGGGCTCCTTGATATTGTCGGTTTGAGTCCATTCGCCTGTGGAAGTTTTGATTTCCTCCTGGTGCAGGCCAGCGTGTTTTGGTGAAGTTTGCAGTCATCACAGACTGCTGTGTTGCAGCTTCAAGGCGACGAAGGTAGACGTCATGACCGACAAGGAGGTCATGCAATTCTTCAAAGCCCAGTGATGATTCTCGGGCACGAATGGGAGCTGCAATCTCCCTAACGTCTGCACCTAACCCATTCAAGACATAGAGGGTTAAGTCATCATCCGAAATTGGATGATCAATGACAGCGATTTCGTCTGCCAGTGCCTTCACGGCATGTAGATATTCAGTAATTGACCGAGAGCCCCTTTGTATCAAGGTGAGCTCCTCCTTTAACTGCATAGCTCTCGTTCTTGAACGGCTAGCATATAAAGTCTTGAGTTTTTTCTAGGCATCGAATGATGTTTTTGCTGTGGCTATGAGGGGTGTGATTGAGGGAGACGTGGATGCCAAAATTGCGCTGAGGATGAGTTTATCCTGGCGAATCCAATGGGTTTTGCAGAGTTCATCAGATGCAGTCCCGGTGGAGATGGGACATGGAAGTGTTCCTTCGACAAAATTGAGTAAATCGTACCCAATGAGGAGTGCTTCGAATTAAGCACGCCACTGAATGAAGGTAGAGGGAGTCAATTTTTCATTGATTTGGGCAGTTATGTTGAAGGCTATGAGTGGTTGATTTGTTGCGGAAGGTGGTTGGGTATTGAGATTAACAGTTGGGTTTTGATCGGAAGGTGAAGACATGGTGGTGAGTTGGATCGATGACTCGTTGGAGGTAAGAGGCTCTGATACCATAATGAATTTCAACACTGCCTTTGTATTCAATGAATATAATTTTGCTCAATCTTTATTGATGAATAATGTATTGGATTTATACAAGTAGAAGAGTGTAAATAAGGTAAGCTACCGTTGCATTTACAATGAATGAAAATAACCGTTACAATATATCACAATGAATGGCTGGATATTGTGGATTTCCTCTTGTTTCCTTTGATTGAAGATTTTGGGAAGTGCATTCTTCCCTTATATCTGTAAAGATTTGGGTTTCAAAGAGAAAACAAAGGGTTGTAGCTCAAATAAAAACAGGAGTAAGAAGAAGAAGATCACCAACAAGAAAGACCAGATGAGTTTGCTTAGCTCATCTTCACAAGACAGTGCATTCTTTGGAGGTAGCTATAATTATTGGTTCAGCAGCGAAGATGAAAACAAGAGAGAGGATGAGTTAGACACTCTTTTCGCTTCACGACGTCTTTCTTCAGATTCATCCGGATCTCTCAGGCACCCTTCTTCTGGCCGCAGAAAGTACACTTCACGGAGGAGAAGGGCAAAAGTGAACAGTTCTCAAGAGGGTATTTTGCCATTAGATGGAAAAGTGAAGGACAGCTTCGCAGTGGTGAAGAGTTCTAGTGATCCTTGTAATGATTTTAGAAAATCAATGGTTGAGATGATTGTTGAGACGCAGATATTCACAGCTAAGGATCTTGAACAGCTGTTGCAGTGCTTCTTGTCTTTGAACTCTTATCATCATCACGGGATCATTGCTGATGTTTTTATGGATATTCGGGAGGCTTTGTTTTCTAATTAGTCTTAATCATGAAAGAAAAAACTGTACTGCTTGGTCTTGCATCTTTTCTTTTGTTTTAAAATATATAGTTTAGAGTTCCGAGTCTGATAAACTGTGTTAAATTAACCGATTATCTTTCCATTAATCCCCATATGTCTATTGTCATTTCTCTCTTTCTTTCTCTGTTATTTTCTAGACGATTATGCCTGCTCCACTCACTTTTCTTGATGGCTGTCTTCTTTCTTTCTTTACTGTAAAATTTGACATCCACGCTGATCTGAGCATGATTCTCTTAATAAAAAGAGAAATAAGAAGAAGAAAACAGTTAGATTTTCTTTCCGTGTTTGTGCTCATCATTTACATGACTACAAAACCTGGATGATTCATCCAGGTTTTTCTCTATTAAATTAAAAAAGGACACAATTAAAATAAAGGTCATGATGTTTGTCATTGAAATGATGAGGCCATAGGATTGGCATGATGCCCTCGGACAAAGAACCAGGTTTTAAATTTTGCGAGTTGTTGGTAACAGAAGAGACAATTTTTATCAGCTAAAAACATAAAAGAGGTAAGTGTATTTTTTGTTGTATTATCAACCGAATCAAATTAATTGATGGAATTCATTACATGGTAACACAGGCAAGACAAAGCAAACACAGCCCCCCGCCATCCTAACATCGAGCAGAACAGAGTTTTAGTTTTTGTATGGTGTCCGTCCAGCGTGATCTAACCTTGTTTTTCAAAAAACCCAAGAGAAGTTGTTCTATACGAACCGCAAAGAGCAGACAAAGAACCTCTTAAATTTAAAATTTTGAATTAGGAGAGGAGTGGTAACAAGTGGTTTAAGATTGTAATATTGTTTATTTCTTAAGAAGATGTAATTGGCGATGGAACGTGTAACAGCACAGCAGAGAGTTGGAAGGCCGACGACCAGGGTTCCAAATCACAAGGCGACGCCTGCAGAGGGAAAGAACGTGTGTGGGGCTCACGAGCTTTAATGTCAGAAAAGGTAGACCTTGGGCTTATCCCTCACCTCTCAACGTCAGTGAAAGTCCATCATAAGTTGAAGATACAGAAAAGACAAGAGGCTCCTTTTGTGTATGAACTATGAAGAGATGTCTACGGCAGGGCGGGCTCTACATTTTCTTTTTTCCCGTGGCTCTCCTTTTTTCGTACTCTTTTAATTTATTCTACCATTTACGATTTCGAGTGTGTGTAGGGAAGGCGCACATGTTTTATTTTTATTTTTATTTTTATTTTTTAAAAAAGATCTTCGCTAGGCTTGGAATATTAGCTAAGATGGATAAAAATAAATTATACATGTAAGAATTTAGGATGATGCTAATATGTTTAAATGATTTTTCATGTGAAATATTAGGGTTTTTTTATTCTTTCATTTAAGATTTGAACTCGAGCAACTGGGCGCATAGCTGCAGCCATCGGGTGTTTACCATGAATGAGAGCCGAGCCTCTCTTTCGTCCTATATAACAGGGTCCACACCAAGCCCCCAGCCATAACAAAGCCTCTCAACTCCACAGCTGTCTCTCCCTCTTCCCCTCTTCGATCTGCTTAAATTACATCATGGTGGTGCTAGAGAAGGGTCTTTCAGGAGCCTTGAACGCAAAAGTTACAGGCTCCGGCAACGAAGCTATAATTCTTGCGCATGGGTTTGGAGGAGACCAGTCGGTATGGGACAAAATCCTTCCCTACTTGGCTAAGCATTGTCGGGTACTTGTTTTTGACTGGAGCTTTTCTGGTGCTGTTAAGGATCCAAATCTCTATGACCCTGTTAAGTACTCATCATATGATGCTTTTGCAAATGACTTAATCAGTCTCATAGAGGAGCTGAACTTGAAATCATCTGTTTTTGTTGGCCACTCCATGTCTGGAATCATTGGATGCATCGCTTCCATTAAAAGACCTGATCTTTTTAAGAGCCTCGTACTTATTGGAGCTTCTCCCAGGTACTTAACAACGTACTCTTAAGCTGTTGTTTAATTTAGTGCTATTTAAATGAACTTCTCTTGCTTTATGTACTGACCATGTAAGAGACTCTAATTATGTTGTTTTGGTTTTTGTTCGATACCCCCTTCATTTGAGGCTTGATTGAAGTATCATCCTAATCTTTGTTCAAATTATTAAGATCCCTAGTAATAATTTGGAGGAAGTAGTAGAGAAAATGATGGAACATATATATTACTATCGGTGAGTTTTCTAGTATCCTGATCAAAGAAACAAGGTTACAACCCCTGTTGGTGGGTTTTCCCCCCCGTTTAAACTTAGATGCGCTGTAACATCGATCCATCCCAACTTGAACATATTATTTTTAAATAACTAGATTTCAAGACCGCGCCCTACTTGTTTTTGAGATACCCTATCTATTTCGCTACAAAAAGACAATCAAACATGTGGACATGGTGGATTCGTGATGATGGTGTTGTCTTCTTTGTCTTGCTCTCTATAGTAGTAGCTACTGCTGCTTGAAATGTTGACTCCAACGCTCACCATGAAATTAACCGTCACGAAGGATAATTGGTTTATACATAGATAATTAGCAAACTAATTATAGGAGAATAACTAAATCAAAATCGATGGATTAACCTGCATGCCTTTTCTTTCATTCCTGCTCCGGCCAGGAGCCAAATCCGTTTTCGACTGTTGCTTATCTGATATTATCAAACTACTGAAGCTAGCCGGCCGGCCGAACAGTTAGCACATATCTATCTTCATAGCCTTCATTAAATCGAGTTGACTTGGGGCTGGTTAGTATAATTAATAAAAGAACTCGTCAAGTGGGACCGCTCACACCTAATTTCATTTTGAATGACGTAGTTGGGGCCAAATCATCTTTACTAATTCTTTTTATGCTCAGGATCATTAGTTTATTGGCGCCTCTAAGAGGTTCTGACATACAGGTACATTAATGGTGATGGTTATGAAGGAGGTTTCAGCGACGCAGAGGTTGAGGATATCATTTCAAACATGGAATCCAACTTCTACAACTGGGCTCAAGCCTTTGCTTCTGCTGTTGTGGATGCAAAAGATCCTCCCTCCGTTGACATGTTCTCAAAATGCTTGCAAAGAATGAGACCTGAGTTTGCCGTCCCTGTGGCCAAAACTGTTTTTTACAGTGATGAAAGGGACGTTCTTGAGAAGGTCATGACGCCATGCATTATAGTCCAGACCACCAGAGACATTGTGGTGCCAAATTCAGTTGCTTACTACATGCAGGAGAAGATCAAAGGGAAATCTACGGTTGAGATCATTGAAACTGAAGGGCATTTTCCACATCTAACCGCACACCTGCAGCTCCTTGACGTGCTCACTGCAGTCATGAACTTCAATGGGCCTAAAAATATCTCCACGTGATCTGTGTTAATTTGCTGCATGCTCTCGATCGTTTGCTGTGTGGAAATGTAAGGTTACAAATAAATAAATGCCCACTGGGACATATAATTGCATTATTGTGCGCTTCGAAATTCCATGGATAGATCGATGTAGAAGACGTACGGTTAGCTTGTAGCATGAATGAAGATTGAAGAATGTTATCTGTACTGTGGATTGAAGTTGTTTCTCTATATTTAAATCTTTGTCGTTCTCGGTCGGTCGTAGAAGCAATGATTTTTGTTGCTATTAAATGGATTGCAGGAGTTTGTTTTTGTCATCCATATTCCATACCATTCTATTACCTCGAAATAGATTCTCATGCTAGTAATGCTTGTACTATAGGAATTGGAATAATCCACCTCAAAATATATATTCTAAACATTTATGAATCGTGCACCTTAATTTGCTATTTAATCTTAGTAGTTTGATTTTATAGTTAATTTTTCTTTTTAATTTAATGAATTTAAATTTTGATGAATACATTATATCGACATGACTGTGTATTCTAAATCTCAAAAACATGATTCAATGAGTACAAATTGATTAAATAAAACTTATAGTTGCCAAGTGCACTTCTAGTTTAAATCCAATATCTTTCAATTAAATTTCTTCCAGACCCATCCAATGTGTACAATCCACCTTAAATATTTTCTTGTGTCCATATGTGACAATGTCCAATATTTTTTATGCCTCAAGTATCTCTTATGTCCACTTATGGAAAATATTCCTTAAATATGCCTATGTTAGGCACATTCAATTATCATTTTAGTTTTAGTTTTAGTTTTAGTTTTCTCTACCTTAAATATTCTTCAATCTAAAGCTCTTTTTTTTAAATCAAGTTTTTTCATATTAAATTCCACCATTGTTGTCAAATTATTTTTTTGACTCATTATACTCTTCCTTTGTGATCCATTTAATATAGACCTCACCATTATAGTTAAAATTTTACCCAAAAGAAGAAGCGGGTGTTTGGCTTTGTGGTGGCTTCTGCGATTGAGGCTCACCGTAGAGCCAAACTGTTTGGTAAGCATTTGCACCATAATTTTGCAACCATGGGTCCCGTATAAAAACTGAGTTTCAAACTCAGTTTTGAAAAGCATCTATGAGATGCTTTTTGACCTCTACCACATCACGAACACCCATCCAATGTGTAGATAATTTTCATGTAAACATGAGCAGGTAATTCTACTGCTTTTATGTACATCGCATAGACTGATATTAGACCTTGGCACACACCATTACCATTGTCTTCCTCTTATTTCAACTTTCTACAGAGACAACTATTTGTGCATCTATAAGAGTACTGACATTGACTAACAACACCAACAGCTAGGGGTGAGCAAAAAAATTGGTCAACTGATTAAACCGAGAAAACCGGAAAAAAAATAATTGAAAAAACCAAACCAATAAAAAAACACGATTAAACTGATTATAAAACTCTGAAAAATGTCCGGTTTGGTTCGATATCGATTTTTTTAAAGCAAAAACTGAATACACCAAACTGGTTTGGTTAAAAAACTTACTATAAGTCACCGCCTCACTATAAATATAAACTTTCATTTCTTTCATAATTTCAAAACCCTAGTGGTCGCCCCCCTCTCAGGCTTCTCTCCCTCCCTCTTTAAAACAAACCCTAGCAACCCCCCCCACTCTCGCCCTCTCCCTCTTCAAAACAAACCCTATCAATAGTAGCAACCCCCCTTCTCGACCTCTCCCTCCCTTTGCGACTGCAACTTCTGCTAGTTTGCAACAATGCAACCACCCTACGCAAGGCAGTAAGCACCCTTTCCCTCCCTTTGCAACTGCATCTACAACCGGTAGACGCTTCCTCTATAATTTGCATCATCATCCCCTCTCGGCATGGTTGCGTGTAAAGTTTACTGTTTTGTTGTGTTTTTACTTCTTCGAGTGTTTTTGTTCCTGGGTTTTTGCTAAGTTGTAAAGTTTGCATCTTTATGTATTTTGATTTCTCTGTATTGTATTGGGTTTTCTAGGCTCTTGTTTAATCATAATTTCAGGCAATAACAATCACCAATCATTAACTAAAATCAATTGTTAATGTTCATGTCTTTTGCGTTCGGGAATGTTTATCTTTGATGTCTTAATTCAGTAATGTTTATTAAAAAACTTAATAAACACTATATTAACATTAATATTTGTATCAGTGGCAAAAAAAATTAAAAATACTTTAGGATTTTATAAGAAAATCAATTTTTATTAATATTAATTGAAAGCTCATTAGAAAGCCCATTGGAAAGTCCATTAGATGGCCCAATTTTTTAGTCATAAAAATCGAACGGAACTAAAAACAATCAATTTTTATTAGGTTTGGTTCATTTATTTTTTTTATAAATATATAATTTTCAGTTTGATTGTTTTTTTATTAAAACCAAACCGAAAATGTTCATCCCTACCAACAACTCCCTCTCTCTCCTACTGTCAGATGACAGTCTCTCTCTCCACAATCAACGACAGTTCCCTCTCTCTCCTCCAATAGCAGTTCTCGGAAAGCACCACCATCACCCCCCTCAGCACCAAAAGCTTCTTATCCATGCCACAACTCCAGCAGCAAGCCTCGGTAGAAGCAGCGACAACATAACATCAACAACAACCTTCCGACGCTTCTCTTGGCCACCATAAGCCACCATTTCCGCCACCACCACCACATGAAAAACCACCTCTGCCTCCTCTGCCCAACGGCAGCGACAGGTGAGCCTCTCATCACCGTCGACCAACCACAATGTTACTACTGTTCACGTGCTGCGTGAACAGTGCAACAATAAATTAATTCACTCTACACTGTTCACACAATATGTGAATAGTGTAGCATCGTGTTTTTTTAACTCTTGGTCTAGTTTTGCTCTCGGTCCAGCCTAAGTCCAGTAGAGTTGGGTCTTTTAGACCGACTTAAATGGGCTGACCCATTTAGTTGTGTTAGGCCTAGTCCCGATTTAAAAAAACTAATATAAAAATCATATTTTAAATTTTTTTGAAAAATATGTAGATAGAGATCAACCTTGATGAAAGGGAAAAACACGTAACTTCGTTTCACTCTACAACCCTGTTGCTTTTCGATTGATTAAGAATTAGAAAGTTGAGAAGATAAACGGAGTCCTGGATGAATTCAGAAACTTGCAACTGATTCGGTTTTGGAATTATATCTCTTAACATGTAGATAGAGATCCTGAAACTCAGTATGGATCGTAGATGTTCTTCATGATGATATTTTATTAAATGTTGTTTTTCGATCATATAGCAAGAGACCGTATGGGCCTTCACGTATGAATTTAGTTCGTGATGAAATTGCAAGTAGTTTTATGGGAGAATAAAAACAAGTGTCTAATTTACTTGAATTATTAATTACATTTTATTATTATGATTATTAAATCTACAATATTTAAAAAACAATTATATATATATATATCTGTGTGTGTGTGTCCTTTAAAGTAATTTAACAAGTTGACAGCAATATGAAAAACATAGTAGCTAAACATACGAAATTGCTTGTCATTAAACCTCAAACTCAATTACATTTTCAACAAAATACTTCAATTTCAATTATGAACCGCTAGTGAAAGTACTTTTCATGAAACTATTTTTTTTTTAAAACTCAACCACAACAACAACCGCAATACCAAACAGACAAAAAAAAGAGGCTTAGAAGCAGTGGCTTGGGCTTGTATATGATTGGTATTTGTTTTAAAAGCTTATGCATGTAAATTGTTTTTTTATTTTCCAATTTAATTTATTGACTTTTTTATTGAGATTTTTTTTTCAATTTTATTCATTAACATTGGATTTATTATGAATCGGGTTTTCATAATTTGTTTAATTTTCATTTGTAAGGGGTTATTATAATCATAAACAAACATCATAATATTTGATTGATGCTCAATTATGCAAACATTTATTTTTATTGTCATAATATAAAATAAAAAAATTGTTTATGTCTAATTCACTACATAGCTTGGATTAGTCATCTAGAAAAAGCTAAACTGTATTAAGAAATCACTAAATGATGTAAGAAGAAAACAACTTTTTATAACTTGTGTAATTTTAAGGTTGTGATAGGGAGGGTTAAGTGTTAATAAGTTATTTGAAATTAATTATTTATTATAGTTAAATTAAATTATAATATTTAATTTAAATTCCACTAGTATATAAAATGATTTTATATATTTATAAGAGATAAATTTAATTAATCTTATTTTGTATATTATCCTAATTATATTTCTTTTATTCTTTCAAATGTCTTATAAAAAAACAAGAGATGATAAGTCAGTATATAGGAAAACTAGTTTTAGTATTAATGTATTCTTTTAAATATATTAATTTAGAGAGATTGACTTTTAATTTATTTATACGTCTTTTTAGTGACTAAATATTATTTAAAATTCAAATCTTAATATAAATTTTTTAACATTTAAAATATAAAATCTCGCTAATTAAATTAAATTTAGTATAAATAACCTGGAAGTGATGAGTAATAAGGATGCAAATTGTTTTTGTGGTGAAATCAAGATTGTCAATATCGTTTCGGTTGCTGTTTTGTTTTTTCTATTGGTACGGAATGTTTTAGTTTCGGAGCATATTGGCGTGTCGTTTCGGGGTTATACTGTTCATAAATAATTAATTATATATATATATGAAAAAAAAATTAATTTAACAAACATAATTAAAATTCAAGATAAATTAACTTTAAATTATACAATACAAACACAAAGTCAAACAAACATAATCTCAAAATTAGAAACATAACCATAAGTTAATCAAAATAAGAAGGATTTTAAGGCCGAAACGGCACACCTGAAACGGTACCGAGACGTTCCGGCCAGTATTTAACCAGTATTTCCGAAACGGGTCAGAATTTAAACCGAGATAAAAACGATGCTATTTTATTTCGATTTTTTTAATGGTACAAAACATTCCGGCCATTCCGGTCATTCGGGCCAGAACATAACGATGGGTGAAATGCTTATGATATGCGGCGGGTGTATAAAAAAAAACAGAGTACTGATGGGGCGTAATAGATTCAAATTAAAAGATAAATTAGTTGTTGTAAGTTCCTGTACAAAATAAGAAGCAGATATGGTCTAGAGAGTATCGTAATAAAAAGAAACAATTAAGTAAAAATGAAGATCGGACACCTGCTACGAGTAGTGTCAGCATCACGGACACAGCTCCTCCCAAAATCAAAATCACCACGTATCTTCTATCATCATCACTCTCCTCCTCCAAAATCCATTTCCCTCGATTTCTGTTTCTCTACTCCTCGAAGCTTCTCGATCATGGCTGCCGCTGCCCCTTCCGCCGATGATTTTGTTAAGGGTAATATTCATCCAAACGGCGTCGCTGTTCTCACACTCGATCGCCCCAAAGCCCTCAACGCCATGAACTTAGGTGCTGCTTTTTGGCGTTATCTTTCTTTAAATTATAGGTTACTTTTTCTTTCTCCAGAAATCAAGTTATAATAAATAGATGCCTTTTTTTTTCGTCGGTTTAAAAAGTTTAATTCTCCACTGATTGGATGTATTATTAGTAGAAATACTACTATGGGAATGAGAACGGCTATTTTTTTTTCTTTTATTTGTTGGTTTATTATTTATTTATGCTATGATTATTTCGGATGATGCAGATATGGATATAAAGTACAAAACATTTTTGGATGAATGGGAATCGGATCCAAGGGTCAAATGCGTTCTGGTTGAGGGAAGCTCGCCTCGTGCATTTTGTGCAGGTAAAGAGGTCTGAAAGATGCCTACTTTTTAGTTACAAGTGATTTTGGAGGGTGACCATCCATGAAACATAAAAATATGCAGGAATGGATATTAAAGGGGTTGTTGCTGAGATTCAAAAGGACAAAAACACTCCTCTTGTGCAGAAGGTGCTTTATGCACTTTTATCATTCTACTTCGTTTTTTGCACACGTTTTTGCATTGTTGTGCTTCTTGATATGTGCTCTGCATTTTTGCAAATTATGGTTTCTTTCTTTTTTCTTTGTAGGGTTCCTTTCTGTTGTCGCTATTTATATATGTGTGGCATTGTTGTACCTGATTCTTTGAATGCTTGTCTGAATGATAACCAATATCAAAGTTTATCTGCAGGTGGTGATATCAAGGCTATTACAAGCAAATGCCAACTGTCGGATATGATTAAGGTCTTGTTGTGTCCTTCTAGTTACATGAACCCTTGACCATTACCTTGCATGTTGCTGGACCAAGTTCACACTTCGTACACTTTGCCTTCCTTGCTATGTTACACATAATTCCCATTCCTTGTTTCCTTATTGCAATTAGACCACGGTTGGTTCTATGGTCAATTTTTACAGAAAAACATTTTTGACCATGCTCAGAACCAGTTTGTTCCTACATTGTCTTGACCCCACCTTTCTTTGAGAGTTTATGTTTTAAGATTCATAAGATAATGTTTGATATTTGTATATCAAATTCACTCTACTGTATTATCCCAAACACATGCTGTATACTGTATCCATAGGTTTCTGCATGCTGCATTAATATACTTGCATCGGCATGTGCACATGGATGTTGTTCTGCGCCTGCAATATAAGCAGCTCTAATGAAATTCAATCATATTTTAAGTGTGCTACCTGATCAAACTCTCATATTCTTCTTGTTATATTGTGCATTTACATATTATTTTCTCATAATCCTTATGTCAACACTTTATGGCATGAGTTAGACATTGTATGTGTTGTTTGAATTGGATCAAATTTATTACCAAGTTCCTTACAAGAACTCCTGGCCCATCCTTGTATTTTATTGAAAAAAGTTAAAGTAGAATTACTTGATTAAGAAAAGTCAATAAGTTATGTATTTTTCTCTGAATAGTGCTAGGGTTGGTCATTTATTGATTGAAATAGGATTCTCCTAAGATTTTTTTTCTTCTTAATTTGCAATATGAGTAATACATAATTGTTGTCTAGAATGAAATGAAAACAAGTCCATAGTAGTAAAAATAAATAGCCCTATTGTATTATACATCACTAAACAATCTAGATAACAGCCTTTTAAAGAGAAGTTCACATAACACCATTACCTTTTTACTCCTAAATTAAACCTCTTGCTCCATCTTGCATTATTGTGTATTTTTATTGGTAATTATTAAGAGGATATATGTTTATATATGTTTCCTATTAGTCAGCACTAAATGCATTCAATCTTATGTAGTTACCTGAATTCAATACTTTTTTTTTTTCCAGGTGTTCACTGCAGAATATTCCTTAATATGCAAAATTTCTGAGTACAAAAAACCATATGTGTCCTTGATGGATGGCATAACAATGGGCTTTGGAATTGGCCTATCTGGTCATGGTCGGTACCGGATTGTAACAGAGGTATAGTTTCATGTGAAATTAAGGTCTTTTGATCTTTATATATATATATATATTTAAGGATGGTTTTGTACATATTTTTCCTGACTTGTAGCTTTTCATGAACTCTTGTGCAGAGGACACTTCTTGCTATGCCAGAAAATGGTATTGGCTTGTTCCCAGATGTTGGCTTTTCCTATATAGCAGCAAAAAGTCCAGGAGAAGGATCAGTCGGTATTTTTTTTTTAATTATCAAGCTATTATCTGTTTCTTAAACTGGCAGTTAGATTTTTTTTTTTACTCCATGATCCCATAATGAGAAGGCAACAACTTGGGAATGAAAGACATGTTTATCTATCATGCAACTTTAGAAATAACTTATTTCTCCATGATACATTTCTAATCTCTCTAAGTCAGTTTTTTTCTTCCATGAGTAGAAAACTAAAAAGAAAATCTGGTTAAAGAATCTCACCTTATGATTGATGATTGAGTCAGTGCTCTTTTGGGGTAAGATAGCATTGTATTTTCTGAAAACTTTTACAGTGTAAGAACTTTTCATACTTTGGATGTGTCTTACAAAATCTATTATACCATGATTGCACATTACACAACATAAAAATCATTTGGGTACCCGACTATTTTAATTTCAGAGATCCAAAGCTGGGATATTGTTTTAACATTCAAAAATCTTTGTAGTAAAGCTTTATCACCTAGGATCACAGCTCATAAAATAGTTTGTCATAATAGGATTCTGGAAGTAGATTAAATTATTCATGAGGAGAAACATGCTCTCTTCTCTGTAATTCATATCGTTCATATGGCAATTAAGAGTTAAGATATGGTTACTAAGATGACACTGTGCTTAAATCTTGATGCTAACTATTTATAATGTTGGCTCCTCAGTTTTTAAATGGTTAACGAAGTAGGTTTATTTTCATAAATTAATAACTGCTTTTGTGAGATCTAGCTAGTCATGTTTTGTCATTGCCTCATCTGCTGTTGCTTTCATGTTTTTCAGTGTGGTGACTAATCTTACATTTTGCAGGCAATTATCTTGCATTAACTGGAAAGAGGATTTCTACACCCTCTGATGCACTATTTGTAGGTCTTGGATCACACTATGTTCCATCTGGGAATTTAGTCCAGCTGAAGGAGGCCCTTTTGGCCATTACCTTGTACATCCCAGAAAATCTCATTATTTTGAGCATCTTAGTATTGGTGACAAAACAATTCATTGAGGATCTCCTGCAACCTAATTAGTTACTTTTTTTGAAAATTTTCTATTTATAACAAATATTTGCAACTCACAAAATAATTGGGAAAAAAGTCAATCCCCTTGGTCAATTTTAATGTATCAATTTAGGTCGTCAAATAATGAAAATCCCACTTGTTTCTTCTTGCTATTACTTTAGATTTGCAGCTCATAGCATTTAGATTTCATGGTGGGCAATGCTGTATATAGCAAATTTAAGCAGTGTATTACCGGTAGGAAATTGTTTATATGAACTCTATATTTCTCACTTTAAAAATTATGTATTCCAGCTCCAACGACCCACATCAGGATATGAAAGCACTTTTAGCAGAGTATGGTCATGACCCCGAGTTGGAGTCCCAGTTGAAGTCACTTTTACCTCAAATATTCTCAACCTTTGGTCCAAATAAGGCAGTGGAGGAGATAATTGAAAAGTTGAAAAAACATCAGCTGAGTGCTGATCCTAAAGGTGAGCTTAATTGATATCAGTTGATTGACATGTGTACTTGTTTATTTGGTACTCTATAGTCCTTGCATCTCTGTTTCTTTCATTATTATAGTTTTTACATCTGATCATAGGAGTGTCACATTGTACACTGTTTTCATAGATTTGTTTTTTGTTTTTCCTCTGTCTACATCTGGTTTCCTTGATTTCTTTTCACAGTGGTGGAGTGGGCAAATGATGCTCTTCAAGGTATTGGAAAAGGTGCTCCCTTTTCTCTATGCTTGACACAGAATTACTTCTCTAGAGTTGCATGTGCCTTTGGTCAAATCAGCAATGAATTATCTACGGTGAGTTTGGAATTGTGGTTTCCATCATCTTAATTTGTTTGATAATCTCCCTATCTAATGGAAGTGTAGTTCAGTAACATTTGTGTCCTCTTGTGATTTGTTGCACCCAGCTAAGTGGTGTGATGAAAACAGAATATCGCATTGCCCTTAGGTCTTCTCTGCGCAATGATTTTGCTGAAGGTGTCAGGGCAGTCTTGGTTGACAAGGATCAGGTTCTGTTCTTTTTGTCCCTTTTATATGTCCAAACTGTTATTAGTTTATCTAAAACTTGAGTCCGTGACCTGCCTTACTGATTTTTCAATAACTTTTCTTAGTTTTTTTAGTCTTACAGCTATTGGTTGTAGTTTTCTTCTTCAAAATGTAATGTAGATTGGTATATTAAAATAATCGTTATTGTATCCAGTTATTTCACATGTGATTTGATATTATTAGGTTTTCTTAGAAGAGATGTTGACATTGGTTCTCATTGCTTGTTAATTCAAATATTTAGATTTCTGTGGATTGTTTAGCTTATTATGCTCTCTTTTTTGTCTTCCTTTTCCTGTTTAAAATCTTTAATATTTCATTTCAACTCTTCAAGATTTTTTCTGATCATTGAGATGCCTAAAGTATGCTTTCATTTTCCTCAGTTTGGTTTATAGCTGGATTGTTTACTTAGTGGTTTTGCATAATTACTTGGCAGAAACCAAAGTGGAATCCGTCAAGCTTGGAAGAAGTAGATCAAAGTGAAGTAGAATCTCTCTTCAAACCATTGAGCTCAGAAGCTGAGTTGTCAGCATGAATATTGCATGTGAAATTATCCTCTGAGACCTTATTGTTACGAATAAAACTGAAGCAGTGAAGATAATGTAAAGAAACTGTTGCAATTTGCAGAACAGATAAACCATTCTGGAATTATGATGGTCCCAGTTTTGGTGCCATTATATTTCTTGTTTTGTGCTTGCCGTAGACGGCTGGTTCAGAACCTTGTGATCCTAATAAATAACATTTAGAATTCAATCTTTTGTATCGTGTAAGTTTGTCAATAATTTGATTGTACCCATTAGAAAAATGGTTAAAAGGTTAGTTATTGGCAGAAGAGGAAGTAGAGGTAGATGACGTATATAGGGTTGAATTATTTTAATAGGGTTTATGAGCTAACGGTAGATTTATACCTTTAGACATGCTTTGCTTGATATAATCTTAGGACCATATTGGTGAAGCATCTACCGAGCTATAGTGGATTGTTATACAAAGGTTGTGATTCTTCTAGTAATTTTTAGAGGGGAGAGAAACAAGGTGTTTAATGGGTTGATTTCTATGATAACTATTGGGAAACTAATGAGAAAGGGGTGTGAAGTTTTCCTAGCATTGTTTGAGAATACCTTTAAAATAGAAAAAAAGTTCAAATATTTTCTTGTAGTAGAAGAATATTCTAATGTATTTCCTAAACAATTCAAATAGAGGTGACTATCAAAGTGTTGTAAGCATCACTTGTATTTCATAGGCTACTCTTATTGAATTAACAAAATTAAAGGTGCAACGACTAGAATTATTAGAAAAAATGTTCATTCAACCTAGTAGTTGACCTTAGGAAGCTTCTGTTTTGTTTTAAAGAAAAAAGATGGCACCTTTCGTTTTTGTATAGATTATAGAAGGCTAAATGGGGGGTGACCATAGAGATTAGATATCATCTTTTTAGAATTTATGATTTTTGTTTGATCAACTCAAAAATAGATTTCCAATCAAGATATTATAGTTGAGAATTAAGGAGTAGGATGTGCAAAAGATAGCTTTTAGGACTCAATATGGGCAATATTTTTTAAATTTGCAGTCATAATCGTGTTGAAAAAATATTTTCAAATACATTTTTTTCTATGTACAAGACATCAAGGTTATGGTAGAGGAGATTGGTTTTCCAGTAAGAAAACTCCTAAAAAATACATTATTTTACCTAATTATATGTCAAACCAAAACCAAAAACTTCTGCTTATCGGGTTGAAAACTATACATAATGTCACTATACTTTAACATCATATTATGCAGTTATTCACCCAATGATAGCGATGCAATATCCCTCTCAACTTTTCAAACACAATCTTTTTTTCTTTTTGTAGTTGTGATCCATTAGTAAGAATCATCAATGATAGTAAAAAAATATGCTTTGTCGATGTTTGTCAATGTGAGTGTTGTGTTGTTTTCCATACAGTATGGATATGCTAATTTTCCATACGTGTTCCCCCAAAAACATCTTGTAAGCAAAAAGATAATTGATAGTCCACATCAAAGTTGTCTTTATTTGAAAATTCTATTTTCTCAATACATCATAAGTCAAAGCCCTCGATAAGCATAATTGCTTCAACTCATCAATCAGCGATCGAAGACACATTTATGTTGTGGTATGGGCTATAAAGATCAGGTATGATAAAAGATAAATACATAAACTTTGGTCTCATACACATCCTTTGTGACAAGTTGTATATTGTAAGTATCACCGGTCATAGGAATAAAGAGCAATAAATGACTTGAATAAATTGAATCTGCCTGTATATAAAATAAGATGCACTTTCTTACTTCCACTAAAAACTAAGGATGCAAAGTGCTTTCAGATTTCACCATAAAAATGGTGCACCATCACTCTATCAAACACATCATGTAAACGACGTTATATCATGTGTCCAATAATTTTTGGTGATATGAGTAACCTCTATAGTCTAGGTGTGATTGAAAAGTATCTAAGGTTCATATGTGCGACAAGAGTTCATCTATTGTCAATTATGTGTTTATATCGAGGATGCCAACATGTTTTGCTCTTGTTCAACTCTTCATTTTCAAGTTAGTACAACATGCATAAGTTTGGGCACATGTCCATTTTATGGTATCCTAGGCCAAGGGGTTTCATTATAGATTTGACAATAAAAAATTATCTTTCAACCCATTAGGTAAAGTGCTTCTCGCTCATTCGATAATTTTGTAATAATCGATCTCACTCAACCCATAATTGGAGTTGATGGTGAACACTTGTACCATGACCAATAATTTATTATAATTTGTGCAACCATCCTATAATGGTTTATTAGTCTTTTAAAAGATCAAAAAACTTGGTCACATCTACATTAGGTTTTTAATATATGTTGGACATTCACTCACACCACCTTGATTCATTCTCATCGTATTCATAACCATATTCTTATAAGGATTATTGTTGGCATTTATAACTCTATGCACGTTGCTGGAACTACAAATTTATTCAACCATCTTTTCTATCATGATCTCATGAGGAACAAATTCTTCTTCGTGTGTATACCAACCATGAACCCTTTTTTATAAGATGTATCGTGACAATATCTGGATAGATAAACCTTTTATTTTTTCACTTTTTTATGATATTTAATATTGTTTCCACTAATATTTCTCAGATTAGATATTGTGTAGTTAATGAAACCCTGAATCCCATTACAATAATTCATCATATGCAAACCTTAAGGTAACTTTCAATACATTCATGAATGATCCTCCATTACTTATATCAGAACTATATACAATACTCATATATTAGTTAAATACATTAATTAAACAAATACAATTTTACAGAATCTAAAACAAACTCTAACATGTACAAATCATAAATCCATACACAAATTTATATGTCAAAAACTATAAAACAAGTAAACAACTAAACAAAATCAATATACGTCAAAAATATGCAAAAAAAATTAACATATTAAAATTAAATAAAAATTGGTATATTTACTTAAAATGAAGAATCCATAAAAAAAATCAATCAGAACACAAATGCCTATAAACTAAGTGTTGTGGTCGTCAAATTTATTATGAATGGTTGATTTGTGTTGAAAATGGGGGGAGGGGTGACTGTTAGTTATAGAGGAAAAATAAAGAAGAAAAAAGGAGAGAGATGATAGGGAGAAGAGGTTTAATGGTCAGGTCATAAATTAAAAATTTACCAACAATTTATCGATATAATATATTTGTTGGTCAATCTGTCGGTAATTATATCGATAACAATGTAATGTCATCAAACTTTTTATGTTTTTTGAATCTCACTAATATTCTCTTGCTACATTACTATCAACATTTTACTTCTTTTTTTTTATTTCTTCCTTTTCCATTGTAATTTCATTGGTATATTCTAACAAGATGTTTCCATTGGTGTTTACCAATGGATAAGTAGATGGAAAAACTTAATCGGTAAAGTTCACAACAAAATACCAACATGTTTTCGTATTTATGTGCTGATTTTGTAGTAGTGTATTGTAAAGAGATGTCTATGTCTAATATCTATTAACACCATTATGATTCATTTTGAATATAAAAGAAATAATTAAGCATGATAGGAATTGTATTTCCTTATGCTATATAGGATCTTACCATAAAAAAATATTCATGAATCCTATTTTATGTGAGATTTGTTTATATAGTGGTTCATTCCTCTAAAAATACAGAAAAATATCACCATGAGTCTCTTGATAATGAACTTCATATAGGATTCACATTTGAGATTCACATTAAAAACATTTTACAAAGTGAGATATGAACCTTCAACATTTATTCATCCTAATAAAACTTTTATTTCAAATACAATTTTTTTGGATTCAAGGAAACCTCACCTCCCGGAAAGCGCACTTTGTGGATCCAGGTGAGCGAGTAAAACCCTCGCTGTCCCAAGCTCTTACAAGGGATGCACGCCTTGACTTGAATTTGAGACCTGGTATGCAGTCTCGAGCCCTTTGTCATCATGTCACGTTCCTTGGGGACTTATTTCAAATACTTGTTCATGTGCATATGATATCATTTAGAAATTCACTAGCATAAATGTTCACGCAATAACACAATTTTTTATATATTTAATAATAATAATAATAATAATAATAATAATAATAATAATAATAATAATAATAATAATAATAATAATAATAATAATAATAATTTTCAAGAAAGACAATAAAGAAAATAAGAAGGAAAATATTTTTTACAAATTATCTTTTTTTATTCATGTCGTTACCTGAAATCAGGACAACCTTTAAAAAATAAAACAACATATATTTAGCATCTTGTTTTAGAGGGTAAATGTCTTGCTTAAGAAGTTATCATCTAGTATTATGATCACTAGAAATCCTAATTCATCAATATAGATATTCACCCCTAAAATATCCTACCTGAGATAAGTAGTATTATTGATTCTGTCATAAATTATCAAGGGTTTGTTGTGTTATGCTATCAATAATTTTCGTATAATATTCTCAATCTTAGCGTATTACATAGGTAAATGATGCAACCATATTATTTGATAGTTTCACCATATTTAACATGTATTTTGCATATGTTTTGTGTATAAAAAACCTTGATATTCTTTGTTTTATGTTTTGAAGACATTTTTAAATGAGAGATGCAAAAAGAACGTAAATGGAGGTGATTAACAGATTTAACCTTCAGTCTATGTTTTGTGCAGAACATAAACTCTAGAGATATTAATGAAGGGATTTCAGTGGTATTCAAAAGCTAACATCCACACAATCGATAATTTCCATAGCATGGATGAATATTATAATAAAAATACTCTCAACTCTAGCGTATTATCCAAAGAAAAAGTATGATATTCCTGAACTTTTGTGTAGTAAATATTTGGTGCTCAAAGTTTTTTCTAATTCTAGTGTCACTATTCCTAAATCTAGTTAGTGAATACCAAGGGCATTCCTAATTTGTTTTTGGTTATGTAAAAATACTAAAACAACCCTAAAAAAATGCAAGAAAAAATAAGGAAAGTTACTGTCATGTACTCAAATCCAATTGTCATCATCCCATAATCAGGTCGGGCAAACAATAAATACATGGGAATGACGTAGTTGAAGTAAACCAAATTAACTAAAGCTATACAAATGGTTGCATGCAGTGATGGTTTTGCTGCTCTTAACCTAGCCAAGATACCTAGTGCCCTCCTTTCTTGGAAACCAAATGGTTGCCTAGATTCCTTTTTAGTTTACAAGGTTAAAACTGGAGAGGGTCGGAATAGAGAAGGGAGTTGTTGCTCATGGTGACACTGCGTCAGTGGATGGGGTTTCAAGTGCCGATCGATGTTTGGTGTTTAGTGATGACTATCAGCTGAAGCAGCTTCTTTTTTTCTTCTCTCTTTATAATATAGGTTTTCATTCTTAGTACGTGTCTTCCACTCAATTAACTAGTTACATGGCTTTTATCATCTAAATATATTTGATTTTATATCGAGATGTCATTTGTGTATGGATAGTTGTGTGAGTGTTCATTAAACATGAGATCACTAAGTCATTTTATATAGAGATTGTTATATGATTTGATCTCACTGCATGTTATTATCCTAATCTAGGGTAACTAACAAGCAGATATTGGGTATAACACAAATTATATGAAGATATTCAAGTAATCAATAGAGTATTCATTACCCTAGGTGAATTAGACAAAATATTGCAACTCTCCTCAAATAGTATTGATTGTAAATCTTGCGCATGGTGGATGAGATTTGAAAATAGTTTCAAATCTTATTCAAATAATTGATGTCTATGGCGTTAATAACAAATATGATTTGACAGAGTAGACATACTTAATCTATTATCCATATAAATGGTGTGGGAAAAACATTGTAGCTCCCCACACATAGCACTGTGAATTGCTACAGTGCTTTCCCTTGTATTTTTTCTTTTAACCGGGGTGTCTGGGCTAGCTTACGCGCACCACGACTAATCTCCAGACTTATTTTTTTTTACATTTTTTTCTTGTTTTGTTTTTCCCACTTATTAAATTTTTCAGGTTTTTTTTATAACCAGGATACCCGGGCCTGCTTACGCGCACCACGACTAATCCCTAGACCCACTTTTATTTAACATTTTTTTTTGTTTTTTTCCCCACTAATATTTTTTTTTTTATAACCGGGGTATCTGGGTCAGCTTACGCGCACCATGTCTAATCATCGGATCCACTTTTGTTTTTGAAATGGTGTGGGGAAAGACTATAACTCTCCTCGTAGAACACTCTCGATTGCTACAGTGTTTTCCCGCTTATACATTATTATTATTTTTTTGTTTGTTTTCCTCCACTTATACATTTTTTTATTGTTTTTTTGATAATCGGGTTGTTCAAGCCAGTTTACACAAACCATTCCTAATGCTTAGACCCACTGAACACCCTACAAGCTCAGTGGACATGTAAGGCACCGCAGAGGTACAGGTATGCACAGAGAGGATTGAACTCGGGTGTAGAGGAAGGGAACAAGTCCCTTCCCACTTATACATTTATACATAACAGCTATTATGTTTAAAAAATATGCACATATTAGAAATTTATCAATTCCATTCTGCATGAGTCATGTATAAAAAAAATATTTTTACATAGCATTGTAGATCTTCACAAAACAACTATTATCTTTAGACATGACTCATGCAGAATACAGAATACAGAATACATAGCAGCATTATGTATAAGAAAATATGCACGTATTAGAAATGTTAATTGCATTCTGTATTCTACATGAGTCATGTCTAAAAACATTATTTATATTGTTTCTAAATTGTTCTTCATTAGAATAATATATATATATATATATATATATATATATATATATATATATATATATATATGTAGCTAAAAAAACTAAAGGAGATCAGGGGAGAGCAGAGGTGTATAGATACAAACAAAAACTTAAAAACTATCTCAAAAGGAAAAAAAAAATCAAAGGGATCAAAACTAAAAAATAAAAAGAATAAAAATTGAAATACAAAACAAGAAATTATATATGTTAAAACTAAATAAAAAAAATTAATTCTAGCAGCGAAGCGCAGGCTTATAGCTCGTAATATCTAAATTAGAACATTGTTGATAAAGGATAAAAAATATATTAAGAAATTGATCATCAAAAGGTTAACTCAAATCACTTATGTCTTTTTTAATATTTAGAGAATCATGACAGGTCACTAAACATTGTACTTGATCTTCGAATACAACTCAATCAATTGTTCAATTGATAGTAAATTAATTTATTCTATTCTATTCTATTTTATTTAGAGTTATGATTTATATTTAAATCAACTTATTAAAAAACCTAATCATTCACAAACATAAGAATCATTAGTCAAAAATTAAAATAGAATAATCATCATGTGCAACTTAAATGTAATTCAATTTTAAAATTTGAGAATTAAAATGTGATTTATACAAGAAATTACAGTTCTAGACCTGAATATTAATGGTAATATTCGTATAAGCCATTAAACCATAAACAACTTTGAATTTGTTTAAGAAGAACCTTGAAACTCCTAAATAAATTAAATTTATGGATTCAGCCATGTGTGATTTAAGAAACCCAACATTCATAACATCCAGAATTCTAATTCCCTCACCATACTTATTTCTCTTTCATATTAAATTTTGATTACAATCTGAAATCAAAATTGAAAAGCATACTGAAATTTAGGACTGAAACCTGAAACCCTAAAAAGCATGAACCAAAAAAAAAACTTTAAGGACCAAATTGTAGATTTTCCACCCATTAGCAGCAAAAAGTATCTATATTGTTTATATTTAAAAAACTTGGTTGGTGCCTACTGTATTCATTTAAAAGCTTAAAAATGAGAAAATTAAATTTGATTTTGCAAAATAAAATATGGACAATTTTTTTAAATCGCAAATATGATGTAAGAGACGAAATAAAATAAGCTATTAGGGTTGATTAAAAATGCATCAACATAACATAAAAGATGAAATTAAAAAAAAAAAACAAATGAATAGCCAAAACTAAATAATTATATCAAGACAAATTAAGAGAAACTGAAGCGTGCCATAGCTGTTCACAGTCCATTTGTGTCTAGCACGACAGTGAATGAAATAATGTTTTGTACAATAAAATGAAACCATTCTATGGTAGACTTTAAAATAATGATGATGATGATTAAAAGCCTACACTAGAGCGCTCCTTGAGGAGTGTCCACGTTCGCTCAACCCTTACAAACAACAAAAAAGTGAACTCAAGTTCCAAAATGACAACATGTCAACAGCTATTTACAATGAGCCTACACCTTTCTTTCATCCAAAAAACTGAACATATATATATATATATATATATATATAAATACATACCTAATAAGAAAACATATATCCCGGAACTCTAACAGGAAGGATTCTACACAGCAATGTGACACGTAGCAAGGAGACTATTGCCACTCCAGCCACAACATGCTCATCTTTAAGCGCTCTCAACGGGGATCTGACCCATGATACCAAAATTGTTGGCATATTTGGGTCTCCACTCAGTCCTTCCCCTCACAATCTCAGCACCATCCTCAAGCCGGAGCAGGTGCTGACACTCAGCTTCACCAGGGTTGCCTAAATTTCCAATGCCATTGTCAGATACAGCGGTCAAGGACTGCAGCTTGCTGTCTCTGCCACACTCCCTCCTATACTCCAAAGTAATGCCAGCAAGCTCATGACTCTCCAGGATTGGTGGAGGAGCGCTCTGCAACAAGCACCATATGTCAGGTGAACGAAAAAAAACCAGGGGAAAGACACTTGAGAGGTGGAATGAATCAGTTCAATACGTAAACCGGATTGTGATTAAGAAAAAATTTAAAAGCCATAAATTCTCGACTGCCTGCACCACTTATTACTCTATGCAAGCAACAGAATCTTTTAAAAGTTAATGAGAATATAGATAGATAGATAGATAGATAGATAAAAAGGGCAGGCAAGAAGAAAGAAGGTCAAAGAATGATTAAAAGTTAAAAGAGCGGAATATTTAGGTTGAAGAACGAACATCAAGGATCCAGCTTATGTACTTCACATTGTTAACATGCTGGTTGACATCTAAATCATTCCATCTAGGCTGTGAGTCAAGAGAAGACATACAACAATGACTGAGCAGATTGTTATAGGAAATAAACCGTCAGTGAAGATATAACTACATAAGTTTTGGTATATTTAATTACAGCTAGACTTTTACGGATATAGTCCGCTGTATTGTCATCAATTTTTGGCAGTTTTCTGCTGTCCTCATTCACAACAGGATCAGAAGTCAGAAAATAAGGCTCTATTTCCCCTCGAACTTCTTCAGGAATTTTGGATAACCTCCGTGTCACTTTATTCATCATCACCCACACACTGAGAATTTTCCAAACCAGATGTTTTAAATCAATTAGTCAATGGATTGAACAAGCAATTGAAAAGCACATGGATTGAGCATGCAAGTGAAAAGCACTTCAAAAGCAAGGATCTCTTCAAATAGGTTTTCTACCTGGAGGCTCTGGCCAAGGTTTCACCAGTTTTAGCATCACGGACAAGCCAATCACGGCGCATGCCATTCTTTCCTGATGCACTCACCCAAGTATCTACTTGAACAACATCACCCCTGCAAGAAAAAATAAGTCAGCCCTCTCTATGTGCACAACCCAACAAGACCTGGTGCCAGGGGTCAGGCGTCAGCTAATCAATTGGTGCAAAGTAAGCTTAAAAATGTTTCATATGGCACATGGAAACAACTTGGCACTACAAAGTGCCAGCGCTAACAGCAAATATCTTTTATCACATAAAACAACAGCACATAAGATCACAGATTAAAGCATTAGATACACTGGATTGTGTCTCACCATGTAGGATAACGATCTACCAGAATCTGCATTCGAGTTACCACCCATATCAGGTTCCTTTTGGACATCTCTGGGGTTGCACCAAATCCATCACCAAGAAGCCCAGCAGTCTTAACATGATTAAGTGCAGTTTCCTGCAACCAATGAAAAATAAAAGGAATTATTCAAGTTTGAAGAGACAATAAAAACACCTCCCAAACATAACTTTGAAAAAATTCTCTCTCCAAGAATTAAGAGTAAATTTAAATACATGACCATACTTGTAAATGGTTCATCAGCGTCTCTATAGATGCTGTACGATCCGCACCAATTTCATATGACCTAATTGAAAAATTCTGGCGGAAGACAAGACCATCTTGGACAATTCTCCCAATACCAAAGGGGTCAATAAGCATATCAGGTCGCTTTGGCTTCCAATCAAGCATCATCCACTGCTTCTCTGCAGCCAAAAACATGGTTGTAATTGCAGCAAGAAGCATGCTCCAATCAGGTAATTGGTTGATGAATGTCCGAGGTGCCGGTGACGACACAACATCCTCATTCTTCAGAGTTTCCATTGATGTTGTCAAGCCAACTGGAGGGACAATTATCTTTGGAGGAGCTTGGGCATTTGTGTTAACTTGCAAAGCCCCAGAGGAAGCAGATTTCGATTTGATTCCTCCCAAACTTGCAGACACACTACCATACTTGGAGGCCTTGGCATCTCCAGATGGCGAGGGAACTGGGAAAAATGACGAAGCAGCTGCAGTGGCAGCCATGGCGTGATTGTAGAATTGACAAATCTGGTAGCGACAATTGAACCGAAATTTACAAAAAGGACACGCAATCTTCCGCCAACACCTTCCTGCAACACGTACATAGATTATTCTATTACAACTGATCAGAAGCAGCACATTGTAGAATGAATAAAAAAAGAAAAGAAAAGAAAAAACTATGAATGAACAACAGTACAAATCGTGTCCCAAACAAGTAAAAAGCGAAAATAAAATAGACAGGTCCAATTTTCATGAATAAACAAAAGCATATTTCTTATTTCTAGAAATGGGTTACCCCGTCTTCAAGTTTTCCCCCTTTTCCTCCGTGTTGAAAAGTCAGTGCATTTCTTTTCTTTCCCATTGGAATTAAGAAACAAAAAAAATAAAAAAACACTAACAGATCTCTAGAATTTTTCTTTATTCAGAATCAAAGTGCCAACATGCTTCATTTCTAGAACGAAATTTACCAGATTCAAAACTGAAGCCAAAACCTTCACCAGAATCAAAAGGGAGTTTTTTAAGAGAAAAAAAAAAGCTTTTAAATCTAACGTAACAATGATAAAGAGCAGAAAAAATACAAAGAAGATCTGACCATAAAAAGACATTCAAAATCAAAACGCATAGCCAAGATAATAATAGTTGCATCATAAATAATAACTAGTTTTAATTCCAAAACAGAAAAAAACAACAACGAGAGAGGTGTGTGGTTGCTGAGAAAAATGGAAGAAGTTATTAAAATTTTAAAATCAGATCTCTTCATTACATGTCAAAAACCTCATTACTGTATGTATAAACTTTCTTAGCAACCAAACACAAAAACAAAACCTGTTACCAGATCAAACAAGAAAACGAGAGAAGTGGAAGGAAAAAATCTCCCAAGTCCGTACATACCACTGAGAGGAGACAGAGAGAGAGGAAGAGCAGCTCAACAAGGACAAGAAATTTTGTAAAAGAGGTTAGGAAGAGGAAGGGCTATAGCGTCATTTAGGATCCAAAAAACCCCTCAATCTCTCTTTCCCGAATCTTCTAGGGCTTGCGATGACTTTTCAAAATATACTTTTTAAGTTTCCTTTTTCTGTTCTGAGTTCTTTCAGGTTTTCCTTGTGCTTTTATAGTGTCCACCTGTCCCCTCCCGCCTAATTAAAATTCTCATTTCACTGTTTTTATTTACCTATTTGCCAACTTCCCCTAATTATTATTATAATAAAAAAGAACAATTACCCCTAGTTTTTTCTATTAAAGTAATTTGCATTTACTTGTAAGGTTTTAAAATATTATAATTTACTTTTTAGGCTTTATATAACATTTAATAGTTTTTTTAAAAAAATATTTAATTACTTTCAAAACAACAACAGTCGTCCATTGGTGGGCAGTAAGCTACCATTGGCTCTAACAATAAAAAAAGAGATAATAAATATTATAAAAATTGCATACAAATAATCAAAATTGAAGCATGCCATAATAATTGTATTGTGCATATTAATAATGGATGGTTATGGGTTTTTTTTATTTGAGGAAACTTATTTCATTGGAAAGCGTATTTTGTGAGCCCATGTGAGCAAGTAAAATCTCAGTTATCTCAGGCTCTTATAAAAAAATACATGTCTTGACTCGAACTTGAGATCTGTTGTACAAATCTTAAGTCATTTACCATCACGTCACACCCCCCTGAAAACTGGTTATGGTTGTTGAATGGTTGTAATAAGAAATTAGTTATATGTATCATATCTTTTCTCATTTAATCCCCTTAAATGTAACTTGGGATTTTTCATATAATTATGTTGTAGTATTTTATGCATGAAATCAATTCTTGTTATTTTTACATGAATAACTTAATAGATTGTCATGAGTAAAAATAAATATATCCCTAAATAGTAAAATAAATTGACAAAACCAAACTTCTTGGATTAGTACCAACATATGCCTCTTGTAGCCAACCAGTTGAATAAACATGACATTTTTTTCATGTTTGTGTGTGTATAATTTATTAATAAAAAATATTTATCTTTAATAATCATTAGATATTTGATTATCAATCTAGAGTAAAGATGGAGTATTTGGGACAAAAATATTTTGTAAGAAAATTATAAAGTTATTATAATTATGAGATTTTTATTGCATTAAAGTATTGATCTAAAAATTCTCATAAACTTTATATGCAGAATACCTAGAACTAATATATAGGTTTTTATTGGATGACATATACATTGAACTGACTCACATGATAATTTCTTGTAAAAAGATCATATATTTCTATAGATAGGCTCACATGACAATTATATAAGTGATCATTGGACTTATGATCACTAAATTATCTTATATAAAGAGTATTATGTTTTGATCCTGTTATACGTTGTCCTAATCAAGGGTAACAAATGGACAAATATTATGTATAATTGAACTATATGAAAGTATTAAATTAATAAAAAGAGGAATCATCATCCTAGGTAAATAGGATAAAATATATCACTTGCTCTAAAATAATATTGATTATAAATCCTTGTGCAAGGTGAAATGAGATTTTAAAAGAGTTTCAAATCTTATTCTAAAAATCAATAATTATAGTGTTGAGAAGAAACGTGATTTGACATAGTAAACACACTTCATGCTATAATATCTAAATCAAATCATTATTAATGAAAAGATAATAATTACAGTGATAAATTAGTAGTTGAAAGGTTAAGTCAAACCAAACTTTTCTAAGGTATCATGAGGGGTTACTAGACATTATACTTGGTCTTTAAATATAAATTAGTCAATTGTTCAATTCATAATAAATTAAATTTATTTAATCCTATTTTATTATAGAATTATAGAATTGTGGTTTATATTTGAGCCAACTCATTAAAGAACTGAAAAAGTTACACATATAAAAATTATTGGCTAGAAATTAAAATGGGATGATTAATCAGATGTGACTTGATTGTAAATAAATTTTAAAGATTAAGGACAAGAAAGTAATTAATATAGCAAATTATAATTCTAGACTTTAGAATCAATCAAGTAAGGATTTGATTGAATAAATTTCTAAAATTAACATAAGAGAATATATGTGATATTATTGAAGGAGAAAATTGATATTTTCTTATTTATAGGAGTTTTATGTTTCCCTTAAAATAAAATGGTAGGAAATGTGAGATTCCTGCAGAATGAAGATGTTATCGATTACATGATGATACCTATGCCTCATCTCTCGTTTCATTGAGAAAATAATATAATAGGTATCAGTTTCTATAACTTTAATAAATGTTAAATAGTTAAGAGAGCACAGTCTATACATATTTTAGGAACAATATTTTGGTGCAATAAAAATCTTATAATTAGTATAATTTCTTTTGCAAAATATTTTTTTCTTTGAATCTATCTTTTGCAAAATTAAATTTGCAACGGATTTTCCGTTGCAAGTAAAACCATTTGCAACGGCAGATCTGTTGCAATCTTTACTCCTCACAACGCACCGTTTTAAGTTTGCAATTAATTATATGTTCGTCTCTCTTCCTCAATCTCTCGCACCTTCATTTGCAGTGTTCAGAACAAAAAAATTGCTCTCCTTCTCTCTCTATGCAAAATTAACACACCAGTGAACAGTGAGTAAAAGAATTTGTTCCAGCTCTTGTTCCCGTTCCACCTTGCCGGCATCGAGCTTGAGTTATACAGTAGACCCATCACCACCACAACGTCGATCTGCTTCAGGTACGGTAAGCATTTCCATTTTTAATTTTCTTAGTTTCTAATTTTGTTTAGGGTTTAGGGCAATAAGTAGAAGACAGTAATATCTAGAGAAACGAGGGAAGGCCCTCGTGGATCTCGTCAGCCTGAGCTAGAAAAATGCCTTGGGGAAAAAAGAGCTTTTGAAAGTCTTGTGCCTATTTGGTACTCCATCTCAAAAATAACTATTGTTCTCTGTTTTTGTATTCATGGTTCTCTGTACATATTGCTAAATATATAGTATTACATTTAATAAAGAAATATTAACATAACTATTGTTCAATGTATAATAACAAATCACAGGATCATATCTTCCTCAATATGGGATCTGAAATGTTAATTAGGGATTTAATTGAAGGATTATGTTGCTGCATTCACGTATTGCTCACATCCTTCTGTTACTGCATATTTTCTTCTGCATATATTCTTCTGCAATTACTTCTTTCTGATCTTCATGTTGCTGCATTTATTTCCTAATCTTCATAATCTAGAGAAGGAGAAATGACTTTGTTGGGTGTGCATTCGAGAGTTTGTGTTGAGACCGAGGGGTTGGGCTAATTAAGGATGTTAGAAAATAGAATGGAGCCTCGGGACGTTTCTTTGCATTTAAATGTCTGCAAGTAGCTTTTGTTTGCCATGGAAGCTATATATGTGTTTTGAGACCGAGGGGTTGGGATAAATTATTTGAGACCGAGGGGTTGGGATTAATTATTTTTCCTCTCCATTTTTAAAATAATTTCAGTTAACAACATCAACAAAATAAGTATATGAAATTTAAATTAACTAAAATGATGGAATAATTGTTTCAAGTTTAAATTTTCTACAATGAAATAATAATTGTGTGAAACTTAAATTAACAATAATGATAGTTATTTTGAGAAATTTAAATCAATCATGACTGTTGAACTTATATTTTGACATTTGATTTGGTTGCAATGGTGGATTTATTTTTAAGAATTTTAAACCAATCCAAAAATTGAAATGGGTAAATATGGTTGATATAAAATATGAGATATGGATATTAATTCAGAATAAATAGATTCAATCAATTAGATGGATGAAATGAGAACTTGAAATTGTTGGAATGAAATAATGAATGTCTACTTGAAATAAAACACAAGATGCAATTATTGAGATGAGTAATGAACATAGTATACATAAATTATGAGGATTGAAAAAGATCAACACGTGTATAATTGGCATAAAGTATGTTATTTGAATACCAAAGTAAATTGATGTAAAGTAAGAGTTTAAAGTATATAAATGGATTGAATGAACCCAAAAAGTTGATTAAAGAATTAAGTAATTGAATATACAAGATTTATAAATCTAGAAATGTGATGAATGTATGAGTTAAGTAAGTTAATGGAATGGAATAAATAAATCCATGAAGTTGAGTTAATTATCAAGCTAAATGTTTGGATCATATGACAAGGTTTCCAGTTGTGGATATTAGTTGCGGAACCCTGAGAGCTTTTAATATGTAATAACATGGAGCATATTCCTTGTGGATATGGGTTGTGAATGTTGAGAATGAATGTACATTTTGGTGGATATTAGTTGTTTTACACTGATTTTGTTGTGCCTGTCTTAAGAGCACATGGTGGGCAAAGTGGATTTTTGTTTATTAAAAAATCATATTTGAAGAAATTATTGTTATATTTCAGAAACTCTAAGATGATTGATGATGCATGAGTGTATGAAAAGTCCAAGTCTCTTTGAATGATTACCATGCAATAGATACTCGGGCAAACTTAAGATATTAGCCCCTGATTTAAAAATACTTCCAAATAGACTTTAAACAACTCTTGTCAAACTGATTTTGAATCTGGGCCTAAAGGATGCAATTGAATATATATAAAGTTTAATATTGTTGCTGGTTGATATTCAATTTATATTGAATGTACTAACAATGTCTCTCTACTCAGGGTTTTAGAAAGGAGCTTCAAGCACTGATCAATATATGTTGATTGCAAAGTGTATTAAATTCGCTTCAAAGGTCAGTGTGATATGTTTATTGTTTGTTTTTAGTATTAATATCGATTAAATGCATATTGCTGTGTATGGAAAAAACTGTGTTTGTTGCTATTGTGTGTTCAGTGATTTGTTAAGTATTTGTGTTATTGGCTTTTGTTTTCTTTGTCTTGGCCATTAATAATTTGTAAACTAGAGATAGCTATTGAACTGAAGGGAGACATAGTTGTCCCTTTGCACCATAATGAATGTAGTATCGAATTGCTAGTGATATTTAAAAAAAAAGGGGGGCTTGGGGTAAATTTAATTGAACGTGCCAAGTCTAAATAATTATGATATGAAAATGATCTTACGCATGAATCTATAGTTCTGAAATAAAATAAACTTAAATTATGTTTCAATTATTGAAATCATATTATTTTTGATTTGCCTCCTGCGTAATACAAAATGAATCAACATTCTAAAATGTTTGTATGTCATAATGTTTACTAGATTAATATGGATGATCGATAGTGGATGTATCGTCGTATGAGAAGTGGTTGTCTGAATCCTGAATATATTGCGGGTGTTAGAAGATTTATCAATTTTGCATATTCAATTGATAAAAATATATCAGAGGGAAAAATTAGATGTCCTTGTGTGAGATGCAAAAATCAAAAGTTTCAAAACGAAGATGATGTTTGTAAGCATTTATTGACAAAAGGGTTTTTACCTTATTATGAAAATTGGATTGTACATGGGGAGCCTTTTGTCACAGATATATTGGTCGGACCTTCATCGGGAGGGCTTAGTCGTGTTGTGAATGATATGGGAGATGCAAATCCGTATAGAAATATGGTTCTAGATGCAATGGGGAATGATGATGCATACTATAATGATAAGGTTTGCAGTACTGTTGTCATAGAGGAACCTCCGAATGTAGAGGCATCTAATTTTTTTAAGTTGTTGAAAGCTGCAGAGGAACCTTTGTGGGAAGGGTGTACCAAGCAATCAAAACTATCAGCTTGTGTATAACTGCTTAATATGAAGTCAAATTTAAATTTAAGTCAGAATGCCTTCAACAAATTTACTGAATTTGCTAAGAGTTGTTTGTCTAATAATGCAAATTTGGTTTCAAATTTTTATGATGCCAAGAAATTTATGCGGCCACTTGGACTTGGTTATGAGAAATATGATGTGTGTCGTAATTACTGTATGTTGTATTATGGGGTGGATGCAATGAAAATAAATTGTGACTTATATGGAAGTTCACGATATAAACCTAGAAACCTTACTAGTAAAGGCTCTTATAAGGCGGAGAAGCAACTCCGATACTTTCCATTGACACCAAGACTTCAGAGGCTATTTATGTCTCCACATCATGCTAAAGATATGACATGGCATCACTTTCATAAGTCAGATGATGGAGTAATGGTGCATCCATCAGATGGATATGCATGGAAAGAGTTTAATCGTATCCATCCTAACTTCGCAGTAGATCCACGAAATGTGAGATTAGGGTTATGCATGGATGGATTTTGTCCATTTAATATGGTCTCAAATGTATATTCTTGTTGGCCAGTAATTGTGACTGTGTATAATTTGCCTCCTTGGAAGTGCATGACAAGACCATTTATGTTTTTAGCAATGATCATTCCTGGGCCAAAGAATTCAGGAAAGAAGCTTGATGTTTTTCTAAGACCTTTGATTGATGAATTGAATAAGTTATGGTCTGTGGGTGTTGAAACTTATGATGTTTACAATAAACAAAATTTTCAATTGAAAGCAGCTTTGATGTGGACCATTAGTGATTTTCCGGCATATGGTATGTTATCAAGCTGGAGTACTCATGAAAAATTATCTTGTCCTTATTGCATGGAACATAGCAAGGCTTTTAGATTAAAACATGGTGGGAAAACTTCATTTTTTGACTGTCATCGACGATTCCTACCCATGAATCACCCCAATAGATATCAGGCAGATAAGTTTATGAAAGGAGTAATTGAAGAGCTCCCTCCTTTTCCACGTCGATCTAGTTTACAGATGTTAGATGAAGTGACAAAGCTTACTGAGGGACATGTCCATAGCTCTTCAATATGTGATAAAATTCCCGGTTTTGGTGTCTATCATAATTGGGTGAAGAAAAGTATTTTTTGGGAGCTTCCATATTGGCATACAAATGTAATTTGTCACAACCTAGATGTCATGCACATAGAGAATTTTTTTTTTTTAGAATATCTTCTATACAGTAATGGATTGTCCTGATAGAAGCAAGGATAATGTAAAGGCTAGGTTAGATATTCAGTTGTATTGTAGGAAGCCAAGCTTACATTTACAACAACATACCAGTGGTCAAGTTTACAAACCGAAAGACACTTATTATCTCTTCAAGAAACAACAACAAGAAGTGTTGTCATGGATGAAAGAGTTGTCCTTTCCTGATGGTTATGCTTCAAATATATCACGGTGTGTAAAAGAGGCTCAATGTAAGGTTTCGGGCATGAAAAGTCATGATTGTCATGTTTTTATGCAAAGACTTATTCCTGTTGCGTTCCGACCTTACTTGCCTAGACCACTATGGGAGGCATTAACTGAATTGTCAGTTTTTTTTCGGGACATCTGTGCTACAAATTTAAATGTCCACCATATGGAGCTGATACAGAGAAATATCATTGAAATAATATGTAAACTTGAAAGGATTTTTCCTCCATATTTCTTTGACTCCATGGAACACTTAACGATACATCTACCTTATGAGGCACAAGCTGGAGGACCCGTTCAATATCGATGAATGTATCCATTTGAACGATATGCTTTCATACAATGTAATTTTTATTCACTTTCATTTCATATTTTTTTTATCTTTCAAACTAATTAACATAAATGATGTAGGTATATGTTTTATTTGAAGAAGAAAGTAACCAATAAAGCTCAAGTAGAGGGTTCTATATGTGAAGCTTACTTGATTGACAAAATTACAAATTTTGCATCTTATTATTTCAGTGATGACGTTCAAACAATATGGAATAGAGTTCCAGGAAATGACGATGGTGGATCTAAAAGTCAATGTGGACAACTTTCTGTTTTTTCCTATCCAGGGAGAAAATTGTCCAAGAAATTTTATAGAAGGCAGTTATCGCAGGAAGAAATAAAAATTGCACACAGCTATGTCATTTTCAATTGTCAAGAATTGAAACCCTATATGGAGTAAGTGTGAAATATTTTATTTTTGATCTTCATTTATAATAATTTAATTTCACCTAACAATTAAAAATTTAGGCAATGTCGTCAAGAGCTCAAGACACAACAACCACAATTTAGCGATGTTGAAATTGAAAAACTATGTGAGGAGATATTTCCAATTTGGTTGAAAAATCATGTAAGTATTTTCAAGAAACATTTTGTTACCTTAAATATTTTGTATGAAATAATAATTCATCCATTATTATTATTATTCTTATACTAGGTTCAATACAAATCAACTAGAATTGAGAATCAAATCTTTGCACTATCTATGGGGTCGTCAAATTCAGTGAAATGTTATAATGGGTATTATGTCAATGAGTTTAAATTCCATACTCAATGTTATGGGCGATATAAGAAAATAATGAATAGCGGGGTTTGTGTGAAAGGAAGTAGCTATAATGAGAATGAAATTGATTATTATGGAATGCTTGAAGAAGTGATTCAGCTTCAATATTTAGGGAGTAAGTGCAAGGTATTTATGTTTAAGTGTCATTGGTACGATACAAAACGTGGTCTTAAATTGCATCGTTCAAATGGTTTGTTTGAAATCAAACATACTTCTAGACTACATGGGAATGAAGATTTTGTCTTGGCGCAACAATGTTAACAAGTCTACTATACATGTCCACCCGATAATAAATCATCAGAATGGTGGGCAGTTATAAAGACATCAGCTACAAGTCGTTATAACGTTGATATGGGGGAATTTATTGAAAACATTGACAATGTTAAATCATTTGATGTTGATCAATTAGATGAAATTTCTCATCCATGTTGTGTGCTTCCTGATCCGACACTTGATGAACAAAATATACTTGTTGACTCATCTTATTATGAAGAAATCAACCAGCATGAGTTGCCTCGGGTAGAGGCAAATTGGGGAGAAGAGAATGAAATAGCTTCGGATGAAGAAATTGACTATGATAATGATGTCATTGGTGATGGTGATGATGTTGATGATGATGTAATTAGGAGTGATGATAATGATGATTAACATCATGCTTTTATTTTTTATTTTGATTGAAATAATTGTATTGATGATAATGATGATTAGCATTATCATTATGCTTGGATTTGTTATTTTGATTGAAATATTGATGTTGATGATAATGATGATTAGCATTATGCTTGGATTTGTTATTTTGATGGACTCATTTTGAACTTGTATGATAATGATGATTAGCATTATGCTTTTATTTTTTTATTGCCATATTTATTAGTTATTACAAACACTTATTGATGACAATACAATTATTTTAGAATGTCGCGACGTGGATCTATATTAGATTCCAGTAGTGGTAGGTTTGCATGCAGATCAAATCGAACTCCATACAGGATGAATACGAATGCAACAACTTCTCGCCAAATTGACCCTACTGACTTACATGATCATTACATATCCGGAGTCCCAAGTACATTTCCACAGGAAGAAGATTATGGGTTTCAACATTTGCTGGCAAGTCAAAGTTATGCGAGACTAGCTGGTGATAATTATGATGAGGAGAACGACATTAACGATCAAAATGACCAAGATGGTAATAACGTGAGATCTTCAGAGAATGAAGATTGTCTCTAATCAGACAATGGTCCAACCTCTTCTGGCAACAATGTTTGCATTAAACGGAAGGGTTTTGACACCGAAATCGATCCACTGACAAAAAAAAGACAACTGAGTTTGTATGGAACAACAGAGTAAGTTTAATATTTTTTGTAGACATTTATTATTTATGTCTGTATTTGATTCATGAAAGTTTGTTATTATAATATTTCAGGTTTAATAACTCATCATGTGGACGTGAAATCGGAAACATTTTGAGATGTAATTTCAAGGGGCCATGACACTCTTGCGAAAAAGTTGATTCAATGTATAAGGATGAACTGTTCAAAGAATTCAAGGTATTAAAAAAAAATATTGCTTACTTTATTGCCTTTTTTTTATATGAATTCACGCATCTATTTCCATATTTATGATCATGAATAAATTATGATATATATTTTTATGGACAAACATTTTCCTGTAATTTTTGTTGATGTTGTTTGCAAATTATTTTACTTATCATATGTATTTGATAGAAAAAATATGCCTTCCCTGAGGAAGATGAAGAAATTGTTCAGAATATTTGGGAAGATAAAGCTCGGATCTCTTTGAACCAACAATTGGCATGAGCTCGTCGCAATAAAGCTCTGTCAAAAATGAACACCACAAATATTATTGATTGCATGAATAATGGTCCCATTTGGATACAAAAGGAAGACTGGAATACCATGATACAGGATGTTTGGTCAACCGATGGATTCCAAAGACGATATGACTCTTCAAAACGCAATCGGTTGAAACAAACAGATGGTAAAATAAGTTCTCATTCTGGTGGCTCAGTTTCATTTGCATCATATCGAGCTAGTATGGTAAGCATTAATATTGTTGAACACTCGTAATTGTATTTGTTTAATATTTATGTTGCTAATTTTTTTTTAAAATGTTGATAGCAACAATAAGCCGGGGGGAAAGAACTTCCATGGGATGATGTCTTTTCAATTTTGCATCAGAATGTGAATGAAATCGACACATTCGTAGATAACAGGTCCAAAACAATGGTGGTAAGTGTCATCACCCAATTTTTGGGTGACTCCCCAAAATATACCAAAAAATAACAAAAATTAAAAATTAACCCAGATTAGGTTTCCAAACTTAATTTCTCATCAATTAAGCTCTTAATTAATTTGACATATTTAAAGTATAATTAAGCCCTTGCGCTTAATTAAATCCTTTAACTAGGCTCTCAATTAATTCCGAAATCATAATTACATTTTAAATTGGCCGACGATTAAATCGAATTGGCCCATAAAAATATAATTATGTCTTTCGACTCAAGTTTTATGCAGATTTATCTAGTAATAAATTACTTTAGCCTTGAATCTGCGTTTTCCTTCATTTCTGGGCAAAAAGAGGTACGATCGGGCTTTCGAAAACGACCAAAAATTCTACATTGATTTTTCTACCCTCGCTGGCCCTTTTTATTTTATTTTTGTATGTTTATGTGTTTGTTTTAAATTGTTGTTATTTTTATTTCTTGTACATGTTATGTAATTGTACAATGTACCCAAAAAAAATAATAAAAAAAGAGAATGGGTGTGTGAGTTGCATAAGAAAAACATAAAAAATGCATTTCAAAAAAACAAAGAAAACAAAAGAACAAAAAATGTGTTTTCGTGCATACGGCCGGATTCCAAAGCTTTTCTCATTCTTTTTTCATAAAAAATATGTTGCATCTTTTTCCATGTTTTTAAAAGCGAAAATTTGGATATCGTAACCAGTTTGTGATTATTTGTTGGCATCCGGCCAAAATGTCAAAAATAATTTAACAATTATTTTGTCTTATCTATTGCTGTGTAAAATTACACCGTAATGTACACTTGTGGATGGTTAAAAATTAGATTTTCAAAATGCAGTGCAAAATTTATTTTGGTTAGTTTTAACTCCCAATGAGGTAGAGATTCTCTCACGGAGGGAAATCTACGTTGAATTTTCAAAAAGACCAATAAAAATGATTTAGGAATAACAATCAAACAATGAAGCAGCTTACCTTAGGTAGGGTGCAATGGGGGTGATGCGTCTTCCCCTTGCACAACAAGTCTCCTTACCCTAGACTCTCGCAGACCAATAGGTTCCTAGTAACTTTAATACTAAGTGGCGACTCCTAATAATTATAGCCGTAATTTTTATGGCTATAAAACAAACTCCTCATTTTCCCCGCGCGTCGTTGTCTCCCCAATCACGGGGATGGCGGGGCGCGAAGCGTGAAAAAATCGCCGTCGCGACTGATGGCGACTCCACTGGGGACTCAGGGACTGAGCTTTGATTGTTTGATTGTTTATTTCTCAATTTGTGTTTTGCACATCCTTTAACCGCTTTAGCATGCATTTTTACTGCTTTAGCATCTATTTTACTTGCAACTCATGCATAACATTGAGCTTGAATTATTGACATCATGCATTTTAATTTCCAAAGTAAACCCATTTTTAAGTTAGGCGGGGATTAGCGGTCTGCCTCATGACTTTCAGTCGGGGTTCAGATTCGTGAAACATCCAACTATGAACTGAGTGTTTACTTGA